>BSBM01000074.1:29660000-32652500 GCA_027924585.1 Larix kaempferi | reverse complement strand
TTGTTAATTTGATTTTGGAATTGGCCGGCGGCGTGAGCGCATGATTCATAGCTTGTTGATGTTCGTTATTTAAAGGATCTGAGAATACCGTGAGTTTCTGGTGGATTCGAGCAGGAGATCTTCGATTCCTGTAGTGCGGTAATTGACTTCTTGATTCATCGAACATCGCCATGGAACATCAAGATTGATTGAAGGCCGTGAGCTGAATAACAGGGGATCAGATGATTTTTGTCGATGAAGTCCTGATTGGTTGTGAATTCTGCTAAGAAAATTAAGGCAAGGGATCTGTGGATGATTTCCTTGGACGAATGCAACAATGGACCTTAATCTGGGAATGGATTAAGCTCTATTTCTCTTTTCTAGGCCATATTCCATTCGGATTACTCTGCCTGGATCCTGAATAGCATTGCATGTGCCAGCCTTTTCTGTTTTTATTTTGTGATTTGCATTTCTTTATTCAATTGGTTGGTCCAATTCACTGGAAGAAGGAGCGTGGGATTCTGAACTCTGATTGAGGGCTTCTGGATTCTGGTGAATTTGGCTTATACTGCTGATTCTTGGTTTTTTTCTTGGTGTTGTGTGGAGCATTGATGGCTGCCCCGGGGAGAGGAGACTTTTTTCCTGATGAAGAATCCCAGCCTCGAACAGGGATGTCTGCTAAGGCTGGCTCACTTAAAATCCCAGTTAAGACGGTCAAAGAACGAAAGAGACAGGACCTGTTAGTGCTGGGGGTGGATGTTACGATGGAAGAGGCGGAGGATTTCTCTCATACTGCTGTGGTTGGACATGTTAGGGGCAGAAGATTTGGCCGAGGTTTCCTTCAGCGTTGGGTGACTGAGCAGTGGAAGAACTTCGTGTCATCAGCCCCTGAGGTCCGTGTCTTGACGAAAGGTTGGTTTTCCTTCATCTTTATGAACAGAGGGGAGGTCAATGCTGTTTTAAGTAGACATTGGTCGATGCTGGGAGTCCCTCTTGTTCTGAAAAGATGGTCCCCCTTCTTCGACTCAAAAATGGAGAAAGTTGCTAAAGAACCGTTGTGGGTGAAGCTTCCTGGATTTCCCATGCATATGTGGAATGAAACACGGTTTGCTGAGATTGGGAATTATCTTGGTGAATATGTGTGTTCTGATTCCTCTCATATTAAGACTGGCATCTACACGGTTGCTAAGATATTGGTAAATATCGATATTCGGATGGGACTTTCTGCTGAGATTAAAGTTCACTCCAAGGATGGGGATTTTGTTCAAATATTGGATTATGTGGGTGTGTCGTTTAGGTGTCATCGGTGCCACGCTCATGGACATCTTGTCGCCTGTTTCCCTTTACCGTTTAGGACTAGTAAGCCTCTGTCCGATGAAGCAGCAGATGTAGACGCAGTTCCAGTGTTGATGGTGAACTCTCAGGCGGTGGTGGCTGATGGGAGTGGGCCTGCTATTGACGGGGGGGTGATATTAGATTCTGCGGTACCATCTGTTCATTGTGGGAGGCTTGGATCAGAGGATTTGTTGCCATCTTTGGTGAACATTGGAAAGGAGAATAATGGGAGTGCGCCTCCAGATGCTGAGGGGGATTCTTTGTGTTCCGTGACTCCGACTTCCCAGGCCACTACAAAATTGCTACTAGAGCTGCCCATTATTCGTCGGGGTTCATCTGCGAATCCCTCGGGTATGTCTCATTTCCTTTCTCCTACTGTTTCCTTATTAGATGACTCTATTGTTTTGGGGGGGGGCATCCATGGGTCTCATCCTCGCCCGGATGCTCCTTGTCTACGGCCTGATGTGGATTGTATTGTCACGCCGTCAATGGTTTCCACCAATCACTCTACCAGCTCCGAGGGTAGTAGCATTCGATATGCTCTTCGTAGTAGGGAGATTCCTGAAGGTGGAACGGGGGGCAAGGGACTTCCTGAATTGGCCTCTAGTGTTGGGGGGGAAAGGTCGGGGATGAAAATCCCATTTGTCTAAAGCTCAAGAACGGGCTAAAGTGGATTTAGTGATGGGTACACAATCTTCTATTGAGTGGGCACTTAGAGCAGTGAAAGCCCAGGATGGGGGTTTTTTATGAAACTTATGTCCTTCAACTGTCGTGGGTTGGCGAGCCCCATTAAAAAATCGTCGCTTAGGAGGCTGGTAGACTTAAACCAACCGGATGTATTATTGCTGCAAGAAACATTGGGTGGCAGTGAGGATGTTGTACAAGCTTTAGAATCTTTGCTTCCTGGTTGGAATTTTTATGGAGTGGATGCTCGGGGGCGCTCTGGAGGGCTGGCCTCGGGGTGGAAGGTAAAGAGTTGCAGATGTGATTGTTCTTGGGGAATCTCCTCTGGTCTCGGTTTGGAGGTTTGGGATGCTGATATTGGTCGGATGATCACGGTTCTCAATATATACGGGCCCTACTTAAATAGGGTGGGCTAATGGGACTCCTTGTTAGGTATGGATATTTTTTATGGCAGGGATGTGATTTTGGGTGGGGATTTCAATCTTACTCTGGGGTCTTCTGAAGTATGGGGGCCTCGGGCTGCTCCGGATACATTAGCAAAGTATTTCATTCATGCCTTTGTCAGGAAGGATCTTCTTGACATTTTACCATCCAAGTTATCTCCAACTTGGAGGAATAAGAGAGCTGGGGAACATAGGGTGGCAAAACGACTGGATAGGTTTCTGGTGGTCGAAGTGTTGGCACTGGGTGTTGATGTTGTCAGACAGTGGGTAGGGTCAAGTGGGATATCTGACCATTGCCCCATCTTCCTGGAGTTACAAGGTAGCAGAAAAAAACCTCCAAGCCCCTTCAAATTCAATCCTAGCTGGCTGAAGGAGGAGGCTTTCATTAAGCTAGTTCAGGATCAATGGGTTCATCGACCACATGATTCTCAGATGCATGTAGGTGCACACTTTTATCACAATATAAAGCGAATTAAAGAGGCCACTACTTCCTAGGCTCATGACAAAAGGGTGATTGATGATCAGAATTTGCGGGCTGCTGAGCTGAACATTGATAGGATTCTTAATAGTCTGGGCATGGGATATATGGATGAACAGCAGAAAGGCGAGCTGTTGGAGTGGGAGAGACGCAGGAATGTGATTCTGTGTGAGCGTGAAGAGCTGTGGAGAATGAAAAGTAGGGTGATTTGGCTTCAGTGCGGTGATGAGAATACTAAAATTTTTCAAGCGTATGCTAAGGGGAGAAAATTCACAAACTCTATTTGGGAACTATCTTCAGAAGCAGGGGAACAGGTTTCCAGCTTTGATGGATTAGCGGAGTTGGGAGTTCGACATTTTGGAGATTTATTCATTGCACAACCTGGAGTCTCCATTGTTGAGGTAATTCGGGTGACTCAGCTTTTTCCTTATTTTGTGGGGGAGGAAGATAATAGACTATTGATGGAGGAGGTGACGCTGATTGAGCTCTCGCTGGTAATGCAATCCTTTCATAAAGATAGAAGCCCGGGGCCAGATGGTTGGCCTATAGAATTCTTCTTAGGATTCTATGACTTCTTCGGGGAGGAGATATTGAATGTGGTGGAAGAATCGCGAAAGGATGGGTTTGTCCATGGCCCCTTCAACTCCACCTTTATAGCTCTTATACCGAAGACGGACAAGCCTGACAGCTTTGATGAATTCAGACCTATTTCTCTCTGCAATTGTATCTATAAGATCATCTCTAAGGTTATGGTGAGAAGACTCAAGAATATTTTGTCTAAGCATATTTATTGTGAGCAATTTGGCTTCTTGGAAGGCCGCCAAATACATGAGGCCATTGGAGTTTCACAGGAAGGATTACACACTTTGAAAGTGCAGAAGCATAAGGGTGCTGTGATTAAGATTGATCTCTCAAAAGCATTTGATAGGGTTAGCTGGCTATATATCCGGATGCTTCTAACTCATCTGGGGTTCTGCTACGAATTTATTAGATGGATAATGGCCTGCCTTACAACGGTGAGCTTTGTTGTACTGATCAATGGTTCTGCTAGTCCATTTTTCCAGGCGGGAAGGGGGCTATGACAGGGATGTCCCCTCTCTCCGTTGTTGTTTCTCCTTGTTGCTGAAGGACTCAGCCGATTTATTCTGAATGCAAAAGCTGATGGTTCCTTTCGAGGCATATCTATTTCTCAGGTATTGTTTATTACACATCTCCTTTTTGTTGATGACATTCTGATATTCTGTGATGGCACACGACAGGATATTGATAAGGTGGTTGAAGGTCTCCAATTAGTGCAAGTTGCAGCGGGTATGTTAGTGAATATTGACAAATATACTATCACTTGCTCGAATTTAACCGAGCAGGAGATTCAAAGAATGGTTAACAAACTACCTTATAGGACTTTGGATATTGATGATGGATTAAAGTACATTGTCTTTCACTTGAAACCGAATGCTTATCTGAAGGCTGATTGGCACTGGTTAATAGCAAAATTAGAACAGCGCCTTCATGGATGGAGTCATAAATGGCTCTCTCGGGCTGGGAGGCTGGTCTTGGTTAAATTAGTCTTGGAATCAATTTCGGTGTATTGGATGTCTCTTGCTTGGATACCCATAGGAGTCCTGGAGCAGATCAAGAGATTGTGTTTTGCCTTTCTTTGGAAGGGATCGAGTGAGCATCGAGCATTGGTGTGGGTCAAATGGGAAAAAATTGTTGTCCCTAAAGCATTGGGAGGATGGGGGTTAAAGAATATTTTTCTGTTTGCAAAAGCCTTGGGGGGCAAAGTGTCATGGCGACTTATACATACACAGAGTCTCTGGACTAGAGTGGTATATCATAAATATATTGCCCCTCTTACTCTTCTCGAATGGATCAGGCTGGGCAATAAGTCGAGGGCAAATTGCTCTGTGGTTTGGAAAGCGGTGGTGCAGCATTTCTCTTTAGTCGGTTCTGGATTAGTGTGGAGGATCGGCAATGGGAGTCTCCTTCATATTGGGCTGGACCCTTGGGTTGGCTGCAGGGGAAGTCATGTCCTTTCTGTGGAATTGAGGACTTTTTTGGCTTCTAGAGGATGTCATTTTCTGGCTGATTTAGAGGATCCGGGAGCATCTACTCTTTGGCAACAGGGGTGGATCTCTGCACGACGACTTGAGATCTCTATTGAACTGCAGGGGGCCTGGGAGGATTATTTACGGATATTAAGACATACTAATATTCGACTGACCAATAGGGTTGATGTACTTATCTGGGATCACCATCCCTCGGGAATATACTCACCAAAACATGGATATATCCAGCTGAATGTGGAAGTCCATAACAGGGAATTGGTGTGGTGGTGGAAATATTTGTGGAAGTTTAGATGTCCGGGTAAAGCAAAATTACTCTTCTGGGCTATACTGGAAAATAAGGCTCCTACCTGGGACATTCTGCAAAAACATTTTCTCCAGGGTCCGGGGATCTGTCCACTTTGTAGGGATGCGGAAGAGACCATTGCTCATCTTTTTATTCATTGTCGGTTTTCACAGGCTGTTTGGAATGATATCAGCAAATATTTGGATTTTAAGGTGAGGTGGAGGGGAGAGAGTGTCCTGGAAGCGTTCCATTTGTGGTGGTCTTTTCATAAATCCTCCTCCATCCGTGCCTTCCCATGTATTTACGCATGGGGCATTTGGATTACCCGAAATAAGTTGATATTCCAGGATTGCAGGGTTCCGCTGGAGTTTGTCGTGGCTCAAGCGGGTGGCGGTTATACATCATTACGAGGCCCCTATCCAAGTGAGTAGAACACGTCCAGTGCGGGTTGAACAGATTGACGAATCAATGCCGTGGGCATTTTTTGATGGAGCCTCATTAAACCAACAATCGGTGTGTGGAGGGGGGGGAGTCCTTTACAAAACAGAGACCCATTATTTCCATCTCGTGGCTGGTTTGGGGAGAGGATCAAATGACTATGCAGAACTCATGTCTCTTAAACTGCTGATGTTATTTGCACTTGAACAAGGATGTCTATCTCTATCGATTTTTGGCGACTCCTTGTTAGTTATCAACTGGGCAAAGGAGATCACACATTGTCATGTGATGGTACTATTACCTATCCTGGAGGAGGTGATCCGGTTAAAACTATCCTTTAACCACATTACATTTACACATGTTTACAGGGAGAGGAATGGGTTGGCCGATCAGCTCTCCAAGGAGGCTACGCAGCAGGAATTAGCACTTGGAACATGGAGGATTACTATTCATTCACCGGGGGGCACTTTCAGCTATTATCACAGACCTTTTTATGATGATAATGAGGCACAGCATTGAGCAACAGCTCAGCATTTGTTGATCAATGATGGTTACGTTCTTCCATTTCTGTTACAGCTTTTATGTAATAGGATATATGCGGGTTGTATGGAGTTTTTGTTGTATGTATGGGACATTAGATATGATGATAATATGGGACAGTAAATATGTGACAATGTAGGGATCTCAGTGATTCTACTACATGTGCAGAATGTAATTTTGTTCATCTATTTGAAATAAAATTACGATTTTTTTTCCGAGGAAAAAAAACATTATGCAGGACTTCCCATCATTACAACCACCGAGTGCATCCAGAGAATTTATACATAGCATAATGTGTCCAAGACCTGAAGGAAAAAAATATTATAAAAGATCATGTTTATATGGGACATGTTCCAGGTGCAGTGGATTTGCATTATTGAGCCGCTGCATCCATGAAACCGAGGAGCACGAATTTGGTAGGATGTCAGTAGAAATGCAGAACTTCAAGTACATAACACATCAAGTAGATAGTGCGAAGGAAAGCAAAAAAATTGCATTGGTGAAGTCACAGGTAATCTAAGTTTGCATACTTTCATACTATACATGTTGAATTTGTACATATATATTCAGATTGAAAATGTCACGTTGTATTAATGCCATTGGTTTTTTGGCACCAAGTACAAATTTGTGATTTCATGAAGGAATTCTACCAAAAGACCGAGCAGTATGTACAACATGTCCATGTAGCACGTTGGCAGGATGAACAGTACAGACAGTGCAGGGACACCTTTCCCAATGGCACAATATTGTCGGTTGTGGACTTTGCTGAAAACTACACCCTGTAGCCACAAAATGAGATTCAAAGTCAATACTACTATTCATACCCAAGTTAGCATAATGGTCCATATCACGTATAGGCACGTGTGAGAGAGAAGCAATGACATGAGGATAATATTGAAAGAGGACAACTTCTACATCAGTGACGACAGGTGCCATGACCTGCATTATGTGTAGCATTGCTTCAGAATTTCTATGATCAGCTGAAGGAGAGAGGTATACATATGGATCAGCATTGGATATGGTCAGATGATTGTGCAGGCCAGTTCAAAAATGCACGTGTATTCCAATGGTTGAGTATTTTGCACAAGACTTATGATGTGTTGCATATATGGAACTATTTTGAGACCGTGCATGGAAAGGGAGAGCATGATGGGGCTGGAGCATGTCTCAAATCTACCCTACGAAGGGAGGAGATGAGTTGCATGACAAACCCTCATATTCGGGATGCAGAATCCATAGTTCAATGTTGCTCTGCAAAAATGTGAGATCAAACCACAGAGCAGCACAGACCAACAGGTAGAGGACATGTTGTTAGAAATTTCTGGCATGTGGTTGATATAGATCGATCGCGTTCTTATATTTGTAGTACTGTGCAAGGCACTCGTGGATTTCATTTGGTTCAAAGCTCAAACAACCCCTTATTTGAAATATGGACATGGAAACTTGCTTTCTTTTGTGGTCCTTGCAGTAGTAGTGAGTGGGATGAGTGTGAATCAATGGATTGAGTTGATGAATGGGATCATGTATCATTTGCAGTGGACCCATGTGTAGTTGTTGAAACAATCCATTTAGAAGAAGGCCAGTCCTCTATTTCAAATGAATATGATAATATATCTTAACTTGTACAGCCAGGTAAACATTTTTGCATGCATATCCCGGATCCCTCCTTGTTTTTGTAATTATCCAAGTTATCAAACCACTACTTGTTGGAATATGACCGTAAAATGCATTTTTGCAGGACACATCTACACAGTTGTCGCCCCAACAGACAGTGCAATTGGGATGAATTATTGGTTGGCACGATGCATCCAGGGGAAGAAAACTCTCCTCGCATCATTAACCGATAGTGAAGGCATTACCTTTTTTACTAGCTCGATGGTTGTTCAGGGGGAATATCTTACAGTAGATGGAAAGGGACCAAAGAAAAATGGCTACACATACATGGATTATAGACCAGGTTTACGGGTGTATCACTTTACGCAGTTGATCGTTTGTACAAACATCCAACTACAAACAATGTCAACGAAGACATCAAACAAGATACACTACTTACTACCTCATGCAGAGCACGAGAGGTTGTTTGAGACAATAAAAAACCGAGAGGATCCAGAAGGCCTAATTGATTGAGGTACATAGTATATTCATGTGATTGTTTATTCATGCATGTCTAATGTTATTCATGTTAGATAGTTTATTTGATATCATTATCTTATATCGTTTATTTGATGTTTGAGTTATGATTAAGTTACTATTACAATACATTGATGTTTTACACCAACCACTCCAATTCAAGTTTCCATCCGCTTAGGAAAACTTCACATGCATTTAAACAAGATTGAAAACTCATCTTATATTATAACATTTCATAATATTCAATATAAATTAGAATCAATACACATCAATGAGTACACATTTGTCATTCACAAATCACAATGACACATAGATGCACTAAAATTTGATAGGCATTGGGCAATAGCTCCCTTGTGTACCTACCACCCATAGTCATTCACACGCAATTTATATGCACATACTTATATTTACACACATATTAAAGATGTACAGATACATATATTTACACTATAAAAACCTACACACATAAAAATATTTATACATAAACATACGAAAAATAGATGCACACATGCAAATATCTATGCACATATACAAAAATTTACGTGTTAGAAAAAACACACATAGGCAAAGATTTACATACACACTTGCACAAATAAAACCATACAAATATTAGTATAAAATAACACACAACATCATCTTTTCAAACACAATTACACACCTAAATATCACTTTCAAATATTTTGAATTTTGAATTATGCATTATGCATTAGGCTCTAAAGGAATGTTCTAGGGACCAAGGTTCATGAATGATGCCTTGAAGCATTACAAATGACCCATCAAATTCATCGTTGGTCCCAAGCCATAAATATATATTTCTATCCTTGATATTTTGGTCTCCCTCTTCGAATCATGTTTATGGATTTAAGGTCCACCCATAAAGCTCAAAACATACTAATGGTGTCCATATTGACATTCAAATATTTAAGTTATACTAGACCAATCTTATGTGGTTGGTTAAGGCTTCACATTTTCCCTATCCTTGGAAACTTCCTTTAGAGCCTAAGGTCAAGGTTTCATTGTTTGACCATGTTTAGTGCCATAAAACCCATACTGAGTGCTAAAATACTCCTAGTTGCACCCATATCATTTATTGGAGGCTAAACATATCCTTGTCATTTGAGGCCTCTTTCATTGTTGTGAACCTATGTAATTAATACACCTCTAAGTTTGAAACCTCAATTTTCCCTTCCCTTAGAAGCTTTATTTTTATTAAGGTTTGCAGTCCTCCTCCCAACTATGTACAAGGCCCTCATATCCATAAATGGTTCTCAAAATATCCTAATGAAGTATGTATCAACACTTGGAAGCAAAAGAACCCTAAGACACATGTCCTATTTGTTGTTTTGAAAGATCCTTTCTTGCTCTTGTTCAAAACCTCTGAATAGTGTCCATATCCTCACCAATAAGATAAATATTCACAGTCATATCTAGGCCTTCAACACCAACACTTGGTGTTCATAACCTCCTAATCATATTTGAATATGCTCATATAGAGGCCAAATATCCCTCGATCCTAGATGTGTTGTCATTTATCACATCATTCTTGGCCCTAAATGCATAGAAGCCTTGTTTAGGGCATAAGGCACATCTTTCCTCCATTGAACATGTTCATGGTCCCAAGACCCATACCTAATGTACACAACCTACTTATTGCATCGAGGTCAACAATTAAAGGCAAATTATACCCTTCAGAGATCAACTATTATTCCTTAAGTCACTATCCATAGCTCGAGACACTTGATAGAGACACTTTCAACTAGCTCAAAGATACCTCTAGTCTACCTTCAATCTACTTAGCCTACCTTTCCATATGCCATATAAAAATGGGGACATCCAGTTGGTACCAGTGTTATGGCATATCCTCTCTAATTGACTTATGGTAAAACAATTTATTATGTGTTTACATAACATTAGGAGGTCAAAGGTGTTACTCTATAATGACTCACATATTCTCAATATTATCTCAATATCTTAGGGATCATCATGATATGGTTATAAGTGTATGACCTCTTGTGTGAGGTGTTCCCTTCGGGATTTAAGCAAGCAAAACCCTCATTTCATCTCATTAGCAACATTTACCTAGAAATTTTTCATATGTATCAACACTTGGGAGCCAAACAACCCTAGAACATGTCCTATATGGTAGTTTGAAATCTCCTTTATGCATGTGCGGGATCTGACGGAACCCAAGTCCGCTCGCCGGTTTGGGTTCCGTGACCCTGGAGCAATTCCTCAAAGTGTCCCTAAATGGCCCCGTGTGCCTGACTAAAATGCCCGCAGCAGAAAAACTATGAATCTGATCATGAATCCGTCAATTCCAATGGATACGGGATGTCGATTTTCATCTAGGGGTCCCCCCAAACCCTACCTTGAAGTCATGAAAACGGTGCTATTGTTCCATCTCCGGAGATAGGGTTTTGCTCAATGAAGGCCATTCCAATATTTCTCAAGGGGTTCATTTACAATCTGAAGTTTCTTGTGCATGCCTGGCCATCGTGAACTCGTCCAGAATGGCCACATGCACGTGCGGGAGCTGGAGGAACCCAAGTCTGCTCACCGGTTTGGGTTCCATGCCCCCGGAGCAATTCCTCAAAGTGTCCCTGAATGGCCCCGGGGTGCCGGACCAAAATGCCCGGAGCAGCAAAAAATTGACTCCAGTCCCGAATCCATCCATTCCTATGGATCGAGGATGTTGGGTTTCAGCTAGGGAACCCCCCACACCATGCCTCCAAGTCTCGGAAACGGTCCTATTGTGCCATCTCCGGAGCTAGGGTTTTGCTCAGTGAAGGCCATGCCAATATTGCTCAAGGGGTTCATTTCTCATCCGAAGGCTCCCAGGTATATGTTTCCATCATGAACATGTCCATAATGGCCACGTGCACGTTCGGGACCTGACGGAACTCAAGTCTGCTCGTCAGTTTGGGTTCCGTGACCCCGGAGCAATTCCTCAAAGTGTCCCTGAATGGCCCCAGTGTGCTCGACCAAAATGCCTAAAGCAGCAAAACTATGACTCTAATCATGAATCCATCAATTCCTATGGATTCGGGATGTCGGTTTTCAGCTAGGGGACCCTCCACACCGTGCCTCGAAGTCTCAGAAACGGTGTTATTGTGCCATCTCCAGAGTTAGGGCTTTTCTCAATGAAGGCCATGCCAATATTGCTCAAGGGGGTCATTTCTCATCTGAAGGATCCTGGGAGTGCGTGGACATCGTGAAAATGTCCACAATGGCCACGTGCACATGCAGGAGCCGGCGGAACCCAAGTCCGCTTGTCGGTTTGGGTTTCGTGCCCCTGGAGCAATTCCTCAAAGTGTCCCTGAATGGCCCTGGGGTGCTTGACGAAAATGCCCGCAGCAGAAAAATCGTGACTCCAATAGCGAATCCGTTGATTCCGATGGATCCAGGACATGGGGTTTCAACTAGGGGACCCCACACACCGTGCCTCAAAGTCTCGGAAACGGTGCTATTGTGCCATCTCCAGAGCTAAGGTTTTGCTCAGTGAAGGCCATGCCAATCTTGCTCGAGGGGGTCATTTCTCATCTGAAGGCTCTTGGGAGTGCATGGCCATCGTGAACACATCCACAATGGCCACGTGCACGCACGGGAGCTGATGGAATCCGATTCCGCTTTCCAGTTTGGGTTTCGTGCCCCCGGAGCAATTCCTCAAAGTGTCCCTAAATGGTCCCGGGGTGCTAGACAAAAATGCCCGCAGCAACAAAACCATGACTCTAATCACGAATCCGTCGATTTCGATGGATCTGGGACGTCGGGTTTCATCTAGGGGACCCCCCAAACCATGCCTCAAAGTATCAAAAATGGTTCTAGTGTGCCATCTCCAGAGCTAGAGTTTTGCTCAGTGAAGGCCATGCCAATCTTGCTCAAGGGGGTCATTTCTCATCCGAAGGTTCCCGGGCATGCGTGGCCATCATGAACACATCCACAATTTCCACATAAATGTGCGGGAACCGATGGAACTCGATTATGCTCGTCGGTTTGGGTTCCATGCCCCCGGAGCAATTCCTCAAAGTGTCCATGAATGGCCATGGGGTTCCCGACGAACAATGCCTGCAGCAGCAAAACCGTGACTTTGATCGCGAATCTGTCGAATCCGATGGATCCAGGACACTTGTTTTCATCTAGGATACCCCCCACAGTGTGCCTAGAAGTCTCATAAATGGTGTTATTTTCCATCTCCAGAGCTAGGGTTTTGCTTAGTGAAGGCCATGCCAATCTTGCTCAAGGGGGTTATTTCTCATCCAAAGGATTCCGAGCATGTGTGGCCATCGTGAACACGTCCACAATGGCCACTTGCATGTGTAGGAGCTGACAGAACCCCGAGTCTGCTCACCGGTTTGGGTTCCACGCCCACAGAGCAATTCCTCAAAGTGTCCCTGAATGGCCCCGGGGCACCCGACGAAAAATTCCCGCAGCAGTAAAACCGTGACTCCGATCGTGAATCCGTCAATTCTGATGGATCTGAGACACCAGTTTTCAGCTAGGGAACCCCCCATACCATGCCTCGAATTCTCAGAAACGGTGTTATTGTGCCATCTTCGAAGCTAGGTTTTTGCTCAGTGAAGGCCATGCCAATCTTGCTCAAGGGGGTCATTTCTCATCCGAAAGATCCTGGGCATGCGTGGCCATCGTTAACATGTCCTGAATGTCCATGTCCATGTGCAGGAGCCGACAAAACCCGATTCCGCTCGTCGGTTTGGGTTTCGTGCCCCCGGAGCAATTCCTCAAAGTGTCCCTAAATGGCCATGTGGTGCCCGACGAAAATGGCACAATAAACCCTAGCTTCGAAGATGGCACAATAACACCGTTTCTGAGACTTTGAGGCACGGTGTGGGGGGGGCCTAGCTGAAACTCGATGTCCTGGATCCATCGGAATCGACGGATTTGCGATTAGAGCAATGGTTGTGTTGCTGCAGTCATTTTCGTCAGGCACCCTGGGGCCATTTAGGGACACTTTGAGGAATTGCTCCAAGGACACGGAACCCAAACCAGCGAGCAGAATCAGGTTTTTTCGGCTCCTACACATGCACATGGCTATTGTGGACGTGTTCACAATGGCCACGTACGCCCGGCAGCCTTCGGATCATAAATGACCCCCTTGAGCAATATTTGAATGGCCTTCACTGAGCAAAACCATAGCTCCGAAGATGGCACAATAGCACTATTTACAAGACTTCAAGGCACGGTGTGGGGGGTCCCCTAGCTGAAAACCCGACGTCCCGGATCCATAGGAATCGACAGATTCGCGATCAGAGTCATGGTTTTGCTGATCCAAGCATTTTGGTCTGGAACCTCAGGGCCATTTAGGGATACTTTGAGGAATTGCTCTAGGGGCACGGAACCCAAACCGACGAGCGAACTTGGGTTCCGTTAGCTCCCACACATTCACTTGGCCATTATGAACATGTTCACGATGGCCATGCACGCCCGGGAGCCTTCGGATGATAAATTAACCCCATTGAGCAAGATTGGCATGGCCTTTACTAAGAAAAACCATAGCTCCGGAGATGGCACAATAGCACCGTTTCTGAGACTTCGAGGCACGGCATGGGGGGTCCCTTAGCTGAAAATCGGTGCCTCGGATCTATCGGAATCGACAGATTCAAGATCAAAGTCATGGTTTTACTGCTGCGGGAATTTTCCTCAGGCACCTCGGGGCCATTCAGGGACACTTTGAGGAATTGCTCTGAGGTCACGGAACCCAAACCGGCAAGCGGACTTGGGTTCTGTCAGCTCCGACACGTGCAAATGTTATCCAAATCTCTGAGTGCCTATTCTCTTTGATTCTGCAAGACATACATAAATAAATCATTGTCCTTGCAAAAAATGCCTTTTTAAAAAATTCTCAGTATAGAAACATTTACACAAGAAACATGAAAAATATTTACAAAATTCTATGGTAAGTGTCCATGATGCTTTCATATTGTTAACATTGGCATATACAATTTGAGCTTGAAGTGGCAATGAGATTAAAATCAAATTCCTAGAAAACAATTTGAATAAGAATAGATTTGAGTTTAAGATTTACGAAATAAGATAAAAGACTAAATCTATTGACAAACTAATACTTGTGAATCCATTCTTTATCATTGTGATTTCATTGATCTAGGAATAAATCATGCTTTCTACTATGTAGGCATATGTTATATAATAGAATATTTTCATCCTTGAAACATAGATTCAATTGAAATAAGAAAGCATGGTTACAATAATCAACACAAGTATTACATTTGCAATGGAAGAATGACTGAAACACACCTCTAAAAATTTTCCACCCATAAGGGCCATTGCATGATGAAGTCTCTCATTTTCCTTTTTCGAAGACTGATCTTCATCAATCTAGTATAGGAGTGTGTAGTTGCATGCATCATCATGTGCCCTGCAAACCTTGAATAAGATCCGAGTTGTCAACCTGCAATTGTCTCTCCATTATCAATTTTTCTATGCACTATATATAATTTGTGGGTGTTTGGTTTTATTGTTTGATTGATTGTTTTTGTTTGATTTTTTCCATTAGAATGAAGTAATTAAACCATAGAGCATAAGCATAGTAGTTTCATTATTTTGTTAACTTCTATCCTTAGTGTAGATGCATCAAGAAGTTTTAACCTACCCACTTGAATACAAATCAAATTCAAAAGCAATAGTGAGGGATAAAAGGAGGTATCTCCATGGAGACCGTTGATCATTTGGAATTGTTAGGGGACCTTCACCAAATAGGCAGGAATAGAAAATAGAAAACAGTGGTGTAGAATGGATTCAATCCCATGACTTGTGGCTCCTGACAAGTGACAATCAAAAGGAAGTGTCGTGGTTCTTCTTCCTAGTGTAGGTAGGTTCCATTCATTTTCTTATCAACCTCCAATTGTAGCAACCCTCTTTAACATTTCTTTGTACCGATATTTGAAATTTCAATCTTATTTTTCCCAAGATATAGACTTGAATTGCTGAGAGACTACAATGCTTCATGGGTCCACTTTTAGAAAACTTACCCCACAAAGAGCGTCTTGTAGGTTTCTTAGTCTCTCACAAATGCAACTTCCCACAATAGAGACACCCCAACCATTTCCTCATCAAGTTGATCATGAATATTTCAATGTAGATGAGAGAGTTGTTCTTTGGACATACTATTTTGGAATATCAATGCCCTTTGATATCTGTGTAGATTCAAAAATTACCATAGGCGTTGAGAGGCTCCCCCAACAAGAAACTAAGAACAAAAAGCATCACTACATCACATTAAAATCATAATTAAAAGTATTAGAATAAGTTCATGCAAAAGGTTAGGTGAAGCAAAAATACATTCAATTAAATACCAACATATAGGCTAAAATATAAGTAATCAAAAGGCTTTCCAATGGTGGGAAAAAAAGAATTGGATTTAGAGAAATTTCATGACCACCTCACTTTTGAAAAGATTTGGGAAAAAATGCATTTAACATCTTGCAAGTGAAATTTTACAAAATTTGGGTTTACAAGAGAAGATTAGCATTATCAAAACTGGTAACTAATTCAAATTTCAAACCATAGACCCTCACTAGAATAAGGAACATGATCACGGGTCAGGGAGGAAATTCTTCCTAGATCTAGTTTTACAAATCATGTAATACATAGGATGCATAATGCCACATAGCCTTTTTTTTATAGAGATGATGAAGAAGAATATTTTGGGGGTGATGGAATGGAATGGAGTTATAAATGAATCCAAATCATAGACCTAACAACGAATTCTTGTTTGTATTTTACTTACCTATCTACTAAGTAAAAATAAACCGATGAGAATCTTGAGAGTCTACAAGAAAGTAATTAAAATATATGAAAGGAATTTGTGAAAAATAGATCATAGGAACTAGTAATGGAAAAGAAGATTCATAAATAATTTTGAAAGGAGTTGCGGTGTAAAAATAAGATAAATGATATCATTGAAGAACAATGGAAGCTACATGCAAAAAAAATGCGAGAAAGATCTCTCTTGAACCTGGCGAAAAATATGGTTTTCTCAAAATAGGTCTTTCTCGGGGAGGTAAAGGGAGGTCTTAACATTCCACTTACACAGGGGAAAACGCAGAGGTTAACACTCAAGTTCAGTTGAACAATAACCATCCTTTGTGAGAAAAATGAAGGTAAAGAGAAAGTAACACCAATCACATACATGCAAAGGATTAGGGTTTCAAATGACAAAATAATATTCACGTAGGGATGAAAACTGTTGACATACTCAAAGGATGGAGGCAGAGAACTAGGGTTGCAGAAGCTCACGCAAAAGAAAGAAATTGTATGGAGGCACAAGAAGAGAATGCAGGCTCATGCAGGTCCAGGTAAACACCCAAATGGTGAAACACAGGTTTTAACCAGATTCAGAAAATGAAACCAATGCATAAAAAATAAATAAAAAGGTTTCACTTATACCTTTGAAATTTGACAGGTGACAGGGTTGGCAGGAAGAGGTCGAAATGTAAGTGAGCAAGCAGACTACACAGTCTGACAAAAACACCCAACAAACATTATGCTAGGCATCCGAGGATTAAATAAAGACAAATGAATAGGTGTGAAAGCACAATTTTCATTATGATAGTATACACATAAATACAATGATGTGACCATTGGTTTCATATTCCAAGTGGTTTCTTGGACTCCCAATAACATTTTTCATTCACCCAATGGATTAGGTGTCCAACAAGGTGCACTTTCCAGTCACACTTGCAATGGATGCAGACATGATGGGAAAAATGGGAACGACACCATTAGAAATGCACAATGGCAGACAAATCATGTCGGCACGATTGAGTTACATGTGGACACTAGGGTCCACTTAGACTTGGAGGGGCTTACAAGAGTTTGTTAAGACTCATATATATATAGTGGATGCCTTAAAGTGGCTAAGGAATCATTAGAAATTCATTCTTCTCAAAGGAAGTGATTCACACAAGTCTAGAGTGAGCTATGAGATTGTGCTAAGTTATGGGTTTTGCACAATAGGATGAATTTGGACTCGCTAGGTGAAAAACGAAATGGTGAATATGACCTGCAAGAGGCAATCATGTGGTAGCTTCAGAGGTTGGTTTATACAAGATTGTTGGGCATTTTAAAAAGGCTTATTTTTCCTTAGAATCATTGTACTTTATGTAAAAGAAGGATAGGTAGGCGGTTGCCATCCCTTGCTATGTACTGTAAACATACTTCATCTAATAAAGTTTAAGGCATCCGCCTTGGGTACCAGTTACACATATGCCTTGTGTTCACTTTGGTTGGATGAATGTTGTTATGTTTCATGTGATACATTAGGATGGCTAATTGTTATAATATTGGCAAAGTATAAGCATTTCTATGATGTTTTAAAGGTCGTGATTGGACATTTTCCTAGTGTTGGATAACTTCGTTAAGTAAAATTAAAGTTGCACATCAAACATATTGCAATCTGAGGAGAAGTTATGGGTAGACCTTTGGCAAAAAGGCGTAGTCTAGTTGTAGTAGGCACATGTTGACCAAGCCCCTGTGGTTGAGGCAAGGCAGTAGTACTACATGACCGTAGGTGATGAAGTGAAGTTGGGGAAATTTTCTAAGTTAAAAAAAAGTTTAGGCATATTGCAGGTCCGTGACACCCTCCCTTTAACAATAAAAGCATGGTGTGTTTTTGTTGTTTAATATGTGATCAAATTATTATGATTTATCTATGCCATCCTAGACAAGAAAAAAACACAACACAAAGAAGAAATTGTGATGATTGGAAACTATTTTGGTTTTAGACCAACAAGATGCAATGAATCTTCATTTCTCTATATTTACATATTGTCGTATTCTATTACAACCTATTTTCAACCCAAATCTCAACAATTGCATTATGAAAAAATAAAAATATTAATTTCATTTTCAATAAATATAATTACATTCAAAATATTATAGTAAATTTGTATTTATATCTTTATTTTAAAATATTAATTATTATAAAAATTGTAGGAATATGTTTTTGGAAATTACTTCATAATTAATTGATATTCATTTTCCTATTTTCAACCCAAATCTTAACAATTGCACTATGAAAAAAATAAAAATATTAATTTCATTTTTCAATAAATATAATTACATTCAAAATATTACAGTAAAATTTTATTTATACCTCTATTTTAAAATATTAATTATTATAAAGAGTGTATGAATATGTTTTTGGAAATTACTTCATAATTAATTGATATTCATTTTCCTTGCGCATAAATTCAAATAAAAAATAAAATTTATCATTCTTATTACCCATTAAGAAAAACATTGAAATGTCCTTATAGCCGATAGTCGCTGCCTATAAATATATTCTTGAAAATAATGATGTTTTCAAAAAGTGATACATAATAATTATGTTTTACATGATGAAGCATATAAATAGAATTCCAATAAAACTTGAAACAACAATTATACCTATGGGGCCTAGCACCCTTAGAATAAACTTCTCGTAATTATCATTTTTGGGGGCTAGTTAAACCCTTTATTTAGGAGGAGAATGTTTAAATAGACTCGGATGACCTTCATTTTGATGGGATTTTGTGTAAAAAAATATTTTAATATTATGTTCAAATCAAATTATATTTAAAGAGGAGCAAACTTATATAGACTCGGATGATCTTCATCTTGATGGGACTTTGTGTAAAACAAAATTGTTTTAATATTATGTTAAAATAAATCATATTTAAAGAGTAAAATGTATTTTAAATTCCATTTTATTTTGTTAAATCAAAAGAGTGAAATGTTGTTTAAGGGTGTAGATTAGTTGTTATAGAATGCACCATCAAGACACTCTTTAGATGTAAAAAAAACAACTCCCATCCAATTATTTATTTTGTCTAATAAAAAATAAAAATTCCAAATTCCATTTTAAATAAATTTGTAATTGAAATAACTTGAGAAAGTTATTGACATAATGTAATACATTTACTCGTAAAAAGTATTTAATTATTTTTTTCACAAAATGAAAATAGTATACTATTAATAAAGGCAAATAGTATCAACCATTACAATATTCATGGCTACCACTAGCCACAAAGAAAATAAAAACAGTCTCCCAACATGGACAAAAATCCCAAAAAAAGTTCAAATAGGATCCCCAACATAATGACAAGTATTTGCAGCCCATCCGGCAAAGCAAAACAATGGGCTCACCAAATGGTCCGACCAACCGGAGCGAAGAGAATGGAAAAACATAACAAAAATAAATACATAGTCCCAGTGACCAAAAGGAAACATAAAGATAGTCCGGAAATACAAAATAGTGAGCCGTCCACCTGAGGCAACCAATGAAAACCCATCACAAGTAATAGATATAGCTAATCCATCAGAAACCCCAACACAACCACCTACGCAGCCATAGAACCAAAAGAAACAGGAAACCAACCAGAAGTTGGTCAACCATAAGTGCTAGTAACATGCATATGATGTAGACAAATATATAAGCCGCAAACGAGTATATCAATACTAGAGCGAAAATAGATCCAAAGATCCATCAGCAATCAAAGAATCTGCAGAACAGTCCTCCCAAAAAAAGATGCCCGAAGTAGAAAGTAGTGCACGCTTAGATAGAGAATCAGCCAACTGATTAGAAGCCCCAGGAACATGAAAAAAGGTGATATGCTCAAATTTTTCAATAAGTGAGCGTGTCTACACATTTAATCAATATAAACTACCCTTTGCCCGAAGGCTTTGGTGAGAAAGTGGAGATGGATGGTATTTGTAAGGATTTTCATGTTAGAAAGGGCAAAGTCTAAAAGTTCGAAATTTTACATTTTATTTGAAATTTTTTTTTTTTTCTACTTGTGGTGAAGTAAATATTTTTACCTAAATTTATGGGTTAAAAAAATAGTTATATGTCATTTTCTTTTAGATATAAATTATGAACCAACTAAAATGTCAAAGAGAGTATCTAGACCTCAAAGAGGGATAACTCCTCATATTTAAGAGACCGTCATCAAAAAAATTCTACCTTATATAATGTTTCCTTATTTTATGGATTTTTTAAATAGTCTTATTAATATATATTAAATAAAAGACAATTTCTTTTAAAATATATATATATATATATATATATATAATTTCTTTTTATCAAAGGATTTTTTTAAATAATCTTGAATTAACCTATTTTAAAATTAATTTTATATATATATTTATTTATTTTATTCTATGGATGCTTTCTCATAAAGTGAATTCTTATTTAATATATGTTAAATAAGAAATATGGATGCTTTCTCATAAAGTGAACTCTTATTTAATATATGTTAAATAAGAAAAAATAATATATGTTAAATAAGAAAATTTAATATATGTTAAATAAGAATAAATTTATAAGAATTTTTTAAAATAATGAGAAATATATGGGTGTTAAATTTTAAATCAATTTATTATGTGGGTGACGAAAATGAGAGGTGAACTCTCTGACATGTAACATTTCATAAATATAACATATTGAATAACCTCTCTACATCAAGACCACTCCCATAACATATCTACTTACACCCATATCCACTATAAAAGGCTTCTACAAATTAGGAAATACAAGAACTTGTGATTGACTAATCTTTCATTTCAACTCTTCAAAATATTTCTATTGATTGTTTCCCCACTGTAAACTCTTACCATGAGCTATTGTGGCATAGAGTGGTGTAGCCACAATTGAAAAGAATGCTATAAAATGCCATAGGTATTGTGTTTCCTCAACAAACGCCTTAACTTTGGTGACATTAGTAGGATTTTGCCACCTGAGAATGGCCTTCATACTTGAGGGATCTATTTTGAGTTTCCCTGCACCAGACACATACCCTAAATACACCAATATCTATTGAGAAAATTCACATTTATTAAAGTTTAACAAAATTAATTCCTTTTTAGGGTCTCTAGCACCTATATGAGATGTCAGATATGTTATTCCAAGGTAGAGCTATAAACCAAAATAGCATCTAAGTACACTACTACAAATGAATCTGGAAAGGGGCACAATACCTCATTTCCCAAATGCATCTGTAACTAGTGCATTACATAAACCAAAAGACATTACCACTCATTCATATATAGGACTTTCCTTGTCTTGATGGTGGTCTGGGCCAAGTGTATTTTTATTTAACTCGTACTTGGTGGTATCTAAATTTGAGATCCAACTTGGTGAGGTACTTGGCATGTTGCAATTTATCTTGTAAGTCATTGATCATGGGAAGAGGGTATTGATTCTTGGGGTTGATCATATTCAAAGCTCTGTAACCGATACACATTCTCCAAATCCCACCCTTATTTACTACTATGATGATATGTATCCCACAGGGTGAGGTTCTTTGTCAAATTATCCCCTTATCCAATAGTTGTTGCAGTTGTGCTCCATTTCCCTCTTAGGTGGTAACACTTTAGGATCCTGGAACACTTCTCATACACTTGTAAAAACTCCTCCAATTGATGTTTCTACTCTTTAGTACATCCCTCCAAAGATTCCCTTACCTTTACCACTTCATCTGCTAGCTACTTCTCTCTTAAGAAGAGTAATATAAAATTATTAATTGAGATGATCAATTTGTTTGCCTTATTAGCACTTAAAAAAATTTGTGGATTTACCTTTGTGCACATTGATGATAGAGGAATTCCCATCCTTGATCAGGCGGTACTAGTTTTATTTTCTCATGAAGATTGCATCCTGCATTTACATTTAGGGCTTCCAAACACTACACCGCCCACATAAAGTGGTACTACATCTACTTCCACTTCATTAATATAGTTTGCACTTATAGAAAAAATCGTATTACACTACTTAGTGACCTAGGGATCTACATCGTTATTTACCCATCGCAATGGATATGGGGTGAGGATGGTCATGAACATCCAATCTAGTCTTTTTGACTAGATATTATGCTGTGAATTTTACCTATCAACCAAAATCAAATAGAGCATCCACATTTTTATTCTAACCTAGATCTTAATATGCAAGAGTTTAGCCATCTCCTTCTCTTCCTTGGGATGGAAGCTACTTAGATTCACATCATTTTGCATTGTAGTGCAAACAATATTTTCATCTACATATGAGTTGAACTCTACATAGTTGCTTGAATCAATGACTAGCATGTTATTATTCTTGGCATCCTTCTTGCATTTATTTGGAGTCAACTCACGTTATAGCTTCCAACACTTACATTCAGTGTGTCCATCAATATTGCAATGGTTACAGTCATTGCTTGGATCCTTTCATCGATGTGAAGTGGTTGTTTCCTTCTTATCATTTCCTTATCACTTCTTATTTCCCTACTTGGAATCATATTGGTGGTATTTTTTTCTTGAACCACATGTTTGTCCTTTATTCTTACCCATATTCTCTAGATATTATGCTCGCACACATGGCTCATCAATTCTCCTAGGTTTAAAGATCATCATTTTCCTCTATAAATGATTTTGTAGACCACCCAAATACTGAAGAGTGCATATAGGTTGTTATTGAGAGACATACATGTTGAAACATAATGGCCATTTTTATGAACTCTATGGTGTACTCTTGCACATTATGGTGTTGCTTCTACCAAAAGAAATGCCATGATATCCATTGGTCTTATATGTACCCAATATGGTAGAACTAGGACTTGATGATGGTTTTAAACACCTCCCACTTATATATTGGTGGATCATCTTCCAACCTAAGCATTTCCATATGGATTTCCACCCAAGTTTGGGAATGCCCCTCTAACTTTAGTCAGGAAAATAAATTGTTTTCCTCATCTCCTTTGTTATGAACACTAAATAAATTTCTAACTATTGCAACCATTGATTCAACATAACAACATCAATCTCACCTTGGTAAGGTTTGATGTCCATTTTTGCTTCCACTTTAAATAGATATTGGGAAGAAGTGATGGCACTAGAACTTGGTATCTCTTTCTCGAGATCCTTTTTCAACTCCTTTTTTGGTCTTCATTGTCTCTAGATTTCCCATCTAATCTAGCTTATGAGTTAGAGCTGCCAAATTCTCTGAAAGGTCCAAACTTGTTCTCTAGAGTTACCATGAGCATAGCCAAGTTACGAGAGATATCAACAACTTATGCTTCTATCTTTGAAAATCTATCTTCAAACTCATCCTATAGATTGTTATTACTATACTCATCTTCCATGGATAGGGTTGTAAGAATTATTTCCTACAACTTCCCACAAAAAACACAAGGAAAGCTACTATGGCTCACCAATATGATATGTAATTTGTCATGGATATTCCATTGGAATAGTTTGTCACAATAGATCTTACAAGTTTATGCAATCTATTATTATATAGTTTTTCCTTGAGATTTAGATTTAAAGTTACTAGCTTAATGCATGAAATGCCAAAATAATTGAAACTTAAATGAAAGGAGCTAAGCATATAACATACCATTCACACAATGAACGCAAGATGTACCCTAGGAAAACCCAATATGGGAAATACCCACTAGAAGGTGAGGCATGTGCTCTACCCTTTTATTCTTAGTTGTGAAATGCAAATACAAAGAAGGGGCACTCATTATGGAGTTTCCATGGACTATGTGGCCGGTATGGCTACTACAAGATCTTCCACCTCCTTTGTTTTTCTCCAATATCCCAATCCCAGATGCTCTCCTCAACTATGGAGCAATAAACAATACAATAAGATTAGAACCCCTTCCTTTCCTAGCAACCCAATATTTAACATGGGCTAATATTGGGTTAGGGTTAGGGGTTTTGCATGCCTCAACCCTCAATTAGTGTTAAGATTTGTTACCCTTTACATTGTTCTTGAATTCCACAAGTCATCTAGATTATTTAGATAACGAAATGAAGGTAGAAATATAAAATGGAAAAATACACACAAATATTTTGCAGAGAGAACAATAGTACAGTAAAAACAAATTATATTAATGAATTAAATGGAAAAACACTGTAAATTCCAAAGCAATACAAACTAGCTTAGATGGAGGTAACTTATCTCTGAAGAGAGATGTGTCAGCTACAGTCCTTCACAGGATATGATTACAAAGAGATCAGAAAGGGACATTTTATCATAAGCATGGAGGGAAAAACCCTAAACATCCAAAAACCTAACTAGGAGATGAAGCACCAAAAGGATTTGTGGGCCCCAAGGTGGCTACCTAACTTCTTAGGGGCACAATTTTTACATACGATCTCCATTTAGGGTGCACGATGGCTCATTGGAAATAACTAACTAAGAAGTGCAACTTTTGGCTAGGTCTAGGGGATTCCATGGAAACCCCTTCCAAGCCCCAAAAATGGCCAAAAAACACCGTTTAGGGCCTCAAAACGGCCTAAAAGTTTGGGACCCAAAAAACCATAGAAAATTGCCTAGAAGATGGAGAGTTGTTGTAACTCAGTGGAATAGGTGGGTGGCGACCAATATCCACTTGGATCAGTCCTCCCCCCTTAGGAATCAATGGTACCCATTGTGTCAATTTTTTCCATCAGATGGGGAAACTTCTATTGGATCTGAATCGTGGTGAGCCACTTTCCTTGGTGAAGAAAATGCCCTGCTTTGATGACCCAATACATTTGGCTGTTCTTTTGGAAAGTTCTCTTCATATTGGTGGCCATGATCCAGTTGACTATTATTTTCTTAATGTAGTCGGGATTGATTTTTGTAGGGGCCATGTGCTCAACTACATCTAAGGTCTCCAAGAGTGGTGGAAAATATGATCAAAGCAACTCCACATCAAATATAGGGTTCAAACCAAGGAAAGGGGGGATACTTAACTCAAAATAATTATTTCTCATAGCCTTAGGGTAAGGCCCATATCGCTAGTGGTTGAATTTTTGGATGGGGCCCTATGAGGCTCTCTTTCTGTAATTCAACCATACCTTATCTCCCACCTAGAACTTGTGTGGAACCCGATTTTTATCTTGGTGTTGCTTATACTTATCATTAGCTTTCTGCAAAATATCATGAACTTGTTGGATGTGAAGGATTCATTCAACAAATTTGGTTTCCCAATTAGCCTCAGTATGTGCATGGGAGTATTCACCCTGTGTAGAAGCAATGGTAGTGTTACATCAACTGGGGCCAATGGTTGGAACCCGAAGTACACATGAAAGGGGTTATGGCCAATAAAGCCTTGAAGGGATCCGTTGAAGCTATTTTGAAGATAAGGAAGGTTCACATCCCCAAGTGCGTGGATGTTTGGAGTTGTACATTCTCAAGATATGCAAAATCATCCTATTGACCACCTCTATCTATCCATCTGTTTGGGGGTGGAAAGCAATTGATTAGTTCAACTTGTTTTCCATAATCAACCATAGGATGGAATAGAAAGTGCTCAGGAATATACTGTCTCGATATGAAATAATGGTCCGTGGGAGGCCAAAGTGAACCCAAACACATTATGTTGTGATGATCTTCTGACAGGGAGTTAAAGTTTCCATCTTAGAGAACCGATCAACAACCACAAATACATAGTTATTTCCATGCTTGGTTGAAGGAAATCCAGACATGTAGTCCATGGATATAGATTCCCAAGGTCTATTTGGGGTAGGATATGGAGTGTACAACCCTTTCTTCTTGATGGTAGGTTTGGCAATTGCAGAGGTGGTAATGTACTTGCCAACATCTTGTCGGATCTTTGGCTAGTAGAAGCACTTTTGCAAAACTGCCACTCTCTTCTCTACACCAAAGTGCCATGTCACTCGATTGTAATGCGGATCCTAGATAATCTTATCACATTCTTCTGAAGGAACATAGAGGTGGCCAAGATGGCATAAAAGTTCATCCTAAAGATGAAATTTTGAGGCTGATATTCCTACATGAAATTTCTGATAGGTAACATCAATGTCAAGGTCGATGTTGTACAATAGAGGCAACTTGGAGGTCTCATGTCCACAAGAGTTGAGCACAGTATTCAATGCAACAATCAGAGGTCGATTGAGGAAATATACAACTCAAATGGTGTTTCCCTTCTTGTACTCAATGTTCAAGTGGAACTGTTGCAAGTATGTGGACCACTTTTAATGGTGGTCATTATGTAAATTTCCTTGAGTCTGCATAAATTTTAGGGGCTTGTGATTAGTGTGGATGATCGTCTCCTTCCCTCAGATGTAGTGTTTCCATTGTCAGCGGGCCTGCACAATGGAGTATATCTCCTTTTCATAGGTTGGATATTGACAAACATAATCAAAGAGTGTCTCGTTATGATAGGTCGCTCAATGTCCATGTTGAGTGAGGATTGCAGCCGAGAAGAGGCATCTATATCAATCTCAAAAGGATTTTGTAGGTTTGATAGAGTGAGTAATAGAGCCGAGAAGAGGTGTCATTTCATATCCTTGAAATATTTTTGTTGTGGCACACCCCAAGTGAACATGGCTTTGGCTCCACCCTTGGTCACTTGGCCCAAGGGCCAAGCAATATGAGAGAACCACAACACAAAGCTTCAATAAAAGTGGGTGAGACCCAAGAATTTGCGAAGCTATTTTAGAGTTGTCGGGGTTGGCCAATCATGAATCACTTGAATCTTGTCTTGGTCCACATGCACCCCATGTTTATCCACGATGTATCCTAGATACTGAATTCTCTCCATGCCGAATGAACATTTCTCCAAATTGACATATAACTTGTTTGTTGCGGGGTGTTTAGGACTTGTTAAATGTGTTGCAAATGTTCCACCCAAGTTCTACTAAATATGAGGATTCCATCCAAATACATGACCATGAGGGAGTTTGTAAACAACCATAAGATATCATCCATAATCTTCATGAATTTTTTTGGAGCATTAGTCAAGCCAAAATTCATGACAAACCACTAAGAAAGGCCTTCTTTATACTTGAAGTTTTCCTTCCATACATCACTTTGTTTGATCAGGACCTGGTAGTATCATGAATTCAAATCAATTTTGCTAAAGAACTCGGCACCCTTAATCTAATAAAGAATATAATCAATCTAAGGGAGTGGGTATCAATTCTTGACAATGATCTTGTTCAAGGCTACATAATCAATGCACAGTCTCCATGTCCCATCCTTGTTTTGTACCAACACAATTGGGCTCCCACAAGGTGAGAGGCTTGGTTGAATGTGGCCCTTTTGGATGATCTCTTGAATCTAGCATTTTATTTCCTCATTCTCCATAAAAGAGTGCTTGTATATTCATCCATTACGTAAAGGCTCACCAGGTATCAAATCAATTGAGTGCTTGACTTGGCAGTGTAGTGGAAACCCTTCAGGTGAGGGAAATATATCTTTGTATTCTTCTACACTCTTGTCCACATGATTTTGTTGTGTATAGAGACATCACGTTAAAGATGTGGTGGTTGCATTGACTTGGTTTCCCCCATCTAATCAAACCATAAAGAGGATGAATTTTCCATTCTAAGAGATTACCTTTCAAGACTTATTTGTCGAGATCAAGGAAACTGCAATAGTCAGAACTACCTCAAGTACCCTATAGAGTTATCCCAAAGTAACAATGACACTATGGGGCCTAGACTCATAAACAACATGTCATTTCCACATATAAGGTTGTCCTAAAAGAACATCACAAAATTCAAGTGGGGTGACATCACACAGTACTTCATCTTGGAAGGGATTGATGTTGTAGGGTAGGCGGCATTACTAACTGACGTGGATATCTCACCCTTGGCTCAACCAATCGATGGTGTATGGTTGGGGGTAAGGTGTTGTTGACAACTTCAATCTTTTGATGACCTTGGTCAAGATTGGATTCTTTTGTCCACCATTTTCAATAATGAAATGTAGTGGAGTCTGTCTTTCACCCACATCTATGAGTGGAAGAGTTGCTCCCCTTCCTCTGGATCCTCTAACTCTTTTGGTTGGATCTTTGCAGTTGTGATTTTGGCATTGGGTTCCACATCAATGATATACTTTCCTTTGTCTTTCTCTACATCATATTTTGATCTAGAGTCTGGCTCCAAGTATTTTATCTCAACCAACAGTGATTTATTTTAGCAACATTCCTCGGTGTTATGACAGGGGATTTTGTTGAAATCACACCACTTTCCAATGTCCTTCTTCAAATTCTTGTTACCCTTCTTCACCTACGGTTTGGACTAGTTGTCATGAATTTGGATATCCTTGTTCTATCCTTTGCTTTGTGAGTTAGGGCCACCTTTACCAAGATTTTGTTATGATTGATTTGCAAACGATAAGTGGCTCCCGGTGAGGAGATGTCCAGGAAAAACATATTTATTTGGATGTACTTGTGTAGGCCACTACGGTAATTTAGGACCAAGTGCCATTTGAAGTCTCTTATACCTAGATTTGAGTGCAAGGTATGGAATATATCGGTAAACTTTGAAGTCTCTCTCTTGCTGCAAAGTTGTCCATCTTGTATACCGATCATCATAGTTTCAGATGAAGTAGAGAACCTCCTTAAGGGAATCAACAAAGGCTACTCAAGTGGGTTCTATACCATATGTTGTAGACTCATATTCAGCATGCCTCTCGCAATAACTGTCCCGCCAATCTTTGACATGGAGGGGGACTTAAAGATTGTGAAGGTGACCCTTTCATTGTCAGAAAAATTTTGAACAGAGTAATAATCCTCTAAAATATTTAACCATTTCTCCAAATCATCTGCATATATATAGAATTCAAATAAAGGAATGTCAAAGTTAACTTATACCTTGAAACGCATCGCACCTTCGAAATGGTTGATGATTGAAGATGTCTCCGCCGTCATTGGTAGTCGGTGAAGGATTTGGGAGAAATTATCCATCATCCCCTATTGGGCTCCCTCGAGCAACAACTTAATAGTATCTCCTGCTATGTCATCTCTCTTTTCTCCTCCCACCATGTGAGGTGCTTGGGCTGACGAGAGTGTTTATCTCTAAGCTCAATTAGTTCAAGACCCAACTCCCAATACTCAAATCTCATTGGGGACATACAATGAGAAATAATAAGAGCATATTGCTTTGATACCACTGTTATGTATTATTAAGAGAATGAAATGAAGGAAGTAATATAAAATGGAAACACACAAAGAGAACAGTAATACAGCAAAACCCAAATTCTATTAATGAATGGAATGGAAAAACACGTAAACTGTAAAGCAATACAAACTAGCTTGGGTGGTGGTAGCTTATCTATGAAGAGATATGTGTCACCTACACTCATTTGTTGGATCTAATTACAAAGAGACTAAAAAGGTCCTTTTTATCATAAGCATAGAATCAAAAACCCTAAACAACCAAAAACCTAACCCTAGGAGATGAAGTGCCAAAAGAATTTGTGAGCCATGAGGTGGCTACCTAACTCCCTGAGGGCATAGTTTTTACAAACAATGTTCATTTAAGGATCATGATGACTTGTTCGAAAGAACTAACTAAGAAGTACATTTTTTTGTTAGGGCGAGGAGATTCCTTGGCAACCTATGGTTTTTCAAATGGCCATAACCAACCACTTGAGACCTCAAAATGGCCCCAGAAGTTCGGGACCAAAAAAATAGTATAAATTTCCAAGAAGATGGAGAACCATTGTAACTCAATGGAATGGGTGGGTGGACACCAGTATCCACTTAGATCAATATGTGACTAGATCCACATGTGTGAATAATGGGAGTTGACATGGCATCCACGTGGTACCATGGTGATCAATAGGACAGGCCAACTTGCAAGAGAAATAACATCCTCATACAAACTCTAGATTAAGGTGGCATTTTCACCTTTGAAAATATTTGGATGTGCAAAACATTTCCAAGAGGTTGCAAAGTTTGTTTGTAAATTTTTTACCCAAAAAAGTACCATTTAAGGCCTTAAACAAGTTATAAAATGTTGTGGATCCCAAATCACCAAAGCAGAACCTACCCCTATAATGGGACCTACAAGCCAATAGATCCAATTTTTCCACCCAACAAGACCAAAATAGATGACAAATTATATAATGATCCATTTGGGATCATTCTTAGTAAATTAAATCGCTCCACCACCGCAAAAAAGACCTTTGGGTGCAAAAAAATATATAATTTGTTATATAAAGGAGGTTGAGGATGAACATTTTTTTCGTTTTAACCTAACCTATCCTTAATAAATAAGACATAATTTCACCAAATTTAATAACTTAATTACTCTTCATAACCTTCTGGCTTACAAAAACCATAATGACCTTGGTACTTTCATTTCTACCTTGTTAAAATATAGAAATGACCATTTGAATAATGTTTAGAGTGACTCTCGTTATTTCTATAAGAGACTTTATTCATCCTAGAAGAGGGAAAGCATCATCATCATCATTATATATATTCCAAGAAAAAAATGCATTTTATATTCCTTGAGAATAGTAATGCATTTTGTAGATGCAAATCCATTGAGTACACACAATGCATTCTAAGATGGCTTCAATCTTTTCATCCTCTTGGAAAAAAACAAAATTTACATCATGGAATACTCTTTCTCCATGATCTGTATATGAACATGTTGATGCCTCAGATATCGTAGCATCAATCAGAAAGGGATTCTCCCCGATAGATGATCCCAATTAGATTATCTACCGTTTGGTATAGGGAATCCGTCCGGTTAGCGGTTCCGGCAACCGTGGGTTTGGAGTTTAATTCCAATTATACCGATTATGGCCCGATCCACCTTTATTTTGGATTTTATGTTTTTTAATGAGATGCAAGTGCCTAATTTATATCTGATCTAAATGCAAAACTGAAACAGATCTAATGCTAAAACTAAAGTAAATCTACCTATCCTTGCAAGGAAGACATTTAAAGAATGAGCAACGAGCTGTAACAGATACCATAAATAAAGGACAGATAGCTATCAATTCCTACAGGTAGAGCTACAGCAAGATAAAAGATCTTCGGAAGATAGCTTCCAATTTAATATAGAACACATTTTATTACTCATCAAAGAAGGAGGCAAAATTATCTAATCTAAATGGAAAGAATGAAGAAACAGATCTAAATGTAAACAAGCTGAAATAACTCTAAAGATCCCTGCAAGGAGCAAATTTAAAGGCATGAACAATGAGTTGTATGAGTTATCTTGAAGAAAGAACAGTTAGCCATTTAATCTAAAAGAGAACTCTACAGCAAAGATAAAGATATCAGCAAATAGCTCCTGATTTAATATGAAACGCATTCACTGTCCATGAAATGGAGAAATCGTTTACACAGAAAGAAGCAAAATCATTGTTACAAAGAAATAATTCAAATCGTAAGAATGATCTCACATTACAGGATGGAAATCACCAGAACAGTCCAATACACATCCATCTTTCGTTCCCATGCAAAACGTCCATCTCCCTGGCTTTTATTAGAAAATTTGATTTTTTTACAGAACCAATACAAGATAGCTCGTACGGGTTTCAAAATTTCATTCCCTGCCAAAAGTCCTTTTCTATTCTTCCTAGATTCTATTTATAATTACAAAAACACCCTTTGGGCTGCCACCTAGCCTCTTCCACCTGTCACCTACAGGAATTTCTTCTATAATAGATCAAAAAATGACTACTTCTTTTACAAAATATTTAACAACAGAGAATGGACAGCTGTCCCATAGCTCACGCTTTATACATTTGAGAGTTTAAAAAAAAATATAATATAGCAGAAATAATGCTCTAATATCCGTGCTGTCAATCTTGTGCGTGAGCTTCAGCTGGGAGAGGATCTCCCAAGTCAATTGATGTTGTTTCTGCTACCTGGGAAGAACGAATTGAGCTGGCTAGAATTTCTGCCACTGCTAGGGAAGAGGGAATCGAGCCCACTGTGGTTGCTGGAATGGCTGCTGGTAGAGAAGATTCTGGATCTGCTGTTGCTCCTGCTACTGCTGCAGCTTTCTTCTCCTCCTCCGCTATGTAACTATACCACATACCTGTGTCCCTTACGACTATGTTTGCTGCAGCAGGGAACAAGATTTTCTGGGAAGTCACATTCTTCCCGAGCTTTGCTCCAATGCTTTGAACTTCTGCTACTGCAGCTTGATGCACTTCCTTCAGCAGATGGTTGTGGAGTGATGACAATCCAATATAATGTTGGAGGTCATCAATAGCCAAGACATCAATCCTCTTCACATACTCCGTTTGAATGCCTAGTTCTTCCTTTAGTTGAGACAAACATTGCTCCTTTTCCGGAAAGTCCTCCAGGGTCTGAGGGAAGCTCAATTTGCACCTGTCATGCACTTCCTTGATTCTTTGATACAGACCGTTGGTCTTGTCCCTTGTTCTTTGCACACTGGCTATCAGCTTACTGGCACAGTTCCTGCCAAACTCCAACAGGGCTATGTCCTCATTAAAACCGTCCACATATTTAAATGGGAGATGCGTGGGGAAACCCCCCTTTCCTTCTCTCCATGCCATCTGACTCATGATATTTGTCTTGACACGGGTATTCTTAGCTTTGAGCCTATGGGCCTCCGCATTAATTTCTTTTAACCTGACTACCATGGCCTTGAGCTTGCAAACCTCATTAGTGATTAGCTCCTGAGTGTCATGCATTTGCTTCAGGATGCTGCAGGACAGCTCATGGAAGGGAGACATGTCCATCGTTCTGCTCTCAGCTTGCTCTAACCGCTTAGCTAATGCCCGCTTGTCTGCTTCTAGCTGGAATGCTTTATCTTCCACTCCGTTCTTCTCTGCTTCACTTGGAGTGTTAGTTGGTCATTTTCCTCTTCCAGCTGGTTATACTTGCCTGATAGCTCTTTATGCTCGGCATACAGACAATTATACTTGTTCACCACAAGATCCCTGTGGGCTTGCTCATTAGCCACAGTTTGTTGTAGTGTACGAGCTCTCTTCTTTGTCAAAGAATTTTCTCTAACTATAACACCTACATTGTCCAGTGATGCTTTTGTCGTTTCTACAGCTGCGGATGCCATAGCAAAGGGATCTTGATCTGTATTCTGCATTACAGTGACCGCTCGGTGGGTAACGATGTCTTCATGGAAGGGACTTTTGATCCTCTCTTCCGATTTGAGGACCATTGCTTTCCTTTTCTTGTCATAGACAAACTCATTCCACCTGGACACCGTATGTTTTCCCGATGGAGTGTACGGGACAATTGGGCGGTCCATAATGTCTATTTCCTCTTCAGCTAGTGGGGTCCGGACTCCTTGAGCTGGATCTGCTCCCACATTTTGGGTACCAAAGCCACCTGCTTGAGATGCGTCTATTTCCATGTCTTGGACACCGGACCCACTTGCTTGGGAATCTTCCCCTGCTTTCAGCTCTTCTTCCGCTTTCCTTTCTGCCTCAGCATCCTGTCCTCCTTTCCCTCCTTCAACTTGTGGCTGACCTTCATCTCCTTTCCGTAGCCTTTCATCCTCAGCCTCTTTCTGTTGCTGGGCTTCCTCATCCTCTTTCTGCATCCTTTCATTTTCGGCTTCTTGTTGCATTATTGCCTCTTCAGCTTCCTGCTGCAACCTGGCTTCCTCAGCCTCCTGTAGTAACCTTGCTTCCTCTCTTAATCTGAGCTCTTCCTGAGCTCGGGCATCATCAGCTTCTTTCTCCTTCTGCTGGCTGGTCTTTTGGACCTTGGTTGAGCTAGAGCTTGCTCCAGTGCCTTGGCGAAAGGTTTGCAGCTCAGCCATGTTGCTGATGCCCCTGAATACCTCTTCCTCGGCATCGGGGTAGTGAGAGTACTCAAAATGAGCATAGATTTCCTTACAATGCTCGGCCACTCTTCCCTTTCTGTCATTCCTGTGGAATATCACCTCGCCGAAGTGGAAGGCTTTCAGCTCCTGCACAAACTCTTCGGCTGAGGCAACCCCCGAGAACTTGTAAGCACCTATGCAGAAAGGTAACGGGGGAAAGGAAGCCTTATGCTGCTTGTGGAGCATTTCCCCAATTCCATCCAGGAAGATTTGTCTTACTGCTTCCTTAAGGAGTACATAATCTATGGCATACTGCGGCAAAATGTATGGGGGCTTAGTCCCTCCAAACATTCTGAGGTAGGTGCCTTGCTCTGAAAAGTAAAAATCCCCGTAATTCTCAAGGACTTCCACAGCGTTCTCTGACAGGTATTTGGGCTCCTCCTTGAATATCTTCTCATATAGGGGCATGATGAACCCCTCACAGATGAGTTTGTAGTTAGGTTTTTAATTCTGGGCCCACATCATCCTAAAAGCGGTATAAACCGGAGCGATGGCCTTGTCCCATGTGCAGCCCAATTTGGGGAACTCCACCTTGGCCAAAACACAATCCATCAGATATGAAGACATGAAAAATTCCGCCTTCTTCAAGGCTAGGCCTTCTCTTGCAGCAACTATCATTGAGGCCAAACTGTCTGACAGGAGAGTGGCCCAGTCAAACACAGTTCCTTTAAACGCCACGAAGTGGATACTAGGGACCCACTGAATCTTATACACGGTGCCATCGGGCATGCCGAATATTCTGCACAGCATCAAGGCGATCAATCTGAAAGGAGGTCTCAGATTCTGAACGTCATATTCGTCATTTCCTTTCTTTTTCAAATGCTTGCCTGCGGTGAATAGCCTTTTGGCCATCTCAACGTTGTTCATCTGGCCTAGCCATTCATCAGTCGAAGATTGCTGGGAGCGGGGAAATTTGTAGGCTGCTGCAAGATATGTGGGTTGAAATGAGGCAATGGCTGTCTTCCCGCTGTCATGAATTACTCTTCCTTCTGCATCGGCATGTTGGAGTAACCACCCGATTACCTCAGCACATGGGAACAGTTCAGGGCGGGTAGCAGCTCTGGTTATGCCTGAAGCTTTGATATTTAGATAAATCGGTCCCTCTTCTAACAACATGTCCGGGACATCCTGGTCTCGGATCATCCTGTAAATGTCACCCCATCTGATTTCAGGAGGGACACCGGTGGTGCACCTAGTATCCTGGAGTGAGGTTTCAGTTTTAAGTGGCGTAGGATTCTTTTCTGTCATCTTAGCCTTCTTCTTCCCACCTTTTGGCATTTTGACTTATCCCTGATAGCAACCAAATATACATCATTATAAACATGATCAACATACTGTGAGATTTTACAGAGAGCATCACCATTTTAATATGTGACTGAGATAAAACCAAAATGCGAAGCTCCCTTTTAGGAATCAAATACATCATTCCAAACAAGAATTCTAGTTTTTTAGTTATCCCAATTCTTTTAAAGAGGGCAGGTTTGGAATGCTCCCGCGAGGGTAAGCCTGTTGCGGAAGGAACCTGCTTTCAGTCTAGCTCTGTGGGAAAGGGTGTCCCTCATTTAGGTTCAAATGGTAAATGGCCGGTTAGCTGGGTTTGATAAAAACTAGGCGAGGGGATCGGCCGGCAGGGTTTATTTATCGCATTTTGGCGTGAGGTCCTATGGCCAAGCTCAGGATCTGAACGGGGTAGCGACTGGCCGGGACTAAGATTTATAAAGAAGGCCCGGATGGCTATAGCTTTCGCCTTCGGCTGGGGAGACGAGACCTTAATGGGGGTTGGCGGTTTTAAAATGACGAAGTACGCGGCTCGGGGAGAGAATTGTAAACAATCTATCCGTCCAAATTGACGGTCTTTAACTACTAAGCAAATGTTTTACAATTCCTCTGATTTTTTATGACGGGAAATATGCAATTTAGATCGTTTGATGGGAAAAATAGCCTATGACGGGCATTTTTCCCGTCGACATTCAACCAATGCCTATCGTTTTAAAAAAAAAAGGATAACCCAATAGCAATTTGACGTGTAGAGGGGACAAATTAACGGTTAAAACCTCCTACCTGGCACCGTGAAGATGGCTGAATGAGGTGGCCGCGAACGTGGACGAGCGAACTGAGCTGGAGCGGTCGCGCGTCGTCCAACAGTGGTTTGCCAATCGTCAAATAACAATGTGTTGGATTGTACCCCCACCATCTATTTAAATAGACTGGGCACGTGCGAGTTTAATGCGGTGGTTGGCGTATTTAAAACGCGGTTTAAATCTATCGTATGCCGTCGTCAAATCAAGAAATTTCGATCTGCGTACGACCGCCACCCGCGGGATGAACTCGCAACCCTCTCCCGCCATTGCAGAAGGATAGAACAAAAGTTCCCACTGTTTCGAAGGGAAACGGTGAATGGCACCCGCAAGCTTTTTCGAAAAAACGCTCCGGAGGTTTCGGGAAGAATATCGCCAATGTTTCCGCGGGGTTTCGGACGGGTTTCGCCAAAGGTTTCCGCTAAATATGGTCGTAGTCGCGGAAGGAAAACCGAAAAACATCCGCAATTAGTCGAGTCTCTTCGGAAAGATATCGTGGCGGCTTCCGATGTTTCGGGAGCTTCTCGCGAATGGTTCCCGTAAACGAAAAGCTTCTAAGTCTTCGCGGATGTTTCCGAAAGAAATGGCGAATGGCGCCCATCGTTTCAGGAGGAAAAAATGAGTGCTTCCGCAACTTTCCCATAATTATTTCGAAGGCCTTTTCCGAGCGGCTTATTGGATTGGCTTCCGTCGTTTCGGAAGGATAGCCCGAAAGCTTCCGTGGTTTCGGGAACAAAAGCTAAATGATTCCGCATAGTTTCCTTGGCGCGTTCCGCAACTTTCAAAAAATATAAGTCTTTTTTGTGGGAGTTTAAACAAAAGCTTCCGTCTTTCGGGAGGAAAACCTGAATCCCTCCACGTTTGCGGAAGGTTTTGACGAAGAACTCCGCCGTTTCGGAAGGGATTCGTCAAATGTTTCCGCGACCTTTTCAACAATAATTTCGAAGCTTTTTCGGGGAACTTATGACGAACGCTTCCGCTGTTTCGGAGAGATAGCTTGAATGGTTCCGCCGTTTCGGAAGCAATTCCTCAATAGCTTCCGCAATCTTTTAACAATCGTTTCAGGAGGAAAACTTGAATTGTTCCGTGGGGCGCTCCGCAAAAATTGAAAAGTTTTTCTAAGTCCCTTTTCGGAAAGCTTAGACGAATGGTTTCCGCTGTTTCGGGAGAGAAACCCGAAAATCTCCACAATATTTTCAACGAAAGTTACTAAGTCCTTTTCGGATGTTTAAACAAAAGGCTTCCGCCACTGCGAGGCTTTACCAAATCGTTCCGCGATTTCGAGGAAGACTTCACGAAAAATTTTCTGTTGAGAAACAAGATCTTCTGGCAGACTTGGAGTTTTTTCATGACAATATTTTCTATTAAAAAACAAAGATAAAAGCTGGGAATGACTTATTAAGGTATCCTTTCTACAAAATGAAAGGAGGGGCCCCAATATGTACAAAATTTTGGGGGCGGTGTTGCTGCAACAACAGAACATAACAATGATTGTCCAATTTTCCTTCCAAAAATGAAAGCACACAAAAATAGATACTATCAAAACCTTAATACATGACTGAGCCTTGCATTTGACTTCAAGAATTTCGTGTTTCACAAAGACATATGGGTTTCTATTACAACCCCCTCCTGAATTTTGTCGACAAAAAGACAATGAGTTTCTAGTTGCGATGCCCCTTTTGATAGACAAACTACTAGGGTATTTGACTCCTAGTAAATATGAGTAAAAGAAAGTTGGTCAAAATGCATCAAATGTAGCTTTACTTGGAGAGATAAAACTTGAATTTGTATATTTTGGATACCATTCTCATCCTTTAACCATTTGATTACCAAATTCAAATCACCAAAAAACTAAATCCTGGTCAAACCTTTATCATGTGCAACCATCAACAAAGCATGAACAACCATTAATTCAAAAAAATTATTTGTTCATATCCCCACATAGGCTCGAAGCTTATAATAGTGAGAGTCGGATATGGAAAAAATACCTCTAATTCCACAATTATGATGTGGGCCTTGGCATGCCCCTTCATAAAACAACCAAAGAGTGGCCTTGACAATTTGTAGAGACTCCACCTTCCTCGCTTAATTTAGCATGGACATGTTCTTCTATTGACTAAAGAGGGAAACCACCTTAGCCACAATTTGAAATGGAGGCAGACATCTGTTTCCAAAAATACAAGCATTACAAGCTAGCCAAATGCCCTACAAAATTAAGATGGGAATGGCATGAACATCTTTTAGTTCTATCCATGGAACTGAGTCCAATGGAACTAATCAAAACGTTCCCCATTCCAAATCATATTAATACCTGAATTAAAATGTTGACTGATTTACATCCACACCTGCGCAGTAAAAGGACAATGAATGGCTAGATGGACACTCATCTCTTATGATCCTTCAAAACACAATAGCCTGGACCCCAAACCTATTTTTTCTTCAAGACATCCCAAGTTAGTATACAATTACACAAATATAACCATGGGTAAATTTTATCCTTTAGTGGCACTTTAATCTTCCATAGTTTTTCCCACCACCAATATCTCTCCTAGCCTTCCACTAATCTCAAGTCCTCAATAACCCACCTTTCCCCTGTACTCACCCCAGGTTTTGTTCATGGTCCAAAATAATGTATCCTTATCCTCATGTATGTTAAAATTTGAGCATTAATTCACAATACTCTTGGATCTTTACTGAGAGAATAACATATACAGTATATCAATGCATAACAATCACAATAAGCATGACAAGCATCACAAGAATCAAAAGCATGAGAGACAAGAGACACAGAGTTTCCGTGGGGAAAATCCTAAGGTGAAAAACCCCACAACTTCCTCAGAGATAGAGAGAGCAATGTCTCAACCAAAGTACAACCAAAATACACTTGAGATAGTCTCCTGGAGCAGATGATCCTCCTCCTCACTAGTGCGCCACTTTCTGAGTGAGAGAAGTGTGTCTTTCCAAATGATCCAAATAGAGATCTCCCGATCTCTATTTATACTTAACCTGTTTTCCCGGTGACCTTATGGGGCCGACTTGTCTATCTAGATACATCCACAATATAATATATATTTTAGGGCCGACCCCACACATGGTGGTCTAATAACCCATCGGCAAGTACACACACTTGCGACACTTGTCAATCCACATGACAACACTTCCTTGTAGAGGAATAACACATCTCTTATAAGGGTACAATAAATATATATGAAATACATAGATGAAATACATTCTGAAGTTACATATACATCAACACTCCCTCTTAACTAGGAAGGTATTTCTCGACACAGTTCTGCTAGACAAGTCTTCTTCTCGAGATCATCGTCATCGATGCATCGTCATCATCATCGTCACTGCTGCTTCTATCTCAACCAATCTCTGACTCTACTCGTCATAGGAAGTTCTACAGAGCCAGTCCTTTTTCATACTGGATGTAGGCCCACCACCCGCAGGTATTCATCATCTATGCGAACGGTCTGATAGAGGTGGCCTCTCAGGACTAATTTTATGTGCGGATGCAATACCGGAAAGAGTATCCCAGGAACATTTATGTGCCTAAGCACGACCGGCAAGATCTCCCAGGACTGATTACATGCATCTCCTCCACAATACCTTTAAAGAGCATCCCAAGAACATTTATGTGCCGCAGCACGACCGGCAAGATCTCTAAAGAGCATCCCAGGACTTATTACGAGCATACAGCTCAACCTCTCAGATCTCCAGGACTGATTACATGTGGATAGACAAAACCTTTAAAGAGCATCCCGGGAACATTTATGTGCCGCAGCACGACCGGAAAGATCTCTAAAGAGCATCCCAGGACTAATTACGAGCACATAGCTCAACCTCTCGGATCTCCATGACTGATTACATGTCTTCGTAGTAATACCTCATCCCAGGACTGATTACGAGCACACAGCTCAACCTATTGGATATCTGAGGACTGATTACATACTACATAGCAATACCGGAAAGAGTACCCCAGGAACATTTATGTGCCGCAGCACGACCGGCAAGATCTCCCAGGACTGATTACATGCTATTTGCACAACCTGCCACATATCATCTCTGACCTCCAAGTATCAACCTGATACTCATGATCCAACGGACCATCATCGCACGAGGCATCATCCTGATGCCCATGATCATACTGATCATTATCACTTGCACCATCCTGGTACATATCATCTGGAGCAACATCCTGAAGCTCATCATCATGATCAACCTGATCATACAATGCATCCACCTAATGCACACCAAGTATCTACCTGATACATATCATCATACATGGTCCACCTGATCATACAGTGTATCCACCTAATACAAATACAAATACATGATACATATCAACATACATGATCTACCTGATCATACAATGTATCCACCTGATACAGATACATGGTCCAAGCATCCAACATGATGCATATACAAATACATAAAAATGATCCAACCGATCATATCCAGCATCCAACATGATGCGTACATACATATAAATGATCCAATTGATCATATCCAGCATCAACACGATGCGTACATACATACAAATATAAATGATCCAACTGATCATATCCAACATCAACACGATTCGTACATACATACAAATATAAATGATCCAACTTATCATATCCAGCATCAACACGATGCATACATACATACAAATATAAATGATCCAACTGATCATATCCAGCATCCAACATGATGCATATACAGAGCAGTAACTGGAGCATCATCCTGATACTCATCATCCGGCGCTTACATCCACAGCCATGTGAAGGATCCTCCTTCCAACATGCTTGGGATGGCTTCAGCAAATGTGTCCATCACTTCTTCCTCGAAGTGTCGTCAATCTGAAGAACACCAAGCCTCTCCCTGAAGTACTCGAACTTCACCCTGGCTAGTGGCTTCGTCAGCACATCTGCAATCTGCTCGCCCGTCGCAACATACAAGAGCTTCACGGCTCCTCTCTACACCATATCCCTTATATAGTGATATTTGATCTCTATTTGTTTCGACCTGTCATGAAACACTGGGTTCTCAAACAGCTTCACACAACTCTGGTTATCGCAGAATATACCAGTAGCATCCAATGGGAGATCAAATAACTCAGACAGTAACTTCTGTAGCCATACTACCTCACAACTAGCTGAACAGGCTGCAACATACTCTACCTCAGCTATACTCAATGCTACGCAGGACTGCTTCCTGCTGAACCAAGAGATCACACCTGATCCCATACTGAAGCAGCACCTAGATGTGCTCTTCCTATCTGCAGCACTGCCAGCCCAATTTGAATCAACATAACCCTGCAGGTTAAACTCTTGATTCGCTTCATACTTAAGCCCATAAACCATTGTACCCTTTAGGTACCTCAGAACATGCTTTACAGCAACCAAATGAACACTCCTCGGATCCGTCAGGAACTGGCTCAATGTGTTCACTGCAAAGCAAATATCTGGTCTCGTGTTCGTCAGGTACATCAAGGACCCAATCATCTGACGATACATAGAGACATCAACCGGCTCAGATGAAGCATCACATAGAAGCTTTAGATTCGATGCCATGGGTGTGGCCATGGCCTTGCAATCCATCATCCCAAATCTCTTCAGAATATCTACTGTGTACTTCCCTTGACCAAGGAAGATCCCACCTGAATTCTGCCACACCTCCATACCTAGGAAATAATGCATCATTCCCAAATCTTTCGTATCGAACTCAGCAGCAAGCTTCCTCTTAGTATCTACAATCAATCTATCATCTCCTTTTACAAATAAGTCATCCACATACAGGAGTAGAATCACAGGATTCCCTTCCTCAACCTTGTAGTAGAGGTTGGAATCCGCTTTACTCTTGGTAAAGCCCAAGCTAGATAGGAAACTGTCCATCCTACCATACCAAGTTCTGGGAGCTTGCTTCAAGACATACAAGGCTTTCTTCAATCTGCACACATATGACTCCCTGTCGTGTATTTCAAAACCGAGTGGCTGCTCCACGTATGCTTCCTCTTCAACTACACCATTCAAGAAAGCAGTCTTGACATCCATCTAGTGTATTTTCCATTTCATTGTTGCAGCCAGGGCAAGTACTGTTCTGATGGAAGTATACCTGGCTACAGGTGCAAAAGTTTCTTCATAATCTATTCCCTCTTTCTGAGAGAAGCCACGAGCTACGAATCTTGCTTTGTATTTATCTACACTGCCATCTGCAGCATGTTTGATTTTGTAGATCCATTTGGAAGTCACAATAGACTTCTCTTTAGGTCTTGGGACAACATCCCAAACATCATTCTTCATTATTGATTGGTATTCCTCAACCATGGTATCCTTCCATTCTTTCTTTTCCGCTGCTTCTTCATAACTGGAAGGTTCTTTGTTCATACTGTCATAGAGTAAAGCAACATAGATGGTATGTGATCTGGTTCTCTTCTTTGCTCTGTGTTCTTCTTCTGGAATGCCAAATCTTTCTGCATCTTGAATAAGCTCTCTAGCCCATGCAGGTTTACTCTTGTGAGAGTTATCCTCATGGGATGGATCTACAGGTTCTTGCGGATCTTCAAACTCACAAACAACTTCTGGAATTGCTTCAGTCATGGTAGTGTCTTGAAATCTAGTTTCCTTAGGTTCTTCATAAACTTCGATAGGTGCCTTCCTTAATTTGATGAATGCTGAGTTTTCATCAAATGTTACATCCCTGCTGACATCAATCTTCTTGAACCCTGGAAAGTATATTCTGTAAGCCTTCGAGCTTTCACTGTAACCCAAAAAGATACCCTTCTTTCCTGAAGGATCTAGTTTGGTCCTCTTTTCCTTTGGGACATGAGTGTATACTGGACAACCAAATATTCTGAGATGGTTGACTTCAGGTTTCTTACCAGAAAAGACCTCTTCTGGTGTCTTGTTGTCCAATATCTTGTGGGGTGTTCTGTTCTGCACATATACAGTTGTTCTAGCTGCTTCTGCCCATAGATGCATAGGTAGATCCTGGTCATGCAGCATTGCCCTTGCTGCTTCCATGATTGTTCTGTTCTTCCTTTCTGCAACTCCATTTTGTTGAGGATTATAAGGAGCAGTCAACTCCCTCTTAATCCCTGAATCACTGCAAAGCTTCTTGAAGTCGCCTGAGGTGAATTCTCCACCATTGTCGGATCTGAATGTTTTGATCTTTTTTTCAGTTTGATTCTCCATCAAAATTTTGAATTCCTTGAACTTATCAAACACCTCATCTTTGTTTTTCAAGAAGTATACCCAATTCTTCCTGGAGAATTCATCAATAAATGAGACATAGTAAACATACCCACTTAGGGAACTGGATGACATAGGACCACATACATCTGAGTGGATGATTTCCAAGATATATTTTGCCTTGCTTTCACTGCTTGGGAAAGCCTTCTTAATATTCTTACCTTTTGCACATCCTTTGCAAACACCTTCATGTTTGGTCTTGATTTCAGGAAGACCCTCTACAGCCTTGCTTGCAATTGGAAGTGCCCTATAGTGCATATGAGCAAGTCTTCTATGCCAAAGTTCACTTGGCTCCATGGATTCATGCACCATGGCATGTTCAGGTTGTCCTTTTAATTTATACAAACCTCCCTCTTGCTCTCCAATCACAACTGCATCATCTATGGTATTTCCCTTTGGCCACATTAGGACTTGGCCATCCACAAATGCAACCCTCATACCTTTTGCATCCAATGCAAAGATGGAGAGTAAGTTCTTCTTGAGCCCAGGTACATAAAGGACTTCTTTCATCTTCAAAGATTTTCCAGAATCTAGGTTGTAGGAGGCTTCACCACTTCCTTTGATGGGATATTGATAATCATCCCCAAGTTTCACTTTATGAGGTGATTCATGTTCAAACAGATTTACAAAGGATTCTTTAAACCCAGTCATGTGTTGGGAAGCCCCACTGTCAATTAACCAATCATTACAACCATGGGAGATAGTACCTATGAGAGCAGAGATTAGAACATACTCTTCTTCACTTGATGAGTCATCATTACTATCATCACTTTCTGCCCTAGCCTTCTTCTTTGGAGGTTCATCATCTTCGGCGGCATGAGCATGGTACCTTCTTTTGTTACCCTTCTTCTTCTTGCTGGAGTTGTTGTTGTTGTGTTTGTCCCTTTTGTTCTTGGGGCATTCTGAAGCAAAGTGACCCTTCTCATTACAAGTGAAACACCTTAGATCTTTCTTGTCTTTGTGAAAATGATGAGAAGATTTATTCTTGTGATGGGATGGCTCCCTCTTGAACTTGCCCTTCTTAGTGTGAGTTGTGAGAGCTTGATCTTCATTTCCCATCTTCTCTTCTCTTGCCACAAGCCTTGCTTCTTCTTGAGAACATTCCTCCCTTAATCTGCTGAAGGAGATTAACTTCTTTCTGGCAAAGATCCCCTGGATAAAAGAGTCCCATGACCTAGGTAGGCCATTCAAAGTAGTCATATTAATTTCACCATTCTCCACCATTTCATCTGCGGCTTCAAGTTGTTCCTTGATCTGAGAGACCTTGGAGAAATAGGATTGAATGGTTTCTCCATTCAACATCTTGACCCCTTTCAATTGATTCCGCAGGGTCATCTTCCGATTTATGTTCTTTCCTTCAAATAGCTTGGTCAAAGAGTCAAACATAGCCTTGGGTGTCTTTAGAGAAGACACATGGGGTATGAGATGGTCTTTGATAGAATCGGCAATGATTCTCTTTGCCTTGACCAAGTTCTTCTTATGCAATACCTTAGCCTCTTCATCCTCTGGGATAGGGATGTCTTCTTTTATATATGAGTCCAACTCATTCTCTTCCAAGATTAACCCAATCCTATACTTCCAAGCTTGAAAGTTATCATCCCCTTCAAGCTTATCCTCAAGCTTGGTGTGGTGAGACATCTTAAAGAGTGCTTCAAATGAAATAGAAAATATTTAGGTCTTACCACTTGAAATGCTGAAAACTGGATCTGGTCCTGGATTAGGGTTTGTCGGAAAAACCCTAAAAATTCAAAATGTGAATTTCAACTTTCTGAAAGGATAGAAAGATGCGCCTTGATGAGCTGATCAGCCTGGTGTATTCAGAATTTGAGATCAACAAAGCTTTACCCTTCATATTTTCCTTTTTGTCCTCCCGGGTTCACTAGGGAGAGCCCTGAGTTAGGGTTTTAGTTTCTCGGAGATCTACCCAGCCAAAAATCTCGATCCAAATCTCTAAACTTCGATTTTTGCAAGGCGCTTCCAACTATGGCTTCAGATTTCAGAAATTCCTATTTTTGTGGAAACCCTAATTTTTAGGGCCAAATCTGAAAATGCTTAGAATTGAATTCTGATTGGACAGATAGATTCTCCTTGATGAGTAGAGTCAATCTACTATACTGCTTTTCCAAAAATTGTGGAGAGAAATCCAATAAACAAGAAACTCAAGTTTTCGTCACTGCAAAATGTCTTCTTCTCAGGTTAGCTCTGATACCATGTTAAAATTTGAGCATTAATTCACAATACTCTTGGATCTTTACTGAGAGAATAACATATACAGTATATCAATGCATAACAATCACAATAAGCATCACAAGTATCACAAGCATCACAAGAATCAAAAGCATGAGAGACAAGAGACACAGAGTTTCCGTGGGGAAAACCCTAAGGTGAAAAACCCCACAACTTCCTCAGAGATAGAGAGAGAAATGGATCAACCAAAGTACAACCAAAATACACTTGAGATAGTATCCTAGAGCAGATGATCCTCCTCCTCACTAGTGCGCCACTTTCTGAGTGAGAGAAGTGTGTCTTTCCGAATGATCCAAATAGAGATCTCCCGATCTCTATTTATACTTAACCTATTTGCCCAGTGACCTTATGGGGCCGACTTTTCTATCTAGATACATCCACAATATAATATATATTTTAGGGCGAACCCCACACATGGTGGTCTAATAACCCATCGGCAAGTACACGCACTTGCGACACTTGTCAATCCACATGATGGCACTTCCTTATAGAGGAATAACACATCTCTTATAAGGGTACAATAAATATATATGAAATACATAGATGAAATACATTCCGAAGTTACATATACATCAACAATGTATTCGCACATGACCTATCGAACTCATCTACATATCTCGTCCAATCTTGTGTAAAGTGAACATGAATCCCAATAGAATGTGCACTTCGCCATCCCAAATGGCGCCATAAATTTGTTGTAAAAGCATCGACTACTTAATAAAGGAAAAAGAAATATCGGTCATGAAGAGGCGTAATCAATTCATCTTGAAGAAATACTACCCCACCCGATAGCCCATAATGGCATCCATGCCTATATGAACCATTCTCCTATCCCTAACCTTCCATGTTAGAAAATTCTTGTCTAAGGGGAAGGCTATCACCATCGCCTTCATGTGGTTTAAAATCGAATTAATGTTGTTTTGGTCAGATTGAATCCAATCCAACAAAGAACCCATAGACATGTATTTCTTAATGATAATGTTCTTCCATAAGCTTTCTCTTAAAATAAGGTTCCATAAGTTTCTAACTGCCAAAGCATTTCCAAATAAATGGATATGATTTAGTCCCAAGCCCCTTCACCCTTGGGTTGTGTAAGGAATTTCCAGTTTACTGGATGATAACCACCCTGAGATGAGCCACCCTTCCATGAGGAATGAAAACACAACTTCTTGATCATGTCCAAAATATCCTATGGGATATGGACCAAGGGGTACAAATACACTGGGATGGCCTCCAAAATGGACTTAACCATAGTCAATTAAACACCCCTCAACAACCATTTATTGCACTAGAACCCTATACAATTTTCATTTTTTCCAATTAACCAAAACCAGTCACATTTAGTGTACCTAGTGGGATTTAGGTTATAACTTAAGTATTCCAGGTCATCTTCCAGATTCTGAATATTCTCAGGGAAAATATCTCTAATATCTTGTATGAGTCGCTCCTTCGTCTCATAAAAAGTAATTGATTATGAATTTGAGAGATTAATTTCCATACTTATGGCCGAGTAGTATAGTCAAATTAATTCTCGAATCCTATGCCCCTTGCTTAGAGTACTATTAGTGAATTGAAGGACGTCATCAACAAACGAAAGGTGAGTGGGAAATTCATCACCTCCTAGCTTTATCCCCTTAAGAGCATTAGTCCTCTTAGCCTCTCAAATGACTCGTTAGAGTCCCTTTTCCACCAAGAAGGACAAGTATGGGAATAATGGGAAGCCTTGCCTCGGGCCTCTCAAAGGCTAGAAAAAAGAAGATGACAAACCATTTATAGAACCATGAAAGAGACTGAAGCAACACACCCCATTAACCAATACCGCATTTAGACTAAAACCAATATGCAAGAGCAACAAATTGATATATAGCCAATTTGCATGGTCATATTCATCATTTGAGAGATCGAGTTTTATGACCTTCACATACATCTTCTTAGTTTTTATAGAATGGATCCCCTCTTGCGCCGAACCGATTTCATTATGGATATACCACCCCTCCAAGAAACCGAATTGCTTTGAAGAAATGATTGTTGAAAGAACCTTCTTGAATCCGATTGTTGTTATTTTTTATATAATCTTATAGACATAGTTACAAACGGAGATAGATCTAAATTCATCAAGAGAAGTCGGTTTGTCCCCATTTGGAATTGATGTTATAAATGTAGAATTAAAAGAGCCTCGAACTTTTTTAGTAGTCCTAACCTCCTCCACTACCCTAAAAAGGTTGTCCCCAAGTAGATAAAAGAAACCCAGAAAAAATTCCTACACCATCCATCTATCTAGAGCTGCACTCTTATCTCATTTTAATGTCGATAGAATAGTTAAGAGCTCATCTTTACTTATCTCCTCCCGCATCTCCCTATTTTGCTTCTTAGAAATCAGACCAAAAAAATATGATATTACCTTGAGCATATCCACCAAGATAGCCCCCATTGATGACCTATGTACTTAGGGGTGAATCAAATCCTAACTCCATATCCTTCAAGTTTTAAAAGAAAATTCATATATTTTTTAAAATGTTTTACTGATTTACAAATATAAATAAAATATAAAATACATAACTTTTTATTCATCCATAAAAACTTTTACACGTAAGAGAAACAAAAACATTTACACATTGAAAAATCACTATAAAAGAAACACAAACATTTACACATTGTAAAAACAGTTAATAAAAGAAACAAAAACATTTACATATTGAAAAATCAGTTAATATATCCTTAGCGGGAGATAGTAGCGATTTATAATTATAACCTAGCAAATAATTGTGATCTCTTTTAAAAAGTAATTGGTAATAATTATTTCTTCGTATATAAATAGAATTCCAATAAAATTTGAGACAACAATTATACCTATGGGACCTAGCACCCTTAGCACAAGCTACTTATGATTATCATTTGTCTCTAGCTGGTAACAACCTTTATCTACACCACAACTAGTGGATTTCTCAATGGCTCCTTTATGACAATTAATTATGAAAATGAAGGTGGATAGTGGATAGTAATGTTTTGGTTATTTTGGCAGGCAAAGTAAAGCAAATTGAGGATTAATAAATAGGATTGAGGAAAATTAGAGATTAACGAAGCAAGTCTTTTTTTAATTTAATATTATGAAAGGGTTGGTCATCATTAAGGGGATTTTTTTAATATTATGAGAAGGTTGGAAAAAGATTAATAAATGAATTATATTTAAAATATGTTTATTCTTTGAGTTAAGTTTATTGGTTTCAATTTAATAATATTTATTTTATATTTTTGAAAAAATAATGTTAATAATAATAATAATTAATCATATTTTATTTTATTAATGATTTTTTTTCAATTTTTTAAAAAAAATTAAAGATGTAAAATTTAAAAGTAATGATATTATTAATTTAATTGTGATCTTTTATGTTCTAATAGTTAAGCCAAGATTCAATTTCTAATTCGGTATATTTTGAATCTTTGGTAATTATTGTTCATATTAGAAGCAATAACAAATAGGTTAGAAAAAAAAATTGTCCTTTGAGCTCTTTGTTCTCCTGATGATACCTAATTCCCCACGTAAATATGATATACAAAGAGCTTATTCTTACTCAACTAGAAAAATTTATGCTCATATTCTAAATATACTACTGTGGCTTTGGATCCCATGAAAATACAGCTTGCCTCAATCAAGAGAACATGTGGTTTTAAATTTATATATTTTAAAACATTTTTAGATTTACTCAATTTTATTCCAAATCTCATGCTAAATGTTGCATGCCCATGGTACACAACCATATACGATAACTCGCTGAAAGTGTTGAAAATAATTTTTATTTCATCCTAATCCTAGAGTTCAATATTTCTTTCTATGTTTCCCAAGCTCCAGTTATTCTCTTCTCGATATTATGGTTCCAATTTCAATGGTAATTGAAATCAATGTCTATGTATTTGTAAGATTGAACCTCTTCAAGGGTGTTATCACCACACGAAATTGGAGGATAGGTTCTTCCATTAGTTTTTCATTATCATAATCTTGGTGTTATCAATATTAATGATAAGCTCATATTTTCGGGGAATTGTTATAGAACTATGAGATGCTTGTGAAGATCATGAATGGTTTTCTCAAGAAGAACAATATCATCAACATATAAGGGAATGCCGACAACAAGTTTGATTTTGTTAACACCATTGCACCCCTCCTCTTCAAAACATTGCTCAATTCTATCGATGTAGATGCTAAAAAGGGTGGGAGAATGAGAGCGCCCTTTCTTAAAACCAATATCACAATTAATGTTCATTGACCATTTGTTATTACATTTCCTCTTAACAATAACATTTTCATAAAGCCTTGCTAAATATCTACAAAGCTCATTAGGGAAACTTATTTCTTTCAATCTTTTCCATAGTTTGCTTCTTAGCATACTGTTGTCAGCTTTTCTAAAATCAACAAAACTGCAAACGCGATCTTTGTTTGTGTCTACAATCTACCACAATAACTCTAAGGTTGACAAGGTGATTTGTGGTAGCATCTTGGGACATGACTTTAGCATGTCCTTTAGCCATTTTATTATTGTTCTTAATCCATTGACTAATTTTTTATTCAAGAATCAAGACAAATAAATTTACTAAAAGGGTGTTAATCGTGATACTCTAGTAATCCCTTGGTCATTTTGGGTTTCGAGCTTTAAAATGGGAACAATTAAACTTCTAGTGCATTTTTTTAACAACTTGATTGTAAAACCTTTGGTAAGGCACGAGGACTAGAGTTCCGCGTTCTAGAAGCGCATCTTGGTATGCCATGTGTTAGATGCTTAATGCAAAATTTTATATCATATCTCGACTCAAAAAACCTCAATGTAGAATAAGTTGATTGGATATTATTCAGAAACTAGCTTAAAGATTTTAAAAATAGGAGTTCCAATGTTTTTACACACTTAATTTTCACTGTGAGAATTTATTGCATTGAAGTTAATATTTCTTCACATGAGGATTTTTCCCACTAATAATTCTTTTGTGTGTGTGAAGCTAAATTTTTATATTATATCAACCTGAAATTACAAAGATAGCAAAATCAACTATCCCCATGGGAAACCCAACCTTAAGTAAAACAAGAGTTAACTGAGAAGACCATAACAAGTTCTAATAGCGTTGTTCAAACTAGCAGTAATAATAATAGGTCTCTTAACATAACTATGATAACAACATAAGAAACTATAACATGAAATAAACTTAAGAAGCCATATCATCCTCAAAGCTATTGATAGGAGGCACCTCTCTGGTAGGTGCATGGTTCTTAGCTTCATAATCTCTACCAATGGTAGCCTTGATCAGAAAGTTAAGCCTGTCATTAATCTCATCCATTTGGAGTAGCAATTCAGCTCTCTCCTCCTTAGTATCCAACAACACCTTGCCAAGTAAAGCCTTGGTAGTCCAATGAAAGGCAAGAGTCTTGTAATACTTAGTCTCTCGGGAATGAACATTGAATATTAAGTGTGTCTTCCACCCATGATCGCATATCCAACATAATATCGTCAGGTCGGGTGAAATACTCCTCCACTTTTACCCACTACTCCACCTGAGCCAGCTGAGCCCTTATTTCAAGTGGAATTTCTTGGTAGAACAAGTTTTGTGCATCAGTCATCTCTGTCTGAGCTCTTGTCACCCCCTGCTACTACTTCCTCTACGAACTCTCTTTCCACGACCTCTACACCCCATCACAACCACCGTTCCAGACCACCACCAGATCGGAGAAAGCAAAGACCCTAAATTGCCCACCACCGAAGTCCATCGGGTGCTTCCAACAATCATAATGCAAAGCTCAAGTCCAAGCTCTGGAGGAGAGCAATTCAAGTGTTGTAGCTTCCAAGCCCGAAGGCCATGAAATATAAGTATCCAAAACCAATACGAGCCCCTTCCCCCACGATGTCGCCTTCTCATTATTCGATCTAGTTCAATCCCACCCCTCGACCTCAAATCCTTCACCTAGTATGAAAAATCCATTCTCTACTGTCGAATCCATGGGATCCATGGGAGGAGACCATCCATCCATCCCTCCCAGCGACCTCCATTAATTCCCATGAGTTGGGGCATTGCCAATTGGATGACCCATGGGACACATGCAAGCAGTTGTTCATTAACCACCTCGTAGGCTCGATTACCCCATCTAGGATTTATTAAACAAATATAAAGAAAAATATATAAAATAAAAAAAAAATTAAGATACAAATCCTTAAATGCTTTAAAAATCCCTAATTTAAATCAATTTAAGTTAATGTGTATATATTAATTAATGTTTTAGTATTTTTTTTAAATAATTTTTATATTATTAATGTTTTATATTTTAAAATATTATGGTAGGTTATTTGAGATCACGTGGCAAACCCCTCATAGTGTATCTACCTTCTCTTAATACAATAAAGCAAATGTTCTATATACTTTTTTTTTATATAAAAATATAATAATAATAATATTGGTATGAGAATTTATTACTATTAAAAAAATTCTCTTTATAAAAAAAATATTACATTAAAAAAATTCTCATTATAAGTTATAAAAAATTGTAAAAATAATTTTTTTTAAGTAAAAAGTTGAAAATTTTAGTATAATAAAGTATTGTAAAAAAATATAGGTATTAAAGTTTATTATTTAAAAAAATTGCAAATTTTCCCTAATGAAATTTTAAACATTTAATACAATGAAGTATTTATCATTGTAAAATGAAGTATTCTTCATTGTAATGAAATTTTAAATATTTAATACAATGAAGTATTTCTCAATGTAAAATGAAGTATTCCTCATTGTAAATTTATTACAAAAGTAAAAATATTTTAAATAAAAAATTAAATAATGATTCGATAATATATTTTATTATTTAATCCAAACTTTTTAAAATTAATTTTAAAGTAAAAATATATTCAATGAAATTAATATTTTATTATCAAAAATAGTACTTCTCAAAGGTCAACAATTTATTATAACAAAACTTTTGTATGCACATGGACCCAATCAATCATAATTATAAACAAATTTTTAGTCAAATATCCAATTCATTAAGGATCACCCAATCTGTTAAGAATCATAATTATGTTTATAGAAATTTAAATTTTGAAAAAAAATAAAACCACCTTCTTTACCTACCAACCAACCAAATATCTGTTAACAATTTTAAAAAATTCCTAAAACCAAATTTAAAAATTAAACCACTCAATTCCCAGATTTGGGTGTCAAATTATTCACAAAACACTCACAACTGGAGCTGTATAAGGGGTAACTAAAATGTCTTCGATTCAGCAATTCTTGCAAAAATCGCAATTCAGAGTGTTTAGATTGTAATTTTGTGGATCTAGATAGTTTTAAAATTGGACAATTAATAAAAATGCGAAAATAACAATTTCCAACAAAAATTGTAACCATTTTTTTATCCCAAAATCGCCAAAGAATCTCAATTACTGAAATTACAAAAATACGAAAATAACAATTTCCAACCAGAATTTTAACCAATTTTTATCCCCAAATTACCGGAAAAGCGAAGCGTTTTGGTTGTCTTTCATCCTACGCCCTCACAACCATCTATCTCATTCAATAAGAAATAAAGTTTCACAATTCTTATATGAATCTCGATCCTGAAGTTTTATAATTCTTATATAAGTATCCATCCTGGACCCCGCTAATGTTGTGCAGTGTGCAGTGAAAGTTGGAGTGAAAGAAAAGTTTTCAAGAACATGGACCAGTGGGGGCTGCACCTTCTCAGTTGAAGGTGGGGGAACGCGTAGAGTGATCCGTCCGGATGCCCAACTCCCGGAAGTGCAAGACAGATGGAGACAGCCCGTCTCTGTTAAAAGAGAATCCCTCTGATAAATTTAAAGTCTACTCGATAAAGACAAGCTCCAATAATAAATCCCAGAAAAGCCAGTGCCATCAGATGGATTTATCCAACAAGAACCATAAAGCCTGTTTCCGGCTTATCTGCCCTGCCACACCTTACCAGAATCGAGGAATATGACAGTTCAAACCTCAAAACTAATACGAGAAATGTAGTTGTGTACATATTTATAATGAATGATTTTAATAACCTTAACGAGGCTGAGCAGCCTAAAGGACCAAAAGAATCACAGTTTTAACTCTTCTCTGTACTCTTTTTCAAGTCGGATTTTGATTAGAAAACTTGCAATCTGGTTGATTTTATTTGAGAAAAGATGATGCATGTTATCAGCCATGAAGTAAGCTAATTTCTTAAGAATTTAATAGAAATCAAAACATTATCCAAATGCAAACATGGCGGAACTGTACAATTTTAACTTTAAGCTTTACGAAATTTTTCAACTACTCCAAATCCTAAATCCCTAAATAAAACTCTGTTTCTGGGAATTCCAAAAACTAAAAGAATTTACTAGATACAAAGGGCACATTAAGATCAGTCTGAATTTTGAAAGGCAACGCAGACATTGAATATATAAACTTGCTATGAAAAAAATATTGTCCGTCTTACACAATTTTACAATCTCGTCAATCAATTCAGCTCCCAAAATCTATATAATTGTACAATGCAAATCATGAATTAAATCTGCCAATGGAACAGAAGAGAACACAAACATTTAAATCCTCAGCAGAAAAATGCTCAGCTCCGGTCCTCCAGTACCATCAGGATTCATCATGTAAAAGGCCTCCGAATCTCTGGAACCCACAACTCGCTCGAACCTGGCTCTCATGTACATGAGCTCCCCGTCGGTCCCCTCCTCCATTGGAAGCACCCCGGCGCCCATTGAAATCGCCTGCACCATGCCCAGAATCTGAGAATCCGTCTCGGTGCAGTTTCTCCGGATGGCATAACCTGTCTTTCGGCCATTGCAATACATGGTCCAGACGGGTTCTTGGAACAATTTCCCCCTGCCCGCCGTCCTTTCGCATTCCAGAGCAATTCTCACAAGCCCGGACGCCATTTCCTTCACGAGGGAGTTCGTAGGAGTCGCGAGCTCCAGGAGCAAAACAGGCTGAGCCCGCGGATCCTCCTGCACGACGAAATGAACGTGGCCTCTCCGATGCCCGAACAGGGTCCCTGTTACTCTGCTGCCCAGAGACGGTTTATCAGATGGCCCGGCCGGCATTCCCATTGCTCTGCAAGAAGCTGCGATCGGAAGCGGAATCACCCGGCGAAGAGAACGCAATATGGTCGAAACCCTGTGGGTTTTCGGGGTTTTTACAAATGGGACCAAGGCCTTCTCAGAATGGAAATCATAATCCCGCATACCCATTACACGCATGGCGCTTGCTGCTGAAATAAACTTCTTGCTGCTACTATTTCCACTGCTGCTGCTGCTACGTTCGCCATCATCTGGTGACATCTTCAATATTTTCCCCCAAACAGCCAATATTTCAGCAACAAATCTATCAAAGAGCTACAACATTCTGCAAATCCATAACCATTTCAAGACCTAAAATCCCCTTTTACAGAGTAGCTTTAACCAGAAAAACACGGGGAATCCTGAAAAGGCCCAGTGCAGCTTTTGATAAGCCTATAACTCAACTTTTGGAGCTACAGGCAACCCTTGGAGACAGGGGCACAATGGTCACAAAAGGAACAATTCATTGGCAAAGCCCACAAATATATTACAAGGAATCAAATACAGAAACCCAACCCCATACCAACTTTTTACTCAAATACATACCCAAACCAACTTTTCTATTTTTTTAATACACAGATCATGATTCTGAGAATGAGAATTGATCCTCAAATAAACTCCTACCAGTCAACCCACTCTGACCGAAACAAACATATATACACAGTGGAAAAATAGGTATCCATCCAAGCATGCAATATGGGTGTGAATTTCAAGCCATGGGCAGACCATGCTGAGCTTTGAATTTGTGTACCCTTAATCATTTCTACGCATTTTAAAGGTATGTTAGGCTGGAAGGAAACACGGCCATCATGAATTCAGCCCAGCCTAGCAAGCCAAATTTGGAAAGCTTGCTTGCACAAATGCTTTTAGATACTGCTGTGTGTATATATCAGAGCCTGCAGGTCCCCAGCATGTTTATATAATCAAACTACCCATGCGTATATACCGAGGGCCTACAGGTACGAAGTATTGGAGTGGGCACCCGCACTGGGCATGAGAATTGCAATGATGAAGCATACATACACACAGAAGCACGCGGAGGCTATGGCGGAGGGGAGGGAATTCCTGATACACGCCGGTCCCAGACGTTTAAATATATATATATATACACCAACTGTAAATACCTCCGTTTTTCTTCCAGAATTTGACAGCACTACCAACAATTTCTGCGGCATAACAGGGATTCTCTACGCTACGCGCAAGTTCCAAATTTGGCCCCAATATAATCGCATTGTCTGTCGGGAGCGAAAGAAAAAAAAAATGTAGCATTAATCTTGCCGTTATGTTGCCAAAATGATCCGTTATTATTTGTCAACTGGTTTTGAGATGATTTACCTTTAAGCGTCCGGCGGACGGGACGGGACGGTGACGGCGGGGACCCGATCTAGCGGCGTTCCTCGCTGCGCCGAACTATAGATTTGGGATCACGACTTTAGCTTTTAAAATCAGGTACTTTAGATGCGATTTGACGGTTGCCGGCTTCCGTCGTCAAAAATCAAGCTTTAGGGTTGGACAGTAGACATTGAGCTGAAAAACGGGGCCTATAAAAATATAATGCTAAGCCCTAGGGAATAGGAAGACCGGACGTGTATGTCCGACAACGACAACGAGCCACTTTTTCCATTACACTATATGTCCCATGTCTAAGATGGGACATAAGACCCTTTATTTATATATATTACTAAAGAGAATACCTTTTGTTTGGGGAGGGTGGAACTCTATGGACGTGTTGCTATGCTGATCTTGGATTTGATCGCAGCCACTACGAGTGGTGAGGGGTGTACCAAGCATAAAGTTTTATTCTCTTTTTGGGATCGACGATCCCACTTTCGTCTTAATAAAATCAAAATATTTTTCATAACTCATACAACATAGTAATCAAACATACTCTTCAATGGAGAAGTAAGAATGTGGAAGTAGTCAGCTCAGTTCTAGGGAGTTGTATAAATGCTAACCTCTCGGCTAGTCGGAATTCGGTAGAGCAATTTTGATCAAAATAGCAATTTGAAGTGTTTAGATCGCAATTTCGGCGATTTGGGTAGTTTTAAAAGTGGGTAATTAGTCTAGTACTAGCAATCCCAATCGCTAAAATTACCAAAATTGGAAAATAGCAATTTCCAGCAAGAATTTTATCCTACGCACAACTTTAGCGGTAAATCGATAGGAGTTTTTCATCACTTATCTAGGTTTGATTCTAAGACTGAAGGTGCTAGCATCTAAATTTCGGAGTTCTAAGAATGACATGTCTGGAGAGTGATAAAATATAAGTCTCCGACTTCGGCCAAAAAATAAGGGGTGTTGTTGTAAAACAAAAAAAGAAAAGGATGTGGAAGTGAATGGGGATATGGATTTGTACAACTAGAAAAGAAAAAATGTGTGTTAGTTATGTTGTGGATTTGTTATTGTATGAAGAGCTTATCATCGTTAATTTAATAAAAATATGAGTAAAGATTTCGTTTTTAGTTATTTTTAGGCAACGTAGGACTCGAACTGCACATTGGGAGATGGACATGTAAGTTGAAGTAAGAAAAAGCTTATATTATTTTGGAGTAAGCTAAATGTGCTTATATTATTTTGGAGTAAGCTAAACATGCTATGTTTTGGACTCTTTTTCTGACGATTTTTCCAGCCAAAATCTAGTTGAAATTGTTAGAATTACATATTTACATTGTTGGAATTGTAGGCCCGAGGGGTAGCTCAGTTGGTTGGTGCTTTCGAGTCCAAGACCGAAGTAGTCAAGGTCGGAGGTTCAATTATCTAGGTCCTTCGGGGTTAGGCTCCCAAGACTGGAGACAACAAGGTGAGGCCCCTTCGGGTGGGCCCCCTAAGAATTATTACCATTAATGTAGTGTGTTCCGTCGAAGTCACGAGGCAATGAACCACATGAAAAAATACATTGTTGGAATTACATATTGGGGGTGTCCTGGGAGTGTTGGAGGGCATTGAATCCATTCCTGCAATAAAAAATGCAATTTGAAAAATAAAAATTGTGATTTCAACAAAAGTTATTGTTGTATTCCAGCAAAAATGACCAAAAAAGTTCAAAACGTAGAACGATTAGCCAACTCCTATTATTTTTATTGTGGATTTGTGATTGAAATAGGAGCTTGTCACCGACTTAGTGGGACAATGTGAGAGAAGATCTCATCCTCCATTGCGTTGGTTGATGTGGGAATCAAATTGCACAAACAATGTGTAAATGTGAACATGACTAGTGAACAGTGAGGTGGCTCTAATAAGGTAGTGGTGATTAGAATTGTCAAGTGCAATGGATTCAGGTAAGAGTCTAAATCACAAATAAAGGAAATATAGAGATTGGCACATCTACACTCTTACCTTGCTCTATTGATAACTTGTCCCTAATTATTGGGAAGTATTTATGTAAACGGAAATGACAACCACACTAGGGACCAAACCCATAATCTATGGTTTCATAGGGGGGCACATCATTAGTACAAAATGAAAAATTTGTGACTACATGATAAAAAAGTTAGTCACAACATTTTTTGTAAGTTAAATACTACCAAATTTGAGCAATTTTAAGTGTCATAGCTATAAATGACAAACATAAACTACTAATATAGTCAGGGATAAACATATATGACTAGATAATGATTATGTGGATATAAATCAGTAGTATTTATTTATTATATATCATTTTACATTAATTCTGAACAATATTGTAATACTCAAAATAAATATCTCTTAGAAAAAGTAGCACCAAAATGACATGACGAAGTTTCTAGTTATTGGGATTGGATGGCAATAACAATCCAAAGGGATGAAAATATTCATATGGAGATGGAAGAGGAGATGTATATGAGAATTGCACCAAATTTATATAAGGATCAAGAATGTATTGAAGCTTATGACAGTGATCCACTAGCATATGTATTGTGTCTATCTATAGGATTGTGAATGATGAGGTAATTTTGCATGATTATGATTCTTAGATAGACCTCCCACAACCCACTATGGTGCATCTCCATATCTCTATTAAGACATTAATATCACCTACTACATTGATGATTCATCTAGTACTTGAGTACTATGTGTCCTTGCCTCATCTAATATTTTACCGTCATCATTTTTGTGATGTCCCCAGCCCCTAAACCAAGGCCAAGGACATGTCCCTGGGAACCCAAGGGGAAGGATGGATCAAGGTAATGCACAATGGAATAAAGGTAAATAAGGCTAGGCCAGCATGTCAAAATCCAATAAAATAAAACAATCATCCTTTAAAAATGAAATGCACAAATTCAAATGCAGATCATTCCCCAAAGCACATGCTATGCAAGGTAAAAGCAAGCATGAAATGCAACCAGATCTGAGCAAGCTAATAGCATGGTTTCAAACATTAAATATAAGATCTAATACAACTATATAAACACTAATGAAATCATATATGCAAGCTTCCATAAACAATGTGATAATCATATCTACAAGATTCCATCCCCAACTACATTATCAATGTTAAAAATTAGATCCACTAACTGCCACCTACAACCATATAAATAAAAAGGAACTCAGATATATATACAACCACATAAACGATAATAATATCATATCTCATGGTTGTCACCTACATCCATGTAATCAACACTAAAATCATATCCACACACACACACATATATATATATAAAATTGCAGTAAATAAGCATGTAACAAAATACTCATCTTAATGAAAAGCAACTAGCTTCAATAGGACAACGTTCCACCCAGCCATAGACATGCCATGCTAATGCATATTTCAACATGACAGTCACATGGCATTCACTCCCGAGTTGAGGCCATATATCCACAGGAGAGGTACTCTCAAACCAAAAGGCATGGTGCACTCATCTCAACACTAGAAACACTACCACACAAAAACAAATGCATCTAAGTCATATGGAAACCTTTTTCAGTGAAACAAAAGTTATTCCTTGCTAGAAACGACATTTTGGATGCAATGGAATAGGTATCACAACCCAAAATACTCAAAAATATATGAACCAGAAAATATGGTTGCGCCCTTCTCAACACCGTGAGAATACCACAACTACACCTTTCACCATATCAACTTTCCTTTCCATCTACACTACCTGGTGAGTTGTGAATTCCCTCGCTATAGAAGCTCTCGGGATATCGCCACCCTCACCCCGGATTTACAAGCTAGATTGGACAGAGACAAGAAATGAGAGGACTTATGTTGTGTAAGCATAGATCAATCTTCAATCCCCATTACATGGTCTTCAAACCTCATCACAAGGCCTTCAATCTTCCTACAATACAATGCATATCCTACTTGAGAACACGTATTTTCCATCCAAGAGAGCATTCCACTACACTAGAGAGGTCAGAGAGAGAAGAAGAAGAATGAATGAAAGAGAGTCAATTCAGATCCTTGAATAGCCATTCGAATTCCCCAAAGAAGTAACTCAAATTCACTAGGGGTTACTCAACTCATGAGAGGGAGGTTACAATTAGAGATTCCCTTTCCCATAATAGAGAAAAGGTGAAATAGAGAGGGGAGTTACACTTTTTTAAGGAGTGTGGGCTAAAAATAGCCAATGAGGGTGCACTAGCACATGAGGAGCATCACAAGAGGCTTGGAATAGCTAAGGAGGGCACACTAGCCAAGTAGACCCCACTAAACATCAAAGAGGGAGAAATAGTACCTCCATAAACCAAAATAATCAAAAATAGGGTCCAAAGAGTAATGTTAGGGAGAGTAACAGCTCCTAATCCCCACATGTGGAATCCATGGCCCCCCATTCGTGTTAGTTGTCCATGTTGAGCTAGTTATTTAATTAAATAATCATAATAATAAATTCCATAGTCCTTGCACCTAGTGCCTAATAATAAACAAAATAATAACATATGTCCAGGGCTTAACAACTGGGGTATTACAACATCCTCCCCCTTAAAACAATGCATCATACTTGATGCATACTTATTACATACATGCCGCAACACAAAACTTCAAAAAATATGAGGGTATGCTTCCCTCGTAGCATCTTCTAGCTCCCAAGTATCATCTTCAAGACTGTAATGGGTCCATTGGATATTTACTTGCTTGATCTCTCGATTCTGGAGGAGCTTGACTTTTCTGCCCAATATGGTAATTGGTTGTACCAAAAAATCCCCTTCTGATTCCACCTGAATTAAATTTTAATCAATCACATGATTAGCATTAGGTATATACTTCTTCAACATAGATACATGAAATACATTATGCACTTTTACGCAAGCTCATATGCAATGGAACCTATCATAGCTAAGATCCCAAAGGGTCCACATTATCTTGCATAATGTACAAATAGTCTATAGCCCCGTAGTTGTATCACACATTCCACATGAGCATTATTAAATTTAGTGATGACTAGCTACAACATATATACTAGTCATTAACATAGTAATTACAAGCATCAAGCTATAAAAGCATATTTCAACCATTAACATTGACTCTTTACAATCATCAAGACATATGCATTGCTATTATAGAGGCCAAGCCTCACCCAATGATAACACATAGGACTATCATGTCATTTCTAATCAAGCCAATCTAAGCCACATAACACCATTCATTTATCAATCATGCCTTTACACAAGAAGGATGACCATCAAGCATTATTACAGGATTAAGGATTAGACTAACAAGCCACATAAGCATTATTCCTATAGGATTAGCATGGCTATATATGCTCTGCTATCTTTTTATTATACATTCATGTGCATCATGTTCAATAACCATTGGAACATCACCAATTATCATATACACCCATGATGCACATTGCCTTCATAGTACTATCATAACTTAAATGTATTTATGATGATGTCACCCCCTTATATTGGAGACACCTATTCACATGATCATAAGATAGATACAAAGTGTATGCACATATAACATAACTACATAAGCACACAATATGTATTAGTGCCAAGTACATCACAACAACGTGATCACATGCTAATGTATACAACACTGATCATTATACCAACACATATAGTCTTGCAGATACCAAGCTAGGAAAAACCAACAACTTACACAAAATCATCAAGTGTAAGGACTACATAAACATTCTAACAAGTATTTTAATGCATCAAGGCCACAACTTAAGAACACTTAACTAATTAATTTCAACTGGGTTTCCAAGTTCCACGTTCCACCCAACTGTAGGTACTCATCCAACATATACTCTTTTTGTCGTGAGGCCACCCCTGAGCTAGGAAACAGTTCCACTAAGATCAAGGGAAAACACATAATTCTTCCCAAGAATTCTTCTCATCAATCGGACACCAAATCCATAGCCATCCCAGGATAGGAAACACAAGGATCTACTTGTATTTGATCCTTCATAGGTAGATTGCTTAATCCTACTTAATATACATAAACAAGACAAGGGAAGCAATCCATTCCCAATCAACTTATCATGCCAACAAACATAGTTAACACCAATACATTAGCATACCAAGCATTAATAACATACTTTACCTCATGAGGGCCAATCCCTTATTCTAACAAAATCAACATGGATGACAATTCACCCATAGCCAACCAAATCCTAAAAATATGTCCATGCATACATATGCATTCAAGCACAGGAAAAGGGCCAAGCCCTTACTTCCCAAACCCTATACATGGACAAGAATTATTCCATCACAATATCAAAATCCAATCATGTCTATCTAATGCTTCGACCACATACACACATTCATGTGCACAGGGACACAATGCCTAACCCTGAATAAACCTTCACCAATCATTAGTATACCATTTGGTGCATAGAAGGCCATTGCCTTCAATCTTCAACATATAGTGATAATAACAAGAACATACATGAAATCCATTGCACCCAAAAGACTCTTATTATATCATTGCCACTTAAGGAAATTCCTTATCACTACAAACACATAGGAACAAATCCACTACATGATCACATATGGGAAATACCCTCTCCCCTGAGCATAGAACAACACTATAAGAGAGTCATCAAGGGAAGATCCCTCTCTTCTTCCACAATATCTCGTTTACCATTAGGAGAAAGGTCATAGGGATAAGCCCTCTCTTGCACTTCTTGCAACAGAAAGTTAAGGACACATTCCTTTCATCAGAGAACATTAAAATACTTGAGTAACTATTGGATTCAGAGTCACCCTCTAAAATATCATAGAGGGGAAAATCCCTCTCTCTGGCATCAATATATCTAAGAGATCCTACACATGGTACATATAAATGCAATTACCCATCCATCACATTTAATACATGTGTATGCAATTACTGACATACGCATGTCATACACTACAAGTATATAATGAAATTATCAAGGTAAGACATTGATAGGGTCGCACCCTTTCTCTACCATCATATGCATCTCATTATCAATCCACAAGCATATTAGACATGCATATGCATTACATCCAACTAAATATGGGCATAAGCCCTCTCATGCAAACCATGCCAACACAATTAATTCTAGAAAATAATCAATCCAAGACAACAATGAGAAGAATATGCCCTTCACCACCATACATATATAATATTTATATATGCAAGGGAAAAAAACCAATGGGATACACCCTCCACATCTAGACATAATATATATATGCAAAGGATACACCCTCCAAGAGGATCACCCTGATCCATTCTTTGCACTCAATAAGCAACATCAATATATATATATATATACAGTAGCCCAAATGCCACGCCCTTTTCATCAAGCATGGGCTTTATTTAATTATAAAATTAAGCCAAGGCTATGCCTCCAATAATTTTGTAGCAGTTGTAATTACACATTAATTACAAAGGCCAACGCCCTCACCAGATGCACCAAGCAATACAATGAATTACAAAGGGAAAGGCCCTTGTCATTTGCAAGTATCCAAACAATATAATAATGATATACCATAGGCATCCAAGGGCTATGCCCTCACCACTTGTCACATCCAATCAATTAAACCATTAATAGATGTGCAGTGTAGAAGAGGGGGCTACGCCCTCTCAACAATCAACTATTCAACAAACAAATCATTTAAATAAAGCAAAGAAGCAACATCCCTCCAAATCTATTGTTAGCAAACAATAATATATATATATATATATATGTAGTCAAGCCCTTAGACACAGGTTACAAGAGAAATAGGGAGGGGGGATAGACTCTCCTCGGGAGGTTGCTGCTCTCCCTCACTCCCCAAAACCAAGACCAATACAATCCATTAGACATGAATAATGAGCAACAAGCGGAATCACAATGGTTCCCTATTCCATCCAATAGAAGTAACCCCAAACCACTAGGCTCTTCTTATTTTAAATTACAAATTCAACACCCTCTTTTCAATTCCTAGTTATGCCAAAATAAAAGAAAATAAAATAAATGTGAAACCGCTCTTTGGACAAGTGGCCCATTCCCCCAAAAAATAGACAAGGAGAAGAATCTAGAATAATTAAATGAAACATGCCACATATATTGAAAATAAAAAAAAAAATAAAAAAATGGAACCACCATTAAGACAAGTGGCCTATTTCCCCAAAATAGACAAAGAGTTACTTATCAATGTAACCACTACCATCCAAGTGGCATAAATAGGCTTATAAAAGCATACCATCAATAGAAATCCCAAAATCCATATAGGGTATAAATGCCACTGAATAATTATGCTCTTAATTATTAATAATAAAACTATATCATCTTAATAACTTAGCAATAAATTATAATATTACATATTAAATTAGCTTAGCTTTAAATTAATAATAGTACATATTATTTTCCTTCTAGAAAATAATAAGATACATGTCATTAAATTACTAATGACAATTATTTACTTATCAATTAATAATCATATTGCTTACTTATCATTAAGATAAAAAATAATATGTAATGTCTCCATTTTTTTATACCACCATGGTCCACCATTACCCATTCAACCCCATGGGTCCCAGTGATAGTTTGGAATTAATTAATTAATTAGGGGTTAAGTTTTGAGACATTAATTGCCAAAATATTTAATTTTATTTCATTAAGTTTGAGATGCACTTAATAGAAGTTATTTTTCATTAATAAATATTTATTTTAATGAAATAAAGTGGATAATGATTCACAAGGACGCATTAGAGGATAAGCTTTGACCAAGAGATAGCTTGCAAAATAAGAAAAATTGAAAGTAGTTAAAGCTAGGAAAGCAGGAAAAAGAAAGAAAAAGTTGGAACAAGGCAGAAAAGCAGTAAAGCTTAGGAAAAGAAGAATAAAGTAGAAAAACATATAAAAGAAGAAAGAAGGATAGCGAAGAAAAGCAAGAAAAAACAGGATAAGGCATAAAAGCAGGATAAAGCAGTCAAAAGCAATCAAAAGCAAAAAAAGCAGGATATAAAAGCAAAAGCAGGATAAAGCAAAAGCAAAAAGAAAAAGCTTGAAAGAAAGCTATCCTTATCCACTCCGTGAGGGTGCATTAGCCTAGGTGAATTGCTCAACAAGTCACCTCAATTCTATAAAAGAATAAGTGAGCACCACTTTCCCGTATTTGGACAGTTTGAGAATTGGATTGAGAGCAATTTTTCCTCTTTGACTTGGAAGATGTGCCCCTAGTCCAAGCTAGGAGAGGTTACCCTACTTCTTATGAGAGGATGATGACATCCATTCTTCATCATTGAGTTTATTGCAGGTCTTGAAGTCTGATCCAATGAATTTCGATCTTGATTGCAGATATTTAAAAGCCTCCCATTCGAAATCACGATGATTCCTAGTCTTTTTATGATGGAGAATTCTTCTTCTTATGTATTTCTTTCTTGAGAATTCTGTGAGATGCATTTCAGCTTCTGATGGTTGTAATTAGTGTAATGTTGAACCTATGAAGTCCATTCTGTATATTGAATAAAGAGAAGTCTGAGTTTCATATCAATTTCTTACACCTAGTTTAGATTGCCATGGAAAATAACTAGTTTTTAGTATTTGAGCAATAGATGAACTTCTAAAACTCCAATTTGATTTCTTTCAGTTGCTACTATCACTTAAAATTTCAATCAACTACTTCCATGTATGAAACCAATAATTCATAGCCTTCTCCACCTGTTTGGGAAATCTTGAAGTTGAACTAGTTATGCAGTCTCGGGAGACAATTTTTCTTGTTTGCTTTTGAAACCTCATCAAAACTTCCTTAAACTTGATGGTGGGAACCCAAACCAATATTTGACAATCAATTGATGTTTTTAAGCCTTTTTTAGTCGAAATCCTTCACCACTAGTTCTCAGGTAGTGCCAAGTTTAATTTCTAGTTGGCATATGATGGGGTTCCCAGGATCCTTGGAGTAGACTTCAACCTAGTTGATGTTTGAAACATTAATGGTCCCAATACATTGTGCAAAGTATCTCTCAGCTAGTATAATCCTAATTCCCATTGAAATTTGGTTGAAGTTTTATCTTTAATTCGTTTAGATGCAGAGACTTGAAGCAATGAGACAATTCAATCCATGAGATTCATGCAACCATAACACAAGATATACCCTAGGTAAAATCCTCAAAATTATGAGAAAAAAACCCCAATAATTATTCTCAGTATAATATAATGGATAGCAGAGAATGCTTTGTTTTACAACATAGAAGATTGCTTTCGGAAGATAAGAGATCACCAAACACTCTCGATGAAGATACATAAGCAATAGAGAAGAGAGATCAATTGGATGTGTGCCCAACACAAAAATAGAAAGAACGAAAAAATACCATGCATAAAGAGAAGCGCCTTGCCTTCAATGGAGAAGAGAATTCGCTTTACATTGGATTCATCAATCTCGTATAACATATTTATACATTCTTCTCTTCTATTTTTAACTTCTAACTTCAGGATGAACTCGCCCTCAAACTCGATGTATTAATATTGTATGTAGAGGTGCTCCCCACTTCTCATGTAGTGCTTTATCTCACTAAGTTATCACTTAGGATGAAATCACCTCTTAACTAAAATATTTCCCACTTAGTTAGGTGGTTAACTTAAGTGTCAACATGCAAGTGTCACAACTCACGTGTCATCTTTTAGTTTAACATAAGTGTCATCATGCAATAACACTTAGTTAACTAGATCTTCTTTGTTGTTACTTAGTTAACTCTCTTTAACTAAAGTGTCATCTTTTAGTTTAACTAAAGTGAAAAGACTTTAGTTAACTAGTCCTTCTTATTTAACACTTAGTTAACTAAAATCATGATGATTGATTTACTTGAAGTGACCACTATGAGAAGCATTGATACTTAACTAAAGCTTTAACAATTCGAGTTCTCTTTAATTGGCTGAAGTGTCCACATGGGAAATTTCGAATTCTCTCGATCTCTTTGCTTTTTATTTTATTTCTTTATCTCTTACTGCATGGTCAATATGTGCTAACTTTAATTATCCATCACATTACATTATAGAAAGAAGAATTATCAGATGATGTGATCATATTATATTATTCCGATCAAAATGATCATATGCTAAAGTAATTCACTTTAGAGGTGATCAATCTCTAAAGGAGACTTAATAGCAATCTGGTGATCATGGTTAATAATACATCACACAACATTAAATGTTTTTAACAAGTAAAGCATGACTTTTATACGGAAGGTCCACCTCTATATGGAAGGTCCATCTCATGGATACCTTTATACGGAAGTTTCACACGAGAATCATGACTTCACACACAAGTCCAGAGTCCTGTCCAACAAGACTTTATAACATCATTACTTTGATCAAGTACCTCTAGACGGGAGGAATAACCTTTACACGGAAGGAAATAAAAGTACTCACCTCTATACGGGAGGATCAATCTTGGCCACAAGATTTTTTTGGAGAATGTCTCATGATGTTGTATATTTAACAATTCCTTCCAAAGTTGTTTGGAATTGCCTTCCTACAGCCAGTCAAGTCAATAGTGTTCACTGTTTTGCCTTAAGTCTTGTAGGAGAGTCAGTTAGTGTACAGTCAAATCTGATTGGTACATTACAGTGGTATCAGGGCACTCTCCTCTACTCTTGTGGAAAGTAATATCTCAATTTGAAGAATTTTCAGCCATGATACTCACACTTGCTTGGGTTAATCTTTGCTTCAAGGCCAAGCTTCCTTGATTTATTGAAGAAATCACAAACATGTCTTTCCTTGGTTTTTCTGATGGGAGGAATATAGATGAGATGAAAAAATATATGGAAAGGTTTAATGACTACATGAATTTGAGTTTTGATTGCAGAAAGGAATTGTCATTCATAGAGTACTATGTTTGACAAGACAAGCTTGAATCGAGAAGGTTTTCTCAATATTCAAATTTTATCAAGAAGAACAAACCATCTATCTATGGGAGATTCATGAGACAATTTACAAACAAGGGTACCAAAATATCTTGAAAAGAAGATGTTTCAAGGAAGAGGGAAACTACAATCATAAAACAACCTACAAATCAACCTACTCATAATGAAAATCCTCATACTACACAAGATGGAGAGGCTTCAAGTTGCATGATGGAGGATAGAGAGGAATCATATTCACTTGAGCCATACCACCAGATTCACTCCTATTTTATGGCCAACTAGATAAGGCCAAATGCACACGGGATGAGGAGAAAGAACCTAATTTGATGATGGGATATGAAGAGGTCAAAGATGAAAGAGATTTCGAAGATGAATATTGGATGACCTGTGGATCATATTTGGAGGAGGAAGATAAGATTCATGAGGAGTTGAGCATGTCAAATTTTCCATCTTGCATTGAGCATGAGCATGAACACATAGCTGAATGTGTTCCTAAGGAGAAGGAGAAGCTTCTTGAGTTGATTGAGCATGAATATCAGCATGTGCATGAAGGATATTCAGAGTTGTTTGTGTATGAGGAGAGGAATGACATGGAGGATGTGGACCAATCACTTGTCTTGATGCCAAAGGAGGACATACCATTCATATCTACAAGAAAAGACACTTGTTTCTATAAGGATTGGATATATAAGTACATAGTGAAGATGGAGATCCAAGGGTGGACTAGACTTGCATACTTTGGAAGAAGGAAAATTGGCACGTCTCTCAAAGAGCCACCTAGTGAACAAGAAAATCCACTTGCATGTCATATGCACGAGGAGCATTCAAATATACAAATGAAGTGGGTAGATGCATGCATGACTACTGGATCAGCCAACAATAAGTATTTCCATTCACCATTTTGGTGGGTGTATCTTTTATAAAGTTTGGAGTTCAATGGATGTTATCCATTGGGGAACCTATTTGGTGCTACCAAGTTTCTAACTTGAGATCTTTTATGAGGTCTAAGTACATTGAGAGGGATGCAAAGTGCCTCATGAACATTCAAGGTACATCCATGAACATGTCTTATCATTTTGGTGGCATTGGAGGTTTTCTATGAATGCATGAGAAGGGATTGGATGGTCTCCCACCGGGTAGACCACCTAACAAGGTGAAGAAGCATAAGTCTCAATTGAGGATGGATTTTCAATCCATAAATATCTTTCATTACAAGCATTTGAAAAGGTTCAAGGAGGGAAAAGAAAGGAACATCAAGAGTTCCTTTTACAGGGTACACATCAAACCAAGTCTTCTTGCATTTCTTATGGGCCTAGTGAAGATGAAGATTAGAATATAGTACATGTGGATAAGGAACAAAGTACTTAACAAGAATATCAAGGAGGCCTTACACATTATCCATGACACACATGTTTTAGTATAACAATATTGTTGGAGAGCTGCTTCATTGGAAGATTCGTCTTTCCTTGAAGCCATGGAGAAGATCCAGAAAGCAATGACTACAATCCAAGGTAATTTTTCACATATGATTTCTGACAGAGATTACTTGTATGAGCTTGTTCATATGTTGAAGGGATCATCCTTGAAGGATTATGAGGATATTTGAAAGCTCAATGATGAGTTGATGGCCACCCAAGATTCTTTGAGAAGCACTCAAAGTTCCCTCTTGGAATCCAAGACGGAGATGGAACAACTTCACCAAGAGTTGCATAGATCACACATTCCCTCCTACATTCCAATCAGCCATTCTCTTTCGGTTGATGACATTCAGAGTTCTATGGAGGAACCTCATGAGATGGTGGTTCATGCATTGCATAATGACCAGCATGTGTTTGAGGATTTTTTGGATGCATATTATAAGTTCCTAGCACATATTGTCTCCTAGAGAGAAACTGAGCTTCTTCCTGGAGTGAGTCATTCCTCCATTAAGGAGTCAGAAGACCTCATGTTTGATGGACCAGCCTTTGATGGAGTTTATTCATCCATTAGCTTGATGGATGAGGGTTGCAGTGATGAGATTTTGGTCCATGATACTACATCATCTATTCCTACTTGTACCATGTCAATTGAGAGGGAATTTTGGGTCAAGAATTTCTTCTTGATGGTGCTTGAAGAGGAGCAGAAGGCTCCCACATTCACTCCAGTTGATTCAAGGATAGCACCACCACCATTCCAACAGTTGTAGAGGAATCCCATTCCTACCTTTGATTCCTTCACACATAAAGGTGCATATGGTTCCAACTTGACTTCATGTAGCAGGGCACATTCTGATTGCATGCACCTTTTGACCAATGGCAAAGAGTTGAGCCATTGGGAGTACTCACATAGGGAAGCACCTTGCTTTCCAGTTGGATCATTGGGTTGGAGTGTCTCTTCTTTTCCTATTTGGGATAAAAGATACATGAGTGATCTTCCTGCTTGCATCTATGGAGACTTCTTGGATACATTTTACACTTCTTGTGAGCAACATGGCAATCCATGGAATTTTGATGATGCCTACTTTCTTTGTGATGGTACATGGGACTTTCACCCTTGTCATAAGAACTACAATGTTTTCATCTCTGGTACTTATGTGTATTGGAAACATGAAGTACAATCTAATTTGCATGTGCTAGGGGAATGTGAGGTAAAGCAAAATGAAGACCAAGCACCTATTCATTTCTAGGGAGATTATGAGTTACCTCTAGGTGGTAGTTGCACAGTTTTAGAGGAGGCACATCATCTCACTTCGGTTGAGCCAACCATAATGGATGACTGTTACAGATACTTGGTTCACCATTCTCCATCCCACGCACATATGGTAGCCAACACACATAGGGATGAAGATTGGGTAAAGGGATTTTGTTTTTGGTGCCACATGAGGAGAAGGAGGCTCCCACACACTTTACTGATGGTTTGATGGTTAGACCTTGGGGTTTGACAAGCGCACCTGTCCCTTACCATTTTTATGAGCAGCAGCAGAGGCATCTATCTGATGTCTCCATCATGCATAGCATTACAGGGTAGTTCCACTTGAGCCATTTAAATGGAACAAGTAAAAGAGTAAAGAGTTGTTGCACCAGAGCAGATATGGTACATTGGGAAGATATAAGATTTCCATCCATATCACTAAGATGGAATATGCATTCATCCACTGATTGGGTGGGTAGATACATGAGGGAGTTGAGTACCCCAAGGGGTAAGTTTGTTGCTTGCAGCAGTAGAAATTTTATGGACATGTCATCTATATTTTGTGAGAATTTGTATAGACATTTGTGGCTGCTATGTGATGTCTTCAGTATACCTAGATGGACATGGAATTTTCACCTATGTCGTATGGATGGAAATTGCAGTGCTAGTTTGCACATGGCACATAAGAAGTTCATACTTGGTTGGAGAGACTCACAGAGGTTCGGTTTTTCATTGGGAGTGATAAAATTCCATTGTGGTGGTGGGATCCTTCTATCCTACATGATGATAGATCCTCCCTGATGATATTGATATTTGGGAGCATGTAGTTGAGACAGTGGGATCATGGCATTCATTGGAGTATCAGGTTGACACTTGAGATAGTTCCATTGTATAACATGCATAAGTGGCAGTGGGATCTAGGATTTGATGGATCATTTGAGTTTGCATTGATGTATGGAGGAATGAAACATAAGCAGTGGGACCCTAGGATAATTTTTGGAGATCCATTTATAACCAGAGTAGCATAGCAGAAACATGGTGGCACCTCCATTGAGTTCAGTTAGAATTTGAAATTTCAATGCTTGTCAAAGTTCAACTACAGATCTTAAATTGATTGAGGACAAGAAATATTGGGAGGGGAGGAATGTAATGTCCCCATTTTTTGATACCACCATGGTCCACCATTACCCTTTCAACCCCATGGGTCCTAGTGATAGTTTGGAATCAATCAATTAATGAGGGGTTAAGTTTTGAGGCATTAATTGCCAAAGTATTTAATTTCATTTCCTTAAGTTTGAGATGCACTTAATAGAAGTTATTTTTCATTAATAAATATTTATTTTAATGAAATAAAGTGGATAATGATTCACAAGGTCGCATTAGAGGTTAATATCTGACCAAGATATAGCTTGCAAAAGAAGAAAAGCTAAAAGCAATTAAAACTAGGAAAGCATGAAAAAGAAAGGAAAATATAGCACAAGGCAGTAAAGCTCAGGAAAAACATATAAAAGCAGAAAGAAGGATAAGGCATAAATTTGGGAAAAAGAAGGATAAGGAAGAAAAGCAGGAAAAAGCAGTAAAAAAAAACCAGGATAGAAAAGCAAAAGCAGGATAAAGAAAAAGCAGAAAGCAAAGCAAAAACAAAAAGCTTGAAAGCAAGCTATCCTTATCCACTCCATGAGGAAGCCTTAGCCTAGGTGAATTGCTCAACAAGTCACCTCAAGTATATAAAAGAAGGAGTGTGCACCACTTTCCCATATTTGGATAGTTTGAAAATTGGATTGAGAGCAATTTTGCCTGTTTGACTTGGGAGATGTGCCCCTAGTCCAAGTTGGGAGATGTACCCCTGCTTTTTTTGAGAAGATGATGAGATCCAGTCTTCATCATTGAGTTTATTGCAGGTCCCGAAGTCTGATCCAGTGAATTTCGATCTTGTTTGCGGAGATTGAGAAGCCTCCCATTGGAAATCATGATGATTCCTAGTCTTTCTATGATGGATAATTATTCTTCTGATGTATTTCTTTCCTAAGACTTCTATGAGAAGTATTTAAGATTCTAACAGCTGTCATTAATGTAATTTTTAACCTCTGAATTCCATTATGCAAATTGAATAAAGAGAAGTATGAGTTTCATATCAATTTCTTGCACCTAGTCTAGATTGCCATGGAAAATAACTAGTTTTCAATATTTGAGCAATAGATGAACTTCTACAACTGCAATTTGATTTATTTTAGTTGTTTCTATCAATTAACATGTCAATCAACTCCTTCCATGTCTGAAACCAAGAATTCGTATCCTTCTCCACCTGTTTGGGAAATCCTAAAGTTGAACTAGTTGTGCAGTCCCAGAAGGCAATTTTGTTTGTTTGCTTTTGAAACCTTATCAAAAATTCTTTAAAATTTCTGGTGTGAAACCAAACTGATATTTTACATTCAATTGATGTTTTTAAGCATTTCGGAGTCGAAATCCTTAACCATTGGTTCTTAGTAGTGCCAAGTTGAAATTCTAGTTTACATATGCTGGGGTGCCCAAGAGCCTTGGAGTAGACTTCATCCTAGATTATGTTTGAAACATTAATAGTACATGTGCATTATGCAAAGGATATCTCAGCTAGCATGATCCTAATCCCTTCCATAGTTGTTTGGAATTGCCTTCCTACAACCAGTCAAGTCACTAGTGTTCATTGTTTTTCCTTAAGTCTTGTAGGAGAGTCAGTTAGTGTACAATCAAATCTGATTGGTATATTACATAATAAATTATATCTATTATATCGGACACAAATTATTAAACCATCTTACTATAGTTCATACGCGCATTAAGCACTCATTAGATGTCAGAAGGTCTTCACTGCTTCGTTTGGGGTTTAAAATTGTATTTCAATAACCAAACTGCATGCTCATTCATTAACCGACATAACTGGGGTTGAAATGTGTTCATTATCAATCACTGTTAGCAGACTACACATCTCTTTCACAATACATATATTACGATTCCAATACATAAACACCGAGTTATAAATATGTAGAAGGCCCAACGGCCGCAGAGTTGAAACCTAAGCTCTGATGCCACTTTGTGAGGTCCCCAACACGTAAACCAAGTTCAAGGACACTTGGGAACCAAAAGGGAAGGATGAATCAAGGTAATGCACAGTAAAATAAGGATAACTAAGGCTAGGCCACAATGCCAAAATCCAATAAAATAAACCAATCATCCTTTAAAAATGAAATGCACAAATACAAATGCAGATCATTCCCCAAAGCACATGTTATGCAAGGTAAAAGCAAGCATGAAATGCAACCATATCTGAGAAAACTATTAGAATGGTTCCAAACATTAAATATCAGATCTAATACATCCATATAAACACTAATAAAATTAGATCTGCAAGTTGCCATAAACAATGTAATAATTAGATCCACAGGATGCCATCTACAACTACATTATCAGTACTGTTAAAAATCAGATATTCTAACTTCCACCTACAAAACAAAAAGGAACTTATATATGAAGGATTCCATCTACAACCATGTAATCAACACTAAAATCAGATCCACACACACAAACACATATATATCAGCAATTGCAGTAAATAAGCATGCAACAAAAGCAACTAGATTCAACAGGACAATGTTCCACCCAACCATAGACATGCTATCTTCATGCATCTTTCAACATGACAGCCACACCTGAGTTGAGTCCATAGATCCACAGTAGAGGTACTCTCAAACCAAAAGGTATGGTGTGCTCATCTCAACACCAGGAACACTGCCACACAAAAACAGTTGTATCTCAGTCATACAGAAACCTTATTCGATGAAGCAAAAATTATTCCTTACTGGAAACGACGTTCTAGATGCAATGGAACAGGTATCACAACTCATAAATTATTAGAAATATCTGAACCAGAACAGATGGTTGCTCCCTTCTCAATATTGTGAGAATACCACAACTACACCTTTCACCATATCAACTTTCCCTTCCATCTACACTACTTGGTGAGTTGTGAATCCCCTCGCTACACAAGACCTTAGGATATAACCACCCTCACCTCATATTTACGACCTATATTGGATAGAGACAAGCAATGGGATAAGGACTCATGTTGTGTAAGCATAGATCAATCTTCAATCCCCATTACAAGGTCTTCAAACCTCATCACAAGGCCTTCAATCTTCTTGCAATACAATGCATCTCCTACTCGAGAGCATGTATTTCCAGACAAGAGAGCATTCCACTACACTAGATAGCTTAGAGAGAGAGAATATGAAGAATAAAAGAGAGCCAATTCGAATCCTTCTATAGCTATTTGAATTCTCGAGAGAGGTAACTCAAATTCACTAGGGGTTACTCAATTCATGAGAGGGAGGTTACAATTAGAGATTCCCTTTCCCATAATAGAAAAAGGTGAAATAGAGAGGGGAGTTACACTTTCTCAAGGAGTGTAGGATAAAAATAGCCAATGAGGGCACACTAGCACATGAGGAACATCACAAGAGGCTTGAAATAGCCAAGGCGAGCACACTAGCCAAATAGGCCCCACTAAACATCAAAGAGGGAGCAATAGTACCTTCGTAAACCAAAATAATAAAAAATAGGGTCCAAAGAGTAATGTTAGGGAGATAAACAACTCCTAGTCCCCAACTCCCTCACATGTGGAATCCATGGCCCCACATTCTCGTTATTTTTCCATGTTGAGATAGTTATTTAATTAACTAATAATAATAATAAAGTCCATAGTCCTAGTACCTAGTTCCCTATAATAAACAAAACAATAACATATTACCATGGCTTAACTAACAGGGTATTACAATTGTGATTTCTTATGCATTAATAATGGTGCGTCAAGAGTTGACCCTTATGGTTGGAGAATGGAGACCAGAATATGAAGTTCTTCCAAAAATTTACTAAACATCGAAAGAATTTGAATTCAATTTGGGATTTGCAAGATGGGTTAAGACATCTGTTATAAGGATTTCATAATATTGCTAATTTCGCTATTAGACATTTTAAGTCCTTGTTTTCAGACCCGAGGTGCACCAACCTTGAATAAATATTGCAATTAATAGGAAAATATCCTCATACAGTGGAGGAAGAAGAAAATCAAGAACTGTTCAAACCAGTCTCGAAGGAGGAGTTGTTAGTGGTGCTTGGGTATTTTAAAAAAGATAAAGAGTCCGGGATTAGATGGATGGTCAGTTGAATTATTTATTGAATTCTTTGAGGTTTTTGGAGAGGATCTGCTCAAGGTGGTGGAGGAGGTCAGGACATCGGGGAAAATGTCAAGCGGTCTTAATAGAACTTTCTTGGCCCTTATTCCAAAGAAGGATTGCCCGATGACTTTTGAGTAATTCCGATCAATCTCATTACGTAATGGCATTTACAAAATCATAACTAAGGTTATAGTGGTGAGGATCAAGCCAATTTTGTCTTGGGTATTATCACAAGAGTAATTTAGTTTCCTAAAAGAGAGATCGATCCATGAGGCAATTGGTTCACCTCAGGAAGGTCTCCACACATTGAAGATTGAGAAAAAGACAGTGGCTATCCTAAAAATGGATATTTCAAAGGCATATGGAAAAGTATTGTGGTTCTTTCTTAGGCTTCTATTATTTCATATTGGGTTCAATTTTGAAATGGTAAATTGGTTTATGGGATTTGTGGTTTCGTCTTCCTTTGTGGTTCTAATAAACGGATCAGGATCTAACATTTCTAAGCCTACTCAAGGGTTGAGACAAGGTTTTCCTTTGTCTATGTATATGTTTCTTTTGACTTTTGAATCTTGGAGTAGGTTTATTTAGGAGGAAAGACGTAGAAGAAGGATAAACGGTATGTATTTTGTGGGAAAGGAAAACTTGACTCATTTATTATCCATAGATGATATTCTTATGTTTTGTATGCAAATCGATTTTGAATTCCAATGGGTTAAAGAATCCATAGCTTTTTTTTTGCAAGGCCACGAACATGAAAATCAATGAAAGAAAATCCGCTTTATATGGTTTGTAAGAGCACGAGACTCAACTCCCGGGTTGGCAGGTGCGGGTGGATTTATCTTCGACTCCAAGGGGAACAAGCAGAGAAATGTTTCCTGGGGTATTGGAAAAAATACAAATAATGAAGCAGAATGGATTGGTCTTACGAAAGGTTTGGAACTTGCTAGATATTTGGGAATTGAGACCTTGGTGGTTTTAGGGGACTCTCTAACAGTCACTAGAGAAGCTAGATCCATCGTCAAAAGCAAGAAGAACCCCTCCTCCAAGATGCACTCTATTCTTTCCAGTATAGCCAAGGAATTCAAAGATATCAGTTTTCTCCATATCCTGAGAGGTCTCAATAGGCAGGCGGACATCATGGCAAATAAAGGCGTCGAGCTCATCTATGGTACTTTAGATTGTGATCATGTTCTTTTAGAAAATGTTTGGATCCCTTAATGCTCGCTCTTTTTATCCTGGGTCGATGGCCTCATTATTAATTTTGGCTTTAATGATTATTTATGGGCATGATCAAAGGTTTTTTGGGACTCTAAATATGCCTTGTCCTCCGAATCTGTCTCGGATCCTCGCACTCCTCAACCTTAATTGCACCAGCCTGTCTGACCATTCCCCATGCCAGATGGTCAACATGCGAAGACTTGGCACGCTTTTAAAAGGTGAAGGGATGGCTGCCTCCCTAATTCACCTTAGAAAGGCTTGGATTTCATTTTTATGCTTTGGTATCTCCTGTGAATTCATCGGTGACCTCTCTGTTTGGTGTAAGGGCTTCTTCTACTCCATGGATCATCACTTCTCCGGGACTCCTTCTCAGGAAGGATCTGAGTTTCTTACGAGATGTCTTCGTTGTAGAAAACCCCTTATAATCTCACTTGGAGCGTGCAATTGGCCCATTCTATTAGATGAAACAGATAATTGTGTGGTGATGGAGGACGAGCAGGCTATCCTCCCGGTGACCAGTCTTCATCATAAGCATGTTGGTTCTGAGCAGACTCAAGGTTCTGGACAGAGACATGGTAGTGAACATGACTTTGGGGTAATTATGGAGCATATTATCCATGACTTGGAAAGTCAGGTTTGGTTGGTGAGAAACGAAAATCTCGAATTCAAACGGGCTTTAACTCGCCACTTTACTTTGGCTCATTCTACCCACTTGGAGGTTAAGCATCACAACAAGAAAATAGCTAAGAAGGTCGAACATCTTGAAGAAACCCTTGGACTTCTCTACCCTCACAAGGCATGTAAGAACGCATTTTCCGATGATGTTAGTAGCAAACTGGAAGCTCTCGGTAGGAACCTAGACAAGTTTAAAGAAGAAATGGTTCAAGCCGGCCTGCACACTATCAACAATACTGGAAAGGTTGGGAATGCAGAACCCGACGGTGATGTTCTGAACATCTGAATGCGCTTGTCAATATGAAGGATGACTACTCTTTGTTTTGGTCTCACTCTACTCTTATCTCTGTTTCTTTTTTGGTCTACACAAGCTGGGAATTTTCTGAGTATTATGCAGCATTTTGTTTTCCTAGAAAGCTACAGCTTTCCATTTTTTTGTATAAGTTAGGCTTTTAGTCATGTTCTTTTTCTTCTTATACATTCTCGGACAATTTGTAAGGTGCTACAACATCCATAGGGATGAACAAGGCGTGACGGATGCTATCCTTTTATGGGAGCAATCCTTTTATTTTTCTCTGTAATTTTCGTTTTTCTATATAATCAAAGCTACTCAACCATTTCTGTTAAAAAAAAAAAGAGCACGAGACTTAACAGACATTCTAGAGACGATATTTTCCCATTGATCATCATAATTTGGAAAATGGCTTGATTTATTTGGGTTTCAAATTGAAACCAAACATGTACAAGAAGGTGGATCGGTTGTGGCTAGTTTCTTGGGTTGAGTCAATGATTAATTATTGGTGTAACTGGTGGATTTATCAAGGAGGGAGATTGGTTATGATAAAATATATTATGGATGCCATGCCAATCTATTGGCATATGATGGTTCATATCCCAAAATATATCTTGGAGAAGATTTGGCAGTTGTATTTTAATTTCCAATGGAAGGGTCGTACAAAATATATGGGAATACATCTTGTTAGTTGGAATATTTTAGCCACCCCTAAAGTCTACGGAGTGTGGGGACCAAAGAATATTTTCTCTTTCAATCACATCCTTGCAGCAAAATCCTTGTGGAATTTTATGTCTAGAGAAAGCTTATGGAAAAGAATCTTGGTGGAAAAATACATAGCTTCAAGCTCTATCATCGATTAGATTTGTTTGAGGGTAAAATCCAGTGGGTTTCCAATCACTGGAAAATAATAAATTAGGCCTTCCCTATAATTGGTCATCATTTGGAATGGAGGGTGGGTGTTGGTAAGGAATTTCAAGTCGATTTTGATTCCATAATGAGATATAAAGGGCATATGAGTCTCCCTCCATATTTGATAAGATATTTTCAATCATTGTTAGCATACTACACATCTATTTCACAATACATATATTATGATTCCAAAACATAAACACAGAGTTATAAATCTATATAAGGCCCAACAGTTGCAGGGTTGAAACCTAAGCTCCGATGCCACTCTGTGATGTCCCCAACCCGTAAACCAAGGCCAAGGACACTTGGGAACCTAAGGGGAAGGATGAATCAAGGTAATGCAAAACAAAATAAGGGTAACTAAGGCTAGACTAGCATACCAAAATCCAATAAAATAAAACAATCAACCTTTAAAAATGAAATGCACGAATGCAAATGCAGACCATTCCCCAAAGCACATGCTATGCAAGGTAAAAGAAAGCATGAAATGCAACTAGATATGAGAAAAATATTAGCATGGTTTCAAACATTAAATATTAGATCTAATATAGCCTTATAAACATTAATAAAATCATATCTACAAGCTTCCATAAACAATGTAATAATCAAATCTACACGTTGCCATCCACAACTACATTATTAGTGTTAAAAACAGATCTACTAACTTCCACCTACAACCATATAAACGAAAAGGAACTCAGATATAAAGGCTACCATCTACAAACATAGAAACTATAATAGCATGATATCTCATGGTTGTCACCTACAATAATGTAATCAACACTAAAATCAGATCCACACACACACACACACACATATAAGAAATTGCAGTAAATAAGCATGTAACAAAATACTCATCTTGATGAAAGAAACTAGCTTCAACAAGAGACTATTCCACCCAACCATAGAAATTCCATGCTCATGCATATTTAAACATGACAGTCACCCCTGATCCAAGGCCATAGATCCATAGGAGAGGTACTCTCAAACCAAAAGTTATGGTGCACTCATCTCAACAATGGGAATATTGCCACACAAAAATAGTTGTATCTCATCCCTACGAAAACCTTTTTTAGTGAAACAAAAAGTAATCCTTACTGGAAACAACGTTACGGATTCAATGGAATAGGTATCACAATCCATAAATGATAAAAAAATATATAAACCGGAACATATGGTTGCGCCCTTCTCAACGCTGTGAGAATACCACAACTACACCTTTCACCAAATCAACTTTCCCTTCCATCTACACTACCTGGTGAGTTGTGAATCCGCTCGCTAGACAATCCCTCAATATATCACCACCCTCACCCAAAATTTATGCTCTAGATTGGACATATACAAGCAATGGGAGAAGGACTCATGTTATGCAAGCATAGATCAATATTCAATCCCCATGATAGGGTCTTCAAACCTCATCACAAGGCCTTCAATACAATGAATAGCCTACTCGAGAGCATGTATTTTCCAGAAAAGAGAGCATTCCATTGCACTAGAGATCTCATAGAGAGAGAATAAGAATGAAAGAGATCCAATTCGAATCCTTCTATAGCCATTCGAATTCCCCAGAGAGATAAATCAAATTCACTATGGGTTAAGAAATTCATGAGAGGGAGGTTACAATTAGAGATTCCCTTTCCAAGAAAAGAAAAAGGAGAAATAAAGAGGTGAGTTACACTTTTTCAAGGAGCGTGGGCTAAAAATCCAGTGAGGGAGCGCTAGGACATGAGGAGCATCGCAAGAGGCTTGGAATAGCCAAGGAGGGTGCACTCACCAAGTAGGCCCCACTAAACATCAAAGAGGGAGCAATAGTACCTCCATAAACCAAAATAATAAAAAATAGGGTCCAAAGAATAATGTTAGGGACAGCAACAAATCCTAGTCCCCAACCCCCTCACTTGTGGAATCCATGGCCCCCCATTCTCGTTAGTTGTCCATTTTGAGCTAGTTATTTTATTAAATAATAATAATAATAAAGTCCATAGTACCGGCACCTAGTGCCCAATAATAAACAAAATAATAACATATGCCCGAGGCTTAACAACCGTGGTATTACAATTTTGATTTCTTATGCATTAATAATGGCACGTCAAGAGTCCAAACTTATGGCTGGCAACTAGAGACAACAATACGAAGTTCTTCCAAAAAATTGCTAAACATTGAAAGAATTTGAATTTGATCTGGGAATTGCAGGATGAGTCAGGACATCTGGTCCAAGGATTTCATAATATTGCTAGTTTGGATGTTAGACATTTTAAGTCCTTGTTTACAGACCCAAGGTGCACCAACCTTGAATAAATATTTCAATTAATAGGAAAATATCCTCATACGGTGGAGGAAGAGGAAAATCAAGAACTGTTCAAATCGGTCTCGAAGGAGGATTTATTAGTGGTGCTCGGGTCTTTTCAAAAAGATAAGAGTCTGGAACTGAATGGATGGTCAGTTGAATTCTTTATTGAATTCTTTGAGGTTGTTGGAGAGATCTTCTCAAGGTGGTGGAGGAGTTTAGGACATCAGGGAAAATTTCAAGTGGTATTAATACAAATTTATTGGCCCTTATTCCGAAGAAGGATTTCCTGATGACTTTTGAGGAATTCCGACCAATCTCTTTATGTAATGGCATTTACAAAATCATAACTAAGGTTATAGTGGTGAAGATCAAGCCAATTTTTTCTCAACTATTATCACATGAGTAATTCAATTTAATAAAAGGGAGATTGATACATGAAGCAATTGGTTTTCGTCAGGAAGGTCTCCAGACATTTAAGATTGAGAAATAGCCAGTGGCTATCCTAAAAATAGATATTTCAAAGGAATATGACAAAGTATTGTGGTTCTTTCCTAGGCTTCTACTATTTCATATTGGGTTCAACTTCAAAATGGTAAGTTGGTTTATGGGATTTGTGGTTTCTTCTTCCTTTTTGGTTTTGATAAATGGATCAAAATCTAATATTTTTAATCCTACTTGAGGGTTGAGACAAGGTTTCCATTTGTCTTTGTATATGTTTCTTTTGAGTTTTGAAGCTTTGAGTAGATTAATTTAGGAGGAAAGACGTAGAAGAAGGATAAATGATATCTCTTTTGCAGGAAAGAAAAACTTGACTGATTTATTATTCGTATGTTTTGTATGCAATCAGAATTTGAATGCCAACATGTTAAAGAAGCCATAGTTTTTTTTCACAAGGCTACGAGCATGAAAATCAATGAAATAAAATCTGCTTTATATAGTTTGCAAGAGCACGAGACTCAACGGACATTGTAGAGACGGTATTTTCCCTTTGTCATAATTTGGAAAATGGATTGAGTTATTTGGATTTCAAACTGAAATCAAACATGTACGGGAAGGTGGACCGGTTGTGGCTAGTTTCTTGGGTTGAGTCGGGGATTAATTATTGGTGTAATCAATGGATCTCTCGAGGAGGGATATTGGAGGGAGACTGGTTATGATAAAATCTGTTATGGGATCCATGTCAGTCTACTGGAATATGATGGTTCATATCCAAAAATATATCCTAGAGAATATTTGGCAGTTATGTTTTAGTTTCCAATGGAAGGGTTGTAGCAAATATCTGGGAAGACATCTTGCTAGTTGGAATATTTTAGCCACCCCTAAAGTATACAGAGGGTGGGGACTAAAGAATATTTATCTTTCAATCACGTCCTTGTGGAATTTTATGTATTGAGAAAGCTCATGAAAAGAATCTTGGTGGCCTAATACATAGCTTCAAGCTCTATCATCGACTAGATTTGTTTGAAGGTAAAATCCATCCGGCAGGTTTCCAATCATTGGAAAAAAATAACTTAGGCATTCCCTATAATTGGTCATAATTTGGCATGGAGGGTGGGTGTTGGTAAGGATTTTCAAGTCGATTCTGATGCCATAATGGGATATAAAGGGCATATGAGTCTCCCTCCAGATTTGATAAGATATTTTTAATCACAAGGACGATGCACTCTTGACATATTTGCAAATCCATTTTCTTCTAATATGTGGCGTAACGTCGCCCTCGCCCTATCCGACCATCAGGAGGGGACGTTGGCCAAACATGGGCTCTAAAAATTCACCCCAAATGCATAATACGATTTTCAACCAATGTAATGTGTGCATAAATGTAATTAAACATGCACAGCGGAACTAAAGTCTAACCACACACATCTAATATGCAAATACAAGCATAAACATTACAAGCATTGAATAAAACAGTTCAAATTCAAATACATGAGAGTACTTATCTTTATTCAACGCAGATCCAAGCAACTGGCTGTGTAAGAGCACTTTTCCACCTAACCATAGGCACTCCATCCAGCATGTACTCTTTCTGCTGGGAGGCCACCCCCAAGCTAGGCTATGAGTCCACCAAGGAGAAGGAAGCACCTACAGGCTTCTATCTCTCAGCCCACAACCCATTTTGCTCTCTGTCTTCTAATTCGAATTTATGGGTTTAATACACAGTCTGGTAAAAATGGACATCAACAACAATGGAATGACTCTACATACTGTAGCAGCTTGCATGAGAGGGAATGAGAATGGAATGACAATCAAAAGAGTGTTGACTCTAAGGATATGAGGTAAGGGTGAAAAGACATCTAACATGGCTTCTGACCATAGAATAAATAGTACTGCTGACAGCTGACATAACTGTCACAAAAGTGCAGTCAGTCCCATGCTTCAATAACTACATGAGGTGACTTTTCCCACCAACCACACACATCCATTAATGATTGGAAAAATGGTCAAAAAAGGAGATATTTGGTTTATTCCCATCACATGATAGAATTTTGGGTGAGTTCTAAGGTTGAAACTTGGCATCATAGGATTTGGTTCCCCATAGGCCCCCTTCCTCTTCCCCTCTGGTGGAATCATATCCCCTTTGGTGCTCTTTACATAGCCATTGTTGGACCATTTTATTATTTATGCACATAATATTTACATATACTCTAAATCGACATAAACGCCAACCAAACAATCCAAATAAAATATAACGTCATACATTCCTATCCATTCACTAGTCGGGCCTTGGCCTTGAGCTCTGCACTAGTAATTCACACTAGCATATTTACACTATTTACATTTTTAATGCAATGGTGTCACAATCGGGATATTACATGTGGTCACAAGGATGGTTGAAATAAGATGATTTGGGTTTGGTGGGAGAATGAAAGATCATTGTGAGCAATATCGTCAAGCCTTATTACAGGGACACATACAAATCAGTTCTGAACCTGATACTTTGTTGTGGAGTTTCAATCCGACAAATTTTCTTATTCGGACCAATTGGGGTACTTATCCTTAAAAGGGAGAGAAGATAAAGAAGCAAAGTGGTGCTGGGGAAAGTTATGGAAGGCGGAGACACCCCTAAAGAGAATCATCCACTTGTGGTTTCTTCTTAATAGTAATGTGCTAACATGGAATCAAATGTAAAAGAGGAACATGTATGGGTCATGTATTTTTCTACTATGTAGAGAAGCCGAGGAATCGATTGTGCATGTATTCAATAGTTTTCCTTATGTGTAGCAGTTGTGGAAGGATTTTGAAGCTCAACATAATTTAAAATATCTCTGGTTCGGTCTTTTGGTGGAGGATTGCTTGAGGAGGTTATTTCTTAAAAAAAAGTCCCTTTAGAGCTCTTCCTTTCTTATTATATTGGGGGTTGTGTCTATCCCATAACCAAGTAGTCTTCAAATGTAGGGTTATTCCAACGATTCAAATCTATGTCCGAGTTAATTCACCTTTTTGGTATTTATGGCATATTGTTCGTCCTTTAAGAGAGTGAGTTATTACACAAGTGGTTTGATAAGGCATATCATTGGTACTTTTTTTACAGTTGTTGTCAACATGATTATTGGTTATGTGGTTTTGGGTTTGTAATTTTTTGTTCAGAAGATCACTTCTTTTATGGGAAAGGGTCCATTGGGCAGGTTTCAAATAATCAGGCAGAAATTCAAGCCCTTTTCCATCTATTTTAGAAAGCTATGGTGTGGGATTTGAGGGAGTAACAAGTTTTTGGTGATTCAACTCTTCTATTTAATTGGATGAATGATTCCACTAATATATACGATATTGACATTATTATTTTAGCCATCAGATTAAAGGTGATAAGTGGGTATTTTTAGAAAAATATTTTTAAGCATGTTTACCGAGAGCACAACCAAATCATTGATTGACTCTCAAAACATGCCCCTGAAATGCAACTGGAATCTATCATCATGGAGGAGTTTAGGAGATTAACCTTGATATCCTCCTGGTTAAATTTGGATTGACACTTTACATTTCCAATTTGATAGATGTGTAATTAGACATTTATGCAATAAGATAATTTTGTAGGTGAAATTCATAATGTAATTGTGATGGTTGGTATATTCCAAGCTAGGTAGCTCTAGGCCTCATTTTTACTGTGTCTATTGACACTTGAAGATTGTATTTTCTTCTCTAATGAATGGGAAGTACATATTTTTTAATACACACACACACACATGCAGAGAGAGAGAGAGAGAGAGAGATGGCTGCCATGGATATAAGATATTCTCAAAAGGTGGACGGATAATTTGGCATTGGAGGAGTCATAGAAGAACTCCCCTTCAACAACTTGCTCAGACATCGAGGTACATCCAATTTATTTCCCAATGTGTTATCTTAGTTGAATGTAAGTCTTTTCTTATTTGAATGTGCTCATCATGAGACATGTGCTTGATGACAGCAATAATAACCCCCACCTTCCATACCCATACCATGAAAGAAATAGGTGCTTGTAGATGTAGAACTACAATTTCTAGCTTCCATATTCCATCCCAATAAGCATGCCCCTTTCTTCCCGCATAGCTCATTTAATTGGAAATGAGGTTGGAGAAATATTTAACATAATAGTTCAACCACAAAAGTAACTCCAAGTTAGTTTCCTATTGTAGGTATAATACTGGTAACTAGAGAGAGGGTTTGTAGCATTGGTTTTGGATCATGTTTTAAAGGTGGAGACCCTTATCCTTTTGAAAAACCTAGTTGTGGCCAATCCTCATTAGTTGTTGTCCATTAAGAAGGAGAAATACTCTTTTTGGAGGGAAATCTTCATTGAGGAGGATCACAGTGCTACATGAGGGTACAAACAAGAGAAGTTGATGTATCTATAGCATGCTAGAGATGTATCTTTAGCATGCTTGACATTTGTGCTCATGGTGATAGAGCATATTACATAATCTAGGTAATGTGTATGTATAGTTTAAGGATGATAATTGATCTAGGTATTTGACTTGATTTTCCCCATTCAAAATGTCTTCAAAACTGATATATTTTTATTTTCCTTATCTATTCTAGATTGTAAAAAAAAATCAATACAATAAACTTTATCCTTATACAAACTCCTAAATGGGAGGGGCTTTGCATCCAATGTATCTTAAATATTAATTCCTCCTAAGGAAAAACTAGATTATAAACCTCTATCAACCCACTGGATTTGAGTGAGTATGCCTTCAATGAAAACTTATTTTTCCTTTTTATCCTGCCTATGATGCAAGGGTGATGTTATAACTTCCTTGGCATGCTTGATATTTCTTTTACTATTATCATTCAGTCTTTCACAATTGATAGATTGTCCATCCTACACATTATTATTTGTAGAAATGGAATTTGGATCATCCTCAAAGCCTTCAACATTATTGTCGTATAAAGACACTCAAATTTGTATTTGCATATATCATTAATATATAGTTTGTTGTAAACATTATCTCTGACCAATAAGATAAAACTTGCGATGGTTAAAATAGATTAAATTTGTAATGTCTTATAGTACCATAATATATTTTACAGCTTGTATAAACATTCTCTTTTTTCAATATTATTGTATTTTTGTTTGAAAATCTTAAGAAACATTTTTATTTCTAAACAACTTGTATTGAATGGCATCTTTAGAAGAAGTTTTTTGTATGTCATGGGAAAAAAGGCTACAACTCTAATTTTAACTAAAATAACTTCTCTTATTGGTTCCATAATATGATTCATTGCTTTTCATAAACAAGAATGCTGAGTCCAAAAAACTTGCATGCTCTTTATAATCTCTATAAATAATTGCAATCTAGAAGGCCACAATTCTACTTTTCCATTATTGATTAAAGTAGCCCACTTGTATTTTAAGGAATTTTTAGTTAAAAAGAATGCTTAGATAGAGTCCAATGAACTTGCTTGATTTTTTATTATCTTTGAAAAATCATGAATATATAAGATTAAGAGTTGTGTTCCTTTATTGATTCATTAGCATTAAAGGATATCAAGATTAAAATCATGTCACTCAAGGGTTGAGTGGGAGAGGATGCACTCAATTTTGTAAAATAGTTTAAAGCTTCATGGGAGTTTGTGTTTGCAGTAATTAGATATTGTTCTATTACATAATGCTTTCATGATCCATACACAAACTTATTAACAAAACTATAGAAAAAAAACAAAATTTAGAAGCCCAAACTTGTGAGATGTATGAATCATAATATACAACTAGTAATCTAAGCACTAGTAAGGAATCCTCATTTATCCTCCCTTAGAAGTGGAATGCAATTGATAAATATATTGCATGGTTCAACGTATTTACAATAGTATTAATGTATTTACATTCTAATCATCTTGTAATTTTGAAATTATATGAGGAACTTGTATGATCATGGAAAATAAAAACTGCCACCAAAAGCCAGGAAATCAAGCTTAATATACAAATCAACAAGTTTCAAAACATCAAAAGGTTTGGTTTCCTCTTCTTTTCTCTTCATTAAAGCTTTCGCAAAATATATATGAACTTATTTTTCTTTCCACATATATACTATATATCTTTCACAACATCCTATTGCAAAAAAAAAAAAATGTTTAAGGGATCCCCTTAGCAAAGAAACTCCTAAAATTACTAAAATTGAGAAAGAAAAGACTAATATTAGAATTAGATTATCTTAGCAAGTCTAGTAACATAATTGGAAGCTATTGTTGTTGCTAAAAGGCCTAACCCATGAGTCAATAACTATTCATTTCCTCCTTGAAAACCTCCTTATGTCTCTTCTTAATGTTAGAACCAAGAATTGGGATTTGGATATAAGCTTAAGAAAACAAAGGAATTTCACTAGTTTCACCAATTCTCATTTATAATTTCTCAAATATAGAAATACAAAAAAAATGAAATCAACAAATAGAGGAAAAGGGTTGGAAAAATTCCATATTTCTAGTAATAATCTTGACTTTTGTATTCAAATTCCTAATGGATTTTTAACTCAAAGGCTATATCCATGCTCAAAATCACTTCAACAACTTTTAGTTTTGAAGATATGTGCAATTGCGTTTGATCAAATTGCCTTTCAAATGATTATGCATGAAAAAAAAAATGGATCACATCACTTCCCCTAATATTTATTGAACTGTAATAAAATAAACCTTTTTCAATCATCTTACCCGTGTTTCAATCATTCCTTTCAAATTTATGACAAACAACCTTCATCTTTTTCTTTTGGTGCCTTTAATTTTTTACAAATTTCCATTTCATAGATTTTTTATGGTGATGAAGAAGACGTCAATACCAAATCTATATTGAATGTAAATAGCAATATAAAATGGATAATGTAATAATTACTTGGGTGGTTTCAAAGACCACCCCCACATCTAGTTGTGTTTAACACATGTTTAACCAAGAGTCATGGATTTTGGGGTTGTGATAGTGGAAATGGTGATTTTTTTGGCTTCTAACACTATAGTACAAACTAAGTCCACCAATTAATATTGGAATATGTAACAGTTGGTGATAGTTCAAACGTATGCATATTTTGTTTCATGGTACTATCTATATTATTTAGATTTGTTAATTAGCATATCATATTCATAATTCAATATAAAGCATCGAAGATGAGTTAACGTTGAATGTTGACAAGTAATGAATACCATGGACATAATGAGAATATAGATGATGAGAAGGGTTTGGAGAGATATCCATGTCCATGTAAAGATTGTTGTGGTGGAAAGATGAAAAAATGAATTTTGATAAATATTGACATATAATAAGGCATAGTGGTATAAGCCCTTGGGCTTAAAATAATTATCCAAATATGATAGAATTGCATAGCATTAGACATGAAGAAGAACCAAATATAACTAAAGAGACACCAAACATAGATGAAGAGGAAACAATCTTAAATGAAGGGTTTGAATTTGATAGGATGTTGAATGAGAGTCTCAACGGTGATGGAACAAGTTGACGAAGGATGCTTTAAAACCCATGTATGGTACTTGCAAGTTAAGTCATTTGACAACAATCCTTCAAATTCTTAAATTGCAAGTGGCGCATGGTTGGACAAATGAGAGTGCAGATGAGTTATTGGCATTGTTATGTTGGTTATTACTTCCTAACTACACATTGCCAAAAAAATGAAGTCAATTTAAAATCCAAATCGCTAAGCTAGGATTAGGGTGCGAAAACATCAAAACATGCGTGAATGGTTGTGTATTATTTCAAAAAATATATAGCAAGTGAGACAAAATGTCTCAAATGTCAAGAAGGGAGGTATAGACCAGGGTTGAAATAAATTATGGTTCCTAGAAAGGTTCTTCGCCACTTTCCACTAATCCCATCATTACTTGAAATGTATGTGCCGAGACATTGTTGAACTTATGAAATGGCATGCCAAAAATAAGAGCACTGATGGAAAAAAAAAAAACATGTTCACGATTTTGTTGGAATTCTTAATGATAGTGAGAGGGGGGGTGAATCAATATCATGCATAGATTAAGAAATTTTCACTTTTAAACCATGCACCAATTGCTATTTAAAACCACATCAATAAAAATAAACTATACATAGAATGTTTGAAGAAAAGTAAGTGTGTGTGTGAAATGAAATTACATAGAAATATGGGAGACACCAATATACACTGATGTGAGCACAAACTCACTAAGACACCCATCTGATTGGGACACCAATCCCATTGACAAGCACCAACTTGAAAACTACATGCTTCAACATGTGAGGACACCAATCCTTTGCGCAAGCACCAACTTGCTGAATTAGGCTCCAACCTATGAGGACACCAATCCTTCACACAAGCACCAACTCACAGTCTTCAGGAACCAACCTGAGTGGAGATTGCAATCTCCTTTCCTTGCCCCATCCAACAACCCTGAGATATAGATGTTGTTGTCTTTCTGTCACACTGACTTCATATCTACGTGCAATATGTTTTGCGCTCTGCTTTATTGCCTTCTCCGCTCTCTTCTAATCCATTTTGGTCACTGTATCATGTTACAGTTCTATTTTACTATACAAATTCTGCACACATATACATCCACATGCTTCTTGCACCTTTCTCGCAAATACTCCTTCTGTCTTCGTGAATGCTCCTTATTATTCACATTTCTTGTAACCTCGTGCACTTCTTCAAATCATATTGCCTCTGATTCTCCTAAGCATTTCATCTAACCCGGAGCTTGCAGATTTAGAATATTACTCCATTTGTTCTTCCAAGTTTACTTCGTATTCATCAACTTCACTCTTATTTATACTCAACTTGTTCAAACAATGTGTCCACAAGTTGGGGATTCTCTAAACGATAACACCCCTTCTTCCTTTATTTATGGTCAAGCTTACCCAAGCATCTGCCACTTGTCTTGTCTTGCACGAATGGGGTGCCATGACTTTGTGGCTCTTGCGCACACTAGTTCATTGGCTTAGTGGGACTTGAAACACTATTTCATTGGCTTAGTGGTATTTGCGCACTGGATTACCATGACGAGGTGGGATTAAGGACTTACACAAATATTTTTATATACTTCTTCAAAATGGCACTTAGAAACCAAGTCCAATAACCTCTTTGACATCAATGACAACACCAAAGTTCAACAATCTCCCCCTTTGGAATTGATATCAACACTAACCAAACACTAAGCTCCCCCTGAATGTGAGCTATTCTTTTCTGCGCAACATGCCAATTGACCCTTGGAGTATTCCTGTGGAAATATCGATTCAAAAATTTTCTGCAAGACTATTTACCTAGTATCTCTCCCACTTTGACATCAATGGCAAAGGGATGCTCCCACTATATTTATGCTTCATTCCCTTTCTTTCTTCTTTCTTCCATTGCGCTGAGCTAAGTTTTCCTGCATCTTGATTGTGTGCATATATCACTGTTGCTAAAGGTATGCTCCCCCTACACAGTTGCAAATTATCCCCGATCTTGAGCTTTCTTTGCTATAGTTTATTGTTCCTTTCATACTAATTGCTTCAGGTTTGCGCGATTCTTCATGTTGGCTACATCTCACTTCTTGTATCGTTGTTGCGTTTTGGTTGCTCCCCTTAGTCACATTAGTATCTTGATTTATGTGGATTGTACTTTTCATGTTGGTTGCTTCTACAATGCACAGTTCTTTGTATGTTTGTCTTTGTGCACAATGCTCTATTGCAGCTTCCTAGCTTCATGCTTCCCATTTCTTTGATTTGACTACACTAGATTTATTCCATGTCATAAATTCTTCTAGGCAACATGATCTATACCATTATTTATTTTTTATCATTATTAATGATTGAGATTGTGTGTATTTCAAAAAATTTCTTGATGCATACTATTATGATTTGTCATGTGACATATCTAGGATGTGCGACAATCTTTATTATGGCCATATTTATGATTTACGCATGTGCGTGATATAGCACAGTTTTATTTTACATGTGTGATCTCAAATCGTGAGACATTGTTAGCCCATTTGTTCCATCGGTAACAAATGCAATTGACTTCTGCATTCCATCAATTTATTTCATAGCACGCCGACAACTCTTCGAGCCTATTTATGAGCCTTTATTCAAGCATAGAATCATCAATTTTTGTTTTAGAGATTTCTGTTGAAATAGTGAATCCTCTTCAGTGAGTTAATGATGCTATTTCCAGTATTTCCAAAAGATTTCATATTCAACGATAAGAATTTGCATATCTCAAGCACAATCTGTAGAATTGGGCATCTCATACCCAATAAATTGATATGAGAGAGTGGTATGCACAGTCGCATATTAATAAGATGAATGTGCACAAAATGGAAACTTAAAAGATTGAGTAGAGTGGTTGGAGCATCAGCAGGAGCAAATCTTGACTCTTCTTCAGCATCTTCAAGGAGTGCCTGGTGGTACTAGTTCCAAGAGGCCATCTTCACCTGATATAGAGTTGTGCTTGTCATTGCCAAATACTTGAGCAATAGTTTCTATGAGAATAATTTTTTTGTAAACTAATATGCATGTTGAGGCACATATGTACTTCTGTCACTATTTAACTACTGCAATATGGCCCATATATATATGAATTTTGTCCTACATGACAGTAGTTTCCTTCTACAATAGTTTTCCACTTGAGTTTGATATGTGTACCCCATTTTTGTAACATTTTCATATATGAATATCAATTGCACATGATCATGTGACTTCTAGCTACATTGTTCTATCTCTAGATTCCTTGAATCCACATAGTGTTTTGAATTCAAGGGTTTTACTTTTTAGTTTTAGCAAAATAAGCATCAACTTTCAGTGTTGCCAAAGAAGTATTACTATTATTGGCATCAATTGCACATGTCTGTGGGTTTTTCTTTACCCATTGTTGTGTGCGCACAAATTTTGAATAACTATTTTTATTCTACGCAAAGTGGATTGTCTTTCCTTCTCCATTTGCATTTTACGACATTCCTCCTATAATGCTTCCTTTTCATTGAAAATATTATACCATTATGTTGAGGCCGCTTCATTTCGTCTTTGAATTTCTTGCCCAACAAACGCATGCAGTGCATGTAGCTCATCCATAGGTAACCGTGACAAGATAATTTCTACTGGAATTATTGCAAATTCTGATTCTTGCATCTATTGTGTGGGAAATACCAGTGCTTCTGTTAGAATCTTGAAACCTTAGTGTGGTTATGTTGTGTCCTTCATCTGTACAACTGTCTATGCCTACAGGTTGATCGTGTGTGTTTCTAAGTATGTTTGTGCGATTATTTTTCCTTCATTCTTCTTGGTCTTAATTATTAGCTCTTTCATTGTTGCACACTCTTATTCAATTTTATGAGGATCTCTTCTTGTTTTGTTGTGAGATCTTACATTTCCTCCTTTGTTTCCACCTTATCCATAATATCTTCTGTGACATTTTTTACTTCCATGCCAATTTGATCCATGTCATCTTCTGTCAAGGCCCGAGTGAAACTAGGCTTGGATGATTTTCTCTTCTTTGTTGATGACTCCTCAACTTGTTCCTTTCCTATTCTTTTCTTTGTTTGTGCAGTCTGCTCTATGGCATCAATAAATATTTCTCCACTTCCTTTTTATGTAGATTTAGCCTGTGGTGAAGTGTTCTGTTGTACAAGATTCTCCTGCTGTGAGAATTCTTCTTCTTTTGTCAAGGGAATTCGCCATGCTGGATCTAAATCATTTATGATCTGTGCAATGTCCTGCTCAGAGAAACATAACATAGTGGATAGTCATTGTTTCTAGGGATCCCATTTGTCTTGTACATAGATATGATGCATCCCCACTTTGAAGCTTGCAATTTCTTCGTGCGTATCAATACTCCGTGGGTTTATGCGCAATGTCTCATTTATGATAACTCAAATTTCTTCCTTATATAGAAAGAAATTAATGTTGTTTTCTACCTATTTGCGATGGATTTTGGTAAACCACAAATTTGTGTACCTTACAGCTAAAAAGGTTTCTTGTTTCTATCAAAGAATTGACTTTCATCTTGTTATGTCCATCCTACTAGTGCAAGACATATTAACAGCCAGGTATAATGAAAATGTGTACCTTTTCACTACGTTTTTCGCCAGTCAGATAAGAACTCATTTAGTAGAAACGTTGACCTGTTGAATTGAACCCCCTCCACACATTGTGTTGTGTCTATAATGATTGCTACTAAGACTTGGTCTTATCGACTCTTCTGGAACAAATTGCATGCTAGAATATGTGTTGCAAATCTCCCAGCTTTATCATTTATGTGTGCGACGGAAAAACCTCCGCTTCCTCTTTGGGTTCCATATATTTCTATTACTTTATTTGCAAGGGACTTTTCTTGCTTCCTGTCTAGAAGGGTACTCACATCTTCTCCCCTGGTAGGGATTCCAATGATCAATTCTATCAACTGGGTATCAATGGATATAGGCATGTTCAATCACAAAAATCCGCCATGTATCCATGACAGTAGCATCTTTGTGCACATTTTTACTTATGGGTTCGTTCCAAATTGTGGAATATACATTAGATTCATAACTCCTGATTTTTGCAACGCATATACCCATGTTTGAATTTCCATTATAACTAGTGCATTAAGGTCTGGTACTCTTCTTTTGTTCAAGTAGTTTATGTTGATTAGCTCAGGAAACGTTTCTTCATCGGTTATATCATAATCAACAAACTAAAATTTGTATAGTTGACCGAGCATATTTTCTTCAAGAAACACTCCCTCTAGTATCTATGGTGTTGGTACACTCATATCCTCTATGGTAGGTAGGTTGAATGATGTTGCAGTGGGTTTTCTTGGCGGAATGTAGTCTCGAGGGAATTTTACCAACTTTGATGATGACAACTCTGGTGTCTGTGCAGTCCCTTGATGCAGATCCACTAATGGATTCTTTGTTCTACAATGCCTCTTGGGTTCCATCACTCTCCTTCAGCTCTAACCTTATTATCTTATGTTTACTCTATAACTGATATTTTCAGTAGGGGCTAGTGACTCTATTTGTAAGTTGTCAAAGAATTGCATTGGAAGCTTTGTATTATCTTGTTGTATTTATTACCTTCTATATTACTCGGATTTACCTTGATTTGGTCCAAATACATTTAACCGTCTTATGCCATCAGTCATTAATGGTGCCACATTTTTAGTCTTCTCACTCCCTGATCTATCATTAATGCTCATTATTTGGCGTAGTCCGTTGTTTCACGCATTACCTTTTTTCCGTGACAGGGCACGTTGTATACATCTTATTCATGTATTGAAGTACAAGAAGTACATAGAATTTCAGTTTCCAAATCCTTCATCGTAGTTTCTATTGCAGAAGACTCAATCTGATTTCAATTGTCCCATCATTTTATGCGCATAGAATCAGTCCATTGATTTTTCCTTTTTGATCTATTGACATTGTTAGCACCAGAATTATGCTAGGCCTTAGAGAAGATTTTTCGCAAAGGGAGAAGGAGTATTCAGAGACCCAGTCTTCCAGGGCATTTGGGGGATATAAAGTAGGCAAAAAGGCCTACAACAAACAAAGGTATAAGGGAATGACACAGAGTAAGTCACCCCCAAGAGATCCTCGACTTTGAGACTTTGGTGCAAAAAAGCTAAACATAAATATTTCAAAAGCGGAGGAGACGTTAACATGTAGGCAAGGCCCGCGAAAATCAATGGTGTAGTACAGCGGGAACCTAGATCTACGGTGAGGAAAGGGCAGCGCAAATCCAATGTGCACAAAGAATGGTCACGTTTGAGATCACCGCGGCCGGATTAAGCACTGCACTCTTTGCAACGGCTTAGATCTATTAGGAATGGATCAAGGGTCTAGGATAGTGGCAGTGATTTTTATCGCCCGCGGGTTAACCAAGCCCAAAATCGCCATGGTCGGTAGAGACGTTCCATCCAACAGTAAATTCAGAAGTTATATGTGACAAAATGGGAAGCCACGGAAACCAGAAAAGCGGCGGTCCTGATCCGATCACCAGTTCCCACACAAGAAAGGGATGTCTCCTCCATAGATTAATGATGGCCACATGGGCTAAGCCACCTCAGCGCCGTCAGGGGTTCTTTCTGTGTGATCCGAAATGCACGGTCGAACATGCATTGCATCAGTCATATCCTCAGTCATCATGATAAATCATTTGGAAGGTCTAAATCAGAGAATCATGACACCATAATTCGCATGGTGATGCTGTCACTATTGGTCATTATAAGCTTGACTCTCCGGGCCTGTAACTTACATCGAATTCCAAAGAGTGGTGAGTTCATCTGTTTGGTTATTTTTGCAGGCAGTATCATAGACATGGAGAGAGAGCGAGGGACCGAGATAGTATTTGCACCAGAACACGTGCTGTCCGAGATAGCAGAGGATTATACTCTCCCACCTCTTATACCTTCCGACCAAGTGGAGGACGGTTCTGCCAGAGAGTCGGAAGAGCCCGAGACACAACAGGGGTGTTGGAATTTGCTGCAACGGAAAGGAGGAATAGCGTACGAGGATGAGGAGCAAAAAATCCCCTCCGATGAAGATATAATCCAGGACTGGATCCTCCCTACCGAAGAAGCACCCTCTATTTCCCCACCCAAGGAAACTCGAACAGATGTTCCCTCTGACGCGGGTGATTTCCTCAATTGATATGATCAAGTGAAAGCTCAGAAATAGGGTGGCGGCACTCTTATGTCCTTTGCATCCCACTATCCCACAAGTCAGTTTTCTTGGCTATACGAATATACTCCTAGTTTCCAAGTTTTGAAAGAGATTCAGAGGGCCTGCAAAACCCATTTTTGTAAAGACGGCGTGGAAAATGGCAGATTAAAAGCTCAAAGACGTCAGCTACGGGAATAGCGAGCGACGGAGGCAGCAAAGCTGGAGTGGTCAATTTTTTGTTTTTGTTTTCATTGAAGTAGTTAGTCATATAGTAAAATAGGCCAGTAAATGTAATAAAGCGGTTAGGCCTATACCGCTTGTGTTTGTTTTTAAGTTGTAACAGCGAAATGCCTCAGTTAGCTGTCAAGTAATTACAATTGTTTTCTGTTCAAAAGAGATCCGAGCCTTGAGCCCCAGGGGCCTCTATAAATTCATTGTAATTAAAGACAGAAGGGTTGAAAAATCTTGTTGAAACCTTTATAGGAATTTTGTAGTGTTATGTAAGACATTTCCGAGTTATATTTTGAATAGAAATTGCAGATCCGAGCTAATGTTTACAGGGATTCTTGTGTAGCTGGTCTTGTAGTCCGTTTTTCCTCTTCTATGTTGATTTGTATTCCTCACTGTTATTTCCATTTTGTAACATTCTTCAATGCTTGGAGCAGTGTGATAATTAAGTATAATTCATGAAATTAAGCTCTGCTTATCTTTTCCAAGTATTTCACCATTATCTTTCTCTGCTAAAGTTGATGTAGGATCCATTTATTATATGCCTTATGTCAACGGGTTGTTTCTTTCTCCTCTGTTCGATCAATTAAATTCACTTCGACTATGAGCTGTTTATTATCTTTCCCCTATGTAAATGCATTCGTGAAGCCTTTTGTGAATAAGTTTTTCCTGAGTTTTGTCTGACATGACTCCATTTCCCAAAAGAGAAATTCATATGTTTCAGCTGACAATGTTTAAATCATTCGTTTTCCAACAAAAATATGATCTTCTGTATTGTTGTAATTGAATATTCTTGATAATGAATGCTTGTGTGTGTTTTCATTGTTGACACCTTTGATTATTCCAATCTTTCATGTGTTTGTAGAGAGAGCCCTCTCAGACTAAGCTGGGTCAGTAGCTTAAGTCTAAATATTGGTTAGTGGTTACCTCGAATTACCTTCTCCACAACCTAGGGGGTTAATTTGGGTGTTAACAAATTGGTGCCGTTGCCGGGGAGCGTGATTGTTTTATTATTCCTGGGAGAGCAATAAATGAACTCTGAAGATTCAAAGAGAAGAGAGTTCCTTGTGGGCGAACAAAGATTTCTAAAATTCTAGACGGTTGTACAATTTTCGCCCTGGCGACTCCACTTGTGAAAATCCGCATTCAAGAAAGACTCCACTAGGGAAGATCGGTGAGCCAAGTTCATTTCTAAAGGAATCTCAAGCAAAGGGCATCCTGGCGTCAAGAAAGATCCATACAAGAGGTAATCCTATTTCCAAAAAAATTTTAAGTGTGGAAAATCCAGAAATATTACTTAGACATAAGACCAGAAAGGATAAAGATACTTCTTATAGTATTAAGAAAATCGGGTTTAAGGGATAACTCCCCGTTCTTCAAGAATTGGCTATAGAAATAGATATTGGAAAGCCTTTGCCAAGATCAAGATCCAAGTCTTATTTAAGCCTGGGGGAAGAAGGTCTAAATGCCCCTGAATCCTACTTGTTAGACCCTGTCTGGCTTCAGTTGCAGAATATTATCAAAGCTGAAAAAGCTATATCCAGTTCTCAGATCTCCAAAACCCATACCATAATCCCTGCAAGCAATCCTGCCCAGGATATCCATCCCCAAGCTCAAAATCCACTCAGACCCATGGTCGCTAGATTCGTACCATTGGTCCTGCCAGCCCCTTTGCATGACCTCCCTCAGAATTACACCCAGAGAATTGTCTCTTATGATGGAGAAGGAGGTTTTTCTGCCAAACAGCATGTGGAAAGGTTTGAATATTTTATTGATTTGGAGGAAGTAGACCATGATGATGTTGAGATGAGGTTATTTGCTCAAAGTCTGTTTGGAGAACCCAAGAAATGGTTCGGACTGTTGCTGAATGCTTCTATAAATGATTATGCAGCCTTTAAGACCCTGTTCTTAGAGAGATGGGAGACAATAGGAAGCTCCGCCCTGGTCTTGTCCCAGTATAACCATCTAAAGAAGGGAGGTTTTGAATCAGTTCATGAGTTTTCTGCTAGATTTATGAAAGCCTATAATTCTATTCCAGACAACCTAAATCCCTCGGTAGGCGCTACAAAGCTCCACTATGTAGATGCTTTTGATGGATATTTCTCGTGCACCTTAAGAGAGAGGAAATCTACCACCCTGCCTACTATGCTGAAGGATTCCATGGAGGTAGAAGCCAACATGATGGCCTCATGGAAAATAAAGGGTAAAACAGAGGTAGATAAAAAGAAGCAGGAAACCCAAGCCTCTACCTCCTCATCTTCTAGTGATGCCAAGTTTGATACTATGATGAAAACTATGGAAAAGTTGATGGATAGGTTGGCCATGGAAAATAAACCTCCTCCTAGAGAGCATCCTGAAAATCAAATAAGAAATCCTCACCTTAAAAGACCACGCCCTCCAAGAAATCCAAGAAATCAAGAATACCACCAGATGAGGCCTCCCTTCCCTGAAAATTTGATGGACGAGGAAGGACCTGAGGAGCCTGCTGGAGACCAGATCCATCTTTTTGACACCCTAGATCATGAAGTATATTTAACCCAGAGGGAGCATGACTTTTTCACCAGGGGGAATGCTGGTAAGGTTGCTGAATTTGATTCTGAGCAGTACCAAATGGGTTACATGAATGATGTGGATGATATTCAAAGGAAGATGAAGTTAAGGACCAGGGAAATACCGATTAGTGAAGGGAAAGCCGCCCATATTCAGTATTCCAAGACTCAGCAGAATATGGAGAAATTAAAATAAAAATAGCCAGAGGTTACCACACATAAAACCTCAGAAGATAAGGGACAACATTCTAAAGAAGGTAGGCATCCAAAAGTCACTGAAGTAGGGAAGTCAGCTTCGTCGTTCAGTATGAAAGCTGGACTGTCTAAGGTAAAGATCTCTATCCCCTTAAATGAGCTGTTAAGAAACAATGAATATAGGGAAGAGATAAATAACCTTGTGAAGGGACAGGTAGAAAAAACGCAAGACATGTTGGAAGTGACAGATGATGCCCCTACTATAATCTTTGGTTCCAAGATGGAAGAGCCAAATGATGAAGAAGTCCCTCCCTTTTATTTGAGTTTGAATATCCATGGTAGATTATTACACAACGCCCTGATAGATTATGGGGCTTCACACAACTTGATTCTGAAATCAGTGGTGGACCAGTTGGGATAGGAAGTCACAAGAGCCTACAAGGACCTATATTCTTTTGATTCCATAAAGGTACCGTGTTTGGGTTTAATTAAAGATGTGGTAGTAACCCTTGCCTAGATCCTAGCGAAGAGCGTGATGATGGACATAGTGGTGGTTGATTTGTCTGCTAAGTTCGGGATGCTGCTATCCAGGTCTTGGGTAAAAAAGTTAAAAGGGACCATGCAAATGGACTTGTCTTACGCCACTATACCACTTTTTGGAAGCAATAGAAAGCTGTATAGAGAGAAAAGAATGGCTTATGTGGTCAGTAGTGATGACAAACCTGAAAATCACCCCATCTATGTTGTAGACACTGGCATAGGCTCCTTTATTCTTTTCAATGATGGTCCACATACCGATCCCATATCTCCTTTTTTCCACAAAGTCAAGGAAGACAAAGAGTTCGCGGCAAGGCAGGAGGCATCAGAGAGGCAAAAAAATGAGGAAGGACTGTGGAAGATGTATTTTGATGGATCATTGAGCAAAAATGGTGCTGGTGCCGAAGTTTGGATCATACCTCCCGACCAAGAGTCCAGAGCCTTATCATACAAGCTAACTTTCGAGTGTACTAATAATGTGGCTGAATATGAAGCTTTACTCTTGGGACTTAGAGCTTTGAAAGATTTGGGAGAAAAAAGGATACATGTTTTTCGGAGATTCAGAATTGGTATTCAACCAAGTGAATGACAGTTATCAGGCAAAGCACCCCAGGATGAGGGCTTATAGAAACGAAGTCTGGGACATGTTCGGGAAATTTTTCACTGAACACAAGATTTGGGTAATCCCGAGAGCTAAAAATCGGGTGGCAGACTCTTTGGCCACAATGGCTGGTGGTTTGAAAACTCATGTTTTCTCTCAAGAAAAATACGAGGTAGAGGTGGTGAATAGGCCTTTCATTCCAAACAATTCTAAATACTGGCAGGTATTTGAAGATGATTTACAGATTAAAAGATTTTTGGAATTATCTGATGAGTTTTCCAATTTTTAGATTGATGTTGAAAATGAGAATATCGAAGGGTTGTTAAACCAAGAACAATCAGAAAATGAAGAAAGAGAAAGCAATCATATGTTGATGTCTATGTAACTTCGCAATGTATTTCATCTATGTATTTCATATATATTTATTGTACCCTTATAAGAGATGTGTTATTCCTCTATAAGGAAGTGTCATCATGTGGATTGACAAGTGTCGCAAGTGTGTGTACTTGCCGATGGGTTATTAGACCACCATGTGTGGGGTCGGCCCTAAAATATATATTATATTATGGATGTATCTAGATAGACAAGTCGGCCCCATAGTGCAACTGGGAAAACAGGTTAAGTAGGATCAGGAGATCTCTATTTGGATCATTCGGAAAGTCACACTTCTCTCACTCAGAAAGTGGCGCACTAGTGAGGAGGAGGATCATCTGCTCTAGGAGACTATCTCTGTTAAATTTTCTGAATTTACTTCAATATGATCTAGGATCTTAACTGAGAGAACAACATGTACAGCATATCTACAGCATATCAATCATGGAGACAATAATGCAAGCACACAAGAGACACAAAGATTTACTTGGGGAAAACCATAAAGGTGAAAAACCCCAATAACTTCCTCAGAGATAGATAGAGCAATGATACAACCAACCAATAGAGATATCCATAACCTAGCAGCAATCCTCCTCCTCCATAAGTGCGCCTCTCCTCCTTGAGAGCATGTGTGAGAAGTGAGTGAGCAAATAGAGTGCCTCCCGCACTCTATTTATACTTGACTTGACTTGCCTTTTTACCTAACTCATGTCGGCTCTAACTTAACCACATAACATAATGCTGAGTGGGCCGACCCCCAATAGGGTGGTCTAATAACCCTTTGAACCACATGGCCGACCCCCAATAGGGTGGTCTAATAACCCTTTGACCCACATGACTTATACAGGGCCGACCCCAAACAAGGTGGTCTAATAACCCATCAAGTATAAGTTACGACACTTACAATATAAATGACGACACTTCCTTATAGAGGAATAATACCATCTCTATAGGAATACAATATACATATATGTGAAATACATTCCGAAGTTACATATACATCAACACTCCCTCTTAACTAGGAAGGTATTTCTCAGCACAGTTCTTCTAGCACAAGACATCTACTCTGGATCATCGTCACTGGATAATCGTCATAGAGTCATCATTATCGTCACTGCTGCTGCTATCTCAATCAATCTCTGAATCTACTCGTCATAGGAAGTTCTACAGAGCCAGTCCTTTTTCATACTGGATGTAGGCCCACCACCTGCAGGTCTTCATCATCACTGGCCATACTGTGGAATCCTCAGGACTTATTACGTGCGTCACAAAACCTCGAAAGAGCATCCCAGGCTGTTACGAGCACACAGCTCTACCTATAGGATCTCCCAGGGCACCGAATTACATGTGACCTCACCACAAAACCTCGCAAGAGCATCCCAGGCTGTTACGAGCACACAGCTCTACCTATAGGATCTCCCAGGGCAACGAATTACATGTGGTCATGGCAAAACCTCGCAAGAGCATCTGCCAGATATCCCAGGGAACCGAATTACATGCCATAGGCAAAACCTCGAAAGACTATCTGCAGATCTCCCAGGGCACCGAATTACATGCCATAGGACAAAACCTCGAAAGAGCATCTGCCAGATATCCCAGGGAACCGAATTACATGCCATAGGAAAAACCTCGAAAGACTATCTGCAGATCTCCCAGGGCACCGAATTACATGTCCTCCCAGAGCAAAACCTCGAAAGAGCATTTGCCAGATGTCCCAGGGCACCGAATTACATGCCATAGGCAAAACCTCGAAAGACCATCTGCAAATCTCCCAGGGCACCGGATTACATGCTCATCTGCACAACCTGATCCACGACCACAGAGTATCAACCTGATACTCACCATACATCATCCTGATGTATCCATGATCATCCTGATCATTATCACTGCAACGTCCTGCTGCATATCATCTGGAGCAACATCCTGAAGCTCGTCATCTATGATCGTCCTGATCATCACTGCAACATCCTGCTGCATGTCATCTGGAGCAACATCCTGAAGCTCGTCATCTATGATCATCCTGATCATCACTGCAACATCCTGCTGCATGTCATCTGGAGCAATATCCTGAAGCTCGTCATCTATGATCATCCTGATCATCAATGCAACATCCTGCTGCATGTCATATGGAGCAGCATCCTGAAGCTCGTCATCTATGATCATCCTGATCATCAATGCAAAATCCTGCTGCATACCAAGTATCTACCTGATACATATCATGATCCATGATCCTCCTGATCATCAATGCAACATCCTGCTGCATGCCAAGTATCTACCTGATACATATCATGATCCATGATCCTTCTGATCATCAATGTATCCACCTGATACAAATACAAAACATATGATATATATCACCATACATGATCCACCTGATCATACAATGTATCCACCTGATACACATACAGATACATATCATCATACATGATCCTCCTGATCATCAATGCATCTACCTGATGCATACCAAGTATCTACCTGATACATATCATCATACATGATCCTCCTGATCATCAATGTATCCGCCTGATACAAATACAAATTCATGATACATATCACCATACATGATCCACCTGATCATACAATGTATCCACCTGATACATATACAGATACATGGTCCAAGCATCCAACATGATGCATATACAAAATGATCCAACTGATCATATCCAAGCAGAAACCAGAACATCATCCTGATGCTCATCATCCAGCGCTTACATCCACAGCCATGTGAAGGATCCTCTTTCCAACATGCTTGGAATGGCTTCAGCAAATGTGTCCATCACTTCTTCCTCGAAGTGTCCTCGATCTGAAGAACGCCAAGCCTCTCTCTGAAGTACTCGAACTTCACTCTGGCTAGTGGCTTCGTCAGCACATCTGCAATCTGCTTGTCCATCGCAACATACAGGAGCTTCACAGCTCCTCTCTGCACCATATCCCTGATATAGTGATATTTGATCTCTATGTGTTTCGACCTGTCATGAAACACTGGGTTCTCGGACAACTTCACACAACTCTGGTTATCACAGAAGATACCAGTAGCTTCCAACGGGAGATCAAATAACTCAGACAGTTGCTTCTGTAGCCATACTGCCTCACAACTAGCTGAACAGGCTGCAACATACTCTGCCTCAGCTGTACTCAGTGCTACGCATGATTGCTTCCTGCTAAACCAAGAGATCACACCTGATCCCATACTGAAGCAACACCCAGATGTGCTCTTCCTATCTGCAGCACTGCCAGCCCAATCTGAATCAACATAACCCTGCAGGTTAAACTTTTGATTCACCTCATACCTGAGCCCATAATCCACTATACCCTTCAGGTACCTCAGAACATGTTTTACAGCAACCAGGTGAACACTTCTTGAATCCGTCAGGAACTGGCTCAATGTGTTCACAGCAAAGCAAATGTCTGGTCTTGTGTTCGTCAGGTACATCAAGGACCCAATCATCTGACGATACATAGAGACATCAACTGGCTTAGATGAAGCGTCACATAGAAGCTTCAGATTCAATGCCATATATGTGGCCATGGTCTTGCAATCCATCATCCCGAACCTCTTCGGGATCTCTACTGCATACTTCCCTTGTCCAAGGAAGATTCCATCTGCATTCTGCCACACCTCCATGCCAAAAACAAATATTGCATCATCCCCAAGTTCTTCATCTCGAACTCGGTAGTAAGCTTCCGCTGCGTGTCGGCAATCAATCTATTTTCACCTGTAACAAACAGGTTATCTGCATACAAAAGTAGTATCACTAGATTTCCTTCCTCAACCTTGTAGTAAGGGTTGGAATCCTCTTTACTCTTGGTAAAGCCCAAACTGAATAGAAAGTTGTCTATCCTACCATACCAAGTTCTGCACACATAAATGACTACACCATGCTGTCTTGAAATCCATCTGGTGCATCTTCTATTTCATCACTTTTCTATTTCTCAATGCTGCCATCTGCAACATGCTTGATCTGATAGTTCCATTTGGAAGTCATAGCAAACTTCCCTTCATGTCTTGGGATTATATCCCAAACATCATTCTTCATGATCGACGGATCAAGGCATTTCATTTCTTCATCCCAGATCCTGGGAACTTCAATATCTTCAATAGATATCTTTGTTGCTGGAACAAAATGTTGTAGTTCTTCTTTTGTAGGAGATGGCATACGATCTTTCCTACACAACAAGTTAAATTGCATGATTAGAAAACATCTCATAGTTTTCAGAGCAAATTCTTACACATAAAGAAATATGCCATACAGTCATGCAATTATCTTAGCCAATGCTTCAATACAACATTTATCCATATTTCGTAACTTTCTAGATGCCTTCCAATCTCTACCAGAACATTGTTAAGAGTGTGCACAACTCCCAACATGTCAGCAAAGAGGTTTCATTCTAGATAAGTAGCAATGGAATGTTGTACAGTGCCATAGGCCACTTACCCATGCATATTAGGAGTATACTGTTCATCAATGCAATTATTCTAATATGCATAATACACAACCTAATTCTAGGAACATCAGTATATACATTATTGAACAATTTTATTTAAACAAACAAATATGCAAGAAATGATGATTAAAATACTTATCTTTCTTTGTTCGTTGGGTGGACTCTCTCTGAGTCTTTGCTTCCTTGCAGGAGCTGCTGGAGTCCTAATCTGAGGTAGCTTCTTCTACACCTTTCTGTTGTGAAATGTAGAGAGATGATCAACTCCCTCTGAATATCTGCATCCTTGCAGAAACTACTGAAGTGTGCTCCTTTGCTTTCTTGCAGGAACAACTAGAGTGTGCTCCCTCTTGATCTTTGCTTCCTGAATTACCTGTTCTTGAACTCATATTCATCCTTGGTCCCTATGCATGCTTATTAGTATCATGAATGTGTTATCCTTGTGATCTCATATAAAATCATACATTCATTAGTATACTATTAAAACACAATAATCTCAAGCATGTATAGTCATGATCATTTCAAACAGAAATAATAAGCATTAGCATTCAAGGATTCTTATGGTTAGTCAAATCATAAGAAACATAACATGTCTAAACCTGTAATTACTCAAGCCTATGACTCTTCAGGTTAGTTGAATCATCAATCAAGATAAGAGATATAAAATGCATAAAACCTGTGATTATTCAAACCTATACCATCATGATTCTTCTGGTTAGTCATATCATCAATTATGGTAAGAAACATAATATGCATACAATCATGATTATTCAAACCTATGACTTCATGAATAATCATTATCAACAACGCGATAGTATAAGATCCTAACCCAAGGTAGGAATCTAGCTTGATATAGGAAAAACATACCTGGATTATCATGTTAGCTAGTTATGTCTAACATACCCGTATAATGTCTTTTGGTTCTCTTTAGTGACTTGTGCTAGTAACCTGCATGTCTCATAAGTTAACCATTATAAAACCAAGTTATACATACCTCGTGAATGGATCTTGTATGAGATCCATGACAATGGATGAATCTTTGTCCTCATGTTATCATGATCATATGTTCTTGGACCAGAACATGATCTGTCTTTCTTGGTGTACCTTTCATGTTAGTAGACAACATAAACCTCATACAACACCATAATGCATTAGTACAATCATAAGTGTCAACACCCTAACCAATGAATATTTTCTATCGTGCATTCATAGTTTTATTAAGGTGATATGACAAGTCTAAAATCAAGATTGTACTAACCGTAATAACATGAAGACAAACATACCATAAACTTAATCATGAACAAATATCGAGACATACCTTGATGAGTCATACCTGTCGAGATCGCTTGTAATCTTCTTATGTAAGGCCTTAGCCTCATCTCCCTCTGAGACAGGAACTTCTTCACTTATGCAGGTGATCAATCCATTTTCTTCTAGGATTAACCCAATCCACTTGATTTGCAAGAACTGGACCTTGAGCTGGATATGGGTTTGTCAGAGAAACCCCAAAAATTCGAACTTGGAATTTCAAACTTCTGACAGGATAGAAATATGTGCCTTGATGAGCTGATCAAGTTGGTATATTCAGAATTTGAAAACTGCAAAGTTTCACTCCTCAATTTTGCTTTTGAAACTTCTGGATTCACTGGACGTGACCCTGAACTGGGGTTTGATGAAGCCCACTCTTCTTCCCAATCAAAATGTTTGATCCAAATCTCTAAGCTTCTATTTTTCTGAGGAGCTTCCAGCCGTGGTCACAGATTTCAAAAATTCCCATTTTTACAGAAGCCCTAATTTTCCACTTTTCTGATCAAAGTCCCGAACTAGGGTCTAATCAAGCCCGGCCTTCTTCCCAACCAAAAATTCTGATCTTGGTCTCTAAATTTCTATTTTTATGAGTAGCATCCAGCCGTGGTCTCCGATTACAAAAATTCCAACTTTCTCCAAAGCCCTAAATTCCGGAAGCCATGAATGAAGGTACCAAAAAATAATTCTGTTTTGACAGAAATATGTACCTGATTGTTTCTGATGTAACTCCGAAATTTTTGATCTACAGGGTCTGAAAAAGTTTTCTGAGATAGCCTGACCTGTTAGCTTTCCATCTTGACAGGTCTGACCTCAATTGGATGTTCTGAGAGAGAGTTATGCCAAATGTCGCAACGTGACCTGTTTTGGGAAAATACAGGAGAGCAAACTTGTACAGCATGCCACGTGTCACTGTTTGACCTTCGGCCTCTGAAAAAGTTTTCTGAGATAGCTAGACCTGTTATCTTTCCATCCTGACAGGTCTGACCTCAATTGGATTCTCTGAGAGAGAGTTATGCCAAGTGTCGCAACGTGACCTGTTTATGGGATAAAACAGTAGAGCGAACTTGTACGGCGTGCCACGTGTCACTGGTTCAACTTCGGCCTCTGAAAAAGTTTTCTGAGATAGTACAGTCTGTGTACTACCTGTCACTTTTCACGAAATTTCATTTGGAGCTTCCTAGCCCAAGTTATGACCTTTTTCCCAAGGTCACCTGATTTTGACTCAGATCTGGAAGAGGCAGAAACCCTATATTGCACAAATCATAAATCACAAAGTACAACGAATTAGAGGTTGTCCTTTGGACACAAGGTACCTGGAGATCTTAGCTTCATCCTGTAACAATTTCAGATCCGAAAACTTTGCCAAAACGGATTTATAGCGAAAGTGCTACGATGACTGGTTTTTGCTATATCAAGCCCTAGCATCGTAAGTGCAACAAGTGTCATACATGCCATATCATGCCTTCTTTCAGGCTAGCTCTGATACCATGTTAAATTTTCTGAATTTACTTCAATATGATCTAGGATCTTAACTGAGAGAACAACATGTACAGCATATCTACAGCATATCAATCATGGAGACAATAATGCAAGCACACAAGAGACACAAAGATTTACTTGGGGAAAACCATAAAGGTGAAAAACCCCAATAACTTCCTCAAAGATAGATAGAGCAATGATACAACCAACTAATAGAGATATCCATAACCTAGCAGCAATCCTCCTCCTCCATAAGTGCGCCTCTCCTCCTTGAGAGCATGTGTGAGAAGTGAGTGAGCAAATAGAGTGCCTCCCGCACTCTATTTATACTTGACTTGACTTGCCTTTTTACCTAACTCATGTCGGCTCTAACTTAACCACATAACATAATGCTGAGTGGGCCGACCCCCAATAGGGTGGTCTAATAACCCTTTGACCCACATGGCCGACCCCCAATAGGGTGGTCTAATAACCCTTTGACCCACATGACTTATACAGGGCCGACCCCAAACAAGGTGGTCTAATAACCCATCAAGTATAAGTTACGACACTTACAATATAAATGACGACACTTCCTTATAGAGGAATAATACCATCTCTATAGGAATACAATATACATATATGTGAAATACATTCCGAAGTTACATATACATCAACAATCTCAAGTGTATTTTGGTTGTACTTTGGTTGAGCCATTGCTCTCTCTATCTCTGAGGAAGTTGTGGGGTTTTTCACCTTAGGGTTTTCCCCACGGAAACTCTATGTCTCTTGTCTCTCATGCTTTTGATTCTTGTGATGTTTGTCATGCTTATTGTGATTGTTATGCATTGATATACTGTATATGTTATTCTCTTAGTAAACATCCAAGAGTATTGTGAATTAATGCTCAAAATTTAACATCATATCCCTAGGGGATTGATACCCCTGGAAAGGTTGTCTGACTAGAATGACATGGCCAAAAATACAAAGTTTGAAACCCCCAAAGAGGCAGTAGAAGACCAAAACTTGGGTACCAAAGAGGAGCCTCGAATGGTAAACTTATCTAAAAAGCTGCCTGCTGAAAAGAAGAAACAATATATAGAGTTGATGAAGAAATATGCCGTTGCATTTGCATGGATTTATGAAGAACTGAAGGAATATTATACCTCAATAATACAACACTCTATTCCAATCAAACCAAGAGAGAAACCCTTCAAGCAAAAGTTAAGGAGGATAAACCCTAAACTAATGCCGGTGATAGAAAAAGAGATCAGAATATTATTCCATGCTAAAATCATTGTTACTTTGAGGTTCTCCCAGTGGATAGCAAATCTAGTTCCTGTGAGGAAGAAGAATGGTGAAATTAGAATCTACATAGATTTCAGGAACTTGAATTGAGCTTCACTAAAGGATAATTATACCTTGCCTAAAATGGAGCATATATTACAAAAGGTAGTAGGGGCAGAAAGGATCTCTACTATGGACGGTTTCTCCAGATACAATCAAATCAAGGTCTGCCCTGAACACCGAGAGAAGACCGCTTTTACCACTCCTTTGGGTACTTTCATGTATGCTAAGATGCCTTTTGGGGTTGATGAACACAGGGGCTACTTTCCAGCGGGTAATGGATATAGCGTTCGTAGAAGAAAAAGACAAGTTTGTGGTTGTCTACATGGATGACATAACAGTGTATTCAAAATCCGATGAAGAGCACCTGAAGCATTTGGAACAGGTTTTTAAAAAGTGTATAAAATATGGTATCTCCCTTAATCCTAAAAAATCCCATTTTGCTTTAGAAGAAGCTAAGCTCTTAGGTCATATTATAGCCAAGGGAGGCATCAAGATCAATCCTGAGAGGGTTAGCACCATCCAGAAAGTTGGAGAGCCAAGAAGCAAGAAAGAGGTGCAATCTTTCATCGGACAAGTGGGTTTTCTGCGGAGGTTCATTCCCATTTTTGCAGAGATTATGATAAGTATTTCTAATATGTTAAGAAAGGAAAATTAGGTGAAATGGACTAAGGAAGCAAGAGATTCATTTAAGGGAATCAAGAATGCCATCACTGAAGCCCCGGTATTAGCCATTCCAGATTTTTCCAAATATTTTTTGATTTTTTCCTACGTTTCTGAACACACCGTGGCAGGGGTACTGTTACAGAAAAATTCCTAGAATGTTGAACAACCAATTGCCTTTTTCAGCAGGGTGCTGAGAGATGCAGAATTGAAATACGATATCATGGAAAAGCAATCCTATGCCTTAATCAAGTCGCTAAAGGATTTCAGGGTTTATATCCTCCATTCACACATCATTGCTCATGTCCCAAATAGTGCTGTGAAGGGTATCCTCACCCAAGAAGACCCTAAAGGAAGAAGGGCCAAATGGATTGTTGTATTGTTAGAGTACGACCTAGAGATAAAACCCACCAAACTGGTAAAGGGGAAAGGGTTAGCAAAACTAATGACCGAGACCAATTGTGACTCTCTACAATTAAACTTCTTACAGGGTTATTCAAATCAGCTGGATTTAGGGCTACAGGTAAGGCCAGAATTTTCTGCGTCCCCTTGGTATGCTAACAATGTGTATGTATTAAAAAATTTACAAGCCCCTCCAGGGTTAAGCAAAAGCAGGGCCAGAGCTGTGAAGCTGAAGGCTGCGAAGTACTGTATTATGAATCAATTCCTATACTGGAAGGACCCTGGGGGTGTGCTACTGAATTGCTTGCTTGAGGAAGAGGCTAAACATACAAAGGATGAATTTCACAAGGGAGACTGCGGTGGACATCATTCCTGGAAGGTGACAGTAAACAAAATCCTGAGGGCTGGGTTCTACTGGCCTACTATGTTTTCAGATGTATATAAAGTAACTGTTGCTTGTCACCAATGTCAGATATTTGAAGGAAAAAGAAAGGTCGTTTCACTGCCCCTCCATCCTGTCATAGTGGAAGCACCCTTCCAGCAGTGGGGCTTAGACTTTATTGGAGAAATAAATCCTAATTCGTCCGGGAAACATAGATGGATATTGACAGCCACTGACTATTTGACTAAGTGGATAGAAGCCATACCAACTAAGAAGGCAACTGAAGATGTTATCATGAACTTCCTAGAAGAGAATATTTTGTCAGGATTTGGGTGCTCTAAAAGAATAGTGACGGACAATGCACTAGCATTTTGTTCTAAGAAGATGATAAATTTCTGCCACAAGTATCATATCAGCCTGAATCATTCCACAGCATACTATCCCCGTGGAAATGGACTAGCAGAGTCATCCAACAAAAGTCTAGTAAGAATCATAAAGAAGTTGTTGGAGGAAAATAAGAGAGCTTGGAACACAAAACTGAAGTATGCCCTGTGGGCTGACATAATAAGTACAAAGAGGGCCATTGGGATGTCCCCTTTCCAACTGGTATACGGAGCCGAAGTAGTTTTTCTAGCATCTCTAGGTTTTCCAGTCATGAGGTTGCTACAGGGGATAGAAGAAGAACCAAACCACATGCAAAGAAGGATAAGCCAGATAGTCGAGTTGAATGAATTAAGAGGTAGAGCCTACGACAAAGTATAGGGGCACCAAGAAAAGATAAAGAGTGCTTTTGACAGGAAATCAAAGGAAGACCAATTCCAGATAAATGACCTGGTTCTGAAATGGGATGCTCCGAGGGAAGATAAACATGGAAAATTCGACCATATGTGGGTGGGACCATATATTATCGTAGCACACCGAGGAGAAAATTATTTTATCCTGGAACACCAAGATGGGTCCGCCTGGTCAGGAGGCCCAGTAAATGGAAGGTTTTTGAAGCATTACCTGTCTTAGAGAAAGCAGGTAACTCATGTACCATAACCTGTATATATTATCATTTTTTCTTCTAACAGTTGTTTTTTGAAGTTCTAACAGCAAACCTCAAGGACTTGAATCCTGAAGAGAAGGCCCTAAGGTCTAGAAGGAGAGCCGGGTTCTATTGTTTTTCCTCTCATATGTTCATCCTAGATATGAGACAGGTACAGTGCCATCCTCCGCTTATACAGTAATTGCTCATCCCAACGATTGGGAGCCTCCCAATGGATCAGGAATTGGGTCTACGATGTTCTTTGCTACCTCACAGGGAGGATAGCATCCCCGGCTGGAGCCAATCGTTACCACTAGAATTATGCTAGGCCTTAGAGAATATTTTTTGCAAAGGGAGAAGGAGTATTCAGAGACCTAGTCTTCTAGGGAATTTGGGGGATTGAAAGTAGGCAAAAAGGACTACAACAAACAGAGGTATAAGGGAATGACACAGAGTAAGTCACCCCCAAGAGATCCTCGGATTTGAGTCTTTGGTGCAAAAAAGCTAAACATAAATATTGCGAAAGCGGAGGAGACGTTAACATGTAGGCAAGGTCTGTGAAAAATCAACGGTGTAGAACAGCGGGAACCTAGATCTACGGTGAGAAAAGGGAAACGCAAATCCAACGTGCGCAAAGAATGGTCACATTCGAGATCACCGCGGGAGGATTAAGCACTGCGCTCTTTGCAACGGCTCAGATCTATCAGGAATGGATCAAGGGTTCAGGATAGTGGCGGTGATTTTTATCGCCCGCGGCTTAACCAAGCCCAAAATCGTCGCGGTCGGTAGAGACGTTCCATCCAACAGTAAATTCAGAATCTATATGCGAAAAAATAGGAAGCCACAGAAAGCAGAAAAGCGACGGTCCTGATCCGATCACCAGTTCCCACACGAGAAATGGATGTCTCCTCCATAGATTTATGATGGCCACATGGTCTAAGCCACCTCAACGCCATCAGGGGTCCTTTCTGTGTGATCCGAAATGCATGGTCGAACGTGCATTGCATCAGTCATATCCTCAGTCATCGTGATAAATCATTTGGAAGGTCTAATTCAGAGAATCATGACAGCATAATTCGCATGGTGACGCCATCGCTATTGGTCATTATAAGCCTGGCTCTTTGGGCTTGTAACTTACTTCGAATTCCAAAGGGTGGTGAGTTCATCTGTTTGGTTATTTTTGCAGGCACTATCACAGACATGGAGAGAGATCGAGGGACCGAGGTAGTATTTGCACTAGAACATGTGCTATCCGAGATAGTAGAGGATTATACTCTCCCACCTCTTATACCTTCCGACCAAGTGGAGGAAGGTTCTGCCAGAGATTCAGAAGAGCCCAATACACAGCAGGGGTGTTGGAATTTGCTGCAACAGAAAGGAGGAACAACATATGAGGATGAAGAGCAAAAAATCCCCTCCGATGAAGATATAATCCAGGACTGGATCCTCCCTACCAAAGAAGTACCGTCTGTTTCCCCACCCAAGGAAAACCGAACAGATGTTCCCTCCGACGCGGGTGATTTCCTCAATTGGTATGATCAAGTGAAAGCTCAGAAATAAGGTGGCGGCACTCTTACGTCCTTTGCATCCCACTATCCGGCAAGTCAGTTTTCTTGGCTATACGAATATACTCCTGGTTTCCAAGTTTTGAAAGAGATTCAGAGGGCCTACAAAACCCATTTTTGTAAAGACGACGTGGAAAATGGCAGATTAAAAGCTCGAAGACGTCAGCTACGGGAATAGCGAGCGATGGAGGACACAAAGCTGGAGCGGTCAATTTTCTGTTTTTGTTTTCGTTGAAGTAGTTATTCAGATAGTAAAATAGGCCAGTAAATGTAATAAAGCGGTTAGGCCTATACCGCCTGTGTTTGTTTTTAAGCTGTAATGGCGAAATGCCTTAGTTAGCTGTCAAGTAATTACAACTGTTTTATGTTCAAAAGAGAGCCGAGCCTTGAGCCCCAGGGGCCTCTATAAATGCATTGTAATTAAAGACAAAAGGGTTGAAAAATATTGTTGAAACCTTTATGGGAATTTTGTAGTGTTCTGTAAGACATTTCCGAGTTATATTTTGAATAGAAATTGCAGAGCCGAGCTAATGTTTACAGGGATTCTTGTGTAGCTGGTATTGTAATCCGTTTTTCCTCTTCTATGTTGATTTGTATTCCTCACTGTTATTTCCATTTTGTAACATTCTTCAATGCTTGGAGCAGTGTGATAGTTAAGTAGAATTCATGAAATTATGCTCTGCTTATCTTTTCCAAGTATTTCACCATTATATTTCTTTGCTAAAGTTGATGTAGGATCCATTTATTATATGCCTTATGTCAATGGGTTGTTTCTTTGTCCTCTGTTCCATCAATTAAATTCACTTCGACTATGAGTTGTTTATTATCTTTCCCCTGTGTAAATGCATTCGTGAAGCCTTTTGTGAATAAGTTTTTCCTGAGTTTTGTCTGACGTGACTCCATTTCCCAAAAGAGAAATTCATATGTTTCAGCCGACAACGTTTAAATCATTTGTTTTCCAACAGAAATCTGATCTTCTGTATTGTTGTAATTGAATATTCTTGATAATGAATGCTTGTGTGTGTTTTCATTGTTGACACCTTTGATTATTCCAGTCTTTCATGTGTTTGTAGAGAGAGCCCTCTCAGACTAAGCTAGGTTAGTAGCTTAAGTCTAAATATTGGTTAGTGGTTACCCCGAATTGCCTTCTCCACAACCTAGGGGGTTAATTTGGGTGTTAACAGACATCATTTTCCAAATATTTCTGCAATTTTCCTTTTCTTGATTTCCAAAAAAAAATATTCTATGAGTAACGTATAGAATTGGTTTAGATTCTCCTTCAATGTTCTTTTCTGGTTTTTTCTTCCAAAATTTGTTCGATTTCTGTGAATTCTTACAGTTCTAAGCTTTGTGACCTAAGATGTTATATTTGTAACATAAAATATTGTTGCATAACTTTTCAATATGTCCAGAATTATTTCACTTTCAACATATAACAACTCCATTAACTATTTTGACTTTGATGTTCATAAAATTACAATCCACCGCTTTATGCCCAACTATGTTGCACAAGAAACAATAGTTAAGAAAAGTTTTTTTTGTACCTGTGTGACTGTTGTCTTCTTGGTTGTACAATCATTATGTATTTGCCTTTGTCATGGAATTTACTTTCCTCCCATGCTGATGTCTTCCCTAACCTTTTCTTTAGATGACTTGAGGTCTTCCTTAATATTATCTTGAATTTTGTCAAACCCAAGACCAGTCTTCTCATGTGATGCTCTTTGATAGCTAAGAATGTGTTCCAAGATTATGGTGCCTTTTTCAAGCTTTGAATTTGTTTCCAATCGAGCGATTGTCTCCTTCAGTTATTCCTTTAGCAAAAGAATCTCAAGCATTTTCTCTTTGTAGGTTTCATCCTTCTCACAAAGTTGTTTTGTTAAATATTATTTAGCCTTATTGTCCTCATCTACTTGTCTTTTCAAGCCATCAATTGTCCCTTCAACATCAAGTAGTTGTTCCTTTTGTTCATCCAAGATCTCTGTCACTTGCTTGTTAAAGCTCCAAGCTTCCTCTTGGGTCTTTTTCAACCTTATTTTATGAGATAGATTTTCTTTTCTTAGAGCACCAATGTCAACTTCTTGTCCTTGACATACTATCTCCTTCTTACTTAGTTGATTTACTAGGAAGTCCTTAGTAATCTTTGCCTCCTCCATTTGATCCTTTTCTTCATGGTGTACCAACTGTTCCATTAGACCTTCATTTTCTTTTCTTAATTTTCTTAAATCGTTTAAGGAACTTATTATTTCACTCTTCCAGACACTTTCTCCAGTTTCCTCATCTTCAGATTCAAATGATATTTCCTTGATGGATGTGTTGTTATCATCCTCTTCTTCTGATTCTTTATTTTTTACAATCACTTCCTCATTCTTGTTAAGGTATTTTAGCTTATCCCAGAGTGTCTTTTTTCAACTCTATATTTCATAGAATCAACCAATCCTTCCATAAATGGCATAAATTGCCAATTTTTTATTCATTTTCAACTTCCTTTTGGTGAAATATTTTGATGACATTTTTGAAGGAATGTATTCTTCAATGATTGTCTGCCAAATATCAAGTCTACGTGATTGCAAATAAGCTTCCATTCTCATGCTCCACAGTAGATACTTTTTCCAGTGAACAGGGGAGCTCTATCCGTGTTCAAACCAAATTCCTCACAATCCATATCTATGCAGTGATATTCCTTCCTGTTGTTAAACTGTTTGTGAAGCAACCCACTCTGATACCAATTGTTGGAATTCTTAATGATACTGAGAGTGGGAGTGAATCAGTATCATGCGCAAATTAAGAAATGTTCTCTTTTAAACCATGCACCAATTGTTATTTAAAACCATATCAACAAAAACAAACTATGTGAAGAATGTTTGAAGAAAATTATATATATATATAATGAAATCACATAGCAAGATCATAGACACCAATCTCCACTGATGTGAGCACCAACTCACTCAGACACCCATATGATTGGGACACCAATCCCACTAACAAACACCAACTTGCAGACTACAAGCTTCAACCTGCGAGGCCACTAATCCTCTGCGCAAGCACCAACTTGTTGAATCAGGATCCAACCTGCTAGGAAAACAATACTCTGTGCAAGCACCAACTCGTAGTGTTCAGGAACCGACCTGAGTGGAGACTGCAATCTCCTTTCCTTTCCTCATCCAACTGCCATGGGATATAGATGTTGTTTTATTTCTATCACACTAACTTCATATATGTGTGCACTATGTTCTGCACTCTGCTTTACTTCCTTCTGCACACTCTGCTGGTTCAATTCTAGTCATTGTATCCTGTTACAGTTCTGTTTTACTATACAAATTCTACACACATATACATCCACATGCTTATTGCGCCTTTCTCACAAATTCTCCTTCTGTCTGCGCAATTGCTCCTTGTTCTTTTGCATTTCTTGTAACCTCACGCACTTCTTCAAATCATATTTCCTTTGATTCCCTTGAGCATTTCATATAACCCAAAGCTTGCAGATTCAGAATATTACTCCATTAGTTCTTCCAAGATTACTTCTCATTCATTAACTTCACTCTTATTTATACTCAACTTGTTCAAACAATGTGTCCACAAGTTGGGGATTCTCTAAATGGTAACACTCCTTCTTCCTTTCTTTATGGTCAAGCTTAACCAAGCATCTGCCACTTGTCTTGTCTTTTGTGAATGGGGTACCATGACTTTGTGGGTCTTACGCACATTAGTTCGTTGTCTTAGTGGGACTTGCACACACTAGTTCATTGGCTTAGTGGTATATGCGCACTGGAGTACCATGGCTAGGTGGGATTAAGGAATTGCACACATATTTTTATATACTTCTTCAAACTGACGCTTATACACCAAGTCCAGTAACCTCTTTGACATCAATGACAACACGAGAGTTCAATAGATTCTAAGACATGGATGGAATTTGACAACAGATGGCCCGTTTTTTCCCAAAATCCTCATAATATAAGGTTGGGTTTGGCTCTAGATGGGTTAAACATATTCTCAGGTTAAACCCATTCTCAGATCAAAGCACTAAATGGTCAACTTGGCCAATCTTTTAAAAAATTATAACTTGCCTCCATGGTTAGGAACTAATCCATTTTGCTTAATTATATCATTGATTATACCAGGAAAGAATAGTGTGAATTCAGATACAATTGATGTTTTTTTAGATACATTATATGATGAGATAATAGAATTGTGGAAATGAATTAAAACAATTCAATTTTTAAGGGACGGTGATTTAATCAAATTCACTTTAAGAGCTTCCTTATTGTTTACGATTCACAATCTCCCTGCATATGGAACATTGACTAGTCTCATTGGTCATGGATACCATGGATGTCCTTGTTGAAAATTTAAGTATTTTTTGAGGCACTAAAGTAGTTTGTGTAAATGTATTTATTGTGGACATTGTGCTTACCTTAAAATAGATCATCCACATTGCTGAAAAAAATCACATTTTCATAGTCAAGAAGAAAATCATGAATCACCATTGCTAAAACAAGTGATTACATTATTGAGAATGACCAAAAATAATTTTGTTTATTGAAAGTGGTGGCATTTGTGGTAGTAGAAATGATCATGTAATGAAAGTAGTGTAAAGTGATTGTGTAGATTTTGTAAGTTTCCATACTTTAAGGATATATCCATTAGCCATACTAGCGTTGACTTTATGCATATTGACAAAAATATAGCTTATGTTATTATATAAACTATTTTTTATGCTTTTGATATTGTTTCATCACATTAAGTCTTTCAATAACTAAATATTTGTCGAAATATTTGCGTTAAAAAATATAGAAAACCATGTAATCCTTATGTGTGGACAAAGGAACACCATGCACAATTCTTAAAGTTTATGTCTCAAACTCGCTTTCCCATTTTATATGTAAGTAGTTATAATATCAAAAGCCAAACTAGCATTGATAGCTTAAAAGGCCTCAAGACCCATGACTATTTTGTCGTAATTGAGGATATTTTACCTATTATGGTCAATATATTAGGTTTGGAAAAGGGGCCAAGAATGGAAATTATAAGATTGGGTCTAATATTAAAGAGAATGAGTTTACATGTATTAGATTCTTCGAACTTTGATAATTTGAGGGAAGAGGTTGTTGAATTCCATTGTTTATTGGAACAAGAATTTCCACCAACAACCTTTAATATTTCTATGCATATTTTGATTCATCTAGAATATGAACTAGAGCAATGTGGCATGGTAAGAACGAGATGGATGTATCCTATTGAACGCTTTATGGAGATTTTGAAAAATAATGTTCATGCTAGGGAAAAACCGAAAGGCATCATGTCTAAGGGATATTCAATGCAAGAGGCCCTGGGATTTTGCACATAATATATGGAGAATTTTAAAAATGTCAATTGATATGTATGGGATGATGACGAATATGAGATAGTTGCAGGTGAAGTATTAAAAGCTAATGGATGCCACTTCAAGTTATCACACAAAGAAAGAACTATGTTACATGCCTATGTTCTTCAAAAAACATATTCATTCGATAAGTTGCATAGGTTAAAATATTATTTACGATATAATTTATCTATTCATATGCAATTAAAAAAATATATTATTATTTGTACTATCTTGTATATTCATATTCTATGTAGAAATATGAAGAAGAGAATCAAATAGGGATGCATCAATTTTGAAAGCGTAGATGTCATGATTGGATTGGAGGTGATTATTTTCCAAAATTTGATGAATGGATTGTTGATGTAATCATTGAAGCAAATGAAGAAGATAAATATATAACAATGGGGGAAATTGAGCTTTCACAATATCCACATTTATGGGCTTGGTGTTTCAATGAAATCTAGGCCTATGGTAGTTGTTGGGTCTAGGAAATGCCCCTTTTTGGCCATCCTTATTACATCATTTTGCCCTGATTTCATCCTACTTTCATGAGATATATCCATGTCTTTCTCTAGATCAATCAATAATATTGACAGGGATAATTCGTTATTGCTTTATTTATTTTATGCCTAAGATTGTTAAATATTATGGATCTTATTCCTTGGTTTATGCTGATCTGTGTGAGTTCATTTAGTCAAGGTCTAAAGCACAGGTGTATCAGCTAATGGGTGTCAGTTGTTACTCTTCCATGTCCGATTTCTCATACTTCAAGGAACATCGCATCCTCCACGTGAGCTGTAATAGATCCTCACTGTAACAGATTCTACTGAAACAGAACCTAGCTGCGACAGACAGGTTGCATTCCAGTTGCTGAGTCTGTTGATCCATTAATTATCAGAGCAACAACATCCTTCACAATTAACAGCCTTGTTTAATACGGTTGTATCAGTTAGTTGTAACTCCGCAGCATGAAGATAATAGATCTTCATTGTTGCACGATTATAGTGGATCTGAAACTATATTTTCCTTGTATAAATTCTAGAAGGCTCTCGTAGCTTGGGGTTGGACAATTTCCATTTTATATAAGCTATAACAGAGCGTTGAGACTATCAATTTCCATCATTAATATGAGAGCAGAGTTATTCATTTCTGTGTCTTAATTCGTTGTGATTCTCGGTGTCTCTGTTAGAAGGCCAGGGCCCGCCTTCTCACAGAGATAGTCGGTTTAAGTAGGTAGAGTAGTTTAGCTTTACTTCTGTTGTGTGGTGTGGAATTATTGCAGATGTTATTGGTAGCTACAATAGAGAATTAGATTTCCTTTTGATAGTTCATAATTACATCTTGAATAGCTGTAGCAGATTGGTGTGACAGTCGACTGTGTAGGATAATTCATTTAATGCATGTGTGTTTGAATCAGCTGTAACATCCAAGCTCAATTCCAATATCTTTCAATTGTTTATGCTATCTAGGATTTACAATAATTATCAGTTAGAGTTCAAGCTTGTGTTTTAATTCTGGTTGTTGTTGTATCCTCAATTGCATTCAAAGATTAGACAGATAATGATAGAGTTACAGTATCCACTGGATAGATCATTTTGGTAAAGATCAATTATTGATAGTTTGATAATTATAGGATTTAACTTCTTGCAAAAGTAATCTAGTTCAATTTCATTATTAGATCATTAAATTGTTGGGTTAATTTCTGTAGGAAGATTGTTGCATTTTGAATTCTTAGATGTATGAATTAGATTAGTTTTCTTCATGGAATGAGTTGGCTGAGCAAATAGGTAGGATTATCATTTCCATTAATTTAATCAGTTGCTTGATCTGATTATGCATAGATTGTGCTTATTGCGTTTGAAATAAAAGACCTCCCTGGGTTTGACAATTTATATTGACCATCCTGTGTGTTAGCTTTAATTAATTGAAATATAGGGTGACCAACAGTAGTCATTTAAGAGTGGAAAATGTAATGCCCCTAGACTAATTGTAGACTTTGAGGGCACTTGTCAAGTGACCCAGCTGAATAAAAAATTAATAAAATGGTCCTTTGAATAATTGAATAACACATGATGATGTGCATGACGACAAATTGATAAACGAAATCAATGAAATGAATGACACTTGTGGAAATGGATACTCTACTTAAATTGATGAATGAATGCATGCTCTGCTTCATGATTAGCTAATTTATGAAATATATGATGTGAATGAACGAATTGCATGTATTGCTTAATGATTAGCAGAGTTACGAAACATGATTATGATTATGAACTGATTTGCATGATGTATATTGATGAGTTATGATGAGCAGTGCCATTGATGGGTACTTTGATAATATGTGCAACAACAAGTAAATATCATAACCAACTGACTCACAAAGGAAATAAATGGGCCGTAGAGTACGAATATATCACACACGGAAGAACAACGACAGTGTTGAATTCCTATGGATTCATTAGAGAGATTTTGAGGTAAAAAAATGGCCTCCTAAGAGATGTACTAAAAAAGTATGAGATATATTAAAATATTATGAGTTAGGGGTTTTATAAGGTAGGTATATATGACAAGTCACCTCCTACACTATTTTCTATGCACAATATAAATAACCATGGTTAAGTTACTTTTCAAAATTCACTAGAAATAAAATTAATAAAATAACTCTACATTGATGTGACTAAGATTCATTGTAAATTCCCAAAAAATTATTGTCTTTTAGCATTTATTTGTCTTGAACTTGCAAATGAAATTAAATAATAAAAACATTTTTATGAGCTATTTTTTTAATTTATGTTGACTTTTTTAATTTAGTATTTTTCTCATCAATTTAATATAATGTGATTTAATTGAAAATTTATTTACATGTAAAATGTTAATAATATTATTATAATCCACATTGCATTATTATTATTATTCTTTATTCATTAAATATATATTGATAAATTAATATCAAAATCATAAATATTTTTTGGAATATTTATTTTATTGTAAATGAATGTTATAGTTAAGTCTCTCATAGAAAATAATATAAGACTTAATTTATTCTTAAAAAATGAGTAAAAATATATAATTTAATTTAATTTACTATCATTCGTGAATTTAATTTATATGCATAACTAACATACATTTTTCATATTAATATCATTCATGAATTTAATTTATTTTAAAAGTACAAAGATATATATATAAAAGGAATATATATATATATATATATATATATAATAAATTAGTTTGGCATTATGATATTAAATAGAATGGAGTGAATATATAATTTAAAATTAAAAACATAAAAATGACAATATATTATTTTATAAAAAAATGTAAAAGGACCTTCTTTATGAATTATGAGTACCTTACTTGAAAATGACAATAATATTATTTTATGAGAAAGTGTGAAAGGGAAAAAAGAGTGAAAAGACATTCATTATGAGTATTTTATTTGAAAATGACAATAATATTATTTTATGAAAAAATGTTAAAAGACTTTCGTTATGAGTACTTTACTTTATGACTCAAAAGTACTTATACCACTACCTTGGTTAACTATGGGTTTTCATCCACCATAAAAAATTTGATAAATAAACATTCTTAACTCATGTAATGCCACCTCAACCATGGGGGATGATGCCATCTACTAGAATGTGATTGGTTGATTTTTATAGTACATTTTCTTTATTTTGAGGCCCATTTTTTACTTCAAAATTTCTCTAATTCCACGCACAAGTTAAAAAAGCCCTTATCTGCATACTCGGGGAAGCATGAAGTCGTGCAAAGTGGACCATGATGGAATTGGTCATGTACAAGGTTGAGGGGCACGCAGTAAGAACAGACTTACTCCTCAGCACCATTAGTCTCCAATAGTGTAGACAGATGATTGAAGGTAACAAATCCTAAATCACTGCATAAAGTTCCTGCAAATCAGATGAATGAGAAAGCATTGATGAAAGGACCCGACGACATGGTACCTTGACGAAAAAAGGAAATGATGGTCGAATGAACTCGACGATGTGGTACCTATACCCAAGACAAAAATAATTGATGAATATTATGCATTAAACATGTAAGTTTGCATTTAGTCTATTTTCACATGAAATGGATATTAGTAATTAAAATAATGGAGAATAATTGTTTTAGGAGCAAATGGTATACTAAACATTAGCATATAGCCAACTCCACTTGCACCCACAAAAATAGAAACTTAAATTGGAGCATCAGGGGGAACAGACTTGAGTAAATCTTGGAAGGTAGGTGCACTCTCTTAGGAATTAGACACATGGCTGGGTGAGCTAATTATATTTAAATAATTAGAAAATTAGGCATTTTTGCATGAAACGACATGTTTCACAAAGAATTTTCCTATTTAAGGAATGCAAGAGGAAAGGGAATGACACCCTATGGCTGGATGGTTACAGTAATGTTAACAAGACATTGATTTGCTTCTATTGTGAGTTTGGAAAAGGTTCTTAGTGAGGGGGAAACTCACTTCTGGATCCTTGGTTTTTGTGTGTGAGCTCTATGACCCCATTGCTCTGGGGTTCGAGAAGAAGAAGAGTATTCCCGGAGTTTGTAGGGATTTCAACCGAGTGGTCAGTTGGATATTGACATTCAAACATTGGAGTGCAGCGATTACGACATCTACTACAACTTCTCAACGAGTGGATTCATCCCCAACCTTTGGAAACAGGTTTGGTATTTGATTAAGCAATGGTATATGTATTGTGTAAATTAATATATGAAGGAAATTGATCATAACGAAATGTAAATGTGGATGAATAAATTTTATTCATTGATAGCGAATGAGTTTTTGGATGCCTAGATCTCAATGATAATAAGAATGTCATTCTATATTGTTTTGTTACTATCTCTGCACGTGATCGATCTGTTGGCTGGAATAAAAGAGTCGATCCCTATGAATTTATGCTTTCCATCTGATATTCCCATCACTATAATAAAAAAAATCCCCATTTCCATATCTCTGTATGTGTCACTCTGTATATTTCGTGTGTCTCAATTGGTTCCTAGATCGAATGGAGACTTGATTTCCATCTATATTTTCTCTGTAGTGATTTGTTACATCTCATTTCATCACAGATCGAATGGAGCCTCGATCTCCATCTATATTTTCTCTGTCATGATCCCTTGCATCTCATTTGTTCACAGATTGAATGGAGCCTCGATCTCCATCTATATTTTCTCTGTCGTTATGTCTTGCATCTCATTGTTCACAAATCAAATGGAGCCTCGATCTCCATCTATATTTTCTCTGTCGTGATTTCTTTCATATCATTTGATCACAGATAGAATGGAGCCTTGATATCCATCTATATTTTCTCTTTCATGATTTCCTTGCATCTCATTTGACATAAGATTGAAGGGAGACCGATCTCAATCAGTCCGATCTCTGTTTGCGAATCTATGTACAATTTCGTGTCTCTCATTTGACACCAGATCAAAGGGAGACTGACCCCCATTAATGAGATCCATGTTTACATTGTCTCTGCATATTTTGTCGTGTATCTCATTGATATCAGATCGAGAGGATACCGATCTCCATTAATGCAATCCATGTTTACATTGTCTCTGCATATTTTTTTGTGTATCTCATTAGCCTCTGATCGAAAGGAGACCGATCTCCATTAATGATATCTCTGTTTACATTGTCTCTGCATATTTTTCGTGTATTTCATTTGACATCAGATCGAAGGGAAACCGATCTCAATCAGATCGATCTCTGTTTGCGATTCTCTATACAATTTTGTGTATCTCATTGACCCCATATTGAAGGGAGACTAATCTTTATTGGTAAGACCCCTGTCTACGTTTTCTCTGCATATTTTCATATATCTCGTTTGACCCATATCGAAAGGAGACCGATCTTCATTAGTCATATCTCTGTTGTGTTTTCTCTGCATATTTTCATGTATCTCATATGATCCCATATCGAATGGAGACTTGATCTCCATCATTAATTTCTCCAATGCGTTTCTATACAAATCCTTGCAACTCATTCGGTTCCTGATCGTAGGGAGATATAATCATCATTAGTAATTTCTCTGTATATCTGTGTAACTCGATTGGTCAGATTATCTTACTACCCTGATGTTTCAATTCCCACGATAATATGATTTCATGATAAGAAAGAAGTGACCGTCCTTGGTTGACTCTCATAAGATCTCGGTCGTATAACTAAACCCTGCCATGTTTAAGTGATAACCATTGTAAGGATAATAACAATCGATCGAAACGATCTTCATACACCATGATGACTACGACTAGGTGCAGTAAAGTACCGCTTGACTCTGTGCTTCACGAATATTGAGTTACTACTACCGGTTGACGCCGGTACCAAGACCATGACATCAGTCGTTGTATCAACTGTTGTTCTAATACAAGTTTTATTGCAGATGGTTACCAGGTTATGAATTCAGCTCATCCCACTCTTCTCAACGATCTAAATCATTGAAGAGAGTCTTTTCTTATAAATTTAAACCTTAATTTATATATAATATGCGGCATAGGTTCGATTACATGCCCCAAGGATTTATAGATGAGATCGCGATTGGAAATCATAGCGATACATGAATAGATTAGTAATCTATATTTTGTATTTATATTTGTGCATAAATGTGTTAATTGCAATCGAATTATGGAGTAGAATCTATGCGTGTAAATATATAACTGGTGGACGATACATGATTAATTAGAGGTATTTATATTGTTGATATGATTGATGTGTTTAAAGCATGGAGAAGTTTTATAAATGTAAATGTGTCATTAATAATTGACATAGGGTTAAAAATTATAATTATATTTTGATGCATTAAATGTGATTAAATCATAGAGCATAACATAATTGTAAATGTGCCTTTAGTGGTTAATAAATAGGTGAATTATACATATATGTTGCAATGTGGTAGTCATAATCAAGTTAAGGAATAATATACTCTTATAATTATGGTTTATGGTTAGTAAGTAGATTTGAGTTGTGTAATCATGAATTCAAAAAAAAAAAATTATCTATCAAGTCCCTACAAAAGAAAAGGACAAAGGAAAGGCAAATTGTGATTGCACTTTTAGTGTTGAATTTCATCGTGAATTGAGAAGAAATTATATTTTGGATTCATCCAAGAAATTATTCAAGTATATTATGGTGAAAACAACCCTATATTATTAAAATTTAAATGAATCAAACCATTTGTAGAGCAATTTGATGAGTATGGATTTGTACATGCAAATACACATCAATTTTTATCAGAGGCTAACAAGTTGTATGTTTCCCCTTCAAATTAACCAATCATTTATAATTGATGATGTAGCAATCCTAGCATGGTTTTGTGTCATTCAAACAAAGCCTAGTTCAAAACATGAGTTCATGGAAGTTTTTGATGTAATTCTTGATGGGCAATATGATAATTTACAAGAAACATTGGAAGAAGAAGTTGAAGTTGATGATATAGTGTTTGAAGAAGACTTTGATTCTCATTGAGGAGTGATCCACATCACAATTGGCATTGTTTTCAAATGCTAACATCGACTACGACAAGTCATTGATGTCGATACAACTTCGACAAGTTTCGACTCAACATGACTTCGACAAACTCAGCAACTCCGACAGGTTTCGATTTTGACACAACTCCAATGAGTCTCAACTTTGACATACTGTGACACACTCAGCACCTTCAACATGTTCAACAACCTCACAGTTTCGCGACATCGACATGCGGCCAATGACTTTCGAACTTCGACAGACTATCTCTCTGTCTTCCAGTTGGCTGTAACGGTTGAATTGTTGAACCGTTCTAACTTCTTCTTTGTAACTGAACGTAATGGGCAGGAACCCAAGCGTCTCAGAATTCTATATAAGCATGTATAATATTGTAACATGTATCGATCTAATCATCAATATATCTGTTTGCAAGTAATAGAGAAGAGCAATTCGCATTCCTGCATATTGTCTGTGCGTATTTGTGTTTATCTGTGTAGTGTAATCCTGCTTTGCTCATTATGATTATTACTGCTTCCACCATAACAGAGCCAACTCATTCAGTCAAACTATTGTCCCCCTCATGCTTCTTGGACACGACCTGTATCATTGGTATCAGAGCAACCCAACTTTGTTCATGCTTAAGTTTGCGTATATACTTCTTTCGAAGTTACCCGACTTATGCTAGTTCAAACTCGCTCACAATCTCAGCAATCCAAGAAGACACTACCTTCAGAAATGACAGAAGAAAAATACTATAGACATGTAGCCGATGATACATCACAACTTATTGAGCAAGCTATGGCTCGAAAATGGACTGAAATGTTCGCCTATTTCAACGAGATTCTCATGATATTTGCTTCGACATCTGAAGGATTTTTTACGAGAACTCACTTCGATAAAATCAGCCCCTTCAAAGTGCAAATGAATCTGTACATACCAAATCTTGAAGGTAATATTGACGCGGAATCTGTCGACAATTGGGTACAACAATTGGAATCCTATCACGTTGTGAATCAACTCCTAGAAGCTGAAAAGATCACCATTGCATCCTTAAAGATGTCAACATCTGTGCACTGCTGGTGGGATAACCTGTCGACAAAGATGGAGAAAAGCGGAGACCCCGTCGACACATGGGATAAATTTGTCGAACACATCCGAAAGGAATTTTACATGTCGAAATACCTCGAGCAGCAGTATAAGAAGTGGCAGCAGTTAAGGCAATGGAAAGACCAATCAGTACAGAGTTACACCGATGAGTTCTATTGACTCATGGATAGACTTGGCGTCCAAGAAGAAGAGAAATTGCTTGTTCTGAAGTACGTTAGCGGATTGTCCTAGTACATTCAGCAGAAGATGGAACTTCTGATTGTCAATACGCTCGTGGATGCATTCCACTACGCCAACAAACTTGAAACCAAGCAAAAAGGGAAAGCACGCTTCGCGACAAAGCCGACATTAGGACGACCACCCGACAAGAAGGCACCAACCTACTTCGACAAGTCAAAATATTCTCAGTCGACACTGCCAAAGCCAGACCACGGCAAGAATCCTTTTCGCAAGAGGGAACGTAGAAAACAACCACCGACTGGAAAATGGTGCGATTACCACCACTCATCTTGGCATGATACGTCAAAATGCAAAGATCAGAAGACATTTTTGGCGAAAGTGTCAACCTCCGACGCGTTCGACAAGACGGTGGAAGAATCTGATCCAGACGCAATGACCCTTTGACATCGACAACTCCGACATCCTTGACTATCGTCAACGAGGAGGAACGAGAACGCCTATTCCATACAGGAATATGGGTCCAAAGCAACCCATTGCATCTGATTGTGGACAACGGTATCAAGAAGAACTTTATTTCTGAAGATCTCGTGAAGAAACTAGGTCTTTCTACCACTCCGCATCATTAGCCTTACAACATCGATTGGATGAAGGATGGACAAGAAATACAGATCACTCGACAATGCAAGCTCGCCTACTTCATAAATCCTTTTGAAGATGAAGTACTCTGCGACGTGGAACCACTCTCCGTAACCGATTCCCTATTTGGGAAACCTTACCTCTAGGATAGACATGGAAGTTATCAGTCACGGCCTCAAAAGGTCATTGTCAGAATCTAAAATCGATGGTTCAGCATACCAGAGCGTCAACCTACACCAACGGTTTCACTGATATCTTCCAAACAGACAAAGAAGCTCATCAATCATGCTCAGAAGTTTGCATTAATCATGATCAAGCCACAATATTCTAAGAAGACTGTAGCGATGAGTCGAGTCACTGACCAATGCAGCTCCCGACAGAAGCAGCAAGTCGATCATATTCTCGATGAGTACTAGAACCTCTTTCAAGCTCCTGATGGAGTACCTCAATGTTGTCAGGTAAAAAACTCCATTGAAATTGTTCCTGGTTCTTCTTTGCCTAATACATCTGTTTACAGAAGATCCATTCTCGAAAATGAAGAGATTTGCAGACATATCCAAGAACTAATCGACAAAGTCCATATCCACCCTAGCTCCTCTCCTTATGGAAGCCCAGTCATCATAGTTCCGAAGAAAGACGAGACTTGGCACATGTGCATCGACTACAAATCTCTCAAAAAAATTTGGTAAGGAATCGCTCTCCTCTACCGTGGATAGACGAGCTCATCGGTTGTCTGAAATGTGCTAAATTATTTACTAATCTTGACCTCAAGTCGGGATATCATAATATTCCAATCGAGCCCTCAAATGTGTGGAAAACTGCTTTCAAGACCAAGGAAGGATTGTTTGAATGGTTAGTCACGCCTTTTGGCTTAACCAACGCACCTGTGACCTTCATGCGACATATGGATAACCTTCTTCGACCTTTCATCTGCAAATGGTTCATGTTCTATCTCGACAATATATTGATTTTCAGTCAATCATGGGAAGAACATGTCAGACATCTTAAACAACTCCTCGACACTCTCCAGCAACATCGACTCTATCTGAACATGGAAAAGTGCTCTTTTGCGATGACCAACATCAAATATTTGGGGTATGTAATTGACCTCCAGGAATTCACGTTGATCCATACAAAGCACAGATCCTCAAATATTGGTCCATTCCTAGAATCATTCAAGAACTAAGAAGTTTTCTTGGTTTGGTGAATTTCTATCGACGGTTCATACTCGGCTTTAGTCACATAGCCTAGCCCTTGAATCAGTTGACAAAGGGAAATGGGAAAATTGTCTTCCCATGGACAACAACACATCAAGCAGCTTTTGAAAAGCTCAAATACAAGCTCTGCACTGCACCAGTACTTGTGTTACCTGATTTGCATCAGCCCTTTGAGATTGAGACGGATGCATCGGACTATGCCTTGGGTGCAGTGATCACTCAACCTAGTCACCCAGTCACTTTTCATTTCGATACTTTTAATGGCATAGTTAGAAGATACTAGACGTACGAAAAATAACTGTACTTCATTATGCAAGCTCTCAAGCAATGGAGCCATTACATCCTTGGCAAGGAAACGATCATTCTCACTGATCACAAGCCTCTATAGTTCGCTCCGACACAATCAAAGTTGCAGACAAACTGACAACTTAAGTGGATTAATTACCTACATCAATTCCAGTTGGTGATTAAGTATCAGAAAGGTAAAGCTAACGTTGCTGTCGATTTCCTCAGTCGACCACCCATTACTCTCCTTTTGACAGTGATGAGTATGCAGGGATACGAAAAGACCACTTGGCCACAGTTGTATGAGGACGAAAAATGAATTCTCAGTAGTCTATCGACAATTACAAACTAACAAGTCGTCAACCTCCGATTACTTCCAGAAAGACACCTTGCTATACAAGCTTGGACAGCTTTGTGTACCGACCGGTGAGCATCAACAACAGCTCATTTGGGACGCTCACTACAACAAGACTGCAGGACACTTTGGAGTAGCAAAGACACTTGCTATTGTGCAGAAGTATTTCTTTTGGCCTACACTTAAATCCGACGTCAACAAGTACATTCAATCATGCGTGGTTTGTGCCATTTCTAAACTGCCTAATCGGCAACAGGGATTGTACACACCTCTGTTAGTTCATAGTCGACCATGGGAATCTATTTCTATGGACTACTTGACGAGATATCCTACTACCAGACAATAGCATGACGCGATCTTAGTAGTAGTCGACCGATTTTCCAAGATGACCATTCTCATACCATGTAAGAAGACCACGACAATGCAACAGACCGCTCGACTCTTGTTTACAGATGTTTGGAACCACTTTGGTTTACCAACGACCATTATTTTCGACCGATATTCTAGATTCGTCAGCATCTTTTGGAAGACTCTCTGGAAAATTCACGACACAGGACTCTTATTGTCGACAGCTTTCCATCCTCAGACCAACAAACAGACGGAAGTTGTGAATCGCTTGGTTGTACAACTGCTTCACATGTATAACCACAAGCATCGATGAACATGGGATGATAGTCTTCCATACATACAACACAACTACAATCGTGCTCAGCACAACTCTATAAGAAAGAGTCTGTTTGAGATCTGTTATGGATTTCAACCCTCAATGCCTATCGACTTGATCTTCTTCTCGACACCGCCGAACTCCAACACCAACCACAACCAACGAGAAGTTGACAAAGCATTGAATTTTCATGAACATATTTGTGGCATCCAATGACAAGCACAGGACATGTTGCATAGAGAAAACGAGAAAGCTAAGGCCCGACATGACAAGCATTGGATTCCTCATTTATTACAAATTAGGGATAAGGTCTGGTTACATCTCAAGAAGGATCGCTTCACAGTTCCTTTCAATAAGTTGAAACCTTTGCGATATGGTCTGTACAGTATTCTTCGGCGGATTGGTGAAAACGCTTTCCAGCTCGGCATTCCTGCATGCCTGGGTCTACATCCAATTTTCAATGTGGATCTACTTCGACCATACCATTCACCCTTGTTGGAACAGAATGAATTACCGACAACAGAGCCCGAATACATCCATCCATATGTTCAAGAGCGTCTTCCTTGCAACACCATTGTGGGATGATGAGTACGCCATACAAGGACGAACATAATTCCCTTGTTTCGGGTTTCCAAAGTCGGACAGCCTACATCTCAAGGAAAGTGGTACTCTGTTACTAAAATAACCGACAAGTTTCCTCACCTTCGCGAGCAAACAATGGAGACCATTGTTTCTTAAGGAAGGAGGCCTGATCCACATCGCAGTTGGCATTGTTGTCGAATGCTAACATCGACTACGACAAGTCATCTATGTTGATACAAGTTTCGACTTGACATGACTTTGACAAACTCAGCAACTTCGGCAGGTTTCGATTTCGACACAACTCCGAGGAGTCTCGACTTCAACATATTGCGACACACTCCGCACCTTCAACATGTTCAGCAACCTCACAATTTCGCGACATCAACATGCAGCGTCGACATGCGACCAGCGACCGTCGAACTTCGACAAACTGTCTCTCTATATTCCAGTCGACTGTAATGGTTGAACTGTTGAACCGTTCTAACTTCTTCTTTTTAACTGAATGTAACTGGAAGGCACCCAATCATCTCATAATTCTATATAAGCATGTATAATATTGTAACATTTATCGATCTAATCATCAATCTATCTATTTGCAAGTAATAGAGAATAACAGTTCGCATTCCTACATATTGTCCATGTGTATCTGTGTTTATCTGTGTAGTGTAATCCTGCTTTGCTCATTATGCTTCTTACTACTTCCGCCATAACAGAGCTGACTCATTCAGTCGAACTGTTGTCCCCCTCGTGCTTCCTGGACACAACCTGGATCAAGGATATTGAGAGAGAATGTAATGCATGTCACATATGAGAATGAGGAAGAAAATGAAATAGATGCATACACAAGTGATTAGGATTTTGACCATGATTTCAATGTAGATGATTAATTATGATGATGATTTCTCACTTTAACTTGCTTGTCACCTTATCTTGTTAGCTTGTCACATTAACTTGTTACAATGTTCATTATTAGTTTACTTCTTACTTCTTCATCCTGTTATGTATATGTACTGTCATTTTGGTGCATTGACCCTAAACTTCTGTAACAAATAAAATAATATATAAGCATATCAATAAACAAATAATTAAATAATAAAAGAAAAGTAATTAAACAAATATTAAATAAAATTGATATGTAATTAATCGAATAGATAGAGACGTACCTTTCCATTGAAAATGCACATAAGACCATATTTAAATGGTCCATCAAATTGTAATGTAATCATCTCTCATCAATATATATTCAATATTATTTATTCTTTCCAAATGGAGTTATTTTCTATTAGTTGATTATTCACTTGAATAGTCTTATCGTGATTTGGACATTATCACAACATGAGAATATATGGATACGTATATTACATTGGTATTAGAGCCCCTTCTTGGGATTGATTCCGGCCTTTGGCCACAAACCATTCTTAGAGCTTCTCTGATTAAGGATCTTTGATCCACATTGGCTTTTGGCCATCATTTTTTGGGTTTCCCAAAAATCTAGGACCTTGTCCAAAAGTAGGCTTTTGGCCCAAAGAAGATTCAGTGGCAACTTTGAAGCAAATCAAGTTAATAAAAAATATATATTATTCATTATTCTGCTTCAAAATTCAAAGACAACAGTAAATCAAGAATACAAGAAGGGAAATAAAAAAAAAATTTAAAAAAAAAAAAAGAGAAGAGAAGTAATTATTTCCGTTGCAAATAAGAAGAAGAGAGCAAGAAGTAATAAAAAAAATATTACAAAGAAGAAGTGGAAAAAAATATTTATCCGCAAGAGAAAAAAGAAAGAGTAAAAAAAAAGTTAAAGAATAGCATTCATGAAACCATACATGGTTTTATGAAACCACGCATGGTTTTATGAAACTACACATGGTTTTACTTAGTATATCAAAATTATAAACAAATTTTATAAGGTATATACAAAGAAAGATGCGACCTTCATCACTAATGCTTTGAGGACAAAACATTTTGAAGAGGAAGGACATGTAACAAATAAAATAATATATAAACATATCAATAAACCAATAATTAAATAATAAAAGAAAAGTAATTAAACAAATATTAAATAAAATTGATATGTAATTAATCGAATAGATAGAGATGTACCTTTCCATTGAAAGGGCACATAATACCATATTTAAATGGTCCATCAAATTGTAATGTAATCATCTCTCATCAATATATATTCAATATTATTTATTCTTTCCAAATGGAGTTATTTTCTATTGGTTAACTATTCACTTGAATAGTCTTATCGTGATTCGGACATGATCACAACATGAGAATATCCAAATACGGATATTACAACTTCGGTGGTCACTAAAATAGATACTACTTCTTTTTTAGTTAAACTATCCACCTTGTTGAACAATGATAGTTTTAAGTTTTAAGTTTTAACCTATTAATACTCCAAACAAGTCCAAACTTAACTATGACCATCATAGTATTTGAATGATTGTTATTCTTGAACATGGTTGTTCATTTTTTATTTCCAATCTATGTATGTACCCACCAAGCACTATAGAAACTATACATACTACATATATATTATAAATCGATGACTCATTTATTACATAGTACATACCAAATGGTACAAACCTTAGCAATAATTTATTTTTCTATATTTAAATAATCACAACAATTTTATAGAAAATGATCAGTGGCATTTAATATCAAGCATAGCAATGTTGTTATATTAATCAATGACACATTCACAAAATTCTAAGGATAAATGTATAAAGAAACCATTAGCTAATGAGGATCAAAAGAACTTTGTTGTTACAGTTAGAATAGTAATGGGGTTAGCAAGCTATTGCAATGTATCTGCCATTTTCTTGTATTAGATTCATAATTCAAAAGGTTTGCTGCTAGCTTGCTACAATTAGAATATATCTTACTCCAATATCATTTTCCGATTCAACCTTTTTGGTTTATGTGAAATGTTGGATGTCAAGATATGAACAAGAAGGGATTGAAGCGCAAACTTGATAGATGATGTTGATTCTATGACAGATTATGAACATTTCCGTAAAGAACAAATGACAAAGAATATTGAATATTTATCATCTCTTGGTCCGACAAATAAATAATTAGTTATTCCACTTAACTTTCTACTTCTATCCATATTTCGTGAAATTAGTAGTACAATTTTTTTTAATGATGTAAGACACACTTGCTTGATGATACTTTTGTAGGGAATAACTAGATTGCAAAGAAAAAAGCGAGAAAAAACAAAGGGCAAGTAAAACATATTGTCGCCAACTTGTTGAAGACTATGCATTAATAATGATTCAACATATGTAGTTGATGAAGACAATATTTGTGATCATGGTCAACAACTTGATATATCACATCATGAGCATGAGGTTGATATCTCACATGACCTACAAGAGATTATTGATAGACATAAGCAAAATGGAAAATCATGTTTGAAGTTTCTTTATTCAAAATTAAAGGAAATGTTTCCACACACATTTGTAGCGACCAATGGGATACTTAGTGATACAACTACTATGGACAAGAAGCAATCATTTCAACCTAATGCAAGTAAATAGACACAACTTACATCTTTATCAAGAAATGTGCCTCAAAATACACTTGTTGCATCAACAGATTTTGATGCAATAGGATCACCTAATATTTTTGGTAATTCTGAAAATGTATGGATTGTTGTTAAAAGACAAAGACCGATTCAAGCTTGGTAGAGGAGTACATAAAGGAAAACCAAAGAAAGAAAATTAGAAGGAAAGAAGACTTTCATGGTTGAGGTGATGGTGATCCCATTGACCACTGTGAGGTGGGCTCATAATTGATGTAGGTCGCATTTGAATGTTTGTAAATAAAATTTTGTGGACCAAGATCCAAGAAGTTTTGATAGGGTCATACAAAAACTAGAAAATTATTTTGAGATTGTTTATGGGAATATTTTCAGAAAATATTACTTGAACATAATGAGAATTTTGATGAACAATTTCAGGCATACATGTAAACAAATAATTCCAGTCATATCAACTCCTTTCAAACTTCCAGGCAGTGGGAAGATTTGAAGGAAATCAAGCATTCTAAGATTTTTTAGCAAAGAGTACTTGAGGCAAGAAAGCAAGAAATAATATGAAGATTCCATATGTTTTTGGTCAAGGAAGATTGCAAGGCAAAAAAGACAAATGCGCACTAAGTGTATGGATTTTTGTTTGAATGCACATTGTGTTATTTATTGAAATGATTGTGTGTTGAAACTTGAGATTGACTTGTAGGTGGAAAATAATACTAAGGAATTGGAGGTAGAGGATATTGTTCAATATATGGCAGAATTAGACTACTATAAGGATAGTATAAAAATGTTAAAATATAAAAGAGAGTCCCTTTCCATCTATTGAAGTTCAAAGAAACCCAATAGGAACCACTTCAAATGTTGAAAACTTGATAGATTATTATCAACATGAAATGAAATGCATATATGTGTTGACAAAGACAGTTTCACACATGGCCTCCTCCCTTAAACCTATTATTTCTACATGGAAGAATCATGAATTTATCGATTCATATGAGGTAATTAACCTGAGTTTAAATTTCCTGCAACCTTTTTTTGACTTGAATTTTTAATATTTTCAAAGTCTTTTTTCCTTTTTTTTCACTCACGAGCCCTCTTTTTTCTTGAATGGTAATGCCTATCAATCTTGGGAAAAAAATATAGATGTGGGTGATGAAAAATTAGTGGAAGACTCTAGAAAGGGGCATGAAGTTAATTCAAACCTTCTTGTTAAAAATGTACTTAAAAATAACATGCAAAGGAAAATTATCTTTATTTTAGAATACCTTAGAGAATTCATGCGTTTAAGATTCTGCAGTATATTTTGTAGGATAAATGTTTAGAGAATACCTCTCCAATGTAGGGTCAATCTAATATTGTTAAGTACATGTCCAATGTCACTTCCACCAGTGCCATTTAACTTTACTTAAATTTGATTTTACCGAGGAATTTTGGTTTGACAATAGTCTTCTTTTTACAATCACACCAACCTCTTACTTTGTATATATTATGGTTGCAACCCATGAAGGAAGAAATATAAATCCTTTGGTTCAATCATCTTTCTTCCAATAAGAAATCAATCATAAATCCAAATTTCATAGTTGAAGTAAAATCAAGATTGAATTTAATATCTTTATGAGGTGCTTAATAGAATGGATTCAATAGTGTTGTTTTTTCTCTATTAATAAAAATAAGACGTCTTAAAAATGAAAAATGCAATGTGATATTTTTTTGCTTATTTTAAAAAATGTGGGTGCTAGCAATACCACACTAATCTGATATCCAAAACTAATGTATGTGCCAACATTGACAATAAAACGCAAGGAATTCTTTGTAGTTTTTTTTAGGAACTTTCACGGAATGATAGTATTTTCAATAAATACTATGGATGTTATGTGCTCAATGTAGCGTGAACATGAAATGATAAGGGGAAAATGTCCATGGGAATAGTCATGGGAGATAATGATGGTGAATAATTGGAAGAAATAGTTATGGAAGTAAAGACAATAATGCTTAGTTGTTGGTGAAGCAGTGGTTATGCCTAGATGGTTTTTCAGTGCCATGGATTCTTTTGGGATGTCGGGTGGTCTATTGACTAGCTGGAATCCAAACACCACCTCTTTTAAAGCATTTCGTTCCATGGGCAAGTTAATGATTGAAGGGCGTTTTTTAAATAACAATATGGAAGTTGTTGCTTTGAACATATATGGTATGTAGAAGGACATAGTCATTTTTTTGGATACACTCGACCATTGTGGTATTCTTAAAACCCCCAATATCATCATTGCAGGTGATCTAAATTTCACCATATCTACAACAAAAGTCTGGGGAACAAATGGACATGACGATGATCTTGCAAACTACTTTAAATCCCTTCTTGAGAAATCCAATCTGATCGATGTTATTCCTCTAAAAATTGGTGATACATGTAGTAATAAAAGGAGTGCGTCATCAAGCATTAGCAAAAGAATCAATCACTTCCTTTTAGATAAAACTCTGGCTGATCATCTACAAAAGTACATATCGTGTATTGAAGCTTCACACATTTCAGACCATCATGCCATCGACCTTCAAATTAATGAATTTTCCTCAAAGGTGCAGAGACCATTCAAATTTAACTGCACTTGGCTTCAAGAACGGGATTTTTGCAAGATGGTAAGAAACTTATGGTTATCTATAGAAATTCTGGAGGAATTAAACCCTTTGGAAGATGTTTGTTTCAAATTGAAAAGTCTTAAATATAAAACTATTGAATGGGAAAAAATGAAGAAAGATAGTTATTAGAATAAGCTGAAAGAAATTGAAACTCAGATGAAGGATTTATTATTTCAACATTCTGAAGATTGTTTCATGGAGGAAGAGAGGATACAACTTCAGTTTTTGAATGACAGACATAATCATCTATTAAAGCGAGGAAAGCTACTGACGACTGAAAAGTATGGCAACCTAGGTTGCGCTCGGGGATGAGAACACAAATTTTTTTCATCAACATGCCTCGCATAGAAGGAATATAAACGCAATATGGGACATATGTGACCATCTTGGTAAAAATATTTGTGCACAAAATGAGTTAGAAAGGGAGTCCTGCTTACATTTTAAGAATTTGTTCACTGAATCTGGACAAAACATAATAGATTATCAACTCCATGATTTAAAGTACTATCACACCTTTTTCACTTTGGAGGAAGGTAATGAGGTTGGAAAACAGTCTCTCTTGAGGAGATTGAAAATGTTCTAACGGGATTTTCCAAAGATAAGATCCCGAGCCCGAATGGGTGGACAGTGAAGTTGTTTACAGGTTTCTTCGATATCATGGGAGGAGACTTACTGAGAATGATATAATATTCTAGAACCAAGTGTTGGGTTTCAGGTGGTTTAAATTCTACTTTCATAACTCTGATTCCTAAAAGTAGCAAACCAACTTCCTTCAATGAGTATACACCAATAGAACTATGTAATCTTTCCTATGAAATTATTTCTAAGATCATCTCAAACAAAATAAAACCAAAATTATCTGAGATGGTGACGAGGGGACAATTTGGCTTCTTAGACAATAGACAAATATTGGATGTTGTGGGAATCTCACAGGAATGTTTACACATTGTCAAACTGAGAAAATTGAATGCTCTGATTCTAAAGATCAACTTGGTTAAAGCATATGATCAAGCTAATTGGGTCTTCCGAAGGCTTGTGCTGCTACAGATTGGTCTTCCACTGAATGTCACAAATTGGATCATGGTATGCGTGTCTACTACTAATTTATCTGTGTTAGTCAATGGATCTCCTTTGATTTTTTTCAAAATCTAAAGAGGACAGAGGCATGGATGCCCTCTCTCACCTCTTTTATTTCTTTTGGTAATCAAAGGTCTGAATCAGATGATAAATGCTGCAAAAAATGAAGGAAAGCTAAAGGAATAAAATTATCTCCCAGATTTATCATCACCCATCTCTTATTCGTGGATGATGTTGTGGTTTTTGGAAGGGGAACATTCAAAGAATGGAGACAATTTGTAGAGATCATAAAGTTGTTTTTCTTAGATGCAGGTATGGAATTCAACACCAGCAAGGGCATTATCATCTATTGGATCTCCTTCTGATTCCTTTGATTTGGTTCTACTGAGGAAGGTCATTATCATCTAGACAATTGGGAACGCATTTCTCTTCCAAAATACCTGGGAGTTGGAATATAAAGAATGTATTTTGGTTTAATACAACATTGTGTATGAAGAGCTTTTGGCGTGCTATGTTCGGGGGTGGTCTTTGGAATGATGTGTTGCACGATAAGTACATAAAAATGGATTTTATTGATTGGTTTAGAAGGTATCCTACAAAATACACACAAGCATCTATCTTCTGGCAAAGCTTCATGAATAATTTCCCGTGGATAAACAATCAACTGGCTTAGCATATTGGCGATGGAAAGAAGTTGTTAGTAGGTATCGATCCCTTTCTTGGTAATACTTCAGATTATGTTTTATATTCAGTTATCTGTGGCCATCTTGCATATCTGGGTTTCCATACCTAAGATAAAATTAAAAGACCCTCGTGGCTCCCCTATTATCCTTCATATTGGCTTACGTCCCGATACCTTGGATTGGGCAGTGACTGGGCCAAACAATGGGATAAATATATTTCGAGGCTTAATTCAGTAGGCATTCGTCTAAATAATGGGGATGACAAGCTGGTATGGTGTAAAAATACTGAGACTGGGCAAGTGACTGCAAAAACAACATATAAATTTATTGTGGAAGAACACTTTGAAGGGGAATTAAAATGGTTGTATAAGGAATTATGGAAATGGAACTTACCTTCGAAAGTGAAATGTTTCATATGGATGGTCTTTGAAAAACGTATTTTGACATGGGAAAATTTAGTGTGAAGGGGAAGATCCGGTCCGAATAGATGTGCACTATGTAATTCAGACAACAAATATATCATTCACCTATTTGTGCTCTGCCCTTTCACAAAAGAAGCCTGATCCATTATCTGCAATATTTTAAAAATTGCAAACAACTGGACACAAATGGATTTTGAAGGATTATATTATCATTGGGTTCTTTCACAAAAGACTTTCAAAATTATTCCAACATTGATGACTTGGGAGATTTGGAAAATGAGGAATCGTATTATCTTTCAAAACATGCCTCCTTCAGCAATGACTGTGGTGAACAATGTCATGTCTTCTCTTAAATTTTACAACCCTGTGCAGAAACTTCCAAGTGGTCCCCGAAGACAAATTGTCATAGAAAATTCTTATAGAGCAGCGGATTTTTTTGATGGTGCATTGGCAGAAGCAAGATGTGGTGCTGGTCTATATTTGAAAATATGTAAGGAGACATGCTACAAAATTAAGCTACCTTGTGGTTTGGGTACAAAAACAAGGGCAGAGCTCCTTGCACTATGAGGCATTTTGAAAGTTGCAGACATGTTTGGGATTGACTCATTAAATATTTATGGTGACTCAATGGTTATTGTTCAATGGGAAAGAAGTATGAGTCAATTGAAGGTGCCTCATTTCTTACACTGGTGTAAGAGGATTGAAGACTGAATACATTCTTTTCATGACCTGACTATTAATCATATATACAGGGATTTCAATGATGTTGTTGATGTGCTCTCCAAAGAGGCTTTAGATGGAGAAGACGGTTGGCTCTCCTGGGAAGAATGGACTGAGGGAGCTTTAACACACAATGGTACTTTGTTCCTCTATGAGGAATATGCTTGATGATAAAACTAGACATGCTTTCAGTATTTTTTGTTGTTGGGGATGATGGAGACTTTTTTGCATCATGTATCTGCAATTTTTTGTATTTGCACTAATTAAGTTTATGTTGGAATGTATAGCTTATGAGAGTCTTTGTTTTTGTGGTTGTTTGTGATCCCTAAGGTGAGGCTAGAGTTGTTTGATTAACACATGCACATAGAGGTATCCATACTCTTTTGTTTGATGTCTCTCTATCAAATTGTATAAAAGTGATGCTTGTTAGGGTTGAGTGGAAGCCATTGTAGCTTCATTTTGTCTTGATTAACATTTCTTATCGTCTTTGGTCACCATTGCATTCAAGCTTGAGCTTTAGGTCTTCAAGTCTTGCTAAAGTTAGGTTCCCTCAATGAATCCTAGAGATTGTTGAGGTTAGGCCTAGTTGTCAAGCTTTCCAAGTACCATCTCAAGGAGGGTTGCTCCTCTCATTGATGCCCTAGGGTGGCTAGTTTATCTTGAAACCCTAGGTTGTTCAACTACTTCTAAAACCTAAATTTATGAATTGTATATGTTTGTAAATATTATCCTTAACCTAGTTTTTATGCTAGCTAGCTTTTATTTTTGAGTTAGTTGTTAATTTTAATGATAAAAACCTAAATTTTAAAGTTGTAAAAACCTAATTTCTAACCCAAAATATGTGTTTTTTCCATAACTGTTGAAGTTGCATACCTAGGGCTCCCCACGACCTATCCATTTATTCCTCTCCTAGCCTCGATCTCCTCACATTTGGACTTGACCCTCCTTTATTTTCAACTCTAGACCCTTGGCCTCCTTTCTTTTGCCTTTTGTTGGCCTCGGGCTTGCTATTTTTTTATTGCAGCCCACGACCTTACCCCATCTCCTTTCCATCCCTAACCCGCATCCTTCCAACCTTCCACTCTTCCTATGTATTACTCGGGCTCCCCTCGCTTTCCCTTTTCACCTACCTTCTCTTCTATCCATGCCCTCCATTCCTTTTGGCTCCCCTTCATTCCTCTTCGTTGCCCTACCTGTTGCTCCCAACAAATATGTGGCCCTCTATTCTCCCCTTCCCCTGGTTGTCTCCCTCTCCTTCACCTTACCGCATCTTTGCGCACTTCCCTTCCTTTTCCAGCTGCTCTCCACTACCCTAATCTGAGCCCTCTCCCAAGCTCAACACAGGTTTGCAATCAAAGATTGCAGACCCTGTGTGTAGTTTCTTTCCACCCTACACCTGCAATATCCATACTAAAACAAGCAAAAGGTTAGAAGTTGGCATAGTCAAGAGTTAGGAGTTAGTATTTCCATTAATTGTACATCAATAAAAGTTGTATTTTTAGCTACAAATGTATTATACTCAGATCTGAATTTAAACTGGAATGATACACGTTGAATGATAAACTAAGTTGTAATACTTTTTATTGACGTATAGATTTGAAAGGATTAACGTAACACCTTTTGTTTACTTATTAGTCATTAATAATTGTTACTACTGAAGTTCATAATATTCCATAATTGATAGTTGGAACTAATTCAGACATTTGGCATTGATCCTACTTCTGATTCATTGCACATTACGTATTTATTCGCTATATGGTGGCTTAGATCCTTACATTAATTATATACTTAAGTGGCAACCTAAAATAGTGATGATGTTTTTATTGCTCGTGTGGTTCAAACTTGGTTAACATATACATATCTACCTCTGTTGCTATAAATGTGTTAAATACAAATCTGGAAATTACACTTGAATGATCTTTTACATTTCATTGGTTGATGGCTTTAATCTCTGTAATAGTTATAATTGGTTTTGGATTATCATGCTACATGCTCATATCTGATTATTGAATGACTTGGACAACTATCACTTAAAGAATATCTGGTTAGTGGTTGAAGTGTGTTAACAATACAGTCTTTTGATCCAGTATTGGTTATGGTAATACATGTGTGCATGTTTTCTTACATTTCTTTATTGGCAAATGATCTTGAATCTACATTTGGTGAATGGTTATTATCTCTTGGTCCATTATTGGCTTATACGTTTATACATTTCTTTGAATGATCTAAGTGGATTATTGATTTTGATCATATCTTTTTCACTCACTGGCATTGATCGTAATATTATTGACTCCATTTAGGCACTGGTCTAACTATAAGATTGCATAGAATATAGTTGGTTGGTTGATCTAGTGTTCTAGAGAATTCCATAAGGATACTTCTCCTTGGAGGTTTTGACTACCGAAGAAGTTAGAATGGTGACCGAGGTGACATTGGGTCACTAATCTTATTTTTGCTTACTGGGAATTAGCCCTGCTAGTTTTCTCGGTAACACTACCTAATAGAGAAGTTGGTCCAAGATTTAGGTACAAGGAATCCACAACTTCAAGGAACGCAAAATGGAATTCTTTTCTTCTTAGGTCTTAAGGCCCCATTTGTCCTCTAGATGATTCAATGTTGGGGGTCTAGGTTTTGATAGTAGGAAAGATGTAGTGAAATTAGTAAAAGGCGGGAAATCACTCTTTCATCATGCACATAATAAGGAAGATGTTGAAGTATTTCAAGGAAAACAAAAGACATTAGTTTGAGCTCTTAGAGATTTACAACCCTCTCCAAGGGATCCCAAATGTAAATTCTCTCTTTTAATTCTAGGGGTTTGGGTAGTCCTTCTAAAATATTATCCCTCTTTAGGATAGTAGACAAAGAACAACCCGATATCTTCCATGTACAAGAGATAATGTGCAACGAGAACTTATGTATTGGAAACCTCAAGACATTTTTTTGAATATAGAGTGTTATAGTGGGTATATGATAGTGGTTTGTAAGGGGGTTTACTTATGGGTTGGAGAATTGAAATTACTTTACCTAATTGTTTTTTCTATGCATGGTCTTCATGCGCAAGAGCTTGAAATTACAAGTCTATGTATTGAACATGTATGGGCCTTACAACAAAAACAAATTTTTTGGGACCATTTCTTCTCTCTTTCAATAATCAAGGAAAGGAAGCTATTTATTGGAGGAAATATGAATTTCACTTTGAGTAGATCAGAAATATGGGGCTCCTCTACCCATTTGGAGGTTTATCATGATATTTCCAAATTCACATAAGGTATGTGGATTTGGTTGATGTGGATCTGATTAAAATCAAGTCCACTTGGAAAACTAAAAGAATTGGAGTTGCAAGAGTTTCCAAGAGGTTGGATGGATTTTTGTTTGCGGAGTAGACATCGTGTAGATCTATATAGGATATGGGTGGCAAATTGAGGGTGATTTGATCACAATCCCATCTTCCTTTAATTATCTAAGGTGGAGGAAAAACCCTCTGCTCCTTTCAATTCAATGGATTTGGTTGGAGGAGGTGGAGTTCCACTATTCATGCTAGATTCAAAGATACCTACCTGCAGATAGTTTGCAAATTCTCTATTGGCACTAAAAGAAAGGATGGTGTGATGGTTAGCTATAAAATTTAAGAATATGGTTAAATTGCTTAAAGAATCCAAGGATGTCTTTACTTCACTCTTCAATAAACATTCTGAGGGAATATTTTTAAAGGAGGAGTAAAAGTTACTAGCAAACGTAGAGACAAAAAGGAAAAAAATACTTCGAGACAAGGAGGCAGATTGTAGGATGAAAAATTGAGCAACTTTGATGGAGCTTGGGGATGAGAATATGAAATTCTTCCTTAATTTGTCATTCATAGAAAATGTATAAACACAATCTAAGAACTAAAAAATGCAGGGGGTTTAAGAGTTCAAGGATTCAAGTCAAGTGTTTTGAATTCACATTAGTTCAATTTTGTGTTACAATTTTTTTCAATTTTTTCAAAAAATAAAATATTAGATTGATTTTTTGAAAAGCAAAAATAAATTTCATTTATTTATTTCACTCATTCCATTTTTTATTCCTCAAAGAGTTTATCGATGAGACATAAATCAATTCTTGAGAGTGTGACTTTATTTTTAAAACACTAAAAATAAAATTAAAAGCATTTAATATGGAATTTTCTAAAAGCGTTGTGCGACCACTTTCATGTGTCATTGTTGATTTTTGTTCACTTGAAAATATTGTTATCATTTCCCATAACATGTTTTTTATTTGACCAATTTGATATATTTTTATTTTAATGTTTTTAAGATAACAATTATTAATGTGATGTGACAAATTCTATAATTATTTTTATATTCTTATAATTCACATTTTACTCTCTCAATCTCTAACTTATTTTATATATTTGAAAAAAAATTATCACTTTATAGCATATTCACTTCCTTCACAAATTTAATAAAGATGACCATCTACTTTACTATACAATGATATAAATTTTGAAAAAAAAAGACTACACCGTATCATTTGTTCTTTAACTTTTTGAATAAATGAATACAACAATAAGATATGGATATAAATTTTGAAAAAAAAAAGACTACACCATATCATTTGTTCTTTAATTTTTGAATAAATGAAAATAACTATAAAATATGGATGGTTAAATTATTTGAACAAATTAAAACAAATTTGTACGTACAATTAAACATTTTAACCTCGCGTAATTTAAAAACATGTATTTAAAACAAAATTATTATTAACATAAATTAGTAAATATAAGTAAATTTGTATATTAATTTAAAAATAATTAACATTTTTATATGAATATGCAATTATCATTATTTCGACAACAGATATTTAAGCCAAAGTTCGTTATTATTGCCACTTTATGGATGAAAACTTCTAAGTTCCGAATTTTTACAAGAAAAATAAAAATGTCAATTAATTTTATTTTTTTAAATTTAAATCATAGATTTACTTTTGGTTAATCATTTTCACTTGGTAAGTTTTTTCCATGACAAATTATTAGCTCTTTTTTAAATCAATGAAATTTAAGAGGCTAAATTTAGCCCATATTATTTTTAGATATTTTTAGTCAATTTTATTTTTTCCAAAAATGATTTGCCCAAATTTTATGGGATGATTTTTTTGGATACTTAAAATTTTCCCTATTTTAAATTTATAAAGATATTTTTTCTTTAAAATTGTTACGATGAAATATTAATATGCCTACTTTATACTAATAAAGTTAGAATAAACTCTATACATGTTTTCCTTTTATTAATTAACAAATGTGTTTAACACTAGAGGATGTTTTACTCAAAATGCATATGCTCTTTAAGCAAACTTACAAGTGGTTAAACACTGATAAATATAAAATCATGATTACAAGATTTGGATCAAAGTAGTAGCATATATTAGTTTTAGGGATTGAATAACTGAAAATGAAGCCAGGGTTGAAGGGATCCCTCATTATTGTGGGAAGTCTAGATCATTTTGAAGTTGTAGGTGAACTAGTGGACTATTGGTTTGATTCGTATGAAAATGTGGAGCTTTTTGAGTACCCTCGCTTTTAATCCCTAGTGGAAGGTGATTGGAACAGGATATATATTTTGTCTATTGTAAACAATGTTTGTACACAAAGGGGTACAACCAAACTAATCACAACACCTTCATATTTTCTTGCAAAAATGGATGTGTGGATGTGTCAGGAGTTAGGATCGACTGTATTAGGATTAATAACTTTGGTTGTGAGAAAGGATGGGGGGTTTCAAGCTGATAAGGTCACCTTGTTTTGTGAGAGGACTTTGTTGCTACTTGGGAGTAACAAATCCTCAAGTAAGGCCCCATACTTGGTATATGATTTCACTTCGTTGTTGGATGATTCAAGATATTTATTTATTTCTCCTACTAGTGTTATTCTTCTGGTGCCTTTGAGAGACCCAAACGTTGTATGTTTTTCAGATACAATGTTCAAAATAAATTATGATTTGGGTACACATTAAGATTATGGTTAGGGATTTGTGGGGGGACCTTGCAATTGGATGCATTGATGGGTTCCAGAGACATGCTTCTTGTTTAAGACTATGAAATGGAGATCACAAAAGGGTTGGAAAAAACATTTATAAGGAGAAGAGAGTACAAGGTGAAGATTATTGTAGGTGAAGACATGTGAATGGATCAAATACTATAGTTTGTGGGAAATACAATCATTGTTTACTTTTTCAATGTACATTTATCTGAATTTTTCTCCATGCTTGGGTAAGAGATACTTGGGTACAGTTACTAGGTTATAGTTTGTTGTTCCATATTTTAACGAGTGGTTGGCTCAGTTTTTAGTTTTAGTCTGAAGAAGATGCTACGAAAATATCGAGTAGCCATTGGATTTAGGGTTCATGTCTATTAAGCTTCAAATTTTGGCATCCATCTCTTGATCCATGTCATGAGGTGATAGGGTGGCTCTTGTCCAGGTTAAAATTTTGGGCTTGCCACTTAAGCTTTGGAATGACAAATTACTTTGGGATTTGGGGAACTGCCTAGGAAAGACTCTGTTGATAGACCTGTTGTACAAATACTATGCTTATTGCTTAGTCACAGAGGTATCGGTGAATATCAACCTTTCTAAAGGACTAGCAAAAAACATTAGTTTAGAAGTGGGAGACTGTGTGTACACATAGATACTTGACTATTGTAATTTTCCCTTTTGTAATGTAAGATTCCACTTATTTGGGCATGTTGTGGAGGGTTATGAGAAGCTCTTCTTGAAGAAAATTTGTCAGAAGAAATAGTGGGACTCTAACTATAAGCCTCTTGTCGATTGGACTTGGTGACTTTGAACAACCATTAGCAATCCAAAAAACTTTGTAGCCTTGTTGCCAAGCAAAGAGGATGGTCCAAGCTTTGGGTACAAGGAATCCACAACTTCAAGGAACACAAAAGGGAAATCATATATTCTTAATTTTGAATACCATGTTTGTCCTATAGATGATTTAGTGTCGAGGTGTCTACGATTTGACAATATGAGAGATGTAGGGAAGGGAGTAGTAGGAATAAAAATCGCTCCTTCACTACACTCAATAGTGCAACAATTGAAATATTAATTTCAAGGAAAACAAAAGGCAATGGTATGGGCTCTTAGAAATTTAAACCCCCCACCCCCAATGTTCCCAAAATAAAATTATATCTTTTAATGCTCAAGGTTGAGGAAACCCTACTAAAATATTAGCCATATTTACGATAGTAGATAAATAATGCCCGGCATATTCCTTGTACAAGAGACAATGTGCAAGGGGGGCTTAATTATTTGAAACCTCAATCACTTTTTAAATATTTGGTGTTTCATTGAGTAGACGGTAGTGATCTTTTAGGGGATTTATTAATGGGTTGAATGAATGAAACTAATTTAATTAACATTTTTTTTGTCCATTCATCTGTATGCATGGCCTTCATGTGCAAGAGGGAATTACAATTCTATTTATTGAGCATGTTTGTTGCATGAGACTTCGAAAAGAAGAAAAAAAAGTTTCTAATACCATTTATTCTCTCTTTCAATAATCAAGAAAAGGAAGCTAGTTTTTGGAGGGCATCTGAGTTTCACTTTGAGTAGGTCAGAAATTTGAGGTTCCTCTATCTTGTTCGAGGTTTTAGCAAGATATTTACAACATCAAATACGGTCTATGGATTTGGTTGATGTGGAGCCGGTTAAAATCAAGCCCATTTGGTGAAATAAAAGACCTGGAATTGCAAGAGTTTCCAATAGGTTGGATAGATTCTTGGTTGTAGAGAATTTACTACATAGTATATATCTATATAGGAGTTGGGTGTTGAGTAGAGGGGGATATAATCACAATCCCATCTTCCTTCATTTATATAAAGGGGAGGAAAACCCCTTTGCTCCTTTCAAGTTTGACCCGATTTGGTTGGAGGAGGCGAAGTTCCGGGATTTGATACCTTCCATCAAATAGTTTGTGGATTCTCTATTGGTACTAAAAGAAAAGGGGGTGGAATGGTCAACTATAAGGTTTAAGAATAGGGATAAATTACTTAAAGAAGTTGAGGATGTTATTACTTCACTTTTCAATAGCATTCCAAAGAGGATACTTTTAAAGTAGGAATTAAAGTTACTAGCAGACTTAGAGACAAAAATGACAAAACTACTTTGACATAGCGAGGCAGATTGGAGGATGGAGAGTCTAGTAGTTTGGATGGAACTTGGGGATGAGAATATGAAATTATTTCATCGATTTTCCAATCATAGAAATTTATAAACACAATATGGGAACTACAAATGCAAAGGATCTAAGAGTTCAATTATTCAAGTCAAATTTTTTCAATGTTTCAAAAAAACAAAACATTAAAGTGATTTTTTCAAAAATTAAAAATAAATTTCAGAATTTTTAAATTTCACTCATTCTATTTTCCGATTGCTCAAAGAGGTTATTTATGAGACATATATCCCTTAGAGTGTGGATTTATTTTTAAGACACAAGAAAGAAAGAAAAAAAAAAAAAAAAAAAAAATATATATATATATATATATATATATATATATATATATATATATGAAATTTTCTAAAAGTGCACCGTGACAACTTTCACATGTAATTGTTGACTTTTGATCACATAAAAAAATTGTTGTCACTTCCCATGCCATGTTTTGATTTCTATGTCACCAATTCAATACGTTTTATTTTAATTCTTTTATGAGGACAAATTGCTTAATCGATGTGACAAATTCTATAATTGTTTTTAAATTCTTATGATTTATTCTTTATTCTCTCAATCTCTATGTTCAACCTAAAACTTGTTTTCTAGATTTGACAAGAACTAGCCACTTTTCCATGTTACAAAGTTTTCCAATGCTTCCAAAAAAACAAAATGTTAAATTGATTTTTTCAAAAATTAAATAAAAATTTCAGAAATTTTTAATTTCATTCGTTCCATTTTTAGATTGCAAAAAGAGATTATTGATAATACATAAATCCCTTAGAGTGTGGATTTATTTTTAAAACACAAGAAATATATATATATATATATGAAATTTTCTAAAAGTGTCATGCAACAACTTTCACGTGTAATTGTTGAATTTTGATCACATAAAAAATTTGTTGGGACTTCCCATGCCATGTTTTGATTTTTATGTGACCAATTCAATACATTTTATTTTAATGCTTTTATGAGGACAAATTACTTATTTGATGTGACAAATTCTATTAGAAAAAATTAGATTCTTAAGATTTATTCTTTACTCTCTCAATCTCTATGTTCAACCGAAAACTTGTTTTCTAGATTTGACAAGAACTAGCCACTTTGTGGTATATTCACTTATTTCACGTACTTAGTAAATTGGGCCATCTACTTTGTTGTGGAGTGATATAAATTTTGAAAAATACCTATTACACCATATCATTTGTCGCAATTTAATATTTTGTCTTTTAAATATATTATTATAAATATAAAATAAGTATTATTAAATTATTTGAATGAATCAAAGCAAATGTATTATATAAATTAAACATTTTTACATAAAATAATTTAAGAATATATATTTAAATCAAATTTATTACTAAAATAAACTAGCACATCCATATTAATTAAAAATTGGTAATATATGCCAATTGACATCATTCCCATGTTCCACCTTAAGAAGAAAGAAGGGAATTATTTTGTTTGCTTTAAAATTTTATTCCTATGCTCTAAAAGCTTGAAGAGAATCTTTCTTAGCTCACTATAGTTTTGGCAAGCTAGGAGGTTAGAAAGGTTTGTATTGTAGCAAATACTTTGAAACTAAGATCCAATGCACAGGTGTAAGCATGGCATTATACGAGAAAGTGTTTTTCATCCTCCACACTCGTAGACTCACAAATATGGAAAATGCTTTCCACCCATGGTGTTTTAGGAATTGACCAACGCCCTATTTTGCTATGGAGTTCATGAGAGTTCGTTCTCATCTTGGCTATATTAATCTTCTTCTTTGAAGTAGTTAAACCAAGAGATACTTAAGATCATCCGGATTAGGGTTAATGACCTCCTTATAATATCTTAATTTTCTTTTAACATCTAAATCTTTCTTGCACTACATTTTATCTTTAAACTTAGATGTAATAATATTTTTGACATTATTGATATTCTGAAAAGTGTCATTTTCGTAGATGCCCCAATGGTTTAACCAAGCCATGGTATCTTTACACCAACCCCATATGAGGCGCAGGTGGTTTTGACTTGATTTTAAAGCAATTTTAGGAATTCTCTCGTCTCCCATGTTAATTATATTGTGCTTGTACATCAAGTACCTAGTCATATCCATACTCTCGATGGGGGGAAGACCGCTACTTTTATGAGGAGAATAAGATAAGGTGTTTTAGAAAAACAGGATCGTAGAGCAATAACAAGATGCAAATATAAATCACATAAAACACATTTCAAGAGAGACACCAATATAACGTGGTTCACCCAAGATGGGATATGTCCACACATAAATTGTCAGTCCTTATAATTTATTATACCAACCAACAAATGAAGGGATACAACCTGCAACACATCCATTGCAACTTCCTCTTCACTCTCTCACAGTCTCTCTTACACAATCAGATATCTTTTCAATGCTACAATACATTACACATATGTATTACAATGTCTTCCTTTTAAAGGGGAATTACCATGGGAAAATACCACAAGCTACCCAAAACCGTGGGCCCGTAATCTATTGGCCAACAAAACAACCCAAAAAAATTCTTTCAGGGTCTTCGCCCCAGAACCCCCTTTCTCGGGGGTGTTGCCCCCAAACCCCCACCGGGGGACCGCTAGCCCCTATACCCCCATGGGGGGGCGATTCCACCCCACACCCCTTGATGAGATGAGTGTACAATCCACCTATATATCATATAAAACTGGGGTACAAACATGGTTGAACAATCAACATCTCTGAATTAGGAAGATCAGAATCCATAACCAACAATCTTCCACTTGGAGACTAATCACAAGAACTCCACCATTGTTACACTTGCTGAACTATGCTCTGAACCTTGGAATTGGAAAATTTCTCGTCTTCACCTTCATGCTAGAAGGCCAACTGAAACCGAGCAAGAACTCAGTTTTTCTCTGGTTAACCTTTGTCAACATGTCTGCTGGATTCTGACTAGTATGTATATTTTTCAGCTTCAACAGTTCATCTTCCATAACAGAGCGTATGAAATGGTACTTGAGATGTATATGTTTAGTATTAGAATGGAAGGCTGAGTTCTTTGCAAGATGAATGGCACTCTGGTTGTCACTATACAACCTGCTATCCTCCTGCTTCCTACCCAATTCCTCCATGAACCTCTACAACCAAATCATCTCTTTACTAGCCTCTGTAGTAGCAACATACTATGATTATGTTGTTGAAATTGCAACAACCTTTTGAAACTTCAAAATTTGATTTATTGTTGTTCCACCTATAGTAAACACATACCATGTGGTTCTCCTCCTGCTATCTTTATCACCTGTCATATCTGCATCAACATATCCCTGTAGAACAATGTTTGAACCTTCAAAACATAATGCATGGGTGTTATTACCTCTTAAATACCTAATAATCCACTATACTTCCTTCCAATGTTCTTTACCTGGATTTTTCATATACTTGTTCACAACTCCCACTGCATGTGCAATATCTGGTCTTGTACACACCATGGAATACATCAAGCTACCAACTATTGATGAATACGGAACCTTGGACATGTAATCTATTTCTCCATGTGCCTTGGGACACATATCCTTAATTAGTTTTAAATGGCTGGCCAAAGGTGTACTAACTGGTTTTGCATTCTGCATTATGAACCTCTCTAACACATTTTGTATGTACTCACCCTGAGACAATGTCAATTTGTGATTTTTCATGTCTCTTGCTATCCTCATACCAAGGATTTGCTTTGCGGCACCCAAATCCTTCATTGCAAATGAATTAGCTAATTTCCTTTTGAGCACATTTATATCCTACATGTTAGACCTTGCAAAAAGCATGTCATCCACATATAATAACAAGATAATATATCTTCCATTATCTAGCCTCTTGAAATAAACACAGTGGTTAGAATGACATCTACTATAACCTTGTTCTGTCATAAATCTGTCAAATTTCAAATACTACTGCCTTGGATCTTGCTTCAGGCCATACAAGCTCTTCTTCAACCTACATACCAAATTCTCCTTCCCTTTGACCTCATACCCCTATGGCTGCTGCATATAAATCTCTTTCTCCAAATCCCCATGGAGAAAGGTTGTTTTTACATCTAACTGTTCAAGATGCAAATATTCTACCGCCACTAGACTTAAAATAGTTATAATTGAAATCATTTTAACAACAGGAGAAAATATTTCATCAAAATTTATACCTTTCTTCTGTGCAAACCCCTTTACAACAAGTCTAGCCTTGTACCGCTTCTTTCCTCCATCTTCTTCCTTCAACCTGTAAACCCATTTATTCTGCAATCCTCTTTTACCAGCAGGAAATTGAATCAAATCCCAAGTCTGGTTTCTTACCAATGAGTCTATCTCCTCATTCATGCCTTGCTCCCACTTATTTCTAGTTTCCACTTGCATTGCTTCTTCATAACATTATGGTTCACCAAAATCAGTCATAAATAAATAATACAGTGAAGGAGAGAATTGTTCAGTGGGTCTACTTAACCTGGTAGATATTCTAACACTTACAACAGTTTGAGGTACATGTTGTTGTTCTTGATTTTCTAGCACCTTTGGAACTTCATTTTCTTTGATTTCATCAAGCACTGTGTACTCTGCCTTTTCCTTTTCCTGTTTCTCTCCCTGTAACTGATCTTTGTAGATGACCTTTTCATTGAATACCACATCTCTACTCCTAATTATTTTGTTATTTTCATAATCCCATAAGTTATAACCAAAATCATCAACCCCATATCCAATAAAGGTACATTTCTTTGATTTAGCCTCAAGCTTTGTTCTATTTTCTTTATCAATATGGACAAATGATTCACAGCCAAAAGTTATCAATATTAAATAGTAGTTTACCTTTTTACCCATCCATGCCTCCTCTGGAATACCACCATCCAAATAACTTGAAGCCCTTTGTTTATTAAGTAAACAATAATATATATAGCATCTACCCAAAATTGTAAGGGAAACCCTACATGTAATCTCATACACCTTGCACGCTCCATGATTGTTTTGTTCATCCTTTCTGACACACCATTTTCTTATGGTGTTCCTTGGACTGTCTTCTCTCTACGAATCACATGGTATGAACAGTAACTATCAAACTCCTTGTCGCAGTATTCACCTCCATTATCAAATCTGAGACACTTCAACATTTTTCTTGTCTCATTCTCAACCAAAGCTTTCCATTTCTTAAAAGTAGAAAACACATCAGATTTCTGTTTAATGCAATAAACCCAAGTTTTTCTAGTTGCCTCATCAATAAAAGTAACATAATAACGAGAGCCACCAAGAGATTTTACATGATCCGATATTCCCCATACATCTGTATGCACAAGCTCTAACTTTTCACTATTTTTATGTTTCCCAGCCCTGAGAAATATGACTCTCTTTTGTTTTCCATAAACACAGTTCTCGCAGAATTCCAAACTTATCTGCCTCAAATCTGGAAGCAACTTCCTTGAGTGGAGAATCTGCATCCCCTTCTCACTCATGTGGCTAAGTCTATGATGCCACAATGTTGTATCTATTCCTGTGGAAGCTAAAATGACAGAATAGTCAGTATTATGAGGACATAAATACAACATACATATCATGTCTCCTTTTTCTATCACCATCGATCCTTTTATGATCTTCCACCACGTCTATCCAAATGTAGATAAAATAGCCACCATCTCCCAATTAACCTGTTGAGATCAAATTTATTTTCATAGTAGGAATATGTCTTACATCTTTCAGCGACCATTCACCATTCTTTAACTTTATCTGTACTTTACCCATTCCAACAATTTTACATGGCTCATCATCACCCAATAAAACATATCCAAAATCACCTGGAACATAATCATGAAAGAATTTCCTATGATATGTAATATGACATGAATCCCCCGAATCTACTATCTAGTAATCACTAGTATTATCTAATGCAATAATCAAAGCATCTTGTAACACATCACCTACTACATTTTCTTCCTGAGTAGTCTCCTGTTGTCCATCTCCTTTCTTCTTTAGATATCTGTAGTATTTATTCAGATTTCATTTCTTTCCACAGTTCCAACACTCTATCTTTCCCAGTCTAGACTTGGATATTCCCTTCCTATACTTGCTATGGTTACTTGGGCTCTTTCCTCTGTCCCTTTGTCTTCCCTTGCTCTCCATCGTCAACGCATTACCTGATGTCTCACCTATGATTTTCCTTCGCATTTACTCACTAAGAATAACACCAACAACATCATAAAATTTTAAAGTGTTTGAACTAGAGACAGAGTTACTTACAACCATGACCAAGCCGTTCCATCTTTCTAGCAATGAGCACAAGATTAGACGAGCCCTAACCTCATCATCAAAGTTCACTTTTACAGAACTTAGTTGATTTGTAATCGTATTAAATTCATTTAAATGATCAACAACAGATCCACCTTCTGACATATTCATATTAAACAAACGATTCATTAGAAATACCTTGTTAGAGGTTGCGGGTTGTTCATACAGCTTACCCAATGCGCTCAACAGACCCTCCGTTGTCTTTTCTTTTCAGATATTGAAAGCCACTAACGAAGCCAAGAACTGACGTATTCTTCCCAGTGCCTTTATGTCAAGAACCTCCCATTCTTCGTCCTTCATAGTCACTGGTTGTTTTGATTTTCCTCCCAATGGTAGGAATAGATCCTTCTGATACAGATAGTCCTCCATTTGCATCTTCCATAACTGCTAGTTTTGGCCGTTAAATTTCTTGACCTTAAACTTTTCTTCTTCCGCCATTGCTCCCACTCGAACCAGGAACCCTTATTTCTTACGAGTTTATATTCCAAATAGACCTTTGGATCTGATACCAATTGTTAGAAAAACAGGATCGCAAAGCAATAACAAGATGCAAATATAAATCACATAAAACACATTTCAAGAGAGACACCAATATAATGTGGTTCACCCAAGATGGGTTGCGTCCACACAAAAATTTTCAGTCCTTATTATTATACCATCCAACAAATGAAGGGATACAACCTGCAACATATCTGCTGCAACTTCCTCTTCACTCTCTCACAGTCTCTCTTACATAATCAGAGATCTTTTCAATGCTACAATACATTACACAACCGTATTACAATGTCTTCCTTTTAAAGGGGAATTACCATGGAAAAATACCATGTGATACCCAAAACCATGGGCCTGTAATCTATTGGCTAACAAAACAACCCCAAAAAAATTTGGGTGTACATTCCACCTATATATCATATAAAACTGGGTTACAAACACAGCTAAACAATCAACATCTCTGAATCGGGGAGATCAGGCTCCATAACCAACAAAAGTGTATTACTTTTAATTTTGAGGTTATAAGTTATAAAACACTTTTGGATTTGCTCAATATTTATCCAAGAATCTCTAGAAATGTTGCAACCCCATACTTCACAGCCGTATGAGAAAATAGGAATGACAAGAGTTTCAAAGAAGAACTTCTTTTTATCCTACATGACCAAGTTGGTTGATTTACAATTGTTTTCAAGACCAAAATAAGCTTTTCACCCTTCGTTAATCATTTTCTCGATGCTATAGTTCCCGTTATTTTGTCATGAATACCAATTCCAAGATATTTATAACAAGTCACTTCCTCGAGGTTGCATTCGTCATATGTAAAATTAGCATAGGTGTCTTTCTTGGAATTTATAATCATAACTTTTGTCTTGTCAATGTTAACAATCATACCCATATTAGAGCAGAAATATTTGAGAATTCTTAATTGCTTTTCAAGATCAAAGGGATACCTTGCCATAACAATAATATCATCAACATAAAGCAAGAGGATGATAAATATCTTAGCTAAGATCATGCCAACTCATCCTACTTCTAAACAACCTTCTAGCTTATCGATGTAAATGCCAAAAAGGGTAGGGGAGAGGGGGCATCCTTGCATAACTCCAATATTACAATTTATATCCATCGACCACCCCTCAATGTTCTTAAACTTGGCAATGACTTTTTCGTATAACCTTATTGCGACAAATCTCAACTCAAAAGGAACCTTAATCTCCTCTAACCTATTCCATAGGTTATTTCTAGGCACAGTATCAAAATATTTTCTAGAGTCCACGAAGCAACAAAACAGATCAGAATTATTATTATGACATCCATCCACAATGATCCTAAGCATAATGAAGTGGTATGTGGTTGAGTGATGCCTTCTAAAAAAGTTATGGATTTTAGCCTGCTTACCTTCCATTTCTAGCCATTCATTGATCATTTTCTAAGATAATATTGTATAACTTAGCTAATAGAGGGATAATCATAACGGTCTGATAGTTAGAGGGGTTATTTTTATCACTACTTTTGAAAATAGGAATAATGAGGCTATGAGTCCAAGGTGTAGGGAAACCTTGCTTGACCACTAGATTGAAGAGTTTGTGTATGTGCGAGATGAGGACAAACCCTCCAATTTTTAAGGTTTCTGCTTGGTAACCTTCAATGTCTTTGGATTTTCCATTTGTTAGGCGCTTAACCCTGAGATCTATGTCTTCTAATGAGAAAAATTCTTTCATTGACAGAAGGGTTTGAATGTTATCTTTGATATCACTATTAATAAAGGTTTTTAAGATAGGAATTCCAGTCCTTCAAAACAATCTTATTATCTTCTTTTGTTTTGCGAGTTAGAATTTGCCTTTAGAATTTCTTAGGAGCCATCTTGGAGAGGTGTAAAATATTTTCCTACCTTTTGCTTAGATATTACCTTTTTTTTCTTTTAATTAGGGATTTGTATTGATTTATCTTGTCCACTTTTAACGATTCTATAGTAGCTTGCTTAATTTCTTTTCTCGCATCTTTACACTTTTGATCATACCAAGGGTTGGTTCTACTATCTCTCTTGTTACCCAAGACTTCAATAGAGAACTTGTTAATGGACGTCGAGAGGGCTGTAGCAGAGATTTTCTATATTGTCCATACTAGATAAAGGAAACATATCATTTTTTAAATCATGAAGAAAAATGTTAGATTTTTTTATTATCGAAAATAAAGTGCTTTTGGCCATGATAATTTTCCTCTTTAGGATCACTATTCATTATAGGATTGAGAGTTATAATTAAAGGCCTATGATTAGAGTCGGGCTCATGGTCATTGGATATGTAAAAATCTATTATTTCATTGTATAACGGGATATCAAATATAACATAATCTACCACACTACTGCCAAGACTGTGAATACAATTCATCTGGCTAGAATTTCGCCATTTTATTAGATCGTTGCAAATTATAAGATCTTGAGCACTACAAAGCTTGAACAAATCGTAACCGAATACATTTTCACCTAGATCTTCAAAAAAAAAATTGTACCTATTAGCTAACGGAAGATCTTCATTTAACCAAATAGGATTAGGGTTATAATAATTGCTTAAAATAATAGCTTGGTTACTCAATGTTCAGGCATTGAAGTCACCCATCAAAATGATATTTCCTTCCTTCCTTAGACTAGAAATATCATGTTCTAAACCATTATAAGGATTTTTTTTATCTAAATTGTTTTTATTATTGAAGTTAGAATTAATAGGGGCAAAATAACAAATGGCTATGTAGGTTTTTTTATCATTAATGATTGTAATCTCTATTCAAATATATTGGTTGTAAGGGTCTTTCTTATAAATTCTAACATGAGGGGAGATGTTATTCCTGATGTAGCAGGCTATACTTCCAACGCCTCTAAGACAAGAATGTTTATTCCATATCGGCAAAAGGACATGTCATTCTATATCAGGGACCTTGGATTCCTTGTGTTCCCAAGTTTCAACCAATAATAGTATATCAATTTCACTCGGGATCCAAATTAACTTGGGTCCTTTGCTCCATGGAAAGCCCCGACAGTTCCAAAAGAGGATCTAGAGTGTGTCAATTGCTATTTGTTACTATCTTTTTGGTTTCTATCTCAAATAACAGCTTTTTTGTTTCTAATTAATGCCCATTTTTTCTCCTTTCTAGCTTCTTTTACATTTTGGACCTCCTTTCTTAATTTGGCTGATCTTCTTGAATGAGGTATTCATTATAAATATCCATGATCCTTTGAAACTTGAGGTCTTACTGAGTATGTCATATTTATGTTCGGTAGAACTAACCTTAACCTGTATAAGAACAACTAAGTATGTCATATGTCATATTTTTGTTCAGTAGAGCTAACCTTAACTCGTATTTCTGTTCCATAGAACTAACATATATCAAACATTTTTTACGTGGTTTATATACATTGATTAATTTTATTTTCCACCCTTCTTCAATAATGGCATCGATCCACCTATATCAATCACTTTAATTATATGGTTATACTAGTTGTCTATGCAATCTCAAATTTCTATCAATAATTATTAATAATCAATTAAATTATCAATTATCATTTTCAGAAAATATAAAGATGTTGAGGTAATCAAATTTGATTTTCAATTTGAGAAAATATGAAAATGTTGACGTCTTATCCTACATTCAAAATTATAGAGACATGCAATTGTGATTAGAAAAAATGAAATCGCAATTGAGGTTAGGTTGGTGGAAGCAATTGTGTCAAGATAATTGAGGTATAAGGTCTCTATCTTAGGGGAATGGGACAATGGGGCACAATAAACTAAATTTGGAGAAAGGTGTTGTATAATATGTGTAGGGGTTAGTGGTAAAAATAATATTGTTATCTAATTATCTTTATTTTATATTATATTTTATATTTATTTATATAAAAGTAAAAATAATATATTATAATATAATGTATAGACATATTTTAATTTTAAATCATTTTTATATAAAAACAAAATAATAATAAATAGATTAGGGGAAATTTTAAAGATCTATAATTTTCTTAAAGTATAGAAATCTTGGCGAATCTTACTAATTATCAAATAAAATGTTTGGCGATATTTTATAAAAAAAATCCAAATTTCTAAAGGTTTTATATAGTTTTTGGACAAATTTGGCAATTTTTAGAGTAAAAAATATTAATCCTATGGAATTCAGGTAAATCATATTGGAAAAAAAAGGGAAGATGACAAATAGTTTCTGGGAAAAAACCTCAAAAATTAGCCCATGGGCTAAATTTCGCCTCTAAAATTTTCCCTGATATAGATACATTTTATTTTTTATTTTTTATAAACATAAAATATGATAAATATATATCTATTTTAATCTTACATTATAATTTTTATCCTTTTCAAATAAAAATATTTGAAATAATTTATGAAAAAATGTATGACAAGTAATTAGTACTATTAACTAGTTCTTTTTGAAAGATTTGGAATTTTAATGGATATGTATAATGTAGAGAAAATTACCTTCTTTAGACCACAAACAATGGTTAAAACCACAATGAATTTCTTGCCGAGTTTTTCACATTGTTTTCAATTTTTTGGTTTTTCCTTTTCAACAAAAACACCTTAATTTTTTTGTTTTGGCCTAGTAGAGATGCTTGATGTTGCTTTGTTGAAGCTTTAGTGAATATCATATTAAAATGCATTTTATTATGACCATGACATCTTGTGACCATTTCGACACTTATTAGGCAGTCTGTACAATCACAAGATGCCGCATTTTTTTAGCTATTACAAGGTCGTTCCATAGTTAGGCTTTGAGAAAGGCGCCTCAAAAGTTGGAGAGGGGGTTGGATTGACACTTGTATGCGTTGGAGGTTGTGCAATGGTGGGAGGTGAGATTGTGGGCATGTTGCATGTAGCTCAGGTGGGAGGGCCGTGTTTGCAACTCTATGAAAAGGTGTTTTTTTTTGCATTGAATGCTATAGGTTGATTTCCGAACAAACATAATGGATATTTTATTGTTCACCTTAATCAAAGTATATGGCGATATTTGTGCCATAATGGCACTGACAGCCTCAGAATTTGTTTTGAAAGATGATTTTTTTATGTAAGAAGGTCAACAAGGCATGTTGGTGTGACTAGATGATAGCGGGTTCATTGGTCTATGGTTGCAAAGAGGAAAAACATAGCAGCTATGAAATCCAGGGTTGGCATCAAAACATGTTGTCGCATTCAATGATCTTGTGTGTGGGGTTTTAATCTTAACTTTCTCGTGTTTTCATCCACTTTTGAGGTATTTTTTGCCATTTTTTTTAAAGAAGAAGGTCAACATTGCATATTGACATGGCTGGATGGTAGCGTGTTCGCTAGACAATAGCGTGTTCATTGGTCAATGGCTGCAAGGTGGGAAAAGGCAACATCTACAAAATCCAGGGTTGGCATCAACGCATGTTGCCGCATTGAATGATCTTGTGTGTGGGGTTTTAATGCTAACTTTCTCATCTTTTCATCCACTTTCAAGGTTTTTGTTTCCATTCTGCTTGTGTTGCCATTTTTTTAAGGAAGAAGGTCAACATGGCATGTTGACATGGCTAGATGGTAGTGCGTTCATTGGCCAATGGTTGGAAAGTGGCAAAAGGTGAAATCTAGGGTTGGCATGAACGCATGCTACTGCATTAAATGGATTTTTTGAGGGTGTACCATGGTTTCTTTGAGAAAGGAACCATGAAAGTTGGAGTGGTGTAATGTCCCCTCCATCATGGCAGTGCGATGGAGAGATCGTTAGACTAAAGCCAGGGCATCTAGCCCCATGATTATTAACATAATTCCCAAAAGATGAAAATGGACATACGCATATATATATATATATATATATATTAAAAGAAAACACAGCGAAATTAAATTCAATTACACATCTAGCATACATTCAACATATTCATGCCATTCATCAATTAAAGACAATACATAATTAACACAAGAGAGTACTTATCTTATAACAAAGTAGTCCCGAGCAACTGGCTATGCAACTGCAACGTTCCGCCCAACCATAGGCCAATTGTGCATGTCGATCTCACAACACAACTGCCACCCCCGAACTGGGCATGATATCTACAAGGAAAAAGGGAACAACAGACTCACACATAGCCCAAAGATACACCAAAATCAGCCAAGCCAATCTATAGGGGTTTATCAGGTTGCTAAGGCAATGGAAGGAAATGAATTGCTAAGCTAGTGGCTCATCCACAGAGCTATGGATACCTCAACTAGATCTATCTAGCTTGGTACCCACATTACCTACACACCCAATACAAGGAAGTATTCCCTTCACTACCACACAGTCCCTCAGGCCATACCTTCCAATCTAGTATTGTTCAAGGTGTGCATAGAAGAGTAGCTAGCCCTCTTGATCTTCTTGAGAGGTTTCCTCCCTCACTAGGTTTATCAAGCCAATTCAGGTCCACTTCCACTCCTAATTTCTTGCTCACAGTTCAAACCAAAACAGAGATGCTCATAACAACAAAATCACAAGTGCTGGGCATGAAGAAAAAACGTGGGTAACCCAAAACGAACTGGTAGATGGGGAATCAACCCTAGGAGAGCAATTCGTTTTCAGAAAATGTTTATGGGCGTTCAAGGGATAGAAACGACCTCCATAAACCCCAAAATCGTGACTCCCTTCTTCCCAGCTACTGTGCAATACAAAAATGAGTTCCCAGCCATGGAAAATAAAATACAGGAAAATGGTAGAAAACGTGAAGGAGAAAGACCCAGCTAGCTCAGACTGCGTGAGAGAGGAAAGACAATGGGTGAAGAATGGCTTTGGGCACAATTTCGTGGGTGTTTTCTTGCCCCAGAAGCAAAAGTACATTTTCCTAGGTTGATGGCTTGCCCATGCATGAAATTGACTGCCATACCTTTTCATTCCCAAGGCATTAACTGCCTCAACCAACTCCTGGAAGAATTAAATGATTGGGTGCATAAGCCAAAATGGGTAGTTGGGGTTCATTCATTGACATTTGGCTTATCACCATTGGATCAAGGGTTTGAATAATTTTCCTCCCTATTCCTTGTAGAATCATGCCCCCATCTCTTTGTTGCATTGCATAGCTAGTTGTGGGTATTTCATTAAAATTTGTATTTACATGATGTCTTTTATTACATTGTGCATGTCCAACACAAGAACCATAGGCATCTATTTTTAATTGCCGAAACATAAAATACTAAATCAATGGTGGGGCCTTGGCCTCGAGCTCCTCACCATGATTAAATAACAATATTGACATCATTTACAATTTAATGCAAAGGGGGTCAAAATGGGGACGTTACAAGTGGGGGTTTGGATTGACGCATGTCCGCGTTGTAGTTTGTGTGATAGAGAGATGTTTAAGATTGGGGTGCTTTTGCTTTTTTCGAATGACTTTGTGGGAGATTTAACGGTGCGAGGGATGAGGGTGTATTGCATTTGGATTTGGCATGTTGATTTTGTGTTTTTTTGCTGTATGGAAGCCCGATCGGAGGTTTAGAAGAGAAAATTTTAGGAGTTGTTGGATTTAATGCGTGCAGGAAGATGTTTAATGGGAACCTGTGTGAATGGATTTGGCACTATTTTGTCAGATATGCTGGTCATTTTGGCCTTGTCATTTGCTGGTTATTGCTTGTTCTATGTGTTGTGAGTGGTTTTTTGGCTCGGTTCAGTGAAAGCAGGGATTTAGTTTCCCGGGAGAGAGGTGGAATTGGGTGGCTTTGTTGTGGTGGATCTAGACACAGTCATATTTACGAGGTATTTGTTTCCCTCTCTCTGTTGTTGATAATTCTAAGATTGTGGGGGTATGGAAAAAAATTGTGCTTATTTCACTTGGAAAACAATATGCGTGTTGTTGTCTTGTTGGTCTACTCCGTCAATTAGAATGTTTTTTCCCACCTTATCTAAGTTGGTCGCGATAGGGTTTGTGCGGAAGGAGCGCAATAGGAAAACAATTATGCTATTTACTATAATCATGGTAGTCCTTTCCTACGAGGGGGCATACTAGGAAAACAATTCTTCTCTATTGGGCATAGGCCAAGACAATATGACAAGTTCGAAGCATTTATTTTATTACAACTTTTAAAGAGAAGAAACGAATAGATGCAAGAACTCCCATAAACGAAAAGGAGATTATGCTTATCTTTGTATCTCTATGCAAGTCTTGAGATTTCAAATGTATGCATAGGGCTTGTAAGGATAAAGACCACATCTTTTGCATTGAATTTTTTAGAGTGCAAGTTAGAGTTTAGGGTTCAAAGTTTAAAAACAAACTTCGAGTATCCATTTGTATCGAAGATAGAAAAGAAGACATTCCTTGTCTCTTCGTCAATTGATTTCAGTTGGTCACTTAGAATTAGGGTTTGTTGAATATCATCAATACCTTGTTGATGGGAGAAATGTTTGAGCAAAAAATCTAACATGGTCACAGAATTGAATTCCCACTGTAAATCAAATCAAGGAGCTCTTCTTCAATTGCTTGTCAAGGATGGAAGCAATTGCAAGCTCCTGAGTTTTGAAACAATTGTAATGTGAATGAAGTTGCTTGTGGGAAACTTTTTTTTTCCATCATGTCTAAGCTAGCTAGGACAGGGTTTCACTTGTTGCAATCTTTGCTTGCGAGGGGCCATGGTTTTTCCTTTTTCTATGCCTTTAGTGCTAAATTAGGGTGCAACCATAAAAAAATATTCGGGGGTGGCAGATAATTGAAATAATTTTACTGTGGATGCAGTTGGTTGGGTGCAATATGGACTTTTTTTCAACTTTATATCCATTCTTGCTTGAGTGCTTGTATTGTTTCCTTGTGCACGCATACCATTAATGCTTACCTTTCGCTTGTTATTATAATGTTGTTAGAAGAAAAAAAAGTGCAATGCACATAGTATTTGTTTGTTGTAAATAACCTTATGTTCGTATTGACAATTGCAAGCTCCTGAGTTTTCCACAAACCTTGGTTCATTTCTTTCTAGAGCAAGAGCACATGTGAAAAGGATAAAGAATAGGAACTTATCTCTCAACCAATTTATCTCAATTGGTCATTTAGAATTAGAGTTTGTTGAATATCATTGATACTTTCTTGATGGCAGAAATGTCTAGGCAAAAATCCTAACATGTTCGTGGGATTGAATTCCCACTGTAAATTAAATAAAGGATCTCTTTTGAAACCAGTGTTTTGAAAGAAACATATGAACCAATTGCTTTACGAGGATGGGATCAATTGCAAGATCCCAAGTTTTGAAACAATTATAATCTAAATGAAGTTGTTTGTGGGAACTTACTTTTTTTCCATCATGTCTAGGCTAACTAGGACAGGGTTTCGCTTGTCGCAATCCTTGCTTGCGAGGGGCCAGGGTTTTTCCTTTTTCTATGTCTTTAGTGTTGAATTAGGGTGCATCCATAAAAAATATTCAGGGTGGAAGATAATTGAAATAGTTATAATGTGAATGTTGTTGCTTGGGCACAATATGGTCTTGTTCTTCAACTTTATATTTGTTCTTGCTTGTGTGCTTGTATTATTTCCTCGTGCACTCATACCATTAATGCTTTTCTTGTTATTGTTATTATAATGTTGCCAGAAAAAAGTGTAGTGCACACAATATATGTTTATTGTAAATAACTTGATGTTGGTATTCACAATTGCAAGCTCCTGAGTTTTCCACAAACTTTGGTTCATTTATTTTTAGAGCAAGAGTGCATGTGAAAAGGATAAAGAATAAGAAACAAGGAATATTGTAGATTGTCATACAAAACAATAGATTTATCTTGGGTTGAATGGCCACACCGATCATTCTTGTATAGGGTTTCAGTTGTTGCAATCCTTAGGCTTTTGAGGGGCCAGGCTTTGCCTTTTTCTATGCCTAGTGATGAAATAGGGCGCAACAATAAAAAAATATTGTTGGTGGAAGATAATTGAAATTATTAGAATATGAACACAGTTGCTTGGGTGAAATATGGACTTATTCTTCATCTTTATATTTTTCTTTCTTAGGTGCTTGTATTATTTCCCCATGCACTCATGCCCTTAATGCTTACATTGCTCTTTTTATTATAATGTTGTTAGAAAACATGCAGTGCACACTGTATCTGTTTATTGTAAATAAATTGATGTTGGTATTCACAATTGCAATATATATAAAATCTATGGGGATAATTTCTACTATATAGATATGGGGTATTGAAAGGAAATGAGCTTAGGGTCAAATTCTAGAGAGGGAAAAGGACAACAATGCCAAGAATACATTGCATTGCAAGCTAAATACTTGTTATAGAAAAATAATGCTAAGATACATGTGTTTCAATGCTTAAATCCCTTCTCAAAGAGAAATCGAAATGGTAACAATCATCCAATGGGGATTTTCAAGAATTACAAGTGCATGCCAAGTCTATATTTCATTTCTAGTTGTGATCAAGCAATGTGCTTGTTGTTGTCTTACTGGCTTGCTTCGACAACTACAACATTTTTTTGACACCTTATCTAAGCTGGCGGTGATAACATTTGGCTTGTGGCACTTCTTGATTGCTGCCGGGATTTAAGAAAACAGATTTCTATTTGTTTTTCATGGCTGATCGAGGGTGGTTTTACTGTCATGAGGTTTGAAAGATGCCTTTTCTAAGATGCAAGTTTTCCCAGGATTTTGCCCATTTTTTATGTCTTTCCTGCTGAATTAGGCACAGTAAAAAAAATTTGGGGGTGATAGAGAATTCAAATATTGATATTTTGAATGAAGTTGTTTGGGTGCAATATGAAGTTGTTCTTGAACTGTATAATTGTTCTTGTTCAAGTGATTATACTATTCTCGGATGCATTCATTCCATTAATAGTTATATTGTTATTGTTATTATAATCCTATTAGAATACTGCAAAGACAACATGCTAAGTATTCAAGTACACAAGCTTTACAAATGTTCTTGTTTTGGCACAACCAATTGGAATTTAGCTCGTGCGAATATGTCGAGTTTCCCTATAGCCCTCTTGTCGTGGCTATATGCAATACGCTCAAAAGTAGCCAAAACACAGTACACATCAAATGCAAGTACATTTAAATTAAAACTCTCGCCAACACACAAACTCCAACGTGGACACGTTTCAATCCAAACCACTGCTTCAACTTGCGAGGTGTCTTTGAAAAGGGATAATATGTTGCTCCAGAAGTCAATGTATAAAATTTAGTAGTGGCTTTGTTTCCTTTTGATAAAGTTAGAAGACCACTACAACCCTCCCGTCGAGTCTATACGTGACATGCCCATGATTCCGTTGCAACTTTTGAGGCGCCTTTATCAAATCCTAAGCATGGAATGAGCTTGCAAAATCCCCTTACAAAAGCTCAAAAAAAATGTGTTAGATTTCAATTGTGTAGACATAGTTAAAGGTGGCTTTGGAAATTCATATCATTTACTAAGATATAATTTTCTTAAGATCCATAGGTTGGGCTAATTGTCATGTGCTTTTTGTCTGTTGGCATTTGTAGGTATGCAATATAGACATATGCATGCATCTTTGATAGCAACATTAAAAAATGGCCCTATAGGAGACTTCTGCTAAACCTCTGACTGGGATTTCGGCTGGAAAAATAATGCAAATGTAACATGCCAAATCCAAATGCAATACCCCCTCATCCCTCACATGGTTGAATCTCTAACAGATCCATTCAAATACAAACACAATCACATTGACCTTAAACATCTCGTGATCACACAAAATTCAACATGGACAAATGCCAATCCAAATCCCTACTCCAAATTTCGAGGCACCTTTCTCAAAGCTACCACGGTATATGCTCAAACAGATCCATTCAATGTATCAACATGCATTCAAACCAACCCTGGATTTCATCTTTTTCCACTTTCCAATCATTGGCCAATTAACACACTACCGTCTAGCAATGTCGACCTTCTTCCTTAAAAAAAAATGAACTTTCGAAAAGTGGCACAACTGCAAACAAAACTCAAACATAATAGCAACACAAACCTTGAAACCGGATAAAAAGTTGAGAAAGTTAGCATTAAAACCCCACACACGAGATCATTCAATGCAACAATATGCATTGATGCCAACCTTGTATTTTGTAGCTAGTGGCTTCTTCCACTTTGGATAGAAGATAATTAGCTTGAACTCTAGCAAAGTTGACCTTTAACAATCTTTGCTTTCATAGGACTCAATTCCTTGCACACCCAAAGCATGGGGCTAGTTGGAAAAACTATGAATAGCAACAACTGTTTTGTTTGTCTTCCAGCTGATTTGAATGTGTATGTTCATAAATGCAACTCGTCAATGCAACTGTGCACTAATTGAAGCAAATGACACATTACTAATGACAATTGAGGGGGCCTTCTAGTTGTATACATGTGGCATGTCAATTTTTCACATATCCAAGCAAATGATACAATATTATTGCTATTTGGAGAATCAATTTTGCTTTGCAAAACAAAAATATGTAGAGAAAAATATTAAATAAAGCAGTAGACGCGAAAATTTGTTTCTCCTTCTGCCTCCCTTCTTTTCCTTTTGGAAAAAAGTTAGATGTAGTTGGAAACTACCTTTTAGTTAAGATACTCATTTAGAATAAATAAATAAAGCAACTTAATTCAAATATAATATGATAAGAAAATATAATATAAACAGGTGGGATCGCCATCATATCCAATATAATTTCTCATTATTCATATTGTTCCTCCAAACATAGAAAAATATGTGATAGACCAAAATACAAAATAATTTAGACCATACAATCGAAGCCAAAACTACAATAACTTTGTTACTACATAAAAAATGATCAAAAGTTGTGAAACATAATTACAGCTCTGCTCTTTTTTAAACATAGTCCAAAATAATGTGTATGCATCGATGAAAAATAAATAAAATTATTGTTCATGAAACCAAATTAAAAATCATATTTTTTGTGAGAGGCAACAGTTCCTTTTTCACTCCCTTGAGGACTATTCTTTCTGCTTGATTGCTCTCTTTGTTTTCATGATCCTGCTTCCTAATTAGCATATTTCACATCACTTGGAGTGATGTCTATTATTTCAACATTGACCTTTGCTAGATTGGCAAAGAAAAGCTCCAACAACTACAATAGAGTTATTTAATACCTTTCTTCAGTAAGATGGCAAAGGACAAAAAAAAAATAGTATTCCGAAGGAACTGTGCAAAATATGCAAAAGGGAACATTAAGCAAGAGTCTAGAAATTGTAAACATGTTGCAGAGACTATTACAAAGTTGTAATTGGGAAAATATTTTTTGTTTCTTTCTATGGATCCTATTCTAAGCTATTTTTCTTGTAAGATTCCTTGATATTTTGTGTAACTAATGCATTTATGTGTAGGTTCTATTCTAATATATATTAATTTATCTTTCTTTTTAAATTTCTCTATTATAAAATTTGCAAGGAGAAAACAGATAGTTTTTATATAATAATAAATAAATAAAGTGCAGATTTATTAGCTTTCGCTATAAAATTTCTTCACCTTTGTTGCTATTATTTTGAATGTATTTATTTCTCGATTTTGTTTTTATGCATATTGATATCTCTTTTTTATTAAATTCTATGTTATATAACTTGCAAGGAAAAACAAGGAGATTATTTTAAAAAAAAGTGTAAAACTATTACCTTTTACAACATATGTCTGTAAATTTTCTATTTTCTAAATTAAGTCTTGTCTGAATTGACATATTTGCACGTCTCCATTTGTTGAATTTCATGCTATAAAATTTGCAAGGAGAAACAATGGGAGTCCTTTTTTAAAGTGCAGATCTATTAACTTCTACAACACATATTTGTAAAATCTACATATTTCAATTTAAATATGTATTTTTTTACTTGTTATTTCTTTTATTTTCTCATTTCAACGTTGTTGAAATTTCCTTCCTTTTTAATATGAATTTTTAGAACTATCATTTAAATGTGCTCGAATCCTTGCTTAAGGATTGTTTCTATCTTATTGAAAGAAAAATTGAACTATATACAATTTTTGTACTGAGGAAAATCCTTTGTTGGATACATGTAACTGTAAGGTTTTCCATTACACCAAAACCTGCAGATATTGGTAAACATTTGCAACCAAGCACAAGTCCAAGGATCCCAGTGTGGGAGATCAGTCCACATTATATTCACAGAGGTGCGAATGTTATAACCAATACTCCAACACCCCCCCTACGACGTAGCCCGGGGGAATTGAACCTGGGACCTTAGCTCTGATACCATGTAAGGTTTGCCATTACACCAAAACCTGTAAATATTGGTAAACATTTGCAACCAAGCACAAGTCCAAGGATCCCAGTGTGGGAGATCAATCCACATTATATTCACAGAGGTATGATGGTTATAACCGATACTCCAACAGTAACATCATTGAATGTTGTAGTTGCAATAGCATATGCATTGTTCCATTGTTCTTGTGTTGTGTGCATATCCTCCAACTGATTCTGTGAATCAAAAAACAAATAGTTGTTGCGAATGATGTGCCTTGGACAGTCCATGCGCTTTTGCAATATGCGATTCAAGTATTCATGCCATTGATTCTTTATTAGCTAGACATGGGTTGTTTCGCTTGAATTTTTTTTTCTATTGGCCAAGGTACTGTTTGTTCGATGCAATTGCAGTGTTGATACATTTCCGATATTCATCTATTGAAATTAGAGAAGGAATAGTAAATCACTTTAGGGCATATTTGGCTTGTAAACAACCAAAAGTTATTCACTCAATGAAAACATAATTAAGTCATGATTTCCTCTATGAATTTCATGGTGTGCAAGATATGGATGCATATTTGCATCGAATGTCTTTTTCTACTGCACAATTGTAGAGCACTTTAGAAATTGGTCTTTGGGGCGATGTTTTTTGTGTCAAATGGTTTTCAAAATGGCTAAATGTTCCAGTTTGCAGCTGGTCATTTGAAAAGAAGACAAAGTATATGTATTTCAAAGCCAATGGCAATGAAGAAACTACAAATGCAGGAATCTTTGACCGATGGGAATTCCTACATTTGGAGTTCCTTCACAAATCCGCTGCAATGAAAAACTAGAACATGTTGTAAGTTTAACACCTCTAGAAGAGAGATTAGTTTCACCAAGAATATCCTTTGCTCAAATAAGACAACTAGGATAAAAAAGAGTGCATCTTGCACTTACAAGAACAATTATAAATATGCCTTCATACTTGGACAAGATACAAAAGGTGTTGCCTATAAGGCTAGAAGATCCAAAGATAGTTGCAGTGATGTTGAAAAGAAAATTGGAATACAAGAATGCATCTCTCTCTCTCTCTCTATATATATATATATATATTCAATGGAATACATCATGGGAAAACCTCAGGTACTTCCCCTCATTTCGAGGATGGTACCCAAGGTAAACCACTGGCCCTGATTATGGGGCCTAACCCGGTGAAGACATCAAGTGAGGCCCTGCATAGCCACCCGGGGATTTGACTCCAAGACCTTCTACTTGCAATTACAACACTCAACCACTTGAGCTAACCCACCATGCTATATATATATATATATGGCAATGTTTGTCCTCGCAATGTCATGCTTGCTTTAAGTGAAATATGTAACACTTCACTCTATAGATCTGAGAACATTTCCATTGATGATATGTGGGAGAAAATTGTCAATGAACACATCAAACAAAAAAAAACTCTCCAATGCAAATAAAATCAGCTGATTGTAGTGAAAATGAAACATAACTAGAACTTGGTACTGAAACAATGGTGCATGGATATGTACAACCCCATCTAAGATGATCTGACAATGAAATCATACAAATAACACCTTCCAAAGGATTCCATCCATTGGGAATTTTCAAAGACAAGTTTTATGAGGAACTCAACTTCCCTACATTATTCTTTGGATCTACTCGGCCGAAAGAAATCATAAATCGATTCAGTTACCAACAAGTATCACAATGGGAGTTGGACTATGTCACAAGAGACTTTGCAATGCACAATACAAATACCTTCTTCAAGGTAGTACACGTTCTCACAAATCAAATCTCAAATTTTGCATGGATCTCAATCCAAAAAGAAGAGATCAAAGGAAAAACTCTCATTGCAAAATATGTAAGATGCAATACAAATACGGAGAAACCATTGAAATCACCAATTGCTTATCGATGTCTTAGAATCATACGCACATCACTCAACTACTTTGAACACATTAAAAATGATGTTTTTGCAATGATTCGACAACTTGGGCCCCCCATGTTTTTTGTCACTTTTACTAGTGTTGAACATATTTAGCTTCCTTTTTGCAATGCATTGCAAGAAGCTACATAAAATGTTTTGACAAACATGGCAATAGAGACATTGATTGATGGATTGAATCATTGACTAGGAAAAACCTTGAAATATGCACATGTTATTATAGGAACAAAATGTTAGCACTACATGCTTTAGTCTTGGCCAATTCCGATTTGTTTGGATAAATAGAAGAGTAATTCTTTATAACTGAATTTCAAAGCAGAGGCAATGAACATGAGCATGGATTTCTTTGGATAAAAAATGCTCCTGTGTATCGATAGTGCACTAAATCTGACATAATAAGATTTGTAGATATATACTTTTCTTTTGGTTCTTCACTTATTACAAATGATTTGGTGAAGATACAAACACATCACCATACAAAGACTTGCAAAAAGTATCGCCATTCCAATTGTAGATTCAACTTTCCTTTTCCTCCAATGAACAAAACTTCTACTTTCCAGCCTTTGGAAAATCTTAAAGATAGTACTATTAACAAAGCAAAAGAAATATTATCCCATCTAGAGCATAACAACTATCCAAAGAATATGTCCTTTGACATGTTCCTTGTAGACTTCACATGACTATAGATGAATACATTTTTCTTTTGTGCTCAATACCATCGCGTCCTACTTTTCTCCTAAAAAGAGATCCATTTGATATATGGATCAATGCCTTCTGCAAACAAATTCTAGCTTTATAGCATGAAAATAGAGATGCACAAATCATCTTGGATGTGTATGCTACAATAGCATACTATAGCTCATATATTATAAAAATGAATTCGAAAATGTCATCTACATTGAGAAAAAAGGGAATAATGCTTGCTTGGAAATGTTGGAAAAATTGAAACAATTCGCAAGCTCGGCAATGCACTTCTCAATATGCAGCAAATGTCAATTCGCCAAGCTATCTACATTGTTCTTTCCTTACCATTGCACTCAACTTCTAGGAAAATAATATTCATTAATACATGACCTATTGATAAAAGAACTTATGTGTTTAATAAACCAAGGCTACTGCAACAAGAACCAGATGATTCAGAGAACATTGTTTTCTCGTTTCTTATTTATAAGTACATTGCAAGACCCGTTGACCTTGAACATGTATGTTTGGTTGAGTATTCTTCTAACTACACATGCTCAAACTCTTCTCTATGAAAACAAAGGCGTCATGTTACAATATGATATGTTTGATATACTTAGCATAAGGATCCAAAAAACGTTTTTAGAGAAAAGTTGATGCTCGTTGTACCCTTTAGACAAAGTGAAAGTATTGTTCAAAAACATTTCAAAACATGGGCATAAGCATATCTATCGTAGAAATCGTTCATACATTTGATAGAATAGAAATTCATAGCTAGGTCAGAAACAACTTGGGGCGACATCGGCATAGCATCTAAAGCTATTGACTCTAAAAATGAGCAACTTTTTATGATCCAAACAACTGAACAAGACCAAAATGATACATCCACATGTCATAGATATGACATTAAAAATTACCTTATGCTTAAAATATTCTCTAGAACTACTTCATCTAATGTTGATAAGACATTTAAAACCAATAAATAGCCATATATCATGAGCAAATAAATTTACTATGATATTATAAAAAAAATTAACAAAGATGAACAATCAATAATAAAAGAAATCATAATGAGGAAGTAAAATGATCCATCAACTCCAATTCATTTATTCCTAACTGGAAGTGCAGGCATAGGAAAGGAATTTGCCACAGAAGCAATTTACCATGGTCTATTTCATTTTTACATTAGGGACCTTCATATTGATCCTTTGAAGAATAAGGGTCCAGGAATAATAGTTGCAGCTATTGGAAGGGCTGCACATAATGCAAATGCAATTACTATGCATTCAACACTTCACTTACCTTTGACACTATCGAACATGCTACCACTAAGTTCTGATTCATTAGATCTGATGAGCAAGGATTTTGAGCAACTCTGCCTTTTGCTAATAGATGAGCTCTCCTTAATTGGATCTTGTATGTTATACAACATTAATAGAATGCTACGAGAAATAATGCATACTCCTACCTCTCATTTTGGCAATCTTGACATCATTTTCTACGGAGACCTATGCCAAGCGCAACTTGTAAGAGACTCTTGGATATTTGAACAAGAAATTGTGAGTTCACATCCAATGCCCTATAAATTTTAACTGCAAAATGTCAAATACTATCATCTCACAGAAGTTATGAGACAAGAGGACCCAACCTTTGTCTCAATCTTGAACAGAATTAGAATATGTTCACAAATAGATTGTGGCATTGCATTCTTAAATAGGCATTGCTATAGATCACTGCCAAATAATCCTACATTTCCTTATTTGTTTTATAGAAACAAAGATGTTGAAGAGCACAACAAGAAAATTTTGACCCTTATCCAATCAAATTCATATACATTGGAATCAATTGACAAGGACATTGATGCAATGGACTCAATCATCCATAAAACTGATACAATGGATTTTCCTTCTGCAATTGTGCTAAAACATGAGATGCTTGTTGAACTAGTGGGAGGAAATTTTGCTACTGACGACAGGCTTGTTAACGATGCAAAGGGAACTTTTAAATATCGTGCCAATGATAAGATTGACATAGTATAGGTTGATTTCATATCACTGTTAATTGGATCAGTGCAATGAGCATAAATGCAAGAACATTTTGCACAAAACATTCCATGTACATGGACACCTATCACAAGAATATCTAAACAAATGGCATCAATAAATAAAAAGCACATTCTTTGACAACAATTCCCCATTCAGATAGCATGTGCGTGAACAATACACAGGTCACAAGGGATAACAATGAATATCTTATTGTTTGATCCAAAAGAAATTAAGCAGCACGGGCTAGTGTGTATTGCATTGTCACGAGTTAGAGACTTGAATAATTTGTACCTCCTAAACAAATTGCAACAACATAATTTTTGTGTGGTGATAAATAAGCTTCAAGTTGAAGCCCCTTTAGAATTTCAATATGGCTTTCCATCAATGGAAAACACAAAAGACTTGTTGCTATGTTCATTGAACATGTGAAGTCTCATGTTGTGCATTGACAACATTGTCAACGACTATGATATAATGGGAAGTGATATCCCGTGTCTGCAAGAAACACATAAAAAGTACTTTCCACATGATAACTCTCTTGCAAAAAAGTATTGATACCAGTCTGTGTTCAAGCTACATGGAATCCTTACGTGTTATATAAAAAACATATCTCTACAGGGAAAGCAAAGTTATACAACAGACATGGTCGAGGCAACTATTTCACACTTCCAAATTAACAAGACAATTGTAAGGTTAGCAAATGTCTGCATTGCTCCACATGCACCAATTCAAGAAAAATATTCATTGATTTCTAATGTCATTAAACACACTTGTGAAAATGAATATATCATGACTGCAAGTGACTTTAACATTGACATATTGAAAAATTGCAATTTGCATGAAAGTTTTTGCTCTTTCATGAAGAGATACAATTTTCACTTGCACACAACAAAGGCAACAACTATTTTTGGCTCCTTGGTTGACCACTTTTGGACAATGTTTCTAGCTGACAATATCAAATTCCAAGTTGCTAAGCCTTATTGGACATATCACCATGTTATGTGTCTTTCAATGCCTTTTAAAACATTCATAGATTCCTCTTCCCAATGAAATTTGCATCTCTGCCACAACTGTTGTGGAAAGATCAAAAGTGAATGTTTTTTAGGGAAATACATCATAGAATTTACATTGGGCACTGTGTCTTCCCTTTGAAAAGTCAATTTGAAAAAAACAAATAGCCATTTGCATTCTTTACATGTCATTTGTTGTTTTCATTCTGATACGTGTCATTTTCCTTTCATTCTCTTGATACCTTTGCATTGGTGAATTGGAAAAACCACAGTGCAAATAAACAAAGCAAATGAGGCCCAAAAAAAAGAAAAAAAAAGAGGTAAGCATTTGTCCCAAACTTTCTCATTTCCATTTATATAGTGTTCTCTCCCATCTATAGCTTCAAACCATGTTATTGAAGTAATAACACATGCTTGTTCTGTTTTCAATGTCTCCCAAAAGCATATGTCCCAAATTGGAATCCCATTGAGAACATGGCATCAAGTGCCAATTCAAGCGTTGGCTCTGATGACAAAAAAAATGCAACATTGGAACATGGACAAGTAAAAAGGTGCTCGTAACTATGCCTCTTCATGTATTACTATGATTGGAAAAAACAAGCATCTTTTTTTGGCCAAACCTGATAAAAGTTTTGTCTATTAACTGTTTCAAAAACAAACAAATGGTTCAAGCACCATTTTCCATCCTGCAAATCTATTCAATGACACATACAAGTGTGTTTGAAGGAGATGTGTTGGCTTTGTATGGACCTGCACAAAATAAAAGCATTGGTTGACCAAGCAAGGCACAATTAATGCATCCTGACTTGGTAGATAAAGAAGGGCAATTAACCATAATAGTAAATATGAACGATAGTCTTATCTCTCTGTTACACCAAAATGTCGTCACCCTTGTGCAAGTGTCGCAAGTGTTGCAAGTGTCGTCATCTTGACCTAGTGTCGTCACCATGATCGTTGCAAGTACCGTCATTATGACCAAGTGTTGTCATCATGACCGTTGTGATAATGTCGTCATCTTGACCATTGTGTAAACTCTTTGCTGTTATACCTAAACTCATTTTAGAGTAAAAACACGTCCCTGAAGTTTCCCATGACTGGAGGGCTTAACTGACCTACTTTTCAAGGTCGTCGCAGTCTGCCCTTGTGCAAGATGCGACGTCGCAGGTTGTCTTAATGCAACCTGCGATGAAGTCAGTTATTTGGATAAAAGAGTATCTTCGAGCCCATTCTCGAAGATGAGTGATGTGGAGGCCTATCCCTAGGTTCTAGGTGAGGTGGCATTTCGGTTCCTAAACCTAATGGGAAGATCCCTTAACCATCTCCCCCTAATCCTCAACCTACCCTATCTCTTTAGCCCTATATAAACACCCACTCTCTCCATGGGAGGGGGGAAGGTCTATGGTACCCTTATGCTGGTAGAACCCATATTGGTGATTGGGAAGCTTGTACCATCTTGGAGGCTTGGCTTGGACATGTTGGATGGAGGATGCAACGTTGAGGCTTTGGTTGTAGCTTCATCTTTTCTATGTATTCCCACCTTTTTATACAGTTAATATAATCTCTTTCCATAAATGTTGTCTCGTTGATGATGTTTAGAACTTTCTTCCTCAACTGTTAGTTTAGATCAGTTATTGTTTAGATATCTTGTACTGCTTGTATTGTTTCCATATTGTCTTGACAGGTCTTGCAGCTGGAGATCTGACGACCGTGAGACTTGGAGCAACAACAAGGAAAAGGATCCGTGATCTGAAAGGTATGATATCTAAGTACTCGATCTGTAACTAGATCTAGGAAATGAGTTTTGTATTCTATTCCATTTGTTCTAGATTCACTTGAACTAGGGAGATCCGGCTCGTGTCCGCCCGAGTGGATTGTCCGATAACACTCTCAGTTCATTGATTTCTTCAATCCCTGTAGTAGTGTCAGAATCTGAAATTTTGCAACTAGAAACAAGGGAGCATATGATCAAGGTGATGCAAAGTATTGTATTCTCTTGCAGAATCAAATTATTATTTAGACAATTTCACAAGTTTACCAAGAGTGCAAACTAACACCAGACAAATCCATATATGGAATTTCCAACGCAACAAATTCCTAATCTTTTGGATCTATTGCAGACATCATAATGTCTTGTGAGAAAAAATGAACTATTGATCAAGGATACGTTGACAAGAAACGATACTACAATTGTATGTGTCTCAACAATTTCACAGAATTTGCTCTTGCTTTTTAAAGTTTACATCTATCTTCTACATGTTTTGGCTAATTTTCATTTTGCTTTGGCCTTCTAACATAACACAAAACTTTGTGGTTACACCTAAATGAAAACTACTCTGCACTTTTCTCAAAATTCAGTTAGGATTTGTTGGCAGAAACTCCGCCAATGTATCTTTTTAAGAATGTGGTTATAGGCCAAGGGGATTACAACTGTTTCACTTTTCCCTTGCAACATTTGTTGATGATCTCAAAGATAACTATGCAAAGGCACATTTTCTTGTTGTGCTTCAAGCAATAATAGATGCAAGTAATCCATCGCCACTTTCCATTGTGCATTTTTCCATTGCAACATATTTTAATGCAAAAGTTATTAACATTCACTCCCTTGGTATAGGTACAAGGAAACTTGAAAGCAAAAAATGTCTACTCGCCCCCATTCTGAAGAGTTTGAAATTCTTGCAATCGAGCAATTCCAGAGAGCTCATTTCAGTGTGCAACCTGCAAACAAAATGCATCGTTCAAACATGAGCATTTCCTCTAGTGCATTATGGAAATAGAAGATGGAACTATTGATGCAACATTTCATATGCCATTGCTGCAGCAACACTACACAAAACTTACAGTGATTCCATACGATGCTTGCACAAATAACATTTTAGCTTTGGTCTTCCAACTATGTACTCTTTGCATACATGATTTGTTTACACTAACAATCCATAATACCATTTCCCATATCACATACCCTGAGTGTTTGAAGTTGTTCGGAAAATTTTCCAATTTTGTAAATCATAAGCTTTCAAGGGGCAAAAAAAATTAGAAAACCTGAATATGTAACAACTTCTTCTGCCAGTTTAGAATTTAGAAAACATTGGCACAATGTTTCTTTTTGCATTGTAGAACGGTTCCTTCAAACTACTGCTTCTTTTTCCGCTTTTTTTTACACCTTGCTTAAATGTTTTGTCAAAGAGGTCCATTATAGCGATAAAGATGTTGAAGCTGTACTTTTTTTGCATTGGGAAAAATATTTTTTTGCGGGGGTTGGACTGCTCCAGCTTTTTTTGTCCATTTCAGGATTAATTTAGAATATTTAAAATTGTTTGCTTTGCAAATGTCTTCATGGATTGTTCTCTTCAATTTTTTTTTTTGTGTCTATTTATCTTATGAAACTAAAATTTGGTTTCCAAATAGATATAGTGATGTATCATTTACTTCCATAGGTGCACATTACTCAACTATCATTTGTAACAGATCTTTTGCTTTGAGATGCACAATTAGATTGGAAAATTGCACATGCTTAAAGATGTGTAAAATGTACCCTGATATATTATTGTTATGAAAAAAATGCTTATTTTCCAACCAATGTCAATTACTTCCCTAGCCCAATACACGATGATCCTTAGAAAAAAAACATATAGACATATGCATCCATGTTTCATAACAATATAGAGATAGCCTCCTAGGACACATAATAGACTTTGGTTTTTTGGTAGAACGAGGTTAGCTTGAACTCTAGGAAACTTGAACTTTAACAACATAACTTGCTTCCATAGAACACAAGCACCTTGCACAACTGAAGCCTGGGACTACTTGACAAGGACATGAACATTGGAAATTATAATGCCATTTTCCTTCTATCTAGTTCCAATGCCTTCGACAAATGTTTGTAGCGTTGATGCTAAGAAAATCAATGTTTGTCTAAGAATATTATCACTATGCTTGAACTCTAACAAACTTGAGCTTCAACATCCTTTGCTTACAAAAATGCTTGCAAAATCAATTATATGCTCATACCTTTAGAACTAATGTTTATGTGAGCACGTTATCACAAGACTGTATTTTGCAATTCAAATCTATTCCCAAATGCATATTTGATGTTGCATTCTAACAGTTAATAACAATGTTAACATAAATTGTTATTTGTCAATGTCATCATCATGATGTTTATGTAACCATGCTATGATAAACTATACTTTGTGGATGCATGCCCTAGTTTCAATGTTATAAAATGTGTCAAGACACACCTTCATAGTTTGTGCCTTTGAATATGCAATGTTCTAAGTGCATATAAACAATTTTGGATTGCGGTGTGGTCCTTGCATGGATTTGTGCAATGCTCTTGTGCCTGTGATCTGTTATATTTGGTGCTTGTATATGTGTCTGTAGCAATTAAAATTCTTTCAATTTGCAGTGTGTCTGCTGGCCACAATTTTTTCAATAGTCCTATTTTGTTGACAAAAAAATTGTCAACAATTGGACATAAATGTGTTAACTAAAAGATGATTGGCAACATCTTCTAACTTTTTTTTAAAATGATAAAAAGGGAGGCACAAGGACAATGAATTATTAACTTATCCTAACTAAATACCTTAGGTAAAAGGTAGTTTCCAACTACCTCTAACTTCATTTCAAAGGGTGTAAAATGGAGGCACAAGGAGAATGAACGAAAAAATGCATAGAGAAAAATTCTGATAAAATATTTTCTCTTATTCAAAGTGACATTTTTTCATTATTCATTCATTTCATTAATTGCTTCAATAGGTGCACAAGTCACATGCCATCGTCATACAATTTAGAGCTCTCATCAATTGTCATTACCAATGCATCTTTTGCTTCCATTCACTACAAGGAGAACACCTTCTAGTAGAGGTTGTAGCATAACCCCCCCAAAAATAATTCCCTTCTCTGTTTCTAGCGAAGGCAGGCGGGTTGAAGTTTTAGCGGATGTTTTTTATTGATGCGCCTAAACCACTATGACGCACCGGTGCATCTTTGGTTTAGGCACACCGGTGTTTTTTGTTTCTTAATGGTGCATTGGTGCTCCTCATTGGATTAGGAGCATCAATGCTCTATGACCCATGTGCACTGGTGTGATTTTATCCAAAAAAAAATCGGTGCTCCACTTTTGTAATGGTGCACCGATGTTCCTCTTTGTTTATAAGGTGTAACGGTGTTGATGCTCCTCATTGGTGTAGGCGCATCGGTGTTAGTGCTCCTCTTTGGTGAAGACACACCAGTGCACTTTTTAAGGTGTGGGCGCACTAGTGCTCCATGAACCATGTGCACCAATATTATTTTGTAAAAAAAAGCATCAGTGCTCCACTTTTGAAATGGCGCACTGGTACTCCTCTTAGGTTAAGGGGCATTGATGTCGGTGCTCCTCCTTGGTTAAGGTGCACTAGTGTCGGTGCTTCTTTTACAGTATAGGCGCACCGATGCTACTTTTACAATCTAGGCGTGTCGATGCTCCTTTTACAATCTAGGAACACCAGTGCTTTTGTTATCAAAAGCATTGAACAATAAATCGTTTTTTTAACTTATTGAAAGAAGTGGGAATTTTTAAACGTTTTAAATAAGCGAGAAAAATGTCTTATAGAGAGGGAAAAAATAGGGTTTGTTTCATTTCCTCATTTCACATGGTTCTACTAGAGAGAAGAGGAAGAGTATTGTAGCCAAGAAACCAATTTTTCCCCTCTTCATTGTTCCATTTCTTCCTATTATCTATTTTATTTATACTATTTTGCAGGTTAATGGTGGATTTATTTTAGGGTTTTACATCAAAATATATGGGTTTTCCCTGCTTATTGAAAAAACAAGTTTTTTTAAATTGTTGAAATAAGTGGGAAAAACATCTTAAGAATAGGGGGGAAAAGAGGGTTTGTTTATTTCATTTCACATGGTTCTACAAGAGACAACATGAAGAAGACGAGTATTGCAACCAAGAAACCATTTTTCCCACTTCGTTGTTTTATTTCTTCTCACGAACTATTTTATTTCTATTATTTTGTTTTTCTCACTATTGTTCCTAATTTCTTATTTGGTTTTGTTGTTCATTTTTATTGGTTTGAGGGTTTTTCCTCTATTTTGTAGATTAATGGTGGATTCATTTTAGGGTTTTTCTTCAAAATATATGGATAGAAAATGAGGGGCAAGTTTATAAAAGAAAATGATACTTTTTTGTGCAGCATGGGTGCATTTCCATAGTGATTTTCACCTCCTTTTATTTGCAAGTTAACAAGGTTGTTGTACGTGCGGAAAACTATTTTATGTTCATGGCATTTTATTTTTTGTTTGCAGTGATTTAGTGTTTATATTATGTGTGAGCACAATGATGCTTCTCTTTGGTGAAGCCGCGCCAATACATATTTGGTATAAACGCACTGGTGCATCTTTGGTATAAGCAAACTATGCTTCTATTGGTGAAGGTGCATCGGTGCTTCTCTTTGGTGAAGGTGCACTGGTGCTCATTTTTGGTATAAGTGCACATATGGTCCTATTTTAAGGTATGGGCACACTAGTGCTCTTCTTTGGTATGAGAGCATTGATTCTCCACATTAGGCATATTATCTCTACTGGATGAGTGGTTTTGGAGAGTTCTCATAAAACAAAATTCATGTAACAATTGAGTGGATTTGTAATTACATAAGATCCACTCATTAAGTGGTAAGAGTGGTTTTACACTCACCATGGTTTTGTATGGGTGGTTTCATCACCGTTACTATAAATTGTAATGCTTAACATTTCAATATTAATTATTGTAAATTTTGATAATATTTTATTATTATTGATAATGTCTTATTTCATATGATTTTAACTGGGATACACATCAGTCACGTATGCATACATGGACGACTGCATCTACATATTTTATTGAAAGATTTGGAGGAAATAAATTAACTACGGAGATCCAGATCCCAAAATTTGTACAAGGCTTAGACCCTAAGGTGCATATTGAAAATTGTGAAAAAGAATGGAAAAGACTAGGATATAGAGACGAAAGAGACCTCATATATTTCCAAATACGCTAGATGACCTCCATAACAAATGGTATAAAATGGAAGAAGTGAGAGGAGAAACATTTACTTGGAAAAATCTTAAAGAAAATTTTGTCAAAGATTTCTCATTTTCTCCTACTGAAGAGTGCCTAAAAGAAGCTATTCATGAAATATAGCAATTCATCACGAATTTGGGAAAATCAAACAATAACAACAAAAAAATCGACCAACCTAATACAAAGTGTAATATAGTCATGACAACTATGAATAAAAAAACTCAATGATCGACTGACCTACATATGGAAAATGAGAACACTGTTGGAAAAAAGATTTTGTTGGAAAAAAGACCACCCTGGGATAACTCCACCAGTCAAGATAGTCCTAAATATCAACACTAATGAGAAAATTGATGAGGACAAACACAAATATTTCCCTTCGTAGTTTACAAAATTTAAAGAAGGGGAATGATCAATTGATGAATATAAAGCACCAGAATGGATGGATGCTAAAATTAAAACAAAAGAAGTTGAAATCTTGACTGATGAGAAACCTAAGATGGCTAAAATTGGCGACCATTGGTCGAAGCAACAGACTGCAGAAATATCCAACCTGTTGAAATAATATCAAGACGTTTTCACTTTGGCTCACGATTATAAAGACTTGAAATTCATGGTCCAATAAATGGGATAAATGAAGATTGACATAATTCCTGATGCCAAACCTATGAAGAAACGACCATATAAGCTTGCTCACAAGTATAGGGACATTGTTAAAAAGGAAATTGAAAACATGTTAGCCACAGGAATAATATATCTCATTGATTAATCGGAATGGGCCAGCGCGATGGTCATCCAACCAAAGAAGCACAACCCCAAATGAATAAGGATCTATGTCAACTTTATAGGATTGTACAAAGTTACCCTAACCTACTCATTTTCGACGCCTTTTACCGATGAGATCATTAATGAATTCATTGGGCATGAGTGATACTCCTTCTCCGACGGATTCTCTCGGTATAACTTGGTACCCATAGCCAAAGAAGACCAACATAACCACGTTTGTATGTGAATTTGGATAATTTTCTTACAAGGCCATGCCATTCAGATTGAAAAATTCACCTACAGTATTCTCTCGGATTGTTATCAAGGCATTCCAAGAATTTTTGTATAAAACAATGGTTGTTTACTTCGACGGCTGGACAATATATTCAATGCTTATAGAGCATGTGCAGTGGATCTGAGTAATGTTTGAAAGGTGCAGACAAATTCATCTATCTCTTAACATCAAGAAATGCATTTTTGCCACACCAATAGGAGTACTATTGGTCCATGTAGTATGCAAAGAAGGCATAAAAGTTGATCTAGCTAAAATCAAAGTCATTTCGGATCTAAAACCTCTAGTTAATCCCAAGAAGATCAAAATACTGCTAGGCCACATAGGCTATTATAGAAAATTTATCAGGCATTACTCTGATATGACTTTTCCATTGGAAGAATTGTTGAGACTAAATGTTGAATTCTATTGGATGCTAGAATGCGAAGAATCCTTTGAACTCCTTAAAAGGAAGATAGTGGAAGCACCAATTTTGATATTTTCAGACTGGTCAAAGAAATTGCATGTGCAAATCAATGCATCAGGTATTGCAGTAGAAGAAGTATTCACACAACCCGGAGACAATGAAATGGACTATCCAAATGCAAATGCCAGTCGAAAATTGAATAAAGCATAAATGAATTACAATTTGTTAGAACATAATTCAAGTGCTCTTTTTATCAATTAGTTCCAATTACAAACAAGGTTTAGGAGCAAGCAAGACACAAAGTTGTACACAATATAGAACACATAACTCTATTAGAAAAATGTGTTTATAGCCTTCACCTCTCATTCCTAAAGGATTTTCTTCCAACAACTTTGCTAAGACTATCAACCCTTTTTACACAAATCATGGACATGCTAATAAATAATTAATGCATGCTCTAGTTTGATTAGCTATAGATTTTGGCTCAAAACTATTGACAAAACTATATACCAGCTCTTAATAGGTGGTAGATGCCTCACAATTCAAACTCTAAAAAAATCTCACACCAAAAGAAATAAAACAAAAGCCTAATCACAAATATCTTAGATGATATCTATCTATCTATCTATCTATATAATTTTTTGTCATTTTAATTTATTAACATTTTATTATTTTACCAATCTCATTTTAATTTATTAACATATTATTAAATTGCATATCTCTTTTTTTCGCATAACAAAATCGTAATTTTATTTATCAGAAAAAAATAAAATTACATTGAATAAATACATGCTGAAAAGCATATATTCCTTAATAAAGCAAGCCATTACTTGTTGATCCAAAAGATGTCTAGTATATATAAATTGTCTGAGTGGAACTAACTAAAAACAAATGACATAACAAAATGAGATCTGATAACATAGACCGTATATGCCACCTATCCCATGATTCGAGTACTATGTTGGTTCATAATTATAAACAAAAAACTAGCAGATATCATGCTGGAAACCTTGGGTCCTCATGAAAGGGTCAAATGAAACTTGTCTGTGTAGAGGTTCTTTACCAAGAAAAGCAAAAACCAGTCATGATGTTATATATGCAAAAGTACTATCTAATTCATGAGTTAGATACCAACATAAAGCTTTGCCTATCGAAAAAAAAACTATGGTAAAGAACTATCGCCCCTCTATCACCCTGGGACCTTCGCGGAAAGGACTATGGTAGAACTCGAAATGATCATCGTTGGAGTGTTTCAAGATGAGCCATTGTCCTTGAGCCAGCTAAAGACCTTCTTTAGAAAGGGTGTTTGCCACCTGACTGCGTTCCATGCATACATGTTGACAAGAGAAGGTGTCATAATTTCTTTTTATGAGCAAGACTTCTTCAAGGAGGTTTGACAAATGTATATAGTGGCATCTTTGAACTTCCTTAACCCAATTGATGACAACCATAGAGTCCCCAAAGATTTGGATGTTTCTTCATCATTTCTCAAGAGCAAAAAGTAACAATTTTTTTAGAGATAACAGTTCAGCAAAATTGTTTGTTCCTTCCCTCAACTTGGTTTTAATCTTAAAGAAATGTGAATCAGATAGATGTAAAACTCTTCCTCCCCCGCACATTGGAGGTTCTCCCTGCGATGCCCCAATAAAGAAACCCCAAGGCTAAAGTTTATTAATAGATTCCTCAGTGACAACTTGAATAGAGCGGGCTCCTTTCTCTTGTGGAAAGAAAAAGATAATTCCAATCCCTTGGGACGCAATAAGTTCAAGAGTTAAAAGTTTGTCTTGAAAGATAGAAGAGTTCTTGGAAAGACATAATCCCCAACTTAGGATAAGGGGGAATGCTTTGATAGGACGATTGGCATCGTTTTTTAACCAAGAGTATCGAGCCTCTTCCATATTATTTCCTTGCCATAAATAGTTTTGCCCCAACAACTTGGAACTTTCTTTCCACACCATCTTTGTAAAAGGACAAGAGAGGAACAAATGAACAACTGACTCCGAGTTTGACTTGCATAATTGGCATTATCTTGGACCAACTTTCTGCCTTTTTTTGAAAGTTATCCCAATTTGGGGCTTTGTTTTCAAGCACACACCACATAAACAACCTGGCTTTGAAGGGACATTTTAGCTTCATAAGGCTTTCCACCACCATTTTGCTTCTCTATTAATAATTTTTAAAATTAATTGAGTGTAACCTTTATAAAGTATAACTTCCTTTTCTTTTTTGAAGGGACATTTTAGCTTCACAAGGCTTTCCACCACCATTTTACTTCTCTATTAATGATTTTTAAAGTTAGTTGAGTGTAACCTTTATAAAGTATAATTTCCTTTTCTTTATAATTATTCATGATGTCCAAATATGGAGAAGGCTATTCGTAATCTCCAAAGGAGAAACATAACTTCAATGAAAGAACCTAATTAACCCATATGTGGCCATCATCTCCCCAAACATCATAATTACTAAACATCTAATAATGCTGACTCTCACGTTATACTGTTCACAAACTTTGGCCTGCACGATTAAGTCCAAAACCATATGCACTTTCTAGACTTTACTCGGCCATGCCTATGTGAAGCACTCACAAGCGTTTCACTATTTTTAATGGATTGAATGGAATGTCCTTGTGTGGTTTAAATTGTTCATCCGATAGAGAGAGATCCGACTCCCCCTCTGTAAGTCTGCCTCCAACGGTTATGCTAGCTATGGCTGTGGTTCCAAGCACAAGTATCTCCGTTTGTTCATCATCATATCTCCCCACAGACTCCACTAACACATTTCGTTCCAGGGCTCCACATTCATGCAGGCTAAGTATTAGTAGTTTTCGGTGCACTTTTCCCCTAAATAATAAATTATGGATAACGGCGGGAATAAACCAGCCAGGATTTAGCAGCTCACTCCAATTTATCAGGTCTGCAGTTGCAACCGAGGAGGAGCTGCAAAAGGCTTCAGGTAGGCCTCTTATTCATATGTCCCGACGTGACCAATTTGACTATTTTATCTAAGCTCACTTCTTTTTTTTTCCACCTTTCTTCAGCTGTTGGTAGACTGATATCGATTGTTATCTACTATGGAGTTTGGTTTTGTAATTTAGCACCATTTCATGCTTTCCTAGATTGAAAAGAAATACATGCACGTTCTCCTCTGTTTTGCACACCCCTGAATGGATTAGAATTGTGCAGAATTGTGAATCCAAAAGGTCCAAGCCCCTAATTTCACAGAGAGAAGCTAGGTTCATTCTATAGCACTGGTAGGGTGATCATTAGATTATTTGTGTTTGGGGGTGCCCATGTTACGGTGCATTGAATTGGGTACATTGAATATTGACACTCAAATCTATCTAAACCCGGGTCTCATATGCACCTTGAAGTTGTGAAGGTTGAGGCTTGCATATCTTGAGTTCTCACAAATGGTGATGTATTGGTACTTCAAGATTGTATGAAATTTTGGAATTCAAACTATGCAACCTCAAGCCTCGCAACCTTGGGGGGTGCATATGAGACTCATGTTTAGGTGCGTCCTTATAAGATTACCATCAAAATTCGAGGCATTGTTTCATCACGCACAATGATAAGCTGATGTGTGATAAAAAGATGAAAACAGCAGTTTTGTAGTAAAAAATCATCTGAAATCTCAACAAAAAATTATTGTCTTAAAAAGCAACCGAGCATCGTCAAATACTAGGTTTTTTGGGGTTGTGCTTTTGAATTTTGATGTCCCATTCTTACGTTATAATAGCATCTTGAATAGATGTATGCTGAATATATAAACAATCATGTAGAGGATAAGATGACAATTGGGAGCACCCTTCGTGGTTGATGTCTATGTGAAAAGCTTTGTACAAAAGTCTTCAACATTTCATTTTTTTCCATTTAACAAAAACATTGCAACTTCTCCAATGAATCTTTTTCCAGAATAGCATATACCCAACATGCATTACATCCAAAGTTTAGGGACTAAAACCATAAATGTTGGACAATCCTGTCCTTACTATGTAAGCTACGAACATCTTGCTGTTTTTTGGGTATAGGTAAGTCACGGATAACAATAACTTTGGCAGGGTCAACTTCAATATCGGAAAAGGATATATGGTGCCTTAACACTATTCCCTCCTTCGTTGGCACACAATATCTCTTATTACTGAGCGATAAGTTCATATCTTGACAGTGGTGAAGCACATTTTAAAGATTACCAAGGGCTTCTTCATAGGAGTTACCATGAACTGTGAAGTCATTTATATAAACTTCTACTCAGTTATGAACTAAATCTGAAAAGATGCTGAGAACAGCTCATTGAAATGTGGTAGGGGCATTACATAAACTGAAAGGTAGAACCCTATAAGTGAATGTTGTTTTGTCTTGGTCCTCAAGGGTAATTTGCATTTGGTTGTAGCCACTAAAGCCATCAAGGAAGGAGAAATACTTCTTTCCTGACAAAGCGTATAGGACTTGGTCCATGAAGGGCAAGGAGAAGTGGTCCTTCCAAGTATCCTTGTTGAGCTCTGATAGTCAACACACTTTCCATTTCTGCCCCTTCTCAGGGACAATGACTAGTGGGGAAATCCACTCACTTTCAAAATTGGGTATATAAAACCAACATTTAACAATTTTTGTAGATCTACTTCGACATTGTCTTAAGGGTAGGATTCATTTTTTGTTGAAGTCTTCAACTTGAAGATGTCAAATTGGTTGAGAGTCGTCCTGAAAATAAATATTATGTTAGCAAATATTGGGGTCAATGACCTTCATGCCCTAACAATCCCAAGCAAAAACATAATTGTGGTCTTGAAGAAAGTAAATTAACTCTTGTTGCTGCTTGGAATTCAGTTGGCTATCAATGTTTAAGGTTTCTTTTCCTGGAAGAATTTCCGCTGTAGAGATCAAAGGGTTAAGGTTTCAGTGGTGAAGACATTATCTAGGTACCTAACATTAGTTAAGCCCCCACTTGTACTTGCAGATTCATCTTTTGCTATTACAATTTTCATTCGGTCTCCATCATTGAGTTCATTTTTATCAAATTCTTCAAGACATTCCTGAATGCTAAATTCCTCAAATTCTTCATCATTGTCTTCATCAAGTTCTTTTAATGCCAAAGCTTTATCGATTGTAATGATAGGTTGAGCAACCATTCCAAATAGTGCATCCCCTTCTTTTGGACCCACCCAAGTGGCTCCGGGGGGGGGGGTACAATGTGAGTTTCTTAAGTGACTAACCATGGGTAATAGTCATGTCCCCCAATATGCAACTAATATAGGCATCGACTATTGCCAACAATGGCCTACCAAGAATCAAGAGATAGCCATTGAGTCTGGATTTTGTTTGCAACACCATGAAATCTGTAGGGTATTGAGTATTCCCATGACTCTATTAAGACTACAATATCCTCTAGCATTCCCTCAATCTTGACACTAGACATATCAACCATTTGAAGAACACATGCGTTTGTTTTAACAACCCTTGGAGCTTCAATTTTTCCATTGTATCCTAAGTGATTACATTGATGGCTACACCTAAGTCAACGAAAGGTGTTTTGGGTAGTAAGGTAGTTATATATGTGTATGTCCACTACAAGGCTGCCCCATGTTTGAATATTTAGGAGTAAGGACATTCCCCAGCATAAGGTCAGCAAGATGACTTATGACATGGATGGTTTGAGGATCCTTCCTCTTTCTTTTTGGTTTCTTGAGACATAATTCTCTAATAGCCTTGTTGTAGATAGGCATATCTTTGATGGCTTCGATCAGAGGGATTATAATAGATGGATTCAAAGCTTTCCTAAGAAGTCAAATCAGGTTGAGGAGATGTTTTGGTCTGTTCTAGCCTCTTCGGAAAACGTGGATTGCTTTTCAGTTTTCCTTGTTGAGGAGGTTGTTGTGGTTGATCCTGGTGGGTTGAAGGTGGATTCTGTAACTGTTATTCTTCAACTGGTTTAGTGATGATAGGTGGTAAAGGATTTGCCACCAGCTTCCTTGAACGAAGGCAAAGCTCATTGCAATCTATAGGATCCAAAGAGTAGGTTGGATATGTTAGCATCTCATTACTACATACTGGTTTAACCGACTTATTAGTATTTGGGTTTGGTGCTGGCTGGGCAGGCAGTTGTGGCTGTCTTTGAGGTTGTGAATTGTTGTTTTGCATAGGAGGTGGCAACAATAGTTGTTGCTATTGTGATGGCCATCCTTGTTGGGATCTCCAAGGTTGTTGAGTAGTGGACCATTACATTTGTTATTGCTATTGGTATGGGAAGAATGATTGCTTCTACCCTTGAGGTGTTGAGTATTGCCATGGTTGTGGAGATGGGGCTTGTGTGGGACATTGCTGGGGAGTTGGATAGTACCAATTTGTGGGAGAAACATGGACTGGCCCAAACATAATCAAAGTACTGAGGATGTTGAGGTACTCCTTGCCTTCTTTGGTTGATGAAGCAAACTTGCTCCATGTTCTCTTTAGCTCCTTAGTACATTGCTTGTAAACCAAGCAATTGTGGGCATTGACTTGTATTATGGTTCTCCGACCAAATGTTATAGACCTCTAGTGTTTCTTAGTACATTTCAAACAAAAGACTGCTAGAGCCTTTTTTACCTCATCTTTTTTCTTCTTAATTTGGAGGGTGTTGAATTGCATGGCTATCAAATGCAAAATGCCAGTTTTCATATCCTCCAACAAATTGCCAATTTCTGTTTTGGTCACCCTAGCTGCTGTTTTTGAGGATTGTACAACAATCCCTCTAGGACCTTTATTCATCATTGTAGTAGCTCTAGAATAATTCTTGAATTTTTTTCTAATCTCGTCATAAGTGCACTTGGAGATGTTCCCAATTGCAATAAGATATAAGGTCTCCATCCATTCTTCTCTAACTCTCCTCAAGAGTACCAGCTTGAGGGAATTGATCTAATTTATAGTTGGTAGTTCTTTTGTAGCTGAATTGGAATCGCTGAGCATAGTCCTCCAATGACTCATCATCCCCCTATGTCATCCGGAAAATCTCATCTCTGGTATCTTGTGCCTGCAGTAATCCCAATATTTCTTTGTGAAGATGCTCTTCATTTGTTCCCAGGTATGAATACTATCCCATCAAGACTCATGAACCAACAAAGTGCTGCCTAATTCAGGGTGGATGGAAACAATTTGAGCATTTGGGCATTAGTCTTATAGCCATAAGTTATGCAGATTACTTTAAATTCAAGTAGGAAAGTGTTAGGGTCCTCTGTGGCAAGCCCATGAAAATGAGGAATGTTAGAGGGATTAATGTTCTTTATTCTCACTTACTCCTTTACGTCACGAATGGGGAACTGGAAGAACATTGGATCCTCTTCTCCTCTCTTGTTTGTCATATTGAATAGAGAGAAATCTCCAAGAGTATGAAGAAGATTCATGATCTTCTGATCTTTCCTGTGTCTGAGGTTTATAAATATTATTAGCAATCCTAACAGTGACTTTTGCAATTGCTCCTGTAGAAATATCTTAGCAGTTAATCTTTCTTGTTTGGTTCTAGGCTTCTCAGCAATTTCTTCTATTATTCTTTCTGCACTATATATGCAGCCCCCTAGGCCTCAAATGTTGCTGAAATATTACTATTTTAGTTTATAATTGCTGTGGAGTTATTGATGCAATTAAACTAATTAAACTAATCCAATCTCATATAAAAGGAGCTTTGGAATTCTATAATTCAAGTCATCCAAGGCATAGAGTTCTCCTTGGCTCTCTAGGCTTGATTGATCAACATAAACCACACTTGCAGAAATTAAACCACAATGTTAAAAGTAAATCACATGATCCAAAGCATGAAGCTTATCTTATATAAAGCAAGAAGCAATCTAAAGCGTGCTTAAATTAATCAATACAACAACTCTTCATCCAACCACATGGTTGTGGTATGCTGGCAAAAGAATCTAGGAGAAAGTGCAACTACAAAATGAACTATTGTAATTAAACAAATGACTATTTCTTGACTTTTGTTGAAAACCAATGTGGTAAACCGTAAATCTATTAAAACTCTTTGGATTAATAATGGTAGGGATTATGTTAATAATTTTTTTGAGGATTTTTGCACCAAGTTTGGCATTTCTTGTTAGTGCATTGTTTCTTATACTCAATAGAATGGTGTCATGAAAGGGAAAATAGAGCTCCTGTTGTGATGTCTAGGTGCATGCTCCATGCTAAGGGAATGGGCTAAAAATATTGGGTTGAGGGAGTGAGTTGTGCATGTTACATTTTGAATTGCATTCCTATTAGGGTTGTTAGGAATGTAACTCCTAAAGAGGTTTGGCATAGCTACAAGCTAATTGTTGCTCACTCGATGGTCTTTAGATGTGATGCTTGGGCCCACATTTCATATGAGAAGGGGAAGAAGTAGGAACCGAAGAGTCACAAATGCATCTTTGTTGGTTACAATGAGGAGTCCAAGGCATTCCTCTTGTATGATCCAACTTCTACAGAAGTCATAATTTAGAGGGATGTTGTCTATGAAGAGAAGTCTCCTTCCCCAGGCTCACCTTTTCCACCACCTCTTGATTCTTTTGATATTTGTCATATTGATGTTTTGTCTTTGTCTAGATTATATGTTTCTATTGTTTATGATGGTGATATAGGGGTTGTTGAGTCTCTTGGAGACGATCCTTGTGCATTCAAATATACTTTTGTTGGAGAGGCTTGTTGTCCCAACTAGTCCACAAAACTCATTGAGATAGTAGGCTACGATGTTGGTTATGTCTCCTCCCCCTCCTCCTCAGTGGGAGACTCCTCCTATAGGGCTTGAGGACATCCTCCAGGCGCCTATAGTCAATACATTTCTTTCAGGTTCTTGAGAGGGTTCCTCTCTTCTTTGGGACTACTACTTGTATCTTTTTGTTTCTTTGAGGTTAGATTTTAGATTCTAGGTTTTTGATCTCAGAAGCTAGATATACTTTTATAGGAGTTGCACTCGCACTCTCACTATGTATTGTTTTGATGGACCTAGCAATGCCTTACTTGTTTATGGTCACTTGTTGGAAATTAATAAAATTATCTTATCTATCCTAGAACTCAAAAAACTTGTGGCTTGAAGCATCATGATAATTTTGATCTAATGTTGAGGTTCATGGCTACATGTGATCTTGATCCAATGAAGAAGCTTGTCACAGATAAGAGTGGTAGGATGTTATGGCATAAATATACAACTTCTTGATGAAAAATCATACTTGGGAGTTGTTACCTTTTCCAGTAGGGAAGAATATTGTTGGATGTAATGGGTCTACAAAGCCATGTTTTCTTTAGATGGTAGTATTGAGAAGGATAAATCTCAATTGGTCGCACAAGGATTCTCTTAGAAAGAAGGTATCAACTACATTGAGACATTTGGCACTACTGCCACACCATTCAGATTATACTTTCACTTCTTGCTAGTTTTTCAATTGGAGGTTCACTAGATGGATATGAAGTGAGCCTTCCTTGAGGAGATCTCCATGAGGAGATCTATATGCAATAACACCTTGGTTTTCTTTAGGCTGGTACTTTTGTTCTTCACTTCTAAAGTTCTATGTAGGTTGAAGAAATCACTTTATGGGTTGAAATGGGCTCCTAGGGTGCATGGTATGAGAATATTGATAATTTCTTTGTTATTATTGGTTTTAATGGTTGCAAGTTAGAGCCTAGTTTTTGTATTCAACATAGTAGTGATGATGTTCTTCTACTTGTCCTATATGTGGAGGTTTCACCATTTGCTAGTTAGAACTTAATCTTTATATTCAACATGTTAGTGGTGATGTTCTTATGGTTGTCCTCTATGTGGATGATTTGATTCTTATGAACAATAGTATTGACATGATCCTTGGCATGAAGAGAATATTTTGAGCACTTTTTGATTTCTTTAACATAGGCTTTCTGGACTATTTTCTTGGAATGCAAGTTATGCGACTTAATGATGGCATATTTGTTAGGATATTCCTATACTCCATCCTAGTCCCACCAGTATTTTGATCATTTCCATTTTTAGTCATGCATGCACTTTTAGGGTTTGCATGCATTCTAGGGTTTGCATGCATCCCAGTCATTAGTCCAACACCTAGCCCTCAGTTAGCCAGCCCCCAGGAGCTTCTCACTATTCAATTTTAGCCCTCCAGTTGCTTAATGCGCCCTTCTTCCTTGATTTTAGGGAGCAAATCGCCCTTCTTCAGCTACCAGTCCAGTTGTCTTCAGTTTACACTCAGTTACACTCAGTTACACTTAGTTACAATCAGTTACAGTCAGTTACACTCAGTTACACTCAGTTACACTTAGTTACACTCAGTTTCACCTACCAAAGTTTGTTTGACTGATGGTTGATAGTTACTTGAGCATTGATGACTCCACTGATGATGATGAAGACTTCCAGTTGTGCTCCAATGATCATGAGGACACCTAGTTGTACTCCGATGACACTCTATTGATCTTATGATCACTCTGAGAGGCTAATTCGAATTTCCACCTTAGGCATTCGAATCCTCTCTACCATTGTACTATTTATTTGTCCATACTGTGATTAATTAATTAGTGTGCGTGAAGTATTATTGCTTCTATCTGAGTTCTACTGTACCATATTATTCTGTTGCTCATTATACTGTATTGTTCACTCTTCTTCTATTTTCCTGCTTAATCATAATTACTCTTGTGAGGTATACATCATCTCTTAGATCTGCTGTGAGGATTTTCACAATATTCTCTGCATTTCCTATGTATGCCCTTGATCTAGTGAAGAAGTTTTACATGGAAGATTGCAAAGGTTGCAAATATTCCCTACCCCTTTTGAATCTAGAGTCAAGTTAATTGCTCGTTGTACCTCTCTAAAGGTTGATGCCACTTTGTATCTGTTACTGCTCAAACTATCACCCTTCCAAAAGTCCACAAAGGTCGATGCTAAGAGTGGCAACTAGTCAGGTGATGCACCCATTGTCACCCAATGCATTTCCCTCTCTTTTTAGGCTTGCTCCTTTGGCCACGGGAGGCTTCCCAAATGAGTATAAAAGTAGCCCTATGAAGCACAAAATGAGAACAATTCTACTTCTAACAAAAACCCTCCTATTAGATTAATCAACCAGTGCTTTATGGAGTCAATAAAATATTCAAATAAACACTCAATGACCAAGCACAAGGCTAGGAGGTTAGGAGCAATATGATTTAACACTATCTTGTCATTAAAATATATCAATGAACTCAATACAAAACCAGCATCAATAATTTGTATGAAAATTTTAATTAAACTCTTGAAGATCACAAGTAAAATACCTTTTACCTTTGCCAACCAATATGAGACTTGTAACCTTTTATTGTAGCTCAAGTTGGCAAAGTCCAGGTCAGTATATGACAGTCCTGTTGCTGCCGAGATGCACACCTGGGGGGGAAGCGCAGCATAAATGTTTCGAAGCTGCTAGGTGTGGCCTTGGGGGCAAGTCTCGAGTTAGGTTCTATCACCTGATCCTGACTCCTCCGTTTAGGAAAACTCCTAACGAAGCTAAGGGGGGTAGACCCTAATAAAGAGTTTCTAAGGCTCTTAAATTTATTTGGTTGTTACAGATGAAAGTAAGTTGTTTTTAGGAGTTTTATAATGATGACTAATAATCAACACAAGATATTGCAACTTTAAATTTGATCAACAACATAAATATGAATGCATTCACGACATAAGATAGAGAACTTAAAATATAGCTAATAACAAGACCAGTGCCGTGGAGTCAAAATAAAATAGTGCTTGGTGTTGTAAAGAAAACTGTTGTGCAATGCTCTTGGTCAATTTTAGATTATTAGGGTGAAAATGATTAGGGGGAAAATGGGGATTCTCGATATACCTTGTGGTACGGGGAATATGTCCGAAATGTGATCTAGGTGGCTCTGTACAAGGACATGTGGGCTGGGATGGAGTCTCGAGAGCGGTGTTCAACACTACGCCAACAAGGATGTAGTTTAACTGTGCTCTGAGGTCACCTCCTAGTGGTTCTCGCTTCCTTAGTCAAAATTTCCCCACTTTCAATCACAGCGTGGCAACGCCGGATTTTCGTTGGTTAAGGGGACTTAATTTTATTAAAATTGAAGTTCTTAGCTTAATGTGAGAATTTATTAAGTGCTACAGTTCCACCTGTGGATGGAAAAGAGCGAAAATGTTTATTCAAGTTGTTTGTACAAATAAGATGTTACACTAATTACTAACGACTATGTGTCAAATTTTTGATCATCCACCACTAATCGACAAAGCCTTTAGGTGGTGGTGAGAGCATACTTCGTGGCAACAAGTCGGCTTATTTGATTGTGAAAAAAGGAAAAAAAGATGTAAACCAAATAAACAACAATGATACAAAAAAATAACCCAAATAATGAAGATGCAAAAGAAATACAGGTTTTCTAATTATCTACCCAAGAGTCTCTTTTAGGTCGGAAGACCGTACTCGGGAGAGCAAGGGGGTTAGTATTTAGTTTATTCCCAAAATAAAGTAAAGTAAAAACTGAAAGAAAAGTCTAGATCTAGTAAGCGAAACTAATCTAAAGCAAAATGTAAAGGAGACAAGTACAAGATTCCCCAAAATGGGGGAAGGGGGTGTGGGAGCCTTAAATCCCACCTGATCTTTATTAATTTATTACAAATCTTAACTCTCCGACAGAGAGCGCTCTTGATCCGTAAAAACAAGATTCAAGAGACTTTTAAAAAAAGCTTGAAAAAGCTAAGTAAATGCAAGGGGTTGAAATATGTCCTCTTCAAGGTTCAAACTTCCCAAATTTGCTCAAGTCCTTCGCTTTTCTATGACAAAAAGACAAAAAACCAGCGAACAACAAATTTATTATTAAGGGATTAGTAAAAATTACAATAAAATACAATATTTGGTACTTGCAAATGATAGAAAATAATTTACTAGTTCAAGTACTAAAGATTCATGACTAGATCTAAGCATGAGATAACAAACTTAAAGCATTTTTTAGATCTAATAACATGTAAACAAGTAAACAACTAATGATGAAACTTTCTTAGATCTAATTTACTTGTATTGAAAAGGTAACCGAGAAAATAAGAGTCTTGAGTTTTTTGAAGGGATGGAAGGAGGACTTCAAGCCTCAAGCTTGATCTTTATTGAATACTTTGGAGTGCCTGCAAACAAAAGTATTAGCTCGAAAGTGCTGAAGAGGGGAGAGGATGCAACCGAGCTCAACTCCTCCTTCAGATCTGTAATCTTGCACAACTATAAGAAACACTTGCCAATGGTGGATTAGATCTAGTGTGCATGCAAAAAAGAGATCAAGAGAGCCTCAGTACAACCGAGTACAGTTGGCTACTCCTGTGTCTCTTGAAAACAAAACACAAATAAACAACTTAACAACCGTAAATGTTTACTCTATGATTATGAACAACCTTCTAAGCTAGATCCATTACCAATATTGAAACAAGAGAAAATACGTGGTACAATATCACCTCAATAACATAGCATGGACCTCCAAAGTCTTTCAATATTATTCATCAGATACAACAGTGTTATAATGGGCAGAGGTTCCACCATCCGTTTGAAAGCAATGGAATGGGCCTCGTTTATATAGCAATTACAAGAGGAGAGGGCGAGTGAGTGAGCCAAGAGGCTAGCGCATGAGATGGAGGGCGAGAGCTTGGAGTGGTGCGCAAATCTCAAAACAAGGAGTGACTTACGTATGATTGGAAGTTTGGAGTTATGGGTTGGTGTGATGGGATGAGGTGGCTGCCACCTCATGAGAGGGGTGCTCCTCTCCCTTTGGAACCAACGCCCAATACCTTTGCAAACTTCCATGCGAGTGGTGAGCCGCCCACGTGAGGAGAAGGGCGCATTTCAAGTTTGATATATGCTCTCTATCCAAACTTTTATTATATAACATGTGATTTATTCCATTAGTGTGGTCGCCCTTCACTAGAGATCCACATTGAACCCTTTCACATCATTTTTTTATTCATTTTTGGACTTTTTTGATTTTTGACTTCAGTGCATTTTGTAGAACACTTCGTATTTAAGTGCCGTTTTGTAGCACTTTTAGGAAAAAATGCCACAAATGACCTTTTAGTCGCCCGAAACCCAAGAAAAGTGTGTCCTAGGTTAAAGAGGACGCTCTGAGTGTGAAAATGAGCATCCCCACGCCAAAATCAGCCTCCAGATCAGGCTTTTATTACAATTTGAATTTTTCCTATTAAACCATTAAAAAATGGTCTAATTTTATGGAAAAAAAATATTTTTATCGGAATGAAACCAAACTCCTAGGGGACCTAGTGCATGTCCATACGACTCAATTTAGATGGCTAGCATGCAAAAAATACATAGACACATAGACTTTAATAACCTCCCTAGGTTCGACCACCATGGTAAATACTCTAGCTTTGGAGGTGTGAGTGAAAAACTCAGGAATTATACGCCATTGAAGCGCAACGCATAATTCCTAAGGAAAAAACACTCTAGAGTATCCCCATGACAGCTAAACCTAAGGTAGGCCAAGCCTTTTACAAACTGACCATGCTTAGACCAACTTATTACAATTCCCCCAAGGGGGGCTGGACATGCAAATTTTACGCCAAAAATTTGGCCTGATGAACTTCTAAACACTGACGATGAACATTGAACATGTTCATAACCCTGGCGGCTCGTAAGAAATCCACCTAATGTACAAATTAGGAGGTAACAAGTCTAATATATTTCAGACCTGTAGCAGCTTGTTAAGAGGGTATGTGAGCTGATTGAAAGCCTTTAAAACCCCTCTAGGTGTTTAATAACACCTTCAGAAGATGAAGGTACCCCTCCTGGCCCTTTAGGCTTATTTCTAGCCCAATTAGATCGCTGTAAGTTACAAATTAGACCTTTGCTTAGGGCTCTAGCTTCCTATTGGGGTTGACGTCACCTTAGTTTAGGGCAAAACCACACAATAAAATGCAAATTTTTATGATTTTTTTACTTTTTATGGATTTTCAATAAAGTATATAACCCATAAATAAATAAACAACAGTACTCTTTTTGGATATTTGTAAATAAGGTCTATACAACACAGAAATATAACATAAATACAATAATAAATATTTTTGAATTTTTCAAAAACTATTTAATTTTTTTTATTTTAACTTAAATTTTGACAAGAAATAGTTATAAAATTGTGAAGAAGAAGGAATTGAGACCTATAGTCGTATTCTTAGGGCAATAAGAAAAATTGGGGTCAACACCCTCTCAAGAATTGGCGATTCAAATGCTATTGAATTAGGGCAAGGACTAGAAACCCTAGGTCATAGTAGTCCTTGACCTAATCAGAACAAGCAAGAACACCAAGGCCCTAAATAAGAGGGATTCTCCAAGAGAAATGCCTCACTAAGCAAGACTGACATAACATGAAATAAAACCCTAAACACCCTTACCTTGGTTGCTCAAACAATGCAAGACAAGAGACCAAAGATCTCACTACATTAATGAAGGGAAAGAGTATAGTGTAAACCCTAATGTCCTTCCTCCTCTTGAGTTGGCCTTGAAAGATTGCAAAGAAACCTTGAACATTCAACTTTATCCTTTGAAAAACCTAGAAAAGCTAAGAAGAGACGTGTGAGGTGTGCACCACTTAGAGTCTCATACACCACAAGAGAAATAAGATTCTAGTCATAATGATCCAATGATCTTCGTACAAATGAGAGGAGGGTGCTTTATTTATACAAGAAAAGGCCTAGCTTTTCCCTCCTCTATGCTGACTCGTCTAATTTGAGTTAAATTTCACTTTTAGGGTTTGTCACCCACAATCCGAGGGCTAAACCTAATAAAACATAAAAAATAATGACAAATAAGTGATTACGGCTTCAACAAATGAAATGTTGAGATTGGAAGGAGGGCATCATGACCCAACTAATCCCAACAAAGTGTTTTTTCCCTCAACGACCTCCTTGCTTGTTATGGCCTTCAAAAATTGCTTTTAATGGTGGACGATTTGCATTTCTTGACTAGGACCAAAAGAAAGGGGTAATATACAACAAATAAGGTCCAAGTGGGTATAATAGAGGTGTGCTAGAGCGGGTATGACAACCCTTACAAGCGCAATCACCTTTACAAAGCATGGAATCATGAGTGTGGCTAGGCGCTCCTAAGCCATGTGTCCTAATGGAGTCATCCCAAAGTGCACCAATACCTACCCAAGGCATAAATGCTTGACATGATGAGGAGTTACCACCCATCAAGGGGTAGTCAGTAGGGACACAAAACCAATACACCTTGAAATGAGGACCAAGAGGACCTGCCATGACCGACTAAGCGGTCTGGATCATCGATCGACCAATGTTTTTACATAAAGCAGGCCCAACTTGGCCTTTTATAATGGAAAAACGACACCCCTCCTTAGCACATCTAGTAGGGTACACTATAGAGAATCTGGGGCATAACAGTATCAATAAGATGTAGGTAGTTTTATTTATTTGATTCATTGTGTAGAGGATATTGCCTTTGTTGTTGATCTTCTTTATAGAAACTGTTGTCACACGATGTAGTGATATCTATATTGGTTGAGATTGATGATCGTTAGATTGGTGGAACCTCGGGACTTTGCCCCAAAGTGTCATGTCAGGTAGGGTCCTGTTATCACCAAACTTGTAGTTGCCCCTAGAGGTGGATCCGTGAGGATGGTAGAGGGGATGAGCAACCAAAGAGGTGAAACCAAGATAGGCTCAACTCCTAATGGATGGTTGTCACGCCAATTGAGGCAATCTTCACTTTATGTTATCTTAGCCCAAGACAACAATGGGGGAGACCTAGATCTACTCCCGATAGGAGAGATCATACCAAGACACCAGATCAAATCAAATAGGGATGAAGTACGTAAGGTGTATGGTGAAGTAAACCCTAGATCTATGGATGAAGTCAAAAGGTGAGTAATGGATTGGATCAAGAGGCTTAAGCAAGGTAAATTTGATCCAACGTGGTTATGCAAGTGACTTATGAGATTAAACACTAGATCCATAATCAAGGTACTAGCCAATGATGAGAAATCCACTGCCTTGGGAACCGTGTCCAATGCAGGGTAGTTAGGGACAAGATTGGGGCTAACCAGTACCAAAGATGGACTTGTTTGACAGGTATGACAGTATCAATGCACCCAAGTCTCAGAAAGGAGGTCAAAACACTGAAAAATTGGCCAAGTCAAGAAAGTCGTGAGGGTTGGGAGAAGCTCAGTGCCTAGGAAAATGGGACAATGGAGTCCCCAAGGGTGATGCCCTTGAGAACCCACCTTGCAATTTTCCTGATCTATAATACCCAGAAAGGATTCGCCAATTGATCAAGGGGTTTGATCTCTAGAATTTTTAATTGATTTTAGCTTAGGGTTTTAACAGTAAAGTGGAGATGCCAATGGATTGGAACCAAGAATTAGTGAACAAACCTGTGGATCTTACCTGGATAACCTTGTAGATGCTTGATGATGATGATCTATGCAAACCCGATCAATTTGAGAAGATTTGAGGTAGTTTTCTAGGAAGTGGATTTGCCCAAGGAAGCCAATGCGTGCTCTCTCCTGCACAACACACGTCAACCACATCAGATTTGATGCATAAAGAGATAAAGACTAATGCCACAAGAGAAATAACAGAAAGATAGCATAGATCACAATGATACTAATGATAACCCCCTGATACAGCAAATGCCAAGCCAAGTGAGTTGAGGAAGCCCTACAAAAACGCCCAAGTTGAAGTTGCCCTCCTGTAGACAAGACAAAGTTTCCAAAAAATATAGATCTTACCACAAATATCCAAATGCTAGGATGCAATAGACTTTACAGTCACCATCGAAGAACACCAGATGCAAAGGAGACCCAAGAATTTCCACAAGAAGTTTTTCTATTATCAAGATTCCAAGAGCCAAAGACCCTTTACAATGAGAAGCTCTCTCCTTTAAATAGGATGGAGAGATACCAAAACCCTAACCACCTTTTGAATGGATGGCTAGGATTAAAAGATCAAAGCGATCTAATCAATGGTTGAGATGAGCTCAACATAAAAGTACATGGATCAATATAATAATATAATACATCAATGGACCAAATTGCCCAAGTAGAGGGGGTCCCACCAAATGTCAATGGATAAACGTAAGATCTAGCTCGTGGTGGGTCCAAGGGGCAATATCTAGCACCCTTGGTCAATCCCCATGGCACTTTAGCATCAAAATAATAATCTAAGCACCAAATCGTGCTTCTCTGGAAAAGTCGTGAGCCTTTGGAGGCTCCAGAAATCCATAAAAAATGCCGAAGTGATGAGTGTAGGCCCCACTGAATGATGAAACTGTTGGAGAAGGTGTGGAAGACATCCAACTCATCATCAAATATCATCCCATGCCAATCCCTTGCCTTAGTAGCCCAAATCGAATCCTTCAGTAGCCATTTTTACCATTTTTAATCTGCCTTGGGAAGTGTGAAACTACCCAAACTGCCTCCTGGAGTGCCTGTGCTGTCAAGGTGAGCCCACCAGGCACTCTGGGAGGAGGGTAATATGGTAATAACAAGTGGCTGGACCAACCCCTCCATGCACAACGCGCTAGGTGAACCAATCAAATCTCACCCCTGCTCTGACAGGCCATCTGACAGGAAAAAACTGCATTAGGATAGCCAACTGTGGCTAAAAATCATTGTAATTGCCTGGAACTGAAAACAGATTGTCTCATTGGACTCAGAGAGCCCAAATTCATCTAAGGTGTGTACTCATACATCCTATGGATCTCTGCATGATCATATAAAATATCCAATGTACCCGACAGACCAAATAATAATAATCTGTAAAAGTGCTGAAAAGCACAAATCATCATCATAAGCCTGAAACCACTGCATAGAACCATCTGGTGACATGTACCAGACCATATATCATATCTCTGCATCATCTGAAGTCTGCCACCTCATGTCCCGTGGTTGACTTTTGGTCAAACTAGGTTTGACCAAGTCAACATGACCAATAATATAACTCAGGCTATCATCAAACTGCTGCAAGTGTCAAAGGTTAAAGCATGCTCTACAATTCATTCAAGTAACAATTATAACAAGAAGTAATCATTTCATTGGCGATCTAAAACCAAATATAAAGCGTTTTCAATATTTACTTATGACTCCCTAGACTTTCAAGACCATACTCACTTCATAGTTGTGATCAATTTGCTAATGAAGGGTGAGGGCTAAAAACTAAAAGGCTAGGCTAAAGGATGACTACTGACTTGACATTGTGACACTTTGGAAATGGAAAGGGAATACACACTCTAGCATATGCTGGACAAGCAGTAACACGAGGGATGGTAGTGTCTCACAGATGGGCAAGTTGTTCAAAGAGTGCTTATTCAACTTAGGCATCGTGTCTACTTTTATAAAAGATGATCCAAGTTCATTAGGATCCATTGATTTCACTTCATGGCCTTTTTGGCCTACATAACCCTTCGGATCTCAGGTGTGCTAAGAAGCACAACTAATTGCAGCTTGCATCCAAGGCATGTTTATACATATACATAAGGTCAACAATCATTTAGATATAGAGTTTAAGAACCATTGCTTTTTAGACCTTTCTTATACTCTTCAAGGAGTATTTATAGCTTTTCATTGCTCTTGCCCTTTACTCACGTGTGTTGAGAAACACATTCTAGAGTTTACAATTTCCATGGGTGAATTTACATAAGTTTCCATAAGTAGTACATGAGCTTTCAGTTTTAGCCAACACATCTTAAGTGACTAGGGGGACTTCGTACCAGTGCCAAACATGGGGACAACCGACCAGAATGATTTAGGACTACAATCCAACTCACCAAAGGTAAGTTCTGTCACCAACTTAGAGCCGGGACACAATAAACAGGGAAGCTCATCCAACACAGAGGCCAAAGTGGGGGTAGGTCCTCCATGCCACTAGTCAAATAGTAAGTCAGGGTAATAAACAAACTGGTAGGTAATGGATGGGTGAAGACAATGAATAATGAGACCAACACTAGCAAGCCAAAGTATGGTGAGAATGATCACCTCTATTCTCCCTAGGGAGGGTAAAACCAATGAGTATGGGTAGTGAACTTCTAAGTTTGAGTGGGAACAAATATAATATATATAAAAATACAACCAGGTCCACATATCTATATGATCGCCAGATCATGATACTAAATGCTAAGACATGCTACAAGAATGAATATAAAAGCAATATAACCATAACACCAGAATATACCTACTGAGTCATATACCTAAATGCACATAATTTGAACCAACATCTGTCCTCTGAAACTGCTGTTGTAAATCTGGGCAATACTGACTGCTCTATGTAAATGGCTAAATGGATACCTCGGTCATCTCTCTGAGTGTCCTGAAACTCAGTCATGGCATGGGGAATCAAACTGCTGTACCTGTAATAATCATGATCCATAATAGATGCTCATCACAGCATCTCACTGTAAGGGAACTGGCTGAAAAGTGTACTGGAATTTGAAAAATAGTGTATGGTAGCCCGACTACTATATATGTGATAACAAGTCCCCTCTTTTTAGGTTTCTCGGATCCACAGATAGTAGATCTAGACTGACCATGGGAGGTGTCCCGAGTCCAACTTTCTCGGATACTTGGCGGTGGAACCAACTTTCTCACAGTAGTTGAAGGACCGATTTCTAAAGGAACAGTGCACTTGAAGGTTTAGCCAATGAGGAACATGGCAAGTAGTTGAAGGACCGATTTCTAAAGGAACAGGGCACTTGAAGGTGCCCCGAGTTTGCTGCGGTTAATCGTTTGGCAGCTCACTTGGCCAGACTCGCAAGTCTCTGGTGAGTGAGACTACACTGGTTTGAAGCATATATGTATTATGGACTAATAGGCAAAAATAATGGATTTTCCTAAGTTATAGATTAAAAATGCCCAAGTCCAATTTTAATGATTTGGACTAGATTGTAAATTATATATTCAGATCAGATTTTGGCCTGTAAATGATTGGTATGAGCTTAAGACATCAATGAAATCATCCAAGGCATTTCTCCTACATCTTTCTCATGGTTTCATCAAGATTGGATTAATAGGCAATTATTAATCAGAGTTCGTAAGAACTGATTTTAAAAATGCCTAATTGTGGCCGAGCAAAATAAAACCATAGTGGGAGAATCTAATTGGCTGATTTACTGAAGTTGATCCTTCTCAAAGGTGACAAGGATGTCTAGACTCCAGTCAACAATTTGAGGGGATTTTGCCCAATTTGAGGGGAGCCCACTCATTAAGTCGACTTAGAGAGGGGCACACTTCTTCAAGAGGGGGGCATATTGCTTCATTTCCAACTCCTTGTTTATGATCCATCTCTCCAACTCAACACTACACATTAGGTAGGCGCCTCTATCATTGTGTCACTCAACACTTTAGTGATCTACATTAGCGTTTCCCCACTTGCTCCATCTTAGCCAAGTGCGCCCCACTATGAGTGGGGCAACTTTGCCACTTGTAATATTCAACATTTCTTGATGTAATCTTAGCCATTAGATTGTAAATGAGACTCAGGGCTTCATCACTTTGTCATTAGAGATTTTGCTCTCCTCTTGTTTTATAAAAGATAAAGGGCGCCCCCCATTGTAGAGGAGGCAGTTTGGAGAATGATAGAACAATTCTGATTTTTACTGAGTTTCTCTCTTGTGTTCATGGTGATTATGGTTCGATTTTGGTTCCTACCTTCCTCTATTGTTATATGTATGAGATCTGATTCAATCTGAGGTAATATTGTTGATGTTCATTTATATATAGTCTAGAAATTGCAACTTCTGTAATGTTTTGAAATTTTTTGGTAAGAAACATGGCTCAAAATTTTATTGCATTTGCCTTGCTTTCTGGGTTTTGTTCCTCTCCGCTTATACATCTATTCTCTAACTTGTTTGTTGGTTTTTCCTCAGGTTTTGGGACTTCTAATCGATTTCCATTTGCCAGAGTTTACTCAGTATTGTAGGTTGGAGGAGCACATGGTTCAAGAGGGCGCATCAACTTAGTCGAAATTATAGATTGCTCTAGGGTCTCTACAGTTCGTGGATTCTTCATGCCAATCAGTTAGGAGGGGTGAATCTATTCCATAACCCAACACCAAGGCATCGGGTCAAAGATTTTTTGAATCTCTTATATGTTTCTATGCATCCTTCTACTATTGACAATACAAATAACCTATAAAGCATTACTTATTATTCCTTCTGAAATATAATTCCTCTTTAATGACAGATACATTCCCAACAATGAACAAATTGTGAACTAAGTACAAGTTACCTCATATGTAGAGCATGGTACATCAAACCTCCAAAGAACACATCAAGATAGCCTCCAAAGCCTTCTTATTAATACTCACAAAGAAATATTACAAAAGAGTGCAAGCAGAGGTTCCACCTTCTGATGCAAACAAAGGAGCAAGATCTCTTCTTAAATAGGAAAACCAAGCAAAGGGGGGGTGCAAATCTCAATGAGGGCACATGAGTTTGAGAGAGAGTTAAATTGAACTTGATTGGATCCTGACTGAAACCTGATTGAAAGCCAATAGAAGGAGATTGCGCCACCTTGGATGATGGTTGGCAGTCCCAACCTCGAAGTAATCACCTCCAATAAAAAATCTCCACCTCACAAAGTCGCCCATGCATGGAGAAGGGCGCACTTCTCAAGGAAGAGTTAACTAGATCTTCACAGACTTGATTGGATTCGTTTATTTCGGAGCTCAGATCATCTTTAGTTAACTGCTCAGTCACTTTAGTTCAACTCCCGATCAACTCCATACACTTTCCATTGATTTAGGAATTTGTCTTTTCCTTTAATATGTCTTAATTTGACATTTATTTTGTTTTTTTGGGTTTTTCGAGCAAATATCATTTTTTGAGATAAATAATTGCTCGAAACTTAGGAAAAGTGGGTTTATGGGTTAAATGGGTGCTCTGGCTTAGAAAACGAGCATCCTATTGTCAATTTTTCCCACAAACCACTTAATTATTACATTTTGAAATTTTCCAATTAAACCATTAAAAAATGGCTTAATTTACAGGAAAAATCAAAATTTTCAAAACTTAAAAAAAAAACACCTAGGGACCTAGTACATGACCATATGACTTTATTTAAGTGTCTAGCATGTTTATATATGTTGACACATGAACTTTAATAACCCCCCAAGGCCTAACCACCAACTTGAGCATTCCAACTTTGGAGGTGTAGGAGAAAACTTGTTAATTATACTCGGCTAAAGGCAAAGCATAATTGACAAGGGAAAAAGCTCTTTGGAATACCCTCATTGGTTTCCAAGTCTTAGGAAGCCAAGTTACTTACAAGACCACCATGCTAGCAAACTTTATTACAAACCCCGTGGGGCATGGACATGCGATAAAAAATTAAAAAGGGGGCCCTGAAAAGGCCCAATTTGAACTTTTGAACACTGAAATGCACAAGTATTTGTGCTCTGGAAATCCATTGAGTGCAACTCAGGTGGTAACAGTTACTATGGCTTGTTTATGTATATCTATTTTGGTTAAAGAATAAATCATTCATTAGATTTCATTTTCAAGTTTTAAAAAGCTTAGATCTCATAGTTCTTTGAGTCTCATTTCTTTTAAAGTAGATCTAGCTTAGGAAATTTATTTTTTGGCAAGTATTTCAAAGTAGATGTTAAGCTTGTTTTCGAAGTACTTTCCTTTGATTATAAAAGTTTAAATCAAGCATTTTAGTGCACATCATATTGGTTGCCCAAAAGCAAGCCAAGATCCCAATGAAAGCTTGCTTTCCTTTGTTATTTTTTGCAATTTTTATCATAGAAATAACTTAGAATTTTTGGGGATTGTTCAAAGACACTCTTGAAGTGTTTTTGAGCATCTTTGGTATTTGATAGCTTGCTAATTTTTGCAGGTTTGACGAAAAAGAGAGGGAAACACTAGCCAAATTTCGAGATTTTGGGCCATTTAAAGCTTAGCAGAGCTCCCCTTCTTCCTGCTTGTCAATTTTCTAGCAAATTGTAAGCCTTTGGATTCTATTTCAAAAGGACTTGTTATCACACCCATAGTAGCTGGGCTATCATGATTGCAGAGCAGTTATCTGCATATTTTTGAGCTTTGCCTTTACACAGCTTCAGTGAGATCAACTATGATGAGCAATGTTCTTTGTGATCACTCACACATTAGAGCAGCCCTATATCAGACGTGTAACAGACCTTATGCCAAGGCTGAGCCTCTTGACCTCAGATTTGATGACCAAGATGACCTTTTGTTCCATACAGATGCAGTGCAGTGATTAGACTCTAGAGCTTCATCAACAGTGTTCTCAATGGTTACAGTTGGTCTAGATTACAGATGCAAGTATATGACCCGACAGGTATATGATGTGCATTGGTTTTATTATCTTGCTGTTTTGGTCATTTTGATAGCTTGATTTAGCATCTAGTGATTATGATCTGGCAGTATATCTATATAAAATGAAATTGGTTATTATTGATTATCTAAATGATTGTATTACTGACAATTAGAAGCTCTTGTTTTATACTCGTTGGTTTTATCCTCTTAGGAGTGTGGACATGATCATTCCCGCTTTTATGACTTGCTAGCTTAGGCATCACTTTCACTTTCTCCATCCATCCATTATCTTTCCCACTTGTGGTTCTTACCCTGACTTACACCTTAGTTTGTGATATGGAGGACTTCCCCATTTTTGCCTCTATGTTGGATAGCATCCCTGTTGGTCTGTGTCTCGGCTTTGAGTTGGCAACAAAACTTACCTTTGGTGAGTTGGATTTGATACCTTGATCACTCTATTTGGTTGCCTTGATGTTTTGTCTTGATTGTGGAAAATACCTATAGTTGCTTGATTTGTGTTGACTAAAACCTAAAGCAAACAATACTACCATCATTTACATATGGAAATTATTGTTATATCTTGTGAAATTATATTGAAACTCAAATGAAAAACACACCCTGGATGAGAGCTTGAGTAGCTGTGTTGTTAAACACATGCAAAATCTCCAAAAGGGTTGTGAAATGAAATGAAATGGAAACTCAAAATATCCCTGGATGAACACTTTAGTAGTTGTGCTTCTAAGCACAGGTGAAATCCCCAAAGGGGTTGCCAAATTAAATGAATGGAAATCTTAAAACACCCTGGATAAAAGCTTTAGTAGTTGTGCTTCTAAGTACAGGTGAAATCCCCAAAGGGGTTGTATAGGCCTAAAAAGCAGTGGCTAAACAAATGCTAAATCTAAAGAACTGTTGGCCAAAGAAATGAAATGTAATGATGAGATTTGTAGACATTTGCCAAGGTTGAAAAAGCACCTATCTAAACAACTTACCCATTTGTGAGACACTGCCATCCCCTGTGTATTCTTTATCTAACATATGCTTAAATGTGTAATACCCTTTCCCTTATCCAAAGTATCACAGTGTTGAGTCAGTCAAGTCATTCCCCTTTGCATAGCCTTGCATCCTTAGCCTTCACCCTCTACTAGCAAATTGATCATGTTTACAAAATGAGTATATGCTTGAGGTTCTTTTGAAAGTAAATTATTATTTTAACCTATGCTTAGTTATAATTATCTATTAACTGCCAGTGAAATGATGCTTGATGTCTTAAAAGTTTTGCTATGAGAATGATTAAAAGAGCATGTCTTAACCATTTGCACTTGTAGCAGCAAGCTTCTGTAGCCTGGGTCGTATTTTGATCAGTTTGACCGCGTTCAAACCTAGTTTGACCAAGGTCAACCTTGGGATCTGTGATGAGTTGGACCAGTGTTGGGATCTGTGATGAGTTGGACTAGTGATGTTGTATTATGTTGATCTATGGTCCTTGATATACTTTTTGATGACTCCATGTATTGGACACAGGTTTCAGATGATGGTTGATGCATTTTTTATTGATTATTGTTACTTCCAGACCATCATATTTTTATTTGTCCGGATATGATGGATGCTACTGGTGATCTTACAGGTTGACATGAGGTGTATGAGTACTCATCTCTAGTATATTTGGGTCTTCTGGATCCATTGAGACATTTAGTTTTCAGTTTCAGGCACTTTTAGTGATGATATGAGCAGTTCTTCACCTTTTGACTAGTTTGGCCATGCTAAGTTGGCCTGTCCAGTAGTTGCTTTGATGAGAGTCGTTGCCTAGGGTGCTACAGAGGAGAGGGGTGGTCTAGCCACTTGTCATTACCATATTAACCCCTCTTCGGACATGATGGTACATTCAGATTTTGTGCCTGGGCTCCAGGCAGTTGGTTGTGGGCAGTTTGATGGTTTTTCAGGTGGGATAAAAATGGAATAAAAAGGTCATTAAGGAAATCGATTTGGGCAATTGAGGCAAGGTTTTGGCATGAGGTCTGTTCAGAGGCCATCTATGGTGTATCCCACTCCTTCCAGATAAGCTTGCAACATTTAGAGGGGTCCACACAGTCTCCGGGTTGTGTTTTGATGAATTCTTCTCTTAGTTGAGGGGGCCAAGATTTGATCATTTGTTCACTTGGACATGTTATTGAGTCATATGTTATATTTTTGTGCCATGGGGTGATGCTAGTGAAGGATAATAAAACCTCCTAGCCCCACCATGTGGTCCTAGTCACTTGTTCTTGTCATCTTATGTGGCACACTTGTCTTCTAGTCACTTTTATGTGGTGCGCACCCCCCCTAGGGCATCTTTTAGTGAGTGCGCACCCCCTTCTAGTGAGTGATCCATGTTATATTGTACCGGCTCATCTTAACCATTGATTGTATTATTTTATCTTTTGATCTCCACCACTTATTTTAAAAAGTGGTTAGGGTTTTGGTCTCTCTCCTCCTATTAAAGGAAGAGCCCCCCCTATTGTAAAGGCACCTTTGGGAGCTCTGAAAACTTGGAATAAAAATACTACTTTTGCAGATCTACTTCTCTAGTCTTGATGGATGCTTTTGCAAGTTGAATATACAATATTTTCTCCGTGTATCATTGTGGATTTTTGGGTTTCAAACGTTTTTCTACAGGGAGGCTGTGTTGGTGTAGAGGAGGACGCTTTTGTGGGGAAACCCCATATCTTACCTTTGGATCTTCATTTTTGTCTCAGGGAGTATCATTATTGTATCTTCGTGACATAGTTGATGCTTTCTCTTTCATCTTTTCATCATTTTAGTCATTCTTTTGCTAGATCGATTCTTACATAGATCTTTTCTTGCAAGAAGAGGGCACACTAGCCAACTTGGAGAGATAGCGATTTCACTTGGAGCACTTGGATCTTGTTAAATTTCATACATTCATAGCATAATATTTCAATTGCATAAACAGGATCACTAGAAGAAAGACAAAGCACAAAAAACAACACAGAGTTTAACCTGGGAAACCCAAATGGGAGAAAACCCAACAACCTTCGCATAGAGATGATAATCCCGAGATCAGAGTACAATCATAAAAGAGAAAAATGGAAAATGTCTTCCAAAAGTAGAAACCCCAAAACAACTTCCTTCTCCAGCTAGTGCGAACTTCTCTCTCTCCCAATTGATGCGAAATTGTGAAGTGAGTGAATGAGGTGCAATTTACCTCTTATTTATACAAGTGCAAATTGACCTTTTACCCTAATTGGGCTGACTTCACTTGGAGGGCAAATAATAATTTATTTTTAATCTTTTACTTTGCTTCTTTTCTCCTTGTTGCCTACCGATGTGCACACCAGCAACATAAATATTTCGAAAGCTGTTTCCCAAGTGGGAAAGGTGTGGCCTTGGGGGCAAGCAAAGAGTCAGGTGCTGTCACCTGATCTCGACTCCTCCGTTTAGGAAAACTCCTAATGAAGCCAAGGGGGGTAGACCCTACAAAGAGTTTCTAAGGCTCTTGTGTTTTAAGTGTTTTTATGGTATGTGATGCAGATGGGTGTTTTTAGGAGTTTTTATGATTTACAATAATCGATTAATTAATCCAAGCATGTACTTGCAAAATGATAAGATAAACAACCACTTGATAATGACAAATTAAAAGTAAGGCATCCACAACATGATATGAATTTTAAAAGATAAGACAAGTGCTCTAGATAGATAATAAACAAATAAATAATGAATGGTAAGACCAGTGCCAAATGGTGTCAATATTTGTGCTTGGGATGTTGAATACAAGTCTTTGGTGTGCTTGAGAATTGTTTTGCAAGTGTTCTTGGTAAATTTTATTGTAAATTTTGCAATGAGTTGATTATTAGATGGGAGGGGGATCTCCAAGATATACCTTGCGGTACTGGAGATATGTTCGAAAAATAATCTAAGTGGTTTCGTACAAGGACATGTTGGCTGGCCGAAGTCTCTGGAGCGTGTTCAATACTATACCAACCAGGGATGTAGTCTAACGGTGCCGTTAAGGTCTCGGTCCAGGAGTTCCAGTGTCCCTAGGCAAAATCTGCCCACTTTCGACTATTTGACGATCAATGCCGGATTTTCGTTGGTTTTCTTGGGAATAAATTTTATTAGATTGAAGTGGATTTAGATGTGGAGAATTAATAAGTCTACAACTGCTTCTGGGTATCCCACAAGTGGGCAGAGCATACACAGTGTAGTAAATGTAAATTCCAATTTTATTATGAAATGTTTTGAACAAGAACCATTGTAACTCTCCGATAGAGAGCACTCTTGATCCTCCTTATGGCGAGATTCAAGAGATTTATGAAAGAAACAAATGCTTGAAATAAAATCTACACTACCCAAGAGTCTCTTTAAGGTCTAAGACCGTACTCGGGAAAGCAAGGGGGTTAGCAAAACAATCAAAATGCAAGTAAACTCTCCGACAGAGAGCATTCTTGATCCATCTTTCGGTGAGATTCAAGAGATTTTATGTTCTTTTTACTTGGCAATTTATATAAAATGAAAGTACTTGAACAAAAGTAAACTAAACTAGCGAACTAATTCAAGCAATAAAATTAATCTAAGGACTTTGAAGATGCAAATCAAACTAAACAACTACTTCTAGGATCTAACAGTTAAAGCTAATCTAGAAATTGAAATCTAAGCTATTTGCAAAAAATGACAAGAGACGATACAAACTTCCCCCAAATGGGGGAAGTGGGGTGTGGGAGCCTTTATCCCACTTGCTCTTTTATTAAAATTTACAATGCTTGGGTTTTTTGTCTTCACTTGAAAGCACAATATTAGATGGGGGAATGAAGAAGGGGGAAGTGCTTTTCAAGGAGCTTGTTTATTGTTTGCTTGCTTGCTGTTGTGCTTTTAGCCTTTGGGCTTTTTGTCTTGGAATGTCTTCTTTGGTCACCTAAAAATAAAAGCTCTAGAAAAGCACTTGTTATGAGATTAGTCAAATTTAACATAAACCAAGATCTATGACTTGAAAAATGAATGAGTCAAGATCTAGCAATAAACTTCAAACTAAATGCAAACTTGAAATTTTAAACTAAAATGCAAGCTAAGCTCTAGATTTTAAAATGTAAATGAACTAAGTATGATTGGATGCAAGTTGATTATGAATTAGGAGAGTAAATGCAAACTAATGTAACTAATGCAGTTAACAAATTGAAACTAGAAGTAAATGAAGATCTAAATGAGAAATTTAATCTAAGTATGAAATAGAGATTTCAAACTAGAAACAAATAAGACTTAGGCTAGAAAACTTGAAAAGATGAACTAATCTAAATGCAAGCTAAAACTAAAATTAAAAAAAAAACTAGACTAAGTCTAAGCTAAGATCTAATCTACAAATGAGAAATGGAACAAGCTCAAAAAGAAGAGAAGTAAAGAAGGCAAAGAGAGGAGAGGAAGCACAAAAGAAAAAGAGGAAGGCAAGAAAGATGAAGACAAAAGAGAAGGCAAGTGAAAGGTAGAAAAGAGGAGTAGAATGAAGAGCAAAAAGAGGGCTGGAAAAAGTATGAATGGGGCTGCAAAAAGGAGATGAAAGGTGGCTGCAAAAGGTAAGACCATAGAACATACCAATAGTGTCTAGTAGGTTCATATTTTACAGTTGGGCTCTAATAACCCCCCAAGGCCTAACCGCCAAATTCGGGCATTCCAGCTGTTGTCCGTCGAGATGCACACCAACAGCAGAAATCTTTCGAAAGCTGTTCCCTTACTACAAGTGGGGAAAGTGTGGCTTTGGGGGCAAGCAATGAGCCAGGTACTATCACCTGAATCCCAGCTCCTCCGTTTAGGGTAACTCCTAACGAAGCCAAGGGGGGTAGTCCCTATAAAGAGTTTACTATGGCTCAATGTGTTTTAGTGTTTTTAGTGTATGGTGATGCGGATGGGTGTTGTTTAGGAGTTGTTATCACACAACTTGTAGTTGCCCCTAAAGGTATCCCATCCGGGACGGTAGAGGAGCTAGGCAACTAAAGAGGTGACCCAAGAGATGCCACGGTTCCCAATGCAGGTGGGAGTCACGTCAACCGAGGCACTCTTCGCTTTAGGTCAAGGTGTAACTAGACCAAGGGGGAGACCCTATACCCCAATCACAGTTGATTGGACCCAAACAAAGGTTTCTACGGGTAGGTGAGTAATGAGTTACGGAAACCAATGCAAGGCTAAGTGTACCTATGGGTTAAGGTATGGTTGAAGGAGGTGTAAGAGTTTGTTAATGTTTCAACCTATGTATGGTTTAGGCCACATGATGGGGTATGATGACTAAGTATAATACCATTTGTTTACACAAGTGGGTCTAGTTTCTTGGGAAGTGTGAAATGGTTCTAGGTAGACCCACAAGGTGAACTTAAGTATGAGGATGGTACTATAGGTTAGATCTAGGCTAGATCTATAAGTTGGAGTTGGTTCTAGGATTCCCCATATACTAGATCTAGGGTTTGACACTAATCCCAAGGAGTGCGCTTTGCTTGGAGAAGGACTAGTGCCTTGTTGGATGGGCTAAAGGAGTCAAGAAGGATGTCAAAGTGTAGATCGGGACACCTAGAAGCCAAGTCAAATGGATTGGATGAGATCCAATGGTTGGATCTTACTAGATCTAGGTTTTTTAAAAGATAACCAAAAGTGGACCACAATCCCTTAAAACAAGGAATGCAATCCCCAAGGCGGATCTTGACAAAAGGACAGTATAGACCTAGGTTTCAAGGCATGGGCATTCCAAATCCACAAAAATCTCCAATACCCACTTCCTAGAAGTGGACCAACTCAACAAATCAAGGGGGTGCGACTTGCTCAAGGAGAGTCAAAAATTGGGTTTTGGTGGACCAAATCAAGTCCAATAGCCACCAAAATGTAGATCCGGGATGTTAGTACCCCGATCTATGTTCCTTCAAAGTTTCAAGTAAATCCAATGGGTAGATCTTAGTAGATCTAAGTTTTAAGGTACCAAGAAGATCAAAAGGGGGTTTCAACCCCTCAAAACATGGAGAGATGTCCACAAGGTAGTTTTCACCAAAGCAAGGATATGGGTATAGGTAATCAAGTGTCTAGATGTCAAATCAAGTGGGATCTTACCTACCCATGTGCTAGATCTTACCCAACAAGCTTCTCTTAGGAAAATCGATTTTGGTTCAAGAAGGCTTTTTGCATTGAAAGGTGTGTCAATTTTTAGCCAATCACCACCAAACTATAGATCCAACTAGGGGTGGATCCTATAGAGGTGGGTTCTTAATATCTTTTCAATTGCAAGGGTAGATCTAAGTAGATCTAAAAAAATACCAAAATTGGGGTTTTGATTTAATTAGGGTTTTATGACCAATGAAGATAGAATGGATGAAAGAGACACATACCTTGTAGATCTTACCTCAATTGCTTATGGCCACCTTGCAAGTTGATAGCATTCTCCTATGTTTATATTCAAGAGTGAGATCCAAGTGCTCCAAACAAATCGCCCTTCTCCAAGATAGCCAAATCGTCCTCCTCCTACAAGACAAGATCAAAGAAACAAGTCAAGCAAGATGATTATGAAAATGGTAGAAAGATGTAATAGAAAGCATCAACTATGTCACGAAGATACAATAATGATACTCCCTGTCACAAGATCAACCCAAGAGAGAATATGTGGATCCCTCCAACAATAACCCTCAAAAAGTCGCCCTCCTCTCTCCAATTCGACTTTCCTGTCAAAAGGTTAGCAAAAACACCAAAATCCACAATGATACATAGAAGAGATACTTTATATTCAATATGCAAGAGAATCCACAATGCAAGAGAGATGTGCTCCACAAAAAATCTTCTATTCCAATATTCCAGAGCTCCAAAGGTGAGCTATACAATGGGGGGTCTCCTCCTTATATAGGATAATAAAGACCAAAACCCTATACCACTCTACAATACTACATCAAATGAGTGGTTGAGATTATAAGATCTCATCATACAATCAATGGCTAGGATGAATCCATAACAATATATCACATGGATCACTCAACATAACAATAGCGCCCTCACTAAATGGTACAATGGAGGGTGACGTCATCCCACAAGAGGGGTATAAAGTACAATCATCCACCTCATGATGACTAGGACATGGTAAAATAAGCACATGGTGGGGCTAGGAGGTATAGATCCTTGCTAGCTCACCCCAAGGCACAATACAATAATAAAATATGTCCAATATAATGATAATGACCAAAACTGTCCTCAGAATCCATGACAGTCGAGCAGTAAATGTCCTCCTGTGATCAATCTGGAGGTACCCACATGGTGAAAACTGACTGGAAGATAGTGAGATCACCCTGGAAGACCTCTGTGAAAACCAAATGCCAAAACCTTGCCTCAATTGCCCAAATCGATTTCCTCAGTGACCACTTTATCCCATTTTTTAACTGCCTCGGGAACCGTGAAAGTGCCAAAACTGCCTCCTAGGGTGCTAGCGCTGTCCATCTGAGCCCACCAGGCTCTCCGGAAGGGGGGATAAATGGAAATAACAAGTGGCTGGACCACCCCTTCCATCATCAGCGCCCTAGGTGAACTGGCCTCTCGGGGCCCCTGCTGCTCAGGCTGGGAAATCAGCCCCAAATCTGGTCAACAAGTGTAAAACTGCATCAATCACTGTCAGAAGTGCCCGGAACTGGAAGATAAGTGTCTCAATGGATCCAGAAGACCCAAATCCACTAGAAATGTGTACTCATACACCATGGGTTGCCCTAATGGGCCTACTGTAGGGTCCACCATATATGGACAATGTATAATCTGCTGATCTGAAGAAATAATAAACCTGCTGAACTGGATCAAACATCATCTGCATCATATGTCCATCATATGATATCATCATCAAACATGTGGGCCCATAAATCATCATCAATAATCATCATATATGGTCCACATCATCACGGATCCCAAGAATATATATAATCAAGGATAAATCACATCAGTAGACTAAGACAATGCTTCTCTAATCATTCCCATAGCTAAGCTCAAAGTATAAATTCCATTCAGTGGCATTAATCGAGTTAAAATATTTAGTTGTTATGATAAATTATTTGCACCATAGTTCAAATGACAAACTCACCCATTGGACATGGTCAAACTGCTAGTGAAGGATGAAGGCTAGGAGCAAGGTTGGGCCAAGGGTTTGACTTGTCTAACTCAACTCAAAAATACTTTGGACTGGGAGAGGGGGAAGCTACAAACTCTGTGTTGGACAAAAGAACACGGGGGATGGCTGTGCCTCACAAATGGATAAGTTGTTTAGAGAGTGCTTATTCAACTTAGGCATCATGTCTACATCAAGTTGATCCAAGTTCATTAGGATCATTCAATTTATTTCCACGGCCTTTTTGGCCTACATAACCCTTCGGATTTCAGATGTGCTGAGAAGCACAACTAGTTGCAGCTTGCATCCAGGGCATGTTTTTCATATATTTATACAAGGTCAGCAATTGTTTAGATATAGCTTTTAAGAACCATTGCTTTTTGGACCTTTCTTATACTCTTCGAGGAGTATATTTTTTTTTTAGCTTTTCATTGCTCTTGCCCTCTTTTTTTTGTTTCCATGGGCGAATTTATTTAGTTTCCACAGGTAGAACATGAGCTTTCAGTTTTAGCCAACAAAATCTCAAGTGACTAGGGGGAGTTCGAGCCAAGGCCTACAATCCAACTCACCAAAGGCAAGTTCTGTCACCAACTCAGAGCCGAGACATTGAATAAACAGGGATGCGGTCCAAACACAGAGGTAGAAAAGTGGGGAAGTCCTCAGTATCAGAAAGTCAAATGAGACATGTCAGGGTTTAAAGTCAAACAGGAAGGTCATGTATGGATGGAGGTAAGTGAATATGGAGCCTACACTAGCAGACAACTGGTGTCGGGGAAAAACCATGTCTATGTAAGGTGAAATACCAGTGAGTTTTGTTAAATGACCTAAAAGTGCAAGCAATTGTCCATTTTATAATTTACAGTTCATTTTAAATAGTTTGCCACATCAGGAATAATATACCAAGCACATGCCATGATCATGACTAAATCAACAAGATAATAATCCACAGTCAGTGAGAACATATCCACAAATCATACAACATCATCATAATAATCATCATCATGCAACATCTGAAACACTGCTGCAATATATCTCTAGGCACTGAACTGAAACTGTAATGGGATAAGTGGTCACATCAGTCATCAAATCTGAACTCTCAAGGCTCAGCCTTGACACAAGGTCATAAAATCTGAATAATGTACTGCTCTGATCATGAGTGATCCAAAATATATAGCCATGCTCTGGAATAAAGGAAGCTCTGGAATGTGCAGATATCTGCTGTACAGGAATAGTAGCCCTGCTACTATGGTGTGATAACATCTGGCTCCAGCTGGGACAAGTGCTCTAAGGGAGAGAGCGCTTGAGAACCTCAGAATTTCTGGTCTCGAACTGCTCTGCATCAATCTTCAATCCAGCACTGCACCATCCTTGCATTCAACTTTTATCTTGCACCTGTTCCTGCTGCCATGAATACAAAATCTGGAAAAAATGAAATGCTATATCTTGTATGAAAAGCCCATTCATGCAATGTGTTTCTAAACACACATGAATGAAAGGCATGCCAAATGAAAATGGCTATGAAAATAAAATGTTATATCTTGTGGAAAATAAATACCTAGGTAAACAAGCTGTCCATGACACACCTAGAAGTGATCAGGTAAACAAGTGCCTTAAAAACACACCTGCAGCAGAAAGCCTAAAATAAATGTAAATCTATGCAATGTGTTTATAAACACACATAGATCAAGGCTATGGAAACTTCAGGCCCAAAAAGCAATGGAACTTAAAAGCTATATCTAAACAAGTGCTGGCCTTATTTGTATTATGGATTGTGCGCATCTGTGAAGGTGAATAAACCCTCTTTGAACAACTCATCCATTTGTGAGACACCGCCATTCCCTGTGTTATTGCTCATTCAGTATATACTATGGTGTGTATTCCCTTTCCCTTGCCAAAGTGTCACAAAGTTAAGTCAGTCAAGTCATCCCTTAGCCTAGCCAGTTATTTTAGCCTTCACCCTTCACTAACAAATTGATCACAGCTATGAAGTGAGTATGATCTTGAAAGTCTAGTCTGAGTAATAATAATAATTAACGACATTATATATTTGGATTTAGATCGCCAGTAATGATTACTTTGTACTATAATTGTTATTTGAATAAGTTGTAGAGCATGCATTAACCTCGGACACTTTGCAGCAGCTTATGATGATGGTCTGAGTTATATTGGGTCATGTTGACTTGGTTAGGCCTAGTCTGACCATGGTCAACCATAGGACATGAGATGGATGGACCTTATGATGACATGGATAGATGATATATGGTCTATGTATACATACATGATGACTCTATGCAGCAGCTACAGGGTTATGATGATGATTCTTGATTACAGCAGTATTTGATTATTTACAGATTATTATTATTGGCCCTGTTCCGGTATATTGGATATATATTTTGATCATGCAGAGACTCATATGGTGTATGAGTACACATCTTGGATGGATTTGGACCTTCTGAGTCCAATGAGACAGTTCGTTTTCAGTTCCGGGCACTTACAGTGATGATTGAGCCTCAGTAGGCTGTCCTAGTGCAGTTTTGGCCTGTCGGAGGCCCTGTCAGAGCAGATGTGATTTTTATCCGGTTGACCTAGGGCGCTGATGATGGAGGGGGTGGTCCAGCCACTTGTTTTTACCATATTACCCCCCCTCCCGGACACACTGGTGCCCTCACCTTGACAGCGCAGGCACTCCAGGAGGCAGTTTGGGGCAGTTTCACGCTTCCCGAGGCATTTCAGGATTGGTAGAAATGGCTATTGAGGAAATCGATTTGGGCTACTGAGGCAAGGTTATGGCATGGGATGATCAGTGATGATAGATCGGGGTCCTCCACACCTTCTCCAGTAGTTTCAGCTTCATCGGGGCCCGCATCCATCACTTATGGCACTTTCTGAGGATTTCTGAGGTCTTTTTGAGGCCTACGATTTGACTATGGAGGCACGATTTGGTACATTGATGATTGTTTATTGATTATTGTGCTATGGGGATTGACCAAGGAGGGATAAAACTACCCCTTGGACCCACCATAAGCCCTTTATTATATTTTGTCATCATGATTTGGTGGGATTCCCCTCTTCTAGGGCGATTTTGTCCACTCACATAATATTTTATTAGTGATCCATGTATTTTATTGTTGAGCTCATCTCAACCATTGATTAGACATTGGTATCTTTTAATCTTAGCCACTCATTCAAAAAGTGGTTAGGATTATGCTCTCTCCCCATCCTATTTAAGGAGGGAGCCTCTCATTGTAAAATTCATCTAGAGATTTTTGGCTCTTGGCTCTTGGAATAAAATTTCTATCTTTTGGAGTACATGCTTGGATTGGAGTGGATGTTGGTTGTTTCGATTGTAAATGCTTTTGTCCATTGCACTGGAGGATCTATTGTAGCTATCTTGCATATTTGCCATATTTTATTTACAGGTTAAGAGGGCGATTTTGGACAAGGGCGAATTGGTGGGGAGGCTTGCCCTTCAATCTTGGAAGAAGTCGTTTTGGTTTGACAGGGAGTAGTTTTGCCTTTGTGTCAACTATTCTATGTTTCTCTCTCTCTCTTGCTTGTATCTACCTTCAACATGTTAAACTGATTGATGCTTTGCTCCTTGGCTTGACAGGTTAGAAGGAATCACATGTGGCTTGGAAAAATCGATTTGGCAAGAGGGCTTCAACAATTCTCCATTTGATCTTTGGCAAAGTAATCCTTGTCTCAACTAGCATTCATCTCTTCATCCAGGTATGTTCCAAGAGGTATGATCTTCTCTTCCTTGAATCTTCCATAATTTCTAGATCATAAAAAACCTAATCAAATTAAAACCCTTATTTTTGGTATTTTTCAGATCTACTTAGATCTAGCCTTGCAATTGAAAAGATATCAAAAACCCACCTCTATAGGATCCACCCCTAGTTGGATCTATAGTTTGGTGGTGATTGGCTAAAAATTGACACACTTTTCAATGCAAAAAGCCTTCTTGAGCCTAAATCGATTTTCCTAAGAGAAGCTTGTTGGGTTAGATCTAGCACATGGGTAGGTGAGATCCCACTTGATTTGAAATCTAGACACTTGATAACCTCTACCCACGTCCTTACTTTGGTGAAAACTACCTTGTGGACATCTCTCCATGTTTTAAGGGGTTGAAACCCCCTTTTGATCTTCTTGGTACCTTAAAACTTAGATCTACTAAGATCTAGCCACTTGATTCACTTGAAATTTTGAAGATACATAGATCGGGGTACAAGCCACTTGGATCTATAGTTTGGTGGCCATTGGACTTGATTTGGTCCACCAAACCCATCTTTTGCCCTTCCTTGAGCAAGTCGCACCCCCTTGAAGTTTTGAGTTGGTCCACTTCTAGGAAGTGGGTGTTTGAGATTTTCGTGGATTTGGAATGCCCATGCCTTGAAACCTAGGTCTACACTGTCTGTTTGTCAAGATCCGCCTTGGGGATTGCATTCCTTGTTTTAAGGGATTGTGGTCCACTTTTGGTCATCACTTAGAAACCTAGATCTAGTAAGATCTAACCATTGGATCTCATTCAACCCACTTGACTTGGCTTCTAGGTGTCCCGATCTATACTTTGACATCCTTCTTGACCCCATTAGCCCACTTAACAAGGCACTAGTCCTTCTCCAAGCAAGGCACACTCCTTGGGATTTGTGTCAAACCCTAGATCTAGTACATGGGTAATCCTAGAACCAACTCAGACTTATAGATCTAGCCTAGATCTAACCTATAGTACCAACCTCATACCTAACTTCACCTTGTGGGTCCACCTAGAACCATTTCACGCTTCCCAAGAAAACAAGACCCACTTGTGAAAACACATGGTACTATACCTAGTAATCATGCCCCACCAGGTGGCCTAAACCATACATAGGTTGAAACACTAACTATCTATTACACCACCTTCAACCATTCCTTAACCATTAGGTCCACTTAGCCTTGCATTGGTTTCCGTAACTCATCATTTACCTACCCTTAGAAACCTTTGTTTGGGTCCAATCAACTGTGATTGGGGTATAGGGTCTCCCCCTTGGTCTAGTTACACCTTGACCTAAAGCGAAGAGTGCCTCGGTTGACGTGACTCCCGCATTGCATTGGGAACCGTGGCATCTCTTGGGTCACCTCTTTAGTTGCCTATCTCCTCTACCGTCCCGGATGGGATACCTCTAGGGGCAACTACAAGTTGTGTGATAACAGTATCTTTAAACTCAGATCTAGTAAGATCTAGCCGTTGGATTGCCTTGAAATTGTAGATCCATACTATCAATTGCTTAAACTACTTGGATCTCAAGTTTAGATGCCATTGGACTTGTCTTGATCCATTTATCCCACTTTTAACCCTCCTTGGGCAAAGTCGCACTTCCTTGGGAGAGTGAGTTGGTCCACTTCTAGGACATGGGTACATGAGATTTTGGTGGATTTGGAACGAGCATAATTCAAAACCTAGGTCTAGTTGGTCACTTCATCAAATCTTGCTTTGGGGATAGCATTCCTTGTTTTAAGGGATTGTGGTCCACTTAGGTCAAACCTTGAATCTCTAGATCTAGACCTATTCATCCATCAAGACTTTAATTGTCCACTTGTCTCATGCAATAGGAGTCATCAACCACAAGTTAACTTCACTTTGACTCCATTATCCCAATTCCCAAGGCACTGGTCTCTCTCCAAGTCAATTCGACTTTCCTAGATTGTTGGATTAACTTGTGGTTTGATCCTTGTTTGGTGGACTAAACCCTTTGATGTTATCATACTTCATGATCAAGCTTGTCACTTGTACTAGTTAGCCCCAATTCAACCCTTAAACTACCCTGCATTGGACACGGTTCCCAAGGCAGTGGATTTTCTCACAATTGACTGGTACATTTGTAATGTCCCTTATTAAGAATTTTATTAAAATTGCAATTTTCCACTTTTTTTCCCTAGTTCGACCTTTGACTAGTTTGGATCTCTAGGTCCCAAATTTGCCCCAAATGATCCCAAATCTTCTGAGAAGGTATATGAATGATATTAGAACATAAATATGTGTTTCAGGGATGCCTTTGGACCTTTAAAATACTTCTGCAAATCCTCTTTCAATTCTGATCAATGTAGGTAACTTTACTAGTGATTTTCCTTTGACTAGTATTGGCCTCTAGGTCTCAAATTGACTCCAAATGCCTTCAAATCTTCAAGGAAGGTGTATGAATGATATTAGAACTTGAATATGATATTTATGGATGACATATGTCCACCAAAAGACCTCTGCAAACTCTCTTAATATTCTGGACCAATTATGCAATTTTACTAGTGATTTGGGGTTCAAATCCCTCTGGGGTAAGTACTGAAAATGGCTTCCCAAATGCCTCCAAACCCACTCAAATTTATGAACAGAGGTATGTAATGTGTTAATTATTTTATTAAAGTCTCATATGCACCATTAATGGATTATTACAACTGTTCTCACCCTCTCCCATTCAACTGCAAAAATCTCCAATTCGACCCTTGGGGAAATGGCACTATTTCACCTCCCAATAGAACTAAACTGAGTAAAAATGCTTCAAATGCTCAAGTACAGTACATGAAACTTGTAGAAGACATCCATGGCAGTATATTGATCACAAATATATCAGAGAATCATCCATTCATTCGAAATCATCATCAATACATTGGTTCACAACAAGGTAGTGGGGAAATGGCATTGTTCTTCCATTAAAAATGAGATTTATACATTTCTACTTGGAATTTCGACCTGAAACTTTTTGGAGATGAAGAACAGAGTATTTAATTCATATTACAAAAGAAATGGGGCATTAAAAGCTTCTCCAAAGAGTACAATAGCTCACCAAAAACGCCCTCCCTCAAGGATCAAGAATATGCCATCAAAACTGGAAATGGTTGAAGGAGTGAGCTGCAATAGAAGAAACCATGAGCTGCCTTGTAGCTTACACCTGCAAATAAAGACTCCATTAAAGCTCCAAATGAAAGGTCTGAATGGCCTTTCCAATTACCAACTTGGATGGGAATCTTTCACCCTCGAAATTGGCTAAGGCAAGAAACTAGTCATCCACTAGCTCTTCCTCTTCACAAATGCAATTGCAAATTCTACAAATGATCAAAAGCCGTTTTCATTCTTTGTTATTGACATTTATAAACTTCTAATGTCCTCCATGGGTCGAATTCCTTCCAAGAGACTCATGCCAACTCAAGTTGGGAAGAGATTCCAAAGAACGCCACTTGTACAACAATTCCTAGTCCCCCACTTCCACCAAATCACATGTGGAAGCATCTTAGCTGCCCTAACACCCTTGAGCGCCCTCTTGGAGTCTATTTTTAGCCCTGACATGTCATATATGTCATATGTCAGCCTTCAGGTCTGATTTGTGTCATAGGTGTCATAGCATCTTCATCATTGTTGTCATAGAGCTAGGGAATCTAGCCCAAGTGTCTCACTAGCTCCAAATTGCCTCTTCCTCTTCCATGGGAGTTACTCTTCCTTTATATTTCGACCTTGGATGAGTAATGCAATGAATAATACCTTTTGGACTCCCCCAAGTATGTTACCATTCACCTTGAATTCGAATTGGTGAGAGAATGATGCCAAGTGTAGTGGGGAAATCTAGCCATATGTGGGTCCCACTTCCTCCATGTGTCTTCATGATGAAATGCCACTTTGATTTTCACTTGTATATATTTATTTATCTCCTTTATTAAATATTTATGCCATTATAATGTTCAAACATCATTTATTATCCCCATTATTCCAAATCCCAAAGCTTCCACCCTAAACCTAGGAAACTAGTAATTTTCCTCCTTGGCAATTATTTGACCTTTAGCATCAATTTGACAAACTCTAATGAATAGGGCCAATGTGATTAGGCCATTTTGACCCAATACCAAATTTGGGACATGACAACATTAATCCTGGATCTCATTTCAAATAATATAAGTCACTTTCACATCAACAATGAACCAAAGCTATACTCATTGAACCCCTCACTTGTCTTGTGACTTCATCCTAAGGTCTAGGATAAACCATACACCTTACTTCACTTAGAATTAACTTGATTTGGTGTCTTGGTTTTGATCTCTCCTATCGGGAGTAGATCGGGTCTCCCCCTTTGTTGTCTGGGCCAGATAACATAAAGCGAAGGTTGCCTCGACTGGCGTGACAACCATCTATTGGAGGTCGAGGTGATCGTGGTTGCACCTTTTGAGTTGCCCTTCCCTATTGCCATCCATTAATGGATACATCCATAGGGGTAACTACAGTTTAGGTGATAACAGGGCCATGGTCATGTCGACTGAAAAACAAAACTAGCTAGCCAAAGTTGGCTAATTATTGCTATTTGAAACACCAGATACTCTGGAAGTGAACACTGATGTGTTCCAACACTGGCGGCTCAATGAGGTTTCAACTATTTGTACAAAATAGGTGATAACACCAGCTTTAGAGGTGGTAGGAGAAAAACTCATCGATTATTACTCGGCTAAAGGCAAAGCATAATCAACAAGGGAAAAAACTCCTTGGAATACCTTATTTGACTGTCAAGTCTTAGGGAACTGTTATCACCAAACTTGTAGTTGCCCCTATAGATGGATCTGTAAGGATGGTAGAAGGGATGGGCAACCAAAGAGGTGAACCAAGACAACCTCGACTCCCAAATGGATGGTTGTCGCGCCAATCCAGGCAGTCTTCACTTGATGTTGTCTTAGCCCAAGTCAACAATGGGGGAGACCCAGATCTACCCCCGACAGGAGAGATCAAACCAAGACACCAGATCAAATCAATGTAGAATGAAGTACGTAAGGTGCTAGGTAAGGTGGACCCTAGATCTATGGATGAAGTCACAAGGTGAGTAATAGGTTGGATCAAGGGGCTTAAGAAATATGAATTTGATCCAATATGGTTATGCAAGTGACTTATGGGCTTAATTAACAGATCCAGAATCAAGGTACCAGCAAATGATGAAAATATCCATTGCCTTGGGAACCGTGTCCAATGCAGGGAGGTTAAGAACAAGATTGGGGCTATCTAGTACCAATAGATAGACTTGATAGACAGGTATGACAGTATCAAAACACAAAAGTCTCAACCAGGGCATCAAACAACAGGCAAACTAACTCTCTTTGGAAAGTCGTGAGGGTTTAGGAAATCGGTGCCTTGGGATATGGGCCTTAGGGAGTCCTCCAACTTTGATGTCTAGGAGAACCCACCTAGGGTTTGACCCGATCTACATTACCCAGAAAAGGTTTGCCAATAAACCTTGCCGTTTGTGCCAGAGAATTTTTCGATTATTTTAACTTAGGTTTTTATCAGTAGAATGAAGATGCCAATGGATTGGAACCAAGAAATGGAGGACAAACCTGTAGATCTTACCTGGAAATCCTTGTACATACGGTTGTCCGCCGAATTGCACACCAGCAGTAGAAATCTTTCGAAAGCTGTTCCCTCACTACAAGTGGGGAAGGTGTGGCCTTGGGGGCAAGCAATGAGCCAGGTACTGTCACTTGAAACCCAGCTCCTCCGTTTAGGCTAACTCCTAGCGAAGCCAAGGAGGGTAGTCCCTACAAAGAGTTTACTATGTCTCAATGTGTTTTAGTGTGTTTTAAGTGTATGGTGATGCGAATGGGTGTTGTTTAGGAGTTTTTTAAATGATGAAAAGATCACAACCTTTTAATTGAAAATAAACACAAGATTAATGAGCAATCCACATTGCAATGCAAGATACGAGATGACTTGATGTACAACCACTTGAAGAAATTTAAGTACAAGTCACTCACATATGAAAAATTAACAAGTACTCCAGATAGATAATAAGCTAAGTAGCCAGGGTACTCGGGTACTGGGATGGGTACCGGTACGGGTACGGGTACGCCACTTTTTGAAATACGGTACTTGGGTATGTCAGGGTACTGTAGACATATATATATATATATATTTCAAGTTTATATTATATTAATATATTAAATTTTCTATATATAATATAGAATTTTCAAGTTTATATACATTAAGTTTTCAACAAGTAACACACATTTGACATTGGCATTGCACATTAATTCAAATTACATATATAATATTGATATTGATATGAATCATCAGCATGATATATGTCCATGACTCCATTGTCATACTACATCCAAAATTTGGCAAATGGCATTTGCCATATTTCTGAACACTAAATCAAAAATACAAAATAGTAAAATGAAAATAATCAAATACTAAACATAAAACAACTAGAAGTAAACATCATAGCTGATCAGGATTGCAATTCGATTTCAAGGACCTGTCGTGTGTTTTCATGAAGTGAAATGATGAAAATGAGTACCATCATGCATCAGATAGAGGAGACTCTGTGGTTTGGAATCTCAAAGAATAAGATCAGTCACAATTTATCAAATAGGTTTCTGATCCTTGCCATGAGAAGTGGACTGACTAGGATCTTGGAGTTCTTAGCAGATTATACATCCATAATTCCTGTAGTATATTTCTATACTTGTTAAAAACTGAAAAGTTAAAAGATTTTTCAAGTAGCTTGTTTTCAGCAGTAAGGGACCATATGCATCACTACTTTCAGACCTGTTCATCACTGTTATGGTAGCAGTGTGTCACAGAACTGGTTGGCACTAATCAAGCTTCAAGAAACTCCACCTAAAAGAGGGAGGATTATGAGTATGAGGAGTCTTCCAAGCCAGTAATTTCTATGCTTCTAGATTCTGATGCAAACAACCCAAATCAGCATTTGGATGATAGTGTAATGACCAAACTAAATCTGGTCAGATTTTTGTGCCAACTGTTGGTATATTCTGGTTTGAGACTTTCGTCAAACACTTTGGATACAACTGCTGCAATACCCCTGTGCTAGACCAAATCTGTTGTAACTATTTTTTTTTGGTTGATGTGTATGTTTGGTTTAATAGTTTATTTCAGATTGCATATATCATAGTGTTCATCCCATGAATGTGATCATATAAAGGAATACCCATCAGCGTTTAATAATCATAGCATACTTCAGAATCAAATGAATCTTTTACAACTAGAACAGCAGTATTCAAGACACAAAATCAGCTTTTAAGCAATACCTTTCAGATCTGTAATAACTGTAAATTATAATTATTAAGAATAAATATGAAATAGAAAACTGAACTGTGAAAATGAAATAGAAAAGAATTAAGTACGCGGCCCTTTTGAAGTACAAGTACCCAAATTTATTTGACCAAGTACCCAGTACTCGGGTGAAGTACCCGGTACTTTCACGGTACTCCCAGAGGTACCAGTCCCGGTACCCGGTACGGCGGTACGGGTACCCGATACTGGTACGGGTGCCCAAGCCCCCGGTACGGGTACCCTGGCAACTTAGATAATAAGCAAATAATGTCAAGGACCAGTGCCTTATGGAGTCAAAAATTGCCTGAGTGCTTGGGTTGCTTGATACAAGAGTTCAAAAGATATGTTCGTGAGATCGTTTTGCAAATTATCTTGGTTTATTTGAAAGTTTTAAATGATCTTGATTATTAGGCTGGCAAGAAACAAGGATAAAATGTCCAACCGGAAGAAATACTTTTAGTGGCTATTCACAGTGATCTGACAGACTGTCCAGTTATCAAGAGGATAAGTGTCCAATGTTTAAACCACCCTCAAAGTCTGAACAATGGCACTCCGGCTCCACCTCCCAGAATAGCACTTTAAGTATTTATCGAAAGCAACGCCGGTTCGTTGGTTGTGGGGTGAAAATTTTATTATGTTATAGAAGTTTATCAAATCCAACACCTTTCTGAGTACTAGCCCAACCTTTTCAGGTTGGCAGAGCATACGGGTATCGAATAGCAACCAAGATAAATTATTAACGGGGGTGTGAGTTGAAATGTTTTAGGATTATTGAAGCACACAGTTTGGCTCTCCGACAGAGAGTGCTCTTGACTTTGTCTTATGACAAGGTTCAAGAGACTTATTTAATCTATATGCCTAATGCAAGGGGAAATGCAAACTTAATATGCTCTCCGACAGAGAGTGCTCTTGACTTGGATTACTGCAAGTTCAAGAGGCTTTGTTGTTTATTAGAATAGAAGCAGCTTGCATAAAGAAAAATCACACTTTTTGAAGTAAAGCAAGTAATGAAAGACAATAACAAGTGCACACTTTCTAAGGCCAAAATTAACAACTAACTAAGAAATGAACAACAAGGTGGGATCAACCTTCGAACAAGGTGACCACTAGAACCACCAGTCCTTGAGACCTTCCAGCTAGTTGAAATTCGACAAGGAGTCTAATGGGGATAGAGAAGCTACCACAAAATAATGTGGCCCTAGGGATGAAATCCCAAGGTTGCTAACTCAAGTCAAAACTTGGAAGAGAGTTAATCTAAGTACGGAAATAAACTCTAATCTAGAAAACTTGAAATAAATCTAACTAAAGCATGCATGAAACAGACTTCCCCAAATGGGGAAGGAGGAACAATGTGTGGGAGGCCTTATCCCACCTAGCCTTTTTATTAATCAATTTACAGATGCTTTTGGAAATAAAATCCTTGAAAGGTCTTTTTGAAAGAAGTAAAACTACTATTGAAACAAAACTTAGAGCCCTTAAATGGCTTTTACAAAGGAGAATGTAAATGATTCTTTGATTTGGTTTAAGTATTCTCCTTGAATATAACTTTGATTCTCTTTGAATCTTGTCTTCACAAGTATTTCTTCTCTTTTCAGAAACCTACACAAGCTTAGTCAATCCTCAATAGGGCACCCATTAAGCATTAGGCAAAATAATCAAACTTGAAAATGTAAATATTTTTGGATGTAAACTTTTCACTTTAAAAGAGATCTAAAATGCCTTAATATTTATTTTTTAGAAGCATGAAACTATTATTAAAATGCAAAAAAATTGAATCTAACTAATAACTTTTGAAAAAGCATGCTACTAACTAATACTTAACAAGTTTTAACTTTTAACAAATTTAAAATGTTTTTTTATTGTGTGTTTTAAAAGGGCTTCTAGAGATGGACGAAAGGAGAGGAATGAAGGTAGGAGAAAAGGGGTGAGGGAGAGCTACCTATAGCAAAAACCAATGGAGTGAAGAAGACCTAAAGAAAAAGGACGAGAGGAGGGCAAAAGGAGCTAAGGAAGGGTCCTAATGAGGGTGGACGAGAGGGTAAGGAAAGAGACCTTGAAGGTGGTGGACGAGAGGGAAGAAGAGAGGCAAAACGAGAGGGTAAGGAGAGGTAGGATGAAGTAGGACGAAAGGGAGACTAGAGGGGAGATCTAAGGGGGAAGCAAGGAGGCTTAGACAAGGATAAGAGGAAGTCGGATGAGAATAAAAAGAGGGAGACCAATGTAAGCCCAAAAACGAAAGGCAAACTTTGGCAAAAGTCTAGGCTTGGAGAATGGTAGATCTAAGGCTTTCCACAGCTTAGAGAGGGGTAGGACTAGTAACCAGTAACTGAAAGTGTTTTTTAGAACTTTGTTGGAGAAGGAAAGAAACACTTGCAAACAAAATATTTAGAAAAATGGAACACTTGAATGGTGAAGGTATTAGATGGCAATAGCTCTCAATGGATGAACTCCCTGAAGACACAAACACTCAAAGCAAGAGATTAGAAGCCTAAGTACTAGATTGTTAGTCCTCAATAAGCATAATAATCAAATTTGCAAATAGGAGTAGGGTGAAAGAGATATTACTTCATATGAGATGAAGACACAATGCCAAAAGCCCAATCGAATGACCTCCAAAGTCTCAAAATATTTTATTAATCAAAGAGCTTACAATTTTCACCAGAGTTTCTTTGCACAAAAATCCATTAGAAACAAGGAGGCAAAGCCTTCCTTTTATACAACAACAAGCTAACCTAACACCCTAAATCAAATTGGCATCCAAGAGAGAGCCAATGGCACTTGGCAATTCGAATTCCATCCAAAATCTCAATCAAATCCATGCTATCCAAGCTTGGAGAGTCAATCCTCCATGAAACTCGAGTTGGCATTGAATGGAGAGTGGGGAGGTGGCCTCCACCTAGGCAAGGCGCCCCCCACTCCTTGTTATCTCCTCCCAAGTATTGTAATGTACACCACTCCAACAAACAAGTGCCAAGTGTAAAACATGATGTCATAAGGAGATACGTGAGGTTAAGGCTTTATTGTAATGAGGAAATAGTGGGATGTGATTGCAAACATTAGGGAGGGCGCCCACCTGTTGTCCGCCAGATTGCACACCAGTAGCGGAAATCTTTCGAAAGCTGTCTCCCTCACTGGAAGTGGGGAGAGGTGTGGCCTTGGGGGCAAGCAATGAGCCAGGTACTGTCACCTGAATCCCAGCTCCTCTGTTTAGGCTAACTCCTAACGAAGCCAAGGGGGGTAGTCCCTATAAAGAGTTTCACTAAGGCTCTTGTGTTTTAAGATTTTAAGTGTGGAATGATGCGGATGGGTGTTGTTTAGGAGTTTTTATGATGAGACCAATTTACGAATGAGATAAACACAAGATAATAATGCAATCCATGTTGCTAAATGAGATAACAAGATCACAGTATTCTTCAATACTAGATAAAGCATTCACAAAATGAGAAAATAAACACAAGGACAAATGGTCCTAATCCAGATATAAGTTTTAAACAACTAGTGCCTTATGGAGTCAAAGAAAAGATGTGATGTTGAATGCGTGGGTCTTGAAAGGTACTGTTCGTGAGATCGTTATGAAAATTATCTTGGTAAATTGTGAATTTTAGTGGTCTTTGATTATTAAGCTAAGAACAAGGATATCAAAAGAGTAAACCTAACCAGGAAAAATACTGGCAACCTCTTAGATGATAGGTCGGGAGCACCTAGATTCAGAGGATAGATGTCCAATGTTTAAACCGCCCTCGGGTCTGACAGTGGATTCTTGGCACCACCTGTTTCAGGAAGCAACCTCAGTGATTTGACGCTGGTTTTGGATTGGGGTAAAGTTTTAATTAGGTTATCACTTATAAGCTTAGCAGATCCTTCACCTTTCTGAGTACTAGCCCAACCCTTTCAGGTTGGCAGAGCATACGGGTGTTGGACAATCAACCAAAATAAGTTAATTAATGAGGGAATGTGAGTTGAAGTATTTTATTAATTAAGAGCACCGTTCAAATCGCCGATAGAGAGCGCTCTTGACTTAGTCTTAAGACCAAAGTCCAAGAAACTTTTCTAATCTAATATGCCTAATGCAAGGGGGGAAATGCAAGTTTTAAAATGCTCTCCGACAGAGAGTGCTCTTGACTTGGATTTGGCCAAGTTCAAGAGGCTTTGTTTATTTTACTGAAAGTAGAAGCAGTTGTGAAAGTAAACCATGTGATAGCTCAAAAGATATAAAAGGTGATTAGCATGCTACTTGCAAAATGAAATTAAAAAAGACTTAGTATTCTACCAAACAAAATTACTCTAAGGTGGGGTCTTTCTCCGAACAAGGTTGACCACTAGAATCGCTAGCACTTGAGAACTTTCTAGCTAGCTGAAATTTCGACCAAGAAAACTAACGGGGAAAGAGGAGTAACCACAAAGTTATGTGGTCCTGCCCTTGGGATGAAATCTCAAGGATACTACCTCAAGTCAAAACTTGGAAGAGAGTACGAAAATGAAATAAAAGATTGATCTAAAGCATGAAATGAAAGATCTAAGCTAACCAACCACAACACTCTTTCCCAAATGGGGAAGAAAACCCAAAAGAGTGGAGGACTCCTCCACTTGAACTTTTATTATGAGATTACAAATGCCTTTGGGATTCAAGCCCTTGAAAGGTCTTTTGAACAAGAAATATACTTGAAAAAATAATGAAAATAAGCTTTATCAATAGCTTTTACAAAAGGAGATTGATGACTTTGTTTTGGTTCAAATGTGTCTTAGGTTCAAACTTCTTCTTGTTCTTTGTCTTCTTTGCTCTTCTCTTTTCAAAGCTTGCTTTGCTCAACTCTCTTCTTCTTCAAAATGCCTACAAGCATTTCATTATACTCAAAGCACATACCCATTAGACATTAGTAAGTGAGAATAATAAAGACTTGAAACTATCTAAGTATGAAATTGAAAAATGAAACCTAGATTGTGGAAAGCATTAGATCTTGACTTGAAAATGTTAATATGGGAAAACGGACCAGCGAACAAAAGATGCCTAAAATATGCTAGAAATGAGATCTAAAACATAAAATTTTTAAGAGATTTTTTATGAAAAAATTCTATCTTTCAAATGGAAACAAAAGTCTAAACAAATGCAAGTTCTACTAGTGAAAAAATGAGATCTAGAATGCTCTAAGATTAATCTTTTCAATGCATGAGATGGTATATGAGATGCAATAATACTTGAGATCTAACTCTAACAAATTAAAGAACTAAATCTAACAAATTATTTTTGCAAACTAGGAATGAAGCTAACATTAACTTAAACAATTCGTTTTTGTGCTTTTGTGTGAAAAATTAGGGCTCTTTAGGATGGACGAATGGAGCCTTGAAGACAAAAGTGAAAGGGAAGATGAGCTTGGGAGGAGGGCAAAAAACGAAATGGAAGAGAAGAAGATGGATCTAGGGTAAAACGAATGGATGAATGAGAGAAATGGCAAAACGAATGGGTGAGTGAGGCTAGTCTAATGGAGATGGGCTTGAAGAGGTAAGCTTAAGGACAAGTAACCAAGATTTGTTTTGGAAAAAGTTGTTGATGGAGGAAGAGACCAAACTCTCTTATTAAAGCGTTTCTTCTCTTGAAATGAAGAGAAGACCTTGAAGACCTGCAAGATATATTGATTAGATGCCAAGAACCACTTGTTAAGTAAAGAATGACTTAGTCTTTAATAAGCCTTTCTCCACCTTGGGAAACCTCTGCAAAAATCTTGTTATGAAACATGCAAAAACCAAAAGATATATTTCTAATCAAAGTTAAAACATACATCTAATAATGAAATTGCATGATCAATGAACAAAATGAAAGAGATATCACCAATAGTGTGAAGAGCATCCCAATTGCTCCAGCATGGACCTCCAAAGTCTAAACTTTATTCAATATTAAACAGATATTACAACAGTATTTTGGCAATGTTCATGCTGAAAATCTCCATCTAGAATAGAGCCCAAATGGCTTCTTTATATAGCAAAGGCTAGCTACCAAAACCCTAAGTCGAATTGGCTTTGAGAAGAGAGCCAAAAGCACTAAACACTAGTTCGAATTCCAATCACAACTAGATCAACACCAAGCTTGGAGCTAATCTCACCAAACATTTCGAGTTCTTTGGATGATGTGGATGGGGAGGTGGCCTCCACCTTGGCAAGGCGCCCCCCATCCCACTTTGGAACCACCATCAAGCAAACCACGAGATGCCACATAGTAGAACTCGCACTCCAATAGGGAATCCGAATGACGTGAGCTAGTAATGGAGATGGCGAATCTTGAGGTAGGTGCTTGGAGTTTAAACCTTAATCATGGTAGTTGAGAGTGGGAGGTGGCCTCCACCTAGGCAAGGCGCCCCCACTCCCATTCAATGCAACTCCAAACCAACCAATATTTATTTAATAACTGCTCCACATCACCCAATTCGAGTTTGCATGTATGGAGGGCGAATTAGCTTGGAGAGATTTGCTTGTGTTGATTGTACACTTGATTGAATGTTGACTGAGATGATTGGAATCTTCATAAATGCTGAGTGCCATGTCAATTAGCCTTTTATTTTAATCTTTTTGGGTTATTTTGGAGAGATTTGGATTATCTCCAAAATAATCATTTTTATTATTTTAATTAATAATTTCTCTGTAACTGGGTTTTTTGAGAAATTATTAATTATGAGGCCTAATTGACATCCGAAACTTAGGATAAACTGGTCCGGGGATCATGAATGATTTTTGGCTTAAGTCTGGAGCCTTCAATCATCAAATTCGAATCCCGGATGACTGACATATTACAAATTGATATTTCTCTATTTAAACTACAGAGAAATTTATTAAATTTAAAAAATAATTAAAAATCCAAATTTCGACGGACCCGGTAAAATTTTTTCGAAATTTTTTCTGAGGGTTCTATGGACCTAGGACATGATCGACACTTATTCTAATAGTGTCTAGTAGGCTTATATACATTAGTTGGACTCTAATAACCCCCCATGGCTAAAATTTTCAAAATCGGGCATTCTAGCTTTGGAGGAAGCCGGAGAAAACCTCATCAATTATAGCTCGGCTATAGGCAAAGTATAATTGACAAGGGAAAAAACTCCCTGGAATACCTTAGTTGCTTAATCAAGTCATGGGAGACCGAGACACTCAGATCCTACTAGCACACTTTATTACAAACCCCATGGGGCCATGGTCATGTCAACTGAAAAACAAAACTGGCTAGCCAAAATTGGCTAACTACTGCAATCTGAAATCAGATACTCTGGAAGTGAACACTGATGTGTTCCAACATTGGCGGCTCAATAAGGTTTCAATTATTTGTACAAAATAGGTGATAACACCACCAATGCATTAACTTCACTTTAACCACCCCAAAAACAAAATGCCAAGTGGAGAGCTTGTGATATAAGGGAGATATACATGATGTTAAGGCTTTAATGCATGAGGGATACGTAGGGTATGAGGAATTAAGTGGAGTATGACATGAGGGCTAATAAAAGTCAAGCCATGAGGTGGCTACCTAACAAGGAGGGCGCCCATCTTCTCCATCAAAGCATATTCAACAACCTTTTTTAAATAAATGCCAAGTGGAGATTCAAGCTACCAAGGGGATAATGTGTAAAGGTTAGGGTTAAATGCATGAGAAGATAGTGGGATTTGAAAAGTTAAGAGGGAGATAACTCCAATGGTGTGGCCCTATCCTTTAGGGAGGCGCCTACCATAATATTAAAAACATCCCAACCACCCTTTCCTTATGTGCCACATGCCTAATTCAAATAATTCCTTAAGCTTGAAGTGAAAGTTGACTCGAATCATGGTAATTTAGAGTGGGAGGTGGCATCCACTCTCATTAATGTAACTCAAAACTTAATTCTTTTACCATTTGATACCTTTGCCATGTCACAAATTTGATTTTGCACATGAGGAGGGCAAACTCTTTTGGAGTTAATCATTGTTGCTGACTGTATACTTGACTGGATGATGACTGAGATGATTGGAATCTTCCTTAATGCCTTGTGCCATGTCATTTAGCTACTGAAATAATCCAATTTGGATTATTTTGGAGAGAATTGGACTTTTCTCCAATTATTAACTTTTTCAATTTAATTAATTAATAACCCTCTTTTATTGATTTTTGAGGAATTATTAATTAAGTGGCTAAATAACGATCCGAAACTTAGGATAAAGGTGTCCAGGATCTAAGTATGAATTTTGGCTTAGGAATTAAGCCTCCATTCACTGAAAAACACCCTCGGATGACTGACATATTGCAATTTGAACTTTTCCTTTTAAACTATGGAAAACTTAATTATAAAAAATAAAATAATTAAGTTATTAACTGTCAAACGCGTCGGGTAAAATTTTTTCGGACAATGTTTAAAAACCTCTACAGACCTAGGAAATGACCACTGACTTGACTCATAGTGTCTAGTAGGTTCATATTTATTAGTTGGACTCTAATAACCCCCCATGGCCAGAATTTCATAATCGGGCATTCCAGCTTTGGAGGAAGCGGGAGAAAACCTTGTCAATTATACCTCGCCCGTAAGCAAAGTATAATTAGTCAGGGTAAAAAACTCCCTGGAATACCTTTGTAGATAAACGAGTCATGGGTGACCTAGCCACTCAAACCCTACTAGTACACTTTTTACAAAAACCCCTTGGGGCATGGCCATTTCAAGACAAAAACAAACTGACTAGCCAAAACTGGCTAGGCACAAAGGATGGATCATCTAATGCACTGGAGCACGAACACTTATTATGTTTGTCAAATGGCGACTCTTTAGATAATCCAACTATGGTACAAATATGTTGGTAACAGATACCTTGATGATGATGATCTTTGCCTTCCCAATCAATTTGAGAAGATTTGGATGAGTATTCTATGCAAGTCGATTTGCCCAAGCAAGCTAATGCGCCCTCTCTCCTGCACAACAAACATCAACAATATCAGATTTGATGCATCAAGAGAAATAGACAAATGCTACAAGAGAAATAACAAGATGAAACCATAGATCACAATGATATTAATGATAACCCCCTGATACAAGCGATGCCAAGCAAGCGAGTTGAGGAAGCTCGGCAAAAATGTCCAGGTGAAGTCGCATTCCTGTAGACCAGACAAAGTTTCCACGAAAGTATAGATATCACCACAAATACTCAAATGCTAGGATGCAATAGACTTTCCAATCACCATCGAAGAATATTAGATGCAAAGGAGACCCAAGAATATCCACAAGAAGTTTTTTTATTATCAAGATTCCAAGAGCCAAAGACCCTTTACAATGAGAAGCTCTCTCCTTTAAATAGGATGGAGAGATACCAAAACCCTAACCACATTTTGAATGGATGCCCAAGATTAAAAGATCACAATGTTCTAATCTACGGTTGAGATGAGCTCAACATAAAGTACATGGATCAATATAAAAATATAACACATAAATGGACAAAATCGCCCTAAGAGAGGGGGTCCCACTCAAAGTGATAAAATAAAATGAATAAAGCTCATGGTGTGTCTAGGGGGTAGTCTAACACCCCTAGTGTATCTCCATGGCACAATATCATCAAATGACCAAGATAGGCACCAAATCGTGCCGCTCTGGGAAAGTCGTGAGCCTCCAAAGGCTTTAGAAAACCTCAAAATGTGCTGGAGAGATGGGTGTGGGCCCCATTGAATGCTGAAACTGCTAGAGAAGGGGTGGAAGACATCACACTCATCATCAAAACTCATCCCATGCCATTTCCTTGCATCAGTAGCCCAAATCGAATCCTTCAGTAGCCATTTTAACCATTTTTAATCTGCCTCGGAAACTGTTAACCTGCCCAAACTGATACCTGGAGTGCTTGCGCTGTCAAACTGAGCTCACCGGGTTCTCTGGAAGGGGGGTATAATGGTAAAATCAAGTGGCTAGACCACCCCCTCCTCATACAGCGCCCTAGGTGAACTGATCACATCATCTCTCTGCTCTGACAGGCCATTAACATGGCAAAACTGCACTAGAATGGTAAACTGAGGAAAATCATCACTGTAACTGCCCGGAATTGAAAACCAACTGTCTCATTGGACTCAGAGAGCCCAAATCTATCTAAGGTGCGTACTCATACACCCCATGGATATCTGCATGATCATATCAAATATCCAATATGCCCAGACAAATAAAATAATAATCTGTAAATGATCAAATAATGCTGAAACTCACAAATCATCATCATAAACCTGTAACCACTGCATAGAACCATCTGGTGACCTGTAATAGACCACATATCATCCATCTGCATCATCCGAGGTCTATCCACCTCATGTCTTGTAGTTGACTTTGGTCAAACTAGGTTTGACCAAGTCAACATGACCAATAATATGACCTAGGCTAACATCAAATTGCTGCAAGTGTTAGGGGTTAAGACATGCTCTACAAATCATTTAAGTGATAATTATAACAAGTAGTAATCACTTCATCGGCGATCTAATAACCAATTATAAAGTGTTTTCAATATTTACTATAACTCAGACAAGACTTTCAGGACCATACTCACTTCATAGTTGTGATCAATTTGCTAGTGAAGGGTGAGGGCTAAAAATCAATAGGCTAGGCTAAAGGATGACTACTAACTTGACACTGTGACACTTTGGATATGGAAAGGGGATACACACTCTAGCATAATGTTGGACAAGCAGTAACACAAGGGATGGCAGTGTCTCACAAATGGGTAAGTTACTTCAGAAGTGCTTATTCACCTTGACAAATGCCTACAATCCAAATCAAATACAAGTGAGGCTGTTATCACCTATTTTGTACAAATAGTTGAACTTCCGATGAGCCGCCAGTTTATTGAACATGATTCATGTTCATCATCAGCATTCAGAAGTTCAGAAGTCAATTTCAGGGCAATTTTGCCCCTTTTGTAATAACTGCATGTTCATACCCCCATGGGGAATTTGTAAAATGTTGGTCTAAACGGGGGTCCTTTTATAAAAGACTCGGCTATCCGTAGGTTTAGCCATTTTGGGGATACTCTAGAGTGTTTTTTTCTTAGGAATTATGCGCTACTCACCAGTGGCGTATAATCCCCGAGTTTTTCACTCAAACCTCCAAAGCTGGAGTATTTCCCATGGTGGTCAAAACCTAAGGTGGTTATTAGAGTCTTGTGTCTAGGATTTTTTACGGGTTAGCCACATCGATTGAGTCGTATGAACATGCACTAGGTCCCCTAGGAGTTTCGTTTGATTCCGGCAAAAAATAATTTTTCATAAAATTAGACCATTTTTTAATGGTTTAATTAAAAATTTTCAAGAAGTGATAAAAACCTCATCCGGAGGCGGAATTGGGCGTGGGGAGGCTCGTTTTGATGCTCAGAGCATCCTCTTCACCTTGGCACCTTCATTCTTCAGTTTCTGGGCAGTTACATCACCCCAGGAGCGGTTTTGGCTAAAAATGCATCATTTTGACATTTAATTGCCAAAAAATGACAAAATGCACTTAAGTCCAAAAATCAACTAAGTCAAAATTCATTAAAATAATCCATGGAAAGGGTTGAGTATTGATTTTAAGAGGTGTACGACCCACTTAGGTGATTAAAGGCACATGCAAATTAGAAGTTTGGATAGCAAATTGGATTCAAGTGATAACGTGAGCATACATCCACGTGGGTCAAGTTTGCATGGGTTATGAGTGAGGGGTCCATTCTAAAGTGGTGAGCTACCATATATAAGATTAGAGCACATGTTTTATAAAGTTTGGAAATCCAAATTTATTAAATATGAATGACGTGAGGGATAAGCGTGGACCATCACCATGCGAGTATTTGGTGGGCGTTTTGCTCCAAGTCGAAGGCATTGGGAGTGGGGATCCACCTCATCTCCACCTACCATTCACACTTCGAGCTTTATCTATCACGTGAATTTCTCTTCAATCAACGATTTGGCTTCTTCTTGTGTGAGTTCACGCCCCCCTTGCATGCTCACAGCTTTGGTAAGGTGGCACTCATTCGTTGGTTTGGTGATGATTCTTATGCTTGATGGTTGACGCCATTACCCATGTGGAGGCCACATCATCTCAGAACTCGGTGTTGATGGATTGGATCAAGCTCCAAGCTCATGATTCGATTGGTATTCGATTGAGGAATTGGCTCTCCATTGCCAATTTCGAATTTAGGTTTAATGTCTCATATTTTTGTATAAAGAGAGGTGCTTTGCTCTTTCTTAAGATGGATCTTTTGGGCATAGAAACTCTGCTAAATTTGTAAACATCTTTCATTGGAATAAAGCTTTTCGACTTTGGAGGTCTATATGATTCGTTCTTCATTGGTGGATGTGATTCTTATGAGGTGATATCTCTTCTTGCATTCAATCTTGTCTCTTAATGTGTAGATCAAATAACTAGCTTTAGAGATCTATTTCTAGAACATAAGATTTTTCCATTTGCGGTTGTCAATTTGGATTATTATGCAAAGTTTGTTATAATTTTGATGAATACAAGTATTCGGTTATATGAAGTGTTGATCTTGGTTTGACTTTTCCTAGCATACTAGTTATATCTTTTGATCTCACGGGGTTTCAAGTTGTTTGTCTTGACAGATCTATCATTTGGAGAAGAGTGAGAGCTTGGTTGCATTGATCTCATCTCCACCATCATAAGAAATTTCTAAACTTTTGTTGTCTTTCAAGATATATATAGTTGGGCTTGTTTCGAAAGGATAAAACATAAGGAGATCTTACTCCTAAACTCCATCCCCTCATTACAAAACTTCAAACTCTTGGTTACCGGTTACTTGGACTTGTTTGGCCCTCATTCCTCTCCTCTTTTCACTGTTTGTTTCCCACTCATTGGCTGCCCATTGGGTCCGCTGTCCACTTCATTTTGCTGCCTATTGTCCTTGCTTTTGAGCTGCCCCTTGAGTTGACTGTCCACCCTTCATTTTTTGCAGCCATTTCACCACTGTTTGGCAGCCATCTATTGGCTGTCCAAACTCTCTTTTGCTGCCCACTGTCCTTGCTTTTGAGCTGCCCCTTGAGTTGACTGTCCACCCTTCATTTTTTGCAGCCATTTCACCACTGTTTGGCAGCCATCTATTGGCTGTCCAAACTCTCTTTTGCTGCCCTATATCCCTGTTTTCTTCTCTTCTCTTTTGCTAGCCTTCCTCTACCCTTTCGCCATCTCCTTAAATCCTTTAAAAAGACCCTAAAAAACATTTAAAAAACACACAAAACAATTGTGAACAGTTAGTAGGAGTTAGTTATTTGCATTAGCATTTAGTTATGTACATTAGCATCTAGTTAGTTGCATTGCATATCATTTGCATTTGTTATTTCACTTAGCGAATTTGCTCATTATTTGCATATTCTTGCATTGATAGTTAGTGCATTTGCTTGAGTAGATTGCTTCACTTAGTTGCATTGCACGCTACTTTGCTTGCATTTTGCATGTTAGGTTGCATCCTAATTTTTTTGCTTGTCATCTTAGAATATTTTGCTTCTCTTAGTCTTAGTTTAGCTTCATTTTGTTTTGATTTGATTAACAAAAATAATGGGTGCTTGAGTTGTTTTTCATGTGTAGGAAAGCAAGAGGGAAATCTTTTCACTCTCCTTTGTCCACTCATAAGAGTGATTGTAATCTAAGTTTTTATTTTCTGCTAAGTCCTTCAAAGGGTTAAAATCCCAAGGCGTTTGTAATTCATTAATAAAAGATCGTTTTGAGTGGGGTTTTAAGTCCCCATTCCCAACTTCCCCATTTGGGGAAGTTTGTTGGTTGTTTGTTTTCTTTCCGTACTTAGTTTAGTTTATCTTAGTTTCAGTATCTCTCATGCATTGCAAGTACATCAATCATTTACATTGTTAAATTAATCAATTGTTTACTTGCACTTTACTTTCCTATCATAGTGATTTTGCTTATAATCTGCATCTTAGCTTAGCATTTTATTTCTGTAGCTCTCTTCCAATCCTTGACCAGAGAATAGCTAACTTTGGGATCGTATCCCAAAGACCACATAGTTTTGTGGTAGCTTCTCGCTCCCCCATCAACTTCTTGTGGACATCCAGCTAGCTGGAAGGTTTCCAGGATTGGTGGCTTCTAGTGGTTGATCTTGTTCGGAGATCAATCCCACCTAGTAGATTAAAGTTTGTGTGGTAGAACACTAGATTTTCGCAGTTTCTTTTTATTTCGCAAATATTATTGTTAGTAGTAATTCATATCTTGTCGATCAATGTTATTGTTTAAATCTGTTTCAAGTTAAGATATACTGCTACTACAATTTATCTGCTTCTTAAAATAAACCAAAGTCTCTTGAACTTGGCCAAATCTAAGTCAAGAGCACCCTCTATCGGAGGGCATTTTAGTTTTTTGCATTTCCCTGCATTAGGCATTGTTAATCTAGCAAGTCTCTTGAACTGTGGTCATAAGACCAAGTCAAGAGCGCTCTCTGTTGGAGAGTTGAACAAGGTTTTCTAATAATAAAAAATTTCCACTCATACACCCCTTAATTAATTTATCTTGGTTTCTGTCCTACACCCGTATGCTCTGCCAACCTGAAAAGGTTGGGCTAGTACTCAGAAAGGTGGAAGACTTGATAATTTACAATCGATAACTTAATTAAAATTTTTCCCCAAAACCTCAACCAAGGCAAATTACTGTTCTTCCCACGAGAGGTGGTGCCGGGAATCCACTGTCAGACTCAGGGGCGGTTCAAACATTGGACACCTATCCTTTTGAATCTGGGTGCTTCCGACAGATCACCTAGGGTTGCCAGTATTTTTCTTGGGTAAGGTTCCACCATCTTTTGATACCTTTGGTCTTAGCCCTAATAATCAAGACAATTAAAACTTTGAATCTACCAAGATAAGCTGCACAACGTTCTCACAAACTTTACATTTCAAGCACTTGTGTCAAGTTTACAATCACTTTTATTTTCTGACTCCATAAGGCACTAGTCCTTCATATTATATTTTGCTTGCTTAAGTATCAACATTGGAGTTTCTGCTTATATTTACGTGAAGTGATCTGCTTATTGTCCAAGTGTATCTTTCATCTTGTGTTTGCAACGTGGATTGCGTTATCTTGTCTTATATTTAATTTTTATAATTGTCTCTCATTTAAAAACTCCTAGAAAACACCCATCCGCATCACAACACCTAAAAACACTATAAATAATAGAGCCTTAGTGAAACTCTCTTTTAGGGACTACCCCCCTTGGCTTCGTTAGGAGTTTGCCTAAACGGAGGAGCTGGGATTCAGGTGACAGTACCTGGCTCATTGCTTGCCCCCAAGGCCACACCTCTCTCACTTGTAGTGAAGAGACAACTTTCGAAAGATTTCCGCTGCTGGTGTGCATATTGGCGGACAATAGAGGCCAACAATCATTTAGATATAACTTTTAAGAACCATTTCTTTTTGGGCCTTTGAGTTTCCTAGCCTTGATCCACGTGTGTTCAAAAACACTTGTTACATGGATTTACATTTATTAAGGCTTTATGATCTACGTGTGTTCAAAAACACTTGTTACATAGATTTACATTTCACATTTCATTTCAAAGCCAATTTCATTAGGCTTGCCTTGCATTCGCGTGTGTTCAGAAACACTTGTTACATGAATGGGCTTTCATAAGATATACATTTCATTTCCATATACACTGTATTGATGGTAGCACTATTTGTTTCAGGTTTAGCCAACACAACCTAGGCAACTCAGAGCCGAGACACAATAAACAAGGGGAAGCTCATCCAACAAAGAGACTAAAGTGGGGGAAGGTCCTCCATGCCACTAGTTGAGTAGTAAGTCAAGGTAATAACATAACTGGAAGGTAATGGATGGGTGTAGAAAGTGAATAATGAAACCGACACTAGCAAGCCAAATGATGGTGGGAATGATCACCTCTATTCTCCCTAAGGAGGGTAAAACCAAGCCCGTTGGGAATCTCTCTCCCCCCCTACGAATCGATCCCAATTCGCGCTCCGGAAGGAATCGATTCCGTAATTCGCGATTCCCCCTCGAAAAAAATGATCCCTGGTTTTTTAGGGTTTGATGAGGAATCAACCCGAAATCGTCGATTCCGGGTCGATTCCTCATCGAACCCTAATCGATTCCTCCCTTAAAAATCGAACCCGAAAACGATTCTATGGGCTGGGCGGATTCAAGGCAAAAAAATTTCGATTTTTGTAATGTTTTTGTGGGGTTTTTTTTTATGGGCTAGGTTATTTTGGGCCAATAAAGGGTGAATGAGTCCATTTGGACTCATTCCATTACTCATTTGCTTGATTTGGAAGAGCTTTGAGCTTTGAGTGAGTTTGCTAGTTGCTTGAGAGCTTTGAGCTTTGACTGGGAGATTGAAGGGGAGAGCTTGCAAGGGAGATTGAAGCTTCCATAGAGACATTCAACCACCATTGAAGAGCTAAAAGGTAGGCTCTAAAAACTCATCTTTGTTTGGTTTTGCAATTTTTTTTCACTATGTTAAAAAATGTAAACCTTGCAATGTTCTACTTCTCTTCTCCTACTCTTTCCAATTTCTTCTTCTCCATCATTCTATTGCAGGGAACAAGTGACTCTCATCTTGAATCAAGAAACATGATAGGTATGTGGTTTTGGTTTTTCATTCCACTTCTTCTCATTATGATGGTGTTGGGAAGTAGATATGGTGGTGGTAGTGATGATGGGGAATAGGTAGAGAGTGATGCATACCAAGGAGAAGAGGAGCAAGGGGAAGAGGTAGAGAGTGATGCATACCAAGGAGAAGAGGAGCAAGGGGAAGAGGGTGATGATGATGAGAATGAGGGTGATGTGGGGCAAAAACAAAAAGACACAACACCTTTGTGGAAGTATGTGACAAGGCAAGGGGGAGGGAGAGGGGGTGGAACCACAAAGTTTGCATGCCCCCATTGTAATAAAACATACACAGGTTCATATACCTGGGTGAGAAAGCATTTGTGTGGGGTTATGCCATGCGATGAAGGTAAGTCTCATTGAGTCAAAACTTGTGACAAAGTGGGAGCTAAAGAGAGAAGCAAATACAGGATGGAAGAAGAGGCCGCTCAAAACAACTCCAAGAGATCAAGGGTTGAATCTGAAGCCTCACAGAGAATGTTTGGTAGTGGAGCTGGATCATCATCGGCTCGATCGGGACCCTCATCTCCCCATGGAGTCTCGCCTATGCGAAGAACATTATCCGATTTCCTTGACACAGGTTGTAGAGATGATGTGGATTCAAAAGTTTATAGGTTTCTCTATGCATGTGGTGTGCCATTCAATGTTCTTCGATCACCCTATTGGCATGAAATGGTACAAGCCATCAATGGTGCCCCTCAAGGATACAGAAGCCCTGGGTATGACAAAGCTAGAACCGTGGGACTTGTCAGGGAAAGAGCCAAAATCAATGGTGCTCTTGGAAAGTTCACAAATGATTGGTCCAATTATGGTGCTCTATGCATGTGGTGTGCCATTCAATGTTCTTCGCTCACCCTATTGGCATGAAATGGTACAAGCCATCAATGGTGCCCCTCAAGGATACAGAAGCCCTGGGTATGACAAAGCTAGAACCGTGGGACTTGACAGGAAAAGAGCCAAAATCAATGGTGCTCTTGGAAAGTTCACCTTAGGGTTTTTCCCACGGAAACTCTGTGTCTCTTGTCTCTCATGCTTTTGATTCTTGTGATGCTTGTCATGCTTATTGTGATTGTTATGCATTGATATACTGTATATGTTATTCTCTCAGTAAAGATCCAAGAGTATTGTGAATTAATGCTCAAAGATAGAGAGAGCAATGGCTCAACCAAAGTACAACCAAAATACACTTGAGATAGTCTCCTAGAGTAGATGATCCTCCTCCTCACTAGTGCGCCACTTTCTGAGTGAGAGAAGTGTGTCTTTCCAAATAATCTGAATAATCCTTTTTATTATAGTATATGGAATAAAAGGATAATTAACATTGATGAAAGCCTAAGGATATCTAGTTGGCTTATAGTGGAATGATCATGTTAATAGTTATTATAAGGATGTACATTATGCTCAATTGATCAATGCCAACATTACAATGATAGTATGCGAACATAAGTTGGAAACCACCCATATAAGGTAAGCATAGCGAAGGAAGTAGTACCTTTAAAGGGGTTAAGGATTTATTATTTGAATTGAGAACTAGAGATTTATGAAATAAACCATGTTTAAAAGGTGATATTGTTTTGGATAATAAAGTAGTAAATCCATAGATTGACATTGCATGGTGTGTCACAAGAATGTATCCAGAATCGTAATTTATTAAAGACAACTTGATGAAATAGTGAATATTTTTATGATGTCCTTGTTCTTAATTCTACTACTTATGGTGATGTATAAGTTTCTTCTTATGGATTCAAACGTAAAAGGGTAAGTAGTTTTTTTAGAAAATGACAACGACAACTATGTTGTGACTATGTGATTTATGGTGGGTTTGTTGATGTATATGTAACTGTTATCACCTAAGATGTAGTTACCCCTATGGATGGATCCAGTCATGGATAGCAATAGGGAAGGGCAACTCAAAGGTGCAACCACGATCACCTCGACCTCCAATATGTATGGTTGTCACGCCAGTCGAGGCAACCTTCGCTTTATGTTATCTAGCCCAGACAACAAAGGGGGAGACCCGATCTACTCCCGACAGGAGAGATCAAAACCAAGACACCAAATCAGGGTATTTCTAGATGAAGTTAGGTGTATGGTTTATCCTAGACCTAAGGATGAAGTCACAAGCCAAGTGAGGGGTTTAATAGGTATAGCTTTGGTTCATGATTGAATGTAAGAGTGACTTATAATGTTTGTAGTGTGATCTAGGGCTAGTGTACTAGTTCAATGTCAAAAGATCCACTGCCTTGGGAACCGTGTCCAATGCAGGATAGTTAAGGGTAGTATTGGGGCTAACTAGTACATGAGATAAGCTTGACCATGGTTCATGATGTCTTCAAAGGTATAGTTTACCATGCATAGGTCAAACCACAAGTCAATCCAACAATCTAGGAAAGTTGAATTACCTTGTAGAGAAACCAGTGCCTTGGGAATTGGGAAGTGGAGTCAAAGTGGGGTTGACTTATGGTTTAGGACTCCTACAACATGAGATAAGTGGACAGTATAGGTCTTGATGGTTAAATGTGTCTAGATCTAGGTTTAACCCAAGTGGACCACAATCCCTTAAAACAAGGAATGCAGTCTCCAAGGAAAGATTTGGCAAAGTGACAGTCTAGACCTAGGTTTTGAATTATTCCGGTTTCAGATCTGCAATAATCTCAAGTACCCAGTTCCTAGAAGTGAGTGAACTCACTTCTCCAAGGTGGTGCGACTTTACCCAAGGAGGCTTAAATCGGGGTTTAGGTGGGTCAAATCATGTCGGATGGCATCCAAACTTTAGATCCGGGTAGATCAGTCAAGTAGGGATATGGATCTATAATTTTGTGGCAATCCACCGGTTAGATCTTTGTAGATCTGAGTTTTAGTGTTCCAAGTGGTCCAAAATGGGGATTAAATCCCTTAAAATGTGGAATGGGGCCCACAAGGTGAATTTCAAGAAAGGAACAACCTGGGTGTATGTTATTTGATGTGTAGATGTCAAATCAAGTGGAATCTCAAACACCCATCAACTAGATCTAGGTCAACTTGCTCAAATGGTGAAGTGCGCCTTCCTTGAGAGAAGCTAAGTTGGCTTGGGAGAGGGGTCAAATGGAAGCCAATCCACACCAAACTATAGATCCGGGATGCCGTGGATGCTATAGAGGTGGGTTTTCAATATCATGCCCAACAACCCACTAGATCTAAGTAGATCTGAGAAAATGTAAAATGGGGGTTTTGAAGTATTTAGGGTTTTAACAATTTATGAGTTATGTCAATGGATTGGATAAAGGAAAGAGAAACAAACCTGTGGATCTTACCTGGATAACCTTGTAGATGCCTTGATGATGATGATCTATGCAAACCCGATCAATTTGGAAGCTTTGAGGTAGTCTCTATGCAAATCGATTTTGTCCAAGAAGCCAATGCGCCCTCTCTCCTGCACAACAAACGTCAACAATGTCAGATTTGATGCATCAAGAGATAAGACTAATGCCACAAAAGAAGTAACAGAAAGATAGCATAGATCACAATGATACTAATGATAACCCCCTGATACAAGCGAATGCCAAGAAAGTCGATTTGAAGAAGCCTTGCAAAATCGCCCTTGTTGAAGTCGCCCTCCTGTAGACAAACAATGATTTCCAAAAAAAAGATAGATCTTACCACAATTTCCAAATGCTAGGTTGCAATAGACTTTCCAATCACCATCTAAGAACACCAGATGCAAAGGAGACCACAAGAATTTCCACAAGAATATTTTTCTATACCAATAATCCAAGAGCCAAAGACCCTTTACAATGAGAGGCTCTCTCCTTTAAATAGGAAGGAGAGGCACCAAAACCCTAACCACTTTTTGAATGAGTGGCTAAGATTAAAAGATACAAATGTCTAATCAATGGTTGAGATGAGCTCAACAACATAATACATGGATCACACATAAAATATAACATAAGTGGACAAAGTCGCCCTAGGAGAGGGGAATCCCACCAAATCATGATGACAAAATATCATAAGAGGCTCATGGTGGGTCCAAGGGGTAATTTTATCCCTCCTTGGTCAATCCCCATGGCACAATAACCAATAAATAATCATGAAAGTACCAAATCGTGCCTCCAAGGTGAAGTCGTGGTCCTCCAAGGTGAAGTCGTGGTCCTCAAAAGACCCAAAAAATCCACAGAAAGTGCCATAAGTGATGGATGCGGGCCCCGATGAAGCTGAAACTGCAGGAGGAGGTGTGGAAGGTCCCGATCTATCATCACTGATCATCCCATGCCATAACTTTGCCTCAGTAGCCCAAATCGATTTCCTCAATAGCCATTTCTACCAATCCTGAACTGCCTCGGGAAACGTGAAACTGCCCAAACTGCCTCCTGGAGTGATGGCGCTGTCAAGGTGAGGGTGCCAATGTGTCCGGGAGGGGGGTAATATGGTAAAAACAAGTGGCTGGACCACCCCCTCCATCATCAGCGCCCTAGGTCATCCGGATAAAAGTCATCTCTGCTCCGACAGGGCCTCCAATAGACCAAAACTGCACTAGGACAGCCTACTGAGGCTAAATCATCACTGTAGGTGCCCGGAACTGCAAACAAACTGTCCCATTGGACTCAGAAGGTCCAAATCCATCCAAGATGTGTACTCATACACCATATGAATCTCTGCATGATCAAGATAAATATCCAATGTACCGGAACAAGGCCAATAATAATGATCTGTAAATGACCAAACACTGCTGTATCCCAAGAATCATCATCATAACCCTGTAGCTGCTGCATAGAATCATCCTGTATGTGTACATGGACCATATATCGTCTATCCATATCATCATAAGGTCCAACATCTCATGTCCCATGGTCCTCCATGGTCAAACTAGGTCTAACCAAGACCAAATACAACTCAGACTATCATCCATAGCTGCTGCAAGGTGTCAAGGTTAATACATGCTTTACAATTTATTCAAATAGCTTCTATAACACAGAGTAATCATGACTGGCGATCTAAATCCAAATAGATAGTGTCGTTAGTTATTATTATTACTCAGACTAGACTTTCAGAATCATACTCACTTCATAGTTGTGATCAATTTGCTAGTGAAGGGTGAAGGCTGAAATAAATGGCTAGGCTAAGGGATGACTTAACTGTCTTGACTTTGTGACACTTTGGCAAGGGAAAGGGAATACACCATAGTATATACTGAATGAGCAATAACACAGGGAATGGCGGTGTCTCACAAATGGATGAGTTGTTTAAAGAGGGTTTATTCACCTTCACAGATGCGCACAATCCATAATACAAATAAGGCCAGCAATTGTTTAGATATAGCATTTAAGTTCCATTGCTTTTTGGGCATGAAGTTTCCATAGCCTTGATCTATGTGTGTTTACAAACACATTGCATAGATTTACATTTATTTTTAGGCTTTCTGCTGCAGGTGTGTTTTTAAGGCACTTGTTTACCTGAGCACTTCTAGGTGTGTCATGGACAACTTGTTTACCTAGGTATTTATTTTTCCAAAAGATATAACATTTTATTTTTCATGGCCATTTTCAATTGGCATTTCTTTCACATACAAGATATAGCATTTCATTTTTCCAGATTTTGTATTCATGGTAGCACTAAAAGTTTCAGGTTTAGCCAACACAACTTTAGTGACTAGGGGGAATTCACAAGGAACTCCAACTCACCATAGGTAAGTTTTGTCACCAACTCAGAGCCGAGACACAATAAACAGGGAAGCTCATCCAATACAGAGGCTACAGTGGGGAAGAGTCCTCCATGCCACTAGTCAAGTAGTAAGTCAGGGTGATAATCTATAAGGTAGGCCATGAATGGATGAAGACAATGATATGATGGAGCCAACACTAGCAAGCCAAGGTATGGTTGAATGATCACCTCTATTCTCCCTAAGGAGGGTATGTACCAATGAGTATGAATAGTGAACTTCTAAGTCTGAGTAGGGACAGTAATATATATATAATAGGTCAACCAGGTCCAAATATCTATATGATCGCCAGATCATGACACTAAGTGCTAAGACATGCTATAAGAATAAGTATAAAAGCAATCTAACCATAATACCATGATATACCTGCTGAGTCATATACCTGAAAGCTCATCAACCTGTACCATCATCTGTCCTCTGAGACTGCTGCTGTAACTCTGGGCACTACTGTCTGCTCTGTACCAATGGTATAATGGCTACATCGGTCACCTCTCTGAGTGTCCTGAAACTCAGTCATGGCATGGGGGATGCAACTGCTGTCCACAATCTGATAGTGATCCAATATAGATGCTCATCTCGGCATCTCAAAAGCAAGGGAACTGGCTGAATAGTGTACTGGAATGAGAAAAATAATGTATGGTAGCCCAGCTACTATATATGTGATAACATCTGGCTCCGGCTGGGACAAGTGCTCTGCTGAAATGAGCGCTTGAGAACCTCAGAATCTCTGGTCCTCGAACTCTGCTACTCGAATCCACGATCCAGCACTCTACCTTTTTACTTCCAGCTTTTATTTTTGCAACCTATTTTCTGCATTCACAAACATCTAACAAAAATACCTCATGCCGCATGTGTGGGAAAAATATAAAACCAACTGAAATAAAATCTACTCTATGTCAGAAATATAAATGCATAAAGTATAAATGCAAAAAGTAATTTAAACTACTAACATAATTTGCAAAATTTGAAATTTATTGTGCAGGGAAAAGAAAAGTGACAGGTACTCAGTTAAACTAGGAGCTTACAAAGGAGCTTAGAGACTAAGAAGGTGCCAGACTTAATGGCTGAAAAGACTAACTACTGCCTAAGTAGGCTTATTTGGTTTCCTACCTACCCTACTCTACCAGGCAATGCAATGCATAGTTTATTCAATAGGTGGGAAATAATGCTTTAACAAAAGCCCGTTTACAGGGAGTTCCAGTTCATCCCCATCTAGAGTTTCTAGAAATACTGACCCCTTTCCAGCTATCCTCGATACTCGATACGGACCCATCCAAATTTTTTCAAATTTTCCATGGTTCCCCGGTTTTGCCTTGTTTTTATCCCATAACAAAACTATGTCTCCTACCCCGAATTTCACATTCCTTGTTCTTTGGTCAAAAGTTCCTTTAACTCTTTCTTGTTCAATGATGGTTTTGTTGAATGCCATCCTTCTCATTTCATCAAGTTCTACTAGTTTATCAATTCTTGCTTGGAAGGCTTCTTCACCCGAAGTGCATTGTTGTAACAGCTCATATACAGGAATTTGCAAATTTATTGGGAGTCTACAATCTTGTCCATATACCAACTCAAAAGGTGATTTTCCAGTAATCCTTTTAACCGTTGTCCTGTCAGCCCATAAGGCATATTTCAACTTTGTATCCCAACTTCTTTTATTGGTGCCAATCATCCTTTTTAGTAACCTTATCAAATTCTTATTGCTAGACTCAGCGAGACCGTTTCCTTGTGGATAGTAGTTTGATGAATGCGAGAGAGTGATTCCATGATTCATGCAAAAAGTTGACATTTCTATTTTACTGAAAGCTGGAGCGTTATCAGTTGTAATTTTTAAAGGACAACCATATCTGGATACAATGTTTTCTTCCAAAAATTTCACAACTACCTCGGCTGTAGCCTTTTTAGTTGGGATTGCCTCCACCCATCTAGTAAAATAATCAGTACAGGTCAACATGTACTTATATCCATTGCTCGAGTTTTCACTAAATGGTCCAACAAAATCCATACCCCATTGCTGAAAAGGAGCTTCCACTACTACAGGATTTAGAGGTAGTGCAGGCAATCTCGGTTTTCCTGAAAAAAGTTGGCACTCTTGACAAACTCTAACATAAGAATGCACATCCTTGAAAAGTGTTGGCCAATAATAACCAGCCCTCATGATTTTTGCAGCGGTTGTTCTTGGGGCATAATGCCCACCACATAATCCAGAATGCATTTCTTTCATAATGGTTTGTGATTCCTCTAGGCTGACACATTTCAAGATTATCCCATCAGGGTTCCTCCACCCTAATCCATCCTGGGTTAAAACATACTTTTCAGCTTTTAGTCTTAATGCCCTTCTTTGATGGTCCACCAGGTGATCAGGGCATGACAAGTTCCTCAAAAAATATACGATATCTTTGTACCATTCATGCTCTTCATCAATGTTTAAAATAAAAGGATCCCTTTCACTTACCATATTTACCACATTTCCTCCCTTTTCAGTTAGAAGTTGGGCTAACCCTTGACCTTTCACAATCTTAATTGGCTTGATCTCTAGATCATATTCTTGTATACGTGAAATCCAATTTCCTCTTACACCTATGCCATCTGCTTGTGAAAGAACATCCTTTACTGCTTGATAAGGCACATATGCTTTAATTTTGGAATACCCCACATAGGTTCTGAAATGTTTCAAGGCTTTAACTAAGGCATAAGCTTGCTTTTCAGTTGTGGTGTATTTCAGTTCGGCATCTCTCAAGTTTTTACTCATAAAAGCTATAGGTTGTTCATGGTTTTCGTTGTTCTTTTGCAATAACACACCAGCAATAGTATCTTCCGAAGCATATGAGTAAATCATGAACCCTTTATTGTAATCAGGACAAGCTAGTACCGGGGAGGTTGAAATGGCCTTCTTGAGCTTGGTGAAAGATGATTCACATTCTTTATCCCAAACAAACTTCACATCCTTTTTAAGAAGGGCATTCAATGGTTTGGCCAATTCTGCTAGGTTTGGAATGAATCTTCGAACGAAGTTTATTTTGCCAAAGAAAGATTGCAAGGTGGCCACATTGTGGGGTGCTGCAATAGCGTTGATGGCTTGGACACGTTCTGGGTCGATTCTGATACCTTCTTTTGATACAATGTGTCCTAAAAGCTTGCCCTCATCTACTCCGAAAGTTGATTTCTTGGGATTTAATGATATACCAAACTTTCTGCAACGTTCAAAAACTCTTCTCAAATGTTCTATATGGTCTCCTCGTTCCTTCGAAAACACTGTTAGGTCATCTTGATAAATGGCAATGATTTTCCCAATCAAATCACTAAATGCTTGATCCATAGCCCTTTGAAAAGTGGAACCGGCGTTTAATAACCCGAATGGCATTCTTATATATTGGAAAGTTCCCCATGGAGTAGTAAAGGTTGTTTTATTTCTGTCTTCCTTTCTAATACGTACCTGATTATACCCAGAAAAACCGTCCAACATTGACAACATACCTGCCCCAGTAACACTTTGCAACAAATTTTCCATATTTGGCAAAGGGTAATTGTCCTTAAGGGATGCTTGGTTTAGGTTTCTGAAATCAATACATATTCTGATTTCACCACTTTTCTTTCTCACAATCACCGGGTTAGACACCCAAGTAGTGTGTCGGACAGGTTGGATAATTCCGGCTGCTAGCATTTTCTCAAGTTCTTTCTTAATTAAGGGAGCAAGTTTTGGATTGACATTTCTTAACTTTTGCCTATAAGGTTTAGCTCCTTCATGCAACGGGATAGTATGCTCGATAATTTCAGGGTCAAAGGTTCTGAGTTCGTCATATGCCCAAGCGAAAATGTCTCGATACTTCCTAATTAGATTTACAATCGCCTTTCTTTCTTCTGGGGAAGCATTCTTTCCTATCCTAATCATTCTGGGAGAAACTGAAGTTCCAATATTTATCTCTATAACCTCGTCTACCGGTTCAGCTCTCTTCCCTTTGTATTCATCATGCCTGTTGAAATTTTTCTCCAGGGGTATTGCTAAATTCCTAACATCAAGATCTTGAATGGAAGAACCGCTTGATTTATCTTCTAGATTCACATTGCAATTTTGAAAACTTTCATGGTTTTGTAAGAATGCAATGATTTGTGCATCAGAATCAAAGACCTGCCAATGATCTTGATTATCAGGAACGGAAGGTCTAAATATTACTTCAACCTTACACTCTTTATTTTTAAGATGATCAGGAGTTTCAAAGGTGCAAGCTATTACTGATAATGCATCAGCCAGGGTGTTTTCTTCTCTTGGGACTGCTCGTATTGCAAAGGCATCAAACATTTCTATAGTGTCCCAAACAACATTTCGATAATCCCTAAGCCTATTGTTTTTGGCTGCAAACTGGTTCTTCACTTGGGATACAATCAAATCAGAATCTCCAGTTACATTTAGACATTTGATCTTTTGTTCACGACAAATTTCTAGACCTAAAAGCAATGCCTCATACTCAGCTACATTGTTTGTGCAATCAAATTCCAGACGGTATGCAAACAATTTTTCTTCACCAGAAGGAGATGTGAGGACAATCCCAACTCCAGCACCGTGCCTAGACTTTGCCCCATCAAAATGCATTTTCCAAACTTGACTAGGAGGGAAAGGGTGTTGTCGGGGTTCTTCCCAATAGTTGGCCATTACCATATAATTTCCAACTTCCTCAGTGGGACGCATAGCATCTTCAAACAAGTAGTCGGGTGTTTCTACGTGTTCTGTCATAGGTTTTTCATTCATCAATCTATAAGTGGCCTTTTCTCCTATAGGGATGGTTGCGTAAGATAAATCCATTTGGATACTTCCTCCTAATTTGGTAGCCCATTCCCTTGATAGCAACATTCCCCATGCGTCAGGAATGTCTAAAACTAGGACATTCATACTTATTTCAATTGCAGGGTAAGCAGCTAGTTTCATTTTGAGGTTTTCAATCATACCTTTTGACTCAACAGGCCTGGAATCCATCCCGCACACATTTCTATATTCTCTGGATGGTTTTAACTCCAATTGTTCCATGACCTTAAGAGGCATAATGTTTACTTCTGCTCCTGAGTCTAACATACAGTTGTGCAATATCAATTGATTTATCTCCAAAGCAATATAAAAGGGGGGGTGACCCCTACCTTTATCAATCACACTTTGAATCATGATGGGGGGATCATCCTCAACTGTCACTTTCACAGGCTTCTTGATTTTAGGCTCGATTCCCAGGAATTTAGTTGCTTGATTGAAGTATGAAGGGATTTTCAGAAGTTCCTCCAAGGGTACAGGGATATTCGGTTTGGACACGAAATTGCTCAAATCAATCTTTAAGTTGCAAGCCTTTTCTTTGTCCTTGGTATTCATGTTTAAACCCAATAAATGCATTACCTGTGTTCTAACGGAAGGAATAACTACCAAATCTTTTAAAGACACCATGACAGAAGATCCTGAGAGTTTTCCCAATATGTTTGAATTTAACTTTTCTTGTGTTATAGGAGATATCTCTTTGCTAGGAGTACTCTCTTGTTTTCTTTGTACTGGATCCCTAGCATGGGGTTTAGCAGGATTTGAACTTATTACCTTCTTGGTGACTTGAGGGGATAACCTCCTGGGTTGATCATTTTTCTTTAAAATTCCCTTAGGAGAAATGTTTGGAGTTTGAGTGGGAACCCTACGAGTGGTATTTCTTTGGTCCAGTGAATTTTCTTTCAGACTGGTTTTGTTCTTATCTGTGTCTTTCGTGTTATTCTTTGCCTGAGACCTAGTTACTACTCTGCCATCAGAAGTGGGCTTAGTTTGATGACATTCATTGGTATACACACCCTCAGAGGTTCTGGAAAAAGGTTTATATCTTTCAATATTTTCTCTTTGTTTCCTGAGAACTACCCCATTTAGGTTTCGGATTAAACCACTCATTTCGGTCATCATTTTCAAAATCATATCGTTCTCTGAATTAGTGACACAAGGCATAGTTCTAAGTGTTTTAAGGATGTAAATGAGCTCGCTCCTCAGCGGAGTCACGATTGGGAGTCGCCAGGTAGATTTAACTCTTCTACCAAGATATGTGTCGTTTGTATATGCGGGAAGGACTAGGGCAAGCTATTGCCTCCCCGGCAACGGCGCCAAAATGTTATCACCTAAGATGTAGTTACCCCTATGGATGGATCCAGTCATGGATAGCAATAGGGAAGGGCAACTCAAAGGTGCAACCACGATCACCTCGACCTCCAATATGTATGGTTGTCACGCCAGTCGAGGCAACCTTCGCTTTATGTTATCTAGCCCAGACAACAAAGGGGGAGACCCGATCTACTCCCGACAGGAGAGATCAAAACCAAGACACCAAATCAGGGTATTTCTAGATGAAGTTAGGTGTATGGTTTATCCTAGACCTAAGGATGAAGTCACAAGCCAAGTGAGGGGTTTAATAGGTATAGCTTTGGTTCATGATTGAATGTAAGAGTGACTTATAATGTTTGTAGTGTGATCTAGGGCTAGTGTACTAGTTCAATGTCAAAAGATCCACTGCCTTGGGAACCGTGTCCAATGCAGGATAGTTAAGGGTAGTATTGGGGCTAACTAGTACATGAGATAAGCTTGACCATGGTTCATGATGTCTTCAAAGGTATAGTTTACCATGCATAGGTCAAACCACAAGTCAATCCAACAATCTAGGAAAGTTGAATTACCTTGTAGAGAAACCAGTGCCTTGGGAATTGGGAAGTGGAGTCAAAGTGGGGTTGACTTATGGTTTAGGACTCCTACAACATGAGATAAGTGGACAGTATAGGTCTTGATGGTTAAATGTGTCTAGATCTAGGTTTAACCCAAGTGGACCACAATCCCTTAAAACAAGGAATGCAGTCTCCAAGGAAAGATTTGGCAAAGTGACAGTCTAGACCTAGGTTTTGAATTATTCCGGTTTCAGATCTGCAATAATCTCAAGTACCCAGTTCCTAGAAGTGAGTGAACTCACTTCTCCAAGGTGGTGCGACTTTACCCAAGGAGGCTTAAATCGGGGTTTAGGTGGGTCAAATCATGTCGGATGGCATCCAAACTTTAGATCCGGGTAGATCAGTCAAGTAGGGATATGGATCTATAATTTTGTGGCAATCCACCGGTTAGATCTTTGTAGATCTGAGTTTTAGTGTTCCAAGTGGTCCAAAATGGGGATTAAATCCCTTAAAATGTGGAATGGGGCCCACAAGGTGAATTTCAAGAAAGGAACAACCTGGGTGTATGTTATTTGATGTGTAGATGTCAAATCAAGTGGAATCTCAAACACCCATCAACTAGATCTAGGTCAACTTGCTCAAATGGTGAAGTGCGCCTTCCTTGAGAGAAGCTAAGTTGGCTTGGGAGAGGGGTCAAATGGAAGCCAATCCACACCAAACTATAGATCCGGGATGCCGTGGATGCTATAGAGGTGGGTTTTCAATATCATGCCCAACAACCCACTAGATCTAAGTAGATCTGAGAAAATGTAAAATGGGGGTTTTGAAGTATTTAGGGTTTTAACAATTTATGAGTTATGTCAATGGATTGGATAAAGGAAAGAGAAACAAACCTGTGGATCTTACCTGGATAACCTTGTAGATGCCTTGATGATGATGATCTATGCAAACCCGATCAATTTGGAAGCTTTGAGGTAGTCTCTATGCAAATCGATTTTGTCCAAGAAGCCAATGCGCCCTCTCTCCTGCACAACAAACGTCAACAATGTCAGATTTGATGCATCAAGAGATAAGACTAATGCCACAAAAGAAGTAACAGAAAGATAGCATAGATCACAATGATACTAATGATAACCCCCTGATACAAGCGAATGCCAAGAAAGTCGATTTGAAGAAGCCTTGCAAAATCGCCCTTGTTGAAGTCGCCCTCCTGTAGACAAACAATGATTTCCAAAAAAAAGATAGATCTTACCACAATTTCCAAATGCTAGGTTGCAATAGACTTTCCAATCACCATCTAAGAACACCAGATGCAAAGGAGACCACAAGAATTTCCACAAGAATATTTTTCTATACCAATAATCCAAGAGCCAAAGACCCTTTACAATGAGAGGCTCTCTCCTTTAAATAGGAAGGAGAGGCACCAAAACCCTAACCACTTTTTGAATGAGTGGCTAAGATTAAAAGATACAAATGTCTAATCAATGGTTGAGATGAGCTCAACAACATAATACATGGATCACACATAAAATATAACATAAGTGGACAAAGTCGCCCTAGGAGAGGGGAATCCCACCAAATCATGATGACAAAATATCATAAGAGGCTCATGGTGGGTCCAAGGGGTAATTTTATCCCTCCTTGGTCAATCCCCATGGCACAATAACCAATAAATAATCATGAAAGTACCAAATCGTGCCTCCAAGGTGAAGTCGTGGTCCTCCAAGGTGAAGTCGTGGTCCTCAAAAGACCCAAAAAATCCACAGAAAGTGCCATAAGTGATGGATGCGGGCCCCGATGAAGCTGAAACTGCAGGAGGAGGTGTGGAAGGTCCCGATCTATCATCACTGATCATCCCATGCCATAACTTTGCCTCAGTAGCCCAAATCGATTTCCTCAATAGCCATTTCTACCAATCCTGAACTGCCTCGGGAAACGTGAAACTGCCCAAACTGCCTCCTGGAGTGATGGCGCTGTCAAGGTGAGGGTGCCAATGTGTCCGGGAGGGGGGTAATATGGTAAAAACAAGTGGCTGGACCACCCCCTCCATCATCAGCGCCCTAGGTCATCCGGATAAAAGTCATCTCTGCTCCGACAGGGCCTCCAATAGACCAAAACTGCACTAGGACAGCCTACTGAGGCCAAATCATCACTGTAGGTGCCCGGAACTGCAAACAAACTGTCCCATTGGACTCAGAAGGTCCAAATCCATCCAAGATGTGTACTCATACACCATATGAATCTCTGCATGATCAAGATAAATATCCAATGTACCGGAACAAGGCCAATAATAATGATCTGTAAATGACCAAACACTGCTGTATCCCAAGAATCATCATCATAACCCTGTAGCTGCTGCATAGAATCATCCTGTATGTGTACATGGACCATATATCGTCTATCCATATCATCATAAGGTCCAACATCTCATGTCCCATGGTCCTCCATGGTCAAACTAGGTCTAACCAAGACCAAATACAACTCAGACTATCATCCATAGCTGCTGCAAGGTGTCAAGGTTAATACATGCTTTACAATTTATTCAAATAGCTTCTATAACACAGAGTAATCATGACTGGCGATCTAAATCCAAATAGATAGTGTCGTTAGTTATTATTATTACTCAGACTAGACTTTCAGAATCATACTCACTTCATAGTTGTGATCAATTTGCTAGTGAAGGGTGAAGGCTGAAATAAATGGCTAGGCTAAGGGATGACTTAACTGTCTTGACTTTGTGACACTTTGGCAAGGGAAAGGGAATACACCATAGTATATACTGAATGAGCAATAACACAGGGAATGGCGGTGTCTCACAAATGGATGAGTTGTTTAAAGAGGGTTTATTCACCTTCACAGATGCGCACAATCCATAATACAAATAAGGCCAGCAATTGTTTAGATATAGCATTTAAGTTCCATTGCTTTTTGGGCATGAAGTTTCCATAGCCTTGATCTATGTGTGTTTACAAACACATTGCATAGATTTACATTTATTTTTAGGCTTTCTGCTGCAGGTGTGTTTTTAAGGCACTTGTTTACCTGAGCACTTCTAGGTGTGTCATGGACAACTTGTTTACCTAGGTATTTATTTTTCCAAAAGATATAACATTTTATTTTTCATGGCCATTTTCAATTGGCATTTCTTTCACATACAAGATATAGCATTTCATTTTTCCAGATTTTGTATTCATGGCAGCACTAAAAGTTTCAGGTTTAGCCAACACAACTTTAGTGACTAGGGGGAATTCACAAGGAACTCCAACTCACCATAGGTAAGTTTTGTCACCAACTCAGAGCCGAGACACAATAAACAGGGAAGCTCATCCAATACAGAGGCTACAGTGGGGAAGAGTCCTCCATGCCACTAGTCAAGTAGTAAGTCAGGGTGATAATCTATAAGGTAGGCCATGAATGGATGAAGACAATGATATGATGGAGCCAACACTAGCAAGCCAAGGTATGGTTGAATGATCACCTCTATTCTCCCTAAGGAGGGTATGTACCAATGAGTATGAATAGTGAACTTCTAAGTCTGAGTAGGGACAGTAATATATATATAATAGGTCAACCAGGTCCAAATATCTATATGATCGCCAGATCATGACACTAAGTGCTAAGACATGCTATAAGAATAAGTATAAAAGCAATCTAACCATAATACCATGATATACCTGCTGAGTCATATACCTGAAAGCTCATCAACCTGTACCATCATCTGTCCTCTGAGACTGCTGCTGTAACTCTGGGCACTACTGTCTGCTCTGTACCAATGGTATAATGGCTACATCGGTCACCTCTCTGAGTGTCCTGAAACTCAGTCATGGCATGGGGGATGCAACTGCTGTCCACAATCTGATAGTGATCCAATATAGATGCTCATCTCGGCATCTCAAAAGCAAGGGAACTGGCTGAATAGTGTACTGGAATGAGAAAAATAATGTATGGTAGCCCAGCTACTATATATGTGATAACATCTGGCTCCGGCTGGGACAAGTGCTCTGCTGAAATGAGCGCTTGAGAACCTCAGAATCTCTGGTCCTCGAACTCTGCTACTCGAATCCACGATCCAGCACTCTACCTTTTTACTTCCAGCTTTTATTTTTGCAACCTATTTTCTGCATTCACAAACATCTAACAAAAATACCTCATGCCGCATGTGTGGGAAAAATATAAAACCAACTGAAATAAAATCTACTCTATGTCAGAAATATAAATGCATAAAGTATAAATGCAAAAAGTAATTTAAACTACTAACATAATTTGCAAAATTTGAAATTTATTGTGCAGGGAAAAGAAAAGTGACAGGTACTCAGTTAAACTAGGAGCTTACAAAGGAGCTTAGAGACTAAGAAGGTGCCAGACTTAATGGCTGAAAAGACTAACTACTGCCTAAGTAGGCTTATTTGGTTTCCTACCTACCCTACTCTACCAGGCAATGCAATGCATAGTTTATTCAATAGGTGGGAAATAATGCTTTAACAAAAGCCCGTTTACAGGGAGTTCCAGTTCATCCCCATCTAGAGTTTCTAGAAATACTGACCCCTTTCCAGCTATCCTCGATACTCGATACGGACCCATCCAAATTTTTTCAAATTTTCCATGGTTCCCCGGTTTTGCCTTGTTTTTATCCCATAACAAAACTATGTCTCCTACCCCGAATTTCACATTCCTTGTTCTTTGGTCAAAAGTTCCTTTAACTCTTTCTTGTTCAATGATGGTTTTGTTGAATGCCATCCTTCTCATTTCATCAAGTTCTACTAGTTTATCAATTCTTGCTTGGAAGGCTTCTTCACCCGAAGTGCATTGTTGTAACAGCTCATATACAGGAATTTGCAAATTTATTGGGAGTCTACAATCTTGTCCATATACCAACTCAAAAGGTGATTTTCCAGTAATCCTTTTAACCGTTGTCCTGTCAGCCCATAAGGCATATTTCAACTTTGTATCCCAACTTCTTTTATTGGTGCCAATCATCCTTTTTAGTAACCTTATCAAATTCTTATTGCTAGACTCAGCGAGACCGTTTCCTTGTGGATAGTAGTTTGATGAATGCGAGAGAGTGATTCCATGATTCATGCAAAAAGTTGACATTTCTATTTTACTGAAAGCTGGAGCGTTATCAGTTGTAATTTTTAAAGGACAACCATATCTGGATACAATGTTTTCTTCCAAAAATTTCACAACTACCTCGGCTGTAGCCTTTTTAGTTGGGATTGCCTCCACCCATCTAGTAAAATAATCAGTACAGGTCAACATGTACTTATATCCATTGCTCGAGTTTTCACTAAATGGTCCAACAAAATCCATACCCCATTGCTGAAAAGGAGCTTCCACTACTACAGGATTTAGAGGTAGTGCAGGCAATCTCGGTTTTCCTGAAAAAAGTTGGCACTCTTGACAAACTCTAACATAAGAATGCACATCCTTGAAAAGTGTTGGCCAATAATAACCAGCCCTCATGATTTTTGCAGCGGTTGTTCTTGGGGCATAATGCCCACCACATAATCCAGAATGCATTTCTTTCATAATGGTTTGTGATTCCTCTAGGCTGACACATTTCAAGATTATCCCATCAGGGTTCCTCCACCCTAATCCATCCTGGGTTAAAACATACTTTTCAGCTTTTAGTCTTAATGCCCTTCTTTGATGGTCCACCAGGTGATCAGGGCATGACAAGTTCCTCAAAAAATATACGATATCTTTGTACCATTCATGCTCTTCATCAATGTTTAAAATAAAAGGATCCCTTTCACTTACCATATTTACCACATTTCCTCCCTTTTCAGTTAGAAGTTGGGCTAACCCTTGACCTTTCACAATCTTAATTGGCTTGATCTCTAGATCATATTCTTGTATACGTGAAATCCAATTTCCTCTTACACCTATGCCATCTGCTTGTGAAAGAACATCCTTTACTGCTTGATAAGGCACATATGCTTTAATTTTGGAATACCCCACATAGGTTCTGAAATGTTTCAAGGCTTTAACTAAGGCATAAGCTTGCTTTTCAGTTGTGGTGTATTTCAGTTCGGCATCTCTCAAGTTTTTACTCATAAAAGCTATAGGTTGTTCATGGTTTTCGTTGTTCTTTTGCAATAACACACCAGCAATAGTATCTTCCGAAGCATATGAGTAAATCATGAACCCTTTATTGTAATCAGGACAAGCTAGTACCGGGGAGGTTGAAATGGCCTTCTTGAGCTTGGTGAAAGATGATTCACATTCTTTATCCCAAACAAACTTCACATCCTTTTTAAGAAGGGCATTCAATGGTTTGGCCAATTCTGCTAGGTTTGGAATGAATCTTCGAACGAAGTTTATTTTGCCAAAGAAAGATTGCAAGGTGGCCACATTGTGGGGTGCTGCAATAGCGTTGATGGCTTGGACACGTTCTGGGTCGATTCTGATACCTTCTTTTGATACAATGTGTCCTAAAAGCTTGCCCTCATCTACTCCGAAAGTTGATTTCTTGGGATTTAATGATATACCAAACTTTCTGCAACGTTCAAAAACTCTTCTCAAATGTTCTATATGGTCTCCTCGTTCCTTCGAAAACACTGTTAGGTCATCTTGATAAATGGCAATGATTTTCCCAATCAAATCACTAAATGCTTGATCCATAGCCCTTTGAAAAGTGGAACCGGCGTTTAATAACCCGAATGGCATTCTTATATATTGGAAAGTTCCCCATGGAGTAGTAAAGGTTGTTTTATTTCTGTCTTCCTTTCTAATACGTACCTGATTATACCCAGAAAAACCGTCCAACATTGACAACATACCTGCCCCAGTAACACTTTGCAACAAATTTTCCATATTTGGCAAAGGGTAATTGTCCTTAAGGGATGCTTGGTTTAGGTTTCTGAAATCAATACATATTCTGATTTCACCACTTTTCTTTCTCACAATCACCGGGTTAGACACCCAAGTAGTGTGTCGGACAGGTTGGATAATTCCGGCTGCTAGCATTTTCTCAAGTTCTTTCTTAATTAAGGGAGCAAGTTTTGGATTGACATTTCTTAACTTTTGCCTATAAGGTTTAGCTCCTTCATGCAACGGGATAGTATGCTCGATAATTTCAGGGTCAAAGGTTCTGAGTTCGTCATATGCCCAAGCGAAAATGTCTCGATACTTCCTAATTAGATTTACAATCGCCTTTCTTTCTTCTGGGGAAGCATTCTTTCCTATCCTAATCATTCTGGGAGAAACTGAAGTTCCAATATTTATCTCTATAACCTCGTCTACCGGTTCAGCTCTCTTCCCTTTGTATTCATCATGCCTGTTGAAATTTTTCTCCAGGGGTATTGCTAAATTCCTAACATCAAGATCTTGAATGGAAGAACCGCTTGATTTATCTTCTAGATTCACATTGCAATTTTGAAAACTTTCATGGTTTTGTAAGAATGCAATGATTTGTGCATCAGAATCAAAGACCTGCCAATGATCTTGATTATCAGGAACGGAAGGTCTAAATATTACTTCAACCTTACACTCTTTATTTTTAAGATGATCAGGAGTTTCAAAGGTGCAAGCTATTACTGATAATGCATCAGCCAGGGTGTTTTCTTCTCTTGGGACTGCTCGTATTGCAAAGGCATCAAACATTTCTATAGTGTCCCAAACAGCATTTCGATAATCCCTAAGCCTATTGTTTTTGGCTGCAAACTGGTTCTTCACTTGGGATACAATCAAATCAGAATCTCCAGTTACATTTAGACATTTGATCTTTTGTTCACGACAAATTTCTAGACCTAAAAGCAATGCCTCATACTCAGCTACATTGTTTGTGCAATCAAATTCCAGACGGTATGCAAACAATTTTTCTTCACCAGAAGGAGATGTGAGGACAATCCCAACTCCAGCACCGTGCCTAGACTTTGCCCCATCAAAATGCATTTTCCAAACTTGACTAGGAGGGAAAGGGTGTTGTCGGGGTTCTTCCCAATAGTTGGCCATTACCATATAATTTCCAACTTCCTCAGTGGGACGCATAGCATCTTCAAACAAGTAGTCGGGTGTTTCTACGTGTTCTGTCATAGGTTTTTCATTCATCAATCTATAAGTGGCCTTTTCTCCTATAGGGATGGTTGCGTAAGATAAATCCATTTGGATACTTCCTCCTAATTTGGTAGCCCATTCCCTTGATAGCAACATTCCCCATGCGTCAGGAATGTCTAAAACTAGGACATTCATACTTATTTCAATTGCAGGGTAAGCAGCTAGTTTCATTTTGAGGTTTTCAATCATACCTTTTGACTCAACAGGCCTGGAATCCATCCCGCACACATTTCTATATTCTCTGGATGGTTTTAACTCCAATTGTTCCATGACCTTAAGAGGCATAATGTTTACTTCTGCTCCTGAGTCTAACATACAGTTGTGCAATATCAATTGATTTATCTCCAAAGCAATATAAAAGGGGGGGTGACCCCTACCTTTATCAATCACACTTTGAATCATGATGGGGGGATCATCCTCAACTGTCACTTTCACAGGCTTCTTGATTTTAGGCTCGATTCCCAGGAATTTAGTTGCTTGATTGAAGTATGAAGGGATTTTCAGAAGTTCCTCCAAGGGTACAGGGATATTCGGTTTGGACACGAAATTGCTCAAATCAATCTTTAAGTTGCAAGCCTTTTCTTTGTCCTTGGTATTCATGTTTAAACCCAATAAATGCATTACCTGTGTTCTAACGGAAGGAATAACTACCAAATCTTTTAAAGACACCATGACAGAAGATCCTGAGAGTTTTCCCAATATGTTTGAATTTAACTTTTCTTGTGTTATAGGAGATATCTCTTTGCTAGGAGTACTCTCTTGTTTTCTTTGTACTGGATCCCTAGCATGGGGTTTAGCAGGATTTGAACTTATTACCTTCTTGGTGACTTGAGGGGATAACCTCCTGGGTTGATCATTTTTCTTTAAAATTCCCTTAGGAGAAATGTTTGGAGTTTGAGTGGGAACCCTACGAGTGGTATTTCTTTGGTCCAGTGAATTTTCTTTCAGACTGGTTTTGTTCTTATCTGTGTCTTTCGTGTTATTCTTTGCCTGAGACCTAGTTACTACTCTGCCATCAGAAGTGGGCTTAGTTTGATGACATTCATTGGTATACACACCCTCAGAGGTTCTGGAAAAAGGTTTATATCTTTCAATATTTTCTCTTTGTTTCCTGAGAACTACCCCATTTAGGTTTCGGATTAAACCACTCATTTCGGTCATCATTTTCAAAATCATATCGTTCTCTGAATTAGTGACACAAGGCATAGTTCTAAGTGTTTTAAGGATGTAAATGAGCTCGCTCCTCAGCGGAGTCACGATTGGGAGTCGCCAGGTAGATTTAACTCTTCTACCAAGATATGTGTCGTTTGTATATGCGGGAAGGACTAGGGCAAGCTATTGCCTCCCCGGCAACGGCGCCAAAATGTTATCACCTAAGATGTAGTTACCCCTATGGATGGATCCAGTCATGGATAGCAATAGGGAAGGGCAACTCAAAGGTGCAACCACGATCACCTCGACCTCCAATATGTATGGTTGTCACGCCAGTCGAGGCAACCTTCGCTTTATGTTATCTAGCCCAGACAACAAAGGGGGAGACCCGATCTACTCCCGACAGGAGAGATCAAAACCAAGACACCAAATCAGGGTATTTCTAGATGAAGTTAGGTGTATGGTTTATCCTAGACCTAAGGATGAAGTCACAAGCCAAGTGAGGGGTTTAATAGGTATAGCTTTGGTTCATGATTGAATGTAAGAGTGACTTATAATGTTTGTAGTGTGATCTAGGGCTAGTGTACTAGTTCATTGTCAAAAGATCCACTGCCTTGGGAACCGTGTCCAATGCAGGATAGTTAAGGGTAGTATTGGGGCTAACTAGTACATGAGATAAGCTTGACCATGGTTCATGATGTCTTCAAAGGTATAGTTTACCATGCATAGGTCAAACCACAAGTCAATCCAACAATCTAGGAAAGTTGAATTACCTTGTAGAGAAACCAGTGCCTTGGGAATTGGGAAGTGGAGTCAAAGTGGGGTTGACTTATGGTTTAGGACTCCTACAACATGAGATAAGTGGACAGTATAGGTCTTGATGGTTAAATGTGTCTAGATCTAGGTTTAACCCAAGTGGACCACAATCCCTTAAAACAAGGAATGCAGTCTCCAAGGAAAGATTTGGCAAAGTGACAGTCTAGACCTAGGTTTTGAATTATTCCGGTTTCAGATCTGCAATAATCTCAAGTACCCAGTTCCTAGAAGTGAGTGAACTCACTTCTCCAAGGTGGTGCGACTTTACCCAAGGAGGCTTAAATCGGGGTTTAGGTGGGTCAAATCATGTCGGATGGCATCCAAACTTTAGATCCGGGTAGATCAGTCAAGTAGGGATATGGATCTATAATTTTGTGGCAATCCACCGGTTAGATCTTTGTAGATCTGAGTTTTAGTGTTCCAAGTGGTCCAAAATGGGGATTAAATCCCTTAAAATGTGGAATGGGGCCCACAAGGTGAATTTCAAGAAAGGAACAACCTGGGTGTATGTTATTTGATGTGTAGATGTCAAATCAAGTGGAATCTCAAACACCCATCAACTAGATCTAGGTCAACTTGCTCAAATGGTGAAGTGCGCCTTCCTTGAGAGAAGCTAAGTTGGCTTGGGAGAGGGGTCAAATGGAAGCCAATCCACACCAAACTATAGATCCGGGATGCCGTGGATGCTATAGAGGTGGGTTTTCAATATCATGCCCAACAACCCACTAGATCTAAGTAGATCTGAGAAAATGTAAAATGGGGGTTTTGAAGTATTTAGGGTTTTAACAATTTATGAGTTATGTCAATGGATTGGATAAAGGAAAGAGAAACAAACCTGTGGATCTTACCTGGATAACCTTGTAGATGCCTTGATGATGATGATCTATGCAAACCCGATCAATTTGGAAGCTTTGAGGTAGTCTCTATGCAAATCGATTTTGTCCAAGAAGCCAATGCGCCCTCTCTCCTGCACAACAAACGTCAACAATGTCAGATTTGATGCATCAAGAGATAAGACTAATGCCACAAAAGAAGTAACAGAAAGATAGCATAGATCACAATGATACTAATGATAACCCCCTGATACAAGCGAATGCCAAGAAAGTCGATTTGAAGAAGCCTTGCAAAATCGCCCTTGTTGAAGTCGCCCTCCTGTAGACAAACAATGATTTCCAAAAAAAAGATAGATCTTACCACAATTTCCAAATGCTAGGTTGCAATAGACTTTCCAATCACCATCTAAGAACACCAGATGCAAAGGAGACCACAAGAATTTCCACAAGAATATTTTTCTATACCAATAATCCAAGAGCCAAAGACCCTTTACAATGAGAGGCTCTCTCCTTTAAATAGGAAGGAGAGGCACCAAAACCCTAACCACTTTTTGAATGAGTGGCTAAGATTAAAAGATACAAATGTCTAATCAATGGTTGAGATGAGCTCAACAACATAATACATGGATCACACATAAAATATAACATAAGTGGACAAAGTCGCCCTAGGAGAGGGGAATCCCACCAAATCATGATGACAAAATATCATAAGAGGCTCATGGTGGGTCCAAGGGGTAATTTTATCCCTCCTTGGTCAATCCCCATGGCACAATAACCAATAAATAATCATGAAAGTACCAAATCGTGCCTCCAAGGTGAAGTCGTGGTCCTCCAAGGTGAAGTCGTGGTCCTCAAAAGACCCAAAAAATCCACAGAAAGTGCCATAAGTGATGGATGCGGGCCCCGATGAAGCTGAAACTGCAGGAGGAGGTGTGGAAGGTCCCGATCTATCATCACTGATCATCCCATGCCATAACTTTGCCTCAGTAGCCCAAATCGATTGTCGCTCAATAGCCATTTCTACCAATCCTGAACTGCCTCGGGAAACGTGAAACTGCCCAAACTGCCTCCTGGAGTGATGGCGCTGTCAAGGTGAGGGTGCCAATGTGTCCGGGAGGGGGGGTAATATGGTAAAAACAAGTGGCTGGACCACCCCCTCCATCATCAGCGCCCTAGGTCATCCGGATAAAAGTCATCTCTGCTCCGACAGGGCCTCCAATAGACCAAAACTGCACTAGGACAGCCTACTGAGGCCAAATCATCACTGTAGGTGCCCGGAACTGCCAAACAAACTGTCCCATTGGACTCAGAAGGTCCAAATCCATCCAAGATGTGTACTCATACACCATATGAATCTCTGCATGATCAAGATAAATATCCAATGTACCGGAACAAGGCCAATAATAATGATCTGTAAATGACCAAACACTGCTGTATCCCAAGAATCATCATCATAACCTGTAGCTGCTGCATAGAATCATCCTGTATGTGTACATGGACCATATATCGTCTATCCATATCATCATAAGGTCCAACATCTCATGTCCCATGTCCTCCATGGTCAAACTAGGTCTAACCAAGACCAAATACAACTCAGACTATCATCCATAGCTGCTGCAAGGTGTCAAGGTTAATACATGCTTTACAATTTATTCAAATAGCTTCTATAACACAGAGTAATCATGACTGGCGATCTAAATCCAAATAGATAGTGTCGTTAGTTATTATTATTACTCAGACTAGACTTTCAGAATCATACTCACTTCATAGTTGTGATCAATTTGCTAGTGAAGGGTGAAGGCTGAAAATAAATGGCTAGGCTAAGGGATGACTTAACTGTCTTGACTTTGTGACACTTTGGCAAGGGAAAGGGAATACACCATAGTATATACTGAATGAGCAATAACACAGGGAATGGCGGTGTCTCACAAATGGATGAGTTGTTTAAAGAGGGTTTATTCACCTTCACAGATGCGCACAATCCATAATACAATAAGGCCAGCAATTGTTTAGATATAGCATTTAAGTTCCATTGCTTTTTTGGGCATGAAGTTTCCATAGCCTTGATCTATGTGTGTTTACAAACACATTGCATAGATTTACATTTATTTTTAGGCTTTCTGCTGCAGGTGTGTTTTTAAGGCACTTGTTTACCTGAGCACTTCTAGGTGTGTCATGGACAACTTGTTTACCTAGGTATTTATTTTTCCAAAAGATATAACATTTTATTTTTCATGGCCATTTTCAATTGGCATTTCTTTCACATACAAGATATAGCATTTCATTTTTCCAGATTTTGTATTCATGGCAGCACTAAAAGTTTCAGGTTTAGCCAACACAACTTAGTGACTAGGGAATTCACAAGGAACTCCAACTCACCATAGGTAAGTTTTGTCACCAACTCAGAGCCGAGACACAATAAACAGGGAAGCTCATCCAATACAGAGGCTACAGTGGGGAAGAGTCCTCCATGCCACTAGTCAAGTAGTAAGTCAGGGTGATAATCTATAAGGTAGGCCATGAATGGATGAAGACAATGATATGATGGAGCCAACACTAGCAAGCCAAGGTATGGTTGAATGATCACCTCTATTCTCCCTAAGGAGGGTATGTACCAATGAGTATGAATAGTGAACTTCTAAGTCTGAGTAGGGACAGTAATATATATATAATAGGTCAACCAGGTCCAAATATCTATATGATCGCCAGATCATGACACTAAGTGCTAAGACATGCTATAAGAATAAGTATAAAAGCAATCTAACCATAATACCATGATATACCTGCTGAGTCATATACCTGAAAGCTCATCAACCTGTACCATCATCTGTCCTCTGAGACTGCTGCTGTAACTCTGGGCACTACTGTCTGCTCTGTACCAATGGTATAATGGCTACATCGGTCACCTCTCTGAGTGTCCTGAAACTCAGTCATGGCATGGGGGATGCAACTGCTGTCCACAATCTGATAGTGATCCAATATAGATGCTCATCTCGGCATCTCAAAAGCAAGGGAACTGGCTGAATAGTGTACTGGAATGAGAAAAATAATGTATGGTAGCCCAGCTACTATATATGTGATAACATCTGGCTCCGGCTGGGACAAGTGCTCTGCTGAAATGAGCGCTTGAGAACCTCAGAATCTCTGGTCCTCGAACTCTGCTACTCGAATCCACGATCCAGCACTCTACCTTTTTACTTCCAGCTTTTATTTTTGCAACCTATTTTCTGCATTCACAAACATCTAACAAAAATACCTCATGCCGCATGTGTGGGAAAAATATAAAACCAACTGAAATAAAATCTATTCTATGTCAGAAATATAAATGCATAAAGTATAAATGCAAAAAGTAATTTAAACTACTAACATAATTTGCAAAATTTGAAATTTATTGTGCAGGGAAAAGAAAAGTGACAGGTACTCAGTTAAACTAGGAGCTTACAAAGGAGCTTAGAGACTAAGAAGGTGCCAGACTTAATGGCTGAAAAGACTAACTACTGCCTAAGTAGGCTTATTTGGTTTCCTACCTACCCTACTCTACCAGGCAATGCAATGCATAGTTTATTCAATAGGTGGGAAATAATGCTTTAACAAAAGCCCGTTTACAGGGAGTTCCAGTTCATCCCCATCTAGAGTTTCTAGAAATACTGACCCCTTTCCAGCTATCCTCGATACTCGATACGGACCCATCCAAATTTTTTCAAATTTTCCATGGTTCCCCGGTTTTGCCTTGTTTTTATCCCATAACAAAACTATGTCTCCTACCCCGAATTTCACATTCCTTGTTCTTTGGTCAAAAGTTCCTTTAACTCTTTCTTGTTCAATGATGGTTTTGTTGAATGCCATCCTTCTCATTTCATCAAGTTCTACTAGTTTATCAATTCTTGCTTGGAAGGCTTCTTCACCCGAAGTGCATTGTTGTAACAGCTCATATACAGGAATTTGCAAATTTATTGGGAGTCTACAATCTTGTCCATATACCAACTCAAAAGGTGATTTTCCAGTAATCCTTTTAACCGTTGTCCTGTCAGCCCATAAGGCATATTTCAACTTTGTATCCCAACTTCTTTTATTGGTGCCAATCATCCTTTTTAGTAACCTTATCAAATTCTTATTGCTAGACTCAGCGAGACCGTTTCCTTGTGGATAGTAGTTTGATGAATGCGAGAGAGTGGCGCACTAGTGAGGAGGAGGATCATCTGCTCTAGGAGACTATCTCAAGTGTATTTTGGTTGCACTTTGGTTGAGCCATTGCTCTCTCTATCTCTGAGGAAGTTGTGGGGTTTTTCACCTTAGGGTTTTCCCCACAGAAACTCTGTGTCTCTTGTCTCTCATGCTTTTGATTCTTGTGATGCTTGTGATGCTTATTGTGATTGTTATGCATTGATATACTGTATATGTTATTCTCTTAGTAAAGATCCAAGAGTATTGTGAATTAATGCTCAAATTTTAACTTGTTGTGATGCTTGTCATGCTTATTGTGATTGTTATGCATTGATATACTGTATATGTTATTCTCTCAGTAATCATTCAAGTGATAATTATAACAAGTAGTAATCATTTCACTGGCAATCTAATAACCGATTATAAAGTGTTTTCAATATTTACTATAGCTCAGACAAGACTTTCAGGACCATATTCACTTCATAGTTGTGATCAATTTGCTAGTGAAGGGCGAGGGCTAAAAATCAATAGGTGAGGCTAAAGGATGACTACTAACTTGACACTGTGACACTTTGGATATGGAAAGGGGATACACACTCTAGCATATGTTGGACAAGCAGTAACACAGGGGATGGCAGTGTCTCACAAATGGGTAAGTTACTTCGGAAGTGCTTATTCACCTTGACAAATGCCTACAATTCGAATGAAATACAAGTGAGGCCAACAATCATTTAGATATAACTTTTAAGAACTGTTTCTTTTTGGGCCTTTGAGTTTCCATAGCCTTGATCCAAGTGTGTTCAAAAACACTTGTTACATGGATTTACATTTATTAAGGCTTTATGATCTATGTGTGTTCAAAAACACTTGTTACATAGATTTACATTTCACATTTCATTTCAAAGCCAATTTCATTAGGCTTGCCTTGCATTCACGTGTGTTCAGAAACACTTGTTACATGAATGGGCTTTCATAAGATATACATTTCATTTCCATATACACCGTATTAACGGTAGCACTATTTGTTTTAGGTTTAGCCAACACAACCTAGGCAACTCAGAGCCGAGACACAATAAACAAGGGGAAGCTCATCCAACAAAGAGGCTAAAGTGGGGGAAAGTCCTCCATGCCACTAGTCGAGTAGTAAGTCAAGGTAATAACATAACTGGAAGGTAATGGATGGGTGGAGAAAGTGAATAATGAAACCGACACTAGCAAGCCAAATGATGGTGGGAATGATCACCTCTATTCTCCCTAAGGAGGGTAAAACCAATGAGTATAGGTCAAGAAATTCTAAGTCTGAGTGGGGACATATACATAATAATCAATAGAACCAGGTCCACATATCTAAATGATTGCCAGATCATGATACTAAATGCTAAGACATGCCACAAGAATGAGTATAAAAACAATAATAACCATAACACAAGATAATACCTGCTGGGTCATATACCTGTGAATAACCAATCTGAACCATCATCTGTCCACCGAGAACCTGTTGCTGCAACTCTGGGCAATACCAACTGCTCTGTAAATGGCTAAATGGCTACATCAGTCATCAAACCTGAGTTTCCTGAGACTCAGTCATGGCATGGGAATATACTGCTGTCCATAATCAACATAGTGATCCATCATAGATGCTCATCTCAACATCTCATATGTAAGGAAACTGGCTGAAAAGTGTACTGGAATCTGAAAATAGAATATGGTAGCCCGGCTACTATATGTGTGATAACAGGAACCGAGCCACTCAAGACCCCCATACTAGCACACTTTATTACAAACCTCATGGGTCATGGTCATTTCAACACAAAAAATAAAAAGACATCCAAAATAGGGTAAGTCCGGAACTTTTGAACTCTGATGATGATCATTGAACAAGTTCATGAAACTGGCGGCTCACAAGAAATTCAACTATTGTACAAAATAGTTGGTAACATCTGGCTCCAACTGTGGGACATGCACTCGTATGATTTATCAATCAAAGAGAGTGTTCGAGAACCCTAGAATCTCTGGTTCCTGCATGTAAACAAAAGTGTGTAAGCCCACATATACATGATAAAAAATACCAAATAGATACAACCATAAAAATGAAATCTATTTTACAATGTTTAGTATACAACATATAATACAAAGCATAATGTACAAACATATATGGTACAAAATATGATACAAAGGATAGAAGTACAACAAATAAAATACAACAAGAGAGGGTTTAGAAAAGCCCTGAAATGCCCCCATGGGCATTTTTAGAGATCATTGTTGCAGAATAGCTTCAGATGCTGTCCATTCATAGGTAGGTTCAAACTCTCTCCTTCCATAGTGTTGAGTAAAAAAGAGTTTGTGCCAGCAAGGTCATAAATAATAAAGGGCCCCCTCCAGAGGCTGTCGAATTTCCCATGCTTTCCTGATTTCTCTTTTCTTTTATCCCATAAGAGGATTGTGTCCCCAATCTGGAAAGGTCTTGGTTTAGCTGACTTATCAAATGTTCCTTTCACGCTCTCTTGATGTCTTAAGATCTGATCTAAGGATGCCCTTCTATTCTCTTCAAGCTCGATAATATGATTAATTCTTTGTTCCATCTCTTCCCTTTCTGAACCATATTCCATTATCATTCTGAAAACTGGTATTTGCATGTTGACAGGTAGCTTAGCTGTGAGACCATATACCAATTCAAAGGGAGACTTCCCAGTAGATTTCTTCTTAGCGATTCTATCGGCCCATAATGCGTACTTAATCTTACTATCCCATGATCTTTTGTTATTACCCACAGTTTTCTTGAGGATATTCATCAGGTTTTTATTAGTGGACTCAGCAAGTCCATTTCCCTGTGGGTAATAGTCGGATGAGTGGGATAGGGTAATGCCATACTTGAAGTAGAAAGATGTCATGTCGATAGGGTAATGCCATAAGGCTTTGGCATTATCAGTTGTTATCTTAAGGGGGATACCAAATCTTGTGATGATTTTATCCTCAATGAAGTCCATAACAACTTTTTCAGTGGCTGTCTTGGTGGGTATGGCCTGTACCCACTTGGTGAAGTAATCGGTAGCCTTGAGGATCCAACTGAATCCATTGCTTGAATTGTCTTTAAACTTACCGATGAAGTCAAGCCCCCATTGCTGAAAGGGGGCAAGGAATACTACAAGTGTAAGGGGAAGAGCAGCCAACTTCTGCTTTCTAGTGAAGAGTTGGCACTCTTGGCAACACTTAACATGTTTGTTTAGAAACCCTAGGAAAGGCACTGGAAACTTTAATTTCATGCATAACACTTAGTCTAGTTGTGTTTGTTTACCTCAGTGTGCATTTCTTGCTTCTTGTTATATGCTTTTATAATCAGAAAGTCATAAAAACCAGCAAGCTGCTCCTAAGTGTTGAGATGACTTTAAATCCCGGACCAACATTTTATTCCACAAACACTTGCAGATGTGAACACCCACATTGCAAATCTACCAAGATAAGACTTTAAACCTAGTGCTTGTAATATTGTAAAACTCAACACATAAGCAATTGTGGCATGTAATTGACCTAGTCTAGTCAATTTAACTCTGCTTCCACCAAACCCTAATTCGCACTACCTTAAATAAACTTGTGACAACAGCCCTAATCATAAGCCTTGACTAATTAATTGTGCCATGATGCATTTCCATGGTAGCTTGCATATTTTATTCCCTCGTCCATAGAATTACCTTGGCAGAAATTCACCTAAGGGGGATTTATACCATTTACATTTAGAACCCCTTAGTCCATCACCCATAGTGTGCCATATTTCAGATCTTTGCTAATTCTCTTAGGCATACTGTTTCCTTAGAAATCGGTCAAGTACCCGGAAAAGTTTGGCTGGGGAACCTTCCCGTGGTTAGTCTAGGTCTGCTTCAATGGACTTGGGAAACCTAAAGAGAGAGTACCCTACCCGTGTGACACTTAGGGGTAGTGTCCTGAGGCTTTTTTGGTTTAGCAGCTGATTAATCCTTGCAATCCCAAGGCTGCTAGGTTGTGCAGCAATAGTGCAAAACATAGAAACTGTCATAGACAACATAGTTTTGATTTTATTTGTCCAATGGACCATAGAGTCTAGATTTGTCTTATTCACAATAATAGTTTGAAATATACAATTCATCTCAATAGGGATGAAGCTTTCAAGTTTTCAATCTTCATACTGTAACTTTTCAACCTCTTTGTAACTGACTTCTCATGGTTTCATTAATAATTTTTACAACCTCAGATATATTGAATACTTGCATGGAACAAATTTTCCACTCATCCAAAAACAACACCATTTAGATGCAACAAAATTGACAAATCACTTATTGTATCCACCTTTAGGCTTTTGTGGCATCAAGATTAACTTATTAAGGCATTTCTGGCACAAAATACAAGTTGCCAGATATATGTAAAATAGCAATGTTCCACCAAGTTTCTGGGCTGTGGGAATGTGGGACTAGGAGCAGCCTAAGTAGAAGTACCCCCTAAATTTTAGGGAACGTTGAAGTGGACATTGGGGTCCTCAACATAGGGGGACCCTGCTCGAAATACTACAAAACTGAAATTAGAATACATACAAATTCATACATAAATCATTGAAATTTTATAATCTAATACTATATTCATACATGATAACAATGTAACATAATAAATTAATAATCAATAAATAATAAAGGCTAAATATTGGATAGACTATCACAATTGTATTGCTCATTCTATTGAGAAAATTGAAAATTGAGAAGATATAAATATTCTAAGTCTCAAGTTTTAAAGTTTTTTTCCTTTTTCTTATTTTTTTGAACAATTTTGGTCAACGAGGAATGTGGAAACGTGCATTTCAGCGGGAAACATCCTCCTTTTTCTAGGAAACTACTCTCTGTGTTTTCATAAAATGGGGATGTCCGGAAATGTTTCAGATGAAGTATCCAAGTTTCGGGGTTGTGGGAAATTCATGGGGTACATCTCCTACCCTTGGGTATGTGTCTCCATGTGACGCTGTAAAATAGTTCTTTGTATATTGCTTGCATTGACAAAGAGATATGTGAGAAACATTTTGAATGCTTGTGTTTGTTGGGAATGTTACTGCTGATGGTGCTGTTATCACACAGAGTGTAGTTGTCTACTTGAAAGTCCTATCCAGGATGGTAGAGGAAGACAACTAACTGGTGACACCTATGAGGGCATCGATTCCTTAGATAGATTGGTTGTCACGCCAATCAAGGCACTCTTCACTTCTTGATATCCAAGCCACAGATGACAAAGGGGGAGACCCTGATCTATTCTTGAAAAGAGAGATTTAACCCAAACACTCAAACAGGGAAATCAAACAGTGAAAATCAAGTGAAGGGTGAAGAACCCTAGATTTAAGGAATTGAGCTATTGTGAGGCTTAAGGAAGATGAAGTATAAAAGTTGATTTGTTTAATTACAATAGCTCAGAATTAAGTGTGAATCTAGGATCTAGGTGTTAGGGCAAATGATCAAAATCAACCGCCTTGGGAAAAGTGTACTTAATTTAGGGAAAATGGTCCCAAGAGGTAGATTTGAATGGATAAAGGCTTCCTAACACTACTTGATTGCAGATCTGACAATATCAAATCTTTCAAGCCAAAAAAAGGCGATCAAACAATTGAAAAAGGGCAAACTTAGAGAGGGCGCATTAGTTAAGGATCAGTGCCTTGGGATTTGGGCCAGAAAGAGTCAACAAAGCATGATGCCCTAGGAAACCCACTTCATGCTTGGCATTAAGATAAAGACCCAGAAATCGTTCGCAACGATTTGAAGTTGTTTGAGCTAGAGAATTTTTATAAGTTTTTAGTGAGGGTTTTAACAGTGAAAGTTTGAAGTGACCAATTGGTAAAATGCATGAAAACCAATACGTACCTTGTAGATATTACCTCAAATGCTTGCGGCTATCAATTACATTGATGATCCTTCCATCTAGTTATAGTTCCAAGCTAGATCCAAGTGATTCCAAGCAAAACGTCCTAGCCCAAGGAGGATAAGTGTCTTCCTTCACCTGCAAATTCAAACTACTTAAGTTAGATTTGATCAACAGATAAAATATGAACTATGCACAGCATATCAAAAGAAGTAAATCGATGGACAAAGCACAATTGAAAAACTCCCTTCAAGATGAAGATGTCATGCCCAAGAGAAGATGTGGGAAACCCCTGCAATTGTCCCTCCAAGCAATTCACACCCCTGCAAAATATGAAATCGGCCTCCCTCTGAAGATGTTGAAAATCACCTGTGAACAAATTAGATGTCTAAAGGAAAGATGTATAATCATGTACAAGAACATTCATCAAAGCATGAGAAGTAGATCTACAAAATAATATTTTTATTCCAAGAATTCCAGAGCCCAAAGGTGCCTTTACAATGAGGGGGTCTCTTCCTTAAATAAGAATGAGAGAGACCAAAACCGTAACCACTTTATGAACGAGTGGTGGATATAAAAAGATAAATACAATATAATTGATGGCTATGATGAGCCGGAGTGATAACAAATGGATCAACTCACTAAGAGGGGGTGCGCACTCACTAAAGTGGCCGTAGGGGGGTCGCACCACATAAAAGATGACTAGGACAAGTGTAAGGAGCACATGGTGGGGCTAGGAGGTATTAATGTCCTTCACTAGCATCATCCCATGGCACAATGATATAAGATATGACTCAATAACATGTCAAAATGACCAAATGACCAAATCATGGCCCCCTCAATAGTTGAATAATACATCAAAATACAACCCAAGAGTGTGTGTGGACCCCACTGAATGATGAAAGCTGTGCCGGAAGGTGTGGGATGCATCATGAATGACCTCTGAACAAACCTCATGCCAATTCCTTGCCTCATTTGCCCAAATCGATTTCCTCAATGACCATTTTATTCCATTTTTTATCCTCGGAAAATCACCTTTAAACCAATAAAATGCCTGTAGCTCTCTGCCTGGTGCCCATGGCATAATTATGGTTGTACGAAAGTGTCTAGGGGTATGGCTATATGGTAATAACAAGTGGCTGGACCCCATACTCCCTTTGTAGCGCCCTAGGTGAACCAAATAATAAACCAATTGTGTTGCCAGGCCATTTTATAATGGCAAATCTGTGGAAAAGTGACAATCTGAGTAAAATCTTGTCCGGGAGTGCCTGTAACTGAAATCCGAGTGTACCAGAGGACTCAGAAGGTCCAAATGCATTAGAGATGAATACTCATACACCCTGTGGCTACCTGGATAATCAATCTGTAGTCTCAACCATGCCCAGACCAATAAAAATAATGGTTTGTAAATAATAATAACTATAAAAATCCATCAAACTATCAAGTGAAACCTGTGTCTGCTGCATGGAACCATCAAAGGGGCATCAAAGGACCATAAATCATCAACCTCGAACATCACTGGTCCAACTCATCTCAGATCCCGTGATTGACTTGGTCAAACTAGGTTTGACCAGGTCAAGACTGATCAAAATATGACCCAAGCTAAAAATTCCTGATGCTGCAAGTGCAAATGGATAATGTATGCTCTTTTAATCATTTTAATAGCAAGACTCAAAGTAAGAAGCATCATTTTACTGACGGTTAATCAATAATTACATCAAATATAAGTTTAAATAATCATTTACTCAAAATAAAACCTCAAGAATATACTCGTTTCATAGACGTGAACATTTTGCTAGTAGAGGGTGAGGGTGAAGAATGCAAGGCTAGGATAAGGGGATGACTTGGATGACTCAACACTGTGATACTTCGCATGAGGTAAAAATGAATACACACTTAAAGCATATACTGGATAATAAACACACAGGGAATGGCAATATCTCACAAATGGAATGAGTTGCTTAGAGAGGTGCTTATTCAACCTTGGAAAATGTCTACAGCTCACATCCAAGTTGAAACAACTCTGTGAGGAACTTTGCTAGAACCGCTGTGACTGAGTGCACAACTAACCGTAACTTGAGGTTCTAGGGGACACTTAGAATTAGTTGTCCCATACTCCATCTCACATCACAACCCATAGGCTCCGTGAGGAATTTTAATCATTACATTTAATCATGGCCAACAGTCTTTGGATTTAGCATACATTTAACCACGGCTTTTTAGGCCTTCATGACCCTTTTTGGATTTTGCATGTGCTTAAAAGCACAACTAGTTGCAGCTTGCATCCAGGGTACTTTAACATTTCAATTTCCATAGCCTTCTTTCATTGTGCTGAGAAGCATAGTTTTAATTTGTTTCCATGGGTTTGCACAAAAGATAAGATAATAGTTTCCATATGCATGTAATGATGGTAGCACAAATTGCTTCAGGTTTAGCCAACACAACTCAGGCAACTAGGGGGATTATCCACAATTAGGACCAAATATCAGAGGCAACCGAACAGAGAGGTCAAGGTATCAAATCCAACTCACCTAAGCTCATGAACCAACACTAGCAGGTTCTCCAAGCCAAAAAGGATCAAGGCTTCGGTAAGTTTTGTTGCCAACTCAGAGCCGAAACACAAACTAACATGGATGCTATCCAACACAGAGGCAAAAGTGGGGAAGGCCTCCATATCATAGGCTGAGGTGTAAGTCAGGGTGAAAACCAAAGATGGGAGAGAACGGATGGATGGGGAAAGTGAAAGGTGATGCCAAAGCTAGCAAGCCATAAAAGGTGGGAATGATCACGTCCATACTACTAGGAGGGTAAAACCAATGAGTATAAACAAGAGCTTCTAATCCTGAGGAATTAGACCATTAAGATAATCATTAAGCAACCATGTCCATATAACATATATATACTACTAGATCATGACAACTAGATACCAAGTCAAGCTACTATGATGAGCAAAAGAGAAAAACAACTAAGTTACCGGAAACGTCACAGTAGCCTTGGTGAAACGCCGTTCCCCGTTTCGGATCCTGAAACGGAGGGGATACGTCCCTGAAACGTCATTGAAACGTATCAGAGTGGTACAGATACGTTTGAAGGGTTTTTGATACGTTTCAGGGGAATTGTGAAATGTATCAGACAGAGAGGGCCACGTTTCTAACTGTTTTTTATTCCTGAAGTCGACTTTTTAATTGTTTCCCTGGTCTACATTGAAACCTTGAAGGACCCACAACCTCTCCATGGAAGCTATAAAGAATATTAAATTCTTAAAGTAAAAGTGACATTCTATTTCATTTTCTATTCTTGAATTTTTAACATTACCATTAATTGTTTCAGGATGTTTGAGAGTGGTTCCAACCTCATCAGACTTCATATGCAAAAAGTAGACTTTTTAGTCCCATTCAGAATTCAACAGACTTAATAGTTTTCAGGATTTCAGGATTGCAATGATGCCACTGGATTCAATCAAGCACATCAACCCCTCTATGTACCTTGATGTTGGTGGTGTTGATTGTTGAACTCCTCTGTCTTAAAAAGGACTTCTACCCACTTCCAAAGCTAGAGAATATGAACATTGTTGTTGGACGAGTGCCTCCAAGCCCAGGGGAATCAAGCCAGGCTCAGGATCCCTATTTTCGGTCTACTTTTGTTGAGGACATAGATGATGACTCTGACTCTGAGCATGAAGATTCAAATGATATTAGTTAAAAGTTTTCATAGTATCATGTTACATGTATGATTAATGATATTTGATAGGAGTGTTAGGTGATGATGATGATGTACAATGATAGTATTATGATGATTATGATGACAATGATAATATTTATGATGATGACGATCGATATATATATATATATATATATATATATATGTCGTTTCCCCGCCGTATCGTATCTGGCTTTTTTGAAAATGTGTCGTATCCGTGTTCCCCCCCGTATCCGTATCCATTTCCGTATCCGCTTCAGTGCAACTTAGCAAAACAATCATAACCAATGCACACTATATACCTGCTGGGCCATATACCTGTACCTGTCATCTGGATCATCAATAGTCTCTGGAAACACTGCTGCTGAAAACTCTGGGCACTGCACTGCTCTGTATGGAATGTAAATGGTCATCAAATATGAGGTCATGAGGCTCAGTCTTGGCATAAGGCTTGTCATATCTGCTCTGGGGCTGCTCTGAAATGTGAGTGATCACCAAAAAGTACTGCTCATCATAGGCTGATCTCATCAAAACTGTGTAAAGACCTGGCTCAAAAATATACACGAATCTGCTCTGCAATCATGGTAGCCCAGCTACTATGGATGTGATAACAGGTCCTTTTGGCAGCAATCTTTCTTGGGATTCCCAAGAATAAACTCAGCTATGCTTGTCAGAAGGGGCCTGTGAAATGCAGGTTCTCAACAAGAAGCTTTAGAAGAGATTTAACTATCAGTATAGTAGAACAAAGAAGAAGAAGACTTTGATAAGAACATAACAAACATCAAAACCATTCTATCCCTGAAATGCTTAGCAGTTTTTTTATTTTCTGTTTCTTGTTTGTTTAAGTTGAATTGCACCGACTAACTTATTATACCTGAATTATTACCAAACCTTTTAAAATTGATTACTTGTTCCCCAGAACTCTCCCATTCTAACTCATGTGAATTAGGGTACCTTTGTTCCTAAATATTTAAATCCTGGATTCTTTTCTGTTAATTATGACACATGGCTTTCTCTTTTTAGTACTTTGAATCAGATGAATGGATATTTTATAATCTATTGAATGTGTTTTCTTCTGGTAGACAAAAAGCCGCAGGGTCTATATATATATATCCCTTCTGTTAGGAAGAGACGGCTGAATATGGCAGTCTATTAGAGATAAAATTTACTGTAATTTTTCTGCTGCCATACTTTGCCAGGAACAAAAGACCCTAAACATAGATTGCTTTCATGCATTTGGAGATCCTACTAGTAATGACTAACAAAAAGGCATAGAAATTTTGAAATCATTATATTCTTAGCTGACTGTGCTGATTGTTTATTGAAATATATTCTTAGCTGTTGAATGTGGTTACTGAAATATTTAACTTCAGACTTCAGTCATAAAACATTGATTGTTTTCATTCTGCAGTGCCCAAGGAGGGTATAGAGAATTTAGTAATAATTGGTTCAGGCCCTGCTGGCTACACAGCGGCAATCTATGCAGCTCGGGCCAACTTGAAGCCTATTGTATTTGAAGGTTATCAGGTAGGTGGTGTGCCAGGTGGTCAGTTAATGACAACAACAGAGGTTGAAAACTTCCCTGGATTTCCTGATGGTATTACGGGGCCTGATTTGATGGACAGGTTAGCAAGTTTGTGTTCTATAATTTAGATTTTTTGTTATATTTGAAAAAAGTGCCACTTATATACCTTGAAGGAATCAGAAAAGAGTTACATACAGTGTTCTCTTCCAACTTAAGCTAGAAAAGCCAACATTTCCACCTTTGCACCCATCTGCAGGCTATTCTTATCTTTCCTAGATTCTTTCGAGTGTGCACATCAACCAAGAGGAATGAATAACCAAGAAAAGTTTTGTTTTCAGCATTTCAAGTTCTCACTAAATTGCCTTTATTTTTGCTTTCTGTGCTTATGATTTCACTGATAGTCATTTAAACAACCTAGTATTCATTCACTGACATAATCAGCTATCAAATAGAATGCGACGGCAAGCGGAACGTTGGGGTGCTGAACTTATACATGAAGATGTGGAGTATATTGATGTCAGGAATAGGCCTTTCACTATAAGAAGTAGTGAACATGAGGTAAGATCTAGACATGTAACATCTAGTCAGTCCAATAGTCCACTTAGCCTTAGAAAGCATTAACTTGTAGCTTTTAGTGCACAGATAATTTGTAAAGGGAGATTAATTTTTAGGTTATGGTTGTCCACTCCACAGAAGATCACGTTTAATGTGATTGAACCAGTAGCCCTGATTCCACTTTCTCTTAAACATTTGTATTTCTTAGTCTTTCTTAGGTGATATTCTCTGATCCTGGTCATGACATCCAGGTCAAATGTCACAGTCTTATAGTTGCAACGGGAGCCACTGCCAAAAGGCTTGGGTTGCCTCATGAACAGGAATTTTGGAGTAGAGGAATAAGTGCCTGTGCAATTTGTGATGGGGCATCCCCCTTGTTCAAAGGTCAAGAGCTGGCAGTTGTTGGAGGTGGTGATACAGCTACAGAAGAAGCATTATACCTTACTAAATATGCTCATCATGTACATTTGCTGGTTAGAAAGGACAAGCTACGTGCATCTAAGGCAATGCAGGACAGGTGAGTCGATAATCAGAACATGAATTTCTGCTCCTTTTTGCAGTTCAAGTCAATTTTTTCAATAGCATCGATATTCTTCCCTACTTATGCTTTTCTTTTAGGGATTGTTAGCTTTGTCAGCTAGGTATTTAGTTGATAATCAGGTGGCAAGAGCTCAGATTTTCTGACTATAGAATTTTCAAGGAGTTGCTTTTGCACTCCCGGCCTGCATTTTACCTTATGCCATTGGCTTTATCTTTTAGTCCCACTGACCTATTTTTGTGGTCATTTGTCAGACATTAATAATTATCTCATCTTTATTCTTGAGCAATGACTTTTCCACTCCCCTATCTCTCATTTTGGCAGATTGTACTTTCCAGTCCCATTGACCTATTTTTGGTCATATGTGGAAATTACTTCCATTTCATTTGTCTGTATCTCTACTAGATCAGATCCTTAACTCCAATGACTCAACCAGTTAGTGTAAATGATGCAGTTGAATTTAAAACAACAGGGTTTTCTAATTTGGGGTAGTTAGAGACATCAGATACATAGGAATTTTCTGGACAGGAATCACCTAGGATGAGTTGCAATGTTAAATTGTTATCAGGTCGTCAAACACTTCTAGAACCTTATAGAGAAGAGTAGTTGAAGACAAGAAGTTTGTAACAAATGGAATGTGTCAGATATAATGGTCATAACTAGGACTTGGGCATACTTAGATATTTAATAAAGGATGATGTTTGTAACAAATGGTGTGTGTGTTAGATATAATGGTCATAATTAGGACTTAGGCGTACTAGACATTTAATAAAGGTTTAGTGAGAGACTTTATAGTGAAGTGGTGTAAGCATTAGTTAAAAATGTAGTCATTAAAAGACCATGCATTCGAGAGTTACATAACTACTCTCTCTCCTACTATGTAATGAGACATTGTATCATTCAATGTATCTGTTGCCGCCTAATCCGTACCTTGGAATGTGAGAAGAATCTTGACTCACTTGGTGCAGCCTTGGGGGAAAGCCTCGCCACAACACTCGACTCCTCTGTTTAGGCCAACTCTTAAACAAAGCCAAGGGGCGTGGTCCCTATAAAAAATAATGTAAGGATTAATTTAAAATAACCAGGAGTTAGTATAACAAGTACAAATGATATAAATATGAATGCATATTTGGAAAACAGATATAATTTAGAAGATAATATAATTGTCTACAATATCAACAAGGCATAAATCTAAGAGATTGATTCATAATGAAATCTACTAAGCATAAAAATATGGCCAAAAAGAGGACCAGTGCCTTAAAGAAAAAATATGTAATCAACCTATATCTACTTGCAGTGCAGAATTGTAAAGCAATAGATGATATATTGATCAGACCTGCTTTGAATTATTCTTTCAACCGACTGAAAAGTAAATATGATTTACTTACTAAGCCTTGATGTCAAGGTTCATTTACCAACTGAAATCAAATGTGATTTAATTACTACAAATTGATGTCAGTACCTGGATCTAGATCGTAGTTAGTAGAAGTAAAATACTTCTCTAGATATAGATTGGTTAAAATAACTAATCTACGAAAGCAAATGAAACAAGCAAAATAATCTAAAAAGTAAAGTAGTTAATATAGGAATTGAAACTACTGGGCAAAGAGATGCTCTTGCCTGATGGGGGCAAGTCTGAGAACCATCGATGCCTGGGGTAAGCCGGGTTTGGATACATTCAGAAGATCTTGGGTCTTGTTGCCCTCTAATACACACCTGGGGGGAACGCGGCAGGAAACCTTCAAGCCGATCGGTGTGTCCTTGGGGGAAAGTCAAAGTCAAGTGCTGTCACCTGATTACTCGACTCCTCCGTCTAGGCTACTCCTTGCGAAGCCAAGGGGCTGGTCCCTGTGAAAGTAATCTAAGGTTTCTACACTACAAAATGAAGAAAACCATTTCTAGGAGTTAATGATGAATACAAAAATATTACAAGAAGGAAACAATTTGCAAATTAATTTAAATACAACACCACATGATATTGAAAGATATTCACGGCATTTTATAGATTTAACTTAAGCAAAGATAATGTGCGATGACTAGTGCCGAAATTGTAAGTGTGATTGCTACTGTGTTGTGTTGTGAAAGTATTGCAAGTCTCGTTGTAAATTTTAATTTATTAAATGAGTATTAAGTAGTGGGTTGATTTTTTGTTTGGCCCAACTTAGAATCGCTCCTTCAAACTGGGTGTTGTGACGGCTATACCAAGTGTCCAACCAGGCGAGGATGAACCTGCTTACAGCAGCCTACTGAATCTATAGTTAGCCTCACTCGACCTCCCGAGTTCTAAAGCTTGAATTGTTGAAGGATTGTCCTATTATACTAGTCACTCTACATCCTTTTCTGATTGGCCAACTGTCCAGTTTATGTTGCAGCAGTCAAGAGCATACTTTGGATTTCAAGTCTTGGTAAATTTTATTAAGTGTTGAAATGTGAGTTATTAAACTAATCTACAACCCAAGAGTCTCTTTTCCACACACCAAAAGGTGCAGTACTTCGGCAAAGCAAGGGCTCAAATTTTATTGTAAATTGAAAAAATAAAGACAAAGGCATGAAATGGTATATCTAATCTAAGAAGTCCTTTAGGGACGTTTTGTGTGCTTGTGATGTTATTTAATTACTAATTGCAAAATAAAACTAAGCTAAAGCAAGAATTACTAAAAAGAGCAAAAAACACAAAAACGCAGATCCCCCTTGGGGGATGGGGGAAGGCGCTGGAATAGTCTTCTTTGCTCTCTTTATTTTTAGTTACATCAACCCAAAATGCAGAAATATTGTTGGTCCTGTTGTTCACTAAGTTGCACTTAGGTGGACTCCTTGTGAACCTCAGAAGACTTGAACAACTTACATTGTTCATTGCCAGAGTTCAGAAGTTCATCAGGCCAAATTTTTGGTCCTTTGTAAAATTTGCATGTCCATACCCCCATGGGGAAATTGTAATAAGTTGGTCTAAGCATGATACTTGTGTAAAAGGCTTGGCCTACCGTAGGTTTATCTATCAAGGGGATACTCTAGAGTGTTTTTTCCTTGGGAATTATGCATTGTGCTTCAGTGGCGTATAATTCTTGAGTTTTTCACTCATACCTCCAAAGCTGGAGTATTTTTCACGGTGGTCGAACCTAGGGAGGTTATTAAAGTCTATGTGTTTATGTATTTTTCACATGCTAGCCATCAATATTGAGTCATATGGACATGCACTAGGTCCCCTAGGATTTTCAGTTAATTCAGACAAAAATAATTTTTCCCGTTTAATGGTTTTTTTTTAAAGTTTAATTAAAAAAAAAAAGTGATAGAAGTGTGGTTAGGAGGTGAAATTTACCATGGGGGTGCTCGTTTTCTAACCTAGAGCACCCGCAAAACCCCTAAACCCACTTTTCCTAAGTTCTAAGTGAATATTATTCACTTAAATAAATATTCTCTCAAAATTAATTTTGGGAAATTATTTAATTAAAATAATAAAGATATGAGAGAAAATCAAATTCCTAAATCAATGGAATTTGTCTCAGTGAAGGCCTAGTTGAGTTGGCAGTTGCATTTAAGGAATATCTCAATCAAATGGAGGACAAATCAATCAATGATTGGGCTTGTGTGATGTGTCATCTTTTGCAGGTTGCGCCCTCTCCTCTCTTGGGCGACTTTCTTGAGGTGGCATCATTCTATTGAATGGGAGATAATCCCAAAGCTTGAGTGAGGGCGTCTCCCCTAGGTGGTATCCCACTTACCCTCATCCACACAAATCAATGGATAGAGCAAGGACATGAAGGGATTTGGATCCCCTTTCTCAAGGAATGTGCCCCCCTCCTCATAAACTTTCCCTCCCTCTCTCAAATGCTATATAAGCAAGGTCTTGCTCCTCTCTTTGCCTTGATGCATTGAACCTCTACTAGTTTGTAATTGATACTATTTTGAATACATGTTGAAAGGCTTTGGAGGTCCATCTTGTGCATTAGTGTTGGATATTGAGCTTATGAGGTGATATTGTGTCTTATTTTTCTCTCTTGTTTTCAATTATATGCATGATCTAGTTTATGTGATATAGGAATAAACATTTGCAGTTGCCAACTTGTTTATATGTGCTTAGATTTAAAGAGATATAGAAGTAGCCAACAATATTCGATTATATTTAGGCTCTTTTGTTTTCTTTTCATTCTAACACACTAGATCTTACATTTTTTGTTGCAAGTTTTGTTTCTTAAGCTGCAGATCACAAGGCTACAAAGAGGACTGGAACTCGGTTGTGTCTTCTTCTCTTTGGGCACCTTTATTTTGCTAACACTTTGCTTGTAGATGCTTTCCAAGAACGATTACAAAGATCTAGCTTTGGATTGAGAGCTTCATCCATCTTCTCAAACAAAATTTCTCCCTCCCTCTTTCATTTTTTGTTTTGTCAAATGCTTGAGAAGTAGATCTATATCATTCATGCATATTATTTTAAATCTACTTATCTTTAACATATTTAAAATAGTTAGATTTTAGTACTTTTAAGAAGCTTTACCTTTCACTAGATCTAAGCTAAATATTGTACTTACGCTTAAAAAAATTTCAAATATTTTCTAAGTACAATTTTTTCAATTTTTTTAAATTTTTTTGTATCATCTTTGCCATCATTACCTAATCATATTAGCTTGCTGGTTTTTAGCAGGTCCAAGGAAAAAGAGAAGGAAGTTCTGGCCATTTTTTGCCAGAAAGTGCCAAAAAGACATTTCGTGGACCCTCTTTCTTCAAGCTTTTATTCTATAATTTTGTAAGCCCTTAGATCCAAAGTTTAAATGGAATAAGTGGAAATTTCTTTGAGCAAATATTGTAATATCTATTAAACGAGAGCAAGTGGGCTACACAATGCCTACACCCCATCTCCTTTGGGGGGATTTGTAGTGTCAATTTTCGTGATGTGAATTTTCAATTTTTCTGACGAAACACAAACACACAAACCACATTTCACTGCATGACTGAATACTTATAAATATTTCATTCCTTTTTTCTTTTCTTTTATTTTATTTCGCAAAAGTAGATTAGAAGTAACAATTTTGGCATTGCTTTCCCGAAGTATGCTCTCGCCATGACATAAAGGGATTTTCCTGAGTACGTGATCGAATGATCAGAAAAGAGACTTTTTGCTTGTAGTAATTAGCATAACATTTTATTTCAGCTATTTATCTTCTGCAATCAAACGTAATAAACATTTGGTTTCCAACTCAAAGTATGTTCTTTCCCCTTGTGCATTTGCTTGGTCTTGTGGGAAATCAGAAATAGTTGCAACTAATCCTTAATTCTCACATTTTAAATAAATAACTCATCTTAATAAAAGTAACAACCGCATACATAGTGAAAATCCGGCTCTACGTTTATTGAGTTTTGCATGGGCAAATTCCTTAGAAGAAGCAGGAATAACTGGGAGGTGACCTCAGGGCACATTTAGGCCCTAGAGACTCCATTCCAACCCACACGTTTTCGTGAGAAGCCACCTTCATTCAATTTCCGGACATTGCTTCTTGTACCTCATGGTATCTCTGGAGTTTCCCCTGTTCCCCTAACAAATTTTAATCTTTAATAATTTAAAATCACCCAAGATACACTCGCAAAATTTTCCCTTTCAACTACATCTTTTATACATATATATTGACTCCATTGGCATTGGTCTTCAACAACAACAATCATTTCCCATTTGCTTAATATCAGTAAATGGTTGTGTAATCTTTATATGTTGGTGGTTGTTTATTTTCTGCTATTGAAAGCTTTTTCTTAAATCTTTTGCAATGAACTTGGATTGTAATCATACCCTTAAAAAATTCCTAAAAACAAATCTTTAATTAAACTTTCTATTAACCTTAGAAACTTTCCATAGGGACTACCCCCCTTGGCTTCGATTAGGAGTTGGCCTAAACGGAGGAGTCAAGATCAAGTGACAGTCTTGACTCGAGACTTGTCCCCAAGGGTGCACTGAGCAGTAGCAAATATTTCTACTGCGTTAACCAGGTGCGCGATCTGGCGACAACATTTTTTGGTGCCATTGTCGGGGATAAATCTTCTATCCTTGGGTACGACTTTTTAGCTTCTTTTTGTTTTTTACCTTTTGGTGTGTCTAGTTGAACAAATCTGAGATTCACTTTATCCACCTGGCGAATCCGCTGTCAAATAACACAATTAGGTATTCTACAAGAAGAACCTCTGATGGTTTAGTCATCTTCATTCTTGAGCTTGAAAGGGTTTATCGAAGGAGGCAGGCTAGACTTACTTCTCTTAGGGTCCTTGAACATTTAGGATCTGAGTCCCTCTTAGACATCTCGTTTTTTTTTAGTAACTCTAGTTCAAATAAAGATTTGTCTCTGATGGATAAAATTTTCAAACCTCTTAACCTCAGTCAGATTGCAGGATATCCACATGAGCTCTCTGAGAGAGCAATTGAAACGTTACCTACATTTCAAGGCAATAATGCCATCTCGACAACATTCCACCTTCAAAAGTTTGCTAGGAACCTGATCTCGTGCCGAATCCATGCCCAACAACATGATGATGCATCTAAGTGGTTCTTAGGATTGGGCTGATAATACCTATGACTCTTATGATGCCTTGACCAAAGGTTTCATAGAGAGGTGGGAAGAAAAGAAAGAGCCACACCACCTATTCTATCCGAAGAAATGAAACTGAAACAATGGAGGAGTTCAATAAAAAGTTCAAAGATTTGGTTGCCAGTTTCATGCCGACTTCAAGCCCACTGATAAATCTATTTTAATTTATTGTATGGAGGCATTAAGTGGAGAAATCAGATTCATGCTAATGGATAAAGAACCGAGAACTTTGAACGCTGCCCAAGACTTGGCCGTAAAAATTGATCTTAATATGCAGTCGTCGGGTAAATCAAACATCCCTGGGTTCACGAGGGCTATTGTTAGTAAACATCATGAACCTAAGGATAAGGCACCCATGAATCAAATGCAAGAGTCTTAAGAGAAAAACATGAAGGAGATGAGTGAATGTATGGAGGCAATGGAAGCCAACTATGTCGCTCATCTTAAAACAATGCAAAATAGAGTGGTTGCCGTAGAAAGATCATATGCAAATCAAAAGACCTTTCCTCCAAAGAATAAGTGGCAGAAGAAAGGACCTCCTCAGGATGATAGAATGCCTCATCAGCTTGAAACTGCCAATATGGTTGAAGAAGTTCCTCCATATTGTAGACCTTGTGATGCATTACATGAAGAATCTACATGCTATGTAGCCTGTCAAGTCTTAGAACAAACATTGAAAAATAAACATTCACACATGGACTTTAATAACGTTCTAAAGCTCAAAAATCAGGATGACCATTCCAACATTGGAGTAGCGGGTGAAAAACTCGTCGATTATACTATGCTTATTCAGCATTTGCATAATTTACAAGGAAAAAACACCATGGACTAATCATCGTTGATAAACAAGTCCTAGGAGGCCAAGTTCTTTACATAAGACCGTCTTGCCAACACATTTTTACAATATCCCCTGTTGTTGTAAATGTAACTTAGGAAGATATTCATTGTACTTTATTATTATTATTATTATTATTGTTTTTTATTTGTACCTTCGACGTAGATGTTTTTCCTCTGTTCGGGGATGTCATTATTATGTTTGGTCATGCAATATTATTGAGGTAAAACCTCCATTGTAAGTCGGGGCATTAGATCCCCAAAGGTCAAATGTAAATTGTAGTATTAAGTCTCCCTAGGACAGGTCGACCCAGTCAAGTTAGTGAGGTCGGCTCCATTAGGAAAAAGTTCACCCAAACATAAAGTATAAATAGAGAGCTTGCTCTCTCATTTGGACACACCACTCACTCAAGCAAGTTCGCATAAGGAGAGAGAGAAGACAAGTTCGCTGGAGGAGAAAGAGGGAGAGCTGCAGAAGACATCTTATATTTTGGGTTTTCCATTTTGCTTGATAGTGATGAATATATCTTTGAGGAAGTTGTGGGGTTTTCTCCTTCATGGTTTCCTCAAGGATAATTCTTGTGTCTTTTCTGTTTTGCTGTGCTTGTCTATCTTTCAGTATAAAGATCTAACTAAATTAAATTAAAGTGCAAACTCTAACATGGTTTCAGAGCCAACCTGAAAAGAAGGTGTTACCAACTGAGTTGCACTTTAGTTGGACTTTCCGAGAGCCGCCAATGTTGCATAAATATTTATGCATATCAGTGTTCAGAAGTTCCGAATCAGGCCTTTTAGGGCCTCCCTTTTTAATTTTGTAATGGGTGACCATGCTCCACGGGGTTTGTAATAAAGTGTGCTAGCATGGTGGCCTTTGAGTGACTCGGTCCCCTAGGACTTGACAACCAATGAAGATATTCCAAGGAGTTTTTTCCCTTGTCAATTATCCTTTGCCTTTAGCCGAGTATAATTGATGAGTTTTTCTCCTACACCTCAAAATCTTGAATGCCCAAATTGGTGGTTAGGCCTTGGGGGGTTATTGGAGTCCATTTTATAACATATATAAACATGCTAGACACTAATATAGAGTCATATGGTTATGTACTAGGTTCCTAGGTGTTTAAAATCAACTTTTAAATTTTATTTAGTTTCGCGGCCGTGGACCATTTTTTATTTATTAAAATATAAAATTTTCAATTAATTAAACCATTTTTCCTATGGTTTAATTGAAAATTTTCAAACTGTAATAATTAAGTGGTTTGTGGGTAGATTTTGATAAATGGAGGCTCATTTTCTAAGCCAGAGCACCCATTTAAGTTTTTAACCCATAAACTCACTGTTCCTAAGTTTTGAGTAAGTATTTATCTCAGAACTTGATATTTACTCAAATACTCCAAAAAGACAGAATAAATGTAAAAAAAGACATATTTATTAATAAAAGGACAAATTCCTAGAACAATGGGATTGGCCCGGAGTTGGCCCAGAGTTAAACTAAAGTGACTGGATAGTCAAGGCCAAGTTAACTGAGCTCCAAAATAGACGGATTCCATCAAGACGAGCTAGTTCTAGTCATCTCTCCCTTGAGAAATGTGCCCTCTCCATGCATGGGCGACTTTGTGAGATGGCAATTTTTGGTTGGAGGGTGATAAATCCAAGGATGGGTCGCCTACCTCCTGGAGAGGTGGCGCAATCCCCATTGGATCATCTCTCAGTTAAGGTTTCAATCAATACTCCAAGCATTAGTTAACTCATCAAACAAAAGTCGCCCTCCTTAATCAGTGCGCCCTCTCTTGCATGTATTTTGCTATTTAAAGAGGGCATTGTTCACCTCTTTTTTCATCTGAAGGTGGAACCTCTGCTCCTCTACTTTGTAATATTTATGTCTGCTAGCTTAGGCTTCACCAGACTCCATCCATCCATCCATCCATCCATGACCTTCCCTATTTTTGGCTTTCACCCTGATATGCCTTTTTGACTATTGATATGGAGGACTTCTCCTCTTCTACCGCTGTGTTGGATTGCATCCATGTTTGTTTTGTGTCTCGGTTTTGAGTCGGTGACAGAACTTGCCCTTGGTGAGTTGGATTTTATGCCTAGATCATTCTAGTCGGTTGCCCCGATGTGTGACTTAGCGCGAAATTCCCTCTAGTCACATGAGATGTTGTTGGCTAAAACCTGAAGCACTTGTACTATTTTATTCTTGGAAATCTCTTATTAAAGCCTATGAACTTAAAATTCTAGTATGTATTTTTCAACACACAATGAATAAAGGCTAAAGAAATGAACTGCTAAAATACCCCATGAAGGGTATAGAAAGGTCTAAAAAGCAATGTTAAACAAATGCCATATCTAAATATTGCTGACCTCATAAATGTAAATATGCCCCGGATGCAAGCTGCGATTAGTTGTGCTTTTTAGCGCATGCAAAATCCTAGAGGGTGTCAAAAAAGATGGTAGAACCCTGCCCAAGAAAGATACTGGCAACCCTGAATGACCTGTCGGAAGCACCCAGATTCGATAAGGATTGGTGTCCAATGTTTGAACCGCCCCTGAGTCTGACAGTGGGAATCCGGCGTCACCCCTCGTGGGAAGAACAGTATTTTGCCTTGGTTGAGGTTATGGGTAAAAATTTTAATTAAGTTTATCGATCGTTATTATCAAGTCTTACACCTTTCTGAGTACTAGCCCAACCGTTTCCGGTTGGCAGAGCATACGGGTGTAGGACAAACCAAGATAAATTAATTAGGGGTGTGTGAGTGGAAAATTTTATTATTAAAAGAAACCTTGTTCAACTCTCCGACAGAGAGCGCTCTTGACTCGGTCTTATGACCACAATTCAAGAGACTTGCTAAAATTAAAATGCCTAATGCAGGGATGATGCAAGACTAAAATGCCCTCCGATAGAGGGTGCTCTTGACTTGGATTTGGCCAAGTTCAAGAGACTTTGGTTTATTTTAAGGAAGCAAAAGTATTTGTGTTGTGAAAGCAGTAAAATAACTTTAAAAGATGAATCCACTTGATAAACTTGAAAGATATAACTTAATGCTTAACACGAAATACTTGCAAGATAAATAAATTTAGTGTTCTACCACACAAACTTTAATCTACTAGGTGGGATTGATCTCCGAACAAGATCAACCACTAGAAACCACCAATCCTGGAAACCTTCCAGCTAGCTGGATGTCCACAAGAAGTTGATGGGGGAGCGAGAAGCTACCACAAAACTATGTGGCCTTTGGGATACGATCCCAAAGTTAGCTATTCTCTGGTCAAGGATTGGAAGAGAAACAATATAACAATAAAAATTTAACTAAGCTACCCAAGAATATCTTTCAGGTTCATGACCCTACTCGGGAAAGCATGGGGGTAAGTAAAATATAGAAGATAAATAAACAAGTTACTTAGCGAAAATAGAAGCTAATCTAAGAGCATGGAAACATAAACACACCACAAGACCCAACACTCTTCCCCAAATGGGGAAGAAGACCAAGAAAGTGGAGGCCTCCTCCACTTGAAACTTTTATTGAAAGATTACAGATGCCTTGGGTTTTAAAAAACCTTGCAAGGTCTTTTGAGAATGAAGCAAAAAAGGAAATACAAGGCTAGCTCTTATAAGCTTGTTACAAAGGATAAGTGTATCAAGTTTAAGTCCTTTTCATGGATCCTTCACTTTGTTTTTGCTTTGATCCTCTTGTTTCAAAATCTTATCAAGTACTTCTCTCTCAAATGGCCTACACAAGTTCAAGAACATCTAAACAAGGCACCCATTAACCATTAGCAAGAAATAAATCAAAATTTGAAACTATTTGAATCTATATTTAAGATTTTAACTCTAAGATGGAAAATGCATGAGATTTTGTCATAAAATATTAACTATGGCGAAACGGACCAGCGAACAAAAGTTGCTCTAAATATGCTAGAAATGAGATCTAAGACTTAAAATTTTGAAATATTTTTATGCAAAATATTCTATCTTTCGAAATGAAACTATAAAACTAGGAAAGATGACTCAAAATGCAAGCCTAAACTCAATAAGATGGGATCCACAATGAGATTTAAACTTATAAAATGAAATGCAAGTAAGACTAACTATGCAAATGCAAGTATGATGATCTAACTATGCAACAACAACTACCAAATAACCAAGTAATGAGATCTAAAACTGAATACTATTAACCCCTTTGTTTTGTTGTCTTGATGTGTTTTTAGGGCTTTAAAGAGGATGGACGAGGAGGAAATAAGAAGGGACGAGAGGGAGAGAATAGGGCAAAACGAATGGGCTAAAGCAATAAGAGAAAGCCAAAAAGATCTAAGGCAACGAGAGGTAGGACGAAAGGAGGAAAAAGGGAGAAGCTAGAGGACAAAGGCAAAATGGAAAAAAGGGAAAAAACTAGGGCAAAGGGGGATGAAAAACAAGACAAGGGCAAAGGGCTACAAGTGGAACACTTGAGGTAGTAGAACACCGCCTTGGAAATCCTCTGGTTAACCGGTGATACGCCGACAGCGAGTGTTGAAGAGAGCACAAGGGAGCAAATCCCAAGTTATTCCCCAAGGTTGAAGGAACTTCAACCTTATGGATTTCTAAACTATGGCTTGAAGACAAGGCAATCTTGGATCAAGGCTAGAGGGGCTAGAAGTGGCTTAGCATGCAAATATAAAAGCTTCAAAGAGCAAATGAGAAGGCTTGAAGAAAGGAAGCCTAATTGTAACCAATGAACAATATTTGAATATGAGAGATGGATCTTTGAAATCAAACCCTTTATGCCACCATCTTGGTGTTGTGAGATCGACTTTAGGAGATCCTGCAATGTATGAATGTTAAATGGAAAAAATGTTCTTTGAAGAGATGGAGGAGACAACCTAGTTCCAACTCCTCTTCATAACTCTTTAGATCTGCAAAATGTATCACTTACAAACAAGATTGATCAAATATAGTATGCCAAGTTGAATGGGACAAGAAGAGTATTAGTATTTCCGACTACAATCCACTACTTCCCAATCACAAACAACCCAACATCAATGGACAAATTGAACCCAAATGCCCACCCTATGGACTTGGAAAAGTCTTCTAAGCTTAAATAATTTGATCAAAAACTTGGAACATGTAAGTAAAAAACATAGCACAATATCACCTTGATTAGATTGAAGCACTTTCCATGAACCATATGGACCTCCAAAGCCACTTTATTTCAATTAGCAAATGCTATAACACATATACAATTTTGGCAGAGTAAGTTTGCCTCAAATTCTCCATGAGATAATAGCCCCTAATGGGCCTCTCTTTATACTAAAACTAAGAACCAAAACCCTAGGTCGAATTTGGCAATGGCATAGGTCGAATTCAATCAATCCAAGGCTTGGAGAGGTAGACAAGGCTAAAGTCGAGCTTGTGGTAGGTGTGAAGTGAGAGCATCAACCAATAACCAAGCTACAACTAGGATAAACGTGAGTTTAGGGTAGAAAGGCGTGAGCTTGGAGGAGGGTGCGAGTTGGTTAGTAGAGGACGAGTGGCATGTGGTAGGCACAAACTCGAATGGTGAAGGAGCCAATCTAAATGGTGATTGTGTGGGCTAACCAATGGACAAGTCACAACTAGGATCCACGTGAGCTTATGAGGGTTGACGTGAGGATTGAGAGGATTGCGAGCTAGTTGTGAGGGAGACACGTGGGGAAAGGTGGGTGTAGATTCGAGTTATGAAGAGAGCTAAGCTTGGATTGATTTGCTAGATTGAAGGAGGCGCCCACCATTGGCTTTTAATGCCATCCAACAACCCACTCAATAAAAGCCACATCACAAAATCGAATTTCTCATGAAGGAGGGCGAATTAGCTTGAAGATACTCTTTGCTGGTGACTGGATGGGTGACTGGATGGGCTTGGAGTTGATTGGAATCTTCCTAAATGCTCATTGCCATGTCATTTAGCCCTTTATTTTAATCAAATTGATTAATTTTGGAGAGATTTGGATTATCTCCAAAATAATCAATTTTATTATTTTAATTAATAATTTCTCTGTAAATGACTTTTCAGAGAAAATATTAATTATGGGGCGGAAATGACATCCGAAAGTTGGGTTTAGCTGCTCCATGGGTCATGTGTGATTTTTGGCTTATGAAACGAGCCATCAAACACTGAAAACGGACCCCGGATGACTGACATATTACAGACTCAAATTTCTCTATTTAAACTATAGAGAAATTTAATTAAAATTTAAAAATAATTAAATAATTAAAAACCCCAATTTCGACGCGTCCGGTAAAATTTTTTCGAAATTTTTTCTGGGGGTCCTAGATACCTAGGACATGAACAGAACCTATTCTAATAGTGTCTAGTAGGTTTATACATTATAGTTGGACCCTAATAACCCCCATGGCCAAATTTCCAAAATCGGGCATTCCAGCTTTGGAGGAAGCGGGAGAAAAACCAAGAGATTATATTTTTCCTGAAGCAAAGTATAATCTGACGGTGAAAAAACTCCCTGGAATACCTTAGTTGTTTAATCCAGTCATGGGAAACCGAGCCACTCAGACCCTACTAGCACACTTTGATACAAACCCCCATGGGGCCATGGTCATGTCGACTCAAAAACAAAACTGGCTAGCCAAAACTGGCTAGACCCAAATATAATGAAACCCAGATACTCTGGAAGTGAACACTGATGTGTTCCAACACTGGCGGCTCAATAAGGTTTCAACTATTGTACAAATCAGTTGATAACAATGCCTAAGTTGAATAAGCACTCTCTAAACAACTTATCCATTTGTGAGGCATTGCCATTCCCTTTGTTATTTTGTCCAGCACAGAGTGTAGCTTCCCTTTTCCCCGTCCAAAGTGTCACTTAGTTGAGTTGATCAAGTCATCCCTTTTGCCTAGCCTTGTCCTTAGCCTTCACCCTTTGCTAGCAGTTAGGCCATGTCCATTGGATGAGTATGTCTTTAAAGCTTTTGTGCAAGTAAATTATAAATAACACTAAATATCTATGTATTAATTGGCACTTGATTGATGTTTATACTTTAAGTTAAGCTGTGAATATGGTTAAAGGAACATGTCTTAGTCTTTTGTTATAATGTAGTCCTTGGTTGTATTTTGACCTAGTCAAACATAGTTTGACCAGGGTCATTCTTGGGATCCGTGATGAGATGGACCACTTGTGCTTGATGATGTTGATGTATGGTTCCACATGCACCTATTGATGATTCCATATGTTGGATATACGTTCCAGATGATGATTGATTCAGTTGGTCAGTTTTATTATTATTTCCAGATCATCATATTTTACACTGTCCGGGTATGGTGGACCCTACAGATGACCCCCACAGGTTATCATGAGGTGTATGAGTACTCATCTTTAGTGGATTTGGGTCTTTTGGATCCATTGAGACACTTATCTTTCAGTTTTGGGCACTCCTAGGCATGATTCTAGCAGTTATCCACCTGTTGACCAGTTTGGGCATGCTGATCCAGTATGCCCAGTAGAGGCATTGGAGGCCAGTCGTTGCCTAGAGCACTACAAAGGAAGGGGGGTGGTCTAGCCACTTGCTTTTACCATTATACCCCCCTTCCAGACAACCTGGTACATTTAGTTTGACAGCGTAGGAACCCTGGATGGCAGTTTCGGGCACTTTCATGGTTTTTAGGAGGATTAAAAAATGGAATAAAAAGGTCATTGAGGAATTCGATTTGGGCAATTGAGGCAAGTTTTTGGAACTTGGTCTGCTCAGAGGTCATCCATGGTGTATCCCCCCTCTTCCAGATCAATTGGCATCAGTCAGTGGGGTCCACAATGGCTACAGGAGGTCTTTTTACTGCATGTCTCTCTCAGATTATGGGGACAAGATTTGATCATTTGTATTACTGGACATGTCATAGATTCATATTTTATATTATTGTGCCATGGGGACATGCTAGTGAAGGGGATTAATACCTCCTAGCCTCACCATGTGCTCCTAGTGACTTGTCTTGGTCTATTTGTTGTGGCACATGTGTTATTAGCCACCCCTGTGTATGACATCACCCTCCTTAGAGTCTTTTAGGCTATGATGTCATCACTTAGTTGAGTGATCCATGTCTTATATTGTATTGGCTCATCTTAACCATTGATTAGATTGTTATATCTTTTGATCTCAACCACTAGTTTTAAAAAGTGGGTTTAGTGGTTTAGGGTTTTGGTCTTCCTCATCCTATAAAAGGAGGAGACCCCCTATTGTAAAATCACCTTTGGGCTCTAGAAAACTTGGAATAAAATTACTATTTTGGAGGTCTACTTCTTGGCTTTGATTGTGTTGCTCTTGTACATGGTTATGCATCTCTTCTTTTAGACATCTTTGCTTGTAACAGGTGAAATCGACATCAACAAAGGGAGGTCGAATTGCTTTGGAGCTAGAGTGGGACTTGCTTGATGGGAAGATTGTAGGGGTTGCTCACATCCACCATGGGCAAGACGTCTTCATCTTGAGGGAGTTTTTCAATTGTGCTTTGTCCATTGATAGCTTTCTTGATATGACATGCCTAGATCTCATTGATTTGTGGATCAAATCTAACATCTTGTAGTTTGATTTACAGGTTGAATGGGGCATTTCTCCTCCTAGGGATTGGACGATTATGCTTGGATTCACTTGGAGCTAGCTTGGAATTGTAACTAAAGGCAAGAATCACCTATGTGCAAAGTAGCCGCAAGCTTTTGAGGTAAGATCTACAAGGTATGTATCCATTTCGCTTGTTCCCCATCCTATTGGTCACATAAACCCTTAAAATTCAAAACCCTCTTTTTCTATTTTTTTTAGATCTACTTGGATCTAGCATGCTTTTGGGGATAATATTTAAAACCCACCTCAATAGCATCCACGACAATTCGGATCTATAGTTTGGTGGTGATTGGCCTTCATTTGATCCTTTTCCCAAGGCACATTAGCCTCTCCAAGGGAAGTCGCATTCCTTGAGGAGGCTAGTTGGGCTAGTTCCTAAACGTGGGTAGGTGAGTTTGTTTCTTCATTGGATAGATCAACCCCTAAAACCTACCCCTAGTGCTTCACCTTATTGATTTTCACCTTGTGAGGGTTGTGCCCCACTTGGGTCACTTGGTGATGCATTAGATCTATGGAGATTTAGCCATGGCATGTACTTGAAATTGAAAACCCACCTTGATATTCATCTCAACTATTCCAATGTATAATTTGGTGGACATCCGACTCCATTTGGCCCTTAATCTAAGGCACTAGTCATCCTTGGGGTAATTCACACTTCTTGGGTAGGTGGCCATTTGCTAGATCCCATTTGTGGGTATTGCTAATTTCATCTCAAATCCATAGATCTATGCTATAACATACCCCTTATACCATCTCATTTCAACTTTGACCTTGTGGACCCAACTTGGACCAATTTTCCATTTTTTAAGGAGTGGGCCCCACTTGGCTAATTTTTAAGGTACTTGTTATCACATCCATGTTAGCTGGAGCTACCATGCTGCAAATTGTGTGGTTGGGGACCATACTACCTTTTTTTTCCAGATCAGAGATCAGATAGCCTGAGAGGGGGCATCTTTTATATTGAGATTGCCCGGAGCAGAGATTTCAGATGGGACAGATTGTACTTTGATGGTCAAGAGCTACTACAGAGCAGTGATTACAGGGTCCCCCTTCCTTACCGAGCTTTGCATGATCTTATTGAGAGAGTTACTTAGCCATATTGTGATGAGAGCAGTACATAGTATTGCTGGTTTGCCACTTATTGCCCGGATTCAACAGAGATCCAGTGCCAGATTCAGCTTCAGCAGCAGATATATGGTACAATGTTTTAAAAACCGGTCCGGTTCAAACCGGAATCAGTCGGTTTGACCGATCAGCTGAAGTGGAGCACCAAACCGGCCTTCAACTCGGACCGGGGGCCTGGTTTGGTATTGAACCGGACCTAACCGGCCCGGTTCCATACCAAACCGGCCTAACCGGAATAAACCGGTCCGGTTCTGTAATAACTCGGCCGACCAGCTGAGCTAACACATCCATGGGCCCAGTTTCGGGTTTTTCAAAATTTTATTGGTTATTTAATAAAAAAAACCAAAATACCTAACCCTAATTCGCCCTCCAAAAGACATTAAATAAGTGCCCAGCCCCCACATTCTCATTCACTCACAATCAAGAGCTCATTTGTCTCATAGTTGCCGCCAAGAGTGTCATTTGTCTCATTGTTGCAGTCAAGTTTTGATGATTGATTAGTTATGACTTATGAGTCATGACTCATCATTGATCATGTTTTTTGGACTGTAGAGGATATAGAGCCTCATTGATATTGTATTTTGTTTCAGAATTTGAGATATATGCTATGAGACTTTACTATGAGTATGTAGTGCACTTGGTGCCATTTTGTGACCCATACATGGTTTATGGATTTCCAATTTATATATATGAGTAGACTTTACATATTATGTGTCTAATGGTTTCAAATATGCATATTATGTGTCTAATGCTTTGAAATATACCTTGGAATGTTAAATATAATTTTTATGATTAAAATTGTAATTTTTTTTGTATTTTTTAATAGTTCGGTTCATTGAAATCAAACCGCTCCGGTTCATTACTGGTTCCGGTTCCGGTCCGAGTTGACCCCAGACCAGTTTGATTCCCGGTTCCAATTTTTAAAACATTGATATGGTATGGTAGGTATAGCACATTTATGGATATTGCTCATGATGTTTGCTTTCAGACTTGTTTATTTATGATAGTACATGGACTAGATGTATGATGTCTTATGTGGTGATCTCATGTGTTATTATGATGTTGATTGCCCTTGGTGAGGTCAGTCCACCTCTTTCAATAGACTCATGTATATGTACACTGGTTTCTGTCCCCACTATTGGTATAGACTTGGTCATTTCGTCCTCCTAGGAAGCTAACCTTGGATCCACCTATCACTTCCTTCCACCCATCCGACCCATCCATTTTGTTTTCTTTCCCGACTTGGACCTTGATATGTGGCCTTGAGGATCCCCTTCCCCATTGACCTCTGAGTATACCATGACTCCCTGTTTATTGTGCCTCGTCTCTTTAGTGTGTGAGATGCATTCTCAAACCCGGGATTTGCTCCTGTCGGTTGCCCCTGATGTTGCAATGCAGTATAGGATTGTGTAGATTCACCGGGTGTTCCCCATTGGTCAGCGAAGCATACACTTGCCCCCATTACTTTGCAGTATGAGTGCCATTGTTATATCTTTTGAGATATGTATGTAGCCCAAAAAAGGCCATGAAATGTAAATGAAGCCAAAAAGGCTATCTGAATGTAAATCAAGCCAAAAAGGCTAAGTATGAAAGTGAAATGCAAAGTCCGAGAATGTGTTTTTGAACACACACGGACACAGGCCAGCCATATATATCAGAGCATTGCAGTGGTTATTTCCTCACCTAGTCCTGCGGAGCAAGGAGGTGAGATGGAGTAAGGGACAGCTATGCGAATTGTCCCCTAGAGTCTCAAGTTACGGTTTGCCGGACACCCAGTCATAGCGGCTCTAGAAAAGATCCTCACAGAGTCTTCTGAAGGCACGGATGTGAGCTGCAAGGTGTGTGTTAGATGACTAGTAGTGGTTTCCCTGCACTATACCCATTTGTGAGGCACCGCCCTTTCCTTGTGTTATCATGGTATGCTTATGTCAGTGGGTCCCGCCTTCCCCGTTTATCCGAAGGGTCACATGGTCTTGGTCTTTGTCTTTCCCCCATCTTTTCCCCTCGTTTATCCACCTCACCCAAAGTTAGCTAAGTGGCCAAGTCTATAAGTTGTGCATAGCAATTTTGAGTCTTTGTTGGAGGTGGTGGGCCCACCTCACCTTGGGCCTGTTTTTATTGAGATATTTTTATTATGATCACCATGTCGTCATTATATTGTTTTAGTAATGTACTAACATAAATAAGGAAGCCTTGGCGCTTCATGTTGCATACAGGTTTCAGCCATTGCCATTTTGACCAGATCTGACTTGGTCAAACTAGGTTGACCAGGCCAAAAATGGGCCCGAAAAAAAGTTGCGATCAAGATTTCGATTTTGGTCATTTATCATGTCTTGGGGTCCCATATGCGCCTCCAAGTGTCAGATTCAGAAAATGTTGAAGTGTTGGCGAGATTTTTAATTATTATTGGTCACCAGGGACCTGTTTTAATTAAAAATCTTTGATTTTGGGCAAACAGTGCTCAATTGATGGATCATGGTTGTTCTAGTGACCATGTCTACTATATTTGGGGTCTACGATCACATTGCAGCAAACGGTTTGTCAATCGAGGCAATATAAGTTGGTCAAAAGCGCAAAATAAATCTTCAGAAATAAAACCAACAATTAATTAAATATGGAAAATCAAAATTGGCTAAGTTAACTATTGAAATGGTAAGTGCAATGGTTGGTAAAGGTAAGGGGGTCTCCTAATATCATTTTTGCTATGTTTCGACACTTAATATTTGGTGTGGGGTCCTCACTTATGCCCTGCTCTACACATGGGGCGAATTTGCCCATAGAGGGGTGTTTTTCACTTGGTAAAATCTCACTTTTTGTAAAAATATTGATGTGAGACCTTTGGTGTATGCTCTAGGGGGCTAAAATAGCCCATCAACACCCCCTCGACATTTATTTGTGCATTGTAAGGGCCCCACAAGTGGCCCCTCTTCTCCCTTGGGAGCATGAGGGTAAATTTGCCCCCCCCACTGGAGTTGATCTCCACCATTCGATTTGGCATGGAGAGAGATGATCTCGGCCATCGATTTTGGAGGGAGTTAGGGCTAGATTGAGAGCTTTCTCTACTTAAGAGAGCAACTCTCTCATTTGTACCTCTCTTGGCACATTATGCACTTGATTTTTGGATTGATATAGACATTTTTCTCCCGACTTCTTGAGATAGCATGTATGGATGTTGATTGTCTTGATTGTTAGCTGGTTTCCATAGCTTTGTGGAGTGATTTCAGTGATTTTTCTGTCCATCATTGGCTAATGCGAATTGCAGGGAGAGTGGCCATTTGAAGGGAGGCGCAACTCTTGGAGTGGGAGCTCCATTTTTGCTCTTCTCATCAAAATACTCATAAGGGAGTTGTCTTTGCTGTTTAGCTTGTCAATTTCTTCATTTTCAGCCATTCATTTTCTGTTCTTGCTTGGTTATTTGCTGCACATGCTGACTTTCCCTTGTTTGTGACAGGTACCCAAGGCGCAATTGGTCATTTAGCTGCTCAAACGCCCAAAGAAACACGTTGGTTGCTCAACTCTAGAATTTGGGGCTGGTCTTCAAACGATTTCATCCATCCATCTCTATCCTAGGTATGCTTCTTTTGCTTGTCTCATAGATTTTCAATTTCATTGTGAATGCTAAGCTGGAAATTACTGAAATAAACCCTAAATCTAAAAATATAAACATTTCACCCTTAAAACGGTGTTTTTATTTCAAACCCGCTTCTAATATAATTTTCAAAGTCCAAATCCAAAATTATAGATCATTCCGACTCCATTTGCCCTTCCCTATAGGCACTAGTCATTTTCTGATTTTGCCCTCCTTGGGCAGCTTGCTTAATCACGCAGCTAGGGTCTTTTTCCGGGTTTTGGGTGTGCTTGATTTGTGTTTCAATTGCCATTTAAATATCATAAATCAAGTTATCATTTACTAGAAGTGTTTAAAAAACGTTAATTTGTTGCTGCCTTAGGTCCATCAAGTCGCTTAATCAATCCTTTCCTTGGGCAAAATTTGCATCTTTCTATCACTTCTAGTTTGTTTTGTGTCCTTAGCTGATTTCCAGCCATATAATTGTTGATTTAATTCATCTATCTCAGCACACCAAAAAGATGGTCACATTCCATACCACGCTTATTTTATCATTTGTGTCCAGTCTTTGGCTGAAATCAAGCTTAGGGCCCACTTGACACTCATCTCTTGTTTGCATCTGTTTATCTTTGGGGATTTGGGTGTCTATTTTGTTTTCTCAACCATCACTGGTTGAGCGGGGTCTCCTCCCTGACTTGGCTACTTGCCTTGTCTGAAGCGACGAACGCCTCATCCGGTGTGACGACCGTTCTTCAAACGGTGGACTTGGTGTTTGTAGGTGTCACCTGCCTGGCTGCTTTCCCTCTACCATCTCGGACAGGATATCTTTAGTAGCAGCTAGAGTCTGTGTGATAACAGTACTAAGTCATCTTTAGATCTATTAATTGAACCTCATAAATGGTCCTTGTCATTCATTGGTTGAACCATTTGTTACTCTTTAAGCCTCTCCAACCACACCTTAACCCTTGGGTCCACTTAACTGCTATCACCAAACTTGTAGTTGCACCTATAGATGGATCCAAGATGGATGTCAGAGGGGATGGGCAACCAAAGAGGTGCAACCAAGATAGTCTCGACTCCCAATGGATGGTTGTCACGCCAATCGAGGCAATCTTCACTTTATGTTATCTAGCCCAAGACAACAAAGGGGGAGACCCAGATCCACTCCCAATAGGAGAGATCAGACCAAAACACCATATCAAATCAAATAAAGATGAAGTACGTAAGGTGTATGGTGAACCCTAGATCTATGGATGAAGTCACAAGGTGGGTGATAGGTTGGATCAAGGGGTTTAAACAGTGTAGATTTGGTCCAACATGTTTATGTGAGTGACTTATGAGGTTTAGAACAAGATCAAGGATTAGGGTACTAGTCAATTGTGAGAAAATCCATTGCCTTGGGAACCGTGTCCAATGCAGGGTAGTTAAGGTCCAAATTGGGGCTAACCAGTACCAAAGGTGAGTTGATGAATGGATATGATAGTGTTCAAGTGTTCAAGCATGTAAGACAAAGACCAAACCCCAAGCTAACCCAACAATCCAAGAAAGTCGAATTGGCTTGGAGAAGATTAGTGCCTTGGGAAATGGGCCAAATGGAGTCGGATGTCCACCAAATTATAGATCAGGAATGTTGAGGTGCAAAGCTAGGTGGGTCTTGAAAGTTAGGATCATCCAATGGCTAGATCTCAGTAGATCTGAGATCGAAATGTATCACAAAGTGACCCAAGTGGGGCTCAACCCTCAAAATGAGGAATGGGGTCCAAAAGGTGAAAATCAATGAAGTGACACACTAGGGATAGGTTATTGAATGTGGAGATGAAGGATCAAGTGGGATCTCACCTACCCAGGTGCTAGATCCTAGCAAACTCACCCCTCTTAGGAAGTGCGACCTCCCTTGGAGAAGCTTCTTTGCCTTGGAAAATGGGTCAAATGAAGGCCAATCCACACCAAACTATAGATCCGAATCGCCGTGGATGCTATAGAGGTGGGTTTTAAATTTTATACCCAAAAGCCAAGTGGATCTTGCTAGATCTGAAAATTTGTAAAATGAGGGTTTGAAGCATTTAGACAAATGGATAGATCATGGAATGAGAAATTACCTTGAGATCATAAATGAGTGATAGAAGTAGATGCCTTGTTGTTGAGGAAGACTCCTGCAGAGATCAAATGAGAAATTGTTGATTTTGCTTGCCGAAATGATGCCCTAGCCCACAAGTGCGACCTCCTCTTCCTGTCAATCAAGGAAAACGATTTCAATTAGTTGAGCAACAATGGAGGAAATACAAATGAAAAGCTAAGTCACCTGACACGGGGACACGGGACATGAAGGACACGAAAATACGAGAGTCTGACACGGACACGATGACCCCCGAAATCAGGACACGTTTTATATACATATACATATATATATATATATATATATTTTAAATATATTAAAATTTAAAAATATAGACATATAGATCCAAAAATATTTAGAAACTAGAACATTTACAAATATTCAATAGAAATTAGAATAAAAACACATTAATGATTAGTGATTACACATTGTCATTCACAAATCACGATTCACGAATCACAACACATTTCACATTTGTCATTCACAAATCACAATGAATTATGAGACACATAGATGCATGTCGGAACCATATTTCTCATTAAGTCATCAAAATCAAAATGTATACATATATGTCGGAATGCCATTGGGCACTGGAAAATGCCAAATAGACTAATAGTAAATACAAAAAGGGGTGGATCAAGATGGGAGAATCCCATGTGTCAGTAGTCCTCCTCCATGCCTGAATCAACATACTCATCACTGCCACTGCCGTGATCCTCATCCTCCCCCCCCCCTCCTCCTCTTTGCCCATCTGACGATCTGCATCTGCTGCTGTGGAGGATGACCCCTCTATATGATCACTATCATCAAAAGTGATCGGCTCTAGCACTGGATCATTAAGATCCATGTTGGCTAATGCCAACTCAGTACTGCTGTCCAAACCCATATCATCAGGAAAGACATCCCACATCTTTGTTTTTCCCTTCACCCACTCCTCCCTCATCCTGTAAATAAGACGAAGGTTGGAGTGCACATACACCATCGATTCTGCCCTGGACTGCTCAAGCCTGCTCTTCTTCACACAGTACAAGTTCCCATATGTGCTCCAATTCCTTTGACAACAAGAGGATGATGTAACTTGAGAGATGACCATCAAGGCTGACTTCTGTAGAATAGGGGATGTTGTCCCATGAGTTGCCCACCAAGCATAGGGTTTCTTACCCTCCCTATCTCTAAGCACATCATAGCCTCCAAATCTCTTAGTGCTAGTGGAAAAATCTACAAAGCCCTCCTCCGCCTCCTCAAGCATGTCTCTAACCTGAAATAGTCGTCTAAGTGCTATCTTCCTCCCATTTGCAATCTCTGCATCCATGTGAGGAGGGAATCTGTGTGAGGCCCCCGATCCACTAGTGAGCCACTCCTGAGTGTAGAACTTGGGGTTCAAGGAGGGGGCATAATGGTAAAAACAAGTGGCTAGACCACCCCCTTCGTACACAGCGCCCTAGGCAACGACTGACCTCCAAGCCTCTGCTGGACAGGCTGGATCAGCATGCCCAAAACTGGTCAACATGTGGATAACTGCTGCTATCATCATCAGAAGTGCCCGAAACTGAAAGATAAGTGTCTCAATGGATTTAGAAGACCCAAATCTACTAGAAATGAGTACTCATACACCATGGGTTGACTTGTGGGGTCAACTATAAGGCCCACCATACCCGGACAATGTAAAATATGATGATCTGGAAATAATAATAAGACTGAGTAACTGCATCAACCATCATCTGAAGCATATGTCCAACATATGGAATCACCAATAGGTGTATGTGGGACCACCATGTTATCCACTAAATTGCACTTAGTGGATTCCGAGTGAATCGTTGAAGTTGTGAACATTTTCAGTGTTCATCATCAGTGTTCCGAGATCCATCAGGCCAAAATTTTTTGGCCCTTTGTAATTTTTGCATGTCTAGACCTTGCGGGGATTTTGTAATAAGTTGGTCTAGCATGAGTTTTTTATGAAAGGTTTGGCCTTTCTCAACGTTTGTTATCAGGAGAATACTCTAGAGTGTTTTTTCCCTTAGGAATTATATGTTACTCTTCAGTGACATATAACTCCCGAGTTTTTCACTCACACCTCCAAAGCTGGAGTGTTTTCATGATGACGAATTTTGAGAGGTTATTAAAACCTACTGGAATTTATTTTTGTAACATGCTAGCCATCAGTATTGAGTCATATGGACATGCACTAGGCCCCCTAGGATTTTTTTTGAGTCATTCTGAGAAAATTAATTTTTCTTAGTTTATGAGATTTTTTAATAATTTAATTAAAAAATGAGAAAAGTGATAAAAGATGGGTTAGGAGGTGAAATTGGACATGGGGATGCTCGTTTTCTAACCCAGAGCACCCATAAAACCCCTAAACCCACTTTTCCTAAGTATTGAGTGATTATTTTTCTCTTAATCAAATTTCTCTCCAAAATATTAAAAAAGTAATTTTTAATTCAAAAATAATGGATTTGGAGCAAATCCAAACTCCTACAGAAAAGGTGGGTGGTCTGGTGAGTTGGCCCAGTTGACTTGGCAAAGACATTTAAAGAAGATCCCAATCAATATTGGAGTGTTGTGAGGATTGATTTTATTGGGAAGAGGTGGCAGCCATCCCATTGAATACCACTCCAACCACCATATCAATCATGATTTGGATCCTACACTTTCATTTGATGCCCTAAATGGCTCTCTTCTTCACAAATTCGAATTTGTGGTTGGGGAGGTGTCAAGTGGAGGTTAAAAAGTGTCAAATGGTTGGAGAAATGTGCCATTAACTTCCCCAAACCCCTCACATGTGTCAATAAGCCTTTTCCAAGTGTATCAATGCATTTCTCCAAGTGTTAAAGAGGATCTATCTTGGGAAATGCACCTCCCCCTTTCTCCTTTTTTTATATAAGCAAGGCTCTTGCTCCATTATTCACGTGGATGCAAGAAACCTCTGCTCTTTGTACTAGTGATATATTTTAATGCAAGTGAAAGGCTTTGGAGGTCCATTGGTGTACTTTTGTTGGATGCATGCAAGCATATGAGGTGATATTTCTCTAGTCTATTCTTCTTTTGTTTATGTATGATTGTAGATCTAGCTTGATTGATTCATAGAATAAACATTTCGGTTGTAACTTGCTTATTTGTGTATTGTTTTGAAAGACTAGAAGTAGCCAACTATACTAACTTGTATTTAGGCTCTTCAAGTTTATCTTTACCAAGCACACTAGATTTTACTCATTTGTATGCAAAGGTTTGATTCAAGGTTTTTGCAGATCACAAGCTTGAAGAGGGCTTGGAACTAGCTTGTCTCTTCTCTCCTCTTCAACACAAACTAATATTGTATTTCAGGGATTTTCCAAGGCTTCACAAAGATCAAGCTTGGGCTTGAAGGGTTCATCCATTAACTTCAATTTTAAACAACATTCTTCTCTTTCCCTTTTTTGCTAATTTCTAAGTATTTGAGTTGTAGATCCATACTTGTCTTGCAATTATTTTCAGATCTACACACTTAGAATTCACTTGCTAGATTAGATCTAAGCTCCTAAAAAGTCTATTTTGCATTAGATCTAAGCTAGATTTGAAACTTTCTATACTTAGAATATTTTTCAAAATTTTTCTAAGTATAAATTTTTCAATTTTTATTTTTTCATTGTGTTTGCCATCATATTCTAAGAGATTTACTTGCTGGTTTTTAGCAGGTCCAAGGAAAAAGAGGAGGAAGCTGTAACGAAATTTCGCTAAAACTTGCCAAAAACACCTTCAAAGGGACCCACTGTTAGCATTGTTTCAAATTTCAGCTTGTAAGCCCTTAGATCTAAGTCTAATAGGACTAAGAGGCAGTTTTATTTTGAGCATAAATTGTAAATCATTAAACGAGAGTAGTGGGGTAACCAACACTCCCATCCCATCCCCCCCTGGGGGGATTTGTGTATTTTGTCAATTTTCGTGTGATTGAATTTTTCTAACTCCACTTTTTCACACACTCACTTTTAAAGTGCAAGGTGTATCCTCCATTTAATTTTGCAACTTAAATCATTTCTTAATTTTCATTTTATGCAAAAGTAGAATAGAAATAAAACCGTCTTCGTCGCCACGAAGTATGCTCTCACCTTCACCCAAAGGCAATTCTTGTTGATTAGTGAAGGTTGATCAGAAAGTGATGCATAAGATTGGACATCAATATCTTTTGTTTTACAAGTTTTTCATTTCAATTTCATAAGACTCTTGAACTTAGCTGAAAAGCAAGTCAAGAGCGCGGTTGATGGTTACTCGCTTCTAATTGGAATAAACTATTTGCCTACACTGCGTATGCTCTACCCACCAGCAGTACGTCTAAGATGTGGGATACCAAAAGCAGTTGGAAGCACTTTCTTAATTCTCACATTTAATTTAATCAAGTCACCTAATAAAATTAACTACCCACAACATAGTGAAAGTCTGGCACTTCGAGACTAAATTTTGGTGTAGATTCTGCCTGGGGGTTTTGGGTAGCTGTACTCTGACCTTGGGGCACCGTTAGACTACATCCTTGTTGGTGTAGTGTTGAACACACGCTCAGGGTATTGAGAGTCCAACATGTCCTTTTACGGAAGCACCAATCTTTAGAACTCCTGGCATTCCTCTCTGTCCCTTTACGGTATATCGAGAGTTTCCTTTCTTTTCCCTAATTAAGACTCATTCTAAATTCTAATAATTTAAAATCAACCAAGATACAATTGCACAACATTTTACTTTTCCAACATTTCAATTTTCGCACTGTGTTTTGACTCCATAAGGCACTGGTCCTTGTACTTTTCATTTGCTTTATATCAATTGGGTATTTGTGTATCTTTAATTCATAGTGATTTGTCTAAGTTATGCTGGTGAAAGCTTTCTTAATTATTGTTGCAATTTCAATGTTGAACCTTAATAAAAAACTCCCAAAACATTAATAAACAACCCATCACTTTAACTGGAAGATCCTAACAACCTTAGTAACTTTCCATAGGGACTACCCCCCTTGGCTTTCGTTGGAAATTTTGCCTAAACGGAGGAGTCAAGATCCAAGTGACATACTTGACTTGAGACTTGCCACCAAGGGCACACCGAGCGGCAGCATAGATTTCTGCTACGACAAAGACGGTGTGTAATCTGGCGACAACACACCAATCATCATCAATAAGCATAAGTGGTCCATCTCATCACGGATCCCAAGAATCACCATGGTCAAACTATGTTTGACTAGGTCAAAATATAACCAAGGACAAGATTATGACAAAGACTAAGACATGTTCCTTTAGATCATATTCACAGCTTAACTTAAAGCATAAACATCATTCCATGGCAGTTAATACATATATATGTTTCAATGTTATTTATATTTTACTTGCACAAAAGCCTTAATGTTAGACTCACCCATTGGACATGGCCTAATTGCTAGCTAAGGATTAAGGCTATGGACAAGGCTAGTCAAAAGGGAATGACTTGACCAAGCTCAACTAAGTGACACTTTGGACAGGGAAAGGGGGAGCTACACTCTGTGCTGGACAAAATAACAAAGGGAAGGGTTGTGCCTCATAAATGGATAAGTTGTTTAGAGAGTGTTTCTTCAACTTAGGCATCATGTCTACATCAAGTTGATCCAGGTTCATTAAGATCAATTATTTCATTTCTATGGCCTTTTTGGCCTATATGACCCCTCTAGGATTTCACATGTGCTAAAAAGCACAACTAATTGCAGCTTGCATTTGGGGCATATTCACATAAATAAGGTCAACAATAATAGATATAACTTTTGTGTAACCATTGCTTTTTGGACCTTTTATACCCTTCAAGGGGTATTTTAGCAGTTCATTGCTATAGCCTTTATTCACGTGTGTTAAGAAACACGTTCTAGAATTTTAAGTTCATAGGATTTCATAAAACATTTCCAATACAGGTAGTACATGAGCTTTCAGCTTTAGCCAACAACATCTCAAGTGACTAGGGGGAGTTCTGCACAGTGCCAAACATCGGGACAACCGACCAGAATGATTTAGGCATACAATCCAACTCACCAAAGGTAAGTTCTGTCACCAACTTAGAGCCGAGGCACAAAACAAACATGGATGCGGTCCAACACAGAGGTAGAAATGGGGAAGTCCTCGGTATCAAGAAGTCAAGAAGGCAAGTCAAGGGTGAAAGCCAAATCAGGAAGGTCATGGATGGATGGAGTCAAATGAATGTGGTGCCTAAGCTAGTAAACAAGGATGTCAGGAAATACCATATCTATGCTCATAGGAGGGTAATGAAACCGATGAGTGTTGTCAGAAAACCTAAGTGTGCAAGTAATACATCCATTTTATATTTATAACATCATCGAAGCTATTTCATTTTATTTTAAATAGTACTGCCACATCATGAATCATATACCAAGTTAATGCTATGAAGATGACTAAAACAACAAGATAATAATCCAAAGCCAATAGTCAGAAGTCCATAGGTCACATCACATCATAATGATCATCAATAAATATCTGAAACACTGCTGCAATATAATCACTGGGCACTGAACTGAAACTGTATGGAACAAAGGGTCACATCGGTCATCAAATCCAAGCTCTCAAGGCTCAGCCTTGGTACAAGGTCTAATAAAAGTCTGATACAATATACTGCTCTGATCCATAAGTGATCTCAAATAACAAGCTCATCATAGCTGATTTCTGCAAAAGCAAAGCTCTGAAAAGTGTAGATATCTGCTCAGCAAGAATAGTAGCCCAGCTACTACGGTGTGATAACAGGTACTACTAACTATACTTATCAAACCAATCAAATACAATATATCATGTAGTAACTACTCAGTAGACACCCTAGTGCAACATCATGTAATAACTAATACATCATCATCATCATCTGAGATGGCATAGTAGTAGACTGTAGAACAAAGTAGAAAAATAACATCATCTCATGATCATCACACCACCCATATCACATAGAAGACCCATAAGCAGAAAAAATGGGCTACAGCTGTCTAGAATACATCAGCAAAATGGAATAGAGTGAAGCAAAAATATGTCATATTATGCCAATACAGTGTGTGGCATAACATGGCTATCATTTTTTATCTTGCAAGAGATACTTTATTGTTTTGTAATGAGTAACTAGCCAAGTTAAGCTAGCTTTATCCAGAGTTACATCAACAATATCATAAATGAATGGAACTTATAAGCAGAAAAAATGGGCCACAGCTGTCTAGAATACATCAGCAAAATGGAATAGAATGAAGCAAAAAAAGTCATATTATGCCAATACAGTATGTGGCATAACATGGCTATCATTTTTTATCTTGCAAGAGATACTTTATTATTTTGCAATGAGTAACTAGCCAAGTTAAGCTAGCTTTATCCAGAGTTACATCAACAATATCATAAATGAATGGAACTTGCAATTAATTCTTTGTAGCAAAGTTTGAGGCATTTTGGAATTAATATGACTGGTTGTATCTTGACAAAGTAAGGTGAATAGAGGAATGTGGAAAGATGGGACTGAAGATAACAATGACGAGACAATTGATCATGCATAATAATAGTGTTGTCCTTTTGCTGAGTGGGAATACTGTTTGTCTACCATGCAGGGAAATGTAATTACATTTCTACTTGGAAAATTAACCATTTTTATTGATGGATGAGATTTTAGAATTACTTAGTTATTGGTTTTGTCTCAACTGCATAGCATTTTTTTCAGTGATGTCTGATTTGAAGCTTTTTTTTCCAATAAGAAAACTTTATATTTGATATTTCGAGCTTGAAATCAAAATATACATCAGCTTAGCCTCTTGGCTCATGACCAAAGTTCAGAACCAGTCTGTAACCTATCAGAGTCAACTTATTATAGTCATCCTTCAAAACAGATTTGGTCAAAGTGTCCTTCATTACTGTCTCCAAGACATCAACATCAAATGAAAACAAGCCCTAAATACAGATCCCACAGAAAACATTTTTCTGTAATTACTGGCATTTCCTTGGTTCTGGCTAAGATCAAAAGAAAGGAAGAGAAAATTCAGAGTATAATGAATCCTCGAATTCTTGAATGATCAAAGTTCCTACCTGCAAGTCATTTGATTTGAACCTATCCAGGGATAAATGCTCATTTATTTTTGGTAGTATTAATATTTAATACTAATTTCTTCCTCAATCATTATCCAGATCTGTCAAACAAATTTCTTCTTCAATCATTATGCTTTTTTTTCTTTTAGTAGTCTTCTGACAAGTCGTAAGGGCTGATAGAAAGCTTGCTCAAGGACATCCTATGTCCATCAATGCCAGTGACAAAACTCATCTGGAAGCAATAGCTAACAGTAACAACCTAAAGCTTCATCACTTTCGTTGACTTCAACTAGCTTTCCTTTTCTAATAATTCCATGAATATCTGGTTGAACTCGTTATTAAAATGCTTTTCCCCCAAAGAAGCTCACCTTGAGAAATTGAAGAGAAAGCACAGTTTTCCCATTTGTTCGACAAGAGTTAAGCCATATAAGGGGAAGTGGAAAGGACTAATATTAAATATCTCTCTTCCACAACTTTGGAGTAAATGCATCCATGAAGCTAAGTGCATTTACTGCATTATATTTTCCTTTACTTGAGCGATATATTTTAATTGTTTTTTTTATTCTCTTTTATATTTATCTTTTTAGATTTTTTGAAGGAAGATTCAAAAGTTATGGAATATTTTTTCATTTCATGCTGTTATGAATTATGAAATTCATTGAGAAGAGTGTCGAAGATAAAAATTCAGCTTCTTGAATGTGTCTGCTTAACAGGTTGGTTATGACGAATGTTTCACAGAATTTTCAACAATCCAAATGTAACTGTACACTTCAACACAGAAGTTGTTGACATCATAAGCAATGACAAGGGCCAGATGTCTGGTGTTTTATTAAAAAGTACCAATCGGGGTGAACAGTGGGTGCTTGATGTGAAGGGGCTATTTTATGGGATTGGCCACATGCCGAACAGCCATCTTCTTCAAGGCCAAGTTGATCTGGACGCTGCTGGTTATGTAATTGTGAAAAATGGTGGACCTGAAACTTCTGTTGAAGGTGTCTTTGCAGCTGGTGATTTGCAGGTGAGATTAGAAATGAGTGATATCTCAATATAATATTATAATATTAATCGTTTTTGTGACATTTATTGGTGGAGAACAAGTTTTGTGCTTATGCCACTGTTTTGAACTTTGGAAGAAGGCAGACTTTTAAGAATGTGAAAAGGTAGAGGCAAAGGTAAAGTGAAAAACAAGAAAGCATAATCCTTAAAAGTGGGAAGAGGAAGAACACTCAATGAAGCAATCTGTCTTCTTCTAATGTTTTAAGATTGGAAGAGATTTTGAAACAGCTTTAGCAAAGATTAGTATTCTGCCAGAATTGATCCTCTTGGATCTTGTCCCTTTCCGCTGCTATAGTTGAAAGTTGAAATTTTAGTCACTGTTTTCTTGTGATTGTTATATGTTTAATGCTTCACATGAATCCCGTTAAACTTTGCCAACTCATAATCTATGGTTCTATGCCTGCTGGGGTTTTGAACTTGGGCCATTAATGCAGCGATGCCCCGTTTCATCCTTTAGATAATAGCTAGACAGGCACTATTTTGAAATATTAACAAGATGTTTTTTTTTCTGATATTTTCTTCACCCCTTTTAGTTTCATTTTAGGACAACAAATTAGCAGTGAGCTTGCCAAGTTCCCTGATTATGGTTTCCAAACATAATACCAACTAATTTGCTGAGTCATTTGAGTTAGTGAAGTAGCCTGTGACAACCTTTATGTTATTAAATTGTTCCAACTCATTTATAACTTTCCTTGACATGTAACTGCTGAGTAAATCCAACATGTTAAACTAAGAAAATTTACCCTTGAGATAAAATTGAAATTCCTTCTGTATCTCTGACTGCATTCCTTACTTCTTTTTGTTCATTTGAAATCTTTGAATTTAAGACATTTCAGCCTCTAGATTGTAGAAATTTCTGAGAAGGAACTTTTGAGAGAGAATTTGGAATTAATGAACTTGGCAACATCAGAGATGCTAATTTTCAAGATTCTCTTATGTTATTTCTGAAGTTAGATCAAGTGAAATAAAGCTCATGTAATCTCTTGTGTCTATCATCGCTGATATAAGATTATTCTAAACCTTATCTACTATCAAACATCCTGTTCATGATCATTCCATTTGAGTGGGAAGCCGGAAGTATCTTTCATTATCTTAGGTGTTCAACCATATTAAATCATATATTTCATTGTGAGAAAGCAACCCTTTCGTTAAGTTGTTGGGAGCATGCAATTTTGCAAAAACTGACAACTTGCTATTGATATTTAATAGGACACATTTTTTATTACATTTCATGCCCCATATGATTGTGTTTGCATCTTAATAGGGTACACAAGAAAACTTCTACTATTGTTTCTGTTTTCATGCATTGAGCATTTTGGAGTTATTGTGTGCATGGACTCCATCTGTTCATAATTCAATGGTAAACCTTGCCACATAGACCTCTAGCACATACATTGCCATTTTTGTATATGTTGTAAATTTTAATAAATTTGTGTGAAGAAACAAAATGTATCTTTCCCCTGTTGAGGGCATTGGGATGTCAACCTAGTTTTTTTTTCATTTTACACCGATGTTTGTCAAATATTTTTTTTGTCATGCTTTGCAATCAGTATGCCTTTGTAACTGGTATATTGATGACATTTTTTATTTGTGAATGTACGTTCAGGACCCAGAATGGAGACAAGCGATAACTGCAGCTGGTTCAGGCTGTATGGGAGCGCTATCTGCTGAGCGTTATCTTGTAAAGAATAATCTTCTTGTTGAGTTCCATCAGGTATCATTTCTTCTTGTTTATATCCATTATAAAAGATGAACATTTTTGTTGGTTTTATTTATTCTTATTGTATTCATATAGGCACTTATGATTTATATGAGGCATCGGGCATTGTCTACTAGATTTTTTTTTATCATCCCATGGTTATCTAGCTTGGATGAAAATGAATATTATTTTTTCTAGCAGCCATCTTGGTTATGTATCGGTCTTTTTTAACCTTGCAGCCATGTTGCCGCCTAAAACACACTTGACCATAGATAAGTCTCCCAACCGCTATGTGTGTTCTTGATGGCAACTATGAGTGTAGAACCCACTGTCACCTCGATCCTAAACTCCTCCGTTTAGACCCCAACTCCAAAAAGGTCAAGGGGGCTTGTCCCTACTTACTAAGATTCTTTTACGAGTTTCTTTTAGAGTTGTAACTTATTCAATGTTTTAATGACAAGCATTTGTGCAGAGATGCAATAATTTCAATGACAATTGACAAGCAAACCTTTTTAAACCATAAACCAAATATAACTGCAAGAGAGAAAATAAACAGTTCACTAACAGGACCAGTGCCTACTTTACTTGGGTTATGGAGTCACAGATATAACAAAAGCAAGATTATCAAAGATACTAAAATTGCATTAAACCATTCACCAAGCACTGTGATCAAAATATCACATCTATCATATGAGAGATACTTGAACAACCAATAAACGAAAGATGCTTGTGATGAGATTGAACTGAATTCTAATACTTCAAAGTAAAGTACTTAGAAATGAAATAACAATTGTAGTGTTTTGTAGATGGTCTTGTAAATTTTAATTGGTTTTAAGTCTCTCTTTAGCTTAGGGGAATTAAGGTTTGTGCCAGAAAACAAATGCTATTCTATGTGTCTACCCCAAGAAGTTATCTCTTTTGATTTGAGAGAGACTGCCGGGTGCTCAACAAGAGAACACCAACTAGCTCCACGGGTCAACCCCAAAGCTTGCTGGGTGCTCAACAGGAGGACACTAAGTGCCACGAGGCTCCCAACAACCTCTACCCCTCTAGCTCCACAGATCAAACTTCTTTTCCTCAGTATCTAGTCAAGATTAACGTATGTATGAGTGCCTATTAGTCTAGCCAACACTAATCTTTAACCTTTCTTGCCACCCAGGATCAGTTGAATCGGCAAGGGGAGTGAATACGGGGTAAAGATTGGGGCATGATTAATTTAACCTTTAAAAGAATAAATAATTAAATACAATGCAAGCCAGCACGATTTTGCAAGGGTGGCGAAGCCAACTCACTTGTAAGGTGTGGGCAAATAAACTGAAGCAAAAATGACTAGAAAGCAAATCTACTAGCCGGCACGATTTTGCATGGATGGGTAGAGCCTCTTCTCATGCAAGGTGTGGGCAAATAATTATAACAAATGTAAATAAAAGCATGAATTGAATCCTATCCCTTTCAACAATTGCTATGCAAGGGTGGCAAAGCCAACTTACTTGGAAAACAAAGGAATGACCTAAACAGTTTAAGGAAACAAATGCTATCTAGCCACACAACTCTCTTTCTAATGAAGAGGAGGGGCAAACAAATTAATAAAATGAAAATAACATAAAACAAAAGTGGGCAAGCCCAACTTCTAATGCATGCAAGGGATGGCTGGAAATTAAAAGAGCAAATACAAGTAATGAAGAAGTAAGAAATCAGCCGAAGAGATTCTCTTGGGTTTGTTACAACAAGGAGAATTTAAGCCTTATTATTTACAAGAAAATGAGGTTAAGAGTGAGAAATTTGACCCTTTTTTGGTGAGGGACTTGAAGTGGCCATTCTTCGGTGTTCTTTGAGTTTGTTAATGACCAAATTTGGGCATTCCCTCCGTCTGTAACTTCAAAAACCTGCACAAAACAACAAGCTAATATTGTGCAAATGTGATAAAAATGAGTTTAAAATCAACTTAGAATTTTGCATATAAATTTCAGAAATTTTGCTAGTGCAACGTGGTATGTAAAAAAAACTTGAAAAAGAAGGATTTAAGAGTGCAAAAGAAGCTAATAAAAATTTGCAGAAAACAAAATGTTAGTTGAAGATGCTAAGTCCTTCAAAAGTTGTTGAACAATGGGGTATTCCACCCGGGAATCCCACTCTCCAAGCTTGAGGAACCTGTAACAAACTAACTTCAACATGCAAATGGGGTGAGAGATCAAACAAAGACTTGAGAAATCATATGTTCAAACTAGAAGTCCATGAACTTCTCAAATGCTAAGAAGATAACCCACATAACATTTAACCAACATTATCACAATGTTATTTTCAAGCAAAACACTTTGCTTGAAATCCAAAAATGCAAGAAAAACTAAGAATGAAACAATATTACCTCACACACAATGCCAAGGACAATATTTCCTCCACAGGTTTTCTTCATTAACTTCACAAAGATGGAAATTACAATGGCTCTTTTCTTGGACAAGAATGAAAACAAGAGAGCAAGAGATCAAGAGAGAGCAAAAACTGAAAGAGAGCAAGAGCATGGGTGATTGTAACCCAAATGAGGAAGAAGAGCCTCCTTATAAAAGAAAAATGAGAGGGGAGAGTTCTTTTGCATGAGTGACATTTGTCACTTGAAGAGAAAGGGGGGCCATGAAGGAGGGTGCACTTCCTTGGGTTAAAAATAACAAACAATGGGGGGAAAAAACCCCCTCACTCATGTTTTATATTTCATTGCTAGGCCAAGGGGAGAGAATCATAAAGGTGGGACCCCCTCTTTTGGCTTATTTCAATTTATCTCTTTTCCCATGGCGAGAGAGGGTTTCTCCCTTAGGGAGAAACTTCAAACTTGAAAAACACTTGCTTGGGGGGCCCCTTTTGGCCTTTAATTTTATTTTAGGGTCATAACATAACACTTGGAAACTTAATTTCCCCTCCCCAAGTGACTTTAGTCACTTTTCCAAAATTTGCCTTAATAATTATTTGCCAATTTTCCTGATTTCCTTGATTGACTTAGAAAAATGTGACCAAAACCTTAGCAAGACTTGCCCGAATGAATTCAAACTTGGTCCAAGGGTGTAGGGGGTCTCATTCCATTTAGCTCGAGTACCCATACCTCTATACAACATCCTAAATGACCACTTATCCCTCTTTTACATTACACTTTTTTATGTTGAGGGACATTTTTTAATTACCAAAAATTAAAAAATCCTAAGTAAAACTTAAAGAAATTCCGCAAGACTTTGGATAATGTCTAGCATGGTAATATAGAACATTCCTAGGCCCCAATAACTCGATGGACTCGATCATTAGAACACCTTTTACCCCTTTGGAGGCATTTTTGAGTGAAAAACTCAAATAATTAAAATCACTAAAAATGAATTTTAATTATCCAAGGGAAAAACACTTGATGAAAGGACTTCCTTAATGATAAAGTATTAGGCAACTAAGTTATACAAAAATTGACCCTCATGATGACATATCATTACGAAATTCTCAGTAGGGGTGCGGAAATCTCATGGAGAAAAGATAAGAAGAAGAGCTGCCTCGCTTGAAAAAATTCATTAGGTACTACTTTCTTATCATCAAGGCACATTGTACATGTGCATGTTACATGGTTGCCCACCTAGTTGGCTTGGTGGTCAACAAGCCACAGAGAGAGAGAGAGAGAGAGAGAGAGAGAGAGAGAGAGAGCGATTTTTATTAAAATATGTGCACAAGGCCAACTGGCCTATGGGACAAAGATGGTTATTTTCAACGCGGCATTTACATCAAAGTAAAAGGAGAGAATGTAACTGTTTATGCCGGAACACGCACTCGAGGGTTATAGCAGCAAAAATCTTCAAGCTGCTTAGGTGAGTTCCTTGGGTGGCAAGTTTCGAATTGAGATACTGTCACTCAACACTCAACTCCTCCGTTTAGGCAGAACTCCTAAGCTTTAGGTTTATGATTGGGTAAGTTGTTTAGGAGTTTTGGAATAGATTGACTGAAAGCAAAATTCACTTGCAAAAATTAGATCAACAGCATAACATGATCATAAGATCTTATTCAAGGATTGAAATAAATATAAACAAGATCAGTTCCAATAATGGAGTCGAAATAGCGTGCTGTTGTATTGTAAATGTTTTGCGAGTGCTTCTTGGTCAGTTTTAAATTATTATAAGATGGGATTTGATTACGGGAAGGAGGAGCTCCAGATATACCGTGAGGTACAAAGAATAATGTCCGAAAGTTAATTAATGGTGGTTCCTCACGAAGACGTGTGGGATGGAATGGAGTCTCGAGGGCGGTGTTCAACACTACACCAACAAGGGTGTAGTCTAACTGTGCCCTGAGGTCACCTCCCAGTGGTTCCCGCTTCTCTTGAGAAATTTCTACACACAGTAATTAATCTCTTAGTGCCGGATTTTCACTATGTTCAGGGTAGTTAATTTTATTAGTATGAGTTGTTTATTTAGATTTGAAGAATTAAAGAGTAGTTACAACTCTTTTTGATTTCCCACACGCCCAGGTTAATGCCTGCAAGGGGAAAGAACATACTTTGAGTTGGCACTAAATGTTTATTCCGTTTTGATTGTATAAAAGATAAATAACTTAAAGTAAATGTTATGTTAATTACTAAAGGCAAAGAGTCTCTTTTCTGATCATCCGATCATGTACTCAGGCAATGCCCTTTATGTGACGGCGAGAGCATACTTCGGGAAAGCAATGCCAAGTTCGTTACTGAAAGCAAAGATTGAAAGTAAGTAGTTTGAACTAATTACTACACCACGAATATCTTTTCCCTTTCGGTTCTTCGGTAGAGCGTGGTGGGTTAGTATTTATTTTCTTGGCAAACAATACTTGAAATGATGAGATCTACTTGATATGTAAAGTATACTGCCTACAAAAAATAACAATTAAGTGTTCCTACGTCTTGAGTGAGCTTGAAGGCCGATATTTGGATCAGACACTTGAAACGTTAAATTTTAGTATTAGATTGATTTATTAAAATAGGAAATGAAATATGTTAGAAAAAATCACTCCACGAAAATTTTGCGAATCCCCCCAAGGGGGATGGGTTGTGGGTGCTGGGTAGCCCACTTGCTCTTCTTTTTATTTATGGTTTACAATGAACTTGGAAGAAAGAAATGCTTTGGATCTTTACAGATCCAAATCCAAAAGCTTACAAAAATGAAAGTACAAACTGCCCAATGATACTAGGAAGCTCCAGGAAGCTTCAGAGTGGCCTCAAACTCGAAAATTTCTCACTAAAGTCCAAAAACCTGCGAAAAACAAATTTAGGACAGTGAACATATTAGTGTTAAAAAAATGCCCAAAATCACTTTAAAGGTGATTTGGGTGAACTAGAAAAATTATTGAAATTTTTTTAAGTTAAACTACTTACAAAAATGACTAAAAGAACTCAAAAGGACAAGTCCTTTTGAGGATCTTTGTTTGATTTTGAGGGAATCCAATGAACACTTTAAACTTGCCAAATAAAACTTTAAAATAAAAAAACCAACTTCTACTTCAAGCCTTAAACTTTTGCAATGAAATGACGTGTATAAAATGAAGCTAGCTAAGTTAGATCTAGAAAAATAAAGCTTTTAATTGCAAGATCTAAACATATAACTAGATCTAGAAAGATAAGTAAATTTTGACTTTAATGAGCAACTAGATTTGAGGGTAAGAGAACTGGTAACCAAGAAAAGTTTGCTTTAAGAGGAGAAAGAGAAGGAGAAGCGATATTGATGCCGAATAGAGTTCTTGTAGAAGCTTCCGGTGGAATACTATTGGACTATGCCACATGCATGTTTGGAGAGCAAAGTGAAAAAACTTGTTCAAGTTTCTTTCCACGGTTAACTGTAGCTATTAAAACAAATACTTGGATAAAGTTTGTGAGATCCAGTGACATGTATATAAAATATTAGAGAAGCATAATAATAATCTTATTAGAATGCTAAATCTTTAACTTTACACATACATGAGCAATAGGGATCAAATAATAAACTTATTATATGACTCTTCCTATCAATTGAGAACAATCCTACCAAGGCCGGATCCACAATACAAACATGCAAGAGAAAGGGAAACACATTAGATACAGGTTACCTCAGACATTTAGCAATAGTCATCCAACAAAAGCATCACACCATTAAGCCTCTAAAGATTCTCTTTTTATTCCAACAATACAACGAATGAGACGATTACAAATTGCAAGAACCCTCTTTTCATACAGCTCTAACTAGCATGAAGGAGGAGAGGAGGCTCGGTTATATAACAAGACCAAGAGGGAGGGGCGCATTCAACCAAGTGGATCCACCCTACCACAATTTGGGGGAATGCGTATCAAGTAAATCGTGGTGATTGATATGATTTGGATTCATGTCAAAGGAGGGTGCGCCACCTCTCATGAGGTAGGCGACCCTCTCTTTGGTTTTATCACCACCCATACCATATACGCCACATACCATTCACGTGAACCATGAGATGGTGGGTGCATCCTCTAAACCATAATGGTATGCCACCTCATGTTTTAACCTTTATCACATGTGCATAATTCTCCATATGAAGTCGCCTTCCATGTGAGATGGTATGCCAAATGACTTTTTATTATATTTTTTATTTTTTTGCTTTGGGTCAATTTGGGTTTTTTTAGCATTTATTTGCCAAATTGTTGCATCTTTAAGGAATAATGCTCCCAGAGACGACATAGCTACCCAAAACACGAAGTAAGTGGGTCCTAGGGTAAAGAGGATGCTCTGAGCGTAAAAACGAGCATCCCTACGCCAAATTCCATCTCCAGACCACACGTTTATTACAATTTGAATTTTTGTATTTAAACCATTAAAAATTGGTCTAGTTTTATGGAAAAAATCATTTTCTTCGGAAATTAAAAAATACTTAGGGGGACCTAGCACATGTTCATATGACTCAATTTTAATATCTAGCTTGGTAATATACATTGACACATGAACTCTAATAACCTCCTAAGATCGAGAAACCATGCCGACCACCCCAACTTTGGAGGTGTTAGTGAAAAACTCGAAAATTACATGTTGTTTATTCAACAACATATAATTTACAAGGGAAAAAACACTTTGGACTAGTCGGACTGATAATTGTCTTAGGAAAGCCGAGTCCTTTACAAAAACCATCATGCTCTGACATTTTTTACAATTTCCCCGCAAGGCATGGACATGTGAATTTATTAAAAAAAATGGGCCAAGGTGTCCTGGTAGGACTTCTTCTGGTCTTCTGATTATGAACAAGTAGACTTGTTCTATCTTCACAGCCTTACTTGAAATCACCTATGTGCAACTTAGCTGATAACAGTAACCAGATGAAGGTTAGATCCAAAGTATGGTACAAAGAAGTTTTGTACTATTCATATGGATTCGTCCATCTTCCCTTTGTGTTGATTGTATCCTTTCCAGCTATGGAAACTTTCGGTAGCTTGTACCTAGAGTGTATCATTATTATGGATTACCTAGCCGTGTCTTCTGCGTTGTCCTCCTGGAATGCTGTCTCCCAACTGCTGGAGATTTTCTCTTTCCTGATATGGGCAATTTGAAATGTTTTTTGGTTTCCTCGAGCTCTGTTATCACCTATTTTGTACAAATAGTTGAACTTCTGATGAGCCGCCAGTTTATTGAACATGATTTATGTTCATCATCAGTATTCAGAAGTTCAGAAGTCAATTTCAGGGCAATTTTGCCCCATTTGTAATAACTGCATGTTCATACCCCCATGGGGAATTTGTAAAAAGTTGGTCTAAACGGGGTCCTTTTATAAAAGACTCGGCTATCCGTAGGTTTAGCCATTTGGGGGATACTCTAGAGTGTTTTTTCCTTAGGAATTATGCGCTACTCATCAGTGGCGTATAATCCTTGAGTTTTTCACTCAAACCTCCAAAGTTGGAGTATTTCCCATGATGGTCAAAACCTAAGGTGGTTATTAGAGTCTTGTGTCTAGGATTTTTTACGTGTTAGCCATTTCGATTGAGTCGTATGAACATGCACTAGGTCTCTTAGGAGTTTCGTTCCATTTCGACAGAAATATTTTTTTCATAAATTAGACCATTTTTTAATGGTTTAATTAAAAAATTTCAAAAAGTGATAAAAACCTCATCCGGAGGCGAAATTGGGCATGGGGAGGCTCATTTTGACGCTCGGAGCATCCTCTTCACCTTGGCACCTTCATTCTTGAGTTTCTAGGTAGTTACGCCACCCCAGGAGTAGTTTTGGCTAAAAAATGACAAAATTCACTCAGTGACAAAAATTGAACAAGTCAAAATTGATTAAAAAAATCATGGAAAAGGGTGCATTATGGATTGTATGGAGTGTACGACCACTTAATGGATTAAAAGCATATGTTAATTAAATGATTGGATAAGCAAATCATTTCAAAGGGGTGACGTGGGCATTTAAGTGAACGTGGGTCTCCATTCCGCACATGCTCCAAGTTGGTGGGCGAATGTTTTATGATGGAGGGCGACCATTATAATATACTAAAGCACACAAAGTTTGGATTACATTTTGAATAAATGTGATGACGTGGGCAACTAAAGCGTGGGCCTTTCCCTCACGTGGAATTGGCTCACGTTTTTGGGCAAGTGCGAATGTTTGTGTTGGGCGTTTTGTTCCAAGTGAGGAGCGTGGGTTCCAATGGGGAGAGGCTCCACCTCATCCCCACCAACTCCACCAACCACAAAGCTCCGAACCAATCACGTGAATCTCTCCACCGTTTTGCTCATTCACGCCTACCTCCACGATTCTCTCATGTCTATTGTTGTAACTCGATTTGCTTGGCTCTCTTGATTGCCATTCCAATTAGGGGTTTAGTCATTGGTTTTTGTATAAGAGGAGGGCATTGCCTCCTCATTCTTCATGGAGATTTTGAGCATGAACACTCTGCCAAAATCATATTGTAAAATTTGTTTGAATTTTTAATATAAGAAGTGACTTTGGAGGTCCATTGCAAGAGTACTTGGGGCCTATTTCGCATTGTCTTGGTGATACCTGTTATCACATATATAGTAGCCGGGCTACCATACATTATTTTTCTGATGCCAGTTCACTATTCAGCCAGTTCCCCTACATTCGAGATGCTGAGATGAGCATCTATATTGGATCACTATCAGATTGTGGACAGCAGTTATATTCCCCATGCCATGACTGAGTCTCGGGACACTTAGAGAGATGACCGATGTAGACATTATACCATTGGTACAGAGCAGTCAGTAGTGCCCAGAGTTACAGCAGCAGTTTCAGAGGATAGAGGATGGTACAGGTTGATGAGCATTCAGGTATATGACTCAGCAGGTATATCATGGTGTTATGGTTAGATTGCCTCCTCATTCTTCATGGAGATTTGGAGCATGAACACTCTGCCAAAATCATATTGTAAAATTTGTTTGAATTTTTAATATAAGAAGTGACTTTGGAGGTCCATTGCAAGAGTACTTGGGGCCTATTTCGCATTGTCTTGGTGATACCTGTTATCACATATATAGTAGCCGGGCTACCATACATTATTTTTCTGATGCCAGTTCACTATTCAGCCAGTTCCCCTACATTCGAGATGCTGAGATGAGCATCTATATTGGATCACTATCAGATTGTGGACAGCAGTTATATTCCCCATGCCATGACTGAGTCTCGGGACACTTAGAGAGATGACCGATGTAGACATTATACCATTGGTACAGAGCAGTCAGTAGTGCCCAGAGTTACAGCAGCAGTTTCAGAGGACAGAGGATGGTACAGGTTGATGAGCATTCAGGTATATGACTCAGCAGGTATATCATGGTGTTATGGTTAGATTGCTTTTATACTTATTCTTATAGCATGTCTTAGCACTTAGTGTCACGATCTGGCGATCATATAGATATTTGGACCTGCTTGATCTATATATATATTATATTGTCCCTACTCAGACTTAGAAGTTCGCTATTCATACTCATTGGTATGTACCCTCCTTAGGGAGAATAGAGGTGATCATTCCACCATATCTTGGCTTGCTAGTGTTGGCTCCATCATTTCATTGTCTTCATCCATCCATGGCCTACCTTTTAGATTATCACCCTGACTTACTACTTGACTAGTGGCATGGAGGACTTTTCCCCACTGTAGCCTCTGTATTGGATGAGCTTCCTTGTTTATTGTGTCTCGGCTCTAAGTTGGTGACAAAACTTACCTATGGTAAGCTGGAGTTCCTTGTGAATTCCCCCTAGTCACTAAAGTTGTGTTGGCTAAACCTGAAACTTTTAGTGCTGCCATGAATACAAAATCTGGAAAAATGAAATGCTATATCTTGTATGAAAAGCCCATTCATGCAATGTGTTTCTAAACACACATGAATGAAAGGCATGCCAAATGAAAATGGCTATGAAAATAAAATGTTATATCTTTTGGAAAATAAATACCTAGGTAAACAAGCTGTCCATGACACACCTAGAAGTGCTCAGGTAAACAAGTGCCTTAAAAACACACCTGCAGCAGAAAGCCTAAAATAAATGTAAATCTATGCAATGTGTTTGTAAACACACATAGATCAAGGCTATGGAAACTTTAGGCCCAAAAAACAATGGAACTTAAAAGCTATATCTAAACAATTGCTGGCCTTATTTGTATTATGGATTGTGCGCATCTGTGAAGGTGAATAAACCCTCTTTAAACAACTCATCCATTTGTGAGACACCGCCATTCCCTGTGTTATTGCTCATTCAGTATATACTATGGTGTGTATTCCCTTTCCCTTGCCAAAGTGTCACAAAGTCAAGTCAGTCAAGTCATCCCTTAGCCTAGCCAATTATTTCAACCTTCACCCTTCACTAGCAAATTGATCACAGCTATGAAGTGAGTATGATCCTGAAAGTCTAGTATGAGTAATAATAATAATTAACGACACTATATATTTGGATTTAGATCGCCAGTTATGATTACTTTGTGTTATAATTGTTATTTGAATAAGTTGTAGAGCATGCATTAACCTACGACACTTTACAACAGCTTCTGATGATGGTCTGAGTTATATTTGGTCATGTTGACTTGGTCAAACCTAGTTTGACCAAGGTCAACCACAAGACATGAGATGGTTGGACCTTGTGATGATATGGATAGATGATATATGGTCTATATACATGTACATGATGATTCTATGCAGCAGATACAGGGTTATGATGATGATTCATGGTTTACAACATTATTTGATCATTTACAGATTATTATTATTTCACCTGTTCCGGTATATTGGATATATTTTATGATCATGCAGAGACTCATATGGTGTATGAGTACACATCTTGGATGGATTTGGACCTTCTGAGTCCAATGAGACAGTTTGTTTTCAGTTCCAGGCACTTACAGTGATGATTGAGCCTCAGTAGGCTGTCCCAGTGCAGTTTTGGTCTGTTGGAGACACTGTTAGAGCAGATGTGATTTTTATCCGGTTGACCCAGGGCGCTGTGCTTGGAGGGGGTGGTCCAGCCACTTGTTTTTACCATATTACCCCCCTCCCGGACACACTAGTGCCCTCACCTTGACAGCGCAGGCACTCCAGGAGGTAGTTTGGGGCAGTTTCACGTTTCCCGAGGCATTTCAGGATTGGTAGAAATGGCTATTGAGGAATTCGATTTGGGATACTGAGGCAATGTCTTGGCATGGGATGATCAGTGATGATGGATTGATGTCTTCCACACCTCCTCCAACAGTTTCAGCTTCATCGAGACCCGCATCCATCACTTATGGCACTTTTTGATGATTTCTGAGGTCTTTTGAGGCCTACGATTTGTCCATAGAGGCACAATTTGGTATATTGATGACTATTTTATTATTATTGTCCTATGGGGATTGACCAAGGGTGGCTAAAATTACCCCTTGAACCCACCATAAGCTTCTTATTATATTTTGTCATCATGATATGGTGGGATTCCCCTCTCCTAGGGCGATTTTGTCCACTCATGTTACATTTTATTAGTGATCCATGTATTTTATTGTTGAGCTCATCTCAACCATTGATTAGACAATTGTATCTTTTAATCTTAGCCACTCATTCAAAAAGTGGTTAGGATTTTGATGCCTCTCCTTCCTATTTAAAGGAGAGAGCTTCTCATTGTAAGGGGTCTTTGGCTCTTGGATTATTGGTATAGAAAAACTTTCTTGTGGTCTCCTTTGCATCTGGTGTTCTTAGATGGTGATTGGAAAGTCTATTGCAACCTAGCATTTGGAATTTGTGGTAAGATCTATCTATTTTGGAAATCATTGTCTTGTCTACAGGAGGGCAACTTCAACAAGGGCGATATTTCAAGGCTTCTTCAAATCGACTTTCTTGGCATTTGCTTGTATCAGGGGGTTATCATTAGTATCATTGTGATCTATGCTATTTTTTTGTTACTTCTCTTGTGGCATTAGTCTTATCTCTTGATTACATCAAATTTGATATTGTTGACGTTTGTTGTGCAGGAGGGAAGGCGCATTGGCTTCTTGGACTAACTCAATTGCATAGAAAACTACCTTAAAGCTTCTCAAATTGATCGGGTTTGCATAGATCATCATCATCAAGGCATGTACAAGGTTACCCAGGTAAGATCCACAGGTTTGTTTCTCCTATCTTCATCCAATCCATTGACATAGCTCATAAATTGATAAAACCCTTATTTCTTCAAACCCTCATTTTTACATTTTTTCAGATCTACTAAGATCTAGTGGTTTCTTGGGTAAGATATTTAAAACCCACGTCTATAGTATCCACGACATCCCGGATCTATAGTTTGGTGAGGATTGGCCTCCATTTGACCCTCTTCCCAAGGCATTTAGCCTCTCCAAGCAAGGGCGCACGTCCTAGTTTGGTGGGTTGACCTAGATCTAGTACGTGGGTAGTTGAGATCCCGCTTGTTTCACGATCTACACATCCAATAACCTACCCCCAGATTGTCACTTTTCTGATTTCTACCTCGTGGGCCCTATTCCACATTTGAAGGGATTTAATCCCCATTTTGGACCACTTGGTATCTTTAAACTCAGATCTAGTAAGATCTAGCCATTGGATTGCCATGAAATTGTAGCTCCATACTCTCACTTGCTTAAACTACTTGGATCTAACGTTTGGATGCCATTGGACTTGTCTTGAGTCATTTATCCCACTTTTTAGCCTCCTTGGGTAAAGTCGCACCACCTTGGAGAAGTGAGTTGGTCCACTTCTAGGACATGGGTATATGATATTTTTGTGGATTTGGAACAGGCATAATTCAAAACCTAGGTCTAGTAGGTCACCTTGTCAAATCTTGCCTTGGGGATAGCATTCCTTGTTTTAAGGGATTGTGGTCCACTTAGGTCAAACCTAGACCTAGACCTATTCATCCATCAAGACTTTAATTGCCCACTTGTCTCATGCAATAGGAGTCTTCAACCACATGTTAACTTTACTTTGACTCCATTATCCCAATTTCCAAGGCGCTGGTCTCTCTCGAAGCCAATTCGACTTTCCTAGATTGTTGGATTAACTTGTGGTTTGGCCCTTGTGTGGTGAACTAAACCCTTTGATGTCATCATGTATCATGATCAAGCTTGTCACTTGTACTAGTTAGCCCCAATTCAACTCCTAAATTACCTTGCATTGGACACGGTTCCCAAGGCAGTGGATTTTCTCACATTGAACTAGTACATCAATCCTGGATCCTATTTCATAAATCATAAGTCACTTTCACATCACTAATGAACCAAAGCTATACTCATTGAACCCCTCACTTGTCTTGTGACTTCATCCTAAGGTCAAGGATAAACCATACACCTTACTTCACTTAGAATTAACTTGATTTGGTGTATTGATTTTGATCTCTCTTGTTGGGAGTAGATCGGGTCTCCCCCTTTGTTGTCTGGGCTAGATAACATAAAGTGAAGGTTGCCTCGACTGGCGTGACAACCATATATTGGAGTCGAGGTGATCATGGTTGCAACTTTTGAGTTGCCCTTCCCTATTGCCATCCATGAGTGGATACATCCATAGGGGTAACTACAGTTTAGGTGATAACAAAGCCCTACAAAATCCATGCCCCATTGCTGGAAAGGAGTTTCAACTACAACCGAGGTCAAAGGCAAAGCATGCAATCTTGGTTTTCCAGAGAAGATTTGACATTCCTAGCAACTCCTAACATATGCATGCACATCTTTGAATAATGTTGGCCAATAATATCCTGCTCTCATGATTTTTGCAGCAGTTGTTCTAGGAGCATAATGACCACCGCATAACCCTGAATGCATTTCTTTAATAATGGTTTTTGATTCTTCAGGATTTACACAATTTTAAAATGATTCCGTCAGGGTTTCTCCAACCGAGACCACCTTGTGTTAGGACATACTTCTCAGCTTTCAACCTTAAAGCCCTTCTCTGATGGTCGACCAAGTAATCCGGGCAAGACAAGTTTCTTAAAAAATAAATGATGTCTTTATACCATTCATGTTCCTCATCAATATTCAGAATATAAGGCCTTTGTTGACTAACGATGTTAACCGCACTATTACTTCCTTTCTCAGTTAATAATTGAGCCAGACCTTGCTCTTTCACAATTTTAATGGGTTTGATTTCCAAATCATATTCCTGGATGCGTGAAATCCAGTTTCCTCTAACACCTATACCAATTTGCACTGCTTATCAATAAGAACAACCTTGACAGATGTTATGAGCTCTTCCAATTCTGACCCAGATTGAATTCTCAACCTCTTCCCCTATGTTGTGGGAGCTACTTATTCTCTTTGATTATTTCTGCAATATTGTTTTGATCCATATTGTTTAGGGTGGTTTCCCTCTTATTCTACCCACGTCTTCTCAGCCTTGTCATTTTTAGGTTTCCCTTGTTGTTTTGTCTTTGGTGTACTCTTATTTCTGAATCTAGATTGGTTAGGAGTTACATTTGGCACTCCTGTTAGAGATAGTGGTATCTCAAGATGTCCTCCATGATTCAGATCCCTTCCATGGAGGTACATCAGCAGCATAGGCATTAGGATGGAGTAGAGGGTGAGATACACTCTACTCAGTGGCATGAATCCAGCAATGGATGCATGCGGACCTTCCAAGGTGTTTTGCCTCATGCATGCATGAGTTTTGCATGTACAACTGTTAATTAAAAGATGCATGCAAAAGTGACTTTTTGCATGCACTGATATTAGGTTTTTGGTAAACCTAATTAATCAGTGAGATGATATAAGGAGGCAGAAGGGCACCGGTAAAGGTTACTTAGTTGGCTTATCAGAGAGAGATCAGTCAGAGTGAGGAGGGCGCATTGTGCATGCAGAGGGTGACTTTCTGAGAGAGAGAGGAGCTTCTGCAGTAGGGAGAGTGAGGTGATCTGAGCTGGATTAGACCTCACTTGATCAGAGGCACTTGGCTTCTAGATACTGTGGGCTGAGATAGCTCAACAATGAGGTTACATACTGTTCAGAGAGAGTGCGAGTTGCAGCTGTGGAGGGGGCGCACTTTCCGAGGAGAGGAGCTCCTTGTGCATCCGGTTGATCGATTGAGCAGTTGAGACTTTCAGAGTATCTCTTCCTTATTGTTTGAGGAAGGACTGTGACGATTAGAGCTTAAATCTGTTGAGATCTGATTCGGTATGAGTTTCCGACAGTTAGAGAGAGGGCGCAATTCTGCATGCAGAACTGCAGGGGCGCATCAGACTTTGAGTAGAGTAGGCTACTATTCCAGACAGAGCAGATTAGGGTAGTAGAGTACAGGGGGAGATAGGACATCCTGAGACAGTTAGTGTCAGATCTTCAGATAGTTCAGATCCAAACTGTCAGCAGGGGGGCGCATTGCTCAAGAGCAGCGGTTGCAGCTGCTGCAGATCTCGGGTTATTCTAACCGGTGTGGTTTGGTCATTTGTTTCTGAAGAAATGTATGTACTAAATTCATTCTTACTTTGCTCTGGGCTCGAGAAAGAAGAAAGCCTCACAGAAAGTTGGTTTTCCCCGTTTAGGGTTTCTAGGGTAAATCCTGAGTTGTGTGATTGCTGTGTTTTTCATTGTGGAAGTGTTAAGAGATCTATAGTGTTTGTATCTTAAATCATTATTGTATTTTTGATTTATAGAGACTCAAACCGCTTGAGATCTCAAGGCATCCAAAGGGAGTAGTGATCTCTGGATAAATTAACATGGTATCAGAGCCCTGGGAAGGGTCAGGGAGAAGCAATCACACTCAGATCTGCGAACAATATACCATAGCTGTGTGGTGACTCAGGTTGATTTTTAGATCTATCGAGAGGGAGACCAGATCTACCAGATTTGAAGTGTAGGGTTCAGATCTATGATAGTAGAGGTCAGATCTAATCGATTTGAGAAGTTGGAGACTAGATATGAGATAGATCTAGTAGTTCCGTGAAGATAGGGACTAGATCTACTAGATCTAAAGAGAGGAGCTCAGATCTGTGGTTGTGGAGGTCAGATCTATCAGATTTGTGAGTTTGGAGGTGAGATCTGAGATAGATCTTTCAGATCTGGGTAGTATAGTCTAGATTTGTGGCAGATATATCCAGATTTGAAGAGGAGAGTTCAGATCTGTGAGAGAAGACATCAGATATGGAAGAGCGAATCCTAGATCTGAGAAAGAGAGGGTTAGCTTGTTCACCAAGGCACAAATCTACAGGTTGGATATGATTCAGAGATTTTGAATCAATAGTGTTATCGGATTTACAGAGTGATGGCTTTAGGACTTTGTATAGTTATGCATCTAGCCATATGATGGGAACACGAGAAGTGTTCCTCAGTGTTTCAGAAACAGACTCGGACTGCTATGAGAGGCTAGCAGTGAGGAGAGTTGGTTCAATGATGTTCCAGCCGGAGTCAGAAGGTTTACTGAGGATGGCAGGAGGGATGCATGTACCAGAGAAGACAGATTTACCCTCCATATCGTCTATGGAGGATGAGGCATATAGTATTGTGTTCCGAGATGGACAGAGGCCTCTTTATTCATAGTGAGTGACCTTGGATGCAGCTGTGAGGTGTGGCATTAAACAAGGTCAGTTGTACACGTTATTGGGCAAGCCTGTATGTGGGTCCAGGGAGACCTTGGAAGCAGTTTCAGTATCAGTCATAGAGGGAGAGCATGATGCTTCTCTCAAGATGACACTGATAAAGGAGTGTAGATCTGCATATTAGAGTGCAGCAGATGCAGCGAGGAAGCCTTTCGGTTCAAAGGAAGTAGTTGCAGCAGCAAAGGATGTGTTTGATCCTGGTGGATGCTTCTCCAGAAGTACCTTCCTCGCTAAGAGGAAGTTTTGTGAACTCCTGGAGGTATCGAAAGTACTATTCATTCCATGACTGAGAGGGAGTTTACTCTCAGTTGCAGCATTGGTTGTTGTCGGTTACTCAGTGGTGTTCCAGAGGGATCTGATATTCACTTATCCAGAGGGATTTGATCTAGTCCTGATGGGTCACAGGATCTGTTATCACACAACTTGTAGTTGCCCCTAGTGGTATCCCATCCAGGATGGTAGAGGAGATGGACAACTAAAGAGGTGACCCAAGAGATGCCACGGTTCCCAATGCACGGTGGGAGTCACGTCAACCGAGGCACTCTTCACTTTAGATCTAGATGAATCAAGACCTAGGGGGAGACCCTATAACCAATCAAAGATGATTGGACCCAAACAAAGGTTCCTAGGGACGAGTAAATGGTAAGTTACGGAAACCAATGCAAGGTAAAGTGAACCTAGAAATTAAAATATGGTTGAGGGTGGTTTGAGGAATGATTAGTGTTTCAACCAATGTATGCTTTAGGCCACATGATTAGTTATAATGATAAGATATAGTATCATGTATTACACAAGTGGGACCCACTTTCTTGGGATATGTGAAATGGCATAAAGTGGACCCACAAGGTGAAATTAAGGGATGTAATTGGCACTAGAGGATATGCAATGAGTAGATCTATGGATCTAAGTTGAATTTAGGAGTACCCACTTACTGGATCTAAGGTTTGACACAATTCCCAAGGAGTGCGACTTGCTTATGGAGGACTAGTGCCTTGTTGGATGGGTTAATGGAGTCAAAAGTTATGTGAAAGTGTAGATCGGGACACCTAGAGGTCAAGACAAGTGGGCTAATTGAGGTAAAGTGGTTGGATCTTGCTAGATCTAGGATTTCATGAAATGACCCAAGTGGACCACAATCCCTTAAAACAGGGAATGCTACCCCCAAGGCAGATCGTCACAAAATGATACTCTAGATATAGGTTTCAAGGTATGCCCGTTCCAAATCCACTGAAATCTCAACTACCCAGGTCCTAGAAGTGGGCAAACTCAGTCACCCAAGGAAGTGCGACCTTACTCAAGGAGGGATAAAAGGTGGACAAGGTGTGTCAAATCAAGTCCAATGGCCACCAAATTGTAGATCCAAGTAGTTTAGGCATTGATCTATGTGGATCTAGAAAATTAAGTCAATCCAGGGGTTAGATCTTACTAGATCTAAGTTTTAAGGTGCCAAATAGTTCAAAAGGGGGTTTTAATCCCCTAAAATGTGGAATGATGCCCACAAGGTAGAAATCACCAAAGTAAAAGTCTAGGGGTAGGTTATCAAGTGTGTAGATTGCAAATCAAGTGGGATCTCACCTACCCACATGCTAGATCTAACCCAACAAGCCTCCCCAAGGAAGTGCGATTTGGTTCAAGAGGGCTATATTGCCTTGAAAAGTGTGTTAATTTTAACCCAATCACCACCAAACTATAGATCCAACTAGGGGTGGATGCTATAGAGGTGGGTTCTTAAGATCTTTTCAAAAGCAAGGCTAGATCTAAGTAGATCTAAGAAAAACCAAAATTGAGGTTTTGATTAATCAGGGTTTGTGACCAATGAAGAGAGAATGGATGGAAAGAGGCACATACCTTGTAGATCTTACCTCAATTGCTTGCGGCCACCTTGCAAATTGATAGCATTCTCCTATGTGTATATTCAAGAGTGAGATCCAAGAGCTCCAACCAAAACGTCCTCTTCCAAGATAGCCAAATCGTCCTCCTCCTACAAGACAAGATCAAAGAAACAAGTCAAGTAAGATGATTATGAAAATGATAGAAAGCATCAACTATGTCACGAAGATACAATAATGATACTCCCTGTCACAAGATCAACCCAAGAGAGAATATGTGGATCCCTCCAACAATAACCCTCAAGAAATCGCCCTCCTCTCCACCAATTCGACTTTCCTACAAAAAAACTAGTAGAAGCACCAAAATCCACAATGATACATAGAAGAGATACTGTATACTCAAGATGCAAGAGAATCCACAAGACAAGAGAGAAATGCTCCACAAAGAAGTGTTCTATTCCAATATTCTAGAGCTCCAAAGGTGAGCTATACAATAGGGGGTCTCCTCCTTATATAGGATAATAAAGACCAAAACCCTATACCACTCTACAATACTACATCAAATGAGTGGTTGAGATTAAAAGATCTCAATACATGATCAATGGCTAATAATGAATCATAACAATATATCACATGGATCACCCAATATAATGATGACGCCCTAACTAAATGGTACAAAGTGAGGATGACGTCATCCACTAGAGGGGTAAAAGTACAAAAATCCACCTCATAATGACTAGGACATAACATACAAAGCACATGGTGGGGCTAGGAGGCATCAATCCTTACTAGCTCATCCCCAAGGCACAATAAAATAATAAAATATGTCCAAGATAATATAAATGATCAAATTTGTCCTCAAAATCTGTGACAGACAAGCAGTAAAAGACCTCCTGTGATCGTTGTGGGCCTACCCACATGGTGAAAACTGGTTGGAAGATAGTGGGATCACCCTGGAAGACCTCTGTGAAAACCAAATGCCAAAACCTTGCCTCAATTGCCCAACTCGAATTCCTCAGTGACCACTTTATCCCATTTTTCACTGCCTCGGTAACTGTGAAAGTGCCAAAACTGCCTCCTAGGGCATCTGCGCTGTCCAACTCAGCCCACTAGGCTCTCCAGAAGGGGGGGGGGGGTAAATGGTAATAACAAGTGTCTGGACCACCCCCTCCTCATACAGCGCCCTAGGTGAACTGGCCTCTCTTGGCCCCTGCTGCTCAGGCTGGGAAATCAGCCCCAAATCTGGTCAACAAGTGTAAAACTGCATCAATCATTGTCAGAAGTGCCCGAAACTGAAAGATAAGTGTCTCATTGGATCCAGAAGATCCAAATCCACTAGGAATGTGTACTCATACACCATGGGTTGCCCTAATGGGCTAGTTGTAGGGTCCACCATATATGGACAGTGTATAATCTAGTGATCTGAAGTAATAAATAAAACTGCTGAATTGCATCAATCATCATCTGCATCATGTGTCCTGTTATCACACCATAGTAGCAGGGCTACTATTCTTGTACAGCAGATATCTGCACATTCCAGAGCTTACATTATTCCAGAGCGTGGCTATATATATTTTGGATCACTCATGATCAGAGCAGTACATTATTCAGATTTGTATATGACCTTGTGTCAAGGCTGAGCCTTGAGAGTTCAGATTTGATGACTGATGTGACCACTTATCCCATTACAGTTTCAGTTCAGTGCCTAGAGATGTATTATAGCAGTGTTTCAGATGATACTTGATGATTATTATTATGATGATGTTGTATGATCTATGGATATGTTCTCACTGACTGTGGATTATTATCTTGTTGATTTAGTTATGATCATGGCATGTGCTTGGTATATTATTCCTGATGTGGCAAGCTATTTAAAATGAACTGTAAATCATAAAATGGACAATTGCTTGCACATTTAGGTCATTTAACAAAACTCACTGGTTTTTCACCTTACATAGATATGGTCTTTCCCGACACCAGTTGTCTGCTAGTGTAGGATCCATATTCACTTGTCTCCATCCATACATGACCTTCCTGTTTGACTTTAAACCCTGATTTGTCTCATTTGACTTTCTAATACCGAGGACTTCCCCATTTTTCTACCTCTGTGTTTGGACCGCATCCCTGTTTATTCAGTGTCTCGGCTCTGAGTTGGTGACAGAACTTGCCTTTGGTGAGTTGGACTGTAGGCCTAAATCATTCTGGTCGGTTGTCCCGATGTTTGGCATTGGCTCGAACTCCCTCTAGTCACTTGAGATGTTGTTGGCTAAAACTGAAAGCTCATGTTCTACCTACGGAAACTAAAAAAAAATTCGCCCATGGAAACAAAAAAGGGCAAGAGCAATGAAAAGCTAAAAATACTCCTCGAAGAGTATAAGAAAGGTCCCAAAAAAAAGCAATGGTTCTTAAAAGCTATATCTAAACAATTGCTGACCTTATAAAAATGTGAAAAACATGCCCTGGATGCAAGCTGCAACTAGTTGTGCTTCTCAGCACATCTGAAATCCGAAGGGTTATGTAGGCCAAAAAGGCCATGGAATAAAATTGAATGATCCTAATGAACCTGGATCAACTTGATGTAGACATGATGCCTAAGTTGAATAAGCACTCTCTAAACAACTTATCCATTTGTGAGACACAGCCATCCCCCGTGTTCTTTTTGTCGAGCACAGAGTTTGTAGCATTCCCCTTCTCCCAGTCCAAAGTATTTTTGAGTTAAGTTAGACAAGTCAAACCCTTGGCCCAACCTTGCTCCTAGCCTTCATCCTTCACTAGCAGTTTGACCATGTCCAATGGGTGAGTTTGTCATTTGAACTATTGTGCAAGTAATTTTATATAACAACGGAATATGTTAACTTGATTAATGCCACTGAATGGATTTTATACTTTGAGCTTAGCTGTGGGAATGATTAGAGAAGCATTGTCTTAGTCTACTGATGTGATTTATCCTTGATTATATATTCTTGGGATCCGTGATGATGTGGACCATGTATCGATGATTATTGATGATGATTTATGGGCCCACATGTTTGATGATGATATCATATGATGGACATATGATGCAGATGGTGTTTGATCCGGTTCAGCAGGTTTATTATTACTTCAGATCAGCAGATTATACATTGTCCATATATGGTGGACCCTACAGCAGGCCCATTAGGGCAACCCAGGGTGTATGAGTACTCATTCCTAGTGGATTTGGGTCTTCTGGATCCATTGAGACACTTATCTTTCAGTTCCGGGCACTTTTGACAGTGATTGATGCAGTTTTACACTTGTTGACCAGATTGGGGGTTGATTTCCCAGCCTGAGCAGTAGGGGCCCCGAGAGGCCAGTTCACCTAGGGCGCTGATGATGGAGGGGGTGGTCCAGCCACTTGTTATTACCATTTATCCCCCCTTCCGGAGAGCCTGGTGGGCTCAGATGGACAGCGCTAGCACCCTAGGAGGCAGTTTTGGCACTTTCACAGTTCCCGAGGCAGTAAAAAAATGGGAAAAAGTGGTCACTGAGGAAATCGATTTGGGCAATTGAGGCAAGGTTTTGGCATTTGGTCTTCATAGAGGTCTTCCAGGGTGGCATCTCTATCTTCCAGTCAGTTTTCACCATGTGGGTATGCCCAGATTGATCACAGGAGGACATTTACTGCTTGACTGTCATGGATTCTGATGACAGTTTTGGTCATTTTTATTATATTGGACATATTTTATTATTTTATTGTGCCTTGGGGATGAGCTAGTAAGGATTAATACCTCCTAGCCCCACCATGTGCTTATTTTATCATGTCCTAGTCATCATGAGGTGGATCATTGTACTTTTTACCCCTCTAGTGGGATGACGTCACCCTCCATTGTACCATTTAGTGAGGGCGCTTTTGTTATATTGGGTGATCCAAGTGATATTATGTTATGGTTCATCCTAGCCATTGATTAGATCTTGAGATCTTTTAATCTTAGCCACTCATGTAAAAAGTGGTTAGGATTGCACTCTCTCCCCATCCTATTTAAGGAGGGAGCCTCTCATTGTAAAATTCATCTAGAGATTTTTGGCTCTGGGCTCTTGGAATAAAATTTCTATCTTTTGGAGTACATGCTTGGATTGGAGTGGATGTTGGTTGCTTCGATTGTAAATGCTTTTGTCCATTGCACTGGAGGATCTATTGTAGCTATCTTGCATATTTGCCATATTTTATTTACAGGTTAAGAGGGCGATTTTGGACAAGGGCGAATTGGTGGGGAGGCTTGCCCTTCAATCTTGGAAGAAGTCGCTTTGGTTTGACAGGGAGTAGTTTTGCCTTTGTGTCAACTATTCTATGTTTCTCTCTCTCTCTTGCTTGTATCTACCTTCAACATGTTAAACTGATTGATGCTTTGCTCCTTGGCTTGACAGGTTAGAAGGAATCACATGTGGCTTGGAAAAATCGATTTGGCAAGAGGGCTTCAACAATTCTCCATTTGATCTTTGGCAAAGTAATCCTCGTCTCAACTAGCATTCATCTCTTCATCCAGGTATGTTCCAAGAGGTATGATCTTCTCTTCCTTGAATCTTCCATAATTTCTAGATCATAAAAACCCTAATCAAATTAAAACCCTTGTTTTTGGTATTTTTCAGATCTACTTAGATCTAGCCTTGCAATTGAAAAGATATTAAAAACTCACCTCTATAGGATCCACCCCTAGTTGGATCTATAGTTTGGTGGTGATTGGCTAAAAATTGACACACTTTTCAATGCAAAAAGCCCCCTTGAACCTAAATCAATTTTCCTAAGAGAAGCTTGTTGGGTTAGATCTAGCACATGGGTAGGTGAGATCCCACTTGATTTGAAATCTAGACACCTGATAACCTATACCCACATCTTTACTTTGGTGAAAACTACCTTGTGGACATCTCTCCATGTTTTAAGGGGTTAAAACCCCCTTTTGATTCTCTTAGCATCTTAAAACTCAGATCTACTAAGATCTAGCCATTGGGTTCACCTGAAATTTTGAACATACATAGATTGGGGTACTAGCATCTTGGATCTATAGTTTGGTGGCCATTGGACTTGATTTGGTCCACCAAACCCTCATTTTAGCCCTCCTTGAGCAAATCGCACCCCCTTGAAAATTTGAGTTGGTCCACTTTGAGGAGGTGGGTGCATGAGATTTTTGTGGATTTGGAATGCCCATGCCTTGAAACCTAGGTCCATACTGTCTTTTTGTCACGATCTGCTTTGGGGGTTGCATTCCTTATTTCAAGGGATTGTGGTCCACTTAGGGTAATCACATAAAAACCTAGATCTAGTAAGATCCAACCATTGGATCTCCTTCAATCCACTTGACTTGGCTTCTAGGTGTCTCGATCTACACTTTGACATATTTCTTGACCCCATTAGCCCATCCAATAAGGCACTAGTCCTTCTCCAAATAAGTCGCACTCCTTGGGATTTGTGTCAAACCCTAGATCTAATACATGGGTACTCCTATAACCAACTCAAACTCATAGATCTAGCCTACATCTAACCTATAGTACCAACCTCACACCTAACTTCACCTTGTGGGCCTACCTAGAACCATTTCACACTTCCCAAGAACATTGGACCCACTTGTGTAAACACATGGTACTATACCTAGTTATCATACCCCATCATGTGGCCTAAACCATACATAGGTTGAAACACTAACAATCTCTTACATCACCCTCAACCATACCTTAACCCTTAGGTCCACTTAGCCTTGCATTGGTTTCCGTAACTCATTACTTATCTACCCTTAGAAACCCTTGTTTGGATCCAATAAACTGTGATTGGGGTATAGGGTCTCCCCCTTGGTCTAGTTACACCTTGACCTAAAGTGAAGAGTGCCTCGGTTGACGTGACTCCCACATTGCATTGAGAACCGTGGCATCTCTTGGGTCACCTCTTTAGTTGCCTGTCTCCTCTGCCGTCCCGGATGGGATACCTCTAGGGGCAACTACAAGTTGCGTGATAACATGTCCATCATATGATATCATCATCGAGTATGTGGGACCATCAATCCTCATCAATAGGTATATATATATGGCCCACATCATCACGGATCCCAATAATATACAACTAAGGATAAATCACATCAGTAGACTAAGACATGCTTCTCTAATCATTCTCACAACCAAGCTCAAAGTATAACATCCATTCAGTTGCATTAATCAAGTTAGCATATTCCTTTGTTATATAAAATTACTTGCACAATAGTTCAAATGACAAACTCACCCATTGGACATGGTCAAACTGCTAGTGAAGGATGAAGTCTAGGAACAAGGTTGGGCCAAGGGGTTGACTTGTCTAACTTAACTCAAAAATACTTTGGACTGGGAGAAGGGGGAAGCTACAAACTCTGTGCTGGACAAAATAACACGGGGGATGGCTGTGCCTCACAAATGGATAAGTTGTTTAGAGAGTGCTTATTCAACTTAGGCATCATGTCTACATCAAGTTGATCCAGGTTCATTAGGATCATTCAATTTCATTTCATGGCCTTTTTGGCCTACATAACCCTTCTTATCTCAGGTGTGCTGAAAAGCACAACTAGTTGTAGCTTGCATCCAGGGCATGTTTTCATATACATATAAGGTCAGCAATTGTTTAGATATAGCTTTTAAGAACCATTGCTTTTTGGACCTTTCTTATACTCTTCGAGGAATATTTTTAGCTGTTCATCGCTCTTGTCCTTTTTAGTTTCCATGGGCGAATTTATAAGTTTCCATAAGTAGAACATGAGCTTTCAGTTTTAGCCAACAACATCTCAAGTGACTAGGGGGAGTTCGAGCCAATGCCAAACATCAAGACAACCGACTAGAATGATTTAGGCCTACAATCCAACTCACCAAAGGTAAGTTTTGTCACCAACTTAGAGCTGAGACACTGAACATACAGGGATGCGGTCCAAGCACAGAGGTAGAAAAATGGGGAAGTCCTCAGTATCAGAAAGTCAAATGAGACAGGTCAAGGTTTAAAGTCAAATAGGAAAGTCATGTATGGATGGAGTTAAGTGAATATGGAGCCTACACTAGCAGACAACTGGTGTCAGGAAAGACCATATCTATGTAAGGTGGAAAACCAGTGGGTTTTGTTAAATGACCTAAATGTGTAAAGAATTGTCCCTTTTATGATTTATAGTTCATTTTAAACAGTTTGCCACATCAGGAATAATATACCAAGCAGATGCTGTGATCATGACTAAATCAACAAGATAATAATCCACAGTCAATGATAAAACATCCATAGATCATACAACATCATCATAGTAATAAACATCATATACCATCTGAAACACTGCTGCAATACATCTCTAAGCACTGAATTGAAACTGTATGGGATAAAGGGTCACATCGGTCATCAAATCTGAACTCTCAAGGCTCAGCCTTGACACAAGGTCTAACATAAGTCTGAATAATACACTGCTCTGATCATGAGTGATCACAAAATATACAATCATCATAGCCATGCTCTGAATAATGGAAGCTCTGGAATGTGCAGATATCTGCTAAACAAGAATAGTAGCCCTGCTACTATGGTGTGATAACAGGATCGATGGTGAGTACTTGGTTCAGGGACAGCCCACGTCTCGCACATTAGGTTGGTTGAGTGCATCCTCATCAGAGCCAGAGGAGGTTAGAGAGCGAGATACTCATAACAGGGATGGTGCGAGGAGGAGTGAGTCCTTTCAACAAATGGTTGAGCGAGATGCTCACCATGATGATGAGGATCAAAGGAGTGATTCTTGTTATTTTATGGATGAGCGAGATGCTCATGTTGTTGATGAGACACATGGGAGTGAGTCTTTGGACTCAGATCAGATGGATGAGCATGATGCTCATACAGGTACCAGTCAAAGACTGAGTTGGTATGAGATGACTGAGATGGACTTAACACAGGAGAGAGCTGAGTCAGCTTAGAGACAGAGGGAGATCACCTACAGGGAAGTAGACCCTCTTGATGGCAGATTGGGTGATTGGTTAAAGCAGAGAATCAGAGGGAGTTTGAGTTAGATTTCAGTGACAGAGTCAGTGATTGATGAGGAGGCTTCTTCTGGAGCCACATTAATGGAGTTAGATCAGGGTACTACAGGTAAGAGGGCAGCAGTGACATGCAGGACAATTAGGCCAGTGTCAACAATATGAGACTTGTTGGATCTAGGCATCAGTGGATGGACTTCCCTCAATAAGAGGGAGTGTTAGAAATAGTGGTATCTTGGGATGTCCTCCATGATTTAGATCCCTTGTATGGAGGTACATCAACAGCATAGGCATTAGGATGGAGTAGAGGGTGAGATACACTCTACTCAGTGGCATGAATCCAGCAATGGATGCATGCGGGCCTTCCAAGGTGTTTTTCCTCATGCATGCATGAGTTTTGCATGTACAACTGTTAATTAAAAGATGCATGCAAAAGTGACTTTTTGCATGCACTGATATTAGGTTTTTGGTAAACCTAATTAATCAGTGAGATGATATAAGGAGGCAGAAAGGCACCGGTAAAGGTTACTCAGTTGGCTTATCAGAGAGAGATCAGTCAGAGTGAGGAGGGCGCATTGTGCATGCAGAGGGTGACTTTCTGAGAGATAGAGGAGCTTCTGTAGTAGGGAGAGTGAGGTGATTTGAGCTGGATCAGACCTCACTTGATCAGAGGCACTTGGATGCCAGATACTGTGGGCTGAGAGAGCTCAATAGTGAGGTTACATATTGTTCAGAGAGAGGGCGAGTTCAGCTGTGGAGGGGGCACACTTTCCGAGGGGAGGAGCTTGTTGTGCATCCCGTTGATCGATTGAGCAGTTGAGACTTTCAGAGTATCTCTTCCTTAGTGTTTGAGGAAGGACTGTGACGATTAGAGCTTAGATCTGATTCAGTACAAGTTTTCGACAGTTCGAGAGAGGGCGCACTTCTGCTTGCAGAAATTCAGGGGCGCATCAGACTTTGAGCAGTGAAGGCTACTATTCCAGACAGAGCAGATCAAGGTAGTGGAGTACAGGGGGAGATAGTACTTCTGAGACGGGCAATGTTAGATCTTTAGATAGTTCAAATCCAACCTGATAGCAGGGGGCACATTACTCAAGAGCATCAGTTGCAGCTGTTGCAGATCTCAGGGTATTCCAACCTGTCTGGTTTGGTCATTTGTTTTTGAAGAACTGTATGTACTAAATTCATTCTTTCTTTGCTCTGGGCTTGAGAAAGAAGAAAGCCTCACAGAAAGCTGGTTTTCCCCGTTTGGGGTTTCTAGGGTAAATCTTGAGTTGTGTGATTGTTGTGTTTTTCATTGTGGAAGTGTTAAGAGATCTATAGTGTTTGTATCTTAAATCATTCTTGTATTTCTTATTTTTAGAGACTCAAACCGCTTGAGATCTCAGGGCATCCAGAGGGAGTAGTGATCTCTAGATAAATTAACAACTCCTATTTTGGCTATCGGTGGATGCTAATATAAATTTATTGCATTTCCATATTTACAATATTGTTTTTTGCTCTCTTCTTCTCTATGATGTTCAATATTTTCTCAGTCATGGTGTTCATATTGTCATAAATATCCCCTAGGCATGGCTTAGGAGTGTCTCCTTATGAGTTTGAACCGCCACTTATTTGTATTGCCTCTAAATTGCACATATCTTATTGACAACCATGGATAACAATCCATGTTTGACCAGCGCAATACGATTCAATAGAATGAAGAAGGTAGCATATCTTGTCTCAATTGCTTTCAACATTCCAAATTAGAGAATTGCCAAAAATTAGCCCGCGACATGTGGTGGTTTGTGATAAAGTTAACCATAATCTTGCACTTACCAAGTTGTATATCTGGGGCATCTCATTTGAAATATATTTGAAAACAAACTTTAAGCTACAAAATACACATAACATCATAAAGTTGTGGTTATAATTGCTTCCTCCATCAATCGAACAACTTTACTACTAGGTTTGTTGTCCACAATGACTTGCATCACATTTTTGGGTCTAATTTTCTCAATGTTATCAAACAAAATTTCTAAATTGAATTCAATATTCTTTTGCGTATAAATAGTCTTAGGTAGATAGATAATGGAACCCATTCATGAAGAAGCAATGGTTTTCAATAATGGCTTATAGGTAGTGTCTATTCAATTATCTGATATAATAGAGAACCCTGTAGTATTCGACATGAATTGGATGGTGTCTAAGCTCCTCTCAACTTGAATCCTCTTCTTTGCAAGTAAGGAGGTTTTTGGATTCTCATAATTGGGGCCTTGTATCCTTTCGGTGCATTGTCAATAGCCCTCAACATGTCATTCCGATAAGGTGAGCTCGCATTAATAAAAGGATTTTGCATACAAAGATGCACCTAGCCACTCTGCTATCAACCTCTTCTTGTCTTGCACTTTCAAACATTGCTGCAAGTCTATTGTTTTACCCTCTTTATTTTTTCTTTTCTTCCTCCACAATCATAAGTTGTTGAGTGCTTAGATAAGGAGTGTTACCACCTGAGTTACACTCAGTTGGAATTCCAAAGAGTCGCCAAAGTTTGCACAAATACTTGTGCAGTTCAGTGTTCAGAAGTCCATTAGGCCTTTTTCAGGGTCCCTTTTTAAATTTTTTTTGCATGCCCATACCCCCATGGGGAGTTGAAATAAGTTGCTCTAAGCATGGTCTTTTTGTAACAGGCTTGGCTTGCCTTAGGTTTATCTGTCAAGGGGATACTCTAGAGTGTTTTTTCCTTAGGAATTATGCGTTGTGCTTCAGTGACGTATAATTCATGAGTTTTTTACTCACACCTCCAAAGCTGGAGTATTTACTAGTGAAGCACCACTCGCCCAAGACTCGCGAGTTTGTGCGAGTCAACCATGAAACGATTAATCGTTGAAGACTCGTCCAAAGACTCGGCACAGTCGCATACTCGGGTTACTCGATACGGACTCGGGTGAACTCGACACTCACTCGGGAAGGACAGAAAATATCCCCCGCGGAACGAAAAGCAGGCTTGATTGGCGCGGTTGATTTCGAAGCAGGATTTACAAGCGTGATTCCAAAGTCGACACGGAAGAATGGCTATAAAGTTCAATTTGTCCATGACAAATTGGAGTCGTATGTCATATGACTTGGACAATGTGGGTTTTGAATATTTCTTGGTATGTATGGTGATAAAGTTCTTGGTGAACTTTGCGAGCTTGACAACGACCCCACTCTACCACTCTAGGGTATGTATGGCGAATCGCGATGATGTTCCAAGTGAATTTGGCTTTATGTAAAAACCGATTTTTATATTATATGAAATATCATCATATGACTTTGATTTTGAAAAGCTTTTTTATTATTTTATAATATTATATAGATTTTAAAAAATTATTTATTTAAATTAAAAATAGTGCTTATATTTTAGATTAATTATTATAATAACTATATTACTAAATAGATATGAATATTTTGATATTTATTAGAAAGATTATTTATTAAAGAATTTTTTAATCTAAAGAGATAAGGTATAAACAACAAACTTTATAATTATCATTTAAAAGTTCATTTATAAAAAAAATCTATCATAAAAAACCAAAATAAATAAATTTTATGATCATTATTTACTTATGCTTTTGTCAATTTTTCACAATTGTCAATAAACCTTAAAATCTATGCCCTTGCTTTCCCGAAGTACTGCACCAATCTTTGGTGTGTGGAAAAGAGACTCTTGGGATTTAGTTTAGTTAAGCAACTCATCCTTCACATTTAATAAAAAATTACCAAGGCTTGAAAGATCCGAGTATGCTCTTGATCGCTGCAGCTTAGTCTGAACAATTTGGTCAATCAGGAAGGGGATTTTTGAGTGGCTAGTTTTAATAGGGAAATCCTTCAAAGATTCAATCTCTAGAACTGGGGAGGTCGAGTGAAGTTTACTTTAGAGCCAACAGGCTACTTTAAGAAGGTTATGCCTCATCTGGTTGGACCCTCGGTATAGCTGTCACAACACCCAGTTCGAAGGAGCGATTCAGAGTTGGGCCAAACAAACAATCAACCCACTCCCTTAATCACTCATCTTTTAATAAATTAAAACTGACAAACAAAGACCACGACAACATTTCCAACACAACAACAATCTAGACATTATGACACTTGTCTCTCATACAATTTTCATTGTTTAAATTAATTCATTATCATGTCGTGAATGCAATATATTTAAATGTTGTTGATTTAATTTATTTGTGAATGTTTTTTTTCAGTAATTGCATATTCATCATTTAACTCCTAGAAATGGTTTTCTTCATTTTGTAGTGTAGAAACCTTAGATTCATTTTATAGGGACCACCTCCCTTGGCTTTGCTAGGAGTACCCTAGACGGAGGAGTCAAGTAATCAGGTGACAGCACTTGACTCTGACTTGCCCCCAAGGACACACCGAGTGGCTTGAAGGTTTCCTACCGCATTTCCCCCCAGGTGTGTATTAGGAGACACCAAGGAGGAACATTGGGTCGTCGCTATGACCTGCTTTCTTTTTCCTATTTGCTTCTTTTTTCTCTTTAACATAGGGCATTATATCTTGCATGTTGGTTGTTTTTTTGTATCCCTCACTCCATTCACTGCTTTCATGATGCAAATAAACGTTCATACAAGTGTAGGATCCCTGGTACACTTCCTCTCCCAAACTGCATGTAAATCCTTGTACAACTCCTCCTCTAGCTTCTAATTTAGAGGTTAGTCACCTCTTGCAATAACTTTTTCAAAGTGGGATGAGGTTCCTTGTTGGACACTCTGGCTTGTTACGTTGATGAAAGTATAGTTGCTGGTGGCAGTGACTTAACCTACTTCCTTGCCATTTGTCATCCCTAGAGCCCTTCTTGTATAACGTCGATGTTTTGGATGTTTCCCAAGTGTTTCATTCATGTTTTTGGTATTAGGAACATTTCCTACAACATACATGGTTTGTTAGAGTATCTCAATTCTCCTCATACAAATCAAGATCAATTATCTAAAATTTATATTTATGAGAAAATGATCACAAATAGCCAAATTAAAAATCAATAACTAATATCCCTTGATTATACTATGAAACAAATAGTTCCATCCATACACAACATGTTCAACATTAAAGCTTAAAAGACATTATTCATATAATATATACGTTACTAGATTTTGTGGAAATATGATTTTTTTCGATGTACTACATGTGATCAACTATATCTTGTAATCATTATAGCAAGGTCATGGAACATGTGTTTGAGTTCATACGCTTCTAGAGATGTTGCTTGTTATTGGTCACTTTTGTTAATGATTTTTTAAAGATTCCTAGTTTGGTTTATGCTCAAAATTCAGTGTTTCTATCAAATGCGAACATTTCATAGTCAGCTAGAACATGATAAAATGTTTATAGTGACACTGATATTCATATAGTCAGCTCTTTTGAATTTAGATTAATGTAATAGTTAGACAATACTAATAATTATGCATTCATGCTTTTATAGATATGAGTTCATAAGCATATATTTTCTAATGATGAAAACTTTTGAGTGTAAGTTTCTTGACCTTTTTTCTTGTTATACTTTCAGCCAAAGGTTGATGTGCCCAAGAAGGATTTCACAACTAGGGATGTACAAATGAGCTTTGATCTCTCATTAACCAAGCATAGGGGTCAGGTGTTGAAATTTGAAATACATATTTTATGCATGGAATTTTATTCCTTCCTGTCACATACACATTTCTAGAGATACGTGTAAATTTACTTTGCTAGATTGGTTATGTGAAAAAACTTCTAAATGCTAGTTCTTTACATATTAATGAAGTTGTCTTTTCACAGTATGCTCTTCGAAAACTATATCATGAAAGTCCACGTTTGATATGTGTGCTTTATACATCTCCAACATGCGGACCTTGTAGAAGTCTTAAGCCCATTCTGAACAAGGTAAGGTGAATCGTTTGTGATTGGGCATTTTATTTTATTTTCTTTTATCTTCAATTTATATATATATATATGTAGATTTGTTGAAGCACTGATTGTTATCTACATTTTAATCTAAGTACTTTAATATTTATTTTGTACTATCTACATGGAAGACAAATGTGGATTTTATATCCTCAGATCATTTGAATGTGGATTCCCCTAAAATTCTGACTTTAGACTAAGGAGAATTAAACAATGTAAACTGGTTTACATGTGTGCACATTGCTGAAGTAAATGGGAGGGCACAAATAACAATCTTCATGAAAAGACAAAGAATGGTAGTATCTTTATTATTCAACTTAGCAATCTACATACATATCCACATGTGATCAACACAATGGAGGTATGGAGCATAATATTAGAAATGATATTGCAACTTATGATGACTGCTCAATTCTAAAAGGGGTCTGCTATTATACATTGAAGTCTGACAAACATGACAACTAGAGGTAAGTATCCAGGCCCCGGCGAATCTGGAGCTACTAGTTTGGACTTCTTAATCCTGACCTCTTAATTTAACTTTACAACCCATTTATACAACTCAGAAAGCAGTTTACAACTCTGGGGGAGATTATAACTTTATTGATTATGTTCTTTGGTTATGATAATATCAAAACAAAAGTTACTAATTGCAAAATATAGAATAAAAGACAAATCTGTATTGTTAAATCTGCAAATTTTTTCAAGGGATTATAGAACAGATTTAGCAATCTCTTGAGGGAAAGCTCCCTTGTGCCGGTGTTGCCACCGAAAAGCACACACGGGGGAACATAGCAGAAATCTTCAAGCTGCCAGGTGTGTCCTTGGGGGCAAGTCTCGAGTTAGGTGCTGTCACTTGATCCTGACTCCTCCGTTTAGGCAAACTCCTAATGACGCCAAGGGGGGCAGACCCTAAGAAAGAGTTTCTAAGGCTCTTGAGTTAATTGGTTGTTATGGATGGAAGTGATTGTTTTTAGGAGTTTTTTGATGTGAAATACTGAACAAGTTTTATTGCAAAATTGTGAAATAGTTCGACAACATATATAACATCAGCATATAAAGATTAATCAACAATAGCGAATTGGTATTAAACAAATGAAATATATTGTTGTGACTTAAAGATCAGTGCCGATGGAGTCAAATAAAATAGTGTTGTTGAAGATTGTAAGAGTGTTTTTGCAATGTACTTGGTCATTTTTAATTTTAAATTTATTGGAATGACGAGTGAGTTAAAGGGGAAGGGGGATTTTCGATATACCGTGAGGTACTGGAAATGTGTCTGGATTTCACTTTATGTGGTTCCTGTTATCACATATATAGTAGCCGGGCTACCATACATTATTTTTCTCATTTCAGTACACTATTCAGCCAGTTCCCTTGCATTTGAGATGCTGAGATGAGCATCTATATTGGATCACTATCAGATTGTGGACAGCGGTTATACTCCCCATGCCATGACTGAGTTTCAGGACACTCAGAGAGATGCCCGATATAGCCATTATACCATTGGTACAGAGCAGTCAGTAGTGCCTAGAGTTACAGCAGCAGTTCCAGAGGACAGATGATGGTACAGGTTGATGTGCATTCAGGTATATGACTCAGCAGGTATATTATTGTGTTATGGTTAGATTGCTTTTATACTTATTCTTATAGCATGTCTTAGCACTTAGTGTCATGATCTGGCGATCATATAGATACATGGACCTGGTTGACCTATTATTTATATTATATTGTCCCTACTCAGACTTAGAAGTTCACTATTCATACTCATTGGTACATACCCTCCTTAGGGAGAATAGAGGTGATCATTACACCATACTCTGGCTTGCTAGTGTTGGCTCCATCATTTCATTGTCTTCATCCATCCGTGGCCTACCTTTTAGATTATTACCCTGATTTGCTACTTGACTAGTGACATGGAGGACCTTTCCCCACTGTAGCCTCTGTATTGGATGAGCCTCCCTGTTTTTTGTGTCTCGGCTCTGAGTTGGTGACAAAACTTACCTATGGTGAGTTGGAGTTCCTTGAGAATTCCCCCTAGTCACTAAAGTTGTGTTGGCTAAACCTGAAACTTTTAGTGCTGCCATCAATACAAAATCTAGAAAAATGAAATGCTATATCTTGTATGTGAAAGAAATGCCAATTGAAAATGGCCATGAAAATAAAATGTTATATCTTTTGGAAAAATAAATACCTAGGTAAACAAGTTGTCCATGACACACCTAGAAGTGCTCAGGTAAACAAGTGCCTTAAAAACACACCTGCAGCAGAAAGCCTAAAAATAAATGTAAATCTATGCAATGTGTTTGTAAACACACATAGATCAAGGCTATGGAAACTTCAGGCCCAAAAAGCAATGGAACTTAAATGTTATATCTAAACAATTGCTGGCCTTATTTGTATTATGGATTGTGCGCATCTGTGAAGGTGAATAAACCCTCTTTAAACAACTCATCCATTTGTGAGACACCGCCATCCCCTGTGTTATTGCTCATTCAGTATATACTATGGTGTGTATTCCCTTTCCCTTGCCAAAGTGTCACAAAGTCAAGTCAGTCAAGTCATCCCTTAGCCTAGCCAGTTATTTCAGCCTTCACCCTTCACTAGCAAATTGATCACAACTATGAAGTGAGTATGATCCTGAAAGTCTAGTCTGAGTAATAATAATAATTAACGACACTATATATTTGGATTTAGATCGCCAGTCATGATTTCTCTGTGTTATAATTGTTATTCGAATAAGTTGTAGAGCATGTATTAACCTTGACACCTTGCAGCAGCTATGGATGATGGTCTGAGTTGTATTTGGTCTTGGTTAGACCTAGTTTGACCATGGAGGACCATGAGACATGAGATGTTGGACCTTATGATGATATGGATAGATGATATATGGTCTATGTACACATACAGGATGATTCTATGCAGCAGCTACCGGGTTATGATGATGATTCTTGGGATACAGCAGTGTTTGGTCATTTACAGATCATTATTATTGGCCTTGTTCCGGTACATTGGATATTTATTTTGATCATGCAGAGATTCATATGGTGTATGAGTACACATCTTGGATGGAGTTGGACCTTCTGAGTCCAATGGGACAGTTTGTTTTCAGTTCCGGGCACTTACAGTGATGATTTGGCCTCAGTAGGCTGTCCTAGTGCAGTTTTGGTCTGTTGGAGGCCCTGTCGGAGCAGAGATGACTTTTATCCGGTTGACCTAGGGCGCTGATGATGGAGGGGGTGGTCCAGCCACTTGTTTTTACCATATTACCCCCCTCCCGGACACATTGGTGCCCTCACCTTGACAGCGCCATCACTCCAGGAGGCTGTTTGGGCAGTTTCACGCTTCCCGAGGCATTTCAGGATTGGTAGAAATGGCTATTGAGGAAATCGATTTGGGCTACTGAGGCAAAGTTATGGCATGGGATGATCAGTGATGATAGATCGGGGTCTTCCACACCTTCTCCAGCAGTTTCAGCTTCATCGGGGCCCGCATCCATCACTTATGGCACTTTCTGTGGATTTTTGAGGTCTTTTGAGGACCACGACTTCACTAGGGAGGCACGATTTGGTACTTTCATGATTATTTATTGGTTATTGTGCCATGGGGATTGACCAAGGAGGGATAAAATTACCCCTTGGACCCACCATGAGCCTCTTATGATATTTTGTCATCATGATTTGGTGGGATTCCCCTCTCCTAGGGCGACTTTGTCCACTTATGTTATATTTTATGTGTGATCCATGTATTATGTTGTTGAGCTCATCTCAACCATTGATTAGACTTTTGTATCTTATAATCTTAGCCACTCATTCAAAAAGTGGTTAGGGTTTTGGTGCCTCTCCTTCCTATTTAAAGGAGAGAGCCTCTCATTGTAAAGGGACTTTTGGCTCTGGATTATTGGAATAGAAAATTATTATTGCATCTATCTCCAATGTTGTGGTGAATGTTTTTGGTGTTCGTTCGTTGGTTCTTCCTTTGCACTGAGTTATTGGAGATCTTGTTAGCCATATCTATTGTACCACGATTTTGCATCTACAGGTGGAGGCCGATTTGCTTGGAGGAGGAGGTATTGGTAGGGGAAGACTCTCCCTACTTCTTCTTTGGAGCTCTTCGTTGGTAACAGGGAGTATTACTGTCCCAGGACCTTCTATTTCATGTTACTATTTGCATTTCTCTTGTATTTCTTCCATACTTGATCTTACTGATTGAATTTTATTCCTTGGTTTGACAGGTAGAGGAAGGCGCACTTGTGGACTTGGGCATCAAATTGGCAAGCAAATCAACAATCTCTCATTTGATCTCTGCGGGAATCTTCCTCAACATCAAGGCATCTCAACCACATCATTCAGGTATGATCTCAAGGTAAGTTCTATCTCCATAGTCTATCCAATTGTCAAAAATATTTAAAACCCTAATTAATTAAAACCCCAATTTTGCATTTTCTTAGATCTACTGAGATCTAGTGGGTTGTTGGGTATGATATTGAAAACTCACCTCTATAGCATCCACGGCATCCCGGATCTATAGTTTGGTGAGGATTGGCTTCCATTTGACCCCTCTCCCAAGCCAACTTAGCTTCTCCCAAGGAAGGCGCACTTCATCATTTGAGCAAGTTGACCTAGATCTAGAACATGGGTGTTTGAGATTCCACTTGATTTGACATCTACACATCAAATAACATACACCCAGGTTGTCCCTTTCTTGAAATTCACCTTGTGGGCCCCATTCCACATTTTAAGGGATTTAATCCCCATTTTGGACCACTTGGAACACTTAAACTCAGATCTACAAAGATCTAACCGGTGGATTGCCACGAAATTATAGATCCATACTCCTACTTGACTGATCTACCCGGATCTAAAGTTTGGATGCCATCCGACATGATTTGACCCACCTAAACCCAAATTGAAGCCTCCTTAGGTAAAGTCGCACCACCTTGGAGAAGTGAGTTCACTCACTTCGAGGAATTGGGTACTTGAGATTCTTCTAGATCCGGAACCAGAATAATTCAAAACCTAGGTCTAGATTGTCACTTTGTCAAATTTTGCCTTGGGGACTGCATTCCTTGTTTTAAGGGATTGTGGTCCACTTGGGTCAAACCTAGATCTAGACACATTTAACCATCAAGACCTATATTGCCCACTTATCTCATGTTGTAGGAGTCCTAAACCATAAGTCAACCCCACTTTGACTCCACTTCCCAATTCCCAAGGCACTGGTTTATCTCCAAGACAACCCAACTCTCCTAGATTGTTGGATTGACTTGTGGTTTGACTTTTGCATGGTGAACTATACCCCTAGAGCTATCATGAATCATGGTCAAGCTTGTCTTATGTACTAGTTAGCCCCAATACATCCCTTAAAACCATCCTGCATTGGACACAGTTCCCAAGGCGGTGGACCTTTTGACATTGACCTAGTACACTCATCCTAGATCTCACTTCAAACATTGTAAGTCACTACTACATCAACTATGAACCAAAGCTATACCTATTGAACCCCCCACTTGGCTTGTGACTTTACCCTTAGGTCTAGGAAAAACCATACACCTAACTTCACTTAGAATACCTTGATTTGGTGTCTTGGTTTTGATCTCTCCTATCGGGAGTAGATCGGGTCTCCCCCCTTGTTGTCTGGGCTAGATAACATAAAGCGAAGGTTGCCTCGACTGGCGTGACAACCATACATATTGGAGGTCGAGGTGATCGTGGTTGCACCTTTCAAGTTGCCCTTCCCTATTGCCATCCATGACTGGATCCATCCATAGGGGTAACTACAGTTTAGGTGATAACAGTTCCTCACAAGGACATGTGGGCTAGATGGAGTCACAGGGAGAAGTCCTGTTGTTGTAAATGTAACTTCGGAAGATCTTCATTTGTATTTTATATTGATATTATTATTGTATTTTATTTGTACCTCCGACAGAGATGTTTTTCCTCCGTTCGGGGATGTCATTATTATGATTGGTCATGCAAAGTCATTGAGTTAAAACCTCCATTGTAAGTCTGGGCATTAGATCCCCCAGAGTCAAATGTAAAAGGTATTATTGAGTCTCCCTAGGACAAGTCGGCCCAGTCAGGTTAGTGAGGATGACCTAATTGTGAATCAGGTCACCACTAACATAAAGTATAAATAGAGAGCTTGCTCTCTCATTTGGACATGCTACTCACTTCCACAAGTTCGCATAAGCAAGAGAGAGAAGAAGAGTTTGCTGGAGGAGAAAGAGAGAAGCTGCAGAAGACATATATTTGGGTTTTCCATTTTTGCTTGATATTGTATTAGTGACGATTCTATCTTTGAGGAAGTTGCGGGGTTTTCTCCTTTATGGTTTCCCCAAGGAAAACTATTGTGTCTATTGTGTCTTGTTGTGCTTGTTACTCTTTCATTTAAAAATCCTAGATAATTTGAATTAAAGTGCAAACTCTAACATGTCCAACACTACACCAAACGAGGGTGTAGCTTGACGAGGCCCCGCGGTCACTTTCTAGTGGTTCCCGTTTCCTTAGCAAAATTTTCCCACCACAAAATGACTTCGAAATTAATGTTGTATTTCCGTTAAGGGAGGTTAATTAGAAAGTGGGAACTAATTACTAGACACTCCAATTCCTTTTGATGCACCCAACTGATCGGACGAACCGCAGAGGTGCAGAGCATATGGAATGGAGTCTTGGTTATTTTTAAAATTTTTAATAATGCTTTGTACATGAAAAATAAATAAGCGAGAAAATGTGTTCTAATTACTACCTACGAATCTCTTTCTCTATTCCGTACTCGGGCAAACCCTTATCCAAAAACCGTCATTCGGGAATGCGTAGGGGTTAGTATTTATTTTGCCAAATAATAAAATGGAATGAAACGAAAGTAAAATAGGTCTACTTATGGAAATAAAAGCTAATCTAATCTAACAAGTCATCAAAAGAAAACTAAGCTAAAGAAATTCCAAACCACAAGACTGCTACGGGTTCCCCCTAGGGTGAATGGGGGTTCTGTGGATGATGGGTATCCCACTTGCTTCCTTTTTTATGACTTTTACAAAAAAGAAGTACCACTTGGTCCTTGCAGACTTGGATTCAAGGGCTTACAACATAAGAAGTAGATGAGACGAAGGTAGGAGGTCTCTGGAGCCTTTAATGGTTCGATTTCCGCGAAATTTCACCAGAGTAACTGTCTACTCTTTCGTCAAATCTGCGAAAGCAGTGAACAAACTTTGTTAGAAAATGATGGCATAAACAAATAAAAGATAAAAAAATTACATTTTTGGTACTTGGAAAAATATTGAATTTTTTTATAAATGAAGTACCAATTTAGCTAGTTTGGAACTAATGCAAAAAGTGAATCTATTGAAGCACTTTAAGAGCTAGATACTAACATGCTAAAACAAGATAGATCTAAACAAGATAAAAAGTTTGCAAACTAGATCTACTTATTTAGCCTATGATACAAAGTAACCGGAGAAAGATAAATTTGAGATTAAAGGGATGGATGGAAGACTTCAAGCCCCAAGCTCAAATACAAGCCCCAAGCTGATCTTCAATGAAGACTTTGGAATGCCTGCAAACAAAAAGCATTAGCTCGAAACTGCTGAAGACGGGAGAGGATACAACTGAGCTCAACTCCTCCTTCAGATCTATAACCTGCACAACTATAAGAAATACTTGCCAATAATGAATTAGATCTAGTGTGTATGCAAAAAAGAAATCAAGAGAGCCTCAGTGCAATCGAATACAGTTGGCTACTTCTTTATCTCTTAGAAACAAAGCACAAGTAAACAACTTAAACAACTTTAAATGCTTACTCTATGGATTATAAACAACCTCAAAGCTAGAGCTAACAACATAATTGAAATAAGAGAAATTAAATCATGCAATATCACCTTAACTACATAGGATTCATCAGATGTCACAACATGAACCTCCAAAGTCTTTCAATTTATTCATCAGATTATAACAGTGTTACAATGAGTAGAGGTTCCACCATCCATCTATAAACCATGGAATGGGCCTTGCTTTTATAGAATTATGAAAGAGGGGCGAATTAGGGCCATGAGGGCGCATCTCTTGAAAGATGGAGCTAATTGAGCCATGAATCAAGCCTTTGATTGAGGCTTGATGAGGTGAGGTGGCTGCCACCTCATAAGAGGGGGGCCCCTCCCTCATTGAAATCTCCTCCAACCAATCAAAACATGCCAAAAAGGAAATTTGCCCAACCAAATGAGGGCGCATTCTTCACTAGAGATGAGCTCGCCCAAGCTAGATTTGATTTCCAATCAGTCGGCTCATGATTGATTTGGCCTCTGACACTATCTGCCAACATAACTGGGCCTTTATTTGGACAAATTTCCTCAAATTTAGGAAATTTGATTTTCTCCATATCTTTATTTTTTTATTTTTTTAATTCTCTTTTATTATTTCGCGAGAATTTTTATTTGAGTGATAAATAATCACTCGAAACTTAGGAAAAGTGGGTTTTGGAGTTTTATGGGTGCTCCGAGATAGAAAACGAGCACCCCCATAGCAAATTGCCCCTCTAGACCACACTTTTATGATATTTTCAAGTTTTTTAATTAAAACATTAAAAATTGACCTGTTTTACGGGCGAACTTTATTTTCTTGGAACTAAATAAAAATTCTAGGGTATTGTTATCACCAAACTTGTAGGTGCCCCTAGAGATGGATCCAAGATGGATGGCAGAAGGGATGGGCAACCAAAGAGGTGCAACCAAGATGGCCTCGACTCCCAATGGATGGTTGTCACGCCAATCGAGGCAATCTTCACTTTCTGTTATCTAGCCCAAGACAACAAAGGGGGAGACCCAGATCTACTCCCGATAGGAGAGATCAAACCAAAACACCAGATCAAGTCAAGTATAGTTGAAGTACATAAGGTGTATGGTGAACCCTAGATCTATGGAAGAAGTCACAGGATGAATAATGGTTTGGATCAAGGGGTTTAAACAATGTTGCTTTGGTCCATTATGGGTAGAAGAGTGACTTATGATGTTTGAGATAAGATCCAGGATTAGGGTACTAGTCAATTATGAGAGAATCCACTGCCTTGGGAACCGTGTCCAATGCAGGGTAGTTAAGGACTGAGTTGGGGCTAACCAGTACCAGAGATGAGCTTGATTGAATGATATGACAATGTCAAGAGGTTCAAGCAATCAAAACAAGGATCAAACCACATGCAAACTCAACAGTCCAAGAAAGTAGAATTAGCTTGGAGAAAGATCAGTGCCTTGGGAAGTGGGCCAAATGGAGTCGAATGTTCACGAAATTGTAGATCAGGAATGTTGAGGTAGGTGGATCTTCAAAATTAGGGTCATCCAATTGCTAGATCTCAGTAGATCTAAGATTGAAGTATGCCACAAAATGACCCAAGTGGGGCACAACCCTCAAAATGAGGAATGGGGCCCACAAGGTCAAAATCACTGAAGTGACACACTAGGGGTAGGTTATTAAATGTATAGATGAAGGATTAAGTGGGATCTCACCTATCCAGGTGCTAGATCCCTGCAAACTCTCCTCTCCCAGGAAGTGCGACCTCCCTTGGAGAGGCTTCTTTGCCTTGGAAAATGGGTCAAATGGAGGCCAAATCACACCAAATTACAGATCCGAATTGTCGTGGATACTGTAGAGGTGGGTTTTAAATTTTATACCCAAAAGAGATCCCTGTTAACAACGAAGAGATCCAAAGAAGAAGTAGGGAGGGTCCTCCCCTACCAATACGTCCTCCTGAAACCAAATCGACCTCCACCTGTAGATGCAAAAACGTGGTACAAAAATATAGCAAGACAAAATCTCCAAGAACCCAGTGCAAAGGAAGAATCAACGAGCGAACTCCAAGAGCATTCACCACAACACAACAGATAGATGCAATAATAATTCTCTATTCCAATAATCCAGAGCCATGAGTCCCCTTTACAATGAGAAGCCCTCTCCTTTAAATAGGAGGGAGAGAGTCCACAATCTAACCACTTTTTGAATGAGTGGCTAAGATTAAAAGATCAAAAGATCAAAAGATCTAATCAATGGTTGAGATGAGCTCAACAATACAATACATGGATCACTAATAAAATATAACAATAAGTGGACAAACTCACCCTAGAAGAGGGGATCCCACCAAATCATAGTGATAAAATAATAGATCTAGCTTATGGTGGGTCCAAGGGGTAATTTTAGACACCCTTGGTCAATCCCCATAGCACACCAAATCGTGCCTCTATGGACAGATCGTGAGCCTTAGGAGGCTCCAAAAATCATCAGAAAGTGCCATAAGTGATGGATGTGGGTCCCGATTAAGCTGAAACTGTTGGAGAAGGTGTGGAAGACATCCCACTCATCATCACTGATCATCCCATGCCAAAACTTTGCCCCAGTAGCCCAAATCAAATTCCTTTGTAGCCATTTCTACCATTTCTGGTCTACCTCGGGAAGCGTGAAACTGCCCAAACTGCGTCCTGGAGTGTCTGTGCTGTCAAGGTGAGCTCACCAATGAGTCTGGGAGGGGGGTAATATGGTAATAACAAGTGGCTAGACCACCCCCTACATGCACAACGCCCTAGGTGAACCAAGTGAATCCCATCACTGCACTAACAAGATCTCCGATAGACCAAAACTGCACTAGGATATCCTATTGAGGCTCAATCATCACTGTAACTGCCCGGAACTGAAAACAGATTGTCTCATTGGACTCAGAAGGTCCAAATCCATCTAAGATGTGTACTCATACACCATATAAACCTCTGCATGGTCCAAAATAAATACTCATCATATACGGCAGACCAAATAATAATAATCTGAACAAGTGCTGAAAAATACAAATAATCATCATAGGCCTGAAACCATTGCATAAGCCCACCATGGTGACCTGTACTAGACCATATATCATCTATCCGTAACATCTGAGGTCTGCCACCTCATGTCCTGTGGTTGACTTTTGATCAAACTGCGTTTGACCAAATCAACATGACCAAAATATAACTCAAACTGTCATCAAGCTGCTGCAAGGTGTCGAAGGTTAAAACATGCTTTATAATCCATTTAATTAGCAATTATAACAAGAAGTAATTATTACTGGCAATCTAAATCCAAATATAATAAGTCATAATTATTATTTATTACTCAGACAAGACTTTCAAGGTCATACTCACTTTATAGTTGTGATCAATTTGCTAGTGAAGGGTGAAGGCTAAGAAAAACATGGCTAGGCTAGAGGGAATGACTTACTGACTTAACATTGTGACACTTTGGAAGTGGAAAAGGGAATACACACCATAGCATATAGTGGATAAGCAACAACACAGGGAATGGCCGTGTCTCACAAATGGATAAGTTATTCAAAGAGTGTTTATTCACCTTACACAGATGCGCACAATCCACAGTACAAAAGAGGCCAACAGTATTTTTGATATAGCATTTAAGTTCCATTGCTTTTTGGGCCTAGAGTTTCCATAGCCTTTGATCTATGTGTGTTTACAAACACATTGCATAGGTTTACATTTATTTAGGATTCTTGCTGCAGGTGTGTTTTTAAGGCACTTGTTTACTTGAGCACTTCTAGGTGTGTCATAGACAACTTGTTTACCTAGGTATTTTACACTTCACAAAAGATATAACATTTGATATTTCATAGCCATTTTCATTTGGCTTGCCTTTCATTCATGTGTGTTTAGAAACACATTGCATGAACGGGCTTTTCATACAAGATATAACATTTCATTTCCATACTTTGCATTAATGGCAACACTAAAAGTTTCAGGTTTAGCCAACAACATCTTTAGTGACTAGGGGGAATTCTCAAGTAAATCCAACTCACCATAGGTAAGTTTTGTCACCAACTCAGAGCCGAGACACAATAAACAGGGAAGCTTATCCAATATAGAGGCTACAATGGGGGAAGGTCCACCATGCCACTAGTTAAGTAGTAAGTCAAGGTACTGAATCAACTGGGTAAGTCATGGATGGATGAAGACAGTGAATAATGAAACCGACACTAGCAAGCCAAAGTATGGTGGGAATGATCATCTCTATTCTCCCTAGGGAGGGTAAAACCAATGAGTATAGGCCAAGAACTTCTAAGTCTGAGTAGGGACAAATGTGATATATATATAATACAACCAGGTCCACATATCTATATGATCGCCAGATCGTGATACTAAATGCTAAGAGATGCTAAGAGAATGGAAATAAAAGCAACATAACCACAACACCGTAATATACCTGCTGAGTCATATACCTTAAAGCTCATCATCTGTTCTCTGAAACTTTTGCTGTAACTCTGGGCACTACTGACTGCTCTGTATAAATGGCTAAATAGCTACATCGGTCATCTCTCTGAGTGTCCTGAAACTCAGTCATGGCATGGGGGATAAAACTGCTGTCCATAATCTGATAATGATCCATAGTAGATACTCATCACAACATCTCAATGCAAGGGAACTAGCTTAATAGTGTACTGGAATTAGAAAAATAATGTATGGTAGCCCAGCTACTATATATGTGATAACATTTGGCTCCGGCTGGGACAAGTGCTCTGCTGAAAAGAGTGCTTGAGAACCTCAGAATATTTGGTCCTCGACCTCTGCTACTCGAATCCTCGATCCAACACTCTACCATTTTGCTTTCCGCTTTTTTATTTATTTATTATTATGTACCTGTATCTGCATTCACAAACATGAAAATACCTCATGCAGGATGTATGGGAAAAATATAAAATCCAACTGAAATAAAATCTTTTCTATAACATAAATTTTAAATGCATGAAATATAAATGCGGAAAATAAATTTAAATCTGTTGTGTGCCAAACTGCACACCAGCAACAGAAATCTTTCAAAAGCTGTCTCCCTCACTGGAAAGTGGGGAGAGGTGTGGCCTTGGGGGCAAGCAATGAGCCAGGGACTGTAACCTGAATCCCAGCTCCTCCGTTTAGGCTAACTCCTAACGAAGCCAAGGGGGGTAGTCCCTACAAAGAGTTGTCTAAGGCTCTTGTGTTTTTTAAGTGTTTTTGGTGAAATGATGCGGATGGGTGTTGTTTAGGAGTTTTCTTGTGATGAGACCAAAAATATGTAAAGATGAACAACAGATAATAAGCAATCCACATTGCGAGATAAGATAACACGATGGCAGTACGATTCAAGATTTGATAAATCACTAAAGCATTCACAATATGAAATAAACACAAGGACAAATGGTCCTGATCAATATATAAACTTTTAGATAACCAGTGCCTTATGGAGTCAAAGAAAAGTAAAGGAGTTGGCTGGCAAGCTGATGAACCAGTCACCAGCATCTCCATCTAAGGATAAGGCAAACAACTTCATGTACACATCTTCATGCCTATGAGCAGGGTCTCTGACATATCCACTTTTTATTCTTGAGAAAGCAGTGAGGTGATGTGCAGCAGTAACAGCATCAGTGCCGGTAAAGGTGGGAAGTTTGTCGATGGCCTTATCTGGAAGATCGTGTGGTTGACCTGCTATCTGAGCAATGTTGAGGGGAGCGAAAAAATCACCCATTGTATCGGAAAAACAATTATTATTGTTTTCAAAATTTTCAGAATTTTCTAAGTTATTTTCTTGAAAAAGACTATGGATGTCAGAAATAGACTGAGACCTAAGTTCTTCAAGGATTTTACGAGAAGCAAGCTTGTTCAGTCTTCTCCTATAAACCTTTTCAGGTTCTGGGATAAAACTAAGCAAGCCCTCAGAGTTTCTTCTAGTCGAATACCTTGAGGTGTTAATTGACAATGGAGTCGCTAGGTGGTTTCAAGTCTAATTTCTGAGAGTGATTAAACTAAAAAACTACCAAAAAGGGAAAAAAGGGCAGTGGAGTCGCTAGATAGATTGAGAATCTATCAAAAAAGGTAAAAACTAGAAAAAACTAAGGTCGTCCAGGAACAAAAAGATTTGTCCCCGGCAACGGCGCCAAAGATGTTGTCCGCCAAACTGCACACCAGCAGCAGAAACCTTTTGAAAGCTGTCTCCCTCACTGGAAAGTGGGGAGAGGTGTGGCCTTGGGGGCAAGCAATGAGCCAGGTGCTGTCACCTGAATCCCAGCTCCTCCGTTTAGGCAAAACTCCTAACGAAGCCAAGGGGGGTGGTCCCTATTAAAGAGTTGTCTAAGGCTCTTTGTGTGTTTTAAATGTGTTTTGGGTGTAGTGTTGCGGATGGGTGTTGTTTAGGAGTTTTTTGAATGATGACTACAACAAAATTAAACACGCAATCCACGTTGCAAAATTCACAAGATACAAATCAAAAAATGACAATATACTTTTGACTTAGGAATTGAAGTAGAGCATCCACAAGATAGATATTAAGCAAATGACAAGGACATATGGTCCAGATTTCAAAGATGTATAAATATTAAAGACCAGTGCCAAATGGAGTCAAATAAAAATTGTGATGCTAAAATAAGTCGAAAGTAACTGTTTGTGAGGACGTTTTGCAATTGTTCTTGGTAAATTTTAAGTGTTTTAGATGTTCTTGATTATTAGGCTAAGACCAAAGGTATCAAAAGATGGTGGAACCTTACCCAAGGAAAATACTGGCAACCCTAAGTGATCTGTCGGAAGCACCCAGATTCAAAAGGATAGGTGTCCAATGTTTGAACCGCCCTTGAGTCTGACAGTGGATTCCCGGCACCACCTCTCGTGGGAAGAACAGTAATTTGCCTTGGTTGAGGTTTTGGGTAAAAATTTTAATTAAGTTATCGATCGTAAATTATCAAGTCTTCCACCTTTCTGAGTACTAGCCCAACCGTTTCCGGTTGGCAGAGCATACGGGTGTAGGACAAAACCAAGATAAATTAATTAAGGGGTGTATGAGTGGAATTTTTTATTATTAGCAAACCTTGTTCAACTCTCCAACAGAGAGCGCTCTTGACTCGGTCTTATGACCACAGTTCAAGAGACTTGCTAAACTTAAAAAATGCCTAATGCAGGGACGATGCAAAAAACTAAGATGCCCTCCGACAGAGGGTGCTCTTGACTTGGATTATGGCCAAGTTCAAGAGACTTTGGTTTATTTTAAAGAAGCAGAAATATTGTAGTAGTAGTATACTTAACTTGAAACAGATTTAAACAATAGTGTTGATCGACAAGATATGAATTACTACTAACAATATTGCTTGCAAGAAAAAGTGAAACTAAATTAATCTAGTGTTCTACCACACAAGTTTTAAACTACTAGGTGGGATTGATCTCCGAACAAGATCAACCACTAGAACCGCCTGCACTTGAGAACTTCCAGCTAGCTGAAAGCTCTGCCAAGGAAACCGACGGGGAAGGAAGAGTAACCACAAATTATGTGGTCCTGCCCTTGAGACGAAATCTCAAGGATACAACTTTCGGCTGAAGGCTTTGGAAGAGAAGCAAGATAAAAATAAACGAGAAATAAAGCTAAACTACCCAAGAATCTCTTTCAGGTCCAAGACCCTACTCGGGAGAGCATGGGGGTAAGTAAGTATGGAATATAAACAAAATGACTTATTGAAGTGAAATTAAACTAAGAGCATGAAACCGTAAATCTAAGCTAAATCAAACCACAAGACCCAACACCCTTCCCCAAATGGGGAAGAAGACCAAACAGTGGAGGCCTCCTCCACTTAAAATTTTTATTTAACAATTACAAATGCCTTGGGTTTATAACCTTGCAAGGTCTTTTGAGATGATAAGACTTGGAAAACAAAGCTAACTCCTATAAGCTATTACAAAGGATAATGCAATATGATGTCATGTTTTGGATCGTCCTTATGGTTTGCTTGAGTTTTGCTTGTTTGGACCTCTTCACTTCAAGATTTTCTCAAGCTCCTTTCCTTCTTCAAAAGGACCTATAACAACATTCAACTCAAAATACCCTTTAGCATTAGATTAATAATCAAACTTTGAAACTAATCCTAGAATGCAAGAGATCAATATTTTTTGGATATGAAATTTTCACTTTTAAAAGAGATCTAGATAAGCAATAAACTAGATACAAAAATGACAAACTTAGAAGTTTAACTAGGATCTAAAGAATTAAAACAAAATGCTCGCTTTTTGTTTCCTTTTTAATGAGAAATCTAAATGCCAAGATATGAAGATGAACTATAAAATTGACAAACAATGCAAGTCTAAACTCAAAAAATGAGATCTACAATGTAATTGAAACTAACGATAAGATACAAACAAGACTAGATCCTAACTATGCAAAAGCAAGATGAAGATCTAAATACTAAAAATGCCTAAAGACTAACCCTAACCTTTAACAAGCTTATGCAAAAGACTAATGCTAATGTTTAACAATTTTTTGTGTGTTTTTTGTGGGTTTTAGGGCCTTAAGGAGATGGACGAAAAGATGAAGAGAGGATCCACTAGGATATGGACGAGAAGAGGGAAAAGAAAACAAACAAGAGGAGAAACGAGAGCAAGATGGGAAGACCAAAACGAGAGGGAGGAGGAAGAAAGGCTAGCAAACTAGGGCAAAAACGAAAGGGTGAAGGAGTGAGGAAAAGCCAAAAAACGAAGGGAGGAAAGAGGGAAGAATAGGGTGGACGAAAGCTATGGATGAGAAGAAAAACGAAGCAAGAGGATAGGGAAAAAACTAGGGCAAGAAGAAAGTGGACTAGCAAGTCAAAGAGAAATCTTTCAAAGAGAAAAAGAGAGCTAGAAGATAGAAGCTCATGAACCACGGTTTCCAATCAGTTGAATGAAGTTTTTGTTGGAGAAGGCAAGAGGTACTTTGGAGAAGCTCACAACCCTGCAAACAAATTATTAAGATAAATGGAACACTTGATCGGTGAAGGTATTAGATGCCAATAGCTCTCAATGATTGAATTCCCTAAAGACACAAAAACTCAAAGCAATAGATTAGAAGCCTAAGTACTAGATTGTTAGTCCTCAATAAGCATCATAATCAAATTTGCATAATAAGAATAGGGTGAAAGAGATATTACTTCACATGAGATGAAGACACAATGCCAAGAGCCCAATCAAGTGACCTCCAAAGTCTCAAAATATTTTATTAAACAAGAGCTTACAATTTTCACCAGAGTTTCTTTGCACAAAAATCCTTGAGATAATAACCCAACATGGGCCTCTCTTTATAGTAAAAAACACTAGCAACCTAAGCCTAAACCCTAAGTCGAATTGGCAATGGGAGATACGTTGAATTCCAATCATTTGAGGGCTTGGAGAGGTGAGACATGGCCAAAGTCGAGTTCATGGTTGGTGAGATTGGCATGAGGTGGCAAGGACTCGACTTTGGGAGGAAGAAACAACGAAGAGGCATGCTACAACAAGGAAGTGCGAGCTAGGGTATGAAAGGCGTGATCTTTGTGGGAGATGCGAGCTAGATGTGGTAGGTTGAGTTTAGTTTATTGGATGACAAGTGGAAAGGTAGGTACTAACTCGAGTTTTGAGTGGGAGCTAAACTAATCAACGAAAATACCAACCAATAACGAGTTCAATCAAGGGAATGGCGTGAATCTAATGGAGATTGACGTGAGGACTAGGATAATGCGAGTGGGTTGTGAGGATACACGTGTAGATTGGTAGGTATAACTTGAGTCATGAAGGGAGCCAATCTATGGTGGGTGTGGTGAGTCATGAGGGCGCCCACCTTATCATTAATACAAAACCACCAACCCAAACACCAAGTGACACATCAACAAATCGATTTTTGCATGGAGAGGGCGAATTGCTTTGAAAGGATAATGATTTGGTGACTGGATGGATGAATGGATGGGCTTGGGGTTGATTGGAATCTTCCTAAATGCTCATTGCCATGTCATTTAGCCCTTTATTTTAATCCAATTGATTAATTTTGGAGAGATTTGGATTATCTCCAAAATAATCAATTTTATTATTTTAATTAATAATTTCTCTGTAAATGACTTTTCAGAGAAAATATTAATTACGGGGCTGAATTGACATCCGAAAGTTGGGTTTAGCTGCTCCATGGGTCATGTGTGATTTTTGGCTTATGAAACGAGCCATCAAACACTAAGTTCGGACCCCGGATGACTGACATATTACAAATTATTATTTCTCTATTTAAACTATAGAGAAATTTATTAAATTTAAAAAATAATTAAAACCCAAATTTCGACGGACCCGGTAAAATTTTTTCGAAATTTTTTCTGAGGGTTTTATGGACCTAGGACATGACCGACACCTATTTTAACAGTGTCTAGTAGGCTTATATACATTAGTTGGCCTCTAATAACCCCCCATGGCCAAATTTTCAAAATCGGGCATTCCAGCTTTGGAGGAGCGGGAGAAAACCTCATCGATTATACCTCGCCTTAAGCAAAGCATAATTGACAAGGGAAAAAACTCCTTGGAATACCTTAGTTGCTTAATCTAGTCATGAGAAACCGAGGCACTCAGATCCTACTAGCACACTTTATTACAAACCCCCATGGGGCCATGGTCATGTCGACTTAAAAAACAAAACAAGCTAACCACAACTGGCTAGCTACAAAATGCTGGATCATCTGATACGCTGGAATCAAACATTCATCATGTTTGTCAAATGGCGGCTCTCCAGAAAATCCAATTATGGTACAAAAAGTTGGTAACAGGGGTGAAAGTTTTATTAGTTATCACTTATGAGCTTAACAAGTCTTCCACCTTTCTGAGTACTAGCCCAACCGTTTCCGGGGTGGCAGAGCATACGGGTGTTGGACACACAACCAAAGTAAATTTAATTAAGGGGAAATGTGGATTGGAGTGTTTTATTATTAGGAGCAGTTGTTCAACTCTCCGATAGAGAGCGCTCTTGACTTAGTCTCAAGACCACAGTTCAAGAGACTTCCTACTTTAAAATGCCTAATGCAAGGGGAAAGTGCAAATCTATATAATTTCCGATAGAGAGTGCTCTTGACTTGGATTTGGCCAAGTTCAAGAGGCTTTGGTTATTTTACTTGCAAGAAATAAAGCGATTGTGAAACTTAAGGAAATAAATGAAACTGAAAATGACTGAAAACTTAAGGATAACCACAAAGAAAGACTTTGAAGATAACAGAAAACAAAATCTAGTGTTCTACCAAGCAGATTTATTCTAAAGTGGGATCAATCTCCGAACAAGGCTAATCACTAGAACCGTCAGTCTTGGAAACCTTCTAGCTAGCTGGATGTCCACAAGATGCTAACGGGGGGAACGAGAAGCTACCACAAAACTATGTGGCCTTTGGGACACAATCCCAAAGTTAGCTTACTCTGGTCAAAATTTGAAAGAGAGGCGACAAGATGAAAATAAAATGCTTATTTAAGGTATAAAATGGAAAATTAAACTAAGAACTTGGAAAGCTGAGATCTAAGCTAAGCAAACCCAACATTCTTCCCCAAATGGGGAAGAAACCCAAAAATTGAAGGACCTCTCCACTTAACTTCTTTATTGAATGATTACAAGTGCCTTTGGGATCTAGATCCTTAAAAGGTCTTTTGAGAGAAGTAAACTTTGAAAGTAATGAGAAAACTCTTATGAGTTTGTACAAAGGATAATAGCTTGTTTCAAAAGACATTCATGGTTTGGCTTTCCTCCTTGGTTCAAACATCAAATGTTCTCTTCTTTGGTTTGTCTTTCCAACTTGGATTTGCTCTCTTTTCTTATGCTTCAAAGGTCTTTCCCAATAGTTCTCTTTCTCAAAAGAAGACCTATCACAATGTAACACTTTAAATACCCTTTAGCGTTAGTAAATCAAAAATTAAAACTTGAAACTACTTGAACCTAGAATTGGAAAAAGATGCCCTAAATGCAATGTGCATGAGATTTTGAATTAAAAATGCAAGTTTAACTTGTGAGTGAGATCTAAACACAAATAACAAGAAAAGAAACTAAAACCAATATCTAAGATGAGATCTAAACAATGCAAGTGTAAAATAAATCGATCAACAATGCGTAACTACCAACTTCCCAAAAGTGTGAAATGTTTGCAAACTAATCAAAACTTTGATGTATCAAATCATTCTTTTTGTACTTTGAAAGAGCATAAACCCACTAACCAAAAGCAAAGACTTGCAACTACTCACTAACTTTTTTAAGCACAACCTTAAACTTGTCTTTTTGTTGTTTTTTAGGGTCTTTTTTATGGAAATGAACAAGAGGGCAGCCAACAGGTGGGTGATGGGCAGTCCAATGAAGTAGACAGTCAACAAATGGGCAGCCAATGGAATGGACAGTGGGGCAGCCTTCAACAAAAGTGGACTATCAATTTAAATGGACTGTTGGCAGCCAGCAGGTGGACGATGGATAGTCCACAACTTGGTATCAAAAATATTGAATAAAGAGGGAAAAACAGTCTTGTTTTGGGCAGCCAAGAGAGCTCTTTTATGACACGGAAAACAAGGCAGCCAACAAAAGAAAAAAGGGTCTGTTTTGCACTCAGAACGAGGCAGCCAAGTACAAGATGATAGAGGACTGTTATTGCTACCTTTCAAAAGTAAATGAAAAGCAAGAAACTAGATCTTAAGTGATGAGCTTTGAGAAAACAAGAGATCTAGTGCACATGAATTGTTTGGACCTTAAAAATATAACTTTTTGGATGTCTAATTCTTCATGCAAGAGAGACACTTAAATGGATTTGAAACTTTTAAAAGGAAATCTCTCTACTTGTAACCAAATAGTAACCAAGAGTTTTAAGTTTTTTAATGAGGGGATGGAGTTTTGAAGAAGAAAACCCTTTGAGTTCGTTTTCTTGCTTGGAAAAAGGTTGACTTGTAGATCCTGAAATGAAGATAAACGTTAGTAGAAACTCGTTGTATTGATGGAGATGAGATTGATGTAACCGAACTCTCACTCTTTTCCAAACGGCAAGATCTGCTAGAAAGACAATAAACTTTGCAACCACGTGAGATCAAGACAAACACTAGTATGCTACGAAAGTTAAGATCTAAATCAATACTTCATATAACCGAATATTTGTATTCATTCAAATTTCATAACCAAAATTACATGAAAATCCAACTTGATGAACAAATGCAAGATCTTACGTTTTAAAGATAAACCTCTAAAGCTAGTAGTTTGATCACACATAAGAAAAAAAACTTAAATAAATAAAAGCAGATATCACCTCATACACAAGTATCCATCATTTGCAAAGATAGTCCCATAGACCTCCAAAGTCGAAAATGCTTTATTCACTTGAGAAAAACCGATTACAAAATTGTGTAGAGTTTCTATGCTCCAAAAAACCATCCTAAGACAAGAGCATAAGAGCTCTCTTTATACAAAAACCAATGACCAAAAACCTAAGACGAATTTGGCATGAAGAGAGCCAAAGAGGCATTCGCATGAGCTAAACGTTGGAGTGATTCACGGCTGATTTGTGGAGAGGTGGGCGTGATGGGATATTGGTTGGTGTGATTGGGTTGGTGGGGGATGAGGTGGAGCCTCACTCCCATTGAAACCAACGCCCAAGACATGGTAATACTCGCCCACCCAAATCCGAGCTTGTTTGACGTGTAGTAGAAAGCCCACGTGAGGCCCACGCTCTCACACTTGAACCATTTAAAAGCTTTAACCAAAGCTCAATAATATGTGATTTTAATATTATATATGGTCTCCCACCAAAATGGAGTACTTGCCCAAGACATTCCATTACTCATGCATTCGTGGAAAATCCCCACGTGAGGGAAGGGACCACGCTAATTTTTAATCAAATATTCAAATTTTGACTTTTGTAACATGACCTCACCCTCCAATGTATTCGTATCCTTTATGAAACTCAATTTCAAACCTTTAAAAATGATTTTTTAATCATTTTTGTCCTTTTCTAAGTTTTGTGATATTGTGTACTTTGTGAATTTTTAACAATTAAATGCCAGAATGATGCATTTTTAGCCAAAACTCCCCCAGCGGTGACGTAATCGCCCAGAAACTGAAGAAAGAGGATGCTAGGGTAAAGAGGACGCTCTGAGCATCAAAACGAGTTGCCCCACGCCCAATTCCGCCTCCGGATGAGGTTTTTATCATTTTTTGAAATTTTTTAATTAAACCATTAAAAAATGGTCTAATTTATGGAAAAAAATATTTTTGCCGGAATCAAACGAAACTCCTAGGGGACCTAGTGCATGTTCATACGACTCAATTGAGATGGCTAACACGTAAAAAATCCTAGACACAAGACTCTAATAACCACCTTAGGTTTTGACCACCATGGAAAATACTCCAGCTTTGGAGCTTTGAGTGAAAAACTCAGGGATTATACGCCACTGATGAGTAGCGCATAATTCCTAAGAAAAAAAAAACACTCTAGAGTATCCCCCAAATGGCTAAACCTACGGACAGCTGAGTCTTTTATAAAAGGACCCCATTTAGACCAATTTTTTACATTTTCCCCATGGGGGTATGAACATGCAGTTATTACAAATGGGGCAAAATTGCCTTGAAATTGACTTCCGAACTTCTGAATGCTGATGATGAACATGAATCATGTTCAATAAACTGATGGCTCATCGGAAGTTCAACTATTTGTACAAAATAGGTGATAACAAAATCTACTAACACAACTTTAATAAGTTGGATATTTTATTGTGCAGGAAAAGAAAATGATAGGTACTCAGTTAAACTAGGAGCTTCAAAAGGAGCTTAGGAGAAAACAAATAAAAGTGCCAGACTGAATGGCTTAAAAGACTAACTACTGCCCAAGCAGGCTTATTCAGTTTTTACCTACTCTCTTCTAGCAGGCAAGGCAAGCGGAGAAATCCCAACTATGTGGGATCAGGGATATGATCCCTTAAGTCCCTCTGATTTACAGGATATAAAATACGTCGCCCACTACCAGTGGTCAGGAAGCACATGCCAACAATGCATTGCTCTACTGTGAAAGGTACAACCCATAAGTCATCTGCCTGTCACGATCTAATATTCAATAAATGGTTGGGAATGATGACTTGACTTCCTGTAGGAAACCTATTTCTGTTGACAGACCCAGGAATAACTCCAATATTGTAGATGGGCATAGGGTGGATTTCAGCAGGGTTCTGCGGTTGAGGTGTGACAATCCTTGAGCTCCTCCTAGAAGGAACTGCATCAACCTTGGGTGAACCACCATCTAATGAAATAGCAATCCTGCCAACAAGGACTTCTCTAACTTCTCTTCTTGTCTCTTGGACTACTTCATTTGACTCTTCCTCATGAGGAGACACAATATTTTTAACAACTTCACCTATAGTCCAGAAATCTTTATGTTCTTCCAAGGGAGGTGGCTCATGAGATATGACAGTATTATGACTAGAGCCTTCCCCTGAAGGAACTGGAATGACCATGTTTTCTAACCCCAGTAGAAACTGACTCAGAATGAAGTGTAGAAAAAATAGGAATGTGAGAAGGATCATGATTGAGATGACTAGATGACTCAGGCGGTAGAAGAAAATCAGGGATACGAGGATATGCCAATAAAGCATTATTTTGAGAATCCGAAGGAGTTTGAAAAATAGCAAGATTGTTTAAGTTAAAGTCTCTTTCAGGTGCATCATTAATTAAGGCATCCTCTTCCCAACTTAAAGAATTATTATGAATTCGAATTAGGTTTTCATCTTTTAGAGATAGGTGGGACAAAGAATCATTTACCTCAGATTCTTCATCGGTCTCAACCACAGTAGATGTTGTAGGACGATTTTCCCAAGGATAAATAGGTGCAAGCCCTTGGCTTTCCCTTTCTCTATTATGATCAATTAGGGCAAACCACTCTCTAACAGTAAAAGGAATTCTTTCTCCCCTCCTAATGTCATCAAATTCATCAACTACAAGGATAGGATCTTCAATAACATTTTCTTCACTATTTGTTTGCTCATGATTATTTTCCCATGGGAGAATTGGTTCCAGACCCTGATTTTGTCTTGTTATATTACTATCAATAAGTGCATTCATTTCAATGACTGATCTGGACAAACGTTCACCTCTTCTTATATCATTTAAGCCATCATCAACTTCCTCGGGTATTTGATTTTCAATAATTGGTTCTTGATTGATTGCATTATTTTGTCCTTGACCCTGAGGTTGATTTTCACTTCTTCTCAACTCATCTATTTCCTCAGCAAATTCGTTTCTAAGTAAATCCAAATTAATTGTTCTAGAAAGTTCAACTATTTTCTCTTCTTCCCAAGAGGAATCAGAATCTTCCAGGACCATGAACATATTTTGATCATCTTCCCAAAGCTCATTCTCATCATCAACAAAGTTGGGTTTTGCATTATTTAATAACTCATCCCCATATGTGTCCTTTAGCCCTTCATCAAATGATTCTAAATGCTCGCTATAGCAAGGTTCTTTGTTCACCCTAATCAAAGCTCCATTAGAGTTAGGAACACAAATGTATGATAAATCCATCATAAGGTGTCCACCTAATCCAGCTACCCACTTCCTAGATAAAAGCATTCCATATGCTGGGGGCCAATCAATAACAACTACATCCATCATGGTAGAGATGTCTAAACATGCAAAAAGATCAGCTCTAAGATTTTTAATCAAACCATAGGATTGCACTCGACGGGAATCTATACCACAGACATTTCCATAAGGTCTAGTCACTTCTAGTCCCATTTCCTTCATGACTTGTAAAGGCATAACATTCATAGCTGCTCCGAAATCCAACATACAATTGTGAAGGAGCATGTTTTGAACGTGTAAGGTTAGGTAAAAGGGAGGGTGACCACCGTTCTTTCTTTCATAAATTGCAGAATGGATGTTTATTGGTGGATCCTTCTCCACATTGCTAAGTTGTGTTCCACTAAGGTTCTGGATGTGACAGGATTCTAAGACAACCTCAGGGGTTTTCTCTTGGCCAATGCCATCAAAGAATTCCTCTACTTGGCTTCTAACAGAGGGCACCTTCATTAGCTCAGTGACAGGGACATTACACATTATCTTGCTTAACTCTTTCTTCATATCAATTTTTAGATCATAATCATTTACAACAAGATCTTCTTCTTCCATTTTATCTTCATCAATCTTCTTATGTTTGTCAAGGAACGAATGTTGGGAATTACCTTCTCGTTTATCAATTTGATACTTTGGTTGTCCTTTAGGTTCTGGGAGATCTATGGCATAGCATGAGGAACTAGGTTCTTCAACTATGTCTTCTTCTTGCTCCCATGGCTTTTCTTCTAGAAGGATTATTTCAAAATCTTCATCATAAGATTGGTCATTAATAAAGTTGATGTTATCTGGTTGGTCATCAGGGTTAATGGTGTCGGAATGTTCTTCTGTTTCATCACACCAATTAACATCCTTCTTTTCAGAATTTTCTGGATACTCAGGTCGTCGCCTATCCCTATCCCCTTCAGGTCTCCTATTGTTATTCCAATAAGGTTTAGGGCCATAAGGATTTCTATGTCTCTCAGGATCATTCAAACTTGCTACATTTTTAGTTAGGACAGTTAACTGCCTCATCATTTCTTGCATAACTTCTAACGTGTCCTTTGATTCCTTTGGCACACTTGCAGGTTCCTTTGGCTTTTGAAGTCTAGGATCAAATCTGGAAGTGGATGGGGTAAATTGATCGAAAAAGTTTTGTTTCCCCATGGATGCTACATTTTGCTCAGCCATCTTTGCATTGGATTGGGCGGTCTTTAAGTCATTTGGGTTCTTATCCTTTAGTTGATAACCAACCCATCCTTCAAATGCGTTCAAGTAATGAATAACAAGTGCCTGATCTTTTGGTTTGATTTCTTCAGGGATAACAGCTACAGTCTTGTCGAATCTTATGTTAAACTCGTGGACTGTTTCATTTTTTCTTTTCTTAATGTCAAAAAGTTGATGTAAGAGAAATTTCCCATCTAACTTTCGGTACCACTCATTATTAAGTTTATTGACAAAGTTATCATACCCATCAATGGATGAAGCATGCAACTTGTCAAACCACTTCCTAACATCTCCTTCTAAAGATGCAAGGAGACCCCTCATGAAAACATCTTCCTCAGATGCTCCATATGCTTCCATGTGTTTCCATACTTTATCAATATGATCTTCAATGGAAGTAGCAGATACTCCATCAAATCTGGGAACCTTTTCAAAATACTTTTCCGGCATGTCATGGGGTGCTCCCTGGATTTGAGAAAAGTCTAAAGGAGATGGCTTAGCCTTTCTTTCGAAGATCCTTGGATTTTGTGGAGGAGGAACATTCTGGTTTCCAGAGTTTGCTCCGGCCATCGGATTTAGTGGATTTATGTTTAAGTTCGAATTAGGAGATGAGGGAGGAACCGGATTAAACACAGGAGATCCCAACACACGGTTTGGTGAATCTGAGTTAACAAGTTTCCAAAAGAAGTTAGATGATTGGGCTTTAGGATCTTTTTTGTGATAGGTAAGTGGGGTACCTTCAACTTGATTTAAGTTTGTTTTACTTCTAGTATTATAAGGATGTAAATGAGCTCGCTCCTCACGGAGTTACGATTCAGAGTCGCCAGGTAATCTTTAAATTCTTCTACTAAGATGTATGTCGTTTAAAATGCAGGAGAGAGTGAGTGACAAATAACATGTCGAACCAAGGTAGGCTTCTGCCCTCCCCGACGACGGCGCCAAAATGTTATCACCAAACTTGTAGGTGCCCCTAGAGATGGATTCAAGATGGATGGCAGAAGGGATGGGCAACCAAAGAGGTGCAACCAAGATGGCCTCGACTCCCAATGGATGGTTGTCACGCCAATCGAGGCAATCTTCACTTTATGTTATCTAGCCCAAGACAACAAAGGGGGAGACCCAGATCTACTCCCGATAGGAGAGATCAAACCAAAACACCAGATCAAGTCAAGTATAGTTGAAGTACGTAGATCAAGTCAAGTATAGTTGAAGTACGTAAGGTGTATGGTGAACCCTAGATCTATGGAAGAAGTCACAAGATGAATAATGGTTTGGATCAAGGGGTTTAAACAGTGTAGCTTTGGTCCATTATGGGTAGAAGACTGACTTATGATGTTTGAAATAAGATCCAGGATTAGGGTACTAGTCAATTATGAGAGAATCCACTGCCTTGGGAACCGTGTCCAATGCACGGTAGTTAAGGACTGAGCTAGGGCTAACCAGTACCAGAGATGAGCTTGATTGAATGATATGACAATGTCAAGATGTTCAAGCAACCAAAAGAAGGATCAAAACACATGCAAACTCAACAGTCCAAGAAAGTCGAATTAGCTTGGAGAAAGATCAGTGCCTTGGGAAGTGGGCCAAATGGAGTCAGATGTCCACCAAATTGTAGATCAAGAATGTTGAGGTGTTGAGGTAGGTGGATCTTGAAAATTAGGCTCATCCAATGGCTAGATCTCAGTAGATTTGGGATTGAAGTATGCCACAAAATAACCCAAGTGGGGCACAACCCTCAAAATGAGGAATGGGGCCCACAAGGTCAAAATCACTGAAGTGACACACTAGGGGTAGGTTATTAAATGTATAGATGAAGGATCAAGTGGGATCTCACCTACCCGGGTGCTAGATCCCTGCAAACTCACCTCTCCCAGGAAGTGCGACCTCCCTTGGAGAGGCTTCTTTGCCTTGGAAATGTTCGGATATCCATCATCTATTTCGGGATACATCATCTATTTCAGGATCTTGCATGATCTATTTCAGGATATGATCTATTTCAGGATCATCTATTTCAGGATATGATCTATTTCAGGATCTTGCATGCACAGGCATGCATCCCAGTCACCAGTTTGATGCCTCCAGCACCTTATCCACCTTCTTCTAGCACCCGGGAGCCACTTACCACAGAGTTTTAGCCCTCCCAAGCTGAAAGGCGCCCTCTTCTCACCTACTGCCAGAGAAGGGCGCACTTGCTCACCTACCACTGCAGATTCACTCCAGTTACATTCAGTTAGCTCCGATTCTCCCTGATTTGAGGCTAGTTTCACTCCCGACTGACTGTATCACTTCCGTTTGACCTCCAGTTTGATTAGGTGACTTGTTCTGACTTCAGTTAGCCTCCCATGCGCCCCCACTGAGCCTCCAGATCCTATATCAGTGCTACACACTTCAGTTACATTTATTACACTCAGTTAGACTCAGTTTGACACCTGGATGACTGGTTGTTGTGATTGATGAGCACCACCGATGATTGATGAGGACTCCTAGATAGAGTCAAGCTACTCCATTTAGTGATTCGAATGGCCTACTTAGTCAATTCGAATTGCTCATTGACAGACATTGTATTCTATTGTAATTCATTCACCCTTTCTGGGATAGAGAGCACTGCTGCATGTTTTGCACAGTTTTGCACCATATTTTCTATGTTCATCTGTTGTGATTGATTTACTTGTTCATTAGATCTGCTGTGACTAATTTTACATGGTATCAGAGCCATTGCAGGGACAAGATCTCTTTTCTACAGGTGTTTATACAAGAAGATTTGACTGAATTGCTAAAAATTGCAATAAGTTTGGCATGAGATATCTCAAGGGCATTCGCTCCTGTGCATGCAAAGCTTGAAAATTATTCCAATACCACTCCAGAAGCTTGAGTTACCACATAATTCCTGGATTTGATACATTGGACCCATTCAACATTGCTTGAAATCCAATCCCAGGTGTGATGCAACTCTCAAAGGGTGGATTGTTCGACCTTATTGTGGTTGTTTTGATGTGATTTGCAGGTTTATTGTCTCCTCCAATTGCATTCGCTACCTTCTGCATGCAAGCCTTTCTACAGCAATTGCATTCGCTATAGTCTGCATGCAAGCTTCCTCTTCATCAGTTGACTCAATCCTTGCAATGGAATACTCTTCTTCAAAGCCTATCCTCACCCCATTCAATTATTTTGATTGGAAAGATGATATGGAGATCATATTACGTTCAAAAGGTTACTACCGAGTCACTCTTGGTCTTGAATTGGAGCCAAACAATGTAGCAGAAAGAACTAAACACTACAACAAGCTTGATGAAGCTTATGGTCTTCTTTGTCTCTCCATCTCCAAGGATCTTCACTTCCATCTCAGCGGATTGAAGACTCCAAAAGCCATATGGGAGCAACTTGAGACACTATTCGGCAAGCAGGATGAGCTTAGGGCTTTTCAATTAGAGAATGAATTGATTGGCCTTAATCCTGAGAATTTCGAGACCATCAATGAATTCTTCACAAAATTCAAGAACTTGAACTTGCAATTGAAGAACAGTGGTGTTATCAAAGAGGATAAACAGTTGATCCTCTCCATTCTAAGCAAGCTTGGGAAAGATTATTCGGTATTTGTCTCTACTTTCAATTCCGGTCGGCTAACTACCCCGAATTGGAAGATGCCTACCTTGAATGCCTTCATTGAGTCCGTTACGAAAGAGCATGACAAGTTGATTCAAATGGGGTCCATAAGCTCCAAAGATTCAGCCCTATTTGTTCAAGGACCCAAGATCTCGAATGGTAAAGGAAAGCTAAAGAAGGAGAAGCCCAAATTCGAGCCTCACAAGCAAAAAGACAAAGGCAAGCAAACGGATGCACCATCCAGTTCGAAATCCAAGCAAAAGGGAAAAGAAGGTAACCAAAAATCTAAATGTACTTATTGTAACCGTGGCTTTCATCCCGAAAGTTCATGTATGAAGAAGACTATAGATCAAATGGCCCTCCTTTTGGAAAAGAACAACATAACCCTTCCTGACGGTGCAAGGAAGAAAGATCGGAATGATGATCATGAAAGAGGACAAGCACTCATGGCAACGGTTTCGAAGCCCTCAACTCTCTTGATAGATTCGGGTGCATCAAATCATATGGCTGCAAATATTGATTCTTTTTCCTCATTCGATCCAAACAGCTCCATCCCCATCCATTTGGGAGATGACTCAAAAATTTCTTCAAAGGGCAAAGGTACGATTCATGTAGATCATGGATGCTTTCAGAATGTTCTCTATGTGCCTTCCTTAGCTTCGAATCTCCTTTCTGTGTATCAAATGACACATACTGGTGATCCAAAGAAAGTCACATTCAGCCCTAATACAGTTGAAATTTCTGATATCAAAAGTGGAAGACTAGTTGCGGTTGGAAAGGCAAACCACACTGCAAAATGTTATGAGTTTTCGCACTTTATTCCGCTTGCAAAGCCCACTGCTCTTCGCACACATGGTAATGAGGTTAGTAGGCTTTGGCATGAAAGATTTGGACATCTAAATTATAAGTATTTGCTGCTGCTATCAAATAAATCCATGGTAGATGGGCTTCCACAACTCCGTTCCTCGAAGGGAATATGCATCGGTTGCATTATTGGGAAGCACCCCGAGCACAGATTCGACCGCGGCAAGGCTAGCAGAGCCTCTACTATTTTGGGATTGATCCATTCTGATATCAGTGGTCCGCTGCCCCATATGTCATTAAATGGTTCAAGGTATGTTTTGACATTTATTGACGATTTTTCCCGCTTTACATGGGTATTCTTTCTCAAAAACAAGTCAGAAGTGCTTGGAAAATTCAAGGATTTTAAGGCTTCTGTCGAGACCACCACTGAGAGCAAGATCAAAGCTCTTAGATCTGATAATGGTGGGGAATATATCAAGTCCGAGTTGCTGCAACTTTGTGCCCAAAGCGGAATCAAGATCCAACATACAGTTCCCTACACACCCCAGCAGAACGGTGTAGCGGAAAGGAAAAACCGGTCACTGAAAGAGATGGCTACATGCATGATTGAATCAAAAGGTTTGGCTGCAAATCTTTGGGCTGAAGCAATCAATGTTGCTGCATATATACAGAACCGAGTTCCACATTCATCCGTGAAAGGTATGACTCCTTTCGAAGCATTCTTTGGTCACAAACCGGATGTGTCAAATTTGAGAGTTTTTGGCTCTACTGCATGGGCTAGAATTCCTTCTGAGAAGAGACGAGCTTTGGATCCACAAAGTATCGAGTGCATATTGATAGGATATGGGGAAGAATCAAAAGCATATAAACTCATGGATATCAGATCTAAAAAGATATTCATAGAGCGCAGTGTGCAGTTTGAAGAACCGCTTCAAGAATTGCAACTAGTTGAGGAGAAAACTGCCGATTCACCGCCTTCACCAGAAGAAGATTCGAGCAGCGATAATGAAGGTATGAGTTCTGATATTTCTGATATTGTAGCAGCATATGATGATCATGACATATCAAGTTCGGAATCCGATCATTCAGATCCCCCTCAGTTACCAAAGTGGGCCCAAAACACTCTACAATCTGCTGGTTCTAGTCTTGGAAATCCTGCTGATCCGAGACGAACAAGAGGAGACTTTCAAAGGGCAGGTATGGCTCTTTCTATTGCTGATCCATTTCTTCCTGAGATTTGTTATTTGATGGCTGGTTCAGATCCCCAATCATACTATTCAGCCCATCGAGATCCGAGATGGAAAGATGCCATGGATGAAGAGTACAGTTCTCTTCAAAAGAACAATACATGGGAGCTAGTTTCTCTTCCACCTGGAAGAAAATTAGTGAAGTGTAAATGGGTCTACCATACTAAAGTTGCTGCTGATGGCACTATCAGCAAATATAAAGCAAGGTTGGTGGCAAAAGGTTTTTCCCAAGTCCAAGGAGTGGACTACACAGAGACCTTTGCACCGGTTGCAAAGATGGATTCCATCCGCCTTGTTTTAGCTATTGCCGCATCCAAGCATTGGGAGGTGCATCACATGGATGTGAAGAGTGCATTTTTACATGGAGACCTTGCTGAAGAGGTCTATATGCAGCAGCCAGAGGGTTATACATCAGATCCATCATTGGTTTGTAGATTGAAGAAGTCTTTGTACGGGTTAAAACAGGCCCCAAGAGCTTGGTACGCAAAGATGGACTCCTTCCTTCTTTCTCAGAATTTCCAAAGATGCAAATCTGATCCGAATGTCTATCTTCAGCGAGTTAAAGGTAATTTGTTGGTTATTGTACTTTATGTTGATGATCTGCTTATTACTGGTAGCACACTTACTTCAATAAACAAGCTAAAATCTGCCTTAAATCTAGCTTTTGACATGAGCGATTTGGGCTTGCTGAGTCACTTTTTGGGCTTGGAGATAGCTCAAAATTTCGATGGGATCACTATATCTCAGCAAAAATATGCTTCCGACCTGTTATTGAAGTTTAATATGGCTGAATGTAAGGCAGCCCCGTTCCCATTCCTCTCAGGAATCAGTCTTGAGGAGGGAGATTCCACACCGCTTGCAGATTGCAGTATGTATCGACAGTTGATTGGTTCACTACTTTATTTGACACATTCACGGCCTGATATCTCATATGCCGTGAGTGCCGTGTCAAGATATATGCAGCAGCCACATGAGCTTCATTGGCGAGCAGCCAAGCGGATCTTGCAGTATGTGCAAGGTACGAGACAGTTTGGCATACATTATGCTGCAGATTCTGAGCTAGATTTCATTGGTTTTACTGATTCAGATTGGGCAGGTGATAGCATTGATCGGAAGTCCACTTCCGGTTATGTTTTCATGATTGGTCATGGTGCTATTTGCTGGTCCAGCAAAAAGCAAGCAGCCATTGCACTTTCTTCAGCAGAGGCAGAGTATCGAGGGGCAGTCAATGCCTGCATTCAGGCAGTTTGGTTGCAGAGTATTCTTTCCGAGTTTGGTTTTGGTGGCACTACTTCGACTGTCCTATTTTGTGACAATCAAAGTGCTATCAAGATCTCCACAGATCCAGTTCAGCGGCAGAGGACCAAACACATTGAGATTCATATGCATTACATTCGACAGTTGGTGCACGACCGCACCATCATTCTGCACTATTGCCCTACTGATGAGCAAATTGCAGACATCTTCACCAAGAGCTTCACTGAGAAGAAGTTCTCTTACCTCCGTTCACTGTTGGGGGTGAGTTCCATCATGGTGGAGACAGATTGATTCATTATTATGCTTTAGCTTGAGGGGGGGCTTTCTTCCCACTGGGTTTTCCCTCTTTCCTCACTTAGTTTATTTTCAGCATTTTTTGGATTATTGTATTGGGGTGACCTTTGGTCTTAGTTACCAGGGCCCCACATTATTTTAGTTGGCACATCATAGTCTAGCTTGAGGGGGGGTGTTCGGATATCCATCATCTATTTCGGGATACATCATCTATTTCAGGATCTTGCATGATCTATTTCAGGATATGATCTATTTCAGGATCATCTATTTCAGGATATGATCTATTTCAGGATCTTGCATGCACAGGCATGCATCCCAGTCACCAGTTTGATGCCTCCAGCACCTTATCCACCTTCTTCTAGCACCCGGGAGCCACTTACCACAGAGTTTTAGCCCTCCCAAGCTGAAAGGCGCCCTCTTCTCACCTACTGCCAGAGAAGGGTGCACTTTCTCACCTACCACTGCAGATTCACTCCAGTTACATTCAGTTAGCTCCGATTCTCCCTGATTTGAGGCTAGTTTCACTCCCGACTGACTGTATCACTTCCGTTTGACCTCCAGTTTGATTAGGTGACTTGTTCTGACTTCAGTTAGCCTCCCATGCGCCCCCACTGAGCCTCCAGATCCTATATCAGTGCTACACACTTCAGTTACATTTATTACAGTCAGTTAGACTCAGTTTGACACCTGGATGACTGGTTGTTGTGATTGATGAGCACCACCGATGATTGATGAGGACTCCTAGATAGAGTCAAGTTACTCCATTTAGTGATTCGAATGGCCTACTTAGTCAATTCGAATTGCTCATTGACAGACATTGTATTCTATTGTAATTCATTCACCCTTTCTGGGATAGAGAGCACTGCTGCATGTTTTGCACAGTTTTGCACCATATTTTCTATGTTCATCTGTTGTGATTGATTTACTTGTTCATTAGATCTGCTGTGACTAATTTTACAGGAAAACGGGTCAAATGGAGGCCAAATCACACCAAATTACATATTCGAATTGCCGTGGATACTGTAGAGGTGGGTTTTAAATTTTATACCCAAAAGCCAAGTGGATCAAGCTAGATCTGAAACATTGTGAAATGAGGATTTTGAAATAGTAAGGGTTTGAAGCATTTAGACAAATGGATAGATCATGGAAAGAGAAATTACCTTGAGATCATACCTGAGTGATGAGATGAGATGTCTTGTTGTTGAGGAAGACTCCCGCAGAGATCAAATGAGAAATTGTTGAATTTGCTTGCCAAAATGATGCCCTAGCCCACAAGTGCGACCTCCTCTACCTGTCAAACGAAGGAAAGCGATTCAATCAATGAGATCAAGTATGGATGAAATACAAGTAAAATGCAATGATAACATGAAATAGAAGGTCCTGGGACAGTAATACTCCCTGTTACCAACGAAGAGATCCAAAGAAGTAGGGAGTGTTATCACCTAAACTGTAGTTACCCCTATGGATGGATCCAGTCATGGATGGCAATAGGGAAGGGCAACTTGAAAGATGCAACCACGATCACCTCGACCTCCAATATGTATGGTTGTCACGCCAGTCGAGGCAACCTTCGCTTTATGTTGTCTAGCCCAGACAACAAAGGGGGAGACCCGATCTACTCCCGACAGGAGAGATCAAAACCAAGACACCAAATCAAGGTATTTCTAAGTGAAGTTAGGTGTATGGTTTATCCTAGACCTAAGGGTAAAGTCACAAGCCAAGTGAGGGGTTCAATAGGTATAGCTTTGGTTCATAGTTGAAGTGAAAGTGACTTACAATGTTTAAAATGAGATCTAGGGCTAGTGTACTAGGTCAATGTCAAACGATCCACTGCCTTGGGAACCGTGTCCAACGCAGGGTTGCTTAGGGGTCAGATTGGGGCTAACTAGTACATGAGACAATCTTGACTATGGTTCATGATGTCTTCAAAGGTATAGTTCACCATGCAAAAGTCAAACCACAAGTCAATCCAACAATCTAGGAGAGTGGGTTGTCTTGGAGATAAACCAGTGCCTTGGGAATTGGGAAGTGGAGTCAAAGTAGGGTTGACTTTATGGTTTAAGACTCCTCCAACATGAGATAAGTGGACAGTATAGGCCTTGATGGTTAAATGTGTCTAGATCTAGGTTTGACCCAAGTGGACCACAATCCCTTAAAACAAGGAATGCAGTCCCCAAGGCAAGATTTGACAAAGTGACAGTCTAGACCTAGGTTTTGAATTATTCTGATTCCGGATCTGCAAAAATCTCAAGTACCCAGTTCCTCGAAGTGAGTGAACTCACTTCTCCAAGGTGGTGCGACTTTCCCTAAGGAGGCTTCAATCAGGGTTTAGGTGGGTCAAATCATGTCGGATGGCATCCAAACTTTAGATCCGGGTAGATCAGTCAAGTAGGGGTATGGATCTATAATTTCGTGGCAATCCACCGGTTAGATCTTTGCAGATCTGAGTTTAAGTGTTCCAAGTGGTCCAAAATGGGGATTAAATCCCTTAAAATGTGGAATGGGGCCCACAAGGTGAATTTCAAGAAAGGGACAACCTGGGTGTATGTTATTTGATGTGTAGATGTCAAATCAAGTGGAATCTCAAACACCCATCGCTTAGATCTAGGTCAACCTGCTCAAATGGTGAAGTGCGCCTTCCTTGGGAGAAGCTAGGTTGGCTTGGGAGAGGGGTCAAATGGAAGCCAATCCTCACCAAACTATAGATCCGGGATGCCGTGGATGCTATAGAGGTGGGTTTTCAATATCATGCCCAACAACCCACTAGATCTCAGTAGATCTAAGAAAATGCAAAATTGGGGTTTTAATTAATTAGGGTTTTAGATGTTTTTGACAATTGGATAGATCATGGAGATAGAACTTACCTTGAGATCATACCTGAATGATGTGGATGAGATGCCTTGATGTTGAGGAAGATTCCCGCAGAGATCAAATGAGAGATTGTTGATTTGCTTGCCAATTTGATGCCCAAGTCCACAAGTGCGCCTTCCTCTACCTGTCAAACCAAGGAATAAAATTCAATCAGTAAGATCAAGTATGGAAGAAATACAAGAGAAATGCAAATAGTAACATGAAATAGAAGGTCTGGGACAGTAATACTCCCTGTTACCAACGAAGAGCTCCAAAGAAGAAGTAGGGAGAGTCTTCCCCTACCAATACCTCCTCCTCCAAGCAAATCGGCCTCCACCTGTAGATGCAAAATCGTGGTACAATAGATATGGCAAACAAGATCTCCAATAACTCAGTGCAAAGGAAGAACCAACGAACGAACACCAAAAAACATTCACCACAACATTGGAGATAGATGCAATAATAATTTTCTATTCCAATAATCCAGAGCCAAAAGTCCCTTTACAATGAGAGGCTCTCTCCTTTAAATAGGAAGGAGAGGCACCAAAACCCTAACCACTTTTTGAATGAGTGGCTTAGATTAAAAGATACAAATGTCTAATCAATGGTTGAGATGAGCTCAACAATATAATACATGGATCACACATAAAATATAACATAAGTGGACAAAGTCGCCCTAGGAGAGGGGAATCCCACCAAATCATGATGACAAAATATCATAAGAGGCTCATGGTGGGTCCAAGGGGTAATTTTATCCCTCCTTGGTCAATCCCCATGGCACAATAACCAATAAATAATCATGAAAGTACCAAATCGTGCCTCCAAGGTGAAGTCGTGGTCCTCAAAAGACCTCAAAAAATCCACAGAAAATGCCATAAGTGATGGATGCGGGCCCCGATGAAGCTGAAACTGCTGGAGAAGGTGTGGAAGGTCCCGATCTATCGTCACTGATCATCCCATGCCATAACTTTGCCTCAGTAGCCCAAATCGATTTCCTCAATAGCCATTTCTACCAATCCTGAAATGCCTCGGGAAGCGTGAAACTGCCCAAACAGCCTCCTGGAGTGATGGCGCTGTCAAGGTGAGGGCACCAATGTGTCCGGGAGGGGGGTAATATGGTAAAAACAAGTGGCTGGACCACCCCCTCCATCATCAGCGCCCTAGGTCAACCGGATAAAAGTCATCTCTGCTCCGACAGGGCCTCCAACAGACCAAAACTGCACTAGGACAGCCTACTGAGGCTAAATCATCACTGTAAGTGCCCGGAACTGAAAACAAACTGTCCCATTGGACTCAGAAGGTCCAAATCCATCCAAGATGTGTACTCATACACCATATGAATCTCTGCATGATCAAAATAAATATCCAATGTACCGGAACAAGGCCAATAATAATGATCTGTAAATGACCAAACACTGCTGTATCCCAAGAATCATCATCATAACCCTGTAGCTGCTGCATAGAATCATCCTGTATGTGTACATGGACCATATATCATCTATCCATATCATCATAAGGTCTAACATCTCATGTCCCATGGTCCTCCATGGTCAAACTAGGTCTAACCAAGACCAAATACAACTCAGACTATCATCCATAGCTGCTGCAAGGTGTCAAGGTTAATACATGCTTTACAATTTATTCAAATAGCCTCTATAACACAGAGTAATCATGACTGGCGATCTAAATCCAAATATATAGTGTCGTTAGTTATTATTATTACCCAGACTAGACTTTCAGGACCATACTCACTTCATAGTTGTGATCAATTTGCTAGTGAAGGGTGAAGGCTGAAATAAATGGCTAGGCTAAGGGATGACTTGACTAACTTGACTTTGTGACACTTTGGCAAGGGAAAGGGAATACACACCATAGTATATACTGAATGAGCAATAACACAGGGAATGGCGGTGCATCACAAATGGATGAGTTGTTTAAAGAGGGTTTATTCACCTTCACAGATGCGCACAATCCATAATACAAACAAGGCCAGCAATTGTTTAGATATAACATTTAAGTTCCATTGCTTTTTGGGCCTGAGGTTTCCATAGCCTTGATCTATGTGTGTTTACAAACACATTGCATAGATTTACATTTATTTTTAGGCTTTCTGCTGCAGGTGTGTTTTTAAGGCACTTGTTTACCTGAGCACTTCTAGGTGTGTCATGGACAACTTGTTTACCTAGGTATTTATTTTTCCAAAAGATATAACATTTTATTTTTCATGGCCATTTTCATTTGGCATTTCTTTCATATACAAGATATAGCATTTGATTTTTCCAGATTTTGTATTGATGGCAGCACTAAAAGTTTCAGGTTTAGCCAACACAACTTTAGTGACTAGGGGGAATTCTCAAGGAACTCCAACTCACCATAGGTAAGTTTTGTCACCAACTCAGAGCCGAGACACAATAAACAGGGAAGCTCATCCAATACAGAGGCTACAGTGGGGAAAGGTCCTCCATGTCACTAGTCAAGTAGCAAATCAGGGTAATAATCTAAAAGGTAGGCCACGGATGGATGAAGACAGTGAAATGATGGAGCCAACACTAGCAAGCCAGAGTATGGTGTAATGATCACCTCTATTCTCCCTTAGGAGGGTGTGTACCAATGAGTATGAATAGTGAACTTCTAAGTCTGAGTAGGGACAATATAATATAAATAATAGGTCAACCAGGTCCATGTATCTATATGATCGCCAGATCATGACACTAAGTGCTAAGACATGCTATAAGAATAAGTATAAAAGCAATCTAACCATAACACAATAATATACCTGCTGAGTCATATACCTGAATGCACATCAACCTGTACCATCATCTGTCCTCTGGAACTGCCGCTGTAACTCTGGGCATTACTGACTGCTCTGTACCAATGGTATAATGGCTACATCGGTCATCTCTCTGAGTGTCCTGAAACTCAGTCATGGCATGGGGAATACAACTGCTGTCCACAATCTGATAGTGATCCGATCTAGATGCTCATCTCGGCATCTCAAATGCAAGGGAACTGGCTCAATAGTGTACTGGAATGAGAAAAATAATGTATGGTAGCCCGGCTACTATATATGTGATAACATTTGGCTCCGGCTGGGACAAGTGCTCGGCTGAAGTGAGCGCTTGAGAACCTCAGAATCTCTGGTCCTCGAACTTTGCTACTCGAATCCACGATCCAGCACTCTACCATTTTATTTCCAGCTTTATTCTTGCAACCTATTTTCTGCATTCACAAACATCTAAAGAAAATACCTCATGCCGCATGTGTGGGAAAAATATAAAATCAACTGAAATAAAATCTATTCTATGTCAGAAATATAAACGCATAAAGTATAAATGCAAAAAGTAAATTAAACTACTAACATAATTTGCAAAATTTGAAATTTATTGTGCAGGAAAAGAAAAGTGACAGGTACTCAGTTAAACTAGAAGCTTACAAAGGAGCTTAGAGACTAAGAAGGTGCCAGACTCAATGGCTAAAAAGACTAACTACTGCCTAAGTAGGCTTATTTGGTTTCCTACCTACCCTAAACTAACTAGTCATCACAAATGTTAGGTAAAATCATAAATCCAGTGCAACCATTCATCAAATAAGTTAATAATTCTTCTTTGATTTTTGCTTAAAGAACGAGTCAAGGCTAGATTAAGGATAGATGAAATTGATAGCACAACCTTCTTGACTTGTTCAAAAATCGAGAAAGGAGTTGAACAGTGTAAAATGAAATCATGCAAAGGGAAAGACTGATTACTGCAAACATCCTCCATCCAAGAATTGATAGGGTCATAAAAATTGTGCAAGTTATTATTCAAAATATATGGAGGAAAAAGATGTGATAACAAATTTAACTCCCCTTGTTTCAAAATGCTTTCCTCATCTACCTGACAAGGATATTCAATTCTGAGAGCTCCAGGAATGATGCATAAACCAAGTAGGGATAAATTGTGGAATAAAATTAAGATTGAGATTAGCCCCACTTGTTGTTTAAGGATGGAAAATCGATGAAATTGGTCTTCATATACCCCTTCCAGCCACCAAGAAGATTTAAGAATGTTATTTGTTAAAGATAACTGAAAGGGAAAATAAAACTCTGTATCTCCATTTATATGACAATACCTAGACTCTGGTTTGAAAATTTCAACATTCAAAGATCTACCAGACCACAAATTCAAAGTAGACTTAGAAAATTTAGATGGGGGGGCGGATTGAAAATTGATTGACCCAATTTTTTTAGAAAAAGGACAGAACTTATTGCGAGCACCCCACCCCAACAATTGAAAAAGACAATCCTGAATAAAAATTGAATTGGAAAAATTATAAACATTGAATGAGTTAAGTGAAGGATTATTTCCGAGCTTCCCATAAACATTAAGATATTGATTTGAGGATTTGATTAAGGAAAACTCTTGATTAGTTTGATTCACCAACCCATCATCATGAGACTTCTCTTCAATTGATTCATCACTAAATTCATATGACGATAATTTATCAGGAATAGCATTGACCAATTGATTAACAACCATTTGAACATTTTCATAAAATTGATCTCTAAAAACAGGATGGTCATTGGCTTCTAAAGAAACTTGGTTGTTGTCCCTACTTTCTTCTTCAGTGTCATGGTAAGAAAAATCATCAATTACACAAGGATTATGAAAAGGGATCTCAAAAATATTTTCAAAAGATTCACTAATGGAAGACTCAACCATGGATGCTTCTTGATGGAAATCATTGGAGTCATCCTCTTCATCTGAAACTTCTTCAGGTAATGATGATAAAATTCTCATAAGTTCCCCTCTTATGTCAATATTAAGGCAATAATCCTGAGGGGTTGAAATTTGCTCAGTGTCATACATTACCTCATCGTGAGACTCAATTGGTTCAGGAGAAGAGGAATTACTTTGATAAGAACAATCGTTAGTTAACTCATTATCGTAATATTCATCATCTTCATCAAGTTGATTTTCATCAATGCAGTCATCGTCTGATTGCCCTTCCATGGATTCACCAATTGTTTCTTTCCATTGACTTACTAGCAACTGTTGGAACATGTCATACCCGGTGATGGATCCCGGTGCTAGATAATCAAACCATATCCGAGCATTTCTCTCTAGAGATGAACCCAGGGCCCTCATTAGAACATCCTCCTCGGTTGTTCCCAAACTATCCATATAATACCAGAGATCATACAAATGATTTATAATTGAAACACTATCGCTTCCATTGAAACGAGGTAATCTTTGATTAAAATTGTTTGGCATAGGATGAGGTGCCCCATAAATTTTAGAGAAGTCAAAGGCTTTTAAACGACCGAAAGTTCTAGGTCGCTCAGAAGCAGCCATGGATAATAATTTTTTAATATTTTTATATTTATTTTAAAAAATCAAGAGCCTAAAAATAAAATGATGCACCCCATGGGTTCTAGATAATGATAGAATCTGTCTTAATTCTAGTGTTGTAAGGATGCAAATGAGCTCGCTCCTCAGCGGAGTCACGATTGGGAGTCGCCAGGTAGATTTAACTCTTCTACCAAGATATGTGTCGTTTATATATGCGGGAAGGACTAGGGCAAGCTATTGCCTCCCCGGCAATGGCGCCAAAATGTTAGGCAAAGAGAAAGGGGAGGAGAGTTTTAACAAAAATAATATGTCGGAGGAGTGGCGCACTTATGGAGGAGGAGGATCTGCTGCTAGGTTATGGCTATCTCTCTTGGTTGGTTGTATCATTGCTCTATCTATCTCTGAGGAAGTTATTGGGGTTTTTCACCTTTATGGTTTTCCCCAAGTAAATCTTTGTGTCTCTTGTGTGCTTGCATTATTGTCTCCATGATTGATATACTGTAGATATGCTGTACATGTTGTTCTCTCAGTTAAGATCCTAGATCAGATTGAAGTAAATTCAGAAAATTTAACAATTGAAAGAATGGAAAGTACAGAAATCAAACATCTAGCTCAAATGAAGGAGATGCAAAACAAAGTCATTAGTATGGAGAGAGCTCAAATCCAACCTGTTCAAAGGAACCTCCCCCAGAAGACAACATGGCAAAAGAAAGGTCCCAACCATGAAAAGAGGCCTCCCAATCCATTGGATGCTGCTAACTTGGTTGAAGATTATACGCCATTTTACAAGGCATGTAGATACTTTCATGAAGAATCTATCTGTCATTATGCATGCTATGTTCAGAAGCATGGTTTTTCGGAAGGTTGTGGTAGTGATCAGAAATCATGCGAGCCTGAGTATGTGAACATTGTAGGAGATATCCATAACATCCCCAAAGAAAGTTGGACACAAGCTAGACAATACAGTCAAGAAGTAGACAACTTAACGAGACATTATAGAGAAAGGCCTTCAAATGAGCAAGCTCACAACATGCAAAAGTTCAAAGGGGTTACTTATCAGAGGAAAGAAAATACTAGACCTTCCATGCAATATCCACCAAAGGTAACAATTCCAAATGAGTCTAAAGAATCAAATGATTTGAGCTTTATTGGGGTAACTTGTTTTTTAATACTAAAGTACCTGTACCTATTATTGAACTTTATAAGATTCCTGGACAAAAAGAAAAGTTATTGAAAATCTTAAACTCCCCTACTTCTACAAATCCCCCCACACCTTTGAATCCTCCTACCCCTAGGAGGGTCACTTTCTCAGAAACTGTGGAGCAACCATCAACAAGTAATAATAATGTCTCTATAGACCCCTTAATAATTATGCATACCAAGGACCCAAGAAAAGAAGATCATCCCCCTTTTTATGTATCATTGATGATAGGTGCTCTTCTTCTACACAATTGTATGCTAGATTCAGGGTCTTCCTCAAACATCATAACCAAGGTCATGCAACAACTCAACCTGAAAACAACGAGGCCTTATCAAAATGTTTGTGCCATGGACTCTAGGCAGGTTGAGGTGGAAGGAATTATTGAAAATCAGTCAGTTAGATTAGCCAAGTATCTGGACATCCACATAACTATGGATATCCTTGTCATCGACGTTCGGGATAAATGGGGGATGTTGCTTTCTAGGAAGTGGGCTGGCACTTTAGGAGGATGGATCCAAATGGATTGGACCTATGCCACTGTGCCAACATCTGAGGACTCTTTGGTTAAATTGCATAATGAGAAGGAGAAGAAGTACCATGTTGAAGATCCCAAGAAGCCATTTAATCAATATGTTTATAATACTAATGATCTTGGGATTCATGCAATTAACTCTACCTTTTTAGCCCCCATTCAGTAAAAGATTAAAGATGAAAAGGTTAAAAATGAGGAGGATAGACATAACCTGGAGCATGATGTAAGTGATGATGAATTCATGACTGACATAGATATTGATAATGATAAATGGACATTTATAGAGAACCATATCTATGCCGCATCTAAAGAAGTAAATGATGAGCTGAAATATATAGCCAGGGATATGATGAAGTTCATGAAGACTCCCCCATATTTGACAAAGATGTGGATGATGACTATTGGATATACATTGGAAAACCCATTTTCGATGTATCTAGAGAAGGGAGTGTGGATTTTGAAAACTTGGGACATTTGAACATAGAGGAGAAGCATGATATTTGCTTTTATGATCGGTCAGAGTGGTATGCTAGCATCAGTAATAAAAACTTGAAGGAGCAGTATGACAAAGAGCCATATGAGGAGCAGGTGATGGAAGATAGGCCCCAACCATTGTCTTCATGCATTGATGTTTCTTCTAATTTGAGGCAGTTGGAGGTTTTTTTCTATACAAGGGGTTATCATCAGAAAATCCCATCAGATCAACAGGTTGAAACAGTTTAGATACTTCATCATTCAAAAATTATTAAACCTATCCAGTCATGGATAGAAGAATCTTGCAGGAGGACTCACCAGTTGGGGAATCAACTCAAGAATATTTTTTATGATCTCCCATCTAGCCCTCCCATCCAGAATATCTCGGTAGGTTTGCACTTTCTGATAAGCATGCCCTTGCTCTAGCTGGTAACCAGAGACAAGGAAAATAATTATTATATTGATGACATGCTTAGATGGTTACATTGGATTTCTAATTATACTTAACATTTTCCTTTCTGCTATGCTAGAATAGGAAAAATAAAGCTCCTCAAAGTGAGCATGTACTTTCTGCATTTTAATTTTTTATGCACTTATGATTTATTTTTAGAATAAAATATAGCTTATGTTTCATTTGGCTTTTTTATATGAAACTTGTGCTATTGAAGGTTTTTTGTCAAGTTGAGATGTTTTTACAGGTTATATAAAAAACAGAGATTCTAGTGTTCTCATATCCTCTCCTTGCATAAATGCTTGATCGAGCACACGTCCCGCAGTTGGAGCTAGATGTTACCAACTATTGTGTACAATAGTTGGACTTCTATCGAGCCGCCAGTTATTGAACATGATTCATGTTCATTTCCAGAGTTCGGAGGTTCAAATTTTCCAGACTTAGCCAATTTTGGCTAGACTTTGTATTTTTTGTGTTGAAATGACCATGCTCCATGGGATTTGTAATAAAGTGTGCTAGTATGGGGGTCTGAGTGGCTCGGTTCCCTAGGACTTGACAGTCAACTAAGGTATTCCAAGGAGTTTTTTCACTCGTTGATTATGCTTTGCCTTTAGCCCAGTAATAATCGATGAGTTTTTCTCCTACAACCTCCAAAGCTGGAATGCCTGAATTTGGCGGTTAGGCCTTGGGGGGTTATTAGAGCCCAACTGTAAAATATGAACCTTCTAGACACTATTGGTATGTTCTATGGTCATTTCCTAGGTCCCTAGGTGTGTTAAAAAAATTTGTTCGAAATTTTTTTACCGGACGCGTTGGATTTTTTATTTTTTATTATTTTAATAATTAAAATTTTCAATTAATTAAACCATTTTTCCTATGGTTTAATTGAAAATTTTCAAATTGTAATAATTAAGTGGTTTGGGGGTGGATTTTGGCAAATAAAGACTCATTTTCTAAGCCAAAGTGTCCATTTAACCCCTAAACCCACTTATCCTAAGATTCAGACATTTATTTGGCCTTGTAATTAAATATTTCCTCAAAATCACTAAATGAGGAATATTTAATTAAAATAATCAGAAAATATTATTTTGGAGAAAATCCAAATCTCTCCAAAAAAGACCAAATTGAATAAAATAAAGGGTTGAATGACATGGCAGAGAGCATCTGGGAATATTCCAAATCTCACCTACCTGATTAGAATCAGTTTCAGAGCACTAGAAGTGATCTCTCCTTGGGAATTGTGCCCTCCTCTCTAGCTTGGGAGAATTGCTCTGTAGGCATCTGTCTGTTGGATGGGAGATGATTACAATGCAGCTAAGTAACATGACACTTCAAAAGAGGGCTCGTGTCGTGTATTCCACGTGTTGGACACGACACATGCCCTAATACGTGTTCGACACGAAAATTTACGTGTCCAAAAATCGTGACACTATCTGGCACGTGTCGCACACGTGCCATGATTGTGTCACGATTTCTGGACACGTGTCCTGTCAAAAGTTCACTCCTGCAGGTTAAAACATGGGCTTTCTTCTTTTTCGGGCCCCTTCTTTGTTGACGATTTAAGAGAGTTGTCGTGCCCATGGAGAAGAGAGCTCGCGGTTGCAGAGATTGTGACTATTTTCAACTCGTGGTTGCTTGCTGAGAGCTTGCCGGTGGAGTGGAGAAGTGAGGTTGTGAGGTCGTGAGGGTGTACCGTGTAACTTCCCATTTGTTGAAGCCACGCAACAACTACAACAGTTCTTGTAGCAATAAATAGCTCATGAGTCGAGGAAAAGGCACATTAGGGAAGAGTCCCGTGAATAGAGCAGTCTAGGGAAGAAGCACGTGAATAGAGCACGGTGCACACGCAACAACTACACCCGCGGCCCTATGTAGCAACAACGAACAAACATTTGAGAACAATACATTTTGATTTTGATGGTTTTATATGAAATATGCAGTTTATGGTTCAAACTCAAAGTTCATGATTCAATGTTATTGTTCATTGTTCATTGATAATTTTATTATTGATTCATCATTGTCAAATTTCAATTGAATGATATTATGATTCAGATTGATGTATAGATTTTTTTTTTAAATGTGGATCTTTATGTATTTTTTTAATATATATATATATATATATATATATATATATATATAAAACGTGTCCCCTGTGTCCTGTTGTCAAGGTCGTCGTGTCCCGTGTCGAATACTCGTATTTTCGTGTCCTCCATGTCACGTGTCCTCGTGTCATGTGACTTAGCAATGCGGAGGGTGGGCGCCTTGCCTAGGTGGAGGCCACCTCACCCTCTATTCACCAACCAGAGTTCAGTTAAGAGCTCAGTTAACTCTTAAATCATGAGCTTGGCGCTCTCTCTCTCTCATGCCAATTCGATTTAGGGTATTGGTCTTCTCTTTTTTGTATAAATACATGGGCTCTGCTCCATGTTGAGGGTGGATGGATTTGCAGAGAACCTCTGGTGATTTACTGTATAATATTTTTTCCTTTGTGCAACATTTGAATAAGATTGAGACTTTGGAGGTCCACTTGGTGCATGCATGGTTCATGATGACTTTTTGAGGTAATATTTTTCCAATGTTTATGCATGCTTATCTATTTGGCTTTGGACTTAGCTTAGAGGGCTTGTTATCAAGCACATAGGACAAATATTTGTAGGCCTCAAGTTATTTGTTGATGTTTGGTATTTAAAAGATCTTGAAGTAGCATGCTTTAGTTGGACTCAATACATGCTCTTTGAATTTTCTTTATACTAACATACTCGATCTAAACACTTTTGTTTAAGCATGTGTATAAGTTTCAGGTTACTTCTTGGAGTAAGGGATGAGCTATTTTGCATCTCCCCCTTCTTCAAGTGTCAAAGGGATCATTGTCCTTGAATGTTCATTGGCACCTACATGGTTTCTTCTAGATTCAAGACCTAAAAGGTTCCTCTTCTCTTATTCACCAATAAAATCAAAATACAAACTCTTGGTTACTATTTGGTTACAAGTAGGGAGATCTACTTTTAAAGGTTTGAATCCATTTGAAAATTTCTCTTGCATGAAGTGGTAGGCATTTCAAAGTTAAATTCTTCAAAGTCTATATCATTCATGCATACTAGATCTTGGTGTTTCATCATAAGTTTTATTTTTCAAAGATCTAGTTTTATTTCTTTAAAGTTTGTAAATCCACTTTTGTTTTCTTTTGATTGATTGATATTTTTGCCTTGGGAAGAGTGCCAAAAACACCTTGAAAGAGTGCCAAAAACACCTTGAAAGAGTGCTAAAAACAGTCTTTAAAAAGTGCTAAAAACCACCTTGGAAAACGTGCCTCGAAAAGTGTGCTGTTGGCAGCCTTGTTTGTCCACTGTTTTCAGCCTTTAAAATTGTTCAAAACATTCCAAAAAAGTGCCTAAAACAGTCCCAAAGTTGACCTAAAACTGCTTTGGGAAACGTGCTTGATTTTTGTCTTGAAAAGCGTGCCATTTTCCAGCCTCATTTACTCACTGTTTTATGCCTTTTCCACTGTTTTTACAGACCTTTAAAAGTACTCAAAACAGCCCCAAAAATTCTAAAAAACAGTCTCCAAAAAGTGCTAGTTTAAACTTGAAAAACGTGCCCAAGGTTGTCTCAAAAAACGTGCTATTTGGCACTCCTTTTTGCCCATTGTTTTCAGCCTTTTGTCACTGTTTTGGTTCCTCTTTTTGTCCCTTTGGCAGCCCTCTCTTCATCTTCCATTCTTCTCTTTTTGGCTTGGTCTCTTTTGTTGACTTTTCTTCACTTTTGTTTGACTTCTTCTTCACTTTCCTCTTTGGTTTTCTTCATCATCCCTTCTCGTCTCCTCTTCTCTTTGTTCCTTGTTCTTTGTCTCTTAGATTAAATTCATCTTTTGTTTTAGGTTCTAGTTTCAATTTGATTATTTTTTATCTTTAACATCTTAATGGGTGCCATGTTTGAAGCTTGTGTTTGAAGGTGAGCAAGTGAGAAGCCCAAAGGCTAGTAACCAAGCAAACAAGCGAACCAAAGAACTCCTTGAAAGGCACTTCCCATTTCTTCATTCCCCCATCCATTGTGCTTTCAAGTGAAGAAGACAAAAACGCAAAAAATATTGTGACAAGTTAATAAAAGAGAAAGTGGGATTACAGCTCTCACACCTTACTTCCCTCATTTGGGGGAAGCTTGTAGTGTCTTTGTCTCTTTTTTGCAGTAGCTTAGATTTTATTTCCAGTCTAGTTTCATTTTTGATATACTGCTAGAGTAGTTCTGTTTTGCTTAGATTAGATTTCTTGTTTTCATATAAAATTGTTAAATTAAAAAGAACACCAAAATCTCTTGAATCTCACTAAAAAGTGCATCAAGAGTGCTCTCTGTCGGAGAGTTCATTTTCATTTTATTTTATTTGCTAACCCCCTTGCTCTCTCGAGTACGGTCTTAAGACCTGAAAGAGATTCTTGGGTTTATTTCAGTCATTTCGTTTTTACAATAAATCTCTTGAATCTCGTTCTTATCGGATCAAGAGTGCTCTCTGTCGGAGAGTTGCTTACAATCATTAGAGAGATTTTGAGGTAAAAAAATGGCCTCAAAACAAAGAAAATGTACTATAAAAAACAACCAATCACATTCTAGTAGATGACATCATCCCCCATGTTGAGGTGGCATTGTATGAGTTAAGAATGTTTATTTGTCAAATTTTCTATGGTAGATGAAAACACATAGTTAACCAAGGTAGTGGTGTAAGTACTTTTAAGTCATAAAGTAAAGTACTCATAATGATAGTCTTTTCATAAAATAATATTATTGTCATTTTAAAGTAAAGTACTCAAAACTAAAAAAAAAAGTCCTTTCACATTTTTTTTTTATAAAATAATATATTATCATTTTTATGTTTTTAATTTTAAATTATATATTCACTCCATTCTATTTAATATCATAATGTCAAACTAATATATATATATATATATATATATATATATATATATTCATTTCACATTTTCTCATAAAATAATATTTTTGTCATTTTCATATTTTTAATTTTTAATTATATATTCACTCCATTTTATTTAATATTATAATGTCAAACTAATATATATATATATATATATATATATATATATATATATATATATATATATTTGTACTTTTAAAATAAATTAAATTCATGAATGATATTAATATAAAAAATGTATGTTAGTTATGCATATAAATTAATGATTTTGATATTAATTTACCAATATAGATTTAATGAGTAAAGAATAATAATAGATTTAATAAATACAAAATAATAATAATAATAATAATGCAATGTGGATTATAATAAAATTATTAACATTTTACATATAAATAAATTTTCCATTAAATTACATTATATTAAATTCATAAGAAAAGTACTAAATATAAAAAGTCAACATAAAATTAAAAAAATAGCTCTTAAAAATATTTTTTATTATTTAATTTCATTTGCAAGATCAAGACAAATAAATGCTAAAGGACAATAAATTTTTGGGAATTTACAATGAATCTTAGTCACATCAATATAGAGTTATTTTATTAATTTTACTTCTAGTGAATTTTGAAAAGTAACTCAACCATGGTTATTTATATTGTGCATAAAAAATAGTGTGGGAGGTGACTTGTCATATATACCTACCCCATAAAACCCCTAATTCATAATATTTTAATATATCTCATATTTTTGTAGTACATCTCTTAGGAAGCCATTTTTTGACCTCAAAATCTCTCTAATGGGTTCTTATTTCAAACACATCCCCTTAAAATTGGAATTCATTATTTTCTATATCACGTATGCTCTACCCAATCTTGGGATACTCAGAAACGGTGTAGGCTCTTTAATTTTTACATTTAATTCCAACTTTAACGTTAATAAAATTCATTTCCGCAAAACCAACGAAAATCCGGCGTTGATCGTCAATACTCGAAAGTGGGCAAATTCTGCCTGAGGAAGCTGGGACCATTGTACTTTGATCTTGGGGGCACCGTTAGACTACATCCCTAGTTGGTGTAGTGTTTAACACGCTCTTGAGACTCTGGCAGCGAACATGTCCTCGTACAGAGCCACTTAGAGTATTTTCCGGACACATTTCCAGTACTGAAAGGTATATCTTGGAGATATCCCTCGCCCCTAATAATCAACTCACCATTCAAAATTTACAATAAAATATACAAAGAGCATTTGAAAAACATTCTCAAGCATACCAAGAACACTTGTATTCAACATCCCAAGCACTCAAAGACATTGACTCCATAAGGCACTGGTCCTTCAAATTCAGTATTTATTTGCTTATTATCTATCTGTAGCACTTATCTTATCTGCTTTAATTCATATTATGTTGTGGATGCCTTATTGTTAATTTACCATTATCAAGTGGTTGTGCATCTTATCTTTTTGCAAGTATATTTTTGGAATTTATAAACTGTTATTGTGAATCTTGAGAAAACTCCTAAACAACACCCATCCGTATCACACATTCCTGAAAAAACATTTAAAACACAAGAGCCTCAGAAACTCTTTGTAGGGTCTACCCCCCTTGGCTTCGTTAGGAGTTTTCCTAAACGGAGGAGTCGGGATCAGGTGACAACACTCGACTCTTTGCTTGCCCCCAAGGCCACACCTTTCCCACTTGGGAAACAACGTTCGAAAGATTTATGCTGCTGGTGTGCACATCCGGTGGGCAACATGACACTTTCCTACATGTGACACTTTATATAACTCCCATTATCTAGAAGGATACTACTCCAATTCATAAACATGTGTTACAAATCTTAACTAGAGACAATAAAGGATAAACATAATACTAAATGAGAAACATGGCGCAGGGGAAACAAACCACTAGAGGATAAAAGTGACCAACATGTCACTAAAGTCACTACAAGACAAATCCACAACTCTAACACAATATTTACAATGTATACCAAGCATAAAGCGTTTCTATCCAAAGTGATTCTCCATTTAGAACTCTCTTTTGAACCCAATGTGCAGTTCTGATATATGTTCATGATTGTGCACTAATTTTGTCAACGGAGTCCTTCAAGGTAACTATAATACTCACTTAAGTGATGCATCTAAAATTATAATATCTTCTTGGCTATTGGAAGTGAATTTTCCTTTTCCATGAGTTTGGACAAGAAATTTCAAGGAGAAGCATGTCATAAACGATTTTTATGCAAATAAATATATTGAAGGGTTACATACATTTGCAATGAAGTGTGAACAAAGTATATATATGAACAACCAATTCCATTGTAATATCATTAAGTACCAGTATATTGAATCATTTGATTAAGAAGACTAGGTATTTGGCAAATAGTCTTTGGCACTGGTCATCCTTTTGAGTGTTTTTTTGTTTTTGTTTCTCTCATATATATTATGAGATAATTAAATCCTCCATAAATTTTCTTTGTAAACATGAAAGTAATGTTTTTACATAAGCACTTTGTTTTGGTGAGAACGGTACGCAAGCTTACTTGAACCATTCACATTTCCATTCATAAAATATTACCATGCTGGCAATTACATGTCAGTTATTAAAATCTCTGTAATACCAAATGTATAGCAAACTTGTGTTTTAAGAATCTAGCTGTTCTAACATAAGCTATTGCTTGGCAGGTGATTGATGAATTTGAGAAGAGTATACACTTTGTTGAGATTGATATAGAGGAGGATCCAGAAATTGCTGAGGCGGCGGGGATAATGGGAACACCGTATGTCCAATTTTTCAAGAATAAAGAAAAGCTAAAGTAAGTGAATTATTGTAAATTTTTCTAGTTTAGTTTTGGATTTTGAGATAGATAAATTCGTTGGAATTAATGTAAACAACTCATTCACAATCTAAAAATACTGTCTTTTTCTTATTTATCCATAGTGTCTCTTTCCATTATTCCCAAAAACTTGATGTATATTTTCATGGGTACTTTTGTCTTGTCTTGATTGTACTTTCTATCCATTGCCTTGGTTGTACTTGTATCCCTTGTATGTGCATCATAATTCCTTTATAAAGGAAAATGACCATACCTTTGCTTTGGAAATTAAAGGGTTTTCCTGATATCATAGCCCTAGTTCAAGACGTTTTTATCCTTGTCATATCCCTAAATTGTGGATCTTGTCAAACTCATTTTAAAATACATAATGTGCATGTAGTCATTTGAAATTCCTTGTAGATGCTAACATACTTGGAAGGTTTTGATGTGATCAATCGCACTTCCAGTTCAACCACTAAATGTGGATATAGTTAGCAATGCATGCAACGGTCATAATTTGTCTTCCCTAATGGAGTTATTGATTTTCAGTGTTAAGGTAGAGGTAAGTACTTAGCTTAAGAGAGGGAAATTGGTTAAGTTGTTGGAGTTTGTCTTTGCTTATTAGGTGATATCAAAATGTTGAAGATGAAGGACCTAAGGATAGGGGTGACTGGTGTGAGTGTGAGATTTTGTTAGTTGGTAGTTAGCTATGGGATTTATTTTCATTTTGTCCTATATGGGCAGAGGGAACCTTTTTTTGAGCTATGCACACACGAGAAATTGACATGATGCTTTTGCCCCTGTAGGAAAATGTCTTCTAGCGGTCACAAAATTGTGGTTTTTGTTGACTTCTGTACGTCTTTTTTCCATTTTCCGTGAATTTAGAGCTATCTTCATTGTGCCAAATGCAAGATTTCATTTTAGTGATAACAATAAGATTGTAACCAGATAAATATGGAGCTTTCTCATCCTATATAGAAATCAAAATGTATATTAAAGACCTTTTATATTACTGTAGTCATTGAAGAATCCATAACTATTATTTTCTTTTTTCCTCATGTTGTTGTGTTGTTTCCTTATAGTTTTACAAATATTCCTTATTTATTTTAACTACAAAATTTTAATATGCAAATGATGAAGAATCCATACCTCTAATATTTGTCTAACTATTCTATTATTTGGACTGATATAGTATCAGAATCAGTCAAATCACGACAAAAAAATGCTATGTACTACTAAAATGGGTCCAAATCATAGAATACTTGGACAATTCCTTTTCTTTTCCTCATTTTGAGCTATTTCGTCCTAGTTTTACCAATATTACTTATTTAACTAGCAAAATTCCAATATGCAAATGTTGGTAACGCCTTTCTGATAATGTCTTGGCGCTATTTTCCTCCTTTCATCTCACAATACTCACGAACTTTTATTAAGATACTACTTGTGATCACACCCTTTTGGTAAGACGTTCTATGAGCAGTTTTCAAGTTTATGAAGCGAAATTCCTTTTGTTTATGTTTACATTTTATTGCATATTACATATAGTTGTGATCATATAAAACAAACCATTTATTGGAACACAGGGACATTCCTGGAGTTAAGATGAAGAGTGAATATCGAGAAGTCATCAAGGCAAATACATGACACTGAACAATCAGGAGAGTATTCCAATATCCTTTTATATGGGAGTTATTGATTCGATGCATTCTTTTATGTATATAACATTTGAAATATGTAAGCATACATCAGAAGTATAATTATGTCTCATTTTGCAGTAGGTATCTTATATGGTAGCGTATTTTGTATTTTAAGAGTTTGTTTTGATGTACACTTTCCTATTTTATAAATTTACATGCATTATTTTATATATATATAACATTTCAAATATGTAAGCATACATCAAATGTATAATTATGTCTCATTTTGCAGTAGGTATCTTATATGGTAGCGTATTCAGTATTTTTAAGAGTTTGTTTTGATGTACACTTTCCTATTTTATAAATTTTCATGCATTATTTTCCCCAAGGGTTTGTTCATCACAGACCAGTTATTTGTTCATGTCACTAATTGGATCATTCCGCTAAAAGGAGTGTGAGTGTTAAATTGTATTTTGTCATTATTATGCACCTTCATTTTAGATAAATCCCTGTGCATATAAAAATATTCATAATGGAAAAAATGAACGTCGCAACAAAAATATATTCGTGATGCATGAGCACCAAAAAATTCTCTTTGATGTCATTTCATTATCATTTAACCTTTATTGTAATTACATGTTGATATACAGGTTAGTTGGTTAGTAGTAGATAGGTCACTAGAAATGCTAAACGTGAAATGGGTTCAAACAAGTGACAAATCTCAATAATTGTGATAGGAAACATTTAAAAAAAATATGTATACAAGAGTTATTTTTTTTTACTATCAACACTCATCAAACACAAAATTTTGTAAACCATTCAAATTTATTGGACCATGATTCTAGAAAATTTTCAACAATGTAAATATCAAAATGATCATTATTGAATTCAAAAATGCTAATTCAGTTTACAAATACAGTATTATTCAGATTCCTTCACATTTGATGATTCGTTTAGTGTGAAAGAGCCAAAGTCCTTAGCTTTAAGGGTTAACTCAACTTGTTGAACCATATGCTCAAATCTGGTCAATTGCTCAAATCACATATAACAACAGAATAGTCAACGCAAATCACTACAATGCATACTAGGAGTAAACAATGTTAATCGATATTACAATTTCATATGTTTCAATGTACAAATCAAGGGCTACAAACTTGTATCTATACTAATTAGTATAATGTAGGGGGGCTGATGCAAGCTCATGAGGATCTCTTTTGATATGTTAGATGCAATAGAAAATAGAAAAAACAAACATCACTCAACTTACATGGATATTTTGAACTACGTACACAATAAATATTGCTTTGAGTAAACAAGATGAAATGTAAGAAATTGAATCACATTTCCAAATATATAAATTTTGTCTATTCAAAATGTTCATATCTGTCTCAAGTTTGATATTTTCTAATATTTACATTTTATTTTTTTGGCAAATGATAAGGTATGGGTGAATCCATGAAGATGGGTAACACTATTTGGCCAAAAGTGACGACGAAGATTCATTTTTTACTCATTTATTAAATCGAAGCTCTTAAAACTTATATATCCCTTGTGAATTTTGACATGCAACAAAAAAACAAATTGTAAGGAATTATGTTTTCTTTTCATTTATATTAAAAAATATAATATCAATTAATATCTAGGAAAATTTTAGGGGCGAATTATAGCCCATGGGTGAAATTATAGGGGTCACCAAGAAATCTTGGGCGAATTTTAATATTAAACGGGTTTTTTGAAATTTAAAAAATTAGCCCACATTTTATGAATCCCCACATGGTGAAAAATCGGATAGCCCATCCGACGAGAGAGAGAAAACGCGATTTAGCCCAGTGAAAGAGGGAGGAAATGGTCGGTTCACCCCCGTCATTCCCGTAATGGAGTCCAAAGGTAGTTGCTTCGCTAGTAAATTTTCATTCATAGAGGGGATTGCTAGTTTGTTCGCCTCGATTTATGGACCATAGGGCATTTTTCGTCAGTTATTTCACCTTAGATTCAAGGTTTTCGGTTGAATTCGCTCCCCAAAATATATATTTTCTAATTTTTGGGACAAATATTCCGTGGAATTTGATCAATGTAGGTATCCATGTTGTTTTTGACCTCCCCATTTCGCGGTTAATGAGAAAATCGGGGTTTTAGCTCCCAAATTTGTTAGTAAGATGGGAAAATGTGCAACAGTCTAGACTTTAGTGATTCAGTGAAATGGGGACATTTTTTCCCCTATATAACGTTGCAAGGGTGAACAATTTATCCCATACAAACCCACATGAAGAATCGTATGATTCGTATCTTTGCTGAGTGGAAAGCAATTTTACAGTGGCCGAGTGGAAAGCAATTTGACGGTGGTTGAGTGGAAACTGGAAAATATCTTCGTTTTTTCAAGGTTCCCCGGGGTTTGCAGTCTTTGACTCTTTACAGAGGTTAGTTTCCAACTTTCAATAGAAAATTTGTTTTCCCCAACGCTTAGCAGCTAAAGCTTAGCAAATTGTCTTACATTTTTGTTGTTGTGCATGTTGGTGGTTTGAGCTACAAATTTGAGTTTATTTTTACTCCATCAATGTCTTTTGAATAACTAAGAATTTATATGGAATTCATTCAGCAAGTGAGTTTGTTTTGTGATACAATGGTCATAGTGATTGCACCAGATTTCTGGTGGATTTGCATAGCTTGATACAGTAATTGTCCTTGGTCAAGTGCCAATTTTCAGACCATTACAGGCTAGTAACTTTGGTTTAATTTTAGTAGGTTCTGAAACAATATAATCTCAAATATAAAGTAGAAACTAATGAACTTGTCATAACTTCTTGTTGAGTTTTTAATACCAACAAATTATGTGTATTAAGGAACCAAATGGTTGGTCAAAGACATCAATGAACTATGTTGTGTATTTTTTTGTTTCAGAGATTTGACTAACTATTGTTTAATTGTTCTTCCTAATAGGACCTTCTTAAGTTCTTATAAAGGTTGTCTAATGACCAATTGGACCTGGCCATCATGATAAACCAACCAGTGTTGGTATATTTTCTACTAGATTTACCAATGGATATTATGGTAGGTTAGCCAATTTGACAGTGGTGGAGGAATGAAATTCTTATTAAAGTTTAGGATTTGAAAGTGGTGGAGAAATGGGATTGTTAACATAGATTTTCTAAGGAATAAGTGTTTGCATTATTTGTCTTTGATTTGTTAATGGCTGCAACATCTTAGTAGAGTGGGTCATTTGTCCATCCACAGTCCCATTTTTTCATTGCAAATCGAAAAACACTTCAATTCGGTTATGTAATTCATCTTCTATCTCATTCCTTGTCTGGAATAGTCTTAAAAATTAATTGTGTGCAAAACTCTATAGTTTTATTTCTAGTCTTCTACAATTGGTTATTATGTTTTCTATTCCTATTCATAATTATTGACTAGATGCTTACTATTGCTACAACTAGATTATGGTGTCATTAGCCTAAATGTCTTTCCTTTCTATGTGACTGTTGATTCTCGCTAGGGAGCTATACATGCATGAATATCTCATTTTCCATCAAAATTCTATAGGTCTTTTATATTGGTGCTCATACATCTTATTAATCTTATCATTGTGCATCAATATTTCCATGCTAGCCTCCAAAAGACATTTAATTTAAACTCAGGTTGAACATTCCAATAAAATTCTAACACAGATTTGAAGAGGAGCACTAGGGCTGTAACAGGAGGTTTCATCTTTCTATACTGTATACAATCTACTTGTTGCAACATACAGTGAAACCAATGATGTGATTATCCATAAAAATGTTGCTACCTCTGAAATGTCACAAATCTTCCCTCAATTGATGTGAACACCCTCAAATTGATGCCATAATTTTTGAACAATAGTGGGACATTCTGGAAGTGGATCATCCTTGATGACACATATTTATTTTAAGGTCGACGTCTACTTTGTAACAGTTCTTTGCAGGTTCAACCTTTGCTTCAATCCGTTAACTCGGCCTTAAGGATGAATTTTGACAGGTGCAGCCTCTCTCCAAACTGAACTCCGGGCCATTCTCCCACACTGTGCAACATTCTAGGCACTGCTTAGCCCTCAGAAAACCCTAATCAGCAATTATGGGCATTTCTTATCCTTTATATATCCCTAATCAGCAATTATGGGCACACAAATAAGCAGATATAGGGCAAATTAGTAATTTCTGGTGTGAATTTTGACCAGAAAATCAGTTCTGGGTGCACTTAGACCTCCGAAATAGTGGCAAATAGTCATGACAATTACTTCAAATCATTAAGAAGGGATTCTCAAGAATTTTGGGCAAGTATGGTGTCAATCCAAGACACCATTTTAGCAAATTAGCATGTTCCATACCCTTATTGGGGACTAGTTCCCTATTATTGGAAATATTACCTAGTTCCCTAGTGGGAAAACTAATCTTAGGCTACAAAATGAAATCATTGATCTTATTAACATTTTCATTGACAAGATTCTAGATAGGTTCTCAGAGCCTTTTTTCAGCAACACATTGGCATTGATCCTTCCAACTCCAAATTGAACAGAAATCTAGGTACCAACCACATATATTACTTGAATAATTCCAATTCACATACTTAGCCACAAAATTCCAATCAGTCCACATGCTCTAAAAAATAATAGAGCCTTGGACTTATAATTGAGGGGTGGAAATAATATTGGACAAAATGAAATTACCCTGGATCCTATGAACATGCTATGCCTGCAATTTCTTGTACCTCAATAGCACTTGCCAAGGAGATGAGCCCTCCAAATTGTTTCCAATGCATTTGTTGTTAAGATTTTTCCCTTAAGAAGCCATACAAATCAATCCCAAGCCACCCTCCTTAAGCAAAATGTAAACATCCCATGGGACCAAACATAATCCTTGCTCACCAGCATACTTGGCCCACAAAAATGTCCTTCTGAATTTTTTAGTCTTCTAGAATCTAAACTAAGCTTGGCTAAGCAACCAATATAGAACCCACTCTCATCTCTATATCCTATTAATGCATCCAAATATAGTTAGATATCTCTTTTTTGAAGTTTCAACATATATCTCATAATATCCTTCATGATAATAATACTTGTGTCTCTCATATTCCTAATGACCCTAGTGTATTATTTTTATTTCAATTGCATTCATCCATGGTGTTTGAAACAAGAATTGTCTCGCCTTCCTAAGGTATGGGGGGGGGGATACAGAGCACATTCTCCATGTCATTTTGTATCATGATAATAATACTTGTGTCTCTCATATTCCTAATGACCTTAGTGTATTATTTTTATTTCAATTGCATTCATCCATGGTGTTTGAATCAAGAATTGTCTCGCCTTCCTAAGGTATGGGGGGGGGGGGGATACAAAGCACATTCTCCATGTCATTTTGTGGTACCAATGGTCTCTGTTTTGATGAGTTAAATAAATAAAAGTATTGGTTCAAATCATTGACTTTAAACTTCAAGAACTAAATCACACTTTGAATTATTTTCCTCTTTGCAGTGGATTTGTAGTGAGTAGAAGCTAGTCTGCATGTTAATCATGATTGTATTGAGGCTTCCTTGGATGCAGCCTAGTTTTTTTTTTAACCTTGTTTAGTTTTGTCTTGGCATGCGTATGACTCATCACTTAGGTCTTCTCCTTAGAATGTTGTTCTAGCTAAAACACTTATCCTCTAAAATTTTACCTTTGGAAATAGATGGGGAAGGAGGCCCCTTTCAAACTTGAGGAAGAGATCAACAACTTGAACATCAATATGAAGTTTTATTTATTGTTGTTGAACTCTTGGATGTGCTCTTGTACATTTCATTGAAGCTTTTCCAAAGTTGCAACTGACTGATGTGCAAATCATGTACAACCATGCAGAGCTAAAATGTAGTCTTATTGACTTTATGAGGTCATCCCAATTCAAAATTGCATTCTAAATCCTGATATTGCTCCCTACAAGGTTTAATTTGGCAATGTCGTCTTTTTGAATCTCAAATGTGTTGTTGTATTGAAGCCAAGTCTCCATGTGAATGATTCTTGAACTTCTAGCCTGTTCATGACTACCAATCACAATGCCAAACCTTGAACTTGATGTCAACCTTGACACTAGATGAAAATGAGGGAGGGTGGATGTTGATCCAGTCCTTAAGAGAATTCATTATTCTGAACAATGTCTACACAGTTTCTGCTAGTCTTTTTTCCATATTCAAGTTTTTGTTAGAAATGTGTTTACTATTTATTGGTTTGTCAATTTATCGAAAATCTAGGTGAATGATGAATGACTATAAAGGAGGATGACCAAGAGGAAAGTTGCAAAGTATAATCCATCACACTAAAATAGAGTTGTTGGGTCACTATAATTAGAGCACTGGTGACCCAACTTCTAGGAAGAAAAACGATTTTTTATTAATTTATAGTAGTGTACATAGAATTTTATTAACGATTTTGGCATTCCTTATAAAATTTTGTGTTTAATTTCTAGCCATAATCCCTTAATAATACTACAAAATGTTCAAAATGGGAATTCAATGTGATATAGATTTTCGTAGGCAATTAAGGCACTTGTATGATGACCTAATCCTGGTTGGTTAACTTTTACCCAATTCATTTTCCTGTATAAGAACCAGTATTGTCAGACCATATTATTTATAGATAATATTGTATGGATGCCTATTTGTCAGGATCTTGGCTTAGTTGGGGTTTTCATCTCTATTTCTATGTCGTATGTAGGCTCATCTCTACTTGACGATGTGAATAGAGATATTTCTTTGAGAAACATGAAACTTATTATTATCATGTATGGGGTCAGTAAAGTCTCCTAATCAACTTTGGCACCATCTTCATATAACCTCTCGTCCCACAGTACCTTTATTGGCTGATAACAGTTCAACAAATTATCAGATTCTATTTCAATTCCATCTAGAACATGAATAAATTCAAGCCTAAGGCTCTTTAATTTTCCATTGTTTCTGCAGCCAATGTAGAACCTCAATGAGAGGCAACACAAATTAGTACCACATGAAAACCATAATAGATTGTCCTTCAAACCAATTACAGACATCTAGCCAACCAACAAGCAGTAAATTATACCAGTACGAAGCTGAATTTCATCCACAATCATTTTTCAGTCCAGGAATATAGAGTTTAAGGTAAAAATTACCTTAGGTGTCCATACCCTAAAGTTAATGTATGCAAGGTAAGCGATTGTATCAAAACTCAAATCTGTGCAACACAAATGTAAGCCACTATGTTGGAATAGGTGGATAGGTGGACAACCACATAAACCTAATAATATGAACTTGCAAGGTCAATCTTGATTTGTTACCATGCATCAATGTGCATGAACTGCTAAAACTGGTGTTAGAAATGACAGTAGCTTTTAGATCTCATCTTGAAGTTGATTCCATTGATTTGATTGTATTTAGATCATGTTAAGGGATGAGATTTCCATTTAAGATGATGTTAAGAACCCAAGATTGGTTAAGAATTTCTACATCCACACACATTTAATGGCTCCCTTTTTTCCCCTATTTATTCATTAACCCAAGTTGGTGATCCCTCTCTCCCCTCACTCTAAGGACCGACAATGATGGTCACTTTGATAAGGTACTAGAGGTATCAATGTGAGCATGCTATGTGTTTCAGGGTTCATGTACTAGTGAATACATGACATAGAATGCTCATCCATACTTCACAATACTCAAAGATGATATGAAAGAAGTGTTGGTGGAACCAGAAACTCCATCACTGCAGTCTCTCCAAATCTCAGGGCATAGTTGGAACAACAATCATAAAGACAATGCTGATATTTCTTTGAAAAAGTAATGAATCTCGTAAAATAGTAGCAGAGGAAAATGACAGTTCTATTTAAGCTGTTGTTGGGATAAATATACTTGAAGATAAAATAATAGGTTTGGGTTGATATAATACTCAGCAATGGCCATAGTGAAACATAGGAGTTCAGAGTGCTACAGTTGGATCTATTCTCCTTTTCAATGATTATGCTAGTTTTTCTATGTGAGGGTTGAGGTCTAAGTGACGAAGGATGCATATTTTGTGCAAAGCAATGGTACCAGCTCAAATTTCTACAGGAATGAACCTCTTTCTATCTAATCTGGATGAAAACTATAGTCCTCATACAAACACTATAGATTCCACGTGCAAGAATCTATGATGGAGCATATAGCAGGGTTTGATACCAGTACTAGCGGCTTCACTTTGTAATTGGAATAGCCAGGGATGTTAGGATATTTAGACACTTAGGAGTTAGTTAAGATCAACTTGTGTAATATATCCGTTAGGGATAGTGTGTTTCTTTAGTATGCATTTGTATATACGTAATCCGACGGTCACGATATGTTTCCGACATAGAGTGATCCGACGGCTCAACTTCTCTTAGATCAAACCTAACCTTGATCCGTGGCTTAACACCCGATTGGTCCATGATCTCTATTTAAAGAGCATGGAGGGTCATTGTTTAGTTGATCAATTATGAGAAGCTTATTTGTAACTTTCTTTCTTTGCATAATAAATTGTCCCGTAGAAGCTATTTGGCCGGGGCCGTGGAGTGTTTCCCTCAAGAGGGTTTAAACCACGTCAAAACATCGGTGTGTTGATCTGTGATCTGTTTGTGTGAAGTGGTTGCTCTTAGTGTTCGGTCCTTTGGTAGTACCCTGTGTACCCGAACATGGTATCAGAGCTTTTATGAAGTGCCGCTTCCGGTTATGATCTAGATCTTGAACTGTTATTGCCGAAACTTGAAAGGGTTTCTAGTTCTGGTATTTCTGTGCATTTTTGGGCTGTGGGAGGTGTTCCATTGCGTCCGGAGCGTCGTTTCCATTGGGAAATAGTTTTCGTTTGATCGAAAACGGTTCCCGGTTGCTCCAGAAACTTGTTTTTCATCAGATCTGAAGGTATAATGTTACAGTGACGCATTTTTTTTATTTCGTTTTTTGAAAAGAAAAAAAAAATCTCATATTTCATTTTTTTTTACTGTTAGATTTTTTTGGTTTCAGATTGTTGCTTTCCCGTCTGCGTATGCTCTTTGCCATGCACCTTGAGCGATCTCGGCAAATCAGAAACAGAAAGGGAAAGGTTTTTTCTCGGCTGCGTATGCTCTTTGCCGTGCACCTTGCGTGATCTCGGCAAATCAGAAACAGAGAGAAAACGTAGACTTTCCGGGCAAGCTAACAAGATCTAACCCCACGAGAGTGGAAAAGTTTTTTTTGGTTTCGTTTTGTGGTTTGTTTTGCAGGAAAAGGGCAAGCACGCAAACCGATAAAAACAAAAAAAAAAAAAAGCCCCCTTCCTCATTCCCATATTTTACATACCTTTTAATCTAGCTCACTTGGTTCAAAGTTGCTTTATTCCTTAATAGGTCTTGAGTTCAAGTCTTAGGAAGTTACTTTTAAAAAGAAAAGTGCATGCAATTTCTATTTTCAAGTTACTTTATTGTAAAAGTGCATCTCACTTAAATAATAAAAATTAAAAATACAAGTGAGTCACTTAAGCTTTTTATTTATTGTTGCACTATTTAAAAGTAATATTTTCGTAAAAGTGAAATCACTTATTTTACAAAAGTGATTCACTTAAAAGCAACTTTTTTGTAAAGTGATTGTCAAAAGGTTCATCTTGGGAAGAGGGGGGTTCTTTTTTTTGCTGGACATTCTCTAGCTGCCACGTCACTATTGGGGACATCTTCAACAGTTTCTTTGTTCAAACATAACTTCATCATACAGAGTCCGTTTTTAGTGCCGTTTTTTTTGAAACCACCTATTTTTTTGAGCTCTTCACATCCAGACTATTGGTTTCTACTTTTACAGCCATTAATTTACAAATATGGCCGCCCTTTGTGATATTCTACTTAACAGTTTCAACTATTTCTCATGGAAATCTCGTATGGAGGATGTTCTACGAAGTAGGGGACTTTTCAGAATTACAACAGGGAAAGAAAAAGAACCCACTGATGATGATAAGAAAATAAAATGGGCAAATAGATGTGATGAAGCTCGTGGATTGATTGGGATGTCAATCTCTACTGATTTGCGATTCCACATATCTGGAATTGATGAACCTAATGCTGCTTGGGACAAGTTGGAATCTGTGTTTGGTAAACACAATGAAATTCGGGGTCACCAACTCGAAAATGAGTTGATTTCTTTAAATCCAAGTGACTTTTCATGCATTCAATATTATTTATCTAAGTACAAAACTCTCAAGCTCTTATGTGCAGAATGTAAGATTGAGAGGGAAGACAAACAATGCATTTATCATATTCTTTCCAAACTTGGACCTGCATATTCTGTTTTTGTATCTACATTTTACTCCATGAAAGCGTCATTGAATGCAGCTAGCTATCAAGAGCCTAGTCTTGAATCCTTTTGTGATTCCTTGATTAGAGAACAAGATAAACTCATTCATCTTGGAATAATCAACAATGCAGATACATCTGGGAAAGCCTTATTGTCCCAACAGAAAGAAAAGTCCAAGCCTCCCAAGAAACAAAATTTTCGCAATAATAAGTCAAACAAGGGTCCAAAACCCTCTCAGTCAGCTCCTTCTTTAAAAAATGACAAAGGATCCAAGCCAAAAGGCAAGAAGACTGAGCGTCATTGCAACTATTGCGGGAAAGATAATCATGATGAATCTAAGTGTTTCAAGAAGATGGCAGCCTTGGAAGCAGCAATGAAGAAGCACCACATCAGCCTAGATTCGCCTTCAGAATCTACCTCTCATGGACATGCACTTTGTGCTTCTGGTTATTCTTATAATGCATCTTCTTCTTCTACTTCAAATGAATGGCTCATTGATTCTGGAGCATCTTATCATATGGCTAAGGATCAAGCCATCTTTTCTACTATGCATGAATGTAACACCAAACAAATATTTGTTGGTGATGATAGATCTCTAAGTGTTGTAGGAGCTGGAACAGTTCCAATAGATAATGGTCATTTTAGTGATGTACTATGTGTTCCAAGAATTTCCTGCAATTTGTTATCAGTCTATCAGATCACTCATTCTGGTGAAGGTAAAACTGTGACTTTACACCTCACCAAGTTGTAATCAAGGATTTTAAAGATCCTCAACAGGTTCTAGCTACCGGAATTGTTGATGATATTACCAGGTTGTACAAGTTTAACAACTTTGGGTCATCACCTTTCCCTTCAATTTTTGTTGCTCATAGTGATAACTTGAGCAAACTTTGGCATGAGCGATTTGGTCACTTAAATTATCGCTCATTGCAACAACTATGTAAAGAAAATATGGTGACAGGTCTTCCGATGATATCTTGCAGAGATGGTGTTTGTTCCGGTTGTGTACTCGGAAAACATCATCGGGACAGTTTTGACAAACGTGCCTCTTGGCACGCCTCGGTTCCCTTGGAGCTTGTGCATAGTGACTTGTGTGGTCCTCTTCCATCTGCTTCCTTTTCTAGTTTCAAGTATTTCTTAACTTTCATTGATGATTACACCAGACGCACTTGGGTTTATTTCCTAAAACTTAAGAGCGAAGTATTTAACATGTTCTTGGCCTACAAGGCCCTTGTTGAAAAACAATCTGGTCATCAAATTATTAAGTTAAGATCTGACAATGGAGGAGAATATGTTAACAAACAGTTCACTACTTTCTGCACTGAACAAGGCATCCAACAACAACACACTGTTCCATATACACCACAACAAAATGGTGTAGCTGAGCGGAAGAACCGCACTTTAAAAGAAATGGCTAATTGTATGATCCAATCTAAGGAACTAAGTCTTCAATTTTGGGCTGAAGCCATAAATTGTGCAAATTACATAGTTAATCGCACCCCCACAAAAGCATTACAAGGTATAACACCGTAAGAAGCATGGAGTAAAGTTAAACCTGATGTAAGTCACTTTCGTGTGTTTGGTAGTGAAGCATGGGCTCACATTCCAGATGAAAAACGGAAAGCATTGCAGCCTAAAAGTGAAAAGTGCATATTTGTTGGATATTCTGAAGATGTAAAAGGTTATAGACTTCTTCAACCACCTTCTCATGCTATAATCATTAGAAGAGATGTTAAATTTGATGAAAATATCTTGGCCTACGAGCCTAACTCGGCGAGTGTGCCATCTTTGGCCTGCGAGCCTGATTCGACGTTTGTGCCTTCTTCTTCTTCTTCTTCTTCCAACTTCCTTGACAGGTTTCCAACTCCAGTTTCTGATGATGACAGTGAGGATGAAAATCCACCTCTGCCTGCTCATGTTCCTCCAGTTGCACCAGCACAAGTGCTTCCTCGATGGGTCCGTTCAACATGTGAAGCAGCTGGTGATCTTGCCGGTGATCCTAGAGATCAACGTCGAACACGTTCTCAGTTTCAGCGAGCCTCTTCTCTTTTGGCTCAAGTTTCCGAGAATCATGATCCAGAAACTTTTGTAGAAGCTTCAGGGAATCCAGATTGGGATGCAGCCATGGATGAAGAATATCGTTCCTTAATGACGAACGATACTTGGGATCTTGTACCTCTTCCAAAAGGAAGAAAACTTGTCAGATGTAAATGGGTCTACAGAACTAAGTATGCATCAGATGGAAGTGTTGAAAGACTTAAGGCAAGGTTAGTTGCCAAAGGTTTTTCCCAAGTTGAAGGGATTGACTACAATGAAACCTTTGCTCCCGTCGCCAAAATGAACTCCATTCGCCTTGTTCTTTCCCTTGCAGCCTTACACAACTGGGAAGTCCATCAAATGGATGTCAAGTCTGCCTTCTTACATGGTGATTTACAGGAGGAAATTTACATGGAACAACCTCCTGGATATGTTCAGAATAACTCTAGCCTTGTCTGCCGCCTTAAGAAATCCTTATATGGCCTTAAGCAAGCTCCTAGAGCTTGGTATGCCAAAATGGATAACTTTCTCCTTGACACTGGTTTTTCTAGATGCCATTATGACCCCAATGTCTATACCAAGAAAGTAGGAAACCATCTCATCATACTTGTTCTATATGTTGATGACCTTATTCTTACTGGTAGTGACCCTAAGCTTATAACCCATGTGAAATCCAGTCTTAAACAAACTTTTGAAATGTCCGACTTAGGACATTTGCATTATTTTCTTGGTCTCCAAGTTCTGCAAACCAAAGAAGGAATCTTTCTTTCTCAGTCTAAGTATGCTTGTGACCTTCTTCGTCGCTTTCACATGGAAGATTGTACACCAGCCCCTTCTCCCTTCTAGTCTGGAGTCAAACTTTCTACCACTTGTACTTCACCTGAAGTAGATGCCACCTTATATCGTCAGCTTGTTGGTAGTCTTTTATACTTGACTCATTCTAGTCCTGACCTTACCTTTGCCGTTGGTCGAGTTGCCCGTTATATGCAGACACCTCATGAAAGTCACTGGAAAGCAGCTAAAAGAATACTTCGATATATTCGAGGTACAGTTCAGTTTGGGATTCATTACAGTACAGGGGGGAAACCTTTGTTGGTTGGTTTCACTGATTCAGATTGGGCCGACGATCCTGATGATCGAAAGTCTACTGCAGGTTATGTTTTCAGTCTGGGATCTGGACCTATTACTTGGGCTTGTAAGAAACAACAAGCTCTTGCTCTTTCTTCAGCAGAGGCAGAATATCGAGCAGCAGTTAATGCCAGTCAGGAAGCTTTATGGCTTCGACAGATCCTTTCAGAGTTTGGATTCGAGCAGCAGCAGCCTACTCCACTTTGGTGCGACAATCAAAGTGCCATCAAGCTTGCCAAAGATCCAGTTCTACATCAACGCAGCAAACACATTGAGCTACATATGCACTTCATCAGAAATCTTGTTCATGATCGTGTTGTCGAAGTGCTCTTTTTCCCTACAGATGATCAAGTTGCAGACATCTTCACCAAGTCTCTTACAGAAGCGAAGTTTTCTAAACTTCGATCTATGTTTGGAGTTCAGGAACTTGTCATTAAGGGGGGATAGGCTCTAATGCCTCCTTCCTTCTCCTAATAGTGTCACTTTTGTAAATCCTTCAATCCTATCCCAAGTTGTTCTTAAGGGGGGATGTTAGGATATTTAGACACTTAGGAGTTAGTTAAGATCAACTTGTGTAATATATCCGTTAGGGATAGTGTGTTTCTTTAGTATGCATTTGTATATACTTAATCCGACGGTCACGATATGTTTCCGACATAGAGTGATCCGACGGCTCAACTTCTCTTAGATCAAACCTAACCTTGATCCGTGGCTTAACACCCGATTGGTCCATGATCTCTATTTAAAGAGCATGGAGGGTCATTGTTTAGTTGATCGATTATGAGAAGCTTATTTGTAACTTTCTTTCTTTGCATAATAAATTGTCCCGTAGAAGCTATTTGGCCGGGGCCGTGGAGTGTTTCCCTCAAGAGGGTTTAAACCACGTCAAAACATCGGTGTGTTGATCTGTGATCTGTTTGTGTGAAGTGGTTGCTCTTGGTGTTCGGTCCTTTGATAGTACCCTGTGTACCCGAACAAGGGAAAGCGGTGAAAACATAACATGATAATGAATTATATTGGATCTTCTACCCAATATTGAATATGTGCATACATTATTATAATCGGGATCACAAACTTTTGCTTCATTCCCTTCTTCCTAATTGAAGCTATAATCCTCTCAAAGAGCTTGAAACGCAGAGCCAAGAAGTCCTTAACCCACCAATCCTTTGTTGTAGATCACTCAAACATGACCTTAAATCACTCCCTAAATGCATTCCAGGCTTTGTTCTTCTGTGCTCTGAATAAAAGAATCCTTGCAAGCTAAGAAAGCCAAAGGTTCAATACATCTACTAACAATGAGCAGGTCTTTTGCTAAAGGGAGCAAACACTGACATTATTGAAGCATGATTATCCAATACCATTTCTTGAATATATTGCTAACGTATGAAGTTTAACATGAAAAATATGATTTTTTGTTTTTTTCTTTCTGGAAATGGACAGAGAAAATACAATTTAGGAAAAGTCTAGATTTGCATTTCAAATGATGCTAAGGCTACTGAAATGATCTAACAATGATCTGCTTGCAATTTCTGCCCTCTGTGTGTTGCTTAAGATGATTTGTTGCTGTAAATTTCGAAGTTTGAATAGGGTTTTCAGAGAAAGAGTTCCTAATTTGATAGTGTTTCTGTGAGAGTTGTATAAGCATGCTTAATTGGCTCATCAATAATCCTTATCTACAACTTTAATTAAAAATAGAAATGCCTAGCAAATACATATGAAATCTGCTTTAGACTATACAAAGCAATATGGGCATTAACAAACACTGGAGAGGAAAACACTTGAAACCCACTTGGGATAAAACAAGGGATCCAAGGAACAAAGGAAAACCCATGGGAATGATGAGACTAATGCAATTAATGAATTCCATGGAAATGGTAGTGACAAGAAACATAGCTTAAGCTGTATTGCATGGAAACATCGACACATCAATCAAGAAGTCGTTAAATCTAAATTCTCGCCATCTATTGGGAATGAGGGAACATTTTGGGGTATTTAGAAAAAATCAAGTGTGTTATAGGTCAAATATGCACTTCTCCGTCCGTGATCACTTTGAGTTGTCGATCACACAAAAGGACAACTTGGATTGAAGAGCATGATGACCTCAGATGAGACCTTGACCTGATTCACCTCTTTGCAAGCTGGAAAAACCCTAAAAAACACCATATTTTGACATGGGCGCTACTCTACTTCAATAAACCAGCGCATATGCCCTACTCCAGTGTACAATAGTAGCACACACCTCCTTATGGGCGCTACTCCTCTTCAATAGACTAGCGCACAACATTTAAAAAGTGACAAACGCTAGTATTTAATGTTGTAGTCACGCCCTGGGCGCTACTCCACTGTGAAATAGTAGCGCACATATTAAAATATGATCAAAAAAATATTAATTTGACGAATGGGATTAGTTGCAGTTGGTTTCCCAACTTCCCCAACTTCTCTTTCAACCACCTCTCGACTTGAACTGCCTACCTTGTCCTATAAATACAAGGAGGATTGAAGAGAGGGGTTAGACATTTTAGACATTAAGACATAAGAGCCATAGAGAGACTCTTCTATATGAGAAGCTTGTATTGAAGGAGGTTATGCTGGAGGAATTCTGAAGTCAGAGAGGAGCAGGAACCTAGGATCAGGTTACATGAGCATGCTGCAAAGTCAGGTATACTTTTTATCATTCATCTACTTTTGACAATAAAAGGTTGAAACATCTTTCTCGTTCCAAATCAAATGCTTAATGGACTATGTGTTTGTTTGGATGATGTTGGTTAATGCTTGATGTTTGAATTACTTGTCAATTCCATCATTATTATAGTGGCCAAGATACACTGAGAAAGGTCTTTGTGTTGCAAGTTTATCAAATGGGAGATTGAACTGAGGATCGAGTGCAAGGTTGAACAAAAGCTAGGATCAAACTTCGTTCATAAGGTATGTCCTCGAGGTCTCTAATCTATTTCCATTTACAAACGCTTTTGTAATGCAATCAGTATGTTTACCTGTCACCCCCTTAAGTTGATAGTGTCCATTTCCTCACTATAGGGTAGTATTTCCCGCCAATAGACTGGCGACTCCGCTGGGGAGGTTGTTTTTCTACTCTAGGAAACCCTTCTTGATTGTCTTTCCAGTACTTCTTAACCCCTTTAATCTTCTGAGAAGCCCTGTAGGTATCCCCTGCTTGCTTCTCTCTGCTTGATTCAGTGTTTTTTGCATCTTTTCAAAGTTAGTTTTTGACTCTTTAAGACCTGTGCGCTACCCTACTGTACATACAGTAGCGCCCAGGCGCTAGTTTGTCTCTATACAGTAGCGCACACCATGGGGTCTTCACTAGAAGGCAATATAATACCACGTTCATTCATATTACAGTATTAAATATTCATGAAAACCTAAAAAGTATATTGCTTATATATTAAGGGGCAAAGGGTTTTTTTATTTAATGTAACAATACAAAAATACTTTGGGGTCCTTTTTATATGGGCGAGATGACAAATATCTGCCAAATGGAGATGGCAAGATCACAGGCAGATGAGAAATCGGGTTGAGGAAAGGCTCGGGCTTACCAGTACGCAAAGAAATCGTATCTTCAGGCCAAGGGTTTCATGGTGAATTGGGTTTCCAGTAGATCATAGTCGAGAGACAGTGGTCATTGACAAGTAATTGTTACCAATAGCACTCAGCTAGTTGTTACCAATAGCCGTGGGAGGCTCTAAGCCTCTAGGGCCTATTATAGGCCCTCGATAGGCCTTGGGGGCTTGAATACCCAACCACTTGTTCCTATTATAGGCATTGGGAGGTTTAGTTAGCCTCCTAGAGCTTGTTACAGGTCCCAGGGGCTTGGATACCTAGCCCACAACAGGCTTAGTTAGAGATTGGGGAACTGCAACATACAATCTAAATGTTGTAATATGTGCATTGGCTCTAGTGACATACAAGAAGTGATCTCCTATCTCTTCATTAGACCATTAGGTGTTTCAAATCATAATGATATGTGGTTGAGTAATTTCATTGTGGGTGAAGTAATGTGCATCCACAATATACATCGAAAGAAGCAAAGTGCATTGTAGAATGCATGTGGGGTCATAAGAGGGGTATCATATCAATATACTAGGTAGAAATATAAAGGGGTATAAAAAATGTTAATAAAAAAATTGATACATACAATATCTAGTGAAAATAGGGGTTTTTTTAAATTGGCAAGGCATATTGGGAGGGGGTTAAAAAAATGATTTTGGAAGGTATTTTCCAATATTTAGTGAAATTAGGGGTATTGTTTCATATGCCACGAACGAACGCGCTATGATAGCGGTTTATTGAGTGAAGGCCCCGTGGCGCACACCTCCCCTTGGGCGCCGATTTCCCTACTGCACAGTAGGGCACATACCTGTAGCTTTCTGTCTGAGGTAGGGTTGAGTTTTCTGCCTTTTTGGGTGGGTTTCTGACTTTGTTTTAGGTCTCCTTGACTGATCTTTGAGGTCTGTAACTCTTCTTTGAGTCTCAGTACCCTTCTTTGAGTCTTTTTGTCATCTTTAGGTCACTTGTTGACTTGTGAAGTGTTTGGTTCATTCGTGACTTTTTTTGGAGACTAGGCATTGTTCCTTATTGAACACGATTGCTTATCTTTACGCTGATTGTGTGTTGTTGACTTACAAACTTGTGTGCTTCGCATTTGTTGTTTGTTGCAACACTTGTTTTCTCTTGAGGTATCTTATCCTTTGTTTTAGGGTTTTGATCCGTTTTGGAGTCTTTGGGGTGTCTTCCAAACTTTTTGAGTTCCAACATTTCTTGACTTCATTGTCTTTTCCAGTATCAAGTGAGATTGGAGTACTTTAGTTTGCTTCATCTTTCAGTCTTTGTGTCAGTAGGGTGGTTGTTAGTTTGCTTGCCTACCAATTGCTTGGCTTAGTGGTCTGGTTAGGGTTTGGTGCTTGGGGACATTCCTCTTGATCTTGATTTCCAGTTCGGAGCATCTTTCCTCTTTGTTTTCTTTCCGTTTTGCTTCCGAGTGTGAGGGTTTTTTCTTTTGAAAAAACTTGTAGGACAAGTCTTTGTCGAACCATTGTTTTGACAGCTGTGAGCTTAGGAGCCTTTTTTCCATACTTACACATCTTGTATCAGTCTTATTTGCTTCCTACTTTAAAGTTCTTTTTCGTTCATAATAACAGAAAAAGCAAAAATGTTGGTAGCTTAAGAATAATGAGGCTTATATCATTTGCAAAATAGCATAGTTTATTTTGTTCAGAATTTCAAAAGAAAACAAAAAAGAAAATTTGTTTAGATTTGCTCAGTTTTCAATTTAGAAAGAACATTAAATGAAAAAATAAAAAGTTTTGTTGTTGAAAGTTATAATTTATGCACTTTGCTTTCCTGTCGCAACCACACCACATAATGCACTACCTTTTGAGTAAAAAAGAAACCCTAAATTTTTTTAATAAAATTAAATAGCAACAACTTTTTTTTTACGGATACACAACACCAACTAGTCTTGGTTAGGATCTTGGGTTTAAAACACCTTAAACCACCCAAGATCACACATTACGCAAAAATCGTAGTTCGACTATCACATGTAAACCCACTTCATTCAAAGCTTGCTTGGGATCTATGCAGTAGGTCTTGTGAGATTAGATTGTTGGGAATACTCCTCCTACTTTCTATTTCGAGCATATACCAGGATTGGATTGCGTTTGGGGACTCTTTTGAGTTTCGGGCTCAGTTACCCTGCCCACGCCTTCTGATTCGACCAGAGACTGTTCCCCCAGGAGTTTTCGGTGTGGTGGTATCCTTAGTATCTGACCATAGGATCATACACAAGTGATGGTGGAGGGTATATCTGTTGTTCCTAGGACAGACGTGGGAGGAAACCCCTTGCAGGTCTTTGGGAGGGAAGTTAAGTGATTCCAGCGATTGCACCCTTAGTCATTGTATTGTGGACCTTGGGTAACTGTTCTTCATCCTTCGTTGATCTGTTCTGGGCCCTCATCATCCCAGACTCTTCTCCGGAAGGCATCTTGTTTGACTGGTTTGAATACTTAGGACTTTTTTAGTGGTGTGTTGTTTGCCCCCTAGTCTTAGTGGCCACTAGGTTTTTTTAGTTTTATTTTTTTACAATCGTGGAAGACCAAGAACTTCGTAGGTCGAGAAGGTTACAAAACCTTCCCCCACTTAGAGCAGAACCACTATCGCCAGCTAGACGAAAGAGGGTAGACTCCAGCGTTCCTTTGGAAACCACTGGTGAAATAGAAATTCCTAAAGAACTACAACCTGCAACAGAAAGACCTGAAACAAAGGTTCCTGAGGAACCACAACCGGGGACTCCAGATCAACAAACTTTTAATACAATTGAGATTGAGGATATCACTTCTGGTGAATTCAGTACTCCTTTTAATCCTCCTCTGACTAATGTTAGAAATCCACTGCTGATACCCGTTGGTTTCTAGCAACCTGATTATAGTGCATATCATTTCACACCTGAGCATTTTATGCCTAATACAGGAGGTGAACTGGGAGTTCCACAGACTCCCACAACAGGTATGAACACAAATACTGTAAATCCTCCTCCCACTACTACACCGAGTTCGGCACAGACAACTTCTGTTTCGACTCCGTCCTTCAGCTTTAACGTCGGTACCTTAGGCATGCCGATTTCAACAACTATGGCATCTTCCTCTACACCCACTTTTGGACCTAGCAGTACAATGAATCTTGTTCCACTGCCTGTGACTCAACCGTTGTATCACATACCCAGTACTTGGATTCCCGCACCTACTGTAGGGCTAAATGCTTCTGCAGCTGTGCCTGTCATGAGTACCATGACTGCACCGTCTACGTCAGCTACCACTGGTTTTAACAACTTTGCAGGCTATAACATGAATCAAGGTAATATGCCTACAGGAAACACCCCTTTTTCTTTATTTTCGGGAGGAGGAGGTAACATTTTTAACAAGCAATATGGCGGGGCTAACACCCAGCCACAGTGGACGAACCCATAGAGCACTAACCCACTTTCATATGGGTGGGAGAATTTCAATAATACTTTCGCGCAACAACAGATGGCAGGGGGCAACTCTTACCAGCAGATGGCTGGGGGAAACCCCTACCAGCAAATGGCCAGGGGAAACCCCTACCAACAGATGACTGGGGGCAACCCCTACCAGCAGACGACCGGGGGCAACCCCTACCAGCAGTTCACGGGTCAAACTATGGGTGGTTCCCCCTTTATGACCCCAGCTTATCAGATTCCATCTTACAGGCCTCGTTTACCGTTTCTGGCAACTCTAAATTTTCCAGACCTTTTCAATTTGACAAACAATCCAGTATATCACAACACCACATGGCCACCTGTTCCTACCAAATTACTTTCGGACATTCCAAAATTCGAAGGAAAAACTGGCAAGGACCCTGGTGATCATGTCACTACTTTCCATTTATGGTGTTCCTCGAACTCATTAAACGAAGATTCCATTAGGTTGAGACTATTCCAAAGGACCTTAACTGGTGTTGCAGCCAAATGGTACATTGAGTTGCCTGCTGCCACATTCTTTAACTTTTGGGATCTCGCGACTGTTTTTCTGAACCACTTCCAACTTCCCCTTCGGTATGATGCCGGAACAGACCTTTTGTCTACATTTAGACAAAATAAGGCCACTCACTTATCTGATCACATTCAGGAGTGGCGGAGACGGAAGAGGCTCCGTAAAGCCAACATACCTCCAGAATTCTTGCTTGAGTGGTATTTGAAATCACTCCTTCCTTATATTTCTAAGGAAGTAGCCACTTCTGGAGTGTCTACAGAGGAAGAATCCATTTTACGGACCCAACAGCTAGACCTTGTTTATGCACAATCTGGGTTACTTTATGAAATCATACCTGAGGCACCGCGATCAAATACTGATCTGAGTAGACCTAAACCTGGACCACATGCTGACGGCATAGTGGGTTCAGTTGATTCTGGAGCCTTCGAAGCATTGACCAAGCAGGTTCATGCCTTATCTGTCAAACAATCGACTACAGAAGTTACTTCCGTCACAACCTCTCCTTCTACTTCTGAATCTGTAAACCAGGTTCAAAACAATCAAAAGGGCCCTCGGCAGCCCAATAACAAAAAGAAGGGCAAGAAATGAGAGGGAAACCATCAAAAGCCCCAAAAAGAGAATGCCGAGGAGGGTAACAAAGAGAAGAAGAAGGTTAAGTTCCCTTGTAAACTTTGCAAGCAGGACCACCTCACTCACCAATGCCCTCTACTCGAAGAAGCCCATAAGCTACTTCAAGAAAAGAAGCCTGTCGTACTTAAAGATCCATTCCCTAAGGGGCAGGGTTCAGCTTCTGGCACCTCCAATACTGGGGGCACCACACATGCTTCGATTGATCAAAATTTTATTAACATGGTTAGCTTGGATGCACTCTTACAAACGAGAGCAAGGAATTACACCCCGGATGCACAGAAGAAGGATAAGGAGATTCCAGAATCTTCCACTCCACTCCACATACCTGTGGACCGACTTCCCAAGATCCCGAAAGGTGTCTTGAAGCGGGCATCGCACAATCCCAACACTCGGGCTGCTTCCAACTACAACATGGTTGAAGATCTATCCCAGACCCCTTGTGCTATGTCTACCTTAGAAGTCTTGCAAAGTTTTCCTTTACAATGAAATGCACTTTTGGCAGCTATTGGAAGTATGGAATCATCTAACATGTCTGCGGGATTTGATATGGCTGATATCAAATACTTGTTGCCGTATCATGTTGCCCTTCAGATAGAAGTCGTCCATGGCCCAATGACCATCAAGCGAGCTGTCGTAGATGAGGGCACGTCTACATGCGTAATGTCAATTTCCTGTTGGAAAGATTTGGGTTCTCCCGAGTTAGCCCCTTCTAACACACTGCTTACTGCATTTGATGGCAAGACTTTCCGTCCACACGGAGTTTTGCCATCATTTGATGTCACTTTGGCCGGTAAGACAGTTGCTGTAGAAGTAGAAGCTCTGGATGCTCCGCTTGATTACAACATGTTATTAGGCAGGAGTTGGATGTATGCCATGCGAGCTATTGCATTGGCAGTTTTTCGAGTTGTTATGTTCCCTTTTGAAGGTAAGGTCGTTACAGTTGATCAACTTTCTTTCACTCAGAGAAACAACTAGACTTCTTCGGAGTCCACGATTCCCTTAGTTGATCAAACCGCCCTAGTAAGCGAGAGTTTAGGAGCAGGGCTTTACGGGTCATTAATAGGCACGTTTGACCTACCCTCTCCTGTTCTTTTTATGCGTTCTGATGAAGGTTCATCTACCGAAACTTCCACGGTCGGTTCAAAGACTGATCTGTGGATCCTTCCTACTGAACCAGAACCAGCTGTGCCTGTAGTCGTTGCAGAGATAACTCATGAGGATTCACAACAACCTGCAACAGAACATATCCCGACTCCTTTGGTCTCTACCGAGTCGGATATGGACCCTTCTTTTGCACGATCAACGGACTCTACCCTCTCTCCTGATGATTTGGAAACAATTTTTCCTTATGACGAAACATTTTTTGAAGCCATGATAGGCCTGAGACAACCTTGGGAATATTTACACCCCAGGACCTATCTAGTTCTTGTTCTAAACCTGATAAAGAGAGGTGAGTTCCCTTCGAGACCCAGTGAGAATGTTGATTGGTCCTCTATCCTTTCCACTTCACAAGCTATTTTTGCCGAAGGGAATAGGACGAGTGCAGTGAGAACCATCCCCATTAACATTCCCACTGAAACTGGGGACACAGAACATATATTTATTGGAGCGGACTGTTATCTTGATGAGATCATTTCGTACACCAATCTGTTTAATGATTTCCGTGACATCTTTTCCCGACCGCATGAAGAGATCCCAGGCCTCGACCCTACTTGAAGGAGTCTTACGAGCATTCTTCTACCTTTACTTCGAGCTCGTTAAAAACGATAAGTAGGTTACAAGCATTCTTCTACCTTTGCTTCGAGCTCATTAAAAACAGTAAGTAGGTTACGAGCATTCTTCCACCTTTTCTTCGAGCTCGTTAAAAACAGTAAGGAGGCTATGAGCATTCTTCCATCTCTCCTTTGAGCTCGTTAAAAACAGTAAGGAGGTCACGAGTTTACTTTTTTGGACTCGTTAAAATTTTACGAAAAAGATTCCTATAGAGTTCTCTCTAAGCTCTTGTTAGACTCTTTAAATATGACAAGATTGCCGAGTAAAGTTGTCATTTCAAACTCGTTAAAGGATTTGAAACGACATCTACTCAGTTATAGAATTACCCCTTTTTTGGGCCTAGGTGGATAAATGACGGAAAAGGTATACTCTAGGTGTAATTTTGTATGCGCTAGAAGAGTTCTTCTTCCATTGTTTTATACTTTTTCGGGGGAGGAGACTAATATTACGAAAAAGGACCCTTCGGAGCCTTTCTTTAGGGTTTTCAGGCTCTGTAAACATGAAAACACCAAGCGAGCATTCACCTACTCGAGCTCGATGTGAAATCCACGAGAGGGTAAATAGAGGATTGTTTAAGTTTTTCAACTCTATAAACAAGAAAACACCCCCGAGCGCAGACCAATCCGGGCTCAATATAAAATCCACAGATAGGTGTAAAGAGGATTGTTTAAGTTTTTTAGACTCTATAAACAGGAAAACACCGACGAGCATTAACCTACTTGGGCTCGATACTAAAATCCACGAGTAGGTGTATGGAGTTATTGTTTAAGTTTTTCAAACTCCTTAAAATTGAAAACATCGGCGAGCAAGAATAGATCTCGGCTCGATATTAAAATCCAGAGATCAGTAATATAGAGTAATCTTCTATCTCTTCTTCGAACTCTGTAAACAATGAAGAAGGTCTTGAGTCTTCCTCCCATGGGCTCGTTAAACTTTTTACATGGTTGGATCTATTGAGTTTTCATTCTTTCTTGGACTCATTAAAACAACAAGAAAGGTATTCTTTTATCTAAAAAGAATAAGGGATGAGAAAGATGTGTCATATCTTTAGTGTCAAAGGCAGTTCAGTCAGTTCTATCCTTGAACACAGCACCTGCTTGAGTCTATCGTGTCGGTTGGGTTTAGTTTTTGACCTTAGGGTGAACCTGATCTCCGAGTTGTTTACTCCCCCGGTTGGTTATTTTTTCAACCATATGGAGGGTCTGTTAATGCCTCCTACATTACAGACTTATATCATTTTCCCCATCATGTTGAAAACTACCTAAGTCACTTTGTGTCGTGCTCACTGTTCAAGGATATACCTTGTGTCGGCCATTCTGCAGTTTACCTTGACCTCATGTGTCGGCCATCCTAGTGTCAGTCTTGTTATATATTACTCCATATCAGCTCATACAAGTTGAGTGTCTCTCGTGTTGGATGATGGAGAATGTCTTAAGGCCTCCCTTCCAACGGACTTCTTCTTATCGACATCAACTCATTTTGCTCTGGGAATGAAGTGTAGAGTTTTGGTTAGTACCTTGGAGATTGCAGTCACCAGTGGCAATTTTCCTCGCCGTTGAATTATGAGAATACATCAATGTCTCTTATTTGACAGGATCCTCAAGTGTTCGACTCCAAGTTCACTTATTCACACTTGTAGGATCGTACTAGGTACCTTGGGCCCCATCATCATTATCGGTGGAAGCTCTCGCATTTGTTAACAATATACATCAATGACTGGTAATCAAACGATACCCTCCATGTTCGACTGTCAGCTCATCTATTCACATGGTTAGGGTTTGTACCTTGAGTTGTTTTTGGATGAAGACCTTGGGATTTTGAGGACATCACCTCATTATGTTATCACCCAAGTTTCGCAAGACTGAGCCTCACGTATATTCGGCTCTCCATGAGACATAGATCCAGTTTTTTGTTATGGCTATGATCTCTCAGTTTGACATGGATCCACGCTTGTATTTCAAGTGGCCATGCTATATATACATCTCCTCGTTATGTATCGGAGATCATGTTGTATCACACTGCACATCTATATGATGTCAAGATTGTAATTGCTCGCTGACCTTGATCTTTGTTTCAGGTGTTCTTGTGACTTGGTTTCATGGTTCCTTGCTCCTCCTCTGGCTTTGGATTATAATGTATTTCGGCCATCGTTTCTCTCTGACCTCACACATTAGGGGGCATCTGTTATAGGTCAAATCTGCACTTATCCGTCTGTGATCACTTTGAGCTGTCGATCACACAAAATGACAACTTGGATTGAAGAGCATGATGACCTCAGATGAGACCTTGACCTGATTCACCTCCTTGCAAGCTGGCAAAACCCTAAAAAACACCATATTTTGACATGGGTGCTACTCTTCTTCAATAAACCAACGCATATGCCCTACTCCAGTGTACAATAGTAGCGCACACCTCCTTATGGGCGCTACTCCTCTTCAATAGACTAGCGCACAACATTTAAAAAGTGACAAACGTTAGTATTTAATGTTGTAGTTACGCCTTGGGCGCTACTCCACTGTGAAATAGTAGCGCACATATTAAAATATGATCAAAAAAATATTAATTTGACGAATGGGATTAGTTGTAGTTGGTTTCCCAACTTCCCCAACTTCTCTTTCAACCACCTCTCGACTTGAACTGCCTACCTTGTCCTATAAATACAAGGAGGATTGAAGAGGGGTTAGACATTTTAGACATTAAGACATAAGAGCCATAGAGAGACTCTCTATATGAGAAGCTTGTATTGAAGGAGGTTATGCTGGAGGAATTCTGAAGTCAGAGAGGAGCAGGAGCCTAGGATCAATTTACATGAGCATGCTACAAAGTCAGGTATACTTTGTATCATTCATCTACTTTTGACAATAAAAGGTTGAAACATCTTTCTCGTTCCAAATCAAATGCTTAATGGACTATGTGTTTGTTTGGATCATGTTGATTAATGCTTGATGTTTGAATTACTTGTCAATTCCATCATTATTATATTGGCCAAGATACGCTAAGAAAGGTCTTTGTGTTGCAGGTTTATCAAACGGGAGACTGAACTGAGGATCGAGCGCAAGGTTGGACAAAAGCTAGGATCAAACTTCGTTCATAAGGTATGTCCTCGAGGTCTCTAATCTATTTCCATTTACAAACGCTTTTGTAATGCAATCAATATGTTTACCTGTCAACCCCTTAAGTTGATAGTGTCCATTTCCTCACTATAGGGTAGTATTTCCCGCCAACAAAGTGTAAGGGATGTCTGCAAGATTTTCCTGAGACGAAGGCTAAGCATGCTGCATCTTGTAAAGCATTTGTTAAGATTCAATATGCTAAGACAGAAAATATCATCATCACATTCCATTTCACAACAATAGCATATACAGGATCACTGAAAGAACAACAAGCACAGCATAAACACAAGAGACATAGATTTATCCTGGGAAACCCTCATGGGGAAGAAAACCCAACAAAGCTTCCTCAATATAGATGACCAGCAAATACAAAGATGTAAACCTCAACCATGAGCTCCTTCTCCTCCATAGCAGATCTCTTCTATGAAGAACTTGCAATAATTAATTAATGAAAACACACGATATAGCAGAAATAATAGAACTCAGAATCACTTTTATATTGATCGCAGGCCACTTTGAGGGGGCAACCTCCTTTGAGCAAGCTCAATACAAATAACTTCACGGTACCTTCATTGGTCTCAACACAAACTTATATACTAAGTCTAAGTGCCAATACCATGGGTCAATACAAACCATGGGCCAATACAAAATATGGATCAACAATTACTACGGGACGACTTACAAAGCATATGCGTCCAACAACAATATACTAACAAAGTAAATAGAAGGGTTGACGTGGTTTCTTAACATCCCCTCTCCCTTAGAAAAAGCTTTGTCCTCAAAGCTTTAGATGTGGAAATTGATTCATAATCTAAAGGAGTGGTTCCCCTGTAGCATCCTCGGGTTGCATTCCGGGCCACTTACGCCTTGTGAGTTTCAAGGAGGGTTGCTTGAAAGGATGTAGACGAAGAAGAACCATATCAGCTGTGTGAAAAGTGCGCTCAGAAGGGTACTGATCGGCTTGTTGTTTCAGTCGAATTCTTGCCATGTGAAGATTGTCCTGCAGAATGAGAAGAATTTGATCGCGGTTTCGAAGAACCGAGTCAATTGCCTGAACTGGGGAGCTGCTGAGGGTGTATGGAAGAAGAATTGGCGGTGCCTGTCCATAGACTACTTCATATGATGTCCTTTTAGATGTGGTATTGTACCACTGGAGTGCTTCTAGGAAATCCATAGAAATAGTTGTCCAAATCTGTGTAGGGATAGGAAAGGGTTCGAGCAGTCCCGAAAGGAGTTTCGTTTCACCCTTGTTGTCCTGGCAAGTATCACAGTCATCCACCATCTGTTGAATTGTCATTTTCAGTCCCTACCAAAAGAAGTTACATTGTTCCTGGTCATACATTTTGAGGAACCTAGAGTGCCCTGCTGATGAAGAAGCATGGAGTGCATAGAAGAGATAGCCCTGTTGAACAGATTGCAACCAATTTGGAACAAGCAGAGAAATAGCTGGAAGAGAAACTGGGTCATCAAATGTGCGAGAAGGAGCATCTGCCACCATATTTTCCTTACCCTTCTTCTAAGTGATTGCATAGGCATAACCCATGAGTTGGATAACCCATTTCAGGTGTGTTGGGGAGGAGACCCATTGTTCCAGGAAATTTTCCAAACTCTGGAGATCATACTTGATGCAGAAATAATTCCCTAATAGGTATGGTGGCCACTTCTATACTGCATGCAAAATAGCCATCATTTCCTGCTGAGATGTAGATGCGGCTAAATTCTTACCGGAAAGGTCTCTTGAAGGCAACAAGTCCACTGGTTCAGCAAGGGCACCTACATATCGATAAAAGGAAGTAGGGGAGACCATTGATCAGTGCATCTGAATAGAATGGAGTTGAACGATGACACCATGTGAATTCTTCTTAAGGATATTTTCCAAGCGATGTGAACTGATGATGCGGAGAGACCCTTGTTGTAAGCCCTTAAATTTGTGTTGTTTCCCATTGACTGAAAACTGCATCCAAAGTTCAGCAAAATCCCATAAGATGGGGCCAAGTGTGCGTAACCATTGAATGCCCAAAACCACATCACATCCGCCTAAGGACAAGGCAAACATGTCAGAGCGCAGGTTATAATCTTCCAGAGAGATATGCACATTGTGACACTTTCCCTTGCAAGGTAAGGTGCCCCCACTGGAAACCATGACTTCAAAGTTGGAGCAAGGATGGACAAAAAAATTAGCATGTTTGGCGATCCAAGGGTCAATGAAGTTATGAGTGCTACCAGAATCAATGAGTATTGTAAGAGGAAGCTTCTTGAAGTAACCCCTAACCTGCATTGTTTGGGGGGTGGTGACGCCGGATAAAGCATGGAGAGATATCTCTGGGTGGTCTTCCTGAGATGGAAGGTCAATAGGTGGCTTTTGAATGTCGACCTGATCATCCAGTGTATCTGGAGCCTCTTCACCAACTTCAGAGGCGGGCAGAGAATCCACATCCAAGAGATAGAGCTTTTGTTGAACACATCTATGTCCCCAAGTGAATTTTTCATCACAATTATAACAAAGCCCGTTTTCTCTACGTGCCTGCATCTCTGTTTCGGACAAATGCTTGATAGAAGTTGGTCAAGGAGCTAGCGATATGGGAGGTCGTTGAGAACCCATATTTCAGAAGGGAACAAAAGTGGGTTTGGAGCGCTGTTGGGCCGCAATCTTGTCTTCTGCCAACTTCACCAACCCCAAGGCTTCCATCATTGTGTTGGGACAGAACATTTTGACCTCTGAGCGGATTTCATCCTTAAGACCACTGATAAAACAACTTATGTAGAAGTCATCAGACAATCCTTCTGTGTGGTTGGCTAGTTTCTCAAATTCTGTCTGATACTCTCTCACAGTGTCAATTTGACAAATTTTAGTGAGTGCTCCGATGAAGTCATCAAAAGCACTAGGACCAAATCGTTGCAAAAGGAGTTGGCAAAAATCTGTCCATTTTGGCTTGTCATGAGCCTTGATGTACCAACGGTACCATTGAAGGGCTTCTTGTTCCAAATGAAAGGATGCAAGTGGAACTTTTTGGACATCAAAAGTATTATGCAGATTGAAATATTGTTCTGCACGATAGATCCATCCAGTCGGGTCAGTACCATTGAAACGAGGAAATTCAAGCTTCGGACCACGGAAAGTGCTGGAAGAAGAGAACCCATTGGCTGCAGAAGATTCTTGCTGTCGGTTATTGTCCATGGCTGAATACTGAAGATGGAGGCTAAGAAATTTTTCATCCAGATCTTGGAATTTGGTTTGGATGGCTACAAGTGCTTCCTCCATGGTTTGTGCTCCTGCGCGGGTGACAACCATAACCAGGAGTTTTTTTTTTTTGGGGGGGGGGGAATGGATAGAAAAACACAAACAAAGCTTATTTAGTAAAGGGAAATTTGGGTTTGGGAAAAACTTGGATGGGTAATTGGGGTTTGAATAGGTTTTGGACACTTTCTGATGGGCAAGGAAGCAAAAAATGAGGATTTCAGAAGCAGGGTGAAAGAATGAGAAAATTTGTCAAAGAGGGACAAAGAAGCAAAAATAGGGAATGAACACGGTGGCAAAATTTGGAGACGAGTGGGTGAAAATTGAAGAAGTTATGGCAAACCCTAAAAATAAACAAATGTGAGATTTCTGGCTTTGGGAAGTAGAAGTTGGGATAGGGTCCTCAGGAATGAAATATGTAGAATGGGATTGCAAGGGTGTCCGGGAAGTTTCAAGAGAAACATAGTTAAAACAAGGGAGATATGGCGAAAAAACAAAATTTTATACTCTTTCAGATAAGGGAGACAGGGAGATTTTTTTTTTCTCCAGGAATGGATCTGCAATGGCGCGGAAGGGATCAGAAACAGATAGATATGCAACGACGCTGAAGGGATCGGTAACTGATGGATTTGAAACGACGCCGAATGGATAAAAAACGGTTGGATCTGAAACGACCGGATCTGGAACGACTGTCAGAATGGATCTGAAATGGCTCGGAATGGATCTGAAATGGCTGGATCTAAAATGGCTCGGAATGGATCTGAAACGACGTGGAAGGGATCAACGACAATTCAAATCAAAATAGATAGGGACCCCAGGTATGTGCGACTTCCTAACAGTTCAGGGGTTTCACTCGGCCACCAATGCTATCTAACGGCTTGCGTATTGGGGCAATACCCCTCACTCCACGGCTCAGGTAAAAATGATAACCACTTTGCCACAAATGACAACTCTTGGTTTACCTCAAACGAACTAGTCAATTTGGTAGGTGTCGTTGCCCTTTTCGCTGGCAGGTCCTCTCAATGGGCCAGCTACTTTGGGGTTTCTGTGATACTCCTCACAATGAATTTTAGGGCTTATGCCCAAGTACTTCCCACAATTAAGCGGATAGGGATTATTCCTAGATCCGAACTTGCAACAGATGCGAATTTTTTTTGTTGTTGCAAAAATTCCACCCAACGAGCCCAAGAAAGTGCTCTAATACCAGATGTGAAGAACCTGCAATAATTAATTAATGAAAACACACGATATAGCAGAAATAATAGAACTCAGAATCACTTTTATATTGATCGTAGGCCACTTCGAGGGGGCAACCTCCTTTGAGCAAGCTCAATACAAATAACTTCACGGTACATTCATTGGTCTCAACACAAACTTATATATTAAGTCTAGGTGCCAATACCATGGGTCAATACCATGTGTCAATACAAACCATGGGCCAATACAAAATATGGATCAACAATTACTACGGGACGACTTACAAAGCATATGCGTCCAATAGCAATATACTAACAAAGGAAATAGAAGGGTTGACGTGGGTTCTTAACATCTTCCTCACTTATGCGTTAATCACAAGTGAGTGTAGTGTATGTTAAATGAGGAACACACCTCCTCTATTTATACATAACTCTGACTTGACTTTTACACTAACTAGGTCGGCCCCAACTTAATCACTTAACATAATGTGGCAGGGCCAACCCCACTAGGGTGGTCTAATAACCCCTTTAACCCACATGACTCATACAGGGCCGACCCCCACTAGGGAAGTCTAATAACCCAAGTTACCATATTCTCCACGAAGGAATAAAACATCTCTGGATATTCAATAAGGTCTTCACGGATGAATAAAACATCTCCGGAATAATAAAGTACAAATATAATATTCTTAGAAGTTACAATATTTCAACACTCCCCCTTAACGAGAAGCATATTATAACAACATCTGCAAGAGCAAGGAGTCATCAACTACATCATACATGATACATCTATAAATCATTGGAAGCTTTCTTTATACATCATCAGTAACTCAAGCAGTTACTGGAACATCTTCAATACTGGAACATCAACATCTTCATTACTGAATCTTCATCTTCTGCAGCACTTGAACAACTACAGTAACATCATCATTTGGATCACTCGATCAACAGCCTCATCGTCTGGATCTACCGATCAACATCATCATCTAGATCCTCACGATCAACAACATCGTGATCTAGGTCATCACGATCAACAACATCGTCATCTAGATCATTACGATCAACATCATCGTCATCTAGACCATCACGATCAACAACATCGTCATCTAGACCATCACGATCAACAACATCATCATGTCCATCATGATTAATAGCATCATCATCTAGACCATCACGATCAACAGCATCGTCATCTAGACCATCACGATCAACATCATCGCCATCTAGATCATCACGATCAACAACATCGGCATCTAGATCATCATGATCAACATCTAGATCCTCTCGATCAACAACATCAACATAGAAGCATACTCTGCAATGTACAAGATCCTATTATGGGATGATCAATCCCTCTCACTTTAGGACACAGGTCCAAGGATGATACAATCCTGATCTGCTTACAGGATGATCGATCCCTCTCAATTTAAGACATCTCTCATGTCTATGGATGATGCAATCCAGATCAACTTATAGGATGATCAATCCTTATCTCTTTATGACACCTCACCATGTCTAGGGACGATGCAATCCCGAATCAACTTACATGATGATTAATCCTTATCACTTTAAGACATCTCACCATGTCTAGGGACGATGCAATCCTGAATCAACTTACAGGATGATTAGTCCTTATCACTTTAAGACATCTCACCATGTCTAGGGACGATGCAATCTCGAATCAACTTACAGGATGATTAGTCCTTATCATTTTAAGACATCTCACCATGTCTAGGGACGATGCAATCCCGAATCAACTTACGGGATGATTAGTGCTTATCACTTTAAGACATCTCACCATGTCTAGGGACGATGCAATCCCGAATCATCTTACGGGATGATTAGTCCTTATCACTTTAGGACATGAGTCCAAGGACGATGCAATCCTGATCCACTTACGGGATGATCAATCCCTATCACTTTAGGACATGAGTCCAAGGACGATGCAATCATGTCACGTACATTTTGAACCAAATGCTCAGGGACGATGCAGTCCTATCATGTACATTTTGAACCAAACGCTCAGGGATGATGCAGTCCTATCATGTACATTTTGAACCAAACGCTCAAGGACGATGCAGTCCTATCATGTACATTTTGAACTAAACGTTCAGGGACGATGCAGTCCTATCATGTACATTTTGAACTAAACGTTCAGGGACAATGCAATCATATCACGTCCACTAGGGACCACTTTCTCAGAGACATATGTCTACGGATCTCTTTTAGGACATGTGTCCAGGGATGATACAATCCCACCTCATGCACTTAGACAAAATCTAAGGACCATATATCGACCTCATCGTTGGAACCAGTAACATCATCATTGGAATAGGTAACCTCATCATTGATACAAGTATCCTCGTCATCGATACAAGTATCCACATCATCAATACAAGTATCCTTGTCATCAATACAAGTATCCTCATCATCGATACAAGTATCCATATCAATATAGTATCCACATCATCGATACAGTATCCTCATCAATACAGTATCCACATCAACGATACAGTATCCTCATCAATAGAGTATCCACATCAACGATACAGTATCCACAAAATATCATTATTGACCATATAAATCCCCCTTTCGAGGAGGGTCCTTCTAAACTACACCAAGCTTGTCTCAGAAATACTCAAACTCTTCTCAAGACAGAGGTTTGGTCAATACATCAACAACTTGTTCGTCAGTGCTCACATACTCGAGCTTGATATCTCCTTTTTGCACCATACCCCATATATAGAAATATCGGATCTCTATGTGCTTTGACTTATCATGGAACATTGCATTCTCTGTCATCTTGATACAACTCTAGTTGTCACTTAGGATCACAGTAGGGTCCATCTCTAAGTTAAACAATCCTGATAACAACTTCTGAAGCCATACCGCTTCACAACTAGCAGAGCAAGAAGCTATATATATATTCCGCTTCAGCTATGCTGAGAGCCACACTTGAATGCTTCTTGCTAAACCACGAGATCATGGCAGATCCCAGACAATAACATCCACTCGATGTGCTCTTCCTGTCTGATACACTTCCAGCCCAATCAACATCTGTGTAGCCATACAATCTGAAATCATGATCTCCAAGATAATATAGACCAAAGTCTATCGTACCCTTCAGGAACCTCATCACATGCTTTGCAGCTTTTAAGTGAACACGTCTAGGTTCCACTAGATACTGCCTCAAGGTGTTCACAACAAAGCATATATCTGACCTAGTATTCATCAGATACATTAATGAACCAATAATATGTCTGTACAGAGTTACATCCACTAACTCTGATGAGTCATCTACTAACAGCTTCAAGTCGGAACCCATGAGAGTGGCCATGGTTATACATTCCAACATATCAAATCTTCTCAAGATTTCCACAGCATACTTTCCCTGGTTGAGAAAGATTCATTTTGAGCCTTGCCATACTTCCAGACCTAGGAAGTAATGCATCAATATGAGATCTTTCATCTCAAATTGTGTAGCTAGCTTCTTCTTGCTTTCCATGATCTATTTCTCATTCCATGTTAGAAAGAGATCATCCACATATAATAATAGTATCATCCATAACCTTAAGGTAAAGGTTAGGATCAACTTTACTTTTGGTAAAGCCCAAGCTTGTCAAGAAGCTATCAATTCTCCCTCTTTGACTGAACATCATTCCTACTCTGAGTGATCTTCTGCATATCTATCCGTGCCATCTCTCATCAGATGGGTCTACTGATATGAGCCTCAAGATCATTCGAACTCTTTGGTGAGTTCCTTCTTGCATCCATGTCATCTGTATATAGAAACCATCTTCAACCTTGTAGCAAAGGTTGAAATCTGCATCACCCATGGTGATCATTAAGCTCATCAAATGACTATCGATCCTGGGTACCCGTACAGATCCTGATTCACACTTCTTCTTCAATTACACCATTAAGAGAATGGTCTTATCTAGCCAGTCGTCATGATCCTCTTCCTCTTTCTAAGAGAATCTTCTAGCCACGAGCCTTCTATAGTATGTTTGATTTGTAAGTCTTCTCATCCATCACTTGTTCGGTATTCATCAGTCTTCATGATCTTTCCTACAAATCAAAGTTAATTACATGATTAGTAATACTTCATAATCATCAAATCATGTTGACATGATAATCTATTATGCATATAGATATGATTCACATAGTTATGCAACTATCTTGACCAATACTTTGGCACAACACTTTTCCATATCCTGTATGCATACAGTGGTTATCTAGATGCCTTCCATCTCTACCAGAACATACTATCAAAAGTGTGCACAGCTCTCAGCATGTCAGCAAAGAGGTTTCATTCTAAATAAACAACAATGAAATGTTTGTCCAACTTACCAATCATATGCATATTAGTAGTATACTGTTCAATGCTATATGAATGCTTACACTCAGCATGATATATTCTAGGAATACAAATATGCATACAACTATTACGAGCAATATCATTTACTATTTCAGAGATTCAAATAACAACTCAAATACTTATCTTTTATGTTTGTGTGGTTGCCTCCCACTTCTATATGTCTTTGAACTTCTATTCATTATGCACCACTATGCATGCTTAAGTGTGCACTAGTGTCATCCTCATGATCTCATACATATACATACATTCATTAGTATAATTTTAATACTATCAAAACATTATAAACTTAAGTATGTATGGTCATGATCATTTCATACATAGGTATACTAAGATCCTAACACAGTAGGATTCTAACATGATATAGGAAAACATACCTGGATTATCATGCTTGGGTATGTCTTAACATACCCAAACAATATCTTCTTTGTTCTCTTCAATGATTTAGAGACCTTGTGCTAGAACCTGCATATCTCATAAGTTAAGCATAGTAGAACAAAGTCATACATACCTTGTAAGTAGTTCTTTTATGTGATCAAAGACTATGGATGAGTCTTTGTCTTTATGTCATCATGGTCATAGAACTTGATTTGTCTTTCTTGATGTACCTGTATCTTGTTAGCAGACAACATCATCCTCATAAAACACCACAAGTGCATTAGTACAATCATATAACCCTAATCAATGAATGTCTTCTATCATTCACATGCATTCATACTTTTACTATGGTGATAAGACAATTCTAAGATTAATCAAGATTGTACTGACCTAAACTTAATCATGAACAGATTTCAACACATACCTGTATCTCCTTAAGTCATACCTGTCGAGATTTATTGTAGTCTTCTTATGTAAGGCCTTAGCCTCATCTCCCCCTGAAACTGGAACTTCTTCACTTATGTAGGTGTCCAATTTTCTTCTAGGATTAACTCAATCCACTTTGATTTGCTGAGACTGGATCTGGAGCTGGATTAGGGTTTGTCAGAGAAACCCTAAAAATTTAAACTTTGAATTTTAAACTTCTGAATGGATGGAAAGATGTAGATTTCTGAGCTGATCAAGCTGGTATACTTCAATTTTGAAAACTGCAAAATTTGACCCCTCAAAATTGCCTTTGAAAGTTCTGGATTCACTGGATAGGACCACGAACTAGGGTTTGATAAAGCCCACCCTTATGCCCAATAAAAAGGTTCGATCCAAAGCTCTAAACTTCAATTTTTTTGAGGAGCTTCCAGCCGTGGTCACAGATTTAAAAAATTCCAACTTGTATAGAAGCCCTAATTTTCTGCCTTTCTGATCAAAATCCCGAACTAGGGTTTGATAAAGCCCACATTTCTGGCCAACCAAAAATTTCGATCTTGGTCTCTAAATTTTGATTTTGATGAGGAGCATCCAGCCGTGGTCTCCGATTCCAAGAATTTCAACTTTCTCTGAAACCCTAATTTCCCATAGCAGTGACGATTCAAGAATGAAGGTGCTCAAAATCCAAAACTATTTTGACAAAAATATGCACCTGATTGTTTCTAGTGTAACTCTGAAATTACAAATCCATAGGTTCTGAAACTTCTCCCTGTGGTAGCCCGACCTGTCCTCTTTCCAACCCCACAGGTCTGACCTCAATTGGATTATCTGAGAGATATTTATGCCAAGTGTCGCAACGTGACTTGTTTATGGGATAAAACAAGAGAGCGAACTTGTATGGCGTGCCACGTGTCACTGGTTCAATTTCGGCCTCTGAAAAAAGTTACTTGAGAAACTACAATCGGTGCTCTACCTGTCACTTTTTACGAAATTTCATTTGGAGCTTCCTAGCCCAAGTTGTGACCTTTTTTCCTAGGTCACCTGTTTATGACTGAGATCTGGAAAAGGCAGAAACCCTAACTTGCACTGATCATAACTCACAAAGTACAACGAATCTGAGGTTGTCCTTTGGACACAAGGTACATGGGGATGTTATCTATGACTTGTAAAGGTTTCAAATCCTGAAACTTCTCCAAAATGGATTTATAGCGAAAGTTCCACAATGACTGGTTTTTGCTATATAAAACCCTAACCTTCAAATTGTCGCAAGTGAAGCAAGTGTCGTAAGTGCCATACATTGTCTTCCTTCAGGCTAGCTCTGATACCATGTTAAGATTCAATATGCTAAGACATAAAATATCAGCATTACATTCCATTTCACAACAATAACATATACAGGATCACTGAAAGAACAACAAGCACAACATAAACACAAGAGACACATATTTATCTTGGGAAACCCTCATGGGGAAGAAAACCCAGCAAAGCTTCCTCAATATAGATGACCAGAAAATACAAAGATGTAAACCTCAATCATGAGCTCCTTCTCCTCCATAGCAGATCTCTTCCTCACCTATGCACTAATCACAAGTGAGTGTAGTGTATGTTAAATGAGGAGCACACCTCCTCTATTTATACACAACTCCGACTTGACTTTTACACTAACTAGGTCGACCCCAACTTAATCACTTAACATAATGTGGCAGGGCCGACCCCACTAGGGTGGTCTAATAACCCCTTTAACCCACATGACTCATACAGGGCCGACCCCCACTAGGGAAATATAATAACCCAAGTTACCACATTCTCCACGGAGGAATAAAACATCTCTGAATATACAATAAGGTCTTCACGGAGGAATGAAACATCTCCGGAATAATAAAGTACAAATATAATATTCTTAGAAGTTACAATATTTCAATAGCATCTGGGAGGGAACCAATCTAAAAACCTTGTAGGAAGAAATTCAAATATAGTAAAACTATTCGGTCCTTCTTGGGCCTTTCACCTTCAGTCTTGGTTTGTATGCTTGATGGTCAGGCCAATGCCAACATAAGAACCAAAACTTGGTTTTGACGATGTCAACAGAGTACTCCAAAACTATGCTCCAGCTATATGTGAAACCTACTATTTAGCTATGCCTGCTCAACACTTATTTACGTATTTATATCTCTACTCCAAGCAAATTAGATAAAAACATGAATGTATGGTTCCTTCCCATGTTCAGTACAAAGTTGAGGAATGGCAGCGTTGTGGGGCCACACTTAGTTAAGGATGGGGAGCCTTCTTAGTTCTTTCTCTCAAACCCCAAGGATACCAAGGAAGAGAACAAAAAATTAGCAGCTATAAACTCTGAATATTTCCTGGCCAGTACAACTGAGGGCATTACCAGTATTCTGTTTGAGATAAGAATTGTTTCAACCAAAGCCAATAATGAGAAGTAAGATGAAGCTAAAGCAACAGAGTATAAGGAGTACTCAATAGTCCTATCCAAGGTGCAATCACTGGTGAATACGTGGTAGAAGTAGAACAGACTCAAGGATATCCAATTCCATTTTAGATGGATTCCATAAGAGTATATACAAGCACAAAGACCTTGGAATGTCCTCCTGAATCAGTTTTACAATATTTGTTGGCACCTTCTGCTGTTGACTTCTTTGTTAGAAGATAAATGTTAGTTTTGGTTTGGATGCTATATTTTGACCTGGAATAAATTCTTGTAAGATACTTTTCCACGAACTAATGTAACTATTGACCATAATTTACTTAATAAATTCAAGCTAAAGTGGTAATTTCTGGTGTAAAATTTGACAAGAAAAGTAGTTTTGGGTGCACTTAGACCTCCAAAATAGTGGCAAAAAGTCATGAAAATCACTGCAAATCATCAAGAAGGGATTCTCATGAATTCTAGGCAGTATGGTGTCAATTCAAGAAGCTTTATCACAAAAATATGGTGTCAATCCAAGAAGCTTTCTCACTAATTGGCCTTCGTTAATAATAAAAAACATATTGGACCCAGTTCAATTTGCATTGAATGGAGACCATAACTACACTATTATTACTCTAATGGATTCTTCATCCCCTACTACACCCTTAGGGAGGATCCCAACACTCCATCCCCTTTCAAAAAGAGTTTTCATCAACACTAGTATTGAGGATGTACAACCATAGACCTAGGCCCTAGGTACAAGTGTTGATCGTAATGTTGAAGTAGTCCAAGGAACAAGGATTTCATGTATAAGGGCTAGCCACAATTATGTAGTTAGATAATATTTTTCATAAACCTAGGTCCCATGTAAAACCCTTGTCTTCCTCACTAAACTCATTTTAGAATCCCATCCATAAGCAAAGGTCCCGTGTACAAGTCTAGCCTCAAAGTTGAAGCAGTCTAAGAAGATTGTTCATAAACTCAAGTCATGTGTCTAGGTGCTCATGTTGACTACAAACTGATATCAACTCCTTTTGTCACAAATGGTTGAAAGAGAAGAAATTAGTCAAATCAACTAACAACCAATGTAACTATTTATTGTCTTTTTTGTTTATATTTTATTTTCTTTTATTTTGTGGGGAGAAATGAATGGGGATTGGACCTATAGTTGAACCTTTATATATAGGAAGCACTAATAAATTTGTTAGTTCTAAAGGTGGATCACTGAAATTCTTTTCATGAAAGATTGAAGTGACCATCTACAGGTAGATTGTTGTTGAAGTTGTAATAAGTTTACATTAAATATAGTTTTCCTAGAGTAGTTAGAGCTAAATAAATTAAATATTGGGAATTGAAGTTATGGTCCCAACTGTTCATTGCTGCACAATATTCCTTATATAATGGTTCCAGTACATTGTTGAGGATATCTATATAGATAAAGATCAGAAGTCCTCATCATGGCCATGAATTTTTAGGATTTTCATAAAATAACAATCAAATATAAGTACACACATTATTATATTTGTAGTCAAATAAGAGTTGATGGAAATTTCAACCAACAGTTAGAACATGGGATTCTCTTACTCTATGGATTTTTTGTTTTTTCTGCTGAAATTTGTTGTCATTCAAAACATTACCATGTAAAAACTTTGGAATGGAAGAAACACAACCAAGCCTCCAGATATCATGTTTGAAAATTGTAGGTGGTTATGGCATTGCTAGTACATAGAAGGTATTGAGCATTAGAAGATTGTGCATGTATACAATATTTCAAGTTGCTAAAGCTTAACATAAAGAGGCGTTTGGTGCAAGATTATTTTGTTTTGAGTGTTAGACTATCTTCCATATATTATGAAAAATATTTCCTTGAATATGGATAGGATATAATTTATATGTTGTCCTTGACATAATGTGTTACGTTGGAAACACTTTATTATTGAAATTTGTATAAATGTAAATTTGGTACAAACTCTCTAGTGCACACTTCATCCAATGATGATGTTATACAGGTGTATTTTCTCCTTTATCCTAGTGTTCAACACACTTGCTTTGTTGTATATTCACCAAATGGGCCCTTGTAAAGCAAATTAGGTGCTTTGCAGGATTTATTCGCTCACATACAATAGGTTGAGTCCCAACCTTTTGATTAAATTACTAGGTATTGAAACCTTTGAAGTTGACTAACTTGAATTTGATTATTTAGATGTTCTTATTCTTCTGTGTGATATTTTTACCCTTGAATGAGAATTTTTAGCAATGGTTATGTTGATTACATTTTTCAATTTCTCTCATCATAAGATCATACACTTTACATGTGTATACGTGTCTTGTTTTTGTTAGGGAATGAATAACAATATAAGAATTACTATTTAGATTCTAGAATAAATTATTGATATTATTTCACATAGTTTTTAATTCTTTCTTTTCATGAATTTGTGGACACCATTACACCTTATAAATTTAAATTTTAGAGGTGATGGGAACCAGGGAAGTGATGCTATTGTATATTTTGAATCTTGATTTTTATGAATGCCACTTTTTCTACTAGGTATTTTGGTAATAAAAAATGTAAATAAAAAATTAGTATTTTAACACATAAGAAATAAAAACTTGTATTTATCTTGATGGACTTATGTCTAATTTTGAAGTTCATCATGGATGGGTTTAGGTTACTAGGTTCAAATTTCCTAGCCTTTAGAATTCATGTCATTGTGGATAACTTACAAATTGTACTAATTTTATATTGGTTTTCTCATGCATGTTTCACTTTGGGTTTCTAAATTGATTTGATATCTTAATAATTGTGGAATATTCAATGAAATGTCAAACAATGATTGTGGAAAGAAAGCATCAAATCAGAGGGATGTATTATCATACTTTCATAAGCCTCAATCCAAGAATCCAGATTCTCTTCATGATTCAAACTCTTTTGAGCAACCCATCAGCGAGAGAGATGTCAACTCTTCTGAGAATGCATCTAATATCCATATAACATATGATAGAATGAGTTCCTCTAGTGAACAAAGTGGGATAAATGCAATTCAACCAGAAATTGGCAATGGCAATGTTGAAGGTTTCACCTTGGAAGGAAACAAAAATGATTCATCATCACGAAAAAGGAAAAAAGGCCGATGGGACATAGGGAGAAAATTCCAATATGAATGGGCCTCAAAATTTCCATTTATTGAACCAATACCTCCAATAAATGAGAAAAAGGCTTCGCGAGAAGTTAAATGCATTGTATGTAGTTGGAAACTTGGAAAGGTAGTAAAATTTCAAATGAAGTTAGATACAATAGAGAAGCATGCAGGAAAGTTGTATGTTAAGAAAATTGAAAATGGTGAGGAGAAGTCTATTACCAAATGGAAATATTATGAGGAATGTCGACATGTCAAATATCAAGAAGAATATAATAAATACTTAATAAGCAAAGTAAACTCGAGGCAAGTGGAGGAACCATTACATCTCTATTTGGAAAGACAATGGAGAGAAATTTGTTATCCAAGACGACACAATTAAGCACCATATTTCACATCTTATCTAGATTACAAGAACTATGTATCTTTTCTTGAAGTATTGAATTTTCCATATTCTCATTGGTCTATAACGAGTGGTTGGGAATGGGCAAGATATCTAGCTCAAGTAGAAAAGGATGATTTGAAAGAGAAGATTGCAAATGTTAGATTTTTTTCACTATCTTTGGATGAAGTTACAGCTGTCGATAATACTTCATGGATCTGCATGAGTATTTATATGGTTAATGATCATATTAGGCATTCATATTTACTTCGGATTCATAAAATGAAGAAGAGTTCTACAGCTGTTATAGCTTGAAATGACACCTCTCCGTCTGTGACGACACTTGCTTCCCTTGGTCGCATGACGACACTTCTTGAGATCAAGTTCAGTCACACAACAGGACATTTGTGGATGGAGGAGTCATTTGGGACACTAAAAATGGTTGAAATTACCTCATTCTTGACCCATTTGATGTATATGACCCTTAGGAACATTTTTCCAGACCAAACCATCTCCTGAAAATGAGCAGAAAAACCTGTTTTTGGCCATTTTTTAACATGAGCGCGACTCCACTGTTGAAATAGTGGCGTGTGTACGCAACTTTGTCTCATTTAAAGTAGCGCCCATTGCCATGTGTACGCGACTTTGTCTACTATAGAGTAGCGTACACCCTTGTTTTGGTCAAAATCTCGAAATTCGAGTAAGTTAAGTTGGTTGGGAAACCTCTTGAGCGGTTATAACTTCTTTTCCTCTTCCTCATTGACTATATAAGGAGGGTAGAAGGGTCATGTGAGGGGACCAAGCCCAATTACAAAGTTATGCTGGAGGAATGGAGACCCTCATCCCCCTCTCTTGTGCTTCAGTTTTGGTAAACCCTAGTACAATTGCTTAGAGTCTGGGATCCTTGGAGAACGGAAGCAGGAGACCTTGAATCTAGGTTTCGTGAAGTGCCAAGCTTGAAGGAAGGTATAATTGTATGTACTTGCTTTCATTCATTAATAAAGATCAGACGTTCTTCTCTTTCCAAATATGACCCATTAATGTGTCTTAAGATTTGATTACTGTTTGATTATAGTTTGATGTCTCTTTCCATTATGGATATTAGTATTATATATGTAGTCAAATGTATTTGAGAAAGGTATCAAGTTGTTTTGCAAGTCTGGGCATTGCGACACTGGATAAGCATTGAAGAGCGAGGGAGGCAAAGCTAGGATCGACCTTCTGAATGAGGTGCCTGCATCTCTAAACCCTAATCTCTTCATTTATTTGTTGTACTTGCAGAATGCTTGTAAGTCTATCTTTATCACCGTAAGTTGGTAGTTTCTCCCCTGAACTATAGGTGCATTTTCCCCACAACAGAATGGCGACTCCGCTGGGGAAAGCCTAACTGCTTAGGGGTATCCAAGGTCATTTCTTCAGTTCTGTTTGATGGTATTTGTTCATTTTCTTGATTAGGATTAGTTAGTAGGCTATGTTTGACCCTTCTTGGCTCTTACAGATCCTTCCCAACCCTTGCAAACCCTTGTGGACCCAGGTGTGGTGGTTTTAACCCCATTTTTTCAACTTTTTCCACCTGTACGCTACTATTTGTACCACACAGTAGCGCCCATATGCTACTTTTCCTTTGCACAGTAGCGCCCATACTGCTATGAACGCTAGTTTCCTTCATACACAGTAGCGCTCAAAATATGGGTTTGATTTTTTTGAGTTTTTGGGTTGTGGACCCAAATCTGGGGGTTGTGGCTGCATTTTTTGGGGTCCCTGATGACCTTAGGTCTGAGTTAAACCACTGTAAGTGGTCTCCCATCCTTGTACTGATCCTACATTCATGATTTGAACCTCTTTTGATCAATTTGGGCTTGTTTGGAAAGTTTTGGGGTTTGTTGACCTAAGTTGGGGGGTTGTGGACCTGTTTGGTGTTTTGTACCCTAATTTGGGTCTGACTGAACTTGCTTGCCCCATTTTCCACTGGATTTGGAACCTCTTGAGTCTTCTTGACCCTGTTTGTATCTATTTGAGTGAAATTTCTCTTTTAGTTTGGTTTCTTATCCTCCCTTATGCTTTTAGTTTTTCTTTTGTAGTGAAAGCTCAAGTGTTTTGGCTGTTGTTCAAGACCTTGTTTGCATTGTTTATGTGCAGACCTGACTTTACCAAACCATACTTCTTCATAGGTCATTTGCTTCATTTGGGTCTAAAAGTAGTTTTTGTACTCTTTTCCCAATGGTTGGCATGCTTACATCAATAAGAATTTGAAAGTCATATTTGGTAGCTTTTACTGTTTCATAAAGAGAACCTGAAAGTTTCTTTGCTTTGCTTTGATAGTAGGTTAGTTTCAGTTTTGTTTCTTACCTTTGAAAAGCATAAAGAATTTTGATTTATCTTCTGAATAGAGTACCTTGCAAGTGGCTTAAAAGATTTTAGAGTGCTTTGCATAAAAAAGAACAAGTTTTCTTTTGCATACCTATTTGCTTGAGTAGCTGCATTCTTAGGTTTATTTAGACTTTATTTTTACCTTTTTTGCATTCGAAATATTAAAAACTGCATTTGCACATGCATTCTAGATCAGAATTTTAAGACTTGCATTGAAAAGAAAAAGATTTGTTTGGTGGTAAATATTTCAATACTCTATCTCTACTATAACCACTCTCACACACCCACTACCTTTTTGAGTAATCAAGTAACCTTTAAAATGAACCCTAATAAAATGTACTAGTAACATTTTCTTTTCTAGGTTACACTACACCAACTAGTTTTGGTTAGGATCTTGGGTTTAAAACACCTTAAACCACCCAAGATCACACATTACGCAAAAATCGTAGTAAGACTATCATAGGTAAACCCACCTCACTCAAAATTTGCCTGGGATCTATGCAGTAGGTCATTGCGAGATCAGTTTGTGGGAATACTCCTCCTACTTGCTATTCGAGCATACGCCAGGATCAGATTGCGTATTGGGGACTCTTTCGAGTTTCGGGCTTAGCTACCTTTCCCACGCTTTCTGATTCGATCGATGACTGTTCCCCCAGGAGTTTTCGGTGTTGTGGTATCCTTAGTATCTGACTCTAGGTTCATACACAGGTGACAACAGAGGGTATATCTGTTGTACCTAAGACAGACGTGGGAGGAAACCCCTTGCAGGTATTTGGGAGGGCGGTTGGGTGATTCCAGCGCTTGCACCCTTAGTCATTGTATTGTGGACCCCAGGTAACTGTCTTTCTTCCTTCGTTGATCTGTTATGGGCCCTCATCATCTCAGACTCTTCTCCGGAAGGCATCTGTTTGCCTAGTTTGATTTACCTAGGACCTTTTTTAGTGGTGTGCTCTTTGTGCTACTTGTTTTAGTTTGCCTTAAAAAACTTCTTGTTCATTTGAGCAGGAAACTATGTCTAGCATTCCGGCGAGTGCCAATCAAGGTACCCCTGTTCCGGGGGATCCTTGTCTGTTCCATTCATTGGAAACATTGGTGCTCCCTTAATGGCTACTCTGAATCTTCCTGGATTCACTATTGGGCTGCCGGTTTGGTTGTTTTCCACTCCGAATGCCTTGCATGCTCTTGACGCTTCTTTTGTGAGCACCTCAAATCAAGAGCATCAGAACCCTGTGCCTCCCTTGCCAGTAACATCTTCTCCTCCTCCTTCTACCTCATGTGGCGAAAGTAGCAATACTAGTAACCAGCAGTCTAAAAGGAATAGACGGAGGAAGAATGGGAAGAAGATGCCAAAACAAGGGGGCAGCAACCCAGCCTCTGTGAGTCATGCTGGGGGCAAGCACCCTACCTCTGCAAGTCATGCAGGGGGCACCTACCCAGCCTCTGGAGGTCATGCTGGGAGAAAAATTTTAGTCACTGAAAATCATAGTGAAAGTTTGTCTTCAACCACTGTCAGTCATGTTGAGGACACGTCATTGATCACTGCTAGTCATATTAATGACAAGTCACCAGTTCTTGTGAATCATACTGGAGACACCAGATCAGCCACTGCAAGTCATGCTGAGGGAGTTGACATTGTCGACAAACCAAACAAATAGAAGCTTAAGTTCCCTTGTAAGTTTTGCGAGGGAGATCACCTTACTTACTTGTGCCCTGTACTTCCAGAAGTACAAAAAGTGTGGTTCTTAGTTCAAACGTCTAATGCTTCTGAGCAACCAGCCTCTGTGAGTCATGCTGGGGGCAAGCTGTCAGCCAATGCTAGTCATGCTGAGAGTACTGACGTTGTAAAGGAGTCTAAACCTATAGGACGGAAACCAAATTTCCCTTGTAAACTTTGTAAGGGAGATCACCTTACTCACCGATGCCCTGCCATTCCAGAGGCACGAAGAGTGTGGTCCATGTCTAAAGGAACCTCTGTTCCTGAGTTGTCTATAGATTCCCTACAGTCAGATCAACCTTTGGTTGATAAAGTGGTTGAACCAATGCAATATTTGGTCGACCCCACTCTTCCTTCGGAGAGTGAAGTGATCGAATCGATGCAATCTTCGACCAATCCCATCAGTCCTTCGGAGATTGATGCACCTACTACTGAAGTCTTTTGCATTACCAGTTTGGATATTCCTGAAAACATGGGCACTTCATCTATGCCATGTGAGCCCCTACCAAGCCCTAGGATTGTTTCCTTTGATTGGAATAGTCTAGCCAAGCCTCGTCTTCCTTCTTCGACACCTTTCCAGATAAAGGTTGATATCGGGAACGATACGCTTAATCGATGCATTGTTGATGAAGGTGCTTCTGTTAGTATCTTATCCGCTTATGCTTGGAGAGATTTGGGTTTCCCTAATGTTATTCCAGCTGTTAATTGGCCGTTGACCTTCGATAAAAGACCTAGTGAACCGTTTGGATTCCTTCGTCAGGCACCTGTTACTTTGGGTGGAAAAACAGTCTTAGTTGATTTTATGGTTTTAAAGGACCCTATGGACTTTGATATGATCCTCGGGCGTGATTACGTTTATGCTATGCATGCTGTGGTGTCTACGCTTTTTCGTGTGATACATTTCCCTCATAACGAAAACATTGTCACCATCGACCAGCTTGCATTCGTTGATCCTCCTTATTACCCAACTGTAGACCAGTCGGATCCCTCGTCATTAGGCACTACTATGTCACATGGGAATGTTGTGGCATATTGTTCCTTGAGTTCAAATGCTACTGAGGAGAAGTCTCTGAATTCATGCTTACCTTCTCGGGACTTGGTCCCAGCTTTTGACCAAGTGACACCTCCATCTGAATGTTTAGATATGTATTCTATCTAGGATGATATACTTCCTTCCGATGAAGTTTTCCTAGAGTCTATAGTATAGTCTGCCATTCATTTGGACGCTGATCCAGTCACAGTTATGTCTAGCCCCGGTTTGACCTTAAAGTCTGATCTTCCTACTGTTGAGTCTTTGAACTCTCCTATAGATCCGCAAATCGGTGTTCCTGCTGAGTTTGATTCTGCTTCTAGAATTTTCAACTCCCATGATGATGAATTTGTTTCTGCAAATTCCATCATGTCTTTCAATTTTGATCTTCATCTTGAAGATGATCTTGTTGATTGTAAGTCCTCGGGCTTCGGTACCATAGAGTCTTCATTCAAAAACTCTGCCTTGTTTATGCCTGTTGTTGATGATAGTGAAGTTGAAAGTATTTCTACCACAGTGACTTGTATCGGGTATTTCCTTACATATGTTTTAGATATGATCCTGGTACTAATGTTTCTTGGAGACAGGATTCTTAGCTGGATGTATACTTGCTTACTGGTCATTTTCGACACCTCATGCGACCATGTCAGGTATATTTGGAACCTTACATATAGGTTTAGGCTTCCTCGCTGTTATGTTGCATTTGAACCTTTTGTCATCCAAATTCGCCATAGGGTCAAACCTGTTGGATATTGGTGTGTTAGCCATCTCTTTATGCATTGTGCACCAATTCGAAAGCAGAGCCTACCTAACATGGGTCACCCTAGTCAGCACCCCTATGCCATTCTGGTACCCATGCTGAGTTTTTCTCATAGGCTTGGGAGCCTTTTTAGATTTACCATGACTTTGAGAAGAAGCCTCATATCTTTCTTCCACATATATTTCTGGCCATCCCTGATAAGGCTCCCATCTTTGTGTTCAAATTGCATATGCATCTGTTATGATCCTGCTTGCGTTAATGAGCCTGAGGATGGCTTCCACGCTTTTAGCCCGTTGTATAAGCCTCCATCTCTGATCTCATTTCCGCTAAGCCTTGTATCATTTTGCCCTCACAATTTGACACCTTTTACCTGGAGGAGACACACCCTGAGTGTACTTATCTTTCTCATGTTCCTTGCATTAGGCATAGCTTTGTTCCATGCGCTTGGAGCTAGTTTTGCATGTACCTGACACTCGTCTCCTCCCATTTCGAGCATTCTTCTTTTACTTCGAGCTCGTTAAAAACAGTAAGTAGGTTACGAGCATTCTTCTGCCTTCACTTCGAGCTCGTTAAAAACAGTAAGTAGGTTTTGAGCAGTCTTCCACCTTTCCTTCGAGCTCGTTAAAAACAGTAAGGAGGTTATGAGCATTTCTTTCATCTTCACTTCGAGCTCATTAAAAACAGTAAGGAAGTTGTGAGCATTTTCTGTATCTCCTTTGAGCTCGTTAAAAACAGTAAGGAGGTCATGAGTTTACTTTTCCGGACTCGTTAAACCTTTACAGAAAAGATCCCTATGGAGTTCTTTTAAGCCCTTTTCAGACTCCTTAAATAGGAAAAGTTTGTCGAGCATAGTTGTCTTTTCAGGATCGTTAAAATAACTGAAGCAACATCCAGTCAGGTATAGAATTATCCCTTTTCCGGTCCTTGGTGGATAATTTACGGAAAAGGTATACTCTAGGTATACTCTTGTATGCGCTAGAAGAGTTCTTCTTCCATCATTTTACACTTTTTCGGGGAAGGAGACCAACTTTACGAAAAAGGACCTTTGGAGTCGTCTTTAGGGTTTTCAAACTCTCGAAATGTGAAAACACCGCCGAGCAAATACCAATCCGGGCTCAATATAAAATCCACGGATAGGTGTATAGAGGACTGTTTAAGTTTTTCAACTCTATAAGCAAGAAAACACCGCCGAGCACAGACCAATCCGGGCTCGATATAAAATCCATGGATAGGTGTATGGAGTTTTCTTCTAGGTTTTTTAGACTCCTTAAATATGAAAATACCATCGAGCATGCTTTAGTTCTTTGTCAAGCTCGTTAAAAAAATGAAAAAGGAAAGGGAAGGGAAGAATGTTAAAATATCTTTCAATATGATGGCAGCAAGTCAACTATCTCCTTGAATAAAGCACCTGTTTTGAGTCTATCAAGCAAGTTGGGTTCTAGCGTTGGCCTTAGGGTAAACCTGATCTCAAAGTTCCTACTCCTTCGTTTGGTTAGTCTTCCAATCATTTGGAGAATCTGTTAATGTATCCTACATTGCAGACTTGCGTCGTGGTTCCTTTGTGTTCAAAGCTGCCTAAGTCACTCTTGTGTCATGCTCACTGTTCAAGGATATAACCTGTGTCGGCCATTCTGCCGTTGCCTTGACCTCATGTGTCGGCCATTCCTTGGTGTCAGTATGTTTCATCATGTGTTCAGTCCTACTCCAAATCAACTCATACCTATTGAGTGTCCCTCGTGTTGGATGATGGAGGATGCATTAAGGCCTCCCTTCCAACGGACTTCTTCCCATCGACTTCAACTCATTGTGCTCTGGGAATGAAGTTTAGAGTTTCGGTTAGTACCTTGGGGATTGCAGGCATTAGTGGCAGTTTCCCTCGCTATTGGATAGATGGGAATACATCAATGTCTTCTATCCGATGGATTCTTCAAGTGTTCGACGGCAAGACCATCTATTCGCACTTGCTTGAATGTACTAGGTACCTTGGGTTCCATTTTCATTATTGGTGGACACCCTTGCATTTGTTAACGGTATACATCAATGACCGGTAATCAAACGATACCTCCCATGTTCGACAACAACTCATTTATTCACATGGATAGGTTTGTACCTTGGGTTGTTTTTGGATGAAGACCTTGGGATCCTCGATAGCATCACCTCATTTATGTTATCGCCCAAGTTGCGCAAGACTGAGCCACACTCTTTTTGGGCTCTTGATGAGACATAGATCCAGCTTGTTCTCTATGGCTATGTTCTCCAGTTTTGACATAGATCCACCTTGTATTTATGTGGCTATGTTTACACTTATGTTCCTCATGGATCCACGCTTGTATTTTTAGTGGCCATGATATATGCATCAGTATTTGGATCATTATTGTATCCTCTTGGAGGTCATGTTCCACCATTTGAACATGGATAGTTACCCTAAGGATAAGTTTGTTTGACTTTTCCTTTGCTTTCAGGTACTTCATTTGAGCCTATGATTCTTGGTTTCTCCGTTCCTCCACGATTCAACTCTTTTTTATTTTTATAATGTATTTCGGCCATCGTTTCTTGTACTCCCTCTGACCTCATACATTAGGGGGCATCTGTTATAGCTTGAAATGACACCTCTCCGTCCGTGACGACACTTGCTTCCCTTGGTCGCATGACGACACTTCTTGAGATCAAGTTCAGTCACACAACAGGACATTTGTGGATGGAGGAGTCATTTGGGACACTAAAAATGGTTGAAATTACCTCATTCTTGACCCATTTGATGTATATGACCCTTAGGAACATTTTTCTAGACCAAACCATCTCCTGAAAATGAGCAGAAAAGCCTGTTTTTGGCAATTTTTTAACATGAGCGCGACTCCACTGTTGAAATAGTAGCGTGTGTACGCGACTTTGTCTCATTTAAAGTAGCGGCCATTGCCATGTGTACGCAACTTTGTCTACTATAGAGTAGCATACACCCCTGTTTTGGTCAAAATCTCAAAATTCGAGTAAGTTAAGTTGGTTGGGAAACCTCTTGAGCGGTTATAACTTCTTTTCCTCTTCCTCATTGACTATATAAGGAGGGTAGAAGGGTCATGTGAGGGGACCAAGCCCAATTACAAAGTTATGCTGGAGGAATGGAGACCCTCATCCCCCTCTCTTGTGCTTCAGTTTTGGTAAACCCTAGTACAATTGCTTAGAGTCTGGGATCCTTGGAGAATGGAAGCAGGAGACCTTGAATCTAGGTTTCGTGAAGTGCCAAGCTTGAAGGAAGGTATAATTGTATGTACTTGCTTTCATTCATTATTAAAGATCAGACATTCTTCTCTTTCCAAATATGACCCATTAATGTGTCTTAAGATTTGATTACTGTTTGATTATAGTTTGATGTCTCTTTCCATTATGGATATCAGTATTATATATGTAGTCAAATGTATTTGAGAAAGGTATCAAGTTGTTTTGCAGGTCTGGGCATTGCGACACTGGATAAGCATTGAAGAGCGAGGGAGGCAAAGCTAGGATCGACCTTCTGAATGAGGTGCCTACATCTCTAAACCCTAATCTCTTCATTTATTTGTTGTACTTGCAGAATGCTTGTAAGTCTATCTTTATCACCGTAAGTTGGTAGTTTCTCCCCTGAACTATAGGTGCATTTTCCCCACAACAACAGCTGGAAATATTTATGAATTTGTTATTAAGACTTTGAAGGAAATTGGTGGTATGGATGATTTAATGATTGCAAAAAGGTTGGTATGTGTCGGAGCCGATGGAGCATCAATCATGCAAGGACAAAGGAATGGACTTTGTGTCAAACTACAACTATTAGCTTCACCATTTATGATTAGTATTCATTGTATGGCTCATAGGATGAATCTTGCATTTAAAATAGTAAGTAAGTTTCCATTGGTTTCAAAAGTTGAAGAACTTGTACGTGAGACTCATGCATATTTTTGTCGTAGTCCCAAGCGATTTACAGAGTTTCAACAATTTGTTGACTGTGTTACAAATGGAAAAAAACTTATAAACGATGTTGATACAAGATGAATCTCATTGAATGGACTAGCTCAAAGACTATTTAGTGAATACCAATCATTGGTAGGGGTGATGTATGAACATCGCTTTAGTGTAGACAAAGCTCAAGATTGTCTCCTTCGACTAACTAATATAGAGACATTATTAACATTGGTTGGAATTCTTCCTTTGCTTCATGAAATGAATGTCCTTGTGAAAATGGCTCAGAGTCGCACAATGTATATTGCAGAGTACACAAATGCAAGAAAATTGGCATGCCTTGCATTGGATAATTTGTGTACGATGCTAGAGTCTTTTACGGGTCAAACATTTAACGGTTGGACTACTATCATTGATATAGAAAAGAGTGAAAATTATTTGAAGTTTGATGAAAAAGGGAGACTATGTATGGAAGTGCGTGGGTATATGGTTCCCTTTTATTATGTTAGTAAGATGGGACAAACCACCAAATAGTGCCACGTGTCAAGAGACCAATTCAATGATATTGTGATTTCAGTGAGGCGCAACTTGATACAAATTTCACAATCACTATCATTAGAGATAAGAGAACGATTTCCTCGAGATGAATTACTAGAAGCTATGTATGTGGTATACCCTCATTATTGGAACTCTGAAAAAGATATAAATGCTTTAAAAGTCGACTTTCTAGCAAAATTGAATACTTTAGTGCACCACTTTGGCAGGAACAAGCTTGATAAGAATATGGATACTTGTTTAATATTTTATGTAACAAAGTATGACATTACCAATTTTCCATTCAATAGAGCACTGGCACTTTGGCGATCAGATTGTGGGAGAAGAGGAGAATACAATATAACAAATGTCTCCAATGAACTTGATATGGAACATAATGTTTTGGTGGCTCATAATGATATTCATCTACAGAAGTTCATGTTCAAAATGTAGAAAATGAAGAGCGACATGAGAATTGGGGATTTGATATGCCACAAGATATAATCTAAACCAATATACATTGGCAGTGTATAAATAATGAATGGAATTTAATAGATCATGTGATTTTTTTTAGTTTGACTTCGATGTTCCTCTATTCTTAGAGTAGGTTGGAAAAGGAAAATTCTTGATGGGAGAAATATTACCATACATAAATTTGAAGTTGCATTTCAGGTAAAAATAGGTTCTATAGTCTATACTTTGTATTAAATATAGTAATATTAGACCTACATTTCCTTGATGCAAACTATTTTAAGTTTGATGTTTTGATAGTTAACTAATGCATTTTTGTTTTTCTTATTTGTGACAGGAAATGAAGTTGGGACCTATCTATCCATAGATAATGTCCTAGTATTAAAGGTTAAGTAATTAATTTAACAATACTTCCGCTTAGCAAGAATGGGCTCATTCAAAAGTTAAAACTCAAGTACATGGAATTGCTTGTATTTCTAGCTTTGATATCTTGGCAAATATGAATGGTTTGCTTGTTTCTTACATTTGGAGCATTTTTCAAGTTTGGAAGTTTGCATTTATTTTGGTTAAATATATTTTTATTCCCTTGATAATTGATTGCGGTTTGACCCCTTTGTACTAGTTTGATTCGTTTCATAAATTATTTTTTTTTCCTTACATTTGGAGCATTTTTTCAAGTTTGGAAGTTTGCATTTATTTTGCTTATATTTTTTTATTCCCTTGATACTTGACTATGATTTGAGCCCTTTGTAGCCCTTTGTATCATTCAATGTTTTTTTATAATAATTATTGTTCTCTTTAAATATTTGATGGTTCAAGGAAAGATGCTTGTATCTCCTTTCACTTTGTAGCATGACTTAAGCATCTTCGCCATTTAGAATCTACTATGTTTAGTTTATATTTTTTTTAAAGATGTGTTGGTATTTAGAAAGGGAAATGAGATCTGAGTTGCTAAGCGAAGAGAAAAATGGTCTATGCACTGGCTTACTAGGTTCCTATGCATCCATCGTAGGAGACCTATTGGCACGAGACCGACATTTCTCTAATGTAATTGGCATAATTTTCATATGTCCACATACTGTCAATACAATATTCACTTGAATCTCAACACCTACAAGGTAACATACTGTCAAAGGAGCATTCCAAGCCTTGCTACTATACAAGTTAGCATGCTTCTTATCTTATTTGGTGCTGTGTAGCAGTCATCTTGTTTTGGCCACTAGTAGTTAGATTGTATTGAGTATATCTGAAATTTAATGAATTTATTGCATGTTGCATGTCTTTACGTCTTTAGAGTTTTGATTTTTGAATATAGTGAATTAATTCCACTACTATTCTTAAGAGATTGGATTACATGCACAAGGGTGCTCAAAACTGTTGTTTACATCCATGTAGCCTCCTTTTAGAACCTCAAAATGAGGATTGGATGCTGATAAGTCTACCCAGGCTTGTTTTTGTCCCCTTTCTAACTCCTGGCCATTTGGTATAGAAGCTTTCTCCCAAGCCAAAAAATGCAATTTCCTTGATTCCCTTTGTTGCAGACCAACAATAGTTCATCAAGCTCCCAAGCTCACTTGGGAATCCTTTCGAGATTAGGAATTTAGAGCTTTAAAAGATTGGGATGGATGCCAAAAAAGGTTGGATAAGTAGTATTCTCCATCCAAGCTAAGGTCAGAAACATCCAAGCTATGAAAATATCTTGTAGTTTTTGGAAAGTCATAAATTCCAAAACTGAATAGACCGATATTGCAAATTAATTTCTTAGTATTTTGACGTAAAGGAAGATGAATTCTAATTTTGAAATGGTTTTTGTACTATAAAACCTTCTGGTCCATAGAAGGATATTTCTTTTTCCCATAACAACCATACCAACTTAGCAACTTCACATTTAAAGAAAAAATGACTAGCATTCCTTCATTTTGTTGGCAAACACTATACCTGGAGTGGCCTTCTACTCTCTTCCTCAAAGAGAACCATGTAAGGAGTTTATTTTTGACAGCTACCCATCCAAATGCTGATATCTTTTCCAAAATTGGTTCCATAATGAATATTTTTCTACTCCAAAGTTCTTGAATAAAGAAAGATAGTACCCTTCTCTAACCAAATAGGTACCTTTGCCTTTCACATTACAGTGCATCTTTTCCAAGCAACAGTCTACACAGGATCTTTCTCTAATCAAGAGATTCGTATGGGCCATACACGATCTTTCTTTGATCAAGATCTTCATATGGGCTATTTTGCTTTTGTTTGATTTTTGAGTATTTGATAATGTGAAATTATTATTTGGTATGATGAGTGATTTCTGATTTTGTCTAATCAAAGTGTTTTTGTATTAAAACAGGGAGTTATGTAGCATTGTGCGCACGATTTTCATTTATAATCGAGAAGGGGTGGAGAAAATGACTCCTCAAAAGCATGCTAAACTTCAAGGATGTTTAGATGAGCAACCAATAACTAGAGAAACATCTAATCATTCCCTCTATGATGTTCAGGAATCAACTTTACCTACAGCCAGTGTAGATGGTAGATGGTTGATACTGTCAAAAGATTGTCATCAAGTTTTTCCCTTCTTGATTGATGATTACCATGGAGTATGAAGGGCATGATTCAAATAGCTTTTTGTCAGTGGGATTGACATAATGGTTAAAAGGAGTTTGTAAGAATGTATGTGGTGTGCTTGCCTGATCTTGAAACATTTGGCCTAAGTGCGAAACAAATTTTCCTGGCATTGCACCCTTGTGATATGGTCCAACCATCTTCAAGGAATGTTGTAGTACTGGCTATCTGGTTCAAATATTTTGTTGTGATAATGGTTATGCATGACTTTATATAGAGGAATATGTTCCAATACTAAGGTATTTCTATGCTTGGACATATAGATTGCCAGTATGAACAAGTTGGATCCCTGGAAATTCCATTTGGCTTGAGATATATCTGATTGCTTGACACCACTTGTATATTCATGCAGGTTCATAAGCCGAGAATTGCTCTTGGAAGAGCTGTTGACCTTACTAATTTTGAAGGTTACGAATAATTAATTTGTGAGATTGAACTAAATAAATGGTCATTAGCCAAGTTAAACTATTTTTGCTGAGATTTTTTAATGGGAACTATTAAAAAAAGCATAAAGTGTGAATTTTAGGTAGTTGTTGCTGGCAATATGGCAGTTATACAGGTTGGCATTGATGACAGAAAAGAATGTGTAAATGATGTGTAAATTGATGAAAACTCGTTGATTTTACTCGGAATTCTCACATAGTAGTTATTGTACTCAGAATCCTCACATAGTAGTTCGATCCCATTGTGGAACCCACTATTCCATTGTTCTGACCCACCATGTCCATGAACTGCTCAATCACCTCTGTGTAAATTAATGAAAACCTCTGTTGGAAAAAGACACAATTTGTGTTGGCATGGATGATGATCATTATTGCATTATGTGGAAGGGTTTTAGAATAAAAACTTGGCTCAGAAAGATTTGCAGTTGATGGCATCATCTATATTGTTGGCTGCGATTTCTACTCTTCCCTACAATCATGAACACAAGGCTCACCATTTTGAACTGAAAATAAAAGGGCATGTGGATATGAAAGGAGTGTGGATGAGTGTGCTTCGCATGATCTGGGAAATTGTCGAGGCATCTTTGAGCATTTGTATGTGTTTGTGAATTGCGGGTGCAAGAATTGACAGTGAAGAAGTGACGATGGAAGCGATGAAGGCACATGATCGAGGATAGCGTCGATGCCATGATTGAGACCATTTGTGCTAATAGTGCATGATGGAGAATACACTCGCAGAGCAAAGACAACGATGTGCATCATAGGGTTGTTGATAATGGAATTCATAGTTCAAGTTAACAAAGGTTTAAACCTATCAATTTTGAAAGTCGTAGTATAGAGCAAAGGAATGAGACTTGATAGAGTTGTTTGTCAAAAGCTTGACAATATGGAGATAAATCTGTTGGGTATGAGAAGAATGAGTATAATTGATCATGTTAAGAGAAAAACATATGTAAAACTATTGTTAGACTGAGATAATAGTTGAATGAGATTGAAGATCAAGGGGTACTCTACCAATGTACAGACCATAGACCCTGGAATGAATATTTGTGATCTTTCCTAAGTAAAGATGAAGAATACCATGTTCGGAGAAGTAAATGCAGACCTTGAAGAAGAAGCTGCAGTCAGAAATTACAGTGAAACACCACTGTAAAGAGATACCACCAGTTTTCTCTATAGTGCAGAGATAAAGGAATTCACTCGAAGGTGAATCGCAGTGGAGAAAAAAAAAAAAAGATTTCGCAGGAGAAGACTCAGAGACCATCTGATTGCCATGATCGACGGTGGTGATTAATTCTGCCATCAAGAATTAACCCACATTGGCAAGGAAACTGAGTTGTTATGTGTTTATAAGGGAAGGTTTCACTAATGCTCATTGATGTGTAGAGCAAAGGTTATGGTGGGGGCTCTGGGTGATTGGACTCCATGAGAAGCTCACCAACTCGGAGCCTAGGATGACTTGTCAGGCCCCCTAACCTTTTGGAAAACGTGGCAATAACCTTTTGGCGAACGTGGAAATGCAGCATTGAAAGCGAACATGGCATTGACGTGGCATTGGCGTGGACAGAGAGGCAAACGTGGCATTGAGATGTGTCGTAGACGTGGAAGAAGACCAGTTCGGTTGGCATGTTAGCATATGAATGATCGAGTGAGAACGCGTATCTGAACTTTGCCATCGAGGATGCCATACTCTTCAATATTGAAGATTTGCCAGGTTTTCTATATTTTAAACGTATAATTAAAATATATGTTAAAGTACGTGAGAGTCATGGAATAATAGAGATGTTAATTGAAAATTAAAAAGAAAACTTGTTGTTGAAAAGAAACAAAGAAATATTTAAACTTTTAGTTATATTTTAGTTGAAGTAAAAAGTTAAATAAAAAAGATATAATTAAAAAGTGATTTTAATGAAGAGTCATGTTTTTAAAAAGGGTCACATTGTTTTGAAGAGTTATGTTATTTCCAAAGAATACACATGATTATTGGAGAGGTATATAATAAGAAAACAAAGTCATTCGAAGTTGTTTGTAATTTCTCCATCTTTGTATCCGAAGCAGAAGAGAGACCAAAAGGAAGAGAAGCAGTCCAAGCAGTTTATGCAGAATTGATATTTTAAGGGTGGCCGGGTGGTGCTATGGCAGGTCGGTGCCTGCCAAGGGGAGTAGGTGCTCCTTGTCAGTCGTAACTGACTAAATAGGGGGTTGTAGCCTCCTACCAGTTGGTGCTAGTGAATAAGGGTGAGGGTGCATTCTGATCAGTTGGTGTTGATCTAAGAGAAGAAACATCTTCTTCTATTGTATATTGTAAAAACAATTTTGCAGTTAATAGAAAAGTGTTGGTGGTTTACCTTTTTGGGTTCCACGATAATTTATTGTGTCAAAATTTGTTTTTGCATTTGCCAAAAAAAATTGTGTTTAAATTTCAGTCACTGATTCACCCCCCCTCTTAGTGACAGGGTCTGATTCAACAGTTGTGTGACTTCATTGATAGTTTGTATCTTGTCTTTCCTTGTCTGGGGTCATCTTAGTTGTTTATAAATTCTTTGGAATTGAAATATGGTTAGTTTTTATTCTTATCCACTCATCGATCGAGTTATGACAGATTATATGACAGAGTTATGAAGTTATGACCCTGTTGAAAAGGGCATTACCCTGGGAAGTGAATTGGACAAATATATAGTAAATTATCTTGCAGAAGACTGATCCTCTTATAATAGATGTATTATTGAAGCATTGAAGGAGTCTGAGTCCCGATCTTTGTTCAAAGACATTGAGTTTGATCAAGTAGCAGAGGACATGGAAGTGTCTAAGTAGTAGAAGATCCTACTGTTGATGTCTCTTGCCATTCTGCCCATGTCTGAAACTTTGTAGTAATACTCACATATATATATACCCTGAAGAGGTCCGACATGAACGATTTCCTGGAGGCAAATTACATGGAATAGAGGTCACAATGAAAACGATATTCATCACCCATCGACGTTCCTATCAAACTCGTTGAAATGGAAAGATGCTTCTGATCTGGATAGATTGAGTCCTAGACAGTGGTTTGATTGATTCCATATTCATCGAACCAAGACTTACTTCACCCTACGATAAACTGTAAGTTTAGTTCGCTTGAAGCCATGGATAAACGAGGACACATGAGTCTTGTTTGCAATCGGAAATTATAGTGAAATACCACCGTAAAGCAATACCACCAGTTCTCTCTATAGCGCAGAGGTGAAGGAAAGCACTCGAAGGTGAATCTCAATGTGGATAAAACCAAAAAAAAAATATAGCAGGGAGAGACTCAACAGTCGTTCGATCAGGTGATTGACGATGGTGATTAACTCGTCTAGTGAGGTTTATTCCACATTGACAACGAAGAGTGATTCATATGTGTTTATAAAACCTAACCATCCCTATACTTATCGATGCGTACTAAGAGAAAAGGTTATGGTGGGGGCTTTGGGTGCTTGGACTGCACGAGAAGTCACTAGCCCAGAACCCGGGACGACCTATTAGGCCCCCTAACCTTTTGGCGAACGGGGCATTGAGATGGACAGCAACGTGTCAGGTCCCCTAACCTTTTGGCGAACGTGACATTGAGATGGACAGTGTTGTGTCAAGATCAGATTGCTTCACAATCCAAGTTTCCATACAATAAAACTCTTTTTCGTGAGTGCGATAGGGACCAGGACCTGAAATTAAGGTCATATGTGAATATGTTGAGATCTAAGTGCTTTAATGTGAAGATCTTTGAAGTTTGGTTGAAAAGGTTTAGCGGAGGTCGCGGACCTAATAAAATAGACTAAACTAGTCATAACCCACTAGTTTAGCTAGTAATTTAATTAATAAGTAATTTGATTAATTAATCTACTTATTTATTAATAAGTAAATTAGTAACAATAAGAGCAGTAGATTAGGCTATTGGTTTCACGTTATGACTAGTAAATTATCCATATTTCCTGTCTATTTTAGAAAATTACAAAATATGCTTATGTGAATATGTTAAATCTTGTTGTAATGTAACATATATAATAATAATTCATATGGGAACAAGGACTTCAACATGGTTTTAATTAAACATCTTAATTTATGTTACATGTCTATTTCAACAAGTTGCAATCAATGTCCATAAGTACATGTGAGATTCATATATATATTCAAATATGTACCATATAGGTATATTGAAATTTTTAACTTACTTCAACATGTTTTTGAACTTGAGAGATTTTCCAATCATAAAGCTCAATTGTAATTTGTGTAATTTAAGTTATTTCCATGTGGTTTAGTTGTTTGTAGTTTGTTCAAGCTAGCTATTACATATTGATGTGATTTCTTCTTTGTGAACTTTTGTGGTAAATTTAAAATTCTAGTCAATTGTGACTTGCCAAGTTGGTGAAAGAAAGTAGCAAATATAACCCCCACCTAGGTTCAAGTCCATCCAAGTGTTGTGATTGTGTCAGTTTAGTGCATTAGCCTCACTATGAAAGGTGTGATCTCAGGTTTTTTTTTTTTTTTTAATTCTCACTTATTTGTAGCTACCTATACTTTATGAATTTTACCATGTTAGCTAGAGGAATAGAGAGTGTTGTAGTTTTTGCACATTAGTTTCTTCTATTTTTCTAATGAATAATGAACTTCCTTCACAGATGGTTTCCAAAGATTATATAGATGGAGCACTTTTTACTAGAGATTGGGATACAAAACCTTTATTTTTGTTACCCAGATTAGTCACAAGAGCAATAATAGAGTATGTTATTATTTTTCCTTCAATTGTTATATATGCCATGATTTTATTTTCTCATGTCTATTAATTTTATATGGAAGAAGTAATTCATGCATATTAATAATTTTGTTGTATTTTAAGATCTCTACTGCCATATGAAACAACTCATTATATAATAATCCAATGGAAATCATGAGTTGTAAATTGAGAAATTTGCTTAAAATTTTATATTTGATATACATGCTAAATATATTTTTTCCTAAATAGTCTATTTTAACAGTGACAAATTTCTTCATTAGTTTACATGCCTTGTTTCGAGGCCAGGTGTTTAATAAATGTAGTACAAGAAAGTCATATGTGACAATTGTTGATTATGTCATGGATGCAAACAAGATGTATATGTACATAGACAATGTTTACCATGTTGTATCCATTAATTTATGTGCAAGTAATTGACAAGTTTGGAAAGAGGGAATTTATATGTTAGGATATGTTACCACCTAATTTGCACCTCTGGTGAGAAACATCTTAACTCATTAGGTGTGGCCTTGGGGGGAATCCTTGAGTCAAGTCATCATCACCTTGACACTCGACTCCTCCGTTTAGACCAACTTCTAAGCAAAGCCAAGGGGGTTAGTCCCTATATAAAAATAATTTAATGATTAAAGAAAATTAACTTAGGAGTTAATACAACACATACAAAACATATGAATATAGATGGAACTTGTAAAGTAAAGAAAATCTAATAAGATATAGAGATATACAATATCACCAAGAAGCAATTACCAAATCTAAGATATTTGAGTAGTACTCGAATCATGAACAAGATATGGCAAGACATGACCAGTGCTCCTTGAACCAACATAAATTAAGTGTGATTCAATTTACTAAGCCTTGATTGTAAGGTTGACTCATCAATTGAAAGGAAAGTGATCTATTTGCCAAAGGTTACTTTACCAACAAAAATGAAATGTGACCTAATGATTAAATATTGTGGTTAGTCCATAGAACTATATTTCCTATAACAACTAATCTACGAAAGCAAAACAACTAGTAGAATATTCTAGGAAAAGTAAAGCAAAAAATTCAGCTAATAGCCTTATTGAAGAAGTAATTTCACGTTATAAAGAAGTAATATAGTATATTATATGCTTTTGTGACATCTTAGGTTCACAACTAAGCCTCCAGAGCCCTTCTGAAAATTAAAGGGTCTAGACTAAATGAAATTAAATGGGCATGGATTCATTTGTTCATCACTCAGAAGTGCATCAAGTAGGAAAATGCTTAGCATACACACACAAGATTCAATATGGACAATGAAGTGGTTCTAAATAACAAAGGTTTGTGCAAGAAAGGAGGCCATGGAGAATATTGCAATGTAACTTTTCATACATATTCTAACAAGAAATTCATTTTTATGGAAATTTTGAGTTAAATATCTTCCCTTCTTAGTTACCTGTCGTACAGACCATTCATTTTGCATTAAAAACTAGTTTTAAGTTTCTTTCTGACGTACAAATTGAGTGGGACTAACAATTAAGAACATGTGTTTTATCCTAGGAGGTCACGTATGTTCAAATACAGAGGGGGTAGGGTATGTACACCTCGGTATACTTTAGTAGTCAAATTGTTGCATGGAGGGGGTCCCTTGTTCCATAAACAAGGGGGTCTCATACACCAATTTGGTGTATGGCTTGGGTTGCCATAAAATCATACATTTTTTTTGTACTGTTGTTTTTGAATTGTCTTGATGTATGCCATCATGAACAAGTGTTGGTTGTGATGCTTCTTGACACCTTTCCTTAACTGAGGGGAGAAGTTCATCAATGTTGAGAATTTGCTTATGTTTGGAAATCAAAAGGCATTCCCTCTTGTTTTTTAAGAGGCATTTCTCCTCGATTTGTCTATCAAAGGGAATGTTCTCACCATATAATTTTCTAGTGAATACTAAATAGATGTAAATAAAGTAAAACCAAGAAACAAAATGAGAGTTTTGAATCTCAATTCTGTCACAACATAACACATCTAGACTCTATTTTCAATGATAGAAAGAAACTTTTTTTGTTTCCCTTAACTTCATATGCCAATTTTTTAAACAATAAGTTTGAATATATTCCATGCATTATCACCTTCCATTGAAAAAGGTAGAGACTACCCGAGAATAGGTCCGTGCAACAATAACACAAAGTCTTCAACAAGATCTTTTAAATTTCACTCTTATTGTTCTACATACAGTCCTCATCTCCAAATATTTGTTCAACGTTTGAGAATCTCATACATAGATTCATAAGAATGGGACTATGAAAAATTAAACACGTGATAGATGGTCATTAAAAATACTTGTTAGGAATTTTCCATTACAACTTAAAAATGCATTTATAGGAAGTATATTAATGAGTTTGTTTGACAAAGAGTTTGAGTCATGATCATACAAATCATGCATCCTATAGTAGTCTTTTGAGGAGATAAAAAAATATTGTCATAATCCCAAAATATAATAATTCAAGAGTAAGAAATTTATTTGTTGAAAGCAATAATACAATGAAATTTATACTAATAGGAATAAATGATTTTGAAAATGAAAATGTGTTTTCCTTCGAAGACTGGGATGGGTCAGTATGAATCAAATAATATGAAGAGAAACCTATTAGAAGGAAAAGTGAAAGCACATTGAATTGTGATTTCTTAGGAATCAAAGAGATGGCGAGTCTTCTTGGCAAAAGATTCACCAAAATTTTACAAAATTTTATAAATCAGTGAAAGATTCGCCATTTTTTACAATTTTTTATAATGGAGTGAAATATTCGCCAAGATCTTACAAGATCTTATAATTTAGTAAAAGATTCGCCAATATTTTAGAGAATTATATAATAAAATGAAATATTCGCCAAAACATTATATATACATATTATATTGTTGATAAAATCGCCTTCAAATTTTCCTCTATATTGGGGAGATTCGCCCATTTTTTATACATATAAATTTTGGGGGTCCTTAAAATTTTCCCTGATTAATATGTCAAATTTGTATTTAATGAAAGGTTTGTTCTTGTAAATTTCAAGAAAAGTTAACAAATGACTTGTTCGCATGTAAAATAATTTAGTGATAAATGCATAATTTTTGGAAAAAATATGAACATAATATACACAAAATGCATTGGGGCACACATTTTTTTAATTTATTTTGGAAAATTATATTTTTTAATTAATTTTTGAAACTGACTATTGAAAATTTTAATAGCATTTTGTACATGTGTTTGCATATAAACTTTTTTTACTGCTTACAAAAATCGAAAAAACAAAAATACCCTTTTAAAGAGGACGTGTCGATGTGGGGCGTATATGTTTTTTGAAATTTTTTGGTTGTGTACTTTTTATGTTGATTATTTCTTTGCATTGCTTCGAAGTTGTGGACATGGTTTTTAAGTGTAAATTTGAAGAGAAAATTAAAAAAAATATCATATGAACTCAAAAACCCGTAAATTATATGCCAATGGATTAACGATTCATTGATGAATCCATTGATATGAAGTTTTCAGCCTAAGGTGCATTCCACAATAGGGTTTAGGCTTAGGAAAGAGGTGAATAAAATTAAATTTGCGGAAAAAGGGGCTAAAGGGGGCTAATAGCTCGATTGAGGTCTTAAAAACACTCAATCGAGGTTTTGAGCACATTTTTAAATAGATCAATTGAGAGTTTAGTTGCAGTTAAACTAAATGCTTGATCAAGCTAATAGCTATATCGATCTAATAAATTGATTGTGCTATTAGCTTGATCAAGCTACCTTTTACTTTCTATAGTATTTCCATCTATTTTTATATTAATTTTTTTACCGATGACAATAGCTCGGTCGATGGTTAAGAAAACCCTCTATCGAGCTTAACTCAATCGAGCTGATTTTTACTTTCTATAGTCTTTTCGAAGACTTTTATTTTTTTCTTACTAATGACAATAGCTTGATCAAGGTATTTAAAAAAATCAATCAAGTGTTAAGAAAACCCTCGATCGAGCTATAGAGCTTGATCGAGGGTGTTTTAACCCTCGATCGAGATATAGAGCTTGATCAAGGGTGTTTTAACACTCGATCGAATTTTTTTTAAATAGCTTGATCGAGCTTTTAAAAGCTCGGTCGAGGGTTTAACAAAACTTGATCGAGCTCATTTTTTCCATACTCACGCCTTCCACTTGCCAAAAAGTGTTACTCATTTTCATGGGAACACCCATATATGTCTGGGTGGGCGCAACCTTTAAGTGTCTAAACGATGGAATCAACCTACAAAAATTGGCAGACATATAGAGGACAAAGAGTACTAGTGTGGCACTATTTTTCCAAAATAAATTTGGTAATTTATTTTTATTTTTATTTTCTAAGTGATTAAACCTTGGAAACAATATGTTAAGTGTGGTGCGTCTTTTGAAGGTCTTAATGTAATCATCATTAAATAGGTACTTAATGGCATGTAGAGGTCGGTGTCTAGTAGTGTAGCATATGATTTTTTTTTAAATGCTTGAGAAATGAAAAAGTTATGCAAGAAACACTAACATTGTGTTTTTTGAGTTAAGAAGTTATGGCACAAGAAAAATAAGAAAAAATAGATTTTTTTTTAAATTACATATTTGGAATCTACAGAAAAATGCTATCTATGTTTAAAATTTCATAAAAAATGATTGTGTGTAACAAGTGGTAACAACACAGACATATTGAGAAAATGGATGAAATGCCCAATTAGTTATGGTTTACCATATTCAATAACACAGGTTTGGTTAATCTGGAGCTAACTCTGAAGCAAACAAATAGGAATACTGTTGACTCGCAAACACATGAGGAGGCTTGGTTTAGATGGTAAGGAACGCAAGCACATTCCTTTTAACTTAAAATTTCTCTTCCCACCTGACTCGGGTGTCATAGAAAATGTGTGCATGAATTAGTTTTACAAAACGTGCACACGTGCATGATGTTAAGCACATCAAATCCACCTTAGGAAAAAGAGTTGAGAGTGGGTGGGGAAGGGTCAAAGGGTTGGGAGGATTTAGAGAGTTCAAGTAAGGAGAGATGAATTGAAAGAGAGAAGGGGAACATGATGGGTTACAGGGGAGAAGGAGAGTGGGGCTTGAGAGCATAGTTAGGAGAAGAAGAGGTGGTGAAGAGGTATAGGGTTAGGAGCAGTAAGTGAAATGAGAGTGATAAAGGGGGATAATGTCGAGGGCAGGTAGAGGGAAGAGAAGAAATGGATGATAATTTGATGTGAAAGAGGAAATGTGGATGAGGAGCATTAGAGTAAGAATATGGTGTGCTGGAGGAGCGATGCAAGAGGAGGTAGAAATCAAAGTGAGGAAAATGAGATGGGGTGAAATAAAAAAGGGGGGGTGTAATGAGGTAGGGGGTTGGGGAGGAGGGATATTATGAAATCATCGAGAGAGAGAGAGAGAGAGAGAGAGAGAGAGAGTAAGAGGGAGAGATGGAGGAATTAAGGATGAGAGGTAGGATGTGGGAGGGACATAAATGGAGGGAGGGAGAGGGAGAAATATGGAGGAGAGAGATGTGGAGAAAGTGATGGAGATAGGGGGAGGATTGTGGGAGAGAGCGTGAGAGATTAATGGGTGGAAGTAAGGGGGGGGGAGGGAGAGATGGGGATAGAGCGAGGGACAAAAGGTGTGGGTGGGGACAAGTGGGGGAGCGGGGGAGATGGAGAGAGAGGGGGGGAGGGGTGAGCGTTAGAGAAAGAGGGAGAGAGTGAGAGAGAATTTAAGAGAGAGGAAACAAGGATGCTAGAGAGGGGGGTGAAGGGACATTGAGGGAGTGGGAGGGAGGAGGAGTGAGGGAGAGATGGGGACATAGTGAGGGAAATATATAGGGAGGGAGGGATAAAATGTGTGTGTGTGTGAGAGAGAGAGAGAAATGTGGAGGGGGTGAATGATAGAGAAAGAGGGGGTTATGAGAGATAGAGAGATTGAAAAATGGGGGCAGGAGAGGGAATGTGTGTGTGTGTGTGTGTGTGTGTGTGAGAGAGAGAGAGAGAGAGAGAGAGAGAGAGAGAAGGGGTGAGTGTTAGGGATAGAGCGAGAGAGTGATGGAGGCAAATAAGAGAGAGAGAGAGAGAGAGAGAGAGAATTTAGGAGAGAGGAAGCAAGGGTGCTAGAGAGGGGGTGAAGGGACATTGAGGGAGTGGGAGGGAAAATGAGTGAGGGAGGGATAAAAGGTGTTTGTGTGTGTGTGTGTCTGAGAGAGAGAGAGAGCAATGTGGAGGGGGTGAATGATAGAGAAATAGGGGGTTATGAGAGATATAGAGATAGAGAAATGGGGTGGGAGAGGGAATGTGTGTGTGTGTGTGTGTGTGAGAGAGAGAGAGAGAGATGGAGGGATTGTGGGAGAGAGATTGAGAGAGAAATGGATGGAAGTAAGGGAGTGTATGAGAGAGAGAGGGGGGGGGGAGGGACATAAAGTGAGGGAGGAAGAGAGAGAGAGGGGGGGGGGAGGGACATAAATTGAGGGAGGAAGAGAGAGAAATGGGGAGGGAGGGAGAGATGGGGATAGAGTGAGGGAAAGAGATAGGAAGGGAGGGACAAAAGGTGTGGGTGGGGACATGTGGGGGGAGCAGGGGGATGGAGAGATAAAGGGGTGAGGGGGTGAGCGTTAGAGAAACAGGGAGAGAGTGATGGAGGAAAATAAGAGAGAGGGAGAGGTAGCAAGGACGTTAGAGGGGGTGAAGGGATATTGCAGGAGGGAGGGAGGGAGGGAGAGATGAGGACATAGTGAGGGAAAAATAAGGGAAGGAGGGATAAAAGGTGAGAGAGAGAGAGAGCAATGTGGAGGGGGGTTAACAATAGAGAAATAGGGGGGTTGTGAGAGATATAAAGAGGGAGTAATGGGGCGAAAGAGGAAATGTGTGTGTGTGTGTGTGTGTGAGAGAGAGAGAGAGAGGGAAGGGGGGTGAGCAATAGAGAAAGATGGAGGTTGTGTGTGAGAGAGAGAGGGATAGGGAGAAATGGGGATGGAGGGAGGAAGGGAGAGAGAGGGAATGTGTGTGTGTGTGTGTGTGTGTGTGTGAGAGAGAGAGAGAGAGAGAGATAGAGAGAGAGAGAGAGAGAGGGAGATATGGGGACAAAGTGAGGGAAAGAGATAGGGAGGGGGAGTGATAGAAAGTGAGAAAGAGAGTGGGAGAGTGATGGTGGGGGAGAGAGAGTGGGAGGGAAAGAGATGGATGTTAGGGATGAAGGGGGGATGGAAACACATAAACACACACACACACACAACATGCAGGGGAGATATGGAGGATGCAAGGGGGGGAGAGAGAGGGAGGGAGGGAGGAGGGTTATAGAGAGATGGATGGAGAGAGAGAGAGAGAGGGTGGGGGGGGGGATGGACACACACACACAGGGGGGAGAGGGACATATAGAGAAAGTGGGGGATATATGGAGGGTGAGAGGGGGGGGGGAGAGAGAGAGAGAGAGAGAGAGAGAGAGAGGAGGGAGGGAGGGAGGGAGGGAGGGAGGGGGGAGGTAGATAGAGAGAGGAATGGAGAGAGATAGTGAGAGAGAAAGGGATGGAGAGAGAGAGAGATGGGGGGGGGGAGGGGGGAGGGGGGAGGGAGGGCCCATTTTGGGGGTTTACAACATGTTCCTCAAATCGCGTGCAGGATTTGTAGTTTCAAACCATGCACGCATTTTGTAACTAAAAACTATGCACGTGTTTTGTAACTACAAATCCTGTTCGTATTTCTTTCTTCCCAGCTTGCATATTAATTGACCTATCAGGCTCGGGTCACTCCAAACTGTCAAGCACTCTATTTGCAGATAAATTAATACCAAACACACAGAGCATATGAAATTTATTGTCAACCCGAGAAAGTCTTTTTATTTCAAAGGATAAGTGCACAATATATGCTTAAACACAAAACCATTAGAAGTGAATACTTTTATCTTCTATCATCCATGTTCATCCCAAGAATCTATGCAATCCCAATTGCCTTCTAACTGCTATACTATAATTCTTTTCTATTATGCATCAAGAAGAAATGGTATCAGATCTAATCAACAATTGCAAAAAGGAAATCTCAATTGCATTCTAAATAATCACTTATCTGATCTAATCAAGCTACGAATCATAAAGCATAAACTTGAACATTACTCTAGAATTTCAAATGAAAGAGATTGAAGCAACTGTTCTAAGAAACTGAATTGCAAAATAGAAATCAATCAACACATAACAGGAAAGCTAAATTGTAAGAGCTCCTGGGATCACGTCTCAACTGTAGGATGAACACGGCAGTGTGAACAGAAATTGAAATGTGTAAAGCAATCCTGACTCAGTCGACTGTTATTCTATACCATTCACCAATCTCACAGAAATGGAATCTTTTACTGAGAAATCCACACAATAAATATTGCTGCTGCGTGCAAAGGAAAGAACAAAGCATCACACAACAAGAAAGATAAAATCCTAATTTGACTCAGCAATCTCTGTGGAAGACGGGCCCAGTCTTCACACAGAGACGCTGGTTGAAAAACACCCTCTTTAACTCAGAAGTAACCCCTTATATTAACAGAAGAATGAGTACACAGTTTGGCTTGGCTGCTAATACCAAATAAATTAATTGTTTGCTGTCCAACCCCTGGGTCGAGGCAACTCCCCATATTTATACATACAAATTGTAACATCTAATCCTATAATTGGGCAGCCATGAAGATCTCTGATCTTCAGGCGCCCTAAATAACTAGCTGTTACCATGCGTGGCAGAACAGAAATATCCAAATATGAGAAAGTTATTAATTGACCCAAGAGTGACGGTCCTTCCATCTTACAGCTAGACTCGAGCAGCAACATACTTAAGATAGCAAATTCTGTTACAACTGCCCTGTCACAGCTGTGTTTTGATTGATGATTCGAGCCCCAAGGATCCCTTCTATAAGCAATGAACGTCCCTTCCTTCATGACTTGTTCAGCTCCGATCTTCCTGCAGTCTCTTTGTCTCAACTACCTTCATAAATCGCATCATGTTAGCACAAATTAAGAGATGCACAGCTTTAATTATCACAATCATAAGTATTAATACAATAAAACAATAATCGGCCATACCTTGGTAATTTGGGGAATAAGATGAGGACAATAAGTCTAATTGCCAAGATAATTGGTGTAGGACAAGGGCAGGGAAGATGATAAATGATGATAAAAAAGGGCCAATTCTGGGCTCAACACAAACCTAATGCTAAGGAACACGTATGTGTTTTGTTTTTTCAAACAATTGTAGGTTTTTCAAAACTATAATTGTATCTAAAAGGTTCCTTAACTTCGTGCGATCACCTAGGAGGTAGGCCATTCACAAAGTTGACCCACGAGCACTAACCATGACATATATAGAATTGCATAATGCCCTATACAAATTAAACATTAAATATTTTAACACTCGCTTTAATGTTTAATCTGGCATATAAAATTCTAGTAACACATGCTCTTAACCTTGACTTAAAAATTTATTAAGACAAATATAACCCCACCTTTTATGGTTCTTAAGGTACCCTTTAATATGGCCTTATTTGCATGATAATATAACTCTTATGTCATAATTGTCTTCATGTTCTAAACATTCTCCATCCTCATTTTCATTGTCTTCAAGTTTTGTTGCAATATTGACTTTCAAAACTTGTTTGAACTTAATGATATCATGTTTTATTGTTATAAACAAGCTTCAAGGATGAAATCATTTTATTAAATGGAACCACCAACTCATTAGATGTTTCATGAGAATTTAAATTGCTTCATTGATGAATATTTAAGATATTTTTCCTCGATCCTTTAACTCTAGGATAAAAACAATCCTTGTAGTAATTGGTTTCTTCTAAGAAAAGTTGGTTGGGTTTTCTCCCAATTTTGGGTTTCCTAGGGTAAAATCAATTGTGTCTACTATGCATGGTTGTGTTTCTATGATCTTTTGTTTCTGTTGTAATTTGAAGTTGAAACTTTTAGTGTATAATTATTTAATGAAAACAGTGGGATGGAATGAATGTTTGAAATCATTAGGAAATAATTATCAAGATCTGAAAATTGTGTTTCTACTGCTATATGAAAAAAATCAACAATTTTTAATATTGAGATACGATTCCCTTAAAAAAAAGAAACATGGCAACAATGCATTATCAATAGAAAGGGAACGATCTAGTAGCGTAATGATTATTTTTGGAGCTGATTAATTTTTGGATGGTGTTGTGATGTTGTTCATGCTTCATTGGTCTTGATTGTTGGTACAATTTTTTTTTGTATCTTCTATCTTCTTGTTGACTAAAAGTTAGTCAACAAGTACTATAGGAAAATTGGTTGGCAGTTGCTGTAGAAAATTTCATTAGCTACACAGTTGGAATATTTTAGCAGCAAGAATCCATTCCACCAGCACCTATAAAACAAGCTACTCCACAATCGCATGTAAACCTCAATTACTAGCTCAATTCAGAGTATAATCTACTTATTTTAACATGAAAATAAGAATGCAATTATAATGTTTCTAGGAGTCAAGGATATAACGAATATATGGAAATGGATGGAAAAAGTAGGGAATGCAGTTGAATAACCACCAAGGATAGTGTAGGGAATTGGTCATTTACCATGCTCATCAAGGAGGACTAATCAATGGTGTGGAAGAAAGTGCACAATTAAATGTGTCAAATATTGTTTGGCTTAGTCATTCCATACAAAGGGTATGTTGATACATAATAAACATAAGATCACATGTTATGTGGTGGTGTAATTAGGAACGAATCGATGAAGGAAATTCACTTTACTTTGAAGACTCTATAATTAGTGTAAATTGTTTGGTGGAAGCAACTCATGGATGGATTAAACCTTAATATTTCAATGGTAATAACTTACTTGGAGACTATAAAACCCAATAGATAACCATATAAGACAAAAGATAGATTTGAGAGGGTTCTACCATATGTTGCACTTTAGACACACAAGAAAAAATTTCCAAATGTCTTCTCCATTGTTGAGATTATTTATTCGAATGAGTGGTGAAATCGTTGAGATATGCAAAGATAATGTGAGGAAGTTCATGGAAACCATGGGACATGGAATGTTGGAAAGTGGCTATATTATTCTTCAATCCAAAAGGCATGACACAATAAGTGAAAGCCACACATAGGGTGGCGAATTACATCTTATACCAATCTTGAGGTTAGATTCAAACTTAATTATACCTCAAGAATCCATCCATGAAGGGAAGGACCTTATGGTTTGCACAAGCATCAAAATTTTATTAATCAAGAGGATAGGGTAGTTATATTTTGGGAAAATGTGGTTCAAATATCAAAATTTTATATGGTACCTTGCTTCTTAATGGAAGGAATTGAATTGGATACCCAAGATGTATCTGTTATGAGATAGATAAATTAGCTTTTTAAATATTATTGATCTATTCTTGGTGGCCAAAGCCTTCACGAGATGAATAGGTTGTCTTTCCTAATAGGTGTCACATATAGCCATGTTTTGATGAAGTTCTTAATAATGTTAGGATCAAACTCGAGCATATATAAATAGGACCACACAAAAACATCATGAAACTCTTGGAAATGGGCGTGTAGCTGGTAATCTCTTTGAAGGGGCATGAAGCTCCAAGAATGATGTTCTTGGTAACTATAAGGGTAACATAAATGTCCACCTTAACTTGTGGGAGAAATGTTGGCCATATTACCTTCTTCAAAGGCATCAAGAGCAAGAATCGATATGTCCTAGTGGGAAAAAATGCTTGGTTTCAATTGAATAGTGATTAGAGATATCTATGGGTGAGAATGGATATTGAGAAAGAAAAGAGGATCGATGAGGCATATTGTCCAATGGATACTCAAATGTTTTCAATGCTTTTGAAATTTCTTCATATGGATGAAAGATTTGGCTACTAGAGTTGGGAGAATTGGGAATCACTATTGATGTAGTTGAAGATGATGCAGTAGAAGAATTGAAACCTTTATCAACTCCATAGGTGTGGAAGGTATAGATCATATAGAGAACACCAATAGATGATGATATGGAAGATGTGGAGGTAAAATACACAAGTTATGAGTTCAAATGTGTTGAAGTAATTGAGTAAGTGCTCACATAAATGTCTGCGAAAATTTTATTAAACTAATCAACATGTTCTAGTGGGATAAAATGATTGGTTTCAACTGAATAGTGGTTAGATTTATTCATGGGTGAGGATGGATCTTGAGAAACAAAAGAGGATCAATGATGCATATTGGCCAATGGATACTCAAGTGTTTTCAATGCTTCTAGAATTTCTTCATCTGGATGAAATATTTGGCTACTAGAGCTAGGAGCATTGGAATCACTATTGATGTAGTTGAAGAGGATGCAGTAGAAGAATTTAAACCTCTATCAACTCCATAGGTGTGCAAGTTATGTATCATATAGGTAACGCCAACATATGATGATATGAAACATGTGGAGGAAACATCCATAAGTTGTGAGGTCAAATGTGTTCAAGTAATTGAGGAAGTGCTCACATAAATGCCCGACAAAAATGAAGAATGGTCATAGGAAAACGAGACCATTAAAGTGGAAATGTAATAAATGGATGCACAATCCACAACCTCAATATTGGGTGTAGGCACCTCTTACAAACTAGATGTGCCCCCTTCATGAAAAAAAAATTGACATTGTATTGATAGAGAATCCTTACTAGTTGGACTAGTTTAGGGAGCTACTTGGGGCATGACATTGATTTGGTGGACTATTGCAAGGGTGTCTCTAAACTCAAAATTTTAGGACCATGGTTCAAATAAGGTTGATATGTATCACACAAATCATTAGTATTTTTGGTACAGAAGTCTTGTTGCGCTACTTGGTGGAATTAAGAAGAGTGATCTCTACCACCAGGGTGGATTTTTTTATTTTTATTTTATTTTTTTGGGGGGGGTAAATTAGGCTCCATAATTATTGATGATTTGATTACTTATTGGTGGGGTGTATGGTGATTCCACAAAGAGAAAAATGAGGGGTAACTTGAGTAGACGTGGTGGTTTGAGTGGCCATAGTTGGCCAAGAATATTGGTGCCTCCAGCTTTCTTCTTATTTCCCTAGCTACTACTTTATTGTTTCTAGCCTTATTTAGAGGGATGGCTTCCTTACTTTCCTTTGACATAGAAACTGAAGGAACACTAATAGGAAGTACATGAGTTAAGACTAGATGAGGAGATGGGGTGGAGGTGAAGGGTGGATTGGCTGGATTAGGGTACCAAATGGGGATACCTAAGTTAAGTCCAAGAAGATCCACAATGTCCATAACAAGGTCCCAACAAAACCTAGTGGAGGAAATAAAAGGTATATGCATAATAGACAATCCAACATATGGTGTTCCTCTAGATGGCATTTCCTAAGATGAGGAATCGATGGGTCTAGTTGATGGCTAGGAGGATGGTTACCCTATCATAATGGTACACATCAGAGATGTTCCTTCTATTGAAATGTGTGATGGTGGACTAAGATACATGTACCAAATAGGGTGGAATATTTAAAAACAGCGAGATATACTTAAAAAGAGAGGGCATATATTTCAGACCTTCCATAGCAGGTAAGACATTGTCATGATTAGACTATGGTTTTCGATCATAGTAAGTAAGTTGATCCAAAGACACGATCTTTCATTGATGAGGAAACATCATGTGGTGGAAAATGGAGGTGGAAATCATATACATAGCGTACATATAGCTATGACCTAATAAAATGTTGTAATCAAGTTGGGAATCTACAACTTCAATGTTTATCATGGTCGTTTTAAAAGCTAGATCAATGAGAACATTTTAGAGAAGTCCTTGTGATTGGGAAGGATGATTATTGTATGAATGAAGAGTGATTGTTATGGGAATAACTTTGGAGAACCTAACTACTTCCAAACATGAGTGGACACAACATATGTGGATGCGCCTTCATCTATAATGTAGTAATGGACAATAGGATTTTTGATGGTAACAGGCACTTGAAATGTAACTACCTAGGGAAGCCTAGTCTCATCTTGATCTAATTCAAAAATGATTAACCTAGCATAGATGGATCAATAACACCTAATTAAAATTAAGACATATTTTTGTTGTGATTTTTATTTCAATATCAAGCTCCACCATAAATGTCTCCATAGCTAAATCCATAATATTTTGTTATATTGCTTGATTTTTTTATTTATTGTAACTCATTCTTTTATTATTCCATTTTCCAAATAAAACCTCACAAGGAAACTCAAGAGATGCTTATCCACATTCATGGATATCATCCATAGTAAACTCGTAGGCCATGACTAATGTGCCACTTCTCCTCCCACTCTCAAGCACTTATGCAAGAGTGAGATTGTTGGCACCTTGCCAACCCCAATTCACCCATAAGGAGAAAACATGTCACAAGTGGGACTTGAACCTAAGTGGTGAGGATAATCACCCACAACAAACCCACTTAACTTATTCTTTTATACCAATATAAATGCATATTTGAACTATATCTAGGTATTGGTGTATGTATCTCCTCTAGCTCTTTGATCTCCTTGTTCCTTTATTATTGAATTCTATTATGCGCCAAACATAGCCCTAAGGTGCATGATTGTGCAATTCTATTAACATGATTGTGCAACATTAAAATGTGTATATTTGTGCAAACTTAATCATTCGACAATTTTTGTTTACAACAATAAGTGCTAATTGTAATTAGACATTGTCCTCACTAGAGTTTGATAATGGTTTTGTCATCTTCGAGAGAAAAAAGGTAACATCACTAACTTTTAACTTTTATCCACTCTTGCAAGATGTCTATGAGTCTTGAACCGTTAACTTATTTCCTTACGTGAGAAACAACTAGCTCTTAGCCAATGAGAACCAGTTTTAAGTCATACACCAGTGGAACTTGAATTAATATGTATTTCTTATAATGGGTAGTTATATGTGCAATTTGACCTGATATCAATATCAAAAAGCGTGAGAGGTGTGACTAGGGAATGAATAAAATTCCATTTCTTTTTATATTCGGCACCTTTTAAATTGCATAGTCATGTTTATCGTCTATTCAGATTTCATACACGACTGTGCTATGTCGATAGTTCTTCACGCTGTGCAACAATGACTGTGATGGAAATCAGCAAAGCGATTCATGCTGGCCTGCATCTAAAGATATTTTGTGATTAGACCTTTTGTTATCAGCGTCCAATTCCGAGACAGAGACAAATGTACTAAAAACCAAATCAGATTGTATCCTTGACTATCATACAAAGATGTTACTGATATTTCTTTTTAGTCTCGGTGGCGTTTCAGCCCAAATAATTGCATCCGATATTCGATTCTCGATTGGACCAGAGAGAACAACAAAAGAGTGAAAAATTAAGAGGATCCGAGAATCACAAGCTTACAGGTTGATAGAGTTTTAAAGTATGTTCATTGGTTGAGCTCGATTGTACACAGAAGTGGGCTGATTCGTGCAGCGGCCAATAGTCGGAAGCCCAATCATAAACTGAAGAAATATATATATAAAGATTAGGTTTCGAGGGAGTACTGCAAATCGAGATGGTGAAATGAATAAAATCCATATGATCTACACGTCACTCTGCGTCCTTTATGTGGTAAGCTGGATAACAATGAACTTCGAAAACAACGAAGTGGATTGAATTCAGGGCGTGGCAGCACTAAGATTGGCCTATTGCTGTCCAGATAATATCATATCCAGTAGATATCTGAGACAGCTGCGCAGAAGCCATGTTATTTCCTATTTTTGGGAGTTTTCATTTTGTTTTACTCAAAACCATCTCCATCGTTCGTCTCAGTCACACGGATTTGGTCTGAAAAAAACAGGATACGCATGTCCTGGTTCGCTGTAATTGGAAAATTGAGCATCGCCTGTTCTATCATAAATTCAATCCTGCTGCTTTTCTTCCCGTACCTTGTCTCCGTATCGTCTTCCCTGCTATGCGGATGAATGGGTAGGCGCCCGTTAGTGGGGCAGCAAACGTCTGGGGCAGGGCCAAACAAATCAAGAGCTGACAATAGGGGGGCTAGTAATACCCTAGTAAACCCATAACTCAAGGAGGTTCCAACCAATCTCCTGGAGGTTCCAATTCAATCAATCGCCGAATCGCCGAATGTAAGAATCACTGTCAACCAATGCAATCGCCTAGAATGTTAGAATGTAAGAACTACTGAAAAAAGTTGAAGTTGAAGTTGTTTAACTACTAGCACAATCACATCATTAAAATTGGTTCATATGTATGTATATGAATCACTTAGCAATGTGAACGTAAGAAAAATAAGTTGAAGTTGTTTAACTAGCATAGTCACATAAGTTGAAGTTGTTTAACTAGCATAGTCACATCATTACAATAGGTTCATGTACATGTATATGGATCACTTTTAATAATGTGGTTGTAGTTGAGTCGCAAAAAAACAAAAACTATTACAGCACAGTCACATCATTACAATCTGTTTATATACATGTATATGGATCACTTTTAATAAAGTGGTTGTTGTTGAGTCATAAAAAAAAAAAAAAAAAACTATTAAGTGAATTATTATCATTTTTTAAAATTACATCAATCATTTTCAATAAAAATAAATATATAAAAAGAGAAATTATAAATAAATAAATCATTAATAATAATAATACAAAGTTGCGACATGTGATACAAAATGGAACATGAAATAATGATGACATGCAAACAGGGTTTCCCTAGCCATCGACTTGGAAAAACCTATAGATTGGGCTGCTCCATAACCATATCTTTTGTTTTGATGCCTCTTTCATGATTTGTAGAGTGTATTTTAGACCTTGGTAGAGTTGTCCATGTTTAGATTGCATGTTGTTTGGACTGTGTTGAACTACACTTTCCCAAACCCATGGAACGTCAAGTGCCATCTCTGTCGGCCTAAGAAATCTTGAACCATGTCCATTGCTTAGTAATTGTGTTGTGGGTGCATTCACCGTCTTCAACCCAAGATGCACAATGGGTAAGGAAGAGGCCTCAGGAATTGAAGTGGTTAAAACCCTTGTCGGTGCTCTCAATCCATCCTCAAGACTACATAATTTTCGATAAAAATGTATTAAACGATTAGAAAAAATACCATAGTTAGAGATTTCTGCTTAGTAGCTAAGAAGAAAACCCCCTTTATTGTCTGAAAGAGCATTGATCGAAAAGTTCTTGGGCCTTTGGCCTACCCCCAAAGCAGTTGAAGCATGGACAACTGAAGTCTGGTTCCCCAAAATAAAAAAAATCATGTATATTTTTTTCTTAGAGGTCGAGGGTATTTTTTTTTTATTCCCAAATAAGAAAGCTCGAGATTTGATTTTTCTCTCTTGACCATACTTCATGGATTTTAAGGACTTGTATCTAGCACCTTGACCACTACAATTTAATCCGAAGCAAGAGATTTAACCATAGTCCATGTGTGGGTTAGATTGTCTCACTTTCCATTAATCTTTTGGGATGAAGATACACTCAAATATATTGAGAATAAGTTAGGAAGATATATTGACAGAGCATAACCAAAAGGGAACTTTTTTTCTTGTGCACGAATTTGTGTTGAAGTTGAACTAGAAACAAATCTGTTGAAATTTTTGCAGATTATTATGGAGGGGTGGTGTCATAAGAAACCCATAGACTATGAGCAAATTCCTTTAAATGTAGTCATTTCCATATCTATGGGAACTTTTCCAAGAACTATCCTAAACTACAACAGGACACTACTCCACAATCGGATCTTAAGGAGGCCCATAATGGTTGTCATAGCCACTCTCTAATAGAATAGCGGGATCCTCTGAATCAAAAGGAAGGATTTGAGTGGGTTTATACTAGATGACAAAGCTCTCAACGCAAGGAAGTACACGATTCAAAGGTATTGTGTGATGAAGCTTCCAAATTGACTCAAAACAAATTTGAATTCCTAGGAAATCTAGAGGAAATGATGATGGGGAACAATGAAGGAAAATTGGAGCGGATCCTTCTAATCCCTAAGAGGATCCAAAGAAAGCAGCTTCAAAAGAAGATACAAAAGAAGAAGACAAAGAGGAGGATGTTGAAAAAGATGAAGATGAAGTAGAAGAGGAAGATGAGGCAATAGAAAAGGATGAGGAAGTCAAGGACGAGGATGTAGAGGGAGAAGGGAAATCAGAGAGAGACTCAGAGGAAGTAGAGCATAACTCATGGGAGCTAGCAAGGGATGCCAAGAAGGTATGGGATTCAATAAAAAACTCGGCAACCCTATCATATGCTAAAGTTTTGAAAAAAAAAACAAGAATAAGATGAAATAATAAACATTTAACTTTCCTGAGCTATTAAAGAAAAGCCGACAACCATCCCCACTTCTCACATAAGGAAGCAAATCTAGCAAGGAAAAGCAGGAAAAAGAATCTTGGATGCTTTACTAATACTATAGAAAAATTCTTGTGTTTTGCTTCTATGCCTTATTATGTAATCAATTTGTTAGGATATATCCATGTTTTGAAGAATATGTCAGGAAAATAAGTAGCAAGAGAAAGCGACAAATTCACTCTTTCAAGCTCCATGAATGGAGGAAGAGTGAAGAAATAGTCTCTATTTCTTTTTCGAATTTTGTACTTCTCAGTTGTTGGATTTGTATGCAATATTATAATACAAACACCATTTTGTTAACCATCCCATCTAGACCTTAGTGTATAATTTTTATGTTTCCTAAGTGTTTAGACTAGGTTAGTTAGTTCCTAGTGCTAACTTGTGTGAAAATCCTCACAGCATATCTAAGAGATGATGTATACCTCACAATGAAAGAATTTAGGAATAAGATTAAGAGTGGTCAATGCAGTAAGAAGAGCAACAGAATAATAATACAGTAGAACTCGGATAGAAGCAAAAATACTTCACACACACTAATTAATTAATCACAATGTGGACAAATAAGTAGTACAATGCATGAGGATTCAAATGCAAAGGTGGCAATTCGAATTAGCCTTCATGGAGTGATCAAAAGATCACTGGAGTGTCATCGAAGCACAACTAGAAGTCTTCATCATCATCAGTGGAGTCATCAATGCTCAAGTAACTGTCAACCATCAGTCAAACTGAGTCTAACTGAGTGTGGTAGGTGCAACTGAGTGTAACTGGAACTAACTGAATGAAGGAGGCTCAATGGAGGGCGCATGAGGAGCTAACTGGAGTCAGAATGGGTAGTTCAGTCTCACTGGAGGTCCATCTGAGTGATACAGTCAGTTGAGAGTCAGTCTAGCCTTAAATCAAGGAAAGAACTGATGATAACTCAATTAACTGAAGTGCAACTGAGTGGTAGGTGAGAGACGACGAGTGGCTTCCTTAAATCAAGGAGGAAGGGTGCACTAAGCTCTAGGAGGGCTAAAATTGATCTGAGAGAAGCTCCCAGGGGCTGGCTAACTGAGGCTAGGTGCTGGGACTGATGACTGGGCTGCATGCATGCTGCATGTAGAAATGCATGCAAGACTGAAAATGCAAATAATGAAAATGTTGGGAGGACTAGGATGGAGTATAGGAATATCCTAACACCCCCCCTTAATCCATCCTGGGCCCTGGTAACTAAGACCAAAGGTCACCCAATACAATGAATAATAACAGTCAATAAACCGAGGAAATGGGGAGAACCTCATGGGAAAAATACCCCCCCTCAAAATAGACTATAAGGCACACACAAAAATAAATGCTCCAAACTCAAGCAGGTGTGATGCTTGGTCATATGTCTGGAGGTATCTTCTTCTTGAGAAGAAGTGGATCATGCTCAGAAAGCATGTGCTTGTACTTGCTCTTCAAATTGAATGTGATGAGAACAAATCCAAAAGTATGAGGATGATCCTTGAACCTGTGATTCGAATCAGTTGAGGTAGGATCAAATCTATGAATGTGAAGATAGTCTTTTGTCTTCTCCTTCGAACCATCATGGGTGAGATTATGCCAAAATGAACCATCATGGGTGAGATTATGCCAAAAAGAACCATCACATGATTGCTTGAAATCCAAATCAAATTTAAGACTTGAAGAATAGTTTCTTGAGATCTCCTTTGAACCAGCAGGGGTGAGATCAAAACCATCATATGCATGAGAAATTATCCCAAGTAGTGATTGCTTAGAATCCAAATTAGATCCAAGACTTGAATCATGGTTTCTTGAGATCTCCTTTGAACCATTAGAGGTGAGATCAAAACCAGTAAGTGCATGAGAGATTATCCCAAGCGAATGGCAATGGCCATAATCTTCAATAACCTTCTAAAAGCATGAAATAATGATCATATAGTAGTAAATAAGAGGTAAGTGATCAAGGAGAGCGAATGCATTACCTCCAATGGTTGTTTTTACCTCCGAAACATTCAATATATCATGATGCAAACCAACAAACTCTGGTGCAAGAGAGGATTTAGGACCTTCTGCAATTTCTAGAGTGTGAGCTGGCACAGATTTTGAAATAGAAGAAATTTGGAGCATGAGTGTAGAATCTACAAGTTCTTCTTCTTTGTGGCTAACTTCAATGTGAGATATGTTTAATACTGGTTCATGACCTGTGAGATCATCAAGGAAACCGAATGCAATAGTGGGCTTGCTCTCGAAATGGATTGGACCAATCCCTTCATTCTAATTGCCAAATCTTTCATCCAGGTGGGCCCATAGCTCTTTTGGAGATTCAACATCAAGGAGGTCATATGTCATGCATCGAGGCATAGTAAACATCATGGTTGCATGGACATTGTCACCTTTATTTAACCAATCAATCTCTTCTTCATAGGATTCAAACTCTCTTTCAAAACAATAATCAAAGAGACCACGACTCTTCAAATATGCTATCATTTTTTGTTTCCATTCATCATAGTTGAATGGAGAAAGAAGAGGGATTTCTTCTGAATACATGGAAGCTGTAGAAGACCTACAAAAACAATAGAAAATATCTGCAACTACTACTGCTGCAAAAATGCAGAAACTACTACAACTACTGCACTCGAAATCTTGTTAATAACCTGCAAAAAACTTTCAGGAATGGAGATAAACAATGCTCTCAACATGCTCTGATACCATGTGAAAATCTTCACAGCAGATCTAAGAGATGATGTATACCTCACAATGAAAGAATTTAGGAATAAGATTAAGAGTGGTCAATGCAGTAAGATGAGCAACAGAATAATAATACAGTAGAACTCAGATAGAAGCAAAAATACTTCACACACACTAATTAATTAATCACAATATGGACAAATAAGTAGTACAATGCATGAGGATTTGAATTCCAAGGTGGCAATTCGAATTAGCCTTCATGGAGTGATCAAAAGATCGCTAGAGTGTCATCAGAGCACAACTAGAAGTTTTCATCATCATCAGTGAAGTCATCAATGCTCAAGTAATTGTCAACCATCAGTCAAACTGAGTCTAACTGAGTGTGGTAGGTGTAACTGAGTGTAACTGGAACTAACTGAATGAAGGAGGCTCAATGGAGGGAGCATGAGGAGCTAACTAGAGTCATAATGGGAAGTTCAGTCTCACTGGAGGTCTATCGGAGTGATACAGTCAGTTGAGAGTCAGTCTAGCCTTAAATCAAGGAAAGAACTGATGATAACTCAATTAACTGAAGTGCAACTGAGTGGTAGGTGAGAGAGGACGAGTGGCTTCCTTAACTCAAGGAGGAAGGGCGCACTAAGCTCTAGGAGGGCTAAAATTGATCTGAGAGAAGCTCCTGGGAGCTGGCTAACTGAGGCTAGGTGCTGGGACTGATGACTAGGATGCATGCAATTGCATGCATGCATGCAGAAATACATGCAAGACTGAAAATGCAAATAATGAAAATGCTAGGAGGACTAGGATGGAGTATAGGAATATCCTAACAACTTGGCCCACCTTAATGATAGTTGTCCACCATAATTCCCTCTTACTGCTTTTAATCCCAATTTTAATCTAATTTTCTTAGTTAGAGTGCAATGGCAGCTTTTATCTTGTTTTATTATGCTTTTATGAGCTAAAGCAGCTTTTGCTATGCTTTTCTCTTCGATAAGGATAAGGTAGGGGCGCTAGGATGCTTTGGGCAAGTGTGCATACTTTTGCCTCAACCCATTCCTGCTTTTTCTCCTGAAAAGCACCCAAATTTCTACCTTTTGGTCACTCATGGCCTACCTAAGCCTACTTATCCATTTTGTGACCTCTTTCTATGATTTGGAGTTTGATGTTTCCAAAGATGGGGGATTTTGTCTAATTCTAAGCCCGCCACATGTGACTAATTCGAAAGCCTCCAAAGGCTATCTATTTTTTCCTATTGTAATATATTTGGATAGACAACACATTTGCAAGGGTTGGATGTACAACAGTTGTTCAATAGAAGTTTGATTCAGTTATTCATTTCTGTCATCTTTTTCTCTATTATGTGCATCTTTGCAAGAACAGTTTGAGAGGAATTTTTATGTTACTAGATCCTAACTATGATAAAATTTTCACACATTTACCTCGTTTCTGTTAAAAAAAAATACAAAGCTCACTTATTATTATTAATGGTTTGGAACAAAGTATATCAAGCACCTTTAGTAATGTGGTTGTGTTAGTTGACATTCTACATCTGAGAGGAGGATTAGTAGATTTTCTAATTAAATTATCAATATCAATAATATTAAAATATATATGATATTTGACTATAGTTGACCATGGTTGAAAATAATTTATTATGATTGACCATAGTTGACTATGTTTGACAGTGGTTGGTTGTGGTTCATCAAGTTTGACCATGGTTCACTATTGTTGACTTAGTTGACTTTAGTCAGTTAAGGTTGAGCATGTCTGGCCATCATTGATCTAGATAGACAGAGGGTTTCAAATGATGGTTGATTAACATTGACCATAGTAAACCATGGTTGACTACAGTGAACCTTGGTTGTGTATGGTTGACTTTGATTATTTAAGGTTGACTTTGGTTAGCTGAGGTTAGAATAGTTGGTGATAAGTGACAAATGATGGTTGAATAAGTTTTTCCATTGTTTATGATGGTTGATTATTGTTTGATCATGGTTAATTTTATTTAACTGTGGTTGACTATAGTGAACCATGGCTAACTATGGTTGATGTTGGTTAACCATGGTTTCCTTTGGTGAACCATGGTTGACCATGGTTTCTTAAGTGTTATGGTTGACTATGTTTTATTAGGGATGGCCATGTTCAACTATGGATAGGTTATAGTTAAACATGATTGTTCATGGTTGAATTTGGTTTACTATAGATTATTTGGTTGACCATGGTTGTGACCATGTCTAAATGTCATTGACCATGGTTGATTATGGTTATTAGTCATAGAATACATTTTTTGTAGTTGACTTTAGTTAACCATGGTTGACTATGGTTGACTATGGTTGACAGTGTTTGGACATGGTTAACTATGTCTAACCATAGTTAACCATGGATGGCTATTGTTTGACCATGATTGTATTTAGTGAATCATGGTTGACTTTAGCTAACCATGGTTGGCATTAATAAACTATGGTTGAATTTGGTTAGCTAAGGTTGACCATGTTTGACAATCATTACCCATGGTAAATAGAGGGTTTCAAATGTTGGTTGACTAAGTTTGATCATAGTAAACCATGGTTGACTTAAGTTTGTTATGGTTAACTTTAGTGTAGCATGATTGACTATGGTTATATTTTAAAACCTTGGTTGTGTATGGTTGAATTGTTTTAGCTAAGGCTGACTATGTTTGACTGTCGTTGACCATGGTTGGTGATGGGTGAAAAATGATGGTAGAATAAGTTTGACAATAATTTACCATGTTGATTATTGTTTGGACATGGTTGAGTATAATCAACCATGGTTTTCTGTAGTGAACCATGTCTAGCTATGGTTGAGATTGGTGAACCATCATTGACTTCAATGAACCATGGTTGAATTTGGTTGACTAAGGTATACAGTGTTTGACCATCATTAACATTGATGATGGGTGACAAATTGTGATTAACCATGGGTCATTGTGTTTGATCATGGTTAATAATGTTTGAGAATAGTTGATTGTGATAGAGTATGGTAAATACTATTTACTATGGTTTATAATGATTTACTAATGATGACCATGTTTGATTAAGGTTGGTTATAATAGGAATTTTTGCAATTCACTATAGGCAATGATGGTTGATTAACCATATTGAACATGTTTGACTCTAATTGGCCATGTTGGCCATGTTGGACTATGGTTGACCATGTTGAACATGTTTGACTATGGTTGAGCATGTTTTACATGGATTGTGATATGAGCTTATTGTACACTCTGATATAAGTCAAGTTTTTCTTGTTTTCATTCCCAAGTTTGCTTCCTTGGCATTCTTCTATTTAAGGTACTTTCAATAATTTAAGTTATTAGTAAATGGTTATGGTTTGTGTTGTATTGTATTGTGGAATCTAACAACAATATTAGAGATTAATCTAATCTTTGCACCTTGCTTTGAGTAGTTTAACTTATAGGTTATACACTATATTTAAACATGGTTGATCATGGTTGAATTTTGTTTACTATGGATTATTTGTTTGACCATAGTTGGCCATGTTTGACCATGTGTGACCATGTAAGAACGCCATTGACCATGGTGGACTATGGTTATTAGTCATAAAGTACAGTTTTTGTAGTTGACTTTAGTTAACCATGGTTGACTATGGTTGACATTGTTTGAACATGGTTAACTATGTCTAACCATAGTTAACCATTATTGGATATTGTTTGATCATGATTGAATTTAGTGAACCATGTTTGACTTTAATTAATCATGATTGACATGAGTAAATCATTAATAAATTTGGTTAGCTAAGGTTGACCATGTTTGACAATCATTACCCATGGTAGACAGAGTGTTTCAAATGTTGGTTAACTAAGTTTGATCATAGTAAAGCATGGTTGACTTTAGTTTACCATGGTTCACATTAGTGCATCATGATTCACTATGGTTGACTTTAGTGAACCTTGGTTGTGTGTGGTTGACTTTGGCTAGCTAAGGTTGAATTTGTTTGACTACCATTGACCATGGTTGGTGATGGGTGACAAATGATAGTTGAATAAGTTTGACCATACTTTACCATGGTTGATTATTATTTGGACATGTTTGACTATGGTTGACATTGGCTAACCATCGTTGACTTTAGTGAACCATGGTTGACAATGATTGACTTTTTTTAGTTAAGGAAAATATGTTTAAACACCATTTACCATGGTTGATGATGGGCCTCAAATGATGGTTAACCATGGTTCATTATGTTTAATCACAGTTGATAATGTTTGACAATGGTTTATCATGGAAGAGTATGGTAGATATGTTTACTATGGTTTATAATGATTTACCAACAATGACGATGTTTGAATATGGTTGAAATATGGTTAAACATACTTGATTAAGTTTGACTATGTTTGAATTTGGTTAACCATGGATCAATTTGGTTTACCATGGTTGGCCATGTTTGATTATGTGTGACAATGTTTGCATGCCATTGACCATGTTTGATTATGGTTGTCTATGGTTGACAATCATAGACCTTGGTTAGACCAAGTATTTTTGCGATTCACTATAAACAATTATGGTTAACCATTTTGAACATGTTTGACTATGGTTGACCATGTTGTCCATGTTTGACTATGGATGTCCATGTCAACCATGTTTAACCATGTTTGACTATGGTTGGCCATGTTTGACTATGGTTGATTATGCCTATTGACTTATGTCAAATTGATATGTTCCACAATGGCTATGCCACATTGTGACGTTAAAAAGGGGTTATGTCACATTGTGACATTAAGAGGGATGACCATGGTTGACATAAAAGGGTTGACTTGAACATCATGTCACATTTCAACATGAAGAGATTGAGTTTGGTTGACTTTGGTTAGCTAAGGTTAGCATAGTTGGTGATGGGTGAAAATGATGTTTGGATAAGTTTGTCAATAGTTTACCATGGTTAATTAGTGTTTTACCATAGTTTAATTTAATTAACGATGGTTGAGTATAGTGAAACATGGATAACTATTGTTAATGTTGGTTAACCATGGTAAAATTTAGTAAACCATGGTTAAATTTGGTGAACCATGGTTGACCATGGTTGATCAAGTGCTATGGTTTACTATGTTTTATTAAGGATAGCCATGTTTTACTTGATGGGTATGTGTTATATTCTCTACATGTGACTACCCATTGAGCCCTCAACAACTCCCCTTAAAGTTTGTAAATAATAAAGGGGTCCCCATTTGAACTTTTGTGAAAACACTACTTTCAGTTGCTTTTGATTTTGTTTTGCTTCATTTGAAAGGATGGTTTGATAGTTTTATTTCTTAGGTGTTTGGTTTTCTGCATGCTTTTTATCATCAGTTCTTTGGGATTAAATCTTTTATGAAATAAAGACTTGGTGATTTGGCTTATCTGCGTTGTTTGAGTCTTTTGGCTTCTTGATTGTTCATTTGTATGTTCTTATTCAAACTTATTTGAGTTGATTACATGCCTCAATTTGCAAAAATTGGATTAATATCATGTTTCAACAGTATCGTCAAGGTTGGTTCTTCAATCCATAATTGAATTAAATGACCATTTTGGCAGATTGAAATAACTTTCAATTAAACATTTATTTTTAAATATTTCAATCCATGTCTTAAAATAATATGTATTAAAGAGTGGAAACAAGCTGACATTTATGAGATTTGCATAATACATTATTTGTACGAGTCTTAAACTTTTGTTCAAAATCATGCATTTTCCATAATCTTTTACACTTTGGTAAATTTGAAATAACTCGATTAAGGATTATTTATAAACAATTTAATTGCATCTTAAAAGAACCCATTTAAACTTATGAAAAGGAATTGACAATTGATTTTGTACAAAACATTAATTTTTACAAACCCTGGACTTTGTTTACAAAAAAATTTAACTTTTCATAATTTTATTCTTTTTTAATGATTGTAAACAACTCAATTCAAGCTCAATCATATCCGAGTGGATCTACATATTAAAAGAATATACTTTAAAGAATATATATGAGTTATAGTTTTCTAATTGAGTGGACTATCAATTTTTTATGAGCCTTAACTACATTTTTATGATTTTCTAGTCTTTTGACAAAATAAAATCAACTCAATCAAAATTTTCTCATATGAATTCATTTCATGCCTAAAAAGAATGATTATTAGAGAATGGAAGCAATATTATCATTCTCAATTTTGAGTGATCATCAAAGTTTATAAAGCTCTTACTTTATTTTTCTCAAAGTTTCACCATCGATCTTATAATCAAATTGTTCTCAATTGATAAATACAATTTAGAACACTCAAAGATTTATCTAATTGGTTTTCCTTTATTCCTAAACCTCACTAAAAACATTAAATCACTTATAACTAAACTTATCCTCCCTAAGAAAAACTTTGAGTAAGAAATGTTAAGGATTTTGTTCAATTATATATAGTAAATATCTTTGTTGGCTTGAGGTTACACTACTTTGATTAATGCTGGTTGATTTTTTTTTTTGAATTGTTTGGTTCATTTTTTTTTTTGAATTGTTTGGTTCATTTTAAGGTTGTCTATTGAAAATATATAAAAGGTATTTGTATATAAATTGAAAGTTTAATTCTTTGTGGCATGATCACTCACTACATCAAAAACTTCTATGAGTGCATTTATTTTTGAAAAATGATTAAATCTTTCAAACTTATGGGATGGCAAGATTTCATCAATTTTTATTGTAGTTTGAGGTTTAGCATTTCTTTTTTGTTTTGACAGGTCAACGTTGCACTCACCATGTATTTATTGTAGAAAAAAAGGTGCAGATTTCAAAGCCACCAGAGATTGTGTCACTAACCAGCTATTAGGTATCCTTCACATGGTGATTTTTGGGTGATTTTTTAATTAAATTTGGTCAAAATTGTGTTTGAAAATTGCAATTTATGTAATTATGTGATTTCAGCAATCAAGATGATGGGTCTAAGACTAAATGCATAATTTTAAAACATAAATAGTAGAAATGGTAGAAATCCGGATTTGAACAATATAAATTGTTATTTAGACAATTCTTCATCTGCCGGATTCTGACTTAGAAATGGTAGAAATCCCAATTTGAACAATATAAATTGTTATTTAGACAATTCTTCATCTGCCGGATTCTGACTGCTAGGCACATTTTGGTTCTCTCGTATACTGCTCCTTGTAATTATATCAGAGCATATATCAATACTTCACTCATAGCATTGTCGGAGTGAATGATAGCACACCAAGGAAATATTTAGCGAGAGCCTAATTGAATATCGCATTGTCGGGGGTATGAAACCCTAATTCACCATCAAACCAATCGCAGGGCCAGAAGAGTGCTGTATCACTGAGGTTTAAACGTGTCAAAGCAAGGAATATGAGATTGTTGAGTTTGTTCCACCGATTCGTAGAATAGGAAGAGAACGCAAGGTCGTTAAAGGAAGATGCCTTGAACAACTGCATGGGTTATAGAGATGCCACAATTGCAGAAGGAAGACACCAGATTGCGTTTATAGTTGCAATAAATTCAGAGAAGAATCATAGTTTTGGTTACACCATATCAAAATCTTATAACTACTTAACCTAATTAAGAGTTAGTTATACTCTATGTCTTTCACCAAATTGCAAAAAACAATATATGAAAGCTAAAATAGTTCTAAAATTTTATTTTAATTTAGAATCTTATTAAAGCTCATGGGTATAGAATAGATGGTGAATGGGTGTACTCTTAAGGCACTCATTGTGTTAGGTCAGTGGTTCAAAACTCCATAGGTGCTAGCTTACCAAAAATAGTTGGAATTTTATTAAAGTTTTTAAATCTCTAGAATTTTTTGGTTGTATTTTGATTGCAGACTGAGGTGATGGAAATAAGTGGCTACCAATATCGAGATTATAGTGCTATCAATTTGGAAGAATCCGAGATCGAGGGAGCATGATAACACCGAGCAAGAAGATGAGATGGACATGGAAGAGGTTTATTGAGAAATTAGTGCACTAAGGAGAACAAAAAGGTTGTTATTGGTTTCTAGAAGAGAATCTCATCATTTATAAAAGGAGCACAGATTGTCAAGTGAGAAGGGGGGGTCTCCACAAAGATGAAGGGATTCTTTTTTTTGGTTGTTGTAGATTCTTTTGTAACATTTTTATTTGAGATAAGAAACAAGGATATTCTTCCATGGGTTTTCTTTTGGACATGAACGAAGCTTTGCAATATTTTTATGAAGTAGAAATAGAAAACTTGACAACACTGTTGCAATTCTTCTTTGTGTTTAATGGTATTTTGTAAGATTACTTTATACTTGTACTATTGAGTTTGGATCAAGTAAAAATGTTTTATCCATTTATGTGGTAAAATTTTATTATTGATGGACTAAAATAGCTTTGATGTGTAAACAATATGTTCCGGATTGTTGAAAATTAATTATTATTTAATTCTGAATTATTGATGGATTTTAAAGGGTTGTTGTTTATTTTAATTGATATAAGTAAACCAGCAATTGTATCATTCTTTTATGCATTAGAGTCATTTTTAATCATGCTCCCAAAATATGATATATTAAATATTTTAACAGTCTTTTTGTATCTTTTAAGTTGTGTTTTTGTAGCTTCATAAACAATTTTTTATAGCTTTAGATTATATTACATTACATATAGATTGAAATTGCATTTACAATTTAAAACAAATTAAACGATGAAGTCTCCCATTAGGGAGAAATAGTTCCTTTGTGGCAATGGGGCCCACATACCCATCAAAAGTAACTACACCAAACGACTGAGGGTCTACTTTAAGAACCTTGGATCATGTTATCTCCCTTGTGTTGATGACATGTCAATTCTTCCCATAAACAAATGGTGCTAAAAGGAGGTCCAAAGGTCCAAGGTAAATCAAATGATTAATAATTATAATTTCAAGTATTCATATTACTCATTTATCCTTCAGCTTGTTAACAATTCCAATTTAATATTTTATCCTTCTCTAATGCCATAAAACACATTAGGAGGAAGGTTGGATGAAAAGACCAACCCACGTCAAGTCAATCTTTTCATTATTTTGATATTCAATGGATCTTGCCCAAACCCTATTTGGAGATGTGTTTCTAGATGAGCTAATTGTAGGGCTCCTTTAAATATAGTCAATCTCTTGTCAAAAGTTAAATTTGGTGGTGAGGGGGTAACATCTGCATTTGAACATGCTTTTCAATTTATTCAAAATTATATGTCTAATCATATTTCCCCCGAAGGTGTCATGTGTAGGTTGTTCACTCTTACTTTTAAAGGCTGAGTCAAAAAATGGTGTGAAACTTTGTTGATCGCTTCTATTCATACATTGGAACAATTCATAAATGAGTTTTTATTTTCTTTTGAGAATTATGATTTTGATCAATTGTGCATTGAATTGAATGATCTTAGGAAAAAAATGATGAATCATTAGAATACTTTTCTATTAGGTTTATGCATCTTGTTTGTAGATTACCTTTAAAAGACATGCCCTTATTAGTGAGTGGTTTCAATATCTTATTCTCCATTCAAATGAGAATGCTCAATTAACAAATGATAAATATTGATCAAATATTAATGCTAATTTACATGTTGATTTAGATTTACATGAAAATCCTAAAAATGTAAAAGTTATGACTAAATATCATATGCTAGGATCTTTCTTCACTATGAGATGTAAATTAGAAATAACATATTCTTCCAGTAGAAATACCTATGATTTCTAATCATTATACTCATCCTATATCTTATTCTGAAGAAAGTAAGACCTCGTCCTCAGAAAGTTTAGATTTATTAATTTATGAGGAAATCAAAGAAGAAACTTTTCTCGAAAGTAAAGAGAGTGTTAACGATCCTAAAAGCATTGCACTTTCCTTAGAGATTGAAGAAACCAAATCAATGATTGATGATCATGATTTTGATTTACAATTAAGACCACCCATGGATTTGTCTTTAGAAGAAAACGTGCTCTTTAAAGAACCTGCTTGTGAAAATGTTTCTTTTTCAAGAGAGGCATTTCATTTTCTTAATTCATCAACTTATTAATCTTTGTACTCTAATTTATTTGATGATTATGCTATGTAGATGCCTATTCCATATTCTTTTCAATTTCATTATGCATTGCTAGATTCTAATGAGGTACAAATTAGTAATGGTTTGCATATTGAGGATAAAGAAGATGGTACTTCTTCCCATGAACCTTTTAGTTCTTTTTCTTATCAATATTCTACATGGGAATTAGGAAATACTCTAACAAATAGGTTTTAGATTGTTTTCCTTGTTGATTCATCCAAATTTATGTTGAATAAAGAGTCTTGTTCTAAGTATAACCAACTAGTTGAGGTTGAAGATTATAATGAAATAAATGATGTTAGTGGTTGTCATCATGATATTAATAAAATTATTTATCTAATAACAGATGATTTTCCACTTACATTATTTAATCCTATTAATTCATCTCAAGTTGATAATTATAAAGAATATGATCCCAGTGAGACTTATCAAGAAAATGAGACATTTTGATTTCAACTAAGGATTATGTTAGATTCTTATCATCTTGATTTAATCTTTGGAATAAATTATATCAACAATATTAATATTCTTTCACAAGGTTCTTTCCATAGCATTCTTGTACATGATCTTCTCATCATATATGTTTCTCATTTGTAAATTCCTTTAAACAATCTTTTATTAGTCTTTGTGTATATTATGATATGCTTGAGGATTTTGATTTCAAGAAGTTTTCATAAAATGGCAGGGCCATGATTTCTTTATTTATGGATATAGATATAGACGGTAAGCATGATGATATTTATTGAAAGAAAACATTCTCTAAATCCATTTCTCAATTTTCAAATTATGTTTTCGATAAGCTTCTTTCCAATCTTGATCATGATGAGATATATGTTCCGATCATTTAACCAACATTAACTAACTTCCAATTTACTTTCTATGATCCAATTGAAGCTTGGTTGGAAGAATCCTTTTTGAAGAAGTTTCCATTTCATATTTTGATCTTGGTAAATAAGAAATTAGATTCAATTCTTCCCATCTTTCTATATCAAGTATTACAATTTCCAGTACTAATACTTGACCTGTTTCCTTTTGCAAGATCTAATTTACTTCGATGGCTGCATTGGAAATTTGATTTCACTTAGTGTTTTGATCATCAAAGTAGTTTAGAGTAGGTTTAGAAGTAGATTAATTAGTTTTGTTTATTTCTTTCACAACTATATTATTTTTCTTTTGTTCATTCGAATAAAGCAGTTATGAGGCAATATGTAAATATCAAGATGAGTTATCATTCAGGGAAGTTTTACTTTATCTTGCTTCTTTCTTGGTTAGTTATCATCTTACTCATAATTACATTTGTTATAATATTTATTTTTAAGTCATATCTTTAACTTTTGATTATTTAGACTTTATTATGAAATGTTTAAATACAATCAATTTACTAAGATTGTAGAGAAAAAATATCCTAAAGATCAAAATGAGAAAGAATTTATTTATGATTTCACATTATTTTTTATTCCTTTAAAATATTTTGACTTGGAACTTAATGAATGTATCTCACTTGTCTTAAAATTGATGTCATAACTGTGTACATTTAGTTTAGGATTTATCTTTGTGATTTTCGTTTGTTAATAAAATCTTGAATTTTAAGTTTTCTACTCAAACATTGTGCAAATTGCATGAACTCTTTCCTAGCGTAGATTTTTGTAAATCTAAATTAATTTTATTGTATTATCATAATTCATCCATTGTGTATGAATCAAATTCTATTGTTATTTGTTAATGTCGCTGCACTTGTTTCCGATGAATGTACTATTTCCATAATTCAATTCAAATTGATATGATGGCATCCATTCACAACTTTTTGATTTATTACATGGTATACGATTAAGTATCACTTTTAGACATAGAGAAAGAGGATGACACATAATATCATGTAGTTTCACTCGAAGTAGAAGTTGCTAAACTAAATTTCAGATTCGGATCCTCTTGAGGCCTCAATATCTCCCCATGCGCATCGTCTTGGGGACCGTCCTTTTAAAATTTTAAAATAAAATCCTTAGGTAGATTTGTCCATCAAGTGCATTGTCTTGGTTTAATTCATTGATAATTTGATGTTTGATAAAGTCATTCCTTCTTGACGACCTGCTATTTTGTTCCACTTTATATTGTAGTCATTATTGAGTAGGGTAGTAAACTTATCGAATTTATTTTTATCGCAAAGTGGATCTAATTGTATGCATCATATTTACATGTGTTTTTGGATCTTTTTTTTTTACAACTAACTCTGACTTATTAAAGTGTCATATTGTTGGAATCGATTTAATACTGAGAGGGAGGTGAATCAGTATTAGCGTAGTTATCAACAGTTTTTATCTTCTTTAACATTTTATCATTCACTTAACTTTAATCTTTAGCTATGCGTGGAACTTCTTAAGGAAGGTCGCACTAATGATTTTTTGCAAGTCTAATGGGTGGTCATTTTCTTGTGCATTTTGTTGATTTCCACTTGATGGATCACATCAGATATGTTGAGTGGAGAGAGATGTATTGCGATGCCCTCTGAGACCGGTTGTTGGCCGACCGAGCAGCGACGAAGGCATTACCCGATGGATGACTCTTGAAGTTCTTCAAGAGCCCCTTGATGTGATCGACAAACTACCTACTATGGAGACTATTGGACATGTGGGTCCTGGACCGAGGGGTTTTTCGGGTAGGAGATGAGGACTTGAGTATTACAACTCAGGACATTTACTTCTTGACGGGTTTGACTCACCGAGGGATGAGGGAGTCGTTCCCTCCACAAATGGTGGGGGAGACGATCCACACACTAGTGGGTTGATATTGTGGTGGTGACTAGAGTTATATGAACTCTGATGGAGTTCTTCTCGGCCATCTAAGGACTTTGTAGGTGCAGGTTATTGCGACATATGTTGTGTGTGTATTGGGGGCTATGTCTCGTAACTGGATTACAAGGAGCCAGCTCCAGCTGGTGGATAGAGTGATGGCTTGTTGGCCTGCGTCGTGGATTCCTTTGTTGCTTCAGTCTATGATGCAGCAGATGTTGGATCTACATCGACATGGGGCTCAAAGAACCTTATTCTATGGAAGTGTGTTGTGCTCCTATTTCTTCGAGTGCTACCTATCGTTGATGCCACAGGTAGTAATTCCACCGAGGGGACCACAGGATCCTCAGATGGCCTTTTGGGGGTGTATTATGCCTCGTGTTGGTGGCAAGCCCGTGGGGGCCTATTATAATCCCCAGGTGTTGGATGTCTGGAACAGACGCATAGGCCAAGTGGAGAGGTATCTTTGGAGCGGTATGGATTACCGGAGAGATATGGAGCTTCCCGTTCCTCATGGAGGTTTTGACGCTACAGGTACGTTTTATGGTTTGTACTTTCTTACATATATATTTGTACATATTTTTATTTCTGCACATTTATTATATACATGTTTATCAGGTACTGATGATGATTTCCTCCTCTATGATGGTGATGTAGGTCATGTGAGACCGCCTCGAAGGCAGAGACCGAGGAGAGACCAGCTAGTCGTTGGGGTTGGTCAAGCCATTAGAGGAGCAGGTGCGACCGAGGGTGGGGCTTTCAGAGAAGGGGGAGTTGGGGATAGAGGAGATGTGGCAGGGGGGCAGCTGCAAGGGACTGGATGGCAGCTATGATAACAGACTTGGAGCGACAATTCGGTGGGATTTCTGTTGGGGTAGATGAGTGGGGTAAGGCTGACCTTGAGGATGATGAGGTGGGATTGAAACTTCACCTACCGGCTGAGTGTGGGCCAACTTGGAGGCACATCATGCGGCGGGTCGTAGTACCATGCCACATGGAATGGGAGGTGGAGGGAGGAGCAGCCCCTCCTCCATGACAGAGGGCTCAGCAGGGACTAGAGTCGACACGAGGGGAGGTTGTGTGGCCTTTGGCTAGTTTGGGACCCCGGGATCCACCATATAGTGGGGCAGCTTGATTTTATGTAGGGATATGAGCTCCAGTTTTGTAGATACATATTTTTTTATGAACCTATGAGAGGCGGTTTTTTATGCATCCCCCATAAGGCTACTATGTATATGCCACACATATTTTTTTATGAGACACACACACACACACATATATACCATTTTGGTGGAACTTGATGTATGTGTCTCTTTATGTTTGTGATGTATGTGTATTTTTCTTTATGTTTCCTATGTGTTGATGTGATGCATATGTAGTAGTTGATACTGACATATTTGTTTTGGGAATTTTTTTATCAATTTTAGGACTTGATGATGATGATATACATGTATGTGTAGTTGTAGAAAAAACACATAGACATATTTATTCCATGCTTTCTATGCAGGGTTACGCAACCAGGTTATGTACCAAGTGCCAATTCAATACCTCCTTGACGATGGAGTCAGCGAATGCATTGACATTTATTGGTATATGTGTGAAAGTTGTGGTTTCAAACTATCTAATGAGAAGGTGCACATGCAGAAACTTTCGGAAGAGGAGCGAGTTGTGGACATGAAACACATTATTCAAATGCGATATGACAAGTTTCTAAGTCGACGTGTACTTGTATATGGTGAATTCCCAGGTGCAGGGCATCGCTTAATAGACCTATTACATCATCATATTTTGCTTGGTTTTTTGTTAGTACCCCCAAGCACACCCCACCTGTGTGGTGGATTGCATGGGAGGGGGAATATATAACCCAAGTAGCGGATGCTAAATGTTTGGACCATCGACTAACATTGTCTGCATATCCTATGTAGATGTCTGACTGGGAGGGAATCTGCATTTAAGAAGAGAGGTAGTATACTTTCTAATTCGAGATAATATAAAACGAAAGTAAATTTTTGACACAAATAAGAATATTAACAGTTGGTGGTGGATGTCTTGTTTGAGTCGATGGGGTAAAACCCCCCGTTGATTTGTTAATTTTTGGGGAAATATTGCAGATGGTCTACGTTTTTATCGGAAGACGAGGAACCACTACAAGTGAGGACACCGGCTAAAGGAGATTTAACATCGATGGTATTTGGTAAGATCAGTGTTACTTCCTTAGTTGGTGACCTTTGTGGGGTTATACAAAGGGGTTGTAATTTATCTTTCATTCTCATTAGTTCAATACGAGCTTGTCATTTGACACGCAAAATGGGGCATTGAAAGGAGAAGTGGGTGATCTCTCCACAAGATTGGCAAGGTCTTTGTACGTGTGGACATAAGCGTTCTTGGTCTTCCTGAGTATTGATTTGCTCTTTGATGCATGCAATGGAACGAGGAGGGATCATATGTGTGGAATTCTCACAGAAATAACATTCATCATGTGGTAGTGTTGTCGTAATATTGGACGGTTCTTGCAAAAGTATAGGCTCTATCACAATTTCTACAACTGGTGCAACTTTTGTGGGAGGGGCTACTAACGGTGCTTCTGATGTGGTGACTACATTAATGGATGTTGATTACTGGTTTAAGAAGGGGGGTTCCTCAATTGTTACTTGAGTGAGACGAACCATTCTAATGCCTCTCGGTAGTGAGGGAGTGTTAGAAAAACATGACCACAGAGCAATAACAATTAACAAGATGCAAATATAAATCACATAAAACACATTACAAGAGAGACACCAATATAACGTGGTTCACCCAAGATGGGATACGTCCACATAGAAATTGTCATTCCTTATTATTATACCATCCATCAAAATGAAGGGATACAACCTGCAGCACATCTGCTGTAACTTCCTCTTCACTCTCTCATACTCTCTCTTACATAATTATAGATATATTTACAATTCTACAATACATTACACAGTCATATTACAATGTCCGTTTAAAGAGGAATTACCATGGGAAAATACTACAGGCTACCCAATACCATGGGCCCACAAAATGTTGGCCAACAAACAATCACAAAAAAATTATTTTGGGGGCTTCACCTTGAACCCCCTTTGTCGAGGGCATTGGCCTTGAACCCTCGTTGGGGGCCCATTGGCCCCCGTACCCCCCATCTGTGGGGTAGGGTCCCCCTAGACCCCCGTGGAGGGCCAATTCCCCCCCCCCCCACACTCCTGCTGGGATGAGTGTATAGTACACATGAACAACATATAAAACTGTGGTACAAACATTGTTGAAACAACAACAACTCTAAATCGAGAAGATCAAGATCCACAACCAACAATCTTCCACTTAGAGACTTATCACAACAACTCCACCGCTGCTAAACTTGTTGGACTATGCTCTAAACCTTGGACCTGGAAAATTTCTCATCTTCACCTTCATGCTTGAAGGCCAACTAAAACTGAGCAAGAACTCAGTCTCTCTATGGTTACTACCTTTGTCAACATGTCTGCGGGATTCTGGCTAATTTGTACCTTTTCCAACTTCAATAGTTCATCTTCCAAAACAAACCGTATGAAATGGTACTTGATCTATATATTTTTTGTCTTAGAATGGAAGGCTGATTTATTTGCAAGATGAATGGAAATCTGGCTGTCACTGTACAACCTTCTATTCTCTTACTTCTTTCCCAATTCCTCCATGAACCTATGTAACCAAATCATCTCTTTACTAGCCTCTGTAGCAGCAACATACTTCGCTTCTGTTGTTGAAAGTGCAAAAACCTTTTGCAATTTCGAAATCCAACTTACTGTTATTTCACCTATAGTAAAAACATACCCTGTGGTGCTTCTACTACTATCTTTATGACATACCATATATGCATCAACATATCCTTGTAGAACAGTCTCTGAACCTCCAAAAAATAATGCATGAGTAGCAGTGCCTCTCAAATACCTGAGAATCCATTGTACTTCCTTCCAATATTCTTTACCTAAATTGTTCATATACCTGCTCACAACTTCCACTGCATGTGCAATATCTAGTCTTGTGCACACCATGGCATACATCAAGCTACCAACTGCTAATGAATAGGGAACCTTGGACATGTATTCTATCTCTTCCTGTTTCTTGGGACACATCTCCTTACTTAGTTTGAAATGGCTGGCCAAAGGTGTACTAACTGATTTTTCATTCTACATTCTAAACCTCTCCAACACCTTTTGTATGTACTCACTCTGAGATAATGTCAATTTGCAATTTTTCCTGTCTCTTGTTATTCTCATACCAATAATTTTCTTTGCAGCACCCAAATCCTTCATCGCAAATGAATTAGCTAACTTCCTTTTGAGCACATTTATATATTGCATGTTAGACCTTGCAACAAGCATGCCATCCACATACAATAACAAGATAATATATCTTCCGTTAGCTAACCTGTTGAAATAAACACAGTGGTTAGAATGACATCTACTATAACCTTGTTTTGTCATAAATTTTTTAAATTTTAAATACCATTTCCTTGGATCTTGCTTCAATCCATACAAGTTCTTCTTCAACTTGCATACCAAAATTATTATCCTTCCCTTTGAACTCATACCCTTGTGGTTGCTGCATACAAGTCTCTTCCTCCAAATCCCCATGGAGAAAGGTTGTTTTTACATCTAATTGTTCAAGATGCAAATATTATACTGCCACTAGACTTAAAATAGTTCTAATTGAAGTCATTTTAACAACAGGAGAAAATATTTCATCAAAATATATACCTTTGTTTTGTGCAAACCCCTTTACAATAAGTCTGCCCTTGTACCACTTCTTGACTCCATCTTCTTCCTTCAACCTGTAAACCCATTTATTCTACAATGCTCTTTTACCAGTAGGAAACTAAACAAAATTCCAAGTCTGGTTTCTTACCAATGAGGCCATCTCCTCATTCATGCCTTGATCCCACTTCCTTTTAGTTTCCACCTGCATTGCTTCTTCATAACAGTATGGTTCACCAGATTCAGTCATCAATAAATAATACATTGAAGGAGAGTATCATTCAGAGGGTCTACTTGACCTGGTAGATCTTCTAACACTTGCAGGAGTTTGAGGTACCTGCTCCTGTTCTTGATTTTTCGGCACCTTTGGAACTTCATTTTCTGTAATTTTATCAAGCACTGTGTACTCTGTGTTTTCATTTTCCTATTTCTTTCCCTGCAACTGATATTTATACATGACATTTTCATTGAATACCACATCTCCACTCTTAATGATTTTTTAATTTCATAATCCCATAAGCAATAACCAATATCATCAACCCCCTATCCAATAAAGGTACATTTCTTGGATTTAGCCTCAATCTTTGTTCTATTTTCATTATCTATATGGACAAATGCTTCACAACCAAGAGTTCTCAGAAATGAGTAGTTTACCTTTTTACCTGTCCATGCCTCCTCTAGAATAACACCATCTAAAGTGCTTGAAGGTCCTCTATTGATTAAGTAAACATCAATATCTACAACATCTTCCCAAAACTGTAAGGGAAACCCTGCATGAAATCTCTTACACCTTGCACGCTCTATGATTGTTCTGTTCATCCTTTCTAACATGACATTTTCTTGTGTTCCTGGGACTCTCTTCTCTCTATGAATCCCATGGTATGAAACGTAAATATCAAACTCCTTGTCGCAATACTCACCTCCATTATCAACATTTTCTCGTCTCATTCTCAACCAAGGATTTCCACTTCTTAAAAGTAGAAAACACATCATATTTCTATCTAATACAATAAACTCAAGTTTTTCTAGTTGCATCATCAATAAAAGTAACATAATAATGAGAGCCACCAAGAGATTGTACCTGAGATGGTCCCCATACATCTATATGCACAAGCTCCAAATTTTGATTCTTCTTTTGTTTCCCAATCCTGAGAAATCTATCTCTCTCTTTTATTTCCATACACATAGTTCTCACAGAATTCCAAACTTACTTGCTTTAGATCTAGCAGCAACTTCCTTGAGTGGAGAGTTTGCATCCACTTCTCACTCATGTGGCCAAGCCTATGATTCCACAATGATGTATCTATTCCCGTGGAAGCTAAAGATATAGAATAGTCAATATTATGAGGACATAAATACAATGTACTTATCCTGTCTCATTTTTCTATCACCATTGATCCTTCAGTGATATTCCACCACGTTTCTCCAAACATAGATAAACAACCACCATCTCCCAACTTCCCTGTTGAGATCATATTTCTTTTCACAACAGGAATATGCCTTACATATTTCAGCAACCATTCACCTCCATTCTTTAACTTTATTAGTACCTTACCCATTTCAACAATTTTACATGGCTCATCATCACCATCTCCCAATTGCCCTGTTGAGATCAGATTTATTTTCATAACAAGAATATGCCTTACATCTTCCAGCAACCATTCACCTCCATTCTTTAACTTTATTAGTACCTTACCCATTCCAACAATTTTACATGGCTCATCATCACCCAATAAAGGATGTCCAAAATCACCTTCGAAATAATCATAAATAAATTTCTTATAGGGTGTAGCATGAGATGAAGCTCTTAAATCTACTACCCAGTAATCACTAGTATTATCTAATGCAAAAATCAAAGCATATTGTAACAAATCACCTTCTACATTTGCTTCTTGAGTACTCTCCTGCTGTCCATCTCCTTCTTTAGAGATATGCAATATTTCTTCAGATGTCATTTCTTTCCACAGTTCCAACACTATATCTTTCCCAATTTGGACTTGGATATGACCTTCCTAGACTTGCTACAATTATCTGGGCTCTTTCCTCTCTCCCTTTGTCTTCCCCTACTTTCCATGGTCAATGCATTACCTGATGTATCACATGTGCTTTTCCTTTGCATTTCCTTGCTAAGAATAACACCAACAACATCATCAAATTTTAAAGTGTTTGAACCATAAAAAAAGTTACTTACAGCCATGACCAAACCATTCCATATTTCTGGAAATGAGCACAAGAATAGAAGATCCCTAACCTCATCATTAAAGTTCACTTTTATAGAACTTAGCTGATTTGTAATCGTATTAAATTCATTTAAATGATCAACAACAAATCCACCTTCTAAAATCTTCATATTAAATAAATGCTTCATTAGAAATACCTTGTTGGAGGCCGAGGGTTTTTCATATAGCTTACCCAATGCACTCATTAGACCCTCCATTGTCTTTTATTTTGAGATATTGAAAGCCACCAACGAAGCCAATCATAGTCGTATTGTTCCCAGTTCCTTTCTGTGAAGAACCTCCCATTCTTCATCCTTCATAGTCGCCCATTGTTTTGATTTTCCTCCCAGCGATAGGAATAGATCCTTCTGATACAAATAGTCCTCCATTTTCATCTTCCATAACTGGCAGTTTTGGCCGTTAAATTTCTTGACCTTAAGCTTTCCTTCTTTCGCCATTGCTACCACTCGAACTAGGAACCCTTCTTTCCTTCGAATTTACCTGTCAAATAGACCTTTGTATTTGATACCAATTGTTATAAAAATAGGACCACAGAGCAATAACAATTAACAAGATGCAAAGATAAATCACATAAAACACATTACAAGAGAGACATCAATATAACGTGGTTCACCCAAGATGGGATAAGTCCACATAGAAATTGCTGGTACTTATTATTATACCATGCATCAAAATGAAGGGATGCAATCTACAACACATCTATTACAACTTCCTCTTCACTCTCTCACAGTCTCTCTTACTCAATCATAGAGATATTTTTAATGGTACAATACATTACACAATTGTATTATAATGTCTTCCTTTTAAAGGGGAATTACCATGGGAAAACACTACGGGCTACCCAATACCATGGGCCCGCAAAATATTGGCCAACAAGCAATCCCAAAAAAAAAATTTCAGTGACTTCGCCCCCAGACCCACATGGGGGAACGATGCCACCCCACACCCCCCCTTCGAGATGAGTGTACAATCCACCTACATAGCATATAAAATTGGGGTACAAACACGACTGAAACAAAAACATCTCTGAATCAGGAAGATCAAGCTCCACAACCAACAAGAAGTTTGGGGCAATGGTGCGTATAGTGCCCATAATGAGCGCATATGTAAAATACGTGATTCGTACGCAATGTTTTGGACTTATATGTGGGAGAGGGAGGTGTGTCCCCTTTTTCTATAGGTGGAGCGTGGGTGACTCTAACGGGAGTGTTGAGCAAATTTCTTAGCTTTGGTAGAGTATGACATAAGTTGCTTGCATGGCCTTGCTGGCCACAACGGGAACATGGTGGTGTGACCCTTCGAGTGGGAATATTTATCATAACTAGGGAATTCAACTCTTGTTGGTTGATGCCCCCCTATTTAGGCTTAACATTTCATATTGGGTGGAGTAATAGGGGACCTTTCAAATTCGGTTGTTTGGTGCCCCCATTGGTGGTCTTAGTGATTCCTGATTGTGGTGTAGTTGTGGATGTCATAGGTTGGGATGTCATAATTGAATATGTTACGGTCCTTGCAGCCATACTATCTGAAATAGAGACAAAATCATAATGGGTGACTGGTTTTGAATCCATCTCTGGGAAGGGTGGTGTAAGGTACCAAACCGGGACAGTTAGCCCGAGTAGATTTAACTGATCCATAACCAGTGTCCCTTGTACACCTGTGGGAGGGTACAAGAATGGGATTTGAAAAATTGGTGCTATTGATGAACACAACATTTATTCAATGCCATGACTCAGTGCTAGTGTTGATGATGGTGTTGAAGTGGAGGCAGCTCCATTTTCAGTGGTGAAAATTGTGCACATTAGGCCATCAATTGATGTAGGGATATTTGGTGGTGCTCTCGAATATACTCCTAACAAATTGGAGTCCTTGTACATACCAGGGGCAAAGTCAACGTACAGTTGATCATCGCCCGGTATAATCGGTAGAACATTGTCGGGGTTGCTTGTAATATTAGGGTCATATTAGTTAAGATGGTCTAGAGTAACTACCTACCCATTTAAGGGAAACATCATGATACAAAAGATCGAGGAGGCTACCGACTTCATGGCATACATGTAACTACGCCCCAAGAGGATGTTGTAGTCAAGTTCAGCATCGACTACTTTGATATCGATCATAACCATCTTTCCCCCTAGCTCTATGGGGAAATTTTGGTATAATCCTCTTGGTTGGGATGGTCTCCCATTATATGCGCGAAGAGCGATAGATGAGGGAACCAACTCAGGAGACCCTAATCATTTCCAGAATTTCGCTGACATAACGCAAGTGGATGCGCCTTCATCGATAATACAACAATGAATCATGGCATTCTTTACTGTAACTGGAACTTGAAATGCGATTGACGATGGTATTCGTGGATCACCTTTGTCAATATCAAAGGTCGTGAGGTGGGAGTTAGATGGATCGAAAACACCAAATGCATTGAGTAATTCCTTTATCTGTGTTGCGAAAGACTGTAACACTTCTAATGTGGACATAGTCATAGGAAATTGAGCCAAGTCATCCACAATACTGTAATTATGGGTGGATTTCATGTGAGGGTTATTAGGGGTACACCAAAGTGGAAATTTGGGAATCCGTTGGATTTGTTCGGTATTCAATCGTGGTATCTGTAGAGGGACCCTTGAGGGGATAGGAATGTCTTCCACTTGAAGGGTGGAAGGCCCATCATAAACTATGGCTCTTGTTTGAAGGTTTTACATCCAATGTATAGATATTTTGAAAATATCCATCACCAGGTGGGCGAGGGTCTTTTTTTTGTGTGACTACCCCTTGATTCGCGAAGGGTTGTTGTAACATGACGGTTTGTGGTTGGGGAGGATTCGCTGCCTCGGGAGGGTTCATCATTGTCTTATTTTTGGCTTCCACAAACTGTTGGTAGTCAGGGATAAAAGGACAATGATCCTTGTAGTAACCATAATCGCTGCAAATGGAGTAACAATAATTGGTTCTCAGGGTGGTATTATTCCCTTGTGTGGGGCGATTGTTCATCCCTTCATTTTGGTTAACCATATTTTGGTTTTGTTGGGGAGGGGGATTGCCCCCTTGCCCTGAATGTTGTTTTGGTTTGTTATTCCCTTTCTTCTTCCCTTGAGTCTCTGGATTTTTGGGTTTTGCGGAATTCATTTTCTCAAATTGTTAATCTTGTTGGACATAAGAAGGTTGAACTAGGTTGACACCCATGTGGGGGGCAGGTTGCTGACCAGTTGATCATGGGAAAGGATAGTAAGGGTTATACATCGGGTGTGGGATACATGCGGTTTGTGTTCCATAAGAGGTGTACGTAGGAACGTTTTGTGCCATTGGCGGTGTAGTAACCATCGTCGCTTAAATAATGTTCAAGTACGTAGGACTATACGGTCCATACTAGAATTGACCAACTGGCGGGGTTGGTACCAGTGTAGGGGGTACTAACGCGAGTGGATTAGATGGGTAGTAAGGAACCATGTTAAATAGATCCTACATGGTAGGAGGAACCTTTCCTAGATGAGAAACGGACCCAATAAACCCATCCTCCAAATGTGACAAGCCCAAAGGTGTGGGATCCAACAATCGATGCTAAGGGGCATCAGGGAGGATTGTGTAAAGGTAGTCAGATTGTGCATATATAAGATCAAAATTTTGCGCTTTCATAATGGCCTCTTCTTCACTTTGTGGCATGGAAGTGGCGACATATTTAGCTATGGCGGGTTGGAGATATTGGATAAACCAATCCAACAAAAAGGGAGGTTGTATTTCGATCGTGCATAGTCTACGATGTCTACACCACTCATGAATGTGGTCTGTGATGTGGGTGGAAGTATTTTGCCAAAAATAAGTGAGAATTTTGAGGCCTAGATCATGTCGGATTGGCAGTTGGAAGTACATAATAAATGTGATGGCCAGTGTCGCAAATGTGGAATGGGTTCCACTTGCAAGGTTTATGTACGATTTTGTTGTTGTTCCCATGAGGGTACACTGGAAGAGGATAACCCTCATGAGGTCATCCACTATGTTGTTAGATGAACACCATAAGTGTAAATACATAACTTGGTTGGTGGGATCATCCCCGTACTTTCCTTTTAATTTTGGGATATTGGAGGGAATTTTATCTAGCATAGCTGGCCATGTGGGATCATGAGCAATGGGATCATTGATCAATTTGTCCAAATCGAGTAGATTTACACCAGCCATGAATGGTAAGGTAGGGACTACCAGTCTTTCCATTCTGTGTGGGATGTGATTTCCACGAGGGGGAGAACTAGGTGGTGTTGTAAACAATGGTTGACCTAGGGTACCTTCCCTGTGAACCATGGGAAGAAGGTTAAAAAACACCCCTCGAGAGAGGGGATAGGACTTGGAGTCTACGAGACTGTCTCAAGATGTTATTTTGTTCCTCAATGGTGAAGGATTTATGTCAAATGAGAATGATAGTGGAATTTAAATACAATTGAACAAATGCAAAAATATCCCAACCACAACATATGCAAAATGGTGCAACAAGTGAGTGATATGTGCAATGTTGGTTTTAGTGCATGATTTCCCAGATGTAGGTTCTTTTTATTACAAGTTAGTGAACTTATAGTTAAAAAGAAAATAAATGTAAATTCCCAAGAAGACCTAACTTCCTTCCTCTCAAATGTAACTGGGCCTCCCAAAATCACAATTGATGGTGATAATGGTATCCATGCACCAAGCAACTAGTGGAGGTAACAAAGAGCTAGTTCTACCGACGATGAGACCAATATTCCAATCAAGAAGACTTGGAAACACCTCCCAAAGGAAATAGCTAAATTCAGATGTTAATTACACTCACAATCTATCCTTGGTGATATCCTAAGTTGGGTCACTAACATACCTTGTGTCAAGTGTGGATCAGTGGTTCGTCCTACATGGTATAGTGTCATCTCCCTACAATAAGTTGAGTGGATTGTAGGGGAGAGAAGGGAAACTATACCTAGGAATTCACCTCCTGGGTCACGATGCACTTGTGATCAGGGTTTTCTTTTAACACTTGCTTATAGAAGGATTTTGTAAGTACCCTATGAGACAACAATGCTATGTTTCAAAATATTGCTAATGAAACTAGATTGGTGGGAATTAATGGATGTCTATCCCAATCAATCCTACCTAACTAAAATATTGTTTTGTGACCTCCTGTGGAGAATTTTATTTTGTTAATACAATTACAATGTTGATTTTAAGGGTTTTTTAGTGTTCACTTATGGAGTGTAAGAGAGGTATTTCACAATCCCTATCTTTCTGATTCACCAAACTCACATGAAGTGAGACGTGAAGAGCATACTTGGATCAGAAGAGTCTTTAAGTCTCTTACTGTGTGCTAGTGGTGAAAACACATGTGATGAAATCAAATTGATATTGACAAATTAACTAGAAGAGCATATCAAGTAATAAATACTTTTAACTCTAAAAGAAGCTAATGATGCTTTGCAAATAAAATATGTTAACTAAGTGTGCAATGGAGGTATTTCACACTTCTCACCCTTTTATGATTCACCAATCTCACATGAAGTGTGAGGTGAAGAGAATACTTAGGGAGACAAGGGTCTTTAGGTCCTTGGTTGTGTTCAAAAAGTGTATTCTACACTAGCAATACTACTAAAAACATGTCGATCAGTGCATAGACAAGAAATGGTCTTGAATACAAGTGACCACAATGGTGCCCATTGAAAGCCTCAAAGCTGTTTACCTAGGTAAGTTTCAAGAGAGATGAACTCTTTACTTCCTAATATTAGTCTAGGTGAACTAATTACTAAAAAATTAAGTAATTATGCGAATTAGCCTTAACTTAAGTTCACTAGTAAGCAATATTTGGACTGTCAAACTAAGCTATGCAAATAAAAAACAATAGAATGACTAAACCACACTCTGGCATGATGACAGTGTGAGTTAATACAAAACAAACGCATTGGTAGCGCAGGTAATACACTGATCGTCCACGCTGATGTGATGAGCGGTGTAGTGCAGGTATAACATTGGTAACCTACGCTATGTGCACGACTGTCCGGGTCATTTTCGCGCTGTCAATGTGGAAGAGACACTGGGAACCGCACAGCTGTGTAAAAAAAAAATTGTGGTCGTGATGGGGCTAATTTCTGGAAGCAAGAGGTGGAATACCTAATCTCCTACAAGTGATAAATACCCAGAATTAGATACTTAGCATAAAACAACCTAGTTTAAATATAAATGAACAAAAATAAGTATGGTCTCCATTAAAAATGTTGTGGAAAAAATTGCACAAATGCACTCTTCCACTTGGTAAGGGGTTAAGCCTTGTAGGCTTCAACAAGGCCTCAGTCCTTGGAGCCCCTTTTTGGTTTGGTTGGTATTCCTTCAAGTGATCCTGCAAGATATTATTAGTGTATTTCACCTTCAAACATAGAAATATTGATAAAAACAAAATGAAAGAGATGGGGGGGAGAATGCAAACTTCAAGGGAATCCAACAATATCCCTTAGGGAGGCCTTTCTTTTCCAAACTAAATGCTAAGTAGATGGTAGAATAATGGAGAGAAACACTTGCCCCTAGATGGAAGGTGGCAAGGGAGATTGGAAATGCTTACAATGGTAGGAAATTATGGGCTATGAGGAAGCTCCAACTCAAATCCAGTAGCATAACCTTACTCTTATATGTCTCTACAAAATGCATGCCAATGGCTTCCTTTTATAGGCCAAGAGGTGGCCAACAAACAACTAGATCCAAATGTGAACTCTCCTCCTTCATGAACTAGCTCCAAGGTACACAAGGGAGGATGATTAATGCCACCAAGTGTGTGAGGAGTTGGATTCGGATCTTTGGGGAGGACTAAGTCTTCAATGCATCACTAAGAGTGAGTGGTCCAGTTGTTTTAACAGTAGAGCAACTATCAAAGGAAAATCCGCACGGGTGTAGCGTGGGCATTGTTTAGATAACTTGTGCTATAGCGCGGGTCAACTATGTGTTACTTGCGCTACCCTTTCTTTTGACTATTTCTTGGCACTTATGGACTCATGTTGTGTTTTGGATCTGTTGAGGATGCCTGTGGTGATATCCATTCTTTATGTTGATGACGCCTTACTGGATGAATCGTTGAAATGTCGCATGTGTGCGACATTTAGGCATTAACATACCCTTTTGAAGAGGACAGGGAAAGGAAGATCTCTGTGAAGATTTCAAATTTTTTGGTGTTGTCTTTGTTATGATATTGAATTTTTAATTCAAGTCATTTTCATAACAGTAAAATTCTTAAGGGACAAGGTTTAGAAAATTATTACTAATAGATAGAAACTCTAAATGAGATGAAACAATTCTTATATCATTGGAAACTAATTCAAATATGAATCCATTGGTACCAAATCCGACAAATAATATTTTAAAATTTGCAGGGGTTTTTCCTTGCTAAATTTGCAAGTTCTGAAGAGATGCAAGGGATTTTTGCAGGTTTTATTGACCACGAACTCTTGGGCGAGAAAATATCTTCCAAAATCTCAGTCGAGAGTTTAGTTGTTGGAATATTCACACCATCATTTTTATATTTTGCATGCCTGCATGCAAATCTGTATGCTGCATGTAACTGCATGCATCCAGTCATCATCTTGGTGGTCTCCCCAGCACCTAGAGCTCACTTTCAGCTCCCCAGAGCCTGTCTTTAGCCCCCAGTTGGCCTCCTACCTACCTAATGCGCCCTATTTGATTGTTCTGCATTACAAGTGCGCCTTTTCTCACCTACCACTAGTTATCTTTCAATTAGAGCGTCTTATCTCACCTGCTGAGAATTATCTTTCAGTTAGTGCATTGATTAAGTAGTTCTTCCATTGATTGCTCATGCTAGTTGCCTGTAGCTCCTAGTTAGCTAGTTTTGGAGTGTCTCTTGACCATTAGACATCCTCATGCACCCTTCTTGGAGTCTCCATCTCCTAATTTATGCTTAGATGGTTTTGTTAGACTCAGTTAGACTCACTTGACTGACTATTACCATTTATGACTGATGCTACTAACAAGATGATGTCTCCATTGTACTCCAAGCTAGACTTTGAGCATGATTCGAATGAACTCCTTGGTTAATTTGAATTCTCTACACAGATTTCATTATTGTATTCATTATTCACAGCTAATGTATGATACTACTATTCTCCATTTTCTGTGTTCATGAGTGATTATTGAGTGCATTCTTCTCTTCTTCTTTGCAACATTCTTGAGAGTTTTATTGTGAGTTTGTTGCAGCTATTAGATCCCCTGCAAATTATCACATGGTATTAGAGTAGTCAACAGCTATTCGAATTGCAACCATTGCAGCAGTTGCAACATTTCTTTAAGAATCTATCTTTCCCTAAGCACCATAAGCCTCTAAGTTTCCATAGCAAATCCTAGTGCTATTACCTTGAATTCACTGGAGCAATCCAGTGAGTTCTAGCCAGGTGTGAAGGACTTAGTCATATGTGCTCAGGTGTCTTAAGGTAGTGTTCATTCGAAGTGTAGAAAATCTCAATCAGCAAAAACTCTTCTTGTTTTGCAAGTTTATTCACCCATTCGAATTCTTCTTCAATTCGACCTTCATTGTTCAGATGGGTCTAAATCTCACTTCTTCCAACTATGTCGAATGGAAAGCCAATATGGCTCTCTTCATGAGATCCAATAGCTTCACCGGGATACTAAATGGAACAATGGTAGAACCACTCAGTGCAGTAGAGAAATCAAAGTACTTGGATAAGCTTGATGAAGCAGTAGGCTTACTTCTTCTCTCAATTTCTGAAGATCTTCACTTCCATGTCATCGATCTAACATCTCCAAAAGAGGTTTGGAACAAGCTCGAATCCCTCTTTGGATAGAAAGATGATCTGAAAGGTCATAAATTGGAGAATGAACTCATCTCTTTGAGTCCTGAAAGATTCGAATCCATCAATGCATTCTTAACCAAGTTCAAAAGATTGATTTATCAGTTGAAAAGATATGAGATAGTGAAAGAATACTAACAACTCATTCTTGCCATTCTCTCTAAGTTGGGGCCAAACTTCTCATTTTTTGTTTCCACATTTCAGTCAGCTAAGATGTCCATTCCAAAATGGAATTTTCCCTCACTTGATGGATTCATCCAATATCTTACTCAAGAGGAGGAGAAGTTAATCTCCATGGGAATGATAAAACCAAAGTTGGATTCAGCCCTTACAGTTGTTGAGGCCAAAAGAGCGAATGCAAAGGGAAAGAAAGATATTTCTGAAAAGAGATCGAATGATACAAATCCAAAAGATATTCCATATCAGTCAGATGGGGTTTCGAACCCAAAGAAGAACAAGCAATCTCAAAAAAAGAGATCCAAGTGCACATATTGTCATCGAGGATTTCATCCTAAGAGTTCTTGTATGAAGACTATAGAGTTGATGGCTCAGTTACTTGAGAAGAACAATCTTCCTATACCTGCATGTGCAAGGAAGAAAGATACTGATACTGAACCTTCTAGATCTGAGGACAACGAGAGATGTCATGCCCTCATGGAAAGAACATCAACAGATTCTTCATTCATTATAGATTCAAGAGAAACAAGACATATGTATTACTCCAAATATCTCTTCTCCAACTTCAAAATATCAGTTGGCCCTTCCATCATGTTGGGCAATGATTTAGAAGTCTCCTCTCAGGGGATCAGAAGAATCAATCTTTATCATGGCTACTTTTCTGATGTGCTTTATGTTCCTTCTCTCACAGCAAATATACTTTCAGTGTATCAAATGACTCATATTGGAGAGCCCAAAAGAGTGATATTTTCTCCAAATGAAGTCAAGATACAACACATGGTTTCAGGGAAAATCATAGCAAAAGGAGTTGCAAATCATAAGACAAAACTCTATGAGTTTTCATACTTCTTACCTCTCTCAAAGAAGTCTTCTCTTCACTCTCATGCAAATGAAGAGAGTAGACTATCTCATCTCAACTACAAGCATTTGCAAAACTTGCAAGCTCAAAATGTGGTTGAAATTATTCCAAATGGCAAAGATTTACCAAAGAATATTGAGAAAAGGAGGACTCTTGAAGAAGTGCGAATGCTGGATCCAAATCCACAAGAACCTGAATATCTAGCACCTATTGGTTCAACTCCTATGGAAAAATGGGCCACCACTACTACATCCTCCATTGATCTTAATGAAGATCCATCATCATCTTGTTCTAGTTCCTTTAATGGTGATCTCACGTATGTTGGTTCAAAAGAGACATCAAAGAACTACATGCACATTCTGGAACAGTTTCATGACATTCACATTTATGGATTTGTTCCACCTTTGAGTGATGATGAGGAAGAGATTACAGCTTCTTCACATGAGATTTCAGATTCAGAGTTTGGATATGATGATGATCCAGTTGTGCTTGCTTCTTCACATGAGATTTCAGATTCAGAGTTTGGATGTGATGATGAGCCAGTTGTACTTGCTTCTTCACATGAGATTTCAGATTCATAGTTTGGATATGATGATGATCTAGTTGTACTTTCTTCTTCACATGAGATTTCATATTCAGAGTTTGGATGTGATGATGAGCCAGTTGTACTTGCTTCTTCACATGAGATTTCATATTCAGATTTTGGAAGTGATGATGAGCAAGAGAGCGAAGCTTCTTCACATGAGATTTCAGATTTAAAATCTGAAGATGGTGATGATGATGAGGGAATGCTAGATCTAGATCCACTAGAACCTGAAGTTCTAGCAAATGATGATGAATATGAGCGAATGGGAGATCCATATCCACAAGAACTTGAAGATATCTCACCTGATGATCCTCCTCTTCCTCGATGGCCAGCCAGTGCACTCCGATCTACCGGTGATTTGGTTGGTGATCCACATGATCATAGAAGAACCAGATCATGTTTTCAGAATGGAAGGTTTCATCCTTCTCACATTGTTGATCCATTTCATATCGATCGATCCTTCTTCGAAAAAGAAGGACACTTACCTCCTTCAGGGGAGAGTGATGATATGCTACATTAGCATCCTTTAGTCTATTTTGAGGGAGTGCTTTCTTCCCACTGGGTTTTCCCTCTTTCCTCACTTAGTTTATTTATATTGATTGTATGGGGTGACCTTTGGTCTTAGTCACCAGGGCCCTATTTTCCATATTTCAGTTATTATCTCATAGTATAGCTTGCGGGGGGTGTTGGAATATTCACACCATAATTTTTATACTTTGCATGTTACATGCATTTGCATGCAACTGCATGCATCCAATCATCATCTTGGTGGTCTCCCCAGCACCTAGAGCTCACTTTAAACTCCCCGGAGCCTGTCTTTAGCCCCCAGTTGGCCTCCAACCTACCTGATGCACCCTATTTTACTATTATGCATGACAAGTGCACCTTTGATCACCTACCACCAGTTATCTTTCAGTTAGAGTGCCTTATCTCACCTACCAGGAGTTATCATTTAGTTAGTGCATTGATTGAGTAGTTCTTCCATTGATTGCTCATGTTAACTACCTGGAGCTCCTAGTTAGCTAGTTCTGGAGTGCCACTTGACCATTAGACAGCCTCATGCGCCCTTCTTGGAGTCTCCATCCCCTGATTTATGCCTAGATGATTATGTTAGACTCGGTTAGACTCACTTGATTGAATATTACCATTTATGACTGATACTACTGACTGGATACCATTTATGACTGATACTACTGACTGGATGATGTCTCCATTGTATTCCAAGCTAGACTTTGAGCATGATTTGAATGAAATCCTTGGTTCTCTACACATATTTCATTATTGTATTCATTATTCACACAGTGCCAGCTCAAAGCCGATGTATGATACTGCTATTCTCCATTTTTTGTGTTCATGAGTGATTATTGAGTGCATTCTTCTCTTCTTCTTTGCAACATTATTGAGAGTTTGTTTGTGAGTTTGTTACAGCTGTTAGATCCCCTAAATATTATCATTCAATCATTCATGAGTGATATCTCTTGGATCTTGACCTTATTAGGAGTGAAGATGACCTTCTTGGGTACTCTAGTATGAGTCATTTGGTAGACAGAAAGTAGATTTGCTGCAAGAGTAGGAACATAGAGTACATCACTGAAATACCCATGCTCAATGTTGATCCTTCCAATCCCCTTAGAGGAAACCTCATAATCATTTCCCATCAAGATTGAAGGGCCAACTGTGGATTTGAAATCAGAGAAGATATTCTTACAAGCATATATGTGTCTTGATGCTCCAGAATCAATGATGAAGGAGGAATCATTGGAAGTACCAACCATGAGCATATGGAACCTCTCCTTGTCCTCATCTTTTGGATCAAATTTTATTCTAGAATTCATTGGTACTGGAAGGATGCTCTTTTCTAGTATCTATGCCATCAGATCTATTTTTTTCTTCATACAAGCACTCTCAGGATGGAAGCCCCTGTTGCAATAGGGAAATTTGCTCTTCTCCTTTTGAGATTGCTTGCCTCTCTTAGAATTCGAATCCCCTTCTGAAAGATATGGAGCCTCTCTTGGCTTATGATCATTTGAATTTCTATCTTTAAATTTTTGCTTCCCTTTGGCATTCGCGCTCTTCCCTCTTGTTGCTTGAAGAGATGAATCCATCCATGGTTTGAACACTCCCATATGCACTAGTTTGTCTTGCTCTTTTGAGAGAGACTATATGAAGGCTTCAAGAGTGGGCATCTTCCAATTTGGAATGGATAGCTTCATTTTCTGGAAGGTGGAGACAAATACTGAGTAATCGACCCCCAATTTTTAGAAAATGGAAAGGATAAGCTACTTCTCTTCTTTCTCTATTCCATATGACTTCAACTGTGAAATCAGATTTTTTAACTTGGTGAATAACTCATTGATTGAGTCGAAACTACTGGGGCTCAGAGAGATAAGATCATTTTCCAATTGGTGACCTTTCAAATCATATTTCTTCCCAAACAGTGATTCGAGATTGTCCCAAACTTCTTTAGGAGTTTTGAGATCAATGACATGAAAATGTAGATCATCAAAAATTTACTGAGGATTAGTAATCCAATTGCTTCATCAATTTTATCAAGATACTTTGATTTCTCAACTGCTCCAATGGGTTCAACTGCAGAACCATTCTACACTCTGGAAAATATTTATGACTTCATGAAGATGTTCATCTTTTCCTTCCATTCAAAATAGTTGAAGGAGGTGAGTTTCAAATCCATAGTAGTTGTTGAATTTGAATATGCTGAAGATGGAATAACCTGCAATAAAACAAGGAAATTTTGATGTATATTTGTTGCAGAATCTAAAGAACATTGATTTAGGACAGTGAGAACATGTGGCTGGATCCTTCACACCTGGATAGACCTCACTGGATTTCTCCAGTGAATTCAATGCAATGGCACCAGGATTTGTTGTGGAAACCCAGAGGCTTCTGGTGCTCTACTGAAAAACACTTATTCAATAAAATGCTGCAACTGCTGCAATTTGAATAGTTGTATCAAGATCTAATACCATGTGATATTATACAGGTTTAGATCACTCAACTTGAACAAACCTCACAATTTCAATCAAATAATTGTAGAGAAGAAGAAGAAGAATTGAATCAATATTCACACATGAAACTAAAAGAATGTGGAAAACTATTGTAATCATGTCCATCAGCTGTAAGATGGCAAAAATGTGAGAGTACAATAGAATGAATTCGATTACCCCAAAGGTGATTCGAATTCTCCTCAAGGTGTGGCTTGGACAACATAGGAGACATCACCCAATCAGTGGTAGTAGTCACAAATAGTCAAATATCATTCAATGTGAGTCTAACTAAGTCTAACTGAGTCATGTGAGCACAAATGTAGGGAAGGAGACTCCAAGGAGGGCGCATGAGGACTGTCAGTAATCAAGTGGCACTCCGATACAGACAACTGGAAGCTACAGGAAGTTAACCTGGGCAAAAAATGCATGAACTGGGCAATCAATGCAAGGACTGACTGTTGTAATCCAAGAGTGTGTAATAGGGGGCATTTGTAATCCATATGATGAAAAAAAGGAGCACTAGGTAGGTAGGAGGGCTACTGACGGCTAAAAAAAGGCTCTAGGGGGATGAAAATAAGCTCTAGGTGCTGGGGAGACTACCATATTGATGACTGGATGCATGAAGTATGTATGCATGCATGCAGAATGCATGTAAATACAAATGATGATGGTGAGAATATTCAAACAATAATGTGCAATCAATTCTTCGGTGAATATAGACCAAGATATAATAGAGTCCTTTTTATGGTCACAAAGCCATTGGTACCATAAAAATTGATAAGGCTCTAAATATAATGATGCAATAGTTACCTTTTCAAAGTTAGAACCTGGTGTAGATCAAAGAATTGCTCCATTTGGAATATCCATGTTATTGGATCATTGCCATCAAACTTTCTCATGCCAATCTTGGGAAGTTGGGTACCCCTTGGTGACCATACCTGATGACTTCCATTACCAAAATCATTTCCTCTTGGAATATTCTTATTCATGGAAGGCTTATCAACATGAGAATTATCTTTATCCTCCTGAGTATCCTGGAACACATCATTACCTATAGGAAGAGTATCCCTTGAATTTTGTATGAGATTAACAATATTTGTCATATTCCCCATCAACTTCTCCTCTGGATTGAGTAAATCAACTTTTCTCACTAAAAATTTCATATTTTTCTCCATTTTATTCAACTTCTCCTCTAAATTATCCAAATCAACTTTTTTCACAGACCCTTTAATCATATCTTCCAACTGGGACACTCTAAAAGAGAGGTCTTCTCTTTCATCATGCGTCGAGGATGGGTCCTTTGGGGGTTTGGATGGAGTGTAGGTCTTTACACTTCCTTTTGGTGGAGTTTTGAACAATATAAATAGATATCAGACCTTAGGTGTCACCACAATTAGATCATTCTAATCCAAGTTAATCAAAATTAAAAATGGCGTACCTTTTCAAACCTTGATTGGAAGAGATTTTTAAGGCAGACTTGAAACTGATGTAAATTTTAAGTTTTTGCTCCTCTGAGTCTGAAACTTCGCACTATTGTATCCTGATGTGTGCTCTTTCCAATTCCATAGGCCTAATCTAATTTGTATTTACCAATAATACTTTACTGTGAATCTCCCAACACCTCTTATTTTGGATCTTTCCAGAATAGAGAACTTGTACTGTATTCCACATGTCCAATTTTTTTTATATGATTTTTAAAGCCATACCCCGGATACTTTGTTCCATATTCTTTCATGTTCAATAGGTCTCACTCAATTTGGTTATTGAATGCCCTAGATATGACCTTTTTTTCTCAGAACACCCATTTTAGACTAGTTTTTGGACTATTCAAAAGCCCTATATTCTAGAACAAATATATCCGAACCTGTAATGTTTCAGGATCTGAACCTTGGACCACAGTTAGTTAGTCATTTTTCCTATATGGGTTTTAAGTCTTATGCTCTGAACCCTCGTATAACACAATTTATAGCGAAAATTCCAAGATGACTCATTTTGAAGAAACTAGTCCCAAGGAAAGGGCTCTGATACCAAATGTTATGCAACAAATTTCCAAAAATAGTATGAAAAGAGCATAAATAGATCAGAAAGAGTAATCCACGACTTTATTGATGAAAATAGTTGAATAACAAGCCTCTTCGAGGGGGAAAACTCCTTACACAATGTACTAAGTGCACAAGACAAGACAAGACAAGATACTCCAAATGAAAGGTCTCCTTCCTATATATAGGAGACTAAGGGGTACAATCCCAACTAACTGACCCAAGCCGACATAACTAATATAACCATACTAATGACAATTACCACTAATGGACCAAAGACGACATCAAAACTAATGTAATGAACCACAATATAGGGGTAAATGTGCCCATATTTAGGGCTTAACAAAGACAAAAAGAATATAGATATTGCCAAATAAAGAAGCAAAATAGAAGAACAAACGGTTTTAGAAAAAGAAATTGTCACATAAGAAAAAAAGAAGATATGAGGAGAGTGGGAAAGAAAACCAAGCACACATAAATAAATCCAGGAGGAAAATATGCACAGTCAGAATATCAGAGCATTAAAAGAAGACATGATGGTGAGACAGCGGGGATGCAACATAATAAATGTGGAATATATCTGGTGGGATTTGAACAAACTGACAAATCGCGAGTAAATCTAGACCAAATATAGGTTACAGTACATGGATCTAGGCCAACATTGAATGCAGAATTAGGCATGGAGATAGATAAGGAAACTAATAGAAGGTTATAAAACCAAGTACCACGCGACAGGAAAAAGGCATATCTCCTTAAGCGATTCAAATTGAGCATAGCTTAGCAGAGACGAAGGTAGAAGAAACAGAATTGCAGAACCAAATGAAGAGGGAAGTTAGAGAAATTGAGTACAGAGTAATGGCCCCACCAAATGTATCAACCTTCATTTCGATAAAAGTGCGCACCAAGCATCCAGTCATCAAGATAGAGGAAGCACTAGGAGCATCAGGATCAAGAGCAAGAGCAGGAGCATCATGATCTAGTCAAGCAAATTTTCCAAGGTCATATGCACCTCCAAGAAAGATGACTGCAAAACTAGTTAATCTACCAAAGGTGCGAAGTATACTCTAGAGACACATATGCTTCCATAGAGGGAATAGTGAGGGGGAATATGTTGGGCGCTATGAAGAGTCTAAAATATGAAGACCACGACATTACAGATGCAAACAAATTCCTAGATATCACTACAGAAAATTATTTAACCACAAAAAACACTCTAGATTCACCAATCATTGCAGTAGAGCCTCAACATGATGGGGTTGCAACGCACAGGAATATTGAATTTGCTGGAAATCCCGCACTTTGGAAGAAGCCCAGAGATTAATACCTGTGTACAAATTTTTCTGACCTGCATATGTGGAGGATTCATGTGGTTGGAAAAGCCAATGTCCATCAACAAAAATATTATTATGTAGCTAATAGGGTTGCAGACAACAAGGTAGGACCTAACACTACTATTCAGAAATAAGAAGTAGGACAAAGCACTAGTCGAGAAGATGAAAGATAAATTTGGCACACACAGAGCACAACGTGGACTAGATGTGGAAAGAATCAATGATGACATAGTTAAGTTTGCGACATAGGTCTTGGCTTGCAATTTGTTTAGAAAAAGTCATAAGGATCAAGTAGCGGTAGGGATTATAGAAGCAATAGAAAAGTGCCTAGCAGGTGTGCAACTGAATTGGGCAACATTTCTAATGAATGATTTCTTGGAGGATTGCAAAGATGCATAAGAAAAGGGCACACCATTAGATTATGCTTGGATGTTGATTTTAATTGCATTATTTGCATGGAAAGAACCATAAGATATACAATTCATGGATGCTATGTAGAAGCCATGTCTTGCAACTAGATATGTTAGTTTGTGACATACCACCAACAAAAGGAGGCAGATTGAAAACAATATTACATTCTTTGTATACAATGAATCCATTCAAGATATCATTAATACAACACCGCTCATCCATCCATAGGTGATTTAAATGTACAAGGGCATTGCGTGCTTTAAAACTAGGATGCACCATATGTATATTCAAGCAAGCAGGGATCCAAATGCGCAATGGTTTCCAACACATTTTAGATTGATGGAGCAAGATTTCAGCAACATTGTAAACGATTGGGATGCAATATGGAGATCCCTAGTCCCAGAAGAAGAGCAGGACAATGAGCGTGAAGAAGAGTAGGAAGAAGAGCAAGAACAATAACAAGAGGAGTAGAAAGAATATGAAAAGAAATAAAGGAATGGCGCACATGGAACAATGTAGGATACTGCACAGGGAGTAGTAGAAAAGAGGAAGGAGCAGATCGAGGCAGGATCCTCAAAGAAAAAGAATAAGAGGAAAGCAACAAAATAACAAGTTGTTTAGTCATTAATGAAAGACAACTTTGGACAAGATTGGTGAACAAGTCAAGGAAGCAGCAGAGGAAGCATTGGTAAAGTGGAACAGAAGCAAGAGGAAATGCAAACAAACATGTAAGAGTAGTTAGTTGCATTGCATCAAGTTTTGGAAGAAGCAAAAATAACACCAAGTAGATCATAGGAAGAACATATAGAGAGAACAAGACCAAGGAAGATATTATATTGGCCATTAGCGACATCAACTATGTGCATAAGGTTAAAGATAGCACCAGGAGATTTAGAGTTCACTGCAGTAGAAATGCAAGAGTGTGCACTGGTGGTAAGTTCGATTGAGTTAGTCTTATCATAGATACCAATGGATGTATTGAATACATTGTAGATGAGTGTGGCACGGGAAATCTAGTTGCATGCAGTTTCAACATCAGTAGAGTGGACCAAAGCAACTATAGTTAAGGAAGCACTGCAAGAATAAAATAATAAGCTCTGTAAGGAGAAAGAGGAGGTTGTGTAGAAGATTGAAAGATTAAAGAAAGTAGTAGAAGAATTATGCAGCAATGTGTCGAAAGTACCAATGGAAGTGGACATCCCAGTGGAGGAAAATGTGACGAAGATAAATGAATCCATTCAATGATTATGTGCAAACATTGTGGACTTGGAAGCATGAACGGTGCCAAGTACCCCACCAGAGGAGAGAGAGCAACGGGATCAAACAACCACAACAACAACAAACATAAAAAATTTGGGATAAAAGTGTGCAGAGATGTATGATGAAAGTACCCAAATATGGACGTAGATCATTAAGGATGATTCGTTGAAAGACATCGAACAGATATTGCAGGTTGCATAGGCAAAGGTGCAGAAACTGAAGGAAAAATAAAGCACTCTACCTACTACACAATGGCAGAAAATTGCCAATAGCAGTTGGAGATAATTAGTTAAGAGCACACCAGCAGAGTGTTATGCAGAATTTATAGCCACTACAAGAGGAGGAATACAGAGTGACATAGGAATTTGTTTCACTGCAAGCAATCATTACGTAGACAATACAAGCCACTAAGGAAAAATTGCAAGAACCTATGACAGCACAGATGGAAGAAGAAATTGTAGGATGGGAAGCCAAATCAAAGGAACAAGTTGCGACTGCAAAAGAAACACTTCAGAAGCTAATGGATATTGTGAAGATAATACACCAAAGGGGATGAAGTGACTCAGGATAGTGAACACATGTGGTCATAATTGGGAAAATCAGCAACAAAAATTGCAATATGATAGCAAATTGGAATCAAAACCCTAAAGTCTGAATAGGTGGTTGTAGCTAGGGTTTTGACCCTAGCTTGTGCAAATGAGCACCTACTAAGGAGAAGGGACTCCTTAGTAGCAGTTCAATAAAACAGTAAAATATGACAGTAAAGCAAAGTAAACTTAAACTAGCATGTGCATCAACAAGAAATAAAGAGACAGTAATATGGTAAGAATTTCCTTTTGTATTAAAAAATTTGCCTCGAGTGTTGAGGTTGGTGAAGCTCTTGCAGTAGTCCAAAAGGGCTGCTTCCAAGCTCCAATGGGTTCCTTCTCCTTCTCCAAAGTGTTTGGATGATGGGCCAAAAGGGGCACTCAAAGTGGGAAAAGCTAGCTCAAATGATAAGCTGGGGTTTCGAGAGTGATTTTGGCAGAGTGAGGATATGATAGATTGTGGATGTGAAATGGGGAGCCTCCATCACCTATTTATAGGTTTTTAGTGGTGGAGTGTTGACCCATGGTTTTGGGCACCATATGGTTTAGGTCAATTGTATAGGGTTTTTGCTTCTTTTTTCCCTCTCTTTCATCTTTTTTTGTATTTTTTATTCCCTTTTATTTGATTTTTGGGAATTTAGGGCCCTTTTAGAGGGTTTTTGCTATTTTTGGAGGAAATTTAAATTATTTTGGGGGAAAAAAGGGGTTTTTTGGCCTTTTGGTGGCTTTTTAATGGTTTTTTAAGGTTTTGGAGGCAAATATGGTGGGAAATATGGACAAATGAGTCATGTAATGAGGGAGATGAGATGGTGAGCACTTTTTGGGTGTTAACAGATTGCCCCCTAATGTGTGCGGGCAAGAGCTCATCGTATGGCCGATAGACATCATAGGCCTTTTATGGTTTTCCTGGGATGTGGAGAGGAGAAGAAACGAACTAGAGCGCGGAACAACGGTCCCGAACAAACTGCAAAAACTTAAAATACATGACCTCAATAATGAATGAGGAATAATCTCAACATATAGACGAGGTGGGCATACCAATGCTCGTATCAAGATCTATAACAATAACAAGGAGGTCCAAAAAATGGGGACCTGAAAGATACATGGCATCAAATAATGAATGAGGAAGAATCTCATTATATGGATGAGGCGGGCATACCCATGCTCGTATCAAGATATATATAAACAATAACAATGAGGCCCAAAAATGGGGACCTGAAAGATACATGGAAAACCACTGTGTACATCATAAGGGTCCAGAGGGGACACAAATATGGGATTTACTGCCAAGCTGACCATGTCTAAGCTGAAGAACTGAAACACTGGAATAACAATAGTGTTGCTAAGTGTGGTACCAGAGGAACTGATGAGATGATGGATCATAATAACGGGGAGTCATACCCTCAATGGTACACTGGACTGGAGCTGAACTGGGTACTCAAGGAATCATATAAGTGGATGGCTTCCGAATACAATTGCCAACGCAACCCAGACATCCACGGGAACATATAACTGGGTGTTCCGAAGTGACTCACCAATGTGCTAGAGTCAGGGGAAATCCGGGGTCTTTGACCAATAACTGAAGGGATATATACCCTGCACGATTCTCAACGATGCGATCAAGGTGTTGAAGTCGAGCATGTGAGAAACAACCACTCGGAGAGGCACTGATGACTCCTCTCAAAATGGTCCGTAGGCACTCACCACAAATGGTGATGAGTCCAAGGTGCAGGGACCTCTGGGTCTATCCTTTAGAATAGAGGGGCTGGCATCGACAGGGGGAGACCTGCAACTAGCAAGGAAATGATGTTTCGTTGATAGGAGCACGAGGTGGAGAACTGAAGTGTGAGAGTACTAATGGTAGGACTGACATACTGTGGGGGTGGGGAATAACTGGGCAAATAGAGTGGGTGGACTCAAACTTCCTTTGTTCAGAGTATGATGGCGGGGGTGATCGGGCAGCATATGAAACTGACTGGTGGGAAGGGGATCATAGCTTTAATGGATCAGGGAGGGTCACTGGGATGAGTGATTTTCAGTTGGTGTAAGATGGCAGGAGACTGCAGAATACTCTGAACAAAGGCGATCGTATTGGGGGTGCTGTCGAGAGGATTGATCATAGTGCCGAGGGGCACTGGTGGGGGATTCTTCATGGTTTAAGGAGCTGGAAGAAGTGTGCTCAAAATGGTACTGTCGTGTGGATTTCTACGAGCCCAGGACAGTTCATGCTCGTGATTGCTTTCAATTTTAAGGAGTCTGAAAGCGATAAGAAGACTCTGGAATAATGGGATGGTATCATCATGTGGATTTGTACGAGCCCAAGACGGTGCATGCTCATGGTTGATTTCATGTTTAGAGAATCTAAAAGCAATAAGAAGACTCCAGGGGGGTTCTTTTTCATGTGTTAGTCTCCAAGGCCCAAAAAAGCATAAAAGGATGCAATGAAGAACTCTTCTAGCTGGTGTGACTAGAGTATTCCTTTTTCGTAATTAGTCTACCAGGTCTGGAAAAGGGTTAAACTTATACTAGATAGACGCCCTTTCAGGTACTTTAAGGAGCATGAAAGGAAGCAAGATTGCTAGGCGATCATTTCATTATTTTAGGAGTCAGAAAAGATCTTAACACAAACTCCCTAAGTGCCTTTTTCGTAAAGGACTTGTCTGTCCCGAAAAAGGGATAAAATTATACCGAACAACAGGAATGGCCAGGCAAGGAGGAAGTGCTCATTCAAGGGACACGAATGAGAGTCAAGAATGGAGGGGGGGAACACTAGTGGGGCCTCCTTGCAGGATGATGAATGGTAGCAAAACAACATTATAACTGCAGTGTGGATGGAGTGAAGGGTTCATGAATAAGTTGTGATGCAAAGGATGTGTAAAAACCGACCGTTGCCGCTATGGTACGCAAATTGCGGCAATAAGGTGCAATGGCACAATTTCAATAAAGGTATGGTGAGAGCGAGAAATGATCTTAAGCATCATCACAAGCACATAAATATGAATCTGACGATATAAGGAATGTCAGACCAGACGACGGTCGAGGTGGCACGTGAAACGAGGCGACGATGGGTGTTTTGGAAAAAATACCTGAAAAATATGAGGGTGAGAGCGAGAAATGATCTCAAGCATCATCACGAGCTCAGAAAATTGAATCCGGCGATACAAAAATTGTCAAAAATGGATAATGACTGAGGTGGCACGTAAACCGAGATGACGAGGGGCTGGTATAAAAAAATGCCCGAAAAAATCTCGGGGTGAGAGCGAGAAATGATCTCAAGCATCATCACGGACTCGGAAAACTGAATCCGATGGTATAAGGAATGCTAAAACCTGATAGCGGACGATATGGCGCACAAATCGAGATGGCGAGGTGCATGGAAAAAATTGGAAAACAAAAAGAAATCAAACTATACAATACGGACTAGCAGATCCACCGGATTGTTAAGGATAAAAGTGTTTAAGATACAACCCATTACGGGGTTGCACAAGGGGTGGCCTTCTGAGTCAGTTAAAATATATGCCCCATGTCCAAGGTAGGATGCACTATGTATGTGAGTACGAAGCAGACGTAAGAAACCATGAACTATGGTGGCATAATCAGGAACGAAGTGGTGGAGGAAATTAGATTTCCCCTGTAAACTCTGGAGTTGCCGGAGCGTGCGTGGTGCAGGAAGGTCTAATATGGCTTGAACTTTGAGGGGGTCTATAGCGATTCCTTTATGGGGAAAAATGAAACCTAACAACCGGCCTGCCGGAATGCAAAAGATGCACTTGAGTGGGTTCAAGCGGATCTGATACTTGAGACACCGCAGAAAAACTTGCCGGAGGTTATTGAGGTGGTCGGATCGTTTTGTGGAACGTGCTATGAGATCATCAAGGTAGACTAATAGGATATGGACCAAGTCGTGAAAACAATAGGTCATGGCCCACTGGAAGGTGGTGCCATCATTTTTAAGGCCGAAAGGCATGACACGATAGGAAAAGGTGCCCCATGGTGTAGTAAAGGCAGTCTTATATTGATCTTCCTTGCGGATTTGAATCTGGTTGTATCAAGAGAAATTGTCCATGAAGGATAAGACTTCATGCCCCGCACATGCATCGATGAGTTGGTCGATGAATGGCATTGGGAAATTGTCTTTGGGACATGCTTGGTTTAAATCACAGAATTCAGTACATACTCGGATGGTGCCTTGTTTCTTGTTAACAGGGACGGGGTTAGAAACCCAAGTGGTGTATGCAATAGGATAAATGAATCCTGTTGTGCAAAATTTCTCAATCTCTGCTTTAATGGTGGGGAGCTTTGATGGATGAATGGGGCACTTTTTTTGGCGAACGGGAGGTACATCTGGCCACGTGTCAATGTGGTGCTCCATGATAGCAGGGTCAAGACTAGGCATTTCGGTATAGGACCAGGCAAAGTCATCGTGGAACTCTTGGAAAAAATTTTTGTACTCTCCGATCTTGTACTCAGTGCAGGAGGCTCCTAACATAATGAGTTCAGGAACACCAACTGGGCCAGAGATATCAACGTGGATTGTGGGTGAGATATTGGCCATGTTACCTTCCTCGAAGGCATCAGGAGTGGGAATGGGCTCTTTAAACCAGTCGACTATGGTGGGGAGGAAATCTTTGGACTCAATCGAAAATTGGGTGGTTGTGGTGGGGGAGGACTCTTCCGAGAGGAAATAGGAACGATGATGCATATCCTCCCAGGGGTAATCAGGTGCAGTAAGAGCCTCAAGAATATCCTCATCATTGTGGAAACTTTGGGTTGTCAAATCGGTTGACGAGGGAGTGCTAGTAGAAGAGATCATATAAATGGTACTAATCTCTCCGGTTGGCGAGGATGCTGGGGGGTGGATCTCTTCAATGGTGAGGGAAGCCATCTCTAGGTCCAAATTATTCATCTCATAGAGGGCAGCTCTGTAATCCAGGAGATTAGGGTAGTGATGTGAGTAATGGCCGTAAATACTGCATATTGCACAAGGGTGATTGGTATGCAGTGATTTATCAAGAGGCTTAGGGGTAGGGTCGAGTTGGACAACCGAGATGTTGGGGTCGTCATCAAGCATTTGCATGTGCTCTTGTAATGTAGGTAATTGTGGACATTGATGGGTAGCATGGCCCAACTCATCACACAACGAGCATTTGGGAGGAGCGCAAAACGTGGGGGAGTTTTTAACCGTTTTGGGCGGGGATAAAGCAGTGTATGGTTGTGGGCCTCTACCCCCAGTGTGCTTGATAAGAGGGGATGAATTGGTGGATGAGGAAGGAGTAGTGAAACCGGGAGGTGGTTGACTAGTAGTGGTGATGGGTTGCACTGGTTGTAGGATGACATTTGGTGTCGGGGGGGAAACGGGAGGCGTGATATACCACACAGGTAGTCCTAAAGTTAACCCAGGGAGGCTGAGAGTAGCCATAAACGGGGCACTTACTACTCCCGAAGGAGGGAATAGGAAGGGGATTGTGTGGATGGGTGTAACACCAACATGACTAGGTACCAATGATGGTCAAGGTAACAAGGGCGGTTGATGGTTGGGTGTTTGTGTATTGTGGGAGAGGGTACATAAGTCAGATATTTCGGTCGCTGGTGATGGGGGTGGAATGGATTGGAATGTTGAGTTCATTGGCGTATCTGAGTAAACTCCGGGTCCTACTGAGGAAACCAACGAGGTAGATGCACCGCAAATAGGTTGTTCAACCATGGGAAGAAAGTTTTTGGGTGCAGCGAGGGCATTGGGATCGTAATAGGTGAGTTGATAAATCTTGACCACGTGTCCTTCACGGGGGAACATCATGGTACAAAAAACGGATGAGGCAACTGCTCGCATGGTGTACATGTAACTGCGGCTACAAAAAACGGATGAGGCAACTGCTCGCATGGTGTACATGTAACTGCGTCCAAGTAAGAGGTTATAATCAAGTTGGGTGTTGATGACCTATATGTCAATAAGCACTGTTTTACTAGCCAACTGGACGGGGACATTAGCTAAGAGACCTTGTGGTTGAGCTGAACGGTCGTCGTAGGCTTGCAGCGCAGTGGTGGATTGCTGGAGAGTAGGGGATCCCAACTTCTTCCAAATGAATGTGGACATAACGCATGTAGAGGCACCCTCATCGATGATGCACCAATGGATGACAAGATTCCGAATGGATACAGAAACTTGGAATGCTAATGTGGAAGGCAGGCGTGGTTTGGATTGGTCCAAATCAAAGGCCATCATTCGTGAATTGGATGGGTCAATAGCACCAATGGCTGAGAGAAAAGTATTGCGCTGTGAAGGATAATTTTTTAAGACCTCTAATGTAGACATGGATGCGGGGGATTGAGCTAAATCATCTACAACATTGTAATTAGACGCAGCGCGAGCATTGGGGTTATTGTTGATGCGGCGAAGTGGGAAGCGAGGGGCTTTGGAGGCGCCATCTAGTGGAGACGGAGGTATTCGTAACGATTGATCGGTGGGAAGAGCGTTGGTGTTTTTGTCGGTGCGAGGGGCTTCAGGGTTGGAGCCATATTGGTTTCGACGGGTTTGAAGATTGACATCGACAGATGATGTCATTAACAAGTGATGGGTACCTGAGTCTAGCATGGGTTGATCAGGAGCGGCATAAGTGATTTGTTGTTGTGGAGGAACGTATCCTTGAGGGGGGGCTAACGTTTGAGTGTTCACCACACCTTGGGTTGGTAAAGGGTTTTGTAACACCAAGGGTTGAGTCTAAGGTGGTGGAGGGTTGGGCGACGCCTGAGGAGTCGTGTTCCCTTGGCGGTGGGCATCATCAATCCAGAGTTGTCGAGCTCGCTCCAAATGTGGGCAAGCGTGTGTGCAATGGCCATAGACCCCGCAAATAGAACAAGGATGGTTCGTTTGTAAATTAGGGTTTTTGGATTGCTTGGGCGGCCTATCGAGGTTTTTGTTGGCAGGTGCCGCGTTATTATTGTTCGGGGGATTAGGGGGTTGGCCGCCTTAGTAAGGAGGGGGGTTGTTCCTGTGGTCACGTCCTTTGCCGTGGTTTTGCTAGCCTTGTTGGCGTTGGTTATTTTGGTTTGGCTGTGGATTTTTTTGCTCATGCACTTGCCCTTGGGTGGCAGGTGGGTTCTGGGGTTGTGCAGGTGTGGGAGTAGGCTGCGGTGGATAATAAGTGGGTGGAGGTGGTGCAAGTGCTAAACCTTGTGGGGGTTGCTGATACGTCTGTGTGACGGGTTGTGGCTTTTCCGCAGATGCTGCCTGTGGCAGATAATAAGCGGGGGGGCTTGAGAGGATACAGGAGCATGCGCGACCTGCGGGTGGTAATATGGTTGAGGTGCAACTGGTGGGATGTAAGCGGGGGATGCATGGTTGAATCACTAAGGTGGACATGAGGGTCCGTGGGAATGGTGGTTATGGGCCATGGGAGGATACAAATTGGTTGCTCCAGAGTGGGATGTAGCTCGTGAAAGGTTGGGGCCAGTGCTAGGGCGTGCTATGGAAAAGGGCTGGTTATGCGAGGCAATACGACCAATGATTCCATCTGCGGCATGGGATGCCCCCGATGCATCATTTCAGGAGGAATCATCATGGGGGACATCAATTATAATGGTATATAGATAACCAAACTGCGCGTAAATAAGGTCAAATTGTTGGGCTTTGAAGATGGCCTCTTCCTCAGACTAGGGTCGCTCGGATGCCACATCCTTGGAAATGACAGGAAGGAGAGATTTTAGAAACCAATATAAGAAGATACAGTCATCTAACTTGATTTTGCAAAGGCTGCAGCGTCGACGCCACTCGTGAATGTGGTCAATGATGTGGGTGGCCGTATTCTGTCTGCAAGATAGTAGGATCTCAACTCCTGCATCATAGCGAACAGGTAACTGAAAGAACTGCAGGAAGGTCGAGGCAAGGGAAGTAAAAGTGGCATGGGTCCCATGGGGCTGCTCGATGTACCATTTGGCTGTAGAACCAGTAAGAGTGCGTTGTAACAGACGGAGGCAGACAGAGTCATCTACTATGGAGTTGGAGGAACACCACAGATGGAAGGACATAATGTCGTTTTGGGGGTCTTCACCTGCATTGCCCTCAAACTTAGGGATGTCTGATGGGAGCTTGGTGGGCATGTGAGGCCACGCAAGGTCGTGTTTGATGGGATCGTTGGTCAGTCTGGCCAGATCAGGAAGGTTGAGACTAGCCATGAATGGAAAACTAGTAGAAGGATGTGACATACTGGTGGTCGTGACCACGTTGGGGCTGATTCCCCCAAGGGTAGGGGCTAGGTTCAGGTTGGGGATGTTACCCCAGGTGGAGGAATGAAGGTAGTATGGGATGGTCCTACGTCGCCAAGGGTAGTGTGAGTCACTGGTGGAGTTGGGTTGGGTATGCTAGCCACTGGAATGGGCACAGTGATCGAAATGGTGGGTGTGGGCCCCATCGAGGGCATACCCAAAGCGGGTGTGGTAGCCGAGGTGGTGGTGGATGCTCCACCAATGGTCCCTACAAAGAAAGGATTGGATGTCATGCCAGCCATGGGGCTGGTTGGTGCAGTATAAGTGGGGTTTTCAGACTCTGCCTCAAAATCAGATGTGAAATAAGGGGCGTCCAGGTCAGGTGACGGAGCTCTATGTCATCGACAAGTAGAATCAAGTGACGAAGCTCGAGGTCTGTGACGAGTGGTATCAAGTGATGAAGATCTACGCCTATGAATGGTGATGTCAAGTGAACCGTGTTGCAGGGGGCTCACCCCGGAGGTGCTGAGAATGTCTCGGGGACTCAATGGTGACAGATGGTGTCAAGTATCTGGGGGTTGTGTCGAGTGAAAAATAGCTCAAAAACCCTAATGCAACCGAGTGTGCAGAAGGAAAGCACAAAAAATACGGCACTCAGGCCAACAACCGGCTCAAAACACCTACTATAACAGCTGTGCTACAATAAGCGGAGCGTCAACAACAATGGTCAGAATACCAACAAGCAGCAGGTTTCCTAAAAAATAAAAATAATGGACTTGCTAGACCAAAGGGAGGTAAGGGAGCATGCAAACACCTAGCTAAATAGTATTCTGACTCAACCAGACATATCCTCTACAAGGTGATGAAATCCAAGTCAGACAATATGGATAGTAGAGCCAAGTGTCTAAAGATATCCCCCTACCGGGAGGGACACCGGGTAAGACAATCCTAGAAGAAAGGAAACTAAGATACCCCATTCATGACACGTCCATAAAGGTGAATCTGCAGCTCTGGTCCTATCACTGTGTGGGCCTAAAAGGAATCACCACACGCAGACCAACGAGTAGGTATCCTTCAGTTACTGAATGGATTGCTGTATTCCACTCAGGCCTCCGGAACCAGTTTGGCTACTTCAACCCTCCTAAGGGAGAGGCCCTCTGATAAACTGGTTGTGACCGTGCGAAAAAATACTAGGGGATTTTGGTTCCCTAATGGACAACAACTATGTCTCAAGTGTAAGTGACCGAGGGGTGTTATTTGGATGCCTATCCCCCTGTCCTACCTAACTACAATATTCTTATGTGTTCCCCAAGTGCGGTTAGAATGTTGGTTGTGTTAAGTTGTATTTTAAGGCTCACTTGAATTAGGTGACAGAGTGTGTGCGTGTGAGATAATGAACCCAATTAAAAGTGCCACGGGGTGGGAAACTTTCTAACTAATAATAATAATGGAGAAATTAAACTTGTAATGAAAAATTTTCTTTTTTCAATTGAAATGCTTAAACTTAAAAAAATCTGTAAATGAAACAGAAAGCAAACTGCAGAAAAAAGGTTGTAGGTAAGTATGGCTGCAGATAGAACAGATGGATGAGCAGGTGCAGAAAATATTGCAGCAAAGTTCTGGGTTCAAACAGGGTAAAAAAGTGCAGAAAACTAATCGCGGGTCTATGGCGAAACTGCGTGGCCGGATTGCGGGAAACAGGCTGAAAGCCGTGGGGAGATCGCACGAAACAGGCTAAAAGCCGTAGGGCGATCGCAGGAAACAGGCTGAAAGCCGTGGGGAGATCGTAGGAAATAGGCTGAAAGCCAGGGGGAGATCGCAGGAAATAGGCTAAAAGCCGCAGGGAGATTGCAGGAAACAGGCTGAAAGCTGCGGGGAGATCATGGGAAATAGTCTGAAAGCCGCGGTCAGATCGCAGAAAACAGGATGAAAGCTGTGAGGAGATGGCGAGAAACAATCTGAAAGTCGTGGTCGGATCGCAGGAAATAGGCTGAAAGCCGCATTCAAATCGCAATTGTGGGGAAAAAATACGCGATTTCCGGCAACAAACCCAACTGCCGAAAGGGACAGCCAAAAGGGGAAAACAAAAAAATACTTGCAGAAAACTAAAAACTTCTAAAAATTATAACCAGAAACTCAAAGGAACACGTGTTAACAGTGGCGAAGGAACATCATGACAAAGATGATTGAGGCACTCAGTAAGTTCCTATAAAAGGAGTAGATAACATATAATGGAGTATCTAGTTGTTGAGTATATACTATAGAGATGGAGAGGCGAAGGGAAATTTTGGGGCACAGAACAAAGATACAAGGCCGACGTCATAGAAAGAAGAGTCACCAAAAGTTGAGAGCTGAGGTAGCTGCGACACAGATATCCATGGCACCACCAAAAGAAGGAATATCATTATGGAGAGAAACGTAACAAGAAGAGATGAGTGATGGTTGGAACTATGCTCAAATAAATGATTGAGATGCCACTTGTCGAGGGATGGGACTCTGGCTCGAAAGGTGTTCTGCAATATTTAGCATACTTCTGAGGTGAAATATCTTGGTTGAAGAAAGCACAACTGCAGACTGAATTTGCTCGAGACAAGCAACATGTGAGTGTTGGGGGCTTATTGGAGCAGGTATTTTGGACTAGTTTAAGGAATTGCGCACAAGGAGATGGACTGCGACCAATCAACCTAATGACCAATGCGCGCAAAATGCGGAAGTTAGTTAGAAGTAGTTGGGAACTTGTGTCCACATTTTAATGGGCTCAGGCCATTCTAAAATTTATAAATATGTAAGGGATATTTGGGTTAAGGGTTTTTGTTGTTCTTTGGTAGTTCTGATGGTAGTTCATGAATTGCTTTAATGTTAGATTTCAGAGTAGTTGCTCTTATGTTGTGTAATGCTGGGGTATTTTTGGGTTTGTGACAGAGATCTGATGGACAATGGGAAGGTTTTGTAAGACTATTCCAGATGATAATAATATTGAAATGAACCTATTTTGGAGAAAATATTTTGTGTCTAATGTGATGGAAGTTCTGTTTATTGCGCAGATGTATGTTGTGTTTCTATTATTACTTTGAATATGATATCACGTCCTATGAATATGCTATCTATTTCTGTGAAGTAAGGTGAATGTATGGTAGATAAATAGAATGAATGCCTTATATCCCTTCAATGTTGCGGAAGCTTGGTTCCTGCAGTCCCCATAGATTCCTCGGGTGATACTTCATCTGCTTGCAGGTGATGTTGAAAGGGCCGATATCTAGGGTTTTGTTGGTAAATTTACATTGTAACTTGGTTCTTCCCACTACGTGCCAACATAAGTTATGGATTTTCATTAATGATAATTTGGTCGTATTGCATCTATAAATTACATGTAATGGCTATGCATGGAGAGAAGTAGTGTGTAGCATGATCTTGTAAAGAAGTGTGATTTGTGGTCTAGCAAGTTAGGGTTGTAAACACCTATTTTTGAGTGTTTGATTAATATATGAGTTGAGATCTCATTGGTTTGTTGGTTTTATCCCAGGAGAGGGGATTCTAGGGTAACTTATGTGTGATGTGTTGATGTGTTGTGTGCCATTGTCTTATGGGTATTTGTGATTAACTATATGATTCAATTTTCAAACTTATTGTAATTGGTATTAAGAACCAACATTATGCTCATCTATGGGTATTTTCTAATAGGAATTAACATACGAAGAAGATCCATCCAAACATTCCATTAACATTGGATTAAGAATGGGTTGTGAATATATGTTGGAGTATAAGGCTTAATTGAACAATTTGTAAGTAGTTGTTTTGTTTTACTCCCTTATTTTATAATTAATGGAACAAGAAGTAAAATTTAATTATATCTATGCATGGTCTTGGTGTAAAAAACTCGTAGGAAACAAATTATGGAGTGGATACAATAAAATATATCTTGAGAGATGGCATGAAGTATGGTTTTAAAAGAATGTGCATTGTTTATGAAGCACTCATTGTTATGGTACACTTTCCAATTTATGAAATCATATATTTTAAAATATAAATGTAGATATACCCATTACACTTTATTTCTATATTATTAAATGCAACATGAAGAGATTCAATGTGAAAATCAACCCAATCAAAAAATGATTCCAAATAACCCGAGTATAATACCCTATGTAGGTTATGAAGAAATAATTCATGCAAGGAACTCAAGCAATGACATAGTTTGATTATGAATGATGATCATCAAAATTGAATATTACAAATTGTATATTTTTTGGAATATTGGTTTGCTACAATCAAACATGTTTAATGTGGACCTATTATCGCAATTGCATGATGACATGTTTTTTTTTCACATAAATGATTACTTTTTGTATTATAAAAAAAAGGTTGCGGCCAAAACGGACAACTTGTGATTACGGTATATCTCTTTCTAAGTTGAGCATGGTAGATAATAGAGTTCACAGATATTACAAAATTGTAAATAAAAAACTAGTTATAGTCATCCATGTTTCTACTGGTTCTATAATTTATACATGTATATATAATGAAACTGACCTAAAAACAAATAGCATTTATACTACAGAAGAAAACATTAAGCTAGAATTTATCCTAAATTATTAAGAACATCTGAATCTCAATAAACTATGGATGGGATTTGGGGAGAAGAGGCTTCCCCAACCCCATTATTTTCATTCTCCTTTGAAGCTTCCGATACCTATGGTACTTCCAGTTGCATGTCCAAGACAAAACTAGGATTTTGCTCATGAGCTAAACCATGAATTTCCTCCTGAACCAAGCTAATTGTTTCTTCCCGAGCTATAGGTTTTCCTTTCCATAATTTTATCTCCACTTACAACATGATAATCTTATACCTCATATGATTCAGTTGAGCCTAAAGGAGATCATATTTTTTCTTGGCAATTAGTTGATCATGAGTGTATCTAATCTCCCACTTTTTTGCCAATTTTTTGTGTTATGAATCTCTTTATTCATTGTAATTTTGGATTCCTCTTGAGGTATTTCATCCCCACACTCAATGAAGTCTATGTTTCTTGGAGGATATGCCATTCTGAATTGGGTGCAACACACCAGAAATGGGACAACCATATTGTTATCTCTGCACAAATCAACAACACGAGAACTTTGTGTAATTATAAGGCTTATACAAATTTCACATAGGTTCCAAGATGAATTATAGATCACCTTAACAGAGTCTACTTTCCTTAATTCATGAAACACACTTCTTATAACTGTGATGTAAAGAATCTCTAGCTCGAAAGTCTCAAAATTAATATGAACTAGGGTGTAGCAAAGGACAACCAAAAAAATCCAATCTAAACACACCATAGGAGGGACAACTAGACTATTATATCTCCATATACTGATAAGATAGTAAATTGGGGTAATTATGAGGATTAAGCAACTTTTAAAAGGTTCCAGGATGAGTTAAAACTCAACTTGACAGAGTCTACTTTCCCCAAGAAATAGAACACACTACTTATACGTATGATGTGAAGAAGATCTAACTCAAAATTATTATATTTAATATGAACCATACCATTTCAATTTACCAGACCAAGTTGAAATATTACTTGCACCCTAGCCAACCTATGATTGCTCATCCACATTCATGATCGGCACTATAGTTTCAATAATAATGTTTAGGCCTTTCCAGGTTTCTCTAAAGACTACCACAAGGATGCAAAATACTCCAACATAGAGGAAGGAATTCTTAGAGAGTGAGGAAAATCCTATCACTTTCAAATATTCCCTCTAAGAATTCATTGCTTATGTTCACAACTATACTCCAATTTTCCCAATGAAACTTAACGAAATGCAACAACTTGGGAGACAAATTCCACCAATGAAGCTCAGCTAAGCATTTAGTGCTCCAAGTTGAGACTATGCTCAAATTCTTACCAAGAAACTAATCCAAATGAGATGACCTAGGAAACAAATTCCTCCAGGGAAACTCATAGAATCTTCTAGGTTCACCAACTCCCCACTGATTAGAAATTCATATAAAAATTTGGATACTAGCACTGCTTTTTCCAAGTAGATCACCAGAAGAAAAAGGTCCTAGAACAAATATTGAATACAAATTGACATCATTCATAACCCTGCAGAATGGATTGTTCATACCAGAGGCTTCATTGTGAACCATAAGTCCCAACGTGCTATGCGTACTAAATGAGAAGGATTTCTTACATCGCCCTTATGATCATTTTTTTTGTAAATTTGCAGAGGTATATTTAATTACAAGAGCCAAGAAACACAGTGGAGATTACATAAGTGTCAAGATGGTTATGAGCTGGCTAGGGAGGCCTCAGGTAGTGAAGCCACCATCCCAGACGCTCGAAAATATTGTAAAAACTAGCATTATACAAAAAAAGACCTTATAGAGAAGGCCTGCCCAGAATTGATGTTGGGTCTTATTCAAAAAATACATAACATGTATACTGAAAGTTCTAAAAAAATAGACTGTAAAAAAGATTGAAACAAAAAAGTTGGATGTCACAGTAGTAACCTGGTGCCCTTGGAGACCGACTAGGTATTGGCTTCGACATGGAATGTGTCTGTCTCTTCTTCGATTATGGGGCAGTTTCCATAGTAGTTGTCCACTGTTTCGAGGGTGTGATGAACCTGTAATAATTAATTAATGCAAATACACGAGATATCAGCAATAATAGAACTCAGAATCACTTTTATATTGATCACGGGCCACTTCGAGGGGGCAACCTCCTTTGAGCAAGCTCAATACAATTAACTTCACGGTGCCTTCATAGGCCTCAACACACACTTATATACTAAGTCTAGGTGCCAATACCATGGGTCAATACTATGTGTCAATACAAACCATGGGCTAAGTCTAGGCGCCAATACTATGAGTCAAAACCATGGGACATATAATACTATGGGACGACTTACAAAGCATATGCGTCCAATACTATGGGTCAATACTATGGGCTAATATAAACTATGGATCAACAAATACTACGGGACGACTTACAAAGCATATGCATCCAACAACAATATACTAACAAAGTAAAGACATGGGTTCCTAACATCCCCTCTCCCTTAGAAAAAGCTTTGTCCTCAAAGCTTTAGATGTGGAAATTGATGCAGAATCTGAAGGAGTGGGTCCCCTGTAGCATCCTCGGGTTGCATTCCGAGCCACTGGCACCTTTCGAGTTTCAGGGAGGATTGCATGGAAGGCTGTAGACGAAGAAGAACCATATCAACGATGTGAAAAGTGCGCTCAGAACGGTGCTGATCGGCTTGTTGTTTCATTCGAATTCTTGCCATGTGAAAATTGTCCTGTAGAATGAAAAGAAGCTGATCACGGTTTCAAAGAATTGAGTCAATTTCCTGAACTGGGGAGCTGCTGAAGGTGTATGGAAGAAGAACTGGTGGTGCCTATCCAGAGACTGCTTCATATGGTGTCCTTTGAGATGTGGTATTATACCACTGGAGTGCTTCTAGGAAATCCATAGAAATAGTTGTCCAAATCTGTGGAGGGATGGGCACGGGTTCGAGCAGTCCCGAAAGGAGGGTTGTTTCACCTTTGTTGACCTGGAAAGTATCACAGTCAACCACCATCCATTGAATTGTCCTTTTGAGTACCTGCCAAAAGAAGTTAAATTGTTCCTGGTCATACGTTTTGAGGAACCCAGAGTGCCCTACTGATGAAGAAGCATGGAGTTCATAGAAGAGATAGTCCCGTTGAACAGATTGCAACCGATTTGGAACAAGTAGAGAAATAGCTGTAAGAGAAACTGGGTCATCAAATGTGCGAGGAGGAGCATCTTCCACCATATTGTCCTTACCCTTCTGGTAAGTGGTTGCATAGTCATAACCCATGAGTTGAATAACCCATTTCAGGTGTGTTGGGGAGGAGACCCGTTGTTCCAGGAAATTTTCCAGACTCTAGAGATCAGTCTTGATGCAAAAATAATTCCCCAATAAGGATGGCTGCCACTTCTGTACTGTATGCAAAATAGTCATCATTTCCTACTAAGAGGTAGATGCGGCTAAATTCTTACTGGAAAGGTCTCTTGAAGGCAACAAGCTCATTGGTTTAGCAAAGACACCTGCATATCTATCCAAGGAAGTAGTGGAGACTGTTGATGGGTGCATCTGAATGGAATGGAGCTGAGCGATGACACCATGTGAATTATTCTTAAGTATTTTTTTCAGTCGATGTGAACTGATGATGCAGAGAGACCCTGGTTGTAAGCCCATAAATTTGTGTTGTGCCCCATTGACTGAAAACTGCATCCAAAGTTCATCAAAATCCCATAAGATGGGGCCAAGTGTGCGTAACCATTGAACGCCCAAAACCACATCACATCCACCTAAGGACAAGGCAAACATGTGAGAGCGCAGGTTATAATCTTCCATAGAGATACGCACATTGTGACACTTCCCCTTGCAAGGTAAGGTGCCCCCATTGGCAACCATGACTTCAAAGTTGGAGTAAGGATGGATAAAACAATCAGCCTGTTTGGAAATCTGAGGATCAATGAAGTTATGAGTGCTACCAGAATCAATGAGTATGGTAAGAGGGAGCTTCTTGAAGTATCCCTTGACTCGCATTGTTTGTGGGGTGGTGATGTCGGTTACAGCATGGAGAGAGAGCTCAGGTGGGTCGTCCTGAGATGGGGTGTCAACAGGCAGGTGTTGAATGTCGACCTGATCATCTATTGTATCTGGAGCTTCTTCATCAAGTTCTGAGGCAGGTGGAGAATCCACATCCAAGAGATAGAGCTTTTGTTGAACACATCTATGTCCCCAAGTGAATTTCTCATCACAATTATAACAAAGCCCTTTTTCTCAGCGTGCCTGCATCTCTGTTTCAGACAATTGCTTGATAGGAGTTGGTTGAGGAGTAGGCGTGATGGGAGGTCGTTGGGAACCCATATTTCTGAAGGGAACAAAGGTGGGTTTGGAGCATTGTTGAGTTGCGATCTTGTCCTCGGCCAACTTAGACAACCCTAGAACTTCCATCATTGTGTTGGGACAAAAAATTTTGACCTCTGAGTGGATTTCATCCTTGAGACCACTGATAAAACAACTTCTGTAGAATTCATCAGACAATCCGTCTGTGTGATTGGCTAGTTTCTCAAATTCTGTCTAATACTCTCTCACTATGCCAGTTTGGTGAAGTTTAGTGAGTGCTCCTATGAAGTCATCAAAAGCACTAGGACCAAATCGTGGCAAAAGGAGTTGGCAAAAGTTTGTCCAGTTTGGCTCGAGATGAGCTTTTATGTACCAACGGTACCATTGAAGGGCTTCCTGTTCCAAATGAAAGGATGCAAGTGGAACTTTCTGGACATCAAAAGTATTATGCAAACTGAAATATTGTTCCGCTCGGTATATCCATCCAGTCGGATCAGTACCATTGAAGCGAGGAAAATCAAGCTTCGGCCCACGAAAATTTCTAGAAGAAGAGAACCCGGTGGCTGCAAAAGATTCTGGCTGTCGGTTATTGTTCATGGCTGAATGTTGAAGATGGAGGTTGAGAAATTTTTCATCTAGATCTTGGAGTTTGGTTTGGATGGCTACAAGTGCTTCCTCCATGGTGTTTTCTCCTGTGCGAGTGACAACCATAACCAGTAATTTTTTATTTTTTTTTTAGGTTGGGGGGGGGGATGGATAGGAAAACACAAACACAAGCTTATTTAGTAAGGGGAAATTTGGATTTGGGAAAAAATCGAAGGGGGAATTGGGGTTTGGCTAGGTTTTCGACACTTTATGAGGGACAGGGAAGCAAAAAATGGGAATTTCAGAAGCAGGAACTCTATGGTAAAATTTGAAGGCAATCGGGTGAAAATTGAAGAAGTTATGGCAAACCCTAAAAATAGACCAATGTGGGATTTCTGGTCTTGGGAAGTGGAATTTGGGATAGGGTCTTTAGGAATGAAATATGCAGAATGGGATATGTTACGAACCGTTACACCAAAACCTCGAGATGTTAGTGAAGTTTCAGGGAAAACAGAGTTGAAACGAGGGATATATGGCCGAAAAACAATTTTTATTTTTATTTTTTTAGAAATGGATCGGCAACAACAGCGTGGAAGGGATCCGCAACAGATGGATCTGCAACGGCGTGGAAGGGATCGAAAATGACGGGATCTGAAACGGCAACTGGATCTGGAACGACTTTCAGAATAGATATGAAACGGCTGGATCTGGAGCGAAAGTGATCGGCAATAGTTCAACTGAAAATAGATATGGACCCCAGGTATGTACGGCTTCCTAACAGTTCAGGTGTTTCACTCGGCCACCAATGTTGTCTGACGGCTTGCGTATTGGGGCAGTACCCCTCACTCCACGGCTCAGGTAAAACTGATAACCGCTTTGCCACAAACGACAGCTCTTGGTTTACCTCATGGGTGGGAACTAGTCAATCAGGTAGGGGTCGTTGCCCTTTTCGCTGGTAGGTCCTCTCAATGGGTCATCTACTTTGGGGTTCCTGTGGTACTCCTCAAAATGATTTTTAGGGCTTATGCCCAAGTACTTCCCACAGTTAAGCGGATAGGGATTATTCCCAAATCCGAAGCTGCAACAGATGCAAAAAAAAAAAATTGGCATAAATTCCACCCAACGAGCCCAAGAAAGTGCTCTGATACCAGATGTGATGAACCTGCAATAATTAATTAATGCAAATACACAAGATATCAGAAATAATAGAACTCAGAATCACTTTTATATTGATCACAGGCCACTTCGAGGGGGCAACCTCCTTTGAGCAAGCTCAATACAATTAACTTCATGGTGCCTTCATAGGCCTCAACACACACTTATATACTAAGTCTAGGCGTCAATACCATGGGTCAATACTATGTGTCAATACAAACCATGGGCGAAGTCTAGGTGCCAATACTATGAGTCAAAACCATGGGACATATAATACTATGGGACGACTTACAAAGCATATGCGTCCAATACTATGGGTCAATACTATGGGCTAATATAAACTATGGATCAACAAATACTACGGGACGACTTACAAAGCATATGCGTCCCACAACAATATACTAACAAAGTAAAAACATGGGTTCCTAATAGGGGGAGGGGAGAGCAGGGGACGGAGGTCTGGTGCTACCGCTAGGGAGAGTGGAGTCGTTCCCCAAGTCCATACTATCTCCTTTCTGTACAGAGTCGAGGGTGGCCAGCGTTGCAGAACTTGGATGGCCATCATCCGCCCTGACATGCCCATCCACAACTTTCGTTCCATCACCATTACCCTTCGGGTTTCATTTTCTTCAGCCTATTGGAGAGTTTTCAGCTTGTTGTTACACGCAGGGGAGAAATTATCCCAGATAAGACCTTCTCTCCCATCTCTGTCGGATTGGTTTTTATGTCTCTGAGAGTGCTTCTGTTGGCATTCCAATTGGCCACCACTTCCTCCACTAAGGTGCTCATCATATTCTTAATTAACCAGTAATGATTAATGTTCCCTCCATTCCTCCCCAAAGTGTACATGGTCGTGACTCTGTGTGCTTCCCAGCTGTCGATGAGGCCATGGGTGGAGGCAGAGACACTCTCCGCAAAGCCATCCATCGTTGTCCAATCAGTGGTGTTTCTGGGTCGTCTTTCGGTACCTTTCCTGCTACCACCCCGACGAGGAGTTCCTCTTGGTCGCGTCATGGCTACGGGTCGGCTGAGAGCGTCTTGAACCAGAGCCGAAGCAAGAGCAGCAATACAGTGCCGAGCGGGAGCCAGTGCAGTGGAATAATCTCGAATGCCAACGCTGAAACACAAGTAGCCTAGCTTGCTCGCTTTAACCCTGCGGGAGGAGTTAATGCATCTGGTTGTCATTTTTTAGAATGGTCGCGAGTTAATGCCTAAGGTGCCTTCTAGCACCATCCGCCAACGTCGAGGTGCCTTCTGCATTAGGGCGAGTTAATGTCGAGCATTGGATAGGGTCCTCTCGTACTAACTATGCATCGTCATCTTGGTGCTTGTGCTGACAGGTGGAGAGCCCGACAGGTGGACTTGTGCAGGTATGCTCTTGAAGGTGGCGGGCTCCAGAGGGGAGCTGGCTTGTGTGAGCGAGAATGTCACTCGGATCCGGGGTACAACGCCCTTATGATCATTAAATACCAAGATAAATTCCAATATATTCTTAGGATCTACCTGCCACATGTCTATCCCATCACACTCTATGAGTACGCTGCTATGTTATTTACATTTTCTTTTATCCATAATCTATATATGCAAGGTTAGGGTATGATGCATTGAAGAGTAACTTCTTCATTTATCTTTATAGTCCTCATGCGAAGATTATAGGCCTTGTTTACTCGAAGTTCAACCTCTTTGTGAAGAGCCCTTAACACATGAAAAAATGGACTTCCAAAAAACTATTGATTTCACATCGAATTTGTTCCATCAATCTAGTTAATAGCAAGTCTTTTGGATCGGTTTGTGAGACTAAAATTATAACCATGGAATCCCCTCTAACATTCAATGGTTGACTTTCCATGCCTTTGGACTACTTCAAACCCCTCCATAGATTCAAGGCTTCTGCTTAATTATTTGTCATTATTCCTAGACCCTGTGCATAAGTTTTCTCAAGATTTCTTCTGAGGTCAAAGAGCACCCCCCCACCAGCTTCCAACCATGAATTGGATGATCACATGTTACTAATAACTATAACAATGATTTATTAACCTTCTAAATATTGTGGAACTTTATGTTGTCCCATTTTGTATAACAAAGTGTTTCTTATTCATCTATAATAAATTGAATTTCTTATTCTATTACATTGTCTAGTGTCGTAAAATGTTACATTGTTTATTAGATATATAGATGATTTACATTGTTATAATGAACAAAAGTGTAATTAGTTGGTATATTTGTTTAAATGATTCAAGACATTGATGCAATAATTATATTCAAACACAATAATTAAAATATAAGAACCAATATATTATAAAAAATATTTGATTTTCTAGTGATTAATTGAATTTTTGTAAAATAAAAAACAAAAAGTTACTTTTTTTACATATAACATGGAAAAATTTAACACTAAATTATATTGCTACATTGTATTCATTTTAACTCATTGTATTCATTTTAACTCAATGGTTTGATTCAAAAACACAAGTGTGTTGGTGTGTTTAAATAATTACTATGCACTAATAGAAATAAATGTAATAAAAACATTGGTGCTCCTACCAACAGCAAAATAATCGTTTCCTTCAACGATATTGTTTAAAAAAAAATTAATGTTATCATTTCTATTAGCATTACTCTTACATGAACTTATAATGCACACGATGATATACACATTGGTTCTTTCATTATATAAACTAAGAACCAGGGATTCATAATATATATCATATGCATATGTAATATATTTTTAAAGATTTAATGGCATATAAATATATGGCACACCAATGTCTATTGTTGATAGAAGTACCCCAGTGCATATCAAGTTGAGGTATATGGATACCTATGGTTGATAAACCCAAGGCTTTAAAAATATTTCGTACACATCGATGATCAATAGATATATTTAGAAGCTTATGAGTATCATTTCATAGTGCATCGATGCATATTCTATATAATTGACATACTAGTGTGCACCATCAATATATACACACTAACAAAAAATAATATATTAAAACCTCCTACCACCCATCATTTTTAATTATGATTCAAATCCATTAAAACCTCCACTTAAACCTTTGTTTCCCATAATAAATATTTTTGTTTTCCATAATAAATATTTTAGCAAATATTTTTTTTTTAATAAGACATGTTAATTTCTCTTGATTTAATGATATCTCTCATCTTAAATGTTTTGGGTTTGATTAGTAAAGTTAAAGTTAGTCACTTAGAGAATCACTGCATGATTGCTTAAGCTTGTCTTCAAAGAGATGGAGGTAATCATTCCATCAATGTTTAAAGGCTTATGCAATTTTATTCTTAAAAATGCAATCATATTTATTTTGTTTATATTTCAAAACATGTAAATAACCATGTTTATAGATAATTTAATTTTTGTTTTTACAAATACCCATCATACTTAAGACCTTAAACTAGAGATGGACTACTTTGATGTTTGTTTTTACAAATACCTATCATACTTAAGACCTTAAAGATTGACTACTTTGCAATGCTATTGTTAATATAATGACTTCCATGGGATCTTGTTACACATTATTGATCTCCATATGATTGTTTTAAATTTGTTTTTTAGTACATAGACATGCATTAATAATGAAGGTGATTTAGTTTGACACCATTGTAAATTCATTTTGAATTTATTGAGCATCTAATGGGATTTAAAAAATAATTAAAATAAAAGTTTGTCTATACTTAAAAAATTTTGAATTAAAATAGATTTATGTTAATATTAATATTAAAGTTGATAAAGTTGATAATGTCTGTGAGGGGCAGTGGTAAAGATGAGAAATTGTAAATGGAAGGTCACGTGTTCGAATCTCCCCAATCTTACCCTTGCACCATGGTTCGGGCCTTCTGATGCACCTAGAGGTATAATAGTAGCAAGATGGGATCCCTAAACCCTGTGTCATGCCCAACTCCGCCCAACTCTAGTTGTTGATTCGCCTAGTACAAAAAACAATATTAAAATTGATAATAATAATAAAAACTAATATAAAATTATTTAGATTCATCATTTTCTTCTAATAATTAATATGATTTTAATTTATAGTATTATTTTTATATAAATAAAAATATAAAAATAATTATTATTTCTTTTACATTAATTGTAAATAACATATTATATTGTGCTTGTCTAGATGCAGATATTTCTTTTTGGTTGTCATAGAACTGAATATTGGTCATAAGATCAATCTCTTTGAAGGACTACTTTTTTTATATAATTTCATAGGTGTTTCAGTGGCTACTACTACTATGATTTTGAGACAGTTTTGATACAGGTTTGCTTGGTCTTTTGTAGACATGGACTTTATTGTACCATTTGATTCAATATAAATAATAATGGTATGCTTTTTTTTGCTGGAAAAAAAAACATATTATATTAAGTTTTTTTTTTGTGTGTTAGGGGAATCGACAACTGGAGACTAGGCTAGTACTCATGTGATATGGGATCCAGGGATCCAATCCCGCTACTACTATACCCCTAGGTGCCCCACACACCCGTAAACATGGGACACAGTAAAGTCAGGTGTGATTTGAACTCGTGACCTCCAATTTACAACATATGACTTCATATCAAGTGAACCGCCAATAAACCATAAACATGCGAGCAACATATTATATTAAGTTAATATTAATATTTGTAATATATTAATGTTATGAACATGAAATAAATGTTACGATTTAAGTTGTAAATACAATAGTTACTGTAATTACAATAATTACTTATTTCCTTATGAAAAAAATCTCAAATAAATTCCCTAAATGCAAAGCCATACCAGATTTTGACTTTGTTATAACATATATCCTAAATGCAAAGCCATGTTTTGACTTGTGTTATGATAAAAAGGAAAATTGGATTAATGAATTGATATGAAGATTGCAATAGATTAATAAGTTCATCTAAGTTTCATGGTATATATATATATATATATATATATATCATTGCATTGGGCATTCATATATTATACCTTTTATGTTTGGAATTTTGACCGAATACACTTTTCAATCTCATGGAGTTGCCATTGGGCCTTCAAAAATGTGGTTGACCATTTATTATTTAAGGGTCCTTTGTGTTTTTAGTGGACTATTAATTTTTTTAAAGCTTTGCATTGGACATTCATATATTATACTTTTGTGTTTGGAATTTTGACCATATACACTTTTCAATCTCATGGAGTTTCCATTGCGCTTTCAAGAATGTAGTTGACTCTTATTTTACGTACTTTCTAAATTATACCATTTATGTTTGGTGATCATTTTCGTATGCACTTTTCATTCATGGACTAATCATTGCACTAGAAAAATGAACTGGATTTTACAAGGTATACCATTTATGGTTAGTAGGCTTTATTCGAATGCACTTTTCAATACCTTGGAAGAATCATTGTATTTCGATATTTCTTTATGTGGATAAATAATTGGTAGGGTTTTTATTATGTTTTAATATTATCTTAACAATTTGGTTAAAATAAAGTCAGCTTTAATTATTTTATAGTTTTGTAAATTATTGTATTTTTTTCACGGAAATGCTAGTCTTGTTGTGCAACATTGGAGTCAAGTTTTGTGTTTTTGGATGCTTAGACATCAGTTTTGTCAAATTGGAGATGTAGCTGAAAATCTCTTTTGTGATAGTTGGTCATTATGTTATATAGCTTTCTTACAACTATTAAAGATCAATCGTTGTATTATTTGATTCACATATTGAATATCAATAATTCGCTTTTTTTCGTTGAAAAAAAAAAAATTGGAGTCAAGGGCCAACTAATCTTGAACCCTAGTGGGGACGAAAACATTGTTTCACCCCAGTGGTTGACATGCCTCATTGCGACTTATAAATTATTGTACTGAGTGATGACAATTAGCGTAAATAATGTTATCACTTTATTATATATATATATAGTATTTTTATTTTTTTATTATGGAAATTTAGATTTTTTATAACCAGCAAATCCTAGGCTCTATCAAGCGCTGAGAGGGATCAAATATCCCGAGGTGCAAACCTCTTCTCAGGTATTGTACTCAAGGAACTTTTACAAGATCTCCCTCATATTATTACTTTTTACTTTTTATTATTACATTTTACTTTTTACTTTTAATTATTACATTTTATTTATGGACGACAATATTGACAAACACTCGACTCACAAGATATCCCTCATACTGGGCTGTAGAGTGCCTCTCGGCGCAATAAATATTCAAACTTTATTTTTATATTATAGAACTTAATAAATTGTAAATCTTTTCAATGTGAATTTTACTATGATTCATACAATTGTACGAAACTTTACTAGATTCGTGATTTCTTAGTAGTCAGTTGTTTAGGCTTTAGTTTCTTCTCATACATATTCCAAGAGAGATTGGAAGATATGAGTGCTACAACATAATAGTGTATTTAAGAAGTACTTAGTTTTTATTGTTAAAGTAAAGAGCATGGCATGGTCAAAGTAACTACCTCATTTTAGAATTCCTATAAAAGAAGGTTATTGATATCTATTAAATCATTTTTTGAGATAATATGTTGGAATATGTAATGATGACTTGTGTGGTATTATTGGTAAATAAATCTAATAATATAAAATGGATTTATCTTGCATGCATATTGTAATAGAATCTCTTCTTACCTGTCATTATATAAAAGAGGTGGAAAATCATTTATCCCACATGTGTTATGGGATGTAAGTCCTGTAATACCTCTTGGTATATAATGAGGTGAAGGAGGTCATTGTACTTTACTTACACTCATGTTGAGAGTGTGCATACACAGATGATCACAAGGAAGTGTCATGTACTATGATGATGGAGTGTGATTTGGTGCTTATGGGTGGGATCCCTCTATCGTAAGATTGGAGATTTATGGTGAATAATAGAAGACTGACCTTTCCCATGGATATTTCATCATTTTGGGTTTTACCATGTATATATGGTGTCCTCTTGTTTCTCTTGTTTCATTTCTTATGTTATTTATTATATATTGTTGTATAATGATAGTGTTAAATGTACAACATCACAAGTCATTCTCCAAGCCAATCTTGTGCAACCAGGATTGGGCCTCATGTGTTGAGGTAGGGAGATTGAGTTGGACTCAGGAACTTGAAGTAGATTCTTAAATTGGACTCAAGAATGACTAAGCCATCAGTTGTAAAAGGTTATTCCTCATGTGTTGAGGTGAATGCTTTGATGTATCAAAGTGATGATGTTGTAAAGTCTTCTTGGACAAGGCTCGAGATTTGTGTGTCAAATCAGATTCTCATGTGGACCTCCAGTTATAGCAAGTACCCATTGGGTGGACCTCAAGTTATAGAGGTAGATGCTTTGCATGTTGAAGCATTAATGTTGTGTGATGTATTACTAACCATGGTCACTGATTGTTATTAAGTCTCCTTTAGAGACTGTCTACCTCTAGAGTGAATTACTTTAGCATATGATCATTTTGTCCAAGAGTAATATAATATAATCACAGCATATGACAAATATTATGAGTATAATTTGATATGATAGATCATTAAATTTAACACATATTGACTAAGTAGTAAATATAATAGATAAATATAAATGCATAGAGAAAAAGAGAATTCAAATTGCTCATGAGATGACTAAGTGAACTTGAATTGTTAAGCTTCAGTTAAAGCCACAATGTATGCCTCGATTAATTAAAGAACTCACAATGATCACTACAAGTAAATCAATCGGCATGATTTCAGTTAATAATAGTTAACTAAGTGTTAATAAAGAAGGACTAGCTAACTAAAGTGTTTTGCATTGATTACACTTTAGTTAAACTAAAAGATGACACTTTAGTTAACCAAAATATGACACTTCAGTTAATTAAGTGTTTGCATGACGACACTTGAGTTATTGGATTACGACACTTAAATTAGATTCCTAACTAAGTGGTCATGCAATCAGTTAGAGGGTGAGATCAATCTGGAGTCAGTTAAGCATCATTTAATGCCAAAGATGAAAGGCATTGCGCATATGTTATGCAGAATTGAAGAAACTGATGTACATGATAATTCTCCAAGAAAGAAATTCACAGTTTTTTCATGTGATGCACCATTACCCATGCAACCTACAGCTTGCATGGCAGTGATTCTTGCTTTCCATTAATGTGTTGGTCACATGGCAAGTTGATACAGTTGATCTCTATTATCTACTCCTCAGTATTCTCTTTTATCTAGCACCTGGGGTGCTGAAAGCAATCTTCTATTTTGTAAAATACATTCTCTGTTATATATCATAATTATACTTTGAATATTTGTTGGGGGTTTTCATCCTTGTTGTTTTGAGGGTTTTCCCCAGGATACATCTTATATTATGGTTGAATGTTTCATGTGATTGAATGGTTCATTGATTCAAGTATTCAGTATTTCTGCACTTAAAGTTTTAAAGTTCAAAGCTCTTCATATTTGCTAAAAAATTAACATGGTATTGGAGCTCGGGGAATGAAGGAGATAATATTTTTCAAGTAAACTTGAGCCTACGTAGATCCTAAGGAGTTGAGGAAAATACTTGAGAGCCATGGCATCGATCTATGTTCGACTAGAAGGCTGTCTTAAGGGTGCTTCGAATTTCAACACTTGGAAGGTGAGGGTGTTGAACATCTTGGATGGCTAGGTATCCACTATGGTGGAGAAGCCTACATCTAATGAAGGGCACATCAAGTTCAAGAAGAACCAAGATAAATCCAAACAGATCATCTATGATTCGGTAAAGTACAATTTGATGTCTGTGATCACTCCGTTGAAGACCGCAAAGGAGTGTTTTGATACATTGACAAACCTATATGAGAAGAAGCCCCCAAGTCAAAAGAGGGCATTGAAGAATAAGCTTCGAAACCTAAAGATGGATAAGGATGAGATAGTGGCATCCTTATTCACCAATATCTCTCAAGTAAGAGATCAACTTGCTAGTATTGGAGTAGTGGTGGATGAATATGATCTTCTCCTAACCGCTATTGATGGTCTCCCATCCTCATGGGAGACATTCGTGGTTGTGGTAAATGGACGAGAGGTACAAACTAACTTCAAAAGTTCATGGCATGAATTAATCCAAGAGGAGGGGAAAATCTAGAGCAAGTCAGAGTGTATCAAAGAAGAAAAACTTTCCCTCACGGCAAGGATGGAGAAAGGCAAGAAGAAATTCTCTCAAAAGAATTTTTCCTAGTCGAAGAAGAAGGTATACAACAAGGAATTTGGCAAGTCAACGGTTAGATTCTACAACTGTGACAAGAAGGGCCATTATGCAAGGGAGTGAAAAGCAAATAAAAAGGGAAAAGGAAGGTTTCATGCTTCTACCTCTATAGAAGATGAAACTACTCAATAGAATGCACTCAAAGAAAAGGAGACAAGGAGGGAATATTACCTAGTCTCAACACTGTCTAGATCTGTCATCACAATGAGGACACATGGTTGGTTGACAGTGGCGCATCCAAACATATGACTAGTTATAATAGCACCATCACCAATATTAAGGATAAAAAGTTTGTATGCAAGGTAGAGTTGGGAGACAACACGACCTATTCGATCCAAGGAGTTGGATCCACCTCCTTCCAGCTGAGGTCAGGAGATATTTTACATGTGGAGGACATTCTTTATGTTCCAGCCTTGAAGAAGAACCTCCTATCAGTTTCAGTTCTTGAAGATAAGGGATTCCGATTTATATTCATGGATAATCAAGCACTATTATGGTCGAAGAACAAAGACTTGAAATATGCAGCAGTGATTGGAGTTAGAGAGTGAGGTCTGTACAAGGTACCGGTGAAGTACATTCAAGCTATGGTTCACAACACTATCAGTCCATGTGATCTATGTAATAGGAGGCTTGGTCACATCCACTACAAAGAAATATTAGGATTACAACATATGGTGAAAGGTATGCCCGTATTTGATTTAGAGCATGATAGTGTATATAGGGGTCGTACACTTGGGAAGAATGTTAAAAAGAGTTTCTATAGAAGTACTACTATATCTAAAGGGATTTTAGATTTAATACATTCTGATGTATGTGATCCCATGTCATCCCCTTCCCTGAGTGGTTATTTATTTCCTAAAGGCTAAGAGCGAAACCTTTAGCAAGTTTTAGGAATTCAAAACCCTAGTTGAGAATCAAACATGAAAGCACACCCATGCTCTGAGATCTGACAATGGAGGCGAATTTGATTCACATGTGTTCAATGAGTTATGTAATCATGCAGGAATTTGTAGACAGTTAATTGTACCCTACAACCTGAACAAAAAGGGGTTTACAAAAGGAAGAATAGAACCATAGGTGAGGCTGCAAAATCCATGATGCATGATCAAGACCTGTCTACCTCATTATGGGAAGAGGCCACCAAAACATCAATATATATCCAGAATAGAAGTCCTCATGCCATTCTGGATGAGAAGATGCCTAAAGAAGTGTTCACTGGTGAAAACTAGATATTTCACACATGAGGATCTTTGGGAGTCCTGTATACATTCATGTGCCGAAAGAAAATAGGACAAATATGGAGCCATTAGGAAAGAATGGAACCTTTTTTGGTTATAGTGAATCATCCAAATCCTACATAATATATGTGCCAGTTGAAATACACATTGAAGTCATTCGATATGTGACCTTCCATGAAGAGGAAACATTCAAGTGATCGAAATAGCTTTAACATGATACAGGCATAGAGGAGCATGAGACTCCCATGATGGAGGACCCAGATACTGACTCTCCCCATTCAAATGTTCAGAGGGAGAATTTTGCAGAGTTCTCAAATTCGCTAGCTCCTGATGAACCAATAGAACTGGTTGATGAACCTCCTACCAAGAGGAGGTCTGCATGGTGCTGAGATATACTACAAGATGCAGAGAGGCATGGAGCACCATAATTAGGATCTTCCAGAGAGTGAAAGAAACCTGGAAAATATTCAGGGTATGTTGCATAGATGAGTCACATCAATGATTCATAGCCTTCCACCCATGAAGAAGTTGCAAGGAAGCAAGTATGGAAAGATGCATCGATAGAGGAATACAAGTATATTCTGAAGAATGATGTTTGGGAATTTATTCCTAAACCTGAAGGGAATTCCATAGTTACTTCTAGATGGATTTACAAGATCAAGCATGCTGCTGATGGTAGTATTGACAAGTATAAAGCCATATTTGTTTCCCGAGGTTTCTCTCAAAAAGAAGGCATAGACTATGAGGAGACATTAGCTCCTATGTCCAGGTACACCACTATTCAAGTTGTCATATCACTTGCATATATTCTAGGATGGAAGCTTCACCAGATGGATGTGAAGAAAGCCTTCCTCAATGGTGAGGTTGAGGAATAGGTTTATATTCAGCAGCCTGAGGGGTTTTTGCTTCATGGGAAGGAGTCACATGTGTGCAAATTGAAAAAATCATTGTATGGGATTACACAAGCTCCCATAGCTTGATATTTGAGAATTGACAGCTATATTCAAAGATTGGGATTCTCTAAGAGAGATGTTGATCCAAATTTGTACTTCAAAGTAGTGAAGAACCAACCATTGATATTGGTTCTATATGTTGATGATTTGTTCCTTACTGGAGAGGAACAACTAATTGCTTGGTTCAATAGGGAGCTCATTTCCGAGTTCAAGATGAAAGACTTAAGTCTTATGCACTACTTTCTTGGCCTTGAGATTTGGAAAAGAAAAGATGAGATATTTCATTCTCAAGGTAAGTACAATGTTGATATATTGCACAGGTTTATCATGATGGATTGCAAATCCATGAGTACTTTGAGGGTTTCCAATTTGAGGAAACTACATGAGTCATATTTTGGATCGGATGCAGTGGACCCCACTTTGTATAGACAACTTATTGGTTCGTTAATGTACTTGTTACACTTGAGACCAGATATATGTTATGCTGGGAGTATTCTGAGTCAGTTTATGTATGATCTGAGACATAGACATTGGGTTTTTTCTAAGAATGTGCTTAGGTACCTTCAAGGTACAATTGCTTGTGGAATCAGATATGCCTCCAGTGGAGGGGTGTTGCTACTTGGTTATGCTGACTCTGATTGGGGTGGTAGCATTGTGGACCAAAAGAGTACATCCAAAAATTGTTTTAGATTGGGTTCTGCTTTGATCTCGTGGTCCAGTAGGAAGAAGGGCTCTATAGCCCTAAGTACTACAGAAGCTGAGTATATTGATGCTAGTACTTCCTATCGAGAAGAAGTGTGGCTTAGGAAGATACTTGTTGGGTTGTTCGGTGAGAATCTTGAGTCTACAGTCATTCAGTGTGACAATCAAAGATGCATCAAGATTTACGAAAACCATTTGTTTCATTATAAGTCAAAGAACATTGAAATGAAGTATTACTTCATCAAAGACATCGTCCATAACTGTACAGTGAAACTTCAATACATTGCTACTGATGAGAAGATTGCATATGTGTTAACAAAGCCTCTATCAATGATGAAATTGATGTAAAGATTGGTATGGAAGAGAATGCCTCCATTGATGAGAGGGAGTGTTAAATGAACATCATCACGAGTCAATCTCCAAGCCAATCTTGTGCAGACAGGATTGGGCCTCATGTGTTGAGGTAGGGAACCTAAGTTGGACTCAAGAACTTGGAGTGTATTCTTGAGTTGGACTCAAGAATGAATAATCCTTCACTTGTAAAAGTGTATTCCTCATTTGTTGAGGTGAATGCTTTGATGTATCAAAGTGATGATGTTGTAAAGTCTTGTTGGACAAGGATCGAGACTTATGTGTCAAGTCATATTCTCATGTGGACCTCCAATTATAGTAGGTACCCATGGGGTAGACCTCTAGTTATAGAGGTATATGCTTTTCATGTTGAATCATTAATGTTGTGTGATGTATTAATTATAACCATGGTCACCGATTTCTATTAAGTCTCATTTAGAGACTGACAACCTCTAGAGTGAATTACTTTAGCATATGATCTTTTGGTTCAAGAGTAATATAATACGATCACAAAATCTGACAAATATTCTAATTATAATCTGATATGATAGATAATTAAAGTCAACACATGTTACACCAAAATGTCGTCACCCTTGTGCAAGTGTCGCAAGTGTTGTAACTATCGTCATCTTGACCATTGTGTAAACTATTTGCTCTGACCCCTAAACTCATTATAGGATAAAACACATCCAACTGAGAGATTTCCCTGCCTAGTTGACCTCTTTGAGTAGGATGTCGCACTTCTCCTTCATCTAGGGTGCGACGTCATAGTTTATGCTCATCTAGGGTGAGACACTATCACAGTTTGTCCTCCTACAAACTGCGACGATCCCCCTCTGTCGCTTTGTGTCCTCTGCCAGGGTGCGATGAGGCTGGTTAAAGGATATTTTGGGGAGTCTCAAGGTCTTTCTAAAAGTTTGTTGAGCTGAAGACCTATCCCTAGGCTCTAGGTGAGGTGGCATTCCTATTCCTAACCTAATGGGAGGATCCCTTAACTATCTCCCCCTAATCCTCAACCTACCCTATCTCTTTAGCCCTATATAAACACCCACTCTCTCCATGAGATGGGGGGAAGGTATATGGTATCCTTATGCTGGTATAATCCATATTGGTGATTGGGAAGCTTGTACCACCTTGGAGGCTTGGCTTGGACATGTTGGATGGAGGATGCGACGTTGAGGCTTTGGTTGTAGCTTCATCCTTTCTATGTATTCCCACCTTTTAATATAGTTAATATAATCTATTTCCATGAATGTTGTCTCATTGATGATGTTTAGAACTTTCTTCCTCAATTTTTAGTTTAGATCAATTATTGTTTAGATATCTTGTATTGCTTGTATTGTTTCCATATTGTCTTGACACGTCTTGCAGCTGGAGATCTTACGACCGCGAGACTTGGAGCAACAACAAGGAGAAGGATCATCGATCTGAAAGGTATGATATCTAAGTACTCGATCTATAACTAGATCTAGGAAATGAGTTTTGTATTCTATTCTATTTGTTCTAGATTCACTTGAACTAGGGAGATCTAGCTCGCATCCGCTCGAGTGGATTGTCCGTCAAACAAATCTGGTGACCATTCTCGAGAATGAACATCACTTTGTAGTTGTCAATTTGAATGTCATTTTCGGTTGATTTCTTGTTACAAGCCATTTTATTTGTCATTTTCCTTCTAAGCCTTGTTTTCACCCTCAGATCTTCACTTTGAAGATTTTGATTACCTTCCCTTGAGTTTGTACTTCTAATTTTCAAACCATTTCACTACTCATTGTTTGGAGAATTGGTTCATTTTTTAACTTAGATCTCGCCTGTTGCACCTAGTCAGTGTACTCAGAGTGACATTGTGTCATTTTTTATCTCTGTTCTTTGTCTGTGGGCCTATCGTCACAACCCTTTCATTTGTCTACTGCGACACCGTCGCACTTCCCGCATTGGTCAGCTGCGATGTCGCACTGTGTACAAGCACAAACTATGTTGATTTGTCGAAATTGCCATACAGGCATCCCTTCTCCATTTTTTAATTTGAGTTTTGGTTTGATGTATAAACTCCCTCTGTACTGCAAGATCCAATCAGAGAACTCTCTTTGATTTGTGTGTTAGTAGTGTTTGGTTCTTTGTGGATTGGTTTTGGGTCCCATCTTGGATAAGTCTAAGATTTGGTAGTGGTGGACACTTTGGTCTCCCCCGCCTGCATCCACTCACCCTTGCATTCCCTCCTCTCCTTACCTGACCTGGTCATTGCATTGGATCGGTTTCCAAACCTCATTTGCATATATCTTTTGGTTTTGCTTGCATCCGGTTGATTTTGGGTCTTTTGGGTTTTGGATCCATGTTTGGCCCCTTGAGTAAAAACTAGTGTTTTGCTTGCATTTTTAAGCAAAATGGATTCTATTTTTGAAAAAAAATTCCCCCTCATGGTCGGGGGGGACATGAATCATGCATCCTTTAGTCATTTTGACCCATCTCAAGGTTTTGAGGTCATTTTTGGTTTGGCGTGATTGGCTTGTTTTAAAGACTTGAAGAGTGTGGGATATCCATGTCTTTTTTAGCCTCTTTTTCCTAGGTTATGCATCTTGTTTCCTTTACATGCTAAGCTATCTAATGATTATTTGGAAATATTGATTCTTTGTCTCCACTTTAGTTCAAAGAAAAGTTTGATTTTGTCACTCTTTTTCTATATTCATGAAATTGGAAAACATAAGTTTTCTTCTTGCTTTAATTTGATCATTTGAAATTCTTGGTCTCACACTCATAAGAAGAAGAAAGGTTCGTTTCATATTTGTATGCATTTGAGTTAGATAATATTGTTAAGTGCTTTCCTTTGTCTTGCATTTGACTGGAAACGTTTGTGGAATCCTTCTTTCCATAACTTAGGTGTGTCTTTTTCAAGTGTAAAAAGATAGGAAATGAGTTATAATTATTGCATTTGGTAGATTTTGAGCCTTTCTTGAGTGCCTTTGAGTTGTTTGGGTGCTTGCCATTTTTCTTTGGGAATTTCTGAATAATTAGAGTGTTGTAGATATTCTCTCACTTTCTGTATATAAATAAGAAAAGCGTTTAGTTATCAAGTTCCATTTTTTATACATGCATTTGAAAATTGAAAGTGCTTCATTATTTTGTCTTATACATTGTTAAGATCTGTCGCATCTTTCATTCTTTTTGTGCTTTTTGGCTTATGATTGCAGAAAGTTAGATTTATTGCATTCTAGGAAGGAATTCTTCTTTTCACTACTACTTAAGTACTTTTGGTTTGAAAGAAAGAAAAATCTCTCCTTACCTTAAGTAGTTTTCATTGAAAAGGAAAGGAAAATGTGCATTATCGTGTAGTTGAGGATTGCATTATGTTTACATTTATTTATTCACCTCATGCATCCACCTAACCATGCAAGATAAAATTAATTCTAGCTTAGGTTAAAATCATTTAGTAACTGTGTGTAAGTTAGAGACGTGTTCTGGCGTCTTTAAGCATGACAGCTGTCGTTATTTTCCAGCACTATATTCTGGGGGTATTGTAGTCTTCCACGTACTTATCGATATATCGAAGCTCTTTCATGTACCCGCCAAGTCCCTTAAGTACTTGGCGTATATCGAAAGGTGTTTCACGTACTCGATAGTATATAGGAAGGTCTCGTGTTGTACGGTTGTGCATTAGAGAACATCACTATGTATTTGAACTCCCACGTACCTTGCGTATATCGGGAGACACCATTAGGATTCCTATGACCAATTGAGTTAACCATTTGTCCGTCTTGGCATCACAATACACCAAGAACAACACTCGGGGAGATTGCTACGCACGTGTCATCCAGGTAGTCGGGTATTCAGGCAAGGGTACGGTCTCAATCCTCCTTGTCACATTTTACTGTTGGAGCCTGCGGTATATAGCGAGTTGCAAAGCCTTGATAATCCTGTGAGGATCCTGACTTTGAATCCACTCCTATTCACACAGTTTTCTTGTTGCTTTTAGACTTGAGTAGTGTTTGATTTGTGTGGTACTTTAGGGACTCTTAGGAAGTTTAAATATGGAATATTCTTCTAGGACTATCGACCAAGGTGCCCCTTTCCAGGGCATGCCATTTGTTATTCCCCCTTGTGGAACTGTTGGTCCTCCCTTTATGGCTACGTTGAGTCTTCATGGATTGACGATAGGATTACCAGTATGGTTATTCTCCAATCTAGTTACACCAAGTGCACCAATTGTGTCGAACTTAGGTCCTTCATCACATGAGCATCAATCTAATGGTGACCATTCTCCTTCTTCATCGAAAGTTGAATCGACTTCCATATCTTCTTCTTCTCCTACTGAAAACTCTGATGTTAGTAAGAAGGTGGAGAAGAAGAAGAAGAAGAAAAGAAATATAAAGAAGAAGAAGGATAAGAAAGAGACCACGCGTCAACCATCTACCTCTGATGGCACTCATTCTATGAGAACACCTCGTAAGCCCAAGTTCCCTTGCAAACTTTGCCAGGCTGATCACCTTCTCAAGAATTGTCCCGGTCTTTCCCGTCTGTCAGAAGTGTGGTCTAAAAACCCCAAACCGCTTATATCGTCAACCTATGACCGTCATGTTGATGATACTCCCTCGACCAGTGACCCATTGGTGAAGGGTTGGAAGGGTCGAGCTGCAAACCCTTGCTGGCTATGCAAGGGCATGCATCTTACTTACCTTTGTCCAATCATGGATGAAGCTTCACGGTGGTTGGAAGATATTACTAGTTCTCAACAGGTGCTTCCAACAAGCGATAGTAAGTTTTCCCTCGACCCCCGCTGGTTGACCAAGTGATCGATTCAGTTTCATCTGTAATCAATCCCACTCTTCCTTCCGAGAGTGAAGTGATTGAGTCGATATCATATCCACTCAATCCCTCTCTTTCATTGGAGAAATTCCAGACTAAAGCAGTCACCATGACACAATCTTCGTCTCATTCTTATCTTCCAAGTGAGAGTGATTTGGAAACCGTTGATTTTTTCCTAGTTAGTTCAGAATGTCCTAGGCAAGGGGAGACCCTTTCCATTCCTACAGGACCCCCCCAAGTACTGAGTTCATTTCCTTTGATTGGAATGTTCTAACAGAATTTCATCTTCCATCGAGTATTCCTTTTCAAATATCTGTAGGAGTTTCCGATAAAGAAATATTTCGTACGATAGTTGATGAGGGAGCTTCTGTTAGTATTTTATCCTCAACTACTTGGAAAGCTATAGGTTCCACTCATCTTGTGCCAGTAACTGACCAGATTTTGGATTTTAATAGAAGGCCTATCGGACCTTTAGGGATTCTCCCACAGTTACCTGTCACGTTGAGAGGTAAAACTGTTTATGTTATGTCATGGTTGTCCAAGGTCCTTTAGATTTCAATCTCCTATGTGGGCGTGATTATGTCTATGCTATGAAAGCCATCTTGTCCACACTCTTTTGAGTGATATATTTTCCCTACGATGGGAGGATTGTGACCATTGATCAACTTTCCTTCATGACACCCAATCATCGCATGAATGCCAGTCATCATACTTCCCTAAATGTTCCATGTGTTTTAGTGGTTTCTTACCCCTGAGGATGGGAGGCACGAGCATGATTTATGTTATGTTTCAAGCTCATTAAAAAATGAAACCGACCACCCTAGCATAGTTTACCTTTGGTTTCAAGCTTGCATAAAAATGAAACCATCCACTCGAGCATAGTTTTATTCCATTTCAAGCTCGTTAAAAAATAAGATCGGCCCCCTCAATCATAGTTATTGTCTATTTCAAGCTTGTGTAAAAATGAACTAGATCTCCCTCCCATCGGTTCGAGTCTCTCGCTAGAGTTAGAACTTGAACCTTCATTTCATCTGATTCTCATTTTCCCCCCTTGGTGAATATTTTCATATTAGTAGCCAGGTTGGTAGTTGGGTTAGCAAGCAGCATTTTCAAACGAAATGAAGCTTGGGGGGCATGCCACATGTCGTACTGTCAGCAATCATGTTGAGGGAACACCACCATGTTAAACCGCTAGAAATCATGCTGGGGGCATTTACCAACCTCTGGGAATCATGTTGGGAAGGAACCCGTCAATGGGCCTTAACCCTGAGCAGAGTTTACCTTTGGCTTCAAGCTCATTAAAAAATGAAATCAGTAGTTTGAGCACAGATTAGTCTTTGATTCCAAGCTCGTTAAAAAATGGAATAGACCCCCCAAGCATAGTTCACCTTTGGTTTCAAGCTTGCATAAAAATGAGACCAGCTTCATTGAGCAGAGTTCTATTCATGTGTCAAGCTCGTTAAAAAATGAAACAACTATTTTCCCTTTGAGTCGAGTCTTCTCGTAGACTTAGTACCTGAACCTTCATTTCATCTGCCTATGCCTTAGGAGAATGAAATGAAGGTTGGGGGGCATGTACTCAACCTCTACAAGTTATGTTGAAGTCAACTCGATCGCCTCTCCACATCATGTTTGAACTAAGTCATTTACTTCTAGCAATCATGTTGGGGGCACACACCAACCTCTGGATGCCATGTTTGGAAAAAGTTCACCATTGGGAACATTGTTTAGCATACTTTCCTTTTTAGGTTTCGAGCTCATTAAACCATGAAATGAAGGTTGGGGGGCATGTATTCAACCTCTACATTACGTTGAAGTCAACTTGATCGCCTCTCCACATCATGTTTGAGCTAAGTCACTTACTTCTAGCAATCATGCTAGGGGCACACACCAACCTTTGGATGCCATGTTGGGAAAAAGTTCACCATTGGGAACATTTTTTTAGCATACTTTACTTTTTAGGTTTCGATCTCATTAAACCATGAAAATTATCCCAAGCATAGTTCATTTTCTGTTACAAGATCATCAAAAAAAAATGAAGCATACATCATGAGCATTCTTCCAACCTATCTTCGAGCTCGTTAAAAACAGTAAGATGGCATTTGAGCTTACTTTTCACTTTTTTCGTGCTCTAGTTGAAACATGAAAAATGGTTTGAGCTTAGTTTTTACTTTTTCGTGCTCTAGTTGAAACATGAAAAATATTTCGAGTGCTTTTGATACCATTGTCATGCTTGTTAAAAATTTGAGTAAAAAGGTGTGTGTAATGAGTATAGATTTATCACTTTATCCGGCCTTGCTATACTATTTACCGAAAAGGAACTATGTCGAGTTTACTTTTTCCTTTGTTGTACTCGGTTATCAACCATGAAAAATTTGTTCATGGAGTCCTTTTTAAGCTCTTTTCAGACTCCTAAAATAGGAAAAGATGGCCAAGCGAAATTGATTCGTTCACGCTTGTAAAAGGATTTGAATGGTCGTCTCCCTAGTGATAGTTTACCCCTTTTTCGGACCAGGGAGCACTATTTATGAAAAAGGTATACTCCAGCCAATCATGACTGGAAGAGTCCTCTTCTGCATTGTTTTACCCTTTTTCGGGTGATGAGGCTACCTTTACGAAAAAGGACTGTTGGAGTCTTCTTTAGCTCTTTTCAGACTCTCTAAACATGAAATGACGACCGAGTTTACCTTCTATGGACTCGTTAAATTTTTACATTGAAGGGCCCGCCATGGGACGAACCCCTCCTATCCTAGGTTCGAAAAATATTTGGGATTGGACTCATCTATGATATGAGCTATACCAAGCATCTGATTACCCTCATCAAGCTCATTAAAAAACAAGTGAGGCAATCATCAGCCATGATGGGAAAAAAGGAAAGCTTTTATGTTACACCCTTTGTCTGTGGCAGTACATAGTCACTCTTAAACATGGCACTCATTTGCATTTGCATTCAGTACTTGGATAATCTGTTTGTCCTCGAGTCTTGTCAATTCCATGAGTCGCGTCGCTCCTTTGGATCAGCCAAAGAATGCTTCCACCATCAGTTGCATTAGGGGTTGGTATCATTCTCGTCATGTCAATACTGCGAAGTCATGCCATGCCCATGTTCAAGAGATGTTTTGTTATGCATCATCTGCAGTCAGTATACCTTCGATCATGTTGGTCTACTCTGATTCAGTCCTTCATGTCACTGTACCATCCGATCTACTCTACAAAAAACATATGTTATTGAGTTTCATGTCGATGATGGGGGATTCATCATGGCCCTCCTTTGACGGGTTCATCCTCGTCGACTTCAAATCATCATCCAAGGATTGAACTTAGAAACCAACCAAGTACCTTGGGCCTGCATGCCTCAATGGCAGGTTACCTCGCTTTCAACATGAGTTTACCTCATTGACTCTTGATTGAAATATTCCATTAGGTGTTCGACTTCAGCTCATTAACTCATGCTTGATGGTATGTACTATGATACCTTGGGGATCATTGACATTAATGGTGATTCTCCTCGCACTTGTTAACGGTATACATTAATGACCGGTAATCAAGTGGTTTCTACCATGTTCGACTCCAAAACATTGTAATCACATGGATAGATTCGTATCATTGCGAGTTCAGCTTGAATACCTAGGGGAAGTTATTTGCTACCCGGGTTGTGGTGGAGATTGTTTGAAATGGACAGATCCACTTTCTATTGGTCATGGTTGTGTTGTCAGTTCAGAGTTACACAAATCCACTTTTTTATTGGTCGTGGCTGTGTTATCATCTCCTCATGGATCTACGATTGTGTCTAGTAGCCATGATTGTGTTCAGCCAGTCTTTACTATCATGGATCTGCAGTGTATTGGTCAGCAGCCATGTTTTGTGTTGTATGAGACTTGTGGATCTCAGGTCATTTCTGCAGCAACTCCTTCCAACTAGCAATTCCTTGCCATTTTTCTTACTACAAAGCATTTCACCTGTCTCATTCCGTCAGCTTCATGCTTTGGGGTGCATTCTGTTACACCAAAATGTCGTCACCCTTGTGCAAGTGTTGCAATTGTTGCAAGTGTCATTATCATGACCTAGTGTCATCACCATGACCGTTGCAAGTATTGTCATTATGACCAAGTGTCATCATCATGACCGTTGTGATAATGTCATCATCTTGACCATTGTGTAAACTCTTTGCTCTGACCCCTAAACTCATTCTGGGATAAAACACATCCAATTGAGAGATTTCCCTGCCTAGTTGACCTCTTTGAGTAGGCTATCGTACTTTTCCTTCATATAGGGTGCGACGTCACAGTTTATGCTCATCTAGGGTGAGACACTATCGCAGTTTGTCCTCCTACAAACTGCAACGATCCCCCTCTATCACTCGGTGTCCTCTACCAAGGTGCGATGAGGTTGGTTAAAGGCTATTTTGGGGAGTCTCGAGGTCTTTCTAGAAGTTTGTTGAGGTGGAGGCCTATCCCTAGGCTCTAGGTGAGGTGGCGTTTCGGTTCCTAACCTAATGGGAGGATCCCTTAACCATCGCCACCTAATACTCAACCTACCCTATCTCTTTAGCCCTATATAAACACCCACTCTCTCCATGAGATGGGGGGAAGGTCTATGGTATCCTTATGCTGGTAGAATCCATATTGGTGATTGGGAAGCTTGTACCACCTTGGAGTCTTGGCTTGGACATGTTAGATGGAGGATGCGACGTTGAGGCTTTGGTTGTAGCTTCATCCTTTCTATGTATTCCCACCTTTTAATACAGTTAATATAATCTCTTTCCATGAATGTTGTCTCATTGATGATGTTTAGAAATTTCTTCCTCAACTGTTAGTTTAGATTAGTTATTGTTTAGATATATTGTACTGCGTGTATCGTTTCCATATTTTCTTGACAGGTCTTGCAGCTGGAGATCTGACGACCGCGAGACTTGGAGCAACAACAAGGAGAAGGATCCGCGATCTGAAAGGTATGATATCTAAGTACTCGATCTGTAACTAGATCTAGGAAATGAGTTTTGTATTCTGTTCTATTTGTTCTAGATTCACTTGAACTAGGGAGATCCGGGTCGCATTCGCTCGAGTGGATTGTCTGTCAAACAACACATATTGATCATGTAGTAAAGATAAGAGATAAAGATAAATGCTTAGAGAAAAAGAGAATTCAAATTTCTCATGAGATGACTAAGTGAACTCAAATTGTTAAGCTTTAGTTAAAGCTACAATGTATGCCTCATTTAATTAAAGAACTCATAGTGGTCACTACAAGTAAATCAATCAGCATGATTTCAGTTAATACTAGTTAACTAAGTGTTAATAAATAAGGACTATTTAACTAAAGTGTTTTGCATTGATTACACTTTAGTTAAACTAAACGACAACACTTAAGTTAACCAAAATATGACACTTCAATTAATTAAGTGTTTGCATGACGACACTTGAGTTATTACATTACGACACTTAAGTTAGTTTCTTAACTAAGTGGTCATGCAATCAATTAGAGGGTGAGATCACTATGTGTGAGAATTCTATATGGGTTGAATACCATGAATTAATTATAATAGCCAATAATATTGAAGCAGAGAAGTCCTCACAAGAATTATTCAAAGATATGCAAGAATAAGAAGAAGAAATATTGAGACAAAACATAAGAGAAGGAACTCAATTGATGGAAATATTATCTCATGTATTATTCCTCAATGTGAATACAATATATAATACATCTCAAGAGAGAAAATAGAATGCCTTAAAGGAAAGTTGTAAAGCACAAAAAGTAAGGCTTACTAAAAACATAAAAACCCCCTAGGTGGCAAAAGCAGTTTCCAAAACTGTGCTAGAGGATCACGAATTTGGCAAGTATGGTATGGAAGCTCATGATTGAGGTAAATGGAATGTAAATATGGATAAGAAATTATGTGGAGGTCGAATTGGTCGAGTGGTAAGAGTTTCCAAGTCAACTAGCTTTTCCTTATCCACTAGAAAGTAGAAAAAATAGGATAAAGCTGTCTAAATCAAGAAAGTGTCTTTCTAATTTAGGAATAGAATAAAATCAGACAGAATCCAAGGAAATCTCATCCAAAGTTTGTCCAAATTCTTTTTTATGTCTTAGGATAGTAAGTGGTCCACTAAAAGACAAAACTAGCCCTATTTAGCTAGTCAAAACTTAGGAAATTAATCTAGGTGACTAGTAAAATATATCCTAAGTATTCAATGGGTTTTTAAATGTTCCAAAACCCCCCTTAAGCCTGACTTTATGAGGTGAAATATCATAAATATAGGGCCCAAGCAACAAGGATTATGGTCACCCCAATACAAAAAATTATTAGTCCATGTATGTGAGGAAAGAAGGAAAAGCACTTGGGAATAAAACCTCCCCTCAAGATCATGGAATGCACCATAATAAGGCTCTCCAAACTTCAAGCAGGTGAGAACTTGGTCAAATGTCTGGTGGAATCTTATTCTTGTTAATAAGTGGAATGTGCTCACTAGACTTGAGCTTATTGAGATCATATCCAAATGAGACTTGATGATGTCCTCCATCTTCTGTGCAATTGGTGCCAAAAATCATGCAGTGAAATAGAAGCATGACAGAGAGAGCGAAACCAGTCACTCCAAAGTGTAATTTTGCCTCCATAGAATTCAATAACACACCAACTGGCTGATGATTCGAATCAGAAGACATATGAGAGAACAATGACGAGAGATGGAAAAATCTGAATTCTTCAACAATAATTTTATGCCATTTGATCTTCAGTACCTGCAAAACAACTCTCTGAAAATTATGCTGGAAGACTAATTTAATTAATAACTCCAAATGCTCTGATACCATGTGATAATTCTATATAGGTTGAATACCATGAATGAATTCTAATAGCCAAGAATATTGAAGCAAAGAAGTCCTCACAAGAATTATTCAAACATATGCAAGAATAAGAAGAAGAAATATTGAGATAGAACATAAGAGAAGGAAATCAATTGATGGAAATATTATCTCATGTATTATTCCTCAATGTGAATACAATATATAATACATTTCAAGAGAGAAAATAGAATTCCTTAAAGGCAAGTTGTAAAGCACAAAAATTAAGGCTTACTAAAAACATAAAAAACCCCTAGGTGGCAAAAGCAGTTTCCAAAACTGTGCTAGAGGCTCACGAATTTGTAAAGTATGGTATGGAATCTCATGAGTGAGGTAAATGGAATGTAAATATGGATAATAAATGGCGTGGAGGTCGAATTGGTCAAGTGGTAAGAGTTTCCAAGTCAACTAGCTTTTCCTTATTCACTAGAAAGTAGAAAAAATAGGATAAAGTTGTCTAAATCAGGAAAGTGTCTTTCTAATTTAGGAATAGAATAAAATCAGACAGAATCCAAGGAAATCTTATCCATAATTTTTCCAAATTCATTTTTGTGACTTAGGATAGTAATTGGTCCACTAAAAGACAAAACCCCAAAACAAATAGATGGTCTCCAGCAGCTTCCTCCTCCTCCATTTGTGCGAACTCCTCCTCTCTCTCACTAATACGAAGTGAGTGAGTGTGTGAATGATCAAATAGAGAGGATAACCCTCTCTATTTATACTTTAACTTTCACTTAGCCTTAATCCCAAACAGGTCGGCCCCTAAGTGTAACTAACTGGGTCGACTTCTCTAGGAGAGTCTAATAACCCATTAAAAACTTAACTCTGGGGTCTAATGCCCCAACATACATGGGAGGATTGACCTCAATGACTTTACATGACCTAAGTACAATAATGAATTCTCCAACTGGAGGAATAAACATCTTTGTTGAAGGTAGAATAATAAAATACAAATACAATATACAAGTGAATACATTCCGAAGTTACGAATACATCAACACTCCCTCTTAACTAGGAAGTTATTCTCTTGACACAGTTCATCAGCACAAGTATTCGCCACTGGATCATAATCAAAATTGGACCATCATAAAAGCTGGATCATCATCGTCACTACTGCTGCTATCTCAACCATCAATCTCCAATCTACTTGTCATAGGAAGTTCTACAGAGCCAACCATTTTTCATGTTGTATGTAGGACTAGCCTCCATGTAGGTCTTCATCATCTCTGCGAGCAAGCCATCAAGTATGTACATCTAAGGATTTATTATATGCCTCTGAAAAACCTGTAAGATCCCCAAGGACTAATTATATGCCACTGCAAAACCTGAAGGAGCATCCCAGGACTAATTATATGCCACTTGCAAAACCTGCAAGATCTCTCAGGACTAATTATATGCCGCTACAAAACCTGAAGGAGCATCCCAGGACTTATTATATGCCTATGAAAAAGTTGTGTACCATACAGTTACCTCATCATCTTCAGATCATCTCGTCGTCAATGGAGCACAGCTCAGATGCACACAACACAGCACTTACAATCACCAACATGGAAGGACTTTCCTCTAACCATCCAGGAAAGTCTCATCACTTACATCAACGACCATGGAAGGACTAACCTCTGACCATGTCGGAAAGGCTACAGCAATTACATCAATGACCATGGAAGTACTTTCCTCTGACCATGTCGAAAAAGCTGGGCAATTACATTAATGACCATGGAAGGTCTTTCCTCTGACCATGTTGGAAAATCATCGGCAATTACATCAATGACCATGGAAGGACTAACCTTTGACCATGTTAGAAAAGCCACGCCCAGCCCTTACATCTGCACCATGGGAGGACTTTCCTACCACCATGTGAGAATGGCCCAACCATTACAACTACACCATAGAAGGAATTTCCTACCACTATGTGAGAATGGCCTATGTGCATCTACGTCTTCCAGACTCATCACTTCCCCTTGGAAGGAACCTCGATCTGAAGTACACCAAGCTTCTCTCTAAAGTACTCAAACTTCACTCTGGCTAGCGACTTGGTCAATACATCGGCTATCTACTCGTCCATCGCAACGTTCTAGATCTTCACTGCTCCTCTATGCACCACATCCCTGATATAGTGATGCTTGATCTCGATGTGCTTTGACTTGTCATGGAACATCGGATTCTTAGACAACTTCACACAACTCTCGTTGTCGCAATATATACAACTCACATCCAACTGGAGATCAAACAAATCAGACAGTAGCTTCCTTAGCCATACTACCTCACAACTAGTTGAACAAGCTGCGACATACTCTGCTTCGGCTATACTCAGTGCCATGCAAGACTGCTTCCTGCTAAACCAAGAGATCACACCTGATCCCATACTTAAGCAGCACCCCGAAGTGCTCTTCCTATCAACGACACTTCCTGCCCAATCAGAATCAACATAACCCTCCAGGTTAATCTTCTGATTCACATCATACTTGAGCCCATAATCAACCATACCCTTTAGGTACCTCAGAATATGCTTTGCATCAATCAAGTGAACATGTCTCGGATCCATTAGGAATTGGCTCAATGTGTTCATAGCAAAGCAAATATCTGGTCTCGTATTCGTCAGGTACATCAAGGACCCAATCATCTGACTATACATCATGGCATAAACCAACTTTGATGAAGCATCACTCAATAGCTTCAGGTTCGATGCCATAGGTGTGGCCATGGCCTTGCAGTCCATCATCCCAAACCTCTTCAAGATCTCTACTACATACTTCATTTGTCCAAGGAAGATTCCATCCACACTCTACCACACCTCCATGCCTAGAAAATAGTGCATCATACCCAGATCTCTACTTCACATTTTCCTTGGCTAAGGAAAAATATCATCTGATCTCAGCCACATACCTAATCACAAGAATCATGACGAGATTCTTTAACTTGGAGATCTACTCCCTCTGAAGTGGAGTTTTCTATATCTGAGTATTGTCCTCCCTCTATGACTGAACATCATTCACACTCTGCATTGAGTGATATTCTGCATATCTATCCATTCCATCTCCCATCATATGGGTCTACTGATATGAGCCTCAAGATCACTCGAACTCTATGGTGAGTTACTTCTTGCATCCATCTGTATATACAAACCATCTTCAACCTTGTAGCAAAGGTTGAAATCTGCATCACCCATGGTGATCATCAAGATCATCAAAAAATGACTATCGATCCTGGGTACCTATTAAACCCGTACAAAGCTTTCTTCAATCACGTGATTCTCTATCAAATCCTGGGAGTTTGCTGGATATGCACTTCTTCATTTACACCATTTAATAGAACGGTCTTGTCATCCATGGATGTAATCTATCTCTAGAAGTGTGTCTAGCCATTGGAGCAAACATCTCGCCATGATCCTCTCCCTCTTTCTAAGAGAATCCTCTAGCCACGAGCCTTCTATAGTGGGTTTGATTTTTAAGTCTTCTTGTTGAACATACATCACTTGTTCTTTGGAACAGGTGTTCTTCATCCTTCTTTTGTAGATCATAGCACATGATATTTCCTACAATTCAAATTTAATTACATGATTAGTAACACTTCATAATTATCAAATTATGTTGTCATTTCAATGATAACTTATTATGCATACGATCGTTCCTACAAGTCAAGTTCAATTTTATGATTAGAAACATCTCATAGTTTTTCAGAACAAATTCTTATGCATAAAAAACATAATTCATACAGTCATGCAATTATCTTAGCCAATGCTTCAATACAACATTTATCCATATCTCGTAACTTTCTAGATGCCTTCCATCTCTACCAGAACATTGTTAAGAGTGTGCACTACTCCAACATGTTAGCAAGGAGGTTTCAATCTAGATAAGTAGCAATGGAGTGTTGTACAGTACCATAGGCCACTTACCCATTACTTGCATATTAGTAGTATCTTGTTCATTAATGCAACTTTTCTAACATGCATAATATATATCCTAAATCTAAGAACATAAGTATGTACATGAATGAACAACTTTTGGATTCTTAATAGTGGCATGTTAGAAATGCTAGAAGTAGTAGCCATGGAAGTGCTGGAAGTGTGAGTTGGAAAGGAAGGTATTTTGGGTTGGGTGTTTATCACCATTTCAGATTCTCAAGCTCAATCACAAACTTCTAACCAAGTTTAGGGACCCATTACATAACAACATGTGCTATAATTTACTTCTTGAGGCCACTGATGAAGCACACTCTAAAAAAAGAATAAAAAAGACCATCTGTGTGGATTAGAAATTGCTCAAACATTGTAATATATTCCATACATATGCCACTCTAGTGTAATTTGGTCAGCCTACCTAGGTAGTGAGTGTCATGTTCAAAGTGAGCATGGAGGGTTTTCACAAATTAGCTCCAAGTGACATAACAATGTTCTAAGTCTAAATATAAAACCCCACTTTTTAAAATTTGGAGATCATCCTTAATGCCATGGGGATAAAAATAGTATTCAATTTGTGTAACCCAATCCAAGGAATTTGACATCAATTTGAGCCATCAAATTTGTTCATGTCAACCTTCAAGAATCGCTGCCATGAATTTTGATGCTCAAATGATGGAGGTTGGGTTTGTAGAAAGATAGTGTGAGAGACTTGTTATTCATTTCCAAATTCTTCATTGGTCAGATCATTTATCTTAAGTTCTATCCCCACATGTTGAGTGATAAGCATTGATCACTTGTTTCTAGGTAACAGTATTGATTGTGATTTTATTAAATTCCTGCAATTGCGTGACCGATGAGGCTATATATTTAGTGTCCATAGATGGATCCTTGGTCGAGTTCTCTATGTTTTTCTAGTTGCGAGTGTGTACCATAGGACTACTTATGATCAGAAAAGGAGGAACACCAACTTATCTCAAAATGACTAGGAGCTAAAGAGGGGTCTTTTGAGATGTATCACCAAATGAGTTATTGGTCAGCCCGCCCAAAAATGTTTGTTATATATGTATACCAAAACAATTAGTGTGATGCAAGAATTATTTTGAGATAGGCCTCCAACAAGGGTGTCAAGGGATCCCAACACTTTTTTTATACATTTAGAAGAGTATTACTCCCTATGGAATATTAGTACACTAATAAAATTTATAGTTTACTTATGGATGCGAAGATGTAAGAATTTAGTTGGCGTGTCATAAAGATTAGGGTTATTGTACTGATATAATGTCCAAATTCCTTCTAGATTCAAAGCTGTATGAATTTCATGAGTTGGTGTTGATCCCTCAACAAATCCCCAAGTCATGTAACTTGGTGCCCCACCTTAATTTTTTGGATTGAGAATCAAACACCTAAATGCACTCTCCCTCAACCAAGCTCCATCTTATCTTGACTATGGCACATCGTTGGTTGGTATTGGTGTTGAGATGGATCAATGGACACTCAAAGGAAATTATTTAAATGGAAGAGGAAATGTATCCAAATGATAGAGGATGAATACTTGTGATAGACATATAAAACATGTAGAAATTCCATATCCCTATTCAACAAATCTTAGGCAAAGGAAACTATACTCCTCATTGTTTGAAAATAAGATGCACATATTTCTTTATTTCAAACATGTAGTGGATATTCAAATGAAGAAAATGGAAAAATAGTTTGATTTAATATCATGAAAGTGATTTTTTATGTAAAATTCAAATTAGAGAAGAGGACAAACCAATGAGAGACTTGAAAATTCAAGGAGGAAGGCCAAAGGCCATTGCATATCCAAGATTCTTATTCTTTATAGAATGTACTCTTAGGGTCATTGAAAGGGGGGAGTATTTTTGGCTATGGAGAGGGATATTTTGCTCTGAGGAAGATTCTTCTTGTAAAATTTATGTAAATCTATTTTTTCAAAGTTCTAATAAGGAGAAGCCATTGTTGGCCTAGCTATTTTGGAGGCAAATTTCAACTTTGGGACCTCAATGCATGGAAGTTTTTCTAATAAATGGTTACATTCCAAAATTGTTGTTAGAATGTTTTTTCTATATTGTAGACTATTCTACTATAGAAATAACGTTCTTAATCTAATTTGTCTCTAGAATGCTTGCACTATAGTCATGAATATAATACTGTGGTCAACTGCTCATTTTTCATATTGTTTTGGTGTGCAACCAATTATTTATGTTTATGTTCTTTTTCATACAGTAACTATTTATTGAATATCAAAAAATTTACATATTGATGCTATGTTCACATTCCTAGTTTTGTTAGTTAGCCGAGGAACCATTCTGCATCTTCGATTAGCTGCATTACATATATTGCATTTCAAAAACCCTGAACAGTGGATCAAACCGCAACTGATAAAACCTCAAATCATAATGGTTGTCAAGCCATAATCCAAATGGGTTCCCTATTCCATATGATGCTGGGTCTAATTGAGACCTTTCACTAGGGGTATCCCCTGTTGTTCACATAGGGGAAATTACACCCTATCAACAATTTTGGCACTAGAAGGAGGGTTGATGGTAAGTTTCTCTCTATAGAGTTGCATTCTCTTTTTGTACAAATTGTTTGGATCTACCCCAAATCCCTATTTGGGGGGGAAATAATGCATTGGACCTTGAAGGACCTCTACATGACCTCCCAAGAAAGGAAGTTGATCTCTTACCAAAATTCAACAGTGAGAAAACACAACAACATGTGAACATATTAGGAAATATGAATGTACTTTTTGTTTGATTAATATTGTTCATGACGATATTGTTTGTGGATTGTTTCCTTTCACTTTTAAACGAAAATATTCAAGCTGGTATGATGTCTTACCCATTCGAACAATTCAAAATGGGTATGATTTTAAGAAATTGTTTCAAAATTATGATGATGAAGATTACAACATGCATGGAATGCATCGGGAAAATTTTGAAACCAAAATGAAAGACAAATAATCCAATTGAGACTTCAACACAAGATGTTTTCAAGCCTATTATCTCTTGCATGACAACAACAAACCTTCATCTGCATGGCATGTGTGAATGGTATGTATAAGCTATCCCTTAGACAATAGCTATGTTTATTTTATGAAAAGGGATAAGAGATTTTAACAAAGCTTGTGAGGAGGTGTAGATCATCTATAGATATCTGAAACAACATCCTTTCACTTTATCTTACTCTCTTGATGACATTGACACAAAGAATGATGAATTCAAGCTAATTGAATGAAAACTAAATCAAGAAACTAGGTTGTAAGAGATGATTGTAGGTTTGTGTATTCACAAGGAAGAATTGATGAAAGAAAGGGTACAATGTCTGGAAAAGGGTTAGATCTTTCATGCAATTTACAAGCTCTTTCAAAATCTAAGAGAGGTCCCAACATGAACTCGACAAATAAAGCTTATCATAGTTCTTATTTTCCAAATAACCCTATGATTGGTGAATATATTATGTCAAGTCTTGGTCATCCTCATTTCAATTATGTAGTTATAGAAGAAGATGATGAACCAAATTACATGAATTATTAACAGAAGAGGATGTACCATTGAAATTTAATATTCCTCCTTTTGTAACGTATGAATTGTTATCAAAGTCTTATACTTCCATCTTTTCCAATTTTGAAAACAATCCACTTGATCTCGATGACCATTTATTGATATTAGTATAAGGAAAAGAGGGAATAACTTCAATAGCCACCCTTTTACAAGAGAAAAAATAACTCTCAAATCCCATAAGAAATCACAACCTAATGTCATGTCGAAAATGATATGCTACGCAAAGAGCTACAAGAATAATTCCCAATCTCCCCACCTTTTCATACCCAGGCCAATGACACACGTGATGAAATTGAGACTCTAGAATTGGAACTAAAAGAGGTTGAGGTTCATGCCAATGATATTTTCCAAAGATATAAGGTTGTGTAGTAACATATTAACTTGCAAAAGGTTGCACATAAGAAACAAAATTTGAGGCTTCGTAAATGCCAATCCTCAACCAACCCATGAAAGAAAAAGGAGTCCAATACTGGTTTGATAAAAGATAATGACAATGATACACTCCTGTCAAACACATGTATCTATAATAACGAGGTTTCCTCTTTTGAAATGGTAAATATCAATGAAAATTTTCAATCTAATATGTAAGAGCAGAAAAATGAATCAATTTTGACTATTACACATTATGTGTCTTTGTATGAGGATCCCAATCCAACAAAAGAGCCAAGTTTCCAACTGGTCGCTACACATAACAAAATACAAATCAAATCATGGGAGAAGCGTTCATTCATTCTAACAACTATGTCATAAAAAATAACAAAATAAACAAAGTTTTGTATTGGTCTAAGCAATATGGTAATCGCTTTCATGATTTCTTGGAATCATGGATGGAATCCTCATGGGTTTCAAAGCGTTGATACCACCCTGCATTCTTCACCAAGAACAATATTCTTACTACCACAATGATAGTAAGAATACATTACTCACCTTACCATCTTTGCATGCCTATGCTTCACTTTGACATCCTAATAGGTAAGGCCATCTTGTGATGGTTACACTGGATTTATAATTTCACATGAGATTGAACATTTAGTGTAGTTTAGGATAGGAGTACAACTAGTAGATTTCTTTACTTCTTTCAAGTTTTATTTAATAAATTCAGTTTTCTACTCATTGATGTAGTTAATTGGCACTGTTAGTCATTATCTTGTACATTTTCATTTTCATTTGATTCATATTTGTTTCTAGCATAAGTAGTTGTTCTTGATTTATTTTAGTTAGTTAGGTTAGTTATAGGTTTCTTGGATTTTGTTGTTCTTTTTCTATCTTTGAACATATTTTGATACATCAAGCCTCCCCCATTGGCATTTTAATATGAATTCTTGATCATTTTGGTCTAGAATGCAAAGTGCTATGCAAGGATTTTGTTGAAGTTCATCATAAGGTCTTGTTATTTGCACAATTCCATAGATTGGTCAAGTTTTATTTGGATCACAATCTGTGATTAGATAACACTAGGTATGTTGTATCAGTGTTTCCTCAAAATTATTTCATGCTAGATTTATATAAGGATTTTAGACACAAATTCCTAATAAGCATTAATAAACTTCACCAAGGATTGATTGTAGCAGTTGTACATATCAAATTGACTGTTCACTAGAAAGTGACCTTTGGGTGGATCAACATACCAGTGTGTTAGTGATGCAAACATGAAAAATGGGATATTATCTAAATATATAGTCAAAATTATTGTAAATTCTTTGAAAAAAATTGCCTGCAATCATTTGACACATACATGTCTCCCATGTGCACAACTTTTCAGATTTACTTCTTCATACAGATCATATATAAGTTTTGTTAAATAATGTTATGTAATACTTTATGAGTTTTTCATTGCTTCTGACTTGATAAGTGTACACGGGGGTGATGATTTCCCTTGGAGGATGGATAGTTTCCATGTGTTTCAAAATTTTCTAGTCTTATGATTTTTTTGCCTTATTTGGAAAATGTCCTTTTTTTTCTTCTGAAAATAAGGGTGTAGTCCTGAAGGATTAAAACTGCAATTGTTTGATCACGAGCCTAGGGAAGTGGGGATCCATTTGCAAATTAGAAGCTTGAAAAAATCAAACAACAAAGTGGTCTCTTGCAAAAGATACATGATATGGATTTTCCTATGAGATTGCCATGTTTCTAGTTAGCTTTCATAACCTAGGGAAAGGGGGAAATCGTATGCACAATTGATTACCATGGTGGGAAAAAGGTTGTTTTCAGTAAGCATCACTCCATAAAAACCAATTGATCATCATGATCGAGTATGTTCATTGTCTCAAAATATTTGTTAGCATTAATGGTTACCACAATCACTTTCTCAATGTGCTCAAAAGATTCTACAAATGTAAGAAAATTCAATATAATTGACTCTCATTCTTTCCTGGAATGTGAAATTGGTAATATGCAAGATTAGATTTGAAGAATCTGAATCGTTATGAATTTCTTGTTCGTTCATGCATTAAATTTCTACTGTGTTATATGCCTATCCTAGGAATAAACTAAAACTGGGGTATTACAATAGGGCTTATATGGGCAAGGTTTATGGGTGTTATGTGGATTATGTTAATGGTTATAAGGTTTAAAGGTTATAGATTGTAGTTCACTTATGTTAGATTTTATATGGGTTATGGGTTAGAGTGCATAGACAATATAATAGCTAGTGTTGATTGGGGATCAAGGTATATAAGGGGTATAGAGATTTCAAGATATGAGGAATAAATGTTTTATATGTCTTATTCCTTACAATACTTAGGAGTTAAAGGAAATTTATATGCGATAGGAATTATATGGGATCTATTTGGTGTTTCTCATATTGTGCATGCGATTTTGTCCTCTATTATCATGCACATGATCAATGTCGTGCACACAATTTATAACAATTAAAATGGCACAAAGGAAAATTTTGAAATTAAACATAACTCACATGTGTTTTCCAACACTTAAACCACTCTTACTCAGATCCTATCCTAAATGTATACCATGGATTTGGCTTTGGAGTAAACAAACATGTCGTATGGAATTAGTCAAACCATGGCTAATGTGGCTTTTTTGCTCTTTTCTCAATATGTATATGTTTCAAAACCTACTACAGTATGTTACAGATAATCATGGATGATGAAATTGCAAACATAGATGGAACTCTTTCTACATATTATAAATATGTAATTTTAAAGATAAATTATTATTTTTTAATATATTTTTTATATTTTTCTTGTGATGTAAATCCTTAACAACAAAAAAAACACCCTATTGGTGTTTCGGCCATAAATTTTTCATTTCTCAACCAGTTCATAATTAATCTATATATATATGTATGTATGTTGCACTACTAGACACCTACCTCTACATGCTATAAAAAATGCAATCCTTCATCATTACACTTTAAAACCTTCAAAAGCTACACGTGAGCTAAATTTGAGGTCTCCTCACTTAGATAATTATAATTTAAAATTTAAAACACGCTATTTTATTTTGGGAAAAATAACACTACACTAGTACTACTTGTTATCTACATGTTTAAACATTTTTGTATATTGATTCAATCATTTAGGCACTCAAAGTTTGCACCAACAAGGACATATACCTTATAATTTGCCAGCAAAGTAAAATGTCAATGTTAGAAAAAATCATAATTGAGCTAGTTCTGAACTTTTTCAATAAATAAAAGTTATATATTTATAAAGGTGATTCAAGTTCCTAAATTTCATATTTTTTACTAAAACCAAGATTCATTGTGTGGGTGTCTCAAAATAACCATGACAACTAAGGGATGTCTATTTTTTTCAGTTTTTTATTGCGTCTAACACACCAAAAATGACCATCATTAACTTGCACTAACCATTGTCTCTTTGTGAAATGTAGTTATCATGAAATATTATGCTCTATAAAAGGGACTTCACTCCTCAAGTATTTAGTTGATTGAGTTGAGAAAATAATTGAGATTTCCCTTTTCTCTATGAACCCCTTTCAAGTATTTTACCACATAAAATGGCACATGTCATTTATAATGAGTTTGTTGTTATGTAATGATCAGGTGATGTTAAGTAATGATCAAGTGATCATTTATCCTTGCAGGTTTTATATACTCAAGTTGGGAAAGTGATGTTGATGATCAAAGGTCTACTTTTAGTTATGCTATCAACCTTGATTTATGTCTTGTTAATTGGTCCAACAAAAAGTAGAGTATCGAGGGCAGGTAATGATGTCTATCTAAGAATCTTTTTAGATTCAATAATTTCTCAAAGAGTTTGGATTTCCCTAAGATCCACCTACAAATATTTGGTGAAATAAGTGATAGTGTCACCCACATTGCAAGCAATCCAATTAAGCACTAATACACCAAACACATTGAGGTCCATATACACTACAAATAACAACACATTTGTTATTAAGTTCTTGATTTGATAAACCTCACGCTAAAGCCAAGTTCCTTCATCTCTAATATTTTATAAGGGTGAAATAAATTGTCATTATAAAGAGATTACATGCAATCCATTTTTTTTTCAATACCAAATCAATCTTACAAAAAAAAATATTAATACATAATTATATGTACCTATATAATAATTAATTATGCACAATATCAATTCTGTAATTTTATAATTATACATTAGAATAATCAAGATGAGGTTGCTTCACTTTAGCCAACTTATCTTGATCTTACCACCAAGTTGGAAGGAAACTTAACTTGGAACATTAGACTATTTTAATTATAGCTAGATTAACATGGAATAATTGAGTTTTTCCTTTTCTACTTGCCTTTTAAAAGTTTTACTATGTAATATATTATGCCTTTTGTAAGTTTGTTACTCCCGAATAACCTATGATCATGTGTAATTTTGAACACTAACAATAAAAATACTTATTAAAATAAATAAATATCATTGTTATATATAATTTAACAACTTTTGAGTTTTGCAATTTTTGAAGGGAAACAAGTGAACACATATGCCAATTATTTAAGGATGGTCAATATATATAACGATTGTGGAATTCAAAATCAAAAGGATTCGACACCTCTATGATATTTATGTTACAAATGTTGTTACAGTTTTGTTTGATGGTACAATATTTTTAGGGAAAAAGATTTATGGGTGAAATTTAGTTTATGGGCTAATTTTTGAGTTTTTTTTCGAAAAAATATTCATTATTTACATATTTTTCTATTATGATTCGCCCAAATTCCATAGGATTAAAAAATTTTAGTTTAAAAATAGCCAAATTTTTCCAAAATATATATAAAATCCTTAAAAATCTAAATATTAAAAAAAAAACATCACCAAAACATTTATGGTTGGAAGTTTGATAATTAGTAAGATTCGCTAACGTTTCTACACTTTAAGAAAATTATGGATCCTTAAAATTTTCCTCATTGTTTCAAGTTGAAGATGAAATGTGGTATGGGATCAAACACCAAGGCTGATGGCACTATGGTGCCTTACAAAACTTGCCTTCTCTTTTGGCATTGACTCTTTGAAGATTTATAGGAATTCCTTGGTTGTTGTAACTTGGGCAAGGAAGTTGTGTAACATGCACGTTTTAACTCTTCAACAATGATGTAGGAGAAGGGAGAACCTTTTTCCTTCTTTTTATGAATTAAGTGTTGAGCACATTTTTTAATTTCGGTGCGGATACCCTCTCTAAGGAGGCGGAGGATGAGGGTTCCTCTATTGGGAGGAATATGTGGATGAAACTTTAGAGCACATTGGCTCTCTCTGTTATATCTTTGGATTATAATGAATAGTTTTTATCGCACTGATAGTACTTAGCTTTATATTTTTTGTATGGATGGTACTTGTTTCTTAGGCTTGATATTTCTATCTATAAGTATACATTTTCTTCTTCTTGACTTGATGTATATTGGAGTTGGATATTTATGATGAAAATGATCTTTCTGGATTTGTATTTTTTTGCAACAATGTTTGTGTAGAACAACAAAATGATATATTTTTTTATTCTTAATGAATAAGAAGAATACTCTTTTTTCTACTTGAAAAAAAAACTAACAAATATAAATTGTCATTTTAAAATTATATATAAAAATTATGAATAAAAATAATATATGTAATGAAACATGATAAAATCATTAAATTAATAAAAATATAATTAAAAGTATTTCTTCTCTTTTAATAAGAAAGGTTAAAAGATTTTTAAAAATAATATTATCAAAATATTTTTCTTTAAACTTTCGAGAAATTTCACTACTATTCATTTACATTTTAAAAGATATATCAAAATAATTATTATAATGTTAAATACTTATTCATTTACATCTTTAAAAGATAAATAAAAATAAATAACATAACGTTAAATACTTAAATATGTATAATCATATTGATGGAATATAATACACTAAATTTTATTAGTATATAAAATGAACCATATTTATTGAATAAGACTCACTAAATAAAATGAGTTAAATATTATAAAAAAAAATCTACTAAAATTTATTATCATCCATCCATCATAAAATATTTTATAGGTACATCATAACATTTTTGTAATTTTATATCCATTATAGCTTTCATTATTATAATTGGGGAGGGTAATATTATACTCGAACACTTTTCTATATTTTATTAAAGACTATACACCTTGTTCTACTTCGACTTATAATATGGCTCTCAAGTTATTTGTGACCTATCAAAGGGAGGGAGAGTACAAGTAAGTTGGATTATTTAATTTTCAAATCTTTGGTTTAATACTTTTCTTTGATGGTGTTGTTTCAAATGGACAATGTGTAGTTGATGGGGTAATCATTTTAAATCGGGATTATTACTTTACTTTATGTTTCAGATGTGGAAGGGCACAAATATGAAGACAAAACTTTTTGTTTTGTGGTGTGTTATTAGAGTGACTAATCAATTTGGTGTAACGGATATTAAAAAATTTGGTGACTTCGGAGTTACTATTAAATGGGTTAGAAGAGAATACAATTTGAATGTAACCTCATTATCCCATTGGTGCAATAGAATCAGAAGTGAAATCTGCCATTTCAGCAGCATTTCACTTGAACATTAACTCATTGGCCGACAAACTTTCAAAACAGGCACTAGAAGGTGAAGATAGTTACTTGATTGAGATTCTATATTTTATTAATACCTCATAACATTCTTTTAATTTTATATACATTATATTTTACATTATAAAAATAATTGGAAGTGAATAATATTATATTAGAACACTTTTCTATTTTTGCTTGTGTATATTTGTGAAGACAAAACTAAAACGTTGACTAATTGAAATATATTTATTTATTTCCTTTTAATGTGAAAGGATATTTGAAAATACTATTATTAAACAATTTTTTTTAATTTCAATTTTTTTCATTATTATTCCTTTTATATTCATAGGTATAATTTATTTATTATATATAATGGGCCATACTTATTAAGTAAGACTCACTACATAAAATGAGTTAAATATTATAAAAAAATATCTACCAAAATTTATTATCATTATTAATGAGTTAAATATTATAAAAAAAAAAAAATCTATTATTATTGATTGATCATAATATCTTATCTTTTACAGCTACATCATAACATTTTTTATATTTTATATTATAAAAATAATTGGGGAAGTGTAATATTATACTATAACACTAATAAATCATAATATCTTATCTTTTGGTACATCATAACATAAATAATTGTTGGAGAATAATACTATATAGAACACTTTTCTATTTTTACTTGTGCATTTTTTGGTTAAGACAAAACCGAAAAACCTTGACTAATTTGGCTAAGGGATGGAGTACGGTTTGTTTAGGTAAATGAATTGGATAGCTATGAAGTTACCTCGACGAGGTAGACTTTCAGCAACACCTAGCATTTTTTTGTTTGACAAATTGACATCTGCACGGGAAACCACAAGAAATAGCTGTAATGTCGGCTGGAGAGTCTATAAAAACTAAACTACCCCACCTTGAATCTCATCGTTCATTTCATTTCATTCTGTCTGCTATTTTTCATGAACTTTCAAGTTTCTGAATCTTCCTTAGCTTTTCTGTCTGAAACTTGACATCCCAGTTTCATTTCGTTCTGTTTCTTGTCTGCCTAACACTTGGAATGTCAGTTTTGATTTCATTCTCTTCTGTTTTCTTGGTTGTTTCTGCGGATTCTACGCTGCTGGTCATTCTTCTTTCATGGTTGTTCTTATTAGTTTTTTTTTATGATCGTCTCTTGATCTCTGTTTTGGTGAAATTGGTTATGAACGTCCTTCACAACTGCAAGTTTCTCATCTCCGTCCGTTAATCTGTTTGAAATAAGAATAAATAAAAAAACTGAGAGCTGTCTGTTGAACGAAGGTATCCAGAACTAAATTGTCCAACGTCTATTGCATAGCATGGCAACAGTGGAGTTGGTTTTATTAGCAGCCTTGATAGCTGTGGGACTATATTATATGCTGGTAACACTATGCAGGCATCATCTGTTATTTTTCAGAGGCAGACAATTGCCTCCAGGCTCCATGGGATTGCCATATGTTGGAGAAACTCTTCAGTTATTCTCCCAACATCCTAACGTCTTCTTCTCTGATAAACAGAAGAGGTACTGCTTAATATTTCTTCCCTCTGCTCTGGTTAAACCTACGGTTCTATATTGCTGATCCTCGGTCATTATTTTTGTCTGGCTTCTTCATGTCCAGTCATTTTGATTACTGTATATATACTCGTCACATATCTTGTCACTTTTGGTATATATATAGCCCATCTCTTTCGAACAGAAAGCTGTGGTGGGGATTCGAAAGAAACTGTGTGGTGGGGATGAATCAGCTGTGAGAATTCACATATATGTCTTTCTCTTCTGCCATAGGCTATAATATCAATGGTTCCAAATTTCTGTCTCGTGATTTTAGAATTCGTTGGTAGTGCCCTTGGAAAAAAACGTGAACGTGAAGTCTGTCCACCACTGACATTTTGTCAACACTACAAACTCTAGAGCTTTCCTGTCGTTGTTGAGAATTTCACTTCTTACTCTGCTGTAAGGGATGGATTTGGCAGTTAGATTTTCTTCATCAGTCAAGATTAAAAGCTTTGTTAGATCAATGTTGTCTTTTTATCCCGAGATGCCAACAAGCAGAAAAAAAAAAGAATTGTTTCTAAATGTTGAAAATGGGAAAAAAGTTGCTACAAAATTAGAATGCTACTTAATGTAGGGTTTACATGCCAATGGTTCATATTACTGGTACCAACTTCCAATTCAGTTCATGGATTCAAGAATCATACTTTGAATTTAGTCTGCTCTCTAGCGTTATATTGGATTATATTGGTATTTTGGCTCCCTATATAGCTCACAGCTTGTGAAATTTTGTGCAGGTATGGAGATATCTTTAAAACCCATATACTGGGATGCCATTGCATTATGATTGCCAACCCAGAGGCTGCGAAATTTATTCTTGAAAACAAAGCTGATCTCTTTAAACCTACATTTCCTGCAAGCAAGGAGCGAATCTTGGGCCGAAATGCTGTGTTTTTCCATCAAGACCAGTATCTTACACGCCTTAGGAAACTCATTCTGAGTTCATTTCTTCCTGAGGCAGTCCGGGGCAGTGTGCCAGATATCGAAAACATTGCGCTCGATATTCTAAAGACATGGAAAGGGCCGCACGATCGTCACGTATCAAGAAATGAAAAAGGTTAGCCACATCCCAAGTTAAATTTTTGTTGCTGTTGCAGCTCGTCTAGCAGAAATTGCAATATGTTATAGTTAGCTGACAAAAAAACTTGTCGGTGTTGACATGCAGTATGCATTTGCTGTCGGAATTCATTCCATATTTGGTCCTCTGAATATGTCGTACAAGCAAGATCTGATTAAGTATTACCACATTCTCGAGAAGGGATACAATTCCATGCAGATCAACCTGCCTGGTACCCTTTTCAATAAATCGCTCAAGGTAATTATCTAGTTATCTAGCTCCATAAACTGTCTTGAATTCACCAGTTCTACCTTATATATAGAAATTCTAAACTGCTGTTTCTTATGTTGGGTTTGCAGGCAAGAGAGAAACTAAGAGAAATACTGAGCAGAATAATTGAGGAGAGACGAACAATGGTTGTACCTGCTCACAAGGGCTTGCTTGAAGTTTTGATGAGATCCCAAGATGAAATGGGCAAACTCTTAATGAAGACCAGATTGTAGACAACATAATTGGCGTCCTCTTTGCAGCTCACGATACCACTGGGAGTGTCTTGACATGGATTGTCAAATATCTTACCGAACACCCCCAGATTCTGGATGCTGTCACTGTAATGGATCAAACTTTTTTTCAATTTTGGAATTGGGTCCCTTACTTTCCAACCATATAAATTTTAATTTATGACAATAGGCTTTCATCATCCTGACAAGACAAGTAACCTATGATTGAATACCCGAAAAGTGTTTTTTCTTTTGAAAAAGTAACGCCAGATATCATTTAAAATGTTGTCTTCGTTGTTTTGGAAACTGCTGGAAGATAGGATATGAACATCAATGGTTCTGGATGTGCAGGATGAACAAGAGGCCATTAAACAAGCTAAGCAGGACGGGGAATCGCTGACTTGGGCTGATACCAGAAAGATGGTGTTGACATTCAGGGTATGAATGAATGATATATGTATAAGAATGATAGGTTTATTTTAATCATATTTATTTAGAAATTTGATTAAAAAAATTAAAAATTTATTGAAATTGTGAGATTATATAATCTAAGTACAACTAGAATAGCTACTTAATTTGTGGTTGGTTAACAGATAAGTCATAAGTTAACAATTATTAACAAAATATTGTTCTCCATGCAAAGAGGTACACTTGTCTCATCCTCATACAATCTAGAAAAAAATATAAATACTAATCTTCTACCTCAAATTTTAAAATATAAATATCTATAAATATAATAAAAATAATATTTAAAAACCACCATAATAATAAAATTTAAAATACTCTATTAAAATATCAAATAAAATTAAAACGACCCAGTAACTAATATTTTTGGTTTTGAAACAACTAACATTTTTGGTTTTGAAACATAAACTCTTTCAGGTTATTCATGAAACCCTTAGAGTAGCATCAATCTTATCCTTCACCTTCCGGGAAGCAGTGAAAGATGTTGAATACAAAGGTAAGAATCATTACTATAATTTTGTCAACTTATGAAAAATATTAGCCTTTGTTTTTATAAGAATACACATAAATAAAAATATTTGTTTAAAATATATTGTGACATATTATTGTTTTGTAGGTTATCTCATTCCCAAGGGTTGGAAGGTTATGCCACTTTTCAGAAACATTCATCATAATCCAGATTTCTTTCCCGATCCTCAGACATTCGATCCTTCGAGATTTGAGGTGAGTGGATATGATGTTTCCAGAAAGTTTGGTGGATATGATGTTTCTAGAAAGTTTGGGTTTTAAGGAGGATCAATGGTCTAATCAAAATCTCTCCATATATAGTGGACATTAATAATTAATTTTCATTTTTACTTAGCAGTGTTATTTTTTTCAAACTCTATGACTATATAGTTGAGTGAATATGGATGTTTTCAGGGTGCTGAAATATTGTGTTTATATTTTCTGGAATTCCACTGTGTAGTAGTTTAGAAACAATTAGGTATATGTGATAGAGGGTTTACAGTGTCATTTTTCTGTAAATATAGTTTTACTTCAAACGGATTAAGATTATCTCTTTGCTGTTGCAGAGGCCTCCAAAACGAAACACGTTTTTGCCCTTTGGGGGCGGAATCCATTCATGCCCCGGGAACGAACTGGCAAAGTTGGAGATGCTTATCCTGATCCACCACCTCACAACCAAGTACAGGTAACATTTCTAGCAATATTTCTATATCCATATGGATTCCCTAACTCATTTGAAAAATATTTCTATATCCATATGGATTCCCTAACTCATTTGAAAAACTTAAAAGCTGCAAAATTCAGATTTCTACATCATTTCATTCCCAAAGTGTTCGAGATACCGATTACCTAGGAGCTTGGGCTACCAGACATACATAGAACTTGCAGTGTTTTGCTGCAGCCATCTGTTCTTCCAGCGTTTTCCTGCAGCCATCTGTTCGCTGCCTACAGTCCTCGCTACATCGATACTTGTGCCCATGGATATAAAAGTGGCTACAGTAGCAGGGAATAGGTTGACAATATTTTAGACATTAGATTGTGTAACTGTACTTTGCCTGGATTGGAGAGGCTTTGTACAAATCTAATTGAATATTTCCTGGAAGCATAAGGACTTCAACAGATGAATAATTTGCCTATGAAAATACTTGACTGTTATCAGAAGCATATAGGCAAATATTGTCAGGCCGAGCCATGCTGATATAATGCTTTGTCTGTCGTTAATGGTAAAGCCATTTAATCCTTGTTTTTGGACTTTTTGCAGGTGGAATGTTGTGGGCACGGAGGGTGGAATTCAATATGGTCCCTTTCCTATTCCCAAACAAGGACTTCCAGTAAAAGTCAGGCCTAACACAGAAAAATGTTCAAGCACATGATCCTACTCAGCACATACTGCTCAATACTTCCAAGAGCAGCACTAGTGGTAGCACGAAACATGGATATGCAAGATTTACGATCTGTACGTCGTCGCCCTCAAAGGACATCAATTGTACCGTTAGAAGCAGACCTCTGTTTTTTTAATCCTCTCATCTTGAAACGAAAGGCTAGGGATTGTTTCATATCTGTTCAGGAGGTAGCATTCTAGGGATTCTAGCTGGATGGTATGATTTTATCATTACAGGATTTTCATGTCATTAGCCACAAAGAATTTAGCTCCAACCCGCAGTGAAATTACGTTTCATGAGAATTCGCATCGGCCTATAATTATTTCTGTCGGTTATGATACAGTAGCCATGATTTGAGACCTGAGACAAAAGGGTTCTCTGAGATTGAGAATGTACGAAGGAATTTAATCGATATATATAGCATTTCTTCTCTACTTCTTGTAAATGCGTTTGTTCTTCTTGTAATTTTGATTTTCCAAGCAGTGTTCTATCGTAATTCACGAAACATGTTTAGCTAGAAATCCATGATGAGGCGCCCACAGTGTCAATTGTAAACACAATTTAAATTTCCCATGAACTCCTTCACCTTCGCATGCTATATATTAAGTCACCTGGTTCGACCTTGAAATTCAACAAAAATTTGACAAATTTGACAATGAAAATTTTGGTCATAAAATTCGAGATTAAAAATCCTTCACCTTCGCATGCTATATACCAAGTCACCTATACTAGGTAAAATGCACCTTTTTTCTTCTAGAAGAAATATTAAACAAAATGAAATTTCAATGTGTCAGACCACACGAAAATAACTATTTGAATTGATAATATAACATTTCATGTCAATGGATATAACCCTATAACATTTCATGTTAGAGGAAATAACTCTTTAAATTAATAAAATAAATATAATATGTAAATTGTAACATCATTCATTACTAAATATATAAAATGCAACTCTTTTCTTCTAGAAGAAATATTAAACAAAATGGAATTTCAATGTGCCGACCACACGAAAATAACCATTTGAATTGATAACATAACATTTAATGTCAATGGATATAACCCTTTGAATTGATAACATACACATAAAATGTAAATTGTAACACCATTCATTATTAAATATGTAAAATGCACTTTTTTTCTTCTAGAAAAATTACTAAACAAAATGGAATTTCAATCTGTCGACCACACGAAAACAACCATTTGAATTGATAACATAACATTTAATGTCAATGGATATAATTCTTTGAATTAATAATATACACATAAATTGTAACACCATTCGTTACTAAATATGTAAAATGCACATTTTTTCTTCTAGAAGAAATATTAAAACAAATGAAATTTCAATGTGGCGACCACACGAAAATAACCATTTGAATTGATAACATAACATTTCATGTCAATGGATATAACCCTTTGAATTGATAACATTAACATAATATGTAAATTGTAACACCATTCGTTACTAAATATGTAAAATGCACCTCTTTTATTCTAGAAGATGTATTAAACAAAATGGAATTTCAATATGCCAACCACATGAAAATAACTGTTTGAATTGATAACATACCATTTCATGTTGGAAATAACCTTTTGAATTGATAAAATAAACATAATATGTAAATTGTAACACCATTCATTACTAAATATATAAAATGCAACTCTTTTCTTCTAGAAGAAGTATTAAACAAAATGGAATTTCAATGCGTCGACCACACAAAAATAACCATTTGAATTGATGGCATAACATTTAATGTCAATGGATATAACCCTTTGAATTGATAGCATACACATAATATGTAAATTGTAACAGCATTCATTACTAAATATGTAAAATGCACCTTTTTTCTTCTAAAAAAATTATTAAACAAAATGGAATTTCAATGTGTCAACCACATGAAAATAACCATTTGAATTGATAACATAACATTTAATGTCAATGGGTATAAATTTTTGAATGGAGAATTATAACACCATTCATTATTAAATGTGTAAAATGCACCTTTTTTCTTCTAGAAAAAATATTAAATAAAATGGAATTTCAATGTATAAACTACACAAAAATAACCATTTGAATTGATAACATAAACCTTTCGTGTGAGTAGATCTCATTCATGATGATAAACACGGGTAGAATCTTGTAAGCGGCTCGTGGTCGAGGAGATTCCCTAGTGAAAATGCAACATAGAATGAAAAGTCAGGGACTGAAAGTGACCATCAAATACATGTACAAGACGCTTTCAAATATTCAATCCACGGGAGACAAAATGCCCCAAAGTTCACCACGTTGTGATCCTACTAAAGCATCAACCTTAATATATGTAGAGATATTATTGGAGTATTGGTTCATACATATATATTTTTAAATATAAAAGAATTGTATATTTAATTAAGAAAATATTGTAACCAATCATTAAAAATGAAAGAAAAAAATTCTTCTTGAAAATGTCCATGCCCAACAACCCACAAAGTGATCAAGAAAATGATGGGTGGTTTGATAGTTCCCCATCAAGAAGGACATTAGAAGATCCTAGAGCCATAGATTTTTGCCGACCACTTTGTGGTACAATGTCATCTTGCTAAATAATTGTCACCCACCCATTCATATTCCAAAGTGAAGATTTGGTTTTGCATGTCATAGGAGGCATCGTGCATGTTCTCCACAATTTCTAAAGTGGGGGACCATCTCCTCATCCATTGCCACGTCAGCTCAATGTCCAGGGTAAAATCTTCATTCCCACGTAACATGGCCAATTCACACTCGTCCACGTTCAGTGTCTGTGAATGGTCCCCTACATGTACCGTACGTGGAGGGACTATAATTGAGGCCGTGGCATGGACCCTACACATAATACGTCCAAAAGCACCAAGGTGACTCACAGTTGGCTCCAACGTCGACCAGTTGGTGACGTGGCCACTTATTTTCCTTTTTGGTTATGATGTGGAAGCTCGGTGCTATCAAAGTCTAAGTAAAATCAAACTCAATTTCGAATGGGCGGTCATACAGCTATACAAGATTTAATAGTTAAAGTAAGGCTACAGTCATGGGTAGTTGGGATTACAAATTAGGAAACGAATTCCTAAGAAATAAGTATCCATTTTATTTTTTTGGTCGTGGATGGACGGAAGATGGGTGGTGTAATTTTTGTAACGTCCCACCTTAACATCCATATAAAACAAACAAATACGAACGCATGCATATATATATATATTGTTTTCTCAATTCTATATATATATAACTTTGTTTTCTCAATTCAAGATGACTAAGTTAATATGATAACTCATCATAAAACTTTAGTCTACATACATTTTCTTAAACATAAACTTAAAAGGTTTGTATTAATCTACCGAGCACAACAATTATATACATCCTATAGTCCCTTACAAAATTGGAAATAGTATTCTACATATTTCTATTTGAGTTCATCCTACATAACTTCCTACTATATGCCAAAATTTTAGAAGCTTCTTTACAACCTTCCTATATTCTACTATTGTTTGAGAACTATAAACTCTTACAAACTGGTTACAAAGAAGAACACGAAAATATATAAAGACATACTAAATACGACAATACTATCAAAGCTTCAAAGCTTGTTCATGCCTATCCATATGGTCGATGGAGTGGCTAGGTAACAGAGTTGTCATCCTTGGGTCTAGCTGCCTCTGAAAGCGAATTATGGCCATAGCAACCTTGACACATTTGCATCACCTTCTCAAGGTCCTTCCTTACCTCGTCAATCAACACAATCTACTCCCTCATGTTTCCATCTAGATCCTCAATGCACGATTCCATGCAAGCTAGCCTGTTGTTGTTGTGTCATGCCTCCTCTGTTAGAATTGTTATCCTATGAATAACACCACCAACACCTTCGTGCACTACTCTTAACATTTCCTTAAATTCTTCAAGGTTCCATCTGAAGTTCGCAAAGATATCCTTCCATAACACCATGGATTCTTTACTTCCACCAAAGGAATCCTTGAATTTCTGCTCACTAAAGTCTAACATCTCAAACTGTTGCATAATCATGTGCTTAATTCTAGAAATTAAAGTTCCTCTATTCCCTAGAGAGGAGATACAAGAATGCAGATCCAAATATTCACAAATTTTATTGACTATGAAGCCCTCCTGGAGAAGAGCTTTCGGGTATCTTGACCGAAGATGAAATCCATAGGGCAGTGGATTGAAACTAAAGGTCAGGCTTCACTTGTGTGAACCTGCTTCAAGTTGCGGCTAATGAGACTGGAAACAACATAGTTCATTACGCTACATTTGTTGATGTATTTGTAACTTCGGAAGATATTCAGTTGTATATTGTATGTATTACATTTGTACTTTATTGTATCCCCAACGGAGATGTATTATTCCTCTGATTGGAAGTGTCATCATTTGTACTTGCAAGTGTCGCAAGTTATATTGTAAATGTCGTAACTTATATTTGATGTGTTGAGATATTGTAACTTCTAAGAAAATTATATTTGTACTTTATTATTCCGGAGATGTTTCATTCCTCCGTGGAGACCCTATTGTATATCCGGGCATGTTTTATTCCTCCGTAGAGAATGTGGTAACTTGGGTTATTAGACTTCCCTAGTGGGGTCGGCCTTGTATGATTCATGTGGGTTAAAGGGTTATTAGACCACCCTAGTGGGGTCGGCCCTGTCACATTATGTTAAGTAGTTAAGTTGGGGCCGACCTAGTTAGTGTAAAAGTCAAGTCAGAGTTGTGTATAAATAGAGGAGGTGTGTTCCTCATTTAACACACATTCACTCACTTTGATTGGCGCATAGGAGAGCGAGAGATCTGCTATGGAGGAGAAGGAGCTCATGTTTGGGGATTACATCTTTGTATTTGCTGGTCATTTATATTGAGGAAGCTTTGCTGGGTTTTCTACCCCATGAGGGTTTCCAAGGATAAATCTGTGTCTCTTGTGTTTATGTTGTGCTTGTTGTTCTTTCAGTGATCCTGTATATTCTATTGTTGTGAAATGGAATGTAATACTGATATTTTCTATCTTATCATATTAAATCTTAACATGGTATCAGAGCTAGCCTGAAGGAAGGCAATGCATGGCACTTACGACACTTGTCTCACTTGCGACAATTTGAAAGTTAGGGTTTTATATAGCAAAACCAGTCATTGTGGCACTTTCTCTATAAATCCATTTTGGAAAAGGTTCAGGTTCTGAAACTTCTACAGGTCGTATATAAAATCCCCCTATATCTTGTGTCCAAAGGAAAACCTCAGATTCATTGTACTTTGTGAGATACGATCAGTACAAGTTAGGGTTTCTGCCTCTTCCAGATCTCAGTCATAAACAGGTGACCTAGGAAAAAAGGTCATATCTCGGGCTAGGAAGCTCCAAATTATATTTCGTAAAAAGTAACAAGTAGGGAACAGACTCAAGTTTGACAAGTCCTCTTTTCAGAGGCCGAAGTTGAAACAGTGACATGTGGCACTCTATACAAGTTCTCTCTCCTGTTTCATCCCATAAACAGGTCACGTTGCGACACTTGGCATAACTCTCTCTCAGAGAATCCATTTGAGGTCAGATCTGTGGGTTACAAAGATAATAGGTCAAGCTACCATAGGCCGAAGTTTCAAACCCTGTAGATCCAAAATTTCCGAGTTACACCAGAAACATTAAGGCACATATTTATGTGAAATAGAATTGGATTTTGAGCATTCTCATTTTTTGCTTATCACTGCTACGAGAAATTAGGGTTTCGGAGAAAGTTGGAATTTTTGGAATCTAAGACCATGGCTAGATGATCCTCATCAAAATCAAAATTTAGAGACCAAGATCGAATTTTTTGGTTGGGCAGAAGGTCGGGCTTGATCAAACCCCAGTTCGAGATTTTGATCAGAAAGGTGGAAAATTAGGGTTTCTGCAAAAGTTGGAATTTTTGGAATCTAAGACCACAGCTAGAATCTCCTCAAAAAAATCAAAGTTTAGAGCATAATATCGAACCTTTTGGTTGGGAAGAAGACCGAGCTTTATCAAACCCTAGTTCGGGATCCTGTCCAGAAGATCCGGAAGTTTCAAACGTAATTTTGAGGGGTCAAATTTTGGAGATTTCAAAATTGAAGTATGCCAGCTTGATCAACTTAGCAAGGCACATCTTTCCATCCTTTCAGAAGTTTGAAATTCAAAGTTTGATTTTTTAGGGTTTCTCTAACAAACCCTAATCCAGCTCCAGATCCAGTTTCAACAAATCAAAGTGGATTGGGTTAATCCTAGAAGAGAATGAATTGGACACCTGCATAAGTGAAGAAGTTCCAATTCCAAAGGGAGATGAGGCTAAAGCCTTACATAAGAAGACTACAAGCAATCCTGACATGTATGACTTGAGGAAATACAGGTATGTGTTGAAAATCTGATTCTTGATTAAGTTCATATTATGTTTGTCTTCATGTTATTAAGGTTCGTACAATTATGATTGTTTGATAATGAATGCATGTGAATGATAGAAGACATTCATTTATTAGGGTTATGACACTTATGATTGTACTAATGCACTTGTGGTGTTGTATGAGGATGATGTTGTCTGCTAACCACCCTAGTATGATTCACTTGGGTTATTAGACTTCCCTAGTGGGGTCGGCCTTGTATGATTCATGTGGGTTAAAGGGTTATTAGACCACCCTAGTGGGGTCGGCCCTGTCACATTATGTTAAGTAGTTAAGTTGGGGCCGACCTAGTTAACGTAAAAGTCAAGTCGGAGTTGTGTATAAATAGAGGAGGTGTGTTCCTCATTTAACACACAATCACTCACTTTGATTGGTGCATAAGAGAGAGAGAGAGAGATCTGATATGGAGGAGAAGGAGCTCATGTTTTGGGATTATATCTTTGTATTTGTTGGTCATCTATCTTGAGGAAGCTTTGCTGGGTTTTCTACCCCATGAGGGTTTCCAAGGATAAATCTGTGTCTCTTGTGTTTATGTTGTGCTTGTTGTTCTTTCAGTGATCCTATATATGCTATTGTTGTGAAATGGAATGTAATACTGATATTTTCTATCTTATCATATTAAATATTAACATGGTATCATAGCTAGCCTGAAGGAAGGCAATGCATGGCACTTACGACACTTGTCTCACTTGCGACAATTTGAAAGTTAGGGTTTTATATAGCAAAAACCAGTCATTGTGGCACTTTCTCTATAAATCCATTTTGGAAAAGGTTCAAGATCTGAAAACTTCTATAGGTCGTATATAACATCCCCATATATCTTTTGTCTGAAGAACAGCCTCAGATTCATTGTACTTTGTGAGATACGATCAGTACAAGTTAGGGTTTCTGCCTCTTCCAGATCTCAGTCATAAACAGGTGACCTAGGAAAAAAGGTCATATCTCGGGCTAGGAAGCTCCAAATGAAATTTCCTAAAAAGTGACAGGTAGGGAACGGACTCAAGTTTGACAAGTCCTCTTTTAAGAGGCCGAAGTTGAAGCAATGACACTTGGCACTCCGTACAAGTTCGCTCTCCTGTTTCATCCCTTAAACAGGTCACGTTGCGACACTTGGCATAACTCTCTCTCAGAGAATCCATTTGAGGTCAGATCTGTGGATTACAAAGATAACAGGTCAGGCTACCACAGGCCTAAGTTTCAAACCTTGCAGATCCAAAATTTTTGAGTTACACCAGAAACATTAAGGCACATATTTATGTGAAATAGAATTGGATTTTGAGCATTCTCATTTTTTGCTTATCATTGCTGCAAGAAATTAGGGTTTCGGAGAAAGTTGAATTTTTTGGAATCTGAGACCACGGCTGGATGATCCTCATCAAAATTGAAATTTAGAGACCAAGATCGAATTTTTTGGTTGGGCAGAAGGCCGGGCTTGATCAAACCCCAGTTCGGGATTTTGATCGGAAAGGTGGAAAATTAGGGTTTCTGCAAAAGTTGGAATTTTTGGAACCTAAGACCACAACTGGAATCTCCTCAGAAAAATCAAAGTTTAGAGCATAATATCGAACCTTTGGTTGGGAAGAAGACCGAGCTTTATCAAACCCTAGTTCGGGATCCTGTCAAGAAGATCTAGAAGTTTCAAAGGCAATTTTGAGGGGTCAAATTTTGGAGATTTCAAAATTGAAGTATGCCAGCTTGATCAACTCAGCAAGGCGCATCTTTCTATCCTTTCAAAAGTTTGAAATTCAAAGTTTGATTTTTTAGGGTTTCTCTGACAAACCCTAATCCAGCTCCAGATCCAGTTTCAACAAATCAAAGTGGATTGGGTTAATCCTAGAAGAGAATGAATTGGAAACCTACATAAGTGAATAAGTTCCAGTTCCAGAGGGAGATGAGGCTAAAGCCTTACATAAGAAGACTACAAGTAATCCTGACAGGTATGACTTGAGGAAACACAGGTATGTGTTGAAAATCTAATTCTTGATTAAGTTAATAATATGTTTGTCTTCATGTTATTAAGGTTAGTACAATTATGATTGTTTGATAATGAATGCATGTGAATGACAAAAGACATTCATTTATTACGGTTATGACACTTATGATTGTACTAATGCACTTGTGGTGTTGTATGAGGATGATGTTTTCTGCTAACAAGATACAGGTACATCAAGAAAGACAAATCAAGTTCTATGACCATGATGACATAAAGACAAAGACTAATCCATAGTCTTTGACCACATAGAAGCTCTACTTACGAGGTATGTATGACTTTGTTCTACTATGCTTAACTTATGAGATATGCAGGTTCTAGCACAAGGTCTCTAAATCATTGAAGAGAACAAAGAAGATATTGTTTGGTTATGTTAAGACATAACCAAGCATGATAATCCAAGTATGTTTTCCTATATCAAGTTAGAATCCTACCTTGTGTTAGGATATTAGGTAAGTATACCTGTGTATGAAACGATCATGACCATACATAATGTTTTGATAGTATTGAGATTATACTAATGAATGTATGTTTATGTATGAGATCATGAGGATGACACTAGTGCACACTTAAGCATGCATAGTGGTACAGAATGAATAGAAGTTCAAAGACATATAGAGATCAAGTGGGAGGAAACCACACAAACATAAAAGATAAGTATTTGAGTTGTTATTTGAATCTCTGAAATAGTAAATGATATTTCTTGTAATAGTTGTATGCATATTTGTATTCCTAGAATATATCATGCATAGTGTAAGCATTCATATAGCATTGAACGGTATACTACTAATATGCATATGATGGGTAAGTTGGACAAACATTCCATTATTGTTTATCTAGAATGAAACCTCTTTGCAGACATGCTGAGAGTTATGCACGCTCTTGACAGTATGTTCTGGTAGAGATGGAAGGCATCTAGATAGCCACTGTATGCATACAGGATATGGAAAAGTGTTGTGCCAAAATATTGGTCAAGATAGTTGCATAACTATGTGAATCATATCAGTATGCATAATAGGTTATCATTGAAATGACAACATGATTTGATGATTATGAAGTATTACTAATCATGTAATTAAATTTGATTTGTAGGAAAGATCATGAAGAATGATGAACACCGAACAAGTGATGGATGCTCAACAAGAAGACTTACAAATCAAACATACTATAGAAGGCTCATGGCTAGAAGATTCTCTTAGAAAGAGGAAGAGGATCATGACGAGATGTTTGCTCCAAGTGGCTAGATAAGACCATTCTCTTAATGGTGTAATTGAAGAAAGCTCTGTATGGGTACCCAGGATCAATAATCATTTGATGAGCTTAATGATCACCATGGGTGATGAGGATTTCAACCTTTGCGACAAGGTTGAAGATGGTGTCTATATATAGATGGCATTCTTCTCTTAGATGGATGCAACAAGGAACTCACCACAGAGTTCGAATGATATTGAGGCTCATATCAGTAGACCCATCTGATGAGAGATGACACGGATAGATATACAGAAGATCACTCAATGCAGAGTGTGAATGATGTTCAGTCACAGAGGGAGAATTGATAGCTTCTTGACAAGCTTGGGCTTTACCATAAGTAAATATGATCCGAACCTTTACCTTAAGGTTATGGATGATGAACCTGTCATATTATTACTGTATGTGGATGATCTCTTTCTGACAGGGAATGAGAAATAGATCATGGAAAGCAAGAAGAAGCTAGCTACATAATTTGAGATGAAAGATCTCGGATTGATGCATTACTTCCTATGTCTAGAAGTATGGCAAGGCTCAGAAGGAATCTTTCTCAACCAGGGAAAGTATGCTGTGGAAATCTTGAAAAGATCTGATATGTTGGAATGGCCACTCTCATGGACTCCAACTTGAATTTGTTAGCTAATGACTCATTAGAGTTAGTGGATGTAACTCTGTACAGTCAGATTATTGGGTCATTGATGTACCTAACGAACACTAGGCCAGATATATGCTTTGTTGTCAACACCTTGAGTCAGTATCTAGTGGAACCTAGACGTGTTCACTTAATAGCTGCAAAGCATGTGATGAGGTACCTGAAGGGTATGATAGACTTTGGTCTATATTATCTTGGAGATCATGACTTCAGATTATATGGCTACACGGATGTCGATTGGGCAGGTAGTGTATCAGATAGGAAGAGCACATCTAGCAGATGTTATTGTCTGGGATCTACCATGATCTCATGGTTTAGCAGGAAGCAGTCTAGTGTGGCTCTTAGCACAGCTGAAACAGAATATATAGTTGCTTGCTCTACTAGTTGTGAAGCAATATGGCTTTGAAAACTATTATCAGGATTGTTTGACTTAGAGATGGACCCCACTGTGATCTTGTGTGACAACCAGAGTTGTATCAAGATGACAGAGAATCCAGTATTCCATGATAAGTCAAAGCACATAGAGATCCGATATTTTTATATACAGGATATGGTGCATAAAGGAGCTATCAAGATCGAGTATGTGAGCACTAACGAACAAGTTGCTGATATATTGACCAAACCTCTGTCTCAAGTAAAGTTTAAGTATTTCTGAGACAAACTTGGTGTAGTTCATAGGGACCCTCCTCGAAAGGGGGAGTGATATGGTCAATGATGATATTTGGATACTGGTATCGATATGGATACCTGTATCGATGATGAGATTGCCTATATTGATGGTAAGATTGATGATGAGGATACCTGTATTGATGATATGGATACTTGTGTCGATGATGAGGATTCTTGTATCGATGATGAGGTTATCTGTTCCGACAATGAGGTCGATGAAGTGATACTTAGACTTTGTCTAAGAGGACTAGTAGGATTGCATCATCCTTGGACTCATGTCCTAAAGTGATAGGGATTGATCATCCTGTAAGCGGATCAGGATTGCATCGTTCTTGGACTCATGTCCTAAAGTGATAGGGATTGATCATCCCATAAGTGGATCAGGATTGCATCGTCCTTGGACTCATGTCCTAAAGTGATAGGGATTGATCATCCCGTAAGCGGATCAGGATTGCATCGTGCTTGGACTCATGTCCTAAAGTGATAGTGATTGATCATCCCGTAAGCGGATCACGATTGCATCATCCTTGGACTCATGTCCTAAAGTGATAGGGATTGATCATCCCGTAATCGGATTAGGATTGCATCGTCCTTGGACTCATGTCCTAAAGTGATAGGTATTGATCATCCTGTAAGTGGATCAGGATTGCATCATCCTTGGACTCATGTCCTAAAGCAATAAGGATTAATCATCATGTAATTCGATTGGGATTGCATCGTCCCTAGACATGGTGAGATGTCTTAAAGTGATAAGGATTAATCATCCTGTAAGTTGATTTGGGATTTCATCGTCCCTAGACATGGTGAGATGTCTTAAAGTGATAAGGATTAATCATCTTGTAAGTCGATTGGGATTGCATCGTCACTAGACATGGTGAGATGTCTTAAAGTGATAAGGATTAATCATCCTTTAAGTTTATTTGGGATTACATCGTCCCTAAACATGGTGAGATGTCTTAAAGTGATAAGGATTAATCATCCTGTAAGTTGATTTGGGATTGCATCGTCCCTAGACATGGTGAGATGTCTTAAAGTGATAAGGATTAATCATCCTGTAAGTTGATTTGGGATTGCATCGTCCCTAGACATTGTGAGATTTCTTAAAGTGATAAGGATTAATCATCCTGTAAGTTGATTTGGGATTGCATCGTCCCTAGACATGGTGAGATGTATTAAAGTGATAAGGATTAATAATCCTATAAGTTGATTTGGATTGCATCATCCCTAAACATGGTGAGATGTATTAAAGTGATAAGGATTCATCATCCTATAAGTTGATCTGGATTGCATCATCCATAGACATGAGAGATGTCTTAAATTGAGAGGGATTGATCATCCCGTAATTGAATCAGGATTGTATCATCCTTGGACATATGTCCTAAAGTGAGAGGGATTGATCATCCCATAATAGTATCTTGTACATTGCAAAGTATGCTGCTATGTTGATGATGTTGATCGAGAGGATCCAGATGTTGTTTGAGAGATCCATATGACGATGTTGTTGATCGAGAGGATCCTAATGACTATGTTGCTAATCGAGAGGATCCATATGATGATGTTGTTGATCGAGAGGATCCATATGATGATGCTGTTGATAAAGATGATGATGTTACTGTAGTTGTTCGAGTGTTGCAGAAGATGAAGATCCAGTATTGAAGATCTTGAATATGTTCCAGTAACTAGTTGAGTTACTGATGATGTATGAAGAAAGCTTCCAATGATTTATAGATGTATCATGTAGTATGACGTAGTTGATGACTCCTTGCTCCTGCAGATGTTGTTATAATATCCTTCTCGTTAAGGGGGAGTGTTGAGGTATTGTAACTTCTAAGAATATTATATTTGTACTTTATTATTCCGGAGATGTTTCATTCCTCCATGGAGACCCTATTGTATATCCGGAGATGTTTTATTCCTCCGTGGAGAATGTCGTAACTTGGGTTATTAGACTTCCCTAGTGGGGTTGGCCTTATATGAGTCATGTGGGTTAAAGGGTTATTAGACCACCCTAGTGGGGTCAGCCCTATCACATTATGTTAAGTAGTTAAGTTGGAGCCAACCTAGTTAGTGTAAAAGTCAAGTTGAAGCTGTGTATAAATAGAGGAGGTGTGTTCCTCATTTAACACACATTCACTCACTTGTGATTGGCGCATAGGAGAGAGAGAGATCTTATATGGAGGAGAAGGAGCTCATGTTTGGGGATTACATCTTTGTATTTCCTGGTCATCTATATTGAGGAAGCTTTGCTGGGTTTTCTACCCCATGAGGGTTTCCCAGGATAAATCTGGGTCTCTTGTGTTTATGTTGTGCTTGTTGTTCTTTCAGTGATCCTATATATGCTATTGTTGTGAAATGGAATGTAATACTGATATTTTCTATCTTAGCATATTAAATCTTAACATGATGGGTTATTAGACCACCTTGGTGGGGTCGTCCCTGTATGATTCATGTGGGTTAAAGGGTATTTAGACCACCCTAGTGGGGTCGGCCCAGTGTCAAGTGGTAGTGGGTTATTAGAATCTCCTAAGGGAGGTCGACCCAGATTCAGTTGTGATGGGGTGTTTTAGTCCCCTAATGGGGTCGGCCCAGTCAGCATTATGTTAAGTGGTTAATTTGGGTCCGACCTAGTTAGAATTAAAATTCAAGTGAAGTAAAGTATAAATAGAGAGTGTGACTCTCTCATTTGTTAATTCACACACTCACTCACTTCGCATTAGTGAGAGAGAGGAGGAATGCACACAAGTGGAGGAGGAGATGCTGCTAGAAGACTATCCCTTGTTTTGGGTTTCATCTTGGTGATCTTTGTATTGGTGCTTATTCTATCTCTGAGGAAGTTGCGGGGTTTTTCACCTTCTTGGTTTTCCCCAGTGAAATGCTTTGTGTCTCTTGTCTCTTGTCTTTGATATGCTGTACATGTTGTTCTCTCAGTTAAGATCCTAGATCATATTGAATTAAATGCTAAAAAAATAACATGGTATCAGAGCTAGCCTAAAGGAAGGTGTGGTATGGCATTTATGACACATGTTGCACTTGCGACAAATAGGAAGCTAAGGATTGGTATAGTAAAAACCAGTCATCGTGGAACTTTCGCTATAAATCAGTTTTGGAGAAGGTTCAGGATCTGAAACGTTTATAGGTCGAAGATGAAATGTCCATGTACCTTGTGTCTGAAGGAAATCCTCAGATTCGTTGTAATTTGTGAGATATGATCCGTACAAGTTAGGGTTTCTGTATCTTCCAGAATGTAGTCCTAAACAAGTGACCTAGAAAAAGGGGTCATATCTCAGGATAGAAAGCTCCAAATGGAATTCCGTAAAAGTGACAGTTAGGGAAGGAAGTGTAGTTTCATAGTTCTAGGTTTCATAGGCCGAAGTTGAAACAGTGACACGTGGCACGCCGTACAAGTTCGCTATATTGTTTCATCCCATAAACAGGTCATGTTGTGACACTTGGAATATATCTCTCTCAGAGAATCCATTTGAGCTTAGATCTATGGGGTTGGAAAGATGACAGGTAATTCTACCACAAGCCGAAGTTTCAGACCCCGAGGATCTGAAATTTCAGAGATACATCAAAAACAATATGGCATATATTTTTGTCCAAACAGAATTGGATTCTGAGCACTTTCATTTTTGGTTTGTCACTGCTGCAGGAAATTAGGATTTCGGAGAAAGTTGGAATTTTTAGAATCCGAGACCACAGCTGGATTCTCCTCAAGAAAATCAAATTTTAGAGACCAAGATCAAATTTTTTGGCTGGGTAGAACCCTGGGCATCATCAAACCCTAGTTCGGGAATTTGATCGGAAAGGTGGAACATTAGGGTTTTTGCAAAAGTTGGAATTTTTGGAATCTGAGACCACGGCTGGATGCTCCTCAGAAAAATCAAAGTTTAGAGCACAAGATTGAACTTTTTGGCTGGGAAAAACCCCAGGCATTATCAAACCCTAGTTCAAGATTTTGACCAGAAAACCAAAAATTGCGGATCTGAAAGTTTCAAAGGCAATTTTGAGGGGTCAAATTTTGCAGATTTCAAAATTGAAGTATACCAGCTTGATCATTTCAGCAAGGTACATCTTTTCATCCAATTAGAAGCTTGAATTTCAAAGTTTGGAATTTTAGGGTTTATCTGTCAAACCCTAGCCAACTGCAGATCCAGCTTCATCAAATCAAAGTGGATTGGGTTAATCCTAGAAGAGAATGATTTGGACACCTACATAAGTGAAGAGATTCCAGTTCCAAAAGGAGATGAGGCTAAGGCCTTACATAAGAAGACTACAAGCAATCCCGACAGGTATGACTTGAGGAGATACAGGTATGTTTTGAAATCTGTTCATGATTAAGTTTATGATATGTTTGTCTTCATATTATTGAGGTTAGTACAATCTTGATTAATTTTAGATTGACTCGTCACCTTGGTAAAAGTATGAATGCATGTGAATGATATAAGACATTCATTTATTAGGGTTATGACACTTATGATTGTACTAATGCACTGTGGTGTTGTATGAGGATGATTTTGTCCGCTAACATGAAAGGTACATCAAGAAAGACAAATCAAGTTCTAGATCGAGAACATATGACCATGGTGACATGAAGACAAAGACTCATCCATAGCCATTGAACACATAGAATCTCTACTTACAAGGTATGTATAATTTGGTTCTACAATGCTTAACTTATGAGATATGTAGGTTACTTGTTGGCCCGGTTTTGCAACCAAGCTTAGTGCTATGGGCACCTGCTAACTAGTAGCAGCAGTTTCAATAGAATTAAACAAGAAACTAATCTAAACTAAACTAATCATGGATCTATGCAAGAATATAAGCAAATAGTGTAAACATTTAAAAAACAAGAACAAGAAAATATTAAAGAATGAATTTGTATTGAAAAGTGGGGGGCAAGCAAGTGCTTGCGATAATACCTTCAATGGTGAAGGTTGATGTTGAGCAACTCCCAAGATGAGTAGCTCCAAGCTCCAAGAGGTCTCCTTCTCCAAGGTTGCTTACAATGGCCAAAATGCTCAAAGAAGATTTCGGCAGCATGAGGATGAGATAATGGATGGATGTGAAATGAGGAGCCCCTACCACCTTTTTATAGGTTTTGGTGGTGGGGAATACCATTTGTGGTTTTGTGGAAACCAAATGGTATTGACCAACATGGTTTAGGTACTTTTCCCTCCTTTTTCCTTTTTTGAATAAAATTAATATTTTAATTCCCTTTTTAATATTTTTGGGAATTTGGACCCTTTTTGAGGGTTTTTTATGCTTTTCAGGAAAAAATAATCTTTTTTAATGGAAAAAGGGGTGTACTCAGGTCTTTTGGTGACCTTTTGTTGGTTTCAGAGGCTCAGATGGTGGAAAAGTGGACAAATGGGTCATGTGAATCAAGGAATGATCTAGTGAGCACTTTTTAGGTGTTAACATTACTAGCACAAGGTCTCTAAAGCATTGAAAAGAACAAAGAAGACATTGTTTGGGTATGTTAGACATAACTAGCAAACATGATAATATAGGTATGTTTTTCCAGGTATGTTAGAATCCTACCTTGTGTTAGGATCTTATATAAGTATATTTTTGTATTATTGATAATGATTATTCACAAAGTTATAGGTTTGAGTAATCATGGGTTTATGCATATTATGCTTCTTACTTTGATTGATGATATGACAAACTAGAAAAGTGCTATGGTCAAATAAGGATATGCATGAGTAAAAGAAGTCCTCCCTGAAACCTTGAATACTAACGCTTGTGATAAATTACATCTATATGAAATAATCATGACCATACATGTTTAAGATTATTTTGGGTATTACATGGCCTCAATATGAATGAGGTATAATCTCTGATAATGGACGAGGCGGGCATTCCCATGCTCGTATCAAGACATATACATAACAATTAGTCCCAAGAAGGGGGATCTAATACATAAAGAATCTACTGGTACATCATAATCATCCAGGGGGGACATTATTTTGGGATATACTCTTGATCATAACTTATACACTGGGTTAACTGATGAACTGCTGAAACTGAAGGTGTCCAACATCTGTAGGGACTCAAAGACTATGAGTCATCTCTGAGAAATAATGTAACTGTATACTCAAGGGATTACGAAACTGGGGTACTTCTGAATACTGTCGCCATACACAACCCGGATATCTATAGGAACAGTGTAACTGGTTGTATCCATAGGTAGACTCTGAAATGTGGAGGAGTCAGAAGGTATCCGGGGTCTTCGACTAATAACTGAGCGGACCAATGCCCTATGCGAGTCTCAACGATGCGATCAAGGTGTTGAAGTCGAGCATGTGAGAAACAACCATTTGGAGAGGCACTGAGGACTCTTCTCGAAATGATTCGTAGGCACTCATCATAAATGGTAATGAGTCCAAGACACAGGGACCTCTAGGTCTATCCTCTGGAATAAATGTGGTTGTCGTCGACAGAGGGAGACCAGCAACTAACAAGGCAATGATGGTTCCTTGATAGGAGTGTGAGGTGTAGAACTGAAGTGTGGTAGTACTGATGGTAGGACTGACATACTTGTGGGGATGGGAAGTAACTGGGGTCATATAGTGGGTAGACTCAAACTTCCTTTGTTCAGAGCATGATGACATGGTTGACCTGACAGCGTAGGGAACTGATTTGTAGGTGTGGGGATCATTGCTTGACTGAATGGTATATATTGACTCTAGGGGGGGGGGAGGATGAGCTGATAGGTGCTGTCGAGGGATTTTCAAGGTAACATACTGCAGAATACTCTGAACAAAGGCGACCAAAATGGGGAAGCTGCCATATGATTAGATGTGATCTGTCGTGGCGCCAAGAGTCACCATTGATTCCTTCTTCGTAGTTTTTAATGAGCTCCAAGAAGGGATAAAAGTGTGCTCTGAAATGTTACAGTCCTGTGGATTTTGTGAGCCCAGGACGGCTCATGCTCATGGTTGCTTTCATGTTTAGAGAGTCTGAAAACGGTAAGTGGACTCTATTGGTGTTTCTTTTTCGTAAGTTTAGTCTCCAAGGCCCGAAAAAGCATAAAATGATGCGGATGGAAAACTCTTCTAGCCGATGTGACTAGAGTATACCTTTTTCGTAATTAGTCTACGAGGTCCGGAAAAGGGGTAAACTTATACCAGGTAGACGCCCTTTCAGATACGTTTAGCGAGCATGAAAGGAAGCAAGATTGCTCGGCGATCTTTTCATTGTTTTAGGAGTCAGAAAAGAGCTTAACAGAAACTCCCTAAGTGCCTTTTTCCTAAAAGGGATTGCTCGGCCCGAAAAAGGGATAAAATTATACCAAACAAAAATGGATAGATGGGAGCGAGAAAAGGTCTCGAGCGTCATCATGTGTGTGGGATACTGGATCCGGTGACATAAAGATTGTCACAAAGGGGGCTGCAGCTGTTGTGGCACGCATACCAAGGCTATGAGAGGGCATTTTGAAAAAATGGCCAAAAAAGATGGGCGTGAGAGCGAGAAATGATCTCAAGCATCATCACAAGCGCGGAAAACTGAATCCGACGATATAAGACTTGTCCAAAACGGAGAACGACCGATGTGGCACGCAAACCGAAGTGACGAGGGGGCATGGGAAAAATGCCCGAAAAATCTAAAGGTGAGTTCGAGAAATGATCTCAAGCATCATCACGAGCGTGGAAAACTGAATCCGATGCTATAAGGCATGTCAAAAACGGAGAACGACCGATGTGGCACGCAAACCGAGGCGACGTGGGGGCATGAAAAAATGCTTGGAAAATCAGGACGTGAAAGCGAGAAATGATCTCAAGCATCATCACGAGCGCGGAAAACTGAATCCAGTGATATAAGGCATGTCCAAAATGGAGAACGACCGATGTGGCACGCAAACCGAGGCCACGAGGGAGGCCAAAAAATGGTCAAAAAATAGACCCCGTGAAAACGGGAAAAGGAAGGAACCTCCATGAAGTTCTCACTGTGCTGATTCCAACGGTACCAACGGTTTGAAAAATGGACATCGTATGATACCGCAATGGTTGTCTGAAAATTGGTGGAATTTCTATAAATAGGGCGTGGAGCCCAAATGACTTGTCATTGTTACGTGCGAGTTTGATAGAGCTGTCAGAGCTATTTCTTGATTTCCAGGAGATTTCACCGTTGGTTTTCGATTCTGCGAGTTTCAGGTAACTCTATTTGCCTTAGCCTTGTCAATTATGTCTTTTTTGTTTGGCGGCGGGCCCCCGAAGGCCGCGAAATTCCATGTTGACTCTCCAACGTGGAATATCGCGGGTTTCGGGTCTTTTCCCGCGATGAACCGCGCGAGTTTCAGGCTGACAGTCACGATGTTCATCGCGACTGTGAGGTTGGAACCCGCGATGTTCATCGCAAGTTCATGGGAGATAATCGCGATGTTCATCGCGACTGTCTGTCCAAAATCCGCGATGTTCATCGCGGGTTTTTTTATGGAGGCCGCGATGGTCATCGCGGCTTTTGGTGGAAATGCTGCGATTGTCATCGCGGCTTTTGATGGAAATGCCGCGATGGTCATCGCGGCTTTTTGTGTAAAAGCCGCGATGGGATTTTTTCAAAAAAAAAAATTGTGCTGGGGCTAATTTTTTTTTTTTTTTTTTTTTTTTTTTTTTTTTTTTTTTTTTTTTTTTTTTTTTTTTTTTTTTTTTTTTTTTTTTTTTTTTTTTTTTTTTTTTTTTTTTTTTTTTTTTTTCTGGCAGGATGTTGAGGAGACCATTGTCCTCGTGGCGGGAGCGGGAGATCGATGATGATCTTATGGAGAGAATTCAGACTGATCCGGGGGTGCGACAGACTCTGGCTGTGAGCGGACTCTTGAAGTTCGCTCAGATTCCACCTATTCGTTCAGTGAGACGTCTCCTGAACAAGCTGGTGAGTTGGTGGGTGCCGGCTGAGGGTGCATTTATTATTGGGGGTGAGAGGTTGGAGATCACTCTCACGGATGTCTATTTTTTGACTGGGTTGCCTCGTTTGGGTGAGGTAGGCAATCTCTTGCTGAGGATCCCGCCGAGTGTAGATATGGAGGACTTGTTACAGACTTTCTGTGTTGATGATGCTGTTTTGCAGAACAGCTCTATTAGTCTGCGATCCCTACGTGAGTGGGATATGCGGGCTGTTGGGGCATGTGTTCTGAGAATATTGGGTGCTGCTGTGCCACATCGTATGTCTGGGGGACAAACGATGATGGTGGAATCTGTTCTCCGGGGGACTTATTATGCCTGGGGGCAGATGTTTCTGGCTGGTGTCCGGAGAAATCTGGACAAGGCCATTCGAGAGGGAGGTGAGTTCTGTTATGCCTCCTTCCTATGCTGTTTTTTCTTTGAGCGCTTGCCGACCTTGCGGCCACGGGTACCCATTTGTGCTGGTCTGGTGAGTGAGCCTCGCATGATGCGGTGGGGGCAGATGATGCCTCGTGGTGGAGGTGGTGTCCGTGGTTTCTTCACTGTGGATTTTTATGAGCAGTGGGAGCAGATGCCCCTACTGATTGAGGACTACCCTTATGCCGGCATGGACTATCAAGGCGACCCCGAGATGCCTCGTGCCCCAGGACAGGCCTGGAGTTTAGACGGTATGTTTTGTATTTTATTTTATATTATATCATGTGTTGTTTGATTTATCAGTCTATGATTATAGTTGCATATGATGGTTTATTTGCATTGTGCAGATGTGGGTCCAGTGCCACCGGTCGACTACGTGGCTCGTCAGGGGCGAGCGATGGTGGTCGCCCATCCACCTGCAGTGGTACCACCTCCACGTGGTGGAGGATTTGCGGCTCGTGGGAGAGGGGTTGGCCCTCGAGATGACGCCATAGAGGGTGTCAGACAGACCTTCGCCAGGATTCTAGCTGGACTCCCTGAGGATGGTTGGAGAGACCTGGATCAGGATATTTTGGAGGGTTGCTTCGGTGCGCCACCTGAGTGGCGGTCGCTCTTGTTGAGGACAGCGGTGTTTGTGGCAGAGCACAGGGGTGGTGCTCGGGATGTCCCGGCAGAGCCAGCTCAAATGAGGATCCGTCTACGGGGTGACCCAGCGGGGCCAGCGGAGGAGGTGCCAGAGGAGCGCAGAGTTTGAGCTCGCCATGACCCGGTGGGGCTAGCGGAGGAGGAGCCGGAGGAGCCTAGGGATCCTGATGAGTAGATGATATTGTATCTGCCCCCAAATGCTGATGAGCATATGGGGAAGCATTTTTTGTACCATTGATGTATTTTTTTGTATATTGGGTGCTGAGGGCACCTATGACATGTTGACTATCATGATTTATATATATGTGTATATATATTTGGATATATTGTCGTGTATGCACGTGGATGCACATTTTTGTCTCTTGTATATGCCCGTGGAGGCACATGTTATGCACGTGGATGCATTATTTTGTTATTTGTATATGCCCGTGGAGGCACATGTTATGCATGTGGATGCATTTTGTTTATGTATATGCCCGTGGAGGCACATGTTATGCACGTGGATGCACATTTTGGTTATGACATGATGTGATTGGTGTGCCAGTCGAGGACATTGTTGGCCATATGGTTTGCTATACGATTGAGGTGTCTTGGGACATGTGTGAACGAAATGGATTCAAACTGTCTAACCATTTGTTTAGTGCGCAGGAATTTTCTGAAAAGACAGGGATCGCGTACCTGGTAATCATTGTTGAGCTGGGAAACTAGGAGCTGTGAGTCCAAGAAAACGTTGAGGTGACGGATGCTCATATGGAGAGATGCGGCCAGGAGACCGGTCACGGCATCGTACTCAGCTTGGTTATTGGTGGCAGCACCTAAACATACTCCGTCAATGTGAATTAACTCATGTGAAGGGGAGTATATTACCCAAGCTGCGGAGGCGAGATTGGGAGACCAACGGCTTGCACCATCCGCGAAACCGACATAGCAGAGTGGAAGAGGATCCATCTGTGGTCATGCAGAGAAAAACAAATATTTAGGTTTTTGAATTTTTTGTGAGAAAATAAAGTAAGCCTATACTAGAATGGATGGTGGTGCCCATTAGATTTTCTATGGGTAAAATCGTTTAAGGTACAACTCGTTGCGTGGGTTGCGTAGGGGATTGCCTTCTGAATCGGTCAGAATGTATGCCCCCTGCCCGAGGAAAGTGTGTACGATGTAAGGGCCTTGCCACATAGATACAAACTTCCCCTTTCTGGTTTTATCATGAGCTTGATCGTAAGCGAGGACAAGGTCTCCCTCAGAAAAGGTTCTTGGGTGGATGTGTTTGTCATAACTTAGTTTTGATCGTTGTTTGGCTGCTTCCATGTTTTGAATGGCTGTGCGCCGATCTTCATTGGCCTGCTCTAGGAATATTAATCGTTGCTCAATCGGGGAAGTGTCCAGTAGGAGTTCAACGGCGATACGTAAGGATGGAATCTGGCACTCAATAGGGAGGACGGATTCAACACCGTGAACTAAATGGAAACGGGTAAAACCGGTGGTGGTTTTGGTTGAGGTGCGGTAAGCCCATAGTGTCGGGAAAAGCATGTGGTGCCAATTGGATTTGTGTTTGTCTATTGTACGTTGGAGGATGGTCTTCAAAATTTTATTGATCGCTTCGACTTGGCCGTTTCCTTGGGGATAGTAGGCGGAAGAGAAATGGTGTTCAAATTTCAACATGGTTGATAATTCTTTCCAGACGGCATCTTCGAAGTGAGAGCCGTGGTCAGAGACTAGCTGCTTCGGCACTCCGAAACGAGTGATAACATGGTTGAAGAAAAACCGTGCTGCAGTGTCGGCCTTGCAATTGTAAGTCGGCATGGCTTCTGCCCACTTGGTGAAATAATCTACGGCCACAACGATGTGTTTGTGACCGCTGGCTGAGGTGGGGTTGCAGTCAAGGAAGTTGATGGCCCATTTACAGAATGGTCCGACAGTGATGACTGGATGAAGGGGGGCGGGGGGGTTTCTTGCTTTGGGGGCAAAAAGTTGGCAGTTCTGGCAGTGCTTGACTGCGGTGATGCAATCAGTAAATAATGATGGCCAAAAGTAACCTACCTGAATGATCTTCTGGGCGGTGGCCATGCCGAAGAAATGTCCTCCGCAAGCGCCGCTATGACAATCATTGAGGACTTGTTCTGCCTCACTATGGGATAGGCATCGACGTAGGATGGTATCAATGCCGCGTTGATAAAGTACATCCCCTATCAAGAGGTATCGGGGGGCATGGTGTCGTATCCAACGGCGTCCGTCACGATCGATGTGTGGTCAAAATTTTTGCGTGTGGAGGTAAATCAAAATTTCTCCGTACCATGGGTCGTCAGACGAAATGATGAAGATTTGTTCGTCAACCAGATCTGTTTGGATAGCGGGTGATGACGAAGAGGATGGGAGGTCGGTGATGAGGTGAGAAAGCGCGAGGGCTTTGGTGCTTTTAGGAGTTCTGAAAGTAAGGTCATATTCCTGGAGGATAATGACCCATTTAGCAACACGACCTTGTAGGAGCCGCCGGGTTAGGAGATAGACCATAGGGTTGGAATCGGCCACAACCGTGGTATGATTGAGTAGAATGTAGTGTCGCAATTTTTGTACGGAAAAGACTACAGCTAGGGCTAATCTTTCCTCGTATGGGTAACGTAGGGGTGGGCCAGACAAGGTCTGGCTGATGTAATAAATTACATGCTCTTGGTGAGAGGCATCTTCTTGGACCAAAACTCCGGACACAGCATATTCAGATGCCGAGACATAAAGGGTGAAGTCTTGAGAGAAATCCGGTGGGGATATCAAGGGGGCTTGTGTGAGAGCTTTCTTGAGGGCTTCGAACGTCGTTTATGCTTGCTCATCCCAAACAAAGGGTATGTGGGTACGAAGTAAGCGTAAGAATCCATGGAATTTGGTGGCGTAATAAGGAACGAAGCGCCTAAGGAAATTGGACCGCCCTTGTAGACTTTGGAGCTGCTGAAGCGTGCGAGGAGGGGGGAATTCTAAGATGGCTTTGACCTTCAAGGGATCAACAGTAATTCCGTCCTGGGAAACAATGAAACCCAACAACCGTCCAGCCGGAACACAAGACACACACTTGTGTGGGTTCAAGCGGATTTTATATTTGCGACAACGCAGGAAAACTTGCCGGAGGTCGTTAATGTGGTCTGATCGTTTTCGGGAACGGGCTGTAAGGTCATCAAGATAAACTCGCAGGATATGGACCAAGTCGTGAAAGCAATAGGTCATGGCTCGTTGGAAAGTGGCACCAGCATTTTTAAGGCCGAATGGCATGACGCGATAGGCAAAGGTGCACCATGGGGTGGTGAAGGCAGTCTTGTACCGATCCTCCTTACGGATGTGAATCTGGTTGTATCCGGAAAACCCGTCCATGAAAGATAGGACTTCATGGCCCGCACACTCATCAATGAGTTGGTCAATGAATGGCGTGGGGAAATTGTCTTTTGGGAAAGCGTGGTTTAAATCACGGAAATCAGTGAATACTCTAAGGGTGCCTTGATTTTTGTTGACGGGAACGGGGTTCGACACCCAGGTGGTGTATGGAATAGGATAAATGAATCCTGCTTTGCGAAGTTTCTCGACCTCAGCTTTAACAGCGGGGAGTTTGGAAGGATGAATGGGTCGCTGTTTCTGACGAACAGGGGGTACCTCAGGCCATGTATCAATGTGGTTCTCTATAATGGCGGGGTCAAGACCAAGCATTTCGGTATAGGACCAGGCGAAAACATCCTGGAATTCTTGAAAAAGCTTTTTATACCCCTGAGTTTCTGCTTGAGTGCAAGATGCGCCCAGCGAGATGAGCTCAGGTTTCCCTGGTGTTGTGGAAATATTGATTTGTTTAATGGGGGAAATGTTGGACATGTTCCCTTCTTCAAAGGCGTCCGGTGCTGGGATGGGGCTTTTAACAAATCGACCTTAGTGGGTATGAAATCTTTCGATTCGACCGATAGCTGGTTGGATACGGTGGATGTAGATGTTTCCGGGAGGAAATATGAGCGATGATGCATATCATCCCAAGGGTAGTCGGGTGCAGTGAGTGTCTCCAAAATTTGCTCATCAGTATTGAAGTAGTCAGACCATAAATCAAGGGGTTCTGGTTTGAAAGTTGTGGAAATCATATAGATTGTATTGACTTCTTCCGACGAGGATGATGGCGGGGGGTATATCTCCTCGATGAGGGGAGGAGATATCTCTAAATCAACATTGTTTAACTCGTACAATGCTGCTCTATAGTCAGGGAGATCAGAACAATGGTGAGAGTAGTGACCGTAAACGCTGCATATGGCACAAGGATGGTTGGTGCGCAGTGATCTGTCGCGAGGCTGAGGAGGTGGCTCTAGCCTAACTACTGGGATGCTGGTGTCATCATCCAACATATTCATATGTTCCTGGAGTGCCAGTAACTGTGGGCATTGATGAGTGGGATGGCCTATCTCATCGCACAACAAGCATTTAGGAGGAGCTCGAAATACAGGTGGGGGTTTAACTGCCTTAGGAGGTGGTATAGCAGTGTATGGTTGTGGACCTCTGCCCCCAGTGGGCTTGACAAGAGGAGGAGGATTCGTTGACAATGAAGGGATATTGAGACTAGGAATAGGTTTCGTTGACGACGAAGGGATTGTGACACCAGGAGGAGGTTGAGTAGTGGTAACAATAGGTTGTACCGGTTGGAGGATGACATTTGGTGTCAGCGGTGGAACAGGAGGCGTAATATACCACACGGGTAATCCCAATGTTAACCCGAGTAGACTAAGGGTAGCCATAACCGAGGTGCTTACTACACCCGAAGGAGAAAATAGAAAGGGGATAGTGTGGATTGGTGTAACACCGATGTGACTAGGGACCAATGGTGGTTGACTACCGGGTGCCTGTGTATTCTGTGAAAGAGTACAGAGGTTTGCGACGTGGGTCTCCGGTAACAGTGGTGGAATGGCCTGGAATGTAGAGGTCATTGGTGTATCTGAGTAAAGTCCAGGTCCCACAGAAGAAACAAAAGAGGTAGTCACACTAGAAGCGGGTTGTTCAACCATGGGGAGAACATTTTTGAGTGCTGCAGGGGCATTGGGATCATAGTAGGTGAGTTGGTCGATTTTGACCACGCGTCCCTCATGGGGGAACATCATGGTACGAAAAATGGATGAGGCAACCGCTTTCATGGCGTACATGTAACTGCGGCCAAGTAAAAGGTTATAATCGAGTTGGGCATTAATGACCTCTATGTCGATGAGCACAGTTTTCCCACCCAATTGGACGGGGACATTGGGTAGTAGACCTTGAGGTTGAGCTGACCGGCCGTCGTAGGCTCGCAATGCAGTGGTGGATTGTTGGAGAGTAGGGGATCCCAACTTCTACCAAACGAATGTGGACATGACGCATGTAGAGGCACCCTCGTCGATGATACATCGATGGATGACAAGATTCCGAATAGAAATAGAAACTTGGACAGCTATGGTGGAAGGCAGACGTGGTTCGAACTGGTCCAAATCAAAGGTCATCAATTTTGAATCAGTTGGGTCAATCGCCCCAATGGCGGAAAGTAAAGTCTTGCGCTGCGTAGGGAATTTTTTAAGACTTCTAACGCAAACATGGCTGCGGGAGATTGAGCTAAGTCATCTACGATGTTGTAATTTGACGCAGCCCGTGCATTGGGGTTGTTGTTGATACGGCGGAGTGGGAAACGAGGTGCTTTAGAGGCGCCATCGAGTGGAAGCAGTGGTATATGTAACGTCTGATCAGTGGGATGAGCGTTAGTATCCTTATCGGCGGGGGGGGCTTCGGAGGTAGGACCATACTGGTTCCGACGTGTCTGGATGTTGACATCGGCATTGGACATCATCAATAAGTGGTGAGTGCCTGAATCAAACATTGGTTGATCAGGAGCGGCGTAAGTGATTTGTTGTGGTTGCACGTTGCCCTGTGGGGGAGCTAACGGTTGAGTGTTTACCACTCCTTGTGTTGGAAAAGGGTTTTGTAGCACCAAAGGTTGTTGTTGAGGTGGTGGAGGGTTGGGTGGCGGCTAAGGAGCCGCCTGACCTTGACGATGGGCGTTATCTGTCCATAGTTTCCGAGCTCGCTCCAGATGTGGGCAAGCATGGGTATAGTGGCCATAGACCCCGCAAATAGAACAAGGATGGTTTGTTCGTAAATTAGCATTTTTGGCTTGCTTAGGTGGCCGATCAGGATTTTGATGAGCAGGTGCCGCGTTATTATTTTGTGGAGGGTGGGGAGGTTGTGGACCTTGGTTTTGGTGTTGGTTGTTGCCGCGGTTACGTCCTCTTCCACGGTTTGGTTGCCCACCCTGGTTGCGTTGGTTATTCTGGTATTGGGGCTGATGTTGTTGTGCGTACACATGCCCTTGAGCATTGGGGGGATTTTGGGGAGCCGCAGGTGCGGGAGCAGGTTGCGGTGGGTAATATGCAGGTGGAGCTGGCGGTGGTCCAGTTGCCTGTTGGGGTTGTTGGTACCCCTGAGCTATTGGATGTGTTGGATTAACTGGTGCATCTTGCTGTGGGTACTGCATCGGTTGTGGCGGGAACTGTATGGAGTTCTGTGTAGCAGGTTGGTTATAATATGTAGGAGGTACATATGCTGATGGCGCTTACCCATAGCAATGTTGTGGACAAGAGGGTCCACGAATGTGATGTGTCTGGTTTGTTGGAGCGTAAGAAGTTGTTGCTCTGGAACTGGATGTAGCCCTAGAGAGGTCTGGGGCAGGCATGGTGCTCACCATGCTGAAAGGTTTATCTTGCGGTGTGATTTGGCCAATAATGCCATCAGTGGTATGTGATGCCCCCGGTGTGTCACCGCGTGGGGCGTCCGGTATGATTGTGTATAGATAACCCGACTGGGCGTAAATGAGATCAAACTGTTGGGCTTTGAGGATGGCCTCTTCCTCAGACTGAGGTCTTTCGGATGCCACATCCTTCGCAATGAGAGGGAGAAGGGATTTGAGAAACCAATCTAGGAAGATACGGTCGTCTAATTTGATTTTGCAGAGGCTCCGGCATAGATGCCACTCATGAATGTGGTCAGTGATGTGGGTGGCCGTGTTCTGTCTGCAAGACAGTAGGATCTCGACGCCCGTATCATAGCGGATAGGTAACTGAAAGAACTGCAGGAAGGTCGAGGCAAGGGAGGTAAAGGTGGCATGCGTCCCATGGGGCTGCTCGATATACCACTTGGCTGCAGAGCCAGTGAAAGTGCGCTGTAACAGACAGAGGCAGACAGATTTTTCCACTATGGAGTTGGAGGAACACCATAGATGGAAGGACATGATATGGTTCTGGGGGTCCTCACCTGCCTTACCCTCAAACTTAGGGATGTCGGAGGGGAGTTTGGTGGGCATGTGAGGCCACGCAGGATCATGTCTGATAGGGTCATTGGTGAGCCTGGCTAAATCTGGCAAGTTCAGACTTGCCATATACGGTAAGCTAGCAGTTGTAGTGACTGGGACTGGGACATGCCTAGTCATGGTGGTATGGGGTCCAGCAGCACCTAAAGGTATGCTAGGTATTGAAGGTATATGTCCTCCAATAGGTGTGGTCTGGTATGGGCCAGCGCTTCCTAGTGCAACATGGGTTACACTAGGGTTCAGAATAGTGGTGGTGATTCCGGGGATAGGGTTTGTGGAAACCAGATGGGGTGTGACCCCTATGTTGGGCATGCCCATAACAAGTGGTGGCCCTGTGTTGGGAATTCCTAAATGTGGAGTGTTGCCCATATTTGGCATACCCAGGGGGGTAGATGTTGCCATGGATGGCACTGCAGTAGAAGGGTCTGTAGACGTCTCTCATATGGTGCTGGTAAAGAGTGGGTCAAATGGTGTTCCAGACATAATGTTGGGTGGGAATAACGCAGTGGTATTTTCGGATTCTGCCTCAAAATCAGAAGTGAAGTGAGGCGTGTCAGAATTGGATGACTGTCTAGTTGACCGACGATGTGTCGAGTCAAGGGATAAGGCTCGGCGTCGGTGAAGTGGTGAGCCAAGTAGACTGAACTCTGGGAGTTCGCCCTGTAGACGACGAGAGCATCTAAAATTCTCAATGGTGAGAAAATAAGTTTTTGTGGAAAAATCTGTTTAAGTATCAGGTGGTGATATATATATATATATAACTCAAAACCCTAATGCAACCAAGGGTGCAAGAAGGGGAGTGAAAATGAAGGCTCTCAGGCCAAAAAAATCAACCTCCAAAAAGGCACTTATTCTAGCAGCTGTGCTACGATAAGTGGAGGGATGCAACAAATGGTCAGAATACCAACATGCAAACAGCTCCTAGAAAAAATAGGTGTAACTAGACCAAAGGTGGGTTGAATCATGCAAACACCTAACTAAAAGTATTGTGAATCAACAAACGATATCCTCTGCAAGGTGATGAAATCCAAGTCAGACAATATGAGTGTTGAGACAATGGCTAGATATCCCCCTACCGGGAGGGACACCGGGTAATCAATCCTAAAGAAAGGCTACTAGGATACTCCGTTCATGACGCGTCGAGAAAAGGTAAATCTGCCGTTTGGTCCTTTGATCGCAATATCCCAATACAGGGATATCCCGAGAACTGCGAATGGTAGCCCTTCAGTTACTGAATGGATTTCGGTATTCCACTCAGGCTTCCGGAACCATCCTCGCGACTTCAACCCTCCTAGGGGAGAGGCCTTCCCACAAACCGGTTGTGACCGCACCAATAAATACTAAGAGATTTTAGCTCCCTAAATGGACAACTTCTATGTCTCAGATGTAATAATTGAGGGGTGTTATTGGAACACCTATCCCCCCAATACTACCTAGCTACAAAGTTCTTTTAGTGTTCCTCAAGTGAGGTTAAAAGTGTGTTGAAATTAGGGTAAGTTTTAAAGCTCAGTTCAATTAAGTGTTTGAGTGGGTGCACGTGTAGTATTGTAAACTGAACTTGAAAGAAGTAAATGCTTTATAGGAAATTTTCAAAAAATAAAGGATCTTTCAAAAATAAAAAAGCAAATATTTATGACTTCTTTCAATAAATGGAAACTAAATGCTTTGCAAAATTAACTCAAAAACAAAGGATCTTGGGAATCATGAAAGCAAATAATAGACTTCTTTAAAGAAATAAATGGTTTTCTTTTCAAGGAAATTGCTAAGGGCAAGATTTTTAAAGAAGTAAACAGGAAAATTTTTTAACCTAGATAAACTGCAAAATAAGTCTTTCTTTCACTTTCTTGAAAATTTTTAAAAAGACTTCTAGATGTGCATTTAAATAGTAAAAATTTTCTACGGCTGTAAAATATGCAGAATTTAATACTGTAAAAATGTGCTATGTGGGCGGAAAATACAGTAAAAAATAATTTTTTGAATCGGAATGGCCGAATGAAAAAAGTAGCAGTGCGACTTTTTACAGAAAAGTCGCGATGGACCACGCGGGTTTCTGTCGCACAGTCGCGATGGACCGCGTGGGATTTAGGCGCACTATCGTGCTGTGCAGCGTGGAAAATGGTCACGCAGTCGCGATGTGCAGCACGGTAAATGACTACGAAGCCGCGATGTGCAGCGCGGAAACAGGCTAAAAACCGCGAGGCGAAAGCCGTGCACGGAAGCCGAAAAACGAACCCGAAAATTGAGAATTCCGGGTTGTTAATGGCAATAGATGGGGACAAAAACTAGAGCAGCAATGGATCTGCTGTCTAGGATGGCAGATCTATGGATCTAAAGGCTAAAAACTAATAAAAAACTAAAATTAAAAGCAAAATTTGAGATCTATTGTTCAAAGCCAGCGGAGTCGCCAAAAACTGTTGGCCCGGTTTTGCAACCAGGCTTAGTGCTATGGGCACCTGCTAACTAGTAGAAGCAGTTTCAATAGAATTAAACAAGAAACTAATCTAAACTAAACTAATCATGGATCTATGCAAGAATATAAGCAAATAGTGTAATTTAAAAAACAAGAACAAGAAAATATTAAAGAATGAATTTGTATTGAAAAGTGGGGGGCAAGCAAGTGCTTGCGATAATACCTTCAATGGTGAAGGTTGATGTTGAGCAACTCCCAAGATGAGTAGCTCCAAGCTCCAAGAGGTCTCCTTCTCCAAGGTTGCTTACAATGGCCAAAATGCTCAAGGAAGATTTCGGCAGCATGAGGATGAGATAATGGATGGATGTGAAATGAGGAGCCCCTACCACCTTTGTATAGGTTTTGGTGGTGGGGAATACCATTTGTGGTTTTGTGGAAACCAAATGGTATTGACCAACATGGTTTAGGTACTTTTCCCTCCTTTTTCCTTTTTTGAATAAAATTAATATTTTAATTCCCTTTTTAATATTTTTGGGAATTTGGACCCTTTTTGAGGGTTTTTTATGCTTTTCAGGAAAAAATAATCTTTTTTAATGGAAAAAGGGGTGTACTCAGGTCTTTTGGTGACCTTTTGTTGGTTTCAGAGGCTCAGATGGTGGAAAAGTGGACAAATGGGTCATGTGAATCAGGGAATGAGCTAGTGAGCACTTTTTAGGTGTTAACATTACTAGCACAAGGTCTCTAAAGCATTGAAAAGAACAAAGAAGACATTGTTTGGGTATGTTAGACATAACTAGCAAACATGATAATATAGGTATGTTTTTCCAGGTATGTTAGAATCCTACCTTGTGTTAGGATCTTATATAAGTATATTTTTGTATTATTGATAATGATTATTCACAAAGTTATAGGTTTGAGTAATCATGGGTTTATGCATATTATGCTTCTTACTTTGATTGATGATATGACAAACTAGAAAAGTGCTATGGTCAAATAAGGATATGCATGAGTAAAAGAAGTCCTCCCTGAAACCTTGAATACTAACGCTTGTGATAAATTACATCTATATGAAATAATCATGACCATACATGTTTAAGATTATTTAGAATCATAATGTTTTGATCGTATTGAGATTACACTAATGCATGTATGATTATGTATGATATCTTGAAGATGACACAATGATGACACTAGTGCACACTTAAGCATGCATAGTGGTCCAGGATGGATATAACTTCAAAGACAGATAATCCAGGAAGCAAAGATCAAGAGGGAGCACACTCTAGTAGTTCCTGCAAGGAAGCAAAGGTCAAGAGGGAGCACACTCTAGTAGCTCATGCAAGGAATCAAAGATCAAGAGGGAGCACACTCTAGTAGTTCTTGCAAGGAAGCAAAGATTGAGAGGGATTCCACCCAACAACTAAACAAAGATAATTATTTGAATTATCATTTCTTGTATATATGATTACTTAAATTATGTTGTTCAGTCATGTACATACTTATGTTCCTAGATTTAGTATGTATATTATGCATTTTAGAAAAGTTGCATTAATGAACAAGATACTACTAATATAGTAATGGGTAAGTGGCCTATGGTACTTTCCAATACTCCATTGCTACTTATTTAGAATGAAACCTCTTTGCTGACATGTTGGGAGTAGTGCACACTCTTAACAATGTTTTGGTAGAGATGGATGGCATCTAGAAAGTTACAGGATATGGATAAATGTTGTATTGAAGCATTGGCTAAGATAATTGCATGATTGTATGACATATGTCTTTATATGTAAGTTTTGTTCTGAAATCTATGAGATGTTTCTAATCATGCAATTGAACTTGTCTTGTAGGAAAGACCGTATACCATCACTGTCTTGTTACAGGATATGGATAAATGTTGTATTGAAGCATTGGCTAAGATAATTGCATGACTGTATGACATATGTCTTTATATGTAAGTTTTGTTATGAAATCTATGAGATGTTTCTAATCATGCAATTGAACTTGTCTTGTAGGAAAGACCGTATACCATCACTGTCTTGTTACAGGATATGGATAAATGTTGTATTGAAGCATTGGCTAAGATAATTGCATGACTGTATGACATATGTATTTATATGTAAGTTTTGTTCTGAAATCTATGAGATGTTTCTAATCATGCAATTGAACTTGTCTTGTAGGAAAGATCGTGTACCATCACCTACAAGAGAGACTTGTTTCGAAGAACAAGTGACGAAGACTCGACAACGACATTTGTTCCAACGATGAAGTTCAAGAAAACTACCTATTGAATATATTGAAGAATATAAAGTTCCCAGGATCAGGGATACAATAATGGAAAAATGCCATGATTGAGGAATACTAGTCGATCATGAAGAATGATGTCTGGGATGTGGTCCCGAGACCGAAAGGGAAGTCTGTTTTGACTTCCAAGTGGATATATAAGATCAAGCATGCTACAGATGGTAGCATAGAGAAATACAAGGAAAGGTTTGTGGCTCGTGGATTCTCCCAGAAGGAAGGGATAGATTATGAAGAAACTTTTGCACCTGTAGCCAGATACACTTCCATCATAACAATACTTTCTCTAGCCGCAGTGATGAAGTGGAAGATACACCAGATGGATGTCAAGGCAACTTTCTTGAATGGTGTAGTCGAAGAGGAAGTGTATGTGGAGCAGCCACTCAGATTTGAGACACATGACAAGGAGTCATATGCCTTTTACAACGAACACTCACTGGCGCTGCAACCAATTGGTATATTGACCAGCCATATGGGAAGCACTCCACTTTTACATCCCTCGCTTCGAATTTCCTATAGTTCTTCCAGTTACCAATCCATTATGACACTAGTGTTGAGATTTTACTATCTTGCAGACAAAATACGACCACCCATATCATAGATCATATCCATGAATGGCGTAGTTGTTGCAGTTTGTGCAAGATCAAGTTAGATGACCGTATCTTTTTAGATTGGTTTTTGAAATATCTCATACCAGTTATCGCAAAGGATGTGGCATCCGAACAGCCCCAAACCGAAGAAGAAGCCATACTTAAAGTCCAATAGTTTGACCTTATCTACGCACAACCAGGATATCTTTACACCATTTTACATGATGCTCCTCATGGTGATTCCTCTTGGAAGGACGCACTAGGGGCATCCCACATTGTTGATGGCATCATTGGACACGCTGCATCTACCAGCCAGCCATATGACCATATGCCTCCCGCCCCCACCCCTGCTTATAATCCTACGCCTAGTTCTACGCCTCTCTCCATGAGTAGTGGTCCTGACCTTTTGCGCACCATGACCCATTATGGAGAAACACCTTCGTATGTTTCCCTGGCCCAAGATCCTCATATACATGGACCTTCTTGTCTGGCACATTGCTACGGTCATACCCCACCAGCATACGCCCACCTGCCGCACCACCTGCCTACTACCATCCACCAGCTGCACCCGCACAACCTCAAACCCCTTCCACTTATTATCCACCATTGGCTACCCCAGCACCCTCCCAACCACAAAATTATCTCGTTCCCCAAGGGAAACTAAGGATACATTACTTTTGTTCCTTCTTGAACTGGATCTTCATGATGTATCTTCTTATGTACTTCTTCAAACTTGTCATGCATGTCGTATCCTTGATACACATCTTCATAATGAATGCACTTCCAGACATACTCCAAAGTTGTATATAGGTATGTCACCTTCACCATATGTGCATATATTTCTGGTGTTCATGTTCTTCTTCATCTTGTGCATATACTGCTTCAAAGTGGCTTCCATGTACTTCTTCATACTTCTGCAGGAATGATGTATCCACTTTGACATTAGTTGATATCGATGACTCAAACTAAATCAGTTGTCATCCTCTTTGACACTAGTTGATAGTCAAACACTTGACATTATCTTTAGTTGACAACAATGACAACCAATGCTCAACAATCAGATCAACAATGGTATTCTTTTTCTCAACAATTGATACCTCGGCAATATTCTTCTCAACAGCTTGTTTCTCAATATCTTTATGCTCAACAATATGTAGTCTACGGACCTGTTGTTCAAGACTCTGTTTGCAATCCTGCAATCCCTTAATAGTCTCATCTCGCTCAGCCCACTGCAACAATAAAGCATCATAGTATTATTTTAAGGTTTACTATTCATCAAACAATCGATTATTACCTTCTTGAAGAGGGGCAGCTTCTTCATCAAGCTCATAAATAGAGGCTTGCAAGTGGGAAGACTCATTAGCTAGATGGGTATTCTCTACTTCCATCCTGCAAATTTTCATCTACAATACATCAATATCTTCATGAGAGAGATATTTCACCTCTTCTTCCATATCGTTGACGAAATCCCACTTATCACCAAATTGGTCTACCAAATTTTGGAAAAATGGATTTTATGGTATTTTCTAGCACAAAAAATCTATCAATATTTCTCATCAATTTGGTGCAAGATAGTAGTTTGAAACAATGTAGCCTCATCTTCAAGCCGAGTATGAGTTATTTCTAAATGTTTCTACAATCCTTCATTTCTTATCTGCAATTATTCAACCAGAGTCTATAAGGATTCTACTTCTTGATGAACTTTATTATGGCATTCTTGTAAAGCAATAACTTTCTATTCTCGAACCACTTGTAATTTATGCAAAATTAATCTTCATTTGCATCGAAGGAACCCATGGTTAGATATGATTCATACCGATTCACAATGAGAGCACAAATTATCTCAACCACCCAACAATGAGAGACAATTAATATGGATCAGGAAAAAAATATATAGCGTAATCAAGCATACAAATGGTAAAATAATACCCCATAAAACATATCGATCATAAGCAATAGTTCACGTTTAAGCATTGAAACAATCGTTTACTAAACAATACTAGTATGTTGTCCACTATTGGTTGATATCTTCACTCGATTGATAACCAATTGAAAATCTTCAGTACATTTGTTGACTATAGTGCAGGGTAAATTGCAGGTCAATCGTTCAAGGCATAAGTCAACACGAATATTCATCCCATATTTAAAGTCAATAGTCAACCAATTACTTAAATAGGTAGGTCGATGTTTTTAGGTTGAATGCAAAGCATCCCTTGAATCAAATCTTATATTAGTGATGATAATTAATATACAAGTCAACTAAAAATAAAGTATTTAGTCAGTCACCACACAACATGAGAAGTCGCAAGTCACTATTCACTTAGTCGACAGTCAAATCAATGCTATCGACAGTTTTGGCCAGTATGCCTGAGTTTCAACAAACCTCAGTCGATGTCCCATCAATAGTCCTAGCCAGAAAATGGAGGTCCATACATCAATGGATAAAATTAGTCTCTAATCGGAGAGAAGTATGGTTATTTTACTTCACATTTCAACAATGCAGTCAAAACCCCCAATCTGATGGGTCATAGTCAAAAATTCTATCAAAAGAAAAGGAAACTCAATCAAAATATTCGACAACAAATATCCTTTAGTCAAATTCTCTAGTCAAAGTAATGCTTCAGTCGATTCACCCAATCAATGAATTCTGATCTGTAGCAAATAAATGGTGCAACAACTCATTCGGTGCCCTTTAATCAACAGACTTTAGGAAATCCAAGGTTTATGTGCATTTCTTGGTCACAAGCTTGCCAAAACAAAACTTCTAACAGATCACTAGTCTGATATTTTCTCCAAGCTGATAGTCTCCAAGATTGCACAAATTGAGATTCAATGTATGGAATCACAAATGCACATTATAACCCCAATAAATGGCCATAAATAACCAAACCATGGAAAATATATGTTTATGGAACCATTAGTGGAACTCTCTTTCTACAAAACCCAGGTCACGATCACCATCCAGATCTGATACAATGTTAGGATAGGAAAATAACGGCAGAAGAGAAAGATATTTCCAGTAAGAGTGGTGGTGTCTAAAGAAACCATTTGGATTTAAGCATAATGATCAAGCTCCATAAGAGCACAATGAACCAAAGTGATAGACCAATCCATAAGGACCATCTATAAATAGATTTGGATATGGACCAAACCAACAACAAGTGCACCACATTGGTTGCAACCGTCCATAAAAAGTGGATATGAGATCCTAAAGTGGACATAAGCTGTTAAGGTTAGGGTGTTATGGACCACAGGTTCAAAAAAATGAAATTTCACCAAACATTGGGAGGAAATTTGTAACGACCTTAAGTAGGAGGATTGTTGGGGTTCCCCAGACCACTTAGAGTCCGACCCTTTGGTTGGTGGCATGACTAAAAATGGGAAAGTTTTGGTGTGGCACACTTAGATTATATCGTCAGCTAGTTGGCTTGAGTGCGGCCAACAAGGAACGTGCATGCCCATGGGCACACTTAAAGCGATGTGATGGTTGAGAAAGCACCATGTGGAGGTGGGAGTTTGCGAAAGACGAGTGTGGGCACATTAACAAGAAAAACAACCAAGTATGGGCATGCCAACAGAAGTGCACCCAAGGTGTGTGCGGGTCAGTAGAAAGTGCGCCCAAGATGGGTGCAGGCGTCGGTTAGCAGGCGCCCAAGTGACTTTCACTCCATGTTATACTTGCGGATGGTCGGCTTGGTGAGTGCATGCCAAGGGGCACTTCGGTTGCAAATGCAAGTGTAAATATAGCGCACGTATGGGAGGAAAGTGAACCAAGGAAGTTAAGGAAAGTTTGGATTTGAGAAGATTCGCAATGTTTTGGGTCTGCAACAGGAACAGAAGCATGCCCCTCCTCTGGTGGCACCGAACGAGGGCACACTTTTCTTTGGAAGTAGCATGCAAGGAAGGTTTATGGGGTTTCTCTTTGCGATGGATGTGGCAGATCTGCAGTTCAGAGAGAGACACACGCCAGGCTTTGTTGGAGGCATCTTTAACTTAGTCTAGCCTCACGATGAGGTGCTCTTTGTGGAGTCTAAGTGTTATCTAAACACTTGGACGTGTGGCAGACTTAGATGCGGAGGCAGTGGTACGACTTGGGAAGAAAGTGAACCTGCGAGCAAGCAGCCTCATGGTGGAGCTTGCGGATGAAGTTGCAATGGACAACAGACTATTGGGACTCTCTAGGGCATGGTGGGATAATAGAGAGTTGCTCCTAGTTGGCTGGCATGGTTGCGATGGAAAAAATATTGTTGAGATGATGGTGCAGTCACGATGGACAGTGACTTGGGTCGAGATGGTTGGTTAGGCTACAATGGATGATAGTAATCCAGGAGATGTACAACAGAGTACGACATAGATGCAAAGCATAGTGCAGATGTGAACTGTGGTGGATACTGTTAGCACCATTTTTGGGCTAAGCTCGATCCCAACACCAAGAAAATTTACATGTCAAAATTATACACCTGCCATATCAACATTCAAGTCAAGTTAGTAAGCAAGCAAAGTTTCGCAAAGATAAAGGCTGGGCCTAAATGGTTTTTGATGTGAAGCAATGGTGTTAACTTCTAGATAAAATCAACCGCCAGAACTGGAGAAGAAGGAGATCCACGGCTCATAAAAGGTTCACATGCAAGGAGAATCCAAATTCCAAAATCAACAAAGTTTACATGCCCGTGGATTAGTCGAATTTTATGAAAATGATTGTTTTAGTCATCATTTTCAAGCAATTGTTTCCGCCAAACCAAGATGAATTTTGAGAAACCGAGAGAGGGGTTTCTTCATAACGGGCCCATATACAATAACCTCTCTCATTTTTTACACAGGTATCATGGTTTGGGATAATAGAAGAGATATTCACAAGGTATTTTTCCATCATTTCAGTTTACTGCCTAAGTCATCAACTTCAAAGGCAGATTCTGATGAGCTCGAGGAGAATCTGAGAGAATGAAGACATGGGTTTTGTGGGGCACATGCCCAATTTCAAAAACCTCTCTCATAATTTACACGGTTGTCACCATTTGAGATATACAGATGGGGATTTGAATCCTAGTTTTCAGCCGTCTGCATCCGGAAATGAAGAACTCGATTGTAACAAATTCCTTGAAAGCAGGAAGTCTGTTAGCCAGATGTCATTATGTTTGTAACCACTTTCTATTTCTAGAGGCTAGGTTAGAATAATTCGAGCTTGAAAGATGAGGGTAGCCTCTCCTATATATTCATATGTAATAGACAGAGCTAGGGGTTCGATTTTCAGTTGGGGGATTTTCAAGAGCAGAGAGGCTCTTCATTACAAATGATTTTCATTTTCAGTATATGAATAAATTTGCAGAGATGGAATGCTGAGAGGTTTCCATGGCTGAGATTCTTGTTCCATCACTTTCTTCAGTAAGTGATCTTCTATGTGATTGTTTTTCCTAGTTTAACACTCCAATTTGTGTTGCTTTCATGTTTGAACATCAATGTTGTGGACTAGAATTCATCTTGCATGCTCTAGGTTCATTGTTCAAGCATTTTCAAAACATTTTCTTCTAAAGTCTTGCAGACCTCACCCAAGCTAGGTGCTCTGCTTGATGGGATGCCTTCATTGTCCTCTAATCAACCTACAAAATCCTCAAGACTGAAGAAATGGTGTCTACCCTGCCTTTGTCCATGATCCCTTCAAGCCCCTACCTCTAGGAACCTAACTCAGGCCTGATTATTGACTCCATTGCCCAATGGTCTCCTTCATGATTGTCTTACCAAAACTTTAAAAACAAATTGCCCTATCAGAAATCTGACCTTCTGAGTGTCATTAACAAAATATCTTGAGTGAGAAAGCTTTACAAATAGTGAGAGATCCCTCTCTGATTGTATTATGTCAGAAATACATTCTGATGGGTAATTTTGAGTGCTAACATATTGGCGTCGTTGCCAGGGAGCGAAAGTTGCATTGTCCCTGGGCAAAACGACAAAGGTTTCAAATCTGATTACTGATGGTGGATAGCAGTCAGACATCAAGAAAGTTGTGTACTATTCACCTGGCGACTCCACTCATGATTCAATCAAATTTGTAGGCTTCACTGGAGAGCGAGCCCAGTTGACAGAAACATGGAAGAATTAAGATCCAGGTATCAAAGTGTACATACCTCCTGTACATACTCCTTTACCTACTACATCTCACCAGAGATATAGTCCTTTAAAGTTGCCCCTTATTCTTCATGAATATCCTCCAAAATACCATAGATACCTCCCTATTTTTGATGGCGAAGATGGAAGTCTTATAGCTGAGAAACATCTTCAAGGTTTTGAGCATTTTTTGGACCTTTTCAAAATAGAGCATGATGATGTTTGTATGAGAGATTTTTCCCATATTTCCAAGGAGATGTTAAGAAATGGTTTAAGCACTTGCAACCTAAATCCATTGATACATGGGAAGAGTTTTATGATGTCTTTTTGAAGTTTTAGGGTAAGAGAAGGTCATTGGACCAAGTTCTTTCAAAGTTTGATTCCATAAAAAAACAAGAAGGTGAAACCATGTCTAGTTTTAATAGGAGGTTTGCAAGCTTTTATTATAACATGCAAAAGGAAATTCAGCCTCTAGAAAATGCTGCTAAATTGTATTATGCATCTACATTTCCTCCTGAATTGTCTTTTCTTCTTTTGTAGAGAAAGCCAGTTACATTGCAGCATATGTTTATTGATTCATTGGAGGTTGAAGACAATCTTAGGATGTCTGGAAAAGTTTCAAACCAATATAGTGATAATAGAATTGAAGAAGAATTAGAGTTTGAAGAGAGATATGAACAAAAATAATTCACTTTGCATTCCAATCCTTTTCATGGTGAACAAAAAGATGATCAACCCAATGATGTACAAGAAGAGGGTAATACTAATTTATTTTATGTAGGTTGCAATCAGCCTGTTGAAAATTCTATTATGGAAGGTTTTAAAGAAGATTCCAGTCCACCTATATATGATGAATACAAGGGTGAATATCGTGATAATGTACATAAACAACCAGCAAATTTTTTTGCAAATTCTGGGACAACTAGTGAAGAAAATTTGATTGAAATTCATGATCAAATTGCTGGAAACATAATGGATAATAAGCAGGCTAAATGTGATTGTTTGCCATTATGTTTTTCCTCATTTGAGATATTGAAACAAAGAATTAAAATTTCTAATCAAAAACAGAAATTTGAAGAAATGGAGAATTTCATAAACCTTTTTGAAATTGATGATAAAAAAGAAGAGAAATCGTGCAATCAGTCCCAACATTTCGAAAGAACAGAAGTTTGCAGTGAGGAAGTGAAGCACCAAGAATAAAATCAAGGTTCTTTTTCAAATTCAGAATTTTTGTGTCAAGAAGAATTTGTCCCGCTTGAGTTTATTGAAGAAAATAACAATATTTCTGTTGAATTACATAAAGAGGATCGAGTTTTAAATTCTGAAATTTTGAATGAAGTTGCTGAGATCAGTTTGAAAGTGTGCAAGAGGAGTTACATTTTGAGCAGCCTAATCATGGCAAGTAAATAACAAATTTTTTTGAAGGATATCATGCTTTTTATGACCCGGTAGCTGAATACATGGATAGAGTTTTCAGTCAGAATGGTTAATTGTGTGATTGCAGCAAAGGTGTAACGTCCCCTTCTCCCTTGAACAACAGGGAAGGAAACATTAACAACCTACCGGGCTTTTGATAAACTTAGCCCCAATAATTTTTGCACATAAATAACTAACATTTAAAACTTCTATATGCAGATTCGATTCAATATAAACACAGCGGAATTAAACAATACATCTGCACACAGTTTCATCATGCATTCAACATATAAACAACAGTCATTAATTAAAATGCTTGCAAGGCATAGAATTAACATCAAGAATACTTATCTCGAATTATAATGGCCCAAACGACTGGCTACGTGAGAGCAACGTTCCACCCAACCATAGATCTCTATCCAGCCTGTATTCTTTCAGCTGATAGATCACCCCCGAGCTGGGCTGTGTATCCACTAAGGAGGGACTAGATGGCTCCCTCACAGTAAGGGTTTCACTCAAACAGCCATGCTAAGCCAACACACGGTTGGGTTTCTCAAGCATGCAATAGGAGATGGAGGAGGATGCTAGTCCACTGAGCTCCAACCCAGAGCCACATACCCTTCAAACTAGACTCAGCAATCCCATCCTCTATTCACACATCCACAATCGGATTTCTCACAGCTTCGTTCAGCAAATAACCCAAATCCGTCACTCGTTTTCTGAGCTGCAAAAACTGGGTTTTCCCATGGCTTTTGGTGTAGCTATTACTCCCAAATTCGCCCCAAGGTTCCTACCAATGGATCCCCCATTGGATTTCTCTGTCCAATACCAAAACGGGACGTTTTTGGCTTCCCAAAACGTGGGTTTCCTTCAAGTCGCGATTTCTGGTTTTCTCATTGCTGGGAGCTCGTTTTTGGTTGGGCCAATATGTCCCATACTTCCACAATGGAATGGGGATAAGGATGGAGCAACCCCCAAGATGTAGAGTGACTTGTGGGACAAGTCAAAAGAGCCCATACCTTCCCATACGAATTTCAGGGCTGCCCATGCTCCATCAAAGTCATTGACTTAATTCTTCAACCATTCTCTTACAACAGGAATAAATGTCATCTAGAAAGGTCAAATGGGTTCTCATAAAGACATATGGCAACCTATGGTTTACTCCCATAACCCCCTCACCACTCCCTAGTGGATACACGTGGCCCCTTCTCATTCGTTGCTTCCATAGCCAGTCTTGGATTTTTATATTGCCTGATGTTTATTTACATCCTATTACAATTTCCATGGCTTAAGAGCACATGGTATCAAATATCAAATACTTGCCCTTTAAATAAAATTCGGCTTTCACTAGCGGGGCCTTGGCCTTGAGCTCCACGCTAGGAAAACATACATCACATGTACACTGATTTACATTAAAGGCTCATATATCCTAAGGGTCGAATTGGGGGTATTACAAAAGGTCAAGAATATTATCATACATTTTTGCCAGTATGTTCTTTTGTTCTAATTTTGATTAAGAATGATGAGGAAGCTCAATCATCTGATCAGTTACTTGGCTGGCTTCAATGGGAGTCATAGTTTACGTGACTGGGTGATTGTGCTCAGTAAAATAAAATAGGTAGGAGTGTGCGAATAAGCTCGGCATGGCAAGCATCTTTTCAACATTTTCAGTTTGGTTTCAGTAGAGCAATTCAGTTTTCAGTTTCAAGTTTCAGTTCAACAAATTTTAGTGTGTTTTTCAGTTGATGGTTACATAGCAGGGCAGTGTCAAGGCTTTGCGAGCTTGGTAATGCATGAAATTTTGCAGCGGTTTTGACAAGTAAAAAAGAGTAAAAGGACTTTGAGAAAAAGGGAAAAAGGTTTTTATAATTGGTGAAAAAATTGGTTCTATAAGGCAATGTTGGCTTTATATATTTGGGCCAAAGTTTTATTTTTTATGAAAACAAAAGTTTTAATTTTTATGAAAAAAGAGTAAAAGGACTTTGAGAAAAAGGGAAAAAGGTTTTTATAATTGGTGAAAAAATTGGTTCTATAAGGCAATGTTGGCTTTATATATTTGGGCCAAAGTTTTATTTTTTATGAAAACAAAGGTTTTAATTTTTATGAAAAAAAAAAAGGATATTCGGCTAAGCCCAAGCTCAACACCGAGATCCTTTGCGCCATTGTCCAAATCAAAGTGCAAGCGACCAAATGCCAAGTTGAAAGAGGGGCCACCATGCACACCATCAAATTCCAAGCGCCAAGTTCACGCAAGAGTATTACTTTCCTTGTTTCTTGCTATACATTGAAGGGTGTAGTGTATATAAATAACAAGGGGACTCATTTCCTTTTGCATGTGGGTTTATTCCCAGGAGTTAAAAAATGAAAAACACAAACCTTGGGATGCCAGTTGTTCCATTGCATGCATTTTTATGTCAAGTGAAAACGCACACCTCCATTTGGAACGTCGGGTGCCTCCTTGAATATGCTATGTTGCTATGCTGGTGAGTGAAAAGAGGGATTTTTCCATGGATTGATCAGGTTGCACCGATGCTGCCTCCTCTTCTTAAATTTTATTTCCATGAAGAAGTTTGAAAAGCTGATGTTTCAACAATGCCAGAGCTTTCGCAATCTGCCAAATTGGTCGTTGAGAAGGGACTGGCTAATGGACGGGATTAGAACTATGTTAAACAACTGTCAGATTATATCATACCTACATTGGTTAAGGCTTTGCATAAGGGACTTGAAACTAAAATATGTTCAAGCATCCTGGATGCATTGAATGAATGCATATAGATATCATATATCTTGATTGATCAAATCCAAGTAAAGTCTAAGTGGATGAACTTAAACAAGTTATTACAGCAAGTGCAACTAGAAAGAAGGAGCAGATAGAATGGACGACGACAAAATATTTCGATGCAGGGGAAAGGGAAATACTTCAAGAGGAGAATGAACATGAAGAAGAAGTTTTTTATCAAGTTGGTGAATGCATAGGAACTCTCATTAAGACATTCAAGTATGCATTCTTACCATTCTTTGATGAGCTCTCATCTTACATAACACTTGCGTTGGGGAAAGATAAAGCAACAGGAAAGGGATGAATTGCAGTACGTATTTTTTATGATGTAGCTGAACAATGTCGAATGAATGCGTATTTGATGTTTTCAGGGGTAAGGATTCAACAAGGTCATTGTGCTTCAGTTCAAGTACATGCTCATAAACAGTCTTAAACCTGGATGCCTATAGCATATCGCATTCTTTTGTTTGCAAGCATTTCTATACAATATGGAGGCTTTCCTTAAATCTGTTCCACGGAGAATTGAAGCGGGAGGCTTTCATTACCTCACTTTCCCTTTACTCCCTTGACAAAAAATTGGGAAGTTGGTCGATGTTTTGTTGGACAGAGATGACTTGCGGTGGCCAGATGCGAGGAGAACGCTCAGAGGAGTTAAGCTTCTCAGGTTGTTCGCCCATGGAAGCATATATGTTTTGGAGGGCATCGCTACCCCTATTGCCAGGGCTAATTTCAACAATGTTTATCTGATCTGGGACCTTATGAGCACCGACTTCCACCAGATTATCAAACTTTTTCGGGTCTTCATCGAGGACCCTCGCAAGTACTCCCTCTATCAGATGTTGTGAGACGTGGAATATCTGCATTCTGTCAAATGTTGTGTATGGATTTGAAGGCCAGGCTTGTAGCAAGCCTTTGAAATTACAGACTCGTGATGTATAGCTAAGATGCAAAAATGGGAGAACCAACCATCAGATCTAGACAAGAAAACAATCTACAGTCAATAGTCACTTTGCAAATTGAACTTGCAAGGGAAAACAAACTTTTCAAAATCTGCTAAAAGTGGGTAGGGGCATCACGTTTCAATGGCCATGATCCGGGCGTGAAATTGATCCATGGCGGTGATCCACTTCGCCGAAATAACATGCGTTGGAAAACCTAATTTCCATATCTGTGAAGCTAGGTATATACCACGCCTTGGATGGTCAAGATGAAGATCGAGACATGTGCAGGAATAAACGGGGAGCAAAAACCCTGATTGTTGTTTCCTTCATTTCGTAGAGTATTATGCATGGAGTAAACCATGAGAAAACCCACCACGAATTGATCGGAATCCTCCATCTTAGAATCTACTTCATGGGGCCATTAAAGAGTGTAGAGATAACGTAGTAATGTTTCCTTCACTTTCTATGTATTCGAGGCTAGCTAAGCTAGCTAGTGTTGCAGCTTGTCGCATTCTTAATCTGCTTGGAATAAAATTGCACATAGTGTTTGAGTGGAGCTACGACCAACTTGAGCCCGTGGAGAATCCTACTGGTGCATGAATATTTCTCCCTTAGAGTTGCAAGTTGTGATCTCCTCCAATTGGCAACTGCACCCAGAAGCAGTTGCCCCCACATCAATTAAAGAGCTATGACCTCCTATGACCTAGTGATTATCGTTGCTACATATGGATCTGCCAACATGGAGCACAACTAAAGCTTGAGGCTATTGTGACCAAAGGGATGGTGCATTGAGAAAATGATTCCTCTCTATCTGAGAAAAATTGCTTTTGCACATGTTCTGGTCGAGGATAATGTTTCATTTTAATTGTTGAATGACTATGGTGCAACATAATGAAAGGGACTACTTCAGTTACAGTTTGAGTTCAGTTGCAGAATCAGAAAAGGTTACAGGTCACAGGTCACAAGTTAGTTTATAGGTTTCAATTTGAAGTTGTGAGCAGCCCAATGGACAAGCACTGGTCTACGGGGTTCATTGCTACCTTGCAGGGAGGATAGCATCCCCAATTAGAGGCAGTTGTTAGCACCATTTTTAGGCCAAGCTCGATCCCAACACCAAGAAACTTTACATGTCAAAATTATACACCTGCCATATCAACATTCAAGTCAAGTTGGTAAGCAAGCAAAGTTTCACAAAGATAAAGGCTGGGTCTAAATGGTTTTTGATGTGAAGCAATGGTGTTAACTTTCGGATAAAATCAACTGCCAGATCTAGAGAAGAAGGATATCCACAGCTCATAAAAGGTTCACATGCAAGGAGAAGCCAAATTCCAAAATCAACAAAGTTTACATGCACGTGGGTAAGTCGAATTTTATGAAAATGATTGTTTTAGTCATCATTTTCAAGCAACTGTTTCCGCCAAACCAAGATGAATTTTGAGAAACCGAGAGAGGTTTTTCTTCAAAACGGGCCCATGTACAATAAACTCTCTCAGGTTTTACACAAGTATCATGGTTTGGGATAATAGAAGATATCTTCACAGGGTATTTTTCCATAATTTTAGTTTACTGCCCGAGTCATCAACTTCAAAGGCAGATTCCGATGAGCTGGAGGAGAATCTGAGAGAATGAATACATGGGTTTTGTGGGGCACATTCCCAATTACAAAAACCTCTCTCATAATTTACATAGCTTTCACCATTTGAAATATACAGTTGGGGATTTGAATCCTATTTTTCAGTCGTTCACCTCCGGAAATGAAGAACTCGGTTGTAACAAATTCCTTGAAAGCAGGAAGTCTGTTAGCCAGATGTCATTATGTTTGTAACCACTTTTTGTTTCTAGAGGATAGGTTAGAATAATTCGAGCTTGAAATATGAGGGTAGCCTCTTCTATATATTCATATGTAATAAACAGAGCTAGGGGTTCGATTTTCAGTTGGGGGATTTTCAAGAGCAGAGAGGCTCTTCATTGCAAATGATTTTCATTTTCAACATATGAATAAAGTTGCAGAGATGGAATGCTGAGAGGTTTCCATGGCTGAGATTCTTGTGCCATCACTTTCGTCAGTAAGTGATCTTCTATGTGATTGTTTTTCCTAGTTTAACACTCCATTTTGTGTTGCTTTCATGTTTGAACAACAGTGTTGTGGACTAGAATTCATCTTGCATGCTCTAGGTTCATTGTCCAAGCATTTTCAAAAAAAATTCTTCTAAAGTCTTGCAGAACTCACCCAAGCTAGGTGCTCTACTTGATGGGTTGTCTTCCTTGTCCTCTAATCAACTTGCAAAAGACTCAAGACTGAAGAAATGGTGTCTACTTTGCCTCTGTCCATGATCCCTTCAAGCCCTTACCTCTAGCAACCTAACTCAGACCTAATTATTGACTCCATTGCCCAATGGTCTCCTTCATGATTGTCTTACCAAAACTTTAAAAACAAATTGCCCTATCAGAAATTTGACCTTCTAAGTGTCATTGATAGAATATCTTGAGTGAGAAAGCTTTGCAAATAGTCAGAGATCCCTCTCTGATTGTATTAGGTCAGAAATACAGTCTGAAGTGGTTTTGTGGTTTCCTTGAAGTGACTTTTTTCGACAACCTTAAGGGTCATTTTGAGTGCTAACAGATACTACAGTAAATCCTAGACAGTAGAAAAGTACTTGCCATTTGATGTTGTATCTTGAGTTGCTGAGTAGGGTATTCTCACGGATGAGGTGCCAAGGTGTGGTATCCCTCCGTTGTTGTATGTAAAGTCTCTTGTAACCATTATATAATAAAAGGGTGTTAGGAACATTCTGAGTTTGGGGTTCCACCCTCATATGTGTCGGTCTCTTGTTCTTGTATTTGTCTAAGTGTTTAAGTGTTAATTGTTGGCATGCACTTCAGTAGAAAATTGCCTAAGTACATAACTGTGTTAGAGATAAAGTGTGAGGTTTTGTGGTTTAGGCCTAGTATGTTGGACACCTACTGAGATGGTCTCACCCTCGGAACGGATCAGGTCAGTGCCGCATGGGCCACCTGTAATACTCCCATTTTGACCCTTAGGATATTTTATCTATAATTTAAATATTGTATGCATGTTATGTATGATTCCTAGCATGGAGCTCAAGGCCAAGGCCCCGCTAGTGAACGATTAGACTTGAAGAGGAAAGTAGTTGGTATTATGCTGTGAAGAACCTGCAACAATTAATTAATGAGAATACACAAGATATCAGAAATAACAGAACACAAAATCGCTTTTATTTATCACAGGCCACTTCGAGGGGGGAACCTCCTTTGAGCAAGCTCAATACAAATAACTTCACGATACCTTCATTGGTCTCAACACAAACTTATATACTAAGTCTAGGCACCAATACCATGGGTCAATACCATGTGTCAATACAAACCATGGGCCAATACAAACTATGGATCAACAATTACTACAGGATGACTTACAAAGAATATGCGTCCAACAACAATAATACAAACTATGGATCGACAAATACTACGGGATGACTTACAAAGCATATGCGTCCAACAACAATATACTAACAAAGTAAATAGAAGGGTTGACATGGGTTCCTAACATCCCCTCTCCCTTAGAAAAAGCTTTGTCCTCAAAGCTTTAGATGTGGAAATTGATGCAGAATCTAAAGGAGTGGTTCCCCTGTAGCATCCTCGGGTTGCATTCCGAACCACTAACGCCTTTTGAGTTTCAGGGAGGGTTTCTTGGAAGGATGTAGATGAAGAATAACCATATCAGCTGCGTGAAAAGTGCGCTCAGAATGGTTCTAATCAGCTTTTTGTTTCAGTCGAATTCTTGCCATGTGAAGATTGTCCTGCAGAATGAAAAGAATCTGATCACAGTTTCGAAGAACCGAGTCAATTTCCTGAACTGGGGAGCTGCTGAGGGTGTATGGGAGAAGAACTGGCAGTTCCTGTCCATAGACTACTTCATATAGTGTCCTTTTAGATGTGGTATTGTACCACTGGAGCACTTCTAGGAAATCCATAGAAATAGTTGTCCAAATCTGTGTAGGGATGGGAAAGGATTCGAGCAGTCCCGAAAGGAGTGTCGTTTCACCCTTGTTGACTTGGAAAGTATCATAGTCAACCCCCATCTGTTGAATTGTCATTTTTAGTCCCTGCCAAAAGAAGTTACATTGTTCCCAGTCATACGTTTTGAGGAACCCAGAGTGCCCTGTCGATGAAGAAGCATGGAGTTCATAGAAGAGAAAGCCCTGTTGAACAGATTGCAACCAATTTGGAACAAGCAGAGAAATAGCTGTAAGAGGAACTGGGTCATCAAATGTGTGAGAAGGAGCATCTGCCACCATATTGTCCTTACCCTTCTTGTAAGTGATCGCATAGGCATAACCCATGAGTTGGATAACCCATTTCAGGTGTGTTGAGGAGCAGACCAGTTGTTCCAGGAAATTTTCCAAACTCTGGATATCAGTCTTGATGCAAAACTGATTCCCTAATAGATATGGCTTCCACTTCTGTACTACATGCAAAATAGCCAGCATTTCCTGCTGATATGTAGATGCGGCTAAAGTATTACCAGAAAGGTCTCTTGAAGGCGACAAGCCCACTGGTTCAGCAAAGACACCTGCATATCTATCCAAGGAAGTAGGAAAGACCATTGATGGGTGCATCTGAATGGAATGGAGTTGAGCGATGACACCATGTGAATTCTTCTTAAGGATCTTTTCCAAGTGATGTGAACCGATGATGCAAAGAGACCCTTGTTGTAATTCCGTAAATTTTTGTTGTTTCCCATTGACTGAAAACTGAATCCAAAGTTCAGCAAAATCCCATAAGATGGGGCCAAGTGTGCGTAACCATTGAACGCCCAAAACCACATCACATCCGCCTAGGGACAAGGAAAACATGTCAGAGTGTAGGTTATAATCTTCCAGAGAGATATGCACATTGTGACACTTCCCATTGCAAGGTAAGGTGCCCCCACTGGCAACCATGACTTCAAAGTTGGAGCAAGGATGGACAAAACAATCAGCCTGTTTGGCGATCCAAGGGTCAATGAAGTTATGAGTGCTACCAGAATCAATGAGTATTGTAAGAGGAAGCTTCTTGAAGTAACCCCTGACCCGCATTGTTTGGGGGGTGGTGACGCCGGATAAAGCATGGAGAGATATCTCTAGTTGGTCATCCTAAGATGGGGGCTCAATAGGCGGCTCCTGAATGTCGACCTGATCATCCATTGTATCTGGAGCTTCTTCACCAATTTTAGAGGCACACGGAGAATCCATATCCAAGAGATAGAGCTTTTGCTAAACACATCTATGTCCCCAAGTGAATTTCTCATCACAATTATAACAAATCCCTTTTTCTCTGCGTGCCTGCATCTCTGTTTCAGACAAATGCTTGATAGGAATTGGTCAAGGAGCTGGAGGAATGGGAGGTCGTTGAGAACCCATATTTTGGAAGGGAACAAAAGTGGGTTTGGAGCATTGTTGGGCTACAATCTTGTCTTCTACCGACTTAGCCAACCCCAGGGCTTCCATCGTTGTGTTGGGACAGAACATTTTGACCTCTGAGTGAATTTCATCCTTAACACCACTGATAAAACAACTCCTGTACAATTCATCAGACAATCCTTTTGTGTGATTGGCTAGTTTCTCAAATTCTGTCTAATACTCTCTCACGGTGCCAATTTGACAAAGTTTAGTGAGTGCTCCGGTGAAGTCATCAAAAGCACTATGACCAAATCGTGGCAAAAGGAGTTAGCAAAAATTTGTCCATTTTGGCGTGTCATGAGCCTTGATGTACCAATGGTACCATTGAAGGACTTCCTGTTCCAAATGAAAGGATGCAAGTGGAACTTTTTGGACATCAAAAGTATTATGCAAACTAAAATACTGTTATGCACGATAGATCCATCCAGTCATATCAGTACCATTGAAGTGAGGAAATTCAAGCTTCAGACCATGGAAATTGTTGGAAGAAGAGAACCCATTGTCTGATGAAGACTCGGACTATCATTTGTTGTTCATGGCTGAATTCTCAAGATGGAGGCCGAGAAATTTTTCATCCAGATCCTGGAGTTTGGTTTGGATGGCTACAAGTGCTTCCTCCATGGTTTTTTCTCTTGCATGGGTGACAACCATAACTAGAAGTTTTTTTTTTTTTTTTGGAATGGATAGAAAAACATAAACATAAGCTTATTTAGTAAAGGGAAATTTGGATTTGGGAAAAACTTGGATGGGTAATTGGGGTTTGACTAGGTTTTGGACACTTTGGAATGGATAGGGAAGCAGAAAATGAGGATTTTAGAAGTGGGGTGAAAGAATGGGAAAATTTGTCAAAGAGGGACAAAGAAGCGGAAATAGGGAATGGACACAGTGGCAAAATTTGAGGGCGGTTGGGTGAAAATCGAAGGAGTTATGGCAAACCCTAAAAATAGACAAATGTGGGATTTATGGCTTTGGGAAGTGAAATTTGGGATAGGGTCCTCAGGAATGAAATATGCAGAATGGGATTGCAGGGGTGTTAGTGAATTTTCAAGGAAAAGAGAGTTAAAACAAGGGAGATATGGCAAAAAAACTTTTTTATTTTATTTTTTTTTCAGAAAGGATCTGAAACGGCTTTAGGAATGGATCGGAAATGGCGGGATCTAGAATGGCTCAAAAATGATCGGCAACAGATGGATCTGCAATGGTGTGGAAGTGATCGGAAAAATTCCCCAAGTATGTTTAGCTTCCTATTGGTTCAAGGGATTCACTCGGCCACCAATGCTATCTGATGGCTTGCGTATTAGGGAAGTACCCCTCACTCCAAGGCTTAGGTAAAACTGATAACCGCTTTGCCACAAACAACAGCTCTTGGTTTACCTCACGGGTGGGAACTAGTCAATCAGGTAGGGGTCGTTTCTCTTTTCGATAGCAGGTCCTCTCAATGGGCCAGCTACTTCGGGGTTCCTATGGTACTCCTCACAATGCGTTTTAGGGATTATGCCCAAATACTTCCCATAGTTAAGCAAAGAGGGATTATTCCTAGATCCGAAACTGCAATAGATGCGAAAAAGAATTTGGCAGAAATTTCACCTAACAAACCCAAGAAAGTGCTCTGATACCAGATGTGAAGAACCTGCAACAATTAATTAATGAGAATACATGAGATAGCAGAAATAACAAAACTCATAATCGCTTTTATGGATCGCAGGCCACTTCGAGGGGGTAACCTCCTTTGAGCAAGCTCAATACAAATAAATTCATGGTACCTTCATTGGTCTCAACACAAACTTATATACTAAGTCTAGGTGCCAATACCATGTGTCAATACAAACCATGGGCCAATACAAACTATGGATCAAAAATTACTACAGGACGATTTATAAAGCATAAGTGTCCAACAACAATAATACAAACTATGGATCAACAAATACTACAGGATGACTCACAAAGTATATGTGTCCAACAAAAATATACTAACAAAGTAGATAGAAGGGTTGACATGGGTTCCTAACATATTGTTACACCTAAAATCTTACCATCATGAGATTCAATGTATACATCCCTAAAGTTTCCTTGGCTAATTCATTGACCTGGAAGAGATGTAAACTCATTTATACTAGGTTTTGAGAAGTCGTCGCGGGCTGCACTCGTTCAACCTGTGACATCGCAGCTTGCTCTCTTGCAGGGTGCGACGATGTCAGTTAATAGACAAAAATAGCTCCTTTGAGCCCATTCTCGAAGCTAACTTACATGGATCCCTATCCCTGACCTTTTGGGAGAGATGGAACTCGGTTCCTAACCTCTTGGGAGGATCCCCTATCTCTCTCCTACCATATCTCAACCTACCCTATCCATACCCTATCCACTTAGTCCTATATAAGTGAAGCTCACTCCCATTCCAAAGGGAGGAAGTCTATAGTGTCTACATGCTGGTGAAATAATCTTAGATAGATCTCTACTCATCCATTGAGAGACTCACACTTCCTTGGGAGAATATGGCATTGGCTTGGAAGGATAAGGATTACTTTGTTAAGCTCTGGTTGTATTCGTTCTCTTCTATGTACTTTCCCTATTTTTACAGTAATATAAACGCTTTCCACCAATATTGTTGTGTTGATGATATTGTGTAGTTTACCTGCTTAACTGTTTAATTAGATTTGTTATCGTTTAGATGTTTTTTACTTGTTTGTCTTGTTTTGTGTATCTTGGCAGGTCTTGCAGCTTAGATTTGACGACTGCGAGGCGTGGAACAACATCCAAGAAAAGGGACTACAAACTTGTTGGCGGGCATTTCTACCCTATAGCAAGGAAACTAATGCTATCAACTTGGTTGGGGTGACAGGTAAGTGTATTGATGATATTACAGAAACATTTACAAAAAGAAATAAGTTGTAGATTTAGGGAAACGCACCTTTTAACTGAAGTCGGATCCTGGCCTTGACTTGATCTTGCGTTCAACTTCCAAATCTACCTTTCCTTCAGCAAACCTGCAACAACAATACCTTTCTCAAAACATTTTGGGCAATATATAAAGCTTGAAAGAAACAAAAACAATGTTTAACATTCAGCATTGACCAAAATAGATCCAAATTAAAATGCCATTTCATAACACATTCAAATTGGAACAAGAAAAACACTTCAACCTTTATTTGTCAAAAGTAGAATGATGTACAAGTATACCTGATCATGAAACAGGCTCCTGCAACTAGATTCTGGGCTCTGGATCTGCTCTGGCTTGGATGTCCTCAGCAACAACTCCTCCAATGCAAGCTCCTTCAAAGTTTTTCCATTAATCAATCTCACTATCTCCAATTTCTAACCCTTCTCCTTTAACCTTCTTGGTATTTATAGGATTAAAGAAGCAGTTCAGGTCGAGATGTAGTTATGGAGGAAGTTGGGGGAGTTAGGAAACTGCCATCAACTAATCCTCCTCGATGAATTAATTTATTTTTTAATCATCTTTAAAGATGTACGCGACTCTTCTTCAGTGGAGTAGCGTATAGGGCGCTACCCTAGTGTTTAACAACTAGTGCTCAATCGATTTTAAATTGTGAGCGCTACTATGCTACACTGGAGTAGCGTATACTTGGATATGGGTGCTACTATTATACAGTGGAGTAGCGTATGGGCGCTAGTCTCTTTAAGTAGAGTAGCGCTCATATCTCAAAATGATATTTTTTTGGGGTTTTCCAGTATTTTCAGGAAATGGAATGAGTTGACATATCATCAAAGGTCAACATGCTCCTCCATCCAAGTTGTCCTTTTGTGTGATCAGCAGCTCAGGGTGATCACGGACGGAGAGGTGCAAGTTTGACCTATAAAAGATGCCCCCTAATGTGTGAGGTCAGAGGGAAACGATGGCCGAAATACATTATAATCCAAAGCCATAGGAGGAGCACAGAACCGCAAAAAACAAGTCACAAGAAACCTGCAACAAAGATCAAGGTCAGCGACCAATTACATTTTTGACATCTTATAGATGTGTAGTGTGATACAACATGATCTCCAATACATAACAAGGAGATGTATATAAAGCATGGCCACTTGAAATACAAGCGTGGATCCATGTCAAACTGAGAGATCATAGCCATAACAACAAACTGGATCTATGTCTCATGGAGAGCCGAATATAAGTGAGGCTCAGTCTTGCGCAACTTGGGTGATAACAAAATGAGGTAATGTCATCAAAATCCCAAGGTCTTCATCCCACAACAATCCTAGGTACAAACCCTAACCATGTGAATAGATGAGCTGATAGTCAAACATGGGGGGTATCGTTTGATTACCGGTCATTGATGTATACCGTTAACAAACGCGAGGACTTCCACCGATAATGATGATGGGGTCCAAGGTACCAAGTACGATTCACCAAATGTGAATAGATGGATTTGGAGTCGAACACTTGGGAATCCTGTCGAAGAAGAGACATTGATGTATTCTCATCAGTCAATAGTGAGGAAAATTGCCACTGGTGACTGCAATCTCTAAGGTACTAACCGAAACTCTAAACTTCAATCCCAGAATAATGATTTGGTGTCGATGGGAAGAAGTCCGTTGGAAGGGAGTCCTTAAGGAATCCTCCATAATCCAACTCGAGGAACACTCAACTGGTAAGAGCTGATATGAAATAATATGCAACAAGACTGACACTAGGAAGGCCGACACATGAGGTCAAGGTAAACTGCAGAATGGCCGACACAGGGTATATCCTTGAACATTGAGCACGACACAAAGTGACTCAGGCAATTTCTGACATAATGGGGTAAATAAGTCTGAAATGTAAGAGACATTAACAGACCCTCCATATGGTTAGAAGAATAACCAACCGGGGGAGTAAATAACTCGGATGAAAGGTTCACCCTGAGGCCAAAAACTAAACCCAACCGACAAGATAGACTCAAGTAGGTGTTGTGTTCAAGGATAGAACTTGACTAAAACTGCCTTTGACAATGAAGATATGATATGTCTTTCCCATTCCTTATTCTTTTTAGATAGAAGAATACCCTTCTTGTTGTTTTAATGAGTCCAAGAAAGAATGAAAACTCAATAGGTCCAACCATGTAAAAAATTTAACGAGCCCATGGGAGGAAGACTCGGTACCTTCTTCATAATTTATAGAGTTCGAAGACGAGATAGAAGATTACTCTATATGTACTGATCTCTGGATTTTAATATCGAGCCGAGATCTGTTATAGCTTGAAATGACACCTCTCCGTCCATGGTGACACTTGCTTCCCTTGGTCGCATGGCGACACTTCTTGAGATCAAGTTCAGTCACACAACAGGACATTTGTGGATGGAGGAGTAATTTGGGACACTAAAAATGGTTGAAATTACCTCATTCTTGACCCATTTGATGTATATGACCCTTACGAACATTTTTCCAGACCAAACCATCTCCTGAAAATGAGCAGAAAAGCCTGTTTTTGGCCATTTTTTAACATGAGCGCGACTCCACTGTTGAAATAGTAGCGTGTGTACGCGACTTTGTCTCATTTAAAGTAGCGCCAATTGCCATGTGTACGTGACTTTGTCTACTATAGAGTAGCGTACACCCCTGTTCTGGTCAAAATCTCGAAATTCGAGTAAGTTAAGTTGGTTGGGAAACCTCTTGAGCGGTTATAACTTCTTTTCCTCTTCCTCATTGACTATATAAGGAGGGTAGAAGGGTCATGTGAGGGGACTAAGCCCAATTACAAAGTTATGCTGGAGGAATGGAGACCCTCATCCCCCTCTCTTGTGCTTCAGTTTTGGTAAACCCTAGCACAGTTGATTAGAGGCTGGAATCCTTGGAGAACGGAAGCAGGAGACCTTAAATCTAGGTTTCGTGAAGTACCAAGCTTGAAAGAAGGTATAAATGTATGTACTTGCTTTCATTTATTAATAAAGATCATACATTCTTCTCTGTCCAAATAAAACCCATTAATGTGTCTCAGATTTGACTACTGTTTGATTATAGTTTGATGTTTCTTTATATTATGGATATCATTATTATATATGTAGTCAAATGTATTTGAGAAAGGTATCAAGTTGTTTTGCAAGTCTGGGCATTGCAACACTGGATAAGCATTGAAGAGCGAGGGAGGCAAAGCTAAACCCTAATCTCTTCATTATCATTATTTATTCTGAATAAGGTTCCTACATCTCTAAACCCTAATCTCTTCATTTATTTGTTGTACTTGCAGAATGCTTGTAAGTCTATATTTATCACCGTAAGTTGGTAGTTTCTCCCCTGAACTATAGGTGCATTTTCCCCACAACATAATGGCGACCATACTGGGGAAAGCCTAACTGCTTAGGGGTATCCAAGGTCATTTCTTCAGTCTTGTTTGATGGTATTTGTTCATTTTATTGAATAGGATCAGTTAGTAGGCTCTATTTGACCCTCCTTGGCTCTTACAGACCCTTCCCAGCCCTTGCAAACCCTTGTGGACCCAGGTGTGGTGGTTTTAACCCCATTTTTCCAACTTTTTCCACATGTACGCTACTGTTTGTACCACATAGTAGCGCCCATATGCTACTTTTCCTCTGCACAGTAGCGCCCATACTGATATGGGCGCTAGTTTCCTTCATACACAGTAGCGCTCAAAATTTGGTTTTGATTTTTTTGAGTTTTTTGGTTGTGGACCCAAATCTGGGGGCTGTGGATGCATTTTTTGGGGTCCCTGATGACCCTAGGTCTGAGTTAAACCACTGTAAGTGGTCTCCCATCCTTGTACTGATCCTATATTCATGATTTGAAACTCTTTTGATCAATTTGGGCTTGTTTGGAAAGTTTTGGGGTTTGTTGACCCAAGTTGGGGGGTTGTGGACCCATTTGGTGTTTTGTACCCTAATTTGTGTCTGACTAAACCTGCTTACCCCATTTCCATTGGATTTGAAACCTATTGAGTCTTCTTGACCCTGTTTGTATCTATTTGAGTGAAATTTCTCTTTTAGATTGGTTTTTTATCCTCCCTTATGCTTTTTAGTTTTCTTTTGTAGTGAAAGCTCAAGTGTTTTGGCTGTTGTTCAAGACCTTGTTTGCATTGTTTATGTGCAGACCTGGCTTTACCAAACCATACTTCTTCGTAGGTCATTTGCTTCGTTTTGGTCTAAAAGTAGTTTTTGTACTCTTTTCCCAATGGTTGGCATGCTTACATCAATAAGAATTTGAAAGTCATATTGGTAGCTTTTACTGTTTCATAAAGAGAACCTAAAAGTTTATTTGCTTTGCTTTGATAATAGGTTAGTTTCAGTTTTGTTTCTTACCTTTGAAAGCATAAAGAATTTTGATTCATTTTCTGAATAGAGTACCTTGCAAGTGGCTTAAAAGATTTTAGAGTGCTTTGCATAAAAAAGAACAAGTTTTCTTTTGCATACCTAGTTGCTTGAGTAGCTGCATTCTTAGGTTTTGAGTTTATTTTTGTACATTTAGAATTTATTTTTACCCTTTTTGCATTCGAAAGATTAAAAAATTGCATTTGCACATGCATTCCAGATTAGAATTTTAATACTTGCATTGAAAAGAAAAAGATTTGTTTGGTGGTAAATATTTCATTTTCAGTACTCTATCTCTATTATAACCACTCTCACACACCCACTACCTTTTTTAGTAAGCAAGTAACCTTTAAAATGAACTCTAATAAAATGAATTAGCAACATTTTCTTTTCTAGGTTACACTACACCAACTAGTCTTGGTTAGGATCTTGGGTTTAAAACACCTTAAACCACCCAAGATCACACATTACGCAAAAATCGTAGTAAGACTATCATAGGTAAACCCATTTCACTCAAAACTTGCCTGGGATTTATGCAATAGGTCATTGAGAGATCAGATTGTTGGGAATACTCCTACTTTCTGTTCGAGCATATGCCAGGATCAGATTGCGTATTGGGGACTCTTTCGAGTTTCGAGCTTAGCTACCCTTCCCACGCTTTCTGATTCGACCGATGACTGTTCCCACAGGAGTTTTCAGTGTTGTGGTATCCTTAGTATCCGACTCTAGGTTCATACACAGGTGACAGCAGAGGGTATATCTGCTGTACCTAGGACAGACGTGGGAGGAAATCCCTTGCAGGTCTTTGGGAGGGCGGTTGGGTGATTCCAGCGCTTGCACCCTTAGTCATTGTATTGTGGACCCTGGGGAACTGTTCTTCATCCTTCGTTGATCTGTTCTGGGCCCTCATCATCACAGACTCTTCTCCGGAAGGCATCTATTTTCCTGGTTTGATTTACTTAGGACCTTTTTTAGTGGTGTGCTCTTTGTGCTACTTGTTTAGTTTTCCTTAGAGAACTTCTTGTTCATTTGAGCAGGAAACTATGTCTAGCATTCCGCCGAGTGCCAATCAAGGTACCCCTGTTCCGCGGGATCCTTGTGATGTTCCATTCATTGGAAACATTGGTACTCCCTTAATGGCTACTCTGAATCTTCCTGGATTCACTATTGGGCTGCCGGTTTGGTTGTTTTCCACTCCGAATGCCTTGCATGCTCCTAATGCTTCTTTTGTGAGAACCTCAAATCAAGAGCATCAGAACCTTGGGCCTTCTTTGCCAGTAACATCTTCTCCTCCTCCTTCTACCTCATGTGGCGAAAGTAGCAATACTAGTAGCCAGCAGTCTAAAAGGAATAGACGGGGGAAGAATAGGAAGAAGATGCCAAGAAAAGGGGGCAGCAACCCAACCTCTATAAGTCATGCTGGGGGAAAGCACCCTACCTCTACAAGTCATGCAGAGGGCACGTACCCAGCCTCTGGAGGTCATGCTGGGACAAAAATTTTAGTCACTGAAAATCATACTGAAAAAGGTTTGTCTTCAACCACTGTCAGTCATGTTGAGGACACGTCATTGATCACTGCTAGTCATATTAATGACAAGTCACCAGTTCCTGTGAGTCATATTGGAGACACCAGATCAGCCACTGCAAGTCATGCTGAGGGAGTTGACATTGTCGACAGACCAAACAAACAGAAGCTTAAGTTCCCTTGTAAGTTTTGCGAGGGAGATCACCTTACTTACTTGTGCCCTGTACTTCCAGAAGTGCAAAAAGTGTGGTCCTTAGTTCAAAAGTCTTCTGCTTCTGAGCAACCAGCCACTGCAAGTCATGCTGGGGGAAATCTGTCAGCTAATGCTAGTCATGCTGAGAGTACTGACGTTGTAAAGGAGTCTAAACCTATAGGACGGAAACCAAATTTCCCTTGTAAACTTTGTAACGGAGATCACCTTACTCACCTATGCCCTTCCATTCCAGAGGCACGAAGAGTGTGGTCCATGTCTGAAGGAACCTATGTTCCTGAGTTGTCTATAGATTCCCTGCAGTCAGATCAACCGTTGGTTGATAAAGTGGTTGAACCAATGCAATCTTTGGTCGACCCCACTCTTCCTTCGGAGAGTGAAGTGATCGAATCGATGCAATCTTCAATTGATCCCATCAGTCCTTCGGAGATTGATGCACCTACTGCTGAAGTCTTCTGCATTACCAGTTTGGATATTTCTGAAAAAGGGGGCACTTCATCTGTGCCATGTGAACCCCTACAAAGCCCTAGGACCGTTTCCTTTGATTGGAATAGTCTAGCCGAGCCTCGTCTTCCTTCTTTGACACCTTTCCAGATAAAGGTTGATATCGGGAACCATACGGTTGATCGATGCATTGTTGATGAAGGTGCTTCTGTTAGTATCTTATCCGCTTATGCTTGGAGAGATTTGGGTTTCCCTAATGTTATTCCAGCTGCTAATTGGCCGTTGACCTTTGATAGAAGACCTAGTGAACCGTTTGGATTCCTCCGTCGGGCACCTGTTTTTTTGGGTGGAAAAACAGTCTTAGTTGATTTTATGGTTTTAAAGGACCCTATGGACTTTGATATGATCCTCGGGCATGATTACGTTTATGCTATGCATGCTGTGGTGTCTACGCTTTTTCGTGTGATGCATTTCCCTCATAACGAAAACATTGTCACCATCGACAAGCTTGCATTTGTTGATCCTCCTTATTACCCAAATGTAGACCGGTCTGATACCTCGTCATTAGGCACTACTATGTCACATGGGAATTATGTGGCATATTGTTCCTTGAGTTCAACTGCTACTAAGAAGAAGTCTCTGAGTTCATGCTTACCTTCTCGGGACTTAGTCCCAGCTTTTGACCAACTGACACCTCTATCTGAATGTTTAGATATGTATTCTATCTGGGATGATATACTTCCTTCCGATGAAGTTTTCCTAGAGTCTATAGTACATTCTTCTATTCACTTGGATGTTGATCCAGTCGCAGTCATGTCCAGCCCCGGTTTGACCTTAAAGTCTGATCTTCCTACTGTTGAGTCTTTAGGCTCTCTTATAGATCCGAAAATCGGTGTTCTTGCTGAGTTTGATTTTGCTTCTAGAATTTTAAACTCCCATGATGATCAATTTGTTTCTGCAGATTCCATCATGTCCTTCAACTTTGATCTTCATCCTGAAGTTGATCTTGTTGATTGTGAGTCCTCGGGCTTGGGTACCATAGAGTCTTCATTTGAAAACTCTGCCTTGTTTATGCCTGTTGTTGATGATAGTGAAGTTGAAAGTATTTCTACCACAGTGACTTGTATCGAGTCTTTCTTTACATATGTTTTAGATATGATCCTGGTACTGATGTTTCTTGGAAACAGGATTCTTAGCTGGATGTATACTTTCTTACTGGTCCTTTTCGACACCTTGTGCGACCATGTCAGGTATATTACGACCATGTCAGGTATATTACGAACTTTGCATTTGAACCTTTTGCCATCTGAATTCGCCATAGGGTCGAACCTGTTGGATATTGGTGTGTTAGCCATCTCTTTATGCATTGTGCACCAGTCCGACAACAGAGCCTACCTAACATGGGTCACCCTAGTCAGCACCCTTATGCCATTCTGGTGCCCATGCTGAATTTTTCTCATAGGCTTGGGAGCCTTTTTAGATTTACCATGACTTTGAGAAGAAGCCTCATATCTTTCTTCCTCATCTATTTCTGGCCATCCCTGATAAGGCTCCCATCTTTATGTTCAAGTTGTATGTGCATCTGTTGTGATCTCGCTTGCGCTAATGAGCCTGATGCCGGCTTCCACGCTTTTAGCCCATTGTATAAGCCTCCATCTCCGATCTCATTTCCGCTAAGACTTGTATCATTTTGCCCTCACAATTTGACACCTTTTACCTGGAGGAGACACACCCTGAGTGTCCTTATCTTGCTCATGTTCCTTGTATTAGGAATAGCTTTGTTCCATGCGCTTGGAGCTAGCTTCGCATGTCCCTGACACTCGTCTCCTCCCATTGCGAGCATTCTTCTTTTACTTCGAGCTCGTTAAAAACAGTAAGTAGGTTTTGAGCATTCTTCTACCTTTACTTCGAGCTCATTAAAAACAGTAAGTAGGTTATGAGCAATCTTCCACCTTTCCTTCGAGCTCGTTAAAAACAGTAAGGACGCTACGAGCATTTCTTTCACCTTCCCTTCGAGCTCGTTAAAAACAGTAAGGAAGTTGTGAGAATTTTCTATATCTCCTTTGAGCTCGTTAAAAAACAGTAAGGAGGTCATGAGTTTACTTTTCCGGACTCGTTAAACCTTTACGGAAAAGATCCCTATGGAGTTCTTTTAAGCCCTTTTCAGACTCCTTAAATAGGAAAAGTTTGTCGAGCATAGTTGTCTTTTCGGGCTCGTTAAAATAACTGAACCGACATCCACTTAGGTATAGAATTACCCATTTTCCGGGCCTTGGTGGATAATTTACGGAAAAGGTACACTCTAGGTATACTCTTGTATGCGCTAGAAGAGTTCTTCTTCCATCATTTTACACTTTTTCGGGGAAGGAGACTAACTTTACGAAAAAGGACCTTTGGAGTCGTCTTTAGGGTTTTCAGACTCTCGAAATGTGAAAACACCAAGCGAGCATTCACCTACTCGGGCTCGATGTGAAATCCACGAGATGGTATATAGAGGACTGTTTAAGTTTTTCAACTTTATAAGCAAGAAAACACCGCCGAGCATAGACCAATCCGGGCTCGATATAAAATCCACGGATAGGTGTATGGAGTTTTTCTAGGTTTTTCAGACTCCTTAAATATGAAAATACCGTCGAGCATGCTTTAGTTCTTTGTCAAGCTCGTTAAAAAAGGAAAAAAGGAAAGGGAAGGGAAGAATGTTAAAATATCTTTCAATATGATGGCAGCAAGTCAAATATCTCCTTGAACAAAGCACCTGTTTTGAGTCTATCAAACAAGTTGGGTTCTAGTGTTGGCCTTAGGGTAAACTTGATCTTAGAGTTCTTACTCCTCCGTTTGGTTAGTCTTCCAATCATATGGTGAATCTGTTAATGTCTCCTACATTGCACATTTGCATCGTGGTCCCTTTGTGTTAAAAGTTGCCTAAGTCACTCTTGTGTTGTGCTCACTGTTCAAGGATACAACCTGTGTCGGCCATTCCGCAGTTTCCTTGACCTCATGTGTCGGCCATTCCTTGGTGTCAGTATGTTTCATCATGTGTTCAGTCCTACTCCAAATCAGCTCATACCTGTTGAGTGTCCCTCGTGTTGGATGATGGAGGATGCATTAAGGCCTCCCTTCCAACGGACTTCTTCCCATCGACTTCAACTCATTGTACTCTGGGAATGAAGTTTAGAGTTTCGGTTAGTACCTTGGGGATTGCAGTCATTAGTGGCAGTTTCCCTCACTATTGGATAGATGGGAATACATCAATGTCTCCTATCCGATGGATTCTTCAAGTGTTCGATGGCAAGACCACTTATTCGCACTTGTTTGAATGTACTAGGTACCTTGGGTTCCATTTTCATTATTGGTGGACACCCTCGCGTTTGTTAACGGTATACATCAATGACCGGTAATCAAACGATACCTCCCATGTTCGACATCAACTCATTTATTCGCATGCATAGGTTTGTACCTTGGGTTGTTTTTGGATGAAGACCTTGGGATCCTCGATAGCATCACCTCATTTATGTTATCGCCCATGTTGCGCAAGACTGAGCCACACTCTTTTTGGCTCTTGATGAGACATAGATCCAGCTTGTTCTCTCTGGCTATGTTCTCCAGTTTTGACATAGATCCACCTTGTATTTATGTGGCTATGTTTTCACTTATGTTCCTCATGGATCCACGCTTGTATTCTAGTGGCCATGATATATGCATCACTATTTTGGATCATTATTGTATCCTCTTGGAGGTCATGTTCCACCATTTGAACATGGATAGTTGCCCCAAGGATAAGTTTGTCTGACATTGCCTTTGCTTTCAGGTACTTCATTTGAGCCTATGATTCTTGGTTTCTCCGTTCCTCCACGATTCAACTCTTTTTTATTTATAATGTATTTCGGCCATCGTTTCCCGTACTCCCTCTGACCTCATATATTAGGGGGCATATGTTATAGCTTGAAATGACACCTCTCCGTCCGTGATGACACTTGCTTCCCTTGGTCGCATGGCGACACTTCTTGAGATCAAGTTCAGTCACACAACAGGACATTTGTGGATGGAGGAGTCATTTGGGACACTAAAAATGGTTGAAATTACCTCATGCTTGACCCATTTGATCTATATGACCCTTAGGAACATTTTTCCAGACCAAACCATCTCCTGAAAATGAGCAGAAAAGCCTGTTTTTGGCCATTTTTTAACATGAGCGCGACTCCACTGTTGAAATAGTAGCATGTGTACGCGACTTTGTCTCATTTAAAGGAGCGCCCATTTCCATGTGTACGTGACTTTGTCTACTATAGAGTAGCGTACACCCCTGTTTTGGTCAAAATCTCGAAATTCGAGTAAGTTAAGTTGGTTGGGAAACCTCTTGAGCGGTTATAACTTCTTTTCCTCTTCCTCATTGACTATATAAGGAGGGTAGAAGGGTCATGTGAGAGGACTAAGCCCAATTACAAAATTATGCTGGAGGAATGGAGACCCTCATCCCCCTCTCTTGTGCTTCAGTTTTGGTAAACCCTAGCATAGTTGATTAGAGGCTGGAATCCTTGGAGAACGGAAGTAGGAGACCTTGAATCTAGGTTTCGTGAAGTGCCAAGCTTGAAAGAAGGCAGAACTGTATGTACTTGCTTTCATTCATTAATAAAGATCAGACATTCTTCTCTTTCCAAATAAGACCCATTAATGTGTCTCAAATTTGATTATTGTTTGATTATAGTTTGATGTTTCTTTATATTATGGATATCAGTATTATATATGTAGTCAAATGTATTTGAGAAAGGTATCAAGTTGTTTTGCAGGTCTGGGCATTGCAACACTGGATAAGCATTGAAGAGCGAGGGAGGCAAAGCTAGGATCAACCTTCTGAATAAGGTGCCTACATCTCTAAACCCTAATCTCTTCATTTATTTGTTGTACTTGCAGAATGCTTGTAAGTCTATCTTTATAACCGTAAGTTGGTAGTTTCTCCCCTGAACTATAGGTGCATTTTCCCCACAACAGAATGGCGACCATACTGGGGAAAGCCTAACTGCTTAGGGGTATCCATGGTCATTTCTTCAGTCTTGTTTGATGGTCTTTGTTCATTTTATTGATTAGGATCAGTTAGTAGGCTCTATTTGACCCTCCTTGGCTCTTACAGACCCTTCCCAGCCCTTGCAAACCCTTGTGGACCCAGGTGTGGTGGTTTTAACCCCATTTTTCCAACTATTTCCACATGTATGCTACTGTTTGTACCACACAGTAGCGCCCATATGCTACTTTTCCTCTACACAGTAGCGCCCATACTGCTATGGGTGCTAGTTTCCTTCATACACAGTAGCGCTCAAAATCTGGGTTTGATTTTTTTGAGTTTTTTGGTTGTGGACCCAAATCTGGGGGCTGTGGCTGCATTTTTTGGGGTCCCTGATGACCCTAGGTCTGAGTTAAACCACTGTAAGTGGTCTCCCATCCTTGTACTGATCCTATATTCATGATTTGAAACTCTTTTGATCAATTTGGGCTTGTTTGGAAAGTTTTGGGGTTTGTTGACCCAAGTTGGGGGGTTGTGGACCCGTTTGGTGTTTTGTACCCTAATTTGTGTCTGACTGAACCTGCTTACCCCATTTCCATTGGATTTGAAACCTATTGAGTCTTCTTGACCCTGTTTGTATCTATTTGAGTGAAATTTCTCTTTTAGATTGGTTTTTTATCCTCCCTTATGCTTTTTAGGTTTCTTTTGTAGTGAAAGCTCAAGTGTTTTGGCTGTTGTTCAAGACCTTGTTTGCATTGTTTATGTGTAGACCTGACTTTACCAAACCATACTTCTTCATAGGTCATTTGCTTCGTTTGCGTCTAAAAGTAGTTTTCGTACTCTTTTCCCAATGGTTGGCATGCTTACATCAATAAGAATTTGAAAGTCATATTGGTAGCTTTTACTATTTCATAAAGAGAACCTAAAAGTTTCTTTGCTCTGCTTTGATAATAGGTTAGTTTCAGTTTTGTTTCTTACCTTTGAAAGCATAAAGAATTTTGATTCATTTTCTGAATAGAGTACCTTGCAAGTGGCTTAAACGATTTTAGAGTTCTTTGCATCAAAAAGAACAAGTTTTCTTTTGCATACCTAGTTGCTTGAGTAGCTGCATTCTTAGGTTTTGAGTTTATTTTTGTACATTTAGACTTTATTTTTACCCTTTTTGCATTCGAAAGATTAAAAAATTGCATTTGCACATGTATTCCAGATCAGAATTTTAAGACTTGCATTGAAAAGAAAAAGATTTGTTTGGTGGTAAATATTTCATTTTCAGTACTCTATCTCTATTATAACCACTCTCACACACCCACTACCTTTTTGAGTAAGCAAGTAACCTTTAAAATGAACTCTAATAAAATGAATTAGCAACATTTTCTTTTCTAGGTTACACTACACCAACTAGTCTTGGTTAGGATCTTGGGTTTAAAACACCTTAAACCACCCAAGATCACACATAACGCAAAAATCGTAGTAAGATTATAACAGGTAAACCCATTTCACTCAAAACTTGCCTGGGATTTATGCAGTAGGTCATTGCGAGATCAGATTGTTGGGAATACTCCTCCTACTTTCTGTTCGAGCATACGCCAAGATCGGATTGCGTATTGGGGACTCTTTCGAGTTTCGAGCTTAGCTACCCTGCCCACGCTTTCTGATTCGACCGGTGACTGTTTCCCCAGGAGTTTTCGGTGTTGTGGTATCCTTAGTATCCGACTCTAGGTTCATACACAGGTCACAGTTGAGGGTATATCTGTTGTACCTAGGACAGATGTGGGAGGAAATCCCTTGCAGGTATTTGGGAGGGCGGTTGGGTGATTCCAGTGCTTGCACCCTTAGTCATTGTATTGTGGACCCCGGGTAACTGTTCTTCATCCTTCGTTGATCTGGTCTGGGCCCTCATCATCCCAGACTCTTCTCCGGAAGGCATTAATTTGCCTAGTTTGATTTACTTTGGACCTTTTTTAGTGGTGTGCTCTTTGTGCTACTTGTTTAGTTTTCCTTAGAGAACTTCTTGTTCATTTGAGCAGGAAACTATGTCTAGCATTCCGCCGAGTGCCAATCAAGGTACTCCTGTTCCGGGGGATCCTTGTGCTATTCCATTCATTGGAAACATTGGTACTCCCTTAATGGCTACTCTGAATCTTCCTGGATTCACTATTGGGCTGCCGCTTTGGTTGTTTTCCACTCCGAATGCCTTGCATGCTCCTGACGCTTCTTTTGTGAGCACCTCAAATCAAGAGCATCAGAACCCTGGGCCTTCTTTGCCAGTAACATCTTCTCCTCCTCCTTCTACCTCATGTGGTGAAAGTAACAATACTAGTAGCCAGCAGTCTAAAAGGAATAGACGGGGGAAGAAAAGGAAGAAGATGCCAAAACAAGGGGGCAGCAACCCAGCCTCTGTAAGTCATGCTGGGGGAAAGCACCCTACCTCTACAAGTCATGCAGGGGGCACGTACCCAGCCTCTGGAGGTCATGCTGGGAGAAAACTTTTAGTCATTGAAAATCATACTGAAAGTTTGTCTTCAACCACTGTCAGTCATGTTGAGGACACGTCATTGATCACTGCTAGTCATATTAATGACAAGTCACCAGTTCCTGTGATTCATATTGGAGACACCAGATCAGCCACTGCAAGTCATGCTGAGGGAGTTGACATTGTCGACAAACCACACAAATAGAAGCTTAAGTTCCCTTGTAAGTTTTGCGAGGGAGATCACCTTACTTACTTGTGCCCTGTACTTCCAGAAGTGCAAAAAGTGTGGTCCTTAGTTCAAAAGTCTTCTGCTTCTGAGAAACCAACCACTGCAAGTCATGCTGGGGGAAAGCTGTCAGCCAATGCTAGTCATGCTGAGAGTACTGACGTTGTAAAGGAGTCTAAACCTATAGGACGGAAACCAAAGTTCCCTTGTAAACTTTGTAACGGAGATCACCTCACTCACCGATGCCCTTCCATTCCAGAGGCACGAAGAGTGTGGTCCATGTCTGAAGGAACCTCTGTTCCTGAGTTGTCTATAGATTCCCTGCAGTCAGATCAACCTTTGGTTGATAAAGTGGTTGAACCAATGCAATCTTTGTTCGACCCCACTCTTCCTTCGGAGAGTGAAGTGATCGAATCGATGCAATCTTCGACCGATCCCATCAGTCCTTCGGAGATTGATGCACCTACTGCTGAAGTCTTCTGCATTACCAGTTTGGATATTTCTAAAAAAGGGGGCACTTCATCTGTGCCATGTGAACCCCTACAAAGCCCTAGGACCGTTTCCTTTGATTGGAATAGTCTAGCCAAGCCTCGTCTTGCTTCTTCGACACCTTTCCAGATAAAGGTTGATATCGGGAACCATACGGTTGATTGATGCATTGTTGATGAAGGTGCTTCTGTTAGTATCTTATCCGCTTATGCTTGGAGAGATTTGGGTTTCCCTAATGTTATTCCAGCTGCTAATTGGTCGTTGACCTTTGATAGAAGACCTAGTGAACCGTTTTGATTCCTCCGTCAGGCACCTGTTACTTTGGGTGGAAAAACAGTCTTAGTTGATTTTATGGTTTTAAAGGACCCTATGGACTTTGATATGATCCTCGGGCGTGATTATGTTTATGCTATGCATGCTGTGGTGTCTATGCTTTTTCGTGTGATGCATTTCCCTCATAATGAAAACATTGTCACCATCGACCAGCTTGCATTCGTTGATCCTCCTTATTACCCAACTGTAGACCAGTCTGATCCCTCGTCATTAGGCACTACTATGTCACATGGGAATTATGTGGCATATTGTTCCTTGAGTTCAACTGCTACTGAGAAGAAGTCTCTGAGTTCATGCTTACCTTCTCGGGACTTAGTCCCAGCTTTTAACCAAGTGACACCTCCATCTGAATGTTTAGATATGTATTCTATCTGGGATGATATACTTCCTTCCGATGAAGTTTTCCTAGAGTCTATAGTACAGTCTGCTATTCACTTGGATGTTGATACAGTCGCAGTCATGTCCAGCCCCGGTTTGACCTTAAAGTCTGATCTTCCTACTATTGAGTCTTTGGACTCTCCTATAGATCCGCAAATCAGTGTTCTTGCTGAGTTTGATTTTGCTTCTAGAATTTTCAACTCCCGTGATGATCAATTTGTTTCTGCAGATTCCATCATGTCCTTCAACTTTGATCTTCATCCTGAAGTTGATCTTGTTGATTGTGAGTCCTCGGGCTTGGGTACCATAGAGTCTTCATTTGAAAACTCTGCCTTGTTTATGCCTGTTGTTGATGATAGTGAAGTTGAAAGTATTTCTACCACAGTGACTTGTATCGGGTCTTTCTTTACATATGTTTTAGATATGGTCCTGGTACTGATGTTTCTTGGAAACAGGATTCTTAGCTGGATGTATACTTACTTACTTGTCCTTTTCGACACCTTGTGCGACCATGTCAGGTATATTCAGAACTTTGCATATAGGTTTAGACTTCCCCGCTATTATGTTGCATTTGAACCTTTTGCCATCCGAATTCACCATAGGGTCGAACCTGTTGGATATTGGTGTGTTAGCCATCTCTTTATGCATTGTGCACCAGTCCGACAGCAGAGCCTACCTAACATGGGTCACCCTAGTCGGCACCCTTATGCCATTCTGGTGCCCATGCTGAGTTTTTCTCATAGGATTGGGAGCCTTTTTAGATTTACCATGACTTTGAGAAGAAGCCTCATATCTTTCTTCCTCATCTATTTCTCGCCATCCCTGATAAGGCTCCCATCTTTATGTTCAAGTTGTATGTGCATCTGTTGTGATCTCGCTTGCGCTAATGAGCCTGATGCCGGCTTCCACGCTTTTAGCCCGTTGTATAAGCCTCCATCTCCGATCTCGTTTCCGCTAAGACTTGTATCATTTTGCCCTCACAATTTGACACCTTTACCTGGAGGAGACACACCCTGAGTGTCCTTATCTTGCTCATGTTCCTTGCATTAGGCATAGCTTTGTTCCATGCGCTTGGAGCTAGTTTCGCATGTCCCTGACACACGTTTCCTCCCATTGCGAGCATTCTTCCTTTACTTCGAGCTCATTAAAAACAGTAAGTAGTTTTCGAGCATTCTTCTACTTTTACTTCGAGCTCGTTAAAAATAGTAAGTAGGTTATGAGTAATCTTCCCCCTTTCCTTCGAGCTCGTTAAAAACAGTAAGGAGGCTACGAGCATTTCTTTCACCTTCCCTTCGAGCTCGTTAAAAGCAGTAAGGAAGTTGTGAGCATTTTCTGTATCTCCTTTGAGCTCGTTAAAAACAGTAAGGAGGTCATGATTTTACTTTTCCGGACTCGTTAAACCTTTACGGAAAAGATCCCTATGGAGTTCTTTTAAGCCCTTTTCAGACTCCTTAAATAGGAAAAGTTTGCCGAGCATAGTTGTCTTTTCGGGCTCGTTAAAATAACTGAACCGACATCCACTTAGGTATAGAATTACCCCTTTTCCGGGCCTTGGTGGATAATTTACGGAAAAGGTATATTCTAGGTATACTCTTGTATGCGTTAGAAGAGTTCTTCTTTCATCATTTTACACTTTTTCGGGGAAGGAGACTAACTTTACGAAAAAGGACCTTTGGAGTCGTCTTTAGGGTTTTCAGACTCTCCAAATGTGAAAACACCAAGCGAGCATTCACCTACTCGGGCTCAATGTGAAATCCACGAGATGGTGTATAGAGGACTGTTTAAGTTTTTCAACTCTATAAGCAAGAAAACACCGCCGAGCATAGACCAATCCGGGCTCGATATAAAATCAACGGATAGGTGTATGGAGTTTTTCTAGGTTTTTCAGACTCCTTAAATATGAAAATACCGTCGAGCATGCTTTAGTTCTTTGTCAAGCTCGTTAAAAAATGAAAAAGGAAAGGGAAGGGAAGAATGTTAAAATATCTTTCAATATGATGGCAGCAAGTCAAATATCTCCTTGAACAAAGCACCTGTTTTGAGTCTATCAAACAAGTTGGGTTCTAGTGTTGGCCTTAGGGTAAACTTGATCTCAGAGTTCTTACTCCTCCGTTTGGTTAGTCTTCCAATCATATGGTGAATCTGTTAATGTCTCCTACATTGCAGATTTGCATCGTGGTCCCTTTGTGTTAAAAGTTGCCTAAGTCACTCTTGTGTTGTGCTCATTGTTCAAGGATACAACCTGTGTCGGCCATTCCGCAATTGCCTTGACCTCATGTGTCGGCCATTCCTTGGTGTCAGTATGTTTCATCATGTGTTCAATCCTACTCCAAATCAGCTCATACCTGTTGAGTGTCCCTCGTGTTGGATGATGGAGGATGCATTAAGGCCTCCCTTCCAACGGACTTCTTCCCATCGACTTCAACTCATTGTACTCTGGGAATGAAGTTTAGAGTTTCGGTTAGTACCTTGGGGATTGCAATCATTAGTGGCAGTTTCCCTCGCTATTGGATAGATGGAAATACATCAATGTCTCCTATCCGATGGATTCTTCAAGTGTTCGATGGCAAGACCACTTATTCGCACTTGTTTGAATGTACTAGGTACCTTGGGTTCCATTTTCATTATTGGTGGACACCCTTGCGTTTGTTAACGATATACATCAATGACCGGTAATCAAACGATACCTCCCATGTTCGACATCAACTCATTTATTCGCATGGATAGGTTTGTACCTTGGGTTGTTTTTGGATGAAGACCTTGGGATCCTCGATAGCATCACCTCATTTATGTTATCACCCAAGTTGCGCAAGACTGAGCCACACTCTTTTTGGCTCTTGATGAGACATAGATCCAGCTTGTTCTCTATGGCTATGTTCTCCAGTTTTGACATAGATCCACCTTGTATTTATGTGGCTATGTTTACACTTATGTTCCTCATGGATCCACACTTGTATTCTAGTGGCCATGATATATGCATCACTATTTTGGATCATTATTGTATCCTCTTGGAGGTCATGTTCCACCATTTGAACATGGACAGTTACCCCAAGTATAAGTTTGTCTGACATTGCCTTTGCTTTCAGGTACTTCATTTGAGCCTATGATTCTTGGTTTCTCCGTTCCTCCACGATTCAACTCTTTTTTATTTATAATGTATTTCGGCCATCGTTTCCCGTACTCCCTCTGACCTCATACATTAGGGGGCATCTGTTATAGCTTGAAATGACACCTCTCCGTCCGTGATGACACTTGCTTCCCTTGGTCACATGGCGACACTTCTTGAGATCAAGTTCAGTCACACAACAGGACATTTGTGGATGGAGGAGTCATTTGGGACACTAAAAATTGTTGAAATTACCTCATTCTTGACCCATTTGATGTATATGACCCTTACGAACATTTTTCCAGACCAAACCATCTCCTGAAAATGAGCAGAAAAGCCTGTTTTTGGCCATTTTTTAACATGAGCGCGACTCCACTGTTGAAATAGTAGCATGTGTACGCGACTTTGTCTCATTTAAAGTAGAGCCCATTGCCATGTGTACGCGACTTTGTCTACTATAAAGTAGCGTACACCCCTGTTTTGGTTAAAATCTCGAAATTCGAGTAAGTTAAGTTGGTTGGGAAACTTATTGAGCGGTTATAACTTATTTTCCTCTTCCTCATTGACTATATAAGGAGGGTAGAAGGGTCATGTGAGGGGACTAAGCCCAATTACAAAGTTATGCTGGAGGAATGGAGACCCTCATCCCCCTCTCTTGTGCTTCAGTTTTGGTAAACCCTAGCACAGTTGATTAGAGGCTAGAATCCTTGGAGAACGGAAGCAGGAGACCTTGAATCTAGGTTTCGTGAAGTGCCAAGCTTGAAAGAAGGTATAACTGTATGTACTTGCTTTCATTCATTAATAAAGATCATACATTCTTCTCTTTCCAAATAAGACCCATTAATGTGTCTCAGATTTGATTACTGTTTGATTATAGTTTGATGTTTCTTTATATTATGGATATCAGTATTATATATGTAGTCAAATGTATTTGAGAAAGGTATCAAGTTGTTTTGCAGGTCTGGGCATTGCAACACTGGATAAGCATTGAAGAGTGAGGGTGGCAAATCTAGGATCAACCTTCTGAATAAGGTTCCTACATCTCTAAACCCTAATCTCTTCATTTATTTTTTGTACTTGCATAATGCTTGTAAGTCTATCTTTATCACCGTAAGTTGGTAGTTTCTCCCTTGAACTATAGGTGCATTTTCCCCACAACAAAACTTAAGGTAAGACATCTAATAACTTGATCCTTAACTAGATCTAGGAAAGTGGTTTATAGTCTGTTTTATTTGTTCTAGACTCACATTCAGCTAGGGAGATCTGGCTCGCATCCGCTCGAGTGGATTGTCTGTCAAACAAATCTGGCGACCATACTGGTTAAGAACATTGTTTTGTAGTTGTCAATTTGAATGTCATTTTCGGTTGATTTCTTGTTACAAGCCATTTTATTTGTCATTTGCCTCTTAAACTGGTTTCACCATCAGATCTTCACTTTGAAGAGTTTGATCACCTTCCTTTGAGTTTGTACTTCTCATTTTCGAACCATTTCATTGCTCATTGCTTGGATATTGGTTCATTTTTTAACTTAGATCTCGCCTGTCGCTCCTAGTCAGTGAACTCAAAGCAACATTGTGTCATTTTTGGTCTTTGTTCTTTGTCTGTGGGCCTGTCATCACAACCCTTTCATTGGTCTATTGCGACACCATCGCACTTACCACATTGGTAAACTACGACGTCGCACTGTGTATAAGCACAAACTACGTCGATCTGCCAAAATTTCCATACAGGCACCCTTTCTCCATTTCTGATTTGAGTTTTGGTTTGTGTGCAAACTCCCTCTATACTGCAAGATCCAGTTAGAGACCCCATTTTGATTTGTGTGTTGAGTTGTTTGGTTTCATTTGGAGTTGTTTTGGGTTCCATCTTGGACAAGTCTGAGATTTGGTAGTGGTGGACACTCTTGTCTCCCCCACCTATATCCACTCACCCTTGCATTCCCTCCTCTCCTTGCCAGATCTGATCGTTGTATTGGATTGGTTTCCAGACCTCATTTGCATACATTTTTTAGCTTTGTCTGCTTTAGTGCTACTTTTTATTGATTGACTTTGAGTGTTTGTGTGTGCTTTTGGTCCATTGAGTGCTCGTCATTTTCTCGAGATTTTCTGAGTTATTGGAGTGTTGCAAGTAATCTTTTCATTTCAGTATTTATGTTTAAGAACATCGTTGTCATCAAATTGTTATTTTGATACACCCATTGAAAAATCAAAAGTACTTTATTTCCATCATTTTTCAATCCCATTTGGAGAATTGTACAAGCATTGGAATGTCTCATTTGTAGATCTTTTGGAAAAGTTGAAAGAGAATTGGATTATTTGGGTTTTTCACGAATTGTGAGTTTCTCATTTTCTTGAAAGATTCGAATAGATATCAAGTTTTGCAAAAGTAGTTCCATGCTTGGAAATTTAAATGCATATTTTGGTTTTTACGCTTTTAAGCCATTGTAGTGAAAGTGAAAATCTTGCATACTCTACTTAGAAACTCTCTCTTTTCATCGCTTAGCATCATTTTTGTTTTGAAAAGATAAAAGAAAAAGAAAAACATGCTTTGATTTGGCTTAGTAGTGTTGTGTTACTTTTGTGTCTGGCTTGAAAAGGAAAAGAATACTTCATAGTCATTTTTTGGTAGATTTGGGATTGCATTGCATTGTGTTGCTTTGGTAAAAAATTGGAAAGAAGTTTCTCCCTCCCATACATAGAGTTCATCAAAAGAAAAGTGTATTTGTTGCATGTAGTTAGGGCCTGCACTATGTTTACGATTATGTACTCACCTCATGCATTCACCTAACCGTCCAGATAAAATTAATGGTAGAACTAGGGTAAAAATTTTAGTAACTTGTGTGTAAGTTAGAGACGTGTTCCAGAGTCGTTAAGCATGGCAGCTGACGTTATTTGCTAGCATTGTATTCCAGGGGTATTGTATTCTTCCATGTACTTATCGGTATATCGAGCTCTTTCATGTACCCACCAAGTACCACACGTACATGGCGTATATCTAAAGGTCTCATGTTGTACGGTTGTGCATTAGACAACACCACTATGGATTTGAGCTCCCACGTACCTTGCGTATATCGGGAGACACCACTAGGATTCCTGAAACCAACTGAGTTAACCTTTTGGCTGTCTTGGCGGAGCAATACACCGAGAACAACACTCAGGGAGATTACTACGCATACCGTCCAGGTAATCGGGTATTCAGGCAAGGGTACGGTCCCAATCCTCCTTGTCGCGTTTTACTATTGGACCCTGCGATATATAGCGATTTGCGAAGCCTTAACAATCTTGTGAGGTTCTAGACCTTTGAATCCACTCTTATAACATAAGTTTGCTTGTGGCCTTAGTTTATGTAGGGTTTTTCTCGTCTGATTTCCTTTTGTTTAGCTTTCCTTAGGAGAAACTTTCGTTTCAGTCACTCTGGTTGACTTTCCTTGGAGAAGGTCTCGTAGGATTCAGAACTTGCCACCAGAAAATCCCCTTAAACAGGAGGTAATTTCGAGGGTAAGAATGGACCCACAAGCCAGGTTCGTGTCACCTGAAGTGGAAAACCCCACGTTGAATTTTGGAGCACATATGTTTCCTCCAGATTCACCTGCCTCTCATCCCCCGCAGGGTGAAGAAGCACAAACTTCTGCTTCACAAGACCTACCTCCCATTTTCCCGGGAGAGCCTGGATCATTGGAATGGATAAATTCACCCAGGACGGACCTTCAGCAGCTGCTGGTCCTTCAGCAGCTTATTGGACATCTTCTCTAGGCCACCCAGTGGCCCATTTTTCCATTGCATCCCCGCCCACTACTACATATGGTCTAATTTGCCACGAAATTTCATTGTAATAGCCACGAATTTTCATCCTTGTTTCAACGATTGGGGTTTGTTTTTTTCATGGAAAGAAATCCGTGGATATAGAGACGAAACTTCCACTTCGTGGCAATAGCAACGTTTTGTTGATGCCACGTGTCAACAACACAACACTTCTCATATCCACGTAAAATGAATCCTTCCACACAATTTCGTCTCTATATCGATGCACACCTCCTATAAATGTCCACGAATGTGTTGAACCATCCACGAATATTCATCGCAATATACACGAATCCATTCACAATCTTTCATGGCAGATTCAGCACCTGCGTGGAAGATACTTTTATAGTTCCACGAATCATTGTTGCAGTATCCATGATTGCATTCCCAAACGTTCGTGGCAGGTTCAACAACTGCGTCGAAACATTTTGTATAGCCTACATTGATGTTCGTTGATATAGAGGCGATACCTGGGAGTTTTAAAAAAAAAAATTGAATGCGACGATACAGTCATAGATTGGCTTCAGATAGACTGAAAGCACTTCTCATGAACCATCTCTTACATCTCAATGATTCCTTTCAAATATGTAAACAAGTCTGCTTAATGATGGTTTCCAATTCTATCAAAATTCATCAAACAAATAATCTTGCATTGTATTCCTTAAAGTAGTTACCATTAAGCCTTTATGATAAGCAGTAACAGAAATAAAATTTGTTCAAGTAGTTTTCATACTTATCCCTTTTCAACAATCAATTCTTCAACTTCAAGTTTTGTCTTTTAATGGCACAAATATTCAAACTCAAACTCAATTTGGTCACAAAGAATAGGCTCGGTCTTCATGAAAATATAACTAATGTTCTCCCATAACACTATTCAAACTCAACTTCAATTTGGTCACAAAGAATATGCTCAGTATTCAAGTTATAACACAAGTCCTTCAAATGTGTTATCAATATGTTTCAATGCTTTGCAAATCGTTCTTCTTCAAGCTCAAATTTCACATCCTTGTGTCCTTTGAATAATCATAAGGCTTAAACAACTTTTGTGCAATGTATGAGCACGATCTTACAAAGAATTATACCTTATCTCTATTCACTTATTAGCTCTATTCACTTCTTAATAGAACTTTCTCAGAGTCATTTATCATCAAACTTTCTTGTAAACAACAAACACAGTCCTAGATAGATATCTCAAGAACTTGAACTAAATGTATAAACATGAAGAATTGTAAGCCCCTGTCTTAATCACATGTGGATAGTAGTTGAATGGTGATCCGATCACCATCGAAACTCCAACTTTCGATAACCACCAGAATCTCCTCCTTGTCATATTCTGAACCCCACATCTAGTTGAACAGTCATTCCTTCAGCTTCTCCCTCGGGCCCTTCTCCCAGCTCTATGGTAATATATCATTGAGGCCTTAAAGGAAAAAGCCCCTATTCTCATGGGAATCCTGATCAAGAATGTACTCAATAAAATAAATGTATCAATCTTTCCTTACTCAATAAAAGAAAGGTATCAATCTCGAGTGCCTGAATGAACATACAAAATGTATTTTTGATGTTTCTGTATGAAGTGAAAAATGTACGAGATTTGACTTTATAGAAATGTGACCTTAGTGTACATTTTTCATTAGTATCTTGCATTAAATCAATGACATGATAAATTTTTACTTTAAACCCCTACAAGGAAATAAGATCACAATTCTACTTGTCATGAATACCCTATAGGAAACAATTGCTCCACAAATTCTATCATTTGAAGTTTGCAATGCTGTGGTTTTCAATTCTCAACACTCACTGCATTTTTGAACAAGCAACTCTTTGTAGGGCACAATAGAAGAGCCCAACTTAGCTTCCATGTTAGAGGCCACCTGATCCAATGAATGCACCAACCCAATAAAAACCAAAACAAATAAAGATCCCAATTGCAAATTTTGATGAGCTGCATAAATTTTCACTATCAAGTGCACTTTATGTAAGAGGATTTGCCAAAAATACCATAGAACTATATAGGCACCACATGCAAACAATGCAATTACCATGCACTCAAATGGGAAGATGTATTCACTTAAGACCAAATAACTTCAAACAAAAACAAATTACACAATTTTACATGTATCAAAACCATGTTTACATCTCCCATGCAAATATTTCTGACTCCATACAAAACTTCATGGAGATGGGATTTTCTCCATAATCTATTGTCGTCTTCTTATGTGACACATGAAACTTCTTTGCACTTGCTGTTACCCAGAATTTCATTTGATTTCATGCCACCTTCTATATATTTTCTAGCTGCATATGCAATCACACACAAATCAACATCATCATGTGTTTTCCCACGGTGTCTATATCTCATTCTATGATCAGTTCTAGATGAAATATCTCCACTAAAATGGTTTAGTCTCAATCAAGGACTCCCAATTTCATTGAATTTCCTGTCTCAAGGCCAAGGCATAATACAATTAGAGGAAGCCTTCTATCTTCAAAGGGACCATCTTCCCTCAATTGAAAGCAAAGATTTGGTTCATTACCAGTGGGCACATCACTTGCAGCCCCCCTCAGGGGACTCACTGCTATAAGATTCCCTAAATGGAGATGATCCTAATTTCCTGTCAATGGAAAAGACCAAGTAATCAATTGGGTGTCGAACGAGGAATATCAATTGATTCTTCCTTTCCCTTCTAGGATATATATAATATTTTTATGGTCAACTAACAGCACAATGAACTAAAGAAATGCTAATTTCTTGTGAAAGGTGGTGTTTGAGACCCTGGACAATAGTGAGCCTTCAGATGTTTTTAGATCATTATAGATATAAGCCTCACTAATTTAGTTGTGAGCTTATATGTTTAAAACAAGCAAATACATAATTATTAAGCACCATGTTGAATATCAATACATAGCATGAACAATGCCTTGAAGGACATGACTACATGTTGCACCTCACAATTTACCCCAGTATACAAATATCCAAATGCATATTTGTAACTACCGAGATAGGTTTTTGTGTCATTTGCATTCAAAGGTAGAAAACAGAGAGCACATGCACATGTGATAAAGTAACAATGTCCCAACTTCCATGCATTTAGATGCTGTGATTACAGTGCAGGCTTATAAACGTTTCTTGAATGATGTGAGCAAAAAGTCAATGTGCAAAAAAGCATTTAATAAAAAACAAGCATGCCATAACAATCAAACACCTTTAAGGTAGTATGTGCCCTCCCTGTATCAGCTAATAATAGTGAACACAATTCACATTAGTTCCATAGTACAAATGCCAATAGAAACAATAAAAATAAATTTCCAGAAAAAAAAGTATTCCATGGATATACATTAGTCAGTCTAAATACTTACCTCTTGAAACCAAGAACTTCAAATGTACAACCCATAAGTTCTTAACATAGGCTCTTTGGTATATTCAAAATTGTTATAATGAGTTACACTGACAAGCAAACTAAAACGATAAACTATTAATATTCAGTAACATGTAATAAAATAAACATATATATCATATAACAAAAATAGAGATATAGTTTAAGATACCAACCTGGGTGTGAAACTATTCTTGAAAATATACTCAGAAGTGTTACTTTCAGAAAAGACTGTTTGTGCCTCGGAGAGGCCAGTCTTCTCTAGGAACCAGCTGACCCTACAAGAGGGTGTGTACAAACCAGAGAGAGAGAAATGACTAGATTTAATTAGGTCAATGACAGTCAAGCATAGTACATAACTCAACATAAATAAAGTCACAAAAATTATAAACTTCAACCAAGTCTCAACATAAAAGAAATTATTATCAGCACACCACAACTGATCACAGGTGATCAAAGTCAAGTACTCTATAAGACCAAAAATTCAACAAGGTGGTATAAAAAAAATGAAGGAGGGTAAATGTTCGCATTAACCACAAGTCAAAGACAAGTTACCAGAAGTCCAATAATAACTCAATCAAGGTGGGGAAGGTACAACAAGTATTTAATAACTCAATCAGTAACAGGTAATAAAATAAACATATTGATCATATAGCAATAAGAGAGGTATAGTTGAAGATATCCACGTCAACATTAAACCAAAAATATGACAGCATAGATGTCCATGATAATCTGTTCCATCCAAACCTATCAAGTGTACTTTTAGGTCAGCAGTATTCTTTTCTCCGAACTGTAGCTACAGTTCGGAGTCAAGAATACTGCTAACCTAAAAGTACACTTGATAGGTTTGGATGGAAACCATTTTCAATGTTGATGCCACTACCCTCCTTATTGTCTTACAAAAAGGCATGAAAATAAGGAAAAAGACTTAAAATTGTGGACTTCACCTTCAAAGAGTGCCTTACAATCACATTGATACGATGTCCCACAACCATTTCTCTTGACACCCACTCTTCATTCATTCTGTATGCATTTCACTATGCAACCGTCTCAGATTCTCACTGCATTTTCCCTTAATTAGTTTATCAATTCAGTATGACCCACGACCGCTGGCAACACTCCTCAGACGGCGGGCATGGGTCATATTGAATTGATAAACTAATTGAGGGAAAACGCAGTGAGAATCTGAGACGGTTGCATAGTGAAATGCATACAGAATGAATGAAGAGTGGGTGTCAATAGAAATGGTTGTGGGATGTCATATGAGAGGAAATGGTGATGGGAATTGAAAGGTCAAATTAAATTTGCATGGTGGTAATAAACTACACGTGTGTCTTCCATTTTCAGCTACACTTCAAGCCTAAAGTTGGTAGCCTTGGGACCCATGACCCTTAGAACCAAAGGGTATGCTCCAAATGTGGCCAAACAACCGTAGTACTCTATAAGAGCAAAACTTCAACAAGGTGGTTTTAAAAAAGTTACTCAAGGAGGGTAAATGACCCCATTAAACACAAGTGAAAGATAAGGTACCACAAGACCAATCATATCTCAATCAAGGTGGGGAAGGTACAACCATTCATATCTCTCTCAAATGTACAACCGTCCAATATAGCCTAAAAGTTCATCATCACAGTATAAGGAAGGGTGGTGGGATGCCAAATAAAAATATCCCTCATTTCTCTCTATTGATCAAATAACAATAAGAGAGGTGCCGTTGAAGATCTACACGTCAACATTAAACCAAAAATCAGATCTGAAGTGTGGGTACAAATATAGTACCTTGTACTATAGAAAATAAAATTCACCTGTGTTACCTTTCAATTTAGCAATATGGTCTACAGAAGCAAAATTTCCTCACAATTACCATCAAAATTTCTGACTAGCGCTAAAGCAATAGTAAAAGAATTTATAACATAATTTTGATCTCTATCAACTTCAACACTCCTGTGTGGTCCCTGTGCTAAATTTGGTCCTCAAGATGTAAGTTGCTTACACAGATAACCATTGCATGACTTCACAATCTTCTAAACACATATAAAGTAGACAGGAAACACCAAATATTAAATGTGATACATACCCTAGCTTTGTCTTGCGTATTTCCTTCCTATGGCTTAATTTATGAGGATGTATGCACTGTTATAGTCTTATCCTATAGCTAGATCTAGTTCTTCAACCATATCAAGGAAATTACAATTTGCAAACGTAGACTCAGGCATTCCATTACTTTTACAACTTTAACGAAAACGCAGGAGGTTTTTACACAGTCATCTTTCAATCAAATGAATTAACAATCATCAGCACCACAACCATCTTTCATCAAAACCGCATACATTAAATACAAACAAGCATTGGGTTTCAAACGCAGGAACTGGGATCGAATCCCTTTAACATTCCACCCATTTAAACTCTTTTGTATCTCTATTTATGAAATTCCAAAAACGCAGTAGTAAAGAAAGAACCAAAACTCATAATTTAAATCACTCAGGAAATCAATTATGGGAACATTACACAGTAAACATGATTTATCGAAACCATATTAGAACACAATAGAACCTTCAAGGATTATTACTGCTCAAACCCTATGGACACAGACTCTAAGGTTTATATTGCAACTCTAGAAACCTGACGGAATCCAAGGATCGAATCCCACATTGACACCAACAAAACGATAGACGCCCAGGTCAGGTATCGAAACCCCAGCTAGAATTCCAAAAGCCCGGGTCCCATGAAAATAATTTAGAAATGAGGCAAAAGTATCTTGGGAAACATAAACGTTTAAACTAAATCCCCTACACAGAAGAACAAAACGATTTTATTCAGTATGGAATATCTATCAGCAGTTACCATTTATAGATTCTCATGCTACAGGAAAACAGGGCGACCTTCTTAAACCCCATTTCTTCTACGCATACACTTGGATCTTATACATAGGAAAACACAGAGATTAAATAGAGAACCAAACATTCAAACGAACTATGACATCAAAACCCTCGATGAACACTCCACAGAGGCGAGAGGAAGAGGTAATGAAATGTGGACTCTGAGCTTACCAATTGCAAACGTCTCCAAGTCTAAACCTGTACCATCAACCAGTAACCACACAAATGGAGAGGGACAAACTATTACCTACCAAGTAAGTAAAAATATACTGGTCAAAACCTAAGTTTGTATTCGTATCAATTCAAATTAACAAGAAAGACAATAAGGGTATTACCTTCGTATGTAGTTTTCACCATTCTTGCATATGCAATCTTCGTGGCGGGTTGATGGCCATGAGCCAAGCTCAGGTCAGACCATGAAACCCTCAGGCGCATCCAACATACAAACTCCAACAAACGAACTATGACATTGAAACCCTCGACGATGGTGTAGAAACCAAGAACCCATGTGCTATCGTAGAGTTACCTGCGTGTGTAGTTGTCACCATTCCTGCATATGAAACCTTCGTGGTGGGCTGATGGACATGATCCAAGATCAGGTCAGACCACGAAACCCTCAGGCACATCCAACATACAGACTCAAACAAACGAACTATGACATCAGAACCCTCGACGATGGTGTAGAAACCAAGAACCCATGTGTTATCGTAGAGTTACCTGTGTGTGTAGTTGTCACCATTCCTGCATATGCAACCTTCGTGGTGGGCTGACGGCCATGAGCCAAGCTCAAGTCAGACCACGAAACCCTCAAGCGCATCCAACATACAGACTCCAACAAACGAACTATGGCATCGAAACCCTCGACGATGGTATAGAAACCAAGAACCCATGTGCTATCGTAGAGTTACTTTTAATGCCCTCACCATTAACCCAAATTTTAGAAACAAGTCATGATCCCATACGAGCTTTGTGGCATGCTTTGTTATTTCATTATTTCACCACCACTATGGAGCTACCTATGGTATATATATCCCTATATTAGTGGAGAACTCACGACAAATGAAGTAATTGAAAAAATGCAAGGAGTATTATAAGGACCCCAAGTAGTGTGTAAAGGCAACAAGTAATGGCAGCTTCAACATGCTTTGAAAGCTCAATAAGGACTTTAACTTCCAACAAAGCATTTCAAGTTGACAACCCCCAAACGTTACAAACATTAGTATTATTAGTATTATAGATACATAAATAACCATAACTTATAATATAATATGAACATCCCATAATATTTTGTGTTGATTTTGTTGTAGGTCAAGTGGAATGTGCAACAAAAGAAAAGAAAGTGGAATGGACCAATAAAACATGAAACAATGATGTTGCCAAAGTGAATAAGTTGTTGAGATGAAAATGCAAAGTAGTAGAGAAATATTGAATAGGAAGATGATGAAGGAATACACATGCATGTTTGTCATGGAATAAGATGTTTAAGTTAAAATGCAAAGTAGATAACTATAAATATTGAAGATGAAGATGATGAAGGAATACATGATGTGTTCATCATGGAGAAGTAGAAATTCTCTAGTAAGAAGAGTTTATGTCAATAAATAGAAAATATGAAGAATAGGAGAAACAATTTGAAGATCAATATTGCAATAGAGGAGTGGTTGCAATGAAAGCAAAGTATAATGGTGATAAGTTTTCAAGTGGTGAGCATTAGTTGTGTTCATTGATATAGTGGTGATGGTGTAGAGGAGAGAGGATGGGGAAGTTCTGAATACCATTGAGTGGAAGTAGCTTGAGGAAATATGTTCCATTTAACAAGCACATTTTGGGATGTAAGCTCCATTGGGAGAGAATGGAAGCATATTGCAAAGATGTTGAAGGTGGTAAAAGATTTAGAGATGATGGTGATGAGGTGTTTCCTATGGTAGCAAAGTATATAGGATAATAATGAAGAGAAAAAGAATATGAAAAATAAAGGGAACTTACAAATAGTGAAACCTAAACAGTTCGTCCCTATATCGACAAAAGTTCATGGAACATTACAAAGTGTGGATATTGCCACGATTTTTCTGCCCTGAAAAATAAAAAATAAAAAATAATATTTTTTAACCCACGAATGTTGAAAACATGGAAATATTTCGTGGAACAATCCGCCCATATGTAATAGTGGCCTAACTGGACCACTCCAGAAGGCACTCCACCAACTAACTGGCCCAGTTCTGTCGAGCTTCTCACACCTCTTCATGAGCACTTGGATCATTTACGTTCCTTGGGTAATGAAGCTTGATGACAACATCTCACATATAGGGCCAGGTTTAGAGAAATCTCGATTCACACGGTATCTTTTGATTCACCGGAAGCATCCATCCACAACCTGACCATCAGTGAGACTGGGAATCCCTCACAGGAGCCCATCCCTACTACCCAACCGGTTGAAGCACAATAGTCCAACACACCTGTGACCACCATGGTTACGTTACTTGCTCCTCCCCCACCTCAAAATTTGAGGGGAGGATACTCTTTACCCCCTACCTTCTTTACAGGTAATGGTAATCCTACGGTGAATAATCAACAACCAGTGTTGGGTCAACCTTTACTTAATGGTCAGCAAGTTGTTTTTCATGGGCACCCCTCGTCTATTAACCATAATACTGCAACAGGAATTCCCATCGGTCCTTCCGTTGGAAATTCCTTACCTCCCGGACCTTCCACTATAGGACTATCCCATGTTGGGGGAACGTCCAACGCAATTCAACCTCCATCGATTCAAGCATATCCAGGTCATCTTAACCCTGTTCCGGGTCAACTTAATCTCGGAAACACACTCTACGGGGTACCCTACCCCGGAAACCCTTACACTCTATGGGGACAACAAAAAAGTTTACAACATGGAACCCCACTTACACTCCCTCAAGTCCCTCCACCCCCGTTTGGTCCACCCCCACCTCCCATTGGAGGCGGCGGGCCCCCACATAACTCTGGAGGAGGCAGACCTCTACCTTCTGACAGAGGACCACCTCATTTTGGTCATCATGGCCCACCCCCCCTGGTGGTGGTGGTGGAGAACCATCCCATCCTGGTGGTGGTGGTGGAGGACCACCCCCTCCCGGCGGAAGTGGTGGAGGACCATCCCATCCCGGTGATGTTGGTGGAGGACCATCCCATCCCGATGGTGGTGGTGGAGGACCTTCTCATCCTGGTGGCGGTGGTCGTGGACCTCCACCCTACTACGGTGGAGGTGGCGGAGGAGGATCTTACCCTTCCGGCGGTGGCGGTGGCCCACCACCCCCTCCCAGTGGAGGTGGTCGAGGCCCACCCTATTCTGATGGTGGTAGCGGACCACCACCTCCTCCCAGTGGAGGCGGTGGTGGCCCATCCTACCCTGGAAGTGGTGGTGGAGCCCCACCATTTGGAGGCAGGCCCCCACCTTATGGTAATGGGCCACCTTATTATGGTAATGGACCACCTTGCTATGGCGGCGGACCTGTGTTTGGTCGGGGTGTCCCGTACCCCTATGGTCAGTTTCCTCCTGGAACACCCTATGGCCAGTCGATACAAGGTCCCACAGGTCCTTACATGCCTTATCGGTACTATCAGTACCCGCAGCCTAATCCGCAGCTGCCCTTTTTGGCTACTTTGGACCTACCTGACTTGTCTCGCCTAACCAACGACCCCATCTACCACAAAACTAATTGGCCACCCATTCCGGTGAAACTTCCATCAGATATCCCAAAATTTGATGGCAAGCTGGGTGAGGATCCTAAAAACCAATTGATGACATACCACTTGTGGTGTTCATCCAACTCCTTGATGGATGACTCGATCCGTCTTAGGTTATTTCAACGGACTCTCACTGGTTCGGCTGCCAAGTGGTATATTGAAATACCACCCCATTCTTTTCATGATTTTGGTTCTCTTGCTATGAATTTTTTGACTCATTTCCAGCTACCTATATATGGTATGAAACTGGTACAGAGATTTTAAGCTCACTCCGTCAAAATACTGCTACTCACAGCTCAGATCATATACATGAGTGGCGGAGGAGACGACGTCTCATTAAGTCTCCTATTCCAGACCAACTCCTAGCGTACTGGTTTACAAAGTCTCTCATACCTACCATAGCACGAGATGTTTCCATGGGAGGTGTTATCACTAAGGAACAAGCCATCGCCCATGCCCACTTGCTAGACTTAAGTCTATGCTCAATCTGGCACATTGTTTGATATCCTTCCTTACGCACCCCGTAACACGTATGACCCCGCGAAACCACCCAAGGGACCCCAAGCCAATGGCATCATTGGATCCCTTAACACCCAGCCTTCTTCTCAAACTATTGGTTCGTTAAACCCCCAGTGTTCTTCCCCATCACCAACACAGGATGGTCACAGCACCACCAAATCATCCACTCCTGTTGTCACCGAAGAAGCGAATTTTGTTTCATCAGCTTCACCTCAAAATTCTGGTGGTAAGAAGAATAAAAAAGGGAAACCTAAGAAATCTTCCACCCAGCAGGAACATAAGAGCACCCCTGATGATACCAAACAGAAAATGAAGTTGAAGTATCCTTGTCTACTATGTGTTGATGACCACTTTTCTAAAGAGTGCCCCCATAGAGACAAAGTTCAAAAGTTTATTAAGGGAAAACCCACACCCGCAGTTCTCAACGATCCCTTCCCTGCTCAAAATAAGCAGTTGATTGCTCACACTTCTACTTCCCAAGAAGAAGCATCCACCACCGCACATGTTCTAATGATGCGTAGCGAGACCATCAACTTGAGCACCTGTTCTCATTCATATGACTATGTTCCAACAAAGGAACCTGTTGGAAGTAATACTGAAAAAGATTCCACTTCGATTCCTAACGTCACCGTACCGGCTGCTCCTCTCACCATTGAGAAGCCCTCTTTCGATTCAGTGTTGCGTCCACCCAAGAGCATGATTAGAAAATCGGTTTTCAATCCTAATGCTCGGGCTGCTCAAAACTACGACATTGTAGAGGACCTAGCACAAGATCCTTGTGCTATGTGGATCTTGTGCTATGTTGACGCTAGAGGTCTTGCAAAATTTTCCTAATCAGCGCAAGACTCTCCTCGCTTCCATCGGTGCAGTTGACCTAGATTCATCGAATACCATCATGTTTCAGCTGGAACACTTTAAACCAAGGCTGTCCCATCAGTTGGAATTTCAAGTTGCCACAAACATTGCTGGGAAGACAATCCATCGTACCATTTTGGACGAAGGTGCCTCTACTTCAGTCATGTCGATCTCATGCTGGAGAGCCATTGGCTCTCCCTAGTTGAACCATTCTCCTACCACTTTGAGAGCATTCGACGGACGTGGCTTTCAACCTCATGGGTTGTTACAAGCTTTAGCAGTCAAGTTGGGGGGAAAGACCGGAACCATTAAGGTGGAAATGGTCGCTGCCCCATTAGATTACAACATTCTGCTTGGTCGTAATTGGTTTTACGCCATGACTGCGGTCGTAGAATCTGTCTTCCGCATAGTAAAATTCCCTCATCAAGGCTGAATTGTTACTGTCGACCAACTGGATTTCTGCACACCTGACACCACTACTCACCCAGGCGATAACGTTCCTTCGATTGGACAATATTGTGAAAATCCTCACAGCAGATCTAAGAGATGATGTGTACCTCACAAGAGTAATTATGATTAAGCAGGAAAATAGAAGAAGAGTGAACAATACAGTATAATGAGCAACAGAATAATATGGTACAGTAGAACTCAGATAGAAGCAATAATACTTCACACACACTAGTTAATTAATCACAATATGGACAAATAAATAGTACAATGGTAGAGAGGATTCGAATTCCCAAGGTGGCAATTCGAATTAGCCTCTCAGAGTGATCATAAGATCAATAGAGTGTCATTGGAGCACAACTAGGTGTCCTCATGATCATCGGAGCGCAACTGGAAGTCTTCATCATCATCAGTGGAGTCATCAATGCTCAAGTAACTGTCAACCATCAGTCAAACTAACTCTGGTAGGTGTAACTGAGTGTAACTCAATGTAACTAAGTGTAACTGACTGTAACTGACTATAACTGAGTGTAACTGAGTGTAACTCAATGTAACTAAGTGTAACTGACTATAACTGACTGTAACTGACTGTTAGGTGAAGAAGGGTGAGTTGCTCCCTAAAATCAAGGAAGAAGGGCGCATTAAGCAACTGGAGGGCTAAAACTGAATAGTGAGAAGCTCCTGGGGGCTGGCTAACTGAGGGCTAGGTGTTGGAATGATGACTGGGATGCATGCAAAATGCATGCAAACCCTATAATGCATGCAAACCCTAAAGGTGCATGCATGACTGAAAATGTAAATGATCAAAATACTGGTGGGACTAGGATGGAGTATAGGAATATCCTAACACGCCCCCTTAATCCATCATGGGCCCTGGTAACTAATACCAAAGGTCACCCAATACAATGAATAATAACAATCAATAAACCAAGGAAGTGGGAAAATTTCATGGGAAACATACCCCATCCTCAAAAAATAGATTGTAAGGCACACATAAAAATAAATGCTCCAAACTCAAGCATGTGTGATGCTTGGTCATATGTCTGGAGGTATCTTCTTCTTGGGAAGAAGTGGATCATTCTCAAAAAGCATGTGCTTGTACTTGCTCTTTAGATTGAATGTGATGAGAACAAATCCAATAGTATGAGAATGATCCTTGAACCTGTGATTCGAATCAGCTGAGGTAGGATCAAATCTGTGAAAGTGCATATAGTCTTTTGTCTTCTCCTTCGAAACACCATGGGTGAGATTATGCCAAAAATAACTATTACATGTTTTCTTGAAAACAAAATCAGATTTAAGACTTAAAAAACAGTTTCTTGAGATCTCCTTTGAACCAGCAGGGGTGAGATCAAAACTATCATATGCATGAGAAATTATCCCAAGCAGTAATTGCTTAGAATCCAAATTAGATCCAAGACTTGAATCATGGTTTCTTGAGATCTCCTTTGAACCATGAGAGGTGAGATCAAAACCAGTAGATGCATGAGAAATTATCCCAAGTGAATGGCAATGGCCATATTCTTCAATGACCTTCTGAAAGCATGAATTTATGATCATATAGTAGTATAAAAGAGGAGATAGCTGGAGAAGAGCGAATGCATTACCTTCAGTAGCTGTTTTGACCTCTGAAATAATCATGTGATCATGATGCAAACCAACAGACTCTGGTGCAAGAGAGGATTTAGGACCTTCTGCAATATCTAGAGTGTGAGGTGGCACAGAAAGAGAAGAAAGTTTGAGCATGAGCGGAGAATCTGCAAGTTCTTTGTCAACAACTTCAATATGAGATGATACTGGTTCATGATCTGAGAGATCATCAAGGGGAGCGAATGCAACATGATCTGAGAGACCATCAGGAGGAGCGAATGCATCATGATCTGAGAGACCATCAAGTGGAGCGAATGCATCACCTTGCTTGCTTTTGAAGGGATTTGTACCAAATCCATCATTCTTTTTGCCGAATCTTTCATCCAAATGAGCCCATAACTCTTTTGGAGTTTCAACATCAATGATGGTCGGGTACAATATTCAATCAGTCATAGTAAGCTTCATTCTTCCAATGTGCATGTCACCATTATTCAACCATTTAATCTTCTTTGTAGAGGATTCGAACTCTCTTTCAAAATAGCAATCAAAGAGATCATGGCTCTTTAAATATGCTATCATTTTGGTTTCCATTCAACATAGTTGAGTCGAGAAAGAGGAGGGATTTCTTCTAAATTCATTGAAGATGTAGAGGACCTGCAAAAACAATATAGAATCACTGCAACTGCTACTGCTGCACTCGAAATCTTGGTAATAACCTGCAAAAAACTCTCAAGAATGGAGATAAACAATACTCTCAACATGCTCTGATACCATGTGAAAATCCTCACAGCATATCTAAGAGATGATGTGTACCTCACAAGAGTAATTATGATTAAGCAGGAAAATAGAAGAAGAGTGAACAATACAGTATAATGAGCAATAGAATAATATGGTACAGTAGAACTCAGATAGAAACAATAATACTTTACACACACTAGTTAATTAATCACAATATGGACAAATAAATAGTACAATGGTAGAGAGGATTCGAATGCCCAAGGTGGCAATTCGAATTAGCATCTCAGAGTGATCATAAGATCAATAGAGTGTCATCGGAGCACAACTATGTGTCCTCATGATCATCGGAGCGCAACTGGAAGTCTTCATCATCATCAGTGGAGTCATCAATGCTCAAGTAACTGTCAACCATCAGTCAAACTAACTCTGGTAGGTGTAACTGAGTGTAACTCAATGTAACTAAGTGTAACTGACTGTAATTGACTGTAACGGAGTGTAACTCAATGTAACTAAGTGTAACTGAGTGTAACTGACTGTAACTGACTGTTAGGTGAAGAAGGGCGAGTTGCTCCCTAAAATCAAGGAAGAAGGGCGCATTAAGCAACTGGAGGGATAAAACTGAATAGTGAGAATCTCTTGGGGGCTATCTAACTGAGGGCTAGGTGGTGGACTGATGACTGGGATGCATGCAAACCCTAGAATGCATGCAAACCCTAAAGGTGCATGCATGACTGAAAATGTAAATGATCAAAATACTAGTGGGACTAGGATGGAGTATAGGAATATCCTAACAAATATTCACATCAGTAGGAGAGCGTGGGGGTCGGCCTCCTTAAGGACTCATCCCTTATGGGCATTTTTCCTACTTCGGATCCCCCAAATCATGTTTCCACGGTGAACATGATCTCGCAGATTTCATCTATCCCCCACTCCACTGATTCATGGCTTGTACCTGATGAAGCCACCACACACCTGATTGGAAACATTATGCCTCTATCACCCACTGAACTCACATATGAGGCTATCCAATCAGCACTGGATGACCACTTAACTATGGCATCCACCTCCTATTATCTACAGCGGACATCATCCGATCCTATGCTACGGACTTTTCGTTCTGACGAGTCCATTATGGAAATCATGAGCCCAGATGATCCTCCGTGGGAAGACCTGCATCATCATTTGTCTTTCCTTCCCGTTTTGGATACTGTGGAGAATAGCATTAACACCATCTTTACACTGGATTTCTATTCTGGGTCTCAGTCCTCAATACGTACGTGTCAAATGGACTCCAAAGGAAACTTAGCCAACATTAAACCCACCACTTCGATAGACATTTCAGTTACTCCTGGTGTAGTGGAACACATTCATTTAGGCCAGAAGTGTTCCCTCGAAGAATTCATTGCTTATACGGCCTTATTCAAGCGATTCTGAGACATGTTCGCTTGGACCTATGAGGAGATACCTGGGATAGACCCCACCATTGTTTTACACAAAATTAAAACCTATCCCGACGTCAAACCTGTCCGCCAAAAGTTGTGACCGGTACACCCTCGGAAGACTGCGGCAATCAAGGCAGAGATTGAGAAACTCTTGAAGGCCGTCTTCATCTATCCTATCCTATTGACAGAATGGGTCTCAAACGTTGTCCCTATTACTAAAAAATAGGGTACCATTCGTGTCTGTGTCGATTATCGGGACCTCAACAAAGCTTGTCGTAAGGACAACTACCCGACTCCCTTTATTGACCAGATTATCGACAATTGTGCTGGAAGTGTCATTTTTTTATTCATGGATGGCTTTTCCGGATACAACCAGATTGAGATCCACCCCACTGACCAACACAAGACTGCATTCATCTTCCCTTGGGGAACGTTTTCATATCGTAAACTTTTGTTTGGCCTTAAAAACGTTGGTGCTACATTCCAGCAGGCCATGTCGTACGCCTTCCATGATGTGAAGGACTTCATGGAACCCTACTTGGATGACCTCCCTGCCCACTCAAAGTAGCATGAGTTCCACATAGATCATCCGATCGTTGTTTTCCTCAGATGCAGACGGTACAATATCCATCTGAGCCCTCATAAGTGTATCTTTTGTGTCAAGTCTGGACGCCTCTTAGGGTTTATCGTCTCGAAAGATGGGATCTGCATTGATCCCTTGAAGGTGGAAGCCATCGTCTCTCTTCCACCTCCAACTAATATTATGGAACTTCAGAGTCTACAAGGAAGAGCAACTTATTTAAGGCATTTTGTTTGTAATTTCGCGCAAAAGACACAGGGTTACATGAGATTGATGAAAAATGACGTCCCGTTCATTTAGGATGATCAAACTCAACAATCTTTTGATAGTTTGAAACATGCCATCACACATGCCCCTGTTCTCCAACCGCCGAATTACTATTGAGATTACATTCTATACCTCGCTGCTTCCGACACCACTATCGCCATGGTTTTGGTGCAGGAAGACCAAAATGCCCAAGAACATGTGATATACTATGCCAGTAAATGTCTTATTAACGCTGAAACTCACTATTTCCATGTTGAAAAACTCACTCTTGCGGCAGTTATCGCCGTGCAGAAGTTCTGACATTACATTTTGCTTCGCACCACCACCATCATCGCCGATTCAAACCCCATGTACCACATTCTGACTCGTTAGGTGCTTGGGGGCAAGTATTCACGCTGGATCGTGATACTGCAAGAATTTGATCTTCTTTTCGAAAAAGCCAAGTCTAAAAAGTCTTTGGTATTTGCTAAGCTCATCTTCGACCTTTCCCGTAATGATATAGAATCTGAGCCCAATGACTCTTTTCCGGATGAGTCATTGTTTCTTATCAGTACATCTGATCCGTGGTTTGTATATATCACATTGTATCTTCAAACCCAACGTTTCATCCCTCAATTGTCTCGCGACGACCATCGTCAAATATGCCACCATGCGAAGTATTATCTGATTATCATTGATACTTTGTACCGCCGTGGTATCGATTCTATTCTTCGATGTTGTCTGACTCACGATGAGGCTGAACACGTCCTAAATAACTATCACGATGGGGCTTGTGGCGGTCATCTCTCTGGGATGGCTACAACCCAGAAGATTATGCGCGCGGGATATTATTGGTTGTCTATCTTCAAAGATTGTATCAAGGCTGTAAATAAATGTCCTCCATGTCAACATTTTCATACCAAAAAGTGCACCCATATTGCCCCATTACACCCGGTTATTGTCGTTGGCCCCTTCGCTAAATGGGGCATTGACTTCATGCATTGTTATCCTACCTCAGTTGGGGGGCATAGTTACGTCATTGTAGCTATGGACTACTTTACAAAGTGGGCCGAGGCAATGCCTACATACACGAACGATGGCAAGACCGCCGCACTCTTCATGTTTAATCATGTAATAGAGCGGTTTGGAGTTCCTCAAGCGATAGTTACCGACCATGGTTCTCACTTTATGAACCATATGGTTGACGAGTTGAGTGATAGATTGGGTTTTCGCCATGAAAACTCAACACCGTACTACCCACAGTTAAATGGATAAGTCGAGGCCATTAACAAGGTCTTGAAAACTATGGTCCAACTTATGGTGGGTACGCACAAGTCCAACTAGAATAACATGCTCTTCTACGCATTGTGGGCTTATCAAACCTCCATTAAAACCGCCACTGGATTTACTCCCTTCCAACTAGTGTATGGAGTGGAGGTGGTCCTTCCTATTGAGTGCGAGATTCCGTCCCTCAAGCTCACCATCAAACTTCTCCCCAACACTACAGCCAAGGAAGAACTCTTCCTCTACCTATCTAAGCTCGACGAGACTCGCCAAAATGTCGCTCTTGCCAATGAGGCTCATAAGAGACGCATCAAAGCGCAGTACGACAAGTCGATAGAACCTCGTGCCTATAGCGAAGGAGATTTGGTCCTTACATATGACCAGAAACATGATAAGCTGGGGGCAGGAAAGTTTGAGTCCATGTGGCATGGACCTTACATAGTGAAACGCATCTTAGAGGAGCTTATGAACTTGAAGACTACGACGGGATATCTTTGGGTGAGCCTCGCAATGGGCTCTACCTGAAGAGGTACTATGCCTGAGTCTTTCATGCATAAGTACTTTTGTATATACTGTACATGGCGTGTGTCTGTTTTTGGTGTGGTGTGACGCTTTGATTTTTTGCGTGCTTAGGTCTTGTTTCGTTTCTTATACCATGTTTTGTCTGCGTGTGCAGATGGAAACTTGCTACGTATTCGCGAACGGCACCAGCCGGCACACCTGCAACCTTTCTTCGGCAGCCTGGGTACTCTATTAACCTATTGGCGAGCTCATCAGCTCAGGGGGAATGTGTCTAGGTTTTGCAACCAACAATGTTGTAGAATATCAAGCAGTCATTGGAACCCTAACTGATGCTATTTCTTTGGGTATGGACCATGTTTTCATCCACTTGGATTCTCAACTAGTGGTCTCTCATCTTAATCGAGTATATTCCATCCGCGATACTACTTTACTCCATCTTTATAGACGAGTCCGTCTTCTGGAAAGGTCCTTCGAGTCCGTTTAGTACCTGTACATTCCATAAGACGTGAACACAGTTGCCAACTCTATGGCCAACTTCATCTTAGATTGGTACATTGCACACACATAAGCATATTCATGAATTGTTAAAAGTAGACATAACATATAAATAACTCATTTTATAAGCAAACACATAAACAAGACCACACCATTCATCCATTTTAAAAACACATAATGTATAAAACCGCCAAAATGTCTGTATATATATCATCATAAAAAGTAGTGTTGATACAAAATATGAAGCACGATGGCTTTCAGTGAGTCTATACAAAATCTGAAGCCTCGTAGCTTTCAGTAGTACAAAATCTGAGGCCTCTAAGCTCTCAATACATGCATAATAACAACATAAGGCCTAACTCCTAGACCGTACACCCCTAGGTCTAGCAGCTCTAGCCTGCTGAGTATGGAAGCAGTCGACTGCTCTCATGACCCTGTGAAGCAGTGCATTGAAGCGCACAGACTCTCCCACCGTGTACCCCTGTATGGGCCACAGTAACTCATCCACTATCGGCTCTAGAACATCTAACGTCAACCCACTCAGGTTCGCGTAGACATCCTCCATCTCCGCAATGGCGGTATGTACAGCTGGAGTCATGACTGCTCCCTCTCCTCTTTCTCTCCTCGCAAGAAGAGAGATTCCTACTGGTCGTACGGGGCCCACATCTGCACACACATGTTGTTTTTTCAGCACTATAACAAAAAAATCATAAATATACAAAACTAAAAAGTACAAGGGTTTTTTTTCTTACCTATTTCTCCCCATGCTGCTCCCTCAGGCAGTGCCAAGTCTAGGTCATCTTTGTAATCCATACCACTGTATGGGTAGTCCTCTACCATGAGCTATTGGCCCTCTAGCCAGGTGAAGAACTCAACACCATATATGATAATGGGGTCCCCACCATGGCGAGCCATCACCTCTGTCCATCTAACCATGTGAGGATCCTTAGGATCCCTGTCATCCAATGGTACCTGCGGGCACAAGAGGGGAACCCGCTCCAATATAAACGAGATCACTATCGACCCATAGCCGAACTGTTTGAGCTCTCCACACCGACACTTAGTCAGGTGAGCTCGAATGTTTGCGAGGAGTCCCTCGCACCAGTTGAAGATATTCAGATACATGCAGTCCTCCGCATATAGCATCTGAGACCTGGTAGCTAAGTGAGGAGCTTGGCTCCCTGCTATCCTCGTGATGGTAAAAAATATGGCACGTAGCGGACATTCCCGTACTTCTTTGATGGGAATCTTCCCACTAGAAGCACGGGTCTGAGGAGTACAATGTTGTAGGATCATGTCATCCACAATCCGATCACTTCCCCATGATCCGGTAAGAGCCACGTTGTCCCCCCTACAGGAAAATTCAGTCAAAAAGTAGATGTCCTCGACATCCATGGTAAGTATGTGCTCACCGATCACAAAATATTGCTAAGCCACATCCCAACATCACAAAATATGTGTCAGCAATGGGATTTGGGCCCTCATGCCCTGGATCTGGAAGAACTTTAGGAGACCACAATTCCTCGGTGCTTCTAAACATTGTGGATCATTTGCAGCTTGCACGTCATCTACCTCGTGTTCTCGCTCACACCACTCCAAGACCATGATTGGTTGTTATTAACCTACCAAAAGGAGCATTTTAACATCATTAACACTCACTTCAACCACTGAAATGCCATTTTTTGGGCTAGGTTTGATCGTTGGGTTGGACGTTTCCGTCGTCGCACCCCGTCAATACAGATAGTGCGACATTGTTGCAACCCAACTTTGCGGGATTTGCGACAAGTTTGTCGCATTTCCCGAAAGGGAGACCTGTGAGGACCCGAGGACGCAATAGCCCTCCACAAACAGACCAAAAAACCCAAAAAATGAACTAAAATAAAAAATGTAAACCACTGGAAATGTGTTGGATGAAGTTTAGAGTTACCTGCTCTGAACGGTTGATGAAATGGTTGCTCGCAGCTCCCAGAATCGACAAGTGAAGTTTTGGCTCCAAATGGCACTTCTTCTCCCAAATTTGGAAAATGAACAATGGTGACTATATTTGGTTTTTTGTTTCTATTTATAAACAAAAGGCATATTCTTTTTCAAATATCTGATGCTTTTTAGGTCATTTGCTATAGTTTGGATCATTTTTATGACATTTGAATACTCGGTTGACTCTTTTACTTAGTTTTCAAGTGTGTAGGAGTTGTTAAGTGATCTTTGTATGCCATTCTCGTATTATAACGGTCATCTCAGGTATGAACAACCCATTTAATGTTTTGTCATTATTTTATGTCCGTTAGATTGTAATTATTTTATGATGGCGAGCTTACTCTTTGTTCTTTCTCGTGCTCTTAAAATCATGAGAATAAGTTACCGAGTTATGATTCATCACTTTTCTGGGCTCGTTAAACTCCTACGGAAAAGCAACCCCCCCGAGTCTATCTTTAAGCTCTTTTCTGGCTCTTGAAATACAAAAATATTGCCAAGCGAACTTGTCGCATTCACGCTTGTTAAAGAATTTGATTGGTCATCTTCCTGGTGATAGTTTACCCCTTTTTCCGACCAGGGGGCACTACTTACGAAAAAGGTATACTCTAGCCAATCATGACTGGAAGAGTCCTCTCCCGCGTTGTTTTACCCTTTTTCGGGCAATGAGGCTAACTTACGAAAAAGGACCTCTAAAGTCTTCTTTAGTTCTTTTCAGACTCTATAAACATGAAATGAAGACCGATTTTACCTTCTATGGACTCGTTAAACTCTAACATTGAAGGGCCCATCATGGGACGAACCCCTCCTATCCCAGGTTCAGAAAATATTTGGGATTGGACTCATCTATGAGATGAGCTATACTGAGCATCTAGTTACCCTCATCAAGCTCGTAAAAAACACATGAGGCACTCATCATTCATGATGGGGAAAAAAGAAAATCTTTTATGTTACACCCTTTATCAGTGGCAGTGCCTAGTCATTTCTTTAACATGGCACTCATTTTCATTTGCATACTGCACTTGGATCATCTATTTGTCCTCGAGTTTCACCTACTTCCTAAGTCTTGTTACTCCTTTGAGTCATTCAAAGAACGCTTCCTTCATCAGTTGCATTAGGAGTTGGTACCATAGCTCGTCAATTCAATACTACCAAGGCATGCCATGCCCATGTTCAAGAATATTATCACCACTCATTATCTGCAGTCAGTACACCTTCCATCATGTTGATCTACTCTAAGTCAGTTTTGCATGTTACTGTACCATCCAATCTACTCTACACATCCTTTGTCATGTTTCGTGTCGATGATGGGGGATTCATCATGGCCCTCCTTCGACAGATTCATCCTTGTCAACTTCAAATCATTATCCGAGGATTGAATCTAGAAACCAACCAAGTACCTTGGCCCTGCATGCCTCAATGGCAAGTTACATCGCTTTCAACATGAGTTTACATCATTGACTCTTGATTGAAATATTTCATCTCGCATTCGAATTCAACTCATTTATTCACACTTGATGATATGTACTGTGATACCTTGGGAATCATTGACATCAATGGTAATTTCCCTCGCGCTTGTTAACGGTATACATCAATGACCAGTAATCATGTGGTTTCTACCATGTTCGATGTCAAGACATTTGTAATCACATGGATAGATTCGTATCATTGCGGGTTCAGCTTGAAGACCCCGGGGAGTCATATTTTTCCCAGGTTTCGATGGATTTTGTATTGATTCATATCACATGGATCCACATTTGTATTGGTCATGGCTGTGTTATCATCTCATCATGGATCTATGCTTGTGTCTAGTAGCCATGATTGTGTTCAGTCGGTCATTACTACCATGGATCTACATTGTATTGGTCGGAAGCCATGTTGTACATCATATGAGACTTTGTACTCAGAGTCAATTGTATTGCAGCAGCGTCCTTCGTCCCACAAGCCATTGCCATTCCTTCTGTCAAAGCATTTCACCTATCCAATTTTCAACAACTTCATGCTTTGGGGGGCACTCTGTTACACCTAAAATATTACCATCATGAGATTCAGTATATACATCCCTAAAGTTTATGTGGCTAATTCATTGACCTGGAAGATATGTGTACTCATTTATACTAGGTTTTGAGAGGTCGTCGCAGGCTACACTCATTCTACCTGCGATGTTGCAGCTTCCTCTCTTGTAGGGTGCGACAATGTCAGTTAATAGATAAAAATAGCTCCTTCGAGCCCATTCTCGAAGCTAGCTGACATGGATCCCTATCCCTGACCTTTTGGGAGAGCTATCACTCAGTTCCTAACCTCTTGGGAGGATCTCCTATCTCTCTCCTACCATATCTCAACCTACCCTATCCATACCCTATCCACTTAGTCCTATATAAGTGAAGCTCACTCCCATTCCAAAGGGAGGAAGTCTATAGTGTCTACATGCTGGTGAAATCATCTTAGAGAGATATCTACTCATCCATTGAGAGACTCACACTTCCTTGGGAGGATATGGCATTGGCTTGGAAGGAGAAGGATTACTTCGTTAAGCTCTGGTTGTAGTCGTTCCCTTCTATGTAATTTCCCTATTTTTACAGTAATATAAACGCTTTCCACAAATATTGTTGTGTTGATGATATTGTGTAGTTTACCTACTTAACTGTTTACTTAGATTTGTTATCGTTTAGATGCTTTTTACTTGTTTGTCTTGTTTTGTGTATCTTGGAAAGTCTTGCAGCTTAGATCTGACGACCGCAAGGCGTGGAACAACATCCAGGAAAAGGGACTACAAACTTAAGGTAAGACATCTAATAACTTGATCCTTAACTAGATCTAGGAAAGTGGTTTATAGTCTGTTTTATTTGTTCTAGACTCACATTGAGCTAGGGAGATCCGGCTAGCGTCCGCTCGAGTGGATTGTCCATCAAACACATATGCTACCCATGTGCTAGTAATCCATGGAAATTGTAAATATGCATTTTAATAGAAATGCCCACAACTAGCTATGCAATGCAACAAGAGATGAGGGCATGATTTTTTACAAGGAATGGGGGGGGGTATTCAAACCCTTGAGCCAATCAATTCAAGCCAAGTGTCAATGAGATATCCCATGAACCCTCAACTACCCATGTTTACTTTTGTGCCCAATCATTCATTTCTCCCAAGAGTTGGTTTAGGTACTTAATGCCTTGGGGAATGGAGAGGTATGGCTATCCAAATTATGGTATGGGAAAACCACCCTTCATGGAAATACATGTTTGACTTCTTGGACAAGAAAAGAGCCATGAAATTGCTCCCCAAGCCATTCTTCACCCATCATTTTTTCTCCCTCGCACAGTTTGAGCTAGCTGGGGCGTTTTCCATCTTTTTCCTTCATTTTCCATAGCTGGGAACTCGTTTTTGTGTTGCATAGTGGCTAGGAGGAAGAGAGTCACGATTTGGGGGTTTATAGAGGCCGTTTCTGCCCCTTGAATTCCCATAAACGTTTTCTGAAATCGATTTGATCTCCTAGGGTTGATTCCCCATCTAACATTTCGTTTTTGGGTGTGCCATGATTTGGGGAAAACCCATGGACCCTATTTTGTAAATTCCATTGTTGAATGTTGGGGTTGAAATGGGTATCCATCACTTTGGGCTGGGCTGAGCTTGAGAGTCCCATTTTCCTTGTAGATATCATGCTCAGCTCGGGGATGGTCTCTGAGTGCTAAAAGAATATAGGCTGGGTAGAGACCTATGGTTGGGTTGGAACATTGTAGTTGCATAGCGAGTTGCTAGGGACAGTTTCATAATCGAGATAAGTATTCTCTATTTCTGTGTTTTACTTCTTCACTGTTTTTAATTAATTTGATGATTGTTATTATGCTAAATGCATATGAAATGTGTGTGTGGATGATGTTTTATTCCGCTGTGCATGGTTGTTTTGATTTGCATCTGCAAACTTATGCATTTTATTTGTAATGTCATGAGTTTGTTCATGATGAATGCGGCTAAGTTTTGTAAAAACCCAGATTTTGGTGTCTCCTTCCCTTCCTTGAGTTGAATCGACGGGAGGAGACGTGACAGATTGGTATTAGAGCCACATGTTACAACATCGGGCCTAAATGGGCTAAGTTGAATAGTTTGCAGAGGTAATATCACCTCTTGTTGAGCACTGGTCATCAAAGAAAGAAAGAAAAATTTCAATTTTTTCTAAGTGTTTTGAAATATTGTATAAGTCTATGTCGGCGTAAAAGAGAAAACTTTGGCGAAACAGTCGGCAACCAATCGCGATTTTTTGGTGAAACGGTCGACGACCAATCACGAGTTTTCGGTGAAACAGATCGACGAGAAGTTGGAAAATCGTCGAAACGGTCAGCGTAAAAGTGCGAGTTCTGCCGAAACGGGTCGGCGTAAAAGTGCGAGTTCTGCCGAAACGGGTCAGTGCCGAATTGTGTATTTTGCTCTAAAACGGGTCAGTGCTGAATTGTGAGTTCCATCGAAATGGGTCGGCACCGAATCGTGAGTTACGCAGAAATGGGTCGGTGTTGAATTGTGAGTTTTGCTCTAAAACAGTAGGTGGAAAAGGGTGAGTCCATTGATTGGAAAGAAAGGGAAAACTCACCGAAATGGTCGGCGGAAAAGGGTGAGTTGAGCCGATTGTTATATCTTAAAATGACACTTCTCCGTCCATGACGACACTTGTATCGCTTGGTCGCATGACGACACTTCTTGAGATCAAGTTTAGTCACACAACAGGACACTTTTGGATTGAAGGGTCATTTGGAACATTAAAAACGGTTGAAATTACCTCACTCTTGGCCCATTTGATGGTTATAACCCTTAGGAACATTTTTCCAGACCAAACCATCTCCTGAAAATCATCAAAAAACCCTGTTTTTGGCCATTTTTCTCCAAAAACGTTGGTTTCCTATGCATAGAGTAGGGCATACTAGGATGTGTGCGCGACTCTTATGACTGTGGAGTAGGGAATGTACGCGACTATCATGCCTGTAGAGTAGCATACACCTTGAAAAATATGCAACTCTGCTTCACTAGAGTAGCGTACACCTGGAAAAATGTGTTGGTTTGCAGTAGGAAGAGTAGGGCATTTTCCTGAACTAGTCAAAATCTCGAATTTTGGTTAAAATAAGTTGGTTTGGGAAATTCCTAATCAGTTATAACTGCTTTTCCTCTCCTTCATTGACTATATAAGGAAGGTAGAAGGGCCATGTGAGGGGACCAAGCCTATAACAATGTTATGCTGGAGGAATGGAGACCCTCATCCCCCTCTCTTGTGCCTCGGTTTCTGATAAACCCTAGCACTGCTGATTAGAGGTTGGGATCTTTGGAGAACAGAAGCAGGAGACCTTGAATCTAGGTTTCGTGAAGTGCCAATATTGAAGGAAGGTATAACTTTATGTACTTGCTTCATTCATTAATAAAGATCAGACGTTCTTCCCTTTCCAAATATGACCTATTCATGTGTGTCTCAGATTTGATTACAGTTTGATTATAATTTGATGTCTTCTTCTGTTATGAATATCAGTCTTATATATGTAGTCAAATGTATTTGAGAAAGGTATGAAGTAGTTTTGCAGGTGTGGGCATTGCGATATTGGACAACATTGAAGAGCAAAGAAGAGGAATCTTGGGATCAACCTTCGTAATAAGTACTCATCTTCTAATCTTAAATGTATTTGCTTACTAGTTGCACTTGCAGAACATTTGTAGGTCTATCTTTCATCACTGTGAGTTGGTAGTTTCTCCCCTGAACTATAGGTGCATTTTCCTCACAACAAAATGGCGACTCCACTGGGGAAAGCCTGTCTGCTTAGGGGTATCCAAGGTCATTTATTCAGTTTTGTTTGATAGTCTTTGTTCAATTTCTTGATTAGAAGCAGTTATTAAGTTCTATTTGACCCTCCTTGGCTCTTACAGACCCTTCCTAGCCCTTGCAAACCCTTACTGGCTCAGGTGTGGGGGGTTTTAACCCTATTTTTTCAACTTTTCCCACCTATGCGCTACGGTTGTGCAAAAAAGTAGCACATTCCCCTATTTTGGGTGCTGGTATTCCTCATACATAGTGGCGCACACATTCTGGGTTTGAGTTTTTTGAATCTTAACCTATTTTGGGGGGTTGTGGCTGCATTTTTTGGGGTCCCTGATGACCCTAGGTCTGAGTTAAACCACTATAAGTGGTCTCCTATCCTTGTATTGATCCTATGTTCATGATTTGGACCTCTTTTGATCAATTTGGGCTTGTTTGGAAAGTTTTGGGTCTTGTTGACCCAAGTTGGGGGGGTGTGGACCAGTTTGGTGTTTTGTACCTTGATTTGAGTCTGTCTGAATCTACTTGCTCCATTTCCACTGGATTTGAAACCTATTGAGTCTACTTGACCCTGTTGGTATCTATTTGAGTGAAATTTCTCTTTAGATTGGTTTCTTATCCTCCCTTATGCTTTTAGTTTTATTTTTGTAGTGAAAGCTCAAGTGTCTTTGTTGTTGTTCAGGACCTTGACTGCACTGTTTATGTGCAGACCTGACTTTACCAAACCATACTTCCTTGTAGGTCATTTTCTTTGTTTGGGTCTAAAAGTAGGTTTCGTACTCTTTTCCCAATGGTTGGCATGCTTACATCAATAAGAATCTGAAAGTCATATTGGTTGCTTTTACTGTTTCAATAAGGAAACCTGAAAGTTCTTTGCTTTTGCTTTGATAGTAGGTTACTTTCAATTTCAGTTTTTGTTTCTCACCTTTGGAAAGCATGAATAAATTTTGATTTATTTTCTGAGTAGAGTACCTTGCAAGTGGCTTAAAATATTTAAGAGTGCTTTGCATCAAAAAGAATAAGTTTTCTTTTGCATACCTATTTGTTTGAGTAGCTGCATCCTTGGGTTTTGAGTTTAATTTTGTACATTTAGACGTATTCTTATCCTTTTTTGCATTCGAAAATACTAAAAATTGCATTTGCACATGCATTCTAGATCGTATCTTTAAGACTTGCATTGAAAAGAAAAGATTTGTTTAGTGGTAAATATTTCATTTCAGTACTCTATCTCTGTTATAACCACTCTCACACGCCCACTACCTTTTTGAGTAAGCAAGTAACTTTTAAAATGAACCCTAATAAAATGTACTAGCAACATTTTCTTTTCTAGGTTACACTTTTCACCAACTAGTTTTGGTTAGGATCTTGGGTTTAAAACACATTAAACCACCCAAGATCACACATTACGCAAAAATCATAGTTCGACTATCACAGGTAAACCCACCTCATTCAAAACTTGCCTGGGATCTATGCAGTAGGTCTTGTGAGATCATATTGTTTGGAATAAACCTCCTACTTTCTATTTTGAGCATATACCAAGATTGGATCGCGTTTGGGGACTCTTTTGAGTTTCGGGCTCAGTTACCCTGCCCACGCCTTATGATTTGACCAGAGACTGTTCCCACTGGAGTTTTCGGTGTTGTGGTATCCTTAGTATCTGACCATAGGATCATACACAGGTGACGGTGGAGGGTTATATCTGTTGTACCTAGGACAGATGTGGGAGGAAATCCCTTGCAGGTATTTGGGAGGGCGTTTGGATGATTCCAGCACTTGCACCCTTAGTCATTGTATTGTGGACCTTGGGTAACTGTTCTTCATCATTCGTTGATCTGTTCTCGGCCCTCATCATCCCAGACTCTTCTCTGAAAGGCATCTGTTTGCCTGGTTTGATTTACCTAGGACCTTTTTTAGTGGTGTTCTCTTTGTGCTACTTGTCTTAGTTTTCCTTAGAGAACTTCTTGCTCATTTGAGCAGGAAACTATGTCTAGCATTTCGGTGAGCGCCAACCAAGGTACCCCTATTCCAGGGGATCCTTGTACTATTCCATTCATTGGAAACATTGGTACTCCCTTAATGGCTACCCTGAATCTTCCTGGATTCACTATAGGGCTGTCGGTCTGGTTTTTCTCCACTCTGAATGCCTTGCATGCTCCTGATGCTTCTTTTGTGAGCACCTCAAATCAAGAGCATCAGAACCCTGTGCCTTCTTTTCCAGTAACATCTTCTCCTCCTCCTTCTACCTCATGTGGCAAAAGTAGCAATACTAGTAACCAGTAGTCTAAAAGGAATAGACGGGGGAAGAATAGGAAGAAGATGCCAAAACAAGGGGGCAACAACCCAGCCTCTGAAAATCATGCTGGGGGCAAGCACCCTACCTCTGCAAATCATGCAAGGGGCACCTACCCAGCCTCTAGAGTTCATGCTGGGAGAAAACTTTTAGTCACTTCAAATCACACTGAAAGTTTGTCTTCAACCACTGTCACTCATGTTGAGGACACGTCATTGATCACTACTAGTCATATTAATGACAAGTCACCAATTCCTGTGAGTCATTCTGGAGACACCAGATCAGCCACTGCAAGTCATGCTGAGGGAGTTGACATTGTCGACAAACCCAATAAACACAAGTATAAGTTCCCTTGCAAGTTTTGTGAGGGAGATCACCTTACTTATTTGTGCCCTATACTTCCAGAAGTGCAAAAAGTGTGGTCCTTAGTTCAAAAGTCTTATGCTTCTGAGTAACCAGCCACTGCAAGTCATGCTAGGGGAAAGCTGTCAGCCAATGCTAGTCATGCTGAGAGTACTAACGTTGTAAAGGAGTCTAAACCTATAGGACGGAAACCAAAGTTACCTTGTAAACTTTGTAAGGGAGATCACCTTACTCACCGATGCCCTGGCATTCCAGAGGCATGAAGAGTGTGGTCCATGTCTCAAGGAATCTCTGCTCCTGAGTTGTCTATAGACTCCCTACAGTCAGATCAACCTTTGGTTGATAAAGTGGTTGAAGCAATACAATCTTTAGTTGACCCCACTCTTCCTTCGGAGAGTGAAGGGATTGAATCGATGCAATCTTTGACCGATCCCATCAGTCCTGCAAAGATTGATGCACCTACTGCGGAAGTGTTCTACATTACCAGTTTGGATGTTACTAAAAAGGGGGTACTTCATCTGTGCCATGTGAACCCCTACCAAGCCCTAGGATTGTTTCCTTTGATTGGAATAGTCTAGCCGAGCCTCGTCTTCCTTCTTCGACACCTTTCCAGATAAAGGTTGATATTGGGAACCATACGGTTGATCGATGCATTGTTGATGAAGGAGCTTTTGTTAGTATCTTATCCGCTTATGCTTGGAGAGATTTGGGTTTCCCTAATGTTATTCCAGCTGTTAATTGGTCGTTGACCTTCGATAAAAGACCTAGTGAACCATTCGGATTCCTTCGTCAGGCACCTGTTACTTTGGGTGGAAAAACAGTCTCAGTTGATTTTATGGTTTTAAAGGACCCTGTGGACTTTAACATGATCCTCAGGTGTGATTACGTTTATGCTATGCATGTTGTGGTGTCTACGCTTTTTCGTGTGATGCATTTTCCTCATAACGAAAGCATCGTCACTATCAACCAGCTTGCATTCGTTGATCCTCCTTATTACCCAACTGTAGACCAGTCTAATCCCTCATCATTAGGAACCACTATGTCACATGGGACTTATGTGGCCTATTGTTCCTTGATTTCAAATGCTACTGAGAAGAAGTCTCTGAGTTCATGCTTACCTTCTCGGGACTTAGTCCCAGCTTTTGACCAAGTAACACCTCCATCTAAATGTTTAGATATGTGTTCTATCTGGGACGATATACTTCCTTCTGATGAAGTTTTCCTAGAGTCCATAATACAGTCTGCCATTCATTTGGATGTTCATCCAGTCGTAGTTATGTCCAGCCCCGGTTTGACCTTAAAGTCTAATCTTCCTACTGTTGAGTCTTTGGGATCTCCTATAGATCCGCAAATCGGTGTTCCTGCTAAGTTCGATTCTGCTTCTAGAATTTTCAACTCCCGTGATGATGAATTTGTTTCTACAGATTCCACCATGTCCTTCAACTTTGGTCTTCATCCTGAAGTTGATCTTGTTGATTGTAAGTCCTCGGGCTTGGGTACCACAGAGTCTTCATTTGAAAACTTTGCCTTGTTTATGCATGTTGTTGATGATAGTGAAGTTGAAAGTATTTCTACCACAGTGACTTGTATCGGGTCTTTCTTTACATATGTTTTAGATATGATCTTGGTACTAATGTTTCTTGGAGATAGGATTCTTAGCTGGATTTATACTTGCTTACTAGTCCTTTTCGACACCTTGAGCGACCATGTCAAGTATATTCGGAACCTTGCATATAGGTTTAGGCTTCCCCATTGTTATGTTGCATTTGAACTTTTTTCCATCCGAATTTGCTATAGGGTCGAACCTGTTGGATATCGGTGTGTTAGCCATCTCTTTATGCATTGTACACCAGTCCGACAGCAGAGCCTACCTAACATGGGTCACCCTAGTCAGCACCCTTATGCCATTTTGGTGCCCATGCTGAGTTTTTCTCATAGGCTTGGGAGCCTTTTTAGATTTACCATGACTTTGAGAAGAAGCCTCATATCTTTCTTCCTCCTATATTTCTGGCCATCCCTGATAAGGCTCCCATATTTGTGTTTAAGTTGCATATGCATCTGTTATGATCCCTCTTGCGCTAATGAGCCTGATGTCGGCTTCCACGCTTTTAGCTCGTTGTATAAGCCTCCATCTCTGATCTCATTTCTGCTAAGCCCTGTAGCATTTTTCCTTTGCAGTTTGACACCTTTTACCTGGAGGAGACACACCCTGAGTGTCCTTATCTTACTCATGTTCCTTGCATTAGGCATAGCTCTGTTCCATGCGCTTGGATCTAGTTTCGCATGTTCCTGACACTCGTCTCCTCCCATTTAGAGAATTCTTCCACCTTTACTTCGAGCTTGTTAAAAACAGTAAGTAGGTTTCGAGCATTCTTCCACCTTTACTTTGAGCTCATTAAAAATAGTAAGTAGGTTTCGAGCATCCTTCTACCTTTACTTCGACCTCGTTAAAAACAATAAGTAGGTTATGAGCAGTCTTCCACCTTTCCTTCGAGCTCGTTAAAAATAGTAAGGAGGCTATGAGCATTTCTTTCATCTTCACTTTGAGCTTGTTAAAAACAGTAAGGAAGTTATGAGCATTTTTCTGTATCTCCTTTGAGCTCGTTAAAAACAGTAAGGAGGTCACGAGTTTACTTTTTTGGGCTCGTTAAACCTTTACGGAAAAGATCCCTATGGAGTTCTTTTAAGCCCTTTTCAAACTCCTTAAATAGGAAAAGTTTGCCGAGCATAGTTGTCTTTTCAGGCTCGTTAAAATAACTGAACTGACATCCATTTAGGTATAGAATTACCCCTTTTTCGGGCCTTGGTGGATAATTTACAGAAAAGGTATACTCTAGGTATACTCTGGTATGCACTAGAAGAGTTCTTCTTCCATTATTTCACACTTTTTCGGGGAAGGAGACTAACTTTACGAAAAAGGACCTGTGGAGTCGTCTTTCGGGTTTTCAGACTCTCGAAATGTGAAAACACCAATTGAGAATTCACCTACTCGGGCTCGATGTGAAATCCACGAGATGGTTGATAGAGAACTGTTTTAGTTTTTCAACTCTATAAACAAGAAAACACCGCCGAGCACAGACCAATCCGGGTTCGATATAAAATCCACGGATAGGTGTATGGAGTTTTCTTCTAGGTTTTTCGAACTCCTTAAATATGAAAATACCGTCGAGCATGCTTTAGTTCTTTGTCAAGCTCGTTAAAAAATGAACAAGGAAAGGGAAGGGAAGAATGTTAAAATATCTTTCAATATGATGGTAGCAAGTCAACTACTTCCTTGAACAAAGCACCTATTTTGTGTCTATCAAATAAGTTGGGTTCTAGTGTTGGCCTTAGGATAAACCTAATCTCATAGTTCTTACTCCTCCGTTTGGTTAGTCTTCCAATCATATGGAGAATCTATTAATGTCTCCTACATTGCAGATTTGTATCGTGGTCTCTTTGTGTTAAAAGCTTCCTAAGTCACTCTTGTGTCTTGCTCAATGTTCAAGGATATAACCTGTGTCGGCCATTCTATAGTTTCCTTGACCTCATGTGTCATCCATTCCTTGGTGTCAGTATGTTTCATCATGCGTTCAGTCCTACTCCAAATCAGTTCATACCTGTTGAGTGTCGCTCATGTTGGTTGATGGAGGATGCCTTAAGGCCTCCCTTCCAATAGACTTCTTCCCATCGACTTCAACTCATTGTGCTCTGGGAATGAAGTTTAGATTTTCGGTTAGTACCTTGGGGATTGCAGTCATTAGTGGCAGTTTCCCTCGCTATTGGATAGATGGGAATACATCAATGTCTCCTATCTAATGGATTCTTCAAGTGTTCGACGGCAAGACCATTTATTCGCACTTGCTTGAATGTACTAGGTACCTTGGGTTCCATTTTCATTATTGGTGGACACCATCGCATTTGTTAACGGTATACATCAATGACCGGTAATCAAACGATACCTCCCATGTTTGACATCAACTCATTTATTCGCATGGATAGGTTTGTACCTTGGGTTATTTTTGGATGAAGACCTTGGGATCCTTGATAGCATCACCTTATTTATGTTATCACTCAAGTTGCGCAAGACTGAGCCACACTTTTTTGGCTCTTGATGAGACATAGATCCAGCTTGTTCTTGATGGTTATGTTCTCCAGTTTTGACATAGATCCACCTTGTATTTATGTGGCTATGTTTACACTTATGTTCCTCATGGATCCACGCTTGTATTCTAGTGGACATGATATATGCATCAGTATTTGGATCATTATTGTATCCTCTTGGAGGTCATGTTCCACTATTTGAACATTGGACAGTTACCCCAAGGATGAGATTGTCTTACATTGCCTTTGCTTTCAAGTACTTCATTTGAGCCTATGATTCTTGGTTTCTCCGGTTCCTCCATGATTCAACTCTTTGTTATTTATAATGTATTTCAGCCATCATTTCCCTCACTCCCATTGAACTCATACATTAGGGGGCATCTGTTATATCTTAAAATGACACTTCTACGTCCGTGACGACACTTGTATCGCTTGGTTGCATGACGACACTTCTTGAGATCAAGTTTAGTCACACAACAGGACACTTGTGGATTGAAAGGTCATTTGGAACATTAAAAATGGTTGAAATTACCTCACTCTTGGCCCATTTGATGGTTATAACCCTTAGAAACATTTTTCCAAACCAAACCATCTCCTGAAAATCATCAGAAAACCCTGTTTTTGGTCATTTTTATCCAAAAACGCTGGTTTCCTATGCATAGAGTAGGGCATACCAGGATGTGTGCGTGACTCTTATGCCTGTGGAGTAGGGCATGTGCGCGACTATCATGCATGTATAGTAGTGCACACCTTGAAAAATATGCAACTCTGCTTCACTAGAGTAGCGTACACCTAGAAAAATGCACTGGTTTGTAGTAGGAAGAGTAGGGCATTTTCCTGAACTAGTCAAAATCTCGAATTTTGGTTAAAATAAGTTGGTTTGGGAACTTCCTAATCAGTTATAATTGCTTTTCCTCTCCTTCATTGACTATATAAGGAAGGTAGAAGGGCCATGTGGGGGAACCAAGCCTATAACAATGTTATGCTGGAGGAATGGAGACCCTCATCCGCCTCTCTTGTGCCTCAATTTCTAATAAACCCTAGCACTGTTGATTAGAGGTTGGGATCTTTGGAGAATAGAAGCAGGAGACCTTGAATCTAGGTTTCGTGAAGTGCCAAGCTTGAAGGAAGGTATAACTTCATGTACTTGCTTCATTCATTAATAAAGATCAGACGTTCTTCCCTTTCCAAATATGACCTATTCATGTGTGTCTCAGATTTGATTACAGTTTGCTTATAATTTGATGTCTTCTTCTATTATGAATATCAGTCTTTTATATGTAGTCAAATGTATTTGAGAAAGGTATGAAGTAGTTTTGCAGGTGTGGGCATTGCGATATTGGACAGCATTGAAGAGCAAAGAAGAGGAAGCTTGGGATCAACCTTCGTAATAAGGTACTCATCTTCTAATCTTAAATGTATTTGCTTATTAGTTGCACTTGCAAAACATTTGTAGGTCTATCTTTCATCACTGTAAGTTGGTAGTTTCTCCCCTGAACTATGGGTGCATTTTCCTCATAACACCAATCGGCGTAAAATCGCAAGTTGCTCTGAAACAGGTCAGAGGAGAATTCGAAAGTCCGCGAAAACAGGAAATTTGAGCAATTTTTCAGTGAGATTTCAGGTGCCAAAAATTGAAAAAAAAATCCATGGAACTTATGCGCCAGATTGCGCGAAATCGAAAGATTTACAAAAAAAACAAACGAGGGCGCTACCACAAGGGGGCAAGCCCCCTTGACCCCCTTTGTTCCCCGGAGACAGTCGTTGAATGTATGAAAGTCATTCTCTATGCTTGGAATGTGCACTATGAATTGCATAAAGGGGTTGTGGAATCCTCAGTAAGAGCAATTGGTTGTAATATCCATTATGGAGGATGGAAGGGAAATCTCTCACCTTAAACTATTTATGTTTATAACATAATAATTGTATGCTTGGAAAATAGCAAGTAGGAATGTTATACATGAGTATATGCATTGAATTGCTACTTGGTGAGAAATCACAGCTAATGAATCATTATGTGCTTGGTAGGGAAGCCAATAAAAGTATCAACTATGATGTGGGGGAGGAAATTCCTTTTTATGATGAGGGATTGGAAAGGGAGAATTCCTTAACTTTTATCTTGCTTATATGATCATGTTTTCAAGTTCTATGTATAGAAAACTATGGCATAAGGATGCTAGAAGTGCAAGAGAGTAGTAGATTGAATGCATATGAATTAGTGGGCATGATTAAAGAGTCATTGCATAATGCATGTGAATTGCTTATGCATGAGCATGATGTTGCATATGGGTAACGGTACAGAAGTTACACATGCAGTAGCCAATTAATGGTATTTCCTATGGTTGATGACAATTAATGTTATTGATAATGGTTGTAGGAATCTGACCGTAGAAGCATGACTGAAAACGAAAAATAAGTCACAGCATGTAACCAACAAACCTTGAGAGGGAAGGCTGGAGTAATGATTCATGATCAAAAGGTTGGAAAAAGGACTGTGTAGCCTTGGTAAGAGGCCAACTGATCAGGTAACATCAAGCGATTTTAATGGCATCCATGCAAGTAATAGTTATTGGTGCTTAATTGCATGAATGTTGAAAGGGGATTGGGTAAGAGTTCCTTGAGCCATATTTGATAATCATAAATTGGTATGTATGGGATGTTGAATGCATGTATGCGAACATTATTCCATCAGGTACAACAAGGTATGTGGTAGTAAGGGAAAGGATACTTATACCATCTAGTTGTTTTGAATTGTAAATGAATTTTTATGAAAGTATATCATGCCATTTGTGTACGTTGATTATGATTTTAATAACCAAAACAAGTGAAGACTTATGGCCCTGTCATGGTAGTGCATGCTAAGTGGGGTAGTAATGGTTAGGCCATAATACGCTTGAATGCATAGTATTCATGAATTAATGCAAGTTTGTATTAAGGGGATGTGCATTAAAATATTTTGTACAATCTTGTGGTTATGCATTGAGTGAATGCACATTGAAGGATTATGTGAGTGATGTAAATGTGCATGCATAGGTGAAGGTGCACATGTTGAAATGCATTGTGTGAATGCATGGTTTTGGTGTATGTGTTATTGCAACCTAAATAATGGATGAGATGATGAATTGATGATAACTCTGGGATCATTCCATGAGCTGATGTGAATGCAGGAGGGTAAGTGCATGAAGAAGGTAGTCATGATTGATAGCTCTGTCGGGATTCTCTGTGGAAGGGTAGAGTTGTATAAATGATATGGCTGTGAAGTAATGAGCATCTAAAGTTTCATTTAAATTGCATAAATGATGTGACGATACCTTGCAATTCTAGTATGATAATGATTCACATGAAGTAAATGAATTTTGGTGATATTGAGATGTTAATAGCTGGAAGTGTGTGAATTATTGAATGTTATAATTCTGAAAATGCTTCAGTGACTGTTGCAGCAATGAAATATTATATGCATAGAGACTTACAAAGTGTTTGTCTAATTGAAGTGTCAGATTTCAGGTAGATTGTTTTGGGCATGGCAATGTGGGTAAGTCCATGATGAAGGTTGGAATCTACCATGTGCAATATCCAAACCTCATGAGAAGGATCTCATGGCTGTAAAAACAGTTTATGTGCAGAACGGATTGTCAATTTTGGACTTGTAGATTTCAGATTTGAGAATTTTCTTATAATTGCTAATCACTGTTGGCTTGCATAGAACTGTGTCAGGAGGACGTGTTGTAAGTGGATGTTCATGTTATGGTAGCAAGTGTAAAACCATAATGTGTGGAGGGGTGCCACTTACCAGAGACAAACAATATGAGGATAACCTCATGACTACGCAAATAAATTTCTGTAGTAGACAGAATTGCAAATTCATGATTGAATTTAATTCTTAATGCCATTGATTGGCTATGGAACAATCAAATTTGAATTTTATTATTAAATGTTGCTGACTGTTTGGATATTTGATAAGTGTTCCAGGAAGACACATAGCAGGAAGACCATGTTTGATGGCCTGCAGAAGCCAAACTCCGTTGGAAGGACCCCATGCTTTGGAAATGGGTTTCGGGTGAAACGCCATTGCATATTTTAAGGATGACATCTCAGCTGAACTGCATGTTGGAAAACCATGTGAGTGAGATGGTAAAACTATGCCAGGAAGGCATGTGTGGGTTATGGAATGTGAAAATATTGGGGGTGGCAAACTGAAGGACTGTTGACTCAGAAAAGGGAGCCTCCATTCTTCGCAAATGAAGAAAAGATACATCTGCGAAACGAATGAGTATTATGTGACCCTAAGTAAGAATATGCATGTCTGGTTATTAGATTTAATATGCAGAGCATGTTTTATTATTTCATTATTATTCCAGACTTCTTGAGTGTGACTAGGGCCTACATGACTCACATCAGAAAGGGATGCATACTTTTCTGGTGTTGGGTTATGTTGGGGTTGACAATATTGACTACACCTTAAGGGAATGGACGCATTCCTGGTGTTTTCAATACTTTATAGTGAATTTTATGAAATATGGTTACAATTTTAGAGCAGTAATACTGATGAGCCTGCTTATCCTTCTTGTGCTATCAGCTTACACAGATGCAATTTGGTGTTGCACGATAAGAGGAAAAGAGAAGAAAAGTTACTCAAGAGGACTGTATGGGAAATGGTAAACTTTCTACTAAAGAAAACTGGAAGGGATGGATAAGGCCCGAGGAGATGTGTAGTATAAAAGGGGTAATCATCCTTGTGTAGTGTGAGTGGTATTGTGGGGCCATGCTAGCCTGCAGTCAAGAAAAGTCACCTAAAGAGTTCCTAAGAGAAGGAGTGCCATCCTTGTGTGGATGAAGAGTTGATGTGTGTGTGAAGGGCTATGGTGATATTGATGAAGGGTATAAAATCTCTATTGGTTCAGTAGTAAGGTGGTGGTACCGAGACTGACTAAAAAACCCTGATATTCCTATGTCTCTACAGTAGAGCTTTGACCTAGAAATGGTCGTGGTGCGATTCCTTCCATTGGCTGATGACCCAGATGGATGTGTTGGCTTGGCAATGAAGAGGGAAAACCAAGTATGGGACTAGTTTGGAACCACCAATGCTTGATAAATCCAAAGAGTAAATTGTTTGGGCATTAACTACTTGATGTTGTGGGAGCAGCATGTGTGTTGTCCAAACATCCACCCCACAGGCGATCCAAGGCTTGTAAAGAAGAGAAGGAAACCTTTGGAGTAGCGAGGAACTTCCCAATACAGATAAGTATTTGGTTTCATTCATTTTTGGATAATGAAAATTTCATGAACAAGTATTATGACAACCAAGCTAATACACTATTATTTCATTGCTGGAAACCTTGGTCATTGCAGGAAGAAAGGACCCTGAAGGCACCATAAATGCTTGGTAAAATCCAGTCGGTGCACTGGTTGGGCATTGAATGTTGTGGAGCAGCCGGCGTGCTGACCAAACATTCCTTAAACACTAGATAAACCCAGTCAACGTATTGGCTTGGCATTGCCTATTCGAATGATTGTGGAGTAGCCTGCGTGCTGGCCCAACATTCATTATTGTATCCATAGGAAATACAAGGCTTGTAAAGTAAAGAAGGATCCTGTGGAATAAAGGTGAAGGACATCCAAGACAGCAAATTATTTGGTTATCTTGTATCTTCTTGCTTATTTAATATGAATATATGTGTGTACATGATTTGGTTATGATTTCTTAAAACTCTTGCTTAGAGATAAACCCTATGAAAATAAACTAAACATGTGAATTGATTCAATGTTTGAGTGTAGGTATTGCTGGAAGAAAATACTATAAAGGCATCCTAAGGATGCATGTGGACATGTGACTGTCCTAAAGAGATAAGTATGAGCAGTAATGAAAGATGGTGCTAGTGACTTGTGTGGGTCCTAGCAGCCAAAGGTTCTATAGACAACAATGGGGAAGGGGTCCCTAGTTGAAAAACCTTAGACAGACACTAGATACTAAGTGTCATATCCAAGAAAGGGAAAGTCAAGCATTCACATTGAAATGGAAGAGGATAAGGAGCATGGAACCACGGTGGTGATGTGGCTCCAGATTGGAACAAGACTAAGAGGGGGAAACTCTTACTCTTCTCTTTCATTTTGACTGATGCATCTTAGAAACAAAATATTGTTGAGTGCATGTCATGGCTGAAAATAGATTGTGTTTAATTGCTTGAAATGAATTGTGAATGTTGAAATAGTTAATTCCCTGTGAAAGGATGAACATGAATGAGTTCATATGTATGTTGGGAAAGCACGAAAAGTGTGGAAGTCTCATTAATAAATCATGGACATTCCATGTTAATTGGGAAAATAATTGACTGATTATAATGTTTATGTTATGCTTGGCCTAACAAAGAATTTCCATGATGGATTTCACAGGTAATAAATTGAAGCGATTGGTTGCAGCTGATACAAGCAAGTGTTGCTAGTAAGAAAAGTGTGGTCATCTGTGCACATTGACCATGGAAGCAGACCAAGGGCTATTGGATTTGGTTGAAAGTCTTCTTCAAACAATTTTCCAAGACCCAAGAAAATCTTGGATAAATGCTCAAGCTACAAAAGAAGCAGAATGAGATGAACCACAAGGTTTTGTAGGACTATGTTTGTCTGCAAAGACAGGGAAAAAGCATTCTGAAAACAATCAGCAATGAAAAGGACAGTGGATCAATGAAGAGGCATTCATCCAATTAGTCCATTAAGAAACATCCTAGGTGGGAAGACTCAAAGGAAACTGAACAGATAAAGATGAAGCAGCCACTGAAATGTTGGGAATGTGGAGGAAATCATTGCCTACGCAACTGCCCAAAAAGGAACAGCAAGAGGAATAACAACCATGAATTTTCCATACTTGTATATCAGCTAGAAGGTAAAGAAAAGGAAGGGATTGTTGCGGAGCAATTTGTTAGGATATTCCTATACTCCATCCTAGTCCCACCAGTATTTTGATCATTTACATTTTCAGTCATGCATGCACCTTTAGGGTTTGCATGCATTTTGCATGAATCCTGTCATCAGTCCAGCACCTAGCCCTCAGTTAGCCAGCCCCCAGGAGCTTATCACTATTCAGCTTGATCCCTCCAGTTGCTTAATGCGCCCTTCTTCCTTGATTTTAGGGAGCAACTCGCCCTTCTTCACCTACCAGTCCAGTTGTCACTCAGTTACACTCAGTTACAGTCAGTTACAGTCAGTTACACTTAGTTACATTGAGTTACACTTAGTTACACCTACCAAAGTTAGTTTGACTGATGGTTGACAGTTACTTGAGCATTGATGACTCCACTGATGATGATGAAGACTTCCAGTTGCGCTCCGATGATCATGAGGACACCTAGTTGTGCTCCGATAACACTCTATTGATCTTATGATCACTCTGAGAGTCTAATTCAAATTGCCACCTTAGGAATTCAAATCCTCTCTACCATTGTACTATTTATTTGTCCATACTGTGATTAATTAATTAGTGTGTGAAGTATTATTGCTTCTATCTGAGTTCTACTGTACCATATTATTTTGTTGCTCATTATACTGTATTGATCACTCTTCTTCTATTTTCCTGCTTAATCATAATTACTCTTGTGAGGTATACATCATCTCTTAGATCTGCTATGAGTATTTTCACATGGTATCAGAGCATGTTGAGAGTATTGTTTATCTCCATTCTTGAGAGTTTTTTGCAGGTTATTACCAAGATTTCGAGTGCAACAGTTTCTGCATTTTTGCAATAGTTGCAGCAGTTTCTGCATTTTTGCAGCAGTAGTAGTTGTAGTTATTCTATATTGTTTTTGCAGGTCCTCTACAGCTTCTATTTATTCATCAGGAATTACTCCTCTTGATCCACTCAACTATGATGAATGGAAACCAAGAATGATAGCAGACTTGAAGATCCATGATCTTTTTTATTTTTATTTTGAAAGAGAGTTCGAATCCCTTGAAGAGAAGATTGACTCGTTAAATAAAAGTGACATGCACTTTCAAGCAATAATGTTTTCTTTGTTTGCACGCCAGAGATTCCAATTCAAATACCATAATGGTGTTGAAACTCCAAAGGAGTTATGGACTCCAAAAGAAATATGGGCTCACCTGGATGGAAAATTTAGCAAAGAGAATGAAGGACTTGGTCCCAACCCATTCGAAAGAAAACAAAGTGATCCATTCGCTCCTCTTGATGGTCTCTCAGATCATGCACCAGTATCATCTCATATTGAAGTTGTTGACAAAGAACTTGCAGATTCTACACTCATGCTCAAACTTTCTTCTCTTTCTGTGCCAGCTCACACTCTAGATATTGTAGGATGTCCTAAATCGTCTCTTGCACCAGAGTCTTTTGGTTTGCATCATGATCACATGATTATTTCGGAGGTTAAAACAGCTTTTGAAGGTAATGCATTCGCTCCTCTCCAGCTAACTCCTCTTTTATACTACTATATGATCATAATTCCATGCTTTCAGAAGGTCATTGAAGAATATGGCCATTGCCATTCACTTGGGATAATTTCTCATGCATCTACTGGTTTTGATCTCACCTCTCTTGGTTCAAAGGAGATCTCAAAAAACCATGATTCAAGTCTTGGATCTAATTTGGATTCTAAGCAATTACTGCTTGGGATAATTTCTCATGCATATGATAGTTTTGATCTCACCCCTGCTGGTTCAAAGGAGATCTCAAGAAACAGTTTTTTAAGTCTTAAATCTGATTTTTATTTCAAGCAAACATGTAATAGTTATTTTTGGCATAATCTCACCCATGGTGGTTCGAAGGAGAAGACAAAAGACTATATGCACTTTCACAGATTTGATCCTACCTCAGCTGATTCGAATCACAGGTTCAAGGATCATTCTCATACTGTTGGATTTGTTCTCATCACATTCGATCTGAAGAGCAAGTATAAGCACATGCTTTTTGAGCATGATCCACTTCTTCCCAAGAAGAAGATACCTCCAGACATATGACCAAGCATCACACATGCTTGAGTTTGGAGCATTTTTTTTTATGTGTGCCTTACAGTCTATTTTTTGAGGAGGGGGTATGTTTCCCATGGAATTTTTCCACTTCCTTGGTTTATTGATTGTTATTATTCATTGTATTGGGTGACATTTGGTCTTAGTTACCAGGGCCTAGGATGGATTAAGGGGGGGTGTTAGGATATTCCTATACTCCATCCTAGTCCCACCGGTATTTTGATCATTTACATTTTCAGTCATGCACCTTTAGGGTTTGCATGCATTCTAGGGTTTGCATGCATTTTGCATGCATCCCAGTCATCAGTCCAGCACCTAGCCCTCAGTTAGCCAGTCCCCAGGAGATTCTCACTATTCAGTTTTAGCCCTCTAGTTGCTTAATGCACCCTTCTTCCTTGATTTTAGGGAGCAACTCGCCCTTCTTCACCTACCAGTCCAGTTGTCACTCAATTACACTCAATTACACTCAGTTACAGTCAGTTACACTCAATTACACTCAGTTACACTTAGTTACATTGAGTTACACTCAGTTACACCTACCGGAGTTAGTTTGACTGATGGTTGACAGTTACTTGAGCATTGATGACTCCACTGATGATGATGAAGACTTCCAGTTGCGCTCCGATGATCATGAGGACACCTAGTTGTGCTCCGATGACACTCTATTGATATTATGATCACTCTGAGAGGCTAATTAGAATTGCCACCTTAGGCATTCGAATCCTCTCTACCATTGTACTATTTATTTGTCCATACTGTGATTAATTAATTAGTGTGTGTGAAGTATTATTGCTTCTATCTGAGTTCTACTGTACTATATTATTATGTTGCTCATTATACTGTATTGATCACTCTTCTTCTATTTTCCTGCTTAATCATAATTACTCTTGTGAGGTATACATCATCTCTTATATCTGCTGTGAGGATTTTCACACAATTCCCATATGCAGAGCTGGAAGATCAAAGGTAGCTGGGAGCAGCCTGTGGAAGCCAAATTACTTGGTCCTAAAAGTTCAAATTAAAGGATGAAATGCAGGGCATACCTGTAACAATTTTGTAAATTTTGGACATGTGTAAACTGTGTAAGTATTCCTAAGTATTGGAACACCGAGGACGGTGTTATTCTAAGGGGGAGGAGATTGTAATAACCCCATTTTGACCCTTAGGATATTTTATCTATAATTTAAATATTGTATGCATGTTATGTATGATTCCTAGCATGGAGCTCAAGGCCAAGGCCCCGCTAGTGAACGCTCGACCTTGAAGAGGCAAGTAGTTGGTATTATGCTACCCATGTGCTAGTAAGCCATGGAAATTGTAAATATGCATTTTAATAGAAATGCCCACAACTAGCTATGAAATGCAACAAGAGATGAGGGCATGATTTTTTACAAGGAATGGGGGGGGTATTCAAACCCTTGAGCCAATCAATTCAAGACAAGTGTCAATGAGAGATCCCATGAACCCTCAACTAACCATGTTGACTTTTGTTCCCAATCATTCATTTATCCCAAGAGTTGGTTGAGGTAGTCAATGCCTTGGGGAATGGAGAGGTTTGACTGTCCAAATTCGGATATGGGAAAGCCACCCTTCATGGAAATCCGTGTTTGACTTCTTGGGCAATAAAAGAGCCACGAAATTGCTCCCCAAGCCATTCTCCACCCATTAGTTTTTCTCCCTCATGCAATCTGAGCTAGTTGGGGCGTTTTCCTTCACGTTTTTCATCTTTTTCCTTCATTTTCCATAGCTAGGAACTCGTTTTTGTGTTGCACATTGGCTAGGAGGAAGAGAGTCACTATTTGGGGGTTTATAGAGGTCGTTTCTACCCCTTGAATTCCCATAAACGTTTTCTGAAATCGATTTGATCTCCCAAGGTTGATTCCCCATCTAACATTTCATTTTTGGGTGTGCCACGATTTGGGGAAAACCCATGGACCCTATTTTGTAAATTCCATTTCTGAATGTTGGGGTTGAGATGGGTATCCATTGCTTTGAGCTGGGATGAGCTTGAGAGTCCCCTTTTCCTTGTAGATATCATGCCCAGCTCGGGGGTGGTCTCTGAGTGCTGAAAGAATACAGGCTGGGCAGAGACCTATGGTTGGGTTGGAACGTTGCAGCTGCATAGCTAGTTGCTTGGGACAGTTTCATAATCAAGATAAGTATTCTCTATTTCTGTGTTTTACTTCTGCACTATTTTTAGTTAATTTGATGACTGTTATTATGTTGAATGCATATGAAATGTGTGTGTGGATGATGTTTTATTCCGTTGTGCATGGTTGTTTTGATTTGCATCTGTACACCTATGCATTTTATTTGTAATGTCATGAGTTTGTTCATGATGAATGGGGCTAAGTTTTGTAAAAGCCCAGATTTTGGTGTCTCGTTCCCTTCCTTGCGTTGGATCGACGGGAGGGGACGTGACACCACTAGAAGGTGAAAAATTGGGTCGGGCTAGTGCACCCGTGAAAGATGGTATTAGAGCAGGCTAGCTTGTGGATTAGCACTTCACCGCTCTTCTTGCAAAGAGATGGTATCATAGCATAGAAGTTGCAAAAGCTTTGTTTCTGGAGTTGGCACAAATGGACTTCTGGAAGCTTGGACAGAGCACAGTTTCATATGATGATCTTCATTGAGATGCAGAATTGTTGCCAAGAAGTGTTGCAGTTGGGAAGTTGTGTGTGGAAGAGACCTACTGGAGGAAGGGAGGTGCGCTGAGCAGCAGTGCGCCTGGATTTCCTTAGGTGATCACAGTGCAGAACAATTGGTAATGAAGCATGCCTAGGAGTTACCACCTGGACCCATACTTGCAAGGATGAAGTGTGTGGGTGTTTGATGGACAAAGTGCCCGACTGTAGTCAAACGGTCATTTGGAAGAGGTGCACCACCACAGCAGATGCACTTGGTAGAGGAGTGCCTTGTGCACGGAAGAGGTTTCCAGCACAGTGAAGTGCAATTGGACAAGAGTTGGGTCTTTTCTTTGAGGTTGTGCTTGTAGATGCATTAGTAAGACGGAAGGTGAGAAGTGTGTCCATTATCAATGCATGTAAGATGAGAGGTGAGTTAGCTAACAAACAGTGTGCCCATACTCAATGCATGTAATATGGGAAGTGGGAAGGCCTCCATACTCAACGTAGGTGCAGATCAGACACTGCAAGCCACAATGTAGCAAAGTGCATTGGTCGTCAGGAAGTTACGAGTGTTGGAATTTTGGTAAGAGTGTGGATGGGAATGAAAGGAAGCACTTGGTGGGTGTTGGAATGTGTTTCTTCATGCCATCAGGATGGGTGCACTTGAGAAGAATTGTACCAAACACTTAGTGAATTTTTGGACCAAGATGAATTGCGGTGAAGTGTCGGAGCACGTCGAGGGGGAATTCAGTTGAAGGGAGTGCCCAAAATTATGTTAGGGTGCTTCATTACTTTCATAAGAGCATACTTAGTTTCGGTTGGGCATGTGCTCAAGTAGGATTATGCCCAGGGTGCCTAGGAGGGGATCACCAAGAGCATGGTATGCTTAGGAGAAGTGCATCCAACTTGGGGAAGGTTTTTGAGGAGTAACAACATTCTGATTGTCTTGGATAGACTATCGTGAAGAGAATCATGCTAAGAGGAGTGTGGGGTGAAGTGTGCTCAGGAGGAGTGCACCTAATGTAGAGTTGAACCCATGAATCACTTAGCAGCAGTGTACCTGAAGCTTGGTGTTTCGGCAGAATTGGAGAATACAAGGAAGTCGGACGGCGCGAAAGGATACTGGACGGTATACCATGCAAGATGTGAGGTTTCAATAGACTAGGAGGTTGGATTAGGAGCATGTCTGGGACTTAGTGCGGTGAAATATTGTGGAAGAGGGAGCTAGGAGGACTTTCCCATTCCTTGGAAGCACCAAGAAGTCCAAGTTCGAAGTTCAAGCATGCCTTCAAGGGACTACATGTGTATGGAGTGTGCAGAGGGTTGACAACTCTAAGTGTTGGATGTTGGAAGATTCGGACAAGGAAGACTGATGGGAGTTATCGGTAGTCATTGCAGCCGAGACAGCCATGGAAGGCACTAGGAGGGAAGTCCTACCAAGAGGATTTAGGTCCTGTGGATGAGGTCCCGAGTGAGTTACAGAGGTAGGATGCACTCAAAAGTGGCTAGATGGTATGCTTGCTAAGATGACTTATGTGGTAGACCTGGTAAGCATGAGCAACAGGCTTTTCGCAGTGGTATGATTGGAGAACCATGACTTGGAAGATTGATGGTCATAATGCAAAGTATTCCTTAGCTAAGTTCCAGCAAGTCATGGAGGACTAGTCTGTCGATTCTCTGCGGAGAGGTTCGTGGAGAAGACAGATTGGAGCAATGACAGATTTCTGAGTGGAAACTTGGGGTTTCCCGGTGTGGTCGATGGGACACCACACTAGCTTGCGATCTTTGTATGGACTATAGCAAACCTTGCAAATGGAGTTGCGGATGACGAAAGTGATTGTGGTCATTTCATGTGGTTTAAGGCAAGAAAGGATGCCTTTCCTTTGGACTAAGAGGGGTGTGCAGATAGAAGGATAACATGAATGGAATAAGATCGGTTGTGGTGGCAAGGAGATCAAGTACTGAAACAGAAGTATGTTTGGAAGCCACAACATGTGGATAGTATGGCTTGGTGCTGAGTATTGTGCCTTAGACAATTTTGAGGCGAGCTTGATGGCTTTGCTTTGGTTCGACAGAGTTGCATGGAGGACCGAAGTGCAAAGGATTTGGCTAATTTGGGCATGGATTCCATTCTCGTGTGGTTGGGAAAGACGATTGGATTAGTTACCCAACAAGTCCAAGCATGGGAGTCGGCATGGATAGAGGCATGACTAGGAAGCAATGCACCGAAGTAGCAGTAGGTTAGATTGATGTGACGGTTGGATAGTTGTGGTTGTAGGTGGTAGCAACGACATTGGCTTCATGGACAGTTGGATGTTCTTGAAGACGTTTCCAGGATGACAACTAATTTGAGTGGGGGAGGATGTAACGACCTTGAGTAGGAGGATTGTTGGGGTTCCTCGGACCACTAAGAGTGGGGCCCTTCGGTTGGTGGCACGACCGAAAATAGGCAAGTGTTGGTGTGGCACACTTATATTATATCATCAGCAAGTTGGATTGAGTGCGAGCGGATGGGACCTTGCGTGAGCAGCAAGGCACCCCCATGCCCATGGGCACACTAGACGCAATGTGATGGTTGAGCGGGAACCACGTGGAGGTGGGAATTTGTAGAAGATGATTGTGGGCACATTAGCATGAAAAATTCCCAAGCATGGGCACGGCTGCAGATGTGCGGCCAAGTTGGGTGCGGGTCAGTAGAAATTGCACCCAAGGTGGGTGCGGGTGTTGGTTAGTGGCACCCATGTGACATGCACTCCAGGTTATACTTGTGGATGGTCGGCTTGGTGAGTGCATTCCAAGGGGCACTCCAGTTTTAGATGCAAGTGTATATACAGTGGCATATGGGAGGAAAGTGGACCAAGGAAGTTAACACAAGTTTGGCTCTGAGGAGATTCACATTTTTTTGGGTCTACGGCAGGAACAGGAGAGTGCCCCTCCTCTGGTGGCACCAGAGAGGGCGCACTTGTCTTTGGCAGCAGCATGGGTGGAAGGTTTATGCGGTTTCTCTTTGCGATGGATGTGGCATATTCGCACGTCAAAGAGAGGCCCACGACAGGCCTTGTTGGAGAATATTTTTCTTAGGCTATCCTCACAGTGAGGTGTTCTTGGTGGATTCTAAGTGTTGTATGAACACTTGGATGTGTTCCAGACTTCCTTGCGATGGAAGTGGTGTAGCTTGAAAAGACAGTGAGACCTATAAGTAGGCAGTCTCATAGTGGAGCTTGTGGACAAGGCTGCGATGGACAACAGACTCGTGGGCACTCTCTAGGGCATGGTTGGCTAAGAGAGAATTGTACCCATTTGGTTGGCATGGTTGTGACAAACAATGGATTGCCGAGATTATGGTGCAATCACGAAGGAAAATCGCTTGTGTCAAGATGGTTGTCTAGGCTACAACGAACGGTAATAAGCCAGGAGACATGGGAAAAATATGTGTAGCAGAGTGCAAATGAAAAATGTGGTTGCTACTATGGTAGATCCTAGATAGTGGTAAAGTACTTGTCGTTTGATGTTGTATCTTGAGTTTCCAAGTAGGGTATGCTCGCAGATGAGGTGCCAAGGTGTGGTATCCCTCCGTTGTTGTATGTAAAGTCTCTTGTAACCATTCTATAATAAAAGGCACGTTCCGAGTTTGGGGCACTGCCCTCATACATGTTGGTCTCTTATTCTTGTATTTGTCTAAGTGTTTAAGTGTTAATTGTTGACATGCACTTAAGTAGAAAATTGACTAAGTACAGAAATGTGTTAGAGATAGAAGTGTGAGGTTCCGCAGGTTAGGTATAGTTTGTCGAACACCTACCGAGATGGTATCGCCCTTGGAAAGGATCTAGGTAGTGCCGCATGGGCCACCAAAAGATGAAAAATTGGGTCAATCTGATGCGCCCATGACACAAGTGAACATTTCCCTTTGTTGGATTCTCATAATACAAGGGTTTATTTTGCAGCATCTCTTTTCTATTATGTTATGTTTGGTTATTTTGCACTCCAATTTATGGTTTCTTGCATCATAAATATTTTTCTATCATGTGGTTGTTTAATTTAAGGGTTAATAACACTACACTGTGAGTTATCGATGGGATGATGAATATGGGTTTATGTTATAGGAGGTCTTGCTCGGTCATTTCAATTCAAGGTAAGTGGAACTCAACCTTATAAACTTTGTTTAACATTGGTTTGTTTATGCCTTGCAATTATCAATGGTAACAGACATAATCCATGTGCCAGTGAATTATATTCATCTTGGGCATCATCAAGTGCAATTGGACATCCATCCAGAACTAGTTCCTCCCTTTGAGAATTTTTGTTTTAATTTGAATGTTTGGACAATGTAAAGGCACAAATTTATCTTTACTTCATGTATCATGCATTTTTGTTTCTGCTCTATTGGTTCATGTTCAAATTAGGGGTTTGTGGTTTTCCATTCTGAGTTGGTTCTAAGCAAGATATGGGTAGCCAAGGATCCCCACTCCTTTAACTGTCATAGGTATATTTAGAAAATGTTATGCTTTTTGAAATGGCGAGAGGATTTAATAAATGGTAATTGAACCTTGATTTTCTCAATCAGGATGAAAGCACATGATATAGAAAATCAACGGGCATCTAAAAATGTAATTATTACGGAAATTTTGGTCAAGCAGAAGAGGAAAATATAGAATTTTAAGAATGAATGTTCCAAGCTCAAAGCTATGGTGATATATCTCAACAAGGATTTTCCATCTTTAGTGGTAAATATGAACACTTTTAGTTGGCTCTTTTCTCTTCGAATTCAAGGAAGAATAAATTGTATACTAGTTCAGCGGAGTATGAAGATAGACAAATAGGAATCACTACCCTCGAATCAAGCCCAAGACAATACTATGAGAAAATTTTCCTACCCTTAACAAGTTTCAATTTAAGTTTTGCAAGTTTGTTTTGTTTCTCGGTGTATTTTGTAGAATATACATTGCTAACAATACTAGGCCAATATATATAAGAATAAATGAAAAACCCTATAGGATCCATAGGGATACCAATTTAGAGCATAATATTCTTGATAAACAATGTGATCACATTTTTTACTTCAACATTATTCAACTTTGTTTATCGTACAATCCACTTGAGCGGACGCGAGTCGGATCTCCCTAGCTCAATGCGAGTCTAGAACAAATAAGACAGGCTACGAATGCATTTCCTAGATCTACTTAAGGATCAAGTACTAGATGTCTTACCTTTCACTTCGATATCCTTTCTCCTAAATGATGCTCCTCGTCTCACGGTCGTCAAATTCAAGCTGCAAGACCTGTCAAGACAAGAAACAAGAGAAACAAGTAAAGGGCATCTATACAATAAGAGATCTAAGTGAACAGTTAAGCAGGTAAACTACTCAATATCATTACACACATGAACAATATTGGTGGAAAGCATTTGTATTACTGTAAAAATAGGGAAGTACATAGCAGAGATATAGAACTAAAACCAAGGCTTAACGCTGCAGCCCTTCTCCAACAAAGCCATTTTCCATTTCCTCCTAAGGAAGCTTGAGTCTCTCAAGGATGAGTAGAGATCTCTCAAGAGTGATTTCACCAGCATGTAGACACCATATACTTCCTCCCTTTGGAGAGGGGTAGAGCTTCTCTTATATAGGACTAAGTGGATAGGGTATGGATAGGATAGGAAGAGATATGGTAGGAGAGAGATAGGAGATCCTCGCAAGGTGTTAGGAATCGAGTACCAACTCCCCTAGAGGTCAGGGATAAGGCCCCAAGTCAGCAATTTTTGAGAAGAACCTCGAAGAAGCTATTTTTTCCCATTAACTGACTTCGTTGCACCCTGCAATGAAGCAAGCTGCGACGTTGCATGTTGCATGAGTGCAAACTGCAACGACCTCTCAAAACCTGGTACAACTGGGTACAAATCCTCCCAGGTTAATTACTCAGTCAAGATATCCTCAGGGGTGTATACACTGAATCTCATGATGGGTAGATTTTGGGTGTAACAGAATGCCCCCCAAAGCATGAAACTGTTGAAGATAGACAGGTGAAGTGCTTTGATAAAAGAATTGGCAATAGACTTGTCAAACGAAGGACACTACTGCAGTACAACTGACTCTGAACTGACAATCTCATATGAAGTACAACATGGCTGTCGACCAATACAATGCAAATCCATGGTAGTAATGACCGACTGAACACAATCATGGCTACTAGAAACAAGCGTAGATCCATGATGAGATTATAACACAGCCATGACCAATAAAAATGTGGATCCGTGTGATATAACTCAATACAAACTCCATCGCAACCTGGGTAAAACATAAATCCCCAGGGTCTTCAAGTTGAACCCGCAATGATACAAATCTATCCATGTGATTACAAATGTCTTGATGTCGAACATGGTAGAAACCACTTGATTATCGGCCATTGATGTAAACTGTTAACAAGTGCGAGGGAGATCACCATTGATGTTAATGATTCCCAAGGTATCATAGTACATATCATCGAGCGTGAATAAATGATTTGAAGTCGAACGCAAGATGAAATCTTTCAATCAAGAGTCAATTATGTAAACTCATGTTGAAAGCGAGGTAACCTACCATTGAGGCATGCAGAGCCAAGGTACTTGATTGGTTTCTAGATTCAATCCTCGGATGATGATCTGATGTCGACAAGGACGAATCCGTCAAAGGAGAGCCATGATGAATCCCCCATCAATCGAAACGAAACATGACAAAAATGTATAGAGTAGATCGGATGGTACAGTAACATGCAATACTGACTTAGATTAGACCGACATGATGGCGGTTGTACTAACTGGAGATGATAAATGATGGACATATTCTTGAGCATGGGCATGGCATGACTTGGCAGTATTGACATGACGAGTATGACACCAATCCCTAATGCGACTGATGATGGAAGCTTTCTTTAAATGAATTAAAGGAGTAACAAGACTCAGGAAGTAAGTGGAACTCGAGGACAAACAGATGATCCAAGTGCTGAATGCAAATGCAAATGAGTGCCATGTTCAAGAACAACTACATACTGCCGCTAGCAAGGTATGTAACACAAAAGATTTCCTTTTTCCCCATCATGAATGATGAGTGCCTCATGTGTTTTTTACGAGCTTGATGAGGGTAACCAGATGCTCGGTATAGCTCATCTCATAGATGAGTCCAATCCCAAATATTTTTTGAACCTGGGATAGGAGGGGTTCGTCCCATGGTGGGCCCTTCAATGTAAGAGTTTAACGAGTCCATAGAAGGTAAACTCGGTCGTCATTTCATGTTTAGAGAGTCTGAAAAGATCTAAAGAAGACTCCAACAGTCCTTTTTCGTAAAGTTAGCCTCATCGCCCGAAAAAGGGTAAAACAACACGGAAGAGGACTCTTTCAGTCATGATTGGCTGGAGTATACCTTTTTCGTAACTAGTGCCCCCTGGTCCAAAAAAGAGGTAAACTATCACTAGGAAGACGACCATTCAAATTCTTTTACAAGCGTGAACGCGACAAGTTCCCTTGGCAAGTTTTTCGTATATTGAGAGCTTGAAAAGAGCTTAACGGTAGACTCTGGGGGGGTTCCTTTTCTGTAGGAGTTTTAACGAGCCCGGAAAAGTGATAAATCGTAACTCGGTAACATATTCTCATAGTTTCAAGAGCACAAGAAAGAACAAAGAGTAAGCTCATTAAGTGCAACCTATGAAAAAATGGGTGAATGACAAAAACTCACAAGGGGTGTTCATACCTGAGATGACCGTTCCAATATGAAAATGGCGTAGAAAGGCACTTCACAACTCCTACACACTCGGAAACTAGGTCAAATAGTCAACCGAACATTCAAATATAATAAAACTGATCCAAACTATAGCAAATAGCATAACAACATCAAATATTTGAAAAAGGAATATTCCATTTGTTCCATAAATAGAAATAAAAACCAAATATAGTCACCATTGTTCTATTTGCCAAATTTGGGAGGAATAGTGCCATTTGCTGCTAGATCTTCACTTGTTGATTCCGGGAGCTACGATCAGTCGTTTCACCTGCCGTCAGAAACAGGTAACCCTAAACTTTAGCCAGCAAAATCATAGTGGTTTACAATTTTGATTTTCAGTCATTTTTTGGGGGTTTTGGCTTGATTTGGGAAGGGCCATTGCGCCCTCGGCTTGTTGCAGTTGGCCCTTTCGGGAACTACGACAAGACCAAGTCGTCGCTAATGGAGTATACATGGACTGTGATGACGTCGCCCTGTTTGCAAAAACGGGGTGCGACGACGTCACCCTGTTTGCAAAAATGGGGTGCGACGACGACGACGTCCATCCCCAAACTCAAACAAAACTCAAAAAAGGGACTTCCAGTGGTGAAGCAAGTCCTAACATTATTAAAAAATCCTTTTTGACAGGTTCCAAGCATCCAGAATGGTTCTAGAATGGCGAGAAAAGGAACATGAATTACATGATGAACAAGTTGCAAATGATCCACATTGTGTGGAAGCTTTGAGAAACTATTGGCTTCTCAAGTTCTTTTGCATTCAGGGGATGAGATCCCAACTTCCACTACTGATCCACATGCTCCGATGTTGGGATGCGGCCCAATAGCATTTCATGGTTGGTGAGCATGAGCTTCACATAGATGTGGAAGACATCTATTTTCTGACTGGTTTGTCCTGAAGGGGGGACAATGTGACACTCACTGGATCACGTGGGAGTGATTGAACCATGGAAGATTTGATCCAACAGCATTGTGTTCCCAATGCCCGTGCATCTAGCGGGAAGACTTGCATTAAATATGTACAGGAGCGCCCATTGCGGGCCATTCTATTTACCATTACGAGGATGGCGGGGAGCCAAGCTCCTCACCTAGACACTAGAGCATAGATGCTTTATGCGGAGAACTGTTTGTCTCCAAAGATCTTCAACTGGTGCGAGGAGGTCCTCGCAAACGTGCAAGCTCAGCTGACAAAGTGTCGGCGGGGAGAGATCAAGCAGTTTGGCTATGGTTCTATAGTGATCTCGTTCTTGCTGGAACGGGTTCCCCTTTTGCATCCTCAAGTACCACTAGAGGATAGGGACCTCAGAGATCCACACATGGCCAGGTGGACCGATGTGATGGCTCAACATGGTGGGGGTCCTATCATCGGATTCCCTCCTGAGTTCTTCACTTGGCTAGTAGGCTAGTTACTGATGGTGGAGTACTTTCCATATAGTGGCACTGACTTCACAGATGACCCAGACTTGCCGCTGCCTGAGGGAGCAGCATGGGGAGACCTCGGTAAGAACAAAACGACCCTTGAACTTTTTAAGTTATGTGCATTTATGATTTTTTTTTAATATAGTGCTGACAGGTGAACAACATGAGTGTGCAAATGTGGGGCCTATACGACCAGTGGGGACCTCTCTTTTGGCTAGGAGAGAGAGAGGAGAGGGAGCGATGGCGGATCTAGCTGTGCATGCTTCCATCATGGAGATGGACAGAGTCTATGCCAACCTGAGTGGGTTGACACTAGTTGTTCCTGAGCCGACGGTAGATGAGGTGCCGAGGCCCATGCAAGTGCACATGGTTGGAGAGACTACGCGCTTCAACGCACTGCTCCGCAAGGTTGCGAGAGTAGTGGACTATTTCCAGACCCAGCCGGCTAGGGCTACTAGACCACCTAAGGTAGTATGGGCCAGGCGATAGGCCACATGTTGTCATTGTGTGTGTACTGAGAGCTTAGAGGCCTCAGGTTTTGTACTACTGAAAGCTACGAAGCTTCAAATTTTGTAGAGACTTACTGAAAGCTATCGGGCTTCAGATTTTTGTATCAGCACTACCTTTTTGTGATTATATATATATAGAGACTATCCGGCGATTTATATATTATGTGTTTCAAAAATTAATGATGTGATCTTGTTTATGTGCTTGCTTCTATACAATGCATAATTTACATGTTGTGGATACTTTTACATGTTATGAGTATCATGTGTGTGTGATGTACCAATCTAGAATGAAGTTGGCCATCGAGTCAGCAATTGTGTTTAACTCTCGTGGAATGTGCAGGTATTGAATGGTTTCAAACGACCTTTCCAAGAGACGGAGTAGGGTACGATCATGAATAGCGTAAACCCGGTTAAGATGGGAAACCACCAGTTGGGAATCCATGTGGATGACAATGTGGTTCATACCCAAGGAAATTGCATCGGTTAAGGTTCCAACCACCGACAGATACTCTACGGCATTATTGGTTGTGAATCCAAGGCAACTTCCTCCTGAACTGATGAGCTCACCTGTTGGGGAATACGGTACCCAGGCTGCTGAAGCAAGGTTACGGGTATGCCGACTGGTGCCGTCCATGAATCCATAGCACGTTTCCATCTGCACATGTAGACAGAACATGGTATGAGAAGTGAAAACAAGATCTAAAGACACTCAAAAAACAAGTGCGTCACACTACACAAAAACACACAAGCACGCCATGTACAGTATATACAAGGAAGTCTATGCATGAGAGGGTCAGGAATAGTACCTCTTTAGGTAAATCCCATTATGGGGTTCACCCAAAGACATTCCATCATAATCTTCAAGCTCGTAAGCTCCTTTTTCCAAAACACGTTTGACGATGTAAGGTTCGTTCCACGTGGACTCGAACTTTCCCGCTCCTAGTTTGTCATGCTTCTGGTCATATGTGGGGACCAAGTCACCCTCGTTGAAGATATGGGGTTCAACTGACTTGTCATAATGGGCTTTGATGCGCTTCTTGTGTGCTTCATTAACAAGAGCAGCATCTTGGCGAGACTCGTCAAGTTTTTCTAAGTACAGGAAACGTTCTTCCACGGCAGTAGTGTTAGGAAGAAGTTCGACAGTGAGTTGTAGAGACAAAATTTCGCACTCTATAGGTAGGACAGCCTCCAATCCATACACCAATTGGAAAGGAGTGAAACCTGTGGCAGTTTTAACGGAGGTTCTGTAGGCCCATAATGCTGAAAAGAGCATATTATGCCATTTGGACTTGTGCGTACCTACCATCTGTTGGACCATAGTTTTCAAGACCTTGTTAATGGCCTCAACCTGTCCATTGGACTGTGGGTAGTAAGGTGTTGATGTTTCATGTCGAAAACCCAATATATCGCTCAGTTCATCAACCATATGGTTCTGAAAGTGAGAACCATGATTGGTAACTATAGCCTGAGGAACTCCAAACCGTGCTATTACATGATTGAACATGAAGAGTGTGGCGGTTATGTCGTCGTTTTGGTATGTAGGCATTTCCTCGGTCCACTTTGTGAAGTAATCCACAGCTACGATGATGTAACTATGCCCCCGGCCGAGGTAGGCTTACAATGCATAAAATCAATTCCCCATTTTGCAAAGGGGCCCACAGCAATAACCGAGTGTAACGGGGCGGGATGGGTGCGCTTCTTCGTATGGAAGTGTTGGCATGGAGGACATCTTTTCACGGCCTCAATACAATCTTTGAAGATGGTAGGCAAATAATATCCTGCGCGCAAAATCTTCTAGGTTGTAGCCATCCCAGAGAGGTGACCGCCACACGCCCCAGTGTGACAATCATTCATAACCCGTTCAGCCTCATCCTGCGTTAGACAACGTCGAAGAATGGAATCGGTGCCACGGCGGTACAAAGTATCACTAATGATCAGATAATATTTTGCATGGTGACGAATTCGACTACGGTCATCGCGAGAGATTTGAGAGTTGAAGCATTGGGTTTGAAGATATAAAGAAATATTTCCATACCATGGATTAGTCATACTGATGAGAAACAGTGACTCATCTGGAAAGGAGTCATTGTGCTCAACTTCTACATCGGCACGGGGGAAGTCACAAATCAGCTCAGCAAATACCAAGGACTTTTTGGACTTGGATTTCTCGAAAAGAAGATCAAATTCTTGCAGTATCACAATCTAGCATGAATACTTGCCCCCAAGCACCTGATGTGTCAGTACATCGTACATGGGGTTCGAGTCTGCAATGATGGTGGTGGTGCGAAGCAGGATGTAGTGTCGGAACTTTTGGACGGTGATGACCGTCGCAAAAGCAAGTTTTTCGACATGTGAATATCTAGTTTCAGTGTCAGTAAGACCCTTACTTGCATAGTATATTACATGTTCCTGGGCGTTTTGATCCTCCTGCACCAAAACCATGGCGATAGTGGTAGTATAAGCAGTGAGATACAAGATGTAATCTCGGAAATAATTCGGCGGTTGGATTACGGGGGCATGCGTGATGGCATGTTCGATGTTTTCAAAGGATTTTTGAGCTTGATCATCCCAAATGAATGGGATGTCCTTCTTAAGCAATCTCATGTACCCCTTAGTCTTTTCCGCGAAGTTGCAAACAAAACGTCGTACATAATTTGCCTTCCCTTGGAGACTTTGAAGTTCCATCACAGTGGTGGGAGGTGGGAGGTTGACAATGGCTTCCACCTTTAAGGGATCAATGCGGATCCCATCCTTCGAGACTATAAATCCTAAGAGGCGTCTGGACTCAACGCAAAAGATACACTTGTGAGGATTCAGACGGATGTGGTAACGTCTGCATCTGAGGAAAATGCTCGTCAGATGATACATTTGGAACTCACACTGCTTTGAATGAGCAGGGAGATCGTCCAGGTAAGGTTCCACAAAGTCCTTAATATCATGGAAGGCATATGACATGGCTCGTTGGAACGTGGCGCCAGCGTTTTTAAGGCCAAATGGGAGTTTGCGATATGCAAACGTCCCCCAAGGACAGATGGAATTCGTCTTATGTTGGTCGGTTGGGTTGATCTCAATCTGGTTGTAACCAGAAAATCCATCCATGAATGAAAAGATGATGCTTCCAGCACAATTGTCGATAATATGGTCGATGAATGGGGTCGGGTAATTGTCTTTTGGACAAGCCTTATTAAGGTCCCGATAATCGACACAGACACGAATGGTGCCCTACTTTTTGTTCACAGGGACGACATTTGAGACCCAATTCGTCAACGGGACAGGATAAATGAAACCAGCCTTTAAGAGCTTTTCAATTTCTTCCTTGATCGCTGCAGTCTTCCGGGGGTGTACCGGTTGCAACTTTTGATATCGAGATAGGTCTTTATCTCGTGAGAAACAATCGCAGGGTCTATCCCAGGCATCTCCTCATAGGACCAAGCGAATACGTCTCGAAATCGCTTGAATAAGGCAGTACCCGTAGCTATTTCTTCAGGGGAACACTTCTGGCCTATGCGAATGTGTTCCACTACGCCAGGTTTTACCGAGATGTCTACTGGGGTGGTAAGCTCAATGTTGGCCAAGTTACCCTCCGTGTCTGAAAGACATGTAAGTACGGGAGAATGAGGGAACGAGTAGATGTCCAGGAAAAATATGGTGTGAATGTTGTTCTATATGTACGCCAACGGTGGAAGAAAAAAGGACCTATGGTGAAGGTCATCCCATGGGCCATCATCAACATTCATAACTTCCATGATGGAATCATTTGAATGAAAAGTCCAAAGTAAGAGGTTGGGTAGGGATGATGCCCGTTCTAGAGAACAAGATGGGGAGGCCATGGTTAGGTAGTCCTCCGGTGCTGATTGGATAGCCTCATAAATACGTTCAGAGAGCGAAAGAGGCATTGCGTCTCCAATCAGGTGTGTTGTGGCTTCATCTGGTAAAAGCCAAGTATTAGTAGAGCAAGATGAAATCTCCACGGATATCATGTTCACCGAGGCAACATGATTAGGGGGTTTGAAATGGGAAAAACGCCCATGAGAGATTAATCTTTCAAAAGGCCAACCCCTATACTCTCATACTATTTTGACGTTTGTCCAATGGAAGGAACATGGTCACCAGGATGAGTAGTAGTGTCTAGCGTGCAAAAATCTAATTGGTCGATGGTAACAATTCATCCTTGGTGGGGGAATTGAACCCCGCGGAAGACTGAAGAAGCTACCACCTGCATGGCGTAAAACCAATTGCGACCAAGCAAGAGATTATAGTCTATTGGGGTGGAGACTACTTCCACATTGATGGTTACGGTCTTTTCGCCTAGCTTGACTGCGAGAGCTTGTAAGAGCCCATGAGGTTGAAAGCCACACCCGTTGAATTCTTTCAACATGGTGGGAGAGCGATTCAATTAGGGGGAGCCGATGGCTCTCAAACAAGTGATTTACATGACAGACATAGAGGCGCCTTCATCCAGAAGGGTACGATGGACAATTTTCCCAGCGAGGTTTGCAGCTACTTGAAATGCGAGCTAATGGGAAAGCCTCGACTTGAAATGGTCAAGTCGGAACATGATGGTATTCGAAGAATCATGGTCAACTACACTGATCGCTACGAGGAGAGTTTTGCGTTGAATGGGACAATTCTGCAAAACTTCCAGCGTGGACATGGCGCAAGGGGCTTGTGCCAAGTCTTCTACGATATTGTAATTCTGTGCTGCCCGAGCATTAGGATTAAAAACAGCTTTTCTAATCGTGCCTTTGGGCGGTCGCAATATCGAATTGAAAGATGCTTCTCAATGGTGAGAGAATTTGATGGTACGATGACATCAGGTAAGGAGTTGGAAGCTTTTTCAGCATTACTCCCAACATGTTCCTTCGAAGGGAGTGGGTCGTATGATCGCGAGCGAGTGTTCAAATTGATCATCTCATTTCGCACCATGAGAACATGCGCAATATTGGATGATTCCCCCTGGGATGGGGGAAGTTGAGCAATCATCTGCTGGTTTTGAGCGGGAAACGGATCGTTGAGGACTGCGGGAGTGGTTTTACCCCTAAGAAACTTTTGGACTTCATCTCTATGGGGACACTCCTTAGAGAAGTGATCATCTCCACACAGTAAACAAGGATATTTTAGCTTTCATTTTTGTTTGGCATCATTAGGAGTGCTCTTTTGTTCCTGCTAGGCAGAAGATTTCTTGGGTTTTCCCTTGTTTTTCTTCTTACTACCAATCTTCTGAGGTGAAGCTAATGAGACAGAATTCACTTCTTCAGTAGCAGCAGGAGCAGATGACTTGGTGGTGCTGAGGCCATCCTGTGTTGTCAATGGGGATGAACCCTGGGGGTTCGAAGAACCAACAGTTTGATGAGGAGGCTGGGTGTGAAGGGATCCAATGATGCCATCGGCTTGGGGTCCCTTAAGTGGTTTCGTAGGATCGTTAGCGTCACGGCGTGCGTTAGGAAGAATATCAAACAAAGTGCCAGATTGAGTGTAGACTAGGTCTAGTACATAGGCACTCGCGATGGCTTGTTCTTCGGTGACAGCACCTCGCATGGAAAGATATCTTGCTATGACAGGGATGAGCAACTTTCTAAACCAATCTACTGGGAGTTGATCTGGAATGGGAGCTTTGATGAGACGATGTCTCCTTCGCCACTCATGGATATGATCAGAAATATGAGTAGCAGTATTCTGACGGAGCGAGGTTAAAAGCTCGGTACCAGTTTCATACCATATAGGCAGCTGGAAATGAGTCAAAAAGTTCATGGCAAGAGAGCCAAAATTAGGAAAAGAGTGGGGTGGCAACTCAATGTACCACTTGGCAGCCGAACCGGTGAGAATCCTTTGAAACAATCTAAGATGAATCGAGTCGTCCATTAAGGAATTAGATAACACCATAAATGGTAAGTCATCACATGGCTTTTAGGATCTTCACCCGTCTTGCCATCAAATTTCGGGATATCAAACGGAAGTTTCACTAGAATAGATGGCCAATTAGTTCCATGGTAAATGGGGTGATTGGTTAAACGAGATAAGTTAGGTAGGTCCAAGGTATCCAAAAAGGGCAGTTGTGGACTAGGCTACATGTCTTGATAATACGGATAAGGCGTGTAAGGACCGATATGACCGTAAGGTGTACCAGGAGGAACTGGCCATAGGGGGGTGTGCCGCCTGGACCATAAGGGGGTCCGCCACCATAAGGTGGTCCATTCTAATAAGGTGGGGGTCCACCTCCACCACCAGGAGGAGGTGGAGGTCCGCTTCCACCACCGAGAGGAGGTGGGGGTCCATAACCGTAATAAGGAGGCCCACCACCGCCTCCGCCTTGAGGGGGTGGTGGACCACCTCCACCACCAAAAGGATGGGGGCCCCTACCACCTCCGTCGCTGGAAGGATGAGGGTCTCCACCACCACCATAGTAATTAGGTCCTCCACCGCCTCCACCTGGAGGGGGTGGTGGACCACCTCTGCCACCCGAAGGGAAATGTCCTCCTCCACCATAATAGGGTGGTCCCCCACCGCCTCCGCCTAGAGGGGGTGGTGGACCATTCCCGCCACCATCGGAAGGGTGAGGGATATTGTTGGTAGAATGAGGTGGGCCTCCACCAAAGTTAGGTGGGGGCCCGCTTCCCCCAACAGGTGGTGGGGGAGGACTGATCGGGGGTGGTGGTGCTTGAGGGATAGTTGGTTGGGGTCCGTGGTGCAACACAGGTTGTTTCCCCCATAGAGCGTATGGATTCCCGGGATAAGGTATCCTGTATGGTGCGTTTCCAGCATTAGATCGGCCCGGCACAGGGTTAACAAAACCTGGATACGCTTGACTCCATGAGGGTAAGGTTACATTGGATGGCCCCCCAACATGAGATAATCCCATGGTGGATGGTCTAGCTGGTTGGGGAGGTCCATTGGGGATTCCACCGCCTGTGTTCTGGTTAGGAAACGGGGGTTTCCCCCCAGCCACAATAGGTTGACCAATATTCAAAGGTTGAACCAATGTAGGTTGTTGATTAGCTACTGTAGTAATGACATTACCAATGGTATAATCCGTGGGAATGGAATATCCTCCCCCTGAATTTTGAGGTGGGGGAGGAACTGGTAAAGTAACTGTGGCAGTAACAGGTGTGTTGGACTGTTGTACTTTCACCGGTTGGTTCACTTGAGGTGTAGGACTGGACTCTTGCGAGGGCTGACCAGTCTCATTAATGGTCACGTGGTGGGAAGATTGTTTTGGTGATCCAGAAGATATTGGATGAATTGAGGTATCTCTATACCTGGGTCTTTGCTCGAGACTTTGTCTTCGAAGTTCATTACCCTTAATACGTAACCGATCCAAGCGTTCTTGAATGGGTGCAAAGACTTCGGCGGGGTCAGGCATGTAGGAGGGTCTAGAGAACTCTGGAGTAGTCCAGTTGGGTGGTGATGCGATGGCAAAATGAGCCACTGGGTGACGAGTAGAAGATGTCCAGTAAGTTGCTGAAGGGTCGTCCTGGGGTCGGTTTATCCATTCCAACGATCCAGGTTCTCCCGGGATGACGGGAGAAAGGTCTTGTGAAGTGGGGATTTGTGCTCCTTCATCCTGTAGGGGATGGGAGGCAGGTGAATCCAGAGGGGTTTGTGGAAACAAAAGTCCTCCAACATTCAGAGTGGGGTTTTCCACTTCAGTAACTACGACCGTGTTAAGCTGATCCATTCTTACCCTCAAAATAACCTCCGGATTAAGGAGATATTCGGGTGATAAGTTTAAGATCCTACGGGATCTTCTCTAGGGAAAATCCTCCAGAGCATCAGGAAAGTCATCCAAAGTGGCTAAAACAGTGTTTCTCCTAAGGGTAAGCTAAAAAGAAAAGCAGTCCAGAAAAACCTACTCAAACTAAGGCAACAAGCAAACTTATGTGACAGAGTGGATTCAAAATTTTGGAACCTCACAGGATTATCAAGGCATTGCAAACCGTGATATACTGCAGGGTCCAACAATATGACACGACAAGGAGGATTGGGACCATACCCTTTCCTATATACCCAATTACCTGGACAGTACGTGCGTGCTAATCTCCCTAAGTGTTGTTCTCGGTGTATTGCTTTGCCAAGACGGCCAAATGGTTAACTCAGTTGGTTTCAGGAATCCTAGTGGTGTCTCCTGATATACGCAAGGTACGTGGGAGCTCAAATCCATAGTGGTGCTATCTAATGCACAACCGTTCGGAAAGAGACCTTCCGATATACTACCAAGTACATGATACACCCTTCAATATATGCCAAGTAGGGATTATGTTACTTGGTGGGTACATGAAGGATCTTGATATACCAATAAGTACGTGGAAGACTACAATACCCCCGTGATACAATGCTGGCAAATAATGACAGCTGCCACGCTTAACGACATCGGAACACGTCTCTAACTTACACATAAGTTGCTAAAAATTTTACCTAGTTCTACCGTTAATTTTATCTTGGATGGTTAGGTGAATGCATGAGGTGAGTACATAATCAGAAGCATAATGCAAGTCCTAGCTACATGCACAAAATATTCTTTTCTTTCAATGAATTCTAGCTATGGGAAGGAGAAATATTTTTCTTTCCGATGAGATTGCCAAAACAACTTAATGCAACACAATCCCAATTCAAACAAAACTTGACTATGAAATTATTCTTTTCCTTTTTCAACGGAACGAAAAATCACAACACTACTATCCAAATCACAACATTTTTCCTTTTCTTTTTCTTTTCAAAGCAAAACGACACTAGGTGATGAAAAGAGAGAATTCTAAGATGGAGTATGCAAGCTTTTTAATTTCACTTTCAATGGCTTAAAAGCAATAAAAAAAATGCACTTATCTTTCCCTAGCATGGAAATACTTTTGCAAAATTGGAAGTGTAGCTTGAGTCTTTCAAGATGATGAGTGATTCATATTTCAAGAAAAACACAAATGATCATACATTCATTCAATTTTCCAAAAGATTGATAAACGAAACAATCCAATGCAAGAACGTTTTTCTTTAACAAAAACACTCAAGAAATGATGGGAAAGAAGCACTTTTTGACCTTTCAATAGATGCATCAAAGAATAAACTTGATAACAATTGAGCTTTCAGATCCAAATGAACGAAAGGAAAACACTACTTGCAGCACTAGTACACTCAGAAACCTCAAGAAAAAACAAGCACTCAATCAAGCTGAAAGACACACTTAACTCAAAATCAAGCAGTAGCAAGCAAAGCTCAAACAATGATGAAAACGAGGTCTGGAAACTGATCTAATGTAATGATCAGATCAGGAATGGAAGGAATGGAAAGCAAGGGTGAGCGGATGAAGGTGGAGGAGACAAGAGTATCCACCACTACCGGTCTTCAAACTTGTCCAAGACGGAACCCAAAATCAATCCAAACAAGCCAAACACTCGACACACAAATCGAAGGTGGGGTCTCTGGCTGGATCTTGCAACAAAGAGGGAGTTCATACAGCAAACCAAAGTTCAGACTGACAAATTGAGAGGGGATGCCTGCATGCCAAATTTTGACAAATCAGCGCACTCTATTCTTGTACACAGTGCGACGTCACATTTCACCAATGCGGGAAGTGCGACGACGTCACAGTTTACCAATGAAAGGGATGCGACGAGTGACTAACAGGTAAAGAACAGAGGCCAGAAATAACACAATGTTGCTCTGTTTCCACTAACCAAGTGCAACGGGCGAGGTCTAAATTCAAAAATGAATCAGATCTCCCAGCAGTGAACCATGGAATGGTTTGAAAATGAGTTGTATAAACTCAAAGGAAGCAGATCAGAGTCTTCAAGATGAAGATCTGATAGTGAAATCAACTCACGAATCAAATGACAAATAGAAGGCTGGTGTCAAGCAATCGACTGAAAATGACTCTCAGGCAATTACAGAATCAAACAAGTAATTTTCCCCAGTATGGTCGCCAGATTTGTTTATCGGACAATCCACTCGAACGGACGCAAGTCGGATCTCCCTAGCTCAATGCGAGTCTAGAACAAATAAGACAGGCTATGAATGCATTTCCTAGATCTACTTAAGGATCAAGTACTAGATGTCTTACCTTTTACTTCGCTATCCTTTCTCCTGAATGTTGCTCCACATCTCACGGTCGTCAGATTCAAGCTGCAAGACCTGTCAAGACAAGAAACAAGAGAAACAAGTAAAGGGCATCTATACAATAAGAGATCTAAGTGAACAGTTAAGCAGGTAAACTACTCAATATCATTACACACATGAACAATATTGGTGGAAAGCATTTGTATTACTGTAAAAATAGGGAAGTACATAGCAGAGATATAGAACTACAACCAAGGCTTAACGCTACAGCCCTTCTCCAACAAAGCCATTTTCCATTTCCTCCTAAGGAAGCTTGAGTCTCTCAAGGATGAGTAGAGATCTCTCAAGAGTGATTTCACCAGCATGTAGACACCATAGGCTTCCTCCCTTTGGAGAGGGGTAGAGCTTCTCTTATATAGGACTAAGTGAATAGGGTATGGATAGGATAGGTTGAGATATGGTAGGAGAGAGATAGGATATCCTCCCAGGGTGTTAGGAATCGAGTACCAACTCCCCTAGAGGTCAGGGATAAGACCCCAAGTCGGCAAGTTTCGAGAAGAACCTCAAAGAAGCTATTTTTTCCCATTAACTGACTTTGTCACACCCTGCAATGAAGCAAGCTGCAACGTCGCATGTTGCATGAGTGCAACCTGCAACGACCTCTCAAAACCTGGTACAACTGGGTACAAATCCTCCCAGGTTAATTACTCATTCAAGATATCCTCAGGGGTGTATACACTGAATCTCATGATGGGTAGATTTTGGGTGTAACAAGCTTAGCTACAGCTTTTTACAAAAAAAAATTTAAACTATTCTTGTTATAAAAAAATAAAAATAAAAATATCTATTTGGCTTAATGTGTCTTTAGGTAAAGTGTGCTTGTTTAGTATGTTTCTTTAGTATCCATTAGTATGTATATGTACTTTTGTAATTCGATGGTCACAATATGTTTTAGACATAAAGTGATCTGATTTTTCATATTCTCCTTGATCTTAACAACTATATTGATCCATGGCTTAACATCCGATTGGTTCGTGATCTCTATTTAAAGAGCATGGAGAGTCATTTGTTGAATGATCAATTGTGAGAAACTCATATGTAAATTAGATTCCTTTGCATTAATATATTTTCCCAAGTGATCAATTGTTTGGAACTATGGATTGTTTTTCTCTATGAGGATTTTAACCACATAATACATTGGTGTGTCAATTTTTGGTTTGTTTGTGTGAGCAATTGCTTAAGGTGTTTGAATTGTGTGGAAATACTCTATTTTAGTCTTTCAAGGTATCAAAACTCTTATGAAGACCCATTCCCATCGCTGAAAAAGATCTTGAACATGTGTAATTGCATGTGTGGATATCCAACATCGGCGTGATTACGAAGCATCGTAACATGATGTCAAAGGAAAACAAAATGAACGAACACATTATCCTATTCCATCTCAACCATAGGTTTAACAACGAAGTCCTCTTCTAGTGTACTCTTAGTTTTTCCATATGTGTTGTCATTTGGCTCTCATGCCTTTTGTGAGAATTTTTGTCATGTGCATCTCGTCGGTAAAGTTATATCAAATTTTATTTGGATAGGTATCCTTGTGTTTGACGGACAATCCACTAGAGCGGACGCGAGCCGAATCTCCCTAGCTCAATGCGAGTCTAGAACAAATAGTATAGACTACAAACAACTTCCCTAGATCTGATTAAGGATCAAGTGACTAGATGTCTTACCTTAACTTTGCAATCCTTTCTCCTGGATGCTACTCCACGCGTCACGGTCGTCAGATCTCAGCTGCAAGACCTTTCAAGACACATAGAACAATGCAAACGAGTAAAGAGCATTTATACAATAAGAGATCTAAGTAAACAGTTAAGCAGGTAAACTACTCAATATCATTACACATAAACAATATTGGTGGAAATCGTTTATATTACTGTAAATCAGGAAAGTACATAGTAAAGAATAGACTACAACCAAGGCTTAACGTAGCAGTCCTTCTCCATCCAAGCCAAATGCCATATCCTCCCAAGGAAGTGTGAGTCTCTCAATGGATGAATAGAGATCTCTCAATGATGATTTCACCAGCATGTAGACACTATAGACTTCCTCCCTTTGGAGAGGGGTAGAGCTTCACTTATATAGGACTAAGTGGATAGGGTATGGATAGGATAGGTTGACATATGATAGGAGAGAGATAGGGGATCCCTCTAAGGGATTAGGAATCGAGTTCCATCTTCCCCAAGAGGTCAGGGATGAGGATCCAAGTCAGCAGGCTTCGAGAAGGAGCTCGAAGAACCTATTTTTGTCCATAAACTGACTTTGTCGCACCCTGCAATATAGCAAGATGCGACGTCGCAAGTTGCATGAGTGTAGCCTGCGATGACATCTCAAAACCTAGCATAAATGAAATGGAGTCCTTTCCAGGTAAATGACCTATCCAATGGAACTTCAGGGATGTATACACTGAATCTCAAGATGGTAGGATTTTAAGTGTAACACCTTGATTGAATTATATTGGTTATTCATGTTAATATCTGCATGCTATCATTTTTTAACCATTGAGTCGAGAGTGATGTCCTCTTCTTGTCCATATTCAATTTTTCCATATAGCTCATCATCCCCCCCACTCCGCATCACTTTTATGAAGTTTCATCATGTGCACCTTGTCGGCCAAGTTTCTCTAATCTTATTTAATCATGTGACCTTCAAATTAAATTCATCTATCCCTTCCCTAAGATGTGTCACTATTAGCATCATCGTGCCTATATTCTTGAAAAGGAAAATTTCCCTCCCTCTCCCCTACCAAGCCTCTCTTTGATAATTACTGACTATTACAAAGAATAAGAAAAAAATCCTCCAAATTTTCATTAATAAAATATTGAGAGCTTTTGTTATAGGTTTCCCTATTGTTTAATTAAAAAAGGGTGTCTTCTACTTCCTAAGGATTCGAAAGGGAACCTCACTATTATAGTCATGTTTACCAAAAGTGAAAAAATATATCGTGGCCTTGTTTCACCCTCTTCTACCTTTTAGAAGCAATATATCCATGATTTATGTCAAGTAGTTGAAGTATAAAATCCTTTTCTCATTATCCTAAGATAATGGATACATTTGACCTCTACCCATTGTACCTACGAGACCCATTAGCATACACATCATAGATATATTTTTAACTCAAATATATTAAGGGAATTTATTTAGACATTGTTTTCTATATACAAGTGGCCAAGGTTTCATGAGAATTTGCACATTCTCCAAAGAAAAGGTAGACCATGTATCAAGTTAGAGAACATATTACTTGTAAAAATTAGTCACAACAGATCTAATGAACAAGTAAATCAATCACAATAGATGAAACTCAGAAAAATGGTGTAAAACTATGCAAAGCATGCATCAGTGCTCAATATCCCAATGAGGGTGAATAATTACAATACAATACAATAACAATGACTGAGCAATTCGAATTGAATAAGGAGGTCATTTGAATCAATGAATGGAGTAGCTTGACTCCAACTAGGAGTCATCATCATCAATCAGTGGTGGTCATCAATGCACAAGAACCAGTCATCCAGGTGTCAATCTGAGTCTAACTGAGTGTAACATGTGTAACTGAAGTGTGTAGCACTAATATAGGGAAGTGGGCTCAATGGAGGGCGCATGGGAGGCTAACTGAAGTCAGAACAAGTCATCTAGTCAATCTGGAAGTCCAACGAAGTGAAACAGTCAGTCGGGAGTGAAACTAGCCTCAAATCAGGGAGAACCGGAGCTAACTGAGTGTAACTGAAGTGGAACTGCAGTGGTAGGTGAAGAAGTGCGCCCTTCTCTGGCAGTAGGTGAGAAGTGGGCACCTTCTTGACTAGGAGGGCTAATGAACTGATGTAAGAAGCTCCCGGGTGCTAGAATAAGGTGGCTAAGGTGTTGGAGGCATCAACCTGGTGACTGGGATGCATGCAAAGTGCATGCAAACCCTAATTGCATGCAAGATCCTGAAAAAGATGATGTGGATATCCGAACATTACTATGCACATCAAAAAGGAAAAAATAGAAAAGGGATGTGATTGGAGGATAGTTGGTCACAAAACGACGGTATATGAATTAAATATTTTTCTAACCATGACATGGAGAAATGCCTTGCACTTCTACCCAATCTTGATCCTATCGGGAATAATGAATATAAGAAAAAAAATAAAAAAACTCCCAGCGTGCAACCAAATGATACCATAATTTTTTAGGCAATAGATGATGACTAGGGAACAATTTGGTTTCCTTGCAAACAAACAAATTATGGATGCGGTCGGGGTTACACAATAAGTTATTCATTTTGTAAAAACTAAGAACCTTGATGCTTTAATCCTGAAGATGGACTTAGTAAAATCCTATCATAGGGTGAATTGGGTGTATCTTAGACTTCTACTTCTTCTGATCGGCTTACCACTTCGTGTGACTAATTGGATAATGGCATGCGTTACACATGCACATTTTGATGTGCTAGTTAATGGCTCCCGTACTCCTACTTTCAGTAGTTCTCGCGGCCTTAGACAAGGCTTCCCAATGTCTCCCCTTTTGTTTTTGTTGATTATCGAAGGTTTAAGCAACATGATCCATAATGTGAGGAATGCCGAAAAACTTAAGGGGATTAAAATTTCAAAGAAAATGTATGTATGCCATATTCTTTTTGCAGATGATGTTGTTTTGTTCGGGTGTGGCTGTATTGAGGAATGGGAACAATTTGTTGAAATAGTTACTATATTATGTGATGCATCAGGTATGGGGGTTAGTTTGAAGAAATATGCTTTTTTAACTCATAAGGTGGATGATCAGGTCCTGGTTTCAATTCTATCCTTTCTGCCATATCTCTCTTCCGCTATGGAAGAAGGCTTCAAATACCTTGGCTATTTTTTGAAACCCAATTGTTATAAAATCAGGGATTGGATGTGGCTTGTGCAAAAATTTGTGAAGCGAATAAATAATTGGTCATACAGGTTACTATCTCTCGGTGGCAGATTAACTCTTTTGAAATATGTGATGATAGGCATTCTGGTGTATTGGTTCTCGCTTGCTTCAATTCCAAAGACTATTATAGAGCTTCTACACAGGCTTATGTTTAATTTCCTATGGTATGGGGTTGTGGATGGGAAGAAAATTCATCTGGTAAGATGGGATAAAATATCACAGCATAAAAAGGGAGGAGGATGGAATATAAAAAATCTTGACTGGTTCTGTTCGGTGCTCCATATGACGAGTATGTGGAGGGCGTTGTTTGGCGACTATTTTTGGAGCAAATTCCTTCATGAAAAATATATAAAAACTAATGTTCACCAATGGATAAAAATGCCATCTGTGAATGTCAGGAACCCTTCGAATTTCTGAGCAGGCTTGGTCAAAGTATTCAAGTGGATTAGTTGCAAGTTGGTGTGGCATGTTGGATCAAGACAAAACATATTCATTGGCATCGATCCGATTGTTGGCATTGGTGAAAATTTTACACTGGCTGAAGGTTTGTTGAGCTATCTTAACAATATTGGATACTCCACTCTTGCTAGTATCAAGAAAACATATGGACAACATGGTTTTTCAAATTATTGGTATATTGCATCAGACATGGGTCTGATAAATGAATGGGATACAGAGTGGGACCTTTACATCTCCAGTATATATTATGTTGAGATACGACTTAATTATGAAAAAAGATAAATTAGTTTGGTATGGAAATGCAAAAAATGGACATATCACGGCTAAGACTGCTTACAATTTTTTGTATGATCTAGAATCTCTACAGGTTTCTAAATGGTGGTTCGACAAGTTGTGCAAATGGAAAATCCCATGGAAATTCAATTGTTTTATGTGGATGGTCTTAGAGAATTCTATCCTGACTTGGGATAACCTGTTAAAATGTGGATGGTTGGGACCTAATACATGCGTTCTATGCAGTTCTGAAGCAGAATCGGTAGATCATATTTTCAACGTTTGTCCATTTGCAATCGATCTGTGGAATAAATTTTGTGAGGCTCTAAATGTCCAAACGTCTTGGGGCAAGGACACTTTTGAATAATTTTTTTTAAATTGGTACAAGTCTGAGAAAACTCACGGGACCTTACCTGCTTTTGTTACTTAAGAAATTTGGAAACAAAGAAATTTGGAAATTTTCAAGGATAAATCTCCCAATACTATTCCTGGAACGATAAATATTATAAATTACTACAAGGATTTCCATTCAAACGTTATCAATATGAAGAAACAAAATTTGATGTTAGACTTATCACATGAGAATAGCCCTTTGGGATTCTTCGATGGCACAACTGTTAATGGTTTATGTGATGCGGGTGTTGTCCTAAAAATAAATGATGAACATTACTTCAATCTCATGATCAATTGTGGAGTAGGTACTAACACAAAATGAGAGATGCTTGCTTTTTGGGTTCTGTTGAGATTTACAGGACTTTTGGGTATTGATTCTATCAAAGCATATGGAGACTCCCAAGTCATTGTAAATTGGTCAAATTAGAATTACAACCTACAATCGTTGGATCTTACTCAATGGGGAATAAGAACCAGAAAGCTTCTATATTTTTTCCATGAATGGGAAATTACTCATATTTACAAAGAACAACATAGTTGTGCAGATCACCTATCGAAGGAGGCTTTGAAGCTCTGCATTGGAGAAATTTCTTGGGAAGAATACATTCAAGGCTGTTTGGAGATGTGTTAGGATATTTAGACACTTAAGAGTTAGTTAAGATCAACTTGTTATAATACATCTGTTAGGAAAAGTGTGTTTCTTTAGTATGCATTAGTATGCATTTGTAAATATATAATCTGGTGGTCACAATATGTTCTAGACATAGAGTGATCCGACGGTTCAACTTCTATTAGATCATAACTACCATTGATCTATGGCTTAACACCTGATTGGTCCATGATATCTATTTAAAGAGCATGGAGGGTCACTTTCTAGTTGTTCGATTATGAGAAGCTCATTTGTAACTTTCTTTCTTTTGTATAATAAATTGCCACAAGTAGCGATTTGGTTGGGGTCGTGGAGTGTTTCTCTTTCGAGGGTTTAAACCACGTGAAAACATCGATGTGTTGATCTGTGATCTGTTTGTGTGAGCGGTTTCTCTAGGTGTTCGGTCTTTTGGAATTATCCTGTGCAATCAAACATGGTATCAGATCCTTTCTGAAGAGTCGCTTCTGTTGGTGATCCAGATCTTGAACTGGTGTTGCCGAAGCTGTGAAAGGATTTATGGTTCTGAAATTTTTGTGCATTTTTGGGTTGTGAGAGGTGTCTCATTGCGTCCGGAGAGCCGTTTCCAGTGGGGAACAAGTTTTGTTTCATCGAAAAAGGCTTTACTTCTCCCAATATACTTGCATTTCATCAAATCTAGAGGTATATTCTTACAATGACGTTTTCTTTTCAGATCTAGTATTTGTTTAGTTTCGGGTTGTTTCCTTCTCTTATGTGTATGCTCTTTTCCCTGCACCTTGTTCAATCTCGGCAAATTGGAAACATAAGAAAAAGAGTTTTCTTTATTGCGTATGCTCTTTGCCATGCACTTCGTGCGACCACAGCAAATCAGAAACAATGAGAAAACATATATAGTCCGGGAAAGCTAACGAGGTCTAACCTCAAATTCGAGGCATGTTATTTTTTTTGTTTTTTTTGTTTCGGTTTATGTGAAGTGATTTGCAGGAAAAAAGGTATTTTTCTGGTAAGAACGAAGTTCAAGACAAAAAAGTAAAAAAAATCCCCATTCCTCCTTTCCATTTTTTACGTACTTTTTAATATTAGCTCACTTGGTTAAAAGTTGTTTTATTTAATAAGAGGTCTTGAGTTCAAGTCTTCTTGTTAGTTACTTTTCTAAAATTGTATGTAATTTATATTTTTCAGTTACTTTATTGTAAAAGTGCATCTCCCTTAAATTATAAAAGTGAGTCACTTAAAATCTTTTAGTTTTTTGCATTCAATATTTAATTAATATTATTGTAAAAGTGAAACTCCACTTATTTTACAAAAGTGGTTCACATAAAGCAACATTATTGTAAAGTGAGTTTAAAAGGTTAAGCTTTGGAAGAGGGGAGGTCTTTTTTCTTCAATTGGATCAATCATTTTCCTGCCTTGTATTTGTTGTGGTCACCTGGAACCATTTTTTCAATCTAGCATAACTTCCTCATCCGGAGTCAGTTTTCAGTGTCGTTTTTTTTTAAACAGCCTGTTTTTCGAGATCTTTGCATCCATACCATTGGTTTATGTTTTTATGACCTTCATTTTATAGTATGGCCGCCCCATGTGATATTATCCTTACTAGTTCCACCTATTTCTCATGGAAATATCATATGGAGGATGTCCTACGAAGTAGGGGACTTTACCGAATTACCTCAAGGAAAGAAATAGAGCCCACTGATGCTGATAAGAAAATAAAATGGTCCAATAAATGTGATGAAGCCCGTGGATTGATTGGAATGTCAATCTCTATTGATTTACGATTCCACATATCTGGAATTGATGAACCAGATAAAGTTTGGGAAAAATTGGAATCTGTGTTTAGTAAACACAATGAGATTCGAGGTCATCAACTAGAAAATGAGTTGATTTCCTTAAATCCAACTAATTTTTCATGCATTCAAGATTATCTATTTAAGTACAAAACTCTTAGACTCTTATGTGCAGAATGCAAAATTAAAAGATAAGACAAGCAATGCATTTATCATATTCTTTACAAACTTGGACCTGCATATTCTATTTTTGTATCTACAATTTACTCCATGAATTAATCCTTGGGTCCAACTAACTATAAAAATCCTACTCTTGAATCATTTTTTGATTCTTTGATTAGAGAGCATGATAAGCTCATACATATTGGAATGATTAGCAATGCAGATACATCTCGCAAAGCCTTGCTGGAACAACAAAAAGAGAAGTCCAAACATCCCAAGAAGAAAAATATTCTCAATAATAAGCCAAACAAGGGTCCCAAACCCTCTCATCCAGCTTATTATTCAAAAAGTGACAAAGGAAACAAACCAAAAGGTAAGAAGACTGAGCATCATTGCAACTTTTGCGGGAAAGATAATCATGATGAATCTAAATGTTTCAAGAAGATGGCAGCCTTGGAAGCAGCAATGAAGAAGCATCACATCAGCCTCGATTCGTCTTCAGAATCTTCATCTCATTGACATGCACTTTGTGCTTCTGGTTTTTCCTATAATGCATCTTCTTCTTCTACTTCGAATGAGTGGCACATTGATTCTGGAGCATCTTATCATATGGCTAAGGATAAAGCCGTATTTTCTACTATGCACGAATGTAACACCAAACGAATATTTGTTGGTGATGTTAGATCTCTTAGTGTTGTAGGATCTAGAACAGTTTCGGTAGATAATGGACAATTTAGTGATGTACTATGTGTTCCAAGAATTTCCTGCAATTTGTTGTCAGTCTATCAAATCACTCATTTTGGTGAAGGTAAAACTGTAACGTTTACACCTCACCAAGTTGTAGTCAAGGATTTTAAAGATCCCCAACATTTCCTAGCCACTAGAATTGTTGATGATATTACCAGGTTGTACAAGTTTAACAACTTTGGTTCATCACCTTTTCCCTCAGTTTTTGTTGCTCATGGTAATGACTTGAGCAAATTTTGGCATGAGCGATTTCGTCACTTAAATTATCGCTAATTGCAACAACTATGTAAAAAATATGGTGACAGGTCTTCCGATGGTATCTTGTAGGGATGGTGTTTGTTCTGGTTGTGTACTCGGAAAACATCATCGGGACAGTTTTGACAAGCGTGCCTCTTAGCACGCCTCGGCCCCCTTGGAGCTTGTGCATAGTGACTTGTGTGGTCCTCTTCCATCTACTTCCTTTTTTGGTTTCAAATATTTCTTAACTTTCATTGTTGATTACTCTAGACGCACTTGGGTTTATTTCCTAAAACTTAAGAGTGAAGTATTTAACATGTTCTTGGCTTACAAATCCCTTGTTGAAAAACAATCTGGTCATCAAATTCTAAAGTTAAGATCTGATAATGGTGGAGAATATGTTAACAACAAGTTCACTACTTTCTGCATTGAATAGGGAATCCAACAACAACATATTTTTCCATATACACCACAACAAAATGGTGTAGCTGAACGGAAGAACCGCACTTTAAAAGAACTGGTTAATTGTATGCTTCAAGCTAAGGGACTAAGTCTTCAATTTTGGGCTGAAGCCATAAATTGTGCAAATTACATAGTTAATCACACCCCCACTAAAGCTTTACAAGATATCACACCGGAAGACGCATGGAGTAAAATTAAATTAGATGTAAGTCACTTCTGTGTGTTTGGTAGTGAAGCATGGGCTCATATTCCAGATGAAAAACGGAAATCATTGTAACCTAAAATTGAAAAGTGCATATTTATTGGATACTCTGAAAATGTAAAAGGTTATAGACTTCTTCAGCCACATTCTCATGATATAATTATTAGAAGAGATGTTAAATTTGATGAAAATATCTTGTCCTACGAGCCTAACTCGGCGTGTGTGCCATCTTTGGCCTACGATCCTAATTCGACGCTTGTGCCTTCTTCTACTCCCAAATTCCTTGACATCATTCCAATTCTAGTTTTTTATGATGACAATGAGGATGAAAATCCACCTCCGCCTGCTCATTTTCCTCCAATTGCACCAGCACAATCGCTTCCTCGATGCGTCCATTCAACATCTGAAGCAGCTGGTGATCTTGCCAGTGATCTTAGAGATCAATGACGAACACATTCTCAGTTCCAGCAAGCCTCTTCTCTTTTGGCTCAATTTTCCAAGAATCATGATCCAGAGACTTTTGCATAAGCTTCAAGGAATCCAGATTGGAATACAACTATGGATGAAGAATATCGTTCCTTAATGGAGAACGATACATGGGATCTTTTCCCTCTTCCAAAAGGAAGAAAACTTGTCAGATGGAAATGGGTCTACATAACTAAGTATGCCTCAGATGGAAGTGTCGAAAGACTTAAGGAAAAGTTAGTTGCCAAAGGTTTTTCCCAAGTTGAAGGAATTGACTACAATGAAACCTTTTCCCATGTCGCCAAAATGAACTCCATCTGCCTTGTTCTTTCCCTTGCAGCCTTACATAAATGGGAGGTGCATCAAATGGATGTAAAGTATGCATTTTTACATGGTGATTTGCAGGATGAAATTTACATGTACCAACCTCCTGGCTATGTTCAGAATGACTCTAGCCTTATCTGTTTCCTTACAAAATCCTTATATGGCATTAAGCAAGCCCCTTGAGCCAGGTATGCCAAAATGGATAGATTTCGTCTTTATACTGGTTTTTCTAGATGTCATTCTGACCCTAATGTCTATACCAAGAAAGTAGGAAACAATCTCATCATCCTTGTTCTTTATGTTGATGATAATATTCTTACTGGTAGCGACCCTAAGCTTTTAACCCATGTGAAATCCAGTCTTAAGCAAAAATTTGAAATGACGGACTTAGGACATTTGCATTATTTTCTTGGCCTCCAAGTCTTGCAAACCAAAGAAGGAATCTTTCTTTCTCAGTCTAAGTATGCTTGTGACCTTATTCGTCCCTTTCACATGGAAGATTGTAAACCAACTCCCTCTCCCTTCCAATCTGGAGTCAAACTTTCTACCACTTGCACTTCACCCGAAGTTGATGCCACCCTGTATCGCCAGCTTGTTGGTAGTCTCTTATGCTTTACTCATACCCATCCTGATGTTCCTTTGTCGTTGGTCGTGTTTCCCGCTATATGAAAACACCCCAAGAAATTCATTGGAAAGCAGCAAAATGAATACTTCGATATATTTGGGGTACAATTCAGTTTGGGATTCATTATAGTTCATGGGGAACTCCTTTGTTGGTTGGTTTCACTGATTCAGATTGGGCCAACGATCCTGATGATTGGAAGTCTACTGTAGGTTATGTTTTCAGTCTGGGTTTTGGACCTGTCACTTGGGCTTGTAAGAAACAACAAGCCCTTGCTCTCTCTTCAGCAGAAGCAGAGTATCGTGCAACAATTAATGCCAATCAAGAAGACTTATGGCTTCGACAGATCCTTTCAGATTTTGGACTCCAGCAGTAGCATCCAACTCCCCTCTGGTGCGACAATCAAAGTGCCATCAAGCTCGCCAAAGATCCAGATCAACATCAACGCAGCAAACACATTGAGCTACGCATGCACTTCATGAGAAAGCTTGTTCGTGATCACGTTCTTGAAGTGCTCTTTTTCCCTATAGATGATCAAGTTGCAGACATCTTCACCAAATCTCTTACAGAAGCGAAGTTTTCTAAACTTCAATCTATGTTAGGAGTTCAAGAACTTGTCATTAAGGGGGGATAGGCTCTAATGCCTCCTTCCTTCTCCTAATAGTGTCACTTTTGTAAATCCTTTAATCCTATCCCAAGTTGTTCTTAAGGGGGGATGTTAGGATATTTAGACACTAAGGAGTTAGTTAAGATCAGCTTGTTATCATATATATCCGTTAGGAAAAGTGTGTTTCTTTAGTATGCCTTAGTATGCATTTATAAATATCTAATCTGACGGTCACGATATGTTCTAGACATAGAGTGATCTGACGGTTTGTAACATCCCTCAAAATTCGACCCCTATTATTATTTCTCTTGTAAATGAAATTATGAATTTTGTAAATGGCCACGGTGAGGAGCTCAAGGCCAAGGCCCCACCAGTGGACCATGAAACTACTATTATGTTCTTAAGCGTTACTTCAAACATAGGAGACTTTGGGATGACGCATCTAAAAGACGACAACTAAAATCACTAAGGGAAGAACGAATGATGACGATGGATCATCATAGTAGTGCTAGCACTTTAGCAAAAGTAAATCAAATTAACTAGCGCCTTAGGTGATAAGGTCATCACTTAAGTTGGGATAACAATTACCTGTTGCACGCTAGATTAAATTTAATAACTAAGCCATAATAGTAGATATTATAATCATTTGATCTCGGTACAAAGTACCAAAGAAAATATCTACAAGGTCTTAATGAGGGGAAAACGAGCTTAAGTAGGAGTTTAGATGATCCTAAGTAAACTAAAAGATCATTTTTTTTATTTTAAGCATTTTCGACAAGAAAGTGTTAGTTAAAAATAATGACTTCCTCATTAGTTGATAAATGCTATTTAATCATTTGGCAAGTTAAGCCAAAGTATTATACAGACCATAGATATTAAAATATGAGCAGAAATGTTTTGTAAAACAAACAAACAAATAAGTATTCTTTATATATAGTTGAGATAACTATTTTGATATTAATTACATAGACTTATATATATGTGTGTCATCTACATATAGAGGTATAAATAATTGCACATACATAGCTATGAACAAAATAACAATAAGGAATTAAATAATTATATGAAAAGAACTTTCCTTTCATAAACTTTTGTTAGGAGATCAAAAAGAAATCATTTGCAACTAGGATCCTATGACCTAGCTATTAACGGCCTAAAAACAAGAATTGAGTATTTTTTTTTTCGTATCTCAACAAATTTTGACAAAAAAGTATTATATACATATATATATTTATATTCACACCCTTTTAAAATTTAGGGTTTCGTTGGTATAGTCTCTCAAAGGGCGGGAGAATCGAGGCCATCATTAGGAAACTGTATTGAGAAGAGAATCTTGCCTCAAAACACCAATTCTAATTTTTAAGGTCTTGTCCCCATGTTCTACCGAACATCTCCAAGTGGAGAGTTATGGTGAAATCATGCGACTGTCATATGGAGGTATCTCGATGAGAGATATGGGGAGGGTTGTTCCTTTTCATTAACTTAAGACGCCACTCACCTCACCAGTGAGTGCCAAGTAATCCACTACTTGTCTCCGTAATGTTTCACTCATCCGTTTTGTCCTCTCGACTCCGTCAGATATCCTTTTGGGGAAAGTGGATTTTGGGCCGCCTTTTTAAAGGAAGGCTTCATGCTTGATGATATCTTTTAATACCTAACCTTGTTACAACCCTGCGAGGTTTCCTTGGAAGTCGTATTCACCCTTTTTATCTGTGCTATGAAACAACAAATCTCTCGTCAGTATCTACTCTTTTATGTTAACGTTCTAGCATGAATCCATCGCCAAGCTCTTCTAGTTCCATGATCTTTGTATGCCAGCTTCGATCCATTACTTAAGCGTTGTCTAGATCGAGTGCTTGAGTGATGTTGAAAGTAATTTTAGTGTTAGTACGAATGCCAACACCATACAAAGATGTATAGTTTCATGTAGTAAATAGAGGCATTATATTTATTTATTCATATAGTAAACTAAAGATAAAGATATATTGTAACCTAGAGGTTATGATTAAATATGAGTGCTTAGTGGTAATTGCAGTTGAACTCTGTAACTGTGATAACATTATATAATTCAGTAAGTTATGTTATAGGTCAGATGGATGCAATTATGATCAACATTACAATTACATTAGTCTTAGTTCATAATACTCCTGGTGTGGTAATCTCTCCAAGGGTTCTTCCAAGCTAGGGTGGTTCCTTTAATAATATCGAGTTACAATAGTTTTCACTTTATTTATTTAAGCAAATATTTAGTATAAGTATAAATATTTCTAGCTTACATAAGTATACATAGTTCCCTTGTTCTATATGAAGTCCCATACATCACTTTATTTAAGTGAAAGATAAATTATAAGGCTGTATAAACTTGTATGTCAAAGAAGCTCTCGAGGAGAGATCCCTGGGGAAAATGGTAAGTGAATCTTGCAACATTAATGTTGCGGAATGTATAAACCTTTGAATCATTAATATAATACAGAACCTTTTGTGGACGTAGCCCAAGATGTGGGTGAACCACGTCAAAATGTTCCTCTTGGTACGTATATTTTTTTGTACGTATATCTTTTGATAATTGTGGTTTTACTGAATGTGTTTCTTATGTGTTTTGCATCTATTGCATTTCAAGGTGTTTAGAATGAATGCCTTATCTTGTACCCTCTGTATCTTAAATCTCATAAACAAAGTTTTGCCGCATATGTTTCATATGAAATATAAGTTGGAAAAATACCTTTAGTGATTACTTATTATCTATGCATTTTGTGATATGGATGTTATCTCTTATGAGTAAGAATTTTCATAAATATGTTCCGCAAAAGACGACTTTACCTAAACTATAAGTCATTGTGTGGATCGATTATCTTATAAATAGTTATGTGTAATTTAAACATAGTAGGCGGTTTTTCTTTATGAATGATTCCAAAGTAAATAAATGAAGTTGTATACAATACAGTATATGTAACAATAGAATTGTCTAAGCTCCGTCATAAGTGATTTAGAACACAACAGTATAGTTATAGGAATGGTAGAACTATTTATTTAAGCTTGAAGTGCTTTTATTAACTAATTGACTTCTTATTAGTCAAGGACAACAAACTCATGTATTACGATAAGAAAAACTTATAATGTTTTATTAATTTTTTATTTTTATTTTTTTGAAAATTCACCATTTTTACTAACTGTGATTTTTGGGTGCGTGACACGGTTCAACTTCTCTTAGATCATAACTACCTTTGATATGTGGCTTAACACCTGATTGGTCCATGATATCTATTTAAAGAGCATGGAGGGTCACTTGCTAGTTGTTCGATTATGAGAAGCTCATTTGTAACTTTCTTTCTTTTGAATAATAAATTGCCTCAAGTAGCTATTTGGTTGGGGTCGTGGAATGTTTCTCTTTCGAGGGTTTAAACCACGTGAAAACATCGGTGTGTTGATCTGTGATCTGTTTGTGTGAGCGGGTGTTCTAGGTGTTTGCTTTTTTGGAATTATCCTGTGCAGTCGAACAAGATGAAGGGGACTATCCCCTTCTTTCTCTGATCTTTGTTTACTTGCTCCATCCTTTGTTGGTTTTTCTGGTTAATATTTGCTATGACTTGTATGGATTTATTTTTTAGGACCCTTTTTGGTAGACTTGATATCCTTGGTTAGTTTTTTGGACTTATATTCACAAAATCTATATGAGTACTGGATGAAATTGGAGATGTACTCTTTTGATTCCTATGGAATAACAAAGGTATGACTTTTTTCTACTTGAAAAAAACAAACGATACTAACACATTTTTTGGTGGGTTCAGTCCTGATTTTGTAAGTCTTTTTTGATCATTTGATTTGTTATGGACTTGTCTTTTGGCGTATTACAGCTTGTAGGAAGACATTTGGATGTAATAGAATTTTCTTTGATTCTTCGGAATAACAAGAAATGTGGTTTTTCTTTAAAAAAAAAAAAAACAATACTAATACACCACCACAATAGGAAGAAGCACCACGTGATCAAAATGACAACACATATAATTTGGGCAAGGGTCATAACATCAAAGAGAGAGCTAGAAATCCCATTGATAGAGTTAATAGTTTAAAAAGGGGGGAAATTCACAGGTCGCAGGCATGTAATTGTTCTTCATGTTGGGAGAGACGTCTGTCCACGAATTCACAAGCCATTGGGGAATGGGCTAGCGTCCATATGCAGGTCACGTTACGTCAGAAGGGCGTATTTTAAGGACACATGGGTGCTGAAAAGGATGTAGTATGACCACTATATGCATTGGAGGAAGTGTGTCGTTCCCAAGAAGTGCTACCATGATAGGTCGGGATCAGTCTCCGTTTGGTGGTCTGATAGGATCATTCTACGAAGAGAGAGATATTTAAAATTCATAGCCAGTGACCAAAATGATTTTTATTCGACCTTCGAATGGCATCACCTTCGAATATGTTAATAATATAGACAAGGAATAACAACATCACACAAGATACGAAGGAACCTATGAAGGTTGTAACCCCGATGGGTGATTATTATCAACCTAGTCGGAGGTTTGTTGTTGGGATTTATGATGGGATAGAACGTTGATAACAACACAGGCTGTAACCAGTGAAGAAAACCTGAAAGATGCCTCGTAATTGCAATAGAGAGAAATACAGGCTCGAAAAAGATATGATGCATACGCACCCCATCATGACTGATGGGGTCTTCTAGCGCAATGGCAGGGTAACTGTGACCCGAAAACAGTTGCTAGGCTACTCAAAATGGCACAAAGAATAACTATGACATGACTTTCAATATTTCTCACCAAACGAAGGCACAATTCTCCTACTCTTTGCGCGCAGTCATAGATTCATACCTTAATTGTTGAAGCATCCTTTTGTTGGTTGGTATTAAACCTTCCATGCATCCATTTAGTAACCCTGTGCATGTGTACATCCCTTGATCGATGTGTGGACATGTGATGCTCCTGGCATGGATCAGTCCCAGGTTTTAAGAAGAAGTTAAATACCATATCAGACACCAGCTAAATCAATTGATGCGGATCTCTATGAATTGGACGAGTAGGATCTTCATGTATTTATGAACAGATGGGAAGTTAACAACATTTAGATATAGAAGGAGGTAAGGTTGTTTCACATTTTGTTGATCCCGTTATAGGAAATGGATAATCAATGATGAATAAAATGCGAGGGAGTAGTACGTTTTGAACACGGAAGACAAGTATGTGAATCATGATGGGAAAGTGATTATGCTTGCAGCCAATTTGTGTCCAACCAATTCATGACATTGAGTATTGATGAGGATTTGTGACTTAGATCTCTTGTCAAAATTTTTACATATGCTCGTTGTGCAGCTACGAAGTGAGGGGAAAATTGGCTAGCTTCCTATCTTGTTAATATTCAAAGCATATTTTGTACATTGAAAGTGAAGGGATGAACTACACACTATTGTGTAATATAAGGCAATGCCTATAACACCTCATTTTTTACCCGAGTATGTAAATATGTAAATATTGATGAAATGGATAGAAAGTTGGATATGAATGGTCCAACATGACCAGATTATGTAATTAAGGACAAAGAAGAGACGGGGGGCTATAATTCCACAAGAGGGAGAGTGAGAAGGGTGTTAAGGGTGAGATGACCCTAGTGACTTATCAATTAAATCACCATCCTTAGTATTTCCTTCTTTATCCTTATTTTGATAAAAAAAACCTCTTTATTTGAAAGTGCATTAGCCTTAACCTGGGTTAGTTATCTTAAACCTTGGGATAAGTGGGGGAAAAGGTGAACTCCCCATGATTTCCATTTGTCCAGCTCCCCATAGCCTTGTATGACACTTGGCTAGTTCTCAACATGCATATAATTATTGAGAACTAGTTCATCATGTGATCATTCTTCCATGATTCAACCATTAGTTGTTGTCAACTCTAAGTCGTCATCACACATACCATAGCCTGCATCCATCAATCGTACTATAACTTGTACCTATACCAAAGAACAACAGAGTTCCGTAGATTCTTAGCACAGAGAGTAGAACCTGGCCAACCAGTGTCGGTGCCCTGGAAGGGGATTGGGGCAACAAACCCGAGGGACTGTTAACTCAGAGAGGGGATCCCAAGGGATTGTTAACTCATAGAAGGGAGCCCCATTCCTTGGGGTTGTATAGGCTAATGGGAAGGAGTGTTAGAGGATTGAGATAGTTGTAGTGGGGAAACACGGTACCGTCTTGTGGATTGATAACCCCTGCTTGGGCGTGGTCTTTGTTATAGAGAGAATTACTATAACATAGTTCCTATAGTTGGAAGGAACGTCCTTGGTCTGCAGTCAATTGGACTATATTATCATATAAGTGTCTATTACGTATAAAATGTTTGTATTTGTCTTTGCTGTGTATTTTACTACTATTATCTGTCAATTTAAATGCATGGAATAATTGGCATTGTGTGAATGCATTCGTGTAGAAATAGTTTGTAACATTTTTATGTGTATTTATATTAATTGTGAACAATTATATATATATATAATTCCACTATAAATGATTAATTAAAACAATGGAAAAACGAAATAAAATATCAAAGGTGAATTTGGTCAGTAGATTGAGTATCCTATGGCCCTAATGGCATTCTGAGGACACTAGGTATGTGACAGATTGGTATCAAAGAATTGGTCTGCAATCAATTGGACTATATTATCATATAAGTGTCCATTGTGTATAAAATGTTTGTATTTATCTTTGTTATGTATTTTACTACTATTATCTGTCAATTTAAATGCATGGAATAATTGGCATTGTGTGAATGCATTTATATTAATTATGAACAATTATATACATATTTAATTCCACTATAAATGATTAATTAAAACAATGGAAAAACGAAATAAAATATTAGAGGTGAATTCGGTCAGTAGATTGAGTATCCTGTGGCCCCAAAGGCATTCTAAGGACACCGGGCATGTGATAGATTGGTATCAAATCTCAGGATATAATACCCCTATTTTGACATTTATGGTTTACTGGATTCAAAGTAAATATTGTGTAAATACAATGTGTATGTGCCCTGGTGTGGAGCTCAAGGCCAAGGCCCCACTAGTGGATGTTCAAGTTTAATTGCATAGGCAAGTATTTGACAGTTTGATTATCCATGAGCTGTAAAGCCATGAAGAATTGTAAATTATGTAATTATTAATTATTGTAATGAAATACCCAAGAAGCTGGCTAAGGAGGCAACCAATGAGAAAGTTCCATGTGTATCCATTAGGGAGAACTGATAGGGTTATGGTATTGGTACCCATGCTGCCACATGTCCAATTGTGAACCCATTTGACTCACCATGCTGACATTAATGCAATTGTAAGAGGGTGAGGAAACTAGGCCCATGAATTCGATGGAGTATGGGAAACCTGCAGATCTGTATGGCAGGGTATGGCCCTGAGCGTTTGTTGTCCCTGAAGCCACTCCACACCTGGGAATTCGGCCATCCTGCTTACTAACCCATTGTTGACCACAACCCAATTCATTCACACACCTGCAGAACCAAGCCAAGAAGAAAACAAGTGAAAATCGTGATTTCCTGTGTAAGCCAAATGTGCAGAGTGGAGAACGCACAAGTAAACCCTATGCAAGAATGGAATCGGTCAGGGCAGCCATAGTTCAGTCTGTGGGATGAATTGAGGAGCTGGAACGGCCTAAAAAACCTGTGAGAATCACTTAGACCCATTTTGCAGAAGGCCGAATTGAAGGGCAGAGTTTAGGGAATGGCCCTGTGAGAAATTGGCTTGTATAACAGAGTTAAAGGTCAGATCAGGGTTGGGTTTGCTTGATAAACCTAGTGAAGGCTGTAATCTCATGAAAAAACAGCAGTTGAACCTTTCTATGCCCACCTTGAATAGCGTTGGAGGGAAGGGGCCTTGAGGGACTGTGCAGCAAAGAAGAGGGCCTTCCTTGTGTTGGGTGAGGTAGGTAATGTGGGTGTCATGCTTGCTGAGTGGTCTGAGATGCCTGCAGCTCTGTGGTAGATCTCACTAGATTATCAGAACCTTCCTTGTTCCCTGGATTGCTTGATAAATCTAGCTATAGGTTGGCTTAGCATTGGGATGAGACCTTAACTGTGAGAGATTTCCTTAGCCCTCCTTAGTGGATACACAGCCCATATCGGGGGTGGTCTCTCAACTGAAAGAGTACAAGATGGACAGAGACCTAAGGTTGGCTGGAACGTTGTCCTCACTTAGCCAGTTGCTTGGGGCAACTTTAGTCCAAAGATAAGTGTTTCTATGTGTTAAATGATGCAAATTCATGTGTTATAACTATTTGTTAAGTTATTCGTGTTATGATTTTGGACTAACGAATGGATGAATCCATGAACTTCCTCATTAGGTATCCATGTGTGTGCTTGAATATAAGATTGAATGCATGTTGGAATACTTCATTGTTTACATGAATGATAGGCATGGCTAACCCCTGCAGGTTGTTAATATGATTAGCCAACTTAGTCCATTATATGTGTTTATTATGCATTGTATTCACCCTTCAAAGGGATGTTTTGACCTCACTTGGACTTGGGGAAGAAAGGGGATAGCCCCTGATGTGTTTCTGAGCCCTTCTGTGGTCAGGTGAAGGGAAAATTCATGGCAGGAAGGAGGCAGAATCCCTAGCAGAAGGTTTAAGGAACTTAAGTGGAGTTATGCATAGAAATTCAATTTGAAATTTTACATGCTTGGAGTGTTCAGATGGGGTGGGGATTGCACCATTGGATAGAGCTCCCTAAGAGCTTTCCAATGGTACCAACCTTGTCTCATTTGGACCTAGGATGAGGAATTTATGCCCCTCATAAGTTTCCTTGCCAAAGCTTGCTGGAGCAGGGGTATTTGGCCCTGACCCTTCCGCATCTGCAATGCGGATTGCGGATTGCAGAGGTCGGGAATCGTCCATTGGGGAGTATGGAAATCCAAATTTCTGCATCCGCAATGCGGAATGTGGATTGCGGGAGGTAAAACCTCCCGAGAGTTGGAATGAAGAATTCCGCATTTCCTCACCTACAATGCGGAATGTGGAATGCGGATTGCAGAAGTTAAAATATCCCAGAACTAGAACATGGAACTCCGCATTTCCGCATCCGGAATGCAGAATGCGGGTTGCAGGAGGAAACTTTCGAGGTAGCAAAAAGGAACCCAACTTCCGAATTTTGCATGCGGATTGCGGAACTGTGGAAGTCAGAAGGATGGACTTTCGAGGCCAAAATTGGTTTCCGACTTCCAACTTCCGCACGCGGATTGTGGAATTCGGAAGCTCGATTTCGATTTCGAATTGGGTTTTGGCAATCTGCTTTCTGAGTCTCGCATGTGGATTGCAGAATGCAGAAAGGCGGATTGCGGATCGCAATAGGGATTGCGGACCCAAGCCCATTGCGACTATGTGTGAATTTGGGAGCATTTGGAAGAAGAACAAAAATGGAACAGAGGGTCTCCCATGGCCTCTGAATTCCACCTTGGAGGTGTGGGGATGTGCACAAGATGCAACATTAGGACTATGTGGGTTGTATTTGAATTCTACAGGCATAATTACAGGTTACCTAGGAAGTTTTTAACATAAATTACCTAAGTAAAATATTGGTAAACCATGTTTAATCCCTCTGTTGTTTAATTTAGAGCGGTAATTAAATGACCGAAATGAGTGTTTCAATGGTTGGGTCGAATTCAGAGAGCAATGGTGGTAAATTCATGATTTTTTTACTATTTGGGCAAAGTTACAGTTTACAGGCAAACTGTTTGATAATTTTATTATAGAAAATTATTGGCCTAAAGTGCTCAGATTTGGGTTTTCAAAGCTATCATGGAAGTTGATAATAAATAAAATCATGAATGAAGTATTCAATCTTAAAATTTTGGGTGAAATTATGCATCAACATAAAAAAAATAATAAAATAATAACAAAAAAACCATTTTGTTAACTAACGAAAAATCACCAGTATAAGGAAAATGGCCAGAATGCACAGTTCTATTTGTTTACAAAATGATTTTCTAGTACTGGGAAGGGCAAGTGTAATTTTGAGTTGGCCACCTATTTATGGAAAAGTGCCAAGTGTAAATTTCATAGAGCCATTTGTTGAAATTTTGAACTTTTGAAAATTTTGTATGGACCCCAAAAGTGCCACATGGATAGTGTGATGTGGAGGTGACACGTGGATCTGGGATTATTTCGAGTTGCCACTTGGATGAATGATGTAATGTGGATCGATCACACCATATTACTGCTAGCTTACGAGCTAAGCATGGAAAACATCACGCTTGAGCGTTAGAATCCAATCAGGGACCTTAGTCCCTAAGCGCTAGGTCGACGCACTATGCAATCAAAGGACGAGAACCAAGGGATAGGCAGAAAGGGGCTTGTCATAGATGAGAAATATTGGTCGAAGGAAACCACGATCGATGGATGTGGCTCATAGCACACCGACAAATTACACATTGGTTAATGGCTGGCGGGCGAGCCATTGGGTGGATACCGCCTAACCACATGGAAAATTTTAACTAGCAACGGCTTCAAAAACTACCTTTCCAAAATTGTTTCTTTGTCAATCTGTTACCACCTACGTTAAGGGAATATCATCGAAGCTCTTCCACCAAAGGGCGAAGGTACAGTCACTTGGTGGCTGGTGGAAGGTGACATGGCCGCATTACAGGTTGACATGTAGGACCTATTGACACATCAAAAGGTGCCGCCATGACATGTCAACACCCAACCACGACAATATCATGCCACATCAGTGGAAAAAATAGAAGGGTTGAAAAAAAATCTAGAGCCAAAAACTCGTTTTATCCATAACAAGAGATCCTATACAACTAAGGACTCTAGAAGTAGCCTAGAAATGTATCCAAGGAGGCATCATAAAAAAATACGTGTGGATGAAGCATTGCAAGGGGAGCTTAGGAAGATCAAGCCACCTACTTTTGATGGTGAGAACAAGAAAGGAGAAGATGTTGAAGCCTGGTTGTTAGGGATGAGGAAATACCTGCGATTGCATAATTATTCTTCAAATATGGAGGCTAGAGTTTCCATTTATAACCTACAGGGAAAAGCTTCCATATGGTGATATCAATTAGTGGAAGAGAATCATATTAGTAATTAGAGAGTTCCATGGAAATAGTTCAAAAATCACTTTGAGCAAAAGTACTTATTTGAGCATTATTATAAAAGGAAAATGCAGGAGTTCTTTTAGTTCAAGCTGGGAGCTATGAGCATGGAATATTATGAGAGAAACTTTATGTATTTATTGAGGTATGTTGGGTTTATTAAGGAAGAAAAAGTAAAAATCTGGAGGTTCCTAAGTGGATTTCCTACATTTTACAAAGACAGAATCCAATATGATGAACCCAAATCCCTTAAAGAGGCTATATGAAAGGCTAAGCATCTATATGATCATAATAAAGGAAGAGAAGGTGTACATAAATCTTAGAGGGATAAGAAAAGAGATAAGCGGGATCAAAGGAAGAAAGGATTCCAACCTCCCTTCTTAAGAAATCAATAGAATTCATTTCAACAGAGCAATCTGATTTAGAATGGACCAATAATGGCAGAGTCTCAAGGAAAAGGGACAAATCAACAATTTAAAAATGGGAGTGTGAAGGGAATCATACATTCAAAAATTGTCCTCATAGAGGATACTAGAACTGTGCATAACATACATGAAGCAATCACAGTGCAGGATGTGTCTAGATACATTCCCATAATTTATGTAGACTTTGACAACATACTGTTGTGAGAAAATCTCCCTACGGATAGGTAGATATCCCCTTGGGATTATAAAAGGCCCCTAGTTGCCTACCCAAGACAGAGATGAAACAAATAGACACTATAGTCCTCCTAGATCTAGCTCACACATCAGCTAACAAGCTATGGAAATACAAAGCAAGTAAATGGCATACCTTACTTTGATGGTTGTCCTGCTGCTCCTAAGTTGCTACATCTCCAGCCTTTGATTATGGACTTATGAACCTGTTCACAAAGGAAACACAACACCTTCTCCAACGCAATATATGTATAAACAAAGATCTAACTATATAAATAGAGACAATTTCATGCATTCATCATTAAAGACATGAAAATGAGAGGAATATGCTAAGTTATATTAATGATAAGAAAGCCAAAAGAAGTTGATTACAATGTTATACCTTGATGTCCAAAGTAGTAGCACCTCCTTCCAAGCTCTCCAACATCACCCTTGCAAGACTCATAGGATCATAGGTTTAGTGTTCCCAAGATCACCACCCATAGCTCATGGATGGCTCTCTTTAAATAGGATTTGGGAGGCCAACCACTAAGAGGATATTATGGATCTAAGTGAATAATATGTGGATCAAATATCTAAATCATGCCAAGGAGGGAAAGTGAGATGGGATTCGAAGGGGTACCTCATCCCAAGAAAATCTCCATGAGATCCAAGATCCAAAATAAAAGGGATAAGCCTAAACCAAGACTACCACTCCCCTATAACTAAGCAAAGCGCGGTAGTACCGCTCCCCCATAGGCATGCAGGGCGCGGTAGTTCCAGAAGGCTTAATTTTTGGAGGTGGTTAATGCGGGTTTCGACCCCTTGCTTGTTGGATTTTCTTCCAAGTGTGACTAGGGAAGGTACCAACATTAGAATGAAGGGTCCTAACACCCTTAGGAGGCATAAACATCATGTTTTTCATGGTGGTGAAACATGTATATTCTCACTTACACATGGTGTGGCAATTTGAGGTATAACACATACAAGCCGCAACACTAGTCCAATATGATTGAGATTGAAGGTAAGATTATTGATCAACCCATTCCATTTTAATTGATTCAAGGGAAATTCATAGTAATATTGATCCCATTTAGTTGAAATATTTAAGTTAAAGGAAAGCCAGCATGGTAAATCATGGTTGGTATAGTTTGCTACTGGAACCAAAAGAATAATTAGTGAGATAGTGCGGGGTTTTCCCTTAGATTTGAATGGACTCCATGCATTTGTAGATTTGAGCATAATACCTCTGGGTTCTTATGATGTACTTATTGGAATGGATTGGTTGGATGAAAACCATGTCATTTTAGATTTCCATAATAAAACTCACACATGTCTTGATAAGGAAGGAGAGCATAAGATAGTGAAAGCATTCCAATGCCTATTTCTATAAGGCAGGTTTCAGTTGTACAGTTAAAAAGATTTTTTAGAAAATGGTGTCAGTTGTAAGTAGCTCATGTGGATGAACCAGAAGGATAAGGGCCCCAACCTGGAAAATTTTCCAGTATTAGAGGAATATGCAGATGTGTTTGAAGAAATACTTGGGTTACCACCAAAAAGAGATATTGACTTTTCTACCAACTTAGTGCCTGGAGTTTCCCTAGTTTCCAAAATATCATATAGAATGAGTACACCTGAGTTGAAAGAGTTACAAATGTAGCTTGAAGAATTATTGAACAAGGGGCACATATAACCAAGTGTGTCTCCTTGGGGATCACCAGTACTCTTTGTAAAGAAAAAAGATGTAATATTTTGATTTTGACCATGTTGCATTAAAATTGAAAATGATGTAAATATCGTTATAAAAATCATGGTGATGAGCTCAAGGCTAAAGCCCCACCATCGATTTAGTGTTTTATGTATCGGCAATTAAAAACCGATGAATATGGTTCTCGTCCTAACCAGGCACAATAGAAATTACAAACATCATGTAAATATGCATTTTAATAAAATACCCACAACTAGCTATGCAATGCAACAAGAGTATGGGGGCATGTTTTTTACAAGGAATAGGGAGGGAAAATATTCGAACCCTTGAGCCAATAGTGTTAGGTGAAATGTCAATGAGAGAACCCATAAACCATCTACTACCCATTTTGACTTTTGTACCCAATCATTTATTTCTTCCCAGAGTTGGTTGAGGTAGTTAATGCTTGGGGAATGGAGAGGTATGGATACCCAATTTCGTGTATAGGAAAGCCATCAATTTTGAAAATCGCGTTTTTTCTTCTTGGGCAAGAAAGGACCCACGAAAGTGCTCCCCAAGCCATTATTCAGGAATTTTCTTTGCTCCCTCACGTAGTCTGATCTTCCTGGGCGTTTTCCTCCATGTTTTTGTTGTGGTTTCCTTCATTTTTCTAGCTGGGAAGGGAATTTTTGTGTTGTATAACAATGGAAAAGGAGAGAAATCGATTTGATTTGGGGGTCCATAGAGGTCGTTTTTGGCCATCTCAATGCTCACATACCTGTGGGAGAAATATTTTTCTTCCCTGTGGTTATTTCTCCATCCCATAATTCGTTTTTGTTGTGCCACGATTTGAGAAAACCCATGGCAACCTCATTTTTTTCATCCCATAATTAAAAATCGCTTGCAATCCTCAACAATTGTGCAAATCTATGTGTTTGAGATATAGCATTTTCTTGGTTTATATGTATCCCTTGATTTTGCATTATTTGGGTGTAAGAAACCAAGAGTAGAAGAGGATTCATAATTGGCTTGATAAACCTAGTGAAGAGTGTAACCTCACTAAAGATCAAGGGCTTTGGATACTTTTCTGTGCACACCCTAAGAGCACTGGAAGGGAAGGTATGGCCTAAGGGATTGTGCAGCAGTGAAATGAATACTTCCTTGTGTTGGGTGTCTTGGTATTGTGGATGCCAAGCTAGCTAGATCTTGTAGAGGTGCCAATAGCTCTATGGTTGAGCTCACTAGCTTAGAAATTCATTATCTTCTATTGCCTTAGTAGCCTGATCAACCCAACTGTGGATTGGCTTGGCTAAATTGTGAAGCATTACTTGGCTATGTGTTAGTGGTTGTTCCCTTTTTCCTTGTGGAAATCATGCCCACCTCGGGGGTGGAAACTGTGTTGAGATATTGATGAGCACAGTTGGCCTATGGCTGGGTGGAATGTTGCAGTTGCATTATAGCCAATTTATCAGGACTACTTCATTTCAAGCTAAGTAATCTCTCTCTTGGCTTTCAGTTATGCAATGTTTTTAATTGATGCTTGTTTTAATTATGATTATGTTGGAAACTGCATATAGATGAGTGTATTAGAATTTTTTCCACTGTTTCAAATTTAATCTTGCATCTGCACACATATGTATTTTATTTCCTATGAATTTTGTTAATGACCATGGAGCTAGAAACACAGACTTAGTGTCATGTTCCCTTCTCGGAGTGGGATTGATGGAAGGGGACACGACAGTGTGGTATCACAGCATAGGTTACAACATTGGGCCCGCATGGGATACATCTAATAATTTGCAAAGGTAAGATGACTTCATGTTGAGCATTGATCATCATATAGGAAAGGAAAAAATTTCTAAGTTTTTAAGTTTTATGCCTAAGTATGTGTTAGCCCAAAACTGAAAGGAGCACCAAAAAAATCGGCCAGAAATCGGAAAAGCCACCGATACGTTTCGGCGAGAAATCAAAAAAATTGTGAAGAAAGGGATTTCGGCAAAAAAATACTAAGTTTGTCGATCAGCAGAAAACTAAAAAGTGCGTTGATCGGCATAAATGTGAAAAGTGCACCAAAACGGTCGGTGAGAAACTAAAAGTTGCTCCAATTAGCAGAAAATTGGAAATTGCGCCAAAATAGGTCGACGGAAAACTGGAAATTGCACCAATCAGTGACAAAATGAAAAGTGCATCAATTGGAAACAAAATGAAAATCGCGCTAAAATGGGTCGGTGACAAATTGATAAGTGTGTTGATTAGAGGAAAATTGAAAAGTCCACCGAAACAGAGAATTTCAGCAGTTTCCCAAGGAGATTTTCAGGTGCCAGAAGTTGGAAAATGGCATTGAACTTATGCGTGAGATTGCGGTAAATTGACAGATTTACAACAACAACAAAAATGAGGGCATTTCCACAAGAGCGCAATCCCCCTTGACCCCCATCATCCTCTTAAGATAGTCATTGATTGTGAGAAAATTCTATGATTTGACAAAATTGTCAATATGAGATTTTCCCAAATGCATGAAAATAATTTATGAATTTCTAAGAATATAATGCAACTAACAATTGTGTCTATGAACACATTTTGCATAATCATAGTCACATCAAAGGCAGTTAAAGCATTCCACATAGTGCAGTTTGGAAAATTTTGGTCACGGTTGGGCCAAGAAGATCAACATCATGGATGATGCACTGGATCCCTATCAGCCTGAGACAGATGCCATGGGAGAGAATGTATAGGTTGAGAATGTTGAGACATAATCCAATGGAAGGATAAACCAAGAGACACCCCCAGATATTGCAGCCACCATGAGAATCCTAAGGGTGGAGTTGCAGAGTTTTAGAGAGACAATGAGAGGCTGATTAAAGCTCAAGAAGAACAGAATCAGTTGAATGCAACTATGCTACAAATTTAGACAGACATCCAAAGGAGGATTAACTCTAGGCATCACTCAGCAAATCCAGAAAGGAGTGGGAATAGTTCAAAGATAAATTCCCGCAAGAATCCAATAGCGCGAGAAGAGTTTCTAGAGACATGACCTATACTCCAGAAATCTCTTCTAGTGGATCATCTGACTCTGAAGAATCCATTGAAGGTTCAATCTCTTCATCCCACATGAGTAAGAGGAAGAGGCATTACAAGAACAATTCACATGTGGAATTTAAGAAGGCTAAACCTACTACATTTGATGGTGAGGTAAAATTTGGTCAAGAAGATGAATCTTGGCTTCTTGGATGAGGAAGTATTTCCAAGTCCAAGACTACTATGGAAATATGAAGGCAATGGTAGCCATCTTCAACTTAAATGGAAGAGCATCCATATGGTGGGAGCACCTTAGGCAAGTGAAGAAGATCAATGAAAGAAAAATTGTGTGAAAGCAGTTCAAGAAGTACTTCAAGCAAAAGTACCTCTCTGATAGGTACTATGATGATCAGATGAAAGAGTTCCATGAGTTGAAATTGGAACAAATGGCCATGGAAGAATATGCAAAAAAAATCTTGGAGCTGCTGAGATATGTCATGTATATCCAAGATGATAAGGTGAAAATTCGGCATTTTCTAAGTGGACTACCTTAGTCATATAAAGACAGAATTGAGTTTGATGAACCTCGAACTCTAGAGGAGGCAATGGTGTGAAAATGCGAAGTTGGGAAACAATTTTATGACAACGGATTGAAAAAAAAACTAGTGCACGCGGATGATCACACGAAAAAAAGCCAACCTCAGACTCTAGGCCGAGAGTTTGTGAGAGTTCAAACTCTCGGCCGAGAGTTTAAAAAACTCTAGGCCAAGAGTTTCTAAGAGTTCAAACTCTCGGCCGAGAGTCTGAACCAATCACCATGTTGTATTTTTTTAAAAACTCTCAGATGAGAGTTTGAACTAAACTCTCGGTCGGGAATTTGGAAGATATTTTTTTAGCCGAGAGTTCATGGTCAACAAAACCTGCGAAAATATCGAGCATCTTTATGGAACCTGCAACTTCAGCAAGCCCAAACCCCTACAAATTTTAAATATTATTTGTAGAACTTGGTAGCAATGGATTCATCTCTGAATCTAGTTTCCAATGATATAATAATTGTTTCATTTCGATTTGAATTTCTATTTATTAATAATTTTTTTCTAAACCTTATCCCTTAAGAATTTTATTACCCCGAAAATCACCCAAAATGAAAATTCAATATCATAAAAAAGACAACACCAAAAAATTTGAAATCTTCACAGAGATCTTCCTTGCCCCATCCTCTTCAAAATTGTACTTTTAGTTTTTTCAATAAGAGTCACACTAAAAAGAAAATTGAAGCTTACCAACATGTGTCGATAAGGCACCATTTTCTGAACATATGCTATTTTGATAAATAATAAAAAATAGTTCTCAAGTCCAAAAAACCTAAAAATATTGTCCATGCACAAGTGTAGTGTGTGTAGATTATGATCATACATTGTTTTACCTAAAATGAATAACCATCTCTCAAAAAACTAGTGCTCACGCTGGTCACTCATTATCCATACCTAAAATTTTCAAGTATATGTCATTGGTGAGCACCAAATTTGTCCCACGACATGTCCATAAAAAAATTTAAAAAAATACGAGTAGAAAGATAATTCAATTCTCTAACGCATTTGTGTTTACTTCAAGTTGAAATTCCTAAGGAAGATATGGGTTTGAAGAGGTCGAAGTTGAAAAACATAAAATTTAGCAGTGTTGTTTGTAAAAAACAAGCCAAAAGTGTTAACCAACTTCGCGTTTTCACCCAATGAGGAAGGCCAAGTATTGTTATTATCAAAACAAAATCAAACCTGATATCCATAAGGCGTGGAATGACAAGAAAAATGAGAAGTTTGTCCTAAGGAGGAAGCATTTCAAACTTCATCATCTCATAAATCAGCAAAGGCAGCCACCACAGGTTGTGACTAAGCCAACTAGGATGATGGGAGACAAGCCAAGAGATCCAAAGGAACCCAGAGCGCCACTTCAATGTTGGGGATGTGGAGAGTACCATATGCTTAGGAACTATTCATATCGAAATGGTAATGTAAAGCAAGTTCACAACATCCAAGGAGATGAAATTGTGGTTCAAGTGGCAAGGACAATCCCTAGAATCTATGCAGCACTAGAGGACCATCCGGCGAATCATCAATCAATTGTGGTCACTAGAGGACCGCCATGCAGCTGAAGAAGTTCTGTAGGAAGGGTTGTCAATTGTATTCAACCCATGTTTTGGAGGCAACATAAAATGAAACTCCTAAGTTGGAGGACTATCGCGTACTACAAGAATTCAGGGATGTGTTTCCTGATGAGATTCTGAGGACTTCCTCCAAAGAGAGACATTGATTTTACAATTGACCTTGTGCCGGGAGCTGCGCCAGTGTCCAAGACACCCTATAGGATGAGTACACTAGAATTGCTATAATTGAAAATGCAGTTACAAGAGTTGTCGGAGAATAAATATATCAGGACAAGTGTGTCCATGTGGGGAGCACATGTTCTATTTGTGAAAAAGAAAGATGGAACACTCAGGTTATGTATTGACTACAGGTAGTTGAACAAAGTCACTATGAAGAAAAAATACTAATTACCTCGAATTGATGACCTTTTTGATAAAATGAGAGGAGCAAAGGTATTTTCAAAAATTGACTTGAGGTCTGGTTACCATTAGGTAAGAATCAAAGAGGAAGATATTCATAAGACAACCTTTAGAACAAGGTATGGGTACTATGAGTTTGTGGTGGTACCATTTGGTCTCACAAATGCACCAGCTACATTCATGTGTCTCATGAATAGTGTTTTTAGCAAGTATTTGGACAAGTTTGTTCTTGTTTTTCTAGACGACGGTCTTATCTATTCTAAGAATGAAGAAGAGCATGAAGAACATTTGAGAATAGCATTGCAATTGCTAAGGGAGCATAAGCTATATGCAAAGCTAAGCAAATGTGACGTCTATAAATATAAAATTCATTATTTGTGTTACATTATTTCAGAGGAAGGAATATCAGTGGACCCTGCAAATATTGAAGCCATTATGAATTGGCCAACTCCAAGGAATGTGACAGATGTGAGATCCTTTATGGGACTTGCTAGGTACTACAGGAGGTTCATTGAAGGATTATCCAAGTTCGCACATTCAATCACTTCTTTGCAAAAGAAGGGGATAAAGTTTGAATGGACACCAAGATGTGAGGAAAGCTTCCAATGATTGAAGAATCTTCTCACGAGTGCACCAATTTTGAAAATTACAGACCCATAAAAAGACTTTGTGGTGTGTAATGATGCATGTAATCAAGGAATTGGATGAGTTCTTATGTAAGACAACCATGTGGTATGCTATGAGTCAAGAAAGTTGAAGGATCATGAGAAGAACTATGCTACTCATGATTTAGAACTTGCAGCCATAGTACATGCTTTAAAGATGTGGAGGCACTACTTGATGGGAAGAAAATTTGAGCTAAGGACATACCATTGTGGTCTAAAATACTTGTTTGAGAAGCCATTTTTAAATCCTAGGCAAGCTAGATGGTTGGAATTTTTGTTTGAATTTGATTTTGAAATCAAACGCATAAAAGGGAAAGAAAATAAGGTGGTCAATGCACTCAACAGACAAGTACATGAAATACATGTGGCAGTGCTTAGTACATGCCAATCAAATTTGAGGCAGCATATTGTTAACCATATTGTTGAAGATGAAATGTATGTAGAGACAAAGGACAAATCACAACATCAAAACCTTGAAAATAAGTATGAAGGATATCATTTGGAAGGTGACGGACTTCTTTCTTATAAGAATAGAATTTATATTCCAAATGTGGCATACTTGAGGAGGATTGTTATGGATGAAATCCATAAAGCTCCATATTCCAGTCACCCATGATATCAAAAAACAATTGCTACAACCAGAAAGCAATATTTTTGGCCAAGGATGAAGAAGGACATCGCTGAATACATTTCTAAGTGCATGAAATGTCAGCATGTGAAGTTTGAACACCAACACCCAACAGGTTTATTACATCCATTGCCAATTCCATAATGGAAATGGGAGTTAATTTCCATGGATTTTATTACAAGTTTTCCAATGACTATGAGACAACATGATTCCACCATGGTTGTGGTGAACAAATTAACAAAGGCGGCACATTTGATACCGGTTAAGTCCACATATAAATTCGATGCCATTGCAAATATTTTCATGAAGGAAATTTTCAGATTGCATGGATTGCCTAAGGCAATAATTTTTGACAGGGATACGAAGTTCACTTCCAATTTTTGGAAAATTATTTTTGCAGATTTGGGTACGCAGCTGAACTTTAGCACAACATACCATCCTCAAACATATGGTAAAATAGAAAGTAAATCAAGTGCTTGAAGACATGCTTCACATGTATGTAATGGAAAAATGGCATCCAAGTGGGAGGACTATCTACACTTGATAGAGTTTGCATATAATAATGGGCAGCAAGCATCACTAGGCATGAGTCCATATGAGGCTTTGTATGGCAGAAAGTGCAGGACACCAGTGACTTCGGATAATCCAGTGAATAGAATTGTGCTTGGTCTATAATTTCTTAAGGAAATGGAACAAGAGGTTGCAAAGATCAGGAAAAATTTAAAAGCATCCCAAGATAGACATAAAACCTATGCAGATAAGCACAGGGTGCATAGAGAGTTTAGTGTTGGGGATCATGTTTATCTTAGAGTGAGGCCAAGGAAGAGTTCCTTGAAGCTTGGTATTTGTGCCAATCTATGACCTAGCTATTGTCATCCATTTGAAGTGCTTGAAAGAATAGAGCCAGCTGCATATAGACTTGCATTGCCTGCTAACACTAGAGCTCATAATGTGTTTCATATCTCTTTGCTTAAGAAATGTGTACATGATACTAACCATGTGATTAATTAGGATGTGATCCAAGTGGAACCCGAGAGAGAGTTCCAAACTAAGCCATCGTGCATCATAGACAGGAAGGTAAAATTGCTCCGGAATTGAGCCATCTGATAGGTGAAGGTGCAATGGAAGCACTATGGTCCCCATGAGGCTACATGGGAGTTAGAGGATGCCATGAGAGTGGCATCTCCATTTTTGTTCAATTTTGAAGAGCACTGAGGACAATTCTAATTTAAGGGGGAGGGGAATGTAATATCCCGATTTTGACCATGTTGCATTAAAATTGTAAATGATGTAAATATCGTTATAAAAAAACGTGGTGAGGAGCTCAAGGTCAAGGCCCTGCCATCGATTTAGTGTTTTATGTATCGACAATTAAAAATCCATGCATATGGTTCTCATGCTAGCCAGGCACAATAGAAATTACAAACATCATGTAAATATGCATTTTAATAAAATACCCAAAACTAGCTATGCAATGCAACAAGAGTATGGGGGCATGATTTTTACAAGGAATAGGGAGGGAAAATATTCGAACCCTTGAGCCAATAGTGTTAAGCCAAATGTCAATGAGAGAACCCATAAACCATCTACTACCCATTTTGACTTTTGTACTGAATCATTTATTTCTTCCAAGAGTTGGTTGAGGTATTTAATGCTTGGGGAATGGATAGGTATGGCTGCCCAATTTCATGTATGGGCAAGCCATCAATTTTGAAAATCACGTTTTTGCTTCTTGGGCAAGAAAGGACCCACAAAATTGCTCCCCAAGCCATTATTCAGCTATTGTCTTTTCTCCCTCATGCAATCTAATATTCTTGGGCATTTTCCTCCATGTTTTTGTTGTGGTTTCCTTCATTTTTCTAGCTGGAAAGGTTGCTTTTTTGTTGTATAAGAGTGGGAAATAAGGGAAATCGATTTGGGGTTCCATAGAGGTTTTTTTTGGCCATCTGAGTGCTCACATACCTGTGGGAGAAATCATTTTCTTCCCTGCGGTTATTTCTCCATCCCACAATTTGTTTTTGTTGTGCCACAATTTGGGAAAACCCATGGAAACCTCATTTTGTTCATCCCATAGTTAAAAATCGTTTGCCATCCTCAACAATTGTATAAATTTGTGTGTAAGAAACCAAGAGTAGAAGAGGATTCAGAATTGGCTTGATAAACCTAGTGAAGAGTGTAACCTCACTAAAGATCAAGGACTTTGGCTACTTTTCTATGCACGCCTTGAGAGCACTAGAATGGAAGGCATGTCCTGAGGGACTATGTAGCAGTGAAGAGAATACTTCTTTGTGTTGGGCGTGTAGGTATTGTGGGTGCCAAGCTAGCTAGATCTTGTAGAGGTGCCAATAGCTCTATGGTTGAGCTCACAAGCTTAGCAATTCATTCCCTTCTATTGCCTTAGCAGCCTGATAAACCCAACTCTGGATTGGCTTGGCTAAATTGTGAAGCATTACTTGGCTAGGTGTTAGTGGCTGTTCCCCTTTTCCTTGTGGAAATCATGCCCAGCTCGGAGGTGGAAACTATGTTGAGAGATTGATGAGCACAGTTGGCATATGGTTAGGTGGAATGTTGCATTTGCATAGGCAGTTGCTCGAGACTGCTTCATTTCAATATAAGTAATCTCTCTCTTTTATTTCAGTTATGCAATGTTTTTAATTGATGCTTGTTTTAATTATGCTTATGATGGAAATTGCATTAGATGAGTGTATTAGAATTTATTTTTCTATGTCAAATTTAATCATGCATCTGCACACATATGTATTTTATTTGCTATGAATTTTGTTAATGATCATGGGGCTGGAAGCCCAGACTTAGTGTCTTGTTCCCTTCCCGAAGTGGGATTGATGGAAGGGGACGTGACAAAATATGGAACATTGAGATTGTGTATTGACTTTAGGCAATTAAATAAAGTCACAGTGAAGAACATATATCCTCTGACCAAAATTGATGACTTGTTTGACCAGCTGAAAGGGGCGAGGATTTACTCCAAGATAGACGTGATATCACGTTATCATCAAGTGAGAATAAAGGATGAAGATATCTATAAAACATTTTTTAGGACCTGATATGGTAATTATGAGTTTGTGGTATTTCCATTTGGATTATCAAATGCACCAACTACTTTTATGTGCTTAGTGAATGGCATATTTAGACAATATTTTGATAAGTTTTTCATTGTATTTTTAGATCGCATTCTTATTTATTCAAAATAAATGGAGGAGCATGAAGAACATTTGAGAATAGTTCTACAAGTGTTAAGGGAGAATCAATTATATGCTAAGCTTAGTAAATGTCAATTTTATCAACGACAAATTCAATACTTGGGACACATCGTATCTGAAGAAGGGGTAGCAGTAGACCTATGAAATATTGAAGCTATCATGGGGTGGCATACACCCAAGAATGTATCAAAGGTTAGATCATTTATGGGATTAGTTGGATATTAAAGAATATTTGTAAAAGGATTCTTGTAACACACCGATTTTGACCACGTTACATTAAACATGTAAATTATGTAATATCGTTATAAAATCGTGGTGAGGAGATCAAGTCCAAGGCCCCACCATCTATTATCATTTATGTATCGGAAATTAAAAATTGATGCATGTGGATTGCGTGCTATTGTGGCACAATGAAAATTATAAAAATGATGTAAATGTATTTTAATAAAAAAATACCCACAACTAGCTATGCAATGCAACAAGAGTATGGGGGCATGATTTTTACAAAGAATAGGGGGGGATATTCAAACCCTTGAACCAATAGTGCCAATCCAAGTTTCAATGAGAGAACCCATAAATCAACAACTACCCATTTTGAATTATGCACCCAATCATTTAATTCTACCAAGAGGCGGTTGAGGTAGTTATTATTTTGGGAAATGGAGAGGTATGGCTGTCCACATTTCATGTATGGGAAAGCCATAATTTTGGAAAATCGCGTTTGTCTTCCTAGGTAAGAAAGGACCCATGATTTTGCTTCCCAATCCATTATTCATCCATGTGCTTTGCTCCCTCGTGCAATTTTAGCTTGCTGGGTGTTTTCCTTCATTTTTCTTGTTGGGAAGTCATTTTTTAGTGTTGCAGAATTACTAGGAGGAAGAGAAATTCGATTTGGGGGTGCATAGAGGCCATTTTTGCCATTTGAATGCTCAATATACTTGTTGGAGAAATCATTTTTCTTCCCTAGGGTCGTTTTCCCCTCTCCAAATTCCTTTTTTTTATGCCCATTCGTTGTATGGCTTTGTGATTGTTAAATGGAGTTCCAACTGTTAGGAAATTACCTTGATATTGTTGTGGTTTGGGGTTATATGCATCCCCTATTGGCTTGAATTTGTATGTACGCAACCATGAATAGAGAAGGATTGGGAATTGACTTGATAAACCTAGTGAAAAGTGTAACCTCCCAAAAGATGATAGGGCTTTGGCTACTTTTCTATGCACACCCTGAAGAGCACTAGAAGGGAAGGTATGCGACGACAACATTTCCAGAGCAAGAGGTCGAAGTTGTTGAGGCAAATTACCATTGCATTCAAAGGCTTGTTAGGGAAATCACCCAGGACTTCAAGGTATTGCATATTTTACTGTGAAATGGTAAAAAACACTAACAAACCGTCATTTATAGATGAATTTTGGATCTATCTTGTTATCTAATTATTGTTCTGTTATTTTGCAAACGGATCTACGTTTCCAAAGTCATGCAGTTTTAGCTCTTCAAGAGGCAGCTGAGGCCTACCTCGTCGGTCTCTTTGAAGATACTAACTTGTGTGCCATTCATGCCAAGAGAGTGACCATTATGCCCAAGGACATTCAACTTGCTAGGCGTATCCATGGGGAAAGGGCCTAGGTTTGACTTGGAAGTGCTATAACGGAAGAAGTTTTGGGTGTGACTTCTATGTTCTGTATATATATTTGTTAAGGGGATCCCCTCACAGGGACGCATTGTAGGTTGTTGGACTTATAATGTGGTATAATTTAATTTTAGTTTAATCAATATGGATAATGTGCCTGGAATAATTTGACTTGTGGGTTACTTCATCAACCTTATCTGATTATAATCTTTTATCTACAAAAATTTTGTTAACCTATTAAACGGTTTTTGAAAACGTAATGCTTGTTGTTTGGTAAGTCATTTATTTTAGCATACAACTGCAGTGGTTGTTAATTGCTCTCAATTTACACTTCGTATGTTAGAGTGGAAGGTTAAGTAGTCAGGTTAGATGTTTTTGGCTGTAATTGCGTTCGAGATAACATACGGAGGATTATAATTTTAGGTTTTCGTGGTTCTGGTTGAATTTTTGGTATTCCTACTGTAACTACTTTTGATCACTCAGTCTGAGAATGGACAACTTGATTTGACATCTAGGTCATTGTGGTTATGTGTTTTACGATTGCAGAAAGTGATGCTTTGAACAAATTAACAAAGATTATCAAGGTGTTATTATGGCTTCATAAGTCTCGGAATATCTATTTGTGATTTACAAGACTTTTGAAATTTGCATTACTCAATTATTCATATATAATAATATGTATAGATTCAAAGAGAAGCTTCTTATCCTTTCATAAGATAAGGTTCAATGTTAGTGCATCTCAGAAATAAGACTTCATAAAATAGGAGGTGCATTGTGAGTTGATGTTTGTGCATTTTACAACGTTGAATTAATCGATTCTCTTCTTTGAAAAATAGTAAGAGTGTTTTGACATTGAAGAGTGGGTGCAATATATATTTCTATCTATTTGGAGAGAAATTCAGTGATTAAATTTAAAATTGAATTTATCTTGTTAGGGAGTAGTGTTCAGTTGTCAATTGGGCGTTGACAGCTTTGAATGTCTCACTGAGCAATCTCATCTTAATCCAGAGAATTTGAAAGATGATCACAATGATAGAGTTTTCTTTCATTTCTGTTAGTTGTCTTCGTATATTTTTGAAATTTGTGATTTGCTTTATAGAAATTGTGTAATAATTGAAGTTGAGTACTTCAAGACGAGTTATGAAATGTATCTTTTTCGTAGTCATTGACCAGTTTTAATGGTCTGGGCCGTGTCCAGGAAGCACGAGGGGGACAACAGTTCGACTGAATGAATCGGCTCTGTTATAGCGGAAGCTTAATAAACAAAATGAGCAAAAGCAGGATTACGCAATACAGATAAACACAAATACGCACAGACAATATGCGAGAATGCAAACTATTCTTCTACTACTTGCAAACAGATCAAAACTTATATATGTTACAATGTTATACATGCTTATATAGAATTCTGAGACGCTTGGGTGCCTGCCCGTTATGTTCAGTTACAAAGAAGAAGTTATAATGGTTCCAATAGTTCACCTGTTACAGTCGACTGGAAGACAGAGAGATAGTCTATCGAAGTTCGACAATCGTTGGTCGCATGTCGACGTTGCTTGTCGATGTCGCGAACTACAAGATTGTAGAACATGTCGAAGGTGCAGAACATGTCGCAGTATGTCGAAGTCGAGACTCATCGGATTTGTGTTGAAATCGAAAACCCGTTGAAGTGTTGAAGTTGTCGAAGTCATGTCGCATCGAAACTTGTCGAAGTTGTATCAATAACGATGACTGGTTGAAGATGTGTCGAAGTCAGCATCCAACAATAATTCCAACTATGATGTGGATCATTTAACCTATCTATTTATTTGTAAATAAGGTTAAAATTTATGTATCATATGTGCTAAGATTTAAAGTTTTGGTGATAGAAGGTTTGATTATTTGTTGAATACATCGGTTTTGGAGTATTGGGCAGTCAAAAGAGAGCCATCGTGTATGGCATTAATGATCTTTATAGTGTAGTGCAAATTTATTCTTGGCCCCATGCTATAACTGCAAGCACAAGTAACATATAAATATCAACAATAGAACCTTTTCCATAATTTATTTGTTTATGAAGAAAGTGGAGTAGGGCCCTAAGGTCGAGAAATGAGTGTACTTGCCGCTAGAGCAGGTCAGCTCTTCTAGATGAGTCCCAATGTAGAGATAGCCACTCTCTATGAAATAACTCAGTCATTTAGATAGCATATAGAGCATGCAAGGAAGATACATCTTCCATCTATGTTATTAACAAAGTAAACACATAATGCAACAAGCATACAAAAGGGAGGAGACGCCCTTCGATATCATAGCAAGGTTAAAAATTAAAATGGACAGATACATCTCAAATCCTTGAAATTGATGAGTTTATAGAACTTAATAGATAAGCATGCAAAGGCATAAGTAAGCATCGGGTTGGAGATTCAATGATCACCTATTCATATATTTTTAAAAATACTAATTAAATATTTAGTTTTCCAGAGAATACATATCGATTTGGTTGTAAAATTATTTTACATACATGGTTAAAGGTTTAACTATGATTGGATATCATGATGCTAATTAATTATTAGAAGTTATATAGAGAAACATTTGAAGTAATATAATATTAATACTTAAAGCTGGACAAAGCAATGTTGAAAATATTCAGTATATTAGCTTATGCAAATATAATTAAAATGAATGTTGAGTTATATTATGATTCAGATTGGAATTGTCTACAAATTCAAAGTCATGACATAAGTTTTTGTATTGAATCCTTTTGTTGGTGTAATATATAGGTGTAAATAGTAGATTCGAGGAAGGAAATTGTTATTAAGAGGACATAATGACTTTTTTTAAGACAATATTTATCATCCAACTTGCTGGCAACAAAGTTGTGTTATTTAAATTGCATTTGAGACTAAATATTGATTTGCTGAATTTACATCCTCATATTTTTTCCATAAATCAAGAAAAATGGGGTGCATGATCATGGTTCATTTTCGGAACTTAAGACCTACTTCTTTGGGCTTTGCCTTTCTACAGCCTGTAGTTTTCTTTCCTATCTTAGAACTCTTATTTAAAACTAAATGAAAATGGCATTCATTACATTATATATAATTGATTTGACGAATGTACATAGCTATGTGCAACTACTAAATGGAAATTGCATACATCCCATTCACATATTGGTTATGTTTATTGGATGGGATTAATTTTACATGGCATATTATTTTCTGATATCAATAGGATATTTTTGTATGGATAAATGCTCTCTACATCTTTGTCTTCTATGCGGCCTTTTATTAAGGAATTATGTTGTTTGTTTTATTGAGAAGAAAAGTCCACGGAGATGAGGAAGAGCTTCCTTTTACAATGGAAAACTTTGTATTTAAATTTTAAAGTAACAACAAAATGTATATGTAAATATTATAGTAACAACAAAATGTATATGTAAAAAGATGACTAATGTATAAATTTATTTATATGTAAAAAGATGATTAAAGTATAAATTTATTTATATGTAAAAGGAAGACTTGATAAATTATGATTGTTTTTTTAGATTTTTAAATTTAAACCATCAATTTCTTGTGGACTGGGGTCCGGATCGAGGTTTTATTTGTTTTTATAATTATTAATAAAAACAGAGTTGGCAGAAGTTCTGAGTATTGGATAAGTTCGAAAGAGTTGGGATTTTCCGGTCGGTATGCTCGAGAATGGGACTTTTATATCAGATCCTTGAATGAGGCGGGATGCAGACTCAACAATGAAAAAGATATTCTCATATAGAAGGGTAATCCGTCGATTGGAAAGGTGACAACTAAATCAACTTATGACAACTTAATTCTGGATTGATGCAATTCTCCCTAGCATTGGTGGTTCAAGAAACTATGGAAATTGAGTGTTCCATTAAAATTCAAATGCTTCATGTGGTCCGCCTTTTATGACAGGTTAAAAGCATGGGACAACTTAATTAAAAAAGGTTTGATAGGCCCAAATATATGCTTCCTATGTAAAACATCAACAGAGTCTACCTGTCACATTCTGGTTCACTGTGATTTTACCAGGAATAATTGGCATAGTGTATGTGATACGTTGAATATATACCATCAATGGGGGTCGGATAAATTCAGTACTTGTAATTTAAATTGGATGAGATCTTGTAAAGCTCATCCTCTTCTTCCGATTTTCATTTCGTTCGCCATTTGGAGTTCCAGGAACTTTGCAATCTTTGAAAGTGTGGCTCCTAATATCCATCAGATATACATCCAAATTCTGAACTCGTACAAATTATATACAAAAGTTCAGAAGCCAAAGAAAACCTTGAAAGTGAACAATTTCGATTTGCAGGTGAATCATCCAATATCCTTCTTTGATGGAGCTGCAATCAATGGGTTATGCAAAGCGAGAGGAGTTATTTATTTAAATCAGAGGCATTATTATACTTTGAAATTAAACTGTGGTAATGGTACCAATATGAAGGCCTAGCTTCTCGGCTTATGGTTTGTTCTAAAGGTGGCCAATCTCTTCGGGTTTGATGACATTAAAGTCTTTGGGGATTCTCGGGTAACAATAAAATGGGCGACAAGAGATTATACACTCAAAATTATCAATCTCATGCATTGGTGCAATAGAATCAGCGCAGAACTCAAATTGCTCATAAATGTGGAATTTGAGCATATATACAAGCAACACAATTCTCTCGCTGACAAGCTTTCAAAGACGACACTAGTTGGAAAAGTGGGCGTTTTAATTTGGGAGGAAGACTTGATAAATTATTATTGTTTTTTTAGATTTTTAAATTTGAAAAGGCTAGGATTGAGCTCCACTAGTTTTAAATTTAATGGTTTTCTTTGTTTTTATAATTATTAATAAAAACAGAGTTGGCAGAGGTTCTGAGTATTGGATAAGTTCGAAAGAGTTGGGATTTTCCAGTCGATATGCTCGAGAATGGGACTTTTATATCAGATCCTTGAATGAGGCAGGATGGACTCAGCAGTGAAAAATATATTCTCACATAGAAGGGTAATCTGTCGATTGGCAAGGTGACAACTAAATCAGCTTATGACAACTTAATGATGGATCAATGTTATTATCCCCAGCATTGGTGGTTCAAGAAACTATGGAAACAGAGTGTTCCATTAAAATTCAAATGCTTCATGTGGTTCACCTTTTATGACATGTTAAAAACATGGGACAACTTAATTAAAAAGGTTGGATAGGCCCAAATATATGCTTCCTATCTAAAACATTGGCAGAGTCTACCTCTCACATTCTGGTTCACTGTGATTTTACCAGGAATATTTGGCATAGTGTATGTGATACGTTGAATATATATCATCAATGGTGGTTGGATAACTTTAGTATCAGTACTTTAAACTGGATGAGATCTTGTAAAGCTCATTCTCTTCTTCCGATTTTCATTTCATGGGCCATTTGGCGTTCCAGGAACTTTGCAATCTTTGAAAGTGTGGCTCCTAATATCCATCATATATGCATTCAGATTCTGAACTCGTACAAATTATATACAAAAGTTCAGAAGCCAAAGAAAACCTTGAAAGTGAGCAATTTCGATCTGCAGGTGAATCGTCCAATATCCTTCTTTGATGGAGCTGCAACCAATGGGTTATGCGCAGCGGGAGGAGTTATTTATTTAAATTAGAGGCATTATTATACTTTGAAATTAAACTATGGTAATGGTACCAATATGAAGGCCGAGCTTCTCGGCTTATGGTGTGTTCTCGGGTAACAATAAAATGGGCGACAGGAGATTATACACTCAAAATTATCAATCTCATGCATTGGTGCAATAGAATCAGCGCAGAAATTAAATTGCTCAGAAATGTGGAATTTGAGCATATATACAGGAAACACAATTCTCTTGCTGACAAGCTTTCAAATACGACATTGGCTGGAAAAGTGGGCATTTTAATTTGGGAGGAATTTCAGGATTCTCATATCTGTGATATGGGAACTGTGCGTCTTTATGACTAAAATCCATACATATGGTCTGAGTTATTTTGTGATATCTCTGTTTTGACACTATCTTTTGATCTTTTAAGATTATCTTTGTGTGGAAGGTGATGCCACGATTGAGCTCCACTCTTAGTTTTTTATATATCAGTCTTGTTATGAGACTTAGATCATCGATGTACTATTTGATTCACTTCGAATATCAATAGTATGGATTTTTTCTTTTGAAAAAAATTATTAATAAAAAAGACTTATTTTTTCAAATATTTTTAATTTGAATTTTATTCTCACATATTAACTACTATGTCATTTTCTTAGATTTTTTATTTCCCTTTTCACTCTAATATTTTTATAAAGAAAATAAAAAATGTTAAAGATTATTAAAATTTTCACTCTAATATTTTTATAAAAAAATTATTTTAAAATGTTTAAAGATTATTACAATTATTGTTATATATTAATTAGGTTATTTTGCAGTATCTTAAAATGTCATTAAATGATTAACAACAAATGAATGTACCTATTTATATTATTGTTTTCTTTTTAAATAATTGTTGTTATTATTAATTGAAGGAGATTTTACTATGTGTCGGTTTGTAGATTGGATGAGTACATAACTAATAGTTTAAAACATCATTTGTTTTAAAAATGTGGTTACTATTCCAAAAAATAATTTTTTTTTTTTTAAAAGACCAGTCTATTTATTCCACGTTTTGGATTTTCGAGTGGGTTTTATTCTGAATTTGGTAAAATCCAAATTTGGAAGTGTTCAAATTGTGTTTTTGAATCCATAAATAAATCCAGCACCTTCAAATACCCCTGTGCTACCCAAATTATGCAATTTCCATAACTAATATATGTGATTCTAAACAAAACAAGATGAAAAATATACTTTGAAAAAGTTAAAACATAGAATATTTAGACCACGTCTTTTTTAAAATATTAGTTTCTTTTAGAAACCTTATAAAGATTTGAATTTACACTTATCATATGTTCAACACTTTATCATTAGTTGTTAAGTCTTGTTTCTCCCTAATTCTAGTTCAACTTTTAAACACATGGGACTAAGAATAATTAGGCATGGCTTCTTCCTTGTTTTAGGCTATACACAAGTTTAATACATTAAAATATTTTTTTACTTCTTCAACTTTGAAAGGTACAGGGACTAACAATAATTAAGCATGGCTTCTTCTTTGTTTTTAGGCTATATACATGTTTAATATATTAAAACATTTTATATCAAACTTTTCTTAAGAGGCAGGCACTAAACAACTACTCGCAATCACATTTGTCTTCTATATCCATTGACAAAATAATAAAATGCAAAAAGTAACTTGTATTATAATAGTTTTGAACACTTTAGTATTTTTGTTCTACTTCACTCATACATTTGTTGTAGCTTGGGTGGTTGGGAGGAATGATTGTTTCCCTCCCCACCAAGGTTCAATTCTTGTAATTGACATGATGCTCTTGTTGAGCTTCCTCTCTTATTCTTTTTATTAATTAATTTATTACTTTTCATGTTATTTATTATACCTTTCCTATCCATGTTAATTAATTTAATATTCCCCCACAGCGGGCGCACTCCACGTCTCATAGCATGGACACGGGCCCGTCGTTCACGTGCTCAGCCGACACCTGCCCTATGCTCCACTCCTCCGAAATTAGCTCCCGCCAGCTGCCTCTGCACGAGGCTATTTATGTCCCGCCCTCCATGTCCACTGCTCATTATGACGCTTGATTTCCACCCCTTCGCCCGTCTGGTACGTTGTTTGGCCTCTGGTCTCAGCGTTAATGACTCTTGTGTGTGGCACATCCAGTCTATGATGCAGTCTGCACTTCATCTCTGTTTCCGAGTTATCGTGATGATGCCTCTTGCATCTGATAATCAATGGCCCTATCCTTCAACCATCACTGAACTAACTGGCATTTCTCGTAATCATGCTGCACTTTCTGAAAGCCTCGACCATTATCTCCACCGGTCAGTCGATGCCAGGCTTATAGCCTTACTCCGGAAAGCTCTTGTCATTTCCGCCAAGCGCTCTCTGTTCTTCACCTGCTGGTTTGCATTGTCATGGCCCCCCCTAAGCACGTCAGGACCCGGAAAGATGCCCAAAAGTTCCATGCTCAGCACCCTTGCAGCTCCTCTTCCTCTCCCCCAATTCGTTTGATGAGAGGTGTAGTTGAGAAATCCCACACTTACCACTCTGCGATTCCTACCCAAGCGAAAGCGGAAATTCAGGACGCTGAGGAGGACGCCTTGGTTTCCCGCAATTATGTTACTGATGATGAGATTCTGGCAGAGTTTGCAGAGCTTGTTCCTGACCCTGGCAACACCAGAGGGAGAGCAACCCTCTATCAGAAAACCTTGGATATGATTTGATCTCACAAGTTGGTTTTAGGGAAAGCACTGACCGACCACAATGAAGCTCAGGTGAAAATATTAATGCAATTAGATGAGTTAATGGACATGCAAAAATAGAGTCTCTTCAACCAGCATCAGCTGGCTCGACGTTTGGGGATCACACTGGCTAAAGACCCTTCGACTTAGTCGGTCCATCTTGAGTACCACAGCTCCTAGTTCTGATCGATTTCTGGTCTTCGCAGGTTTTTATTCTGTTTTGTCTTTGTTTTGGCTCTCTAGCAGCTATGTTAGTTTTGGTTCTATCCTCAGACTTATGGTTCTCTATATAATAGTAATTTTCTTATGCTACCTTTCCATACTTTTAATGAGTTTATTTTCTCCTTGAAGAGAGGGCCCGATAACAGTTTGAACTTGTATCTTTTCTTGCTTACTGCTTTGTACATTTGGTCTATGCTAGTATAAGGATCTTCTACTAGTTTACAAAAAAAAAAAAAAATTTAATATTATTATTAATTCCTTTAAATATATCGTCGTCATCTCTTTAACCTTTGTAATCTTATGATTATCTTAATATTATATCATAACATGAATTTTATCTATTTTCTTTTTAATAAATAAAAAGAATACATGTGTTATTTCTCTCTTTTATAATTCTTTTATAAATAAACAATTACTTGAAATATTTTTTTAATTCAACTTTATATACTCGTAGTCTAAAAGTTCTTACAATTTCAAACGAAAAAATTTGATTTTTCCGACATTATTTTGAAAAAATCCAACAATTTTTTAAAAATCCTGGTTCCAATTCTTGAACTCTGAAATTTTGGGTGCCTAGGAGTTTTTTATGGTGTTGAATCCATTTCTACCATCAAAATCGTCATTAAAACACAGTTAAATTCATATTTTGCAAAATAAATAACTCTGGATTTCGGTGAAAAGCCCTTGTCCAGGCCAAATCGTTGAATTTTTAGACAACTCCCTTTATATATGTATTGTGCACTCCCCAAAACTTGTATGTAATTTTTTATTTATATCATTTTATTTTATTTTTACATTCATTTACACTTTATTTTATTTTAGTTTTATTATTATATTCACTATATTATATTTTATTTAATCTTACTTCCTAATGGCTAAATTCAACTAGTTTTCTCCAATATTTTTTTGAACGGTTATTTCTTTCCTCTAACTCTATTTAGATAGCCATCATTTTCTCTACTTGCAATACCTTCATATGGATCCTGATGATGAGTGGAGTATTCACTTGAAACACATCAATCATCTCTAAACTTCATCAGAGTGAAACTCCGTAAGGTTTAACACAATGTTGTATGAATTCAAGACACAAAGGTATGCACTATAGTTCAATTTGCACCGGTGGCTAACATTGATGACAAAAGTAAGGGGTGCATGAAAGACTAGTGCATCTGAACTACAAAAGTATGCAAATGGTGACTAAATTATGGATGGTCTACCTAGGGTTACACCTAATGGAGTGTGCAAAGGGTATGCTTGGCGAGCATTAATAAGAAATATTTTAGAAAGGCAAGGCTTGGAGGGTGATGTTGGCACGGGATAGATCTGCAGGAAGTGCGGAAGCCGACATATGCGAAAGGGTCATTCCGCGGAAAAAGGACCTTTCACCATTTTTGTGGAAGCATAAGATTTGTTAGATTAGTTAAGTCGATCATGTGGACCATTTTGTAATAAGATGAAAGCTATAAATATAATAGGATTGTAAGTCTAAGGGCATCGGAGTTTTGGAGATTAATCTGATCTTTTGGGTTTTTGATCCACAACATGATGGATTAACGGTTTCTGCGAGGTTAATTCCGTAGGTTTGATGAATGAATGAAGATGTTCTGTTATGATATGAATTATGTCTTTGTGCAATGATGCGATGATGAAATGGTCGGTTATGTGAATCTTTTCTGTTGATTAATGATAACATGTCGTAATATGAAATAAGTATGTTGAGTATGTTATTTTGAATGCATGTGTTAGAAACTATGAATGACTTAGGATGCGAATGATGAGTTAATAGAATGTTATGAATATTCTAATCTCTGGTTAATGCGAAAGTAAAGTGTGCATAACCTCTACACAACTACAGAAACTTGGTTCCAGCAGCCCTCTTATCCACCTCAGGTGAGACTGCACTTGCTCAGCAAGTGTTGTTGAGAAGGGTTACACCTTTTCGGGCCGATGTATAAGGGAGTTTGGGTTGATAGTTTGTTGGCAACAGTGCGGAGTGAACCCCTGTCGATAGATGTTGTGTCAACAAATGGTTCCATTGACGGAACCCTAAGGAAGAAGAAAAGAGGATATTTTGTGGCACCCGACAAAACCAAAGATCCAGGAGTGGTTCGATAAGAAGGCGGAAGAATTCGTAGAAAGTGAGAAGCGAGATCCTAAACAGACAACAACCGATTGGTTTGAAAGATACATTTACTCAGATATTCACGAAATCTTTTTATGTGAATTCCCGGTGTTATTGCATGAGTGGCTAGCACAATTGACGTTCCGCAAGAACCACTGCCAGAAGACTGAACCTGATTGTTGGACCCCAGAGTTGGTGCGACAGCTGAAGCAGGTCAATAACAAGGTATCACGAGCTGTTGATTTTTGGGTAGATGGTATCCTTGAAGCGTACATAACTGAGTTCGCAGTAGATACTATCAAGTCATACAGCGATGCCAAAAGAAATATTTTCAGGGGACCAAGAGGAATATTTTTGTCATCGTTAAAACTATGGATTAAAATGTTGGTCTGCAAAAAGGGAATATTGAGGATGTCGTCCGATGAGTAGAAGATTCGATGTGTGAGGGTGAAGGTATCGCATAAATGTGAGTTTGACGAAAAGATGTAGTAGATGGACATGAGCGACGACAAGTTTGAAAGGGAAGTTGACGAAGAGTGTGATCTCTTGAGGAGTGGAGCAATATTACGGTGTCCTGAGAAGAAGAGGAGGACTGAGAGAGAGTCTCCTGAGAGGACCGGAATAGAGAATTGCTGAACAGGACCACAAGGGAGGAAGCGACCCTATTACGAAGGAGACGTCGACCAGGCTACCCCAGAGGCAGAAGAAGGTCAGATCATAAGTTACCACGTACCTTCGACCCCGCACACTACTCCGAATTTTATAAGAAGAAATCCAAACTATTCGTGGAGTTTCCCTACGTGCAGCGGCAAAAGCAACGCTTCAGTAAACAACAATACTAGCAACGTTAGGATGGCAGATGAGGCAAAGATGCCCACATTTCAGGGGAACGGGTTCGAGGATCCCGAACAATATTGGTTTATATGTGAAGTTGTCTGGATTGTAAAGCAGGTTCAGGACGATGCTAAAAAGATGGGACAGTTGGTGACGACCCTCAGGGGTCGAGCGCTTGACTGGTACATGAAGTTTGTAAAGGTTTTGGTGGGAACAACAACTAAAACATTGGAGCAGGTCAGAACGGCGATCATTGACAAATTTAAAAAAACCAGAATCTAAGTTGCAATATGTCGCTGAGCTTAAAGAGTTTAAGCAATTCCCGAATGAGTAAGTGTGGGAATTCGATCAACGATACAAGACACTGATAGTGAGGGTGAGCTTTCCGATAAATGAGCTGCAACATAAAGAATGGTTCATCGCTAGACTAGTGTCACATATCCGAGGACTGCTGATGCAACAAAAATTTGCAACACAGGCAGAAGCATTAGAAATCGCGATGAAGCTAGAGGCTTCACCGATCGGTGAAGCAGGAATGGGAATGGACAGAGTTCAGGCACAGTTGGCCAACTTAACACTTCAATTGGAGGATATAAAGAAGGGTAAGGAGACCCATGGAGACATATGGTGTACCAAATGCAGAAGTGAGGGGCACCATAAGGACAATTGCCCAGAATTTTGGGAGTATTTACAGGTGGGGGCGCCAAACCCCCTTCGTCAAGGAGGAATGCCATGGTGTACTATTTGTCAGACCAGAGGGCATCGACCGGAGGAGTGCGTATATCTGCAAAAGATGGTATCAAATCCAACGAATTTATACTGCAAGTTTTGCCAATCAGTTGGCCATGATGAGAAGGACTGCAGGGCCTATGACCTACTGCAAGATCGAACAACTGACACGTACTTTATGAAGGGAGAAGAGCCACTGGTGGTGCAGCAGCAATCGCAGTATAATCAACCGCAGCAATACGACCAAGGGAAATACAGGTAGCCACAGTATGGGCACCCGCAGTATCCACCACCATCGTATGGCTAGTCGCAGTATGGGCAGCAACAGTATCAACAGCCGCAGTACGAGCAACCGTAGTATCAACAATATGGACCACCACGCGGGGGCTTTAGGGGAGGATTCTGTGGGGGCCAAGGTACAGGTATGGGATGTGGAGGAGCTACCGGACGGGGAAGAGGACCAATCATTTGTTACAATTGTGGACAACAGGGGCACTACCAGCGAGATTGCCCGTACCCTGCACCGCAATGTACATACTGTAGTGTCATATATCATAGTATAGAAGACTGCACTCAGCTCATTGCTAAATGGCAAATGAAGCAGAACCAGAACTCAAACAATTCGAATGTGCCACCTGCCGTACAGATGATTTCAACAGAAGCCAGAAGCAACCACGCAACGGTTGGAATAGTGACACAAGGAGGAGCAGTGATCGGGGAGGAAAATCCACACACTAATATCAGGCCAACACAAACACGACGGAAGCAAGCCAACGTTGGCATGAAAACCAAAAAGGACACCTTTTTGAAGGTACAGGATGCAATGAGAAATATGAGATGGGTATCTCTTGAGGAAGAAATCTATGACATGCCACCGACGTTCGACTCGATGAAGTCGCGAAGGAAGGAAAACACCCTAAAAGCCTTCTTGGGGAGTTTCCTGGATTTGGAAAAAGACCTGGATGTATTGGAAGAAATAGCTAGTCTACTACAACGACGAGGAGGTGCATGACTAGAACAGAGAGTTAATCGAATACACAAAAGAAAGGCAGGCAAGGAGATGTGGATGTCAATACAGATAGGAGAATTTGATGTCGACTCCATCATTCTGGATTTGGGTTCAGACATGAATATCTTGACTAAGCAGACATGGGAGACAATGGGGAAGCCGCGGATGACTTGGTCACCAGTATAGCTGCGACTGGCGAACCAGAGCAAGGTCACCCTGCTTGGTGGGGTATGTCAACTTCTGGTTGAAATTGAAGGGATCAGAACGTATGCGGATTTCAATGTCATTGAGATTGTGGATAACACCAGTCCCTATCCAATATTGCTGGGGATAGACTGGGCTATGGAGAATCAAGCAATCATCAACTTCAAGAAAAGGATAATGTCATTCGAGAATCAAGAAATGAGGGTCATCGCACTGCTAGATCCTGTGAAAGGGCTGCGCTATACGGAGCCAACTAGAGACGAGTTTACGAAAGGATGGGATAATTTGTACAACATTTCTGAGGATTATGTTAACCCTACCATGAATGGAGAACTAGGATGGCACAGTGACAGCTCGATATCCTTCGATTCATACGAGGCCCTTGAGAATTGGCAGAAGCGGTTGCATGAAGTGCCCTTTCAAAGATGCGCACAAATAACCCAGTCCCTGCGAATGGTAGCATTGAAGGAGTATGCGTTACCTACCTATGAAGGATTTCCCAACTTGGACACGTTTCTCACCGAATTTGAGGAGAAGGTGGTAGAGCCACAGCGCCTTCTGGCCCTGGAGGAAGCCCTGAAGGCTACTCCTGCGCGATGGTGGGCAGCACATAAATCAAACATCACATCTTGGCCACTATGTCGACGCCTCGTGGAGGTTCAGTTCAACGAAGCTGCGAAGGATGACCAGATGTGATATGACGGACAGGGAGACCTAAAGGCACATCTAAATGCCTGTCAACATCGATGGGGATCGAGAGCACGACAAGAGTGGGTACATACATTCGTACACACATTGGATGAGGTACTGCGGAGCTGGTATGTCACAGTGGAACTACGACATGGGACAACATCTTGGGAGCAGTTTACGATTGGATTCATACAAACATTCTCATTCGCAGACATAAATCCGTTAATCCACACCGCGCTACAGGCGATCCGCGGAAAGATATTTGAAGCAGTACCAACCGGACAACCGATGGCACCCCAATGGACTGCGACACCAGAAATGTTGATGGAGTGTTACAACATCACTAGAGAACCCAAAGATGATGATGACCCTCAGGCCACGCATATACTAGAATCAGAGGGTAGTCACAGTATTGTGGCACTAGACATATCGTCGGACAAATTTCAGCAGCCATTGAAGATCAAGAAGGTGAATATTGGGTCGGAGGAAAACCCCAAGTTCGCAAGCATTGGTGACTACTAGGACGAGTCGACCATTGCGAAAATGACTGACCTACTACATGAGTTTCAGGATTTGTTTCCAACAAAATTCTCAGAGATGAAGGGAATTTATGGATATTTAGGGGAAATGAAGATTCCCCTTAAACTTGGTGCGAAACTGGTTAAGCAGCAGCCATATCGATTGAACCCGAGATACAAGGAACGAGTGCAAGCCGAAATTGAAAGAATGTTGGAAGCGGGAATTATCGAACCAGTAGATGAATCAGAATGGATCAGTCCAATGGTTGTTCAAGACAAGAAAATCGGAGAAGTACGAATATGCGTCGACCTAATAAAACTGAATGATGCCTGCCTACATGATCCATTTCCAACCCCATTCATGGATGAAGTGCTCGAAGGAGTAGGCGGTCAGGAGATATATTCCTTTACGGACGTATTTTCGAGCTACCACCAAATCAATATTGCAAAAGAAGATCGACACAAGACTACATTCATCACAGAGTGGGGCTGCTTCCAGTACACAGTGATGTCGTTTCGATTGAAGAATGCTCCCGCAATCTTTTCTAGAATAGTGGTAGCGGCATTCAAGGATTATATTCATAAGTTCCTCGCTATCTACATGGATGATTGGACGGTATATGGGCTAGTTAAAGATCATGTCACGATCTTAAGACTTATGCTATAACGCTGTCGACAACATCAAATTTCCCTGAACCTCAAGAAGTGTATCTTTTGTGCTTCGTTAGGCATACTCTTAGGACACATTGTCTACCGAGAAGGAATGTTGGTAGATCCGGCGAAGATTGCCATCATTGTCGACCTCCCAACACCAACGACGGCCAAATAGCTATGAGCGACATTGGGACACACAGGTTACTACAGGAAATTCATTCAAGGATATGCAGCTATCACAACACCTATGGAAAAGTTACTAAAGAAGGATGCTAAGTTTGAATGGATTGCAAAATGCCAGAAAAGCTTGGACATATTGAAAAAGAAAATGGTCGCAACCCCAATCCTCGCATTTCCGGATTGGACGAAAGAGTTTCACGTACATGTTGATGCGTCGTCAATCGCACTTTGCGTTATATTGTCCCAATCAGGAATCAGCGACATTGACCACCTGATAGCATTCACAAGTAGAAAAATATCTACTGCGGAGAGGAATTATACGACTACCAAGCGGGAAGGGTTGGCAATGGTCTATTCTTTGCATAAATTTCAGCATTACCTCTTAGGGGGCCACTTCAATATGTTCATGGATCACTCCGCACTAAAATACTTGGTGAACAAGGCTATGTTGGGGGGGAGGATCTACTGCTGGCTATTACTCTTTCAGGAGTTTGATTTTGAGATTATCGTAAAGCCGGGACAATTGAACGTAGAACCTGATCATCTCTCACAGATAGAATCGGGAGAGGAAACAAGGAGCATCGATGAAGGATTTTCAGACACTCAATTTTTTAGGATTGGCATGGTCGATAACCACTATGAAGGAATCATTCAATTTTTGGCGACAGGGGAGGCACCGACTGAGCTCACTACCAGCCAAAAGAAGCAACTAGTTGTCTGAGCTGCATACTTTCAGCTAATTGCGGGAGAGTTATATAAAATGGGCTCAGATGAGATTTTGCGACGATGCGTCCTTCCGCACGAACAGGAAGAGTCGGAAGCTCATGATGGAATTGTCGGGGGACATTACGGTGGATGAGCAACTACAAGGAAGATCCTTCGAGTAAGGCTATGGTGGCCAACGTTGCATGGAGATGCCGTAGATTATGCTAAGAGCTACAACGTATGCCAACGCACTGGGAAGCCCTCACGTCGCGATGAAATGTCGCTAGTACCACAAGTAACGCTACTGGCCTTCGACAAATGGGACATTGATTTTGTGGGACACATCAACCCACCTAGGAAGAGGACAGAGTCGCGTTACATCATCATTGCGACAGATTACCTAATGCACTGGGCGGAAGGTGCACCGGTAAAAGACTGTTCTGGTGCGACTGCAACAAGATTCCTATTTGACAATGTGGTCATCAGGTTTGGGTGCCCAAAAGTCTTGTTTAGTGACCAAGGGACGCACTTTGTCAACCAAACAATCGCCGCGATGACAGAGGAGTTTTAGATCCAACACAAGAAGAGTACACCTTACCACCCTCAAGCAAATGGGACAGTTGAGGTGTTCAGTAAGATATTGGAGCATGCTCTCACCAATGTATGCAATGTGAACCGTGACGACTGTGACCTAAAAATCCCAGCGGTCCTTTGGGCATATTGCACCACATGCAAGCGATTGACTTGCCAGACTTCATTTAAACTCGTTTACAGCCAGGAAGCAGTTATGTCAATGGAATACATAGTACCGAGCTTGTGCATTGCCGCAGCAACAGGGATGAGCGACGATGGCGCACTGGAGGAACGCTTGACACAACTAATACAGCTTGACGAAGATTGATTCATCGCAAGGTTTCATCAAAAGGTAGAAAAGGACCACCAGAAGGCATGGCACGACCACCATGTCAAAACGAAGCACCTGCAGAATGGGGATACAGTTTTGTTGTATGATAGTAAATTTGGGAAACACCCTGGTAAGTTGCAAATGCACTGGTTGGGACCCTATGTTATCACTTTTATCACCAACGAAGGCGCAGTACAGTTACAGAGCTTGGATGGGGTACTGTTACCTAAATTAGTCAATGGGAATAGGTTGAAGCCCTATCACCATGATCCGACACAGAGCGGATGAGGACCAACATCTTAAAAAAAATGTAGAAGATACGAGGTGGCAAATGGCGCACCAGCCGGAAGCGAACGTGCACAAAGAGGGGATGTATCGCAGTTTGGGGTTGGACTGCGACAACAGCAGGATTGTGACCCTATCAAATCAGCAATCATTCTGAATCGTCAGCAGATGGAACTTTTTCAGATGACAGGTCTTTTTCACAGGTATGATGATTGGTTGGCCTGGATCGGCATCGACGCCAGGCACGTTTGGCACACGACAACACACCGTGACAGCATGGCCGGTGGCACCACGGATGATAGCTTGCACGAGGATGACACGAAGGGAAGTTGGAAGCAGTATGATCACCCATCACGCATGTAGGAAGCCCGGTCACCACACACAGGAGAAATGATGATAGAATCAGCGCATTAGGTGAACGGATTCACGGAGGGTTTTCGAAGCAGGTATCCCGAATGATGGAAATGCATAAATACAGGAACTAGAGGCTAAGCGGAGCAAAGGGGTATTTACCAGAAGCAAGAAATATATGTTTCAAGTAGGCTAGGTAATTTCATAAGTTAGAAATTCCAAGGAGGTTGTGGAAATGATCCATTTCATTTCGTGCGATAGCACACCAGGGGCACTGTGGGCCTGAACGACGAGTGTACATGAGCGCCTTGAGCAAGAAGAATCCTGGGCACTCGGGTGTCACAGAGACGAGTTTTCATCCAAGATGGATAAGTATGTGGCAGTAGTTCGAAGCTTCATGGTCCGAGTGACCACCAGAAGAACAGGGGTGGCAGCCCCTGGCCCCGGTAGTCAGCCTATTTCTCACCTTGGCAACGTCGATGACTTTCTTCTCAGTCTGGAATGAATGCGGAGCGAACCAATAGACTCCAAGGAGGTAGATGATGAAGGTTTCCAGAGACTAGAGGATGAGAGCAAGAAGTACATGACAACGAACCAGAGATCGACAGACAGAGACGAGAAGTACACAACAGCGAGTTCCAGACGGTAAGAACAAGTTCTGAAACAGAGCACAGTGAAGGATGGGTACAAACCAGCAGTGTCCAGCTGAGGTGGCTCGGGACAAGCCACAAGATTGTGTTGGGGTCCTGTTGGCACGGGATAGATTCGCAGGAATTGTGGAAGCCGACAGATGCGAAAGGGTCATTCTGCGGAAAAAGGACCTTTCACCATTTTTGCGGAAGCATAAGATTTGTTAGATTAGTCAAGTCGGTCATATGGACCATTTTATAATAAGATGAAAGCATATAAATAGAATAGGATTGTAAGCCTAAGGGCATCGAAGTTTTGGAGATTAATTTGATCTTTTGGGTTTTTGATCCGCATCATGATGGATTGACGGTTTCTACGAGGTTAATTCCACAGGTTTGATGAATGAATGAAGATGTTCGGTTATGATATGAATTATGTCTTTGTGCAATGATGTGATGATGAATAATGGGTTATGTGAATGTTTTCTGTTGATTAATGCGAACATGTCGTAATATGAAATAAGTATGTTGAGTATGCTATTTTGAATGCATGTGTTAGAAACTGTGAATGACTTAGGATGCAAATGATGAGTTAATAGTATGTTATGAATATGCTAATCTCTGGTTAATGCGAAAGTAAAGTGTGCATATCCTCTACACAACTGCGGAAACTTGGTTCAAGCAACCCTGTTATCCACCTCGGGTGAGACTGCACTTCCTCTGCAAGTGTTTCTAGGAAGGGTTGCATGTTTCCGGGCCGGTGTATAAGGGAGTTTGGGTTGATAGTTTGTTGGTGACAGTGCGGAGTGAACCCCTATCGATAGGCGTTGCGTCAACGGGTGAAAGCAAAGTTGGAGATTGTATGTGTTGATCTTTTTTCTAGTGAATAATCCATCCCTAGTTGTTGCAAGGTATGTTTTGACGTTTATTGTGTTTTGTCTAGATATGCTTGTATATATCACTTAAGAACAAGAATATGGTATTTGAAAATTTTAAAGAAATTAGGGCATTAGATGAAACATAACATGGCATACTTAGAAAATGTTGAGCTCTAATCTTGGAAGAGAATATATGAGTGATGCCTTTGAAAGTTGCTTGACTCAGAATGGTATCTCATGACAGAGCTCAATGCCATATACCCTTAACAAAACGGAGTTGTATAAAGGTCGTAATTGATATGGATAGATGTTTTATCAAAGCAAAGGTATGCCCAATAGCGTTTAGGTGGAAGAAATGAATTGCTCAAACTATATTCTAAATAGAGTTCAAACTAGAGTAGTGCGGGATGTGATCCCCATTTAAAAATGGAGTGGCGGGAAACCTTGTACTAGACATGTAAGGACCTTTGGCATCCTTGTATGGGCACATAAACTTTAGGACAAATGAAAAAAAAATGACTCAAAGATTCATGCTTGTATCATGGTTGGATATTTGGAATATTTTGAGGCTTATTAGTTGTCATGATCCAATCAAGCAAGAACTGGTATGATGACAAGATGTTACATTTTATAAAAATATGTTAGAAGTAAGCCTATTTGCATACTTAATTACTTCTATTTTATTAAAAATACTTGAGATTTCAACATTGGATTTCGACTTAGGATCCTTCACATCTTTGACATCGACTTCAAATTTTATCTCCAAACCTAAATCAGTTCATAGTTGATCATCAACTAATAGTATGGATGAATCTACTCATCCACAATGCATTGCAAGACTCAAAAGATAATTGTTGTCCTAAATGGGCAACAACATATTTTAATGTTGATAGAGTAGTCATTAGTAATACAATAAGTTAAACAAGAACTAGAAGTTTGAAACAATTAGATCATGTTGCATACATTATATGATCTTGTTCCATATGTAGATGCACATAATTGACCTGAATGGGAAACCACCATGACTAAAGAAACATCTTGTTGATGAATATTGATACATGGGTTTTAGTTCCCTATCTTGAAGTAAAAACATTATCAAATGTAAGTGGGTTGATAAGACCAAATTTGCATCCGATGGAGCCATCAAGAAACATAAGGCTTCACTTGTGGCAAACATTTTTCTCAACCCTTGTAGGCCACAAGAGTGAGACATCCACTTAAGAGTAAGTGTCAAGATCCAAGGGTGATGCCATGCATAATAATGACTCCAATGAGATGTAGCTACACAAGGCAAGTCCACACCACTCCATCGTGAACCTCCATAGACTCCATATATCCTCTAAAGCAAAGTACTCCACTAGTTCAACTGCCCAACTACATCCTTGAGCTATATCCAATCCTCTGAATAGAAAACAAAAATGCCACATACCAACTAGGGATTGAATCTCTCCTCCATGATGCAAGATTATCCACATCCATTGAAAGGTGCTCTCCAAGTAAGTGGCTCCTCCACAGGGCCTCAATGAAGGGCATTCACCAAATTATCATAAAATATTCAATGCCCTAGGGAAGAAAGCCAAGACAACACCGTCTTGAGTTCAAGCATCCACTAAGCAAGCTATATCAAGTATGCATATCCATCACTGACCATCTCTCATGCTACAATCCATCTTGGGACATATAGGGGGCTAGTCATACTCCATGTACCCCATATCTCATGGAGCACCCCCAAACATGGTGTAAACACTTTCATAGTAACTTGAAAGTCTAACATGTGAAACTACAATCAATTCTTGTAATTCATGATCAAGTTGTCCTTATGAAGGGGATTTTGATATAATGACAACATTTGATCCTCTAGTTGTCTTTAAGGGGGGATTTTAAAATATGATGTTGGGTATGTGTCAACTGAACTTATGGATCTAACTGAATGACCTATTGACCTTAGTCGATGGATTCACTAGACTACTTAGATCAAACAATGAAGTTGGTTGAATATATGTCAAAGGTTTGACTTAGTTGACTAACCAACTAAAGGGGTCCTAATTAAGTCAGAGAAGATCACTCTAAAGATTAAACCATCTAACTACTTATGTTTATTTTATGGAACATTATAATCAATTGGGACCATTGTGGTAATCACATTTGACCCAATAAACTAGATTTCATGGAGATTTGGAAAATATTCAAGTATAAATATAGATTAGGTCATGGATGAGTGAAATATATAGGTAATAAGTGACAAGTATGATGTTTTTAAACTTCAAATATATAGGTTTAATGGTAAATACTAGTGTTTAATCAATGCCTTTGGAGAACACCTATTATTTCCTAGAAAATCTTGTTCTTATCAATCTTTGGTGTATCACCTATGTTTCAACACTGAAACTGTGCCCACTTGTTGGAGGAGCCTAAGTCGGCCACCCGACTAGGTCCTCTGTTTGACCACTTCGTGGAACATGTCGAACCGTTGTGTTGAGTCGGTTAGTGAACCGACAGGTCGTTATGTAACTGTTTGTAAACCATATATATAGGTTGGAGAGCTGGATACATAGAGGCATTGAGACATTGTAACGCACTTCTGTACTTATTCTGAGTAATAGAAAGACTTGTTGGCTCTGCCACCATTACTTATCTCGTGTTCATATCTATTTATTTGCTTGCTAATCTATAACATGTATTGTTGGTAACTATGCAATCCACTTGACTACAACATTGCTTCTGTTGCCGGCGATACATGCATAGGACGATAATGAGCATGATCTAATGATATCAGAATATGAGATAAATGTTGATGTATATGTAACTTCGGAATGTATTTCATCTATGTATTTAATATATATTCATTGTACCCTTATAAGAGAGGTGTTATTCCTCTATAAGGAAGTGTCGTCATGTGTATTGACAAGTGTCGCAAGTGTGTGTACTTGCCGATGGGTTATTAGACCACCATGTGTGGGGTCGGCCCTGAAATATATATTATATTGTGGATGTACCTAACTAGACAAGTCGGTCCCATAAGGATATTGGGCAAACAGGTTAAGTATAAATAGAGATCGGGAGATCTCTATTTTGATCACTCGAAAACTCACACTTCTCTCACTTAGAAAGTGGCGCACTAGTGAGGAGGAGGATCATCTGCTACTAGGAGACTATCTCAGTGTATTTTGGTTGTACTTTGGTTGAGCCATTGCTCTCTCTATCTCTAAGGAAGTTGTGGGGTTTTTCACCTTAGGGTTTTCCCCACGAAAACTCTGTGTCTCTTGTCTCTCATGCTTTTGATTCTTGTGATGCTTGTCATGCTTATTATGATTGTTATGCATTGATATACTGCACATGTTGTTCTCTCAGAAAAGATCCTAGAGTATTGTGAATTAATGCTCAAAATTTAACAATAAAGGAATGGTGGGAGAGAAAGATAGCAAACTATATGCAAAATTATGCTAGAAGAAACAAGTTGACTATCGCTCAAGCAAGGGAGAAGTTATTTTCTGAAACACATGAAAAGTCCAATGAGTTTGTGTTGTTCGCATTGAAGAAGCTCTTGGATGAAAAGACCATCAGATGAACAAGATCGACAATTGCTAACAAAACTAACCAGAGGAGGCCACACAAACTTATCTGAATGGTGCGAAAGAATTGCTGATGAGTTTTGTGAAGAATGCGCGATTGAAGAATGAGTGTCCGTCAATAACGTGAAGCATAGGTTCTATAACGACCTTACCGAACAATTTCTCTGTTCTCTACTGACGCTTTTGTTCAAATTCTTAATCGACAAGGGAGAAGCACATATTGTCGAACCTCGACCACTATTGTTACCACCGCTCTCGAACACGAGCTGGGAAGAAAAACAAAGACAGTGGGGAAAATTCGTGAAATAACGAGAGTGGGAATACTTTCTGAGCAAATGAATTGTTGCACCACCCTAGTTCTCTAAAGAGATTCCGGGTTGGCAATGGGGGGGTAGCCGACCACGTTCCGGATGGAGTAGATGAATAACGGTCAACATATGAGAACACGATATGGCCAACATTGAGAAATCCCAAAAATTCGACAAAGAAAGAACGATGATACATAAAAGCACTTCGGATATACAAAAGATTGAATGGGAAAAGAGGAGGAAAAGACGTGAAGAAATAAGGGAGAAGACTAGTGCACTCCCGAAAAAAATAAGGTCGGGTATAGTGACACATGCAGCAGGAAATCCACCAGAGTCGAGTCGAGCTCGACAGAAAGAGGGAGATGATGAATCACTGTCACCAATGGATGAATACCTGTGGATGGAGCATGGCAGCGCTCTCCAAGTAAGTATACCCAAGGTTATAATTCCGCATTCGCCATTACATTTGACTCAGAGTGCCCAAGTACAAGAAATTGTCGAATAATATCTAGGACTTCACACTGACCAATATGGTATCTAGAGTTGACGGAACGATGAAGGTAATGAGGTTGATATATTGTTGATCCATTGACCGCAAGAAGGAAATTGGGTTACTTTTCAACCTGAGTTTTCCAACTAGAGTTTTCATCTAGTCTATTCAGAATGTGAGAAAGCGCCCCCTAGCCACTTCCAGCATTGAGTGATTTGTCAAGTAAGTCGGGATCCCCGAAAAGAAGTACAACCCAGATAGAACAGAACTTTACTTGGGTATCGACAGAAGCTGTCGAAGAAAGTTGATAGCCAACGAAGAACCAACCATAACTAGTAATAGTGTTGTGGAAAGTGAAGAACGTACATTAACTCCTATCAGTGCACATCGGGAAATAGTACTTGTTGAAAACAATTGTAAGAGCATTTTTGCCATTGGAAATAATCCATCATCACCACCTTTGAGCTTAGAAATCGAAGTCACAGCAGATATGGCACACATAACAGCACATATTCCTTTCTACGAAGGTGATGAAGATCCAAGAAGACATTGGTTTGTTTGTGAATCAATATGGGAAGCCAATGCTATTTCTAATGAATATCGACAAATGGCACAATTCGCGGGTGCCCTTCGGAAATGATCTCTCACATGGTACATCACTTATAAAGAAAGGACACCTATTGCATCAAAGGCTCAGATCAAACAACAATTTATGTCTTTCTTCAAGACCCCATATGCAAAATATCTAGCTGCTAAGAAATTGAAGACCAGAACTCAAAATCCAACAGAGACTATTAGGGACTATGATAAAATATTTAAAGATTTGCTGAGCCAGATTGAGCATGATATTGAAGAAGCCTTATTGGTCCAATGGTTCGTGGTTGCACAAATACAAAAAATTAGAGTGCACATCCGTTTCACTGATTTTAATATATATGAAGATGAATTGACAAAAGCATTGCAAATAGAAATGGATGATGACTATCCTATAGCTCCTGTTGACCATCACATCAAAGTATAGTTGGAAAATATGCAAAAATCCATTCATGAAATCAGTCTGCGGGGAACTGATATTTGGTGTACAAAATGCTCAATAGTCGGGCATATGAAATATTATTGTTGACAAGATGACTGCCGACAGGATGTCCGTTTTGTACAAACAAATTTTGTTTGTTTGTGACATCTGCCAAGAACACGACTCGCACACAATGAAAGATTGTCCCTACAACATGAAGAATGATCATGCTCGATGGTGCACCATATGCGATGTAAAATATCATTCCACGACATAATGTAGCTTAAATTTAAAGAATAAACAAAATTATCACGCAGTTTATTAGACCAATGCTATCGACCAGAGAAATGATAGAAACGACAGGAACGACGACCGACAATACGATCGAAGAAATGACAACTTCAATCGATGAGAAGGATTCCAAGGTCGTGGATGGAACACTGGAAATCGAGACCCCCAGCCACGTCGAAGACTGCAGTGCTTTATATGTCTAAGTGAAGAACATCTTTTTGCAGACTGTCCCTTCAAAGATCGGACAAATCTCAAATTATGTACGAAGTGTGGGGTGGGTGATCACTTCTTGGAGGATTGCCCCACCATATTTGAAAATATTACTAATAAAAAGAATGTTCACATCTTGTCTAGTGTTCCAAAGTATGGTATTGTTAAAACTAAGAATCTTCAAATTGTAACTCGTCAAGGAACTAAAATAAGTGCCGATAGTCTGCAAATTAGAAAAATAAAAAGTAAATATGACTATCCTAATCCAATTGAATAGAAGCACTTATATAATAATGCTGCAAAAATGTTTCAAGAATTAGCATCCCAAGAAGACAATGACGAATCTCGACAAAGAAATATTAACAAACTCGTCAATTTAATAACCAAGGATGAAGTTGTCGCAAAGTTTATAGATTTATTGCACAACATTAAAAGCAAATATGTCGAAGACAAACAAACTAAAAATCTCTGTCAACTAAGTGAGAGAGATAAAAATGATGCGGACCCACTTGTCAACTTAGAAATTGAAGGATACTATGTTCGACAAGTCATCCTCGACTTCGGATCACAAGAAAATATCATGACTAGAGACACTTGGGAATATCTTGGTCGACCAAAACTACACAAGTTAGGCATCTATCTAAAATTAGTTGACCAAGGACTGATTGAACCAATTGGGGTATGAAAAAATGTCGACACATCCATCAAGGGCATAACAACACAAGTTGACTTTGAAATTATCGACCCAAAAGAAGGTTCCAGTTCCTTTCCTACCCTAGTTGGCCGACCATGGGGAAGAAAGATGAAAGCTTCAATATCACTTGACAAGGATAGGATAAAACTCAAAGGAAATGGGAAGAAAGTAATTGTGCCAATTCACCCATCACAAGGACACCCTGGATAGAACTTATCGATGACAACGTTGACATTCGACAATTATATCAAGTAACAAATAATGACGACTATACTGAGCCTAACGCACAAGGGGAGATCCACCTCGAGAACCCTTCATCAGTCGGATATAATTTAGATGCTGAAATTTACGATTAGGAAATAGAGAATTATGAATTACAAGCACGAGAATGTCAAACAATTGAAGTTATCCCTAAGAATAAAACCCAACATTGTTTTTCTGTCTCCATCATTCCGAAGATTTTAGAAAGAAAAATCATAGAGTATCCGACACTCGCACCAGTGAGAAACAAGTCGTCGGGTGTTCCACTGTTGAGATACAAAGAGCGACAATCCCCCTCATCCCATGTCAAGGAAGTGCCAAAGAATATAGGATAACAAGGTCGACTTCAGAGTTTGGTCGAAACCTTCATAGGTCAAGCTGCAATATCGTGGGATACACATAGAAAGAGGAGAGACAACCTCGATAAGGGCAGTAAAAAAATCCACACAAGTATGAGATCATCAGAAACCAGATGACAACATCTGAAGCATGACCCTCAACATGAAAACTATAGTCAAAGTGGAACAAGTCGACAAGAAACTGTCGAACAAGATGCTCGATCGATCCAACACGAATCCGACCAACACAGCATCGACGAACGAAAAAATTTAAAGATAAGTCATCCAACTCGACATAAGGAGCAGAAAAGTTGGTATGCGGTGGATGAAGCCCTGACCAACTGTCATTCGAATTTATTTCCCTCATCAATTTCTCAATTAATACAACCAACTTATACGCATTCACTCGTGCCTCACAATTATGTTATAAATACTGAACTGGAAGAGACTTGGATGTTATTCTTCCAAGAGCTTGAACAACAGAGCACCGAAACTTTCGAACACACAAACCAAACGTCTGAACCAGAAAACCCTGAAAACAAGATGGCTCCCAAGAGAATTCAACCAACCACCAAATCCATGGCTTCGAAAGTCCAACAACTGGAAGAAGCAGATACACCTTTGAAAGTTCAGCTCCAACACATCTGCAACCCAAAATTCGTAGAACAACAATGGAAAAGGATCTGGAACGAAATCCTTGAATGAGGGAAGGATTCTAACGGTCGATGGTGGGAGAAAGCATAGAAACTCTGAATAAGAACCATATTAAACTATATCAATGCCCCTATGGTCAACAGTTTTTTCGGCCTCAAAGAAGTAGTTGCCTAGTTCATTGTGAGCTGGTATCACAATGACAAATTTAATTTCGACCAACTAGTTGAAATCAATGGCAACCTGATCAATCAAATCACTAGACTCTCCAACAAAGGGGATGTAGTACCTATTCGATGAAACCTTGCTTTGGTTAAGCACTTCACAGGTACCCCTGTAGGAAAAAACTCAAGAGGTTTAGTCGTAAACCAAATAATCTATGGCACACATAAAATAGCAGCGCGGGTCTTGTCGGTAGCATTAACGAGTACTGGTCAAGGGTCTGACCTCAAACTCGACATGCTCGAAGCTGTGCAGAATGTGGCCTCGATGGGAAAAGTCTATCGATGGGCTGAACACCTAGAAGAAATTGTTCGACATATCTTCCAAAAATGCAAGGAAGAGGGAGCTAATATTTGATACCCTTCACTTATCATTTGGATCGCCATGGCTCATCTTCGACCAACAGGAGACAAGAGTTCACCGCAATCAAGGGATCACTGATGTGGAACTTCCGTTCATTTTCACAAGGCGAATGTCAATCTGGTGCGACAACAACAAAAATTTGGTTTGAAAACTAGTTCCAAGCATTAAAAGTGAAAACAGCTAGATGGAGAGTTCCACAACATATTCAAAGAAGTCTATCACTGGCTATGCACATCCATCTAGCGCTCGAACACACATCGGTTTGGTATCTAGAAGGAGCAGCTGGAGCAACAGAGGATCTCAAATTATACCATACAGTCGACATGATATTCGAGGAACTAAGGCGATAGTCCAATACTGTCATTCCATGTCAACATGATATTCGAGGAACTAAGGCGATAGTCCAATACTGTCATTCCAATACCACCACAAGCAAAATTGGTCGACCAACCAATGGTCGAACCCTTGACAGATGCTGAGAAAGAAGAAGACTATGAAGTCCGACTTCATCTCAACACATTTACACTAAATCCTGAGCATGTGGTCGACATCAATCCTTTAGGGATTACAATGAATCCTCATCAGGAGGGATTTGATGCATCTGACCAGTGGGATGATAGTACCCAGTCAGACACTCCACTTCCGGAGTATGCCTTAACAAAAGAGAACATATGTCGAGTGGCCGATGAGATATTCAGAGCACGACCGAATAGAAAGAACAAAACACAAGGGAAAGGAAAGTGAAATCTTATCCTCCAAGAATCAACAAAAGAAGATGACACTGAACTGTTTGACTGTGCAAATCAGGTATTGGAAGATGCCACCAAACACACGATATTTGTTCCAGAGAATATAGAAAAATTCATTATAGAGGAATATCAACAATAGGAAGAGGCACCGACAAGTAAGAAATTTAAGTTTGCAGACAAGACGAATGTTGACCTCACACAAATTCCACCACCTCCTTCTCCAACTGCTATCATGGAAGAAGACATCAGACCAAATCTCTCGACCGTTGTTACACCCCCACTCACTTCTGCTACAAACCCAGCCTTTAGTCCCAACTTTGTACAACAACTCCCCGCTCCCCTCAGAGAAAAAATTCAGACCGACTTCAACCTATAGGAATTTATCAACCAATTACCATCAATCCTCCTCGACTGGAAACGACTCATTGCAAAGAAACCAATCGTAATATACCCCATTCCACAGCTCGACTTATCTCCACCAGATGAGCATATATCCGAACAAATACCACCACCGTCAACTTCTAACACAACAATTGTCGGATACACAGAAACCATCATCAAGAAAAACCTTGATCCGACGAGTGAGGTTGCATCCCAACAAACATCCACCTTTACACCCTTGCTAGATGACCAATCCACTTCACATCCATCCTTGACCCCTTCAGTTTTGGAATACCTCGACCAGTCTGATACCACCAACATGCTAGGAGAATCTCTCTTTGAAGTGTTTGAACCGACTACCAAACCCACATCGACAAATAATCAGGAAATGCCTTTGTCATAGGAAAGTACAACCTCGACCGATAGTCCTTCAACAGAACTCGGCAAGACCGATCGACCATCTTCACCACCAAACATTTCTCCGCCACCACTACAACAACCTGAAGTTACCTCCCCAAGTCTAGTTACTACATAGATACCACCTCCTCATACCATCAACCTCACTCCTGCAACACCAAAAGAGAAACACAATGAAGAAACATAAGCTGCACGAGATAAAGAAGTTGCTAATAAGGAAAAAGTAGCATAGAAGCGGACAGAACTTGAAAAACGAAAAGAAAAAGAAGAAACAAAGGAAAGAAAAGAAGAGGAAAGAAAAGGAAAAGCAGAAACAACAACAACATCTGCAACACCTTCAACAACAACCTTTGCTCACTGCCCATTTAGATTAATTCGGTCTTATTGGCACTTTTGAACCTCGATAAGCAAAAGAAGAAGAACTAGATCTTCTCAACGACACTATTGGCCGAGAGCGCATGAAGAGAATAAATGAAACCAAAGAGAAAATCAAAATACTTCAAGCAGAATGATCTTCATTTTGGGCTAAGTGTGAAAACTTAGTCCAACAAGTCATACCTATCCCGTCAAGGACTGACACTGAAAACCCACTCGACAAAGCCTATGCATTATTTGAAAGTGTCGTGTCGACTCTCCAAGAACATTTGGATAAAGAACGACAAGATCAAGCGGAAGAAACATCTATCATAATGACAAACCAGTATATGAATTTCACAGAAGCACATAGTCTGTTAGCACAATATGCCCAAGAAGCCTGCAGAAGTATTGTGCAACTAGTATACACATTACGACAATGTGTTTGTCGAAATGCAGAAAACCCGAGATCTCATTAACACTCTTCAACAGCAATGACAGACTGCCGATGAAGCTCTCGCACAAATCCTCGATGCTCAAATCAATATGGAACACACGAAGCTAGCGAAACTGGAGAAGAAAGAGGATCAATGGATCACACAAGCTCGAGTAAGCCTATCAAAAGTCGACAAGATCAGGCCACATCTCCATCGACTGCTCTCCACTGCCGACAACATAACACTCATCCTTGGGCAAGACATGATCAATATGCGAGACCGACCGATCCATGACAAAATGGAGAACTTATCTAGCCTTACTACCCTTACTATCGACATACAGAATGCACTTCATGCCTGGGAAGACTTCCAGGACCATCTTTCAGTGTCCACCGAAGCCATTGTTGAAGTATGTGTTCATCAACAACTGTCTGCCAACACCATTTAGTCCCATCAGTAACGACAAATTTTTTCTTAGTACTCAATTAGTTACAATTTTGTCATTTAAAACTCTAGTTCAACTCCATCTCCCTATTTCTTTGGGACGAAGAAAGGTTTTGTTGTGGGGGAGATGTTGTAGGAGCCTAAGTTGGTCGCCCGATAGGTCCTCCATTCGACCACTTCGTGGAACATGTCGAACCGTTGTGTCGAGTCAGTTAGTGAATCGACAGGTCGTTATGTAACTATATGTAAACCATATATATAAGCTGGAGAGATGGATACATAGAGGCACTGAGACATTGTAATGTACTTATGTACTTATTTTGAGTAATAGAAAGTCTTGTTGGCTCTGCCACCATTACTTATCTTCTATTCATATCTATATATTTGCTTGCTTATTCTATAACATGTATCGACGGTAACTATGCAATCCACTTGACTACAACACCACTTCATTATTGTCCTTATATAATCATAAATCAAGCTAGGACAATTCTTTTGAACTAAATTTAATGTGATTTCTAATTTCTTCATCTAATGTTCAACATGTAATTGATAAGATACAACCCCACAATCTACCTTTACTTGAAAAATATTCAACTTGACTTGAACCCACGATTGATATAAATATAGAAATTAATGCACTAGCAGATTAGGATTAGAGCGTTTATAGGAATATCAAGCACATATACAACTAGGCTATCCACTACTAGAAAATTAAAGCTAGACAACATCCAATGTAAGTCAAGTGGTTTACTTTGGAGCAAATTGAGCAAAACATTCCACATCTCAAAATTGCCAAGATGAGGATTTTTCGGACCAGGCGAGTGCACATGATCCATGGATAGACACAAATCCTATTTTTAGCATAATAGAATTAGGCCCAATAATATTTTTAAGTACGTTTGCACTAGCAACAAGCTTATTATTGCACTAGTGACTAAACAATTTTTTGCATAAGCTACACACCAACATAATGACCACATTGAAGCAAAGTTCATGCTAATATTGCATTAGGATAAAATGACATATAAGTTTGAATCAATGGACAATTGGTGCTACCCTAGACATAATAATTCCACCCTATACACTACATCAATTACTAATACCAAGCTTACATGTGTGAACATAAATGTTATTTTATGATCACATATTTACCATTGGGATCTTGCCATTACAACAATAATTGAATCTTAAAGTTTGTAATTATATTTGTTTAAAGAAGTTTCCTAAACTTGTACCAAACTTTGTTGGACACAATGGCTCACTGAGAGGGGGGGGGGTTTGAATCAGTGAGGGAGTACTTAGTTCAATTTCAACTTCTTCTTTGAAACTTATATCATCATTTGCATTTCTACTTTAACATTCAAAGATATAATAAAGAGTATGTCATTCATCAAATAGGACACATTATCATCAACACATAGAAGACACAAGATATAGGCTTTGCAAACTTTTTATGATTGGAGACTTCAATCTCCAGTATGGGCTACAACCCAAAGGTGGAACCACCCACCAGATGATTCAGTCAGCTACAACTGACTGGGATGCACCAACAACCCAACAAATATAGACTTACAAATGATATTTCAGACTTTTCTTAAGCCTGCAAATTACATACATCATCAAACAAGAAACCCTTGTTTGTTTCCCAACTCACTGAAGCTCAACTAGCACATCATCCTCTATCCACAACCATGTAACTTGACTTGTCATCAACATGTCATTGCTGCTGCCCTATCTTCATTCTATCCATGCACATTAGATAATCAACATGTCTTCATTATGTCTAATCATGTCTTCATCAACCAACTGCCTCAATCCAACCTAGAAATAAAAGATAAACAAAAAGGTTTTACTGTTGCTGCTGCTGCTCTGCTACTGTCACCGAACTGTCCTCATACTACCCCCAAAAATCAGAGCTCACTTATGCCTCCTGAATTCTCCACACCATTCACACTTCAAAATAAGATATTGTCCTCTATTTATACTTTATTTTTCCACAAGATCAGGAGGCCAACTTGTCAAACTTTAATCTTTTATTTTATCATAAAATAATATTATATTTCCATATTTTCCTCATCCAATATATATATGTATTTTTGGTCTTCATGCCACATCATCAAGCCTTCGTGCCTCCTATAGAATGCCTGCAAGGCTCATTCAAAATGCCCACGTAGGGTCTCCGTTTTCATGCCTACATTAAGCCCACATGACCTCACAAGAATGCCTGCAAGGGCTACTTAGGTGCCCTCAAACATGCCCGCAGGGCCACTAAAAATATGCCCGCAAGGAGTCATTTAAATGCTCGCAGGTCTCCTTTTGTGATGCCCGCAAGGGGTCACAAATATGCCCACAAGGGCATATAAATTATGCCCACAGACCTTCATGGAGATGCCCGCAATGGGTCTTGAAGATGCCCGCATCTATGTCTTGTCATCCTCCTTGTCATGCTTGCCACGCTTGTCCTTGCCATGTCTAGTCACTTACCATATCATCTTGTCTTCTATGTTTGTCAAGTCTTGTGCCATGTCATTCATGCTGCCTCAAGCCATCATGTGCCATGCCCTTGTTCTTGTCAATCAAGCTTTGTCATTAATGTGTGGTCATCAATGACAACCATATTCATCAAACTTCACTATGTTGTTAGAATTAGATGATATAAGAAGACGAAGTTCTCATTAACAATAATTGAATCTTAAAGTTTGTAATTATATTTGTTTAAAGAAGTTACCTAAACTTGTACCAAACTTCACTATGTTGTTAGAATTATATGATATAGGAAGACAAAGTTCTCATTGATCCATAACTTTAATTGAGTTTCTTATTATATATGTTGATTAATCATTGGGCAATATCCTTAGGGGCATCATTCCTTCATGTACACAACTTGAATCATGATGGAACTCCAATTAGGCTTGAAATTTATGTTGAATTTTTATTAGAATTGTGACCATAAAAAAAGTCCTTTTACTACAAGATTAGCTTACAACTTGTAGAAATATGAGCACCTTACATGCTTATACAATTATTCTGGGATAATTAACATCAATAGAATTTTTTTATTTTGGAAATGAATGGTGGGTGTTAGTTTAGACGGTGAGGAAATATCCAATGGTCGTGTCTCCTTTTAATCCTCGTTGTCCAATGCCATAATTACCCGATTGTTAACTAATACATCACCTGAGAGTACCTGTCGACAATCTCAATTTTTTTGATTCTATGCCCAAACATTCCATTTGCGTCTTCTCTTTTTAGTTACCAAATTCAACATGTTGCCGCCAAATATGCCTTGAATGAAATCCATTCGGTTTCGCCCCCTGTACACAATAATACTTGTAATAATTAAGCGAGGGTGAATCACACATTGCCGTCACTATCTTCTTGGATTTCAGAAACAGATTTGTTGAGCAACAAGCTGCAGATTTCCAATGAGATGGACTGGGAGTTGTTGTAATCTAACAATGACTACCTGAATTTAAAAAAAATCCATTTATTGGTGAGCCATTGGCGATCGAGCTCATTCCAACTTGGCAGTAACATCAAAAGAACCAGGTCTTGTCAGTTATAGAAGTTTCAATATATTTTATAGAGAGGAGGAGAAAAGGAATATCTGTGTTTTGAATTCCCAAGGACCCAAGGACTGGCAAAATCCCCATTTTGTAACTTTGTTTGCCATCCATAACGTGTGATAGTTTCGAACTTGTGACTTGTTCATGGCCAACTCCAATCCAAATGTTTTTTGTTTTTTCCTTTAAGTGTATGATTTGATTCTTAGAAAAAATGGCATATTCCTCTAATTAATTTTTTTCCTTAAGAATTTACATTTGAACTTATGATTCTACGTATGATAGACTCAAGAAGCCATTATTTAACACTTTTTTACTAAAGTCAAAGGAGCTAAGAAAATGATCTAACTTTTCTATAAAATAGTTTATACTATCATTGAGATTTCTCAATAAAAATCAAAAGATATGCTTGGAAGTGGAGTTTTGAAGCTTTGAAGTCTCTAAAGAAAATCGGAGTTATAATATATTTTGTCATTTTTTGAGAAAAAAAATATCACATCTACATGGATGGAGAATGTCGATAAGTATTATTGTCGAACTTTGATATATGATCCTCCATCCAATTCTGAATAGAACAATGGTGCTTATCGACGTTCTCCATCTACTACTGATGTGGATGTACTAATATGCAATAGAAATTTTATTGTATGTAATTTACCTTACAATCTTTCTCCAAATTTTTACATATAGAATTTTTTTTTACAACAACACTCCTTATTTTTTGGTCAAAGTCGAGGACTCATATTTTATCACTCCTGGGACATGTCACTCTGAGAACTCCTAGTTTTAGATGCTAGCACCCTCAATTTGAAAATTGAACCTAAGCCAATGATGGAAAACTCCCACCGATTTACTACTTGACCATAGCTCAACCGACTACACATAGAATGTAATTGCACCGAGTGTAAACCAGTGTAGATCCATCTCAAACCCGGATCTATCAAGCACCGAGAGGGATCCAATTTCTTTAGGTGTAATTTTTTTTGTTTTATCTTAAATTTTTAAACATTAAGAAAAAAATTACCCCTCAAGAAATTGGATCCTTCTCTTTTAATTTTTTTAATTTTTTATAAGTTATGAGCAAACATGTAATTTTTAATTACTTTTGATTTTTTTATAAGTTATGAGCCGACATGGAAACGTAACGTGACAAAGGTGACAAATGTGACAAACGTTACAACATCTCCCCCATTCTGGGTTGTAACGTAACGTGACAAACGTTACAACATCTCCCCCATACTGGATTGTAACGTAACATGACAAACGTGACAAATGTGACATCCGTTACAGGATCTCCCCCATACTATTACTTTTTACATTTTATTACTTTTGAAAACGTTACATGTGACATGTGACATCCGTTACAGGATCTCCCCCATACTGGGTTGTAAGCACCTCGTTACCATCGGTGCAACGAGGTGCTTACAACCCAGTATGGGGGAGATCCTGTAACGGATGTCACATGTCACATGTAACGTTTTCAAAAGTAATAAAATGTAAAAAGTAATAGTATGGGGGAGATCCTGTAACGGATGTGGGGGAGATCCTGTAACGTTACATGTGACATGTGACATCCATTACAGGATCTCCCCCATACTGGATTGTAAGCACCTCGTTTATAATCCAGTATGGGGGAGATCATGTAACGGATGTCACATGTAACAGATGTCACATGTAACGTTTGTCACGTTACGTTACAACCCAGTATGGGGGAGATGTTGTAACGTTTGTCACATTTGTCACGTTATGTTACAACCCAGTATGGGGGAGATGTTGTAACGTTTGTCACATTTGTTACGTTTGTCACGTTACGTTACAACCAAGTATGGGGGAGATGTTGTAACGTTTGTTACATTTGTCATGTTTGTCACGTTGCGTTACAACCCAGTATGGGGGAGATGTTGTAACGTTGTCACGTTACGTTTCCATGTCGGCTCATAACTTATAAAAAATCAAAAGTAATTAAAAATTTCATGTTCACTCATAACTTATCAAAAATTAAAAAAAAAATTAAAAAATCAAAAGAGAGAGACCCAATTTCTTGAGGAGTAATTTTTTTTCTTAATATGTAAAAAATTTAAGATAAAACAAAAAAAATTACACCTCAAGAAATTGGATCCCTCTCAATGCTTGATAGATCCTGGTTTGAGATGGATCTACACTGGTGTAATGTTCATTGTAACAATAATATGATATTTGAAACATTTTCTAATTTTGCGATACAATTGTGCCAACTTTATTTTATTTTATTTCGGCATGTTTACCTAGAAAAATGCGATTCATTAAAAACAATGCGAGATGTGGCAACCAAACACCCCACATGCACTAATGAATTCCCACTTAAAAACAAACCTTCATCTTCCCATTTTACCTCCATATAGTGAAATATTATTCAAAATCATATCTTTTGCTTGCAAACACTAATTGCTATTCACCTTAAAAATTCTCTCATAAAATTACACTTATAATGAAGATGTGGACCCTAGTCTTGTCCACAAGAAATGAGCTTGGCCGCCTGAGTGGTCCTTTGAAGCACATGTATGTAAAATCGCCGCTGACGCTTGTGCGATGCTAAAAGCAAGAAGGCCTATATTAAAGTCACTGGGATTCCACCTGTTGGTAATCCTGCTGCTACAGACTGACTGCAAACATATATGCCACGATGGATGAGGTCGTGATTGGAATGTTAGCAGCATTTGGATCGCTTCTCTTCTTTGGTTCATATGGTACGCGCTGCATTAAATCAATGTTCTTTTCTTCTGAAAAATTACTGCCGCAGACGAGGTATGTGCAATGTATCGATACGTGACCACAGTGATTCCAGTTCTAACTTGGGCTCCAGTTGTTTTAATTACTTGACCAGCCCATTCCCTTAAATTAGTTGCATTGAACTTGTGATCGTCCCTCGGCAAACGTTATCCATCACTAATTTGACCAGACCAAATGTGGTATTTTTGGTAGGGTGTAGAGACCTAGACTAAATGGATTTGGCCCCATGTTGGATATTGCCACCTGCATCAGTATTCGCATTTATCTTGGAGTTTAAATTGCATTTGTGTAGGACCCTAAATCAGGAAGGTTGATGTGCCCACTTAAGGGAATTGGTCATTTAGTTTATATTTCCATCATATAAATTTCATGTTGCTTCATAAAACAGTCTGGGACTGTCTATCTACATCAACTATTGCAAAGCCCTTGTTCCTTGTCTTGGAATTTGATGCTCAGCCGTCAGACACCCCTTCCTTTTTTCCATTGGCTTTGTTGGATCCTTTGGGGGAAAGGTGATTTGGAGAGTGCTCTGGTCCATTTGTATTCTATCACCAAACAAGTGCCTAGGCTCTGGACTGTGAATCCTGTGATGATTGAAATTTTTTGAGTAGTTGGTGGAGACCTCTTGAGCCATGTTGACAACTGTTGAGATTTACGAGAAGTAGTGAGAGAATCAGTTGGAACCAAGATAAGATAAGATGGTATGAGATACTTTTATTAATGTCCAATGAATGACCACAAAAGTAGGTCATTCGACTGTTTGGTACCAAAATGACAATACAAAGTGGGAGCACTAAGGTGGCTCCTATAAAAATGAAATATAGAAAGAAAAGTATGACTAAAACCTAGATATTGAACTCCACTACTAGAAACCAGTGCTAATGGAGTCACTGATTGTTGGAGTGCTGTAGTGAAAATTGTAGTGTGAATGTTCCTGGTTTATTTTACTTAAGATTTTATGAAGATGAGTTGTTTAATAGGGAAAAAGGGAATTCCCGATATACCTTGTGGTATGGGGAATATGTCTGGATTATGATCTAAGTGGCTTTGTACAAGAACATGTGGGCTGGAACGGAATCTTGAGAGTGGTGTTCAACACTACACCAACAAGGGTGTAGTCTAACTGTGCCCTGAGGTCGCCTCCCAGTTGTTCCCACTTCTTTAGCCAAAATTTCCCCACTTAATCACTTTAAGGCAACGTCGGATTTTCGTTTGTTTATGAGGGACTTGATTTTATTAAGGTGAGTGGATTAATTAATGTGAAAAAATTAGATAATGTAAACAACTGCTTTTGATATCCCAAAGCTCAGACAAGCCTGCGATGGGTAGAGCATACGCGGAGCATGCGAAATGTAAATTCCGATTTTAGAACTCTTCGACAGAGAGCACTCTTGATCCGTGAAAGTGAGATTCAAGAGACTTTAAAGGAGCCTTAGAGACTCACAAATTAAAAAGATGCAAAGTACTTCAAGGAAACAAAGCAAAAAATGGAAGTTATTTAATTACTACCCAAGAGTCTCTTTCAGGTTAAAGACCGTACTCGGGAAAGCAAGGGGGTTAGTATTCAGTTTAGCATGAGAAAAATCTAAAAACGATTGAGAGCAAAACTTGAATAACTTTGAATTTGCAAAAGTAAAACTTTAAATAAAGACTTGATTAAATTTTAACTTTGCAAAATGAAAACTAGCTTAGCATGATACTACTCTAGTGCTGTGCAGGTAGAAAGCAAAGTAAAAGCGAACAGATACAAGCTTCCCCCAAATGGGGGAAGAAGGATGTAGGAGCCATAGTCCCACATGCTCTTTTATTAAATTTTACAAATTAATTAACTCTCCGATAGAGAGTGCTCTTGATTCGCAAGAGTGAGATTCAAGAGACTTACTAGCTTGGAACAAGCTAAGGGGAAGCAAGGGTTTGAAGAAGATGAAATTTTTATGGTTCAAGATCCTAGAATTGTTTCTTCTCCTCGCTTTCCTGTAATGCAAAACCAAAAAACCATACGACACAATATCAAAGAAAAATGCCCAAAATCACTTCGAAAATTATTTGGGCAATGTTAGAAACTTATGCAAAAATTACTATAAACAATTCTAAACAAAAATAAAGCGATAACTAAGATAAGTTGGTTGTTTAGGCCAACTTACTTAGGATCTTGGACAGCCTTTATAGGGCAGCCAATAGATAGCACTCGAGTCTTGGATGCTTGATTTGACCTTTTAAAAACTCATAAACTAATCTACTTTCAAGCCTTTAAGATATATCGAAAATTTACTTGCAAAAATAGTAGATTAATTAGTTCTAGATCTACTACAAATTTTGATCTTTTCAATGCTTTTAGATCTAAAATAAAAAATCAGACCTTACTAAATTTTGAATTAAGCACTTTAGATTTAATAATACGAACAAGTAACCAAGAGAGTAGTTTTAAATTTAGAAGGAAGGATGAGAAAAGAGCTGCCCTAGCTCGAATCTTGTGAAGAGGAGGAGGTTCATGTGGGACAAAAGAGCATTAGATTCATAAAAATTTGCAAAGAGGAAGAAAACGCAGCCGAGCTTAAAATCCTCCTTCGCTTTTGATAACCTGCAAAGCTTCACAACTACACACAAACCATGATCAAATCCAGTATATTTTGATAAAAGAAATTTGGGAGAGCCTAAGTATAATTGACTACTTTTGGCTACTCTTTGACTTCAAATATAAAACATAGATAAACGAGTTGAAACTACAAATGCTTACCCTATGGATTAACAATAATCTTTTAAGCTAAAATAAATCAATGAGATTGCAAAATGTAGAAGCAAAATATAGAAAGATATCACCTCAAATGTGGATCAAGCATTCCCAATCAAGACAGTTGCACCATGTGGACCTCCAAAGCCTCAACTTTTATTCAAATTCTTTGCACAAATGCAATACATTACAATAGCAGCAGAGGTTTCTTCCATCCATGCTTATCAATGGAGCAAGCTCATGCTTAAATAGAAGAAGAGAGGAAAAGGGTGCATTGCTCAATTGAGGGGCGCATATGTGATGAGGGAGAGTTAACATGGAGTGATGCGAGTTGATTGTGGCTTGATTGGAAGCCAATTCCAAAGGGATTGTGCCACCTCAAGAGAGGTAGGCGCATCCCTACCTAGTTTGTATCACATCCAACCATAAAGTGCCATGTGGAGATGTGGAGAAAGACGCCCACGTGAGAGATGGGCGCTCCTCTAATTTGATATATTCGCTCCCTTATGTATTTTGACTTTTAAACCATGTGCTTATCCACTTTAACATTGTCGCCTTTCATAAGAAACTACTTTGCCACCTTTTCCCCACATGTTTTAAACATGCTTTTCGATTTTCACAATTTGTCCTTATGTGCAATTTATCTCTTCTTTAGCATTTCTGTGTCATTTTGTCATTTCTTTAAGAAAAAATGCCATGAGTGATAATTTAATCACTCGAAACTTAAGAAAAGTGGGTCCTAGGCTAAAGATGACACTCTGAGTGTGAAAACGAGCATCCCCACGCCAAATTCCGCCTCCAGATCATACTTTTATTACAATTTGAAATTTTCCAATTAAACCATTAAAAAATGGTATAATTTTACGGAAAAATTTATTTTTCTCGGAATTGACTCAAACTCCTAGGGGACCTAGTGCATGTCCATACGTTTTATTATTGAAGGCTAGCATGTAAAAATACATAGACACTTAGGCTTTAATAACCTACCAAGGTTTGATCACCATGGTAAATACTCCAGCTTTGGAGGTATCAATGTTTTAAAAACCGGAACTGAGAATCAAACCGGTCAGGGGTCAACTCGGACCGGAACCGGAACCGGTAATGAACCGGAGCGGTTTGATTTCAATGAACCGGACTATTAAAAAATACAAAAAAATTACAATTTTAATCATAAAAAATATATTTAACATTCGAAGCTATATTTCAATCATAGCAGTGCATTCTACAAGCTGTTTACTGTGTCAGCGTGTTTGACTAATGGTCAAGACTGTTGTGAAATGCTGGTTTTTTACAATGGCACGTAAATGATATATAGTGAAAATAAGCCCACACTTTAATAGTGATATATGACTGGCATAATTGGAATACAAACTGGTAATACTTTCTGATTGAACATAATACTATTTTATGTTGATTGTGGTCTGCTCTTCGTATTCTTTATTTGCTAGTAAAAGTGTTGGATTTTTGTGCTGCTCACTGTTGTATGGTTGCATTCATCATTCAAAATTGGAAGCACTATTTGAAGGCTGATATTATTTGATTATTATTGCTGTAAACTGTCTGCTAACCTATGTAAAATACTGTTATTATTGCTGTAACTGTCTGCTGATTTACAATCCTTGTTTTTTAGCTAGCCGGCCGGGTTATTATGGAACTAGCCGGTTAGGTCCGGTTCAGGACCAGTTTGGTAATGAACCGGCCGGTTCAAGACTGGTTCATTACCAAACCGGACCCCGGTCTGAGTTGACCACCGGTTTGGTGTTTCATTTCCCTTGGCCGGTCAAACCGGCCGGTTCCGGTTCAAACCGGACCGGTTTTCAAAACACTGGGAGGTATGAGTGAAGAAATCAGGAATTATACGCCACTCAAGCGCAACCCATAATTCCTAAGGAAAAAACACTCTAGAGTATCCCCTTGATAGCCAAACCTAAGGTAGGCCATGCCTTTTACAAAATGACCACACTTAGACCAAGTTATTACAATTCCCCCAAGGGGGTCTGGACATGCAAATTTTATAAAGGGCCAAAAATTTGGCCTAATGAACTTCTAAACACTGACGATGAACATTGAACATGTTCATAACCCTGGCGGCTCACAAGAAAATCCATCTAATGTACAAATTAGGAGGTAATAGGTTTGATTATAGATTGATTATGATACATCCCACACCTTCCGGCACAGTTTACAACTTCAGTGGGGTCCACATGTCCTCTGGATCATTATTTTGGGGTTTATATTGTATTATTGGGACAAAACGTCCTAGTGATTTTTATCACTTCATGATGTATATTATGTTTGATGTAGTTGATGCATTAGTGTAGTGAAGATATTATCTCCTAGACCCCCCCATTAAGTTGTTATGTTGTGTTTCCTAGTCACTTTATGTCATATGTTCCCCCTAGGGCATCATTGAGGAAACACGTTCCCCTCTCTTTGAGTGATCCATGTATTGTTGTTCCGGCTCATCTAAGCCGTTGATTATTAGTGATGTATCTTATGATCTCAACCACTCATTTAGAAAGTGGTTAGGTTTTTGGTCTCTCTCACTCCTATTTAAAGAAGAGACCCCTCTCATTGTAAAAGGACTTTGGCTCTTGGAATTTTCATAATAAAGAGAATATTTGCAGAGACTCTTGGATTTTCTTTGTGGGATGTTCTTAGATTGTGATTGGAAAGTCTATTTCTCTTAGCATTTCAAATATTGTTGTGGATCCAAAATATTTGTGTTGAAACAGTGTTTAATTGCAGGAGGGCGACTTCATCTTGGGTGTTTTTGCAGGGGCTCCTCAACTTGTTCGCTTGAAGCCGGCTAATATCAAGGGGTTTTCAATAGTATATTTGATCTTTGATTTTCTCTTTGATATGTCTCATGCATTTACAGTCATTTTCTTTTGAGCATCAAATCTAACTTACGTAGTTTGTTTGTGCAGGAGAGGAGGGCGCACTTGCTTCCTTGGGAAAATCAATTTCACTTGGATACTCAACAAAATCATCTCAAATTGATCGAGAAGGGATAAATCATCACTCTCAAGGCATCTGCAAGATTTTATGGGTAAGATCTACACTTAATCTTTTTATTTGAAGTTCTAAGCCATTAGCCATTGGAATATACTCCTGAAACCCTAACTACTACTATTTTTAAGACTTCTCTAGCTCAAACAACTTGAAATCGAGGCGAATGATTTCTGGGTTTTCACCTTAAGGCCTAGCCCCAAGTGGGTCTCCTAGGGCGTCACCCCTAAGGGACTCCATCTTTCCCAACTCCCTAGGCACTGTTCTTCTACCCTAGCGCACTCCCAGACTTAGCCATTTCTTTGTTAGTGTTGTTTGATGCCCTTTCGGACTTGTAAGCTTAGACATTGTCAGATCTTGCACCGAGTCTTATCCAAAGGCATTAGAAAGCCTCATTGTGATCTTAACCCTTCTACCTTGGACATGTTTCCCAAGGTAGAAGAAATCTTTCTCATTTGCTAGTGTCTTGATCCTGGATCTAGTCTTTATATTCATAAGTCACTAGTATCTGTCACATTGGGTCAACATTTACATTCTTTAAGCCTCTTGATCCAAACTTAGCTCATCTTGTGATTTCATCCATAGATCTAGGGTTTATCATACCTTACACCTACGTATTCTAGTTTTCTGGTTTGATCTAGTGTTTTGGTTAGATCTCTCCTGTCGGGAGTAGATCTGGGTATCCCTCATTTCTATCTAGGGCTTGGATACCATAAAGTGAAGAGTGTCTTGATTGGCGTGACAACCAATCCATATGGGGATTGAGGCCCTCTTAGGTCACCTCTTTAGTTGTCCATCTCCTCTACAGTCCTGAATATGATCATCTTCAGGGGAAACTACAAGTTGTGTGATAACAGGCTTGTTATCACACAACTTGTAGTTGCCCCTAAAGGTGATCCGATGCAGGATGGTAGAGGTGCTAGGCAACTAAAAAGGTGACCTAAGAGGGCCTCGATTCCCAAGGATTGGTTGTCACGTCAATCGAGGCACTCTTCACTTTAGATCAAGCTAACACAAGATCAATGGGGAGACCCTTACTAGCCAATGAAGGCTAGCGAATCAACACAAGGTACTCTAAAGGTAAAGAATGAAGCACAAGAGTAGATCTTGGTGGATAAAATCTAGATCTAGGGAAACGTAGTGGCTTATGAGAGTTAGAAACCAGTTGAGGAGGCTTAGGCAAAGTAGAGATTCTCAACCATAGAAGAAATGTACCACCATGAACTTAGGAAAGTAGATCTAGATAGATCTAGTTCATATGAAGGATACCCAAATTGGATCTACCTAGGGTTTAAGCAAATGAGACCAAAGTGGACCCAAAATAGTAGATCCGGGTGTTAGATGACTAGATCTAGGTGCTTGAAGAATAGATCTGTGAAATTTAGGGGGGTTCAAGCATACCCAACTGATAGATCTGAAAAATTGACCAAAAACCCAAGGAGGGCGTCCCACCTAGAGGAGACTAGTGCTAGATCAGGGGGTAAATGGAGTCGGTTTGAGTTGAAATTTTAAATCTAGTGTTTTTATATTTTTTCCAAAGTGTGTTTTGATGGTCGTACTCAAATAAGTACTCGATCTATCAGATCTAGAAAACGAGGGTTTGAAAGATGAGGGTTTTGTTGTGACAATTGGATTAAGCCCCTAAAAAATAAAATAAAATGCAAACGTACCTGGAAATACTTGCTACTAGCCTTGTGTGGTGATGATCTTCCCTTTTCGATCAATTACGAGCGTTTTCCATGCCATGCCAAGTGAAATCGCTATGCCCTCCAAGAGACCAAGTCGCCCTCTTCCTGCAAAAGAGATCTACAAAGTAAGAATCAATTTGCAAAGAGAAAGGTGATAATCAATGAAGAAAGACTCAACAAGCATCAAGATGATCCAAAGATACAATAAAGATACTCGCTAAACCAATAACAACTTGAGGAAGAGATATGGAGCTCAATCACAATAGTGCCCCCATCAAATCGCTATCTCCATCAATGGTACGCCCCCCTGCAAAAATGGTTTAGCAAAGCATAGATTTGCAAGAATGCTAGAAAGAAAAAGACTTTACAATTTCCACACAACACGTTCGACAAAGCTTCCAAGAGATTTTGCAAAAATATTTTATTATCCAAGAGCTCAAGAGCCAAAAGTCCCTTTACAATGAGAGGGGTCTTGTTATCACATCCATAGTAGTCGAGCTACCATGATTGCAGAGCAGTTCATTGTATATTTTTGAGCCAGGCCTTTACACAGTTTTGATGAGATCAGCCTTGTTCTCTCTCAAAATTGGCATGCGTGTGTTGAAGCCCAAACTGTAAACACACCAGCTGGATGACAACTCTCAGGAGAGAGGCCAATGTCACCACACTCCTCTCCTCTTCGCTTCAGGTTGGCTCTTCTCCAACTCTAGGGGGGTATCCCTAAGGTAGGATCGCTAAGGTAGGTGCAACGGAAGGGGGCATGGTGAAATGAAGAGGCTGCCTTAGAGAAACAATAGTAACAAAAAAAGGCTTTTTACTTGGGTGATGGGAAAGTTGGGAGGATTAGTCCTCGAGGAAAGGCCAGTGCCAGTATATCAGAGGGGCGAATGGAGTCAAAAGAGAGATCAAAGGGCCTTGTGTCATATGTGACTGAGGGGGAAAGCCCTGCTCAGTCTAGTGTTTGATAGATCAGAAAGAGTACTTCAATATTGCATAATCAATTTGAATGCAAAGACCAATACCTGAATTTGCACGCTCACAAAGGGAAGAAGAAAGTAGATGCCAAGAGTTCTTTGCCAAAGGGAAGAAGAAGGCAGCTGCTAAGAGTTCTTCACCTTCCAACGTGGTGGATTGTCACCCTTCTATGGCCTCTTACACGAAGACAAGAAAATGCAGAATCTGGAAATGCTCACACTCAATTAAAATATCAAAGATCACGCCACAAAGGTGCTCAGTTTATCCAGAAAAGCCCATAATATTTTCATTAAGTTCACAGCAGAAGAAGGTTTTCCAAGTTTTTCCATCATTACAATGAAAAAGGCTGGGGCCTTTATAGACCAAAAAGCCTTTAATTATTCTAAAAATAAAATAATAACTAAACAAAAAGGTGGATTCTAGATCCACATTTTCAGCCCCATCGAATATTAAAAAGGCTGCTAACTCCCACTTTAACTAACTGTTCCCACCCATAGGTGGACAGATCTGGAGTTGAGCTAGTCGTCATGCAATTTGTCAATTAATGAGAGAAAGATACGTGGATCAGGACAATGATACCGCTGAGTCACTGACCTGTGAACTGCTCTGAAACTTCTCATAAACCCCAGTTGGTGTGGAAATCAACTCGAAACTCAGCAGCTAAAACTTAAGGTGTATTCAATTTCACGGCTCTGTTGTAACCCCGATCAGATTCAAATTTTCATTGCGTTAATTAATTTGTTTAACAACAAGCTCGACTAAGACAGGTGCTGATAAGGGTTGTCTCTGCACCAATCGGTTGCCAAAGAAAAAACAGGTCAAAATCCATGTTGACTGTGGAATCGGCTGCGTGTTGGTGATATCTCTAAACCTCGAGCGTGGAATGAAGATTTGTCTCACTGGCTAAGATAATCGGAACTTGACTTATCATAAAGCTGTGCTCCAATTTTAGGTGGGTAACGAAGTCACAGATTTGAGCTCCACGCGAAACACGATGGGTGACTGCGACCTTGTCCCTTTCCGATTTCAATGTATGCTGGCCCTCTTTTGTAAAATAAAGGGAACCCTATGCTCACGCCGGCTGCCAACAACAGATGTGTAGCCCGATGCAACCTAAAACCAAAGAACTCGAGCTAGTGTTTCTCGGCGCTCTTAAGTGAACCGGTGTTATCTCAAGCTTTCGGCATGTCAACTGCGGGTGTCACTTTGGAAATTGATAACCCATTTATCAAATTGATGCATGATTTTAAGACTAGCGGTGGCTGCCACGATCTGGGGGTACCTACCATACACTTGCTCACTTTTAAAGAGATTTCCCGTCGCGTAGCTTGACTTTAATTCCATGCACATCAGTTTCGACAAGTTTTGAAAGGAATTCTCTGCAGACTTTTCCATCCAGGGATAGGACTTTGCCAATTCATAAGTTCCAAAAGCACCATCTTTATTAATGTCTTGAGGCGATTGTGCCAATTCTAACGCAGTCTTTAAGTCTTCAGAAGTGCAGTCAGAGATGGGCCAGCCGTGATCTTGGGTTGAGAAAGGCCAGGAACCGTAAGAAGGATGACGATGTTAGAGATTCTGTGTCTTTTCTATATACATATGTGCCTTTTTAAGCAACGGACCAAAATCATCAAGGAGATTAGTTGACATAAGAGCATGGGTATCAAATGCTTTGTGGGACGCCTTTCAGGCTGTAGGCTTCTCTCAAAATCAAAACTCTGAAGTTCATGAGCTGTGTTGATTACACATACTGATCACCTCGGCAAAATGCAAAGTCGCTGACAATAGCCTCTGCTTCATTAAACTGTTTAAATCTCTCATTTTCCCTTTGAAGTTTCTTATCATCTCGATCATCTTCAATCACTTTGTGAATAGTATCGAGCTCAATCTATTGTTCTTTAAGCCTAGATCCGATAGCTGCTGTATGAACAATATCGTGAGGAGAATGCCCACCCTCTCTAGCAAGATGTAAGCTACCATCTTCACCATGATCAAAAAAATGCACCCATGGTCATCAGCTCTTTAACTCTATTTGGGCCTTCTGTGCATGCCACCTTTACAGTCTCTTCATCACATAAGTATGCACTAGCAATAATAATATCCTGAATGTGTTTCTGCACAGGGTACCTGAACTCTTTTCATAGAATTAGACTTTGGGGGAGCACCAGTAGGACGATTGATGAGAAAAGATTCCAAGCTGAGTTCCCTTTAATTTTGATTTTCTGCAGGCTGGTGAATACTGACTGCTGGTTTTGCAAAAATGTCTTCCTGTTGCGTCTGTGGACACCCTTGCCAAAATGGGGGGTAACAAGCCTATGATGAGTAGTATTTTTGATGATCACTCACATATCAGAGCAGCCCCAGATCAGACAATAGTGAACCTTATGCCAAGGATGAGCCTCATGACCTCAGATTTGATGACCGAGGTGACCATTTCTATTCCATGCAGAGTCGTGCAGTGCCTAGAGTTTCTACAACAACAGTGTTTCCAGTGATTATTGATGATCCAGATGGTAGGTACAGGTATATGGCCAATAGGTATATGGTGTGCATTGGTTATGATTTCTTTGCTCTTTTGCTCATCTTAGTAGCTTGACTTCGTATCTAGTGGTCATGATCTGACAGTGTGTATATATATATATGGACATGGTTGTTTAATGATTATCTAAATGGTCTAATTACTTAGAATTAGAAGCTCTTTTTTATACTCATTAGTTTTACCCTCTTAGTAGTATGGACGTGATCATTCCCACCATTTATGGCTTGCTAGCTTTGGCACCACCTTTCACTTTCTCCATCCATCCGTTCTCTCCCATCTTTGGTTTTCACCAACTTACACCTTAACATGTGATATAGAGGACCTCCCCACTTTTGCCTCTGTGTTGGATAGCATCCCTATTAGTTTGTGTCTCGGCTTTGAGTTGGCAACATAACTTATCGAAGCCGTGATCCTTCTGGGCCAGGAGAACCCGCTGGTGTTGGTTCCTGAGCTTAGGTGAGTTGGATTTGATGCCTTGACCTCTCTAGTTGGTTGCCCCAATGTTTGGTCCTGATTGTGGATAATCCCCCTAGTTGCTTGAGTTGTGTTGGCTAAACCTGAAGCAAACTGTACTACCATCATTACATGCATATGGAAACTACTATCTTAACTTTTGTGCAAGCCCATGGAAACAAATTAAAATCGTGCTTCTCAGCACAATGAAAGAGGGCTATGGAAATTGAAATGTAAAGTACCCTGGATAAAAACTGCAATTAGTTGTGCTTATAAGCACACAAGAAATCCAAAAGGTCACAAGGCCTAAAAAGCAGTGGCTAAATATATTCTAAATCCAAAGACTGCTGGCCATGATTAAATGTAATGATTAATACCTCACGGAGCCTATGGGTTGGGATGTGAGATGGAGTAAGGGACAACTAATTCTAAGTGTCCCCTAGAACCTCAAGTTACGGTTAGCTGTGCACCTAGTTACGGTGGTTGTAGCAAAGATCCTCACGGAGCTGGATTCAATTTGGATGTGAGCTGTAGACATTTGCCAAGGTTGAATAAGCACCTCTCTAAACAACTCATTCCATTTGTGAGACACTACCATTCCTTGTGTGTTTATTATCCAACATATGCTTAAGTGTGTATTCCTTTTCCGAAGTATCACAGTGTTGAGTCAGTCAAGTCATCCCCTTATCATAGCCTTGCATTCTTCACCCTCACTCTTTGCTAGCAAAATGTTCACGTCTATAAAATGAGTATATTCTTGAGGTTCTGTTTTGAGTAAATGATTATTTGAACTTATATTTGATGTAATTATTGTTTAACCGCTAGTGAAATGATGCTTCCTACTTTAAGTCTTGCTATTAGAATGATTAAAAGAGCATACCTTATCTATTTGCACTTGCAGCATCGGGCATTTTTAGCCTGGGTCATATTTTGATCAGTCTTGACCTGGCCAAACCTAGTTTGACTAGGTCAACCATAGGATCTGAGATGAGTTGGACCAGTGACGTGCGAGGTTGATGATTTATGGTCCTTTGATGCCCATTTTATGGTTCCATGCAGCAGACACAGGTTTCACTTGATAGTTTGATGGATTCTTATAGTTATTATTATTTACAAACCATTATTTTTATTGGTCCGGGCATGGTTGAGACTACAGATTGATTATCCAGGTAGCCACAGGGTGTATGAGTATTCATCTCTATTGCATTTGGACCTTCTGAGTCCACTGGTACACTCATATTTCAGTTACAGGCAATCTCGGACAAAATTTCACTTAGATTGTCACTTTACTACAGATTTGCCATTATAAAATGGCCTAGCAGCACAGTTGGATTTTTATTTGGTTCTCCTAGGGCGCTACAGAGGGAGTATGGTATCTAACCACTTGTTGTTACCATATAGCCATACCCCCAGACATGTTGGTACATTCAGATTTGTGCCCGGGGCACCAGGCAAAGAGCTACAAGCATTTTATTTATTTACAGGTGATTTTCTGAGGATAAAAAATGGAATAAAATGGTCATTGAGGAAATCGATTTGGGAAAATGAGGCAAGAAATTGGCATGAGGTTTGTTCAAAGGTCATTCATGATGCATCCCACACCTTCCAGCACAACTTCCATCATTCAGTGGGGTCCACACACACTCCGGGGCATTATTTTGATGATGTATTATGCTATTGAGGGGGCCACGATTTGGTCACTTGGTCACTTTATAGTGTTATTGAGTCATATCTTTTATCATTGTGCCATGGGGTGATGCTAGTGAAGGACATTAATACCTCCTAGCCCCACCATGTGCTCCTTACACTTGTCTAAGTCATCTTTTATCTGGTGCGACCCCCCTAGGGCCACTTTAGTGAGTGCGCACCCCCTCCTTAGTAAGTTGATCCATGTGTTATTGCTCCGGCTCATCATAGCCGTTGATTGTATTATTTTTATCTTTTGATCTCCACCACTCATTCATAAAGTGGTTAGGGTTTTGGTCTCTCTCATTCCTATTTAAGGAAGAGACCCCCTCATTGTAAAGGCACTTTTGGGCTCTTGGATTTCCCACATAATAAAGAATATCTTTTGCAAATATCTTGGATGCTTTGACTGAATGCTCTTGCGAATGATTACACATCTTTTCTCTGAGTTATCATTGTGGATCTAGTTTTTCCAGACGTTTTCTTTGTAGGTGGCCGTGTGGTAGAAGAGGAGGGCGAATTGAAGAGGGCGCTATTGTGGGGAAACCCCATATCTCTCTCTCTCTTTGACTTGTGTCTCAGGGAGTATCTCTATTGTATCTTTTGGTCATTTTGATGCTTCTTGTTTTGTCTTTGATAACGTATAGTTGCTTTCATGCTTGATCGATTCTTACTGCAGATCGTTTTTGGCAGGGAAGGGCACACTGCTCACTTTGGAGGGATAGTGATTTCACTTGGGAAGGTTGGATCTCACTCTTGATTGCCTCATTTTGGAAAGATCATCAATTTGCAAAGCGACCGCAAGCATATCCAAGTACGTTTCTAAGTATTTTTGTTATTTTGGGATCCAATCCAATCGTCACCATTAAATTCACTGTTAAAACCCTCACTTAAAATTTATAAAAATTCTCTAGCTCAAACAACTTCAAATCGTGGTGAACGATTTCTGGGTTTTCATCTTAATGCCAAGCATGAAGTGGGTTTCCTAGGGCATCATGCTCTATTGACTCCTTCTGGCCCAAATCTCAAGGGACTTGTTATCACATACATAGTAGCCGGGCTACCATACATTATTTTTCTGATGCCGGTACACTGTTCAGCCAGTTCCCCTACATTTGAGATGCTGAGATGAGCATCCATATTCGATCACTATCAGATTGTGGACAGCAGTTATATTCCCCATGCCATGACTGAGTCTCGGGACACTCAGAGAGATGACCGATATAGCCATTATACCATTGGTACAGAGCAGTCAGTAGTGCCCAGAGTTGCAGCAGCAGTTTCAGAGGACAGATGATGGTACATGTTGATGAGCTTTCAGGTATATGTCTCAGCAGGTATATCATGGTGTTATGGTTAGATTGCTTTTATACTTATTCTTATAGCATGTCTTAGCACTCAGTGTCATGATCTGGCGATCATATAGATATTTGGACCTGGTTGATCTATATATATATTATATTGTCCCTACTCAGACTTAGAAGTTCACTATTCATACTCATTGGTGTGTACCCTCCTTAGGGAGAATAGAGGTGATCATTCTACCATACCTTGGCTTGCTAGTGTTGGCTCCATCATTTCATTGTCTTCATCCATCCATGGCCTACCTTTTAGATTATCACCCTGACTTACTACTTGACTAGTGGCATGGAGGACTTTTCCCCACTGTAGCCTCTGTATTGGATGAGCTTCCCTGTTTATTGTGTCTCGGCTCTGAGTTGGTGACAAAACTTACCTATGGTGAGTTGGAGTTCCTTGGAATTCCCCCTAGTCACTAAAGTTGTGTTGGCTAAACCTGAAACTTTTAGTGCTGCCATGAATACAAAATCTGGAAAAAATGAAATGCTATATCTTGTATGAAAACCCCATTCATGCAATGTGTTTCTAAACACACATGAATGAAAGGCATGCCAAATGAAAATGGCCATGAAAATAAAATGTTATATCTTGTGGAAAATAAATACCTAGGTAAACAAGCTGTCCATGACACACCTAGAAGTGCTCAGGTAAACAAGTGCCTTAAAAACACACCTGCAGCAGAAAGCCTAAAGAAAAAATGTAAATCTATGCAATGTGTTTGTAAACACACATAGATCAAGGCTATGGAAACTTCAGGCCCAAAAAGCAATGGAACTTAAATGCTATATCTAAACAATTGCTGGCCTTAGTTGTATTATGGATTGTGCGCATCTGTGAAGGTGAATAAACCCTCTTTAAACAACTCATCCATTTGTGAGACACCGCCATTCCCTGTGTTATTGCTCATTCAGTATATACTATAGTGTATTCCCTTTCCCTTGCCAAAGTGTCACAAAGTCAAGACAGTTAAGTCATCCCTTAGCCTAGCCAAGTTAATTTAGCCTTCACCCTTCACTAGCAAATTGATCACAACTATGAAGTGAGTATGATCCTGAAAGTCTAGTCTGAGTAATAATAATAATTAACGACACTATATATTTGGATTTAGATCGCCAGTCATGATTACTCTGTGTTATAATTGCTATTTGAATAAATTGTAAAGCATGTATTAACTTTGATACTTTTCAGCAGCCTTGGATGATGGACTGAGTTATATTTGGTCTTAGTTGGACCTAGTTTGACCATGGAGGACCATGGGACATGAGATGTTAGACCTTATGATGATATGGATAGATGATATATGGTCTATGTACACATACAGGATGATTCTATGCAGCAGCTACAGGGTTATGATGATGATTCTGGGGTTACAGCAGTGTTTGTATATGTACAGCGCATTATTATTGGCCTTGTTCCGGTATATTGGATATTTATTTTGATCATGCAGAGACTCATATGGTGTATGAGTACACATCTTGGATAGATTTGGACCTTCTGAGTCCAATGGGACAGTTTGTTTTCAGTTCCGGGCACTTACAGTGATGATTGAGCCTCAGTAGGCTGTCCCAGTGCAGTTTTGGTCTGTTGGAGGCCCTGTCGGAGCAGAGATGACTTTTATCCGGTTGACCTAGGGCGCTGATGATGGAGGGGGTGGTCCAGCCACTTGTTTTTACCATATTACCCCCCTTCCGGACACATTGGTGCCCTCACCTTGACAGCGCCAGCACTCCAGGAGGCTGTTTGGGGCAGTTTCACGCTTCCCGAGGCATTTCAGGATTGGTAGAAATGGCTATTGAGGAAATCGATTTGGGCTACTGAGGCAAAGTTATGGCATGGGATGATCAGTGATGATAGATCGGGGTCTTCCACACCTTCTCCAGCAGTTTCAGCTTCATCGGGGCCTGCATCCATCACTTATGGCACTTTCTGTGGATTTTCTGAGGTCTTTTGAGGACCACGACTTCACTATGGAGGCACGATTTGGTACATTCATGATTATTTATTGGTTATTGTGCTATGGGGATTGACCAAGGAGGGATAAAATTACCCCTTGGACCCACCATAAGCCTCTTATGATATTTCATCATCATGATTTGGTGGGATTCCCCTCTTCTAGGGCGATTTTGTCCACTTATGTTATATTTTATGTGTGATCCATGTATTATGTTGTTGAGCTCATCTCAACCATTGATTAGACATTTGTATCTTTTAATCTTAGCCACTCATTCAAAAAGTGGTTAGGGTTTTGGTGCCTCTCCTTCCTATTTAAAGGAGAGAGCCTCTCATTGTAAGGGGTCTTTGGCTCTTGGATTATTGGTATAGAAAAATATTCTTGTGGAAATTCTTGTGGTCTCCTTTGCATCCGGTGTTCTTAGATGGTGATTGGAAAGTCTATTGCAATCTAGCATTTGGAAATTATGGTAAGATCTATCTTTTCTTTGGAAATCATTGTTTGTCTACAGGAGGGCGACTTCAACAAGGGCGATTTTGCAAGGCTTCTTCAAATCGACTTTCTTGGCATTCGCTTGTATCAGGGGGTTATCATTAGCTTCATTGTGATCTATGCTATCTTCCTGTTATTTCTTTTGTGGCATTAGTCTTATCTCTTGATGCATCAAATCTGATATTGTTGACGTTTGTTGTGCAGGAGAGAGGGCGCATTGGCTTCTTGGACCAAATCGACTTGCATAGAAACTACCTCAAAGCTTCTCAAATTGATCGGGTTTGCATAGATCATCATCATCAAGGCATCTACAAGGTTACCCAGGTAAGATCCACAGGTTTGTTTCTCTTTCCTTTATCCAATCCATTGACATAGCTCATAAATTGTTGAAACCCTAAATATCTTAAAACCCCCATTTTACATTTTCTCAGATCTACTTAGATCTAGTGGGTTGTTGGGCATAATATTGAAAACCCACCTATATAGCATCCACGGCATCCCGGATCTATAGTTTGGTGAGGATTGGCTTCCATTTGACCCCCTTCCCAAGCCAACTTAGCTTCTCCCAACCAAAGCGCACTTCCTAATTGGAGCAAGTTGACCTAGATCTGGTACATGGGTGTTTGAGATTCCACTTGATCTATCATCTACACATCAAATAACATACACCCAGATTGTTACTTTTCTGAAATTCACCTTGTGGGCCCTACTCCACATTTTAAGGGATTTAATCCCCTTTTTGGACCACTAGGTGTACTCAAACTCATATCTACTAAGATCTAACCATTGGATTGCCATGAAACTATAGATCCATATCCCTACTTGACTAACCTACCCGGATCTAAAGTTTGGATGCCATCCGACTTGTCTTGACCCACTTAACCCTACTTTTAAGCCTCCTTGGGCAAAGTCGCACCACCTTGGAGAAGTGAGTTGACTCACTTCCAGGAACTGGGTACTTGAGATTTTTGGAGATTTGGAACCGGAACAATTCAAAACCTAGGTCTAGACTATCACTTTGTCAAATCTTGCCTTGGGGATAGCATTCCTTGTTTTAAGGGATTGTGGTCCACTTGGGTCACACCTAGATCTAGACACATTCATTCATCAAGACCTCTATTGCCCACTTGTCCCAAGTACTAGGAGTCCTAAACCACAAGTCAACCCTACTTTGACTCCACTTCCCAATTCCCAAGGCACTGGTTCTTCTCCAAGACAACCCAACTTTCCTAGATTGTTGGATTGACTTGTGGTTTGACTTTTGCATGGTGAACTGTACCCTTAAAGCTATCATGAATCATGGTCAAGCTTGTCTCACGTACTAGTTAGCCCCAATATAACCCTTAAAACTTCCCTGCATTGGACACGGTTTCCAAGGCAGTAGATCTTCCAACATTGAACTAGTACACTCATCCTAGATCTCACTTCAAACATTATAAGTCACTCTCACATCAACTATGAACCAAAGCTATACCTATTGAACCCCCACTTGGCTTGTGACTTCATCTTTAGGTCTAGGATAAACCATACACCTAACTTCACTTGGAAATACCCTGATTTGGTGTCTTGGTTTTGATCTCTCCTGTCGGGAGTAGATCGGGTCTCCCCCTTTGTTGTCTGGGCTAGATAACATAAAGCGAAGGTTGCCTCGACTGGCGTGACAACCATATATTGGAGGTCGAGGTGATCGTGGTTGCACCTTTTGAGTTGCCCTTCCCTATTGCCATCCATGACTGGATCCATCCATAGGGGTAACTACAGTTTAGGTGATAACAGGACTGTTCTCTATCTAATGCGCCCTCTCTGAGTTTGCCCCTTTTTTCGCTGTTTGACTGCTCTTTTTCGCTTGCAAGCTTTGATATTGTTAGACCTACAGTCAAGCAGTGTTAGGAAGTCATTATCCACTCAGATCTACCTTTTAGGACCATTTTCCCTAAATTAAGTACACGTTTCCCAAGGCGGTTGATTTTGATCATTTGCCCTAACACCTATATCCTGGATTTGCACTTAATCATGAGCTATTGTAATTGAACTAATTAACTTTTATATTTCATCTTTCCTTAAGCCTCTACAATAGCTCAATTCCTTAAATCTAGGGTTCTACACCCTTCACTTCATTTTCATTGTTTGATTGGCTTGTTTGAGTGTTTGGGTTAGATCTCTTTTTCCAAGAGTAGATCAGGGTCTCCCCCTTTGTTATCCGTGGCTTGGATAGCAAGAAGTGAAGAGTGCCTCGATTGGCGTGACAACCAATCTATCTAGGGAATCGAGGCCCTCTTAGGTGTCACCGGTTAGTTGTCTTCCTCTACCATCCTGGATAGGACCTTTCAAGTAGACAACTACACTCTGTGTGATAGCAGGTCTCTTCTTTGAATAGAAATGAGAGAGACCAAAACCCTAACCACTTTTTGAATGAGTGGTGGAGATCAAAAGATATAACAATATTAATCAACGGCTAAGATGAGCCGAAAATACAATATATGGATCAACTCACAAATAGAGGGGGGCGCACTCACTAAGACGCCCTAGGGGGACGCACCACATGACAAGTGACTAAAACACATGATAGAAGCACATGGTGGGGCTAGGAGGTAATCACATCCTTCACTAGCATGGCCCCATGGCACAATAATAAATAATATGACTATATAACATCATAAAGTGACCAAAAGACCAAATCGTGGCCACCTCAGAAATATAATAAAATATCCAAATAATAGCCCGAAGTGTGTGTGCACCCCACTGAATGGTGCAAGCTGTGCCGGAAGGTGTGGCATGCATCACAAAAATCCTCTGAACAAACCTCATGCCAATTCCTTGCCTCAATTTCCCAAATCGATTTCCTTAGTGACCATTTCTTCCATTTTTTTATCCCCGGAATATCACCTGTAAAATAATAAAATGCTCGTATCTCTCTTCCTGGTGCTCCAGACACAAATTTGACTGCACCAAAATGTCTGGGAGCATGGTAATATGGTAATAACAAGTGGCTGGACGCCATACTCCCTCTGTAGCGCCCTAGGAGAACCAAATAGATCTCAAAATGTGCTGACAGGCCGTTTTATAATGGCAATTATGCAATAAAGTGATAATCTGACTGTAATCTCATCTGAAAGTGCTTGAAACTGATATCTGAGTGTGCCAGTGGACTCAGAAGGCCCAAATGTAGTAGAGATGAGTACTCATACACCATGTGACCACCTCGATAATCATCTGTAAGCTCAACCATGCTCGGACAAATGAAAATAATGGTCTGTAAATAATAATAATAATAATAAAAATCCATCAAACCATCATATGAAAACTATGTCTAATGTATGGAACCATCAAGTGGGCAACATAGGACCATAAATAATCAATCTTGGACATCATTGGTCCAACTCATCCCGGATCCTGCGGTCGACTTGGTCAAGTTGGGTTGACCTGGTCAAAATAATGACCCAGGCTCAAACTAGCTGATGCTGCAAGTGCAAATAGATAAGATATGCTCCTTTAATTATTTCAATAGCAAGACTAAAGTATAAAGTAGCATTTCACTGGCGATTAAACAATTAATACATCAAATACAAGTCCAAAATCAAAACAATCAATTACTCAGTAAAAGACCCTCAAGTGTATACTCATTTCATGGACGTGACCATTTTGCTAGGAATGGGTGAAGATGAAAAATGCAAGGCTACGACAAGGGAATGACTTTACAATCTTCAACACTGTGACACTTTGGATAAAGGGGAAAAAGGGAGAATCACTCAAGCATATGTTGGATAGAAAACACACAAGGAATGGCGGTGCCTCACAAATGGAATGAGTTGATTTGAGAGGTGTCTTTTCAACTGTAGCAAATGTCTACAACTCACATCCAAGCTTGAACTAGCTCCGTGAGGATCTTTTCTAGAACCACCGTGACTAGGGGCACAGCTAACCGTAACTTGAGGTTCTAGGGGACACTTAGAATTAGTTGTCCCTTACTCCATCTCACATCCCAACCCGTAGGCTCCGTGAGGAATTAATCATTACATTTTAATTATGGACAACAGTCTTTAGATTTAACATACATTTAACCACTGCTTTTTAGGCCTTATGACCCCTTTGGATTTTGCATGTGCCTAAAAGCACAACTAATTGTAGCTTTCATCCAGGGTGCTTTACCTTTCATTTCATAGCCCTCTTTCATTGTGTTGAAAAACACAGTTTTAATTTATAACCATGGGCTTGCATCTAAGATATAATAATGAGTCACATATGCATGTAACGATGGTAGTACATTTTGCTTCAAGTCTAATTGTCACAACTCAGGAAACCATGGGGATCATCCACAATCAGGACCAAACATCGGGGGCAACTGACCGGAGAGGTCAAGGCTTCAAATCCAACTCACCTAAGCTCAGGAACCAACACCAACAGGTTCTCCTGGCCCAAAAGGATCAAGGCTTCGGCAAGTTTTGTTGCACAACTCAGAGCCGAGACACAAAATAACAGGGAATCTATCCAACATAGAGGAAAAAGTGGGGAGGTCCTCCATATCACAGGATGAGGTGTAAGTCAAGGTAAAACCAAGTACGAAAGAGGACGAGTGGATGGGGAAAGTGATAAGTGATGCCATAACTAGCAAGCCATGAATGGTGGGAATGACCACGTTGATACTACTTAAGAGGGTAAAGCCAACGAGTATAAACAAGAAATTCTTATTCCGAGTAATTAGACCACTTTAATTTTAGACAGTCAACCAATAACCATATCCATATATATATATATCGCCAGATCATGACCACTAAATACCTAGTCAAGCTACTAAGATAAGCAAAAGAGCAAAGTAAACACATCCAATGCACAATCATATACTTGTTGGATCATACACTTGTATCCACCATCTGGACCATCAACCGTCATTGGAACACTGCTGCTGTACAACTCTGGGCACTATCACACTGCTTTGTATGGAGAAATGGTCACCTTAGTCATCAAATCTGAGGTCATGAGGCTTAGTCATGGCACAAGGCTTGTCATGTCTGCTTTGGGGCTATTAGAAACATGAGTGATCATCAAAAATACTGCTCATCATAGGCTGATCTCATCGAAAATGTGTAAAGGCTTGGCTAAAAAATATCCAGGAAACTGGTCTGCAATCATGGTAACCCGACTACTTGGGTCACCTCTTTAGTTGCCTAGCACCTCTACCATCCTGGATAGGATCACCTTTAGGGGCAACTAAAAGTTGTGTGATAACAAGGCTGCTACCAGCCCATGGAGTAAGCATTTGTTGTCTTCAACTTGCTTGTTTATGCTTTATCATTAGAAATCTAGGAGTAGCAGATAGTAGTTAGTTATACTTTGCTCTCGTAATTTCTTTTCATGAATCATACTAGATTTGATCTCGTTTGTGCAAGGTTTTGTAGTTGTCTACCAGCCCATGGAGCAAGCATTTGTAGTCTTCAACTTGCTTGTTTATGCTTTATCATTATAAATCTAGGAGTAGTAGACAGTAGTCAGTTATACTTTGCTCTCGTAATTTCTTTTCATGAATCATACTAGATTTGATCTCGTTTGTGCAAGGTTTTGTAGTTGGGCAGGTCACCTATCTGAGGGAAGGAGTTGAGCTCAGTTGCATCCTCTTCTACCTTCGGAACCTTTTTGGATCTAATGTTTTGTTTCTCGTAGGCACCTCTTTATCTTCATACGGTTCAATCTTGGGCTTGAGTTTTCTCTTCCATCTCTCAAACTCAAACTTCTCTCTCTTTTCTCGGTTACTTTGTTTCTTTCATGCTTAATAAGTAGATCTATTCTAAAAGTCTCATCATATATCTCTTTTATTCTGCATGTATTAGCTAGATCTAGAAGCATTTAGATTCTTATCACAAGCTTAGATCTAGCTTTCAATAGTACTTGCTCTCATAATTTTTCCAATTTTTTTTCAAGTACTAAGTAGTTAGGATTTTTATGTTTTTATTTGATTAGTTCATCATATTTCTAATAAAGTAGCTTGCTGTTTTTTCTATTTTGATGAACAGGTAAGCGAAGGATCTTGAGCGAATCTGAGGGTTTTGAACCATTAAATAGGATCCATTTCAATTCCTTGCATTTTCTCAGTTTTTTCAAGCTTCTATAGTCTCTTGAATCTCGTTTTCATGGATCAAGAGCGCTCTCTGTTGGAGAGTTAAAATTTGTAATAAATTAATAAAGAGCAAGTGGGATTTAAGGCTCCCACACCCCCTTCCCCCATTTGGGGGAAGCCTGTATTTGTCCCTTTTACTTTTCTACTTTAGATTAGTTTTTCTTGTTAGATTAGTGCTTTCAATTTTTTGCAACTAGATCTAGATTTTCTTTCAAGTTTTACTTTACTTTATTTTGGGAAGAAACTGAATACTAACCCCTACGCATTCCCGAGTTACGGTTGTGGACAAGGGCTTGCCCGAGTACCAATCGGAAAGAGATTCGTAGGTAGCAATTAGAAAACTGTCATTTTCACAATTTTGTTTATTTCATGCAATCTTTACAAGTTATTCTTCTTTTAATAAACGAATCCGACTTGTTGCCACGAAGTATGCTCTCGCCACCACATAAAGGCTTTGCCGATTAGTGGTGGATGATCAGAAAGTTGACATATAGTCGTCAGTAATTAGTGTAACACATTTTATTTTTGTACAACAACTTGAATAAACCTTTTTTGCTCTCTTCCATCCACAAGTGGAACTGTAGCACTCAATAAATTCTCACACTTTAACTAAGAAAATTGTCTTAATAAAATTCACTCCCCATAACCGACGAAAATTCAGCGTCACGATATCAGACTTGTGTGGGGCAATTCTTTAGAAGAAGCAGGAACCACTGGAACGTGACCTCGGGGCCCCGTTAGGCTACACCCTTGTTGGTGTAGTGTTGAACATCCCCACGAGACTCCATCCAGCCCACACGTCTTCGTGAGGAGGCACTCTTGTTTGAATCCGGACACACTCCTTGTACCTCACGGTATATTTGGAGTTCCATCCCCCCCTAATCAATTTCATCCTAAAAATCTAAAATTGACCAAGATTACATTTGCACAACAGTTTTCTTTACAACAGCAAGCACTATTTTATTTCGACTCCACAACACTGGTCTTTTCATTGTATTTGCTATATTTTAAGTTCTCTATCTTATGTCGTGAATGTATTCATTTTTATGCTGTTGATTTAATTTAAGTTGCAATATCTTGTGTCGATTATTAGTCCTCATTATAAAAACTCCTAAAAAACACTCATACCCATCTGTAACAAATTAACACAATCCAAAAGCCTTAGAAACTCTTTGGTAGGGTCCACCCCCCTTGGCTTCGTTAGGAGTTTGCCTAAACAGAGGAGTCGGGATCAAGTGACATCACCTGACTCGAGACTTGCCCCCAAGGATGCACCTAGCAGCTTTGAAAGATTTCTGCTGCGTTTCCCCCCAGGTGTGCTTTTTGGTGGCAACACATGGTATAATGGTGTATAGTATATACATGAGTAGATTTTGCATATTTTGTATCTAATGGTTTGTAATCTTTAAAATATATTTTTTATTAAAATTTTAATATTTGATCTGTTTTTTAGTAAACCAAGTCTAAAATTCAAACCAGTTCGAGTCTGAGTTGACCCTCGATCTATTTCGAGTCCAAGTCCAAGTTTTAAAGCATTGCAGTAAACTGCAACAAAGTTGCTCCTTTCCCCATTTTATAGTGATAAAACAAATAACTAATGAAATTACAAAAAACTATACATGTGCTGGAAAATTTATATATCCTGTGGAATATATCGGAAATGTCGCGATACATTGAATATATCTGAAATGTCACGATTTTTTAATTCCGATATATCGTAAGGGGGAAAGACTCGGCGATATATCCGATATTTTCGATATATCGCCGATATGTGCAACACTGGTTAGGACATGCAATCTTTGGATACCGAAAAGCCGAGGTAATTTGTTTATAAAATGCAGATTGGCAAAATAACTTACTAGTAGATTGCTAAACGTTCCGAGTGTCAAATATGCATCTCTGGTAAGAAATTCATTGATGAAACTGCTATTGTGAGAAATGCCTTCAGTCTAGCATCAAACATTGGGCAAACAGTTCTTATTCCAAACTCAAATCTGCATCATGGTTCAGTGTCATCTTTACTCAGCTTATTGCTTTGTTCTTTCAAATGTTTAGCCAAGTATGTGACTTGTAGAATGCTTTCTGAATTTGTCAGATAAAAAGGATTAGATTGTTTGAGTTTAAAACTGGATGCTTATGGTATCATTTAAATTTTGTATGCAGCGGTTCCTATCAAAATGCCTGCAGCTCTTTCACTGGACCCTTTTGTGTTTCAATCTTATAAGTCAACCACATGTTTCCTGACTTCATGGTTGGTCTTATTGTATACTGTAAGTCTCTTGATTATCAGCTTTCTTCATTTACTTTCCCTGGTAAAGTTTGTTGTAACTTGTGGTTTCCATTTCAGCCTTTCAAATTTACTTGGTGGGGCATCTTTGGTGCATTGATATGGGTCACAAATGGTGTATTAGCAATCGTAGCAGTTCGATGGGCTGGAATTGGTGTTTCTCAATCTTTATGGAGCGGCCTTAGCTGTAAGATTGAATGATTGATATGGATGCGTGTTCACATACACATTAAACTTGTTTTATTTTTAGAGACCTGTATTGAAATCTGAAATTTGATGGCGATTTTTAATTAAGAAGCTTAACAAATCAAGCCATTTTGACATGTTCAAGTCCATTTCCTAGTACAATCAGCTATAACCTATTTCTCTTTGGTGAAGTATGCCATTTTTCTGATCTACATTGCTTGACTCATAGCGATTGAGGAAACATGTTATAGATATACACTTCTAAAATACACTGGCTTCTGTAACATTAGCAGCATCACAACTTTCTTGGTTCACCATTTCTAGATTCTGATGCATTCTCCCCACCAAAAACTGAAAATCTTGCAGAACTGAAGTCTTGTAGAGAAGCTGGTTTAGGTTGCAGTTTAGAAACTAGGCACTGATACAAAGCTGATACAAGCAAAAAAGATGAAAGGATAAGAATCTCCTAAATGCAGTAAAGAGAAAGCAGAACTCAATGAAGAGTAAAATACATGGATTCTAATAGAGAAAAAACCAAGGTTGTACATTTTTTTTGTAATAAGCATCTTATAATGCACTACTGCAGAAAAAATATATTATGCCATAGAAATCAACGAGCTAAGGTGTGGTTACACAGACTCTTCTCATAACATAGGCGAGGAGTGCCAGCATATCTCCCTTAAGGGTTGCTTGGACAATTTTTGAAAGATGGTGGCCTTATGAACTTAAGGTTCTCATGTCCTAGAGTAAAGTCGTCATCTCTCTCTCTCTCTCTCTCTCTCTCTCTCTGCATTTTTCCCTGCCTCCCTCTTAGGTCACATTCATATTATTTGAACTTGCTGAGCAGAACATTTCTCTTTCTTTGAAAGCCAACCTTAAAACATGTAATTTGTGCACAACTTAAGACTATGACTTTGACAAAAAACCAGACAAGCACAAGTTTGCAAAACGACTCTTGTGACTGATCCAATAGGTAATTGTTCAATGCTTAATTTGTATTCAGGATCATTTTTCTGTTGTATCTTCAACTTTTAGTGACTAATTCTGTACCTTATTGTTTTGCAGTGTTCATAGCCTACATTTGGGGAGCCTATGTCTTCAAGGAATCCTTGAAAAGTCATGGTTTATCAATCTTGGCTTTATTAGTTATGGCATTAGGAATGATAGGAGTTGGATTTGCAGTTTCCGAGAAAATGGTTTTTCAGTATTTTTTTGATATTTGGCTCAAGCTAAATCCACACTCTACTAAAATTAAGGATTGCCCACAGCTTAGCTACACAGATGTCCAAGATTCTTCAGAACCTTTGATAACATATGAGACCACAAACACCTGTAGAGTTGAGGAGGAATATGCCCATCAAAAGCATGAAAGGGAAAACAAACTTGTAAAAGGTGTGCTTTGTGCAATTCTTGTGGGAGCTCTGAACGGAAGCTTCATGGTCCCTCTCAAATATGCGCATAAGGTAATTTGTTGTTTTGTATCTGAGAGTATGCTATACCTGCAACATTACCATAAATTCCAAAATTTGTCAAAGGTCAATCACTGTTATATTTAGCAGTAAAGTGCAAGCAAGTTTACTAAGATATATCAAGATTATATATGAGTATGCTATACCTGTAACTTTTTTAATGCTATCCTTTGTTTGTTGAAGTTCGGTCACTGCTGAGTTTCTGTCACCAAGTCACGTCCACGATCAGCGTCAAGTTTGATGCTGAGTAGCCTACATGTGACTGTGAGAGTGATCTGACTTCATTTGCATGTGCTACTATTTATCTGTCAAACTCATTGACTTTTCAGTTTACTTTCCTTTCCCAGATTACCTTTTCTCTCCTTTGTATCTCCACTCTCTTCTATAAAGATCCACACTAATATGTTTGTCATTTCTTCTCATTGTCATCTAGGTTCCATAATATTTACAGAAGCCTCATTCCATCTTCAGTTTACTTTCCTTTCTCAGATTTCCTTTTCTTCTACTTTCTCTTTCATAAAGACCCAAATAACATGTTTGTCATTTCTTCTCATTGCCATGTAGGTTCCATAATACTTCCAGTAGTCACATTCCTTTTGAAAACCAATTAGTAAGGACCTTTACAACCCACTAGACGCCTTGCAAATGTTTGCTTTATCAGCTAGTCTAAGAGCAAACCAAAACTCATTTTGTTTTTCTGGAAGTCATTATAGCACAAAATCATTACCAGAATGTATTATTATCTTATATCAAGTTAGCTGACTCATTTGTAGCTACATCTCTGTCACAGGACATCGGAAGTTATTCTCAAATAGCTACAATCATTCCAAGTCCAACAGCCAAGATGATTTAAAATGTAGCTAAGAGAACCAGGAACTACAATATAGCCATGGACTATTAAAAACTTCCTAATCTCTTGTTGGATAAAACACCTTACTAATCAATAGAGAAAATTAAAATTATATGCTTGATATAATATGGAATGTCTGCCAACAATTGCTCTGTTGTTGTTGAGGCTGTTACCTCCCAAACCTACACTTCAAATGTCATAAAGTCCCATAACCAAGTGCAGCCCTAGGGGAACTTAGGAAGATTGTCGAATGTCACCTCAACAATGCTTCCTCTCACTTCAGGCTGATTCTTCTCCAGCATAAGGGGGAAACCCTAAGAAAGATAGTTTAAGACATTCTTAGTAGTAAATGGGTGAAAAATGGATCAGTGTCAATCTAGTCGGGCAACGGAGTCAATATCAAATAAAGATGTTTTGAATAGCATGGATGGAGGTGTAATCAGGCTGTTATTAACACACTTTAAAATCAACCCCATGAACTTCTTGAATATGCAGAACTTAAAGAGAGGGCCCTTCCAAAGGTGTAACTCTTTTTATAGTAACAAATCAACAGTAATAACGTGCAACCATGACCAATAAAAAGATAGCAGCAGCCTCTCAGATTACAGAAATGATAGTAACAGACCAAGTATTGAACAATGATAAACAACTAGTCACAAGGAGGATTTCACATCAACCTTATCCTTCTTCTTGGAGCAGAATCACCCGTCTTCAAAAGATCATTACAACAGATTTACAAAGGTAACTTTAGAAGTCAAATTCAGCCATGAAAAGATAAAAGAAGATGATCAACGTCACATAGAAAATACCCTTAAACTTCCTTGCTCTACCTAGATATTCAGCTAAGCGCTTGGAACTTCTTTACACTTCTTTCACCTCTCTTTGGCCCTGTTGTCACATCCATAGTAGGCGGGCTACCATGATTGCAGATCAGTTTCCAGTATATTTTTGAGCCAGACCTTTTGCACATTCTGATGAGATTAATTGATGATGAGTAGTGTTACCAACTATTTTGTACCATAGTTGGACTTCTTGTGAGCCGCCCGTTTCATGAACATGTCAAGTGTTCATCATCAGTGTTCAGAAGTTCTGAAGACTTTTTCAGGGCCAATTTTGGCCCCTTTTGTAATAATTGCATGTCCAGACCCCCATGGGGGAATTGTAATAAGTTGGTCTAAGCATGGTCATTTTGTAAAAGACTTGGCCTATCTTAGGTTTGGCTATCAGGGGGATATACTCTAAAGTGTTTTTTCCTTGGGAGTTATGCGTTGCGCTTCAGTGGCGTATAATTCCTGAGTTTTTTACTCACACCTCCAAAGCTAGAGTATTTACCATGGTGGTCGAACCTAGGGAGGTTATTAAAGTCTGTGTGTCTATGTATTTTTCACATGCTAGCCATAAAAAATAAGTCGTATGAACATGCACTAGGTCCCCTAGGAGTTTGAGTCGATTCCGATAATTTTTTATTTTATTTTATTTATTTATTTTTTTTTCCGTAAAATTAAACCATTTTTTAATGGTTCAAATGGAAAATTTCAAAGTGTAATAAAAGCATGGTCTGGAGGTGGAATTTGGCTTGGGGATGCTCGTTTTCACGCTCAGAGCATCTTCTTTAACATAGGACCAACTTTTCCTAGGTTTCGGGCGATTAAATTGTCATTTGTGGCATTTTTTTCTTAAAGACGTGACGAAATGGCATTTAAATGCTAAATGTGCTACAAATCGCAGAGAATGACGAAGGTTAGAAAATCCAAAAATATGTTTAAAAAGTATGGGAAAAGGTGGCTAATTAGTCTCAATTGAAAGGCGGCTCATTAAAATGGATAAATGCACATGTTATAAAGTCAAAGTATTAAAGTAATGGGTGATATGTTTAGGAGATGCGCCTTCCTTCACGTGGTGGGTGACTTGCTCATTCGTGGCTCTTACTCGTTTGATTGGGAGTTATTTACAATGTGAAGAGGGGCGCCTCTCTTGTGAGGTGGCTGCCACCTCATATCACACCAACCAAAGTAATGGTTAACACATGGTTCAACGAGTTCTTTCTCCATAAATCAAGGATGTGCTCCCCTCTTCTCTTGTAAACTCTATACAAGCAAGGCACTTGCTCCTCATTCCAGGTGGATGCAAGGAACCTCTGCTTGTTTGTACTGTAATGTTTATTGCATTCGTGCAATCATCGGAATAAATTTGAAGGCATTGGAGGTGTTGCCGCCTAATACACACCTGGGGGGAACGTGGCATAAAACCTTCAAGCTGCTTGGTGTGTCCTTGGGGGCAAGTCAGAGTCAAGTGCTGTCACCTGATTACTAGACTCCTCCGTCTAGGCTACTCCTAGTGAATCCAAGGGGGGTGGTTCCTATTGAAAATAAATCTAAGGACTTTAACTATAAAACAAGTGAAAAGGTTTATTCTAGGAGTTAAATGATTATAAATATTACAACTAAGCACAATTTGCAATTTTAAATTTAATTAACACAACACATGATATAGATGAACTCACGACATTTTATGATTGTAAAAATAATTGTCAAGTATCAAGACCAGTGCTGAGAATATAATTGTAAATGCTTGTTGTGTTGTGCCGTGAAAGTATTGCAGAGGCTTGTTGTAAATTTTAATTTATTAATGAGTATTATGGGAATGGGTTTATTTTTGGTTTGGCCCAACTTAGACTTACTTCCTTGGAATGGGCGTTGTGATTGTTCTACCAAGTGTCCAACCAGGTGAAGATGAACCTTCTTACGACAGCCTGCTGACTTTGTAGTAAACCTCACGCGACCTCCTAAAACTTAGAAATGAGACTTAGTAGGATTTCCCTATTAAACTAGTCACTCTACACATTTTTTTGATTGAGCCAACTGTTCAGACTCAGCTGCAGCGGTCAAGAGCATACTTCAGGTTTCAAGCCTTGATCGATTTTATTTAATATTGTGAGGTGAGTTATTTCGACTAAACTAAAGCCCAAGAATCTCTTTTCCACAAACCAAAGAATGGTGTTGTACTTCGGGAAAGCAAGGGCACAATTTTATTAGGTTCGTTGGAACAAGGACACAATTTTATTAGGTTCGTTGGAACAATTGTAGATGCATGCAACAAAAATGAGATAAATGAATGAAATATGAATGAGTCCTTCAAGGACATTTGTGTGCTTCGTGATGTTATTTAATTACTACTAACTTGAATGAACTAATCTAACATAAAATTTTTTAAGAAAAAATAAAAAAAGTAAAATAAGTGAAAAAATGTGAATCCCCCCAGGGGGGATGGGGGTAGGCGCTGGAATATCCTGCTGAGCTCTCTTTATTTTTTTGTTACATTAAAGGAAAAGAAGAACTACTGCTCGTCCTTTATCATTAGGTACCAAAACAGTTTACAATAATTGTGGAAAGATAAGGGGGGGTAGCACAAGCTACTCGGATGGCCACAAAAGCTTCCAAATCCAATTTTTTTATTTCTTTAATGTCAAAACCTGCTAAACATGCAAAAAAAACCAGTGAACAACATTAGTTTCAAAAGAGCCAAAAAACACTTTAAAAGTGTGTTTGACCTAACTACAAAGTTTGCAAAAAATTTCTAGCTAAAAAGATACAAAAGGAATGTAAAAATAACTAAAGAAAGTGAGCTAAAAATTTACTTTCCTTAGGATCTTTGCTTTCTTTTGGACAAGTCAAGCCAACCGAGGCACCTAATTGCCAAATATTAAATAAGCTTTGAAGAGTAAGGCTAAAACAAACAAATTGTTGAACAAGCAAAATTTATAACTTGTACTGGGAAAAGCATAAACTACTTAGATCTAGAACTTTGAAATATAATCTTGCAGGCTTGATCTAGATTCGTAATGTGATTTAAAATACACAAACTACTTATGATGAATGCTTTTCATAAATTGTAGATCTTTGAATACTTCAAATTAGAAAGTAACGGGAACCAAAATAGCTTTTAAATATGAGGAGAAGGGGAGAGAGAAGCTCTTTCAAGCGAGACTATAAGACCTGGAGATGAATTCCTGGATTGCCGAGGGACTAGCTATGAAAAGAAAGCAGTTAGAAATAAGAAAAGAGCAACAAACAAGTTCTCTTTTCTGTCAACAAAAAGGGTACCTGCAGCTCACATCAATGTTAAATTTTCTTAATTTACTTCAATATGATCTAGGATCTTAACTGAGAGAACAACATGTACAGCATATCTACAGCATATCAATCATGGAGACAATAATGCAAGCACACAAGAGACACAAAGATTTACTTGGGGAAAACCATAAAGGTGAAAAACCCCAATAACTTCCTCAGAGATAGATAGAGCAATGATACAACCAACCAAGAGAGATAGCCATAACCTAGCAGCAGATCCTCCTCCTCCATAAGTGCGCCACTCCTCCTTGAGTGCATGTGTGAGAAGTGAGTGAGCAAATAGAGTGCCTCCCGCACTCTATTTATACTTGACTTGACTTGCCTTTTTACCTAACTCATGTAGGCTCGAACTTAACCACATAACATAATGCTGAGTGGGCCGACCCCCAATAGGGTGGTCTAATAACCCTTTAACCCACATGGCCGACCCCCAATAGGGTGGTCTAATAACCCTTTGACCCACATGACTTATACAGGGCCGACCCCAAATAAGGTGGTCTAATAACCCATCAAGTATAAGTTACGACACTTATAATATAAATGACGACACTTCCTTATAGAGGAATAATACCATCTCTATAGGAATACAATATACATATATGTGAAATACATTCCGAAGTTACATATACATCAACAATCAACTCATACACAAAGCATTAGATGTGGAAGCCAAATATGTAAGAAATCGATACCAAAATACTCATAAACAAATGAAATTGTTATCACACAACTTGCAGTTGCCCCTAAAGGTTATCCTATCCAGGACGGTAGAGGTGTTGGACAACTAAAGAGGTGACCCAAGAGATGCCACGGTTCCCAATGCAATTGGGTGTCACGTTAATCGAGGCACTCTTCACTTTAGATCAATCCTAAGCAAGACCAAGGGGGAGACCCTAGCTTAGCCAATGAAGGCTAGCGAACCCAATCAAGAACTCCTAGGGAAATGTGATGATGATAAAGGGGTAGATCAAGATAGGATTATATCTAGATCTAGAATGGATAAGTGGACCCAATGAGTTAGGGCTTGGTTGAAGAGGCTTAAGGAAGGACAAATGTTCAACCAAAGATGAATAAGGGTCACTTATGGGTTTAAACAAGTAGATCTAGATGGATCTAATGCCAAAATAATAGATCCAAGTGGGCCCCACCCTTAAAATATGGAAAATGGTCCAAATGGGGCCCACAAGGACAAAATCAAGATGAATTGGCACTAGAGGGTATGGTATGGTATGGATCTATGGATTTGAGAAGAAAAGAGCAATACCCACAAATGGGATCTAGCAAAAAACCACCTACCCAACAAGTGCGACCTCTCTTGGAGAGGCCCAGTGCCTTAGATCGGGGGGCAAATGGAGTCGGATGTCCACCAAACTTTAGATCGGGAATGTTAAGATGATTATTAAGGTGGGTTTTAATAATTAATCCCAATTGATTGCTAGATCTCCATAGATCTGAAAAATAAAAATGAAAGGGTTTTGACTTTTAGGGTTTGAGACGATCAATGGATGAAAATGCATGAAACAATCTAATAACCTTGTAGATCTTACCTCTAGAGCTTGAGAATACTTTGCAAAGTGATAACCTTCCCTTGTGTGTATATTCAAGAGTGAGATCCAAGCCACCCAACTGAAATCGCTATCCCTCCAAGCTCACACGTCCGCCCTCCTCCTGCAAGAAAATATCTGTATGAGAATCTTTTCGGCATGAAAATGACTATAAGGATGAAAAGATGAAAGAGAAAGCATCAATTGTCACTAAGATACAATAATGATACTCCCTTAAACAAAAAAGTAGATCAAAGGTAAGATATGGGGTTTCCCCACAATAGTGTCCCCTTGAAACGTCCTCCTCTTCAACCCACACGGCCTCCTGCAGAGCAAGCGTTTGGATAGATAGATCCACAATGATACACAGAGAAAAAGTTGTATATTCAAGTTGCAAAGATACCCATCAAGACAAAAGAAGCAGACACACAAAAATAGTAATTTTATTCCAAGTTTCCAGAGCTCCAAAGATGCCTTTACAATTGGGGGGTCTCTTCCTTAAATAGGATGAGGGAGACCAAAACCCTAAACCACTTTTGAAATGAGTGGTTGAGATCAAAAGATAAAATAATACAATCAACGGCTAAGATGAGCCGGTACAATATAACATGGATCACTCACATGAGGGGGGTGCGCACTAGTCTAAAGATGCCCTAGGGGGGTGCGCACGACATAAAAGTGACAATAATACAAGTGTGCCATAAAAGATGACAAGGACAAGTGACTAGGAGCACATGGTGTGGCTAGGAGGCATTACTTTCCTTCACTAGCATCACCCCATGGCACAATAATATAACATATGACTCAATGACATGTCCAAGTGTACAAATGATCAAATCCCGACCCCCTCAACCTGAGAGAAGAATGCATCGAAACACCTCCTGATGACTGTGTGGATCCCACTCTGCAAACTGATCTGGAAGGTGTGGGATACACCATAGATGACCTCGGAGAATACCTAATGCCAAAACCTTGCCTCAATTGCCCAAATCGAATTCCTAAATGACCTTTTTATTCCATTTTTATTCCACCTGAAAAAACCGCCAAATTGCCCACAGCCCACTGTCTGGTGCTTGGGCACAAAATCTGACTGTACCATCATGTCCAGAAAGGGGGTAATATGGTAATAACAAGTGGCTGGACCACCCCCTTCCTCTGTAGCACCCTAGGCAACGACTTGCCTCCAATGCACCAACTGGACATGCCACATCAGCATGGCCAAACTGGTCAACAGGTGAAAAACTGCTCAAATCATGTCTGGGAGAGCCTGAAACTGAAAGATAAGTGTCTCATTGGATCCAAAAGACCCAAATCCACTAGAGATGAGTACTCATACACCTCATGGTAACCTGTAAGATCATCTGTAGCATCTACCATACTCGGACAAGTAAAGATATGATGATCTGGAAATAATAATAATCAATAAAAACTGCATCAATCATCATCTGAAACCTGTGTCCATCATATGGCATCATCAAAAGGTATATAAAGGACCATAGATCAACATCATACAATATAGTGGTCCATCTCATCACGGATCCCAAGGTTGACCTTGGTCAAACTAGGTTTGACCGATCAAACTGATCAAAATAAGACCCAGGCTAAAGAAGCTTGTTGCTGCAAGTGCTAATGGTTAAGATATGCTCTCTAAATCATTTTCACAGCAAGACTTTAAAACATTAAGCATTATTTCACTGGCAGTTAATATATAATAGTAGGTTAATTAATAATTTACTTTCAAAGAGAACCTCAAGAATATACTCCTTTGTAGACATGATCAATTTGCTAGCAAAGGGTGAAGGCTAAGGATGCAAGGCTAGGCCAAATGGGGATTGACTTGATGGACTTGACACTGTGATACTTTGGATAAGGGAAATGGTGTTACACACATAAGCATGTGTTGAACAAAGAATACACAAGGAATGGCGGTGTCTCACAAATGGGTAAGTTGTTTAGAGTAGTGCTTATTCAACCTTGACAAAATGTCTACTACTAGAACCGCTGTGAACTAGGTGCCCGGCTAACCGTAACTTGAGGTTCTAGGGGACACTTAGAATTAGTTGTCCCTTGCTCCATCTCATATCATAACCCGCAGGATCAATGAGGAAAGTTTCATATAAGGTCAGCAGTCTTTAGATTTGGTATATACTTAACCACTGCTTTATTTGGACCTTTTCATTTCATTTCATATCATTTACTTGGCCAACAATCTTTAGATTTAGCATACATTTATCCATTGCTTTTTAGGCCTCTAGGACCCCTCTGGGATTTTACATGTGCTTAAAATCACAACTAATCGCAGCTTTCATCCAGGGTGCATTTACATTTCATTTCACAACCCTTTTCAGTGGGATTTACAAAAGATATATATCAATAATTTCCAAAGGTAGTACAATTTGCTTCAAGTTTTAGTCAACACAACTCAAGCAACTATGGGGACTTCCACAATCAAGATCAAACACCGGGGCAACCGACTAGAGAGATCAAGGTATAAAATCCAACTCACCAAAGGTAAGTTTTGTTGCCAACTCACAGCCGAGACACAAATTAAACATGGATGCTGTCCAACATAGAGGCGAAAGTGGGGAGGTCCTCCATATCACAAGTCAAGGTGTAAGTCAGGGTAAAGATCAATAATGAGGAAAGATAAATGGATGGATGGAGAGAAGTGAAAATGGTGCCTAAGCTAGCAAGTCAAAAAGACAATAGTGATCATGTCCACATTCCTAAGAAGGTAAAAACCAACAATTATAAAACAAGAGTTTCCAAATGGCAGTAATACAATCATGCATATAATCCATAATAACCAATTTCATTTTAACATATATATACTGCTAGGTCATAATTACTATATGCCAAGTCAAGCTGTCAAAATGACCTAAACAACAAGATAATACTACCAATGCACATCATATATATACTGGGTCATATATCTGTATTTGTAATCTGGGCCAACTATACCCACTGAGAACACTGCTGCTGTAACTCTGAACACTTCCTTGTACCTGTATGGAATAAAAGGTCATCTCGGTCATCAAATCTGAGGTCTAAGGCTCAGCCTTGGCATAAGGTCTACTGCATGTCTGATATAAGACTGCTCTAATGTGTGAGTGATAAAAACCAATACTGCTCATCATAGCTGATCTCATGGAATATGTGCAAAGGCAAAGCTCATAAAAGTGCAGATATCTGCTTTGCAAACATGGTATCCCAACTACTATGTATGTGATAACATAAATATTTCAAGAAAATAGATCTCTTAACATATGAAACAACAAGAATAGAAAGTAAACAAACTTGACTAATCTAGCTTACCAAACAAATATTTGTCCTTACAGTAAACCGAGATCGAAAGCAGGAAGCAAATGAGCAGCTCACCACAAGTCACCTTCGTTCAACACAATGATCATGCATCCACACACAAAGCAACACAAGGATTCAACCTCCAGAGTCTCTTTATTCTCAAATAATCTCAATGAAGTACAACAATGGCAGAGCTCAGCTTTTCAACACCAACTAGTACAACAATGGCAGAGCTCAGCCTTTCAACACCAACAAGTCCAACAATGGTAGAGATCAGCCTTTCAACACCAACTAGTGAAAAGAGAAGGCAAGCACTCGCTTAAATAATGAAATACATGCAAGAGGGCATCATTCCCAACAGAGGGCGCATCCATAAAGTGGGAGTTCAACGTTTAGTTGGTTGCATTGATTTAGGAATCAATTGGTGGCCAAACCAAGGGGGATGCGCCACCTTGAATGAGGTAGGCGCTCCCTACCTCGTAGATATCACTCCAACCAAGGTTTGCCAAGCCATGGTGACGCCCACGTGAGAGATGGGCGCATCCCTTTGCTTTAATTATTACACTTTTAACTTTTAAATCAACCAAATTCTAATCGATTTAATAAAGGGATGTATTCGCTCTTCATAGAAGATCATATGCCAACTCATTTGGCACATGTTTATTGCCTTTTTAAATATATATATATATATATTTTGATATTGGTGCAATTTGTCGAACCACTAGCATTTAAATGCCATTTTGTAGGCACGATAAGAAAAAATGCTCCATGTGATAATTTAATCACCCGAAACATAGGAAGACAAGATCCTAGGGTAAAAAGGGCGCTCTGAGGACATAGCATGCAATCACTGATCGCTGACAGGTCATGCAAAACTCATGCATGCAAAGGTCAATCTCCTCGGAAGCTCCGCATGCATCCCCCCGCTAGACTCATGCCATTGAGTAGAGTGCATCTCACCCTCTACTCCATCCTGATGCCTATGCAGCGAATGTACCTCCATGTAAGGCATCTGAACCATGGAGGACATCTCGAAGTTACCATAATCTAACATTCCCAAGTCCTTGGTTCACCCCATGATATGCTCGACAAGTACTTTGAAAAGATCCCTAATTTCAATGGTAACTGTGCGACCTCCATTGAGGACCACATTGAAAATGTCTGGGCACACATGGTGGCTTAGGGGTCTATTTGCATCCCTGGAAGGTGATGCTCGTAAATGGTTTGACCGTTTGCTTGCATCATCGGTCACAAGATATGATAACTTCACAGAAAAACTTAAGCATGAGTGGTCAGTCAAGTTGGATGGACGTTTTCTTTTGAACCAACTTTTTGAAGTTAAAAGGAAAGAAAATGAATCTGTCCATGAATTCAACATCCGTTTTGACAAGATAGTGGCCAATATCCCTGATGATATTTGGCCTAAAGAACAAGTTATGTTGATTCATTACCTCAATTCATTTGAGGGTTACCTAGGCTACCATCTCAAAGACAAAGACCCTAAAGACTTAAAAGCCGCTCAAGAGAATGCTAGAAGGGATGAAGAAAATGCTGCCTCTATGGTGAAGCAAAATTTCTTTTATTCAATTAGTGCTTCGTCCTCTAGATATGAGCTCAAAGCCAAGAAAGGAAAAGAACCAGTGAAAGATCCCAATGATATGATGGAGAGCATACAAGAAATGATGAAAATTTGACTCCCCTGACTAGGGACTTAGCTAAAAGTAAAGAGTCGAAAAGGTATAGGAATCCTTATGGCCCAAAACCTTATTGGAACCCTTAAAAGAGGCGTAATAATGAGAATGATAGAAGAAACCCTGTGAGCCAAACGTCTCCGTAACCTCCTGGAATCAATTGGTTTGAAGAACAGAAAGAGGAAGACCCTGAATATCCCACTCATAGTGAGGATACTCAAGATTCTCTTAAGAACATTAATTGGGTCGATAACTTGGATTTTGATAGACTTTGGAAGAATTTTGATCAATCATGAAAAAAGAGTCTGAGGAAAGTCCAATTTCTAGTTTTCCTGTTTATGCCAATAAACAACCTGAAAGTAGTGGCCAAGCTCCTATTAGGGTTTATCAAAGAAGAAAGGATGGCCAAAAGCATACCCCTTTCAATGAAAGAAAGAATAGTGAGCTGCCTAGCCCAGTGAGTGAGCCAATTCTTCTCCCGGAGTATGACTTAGACATTAACATTGAGAAGGAATTGGATAAAGTTATGCACAACATCCCACTCATTGAACTTATGAAAATCCCATCTGTTACCAACTTATTTGTACCATAGTTGGATTTTCTGAAGAGCCGCCATTTGACAAACATGATGAATGTTTGTATTCCAGTGTATCGGATGATCTAGCATTTGTGACTAGCCAGTTTAGGCTAGCCAATTTTGTTTTTCAGTCGACATGACCATGGCCCCATGGGGTTTGTAATAAAGTGTGCTAGTAGGATCTGAGTGTCTCGGTTCCCCATGACTTGATTAAGCAAGGTATTCCAAGGAGTTTTTTCCCTTGTCAATTATACTTTGCCTATAGCCGAGCTACAATCGATGAGGTTTTCTCTCGCTTCCTCCAAAGCTAGAATGCCCGATTTTGAAAATTTTCGCCATGGGGGGTTATTAGAGTCCAACTGATGTATATAAGCTCACTAGACACTACTAGAATAAGTGTCGGTCATGTCCTAGGTCCCTAGAACCCTCAAAAAAAATTTTGAAATTTTTTTACCGAGTCCTCCGGTTTTGGGTTTTTAATTATTTTTTAAATTTAATAAATTTCTCTATAGTTTAAATAGAGAAATATCAATTTGTAATATGTCAGGGGTCTGAATTCAGTGATTGATGGCTTGTTTCATAAGCCAAAAAATCACACATGACCCGTGGACCAGCTAAACCCAGCTTTCGGATGTCAATTCAGCCTCATAATTAATATTTTCTCTGAAAAGCCATTTACAGAGAAATTATTAATTAAAATATTAAAAATGAATATTTTGGAGATTTCCAAAATATCTCCAAAATAGTCAGAAAAGAATAAAATAAAATTATAAAAGGCTAAATGATATGGCATGGAGCACTTATGAAGATTCCAATCATCTCAGATCAACTTCAGTTGAGTATCCAGTCACTGCAGGACAAACTCCAAAGAGAAATTCGCCCTCCTTCATATCAATCACAAATTAGTGATGTCACTTGGTGAATGGTTTGTTGGGGTGCATTAAAGACAAGTGAATGCTCACTCCTTAGTTTGCGAAGTGACAAAGCATTGGCTCCTTCTAGAGCTCGAGTTATAACCTTAATTAACTTCTTGTGATCTCCTTGAAAGCTCACGCTTATCTCTTGAGAGGGCTCACGTCAATCTAAATGGGAGTTCGAGTTTGCCACATGGAAATAGGTGTGTGGTATGGTGGAGTTTCCAATAGGTAGATGGGGGGTGCCTTGCCTAGGTGGAGGCCACCTCCCCATCCACATAGATTGTAGCTCGAGTTGTTGTGTGAGTTAAATCCCAAAGCGTGGCTTAAACTGGATTTGATTGAGATTTAGACTTAGAGTTCAAATTTGTGATTGTTCCATTGGTTCTCCTCAATGCCAATTCGATCTAGGGTTTAGGTGTGTCTAGTGTGCTATAAAGAGTGGCCATTTTGGCTCTCTTCTCATGGAGTTTTTGGCATAGAAACTCTGTTGGATTTTGTAAGCTTCTTGTTGTTAATAAAATTATTGAGACTTTGGAGGTCATTTGATGGGCTTTTGGCATTGTCTTCATCCTACATGAAGTAATATCTCTTTCACCCTACCCTTGTATTGCAAATTTGATTATTGTGCTTATTGAAGACTAACAATCTAGTACTTAGGCTCTTATCTATTTGCATTGAGTGTTTGTGTCTTCAGAGATTGCATCTATTAGGAGCTCTTGGCATCTAATACCTTCACCATTCAAGTGTTCCATTGGCTTTAACATTTTGTTTGCAGGGTTGCAAGCTACTCCAGATCTTTCGTGCCTCCTCCAACAAATCATTCTAAAAACTCAATCATTGGTTATTGGTTACTTGATCTACCCATCTCCAAATAGTGGAAATCCAAAGTTCTACTAATCTCCAGGTACTTTGGAAGTGTAAAAGGTTCGAAAAAGTTGAAGTGAAGAGATCCAAGCTAAAGTAGCAAGAATTTCAATAAAACACAAGGAGGATCCAATATATAAATCTACCATTCACTATCCTTTGTAATGGCTATTAAGAGCTAAATTCAATTTTTTGAAGTTTTATTTTCATTTCAAAGTCCTTTCAAGGGTCTCCAACCCAAGGCAATTGTAATCAAGCTAATAAAAGTTCAAGTGGAGGAGTCCTCCACTTTTGGGTTTTCTTTCCCATTTGGGGAAGAGTGTTGTGGTTGGTTAGCTTAGATCTTTCATTTTCTGCTTTAAAGTAGTCAAAATTTTCATTTTCGTACTCTCTTCCAAGTTTTGACTTGAGGTAGTATAAATCCCAAGGGAAGGACCACATAACTTTGTGGTTACTCCTCTTTCCCTGTTAGCCTCCTTGGTCGAAATTTCAGCTAGCTAGAAAGTTCTCAAGGACTAGCGGTTCTAGTGGTCAACCTTGTTCGGAGGAAGACCCCACCTTAGAGTAAATTTGTTTGGTAGAACACTAAGTCATTTTTAATTTTCATTTTGCAAGTAGCATGCTAATCGTCTTTTATATCTTTTGAGATATCACATGGTTTACCTTCACAACTGCTTCTACCTGCAATAAAATAAACAAAACCTCTTGAACTTGGCCAAATCCAAGTCAAGAGCACTCTTTGTCGGAGAGCATTTTTAGACTTGCATTTTCCCTTTGCATTAGGCATATTAGATTAGAAAAGTCTCTTGAACTTTGGTCTTAAGACTAAGTCAAGAGCACTCTCTATTGGAGAGTTGAACAGTGCTCTTAATTAATAAAATACTTCAACTCACATTCCCTCTTTAATTAATTTATTTTTGGTTGATCATCCAACACCCGTATGCTCTACCAACTTGAAAAGGTTGGGCTAGTACTCAGAAAGGTGAAGGATTTGCTAAGCTTACAAGTGATAACCTAATTAAAACTTTACCCCAAATCCAAACCGACGTCAAATACTGAGGTTGCTTGCTAAAACAGGTGGTGCCAGGAATCCACTGTCAGACTCGAGGGCGGTTTAAACATTGGACACCTATCCTTTGAATCTGGGTGCTCCCGACCTATCATCTAAGAGGTCGCCAGTATTTTTCCTGGTTAGGTTTACTCTTTTGATATCCTTGTTCTTAGCCTAATAATCAAGACCATTAAAATATTTAATTTATCAAGATAATTTGCATAATGATCTCATGAACAACACTTTTTCAAGACCCACACATTCAGCATCACAATCTTTACTTTTCTTTGACTTCATAAGGCATTGGTTATTTAAAAGTTTATATCTTGATCAGGACCATTTGTCCTTGTGTTTATTTTCATATTGTGAATGCTTTATCCGATTATAAGTCTTGAAACATACTGTTATCTTTGATATCTTATTTAGCAACGTGGATTGCTTCTTATCTTGTTATCTCATTTTTAATCTGGTCTCATCACAAGCAAACTCCTAAACAACACCCATCCGCATCATTTCACACTTAAAACCTTAAAACACAAGAGCCTTAGCGAAACTCTTTGTAGGGACTACCCCCCTTGGCTTCGTTAGAAGTTAGCCTAAACGGAGGAGCTGGGATTCAAGTGACAGTACCTGGCTCATTGCTTGCCCCCAAGGCCACACCTCTCCCCACTTCCAGTGAGGGAGACAGCTTTCGAAAGATTTCCGCTGCTGGTGTGCAATCTGGCGGACAACACCATCCATTAAAGAACAAGTGGTAGAATTTTTCGAGAGTATCCTTGAACCTACCACTAGTCATGATGGGGATCAACTTCTTCCAAACTCGACACTTAGTGCTAATGTTGAAGAAGAAGAGGATCCCCCCATCAATATCTAGACAACACTGTATGAAAGGAAGAATGGTAGTCATCAACCCTTTTATCTTACACTTCACATAGGTGACACCCTTCTTCATAACTGTATGTTGGATTCTGGAGCTTCCATGAATGTCATGCCTTTGCAAGTCATGGAAGCCATGGGGTTAAAAATAACTACACCTTATGGGAATGTGTGTGGAATTGACTCAAGACTAGTTCAAGTCTTTGGATTAATTAAAAACTTGAGAAATGACTTGTTTTCATGCCCCCTGATATATCCATGCTAATGGACATAGTAGTCATAGATTTACCCCCCAGTCTACGGAATGCTTTTATGTAGAAAGTGGTCTGCTAGACTAGGGGGACATCTTCAAATGGACTTATCATACGCTACTATTCCTAACTCTGATGGGTCTTTAGTTAGGATATATCGGGAGCCATTTTACGATGGTCACCTTGAAAGTTATGAGGATAGTGTAATGAACACATATGGTGAGGGAGAATTATTGCCTGAGGGCATTTTTATGGTCATGGGTAGCCATAGTGAGGATCATAGTACAGGAAGAGAAGAGATTTGGAGATCTTTTGGAGATGATAGTTCTTTTGAGGAAGAGAGGGATAGAGCTATTTTTCCTAGAGAGATTAATATTGAATTGCATTGTGAAGAAGTGTCGGAAGAAATTAGAGCTTTAAACCAACTTAGTGATGTGGACCCACAGATTAATCGACACGAGCCCATCACTCAAACAAACAACTCTGAGAATGATTTAGATCAAATAAGAAGGGGTGAGTGTATACCTAGGACGGTTAATGAATGGATTGCCTTGGTTGATCATAATATGGAAAGAGAAAGACAAGGGCTTGATCACATTATTCCTTGGGCAAACAACATTGAAGGAACACATCCTTCCCCTAGTCTGGGAAGTGATGAAGAACCTAATGAATATAATTTCTCTAATATTCCCGATCATTTATCTCATATGTCCTTGGAAGATGGTGTTTTCAGGCAAGTGAATGACAACTCTATGAGTTGGCAAGAACATGCCTTGATACATGATGCTCCTGAAGGGGATTTCTCATTGAACAACTTAGCTATTTTTCAAGAAGAACCTCATGCCAACGTTGCAACCAATGAAGATGAGTTGTCTTTACGTTATCCGTTACTTAGGGACATCCCTAGTTTTTTTCTTCCCCGTGAGTTACCTATTAGTGAAGAGAGTACGCACTCTATTGATCCATCTTACATTCCTACTCCACCAACATCTTTGAACACAGGAGCTCAGAATGCTTCTAGCGCAATTTCGAGTCATTCGTCACTTCCCACCAACCACCTAGCAATTTTAGAAGGCATGGTTGTTCCCATCCCAACTGGAGAAGGTAGTAGTAAGAGTATTGAAAACCAAAACGTACCACCTCCATTGGAAGATAAGCAAGATGAGGTTGTCATTAGAGATTTTTGGACTGTGGGAGAAACTCCCAAGTATATCATTCACCCACAAAGTGAAGAACCAAGAGATGAACATCCAAGGAGAAGAGTGATTCAGGAAGTCCTTATTGGTAGGGTAGCCATTCCTTTAGAAGGTGGACCTCCCAGGTTTGATGCGGTTCCTCCTAATAGGAACTCGAGGATAGTCACACCCCAACCTCAATGCAATTTTGATATCCATCCCATTCCAATTCGTAATGTTGAAGCCATCCCTGAGTCTATGAATCGCCGTAGATTTTCATGTGGTGATAGGGTCATTGTGCCTAATGATTTATTTTACATATGATCCAGGGGATATGGCAATATTTGGGTTGGATCGCTCACTGTAGAGTGTTGCATTGATGATATGTGTTTCCTCACTACTGGGACTGGGCAACAGATCATGCTACCTATCAATCAAAGAGAGTTAAGGGATTATATCCCTGACTTGACTTGAGCTAGGAATCCTCTTGCCTGTTTAGAGTAGGTACGTTTTCGAATAAGCTCACTTGAGCAGTAGGATTTGAGTGCCTTTTTTTTTTGTTTTTTCTGAGTGTTGAGTATTGCAAGTCTTTTGTCTTTTGAGTGCTTTTCCTTTTTGCTGAGCCTTTTGAGTGAGTTGAGTCTACTCCTTCCTAAGCCTTTCTCATCTCCTGCATTCACATTAATAAAATGAAAATGTTGAAACTTTTATGAGTTAGTACTTTTATTTTATATGCACTTTAATTTCTGCTCTAGATTAGAATTTCATTTATGCAGTTTATTTTATTTTATTTTTATTCCATACATGCGTCACGTGGTAGCTTGCTTTCTGTGTGTGTAAAGATAGGTACAAATAAAGATGGAAGCAAAACAAGTCGAGTGCTGGATTGAAGATTGAGTCAGTGTTGGGAACCAGAGATTTTGAGGTTCTCAAGCACTTGTCCTAGCTGGAGCCAGATGTTATCACATCCATAGTAGCTGGGCTACCATGGTTACAGAGCAGATATCTGCACTTTTCCGAGCTTTTCCTTTGCACATATTTAGTGAGATCAGCTATGATGAGCAGCATTATTTATGATCACTCACACATCAGAGCATCCTTATATCAGACATACAATAGACCTTATGCCAAGGTTGAGCTTTAAGACCTCAAATTTGTTGACCGATATGATCTTTTATTCCATACAGATATAGGGCAGTGTTCAGAGTTTCAGCAGCAGTTTTCTCAGTGGGTTTAGTTGGTCCAGACTACAGATATTGATGTATGACCCAATATATATATGATGTGCATTGGTTATTATCTTGTTGTTTAGGTCATTTTGATAGCTGGACTTGGCATATAGTAATTATGATCTGGCAGTATATATATGTTAAAATGAAATTGATTGTTATGGATTATATGCATGATTGTATTACTGACATTTGGAAACTCTTGTTTTATACTTGTTGGTTTTTACCTTCCTAGGAATGTGGACATGATCACTTTTGTCTTTTTGACCTGCTAGCTTAGGCACCATTTTCACTTGTCTCCATCCATCTATTTATCCTTCCTCATTATTTGATCTTTACCCTGACTTACACCTTGACTTGTGATATGGAGGACCTCCTTGCTTTTGCCTCTGTGTTGGACATGCATCCATGTTTATTTTGTGTCTCGGCTCTGAGTTGGCGACAAAACTTACCTTTGGTGAGTTGGATTTTATACCTTGATCTCTCTAGTCGGTTGCCCTGATGTTTGATCTTGATTATGGAAGTCCCCATAGCTGCTTGAGTTGTGTTGGCTAAAACCTGAAGCAACTTGTACTACCTTTGGAAATTATTGATATATATCTTTTGTGAAGCCCAATGAAAAGGGTTATGAAATGTAATGCAATGACATGTAAAAGCACCCCGGATGAAAGCTGCGATTAGTTGTGCTTTTAAGCACATGCAAAATCCCAGAGGGGTCCCAAAGGCCTAAAAAGCAATGGATAAATGTATTCTAAATCTAAAGATTGCTGGCCATGAAATTATATGAAATGAAGTGAAAGGTCCAAATAAAGCAGTGGTTAAGTATATGCCAAATCTAAAGACTGCTAAACTTATGTGAAATTTTCCTCATTGAGCCCGCGGGTTATGATATGAGATGGAGCAAGGGACAGCTAATTCTAAGTGTCCCCTAGAACCTGAAGTTACGGTTAGTTGAGCACCTAGTTCACGGCGGTTCTAGTAGTAGACATTTTGCCAAGGTTGAATAAACACTTCTCCAAACAACTTTCCCATCTGTGAGACACCGCCATTCCTTGTGTATTCTTTGTCCAACACATGCTTAAGTGTGTAACACCATTTCTCTTATCCAAAGTATCATAGTGCCAAGTTAGTCCAGTCATCCTCTTTCAGCGTAGCCTTGTATCCTTAGCCTTCACCCTCTGCTAGCAATTTGATCATGTTTAGAAATGAGTATATTCTTGAGATTCTTCTTGAAAGTAAATTATTAATTAACCTATTATTATCTATTAACTGCCAGTGAAATAATGCTTAATGCTTTAAAGTCTTGCTATGAAAATGATTTAAAGAGCATGTCTTAACCATTTGCACTTGCAGCAGCATGGCTTCTTTGGTTGGGGTCATATTTTGATCAGTTTGACTGGTCAAACCTAGTTTGACCAAGGTCAACCTTGGGATCCGTGATGAGGTGGACCATTTATATTATATGATGTTGATCTGCGGTCCCTTGTGTTACCACCTAAAGTTGCACTTTAGTTGGACTTCAGTGAGCCGCCAGTGTTGCACAAGTCACTTGTGCTTATCATAGTTCAGAAGTTCCAAATTTGGCCTGTTCAGGGCCCCTTTTTTAATTTTTGTAATGCATGACCATGCCCCATGGGGTTTGTAATAAGTATTCTAGCATGGTGGTCTTTGAGTGACTTGGTTCCCTAGGACTTAACAACCAAAGAAGGTATTCCAAGGAGTTTTTTCCCTTGTCGATTATGCTTTGCCTTTAGCTGAGTATAATCGGTGAGTTTTTCTCCTGTACCTCCAAAGTTGGAATGCCCAAAGTGGAGGTTAGGCCTTAGGGGATTATTAGAGCCCATTTTGTAACATGTATAAACATGCTAGACGCTAGAATTTTATCGTTTGGTCATGTACTAGGATCCCCTGAAGTTTCAGTCAATTCTGAGAAATTTTTTTTTTCGCATTTTAAAGCCATTTTTTAATGGTTTAAATGAAAAAATTCAAAGGGTGATAAAAGTGTGATCCGGAGTCGGAATTTGGCACAGGGATGCTCGTTTTCAAGCTCAGAGCATCCTCTTTACCTTGGTACCCCCGATTTTCCTACATTTCGGGCGACCGAGAACTCCCGTGGAGCAGTTTTTCCTATCAGAGCTACAAAATGGCACTTTAATGCTAACAGAGCATTAAATTGCACCATGGTCAAAAATTGAATTATTAAAGAAATTGAATATAGCACATGCCAAATGACATGGCATTAATTCAATTAAGATACTCGTTTATATTATATGGCTAAAGCATAATGTTTTAGTTGGTTGGAAAGTCAAACTTTTAATATACCAAAATCGTACGGATCAACTCTCACGTGGGCCATCCTTCAACAACATGGCAGCTTTGAGTTAGCATATGATATCAATCATGGTGTGCGTTTAAATCAAAGGTTAAAACATTATGTTACAAGGTATGTCATGGGAAAATATTTATATATCGAGAGTTTCAAAGTAATGATTCGCCATCCCCTTCACGTGGGGCATCATCTCTACGGTAGCTCACACGATTGACATGGCATATTATGTCATAAGGTGGTCGGCTTTTAAAAGGTTGAAGTGTAATGTTACTAAGTCAAAGGATGGCCGAATTAAAGTTTAAGCAATCGGTTCATTTTCATGCTACGATTACTTTCACGTGGGCCAACCTCCATTCCACGACAACCATTTGATTTGGTTGATGGATAAGTTTAAAGTGGGGGCGGCTACCAAAGTGAGGTGGCACAAAGCATATGGTTGGCTGCTAATCAACCAATCAAACCAACCATCCAACGCAGTAGCTTTCGAAAGCTTGGAAACATCCATCAACTTGCTCTCATCTTTCAAGTGAATGCTCCAAAACTCAGCACCTTCCTGTTTTTGTTGTTTTTTGCCATTTGAGTGAGGCTTCTCCATTGGTTGTGACTTTGCTTACGCTACAATTATGGTTGCTTGCTCTGCAATCAAGGAGCTTTGTCTCCTTAGGGTTTTGGCACCCAGGCTACTTGCCCTGTGCTATAAATTGAGAGCATTGGTCCATTATTATTCATCTGAAGGTGGAACCTCTGCTCTGGTATGGTTGTATCATTTTCCGAATTTTTGAGTAATAAAATAAGGCTTTGGAGGCTAGTCCTGAAGTGTTCTGTGGAGGCATGATGTCTTAAGCTTTGCTTATGAGGTAATCTATATTGATTTCATATGTTTTATATATTGTTGAGATAGATCTGTCTTTGGAAGGAAATTAATTTCAGTAAGAACATCAGGTAATGCTTTATAGATTATTTGTTGTTGTTGAATGGTAGAAGGATTAACAAAGATATATAGATTCTTGTTTGAACTTACATCTTCGATTATTCTTTTTATTTGCAGACACAGGTATTTTTAATCTCCTTGTACAAGTATTGTGAGATCTTTTTGTAGGTAACCTACGCTGGAGGAAGTACCAAGCATGTTAGCTTGCTCGTCTTCTAGAATCTTCGAACAAATCTCCATCTCTCCGGTCCTTCAAGGGAACAACTCCATTGCCCAAAATTAATGCTCAAAGCCCCAAGGGTTCATCTTCAAGATCCATCTTTCTAATCTAAATTGGTTACGGTTCTATTTTATTCTAGATCTCAAGTTTTAATATCATAAGAAGTAGATCTAGTTTCCTTAAGCTTGCACCTAATTCAAAAAAATCTAAGTTTTGCTAAGGAAAAGTGCTTATAAAAGAAATATCTAGCATTGTTAGGCTTGTAATTTGGCTTGCGACTTGAAAGAGGGCAGCCAAGGATCCTAGCAAGGCAAGCTTTCTAGCTTGTCTTACTAGTTACTTTTCTGCATCATTTAGATTTAGTTTTTTAATACTTAGTTTGCATTTAGAAGAAGAACAAGTTCTTATTTGTTTTTAGGCATTTCACAAACTTTTTAGTTCGCTGGAATTTCTTGCATGCATGACAGTCCTACATCAGAAAATTAATTTAAAGTTAGTTAAAGACTCAAAAATTTGCCCAAAAAACAAGTTTTTACATACTAGTTGCATTAGCTTTAATTTTGACAGTTTGTAGCATTATTAGAACACTCTTAAAGTGTTTTGATTATGATTTCTAATCAACATTCGTTCGCTGGTCTATTTCATTTTCTTAACAGGTTGGAGCTAAAAAACTCATAAGAAAGACATTCGGAAGCTCCCAGAACCATTTGAAGAAACCCCCTTCAAGCACTTTCGCTTTCAATATCTTATTGTAAACTGTCTTGTTCCCTAATGATAAAGGGCAAGCAGTAGTTCTCCTATTTTGATTGTAAACGTAAGAATAAAAAGAGCATAGCAGGCAATTCAGCGCCTGACCCCAATCCCGCTAGGGGGGATTCGCACCTTTTCATTTTTCGCAACTTTTTCGTTTTAGATTGGTTTCATTTGAGCAGTAGTAATTAAACAACTCACTCAAGCACACAACGTCCTCCGAGGACTCGTTTATCATTTTGTTATATGCTTTTGTGTTTTATTCAACCATTACTCTGTTCTTAAAATCTAATCCTAAAATTAACCCCCCTTGCTCTACCGAAGTACTCCACCATTTGGTGTGAAGAAAAGATATTCTTGGGGTTTAGTGTAGATTAATCATCCACCTCATTTTAATAAAATGAACCACGCCCCAAGCACAAAGTATGCTCTTGGCCACTGTAGCTTAGTTGGAACAGCTGGACCAATCAGAAACAGGTGCAAGGTACTTAGTTTAATGGGACAATCCAATCTCATCTTTCTTGGCAGATTCGGGAGGTTGCATGGGTGTATATCGTAGAGTAAGCAGGCTACTTTAAGAAGGTTTATCCTCGCCTGGTTGGACACTCAGTTAAGACTCTAAAGCACTCAGTCCAAAGAGCTAGATCTGGTTGGGCCAAACCAAGAATCAACCCATTCCTTAATCCACCCATTTAATAACCATAAAAATTACCAACTGAGACACTGCAATACTTTCACCGAGACCACACAAGCAACCCTACACAACAGCAATCGCACGCATTTCACATTCTCGGCACTGGTCATTAATTTTCCATGTTTTAAGTTTCAATCATACATGTCGTGAATGCATATCTATCTTGTGTAGTGTTAATTAATTGATTTAATTTGCAAGTAGTTCTTAGTTGTTATTTTTCCATCTCATTATCTTTTAACTCCTAGAATAGACTTTTACTTTTGTTATAGATTAAAAGCCTTAGTTTAATTTTCATAGGGACCACCCCCCTTGGCTTCTCTAGGAGTAAGCCTAGACAGAGGAGTCGAGTAATCAGGTGACAACACTTGACTCTCACTTGCCCTCAAGGACACACCAAGTGGCTTGAAAGTTTCCTGCTGCATCCCCCAAGTGTGTATTAGGTGACAACACCTTGTATACCTTTTGATGACTCCATATGATGAGCACAGGTTTCAGATGACGATTGATGCAGTTTTTATTGATTATTATTATTTCCAGATCATCATATTTTTATTTGTCCGTGTATGGTGGATGGTACAGATGATCTTACAGGTTACCATGAGGTGTATGAGTACTCATCTCTAGTGGATTTGGGTTTTCTGAACCCACTGAGACACTTACTTTTCAGTTCCAGACACTTCCAGAGATGATATTAGCAGTTTTTCACCTGTTGGCCAGTTTGGCCATGTTGATGTGGCCTGTCCAGCTGATGCATTGGAGGCAAGTCGTTTCCTAGGGCGCTACAGAGGAAGGGTGTGGTCCAGCCACTTGTTATTACCATTTTACCCCCCTTCTAGACATGATGGCAGAGTTAGATTTTGTGCCTGGGCACCAGGCAGTTTGGTGGTTTTTTAGGTGGGTTAAAACTGGAATAAAAAGGTCATTTAGGAATTTGATTTGGGCAATTGAGGCAAAGTTTTGGCATGAGGTCTGCTCTGAGGTCATCTATGGTGTATACCACTCCTTCCAGATCAGTTTGCAGCATTCAGTGGGGTCCACACAGTCATGAGGATGTGTTTTGATGCATTCTTCTCCCAGTTGAGGGGGCCAGGATTTGATCATTTGTACACTTGGACATGTCATTGAATCATATGTTATATTATTGTGCTATGGGGTGATGCTAGTGAAGTAAAGTAATGCCTCCTAGCCCCACCATGCGCTCCTAGTGTCTTGTCCTTGTCATCTTATGTGGCACAACTTGTATCTTAGTCATTTTATGTGGTGCGCACCCCCCTCATGTGAGTAATCCATGTTATATTGTACCAGCTCATCTTAGCCGTTGATTGTATTATTTTATCTTTTGATCTCAACCACTCATTTCAAAAGTGGTTTAGGGTTTTGGTCTCCCTCATCCTATTTAAGGAAGAGACCCCCCTCTGGTAAAGGCATCTAGAGATTTTTGTCTCTTGGCTACCGGAATAGAAGAAATACTTTTTGAGCACATACTTGGATCTTGATTTGGGTGTTTGATTATGATGATTGTAAATGCTTCTTCCATTGCACTGAAGGATATCTTTTTGCTACCTTGTATCGTTTTCCACTAATTCGATTTATAGTTGAAGAGGTCGATTTGGAGGAGTGCGCATTGGTGGGGAGGCTTGCCTCGCAACCTTCTGTCAAATCTTGGTTCAAACAGGGAGTGATTTTGTCTCTGTACCAATAATTTTCTATCTTTTGCCTCTTGCTTGTATCTACCCTCATTTTTGTTGTGCTAATTGAGCTTGTCTCCTTGGTTTTGCAGGAATAGAGGGGCACATGTGTGGACTAGGGCAAAACGCATTAGCAAGGAAAGTACAAAATTCTTCATTTGATCTGTGGGGAAGTAATCCTCATCATAATTGGTATCCATCTCATTATCCAGGTACGCTTGAAAGGTACGTATTTTACTTAGCTTATCCATTATTTTTAAATCTCAAAACCCTAAACGTCAAAACTCTCATTTATTTTTAAGATCTATGGAGATCTAGCAATTATTTGGACTTAATAATTAAAACCCACCTCTACATTAGCCACAACATTCCCGATCTAAAGTTTGGTGGACATCCGGCTCCATTTACCCCTCGATCTAAGGCACTGGGCCTCTCCAAGGGAGGTCGCACTTTTGGGTAGGTGGCCATTTTTGCTAAATCCCAACTTGGGTATTGCTAATTCCTCATTGTTTCATTAGATCCATTCATTTGCAAACCCCCTAGTGCTTTTCTTTATTGATTTTCACCTTGTGTCCCCATTTGGACCAATTTCCATATTTTAAGGGTGGACCCCACTTGGATCTATTATTTTGGCACTAGATCTATTACTTTTACCTCATAAGTGGCCTTTATCTTTTATTGGTTGAATATTTGTCCTTCCTTGAGCCTCTTCAACCAAGCCCTAACCCATTGGGTCCACTTATCCATTCTAGATCTAGATCTAATCTCATCTTGATCTGCTACCTTATCATCATCACATTTCCCTAGAAGGTCTTGATTTGGTTCGCTAGCCTTCATTGGCTAAGCTAGGGTCTCCCCTTGGTCTTGCTTAGGCTTGATCTAAAGTGAAGAATGCCTCTGTTAACGTGACACCCAATTGCATTGGGAATCGTGGCATCTCTTGGGTCACCTCTTTAGTTGTCCAACACCTCTACTGTCCTGGATAGGATAACCTTTAGGGACAACTACAAGTTGTGTGATAACAAGACCTTTTGTAACCAACTAAATGTTTAGGACAAGCAAAATTATTAAGAAGGTATATAATATCGGAATACCACTTTGTCTGACTCAATCTTTGGAAGTTCATCTGACATGGCTGGTGTTGACTCATTATTCTGGCAAATCATTCTGACAACTTTCTCATTGCTTTATGTTATCATGCGGGCAAGCCCCTTGACCCCTGATTAGCTTGGTAGGTTTGATTTCCAATCCATACTCTTGGATTTTTGATACCCATTTACCCCTTATACCAAGGCAATCCTGCTGAGCTAATATATCTTTAACAACCTCATGAGGAACATGACCAACAACTCTAGAATACCCAATGTACATTCTGAAATGTTTCAAAGACTTAACGAGGGCATAAGCTTGCTTCTCCATAATAGTGTACTTACGTTCTGAGTTTTGTAAGGCTCTACTAAAGAACGCTATAGGTTGCTCTTGGCTTTGGTTGTTTTTTTTGGAGTAAAACCCCGACAATAGTATGTTCAGAAGCAAATGAGAAGATTTTGAATTATTTTGAATAATCAGAGCTTATGAACACAAGGGATCTAGATATGGCGTCTTTGATATTTGAGAAAGCTTCTTTTGCTGGTTTGGTCCATTCAAATCTAGCATCTTTTTTAAGTAAGAGTTGTAAAGGCTTCATTAATTCTGCTAAATTTGGAATGAATCTTCTAATGAAGTTAATTTGGCCATTAAAGGACTGGAGAGCTTTGACATTTGTGGGAATGGGAACTGTTATCACACCATAGTAGCAGGGCTACTATTCTTGCTTAGCAGATATCTGCACATTCTAGAGCTTCCATTATTCAGAGCTTGGCTATGATGATTGTATATTTTGAGATCACTCATGATCAAAGCAGTGTATTATTCAGACTTATGTTAGACCTTGTGTCAAGGCCGAGCCTTGAGAGTTCAGATTTGATGACCGATGTGACCCTTTATCCCATACAGTTTCAATTCAGTGCCTAGAGATGTATTGCAGCAATGTTTCAGATGATATATGATGATTATTCTTGTGATGATGTTGTATGACCTATGGATGTTTTATCATTGACTATGGATTATTATCTTGTTGCTTTAGTCTTGTTCATAGCATTGGCTTGGTATATAATTCATGATGTGGCAAAATGTGTAAAACTTAAAATGAACTATAAATGGACATTTAGGTTGTTTGACAAAACTCACTGGTTTACCACCTTACATAGATATGGTCTTTCTTGACACCAGTTGTCTGCTAGCTAGGCTCCACCTTCACTTGACTCCATCCATACATGACTTTCCTTATTTGACTTTAAACCTTGACTTGTCTTACTTGACTTTATGGTACTGAGGACTTCCCCTTTTTCTACCTCTGTGTTTGGACCGCATCCCTGAATGTTTAGTGTCTCGGCTTTGAGTTGGTGACAAAACTTGCCTTTGGTGAGTTGGGTTGTAGGCCTAAATCATTCTGGTTGGTTGTCCCGATGTTTGGCACTAGCTCGAACTCCCCCTAGTCACTTGAGATGTTGTTGGCTAAAACTGAAAGCTCATGTACTACTTATGGAAACTTATATAAATTCGCCCATGGAAACTAAAAAGGGCAAGAGCGATGAACTGCTAAGAATACTCCTTGAAGAGTATAAGAAACATCCAAAAAGCAATGGTTCTTAAATGCTATATCTAAACAATTGCTGACCTTATCTGTATATGTAAACATGCCCTGGATGCAAGCTGCAATTAGTTGTGCTTATCAGCACACCTGAGATCTGAAGGGTTATGTAGGCCAAAAAGGCCATGAAATGAAATTGAATGATCCTAATGAACTTGGATCAACTTGATGTAGACATGATGCGTAAGTTGAATAAGCACTCTCTAAACAACTTACCCATTTGTGAGGCATAGCCATTCCCCGTGTTATTTTGTCCAACACAGAGTTTGTAGTTTCCCCTCTCTCCCAGTCCGAAGTATTCTTTAGTTGAGTTTAGACAAGTCACCCCCTTTGCCCAACCTTGTTCCTAGCTTTCATCCTTCGCTAGCAGTTTGACCATGTCCAACGGGTGAGTTTGTCATTTAAACTATTGTGCAAGTAATTACAAATAACGAAGGAATATGCTAACATGATTAATGCTATTGAATGGATGTTATACTTTAAGTTAAGCTGTGAGTATGATTAGAGGAACATGTCTTAGTCTACTGATATGATTTATCCTTGGTTGTATATGGACCTAGTCAAACCTAGTTTGATTATGGTCATTTCTTGGGATCCGTGATGATGTGGGCCATGAAGGCTTATTGATGATGATGTATGGGCCCGCATACTCCTATTTATGATACTATATGATGGACATATGATTCAGATGGTGATTGATGCAGTTCAGCAGGTTTTATTATTACTTCAGATCATCAGATTATGCACTGTCCATATATGGTGGACCCTACAGTTAGCCCATCAAGGCAACCCATGGTGTATGAGTACACATTCTTAGTAGATTTGGGTCTTCTGGATCCAATGAGACATTTATCTTTCAGTTCTGGGCACTTTTGACAGTGATAGATGCAGTTTTACACTTGTTGACCAGATTTGGGGCTGATTTCCCAGCTTGAGCAGTAGGGGCCATGAGAGGCCAATTCACCTAGGGCATTGTATGAGGAGGGGGTGGTCTAGCCACTTGTTATTACCATTTACCCCCCCTTCTGGGGAGCCTGGTAGGCTCAGTTTGACAGCGCAGGTGCCCTAGGAGGCAGTTTCAGCACTTTCACAGTTACCAAGGTAGTCCAGAAATGGGATAAAAGGGTCACTGAGGAATTCAATTTGGGCAATTGAGGCAAGGTTTTGGCACTTGGTTTTCACAGAGGTCTTCCAGGGTGAATCCCCTATCTTCCAGCCAGTTTTCACCACTTGGGTGGGTCCACAGAGGCTACAGGAGGCCTTTTACTGCTTGTCTGTCACAGATTTTGAGGACAGATTTGATCATTTATATTTATTTTGGACATATTATATTAATTTATTGTGCCATGGGGATGAGTTAGTAAGGATTGATGCCTCCTAGCCCCACCATGAGCTCCATGTGTCATGTCCTAGTCATATGAGGTGGGATTTTGTACTTTTACCCCTCTAGTGGATGACGTCACCCTCCATGAGTACCTTTTAGCTATGACGTCATCATTATTTGAGTGATCCATCTGTTATATTGTTATGTTTCATCTTAGCCATTGATCATGTATTGAGATCTTTTAATCTCAACCACTCATTTCAAAAAGTGGTTATGAGATCTAGGGTTTTGGTCTTTATTATCCTATATAAGGAGGAGACCCCCTCATTGTAAAATGATCTAGAGAATTTGGCTCTTGTCTCTTGAAATAAAATTTCTATCTTTTGGAGTACATGCTTGGATCTTGGAGTGGATGTTGGTTGCTTTGATTGTAAATGCTTTTGTCCATTACACTGGAGGATCTCTTGTAGCTATCTTGCATATGTTGCCATACTTTTTTACAGGTTAAGAGGACGTTTTTGACAAGTGCGAATTGGTGGGGAGGCTTGCCCTTCAAGCTTGGAGGAGGACGTTTTGGTTAAACAGGGAGTGGTTTTGTCTTTGTGCCAACTATTCTTTGCTTATCTCTCTTGCTTGTATCTACCTTCAACATGTTAAACTGATTGATGCTTTGCTTCTTGGTTTTGATAGGTTAGAGGGACACGTGTGGCTTGGAGAAAATCGATTTGGCAAGAGGGCTTCAAAATTCTTCATTTGATCTTTGGCAAAAGTAATCCTCATCTCAACTAGCATTCATCTCTTCATCCAGGTATGCTCCAAAGGTATGGTTTTCTTTTTCCTTGGCTTATCCATAACTTCTAGATCATAAAAACCGTAATTGATTAAAACCCTCATTTTGTTTTTCTTAGATCTACTTGGATTTAGCCTAGCTTTTGGAAAGATATTGAAAACCCACCTCTATAGTATCCACGGCAATTCGGATCTATAGTTTGGTGGTGATTGGGTTCCATTTGACACACTTTCCAAGGCACTTAGCCCTCCTTGAACAAAATCGCACCACTTGGGAGAAGCTAGTTTGGTTGGTTCCAAGACATGGGTAGGTGAGATCCCACTTGATTCATGATCCTCACACTTGATAACCTACCCCTAGTGCTTCACCTTGTTGATTTTTGCCTTGTGGGCCCCATTCCTCATTTTGAGAGTTGTGCCCCACTTGGTTATAGGGTCTCCCCCTAGGTCTTGATTCTTCTAGATCTAAAGCGAAGAGTGCCTCGGTTGACGTGACTCCCACCTTGCATTGGAAACCGTGGCATCTCTTGGGTCACCTCTTTAGTTGTCCGTCTCCTCTACCGTCCCGGATGGGATACCACTAGGGGCAACTACAAGTTGTGTGATAACAGGCCCCATTCCTCATTTTGAGGGTTGTGCCCCACTTGGGTCAATTTGGTGATGCATTTTCAGTCTCAGATCTATGGAGATCTAGCCATTGGATGCCCTTGATTTTCAAGATCCACATTGATACTTGCCTTAACTACTTGGATCTACAATTTGGCCATTGGACTTGATTTGACACACCTTTCCATGCTTTTAACCCTCCTTGGGCAAAGTCACACTCCTTTGGGTGTTTGAGTTTGCCCACTTGTAGGACATGGGTAGTTGAGATCCCATTGGATTTGGAACAAGCACACCTTGAAACCTACACCTAGTATCTCACTTTGTGAAGTTATGCCTTGGGGGTATCATTCCTCATTTTGGGGATTGTTGTCCACTTGGGTCACATAGTGAAATATTAGATCTACTTAAATCCAACCATCACATCTTGAATAGCCCACTTGATTTGCATCCTAGGTGTCCCGATCTACATTTCCACATCTCTTTTGACTCCATTAGCCCATCCATCAAGGCACCAGTCCACCTAGGGCAATTCGCACTCCTTGGGAGTTGTGTCATCCCATAGATCCCATATGTGGGTATCTCTAATTTCACTTTAGATCCATAGATCTACTCATAGCATACCCCTTAGTACCATTTACACCCTTAACTTCACCTTGTGGGTCCCATTTGAACCATTTCCATATCCCAAGGAAGTGGGCCCTGTTATCACATATATAGTAGCCGAGCTACCATACATTATTTTTCAGATTCCAGAGCACTTTTCAGCCAGTTCCTTTACATTGAGATGATGAGATGAGCATCTATCTATGGATCACTATCAGATTTTGGACAGCATATGTATTTTCCATGCCATGACTGAGTCTCAAGACACTCAGAGAGATGACCGATGTAGCCATTATACCATTTATACAGAGCAGTCAGTATTGCCCAGAGTTACAGTAGTAGTTTCAGAGGACAGATGATGGTTCAGAGGATGGGCATTCAGGTATATGACTCAGTAGGTATATCATGGTGTTGTGGTTATATTGCTTTTATATTCATTCTTATGGCATGTCTTAGCATTTAGTGTCATGATCTAGCAATCATATAGATATGTGGACCTGGTTGATCTTATTATATATATTCTACTGTCCTTACTCAGACTTAGAAGTTCACTATTCGTACTCATTGGTTTTACCCTCCCTAGGGAGAATAGAGGTGATCATTCCACCATACCTTGGCTTGCTAGTGTTGGCTCCATTATTCATTATCTTCATCCATCCATTGCCTGCCTTTTAGTTTATCACCTTGACTTACTACTTGACTAGTGGCATGGAGGATCTTTCCCCACTGTAGCCTCTGTATTGGATGAGCTTCCTTGTTTATTGTGTCTCGGCTCTGAGTTGGTGACAAAACTTACCTTTGGTCGGTTGTCCCGATGTTTGGCATTGGCTCGAACTCCCCCTAGTCACTTGAGATGTTGTTGGCTAAAACTGAAAGCTCATGTACTACTTATGGAAACTTATAAATTCGCCCATGGAAACTAAAAAAGGGCAATAGCGATGAATTGCTAAAAATACTCCTCGAAGAGTATAAAAAAGGTCCAAAAAGCAATAGTTCTTAAAAGCTATATCTAAACAATTGCTGACCTTATATATGTATGAAAACATGCCCTGGATGCAAGCTGCAACTAGTTGTGCTTATCAGCATACCTGAGATCCGAAGGGTTATGTAGGCCAAAAAGGCCATGAAATGAAATTGAATGATCCTAATGAATCTGGATCAACTTGATGTAGACATGATGCCTAAGTTGAATAAGCACTCTCTAAACAACTTATCCATTTGTGAGACACCGCCATTCCCTGTGTTGTTGCTCATTCAGTATATACTATGGTGTGTATTCCCTTCCCCATATCCAAAGTGTCACAATGTTAAGTCAGTCAGTTACCCTTTGGCCTAGCCGGTTTATTTTTAGCCTTCACCCTTCACTAGCAAATTGATCACAACTATGAAGTGAGTATGGTCCTGAAAGTCTAGTCTGAGTCATATAAATAATTAATGACAATATATATTTGGATTTAGATCGCCAGTAATGACTACTTTGTGTTATAATTGTTATTTGAATGAGTTGTAGAGCATGCATTAACCTTTGACACTTTGCAGTAGCTTCAGATGGTAGTCTGAGTTATATTGGGTCAATATTGACCTGGTCAAACCTAGTTTGACCAAGGTCAATCACAGGACATGAGATTATTGGACCTTATGATGACACAAGTAGATGATATATGGTCTATGTACATGTACATGATGGTTCTATGCATCAGATATAGGTTTATGATGATGATCTATGGTTTTCAGCATTATTTGATCATTTACAGATTATTATTATTTCACCTGTTCCGGTATATTGGGTATATTATATGATCATGCAGAGAGCTATATGGTGTATGAGTACACATCTTGGATAGTTTTGGACCTTCTGAGTCCAATGAGAGTCTATTTTCCGTCCCGGGCAGTTACAGTGATGATTTTGCCTCAGTAGGATGTCCTAGTGCAGTTTTGGTCTATCGGAGACCCTGTCAGAGCAGAGATGATTTTTATTTGGTTCACCTAGGGTGTTGATGATGGAGGGGGTGGTCCAGCCACTTGTTTTTACCAGATTACCCCCCTCGCGGACACACTGGTGCCCTCACCTTGACAACGCAGGCACTCCAGGAGGTAGTTTGGGGCAAGTACAACGCTTCCCGAGGTAGTTTTGGATTGGTAGAAATGGCTACAGAGGAATTCGATTTGGGCTACTGAGGCAAAGTTTTGGCATGGGATGATTAGTGATGATGAGTGGGATGTCTTCCGCACCTTCTTCAGCAGTTTCAGCTTCATCGGGGCCCACATCCATCACTTATGGCATTTTCTGATGATTTCTGAGGCCTCCTAAGGCCCACGATTTGTCCATTTACGATTTGTCCATAGAGGCATGATTTGGTACTTTGATGACTATTTTATTATTATTGTGCTATGGGGATTGACCAAGGGTGGCTAAAATTACCCCTTGGACCCACCATAAGTTTATTGTTATATTTTGTCATCATGATTTGGTGGGATCCCCTCTCCTAGGGCGATTTTGTTCACTTATGGTTATATTTTATGGTTGATCCATGTATTTTATTGTTGAGCTCATCTCAACCATTGATTAGATCTTTTGATCTTTTAATCTTAGCCACTCATGTAAAAAGTGGTTAGGATTATGGTCTCTCTCCATCCTATTTAAGGAGAGAGCCTCTCATTGTAAAATCATCTAGAGATTTTTGGCTCTTGGCTCTTGGAATAAAATTTCTATCTTTTGGAGTACATGCTTGGGTTGGAGTGGATGTTGGTTGCTTTGATTGTAAATGCTTTTGTCCATTGCACTGGAGGATCTATTGTAGCTATCTTGCATATTTGCCATATCTTTTTACAGGTGGAGAAGACTTCTTCAACAAGTGCGAATTGGTGGGGAGGCTTGCCCTTCAAGCTTGGAGGAGGACGTTTTGGGTTAAACAGGGAGTGGTTTTGTCTTTGCACCAACTATTCTTTGCTTATCTCTTTCTTGCTTGTATCTACCTTCAACATGTTGAACTGATTGATGCTTTGCTCCTTGGTTTTGATAGGTTAGAGGGATACACATGTGGCTTGGAAAAATCGATTTGGCAAGAGGGCTTAAAAAATTCCCCATTTGATCTTTGGCAAAAGTAATCCTCATCTCAACTAGCATTCATCTCTTCATCTAGGTATGCTCCAAAGGTATGATCTTCTTCTTCTTTGAATCATCCATAATTTCTAGATCATAAAAACCCTAATTAATCAAAACGCTCATTTTGGTTTTTCTTAGATCTACTCAGATCAGCCTTGCCTTTGAAGAGATATTAAGAACCCACCTCTATAGCATCCACCCCTAGTTGGATCTATAGTTTGGTAGTGATTGGGTTAAAATTGACACACTTTTCAAGGCAATATAGCCCTCTTGAGGCAAATCGCACTTCCTTGGGAGAGGCTTGTTTGGTTAGATCTAGCATATGGGTAGGTGAGATCCCACTTGATTTGCAATCTACATATTTGATAACCTACCCCTAGACTCTTACTTTGGTGATTTCTACCTTGTGGGCATCACTCCACATTTCAAGGGATTAAAACCCCATTTTGGACTACTTGGCATCTTAAAACTCAGATCTAGTAAGATCTAACCCTTGGATTGCCTTGATTTTTAAGATCCACATAGATCATTGCCTAAACTACTTCGATCTACAATTTGGTGGCCATTGGACTTATTTTGACACACCTTTCCCACCTTTTAGCTCTCCTTGAGCAAAGTCGCACTTCCTTGGGTGACTGAGTTTGCCCACTTTAAGGACGTGGGTAGTTGAGATATTTGTGGATTTGGAAAGAGCATAATTTAAAACCTACATCTAGTGTGTCATTTTGTGACGATCTGCCTTGGGGGTAGCATTCCTTGTTTCAAGGGATTGTGGTCCACTTAGGGTCATATCATGAAACAATAGATCTAGAAAGATCCAACCATTACATCTCAATTAGCCCACTTGATTTACCTACTTGGGGTCCCAATCTACATTTTGACATATCATTTGACTCCATTAACCCATCCAACAAGGCACTTGTCTTAGGCAAGGCGCACTCCTGAGAAATTGTGTCAAACCTTAGATCTCCTATGTGGGTACTCTTAATTCTAACTTAGATCCATAGATCTACTCACTACATACCCTCTAGTACCAATTGCATCCCTTAACTTCACCTTGTGGGTCCCATTTGAACCATTCAGATATCCCAAGAAAGTAGATCCCACTTATGTAACGCATGGTACTAGATCTTGTCATTGTAACTAATCATGTGGCCTAAATCATACATTGGTTGAAACACTAATCATCTCTCAAACCACCTTCAACCATACTTTAACTTCTAGGCCCACTTAACCTTGCATTGGTTTCCGTAACCCATCATTTACTCATCCCTAGGAACCTTTGTTTGGGTCCAATCATCTTTGATTGGTGTTAGGGTCTCCCCCTAGGTCTTGATTCATTTTGACCTAAAGTGAAGAGTGCCTCGGTTGACGTGACTCCCACCTTGCAATGGGAACCGTGGCATATCTTGGGTCACCTCTTTAGTTGTCCATCTCCTCTACCGTCCCGAATGGGATACCACTAGGGACAACTACAAGTTGTGTGATAACAGGCCCCACTTGTGTATTTCACGGTACTAAATCTTGTCATCTTATCTCATCATGTGGCCTAAATCTTTCATTGGTTGAAACATGAGTCATTCCCTAAGCCTCTTTCAACCACATTTAAACTTCTAGGTCCACCTAACCTTGCATTGGTTTCCGTAACTTGTCTTTTACATATCCCTAGGAACCTTTGTTTGGGTCCAATCAGTTTTGATTGGTTATAGGGTCTCCCCCTAGGTCTTGATTCATCTTGATCTAAAGTGAAGAGTGCCTCGGTTGACGTGACTCCCAACTTGCATTGAGAACTGTGGCATCTCTTGGGTCACCTCTTTAGTTGTCCATCTCCTCTACCATCCCGGATGGGATACCACTAGGGATAACTACAAGTTGTGTGATGATAGGAACCTTTTTGATGGCCTCTACTCTTTTAGGATCAACTTTCACACCATCCTTAATGATGATCTGCCCCAATAACTTGCCTTCATCAACACATAATACAGATTTAGTTGGGTTCAATGATATGCCATATTTCCTGCATCTCTCAAAAACTTTCCTTAGATGACCAACATGATCTGCTCTTTCCTTAGAAAACATCGTTAGATCATCTTGATATATTTCTATAATTTTGCCAATTAACTCATTAAATGCAACATCCATAGCTCGTTGAAAAGTAGCACCCGCATTTAAAAGACCAAATGACATTCTAAGGTACTTAAAGGTACCCCAAGGTGTAGTGAAGGTTGTTTTATGCTGATCATCTTTGCTTACTAACACCTGGTTATATCCTGAGAATCCATCAAGCATGGACATCATACCTGATCCAGCCACTTTTTGAAGTAATGTATCCATGTTGGGCAAGGGATAGTTGTATTTCATGCATGCCAAGTTTAAGTTTTTGAAGTCAACATACAGTCTGATATCCCCATTCTTTTTCCTAACAACAACCAAGTTTGAACACCATATGGAATGTCTTGTTGGAGCAATGATTCCAGCTGCCAACATCCTTTGAAGTTCTTTGTAAAACATGGGGGCCAACTTGGGATTTATCCACCTCAATTTTTGGCGAAAAGGATTAGCATCTGGCTTAAACGGGATTGTATGTTGAAAAATGTCTTCTCGATATGCTTTAAGTTCATCATAGCTAAAAGCAAAGACATCCCGATATTCATGAACTAAATCAATTAAGTCTTTTCTCTCCTTTTCAGATGTGCCTTTTCCAATTTTTATTATCTTTGGTTCTGTGTTAGTTCCAATATTTATTTCAATATACTCCCCTAGTTTTATTGAATTCTTTTTATTTCTATGGCGATCTTGTCTATCAAAAAGCTGCTCTAGACGGGTGATGCCTTTTGGAACCTTGTTTCTAGGTTGATCCTCTTCTTCCTGATACTCTTTCCCCTCTTCCTGATAAGTAACTTTGAAGTTTGAAAACACTTGAAGATTATGAATGAAATTCAGAATATGCTTGTCATTGTCAAAAACTTGCCAGTGATCTATATTGTATGGAATTAAAGGTCTAAAGTTAATTTCAAATTTTCCATTCCCTTTCTATAATTCCTCAGTTGGTTGAAGTGTTGATGCTACTACTGCTTGCTGATTTGCTTCACTATTTTTTTCACGGGAACTGCTATGATATCTAGTGCATCAAACCACTCCATGGTGTCCCAAACAACATTCCTATACTATTCTAATCTTTCACTTTTGCAAGCAAATATGTTTTTAACTTGGGAAACAACTAAGTTAGAGTCTCCTTTTATAGATAAAACTTTGATCCCTATGTCTTTGGAACTTTCTAACCCTTGCAAAATTGCCTCATACTCTGCCACATTGTTTGAAGAATCAAAGTCAAGTCTGAAAGCACATTTAAAAGTTTGCTTAGAGGGCGAAGTTATAACAATTCCAGCTCCTTTCCTAGCTCTAGAGCATGCCCCATCAAAACACATTCTCCACACTTCATCTACCTTTTCATCTTTAGATGCTTCTCTAAAAGGTGCTATGAAATTTGATAAGATGGCATAGTTTCCAAAATTGTCCGACTCATGCACAAATTCATTAGTAAGAGTCTCTGGGTTTTCAACATGGAATTTTCTAGCCTGTTCATTGTATAACTTGACCATTTCATGTTCTGATGCAGGAATGGTAGCATATGTCCAATCCATCCTTATGTCTCCTCCTAAAGATGCAGCCCATTTTCTCAATAGAAGCATCCCCCAATTATCTGGAACATCAATTACTAACACGTCCATGGTTAAATGGACATTTTGGGGTACTTGGCCAAGCTTACAGGTATATTTAGGATGACACCAATGGTATCAACCTCCCTTGAGTCTATTGCTTCCTGGATGCACACCTGGGCAAACGCGACAAAAATATTCAAGCCGCTTGGTGTGGCCTTGGGGGCAAGTCAGAGTTAAGAGCTGTCACTCTAAACTTAACTCCTTTGTCTAGGCTTACTCCTAGCGAAGCCAAGGGGGGTGGACCCTAAAAATGAAAAAATCTAAGGTGTTTAATCGACGAAAAGATAAAAACAACTAATCTAGGAGTTAATTAAATGAAAACTATTTTTTATTTCACCAATTATGAGAGCAATAGAAATTGAAATTTTAACAGCATATAACATCCATCATCATCATTTTTGCATATATAAATTGAACAAAATAATAATCAACAAGACCACTGCCCAATATAAAGATGCATAAAATTAAAAGTTCCTTGGAGTGCTTTGCCGTGTCAAATGAGTACCGTAAGTGTCATGGTTGGTAAATTTTATTATTAAGGTGATGGTAATTAGTGGGTGTTTTCTTGTTTGGCTCACTAAAACTTACTTTCTTAAACTGAGCGCATAAGTAGCTTTACCAAGTGTCAAACGAGGAGAGGACGAACCTCATTAATGAGTATCCCCCTGACTCTGTGGTAGTCACTCTCTGCAACCTCTCGAGTTTTTGAAATTAAGCTTATGTGGATTTCCCTATTAGTCTAATGCTTACCTTCCTTTCTGGTTGACCAACTAATCAGACTGTGCTGCAGCAATCCAGAGCATACGGAAAGATAAACGTTGGTTTAAAATGAACTTAGGATTTTCTATGTAGTTAATCTAATTCCAAGAGTCTCTTTTCCGGCCAAATTCCATTACTTGAGCAAGCTCTTTCATGGCACCGTACTTCAGGAAAGCAAGGATAAAGTTACTCAAAACTAGAAATTGTTAAAAAAATGTAAAAAGCTAGGTCTTGAGTGAACTTGTGGTTCGCCTTTGAAACAGACCAACAAGGTAAATTTTATTCCTAGGTTAATTTTATTAGTTGTGGAAAATGAAATCTAAACTAAAAAATCACAAACCACCAAAAATGAAGTCGACACAGTTCCCCCCCTTGGGGGGATGGGGCTTGGGCGCTGGTAGCCCACTTGCTCTTTTTATATTACGCTTATTACAAAACTCCTTTTCTTTGGGAATGCCTCTGATACTTTATAACAGAGGATTCAATAGGCTTACAATGTTTTCAGAAAAGGTTGCTTGTAAATGAAGGTGTCTAGAATGTTTTGGTAACTTCAGATCTTGAAAAATGTGCCAACATGCCTTTCTACCTACTCATAAAAAACATAAAACCAGCAAGCATATGTTTGTAAAAATTCCCCAAAAACACTTAGAAAGTGATTTTGGGTCATCACAAAAAATTATAGAAAAATCTACCAAGTTAATCTATATGATAAATTAACAAAGATAACCAAGGAAAGCAAGCTTTCCTTGGGATCTTGTCTTGCTTTTGAGGCAGCCAATAAGATGCACTTTCAAATTGCTAGATAAGCTTTAAAATCAAAAGATCTAGCCTCCTACTTAAGCCTTGAGATCTTATGATAAAAATGACTTTTGTAAGCAAACTAGTAAATAGATCTAGAAGGAAAGATAAATCTTTAACAACTCAAGTAAATCTATTTTTCTTGCAAAAGAAACTAAATCTACTTGTGATTTAACCTTTTATAAATAGATCTAAGTAAAAATTGCAATTTTCAAATTTTACGTAACCAAAGAAAGTAGAAATTTATGTGGAGAAAGAGAAGAGTAGCAGAGTAGATTGTGAATAGAGAAAGTTCTGAAAGTCTGGATGTGGGACATCGAGGCTAGGCTGCGGGGAATCGCCCCCCCCCTCCCCGCTTCGCTTCCAATTTGCGCTCCCAGAGGAATTGATGAGGAATCGGCCTCAGAAGCACAATTCCTCACTGATTCCTTTTGGGAACATTTTTTAGAATCGAGCTTCCCTAAAAAAACGCTCCCTGGTTTTTTCGGGAGCGTTTAGGGAGCGATGAGGAAACTTTCCTCCCGAAGCGATTCCTCATCGCTCCCTAAGCGCTCCCGAGTGCAAAAAAAACGCTCCGAAAAACGCTTCCTCAGCGCTTCGGCGAGCAAGGGTGCACAATTTTTTTTTTTGGCTTGTGGAACCAATGCATGGTTCCATTTGGGTGTTTTGACTTTCTTAGGGTTAATTTGGGGAATATAAACACTCTTTCACTCATTTCCTCTCCTTCTATTTCTCATTTCATGCATTTTACTTCTCTTTGCTAGGGTTCTTGAGTGGGTTTGCTAGTTGTTTGAGAGCAAATTTGTGGGAGCTTGGAAGGGAGATTGAAGGGGAGATTGAAGGCTACTATTTATGAGAGCTTGGAAGGGAGATTGGAGGCTTCCATAGGACATTCAACCACCATTGGAGAGCTAAAGAGATAAGCTCCAAACCCCACTCTTTGTTTGTTTTTGAAAAAATATTTCACAATGTTAAAAATTTTAAACCTTGCAATGTTCTCTTCTCCTACTCTTTCCAATTTCTTCTTCTCCATCATTCTATTGCAGGAAACACGTGATGCTCATCTTGAGTCAAGAAACATGATGGATATGTGGTTTTGGCTTTTGGTTGCACTTCTTCTCATTATGATGGTGTTGGGAAGTAGATATGGTGGTGGTAGTGATGAGGGGGAAGAGGAAGAGAGTGACACATACCGCGGAGAAGAGGAGGAAGGGAAAGAGGGTGATGATAATGATGAGCTTGAGAGTGATGAGGGGCAAAAACAAAAAGACACAACGCCTTTGTGGAAGTATGTGACGAGGCTTGGGGGAGGGAGAGGGGGTGTAACCACAAAGTTTATATGCCCCCATTGCACTAAAACTTACACTGGTTCATATACTCGGGTGAGAAAGCATTTGTGTGGGCTTATGCCATTTGATCAAGGTAAGGTTCTTGGAGTCAAAACCTGTGACAAAGTGCCAACTAAAGAGAGAAACAAATACAAGATGGAAGAAGAGGCCGCTCAAAACACTTCCAAGAGATTAAGGGTTGAATTTGAATCCTCTCACTCAAATAGAATGTTTGGTAGTGGATCATCATCGACTCCATCGGGATCCTCTCCTGGATTCTCGACTATGCGAAGAACATTATCAGATTTCCTTGACCTTGGTTGTAGAGATGATGTGGATTCAAAAGTTTACAGGTTTCTCTATGCATGTGGTGTGCCATTCAATGTTCTTCGCTCGGTACAAGCCATCAATGGTACCCCTAAAGGATACAGGAGCCCTGGGTCTGACAAAGTCAGAACCATAGGACTTGATAGGGAAACAACCAAAATCAATAGTGCTCTTGGAAAGTTTACAAATGATTGGTCCAACTATGGGGTATCCATTGTATCTGATGGGTGGACAAATGTTAAGGGCAAGCCATTGATAAATATTCTTGGTGTGTTTGCTAGCAGTGTGGTCTTCCTTTCATCCCATGAATACTCAGATCGCTACAAGACTGGTATTAATATTGCACAACCTTTACTTAAAACCATTCAAGAGATTGGGCCATACAATGCCATTCAAATCATCATTGATAATGCTGCTTATTGTAAGGCAGTAGGAGCAATCATTTGTTAGTTTTTACTTGTTTAACATATAACATTAAACAATCTATCATTGAAAGAAATACAAGCACAACAAGAACACAATGGACACAATATTTCTCTCGGGGAAACCACAAGGGAGAAAACCCCAGCAAAATCTTCCTCAATATAGAATTCACAAAGTACAAATATAAACCCCAAGACAAAATCAACTACTCCACTTGTGCGAACTTCTCTCTCTCTCCTATGCGACCTTGTGAGAGGGAGATGAGTGAATACGGGTGAGCAACTCATCCTCTATTTATATTCTTCCGTTGGGGTGACTTTTCCCCAACTAGGTCGACTTCTCCTAACTGACTGGGCCGACATGTCAATTACATAATATAATAATCTTTTTTGGGTTCTTCTAGGCCGACACAAGACCTAGGGTTTACATTGACTCTTTCAATGACTCTTACATTATTAATTACATCAATGACATTTGCCGAAGGAGGAATACAATAATACAATAGACAAATGTATTTAGAATATCTTCCGTAGTTACATTTCTTTAACATCATTGAGGATAAGTATCCCAACATATTTTGGTCAGGGTGTTTGGTTCACACATTGAACCTTTTGATGCATGATATTGTTAAAATGAAGGACCCTAATTATCGATGGATTGGTGCCTTGTAGAAGAGAGGTAAGAAAATGATCAAATTTATTACCAATCATAGCATGGCCCACCACATTTTTCGCAATCACTCTAGGTTGGAGCTATTGAAGATTGCAAAGACTAGATTTGCTAGCTACTACCTCACCTTCAGGAGGCTTTTGAAAATAAGAGAGGCATTGGCTAGTATGATCTCAAGTGATCCATGGCAAGAATTAAAAGACAGAGCTGCAAGCGCAGCTGATAGACATGACTTTCATGAGGTGGAGGACACCGTTCTTGATGGTCAGTTCTGGTCACAGGTTAGGTATGTTCTGCAGTTCACCAAGCTAGTTTATATTATGATTCGTTTTGCAGATACAGATCAGCCGGTGATTGGGGAGGTATATGAGCAGATGGATAGCATGCTTGGTGTTGCCAGCTAAGTTGTACTTAGATGGACTATCAAGCGAGCGGGCAAAGTTGAACATTTCAATGTTCTTTTTTCGATGATTTGATATCCAGCTGGCCTTTTAAAGGGCCCCCGTTTTAACTTTTTTCCACATGTCCATGGCCCTGCGGGGTTTGTAATAAAACGTACTAGCATGGTATTTTGTAAAAGACTTGGTTCCCTAGGACTTTTTGGCTAAGTCAGGTATTCCAAGGAGTTTTTTCACCTAGTTATTATGTCTTGCATTAGTGCATAGCATAATTTTTGGGTTTTTCTCTTGCTCCTCCTAAGCTGGAATGCCTGGGGAGGCTGACGGGCCTTAGGGGGTTGTTAAAGTCTATGGGTCAATGTATATAAACATGCTAGGCGTTATTTTTGAGTCATATGGACATGTGCTAAGTCCCCCTAGGTTGTTTTTTAATTTTCGGCGAAGTTTATTTTTTCCGTAAATTGAGCCATTTTTTTTAATGGTTCAATTAAAAAAAAATTTAATTGGTCTTGAAGTGGCGTCTGGAGGTCTTTTCTGCCTCAGGGGTGCTCGTTTTCTAACTTAGAGCACCCCCTTAACCCCTAAACCCACTTTTCCTAATGTTTGGGTGCTTAAATTTTTACCTATGGCCAAAAAACCCAAAAAAGTCATGAAAAAATTAAAAAGGTGAAAAAATGTCTCATAAAAGTATTAAATTTTGGGAGTGATTTATGGACTGATTTTTTCAGCTATGTTTTAGGAGTTGTAAGAGCTGATTTTGGAAAGATTCCGGGCAGCTATATTAGTGGGATTACTTCCCCATTTGAGGGGGGCATATTTCCCAAAATTGGGCCCCTTTAATCATGGAATTTGCAGCTATGTTTATGGGCTGTCACATGGCTGATTTTTAGTTGATTTGGGGCTGATTTTGGCAGCCCATTACATGGGAGTGGGCAGCCCCATTTTCTCCACGAGTTATGCCACTCATTCCACCCATTTCTCTCCATTTTTGGCTATTTAAGCATGGCTGCCCACTCCATTTTCTCTAGTTGGAGAGTGAGCAGGAAATTTTTGTAAGCTTATGCTATTTGGTTGATGAATAAAAAGACTTTGGAGGTCCATATGTGTGATATTTTGTGAGTGGTTTCATGGTCTCATGATGTGGAGTGATTTGTAGCAAGTTCAAATTCTGGGCATGTAATTTCCAGCCATCAACTGGCCTGCTTGAAGGATTGGTAACAATTTGTGGAAAGGAATAGTTAATCTTGTTTGTTTTAATTTGTTCTTGCATTTGTCATATTGGTTAGAGATTCAGAGTTTATATGTTCCATTTGTTTATGCTCATACTATTTTGATTTCTAACCATGTGCATTTCTAGTTTGATGGTTTTTCTATGAGTTTTGTTTGCTACAGGTTGACAGGTGTGGAAAGGGGGATAGCTTGTTTGTTCTTCACTTTTTCCTCTGTGCACATTTTGGTGGATCTCACTCTCGGTTTCCCACTTTCAAGCTTCCAAAGTCTTTGGTTTCAAGGACCATTCTGTCTCTTCTCTCTTCCTCAGCTTATAAAATCAAAATTTTCTTGATTACTGGTTACGATTGAAGAGTGATTCTTGATTTATTTTTTTGATTGATATATTCTTAAGTAGATTTGATTCATTCTTAGAGTTCTAATCTAGTTGTTTAAATCTCTTTTTTCCATTAGATTAGATCTTTCATTATCTATCATTACTTAATTTTTAAATTGGTTAAAAATTGTTAAAGTCCTGAAAAGTTTGAAAGTAGTGTTAGATCTGATATAAAAGTTTATTTGGCTGTCCAAGAGCATATAATTTGCAGCTCATAAAGCTTGCAAAGACCCCAAGCAAACAAGCATCACTGCTTGTTTTACTTGGTTAAATTTTGCATTTTTTAAGTAGTCTTAACACTTAGATTTTTTTGGGTTTTTAGGAGGTGTTCCAAAGACACTCTTAAAGTGTTTTGGGGCATTTTATACTAATATTTGCTTGCTGGTTTGCAGCAAAAGACGAACAGATAAGAGGAGGTGCTGCCGAAATTTCAAGGATCCAGGCAATCCAGAGGACAAATTTGAATTTTTGTAAAACCGGTTATTTTTTCATTGAAAAATTGTAAGTCGCCAAGTCACTTTAAGTAGACTGGGGCACTTCTCTGATCATTGTAAAAGATTATTAAACGAGAGCAAGTGGGCTAGCCAGCGCCCACACCCCATCCCCCCAGGGGTGGCCTGTGTCGTCTCTTTTCATGGTGTGATTTTTTAGAGTAGTTTACTGCTTTTATTTTCGGCATTTAATAAAGATAACTAGGGTTAAAATCAACCTTGTTGGTCCGTTCCACTGGCGGGCCACAAGTTCACTCAAAACATAGTTTTACCATTTTTTTTACAAACTCAAAATGCCCTCCTTGCTTTCCCGAAGTAGGGTTTCTGTATAAGGGCTTGCCCGAGTACGTGCCTGAAAAAAGACTCCTGGGGTTTAAAAAAGATAAAATTTTGGTTCATAAAAATTTTCTAAGAAATACCAAGGTCTTCTCCCATATGCTCTGTGGCCGACTTGCAGCTCAATCTGATCCAGTTGGTACACATCAGAAAGGGGGAGATGACTAGTAATAGGAGCTAACACCGCCCCAAATAAAAAAACCTTTATGTGAAAATTCGGCACATCACGAACATTTTGTTGTCGTGGGGAAATTTCTCAGAAGGCTTGGGACAAAACTGAGTAGTGACCTCTTGGAAACCGTTAGGCTTGCCCTCGTCGGTACAGCATCTGAACACCTCCTTGAGACTCCGATTCAGCCCAAGCTTGAGAGGGAAGCCACGCTTCAAAATTCCGGACATGTTCCCCCGTACCTTGCGTATATTGGGAACCCACCCGGCATAATAAAAAGATCACTTTCACATTAATCTTAAAATACACCAAGAACACTCGCACTACATTTACTTTTCTGCTCATGCATTTATTTGATTCCATTACAAGGCACTGGTCTATATTAATGTTATTTCATGCTATTATGATGCAAATGAATGATAATGAGAATGAATGAGAGCAAATGATGTATTGATAAATGATTTGCTTTGCTTTACAAAAGTATATGCTGCTTTGTCTGGGTTATAAAAAATATTTTTCTAACTCCTAGATTAGACGCCTTAGTTTTGTTTTCATTCTTAGGGTCCACCCCCCTTGGCCTCGCTAGGAAAGCCTAGACGGAGGAGTCGAGTCCCAAGTGACAGCACTTGACTCTAACTTGCCCCCAAGGCCACACCAGCAGCTTGAAGACTTTTGCTGCGTTTTCCCCAGGTGTGGAACCAGGCGACAACACTTGGTCAATTCAAAGACATTGTTGAGCAAAGAGATGCAATCTTGTATGACCATATTCATAAACATGTGGTCAAAAGGTGGGATAATCTAAATGTTCCTCTCCATGCCCTTGCATATGTCCTTACCCCAAAATATTATTCTCCAATTTGGTTGGCCCAACCTGCACCTGGGGGTGGAGTTAGGAAAAAACCACACACAGATCCAGAGGTGCAAAATGGGTATATGCTTGCATTAGACAAGTTGGTCCTGTTATCACACCATAGTAGCAGGGCTACTATTCTTGTTCAGCAGATATCTGCACATTCCAGAGCTTCCATTATTCCAGAGCATGGCTATATATTTTGGATCACTCATGATCAGCAGTATATTATTCGGATTTATGTATGACCTTGTGTCAAGGCTGAGCCTTGAGAGTTCAGATTGGATGACTGATGTGACCCTTTATCCCATACAGTTTCAGTTCAGTGCCTAGAGATGTATTACAGCAGTGTTTCAGATGATACTGGATGATTATTATTATGATGATGTTGTATGATCTATGGATATGTTCTCACTGACTGTGGATTATTATCTTGTTGATTTAGTCATGATCATAGCATGTGCTTGGTATATTATTCCTGATGTGGCAAACTATTTAAAATGAACTGTAAATCTTAAAATGGACAATTGCTTGCACATTTAGGTCATTTAACAAAACTCACTGGTTTTTTCACCTTACATAAATATGGTCTTTCCCGACACCAGTTGTCTGCTAGTGTAGGCTCCATATTCACTTGTCTCCATCCATACGTGACCTTCCTGTTTGACTTTAAACCCTGATTTGTCTCATTTGACTTTCTGATACCGAGGACTTCCTCATTTTTCTACCTCTGTGTTTGGACCGCATCCCTATTTATTCAGTGTCTTGGCTCTGAGTTGGTGACAAAACTTGCCTTTGGTGAGTAGGATTGTAGGCCTAAATCATTCTGGTCGGTTGTCCCGATGTTTGGCATTGGCTCGAACTCCCCCTAGTCACTTGAGATGTTGTTGGCTAAAACTGAAAGCTCATGTTCTACCTATGGAAACTTAATAAATTCGCCCATGGAAACAAAAAAGGGCAAGAGCGATGAAAAGCTAATAAAAAATACTCCTCGAAGAGTATAAGAAAGGTCCAAAAAGCAATGGTTCTTAAAAGTTATATCTAAACAATTGCTGACCTTATAAATATTTGAAAAAACATGCCCTGGATGCAAGCTGCAACTAGTTGTGCTTCTCAGCACATCTGAAATCCGAAGGGTTATGTAGGCCAAAAAGGCCATGGAATAAAATTGAATGATCCTAATGAACCTGGATCAACTTGATGTAGACATGATGCCTAAGTTGAATAAACACTCTCTAAACAACTTATCCATTTGTGAGGCACAGCCATTCCCCGTGTTCTTTTGTCCAGCACAGAGTTTGTAGCTTCCCTCTTTTCCCAATCCAAAGTATTTTTGAGTTAAGTTAGACGAGTCAACCCCTTGGCCCAACCTTGCTCCTAGCCTTCATCCTTCGCTAGCAGTTTGACCATGTCCAATGGGTGAGTTTGTCATTTGAACTATTGTGCAAGTAATTTTGTATAACAACGGAATATGCTAACTTAATTCATGCCACTGAATGGATGTTATACTTTGAGCTTAGCTGCGAGAATGATTAGAGAAGCAGTGTCTTAGTCTACCGATGTGATTTATCCTTGGTTGTATATTCTTGGGATCCGTGATGATGTGGACCATGTATGGATGATTATTGATGATGATTGATGGGCCCACATGTTTAATGATGATATCATATGATGGACATATGATGCAGATGATGTTTGATCCAGTTCAGCAGGTTTATTACTACTTCAGATCAGCAGATTATACATTGTCCATATATGGTGGACCCTACAGCTGGCCCATTAGGGCAACCCATGGTGTATGAGTACACATTTCTAGTGGATTTGGGTCTTCTGGATCCAATGAGACACTTATCTTTCAGTTCTGGGCACTTCTGACAGTGATTGATGTAGTTTTACACTTGTTGACCAGATTTGGGGCTGATTTCCCAGCCTGAGCAGCAGGGGCCCCGAGAGGCCAGTTCACCTAGGGCGCTGATGATGGAGGGGGTGGTCCAGCCACTTGTTTTTACCATTTACCCCCCCTTCTGGAGAGCCTGGTGGGCTCAGATGGACAGCGCTAGCACCCTAGGAGGCAGTTTTGGCACTTTCACAGTTCCCGAGGTAGTTTAAAAATGGGATAAAGTGGTCACTGAGGAAATCGATTTGGGCAATTGAGGCAAGGTTTTGGCATTTGGTCTTCACAGAGGTCTTCCAGGGTGGCATCACTACCTTCCAGTCAGTTTTCACCATGTGGGTATTCCCAGATTGATCACAGGAGGACATTTACTGCTTGATTGTCATGGATTCTGAGGACAGTTTTGATCATTTATATTATCTTGGACATATTTTATTATTTTATTGTGCCTTGGGGATAAGCTAGTAAGGATTGATGCTTCCTAGCCCCACCATGTGCTTATATTGTCATGTCCTAGTCATCATGAGGTGGATTTTGGCACCTATTCTTCTCTAGTGGATGACGTGACCCCCTTTTTGTACCATTTAGTGGGGGCGCTATTGTTATATTGAGTGATCCATGTGATATATTGTTATGGGTCATCTTAGCCATTGATTGTATGATGAGATCTTTTAATCTCAACCACTCATTTGATGTAGTATTGTAGAGTGGTATAGGGTTTTGGTCTTTATTATCCTATATAAGGAGGAGACCCCCCATTGTAAAGCTCACCTTTGGAGCTCTGGAATATTGGAATAGAATATTTTTTGTGGAGCACATCTCTCTTGCATTGTGGATTCTCTTGCATATTGAATATACAGTATCTCTTCTATGTATCATTGTGGATTTTGGTGTTTCTTCTAATCTTTTGACAGGAAAGTCGAATTGGTGGAGAGGAGGGCGACTTCATGAGGGTTATTGTTGGAGGGATCCACATAGTCTCTCTTGGGTTGATCTTGTGACAGGGAGTATCATTATTGTATCTTTGTGACATAGTTGATGCTTTCTATTACATCTTTCTACCATTTTCATAATCATCTTGCTTGACTTGTTTCTTTGATCTTGTCTTGTAGGAGGAGGACGATTTGGCTATCTTGGAGAAGGACGTTTTGGTTGGAGCTCTTGGATCTCACTCTTGAATATACACATAGGAGAATGCTATCAATTTGCAAGGTGGCCATAAGCAATTGAGGTAAGATCTACAAGGTATGTGCCTCTTTCATCCATTCTATCTTCATTGGTCATAAAACCCTAATTCATTAAAACCCCAACTTTGGTATTTCTTAGATTTACTTAGATCTAGCCTTGCTTTTGAGAAGATCTTGAAAACCCACCTCTATAGCATCCACCCCTAGTTGGATCTATAGTTTGGTGGTGATTGGCTTAAAATTAACACACTTTTCAAGGCAAAAAGCCGTCTTGAACCCAAATCGCACTTCCTAGTAAGAGGCTTGTTTGGTTAGATCTAGCACATGGGTAGGTGAGATCCCACTTGATTTGCAATCTAGACACTTGATAACCTACCCTTAAATTCTTATTTTGGTGAATTCTACCTTGTGGACATCTCTCCATGTTTTAAGGGATTAAAACCCCCTTTTGAATTTATTGGCACCTCAAAACTCAGATCTACTAAGATCTAGCCCTTGGATTGACTTGATTTTTTGGACATGCATAGATCGGGGTACTAGCATCTTGGATCTATAGTTTGGTGGCCATTGGACTTGATTTGGTCCACCAAACCCTCATTTTAGCCCTCCTTGAGCAAAGTCGCACTCCCTTGGGTGAGTGAGTTTGCCCATTTTGAGGAGGTGGGTGTTTGAGATTTTCGTGGATTTGGAATGCCCATACCTTGAAACCTAGGTCTAGACTGTCTTTTTGTCACGATCCGCCTTGGGGGTAGCATTCCTTGTTTCAAGGGATTGTGGTCCATTTAGGGTTATTACTTGAAAAACCTAGATCTAGCAAAATCCAACCATTAGATCTCATTTAGCCCACTTGATTTGGCTTCTAGGTGTCCCGATCTACTCTTTGACACACTTTTTGACCCCATTAGCCCATCAAACAAGGCACTAGTCCACCACTAAGCAAATCGCACTCCTTGGAATTTGTGTCAAAACCCTAGATCTAGTATGTGGGTAGTCCTAGAATCAACCTAGATTCATAGATCTAGCCTTTATCCAACCTATAGTACCAACTTCACACCTAACTTCACCTTGTGGGCCCACCTAGAACCGTTTCACACTTCCCAAGAAAACAAGACCCACTTGTGTAAACACATGGTACTATACCTAGTCATCATACCCCATCATGTGGCCTAAACCATACATAGGTTGAAACACTAATAATCCATTACACCACCTTCAACCATACCTCAACTCTTAGGTCCATTTAGCCTTGCATTGGTTTCCGCAATTCCTCATTTACTTACCCTTAGAAACCTTTGTTTGGGTACAATCAACCGTGATTGGGTATAGGGTCTCCCCCTTGGTCTAGTTACACCTTGACCTAAAGCGAAGAGTGCCTCGGTTGACTTGACTCCCATCTTGCATTGGGAACCGTGGCATCTCTTGGGTCACCTCTTTAGTTGCCTATCTCCTCTACCGTCCCGGATGGGATACCTCTAGGGGCAACTACAAGTTGTGTGATAACATTTTTGGCACCGTTGCCGGGGAGGTAGAGGCCTACCTTGGTTCAACATATGTTTTGTCTCACTCTCTCCCTACACTTTAAACGACATACATCTTGGTAGAAGAGTTTTAAAATCTACCTGGCGACTCCACATAAGCGACTCCACTGGTGATTGATCCTATCATTATCTAGAACCCATGGGGTGCATCTTTTTGTATTTAGGTTCTTGATTTAATAATAAAAAAATAATAAATTAAAAGAATAAATTTTTGCCATCCATGGCTGCTTCTGAGCGGCCTAGGACTTTTGGTCGTTTGAAAGTTTTTGACTTCTCAAAAATTGTTGGGTATCCTCATCACATCCCTCATCAAGCCCGTGAAAGGTTGTCTAAATTTGATGGAAGTCATGAAGTATCTGCTAAAAGACACCTTGAACTTTTTAGGGAAATTATTAAAGATTTATCCATAACCCATGAGGATGTGTGTATGAAACTATTGGCTTCGTCCTTCAAAGAAAGAGCTGAGATCTGGTTCTTAAATTTGAAGTCCAATAGCATTTCCGGGTATGACATGTTTGAGCAAAGTTTCTTAGACAGATGGGGAAGTGAATCCGATGATATATATTTTTCAAATCAAAACCTTCCCCTTTTTGATCCTATTGTTGAATCTGTTAATAATCAAACATCAAGTGAATTGTCAACATCCGAAGATGACCCCTCCTGCTCAATTTCTTTTAAGGATAAGTCTTCCACTTTTGAGTTGATTGATAGTCAAATCCATAATCATTGTATAAATCATAAGTTTTCAAAATTCTTTTTAGGTAGCCCTAGTCTTGATCCTGAGGAAATTTTTGAGGATGAGCCTTTAGTCAGTCAGTCTATTGAAGTTCCTCCCTCAAAGAAACTCATTAGTCATTCCATATTTAATGGTCATTCAATTCCTTATCACCTTATTGAAGAAGAAGAAAGTGAAAGCATAGACCAAGATCCTTTAGTGGTGATCTCTCGTGATCATTGTGCAATTAATCAAGATATTATAAGTGAAATTGTTAATTCCCCCCCTGATCAATTAAATGAAAATGATCACTTATCCTCTTATAATTTTAATGATGAATCAATAGAAGGTCAATCTCAAGATGAGGATGAATTAGTGAATCACACTAGATGCTCTAATCTGTGTTCCACTTCTTATAATGAGTCTTTAAATTTTTCCATCCTTAATCAAGACAACTTAGAGTTAGATAGCTATGGTGAATCTTGTCCTCAGATTGTAAATATTAAACTTGATCAAAAGATTAAAATCATTCTTGCAGTAAAGAGTGCATTCTTTTGTCAAAATCCAAGGTCAAACTTATTTATTCATTTGGGAGAATTTTCATATTTGCAATCCACCCTCCCTTCCCAACTCTTTCAATCATCTTTGGGTTGGTGCTCTAGTCAAATTTTTGCCTTGGAATTTTTCAATAGGAAGTATATGCACGATTACATAATTGGAGAAAAAGCACTTCATTTCCCTTTTCAGTCACCTTGGAACAATAATGCTTGTTGTCAAATTATCAATCATTTTTGGTGGCTAGAAAAAGTGTTTAAAGATCAATTTCATCTTTTCTCCATTTTTGAGCATCAAGAGGGTCTGGCTTTGATTTTTCGTCTTCTAAGCTTTGAGTTGTCTCCACTTGGTTTCTATTTGATCATCAGTCCCAAGGAGAATCAAATTGAATATGTGAGAGAAGTAAATGAAGAAGTTAATTTGTGTGAAAATGAATCGAAACACATGTCTTATGTCTTCTCTCCATCCATCCCTGAGTTTAACTTGCATAAATTTTATGATCCTATCAGTTCTTTGATGGAGGATGTTTGCATCAGACAGTCTTCTCCTTGGCATATTTTCATATTGCATCATTTAAACCATTCTTCAATGTTTGAACAAGTCAGGAAGATTGTGCCCTCAAATTTGTTAATCTTTAGCCCGATCTTGACTTGTTCTATTATCAAAAATCAAATAAGAGTCATTAACCTGTTTGACAAATGGTTACACTGGATTTATGATTTTACCTAACATTTGTGCTAATTGGTTAGAGTAGGGTAGGTAGGTCTTGAACAAGCTCACTTGAGCAGTAGGATTTGTGTGATTTTTCTTTTTATGTGTGCTGAGGATTGTCCCTTTTTCTTTTTCTGCCTGGAGTGTCTGCTTGTTTTTCTTCCTTATTGAGTTCAGCCTTGCTCCTTCCTAAGCTTGTCTTTTCTCCTGCATGCATTTAAGAATTTGTAGTTGTCATTTCTATTTTTGGCTTCCTGTGCAAGTTGAGATTGCCTGCTTGAAGAAGTGCTCTTTTCCTCCTGCACAGTAATAAAAATAATAAATGAATGATGAGTAAATATGCCATGTTAGTATATTTTTCTTTTACGCATTTTTATGCTTCAGATTAGATTTCAGTTTCAGTTTTATTTTATATTTTTCCCATACATGCTCCATGAGGTATTCTAGTGTTTGTGAGAGCAGGAACAGGTGCAAAATGAAAGCTGAAAGCAAGGATGGTGCAGTGCTGGATTGAAGATTGATGCAGAGCAGATCGAGACCAGAGATTCTGAGGTTCTCAAGCGCTCTCTCCCTTAGAGCACTTGTCCCAGCTGGAGCCAGATGTTATCACACCATAGTAGCAGGGCTACTATTCTTGTTCAGCGGATATCTGCACATTCCAGAGCTTCCATTATTCCAGAGCATGGCTATATATTTTGGATCACTCATGATCAGCAGTATATTATTCGGATTTATGTATGACCTTGTGTCAAGGCTGAGCCTTGAGAGTTCAGATTGGATGACTGATGTGACCCTTTATCCCATACAGTTTCAGTTCAGTGCCTAGAGATATATTACAGCAGTGTTTCAGATGATACTGGATGATTATTATTATGATGATGTTGTATGATCTATGGATATGTTCTCACTGACTGTGGATTATTATCTTGTTGATTTAGTCATGATCATAGCATGTGCTTGGTATATTATTCCTGATGTGGCAAACTATTTAAAATGAACTGTAAATCTTAAAATGGACAATTGCTTGCACATTTAGGTCATTTAACAAAACTCACTGGTTTTTCACCTTACATAAATATGGTCTTTCCCGACACTAGTTGTCTGCTAGTGTAGGCTCCATATTCACTTGTCTCCATCCATACGTGACCTTCCTGTTTGACTTTAAACCCTGATTTGTCTCATTTGACTTTCTGAGACCGAGGACTTCCTCATTTTTCTACCTCTGTGTTTGGACCGCATCCCTATTTATTCAGTGTCTTGGCTCTGAGTTGGTGACAAAACTTGCCTTTGGTGAGTAGGATTGTAGGCCTAAATCATTCTGGTCGGTTGTCCCGATGTTTGGCATTGGCTCGAACTCCCCCTAGTCACTTGAGATGTTGTTGGCTAAAACTGAAAGCTCATGTTCTACCTATGGAAACTTAATAAATTCGCCCATGGAAACAAAAAAGGGCAAGAGCGATGAAAAGCTAATAAAAAATACTCCTCGAAGAGTATAAGAAAGGTCCAAAAAGCAATGGTTCTTAAAAGTTATATTTAAACAATTGCTGACCTTATAAATATTTGAAAAAACATGCCCTGGATGCAAGCTGCAACTAGTTGTGCTTCTCAGCACATCTGAAATCCGAAGGGTTATGTAGGCCAAAAAGGCCATGGAATAAAATTGAATGATCCTAATGAACCTGGATCAACTTGATGTAGACATGATGCCTAAGTTGAATAAACACTCTCTAAACAACTTATCCATTTGTGAGGCACAGCCATTCCCCGTGTTCTTTTGTCCAGCACAGAGTTTGTAGCTTCCCTCTTTTCCCAGTCCAAAGTATTTTTGAGTTAAGTTAGACAAGTCAACCCCTTGGCCCAACCTTGCTCCTAGCCTTCATCCTTCGCTAGCAGTTTGACCATGTCCAATGGGTGAGTTTGTCATTTGAACTATTGTGCAAGTAATTTTGTATAACAACGGAATATGCTAACTTAATTCATGCCACTGAATGGATGTTATACTTTGAGCTTAGCTGTGAGAATGATTAGAGAAGCAGTGTCTTAGTCTACCGATGTGATTTATCCTTGGTTGTATATTCTTGGGATCCGTGATGATGTGGACCATGTATGGATGATTATTGATGATGATTGATGGGCCCACATGTTTAATGATGATATCATATGATGGACATATGATGCAGATGATGTTTGATCCAGTTCAGCAGGTTTATTACTACTTCAGATCAGCAGATTATACATTGTCTATATATGGTGGACCCTACAGCTGGCCCATTAGGGCAACCCATGGTGTATGAGTACACATTTCTAGTGGATTTGGGTCTTCTGGATCCAATGAGACACTTATCTTTCAGTTCCGGGCACTTCTGACAGTGATTGATGCAGTTTTACACTTGTTGACCAGATTTGGGGCTGATTTCCCAGCCTGAGCAGCAGGGGCCCCGAGAGGCCAGTTCACCTAGGGCGCTGATGATGGAGGGGGTGGTCCAGCCACTTGTTTTTACCATTTACCCCCCCTTCTGGAGAGCCTGGTGGGCTCAGATGGACAGCGCTAGCACCCTAGGAGGCAGTTTTGGCACTTTCACAGTTCCCGAGGTAGTTTAAAAATGGGATAAAGTGGTCACTGAGGAAATCTATTTGGGCAATTGAGGCAAGGTTTTGGCATTTGGTCTTCACAGAGGTCTTCCAGGGTGGCATCACTACCTTCCAGTCAGTTTTCACCATGTGGGTATTCCTAGATTGATCACAAGAGGACATTTACTGCTTGACTGTCATGGATTCCGAGGACAGTTTTGATCATTTATATTACCTTGGACATATTTTATTATTTTATTGTGCCTTGGGGATAAGATAGTAAGGATTTATGCCTCCTAGCCCCACCATGTGCTTATATTGTCATGTCCTAGTCATCATGAGGTGGATTTTGGCACCTATTCTTCTCTAGTGGATGACGTGACCCCCTTTTTGTACCATTTAGTGGGGGCGCTATTGTTATATTGAGTGATCCATGTGATATATTGTTATGGGTCATCTTAGCCATTGATTGTATGATGAGATCTTTTAATCTCAACCACTCATTTGATGTAGTATTGTAGAGTGGTATAGGGTTTTGGTCTTTATTATCCTATATAAGGAGGAGACCCCCCATTGTAAAGCTCACCTTTGGAGCTCTGGAATATTGGAATAGAATATTTTTTGTGGAGCACATCTCTCTTGCATTGTGGATTCTCTTGCATATTGAATATACAGTATCTCTTCTATGTATCATTGTGGATTTTGGTGTTTCTTCTAATCTTTTGACAGGAAAGTCGAATTGGTGGAGAGGAGGGCGACTTCATGAGGGTTATTGTTGGAGGGATCCACATAGTCTCTCTTGGGTTGATCTTGTGACAGGGAGTATCATTATTGTATCTTTGTGACATAGTTGATGCTTTCTATTACATCTTTCTACCATTTTCATAATCATCTTGCTTGACTTGTTTCTTTGATCTTGTCTTGTAGGAGGAGGACGATTTGGCTATCTTGGAGAAGGACGTTTTGGTTGGAGCTCTTGGATCTCACTCTTGAATATACACATAGGAGAATGCTATCAATTTGCAAGGTGGCCATAAGCAATTGAGGTAAGATCTACAAGGTATGTGCCTCTTTCATCCATTCTATCTTCATTGGTCATAAAACCCTAATTCATTAAAACCCCAACTTTGGTATTTCTTAGATTTACTTAGATCTAGCATTGCTTTTGAGAAGATCTTGAAAACCCACCTCTATAGCATCCACCCCTAGTTGGATCTATAGTTTGGTGGTGATTGGCTTAAAATTAACACACTTTTCAAGGCAAAAAGCCCTCTTGAACCCAAATCGCACTTCCTAGTAAGAGGCTTGTTTGGTTAGATCTAGCACATGGGTAGGTGAGATCCCACTTGATTTGCAATCTAGACACTTGATAACCTACCCCCAAATTCTTATTTTGGTGAATTCTACCTTGTGAACATCTCTCCATGTTTTAAGGGATTAAAACCCCCTTTTGAATTTATTGGCACCTCAAAACTCAGATCTACTAAGATCTAGCCCTTGGATTGACTTGATTTTTTGGACATGCATAGATCGGGGTACTAGCATCTTGGATCTATAGTTTGGTGGCCATTGGACTTGATTTGGTCCACCAAACCCTCATTTTAGCCCTCCTTGAGCAAAGTCGCACTCCCTTGGGTGAGTGAGTTTGCCCATTTTGAGGAGGTGGGTGTTTGAGATTTTCGTGGATTTGGAATGCCCATACCTTGAAACCTAGGTCTAGACTGTCTTTTTGTCACGATCTGCCTTGGGGGTAGCATTCCTTGTTTCAAGGGATTGTGGTCCATTTAGGGTTATTACTTGAAAAACCTAGATCTAGCAAAATCCAACCATTAGATCTCATTTAGCCCACTTGATTTGGCTTCTAGGTGTCCCGATCTACTCTTTGACACACTTTTTGACCCCATTAGCCCATCAAACAAGGCACTAGTCCACCACTAAGCAAATCGCACTCCTTGGAATTTGTGTCAAAACCCTAGATCTAGTATGTGGGTAGTCCTAGAATCAACCTAGATTCATAGATCTAGCCTTTATCCAACCTATAGTACCAACTTCACACCTAACTTCACCTTGTGGGCCCACCTAGAACCGTTTCACACTTCCCAAGAAAACAAGACCCACTTGTGTAAACACATGGTATTATACCTAGTCATCATACCCCATCATGTGGCCTAAACCATACATAGGTTGAAACACTAATAATCCATTACACCACCTTCAACCATACCTCAACTCTTAGGTCCATTTAGCCTTGCATTGGTTTCCGCAATTCCTCATTTACTTACCCTTAGAAACCTTTGTTTGGGTACAATCAACCGTGATTGGGTATAGGGTCTCCCCCTTGGTCTAGTTACACCTTGACCTAAAGCGAAGAGTGCCTCGGTTGACGTGACTCCCATCTTGCATTGGGAACCGTGGCATCTCTTGGGTCACCTCTTTAGTTGCCTATCTCCTCTACCGTCCCGGATGGGATACCTCTAGGGGCAACTACAAGTTGTGTGATAACAGGTCCCTGATGAGGAGGATGTGCTCAAGTACAGAGTGAATTGAGCGAATACATCAGTGAGCATGGAGTCTTTGGTACCCTGCATGCAACCAACGATCGAGATAGATTGGATCCTATCCATTGGTGGAACATGTATGGCTCTGGAGCCTCATATTTGCATAAATTGGCGGTGAGGGTGCTTTCACAGGTTGTTAATAGTTCTTTTGTAGAGAGATGTTGGAGCACCTACAGCTTCATCCATAGTGTCAAGAGAAACAGTTTGAATGTAGAACGCACAGAAAGCTTGGTTTATGTGCACTACAACTTGAGGTTGTTGTCCCATTATTGTGAGGTGGCCAATAATTATAGAACATTTTTTACTTGGGACAACAATCTAGAGGAGGCTAATGTGGAGGATGGAGCCATAACATTAGTGCGCTTGGAGGCTGAACTATTGGGTGATCATGATGGTGATCCAATTCATACTACAGAGATGCCAACCCCAACCAGCAACATGTTTCTAGATGCAGGAGTTTTGCCTTTAGCTTCACAACGTCCAGCAATCTGTGAGGGCCATTCATCTTCTTCTCATGTTCCACGATCACTTCCAGCGACTCCTATTCCAAATAGACCACGAGAAAAGAAATTGGAAGTTTCTCATGGTAAGCAGAAAGCTTAGTAGATACTAGATAGTATCATAGTACTTTGTATTTCATGTTTATTATGGCCTATTTTGTAAACATTATGGCCTACTTTGAACTTTAGTCTTTGACCTTTGAATCTTCAACGGTTGAACCTACCTTTGAAGTTTAAACTTTAAATTTTTGATTGCATCCTACAACTCTTTGGTATTGAATATGATATAACGATGCTTTGTTTCATTTCATGGTTGATGTTATCTGTTAGAGTTTGTTGATGGCAAATATTATATGTTGAATTTTGAAGGTTGATGTTGTTGATAATTGATGATTGATCATTTAATGACAATGTTACAAGTTATAGCTCCTAGATGATTGATGTTATATCAATATGTGTACTAAATAGTTATATGAATATCTATGTTTTCATGTTTTCTATAGCTAATTTGGCATAATACATGTTTTTTTAATATATATGCATCAAAATGTATTAAAATATATATTATATAAAAAACGCTCCCAAAACGGAAGCTTTTGAAAATTTCGCTTTCTGCTCCTAACAACATAGCACCGAGGGCAAGATCCACCAAAGCAAGTCTTGATAGGGAAACAAAGAGAAAACAAGCTCTCAACTTCTTCCAATCCTGTGAACCTACAACTAAAACATTCTCACACAAAAACCCATCAAATCTAGAAATGCATAGGCTTAAAAATCAAGAAAATATAAGCATAAACAAATGAAACATATAAATCTTAGATCTTTAATCATATGACAAATAAAAGATTGACTAAACAATAAGTTTAACAATCTTCCCTACAAAATCGATACCAATCCTTCAGTCAGCTAGATTATGATGAAGAAATTTGCACAAAATTGATTCAGACACATGTTACCTCATGCCACGGGATCATTCCATCCACTCACAAATAACATCACACAGGTATGACCTCCAAAGTCTTTTTATTCACATAAACTAAAAGATGAAAACTATTACAATGCAAGTCTGTTCCAAAACTCTAACTCCAACTAGAGAAGAGAGGAGAAAGATGCCCTCAATTTATAGCCAAAATGGGAGAGGAGGGCGCACTTGTTCAAGGAGAGGGAGGGCGCACCATAGGAGGGAATCAAGCCATGAAGCGAGGCTTGATTGAGGGGATTGCTTCCAACTTTTTAGCTGCCATAAATCATCCCAAAGGATGCCACAAACATAGCTGCACACTCCTTAAAATCTGCGCCCCCCTCTCGAGGAAATGTGCCCTCCTTCAATGGGGAAAGATTCCCTCTCATTTGGTTGCCAAAAACTTGCTCAATAACTCCCTAAAACTTCTCAATCAAATCTGATCATGACTTCCTCCAAATCCCACTGATTTAGGGATTGAATTTTTTTCTCATTTTGTCACTTTTTTCAATTTTTACTCACTTTTTGACTTTTTTGAGTAAAAAGTAAATAAGTGAAAATAAATCACTCAAAAACTTAGGAAAGTGGGTCTCGGGGTAAAGTGGGTGCTCTGAGTTTGAAAATGAGCACCCCCATGGCAAAATTGCCCCCTAGACCACACTTTTATTACATTTTAAATTTTTTTAATTAAACCATTAAAAATGGCTAAATTTTACGAGAAAAATTATTTTTCCGAAACATAAAAAAAAACACCTAGGGGACCTAGCACATGCCCATATGGCCTTATTCTAGTGTCTAGCATGTTCATATACATCGACCCATGGACTTTAATAACCTCCTAAGGCTTAACCACCACGCCAGGCATTCCAATGTTGGAGGAGCAAGAGAAAAACTAAAAAATTATGCCCTGCTTAAACGCAAAACATAATTAATAAGTGAAAAAACTCCTTGGAATACTTGACTTGATTGATAAGTCCTAGGAAGCCAAGTCCTTTACATAAAAATACCATGCTATCACACTTTATTACAAAACCCCGCGGGGCATGAACATGTGAAGAAAAAAATAAAAAAGAGCCCTGAAAAAGGCCAGATGGACTTCTGAACATGGATAAAGAACATGTAACATGTTCATACTTTGCCCGCTCACTTGAAAGTCCAACTAAGTACAACTTAGCTGGTAACCGAGTCTATGTCACACACATTATGATAAGCCCAGTTGTCTTTAAACCTAGTTGATCCATAACCCTTTTGGTCATAACATTAGAAGAAGCACCCGAATCCAACATGCAATTGTGCAAAAGCATATTATTGACTAGCAAGGATATGTGAAATGGCGGGTGATCTACTTTTTTAGGATCCAAACTATGCAAAATTATTGGATCATCTTCATGATTGACTGACTCTTGCAGCTTGGCTTCCTCTCTTGTTTTGCTATGGGCTACTTTCTTTGAGTCACCTGAGGCCTTGGTTGTTTCTTGTTCAAGAGGATCTATTATTTTCATTAAATCTTCTTTTAAGCTTGGGATTTTGATAAAGTCGATTACATGAACATGAATCTTTGCACTAGACAACCAAGAACCCAAATCAATATTCAAGTTATCTAAAGTGGGGGGAGATGTTACCTTAGGAACATTTTGATTTGACTTTGAGGTTCCAGTATTGTCCTTTCTTTGATATGTTATTCCTTTAAACCTTGACATTTCCAGGATCTGATCAGGTGAAGGCATCTCACCATACAACTTAGTTACATTGTCCTTTTCTTGACTATAATGTCTTGCTTGTTCCCAAGCTTCTTGTTACTAACTATTTTGTACAAATAGTTGAATTTCTTGTGAGCCGCCAGTTTCATGAACATGTTCAATGTTCATCATTAGTGTTCAGAAGTTCAGAAGTCATTTTCAGGGCAATTTTGTGCCATTTGTAATAATTGTATGTTCATACCCCCATGGGGAAATTGTAAAAAGTTGGTCTAAACGGAGTCCTTTTATATAAGACTCGGCTATCCTTAGGTTTAACTGTCAGGGGGATACTCTAGAGTGTTTTTTCCTTAGGAATTTTGCATTGCGCTTCAGGCGTGTATAATTCCTGAGTTTTTCACTCATACCTTCAAAGCTGGAGTATTTACCATGGTAGTCGAACCTAAGGTGGTTATTAGAATCTTGTGTCTAGGATTTTTTCCATGTTAGCCATTTCGATTGAGTCGTATGAACATGCACTAGGTCCCCTAGGAGTTTCGTTTCATTCTGAAGAAAATGATTTTTTTCGTAATTTAGACCATTTTTTTAATGGTTTAAATGGAAAATTTCAAAATGTGATAAAAGTGTCATCTGGAGGCGGATTTTGGTGTGGGGAGGCTCGTTTTGATGCTCAAAGCATCCTCTTCACCCTAGTGCCCACTTTCTTCAGGTTCCGGGTGGTTACGTTGCCTCTGCGAGCAGTTTTGGCTAAAGATGCATCAAATTGGTATTTAATTGCCAGAAAAAAGAGAAAATGCACCAATGACAAAAATAAAAATAAGTCAAAATTGAATAAAAAAATCATTGGAAAAGGTTGAAGATGATTTAATAAGGGTGTACGACCATATCTAAGAGATAAAGCACATGGAAAATTAAACTTTGGAGAAGAAATTAGAATTTTTGAAAGAGGGTGAGCATGGACCTCCCTCACATGGATTTCATTCACGTGTTTGACCACTCCAATATGGTGGGCGAGTAATACAAAGTAATGGGCGTTGAAACTAATAAGAGGAGGGTGCTTTTGCTTATGTGGAGGCCACATCACTCATCCATCCTACCAAACACATGCGCCAACCCAGCCAAGCCTCCACGCTTTGCCTCTTCACGCCTACTACGAGCTCCAAGCCACTCAATCCTTCCTCCATTCACTCCTTAATTTGCTCCTCCTTGAGCTTTCACCCTCCTCTCCTCATGCAACTCGAATTGCTCTCTTTAGCTCTGTATTTTGTATAAATAAGGGTCCTGCTTCACCATTCAGTGTGGATGAAGTTTGCAAAGAACCTCTGCTTAGATTATTGTAATATTTTTGCCTTTGTGCAACATTGGAATAAAATTGAGACTTTGGAGGTCCACTTGGTGCATGCACGGTTCATGATGGCTTATTGAGGTAACATTGTTGAATGTTTATGCATTCTTATCTATTTGAATTTGGATCTAGCTTAGAGGGCTTCTTCTCAAGCACATAGGACACATATTTGTAGCCTTCAAGTTATTTGTTGATGTTGGGTATTTAAAAGATCTTAAAGTAGCATGCTTTAGTCAGTTATAATACATGCTCTTTGAATTTTTTATATACTAACATACTAGATCTAAGTTCTTTTGTTTAAGCGTGCATAAGTTTCAAGATCGTTCTTGGAGTAAGGGATTGAGCTCAGTTGCATCTCCCCCTTCTTGAAACGTCAAAAGATCATAACCATTGAATGCTCATTGGCATCTACAGAGTTTTCAAGTAGATTCAAAGATTCAAAAGGGGGGTCCTTGTTCCTTCTCATCTTCACCTTAAAACTCAACTTTCAATGTTTCAATTTGGTTACTAAGCGAAGTTGTGGATCTAAACTCCTAGCTTTCGCTCTCTTTTTTCAGCCTTCTTTCTTTTTGGTTGGCTGCCTCCTTTTCTTCCTTCCTTCTTGGCTGCCCTCTTCCTTCTTTGTTGGCTGCCTTGTTTCTTTGCTTCTCTTTTGTTGGCTGCTGCCCTACCTTTCTTTTTTGGCTGCTCTTTCTCTCTTTTCTATCTCTGTTTTCAGCCTTCTTTCTTTTTGGTTGGCTGCCCCTTCTCCTCCTTTCTTGGCTGCCCCTTCTTTTTCTTTGTTGAGTGTTTTTTACCTTCCTTTGGCTGCCCTCTTTTCCCTTCATTGTTTGCCCTCTTTTTCTCCTCATTTGCTGCTGCCCTTACCCTCTTTTACAACCCTCTTTCCAAGCTCCTTTCTTCCCTTGCCTTCTTCCCTTCCTTCCTCTTGTTGGCTGCCTTCTTCCTTTTGATTGGCTGCCTTCTTCTTTGTCTTTTCTTTTCTTGCTTCTTCCCTTTGCCTCTTTGCCTTCTCCTTTGATCTTTCTCTCTTGCTTAGCTAGGATCTAGTCTAGACTTTAGTTTGTTAGTAGCATAAGAAGTCTAGTTTGCATTTAGTTTATTTTTTAACTTTCATTTTTTTAGATCTTAGTTTGCATTAGCCTTAACATTTCTTCATACTTAGTTCAGTATTCAAAGCTCTCTAGTTCATACTTAGTATTGCATCTAGTTTATTTGTCATCCTAGATCTTAGTTTACATAAGCTAATACTTCTAACTTGCATGCTAGTTTAGTTCTTAGATCTCATCTTGTTTCTAGTTTAAATCTTCATTTATTGTAGCCTAGTTCCATTGGTTTTATTTGACTAACTCTTAACAAGCTAGTGTTGGAAAGCTCTTACTTTCAGGGTGCAAGAAGACCAAATCAAAAGAAAATGCCCAAAGGCTAGAACAAACAAGAACAAAAGAGCAAACCAAATTTCCTTGAAAAGCACACAAACTTCTCATTCCCCCATCTTATCTTGTGCTTTCAAGAAGAGAAAAACAAAAGCATTGTAAAAAATTAATAAAAGAGCAAGTGGGATAACGACTCCCACACCCCACTTCCCTCATTTGGGGGAAGCTTGTATCGTCCCTTGTCCTTATTTGCATTAGCTTAGATTTCTTTTGCCATAGTAGTTTCATTTCCAATAAATCACTAGATCTTAGAAGCAAGTAACTTAGTTTAATTTGTCTTTTTTCAAGTTCTAGTTTAATTTCAATCTTATATAATTTGTTAAAAGGTACATAAAATCTCTTGAATCTCACCGGAAGGTAGATCAAGAGTGCTCTCTATCGGAGAGTTTACTTGCATTTTTGTTTTATCTTTACTAACTCCCTTGCTCTCTCGAGTACGGCCCTAGACCTGAAAGAGACTCTTGGGTAGTTTTAGTTGTTTATTTTATTGCAAGCATTTTTTATTTCATAAGTCTCTTGAATCTTGCCATAAGGTGGATCAAGAGTGCTCTCTGTCGGAGAGTTTTCCATGGTTCTTGTTCATAACATTTAATAAAATTGGAACGAACGTTTGCTACACTACGTATGCTCTGCCCACTTGTGGGATACTCAGAAACATTATAGATTTATTAATTTTCGACATTTAATTCACTTCAACCATAAATAAAACACTCTCCCATATAAACCAACGAAAATCCGGCGTTGATCGTTAATAGTCGAAAGTGTGCAAATTCTGCCTGGGGATGCTGGAACCCCTGGACCGAGACCTTAAGGGCACCGTTAGACTACATCCCTAGTTGGTGTAGTGTTGAACACTCTCTGGAGACTCCGTCCAACCAACATGTCCTTGTACGGAACCACTTAGACTATTATCCAGACATATCTCCAGTACCGCAAAGTATATCTTCGAGATCCCCTTCCCATTAATAATCAACTTCACCCCTAAAATTTACAATAAAATTTACCAAGAGCACTCACAAAACATCTCAAGCACACCCAAGACTTGTATTCAGCATCCCGAGCACTTAAGGACTATTGACTCCATTTTGGCACTGGTCTTATCACTCAACATTTCATTTTGCTTATTATCTATCTGGAGTACCATTTTATCTGCTTAAATTATATCATGTTGTGGATGCTTTACATTTAAATTGTTATTATCAAGTGGTTGTGTATCTTTACTTAATTTTGCAAGTACATGCTTGGATCATTAATCTGTTATTGTAAATCATAAAAACTCCTAAAAAACACCCATCCACATCATACATCACAAAAAACACTTAAAATCAAGAGCCTTAGAAACTCTTTGTAGGGTCTAACCCCCCTTGGCTTCGTTAGGAGTTTGCCTAAATGAAGGAGTCGGGATCAGGTGATAGCACCTGACTCTTTGCTTGCCCACAAGGCCACACTTTTCCCACTTGGGAAACAACTTTCGAAAGATTTATGTTGCTGGTGTGCACATTCGGCAGGCAGCACTTCTTTTGAGATGGGGTGAGTTTTGCCTACAATGTTGATATACTCTGGCTGGGTTTCAGGTTCGCTTGATAATCTGACACTGCTATTGGCTTCCGAAAAAACTTGCTCATTCACATATTGAAAGACGACACAAAACGATTCATCATGGAAGTTAGAGCATGCTCTACAATAGGGAGGAACATCTTCTAAGACTGCATTAGCAGTTTCCAAAGGATTTGGGGTCCTTTGGTCTTGGATGGGTGCCTTTCTTTGATATTGAGTTCTAGGAGCATATTGCGGTTTAGGTGCAAACTCTCTTGGGACTTGTTTGGCTTGAGATCTTTCAATGGCAATCAACCTATTCTGCATGGCATTCATCTGAGTAGTTTGGTTTGACACAAGAGCTTTTAGAAGATCAACCATCTCTTTCATAGGTTCCTTTGTAGGATCTTTCTTTCAGCATCAATGGCTTTACCTTTGTGTTCATGTCGTTTGTGCATTGGGACGTTTCCTCTGGTGAAAACAAGAAGGTTGGACCTACCACAACTTTGCATGTTTCTATCATTTTTTTCAGCAATCTCCATAGCTTTCTTAAGAGTTGTGGGTTCCTTGTCTCTGAATTGATACTTCAAGTCTCCATCAAAGGCCTCCATGTAGTAAATGAGAATGGAATTGTCAGGTGGTTTAATATCAGCATGGAGTCTTGAAACACTTCATTGAATTTTTTGTTAAATTCTTCCATAGTCCCATTTTCCTTTTTCTTGGTGTTTGTTAAAGCAACCAACAGGTAGCGTGTTAAAATATTAACCAGGAAAATGTTCGGGAAGAAATGCATGCATGCATGCAAAAGTGGGTTTTGCATGTACCTACTTTTAGGTTTTTGGTAAACCTAATTTGACAGTGAGATGATATAAGGAAGACAGAAGGTGTCTGTCTTCACTACTGAGATAATTGATCTGAGATAGATCAATTGAGAGGAGGACGACTTTCCTTGAGAAGGAGGGCGCATTCCTTAAGGAGGAAGAAGCTCGTACTGCATCCAGTTGAGTGATTGAGTGTCTGTAACTTGCAGAATATCTTCGTCTCAGTAATTGAGGAAGATCAGTGATTGAGGAAGATCAGTGATGATCAGAGCTCAGATATGCTGAGATCTGATTTAGTACGAGTCATTCTTCTTTGGAGCGAGGGCGCACTTGTGCATGCAGAGGAGGACGTTTTTAGCAGTAGGCTTCTTTAGTTACAGAGCAGATCAGAGTAGAGGATAGAGAGAGACAGATCAGACAGAGGCGGATGCAAGGATACTCAGATCCAGTTTTCCAGTTAGGGCTCTGTTATCACCTAAACTGTAGTTACCCCTATGGATGGATCCAGTCATGGATGGCAATAGGGAAGGGCAACTCAAAAGGTGCAACCACGATCACCTCGACCTCCAATATGTATGGTTGTCACGCCAGTCGAGGCAACCTTCGCTTTATGTTATCTAGCCCAGACAACAAAGGGGGAGACCCGATCTACTCCCGACAGGAGAGATCAAAACCAAGACACCAAATCAGGGTATTTCTAAATGAAGTTAGGTGTATGGTTTATCCTAGACTTAAGGATGAAGTCACAAGCCAAATGAGGGGTTTAATAGGTATAGCTTTGGTTCATAGTTGAATGTAAGAGTGACTTATAATGTTTGAAGTGAGATCTAGGTTGAGTGTACTAGGTCAATGTCAAAAGATCCACTGCCTTGGGAATCGTGTCCAATGCAGGATAGTTAAGGTGTGTATTGGGGCTAACTAGTACATGAGACAAGCTTGACCATGGTTCATGATGTCTTCAAAGGTATAGTTTACCATGCATAGGTCAAACCACAAGTCAATCCAACAATCTAGGAAAGTTGAATTACCTTGTAGAGAAACCAGTGCCTTGGGAATTGGGAAGTGGAGTCAAAGTGGGGTTGACTTATGGTTTAGGACTCCTACAACATGAGACAAGTGGGCAATACAGGTCTTGATGGTTGAATGTGTCTAGATCTAGGTTTGACCCAAGTGGACCACAATCCCTTAAAACAAGGAATGCTGTCCCCAAGGCAAGATTTGACAAAGTGATAGTCTAGACCTAGGTTTTGAATTATTCTGGTTTCAGATCTGCAATAATCTCAAGTACCCAGTTCCTAGAAGTGAGTGAACTCACTTCTCCAAGGTGGTGCGGCTTTACCCAAGGAGGCTTCAATTGGGGTTTAGGTGGGTCAAATCATGTCGGATGGCATCCAAACTTTAGATCCTAGTAGATCGGTCAGGTAGGAGTATGGATCTATAATTTCGTGGCAATCCACCGGTTAGATCTTAGTAGATCTGAGTTTAAGTGTTCCAAGTGGTCCAAAATGGGGATTAAATCCCTTAAAATGTGGAATGGGGCCCACAAGGTAAATTTCAAGAAAGGGACAACCTGGGTGTATGTTATTTGATGTGTAGATGTCAAATCAAGTGGAATCTCAAACACCCATCACTTAAATCTAGGTCAACTTGCTCAAATGGTGAAGTGCGCCTTCCTTGGGAGAAGCTAAGTTGGCTTGGGAGAGGGGTCAAACGGAAGCCAATCCTCACCAAACTATAGATCCGGGATGCCGTGGATGCTATAGAGGTGGGTTTTCAATATCATGCCCAACAACCCACTAGATCTAAGTAGATCTGAGGAAACGTAAAATGGGGGTTTTGAAATATTTAGGGTTTTAACAATTTATGAGTTATGTCAATGGATTGGATAAAGGAAAGAGAAACAAACCTGTGGATCTTACCTGGATAACCTTGTAGATGCCTTGATGATGATGATCTATGCAATCCCGATCAATTTGGAAGCTTTGAGGTAGTTTCTATGCAAATCGATTTGGTCCAAGAAGCCAATGCGCCCTCTCTCCTGCACAACAAACGTCAACAATATCAGATTTGATGCATCAAGAGATAAGACTAATGCCACAAAAGAAGTAACAGAAAGATAGCATAGATCACAATGATACTAATGATAACCCCCTGATACAAGCGAATGCCAAGAAAGTCGATTTGAAGAAGCCTTGCAAAATCGCCCTTGTTGAAGTCGCCCTCCTGTAGACAAACAATGATTTCCAAAAAAAAGATAGATCTTACCACAATTTCCAAATGCTAGGTTGCAATAGACTTTCCAATCACCATCTAAGAACACCAGATGCAAAGGAGACCACAAGAATTTCCACAAGAATATTTTTCTATACCAATAATCCAAGAGCCAAAGACCCTTTACAATGAGAGGCTCTCTCCTTTAAATAGGAAGGAGAGGCACCAAAACCCTAACCACTTTTTGAATGAGTGGCTAAGATTAAAAGATACAAATGTCTAATCAATGGTTGAGATGAGCTCAACAACATAATACATGGATCACACATAAAATATAACATAAGTGGACAAAGTCGCCCTAGGAGAGGGGAATCCCACCAAATCATGATGACAAAATATCATAAGAGGCTCATGGTGGGTCCAAGGGGTAATTTTATCCCTCCTTGGTCAATCCCCATGGCACAATAACCAATAAATAATCATGAAAGTACCAAATCGTGCCTCCCTAGTGAAGTCGTGGTCCTCAAAAGACCTCAAAAAATCCACAGAAAGTGCCATAAGTGATGGATGCGGGCCCCGATGAAGCTGAAACTGCTGGAGGAGGTGTGGAAGGTCCCGATCTATCATCACTGATCATCCCATGCCATAACTTTTCCTCAGTAGCCCAAATCGATTTCGTCAATAGCCATTTCTACCAATCCTGAAATGCCTCGGGAAACGTGAAACTGCCCAAACAGCCTCCTGGAGTGATGGCGCTGTCAAGGTGAGGGCACCAATGTGTCCGGGAGGGAGGTAATATGGTAAAAACAAGTGGCTGGACCACCCCCTCCATCATCAGCGCCCTAGGTCAACCGGATAAAAGTCATCTCTGCTCCGACAGGGCCTCCAACAGACCAAAACTGCACTAGGACAGCCTACTGAGGCTAAATCATCACTGTAAGTGCCCGGAACTGAAAACAAACTGTCCCATTGGACTCAGAAGGTCCAAATCCATCCAAGATGTGTACTCATACACCATATGAATCTCTGCATGATCAGAATAAATATCCAATGTACCGGAACAAGGCCAATAATAATGATCTGTAAATGACCAAACACTGCTGTATCCCAAGAATCATCATCATAACCCTGTAGCTACTGCATAGAATCATCCTGTATGTGTACATAGACCATATATCATCTATCCATATCATCATAAGGTCCAACATCTCATGTCCCATGGTCCTCCATGGTCAAACTAGGTCTAACCAAGACCAAATACAACTCAGACCATCATCCATAGCTGCTGCAAGATGTCAAGGTTAATACATGCTCTACAACTTATTCGAATAACAATTATAACACAGAGTAATCATGACTGGCGATCTAAATCCAAATATATAGTGTCGTTAATTATTATTATTACTCAGACTAGACTTTCAGGACCATACTCACTTCATAGTTGTGATCAATTTGCTAGTGAAGGGTGAAGGCTGAAATAGCTGGCTAAGCTAAGGGATGACTTGACTGACTTGACTTTGTGACACTTTGGCAAGGGAAAGGGAATACACCATAGTATATACTGAATGAGCAATAACACAGGGAATGGCGGTGTCTCACAAATGGACGAGTTGTTTAAAGAGGGTTTATTCACCTTCACAGATGCGCACAATCCATAATACAAATAAGGCCAGCAATTGTTTAGATATAACATTTAAGTTCCATTGCTTTTTGGGCCTGAAGTTTCCATAGCCTTGATCTATGTGTGTTTACAAACACATTGCATAGATTTACATTTATTTTTAGGCTTTCTGCTGCAGGTGTGTTTTTAAGGCACTTGTTTACCTGAGCACTTCTAGGTGTGTCATGGACAACTTGTTTACCTAGGTATTTATTTTTCCAAAAGATATAACATTTTATTTTTCATGGCCATTTTCAATTGGCATTTCTTTCACATACAAGATATAGCATTTCATTTTTCCAGATTTTGTATTCATGGCAGCACTAAAAGTTTCAGGTTTAGCCAACACAACTTTAGTGACTAGGGGGAATTCACTAGGAACTCCAACTCACCATAGGTAAGTTTTGTCACCAACTCAGAGCCGAGACACAATAAACAGGGAGGCTCATCCAATACAGAGGCTACAGTGGGGAAAAGTCCTCCATGCCACTAGTCAAGTAGTAAGTCAGGGTGATAATCTAAAAGGTAGGTCATGGATGGATGAAGACAATGAAATGATGAAGCCAACACTAGCAAGCCAAAGTATGGTGTAATGATCACCTCTATTCTCCCTAAGGAGGGTATGTACCAATGAGTATGAATAGTGAACTTCTAAGTCTGAGTAGGGACAGTATAATATAATATAATAGGTCAACCAGGTCCATATATCTATATGATCGCCAGATCATGACACTAAGTGCTATGACATGCTATAAGAATAAGTATAAAAGCAATCTAACCATAACACCTGTAATATACCTGCTGAGTCATATACCTGAATGCACATCAACCTGTACCATCATCTGTCCTCTGGAACTGTCGCTGTAACTCTGGGCACTACTGTCTGCTCTGTACCAATGGCATAATGGCTATATCGGGCATCTCTCTGAGTGTCCTGAAACTCAGTCATGGCATGGGGAATACAACTGCTGTCCACAATCTGATAGTGATCCAATATAAATGCTCATCTCGGCATCTCAAATGCAAGGGAAATGGCTGAATAGTGTACTGGAATGAGAAAAATAATGTATGGTAGCCCGGCTACTATATATGTGATAACATCTGGCTCCGGCTGGGACAAGTGCTCTGCTGAAATGAGCGCTTGAGAACCTCGGAATCTCTGGTTCTCGAACTCTGCTACTCGAATCCACGATCCAGCACTCTACCATTTACTTCCAGCTTTTATTTTTGCAACCTATTTTCTGCATTCACAAACATCTAAACAAAATACCTCATGCCGCATGTGTGGGAAATATATAAAATCGACTGAAATAAAATCTACTCTATGTCAGAAATATAAATGCAATAAAGTATAAATGCAGAAAGTAAATTAAATTACTAACATAATTTGCAAAATTTGAAATTTATTGTGCAGGAAAAGAAAAAGTGACAGGTACTCAGTTAAACTAGGAGTTTACAAAGGAGCTTAGAGACTAAGAAGGTGCCAGACTCAATGGCTGAAAAGACTAACTACTGCCTAAGTAGGCTTATTCGGTTTCCTACCTACCCTAATCTACCAGGCAATGCAAGCGGAGAGATCCCAACTATGTGGGATCAGGGATGTGATCCCTCAAGTCCCTCTGATGGACAGGATATAAAATCCGTCGTCCACTACCAGTGGTAAGAAAGCACATGCCATCAATGCATCGCTCTACTGTGAAAGGTCCAACCCATAAGTCATCAGCTTGTCCCGATCTTATATGCAATAAATGGTTGGGAATGATGACTTGACTTCCTGTAGGAAAATTATTTCTATTGACTGACTCAGGAATAACTCCAATGTTACGAATAGGCATGGGATGGATTTCGGCAGGGTTTTGCGGTTGAGGTGTGACAATCCTCGAGTTTCTCCTAGAAGGAACTGCATCAATTCTGGGTGGACCACCATCTAAGGAAATAGCAACTGTGCCAACAAGGACTTCCCTAACTTCCCTTCTTGTTTCTTGGATTACCTCATTTGGCTCTTCCCCATGGGTAGACACAATTCTTTTAACAACTTCACCTATAGTCAAGAAGTCTCTATGTTCTTCCAAGGGAGGTGGCTCTCTAGATATGACAGTGTTATGACTAGAACCTTCCCCTGAAGGAACAGGAATAACCATGTTTTCCAGTCTGGGAGAAACTGACTCAGAATGAAATGTAGAGGAAGTAGGAATGTGAGAAAGATCATGAGTATGATGACTAGATGACTCAGACGGTAGGAGGAAACTAGGGATATGCGGATATGTAGATAAAGCATGGCTTTGAGGCTCTGAAGGAGTTTGAAAAATAGCAAGGTTATTTAGATTATAGTCTCCTTCAGGAGCATCATTAACTAGGGCATCCTCTTCCCAACTCAGAGAGTTATCATGGACTTGAATTAGGCTACCGTCTTCTAAGGATAAATGAGAAAAAGAATCTTCTGAATCAGAATAATAAGTGGCTTCAGACTCTTCATTTGTTTCGACCCTAGTAGATGTTGCAAGATTGTTTTCCCATGGGTGATAGGTGCAAGTCCTTGGCTTTCTCTCTCTCTATTGTGATCAGTCAAGGCAAACCATTCCCTAACAGTGAAAGGAATTCTTTCTCCCCTCCTAATATCATCAAATTCATCTTCATGTATTGGGTTTTCAATGTTTTCCTCATTGTTTGTTTGATCATGAAGGTTTTCTGTTGGGGGAGCTTGTTCCATGCCTTGATCATCAAGCAAACTCTCATCTCTTCCTATATTTCTTATGCCATCCTCAACCCCTTCAAGTGTGTGATCTTCTATAGAAGGCTCTTGAATGTTTTCATTGTTTTGTTCGTGATCTTGGGGTTGATTTTCATGTCCTCTCAATTCATCTACTTCCTCAACAAGTTCATCTCCAATTGTTCTTGTTGTTTCAATCATTTGCTTATCTTCCCAAAAAGAATCAGAATCTTCCATGACCATACACATATTTTGATCAACTTCATATAATTCATCCTCATCTTCAACAAGGATAGTTTTGGCATTATTTAACAATTCATCCCCATATGTGTTTTTTAACCCTTCATCAAAAGACTCAACATGCTCATTATAACAAGGTTCTCTGTTAACCCGAATCAAAGCTCCATCAGGGTTGGGAACACAAATAAATGATAAATCCATCATAAGGTATCCACCTAAGCCAGCTGCCCATTTTCTAGATAAAAGCATTCCATATGCTGGGGGTAAGTCAATGACAACTACATCCATCATGGTAGAAATGTCTGAACATGCGAAAAGATCAGCTCTAAGGTTTTTGATCAAACCATAAGACGGCACTCGTCGGGAATCTATACCACAGACATTTCCATAGGGCCTAGTCACTTCAAGTCCCATTTCCTTCATAACTTGTAAAGGCATAACATTCATTGCCGCTCCAGAATCCAACATACAATTATGAAGGAGCATGTTTTGAATGTGCAAGGTAAGGTAAAAGGGAGAGTGACCACCACTCTTTCTTTCATAAATGGCTGAATGGATGTTTATTGGTGGATCCTTCTCTGTTTCACTAGGTTGTGTTCCACTAAGCTTTTGGATATGACATGATTCTAGGACAGGTTCAGGAGTTTTTTCTTGGCCAATACCATTGAAAAATTCTTCTACTTGGCATCTAACAGAGGGCACCTTCATTAACTCAGTGACAGGGATGTTACACATGATCTTGCTTAGCTCTTTCTTCATATCAATCTTAAGATCATAATCATCTATGGCAAGATCTTCTTCTTCCTTTTTATCTTCATCAATCTTTTTATGTTTATCAAGGAAAGAAGGCTGGGAAGTACTTCCTCGTTTATAGATTTGATACTTTGGTTGCTCTTTAGGTTTTGGAAGTTCTAAAGCATGACATAAGGGGTTAAGTTCTTCCACTACATCATCTTCTTGCTCATATGGCTCTTCTTCTAAAAGGATTCTTCCAAAGTCTTCGTCATAAGATAAGTCATTTATGAAGTTGATGTTTTCTGGTTGGTCATCATGGTCAATGGTGTCAGAGGGTATCTCTTCTTCTTCATCACACCAATTGACTTCCTTCTTTTCAGAATTTTCTGGATATTCAGGTCGTCGCCTATCCCTATCCCCATCAGGCCTTCTATTATTATTCCAGTAAGGTTTGGGGCCATAAGGATTTCTATGTCTCTCAGGGTCATTCAAACTTGCCACATTCTTTGTCAGGACAGTTAATTGCTTCATCATTTCTTGCATGACTTCTAAAGTGTCCTTGGATTCCTTTGGCACACTCACAGGTTCCTTTGGTTTTCGGAGTCTAGGGTCAGATCTGGAAGTGGATGGGGTGAATTGATCGAAAAAGTTTTGTTTCCCCATGGATGCTACATTTTGTTCAGCCATTTTAGCATTTGATTGAGCGGTCTTTAAGTCATTTGGGTTTTTATCCTTTAGCTGATAACCAACCCATCCCTCAAAAGCATTCAAGTAGTGAATGACAACTGCTTGATCTTTTGGTCTAATTTCTTCAGGGATAACAGCTACAGTCTTGTCAAATCTTATATTAAACTCATGGACTGTTTCATTTTCTCTTTTCTTGATGTCAAAAAGTTGGTGTAAGAGAAATTTTCCATCTAACTTTCGGGACCACTCACTGTTTAGCTTGTTGACAAAGTTATCATACCCATCAATGGATGAGGCAGGCAACCTGTCAAACCACTTCCTAACATCTCCTTCCAAGGATGCCAGGAGACCCCTCATGAAAACATCTTCCTCAGATGCTCCATATGCTTCCATGTGTTCCCATACTTTATCAATGTGGTCTTCAATTGATATAGCGGATACTCCATCAAATCTGGGAACCTTTTCAAAATACTTTTCAGGCATGTCATGGGGTGCACCCTGGATTTGGGAAAAGTCTAAAGGAGATGGTTTTGCCTTTCTTCCAAAAATCCTAGGAGCTTGTGGTGGAGGAACATTCTGGTTTCCCGGGTTTGTTCCGGCCATTGGATTTAGTAAGCTTGTGTTTAAGTTTGAACTAGGAAATGAGGGAGGAACCAATAGTCAAAGGGGATCCTGAAGCTCTGTTTGGAGAATCGTTGACCAACTTCCAAAGGAAGTTAGATGGTTGTGCTTTAGGATCTCTTTTACGATATGTTATTGGGGTTCCTTCAACTTGATCTAAGTTTGCTTTACTTCTCGTGTTGTAAGGATGTAAATGAGCTCGCTCCTCAGCGGAGTCACGATTGGGAGTCGCCAGGTAGATTTAACTCTTCTACCAAGATACGTGTCGTTTGTATATGCGGGAAGGACTAGGGCAAGCTATTGCCTCCCCGGCAACGCCGCCAAAATGTTATCACCTAAACTGTAGTTACCCCTATGGATGGATCCAGTCATGGATGGCAATAGGGAAGGGCAACTCAAAAGGTGCAACCACGATCACCTCGACCTCCAATATGTATGGTTGTCACGCCAGTCGAGGCAACCTTCGCTTTATGTTATCTAGCCCAGACAACAAAGGGGGAGACCCGATCTACTCCCTACAGGAGAGATCAAAACCAAGACACCAAATCAGGGTATTTCTAAATGAAGTTAGGTGTATGGTTTATCCTAGACTTAAGGATGAAGTCACAAGCCAAATGAGGGGTTTAATAGGTATAGCTTTGGTTCATAGTTGAATGTAAGAGTGACTTATAATGTTTGAAGTGAGATCTAGGTTGAGTGTACTAGGTCAATGTCAAAAGATCCACTGCCTTGGGAATCGTGTCCAATGCAGGATAGTTAAGGTTTGTATTGGGGCTAACTAGTACATGAGACAAGCTTGACCATGGTTCATGATGTCTTCAAAGGTATAGTTTACCATGCATAGGTCAAACCACAAGTCAATCCAACAATCTAGGAAAGTTGAATTACCTTGTAGAGAAACCAGTGCCTTGGAATTGGGAAGTGGAGTCAAAGTGGGGTTGACTTATGGTTTATGACTCCTACAACATGAGACAAGTGGGCAATACAGGTCTTGATGGTTGAATGTGTCTAGATCTAGGTTTGACCCAAGTGGACCACAATCCCTTAAAACAAGGAATGCTGTCCCCAAGGCAAGATTTGACAAAGTGATAGTCTAGACCTAGGTTTTGAATTATTCCGGTTTCAGATCTGCAATAATCTCAAGTACCCAGTTCCTAGAAGTGAGTGAACTCACTTCTCCAAGGTGGTGCGACTTTACCCAAGGAGGCTTCAATTGGGGTTTAGGTGGGTCAAATCATGTCGGATGGCATCCAAACTTTAGATCCTAGTAGATCGGTCAGGTAGGAGTATGGATCTATAATTTCGTGGCAATCCACCGGTTAGATCTTAGTAGATCTGAGTTTAAGTGTTCCAAGTGGTCCAAAATGGGGATTAAATCCCTTAAAATGTGGAATGGGGCCCACAAGGTAAATTTCAAGAAAGGGACAACCTGGGTGTATGTTATTTGATGTGTAGATGTCAAATCAAGTGGAATCTCAAACACCCATCACTTAAATCTAGGTCAACTTGCTCAAATGGTGAAGTGCGCCTTCCTTGGGAGAAGCTAAGTTGGCTTGGGAGAGGGGTCAAACGGAAGCCAATCCTCACCAAACTATAGATCCGGGATGCCGTGGATGCTATAGAGGTGGGTTTTCAATATCATGCCCAACAACCCACTAGATCTAAGTAGATCTGAGGAAACGTAAAATGGGGGTTTTGAAATATTTAGGGTTTTAACAATTTATGAGTTATGTCAATGGATTGGATAAAGGAAAGAGAAACAAACCTGTGGATCTTACCTGGATAACCTTGTAGATGCCTTGATGATGATGATCTATGCAATCCCGATCAATTTGGAAGCTTTGAGGTAGTTTCTATGCAAATCGATTTGGTCCAAGAAGCCAATGCGCCCTCTCTCCTGCACAACAAACGTCAACAATATCAGATTTGATGCATCAAGAGATAAGACTAATGCCACAAAAGAAGTAACAGAAAGATAGCATAGATCACAATGATACTAATGATAACCCCCTGATACAAGCGAATGCCAAGAAAGTCGATTTGAAGAAGCCTTGCAAAATCGCCCTTGTTGAAGTCGCCCTCCTGTAGACAAACAATGATTTCCAAAAAAAAGATAGATCTTACCACAATTTCCAAATGCTAGGTTGCAATAGACTTTCCAATCACCATCTAAGAACACCAGATGCAAAGGAGACCACAAGAATTTCCACAAGAATATTTTTCTATACCAATAATCCAAGAGCCAAAGACCCTTTACAATGAGAGGCTCTCTCCTTTAAATAGGAAGGAGAGGCACCAAAACCCTAACCACTTTTTGAATGAGTGGCTAAGATTAAAAGATACAAATGTCTAATCAATGGTTGAGATGAGCTCAACAACATAATACATGGATCACACATAAAATATAACATAAGTGGACAAAGTCGCCCTAGGAGAGGGGAATCCCACCAAATCATGATGACAAAATATCATAAGAGGCTCATGGTGGGTCCAAGGGGTAATTTTATCCCTCCTTGGTCAATCCCCATGGCACAATAACCAATAAATAATCATGAAAGTACCAAATCGTGCCTCCCTAGTGAAGTCGTGGTCCTCAAAAGACCTCAAAAAATCCACAGAAAGTGCCATAAGTGATGGATGCGGGCCCCGATGAAGCTGAAACTGCTGGAGGAGGTGTGGAAGGTCCCGATCTATCATCACTGATCATCCCATGCCATAACTTTGCCTCAGTAGCCCAAATCGATTTCGTCAATAGCCATTTCTACCAATCCTGAAATGCCTCGGGAAACGTGAAACTGCCCAAACAGCCTCCTGGAGTGATGGCGCTGTCAAGGTGAGGGCACCAATGTGTCCGGGAGGGGGGTAATATGGTAAAAACAAGTGGCTGGACCACCCCCTCCATCATCAGCGCCCTAGGTCAACCGGATAAAAGTCATCTCTGCTCCGACAGGGCCTCCAACAGACCAAAACTGCACTAGGACAGCCTACTGAGGCTAAATCATCACTGTAAGTGCCCGGAACTGAAAACAAACTGTCCCATTGGACTCAGAAGGTCCAAATCCATCCAAGATGTGTACTCATACACCATATGAATCTCTGCATGATCAGAATAAATATCCAATGTACCGGAACAAGGCCAATAATAATGATCTGTAAATGACCAAACACTGCTGTATCCCAAGAATCATCATCATAACCCTGTAGCTACTGCATAGAATCATCCTGTATGTGTACATAGACCATATATCATCTATCCATATCATCATAAGGTCCAACATCTCATGTCCCATGGTCCTCCATGGTCAAACTAGGTCTAACCAAGACCAAATACAACTCAGACCATCATCCATAGCTGCTGCAAGATGTCAAGGTTAATACATGCTCTACAACTTATTCGAATAACAATTATAACACAGAGTAATCATGACTGGCGATCTAAATCCAAATATATAGTGTCGTTAATTATTATTATTACTCAGACTAGACTTTCAGGACCATACTCACTTCATAGTTGTGATCAATTTGCTAGTGAAGGGTGAAGGCTGAAATAGCTGGCTAAGCTAAGGGATGACTTGACTGACTTGACTTTGTGACACTTTGGCAAGGGAAAGGGAATACACCATAGTATATACTGAATGAGCAATAACACAGGGAATGGCGGTGTCTCACAAATGGACGAGTTGTTTAAAGAGGGTTTATTCACCTTCACAGATGCGCACAATCCATAATACAAATAAGGCCAGCAATTGTTTAGATATAACATTTAAGTTCCATTGCTTTTTGGGCCTGAAGTTTCCATAGCCTTGATCTATGTGTGTTTACAAACACATTGCATAGATTTACATTTATTTTTAGGCTTTCTGCTGCAGGTGTGTTTTTAAGGCACTTGTTTACCTGAGCACTTCTAGGTGTGTCATGGACAACTTGTTTACCTAGGTATTTATTTTTCCAAAAGATATAACATTTTATTTTTCATGGCCATTTTCAATTGGCATTTCTTTCACATACAAGATATAGCATTTCATTTTTCCAGATTTTGTATTCATGGCAGCACTAAAAGTTTCAGGTTTAGCCAACACAACTTTAGTGACTAGGGGGAATTCACTAGGAACTCCAACTCACCATAGGTAAGTTTTGTCACCAACTCAGAGCCGAGACACAATAAACAGGGAGGCTCATCCAATACAGAGGCTACAGTGGGGAAAAGTCCTCCATGCCACTAGTCAAGTAGTAAGTCAGGGTGATAATCTAAAAGGTAGGTCATGGATGGATGAAGACAATGAAATGATGAAGCCAACACTAGCAAGCCAAAGTATGGTGTAATGATCACCTCTATTCTCCCTAAGGAGGGTATGTACCAATGAGTATGAATAGTGAACTTCTAAGTCTGAGTAGGGACAGTATAATATAATATAATAGGTCAACCAGGTCCATATATCTATATGATCGCCAGATCATGACACTAAGTGCTATGACATGCTATAAGAATAAGTATAAAAGCAATCTAACCATAACACCTGTAATATACCTGCTGAGTCATATACCTGAATGCACATCAACCTGTACCATCATCTGTCCTCTGGAACTGCCGCTGTAACTCTGGGCACTACTGTCTGCTCTGTACCAATGGCATAATGGCTATATCGGGCATCTCTCTGAGTGTCCTGAAACTCAGTCATGGCATGGGGAATACAACTGCTGTCCACAATCTGATAGTGATCCAATATAAATGCTCATCTCGGCATCTCAAATGCAAGGGAAATGGCTGAATAGTGTACTGGAATGAGAAAAATAATGTATGGTAGCCTGGCTACTATATATGTGATAACAGGCTCATTCTTCCAATGCATGCATCAATTGATGCATGCAAATCTAGAGTTTGCCTGAAGTGATTTATGAGGTAACCCTGTATTGTACTTGTCTCATTTTCTATATGCTCTAGGCTCGAGAGAGAAGATAGCCCCACAGTTTGCTTGGTTTTCCCGAAAGGGTTCCAGGGTATATCTATTGTTTATGTGTGATTGCATTTATGTTTCAGTTGGTAAATGCAGATCTAGTTGTTTGAGTTTATATTCTATGAGCATATATTGATATCGAGACTCATACCACTTGAGATCTCATGGCGATTTGGAGGGAGTAGTGATCTCTGAATCAAATATTTACATAGCGGTCTTCTTTAATATCTCCCCATCTTGCAAGGAAAGCAGTTTCAATTTCTTTGAATTTTTTGTACTTGTCATTTTCCAACTTAGTGAACCATTCAAAAGCATCCCCTTCTAAAGATAGAGCAAAAAGTTTCATCTTCACATCTTCATACTTGGCATTCAAGCACCACTTGTAACATTGGGAGAAGAGTGACAGGTGAGCACTAGCACCAATGGCATTATTTCCCTGAAAGGAAGGCACTTTCTCAATGGCCTTCTCTGGAATCACATGAGGAAACCCAACTATAGCCATTAGGGGAGTTTTGAGGTCTAAAATGGGCCTCCTAAGGGAAATAATAAAATACGAGTTCTAAATTTTAGAGAGGAAAAAGAAAAACTATTTTTTCTTATCGTATTTTTGACATATCTCCTTAACGGTTTACCCAATTTCAAGTTTGGGCACTCATTGGATGTGGATTTTAATTCCGCATCCAATCCATACCCACACTGCATACTTCTGAGGCACCCACGACATGAAAAAATGAAAATTAAAATACGTTTTTTTATTGAAATTTTCATTTTTTCATGTCGTGGGTACATCAGAAGTATGCAGTGTGGAAATGGGTTGGATGCAGAATTAAACTCCGCATCCAACGAGTGCCCAAACTTGAAATTTGGGTAAACCGTTAAGGAGATATGTCAAATACGATAAGGAAAAATAGTTTTTTCTTTTTCCCTCCAATTTGTTTTACAAATTTTACCCTTATGGTTGACATCATCATCTTGAATCCTATTGGTTCTTATAAAGTGAATTTTTATGGTCCATTATTTGTTTTGAGGCCTATTTTTTACCTCAAAACTCCCCTAATGAGTAAAGTCAAAAGGATAAAAAAAGTCAGCCATTTTGATTGGGAGATTATTCAAATTATTTTTTCTGGAAATAAAAGGTGAATGTCCAACATTGACTGAGAACCAAGATCCTCAAGGATTCTTCGAGAAGCTAGCTTGCTTTTCCTCCCGTGGTAAACCTTTTCAGGCTCAGGAATGAACTGAAGCAAGCCCTGAGGGTTCCTTCTCGTAAAATGCCTTGGTAAAGTTAATGACAGTGGAGTCGTCGGATGTTTTTAGTCAATTTTCAAAATTCACTACATACATCAAACAAAGCAAAAACAAAATGGAAAACTCAAAAGCCGTATTCCGGGAATAAAAAGATTTATCCCCGGCAACAGCGCCAAAATGTTGCTGCCTAGATGCACACCTGGGAAAACGTGACATAAATCTTCAAGACGCTCGGTGTGGCCTTGGGGGCAAGTCAGAGTTAAGAGCTGTCACTGAAAACTTAACTCCTCTGTCTAGGCTTACTCCTAGCAAAGCCAAGGGGGGTAGACCCAAAAAAGAAAAAAAATCTAAGGTGTTTAATCTATGAAAAGATAAAAACAACTAATCTAGAATTTAATCAAATAAAAACTATTTTTGATTTTACCAACTATGATAGCAATAAAATTTGAAAGTTCAACAGCATCTAGCATCCATCATCATCATCATTTTTGCATATATAAATTGAACAAAACAGTAATCAACAAGACCAGTGCCTAATATGAAAGATGTATAAGATTAAAAATGCCTTGGAGTGCTATGGAGTGTTGTGCTATGTCAAATGAGTACTGCAAGTGTCATGGTTGGTAAATTTTATTATTAAGGTTATGGTAATTAGTGGGTGTTTTCTTGTTTGTCCCACTTAAACTTCCTTTCTCAAACTAAGCGCATAAGCAGCTTTACCAAGTGTTCAACGAAGAGAGCACGAATCTCATTAATGAGTATCTCCCCGACTCTATGGTAGTCACTCTTTGCGACCTCCCGAGTTTTCGAAATTAAGCTTATGTGGATTTTCCTATTAATCTAATGCTTACCTTCCTTTTTGGTTGACCAACTAATCTGACTATGTTGCAACGGTCTAGAACATACGGGAAGATAAGCGTGAAGAACACACAACCAATACTAAGAGGGGGGGGTGAATTAGTATTGGACACTTTTGGTTTATTTTTCTTTTTCAGTCCTTGCTAAATAAACAATATTAATGCTTCAATTTCGAATAATAATAAGCAGTAATCACAACACACAAAACACAGTATTTATACTTAGAAAAGGTATCCAATTTGTGAAATGATTTAATATTACAATAATGGAGGTGCTCCAACACCTCAGGAAGGTGCAACCTCCAAGTTTTGTCAAAAGATGCTACAACATCCCAGGCAAGCTTCAAGTTGCCAAAAAAGACTAATTAGTCTTTCCCCAGCTCCACCCTACCTCCCTATAACCGATTTCAAATTACAAATTTTACAATACCAGGTCTTCATTCTGTCCAAACATGTCACCATTCTGTTTCTTCAACTGCTGCTGCCTTAGATAAAAAACTATCTCATGTCATCTTCATTTTTCTGTCCATGTCCTCATCAACCTTTTGCCCCAGAAATCAGAGATAAAGAAAATTCTTTTACAGATACATTAGCTGATGTGTTGCTGTCCCCGAGCCTGTCCTCCTCACCTCAACACCCCGAAAACAGACCTCTCTTATGCCTCCCGAATTCTTCCACACCCTAACTCAACACAATGATTTTGATCTTTACTTATACTTGTCTTCTTCCATAACTTATGAGGCCGACTTGTCAAGTTCAATTTAATTAAAATGATTTGTCATTTATTTATATCTTTTCTTTGTCCATAATATGTGGGGGCCAACTTGTCACTATCAATTGATATATATTTTATTTGATCATTTTGCCACATTGGCAAAGTGGGTTTAGCACCACTTTATCCATCATAGACCATGTTATTTCTTTCCTTCCAGCATGCCCACAATGCTCATCTGGAGAAGCCCGCAAGAGTCATTGATTCCTTCAAAATGCCTGCAGGCTTGTCCACAAAGATGCCCGCAGGCTTGTCTTTAGAATGCCCGCATGGTCTCTCCTAGAGATGCCTGCATTGGTCTCTTCAATGCCCGCAGAGTTCACTTGACAATGCACTTAGGATACCCGCAGCTCCACTTCAGGATGCCCGCAGCATGCCTTTTTCAGATGCCCACAACTCCTTATAAAAATGCCCGCCAGATTCATTAATTATGCCTGCAAGGTTCTTCAAAGGATGCCCATAGGGTCCTTTTGATTATGCCCGCAATGGGGCTTTGAAATGCCCACAAGGGGCCTTCCAAATGCCCACAAGGGGCCTTCCAAATGCCCGCAGCCTCTTCCTTGTCCACCTCATCATCTCTGCCTTTGTCATTAATTCATTTGCCATGTCATCAATGCTAGCTTGGTCACCAACACTAGCTTGCTTGCCATGTCATTGTTGCTTTGTCTTCATTTGTTAAACCGCCTTTCAAGGGTTCATCATGTTTCTCAAGCTACACCTTCTTCAACATACTTTTGACATCAATGACAACAAATTGCCAACAGTCTCCCCCTTTGGCATTGATGTCAACCCTGCCGATCAAATTTGAAGAAGAGTGACTAATATTCTTGGCTTGTTCTCCCCCTTTGACGTCAATGGCAAAGGAATCTGTAAAGTCTGCAGAAATTTGTAACCTACTCCCCCTGACTCTGCTGTCGAAATTTGTCAAGTGTACTGTTGTGTGATTACTTAGAATCATCCTGCTCTCCCTAACTTTGTTGTCCTGCACTTCCTTTACATTTTTATGACATATTTAATGGTTCTTTAGTTGAGGGGAGAGCATTACTCCCAATTTATCTCTAAGGTACTCACAAGCCTCCCTTGGTAGTGGCTTGGTAAAGATATCAGCTATTTGCTCTTTAGAGTTTACATATTCCAATTTTATTTTCTAATCATGTGCTTGCTCTCTCAAGAAATGATACTTAATGGGGATGTGCTTGGTTTTAGAATGCATAACAGGATTTTTTGATATACTGATTGCACTAGTGCTATCACAGTAGATTACGAGTGGTTGATCATTTTTTATCTCAAGATCTTCTAGGATTTGTTTCATCCACAAGAGTTGAGTGCAACATTCAGCTGCTGATATGTATTCTGCTTCAGTGGTTGATAGCGAGATAGATGATTGTTTTTTGCTTGACCAAGCTACTAGCCGATTTCCAAGAAAGAAGGCATTTCCACTTGTGCTTTTTCTATCATCAAGACTGCCTACCCAATCTGCATCAGAAAATGCTTGGAGATCAAAATTTTCATCTTTTGGATACCATAACCCATAGTCAACCGTTGCTTTAAGATATTTGAGGATTCTTTTGACAACGGTCACATGAGATTCCTTTGGATTTGCCTGGAATCTTGCCACTAACCCAACTGCTTGCATGATATCAGGACGAGATACAGTAAGATAGAGCAAACTTCCAATCATGGATCTATACACTGTCTGATCTACAGCAGGAGATTCATCTTCTTTGTTGAGCTTACAGCCATTTACCATGGGTGTACATACAAGGGAGCTTTCTTTCATGACCAAACTTTTGAAGAATGTCTTTCAAATATTTTGATTGAGATATAAAAATGCCTGTAGAGTCCTGTGAAATCTGTAGACCAAGAAAGAATGTTAATTCACCTATCATTGACATTTCTTTGGCAAAGTTTTGACTAGGACTTTCTTCATTGCTCCCAAAAATTAGATCATCAACATACACAACTGTGACAAGTAATTTATCGTTACTGAATTTGAAATAAAGATTATTGTTTGTGCTACTTCTCTGGAATCCTTGTTGGATTAGATAATTATCCAAGCGCTCATACCAAGCCCTTGGTGCCTGTTTGAGTCCATAGAGAGCCTTCTTCAATTTCCAAACATAGTCTTCCTTTCCTGGAGTTTCGAAACCTGCAGGTTGCTCAATGTAGACTACTGGAGCAAATGTTTCGTCAAAATCTATTCCTTCCATTTGGGTGTATCCTTTACACACCAATCTTGCCTTATTTCTAGTGACTTTCCCATTTGCATCTAGCTTGTTTCTGTATACCCATTTGGTGTCAATGATGTTTTTATCTTTTGGTCTAGGAATTAATTCCCAGGTTCCACTCTTTTCGATTTGATCCAATTCTTCTTTCATTGCACTTTTCCACAATTCATCATTAACAGCTTCATTGAAGTTTTTTGGTTCAATTGCTGAGAGCAGGGCTAGATTCCTCTTCAATGGTGTTAATCTGAGCTTCATACCTTCATCCAAGTCTCCAATAATAAGATCCTCAGGATGATCTCACCTAACAAAATTTATAGAAGGATTTTTACCTTTTGGAGTTGTTTTGGTGGTGGAGATCAGTTCTCTTCCTTGAGTCTGACCTGGTTGATTCATATGTTCCTTTGATTGTTCGTTTGTTGTTTCTTCTTCATCAAATATGTCATCATCATCAGTCTCAACAGGATCTGGTTCTGGCAGTTTTTGCATCAATTCTTCATCTATGATGACATCTATACTTTCAACAATTCGCCTTAGTCGTTTGTTGTAGCATTTGTAGGCTCTTTTTTCAGTTGAATAACCCAAAAATATCCCTTCATCATTCTGGAGTGAAATTTACCCAAATTTTCATCAATGATTTTTATGTAGCATTTGCTTCCAAAATTTTTGAAATAGTCTACGGTGGCTTTTATTCCTATCCATAATTCGTAGGGAGTCTTATTGCTGTTGACTCTTAGTTGTGCTCTGTTTATGATGTAAACAACTGCTCCTACTGCCTCTCTCCATAAGGTTTCAGTCAGATTAGCTTCAAGTAACATCGTTCTTGCAGCTTCTTGAACAGTTCGATTCTTCCTTTGAGCTATGCCATTTCGTTGAGGTGTGCGGGCTGTGCAGTATTGTCGCTTGATACCTTCTTCATCACAAAATTGTTTAAATTCACCTTGTTGCCCACCGAATGGGCACACCAGCAACATAAATATTTTGAAAGTTGTTTCCCAAGTGGGAAAGGTGTGGCCTTGAGGGCAAGCAAAGAGTCAGGTGCTGTCACCTGATCCCGACTCCTCCGTTTAGGCAAACTCCTAACAAAGCCAAGGGGGTAAGACCCTGTTGTCCGCCAAATTGCACACCAGCAGCAGAAATCTTTTGAAAGCTGTCTCCCTCATTGGAAAGTGGGGAGAGGTGTGGCCTTGGGGGCAAGCAATGAGCCAGGTACTGTCACCTGAATCCCAGCGCCTTCGTTTAGGCTAACTCCTAACGAAGCCAAGGGGGGTAGTCCCTACAAAGAGTTTCACTAAGGCTCTTATGTTTTAAGGTTTTAAGTGTGAAGTGATGCGGATGGGTGTTGTTTAGGAGTTTATTACGATGAGACCAATTTACGAATGAGATAAACACAAGATAACAAAGCAATCCACGTTGCTAAATGAGATAACAAGATTAACAATATGTTTCAAGACTTATAATCAGATAAAGCATTCACAATATGAAAATAAACACAAGGACAAATGGTCCTGATCAAGATAAAGACTTTAAATAACCAGTGCCTTATGGAGTCAAAGAAAAGATGTGATGCTGAATGTGTGGGTCTTGAAAGAGTACTGTTCGTGAGATCGTTATGAAAATTATCTTGGTAAATTATAAATTTTAGCGATCTTTGATTATTAGGCTAAGAACCAACAAGGTAATCAAAAGAATAGACCAAATGGGAAAAATACTGGCAACCTCTTAGATGATAGGTCGGGAGCACCCAGATTCAGAGGATAGGTGTCCAATGTTTAAACCGCCCTCGAGTCTGACAGTGGATTCCCGGCACCACCTGTTTCAGGAAGCCAACTTAAGCAAATCGTTTTTGTATTTTGTGTGGTTTTAGGGCACCTTTTGGAGGATGGACGAGAGGAGCCAATGAGGGAAAAACGAAAGGAATGGAGGGAGGGAAGATGAAGGGAGACGAATAGAAGATGAGGATCAAAACGAAAGGAAGAGATGGCTTTAGGATGGAAAACGAGAGCAAGAGGAGGGATGAATATCAAGGCAAAAAGGTTTCAAAGAGCAAAGGTGGAAGCTAGAAGAAGTAAGCCTAAGGGACAAGTAACCAATGAAGTTTGTTTTGAAAATGTTTGTTGATGGAGGAAGAGGCCAAATACTCCTACTTGAAAGTTTCTTCTCTTGAAATGAAGAGAAGACCTTGAAGACTTGCAAGATAGATTGATTAGATGCCAAGAACCACCGTTAAGTAAAGAGTGACTTAATCACTAAGCCTTTCTCCACCTTGGGAAACCTCTGCAAAAACCTTGTTATGAAGCATACAAAAACCGAAAGATGTATTTCTAATCAAAGTTAAAACATACATTTAATAATGAAATTGCATGAACAATGAACAAGATGAAAGAGATATCACCAATAGTGTGAAGAACATCCCAATTGCTCCAGCATGGACCTCCAAAGTCTAAACTTTATTCAATATTAAACAGATATTACAACAATATTTTGGCAGAGTGTTCATGCTCAAAATCTCCATGAAGAATAGAGCCCAAATGACTTCTTTATATAGCAAAGGCTAGCTACCAAATACCTAAGTCGAATCGGCTTTGAGAAGAGAGCCAAAAGCACTAAACACTAGTTCGAATTCCATCTAATCTCAATCAACACCAAGCTTTGGAGCTAATCTCACCAAACAACTCGAGTTCATGGTCTATGTGGATGGGGAGGTGGCCTCCACCTAGGCAAGGTGCCCCCCATCCTCTTCTTGGAATGATCACCATCCAATATATGAATGCCACATGTAGAACTCGCACTCCAAATAGAGAATGACGTGAGCTTGAGGTAGGTGCTTGGAGTTTTAATCCTCAATCATGGTAGTTGAGAGTGGGAGGTGGCCTCCACCTAGGCAAGGCGCCCCCACTCCCATTCAATGCAACTCCAAACCAACCAAATTCCATTTAATAACCACTCCACATCACCCAAATCAAGTTTGCATGCATGGAGGGCAAATTTGCTTGGAGAGATTTGCTTGTGTTGACTGTACACTTGATTGAATGTTGACTGAGATGATTGGAATCTTCATAAATGTTGAGTGCCATGTCAATTAGCCTTTTATTTTAATCTTTTGGAATTATTTTGGAGAGATTTGGATTATCTCCAAAATAATCATTTTTATTATTTTAATTAATAATTTCTCTGTAACTGGGTTTTTTGAGAAATTATTAATTATGAGGCCTAATTGACATCCGAAACTTAGGATAAACTGGTCTGGGGATCATGAATGATTTTTGGCCCAAGTCTGGAGCCTTCAATCATCAAATTCGGATCCCGAATAACTGACATATTACAAATTGATATTTCTCTATTTAAACTATAGAGAAATTTATTAAATTTAAAAAATAATTAAAAACCCAAATTTCGACGGACCCGGTAAAAATTTTTCGAAATTTTTTCTGAGGGTTCTATGGACCTAGGACATGACCGACACTTATTCTATTAGTGTCTAGTAGGCTTATATACATCAATTGGACTCTAATAACCCCCCATGGCTAAACTTTTCAAAATTGGGCATTCCAGCTTTGGAGGAAGCGGGAGAAAACCTCATCGATTATAGCTCAGCTATAGGCAAAGTATAATTGACAAGGGAAAAAACTCCGTGGAATACCTTAGTTGCTTAATCAAGTCATGGAGAACCGAGACACTCAGATCCTACTAGCACACTTTATTACAAATCCCATGGGGCCATGGTCATGCCAACTGAAAAATAAAACTAGCTAGTCACAAATGCTGGATCATCTTATACACTGGAGTACAAACATTCATCATGTTTGTCAAATGGCGGCTCTTCAGATAATCCAACTATGGTACAAATAAGTTGGTAACAGACCCTACAAAGAGTTTCTAAGGCTTTTGTGTTTTAAATGTTTTTTGGAATGTATGATGCAGATGGGTGTTTTTTAGGAGTTTTTATGAAGATTTATAATAACAGTTTATAGATTCCAAGCATATACTTGCAAAAAAGAATTAAGATACACAACCAATGATGATGATAATTTAACAAGGCATCCACAGCATAATATGATTAAAGCAGTTAAGATAAGTGCTTTAGATAGATAATAAGCAAATAAAATGTTGAGTTGAAGGACCAGTGCCTTATGGAGTCAATGTCTTTGAGTGCTTGGGATGCTGAATACAAGTCTTGGTGTGCTTGAGAACTATTTTGCAAGTGTTCTTGGTGAATTTTATTGTAAATTATAATATGAGTTGATTATTAAGGGAAGGGAATCTCCAAGATATACCTTTCGGTACAAGAGGTGTCCGGAAAATACTCTAAGTGGTTCCGTACAAGGACATGTTGGTTGTCCAAGTCTCCAGAGCGTGTTCAACACTACACCAACTAGGGATGTAATTTAACGGTGCCCTTAAGATCTCGGTATAGTGGTTCCAGCTTCCCCAGGCAGAATTTGCCCACTTTCGAATATTGACGATCAACGTCGAATTTTCGTTGGTTTTCAGGGAGAGTATTTTATTATGGTTTGAGTGGATTTAGATGTGGAAAATTAAATAGTCTACAACTGTTTCTGGGTATCCCACAAGTGGGCAGAGCATACACAGTGTAATAAATTGTAAATTCCAATTTTATTTAATGTTTGGAACAAGAACCATTGTAAAACTCTCTGACAGAGAGCACTCTTGATCCGCCTTATGGCGAGATTCAAGAGATTTATGAATTGTAAAATACTGAAAATAAATAACAAGTACAAAAATGAACTCTTCGATAGAGAGCACTCTTGATCCACCTTTCGGTGAGATTCAAGAGATTTTATGTTCTTTTTATTTAACAGTTTATATGAAATGAAAATACTGAATCAAAGCTAAACTAGTTGAAAATTGACTTTAAGTAATAAGAACTAATCAAAAGTTGAAGCTAACTTAATCAATGAGATCTAAGCTACCTGCGAAAGTTGAAACTAACTAGTGCGGAAGTAAAACTAAGCTAATGCAAAAAGAGACAAGAAACACTACAAGCTTTCCCCAAATGGGGGAAGTGGGGTGTGGGAGCCTTTATCCCACTTGCTCCTTTATTAAAAAATTACAATGCCTTAAGTCTTTTTTGATCACTTGAAAGCACGATATGGATGGGGGAATGAAGAATAGGGAGGTGCTTTTCAAGGAAGTTTATTGCTTGCTTCGTTTTTTGCTCTTCTTTTTTGTTCTTGACTTGATCTTGTTTGCTCACCTGAAAGTAAGAGCTCTAAACATAGACTTGTTAAGAGATTAGTGCAAACCAAAACTTTGAACTAAGATCTACAAAATTGAAAGCTTGAAACTAAACTAAGTATGGAGATTAAACTAGCATGCAAGTTAGAAGTAGAAATGAAATTTTAAAATAAACTAAGACTTAAACTAATGCAAACTTAGATGCAAAATAAATATGAGAAAAACAAACTAATTAAAATGCAAGCTAGGAACAAGTTAGAGACTAAAATAGATGAGCTAATCTAGATGCAAACTTTGAAACAAAAACGACACTAAATGCAAGCTTTAAACCAAAATTATTAACTAAGAACTAAGATCTAGATTACAAACAAGAAAAAGGAAATCAAGAAAAAGCAAGGGAAAGAAGACAAGTAGAGAAAAAAAAACAAAGAGAGGAAAGAAGAGGGAAGCGAATGGAAGAAGCTAGAGGAGGTTGATGTGGCTGCAAAAAAGTGAACAAAGGAGCTGCAAAAAAGAGGTAAGATGGCTGCAAACAGTGGTAAAAGAGGGGAGTAAAGAGTAAAGAAAACAGTCCACAAAGAAGGGAAGAAGGGGTTGTAAAACAATGAAGAAAGTGGCTGCAAAAAGGAGAAAGGAGAAGGCTGAAAATAATGGAGAAAGAGGGCAGCAAAACAGAGATGAAAAGGGGCAGCGAAAGAGAGATAGGACAGTCAAAGGAAGGTTGGGAAAAAAAGCAGCCAAAGAGGAAAGAAGCAAAGCTTGGAGAATGATGGGAAACTTGAGATTCACACACTTTGTTTAAGTAACCAAGTAACAAGATTTTAAATTTGATTTTAAAGAGGAGGATAAGAAGTAGATACTTAGCTCTTTGAATCTTGAAATGATTTTGGATTTCCACTTGGTGATTGTTTGTTAGACCTTTTGTTTGGCTCCAAGAGGAGAAGATGCAAACTAGCTCAACCTCCTACTTGATCGAATGGAGTAATCTGCAACCAACGAACTCATAAACTTGCAAACGATGGGGTTAGATCATGTACTATCTATTGATTGAAACCAAAAGGCATGAGCTACAACCTAGTAAAATAAGGCACTTTTAGATCTCTAAAAATAAATATGTAGATAAACAAATTGAGACTACAAATGTTTACCCTTATGTGCTTATGTAAGCCCTCTAAAGCATGAAATACTGACCAAAGATTGACAAGCAAGAGAAGAGTATGGAATAATATCACCTCATTCACCAAAGAAATTTGATCCAATCACAACACTAGATGAGCCTCCAAAGCCTTTCTTTTATTCAACAGATTGCATGAAAACAAAATAGCATTACAATATTTTGAGCAGAGCTTCTTTGCAAGAATTATCCACCCAAATATGGAAGCAAAGACTCCTATTTATACAACAATACAGAGCTAATGAACCAATTCGAACTCCAAGAGAAGCTACGGCCATGAGGGCGCATTCACCAACCATCTGGGAGTTCTGTGCCTTGATTGATGCGAATTGGAGTTAACTGAGTGTTGGGTTCGGCGTGAATGAGTGAGGTGGAGTCCACCTCAACAAAGACACCCCTTCTCTCCCTTGGAAACATCTCCCAATGAATAAAACGCCTCAACGTGAAGAAGGAATGCGTACGGCTCAAACGAAGGAGTGATTGGTGCATTGGCGTTGAAGCTAGGAGCGTTGAAAGCTTGAATGGGTTGGTGTGATGGAATCAACACCCTCCTCCTTGGACTTCTCGCCCATCCAAATCGCGAAATTGCCATGGTGGAGGGTCCACCCACATGAATGAATGCCCATGCATTTAGACATGCTCACGTCATCCTTTAAAACAATTCGTATATCCAATGTTCACCTTAGCATGTGCTTTATTACTAAACATAGTCGCCCACCACATTGATGATTGGAGCCTTCACTTGCTCAACTCGTGAGCTTGATTCCGCCCACCATCCATTCACGTGAAGGAGGCCACGCTTTCCAAATTAATATTCAAACATTTGACTTTTGAATTCATGCTTTATCACTCAAATGTTTCGACCTCCTCTTATACTTTATATGCCACCCTTTCATGGTCAAAAAATCAATTTTTTGATTTTTTTAATTTTTGGCTCTTGGTGCAAATTCTCCTTTTCTGGCAATTAAATGCCAATTTGTAGCATCTTTAGCGAAAATTGCTCCCAGAGGTGACATAATCGCCCAGAACTTGAGAAATAGGGCGCCAAGGTAAAGAGGACGCTCTGAGTGTCGAAACGAGCCTCTCCATGCCAAATTCCGCCTCCAAATGACACCTTTATCACAATTTGAAATTTTCCATTTAAACCATTAAAAAATGGTCTAAATTACGGAAAAAATTAATATCCTTGGAATGAAACGAAACTCCTAGGGGACCTAGTGCATGTTCATACGACTCAATCGAGATGGCTAATCATGGAAAAAATCCTAGACACAAGACTCCAATAACCACCTTAGGTTCAACCACTATGGTAAATACTCCAGCTTTGGAGGTATGAGTGAAAAACTCAGGAATTATACACGACTGAAGCGCAATGCATAATTCCTAAGAAAAAAACACTCTAGAGTATCCCCCTGATAATTAAACCTAAGGATAGCCGAGTCTTTTATAAAAGGACCCCGTTTAGACCAACTTTTTACAACTTTTTACCATGGGGGTATGAACATGCAGTTATTACAAATAGGGCAAAATTGCCCTCAAATTGTTTTCTGAACTTTTGAACACTGATGATGAACATTGAACATGCTCATGAAACTGGCGGCTCACAAGAAATTCAGCTATTGTACAAAATAGCTGGTAACACACCTGATGTGAACTCTCCTCCATTGTCTGATCTAAGGCATTTAATCTTACGTCCACTCTCATTTTTGACCTTAGCTTTAAAAAGTTTAAATTTCTTAAATGCCTTTGATTTGTTTTTCAAAAAGGTGACCCAAGTCATTCTGGAATAATCATCAATAAACAACATGATGTAAAGCTCACCTTGAAGGGTTTGAGTTCTTACAGGTCCACATAAGTCTGTATTAATAATTTCCAAAGGATGTAAAGTAGATTGGTGCACTTTTGCCTTGAAGTTTGCTCTTACCTGTTTCCCATGTTGACATGAGCCACATAGTTTATTTACAGGTTTTGATATCTTTGGCATCCCTCGAATAGCTTCAGTTTGACTAATCTTTACTATGTTGTCAAAATTTAAGTGGGCCAATCGTTTATGCCAGAGCCAACTGTTCTCACTTTGGTTGATAAAGCATCTTTCACCCTCTATTTCTTCCAAAATATAAACTCTTCCAGGTGATCTGACTCCTCTCCCTATAACTTGTTTGGATCCGTTTCTTCTTATTTCACAATGATGTGTAAAGAAGGTGACATTAAAGTTGGCATCACAAAGTTGTCCAACACTTAGTAGGTCATGCTTTAATCCTTCTACATAGAGGACATTCTGAGCTTTGGCATTCCCTTTCAAAGGTACGGTTCCTCTTCCAAGTATTTTTGCTATTCCATTGTCTCCAAAAGATACTTCACCTCCATTGTTCCTTTTTAGAGTGAGAAACTTGTCCTTATTTCCAGTCATATGCTTAGTACACCCGCTGTCAATGTACCATTTAGCTTCATCCTTATGAGCATAGAGAGCCAAACCGCATATATCTTTTGTTATGTCATTATCATGACTGATCCTCAACCTGCATTCTTCAGCAATGTCTCCAAAGTTGTTGCACTTTGAACACTCTACTTCTTGAGTGAGAACAGAGAAGAAATTCTGGTTTTGAGCATTGTTCATTTCACTATACTGCTTTCTAGGAAAATTTACACTTCTTTTAGGTCCTCCACAATCAATTGCCTTGTGACCAAATTTGTAGCAATTTTAACAATGACCTAGAAAGGAACTTTGATACCTGGGATATCCTTGTCTTCTTGGAGGCTGGAAGTTGTTTGTGACTTTTCTATCTTCATCTTCAATTCTTCTGTTTGTCTGTAAATCGTCTGGCTTCTTCAAGCTGATCACTTCACTTTGAAGTTTTTCAACCTCTTTCTCTCTTAGGACTAGTTGTCTTTGAGCTTCATTTAAGGGCTCATGAATTTTAGCTAGACTCACCTTTAATTGGTTGATAGTTCTGCTAGTTTGAACTTCTTGATTTAAGGAGCATTCTGGTTTGCTTTCATTTGACCTGGAGAGGTAGCCCAAACCTCTTGTATCTCCATCTCTTCTCTGTTGTAAGAGCATGTTGTCTAGTTCAGTGGAACCTTTTTGAAAATTTTGAACCAACACTCTTGACTTTTGAAGATCTTCCTTGAGAGAATTGATTTCTATTTCCCCTTTTTGAATGACTTCTTTTAATCTTTTAACCAAAAGATTCTTTGCAAGTTGATGTTGTTGTTGTTTTTCATTCAAATTCTTCAGGTTATCAATCTCTTCTAATGCTGCAGTCAATTCTGCTTCAAGGTCTTGTTATCACACCATAGTAGCTGGGCTACTATTCTTGCTGAGAAGACATCTGCACTTTCCAAAGCTTTGCTTTTACAGAGATCAACTATGATGAGCATTTTCATTTGAGATCACTTATGGATCAAAGCAGTATATGTATCAGATATTGATTAGACCTTGTGCCAAGGCTAAGCCTTGAGAGCTTAAATTTGATGATCAATGTGACCCTTTGTTCCATACAGTTCCAGTTCAGTACCCAGTTGTATTATTGCAGCAGTGTTTCAGTTATTTGTGGATGATTATTTTGATATGATGTAACCTATGGACTTGTGATTATTAGTACTAGATTATTATCTTGTTGTTTTAGTCATCTTCGTAGCATTGGCTTGGTACATGATTCATGATGTGGCAGTACTATTTAAATAATGAAATGAAATATCTTGGATGATGTTATAAATATAAATTGGATGTATTACTTGCACACTAAGGTTTTCTGACAATACCCATTGGTTTCATGACCCTCATAGGAGCATAGACATGGTCTTTCTTGACATCTTTGTCTGCTAACTTAGGCACCACTTTCACTTGACTCCGCTCATCCATGGCCTTCCTTATTTGGTTTTCACCTTGTCTTGCCTTCTTGATTGCTTGATATGGAGGACTTCCCCATTTTCTACCTCTGTGTTGGACCGCATCCATGTTTGTTTTGTGTCTCGGCTCTGAGTTGGTGACCGAACTTGCCTTCAGTGAGTTGGATTGTATGCCTAAATCATTCTGGTCGGTTGTCCCGATGTTTGGCACTGTGCAGAACTCCCCCTAGTCACTTGAGTTGTTGTTGGCTAAAACTGAAAGCACATGTACTACTTGTATTGGAAATGTATTATGAAAGCCTGTGAACTTAAAATTCTAGAATGTGTTTCTTAACACACGTGAATAAAGGCTATAGCAATGAACTGCTAAAATACCCCGCGAAGGGTATAAAAAGGTCCAAAAAGCAATCGTAATCAAAAGTTATATCTATTATTTGCTGACCTTGTGAATGTAAATATGCCCCGGATGCAAGCTTCGATTAGTTGTGCTTTTTAGCACATGTGAAATCCCAGAGGGGTCATATAGGCCAAAAAGGCCATGGAAATGAAATGAATGATCCTAATGAGCCTGGATCAGCTTGATGTAGACATGATGCCTAAGTTGAATAAACACTCTCTAAACAACTTATCCATTTGGGAGGCACTGCCCTTCCCTTTGTTATTTTGTCCAGCACAGAGTGTAGCTCCTCTTTTCCCCGTCCAAAGTGTTATTTAGAAAAGTTGGTCAAGTCATTCCTTTTTGCCCAGCATTCTTCTTAGCCTTCCCCCTTTGCTAGTAGTTAGGCCATGTCCATTGAATGAGTATTTCTTTAAAGATTTTATGCAAGTAAATTATAAATAACAGGGGCATATATATGTATTAACTGCCATTGAATGATGTTTGTACTTTAAGTTAAGCTGTGAATATGATTAAAGGAACATGTCTTAGTTTGTTGCTATAATCTAGTCTTTGGTTGTATTTTGACCTAGTCAAACATAGTTTGACCATGGTCATTCTTGGGATCCATGATGAGATGGACTACTTATGCTTATGGATGATGATTGATGGTCCCACATACACTTATTGATGATTCCATATGATGGACATATGCCTCAGATGATGATTGATGCAGTTGGTCAGTTTTATTATTATTTCCAGATCATCATATTTTACACTGTCCGGGTATGGTGGACCCTACAGTTGACCCCACAGGTCAACCCATGGTGTATGAGTACTCATTTCTAGTAGATTTGGGTCTTTTGGATCCATTGAGACACTTATCTTTCAGTTCTAGGCATTTCTGATGATGATAGTGGCAGTTATCCACCTGTTGACCAGTTTGGGCATGCTGATCCAGACTGTCCAGCAGAGGCCTTGGAGGCCAATCCTTGCCTAGGTCGCTACAGAGGAAGGGGGTGGTCTAGCCACTTGATTTTACCATTATACCCCCCTTCCGGACAGCCTGGTACCTTCAGTTTGATAGCGCAGGCACCCTAGGTGGCAGTTTGGGGCACTTTCAGGATTTTAAGGAGGATTAAAAAATGGAATAAAAGGGTCACTGAGGAATTCGATTTGGGAAATTGAGGCAAGGTTTTGGCACTTGGTCTTCTTAGAGGTCATCCATGGTGAACCCCCCTTCTCCCAGATCAATTGGCATCAGTCAGTGGGGTCCACAATGGTTACAAGAGGGCTTTGCTCGTCTCTCCCAGATTTTGGGGACAAGATTTGATCATTTGTGTCACTTTGACATGTCATAGACTTATATTTTATATTATTATGCCATGGAGATGAGGTAGTGAAGGGAATTAATACCTCCTAGCCCCACCATGAGCTTGTAGTGACTTGTCTTGGTCTTGATGATGTGGCACATGTATTTTTAGCCAACCCTATGTATGACATCACCCTCCATGAGTCTTTTCTAGCTATGACGTCATCTGTTATTGGACAATCCACTCGACCGGAGGCGAGCCGGATCTCCCTAGCTCAATGCGAGTCTAGAACAAATAGAACAAACTACAAACACATTTCCTAGATCTACTTAAGGATCAAGTACTAGATGTCTTACCTCTTTGATATCGCTATCCTTTCTTCTGAATGTTGCTCCACGTCCCACGGTCATCAAATCCAAGCTGCAAGACTTGTTAAGACATAGAAAAGAGAAACGAGTAAAGAGCATCTATACAATAAGAGATCTATGTAAACAGTTAAGCAGGTAAACAACACAACATCATTACACATTAAGAATGATATTGGTGGAAAGCATTTGTATTACTGCAAATAGAGGAGTACATGATAGAGATATAGAACCACAACCAATGACTTAACGTAGCAGCCCTTCTCCGCACAAGCCAGTTGCCAAGCCCTTCCAAGGAAGCATGAATTCTCCAAGAGGTGAGTGAGGGTGTCTAAGAGAGATTTCACCAGCATGTAGATACCATAGTCTTCCTCCCTTTGGTATGGGAGTGAGCCTCATATATATAGGACTAAGTGGATGAGGTTATGGATAGGATAGGATGAGAGATGGTAGGAGAGAGATAGGGGATCCTCCCAATGAGTTAGGGGTCGAATACTAGCTCTCCAAGAGATTAGGGATAAGCCCCCAAATGGGCAAGCTTCGAGAAAGATCTCGAAATGGCTATTTTTGCCCATTAACAGACCTCGTCGCACCTTGCTATAGGGCAGACTGCGACGTCGCATGTTGCTAGTGTGCAACCTGCAGCGACCTCTCAAAAGGGTGTACAAACTGAGTACAAATTCTTCAAATGAGCACTTGGTCCAGATCAATGTAGTCAGACTCGGACTCGGCAAATACTCGGCTGGCTTGGGACTCGGCAGACTCGACAGACTCGGATAAGACTCGGATAAGACTCGGCAAAGACTCGGCAAATATGAAAAATATGAAAAAATTTATAAATGTGGTAACTTTTAAGCACAAAAACCATAGATAATGACATTTCTAATCCATATAAGTTATAAAAACAATTCTATGCAGAAATTCATTAGATCGTCTCATAAAAATTAATAATACAACATTTGACACTCCATATTTGTATGCCCATATATAAAAAATTAAAATTACATAAAAGAAATTTAAAAAAAAACATAAATAAATTGCAGAAAATTAGAAATAAAATTAAAAAAAAACTTAATTACAATTTTAAATCAAAACTTAGTTTAAAATTTAAAAACATTACTTAAAACTAAAAGTTAAAAATAAAAACATTACTTAAATTACTAAATATATATTTTTAATTTTTAAAATTTTAATTTAAAATAAGGTTTGTTAAAGTTTTAAGTTTTAAGTTTTAACTTTAACAAACCTTATTTTAAATTAAAATTTTAAAAATTAAAAATATATTCGTGGCCAAAGTCAAACCATATAATTAAAATTTTAAATTAAAAATTAACAAACTATATATTTTATAATTTTTATAGTTTTTTTTAATTTATTTTTATGTGCACTGTGTATGGACTATGGTCACATAGTGACCGCGTCCCCTTCGTGGCTTTTTGGCAGCCTGTGGAGGCTGGCTACACGGCCATCACGGCCTTTTGGCAGCTTGTGGAGGCTGCCTACAGGCCGTGATGGCCGTGTAGCCAGCCTCCACAGGCTGCCTACAGGCCGTGATGGCCGTGTAGCCAGCCTCCACAGGCTGCCAAAAGCCACGAAGGGGACGCGGCCACCACACACTAATACAAATACAAAAATATATATATAAAAAATTAAAAAATATACAATAAACGTTAAAAACCGAGCGTACGTGGAAAATGGTGGGTCTTTCCGGCGGGTGAGACGGACTCGGCGAGTCTCTGCGAGTTCCAGCGAGCACGGCGAGTTCCTGCGAGTTCCTGCGAGTTCCAGCGAGTACGGCCGAGTGGCGAGTTAGGGCAGCGAGTCCCTGTCGAGTACCCGGCCCGGATGTCACTCGGGCAAACTCGGCCAGACTCGCGAGTCTTGGCCGAGTATGACTACACTGGTCCAGATGACTTCAGGGATGTATACACTAAATCATGATGATGGGTAGATTTTAGGTGTAACATCATCACTCACTTTAGTGATCCATGTGATATTATGTATTGGCTCATCTTAGCCGTTGATTAGATTGTTATATCTTTTAATCTCAACCACTAGTTTCAAAAAGTGGTTTTGTGGTTTAGGGTTTTGGTCTTTATTATCCTATATAAGGAGGAGACCCCCCTATTGTAAAAGCACCTTTGGGCTCTAGAAAACTTGGAATGAAAATATTATTTTGGAGATCTACTTCTTGGCTTTGATTGGGTTACTCTTGTATATGATTTTGCATCTCTTCTTTTAGACATCCTTGCTTGTAACAGGTGAAATCGACATCTACAAAGGGAGGCCGAATGGCTTGAAGCTAGTTGTGCGAATTGCTTGATGGGAAGATTGTAGGGGTTGCTCACATCCCCCATGGGCAAGACGTCTTCATCTTGAGGTTGCATGGGACATCATCTCCTCCTAGGGCTTGGACGATTTGGGTTGATTACACTTGGATCAAGCTTGGAATTGTAACTAAGGGCAAGAATCATCCATATGCTAAGAGGCCGCAAGCTTTTGAGGTAAGATCTATAAGGTACGTATTGATTTCGCTTGTTCTCCATCCTTTTGGTCACACAAAGTATTAAAATCAAACCCCTCATTTTTACTTTTTCCTAGATCTACTTGGATCTAGCTTGGCTTTGGGGATAATCTTTAAAACCTACCTCAATAGCATCCACGACAATTTGGATCTATAGTTTGGTGGTGATTGGCCTCCATTTAACCCACTTCCCAAGGCACCTAGCCCTCCTTGAGGCAAATTGCATTCCGTGAGGGAGGCTAGTTGGGCTAGTTCCTTGACATGGGTAGGTGAGATCCCACTTGATTTGCATACATCCACCTTGATAACCTACCCCTAGTGCTTGACTTCTTTGATTTTTTCCTTGTGGGCCTCATTCCTCATTTTGAGGGTTGAGCCCCACTTGGGTCATTGGGTGATGCATTTTCAACCTTAAATCTATGGAGATCTAGCTCATATTGGGGCATGCCATTTAAAACCCACCTTGATAATTGCCTAAACTACTCCAATCTACATTTTGGTGAAATTTGGACTCCATTTGCCCCCTCAATTTAAGGCACTAGTCTCCCTTGGGTAAATCGCACTCCTTGGGCTAGTTGTCCTTTGGATAGATCCCATATGTGGGTGTTGCCTCATTCATCTTAGATCCATAGATCTACATCATTGCATACCCCTTAGTGCCATCTCACCCCTAATTTGACTTTTTGGGCCCCATTTGGACCATTTTCCACTTTTTAAGGAGTGGGCCCCACTTGTGTATTTTTATGGTACTAGATCTATCCATTTGAGCTCCATAAGTGGCCTTAGTCATTCATTGGTTGGAACACTTGTCACCTCTTAAGCCTCTTCAACCACACTTAAAATCTTGGGTCCACTTAGTCTAACTCATTCATTGGTTTCCATAACTCAACTTACACATTTCCCTAGGAACCTTTGGGTTAGCTAATCTTCATTGATTGGCTAGGGTCTCCCCCTTGATCTTCATTAGTCTTGATCTAAGGTGAAGAGTGCCTCGGTTATCATGGCACCCAGCTTGCATTGGGAACCGTTGCATCTCTTGGGTCACCTCTTTAGTTGTCCATCTCCTCTACCATCCCAGATGGGATACCTTTAGGGACAACTACAAGTTGTGTGATAACAGGTCTACAACCCCTTCTTCTAATTCAAGTTGATCTTTGTTGTTTTCTTGTGCTAGAAACAGAATCTCATTTCTGTCATTTCCAAAAATTTCTTCCTCTTCTTCTTCAAAGTCTAAGACACTTTCCTCTTCTGGTTTAGTAAACAACGTTTGCTTGTCTACTGTTCTTTGATCCTTGAAGTTCCTTTGTGGAAACGTTCCTCTTTGATATTTCTTGAGGGGACACTTGGCAGCGAAATGTCCAATTTTTCCGCAGTTGAAACATTTTAAAGGAAGCTTCCCTTTATACCTTCCAGTTCCTCTTGGAAGCTTATTAACGAAGTTGACTATTTTTTCATCAGATATTTCATAATCAAGTGAACAGGATTCATGATGTTGATGTTTGTTCTTGGCTGCCTTGAAAGCTGCTTCACTTTGTCCTGGTTCTTGAATCCTCATCTCATATGCTATTAGAATTCCTTGAAGTTCCTCAATTTTTAGCTCATCCAATTTCTCCCTGTCTTCAATAGCCGAAACCTTGGGATTGTATTTGGAAGTCAAAGTTCTGAGAATCTTTTGAACCACCAGCATTGGGTTCATTGTTTCTCCAAGACCCTTCATAGTGTTCACAACTTCTTCAGCCCTTTGAAAATAGGCTGCTACATTTTCTTCCTCTATCATTTGAGACCCTCAAATTGACTTCTATATGTTTGAAGCTTTGCTTGTTTGACTTTAGAATCTCCTTGATAAATGGTGGCTAACTTGTCCCACATCTCCTTAGCTGTGGTGTAGTTCATAACCTTGAAGAATTCTATCTCACTTAGTCCTGCCAGGATGGCATTTACTGCTCTAGAATTGTTTTCATAGTCTTCTATTTCGTCATCGGATGTAGGACCATTTTCTAGTTCCTTGTATCCATCCTTTACAGCTTTCCAAATATTATACTCTAGAGAGACTAGATAGGAAGTCATCCTCTTGCTCCAGTAAACATAATTGCTTCCATCAAATCTAGGAACATCTCTAAACTTAGCTCCACCCATCGTGTGTTCTGAAGGATCTTCTTCAAGCGGTCAAGCTTTTATGAAGAAACCTTGCTCTGATACCAATTGAAGAACACACAGCCAATACTGAGAGGGGGGGTGAATCAATATTGGACACTTTTGGTTTATTTTTCTTTTTCAATCCTTGCTAAATAAACAATATTAATGCTTCAATTTCGAATAATAATAAGCAGTAATCACAACACACAAAACACACTATTTATACTTAGAAAAGGTATCCAATTTGTGAAATGATTTAATATTACAATCATGGAGGTGCTCCAACACCTCAGGAGGTTGCAACCTCCAAGTTTTGTCAAAAGATGCTACAACATCCCAGGAAAGCTTCAACTTGCCAAAAAAGACTAATTAGTCTTTCCCCAGCTCCACCCTACCTCCCTATAACAGATTTCAAATTACAAATTTTACAATACCAGGTCTTCATTCTGTCCAAACATGTCACCATTCCATTTCTTCAAATGCTGCTGCCTTAGATAAAAAACTGTCTCATGTCATCTTCATTTTTCTGTCCATGTCCTCATCAACCTTCTGCCCCAGAAATCAGAGATAAAGAAAATTCTTTTACAGATGCATTAGTTGATGTGCTGCTATCCCCGAGCCTGTCCTCCTCACCTCAACACCCCGAAAACAGACCTCTCTTATGCCTCCCGAATTCTTCCACACCCTAACTCAACACAATGATTTTGATCTTTATTTATACTTGTCTTCTTCCATAACTTATGAGGCCGACTTGTCAAGTTCAATTTAATTAAAATGATTTGTCATTTATTTATATCTCTTTGTCCATAATATGTGGGGGACGACTTGTCACTATCAATTGATATATATTTTATTTGATCATTTTGCCACATTGCAAAGTGGGTTTAACACCACTTTATCCATCATAGACCATGTTATTTCTTTCCTTCTAGCATGCCCGCAATGCTCATCTGGAGAAGCCCGCAAGAGTCATTGATTCCTTCAAAATGCCCGTAGGCTTGTCAACAAAGATGCCCGCAGGCTTGTCCTTAGAATGCCCGCATGGTCTCTCCTAGAGATGCCCGCAGAGTTCACTTGACAATGCACTTAGGATGCTCGCAACTCCACTTCAGGATGCCCGCAGCATGCCTTTTTCAAATGCCTGCAACTCCTTATGAAAATGCCCGCAAGCTTCATTAATTATGCCCGCAGGGTTCTTCAAAGGATGCCCGCATGGTCCTTTTGATTATGCCCGCAATGGGGCTTTGAAATTCCTGCCAGGGGCCTTCCAAATGTCCGCAACCCCTTCCTTGTCCACCTCATCATCTTTGCCTTTGTCATTAATTCATTTGCCATGTCATCAATGCTAGCTTGGTCACCAACACTTGCTTGCTTTCCATGTCATGCTTCTTTGTCTTCATTTCTTAAACCTCCTTTCAAGGGTTCATCATGTTTCTCAAGCTACACCTTCTTCAACATACTTTTGACATCAATGACAACAAATTGGCAACAAAGTGTTGGTTTATTTTGAAAGAACTTAAGATTTTCTATGTAGTTAATCTAATTCCAAGAGTCTCTTTTCCGACTGAATTCCATTACTCGAGCAAGCTCTTTCGCGGCACCGTACTTCGGGAAAGCAAGGATAAAATTACTCAAAACTGGAAATTGTTAAAAAAATGTGAAAAAGCTAGGTCCCGAGTGAACTTGTGGCCCGCTGTTGGAATAGACTAAGAAGGTAAATTTTATTCCTAGTTTGATTTTATATTAGTTGCAAAAAATAAACTCTAAACTAAAAAATCACACACCACAAAATTGGAGTCGACACAGTTCCCCCTTGGGGAGATGGGGTGTGGGCGCTGGGTAGCCCATTTGCTCTCGTTCAATTTTCTTTTTACAATGCAAAGAGAAGTGCTTTTGGTCCTTGAAAAATGGACTCAAAGGCTTACAAAAATTCACAGAACAAGTTTCCGGTTGAAGGGAAATGGATCTAGGATGCTCTGGATGGTCCAATCTACCGAAAATCGGCCAGATTTTCCTCCTACCTGTTCATGAAATGCTGCAAAAAAGCAAGCAAATGTTGTAAATTTTAATCCAGAGATCACTACTCCCTCTAGATAGCCCTAAGATCTCAAGCGGTTTGAGTCTCTGTAAATCAATAATGCTCTAAATAAATAAGACTCAACAGCTATAGATCTCTTTACAACATAAACACAATCAATCACACATATGACTTCGCATATACCCTAGAAGCCCCAAATGGGGAAAACCAACAATCCTGTGGGGCTTTCTTCTATCTCGAGCCCAGAGTAATATATGAAATAAGCAAATACAACAATGTTACCTCAGATGTAACACTCAGTCTTGAACGGGTCAAAACCCTAGATCTGCATGCATCAGCTGATGCATGCACAGAGGAAATGTGCCATAAATGTCAATCTGGATCTAAGTCTATCTGCGGGTAGCTCTAACTGTACTGCCTCTCTCAACCCTCTGCTCTACAACGAAAGAAGGCCAACTGCTCAACTGGTGAATGCGCCCTTCCTCTGCATGGAAAAGTGCACCCTCCCCTCTGAATGTCAAATGCTCGTACTAGGCTAGATCTCAACAGATCTGAGCTCTGATCGTCAGAGACCTTCCTTGAATCCTGAGGCAAGGCTACTCTGAAAGTCTCAGACGCTCAATTGGTCGATCGGACTCTGAATAAGCTCCTCTCTCCTCAGGTAATGCGCCCCTCTCCCTCTCTGGAATTCGTCCTCCACAGTCTCTGCGGAATCCACTCTGGTGAACTATCTCAGTCCACAGATTTTGGTGCCAAGTGCCTCTAGAGCAAGTGGTATCTAATCCAACTCATATCTCACCACTCTCCCTCCTGCAGAAGCTCCTCTCTCTCAGAAAGTCGCCCTGCATGCACTATTGCGCCCTCCTCACTCCTGCAAATCACTCTCTGATAAGTCAACTGAGCAACCTCATACGGGGACCTCCTGCCTCTATATATAATCTCATCGATCAATTAGGTTTACCAAAAACCTAATATTTGTGCATGCAAAAAGTCACTTATGCATGCATATTTTAATTACTAACTAGCCATGCAAATCTCATGCATGCAAGAGGCAAAACACCTCGAAAGGTCCACATGCAGTCACCAATGGACTCATGCCACTGAGTAGAGTTTATCTCACCCTCTTCTCCATATTGATGCCTATACTGCTGATGTACCTCCATGCAAGGCATCTGAATCATGGAGGACATCCCGAGATACCATAAACTCTAAAACTCCTGCTTTTCGAGGGAATTCCAACCACTAATGCCTGGATCCAACAAGTCCTCTGCTGCTGACACTGACCCAACTGTCCTGCCTGTCACTGTTTCCCCCTAACCTGAAGTACCCTGATCTAGCTCCATCAAGGTGGCTCCAGAAGAAGCCACCTGATCTACCACTGAATCTGTCACTGAAATCTGATTCAAACTCCCTCTGAATCTCTTCTATAACCAGTCCCGAAGACTACTTTCAAGTGGATCCATTGGTTTGTAAGTGGACTCCCTTTGTCTCTGAGTTGACTCAACTCTCTCCTGAGCTAAGTCCATCTCCACCATCTCATACCAATTCAGTCTTTGACTGGTGCCTGTATGAGCATCATGCTCATCCATCTGATTTGAATCCAAGGGCTCAATCCCCTAAGTCTCATCATCATCATGAGCATCTCGCTCATCCATCGAATAACCAAAGTCACTCCTTTGATCCTCATCATCATGGTGAGCATCTTGCTCACCCATCCGCTGACTGGACTCGCATCTCCTAGCATTATCTCTGCTGTGAGCATATCACTCTCTATCCCCCTCTGACATTGAGGAGGATGCACTCAACCAACCTGATGTGCCAGAAGTGGGATGTCCCCGAATCAAGTACTCACCGTCAATCCTGTGACCCATCAAGACTGGATCAACTCCCATAGTATAGGTGAAGATGAGACCCCTCTGGAACACCACTGAATAACTGACAGCATCCAGAGCTGCCACTTAGAGTATACTCCCTCTTAGTCCTGGAATGAACAACACTCTTGATACCTCCAGGAGCTCTCCAAGGTCAAGTAGAAAGCAAACTCTACCTACTCCTGTGTCCAAGTGATCAATTCCCTGCACATCTCGAATCATATGCATAGGTGTGTGCTCTAGGATGAGGAATGCATCTCGCATCCATGTCATGTGACTGCTCTACATGCAGTCAACTCTCCATCTCTCATCAACCTGAACCTCTGGCTGACTGCTATCATGCCCTGACTGATATGAGGCTAATGAGAACTCCCTCTCAAATCGAGAGGCAAACTCATCCACCTCCTCTGTTGCTGCCAACTTCTCATCCTTTGCCTACTTACCTTTCTTCTTATGCGGACATGGTCCCGCATAGTGTCCATAATCATTGCAGGAAAAGCACTTGATCTTGCTCAGATCCTTCTTCTGTTTGAACCGTTGTTTCCCTTTTGCTGCAAGTGCCACATCCTCCTCCTCGGGAATAGTGGAAGATGATCCTTGAATATAACCTCTTCGGATCTCCTCATGGGTGAAATCGTCCCACAGACGATCCCACTTGGGGAGGTTCTCTCTAGAAACAATGGACTGGACAAATACTGCCCATGGCGTGGTCATGCCATTCAGGGATTGTCTTACCAACTCACTATCCTCAATCTTTTCACCCATAGCTCCCAACTCATCCCTCACTTGAGTGATATTGGTGAGATATGTAGACATGCTCTCCTCCTTGCCCATTTTTATACTTCTTAGTTTCTCTCTAAGAACCATCTTCTTGTTGGCATTAGAACTCTGGTACAAACTAGTCAATGCATCCCACATCTCATATACATTGTCTTTGGATGAGACATGTGGAATGACATGATCCTTGATAGCATCAAGTAGGATCCTCTGAGCCTTTACATTCTTTTTATCATATACAACTTTGGCAGTAGCATCTGATGGAACTCTGACTGGATTTGTGACTGTGTTGTTCACAACATCCCACAGTTCGCACTCTTTCAACAAGAGTACAATCCGTGCCCTCCATGCACTGTAGTTGGAGTCCCCATCCAACCGGTCCTCCACTCTCAAGCTAGTGGCCATACTCTCTGAACTGAAAAACTAGAACACACAGTGATACAAGAATCTCTCATGATCACAGATCTGGCCTCCTCTCGCACAGACCTGATAGATCTATCTCAAATCTATCCTCCAAACTCACAGATCTGATAGATCTGACCTCTACAACCACATATCTGAGCTCCGCTCTTCAGATCTGGTAGATCTGGTCTCTATCTTCACTGATCTCAGTGTGAATGATCTCTCTGACCCTTACTAGGGCTCTAATGCCATGTAAATTTTAATCCAGAGATCACTACTCTCTCTGGATAACCCTGAGATCTCAAGCAGTTTGAGTCTCTGTAAATCAATAATGCTCTAAAGAAATAAGACTCAACAGCTATAGATCTCTTTACAACATAAACACAATCAATCACACATGTGACAGTGCATATACCTTGGAAACCCCAAATGGGGAAAACCAACAATCCTGTGGGGCTTTCTTCTATCTCAAGCCCAGAGCAATATATGAAATAAGCAAATACAACAATGTTACGTCAGATGTAACACTCAATCCTGAACGGGTCAAAACCCTAGATCTGCATGCATGCATGCACAGAGGAAATGTTCCCTAACTGTCAATCTGGATCTGAGTCTATCTGCAAGTAGCTTTGACTGTATTGCCTCTCTCAACCCTCTGCTTTGATCTGCTCTGCAACAGAAGAAGGTCAACTACTCAACTGGTGAATGCACCCTTCCTCTACATGGAAAAGTGTGCCCTCCCCTCTGGATGCCAAATGCTCGTACTGGGCTAGATCTCAACAGATCTGAGCTCTGATCGTCACAGACCTTCCTTGAATCCCGAGGCAAGGCTACTCTGAAAGTCTCAGACGTTCAATCGGTCGATCAGACTCTGAGTGAGCTCCTCTTTCCTCAGGTAATGCACCCCTCTCCCTCTCTGGAAGTCGTCCTCCACAATCTCTGCAGAATCCACTCTGGTGAACTATCTCAGTCCACAGATCAGGGTGCCAAGTGCCTCTAGAGCAGGTGGTATCTAATCTAGCTCAGATCTCACCACTCTCCCTCCTGCAGAAGCTCCTCTCTCTCTCAGAAAGTTGCCTTGCATGCACTAATGTGCCCTCCTCACTCCTGACAGATCACTCTCTGATAAGTCAACTGGGCAACCTCATCCAGGGACCTCCTGCCTCTATATATAATCTCACCAATCAATTAGGTTTACCAAAAACCTAATATCTGTGCATGCAAAAAGTCACTTTTACATGCATCTTTTAATACTAACTGGCCAAGCAAATCTCATGTATGCAAGAGGCAAAACACTCCGGAAGGTCCGCATGCAGTCATCAATGGACTCATGCCACTGAGTAGAGTGTATCTCACCCTCTACTCCATACTGATGCCTATACTGCTGATGTACCTCCATGCAAGGCATTTGAATCATGGAGGACATCCCGAGATCCCATAAACTCCAACAAATGTTAGTAAAAAGTGCCCCAAAACACTTAGAAAGTGATTTTGGGTCACCACAAAAATTTATAGAAAAAACTACCAAGTTAATCTATGCTAATTCAACGAAAAATAACCAAGGAAAGCAAGCTTTCCTTGGGATCTTGGCTTGCTTTTGAAGGCAGCCAATAAAATGCACTTTTTAAATTTGCAAGATATAAACTTTTAAGATATTAATACTAGCCTACTACTTAAGCCTTGAGATCTTATGATAGAAATGACTTTTGTGAGCAAACTAGTAACTAGATCTAGAAAGAAAGATAAATATTCAAAAACAACTAGATCTTAATGCAACTAAACAGTAGATCTACTTATGATTGAATCAAAGAAGTATAGATCTATTATTCTAATTGCATAAAGTAACCAAAACAAGAAAATGTATGAAAGAGAGAGGGAAATAGGAAATAGTTTTTTTTTATGTTCTTGAGAAGAGGCTTTGAAACCTTCCGGTGCAGAACTGAGGGACTAAGTCTGCAAAAAGATGTTAGAAGAATGAAGGAAGCAAGCAAGATCCTCCACTAATCCACTTGAGATAACCTGCAAATCACATCAACTTTAACAAAAAATATCAAATCTAGACATATACATATAAGAAATCGAATTCATAATGCTCATAAACAAATGAAACATCAAAGTTAGATCTCTTCACAGGCATATATAAAAGATTAAAACAATAAAGCTATTTCCTAACCTTCCTTATAAATCGATATCGATCCTTACAATAACCTAGTTTTAGATGCAAAAGAAAAACAAGCAGCTCAAATACGTGTTACCTCAATGAAAATCATGGCATTCATCCACTCATCAAAGAACTACACCAAGCTTGACTTCCAAAGTCTCTTTTATTCTCATAAATAAAATAAGCGATTACAATAGCGAGCTGTCAATCTCAAACTCCAACTAGAGAAGAGAGGAGAGAGCTGCCCTCAATTTATAACAAAATGGTAGAGGAGGGCACATTTGTTCAAGGAGAGGGAGGGTGCACCAAGTGAGGGAATCAAGCCATGAAGTGAGGCTTGATTGAGGGGAATGCTTCCACCTTTTTATTTGCCAAATACCAGCCCAAAGGCTGCCACCATCATAGTTGCACACTCCTTAAAATCTGCGCCCCCCTCTTTGTGGAATGCGCCCCCCTCTTGAGGAAATGCGCCCTCCTTCAATGGGGAAAGATTACCTCTTATGTAGCTGCCCAAAAACTTGCTTAAAATCATCCCATAACTCCCTCAATCAGATCTGACCTTATCCTCTTCCAAATCCCATTGATTTAGGAATTGAAATTTTTTCTCATTTCTCATTTTTCATATTTTTGGTATTTTTCTCACTTTTTTTACTTTTTTGGGTAAAAGTGAAATAAATGAAAAATAAAGTACTCAACCACTTAGGAAAGTGGGTCCTGGGCTTATGTGGGTGCTTTGAGTTTGAAAATGAGCACTCCCATGGCAGAATTGGCCCCTAGACCACACTTTTATTACATTTTTAATTTTTTCCATTAAACTATTAATAGTCCAATTTTATGGAAAGAATATTTTTTCTCAGAACATAAAAAAAACCTATGGAGACCTAGCACATGTCCATATGACTCAATTCTAGTGTCTAGCATGTTCATATACATTGACCCATGGACTTTAGTAACCTCCCAAGGCCTAACCACCATGCCAGGCATTCCAGCTTTGGAGGAGCAGGAGAAAAACTCAAAAATTATGTCCTGCTAAAACGCAAAACATAATTAATAAGTGAAAATATTCCTTGGAATACCTGACTTGATTGACAAATCCTAGGAAGCCAAGTCCTTTACATAAAAAGAGCATGCTAGTACACTTTATTACAAACCCCGCAGGGCATGGACATGTGAAGAAAAAATTTAAAAAGGGCCCTTAAAAAGGCCTGATGTACTTTTGAATGCTGACGATGAACATGTAACATGTTCAGACTTTGCCCGCTCACTTGAAAGTCCAACTAAGTACAACTTAGCTGGTAATAGGTCCTAAACAAGCTAGCATCATCATTGGTAAGCCCTTAGCACATGTAAAACATCTTTTTTTCTTGTCCTCCTCAACAAGCATAACGAGTAGCACTAGGGTTTCCACAATCCTAGTCTTCTTTTGTCACAAGCTACAAGGTACAATGCTTCTTTTACCCTCTTGGGTTTATCACAAACCCTAGCTTCTTTTCCTTAGGGTAAAACCTTAACCCTAGAATTTCCCTTGAACTTCTTTAAGAACCCAAGTGCTCCAAAACAAAGATAATACAATGAAGAGTACACAAGAGAGAGATTAGTGTGCTCTAGTCCTCACATCTCTAATACAAGTACGTGATGAATTGAACAAATGAAAGGAATCTCTCCTTCCTCTATCTATATGAGAGGTGAGGGAGGTTAGAAATACAAAGTGGATCAAGTACACAACAAAACCTACTAAGTAGGCCCACATGTGAAGCACTCGATATACAAGTGACACATCTCAAGCTCCAAGGTGAAGATGTCCAACAAGCAAGGCTTCATGAGTGAATGCTCCATAAGAGAAAGATGCAACTTCACCTTGAGGTAATTCAATTGTAACCCCTGCTCCTACACTTGTCATGGATCGAGATCCATCGAAATGCATCTTCCATATGGCCCCATTGCCTCTGTCAGATGTATCCTCCAAGGGCATGACTATGGATTGTGCTATGGTGGCATAGTTTTCAAAGTCATCCTTCCTGCATACAAGCTCATTCAATGGCCTCTTTAGGTCTTCAATATGGTATTTCATCATTTGTTCTCTATAGTTTGACATATTTATTTTCATATGTGGGTATGGTGGCATAAGATAGATCCATCTGAATGCTCCCACCTAGGTTAGTCGCCCATTTTCTAGATAACAACACACCCCATGCATCTGGGATATCAATGACTACTACATCCATTAAGAGATTTATATCTCGACAGGCAACGAGTTTTACTTGGAGATCTCTGATCAATTGGTACACCTTTATCTCCCTTGAGTCCATGGCCTTTAAGGACATGGCATTGTTTGATGCCCCTGAATCTACCATACAATTATCCAACAACAAGTCATTGATCATCAAAGTCATGTAAAATGGGGAGTGACTGTCATTTCCTCTTCCCTAATTCATGCCATGAAAACGTACGAGATAGTCCTCATTTGTATTTTCACATGTGGGTATGGTGGCATAAGATAGATCCATCTGAATGCTCCCACCTAGGTTAGCCGCCCATTTTCTAGATAACAACACACCCCATGCATCCGGGACATCAATGACTACTGCATCCATTAAGAGATTTATATCTCGACATGCAATGAGTTTTACCTGGAGATCTCTGATCAACCTGTACACCTTTATCTCCCATGAGTCCACAGTGGATACATTCCTGTAAGGTTGTGTGGTTTGAATACCCAATTAATTCATAGCCTTTAAAGACATGACATTGTTTGATGCCCTTGAATCTAACATACAATTATTTAGCAACAAGTCATTGATCATCAAAGTCATGTAAAATGGGGAGTGACTACCATTTCCTCTTCCCTAATTCATGCCATGAAATACTATGGCATAGTCCTCATTTGTCTCATCAAAGCCAAAAAATTCTCAACTTCTTCCTTTGCGTTGGAATCTTTATTATTTTAATCAAGGGCACATATATTTTGACTTTTGACAACTCATTAGGCAAACCCAAACTCAACATATTTGCACTTTGCATACCTTCATGAGACCATTCCAATGGTAGTCTTTGGACAAGTTTGTTTGTTGGACAAGGCTGTCCATTGGTGTGAATGCTTGGAGCAGCTTGTCTTCCACCTCCATTCTTTTACGAGATTCCTTTATTGGTGTCTTCGTTACTTTGGATATAAATCCTCCATGCCATATCCCTGATTTCTTTTTAGGAAGGTTTTTCTGCTAACAACTCTCATGCCTTGTTGGCATTGATGCTATTCTCTTTTATTTCATCTAAACCATGTTTAGAAATAACATATGGATTTCCTTCCAAAGCACAAATAAAATCCTCGTCATCAAGAAATTTGAAATCATTTGACTGAATAACATCTTCGGACATACCTTCTTTCATGCATCTTTTGAATTTGAGGAAGTGTCCTCGACGTGGAAATCCTCACAATATTAGGACCATGTCTTCTTCATCAACCATATCAGCGGGATTCATAGGGACAGGAGGCCTTGGATCTTTTGTACTTCTATTCTTGTCAAAATGAAAGTTTCTTTTGAGCTAATATTGACTTTGTTGTGCTTTCTCCATTTGAATCACTCGGATTTGAACTCCTGACATAATTTGGAGTTTCTCCACAACTTCTATAAATTATTTCATTGAATTTAGAATTGGATTAGTAGAATTCATCACTTTGCGCTTTGTCAGCTCTAGAACTTGATGCTCTTAACGACCCAAAGAATTCAACCTTTCCTATGGCTTTCATATTCTTTTCCATCTTTATCCATTCCTTGAGCTTCCTTCAAAGTCTTCATACTCTTCTCCCATATCAAGAAACCAAATTGTCCATCAAATGCATCTAGTAATAGATAAGAATGGTCACACCTAGGGGTATGATGTCTTTGTAAAGCTTTTGAAATGTCTTATTGGACTCTTCAACTATCTCATCCTCGTTCCTTTTCGCTATAGTCAAAGTGACCAATAGGAATCCATTAGAGAAAATTTGAGGTCTAAAATGGGCCTCCTAAGGAAAATAATAAAATAATATTTATGAATTTTGGAGGAAATGAGAAAACAACTACCTTTTTTCTTCGTATTTTCAACATATCTCCTTTTCGTTTTACTCAAATTTCAAGTGGGAGCACTCGTTGGAGTAGTTCTAGTTCCTGTTTAAGTACTTAGTTCATAAATTTTTATATCTTTCAAGTACTTAGGTAGGATCTTATGCTTTTAATGTTTTATCTCGCATTTTAGTGCTATTCAGGTGGCTGGTTTTACTTTTTTGATGAACAGGTAAGAGGAAGTGCTACCGAAAATTCGAGATTCAGGTCATCCAGGACCCCGGGAGCACCCAACCTTCCTTGAAATTGAATCTGTGAAACTTGTAAGCCTTTGGCTCTTGATTTATCAAGGACCATAGGCATCCACCCATAAAATTGTAAAAGTAATAATAAAAGCAAGTGGGCTACCCAGTGCCCACACCCCATCCCCCATGGGGGATTTGCGTCATTTTCGTGGCATGAACTTTTTTCCTTTTTCCTTTTGTTTTTCTTTGGATTTACTAACCGTTAGCTTAGTTTTATTTGCTTAGTTAGATTAAGTTAGTTCCCTTTCAGTTATTTCATTTCATAATAAAGAGTAACGATCCTTGGCTTTATCCCCCATTATGCTCTGGTGACCATCGTAGGATTGCTTGATTTGTGGTTAACCATCAGAAAGGGGATATCAGTGGCTAGTTTATAGGAAAATCCACCCATGTTTTATTGTCAATAGTGAGAGGTTGCTTTGAATGATATCAAGGAGTCAGGGAGTTACTCCAAGCAGACTGTATGTCTCGCCCTATTGGACACTTGGTATAGTTGCTTTGCACTCACCATTGAGGATAAAGTTGAAGTGGGACAAAGAAGAATTAACCCATTCTTAATCCACTCATCCATAATAATTAAAACTGTCAAGAGGCACTGCACAACTTTCCCTTTTTGGCAGCACTATTCAATTTCTCGGCACTGGTCTATTTTTTGATCATTTGTTCAAATGAATTTAAATATGTCGTGATTGGTTAATCATTTGCATGCTGCTACTATAAATGTATTGCCATTGCTCTCTTGTTTCAATAATTCAAACTCCTGGATTATTTTTTGTAAGCTTAGTGTAATCAACCTTAGCTTCTTTTTAGGGACCACCCCCCTTGGCTTTGCTAGGAGCTGGCCTAGACGGAGGAGTTGAGTGTTGAGTGACAGTATCTCAACTCGTGACTTGCCTCCAAGGATGCACCCAATGGCTGGAAGATTTCTGCCACATTAACGTGAGGTACGTATTAGGCAGCAACACACCCTTTCCTCTCTCCACAAGAGTGCTCCTCCTTAATGATCTATTTCTTCGGTAACATTTAGCTTATACTTCATTTTCTTCATTGGGTTAAGGCTGACCTCTCTTTAACTTAAAGTTATATTTATTAGTTGATTTTTCTTTGACTTGGGGCCCCTCCTACTAGGGCCAACTTCATCATCATCAAGTACAACGCCCAAATTTATCGTTCCAATTGTAGTTGTTCTTCTGCTTCCTTGGCTGCTCCTCCATAAAGGCCATATATTGCCCAATAATGCCAATGGAGTGGGTTTTGACCATGATAAGGTGACTTTAGACTCATCTCAACACCCTTCTTTAGACTCATCTCAACAAGGGTGTTCCCCAGATTTGCACCTCAAAAACTCCAAGCCATAATAGAGACTATTAAACAAATGAAGCTGCGGATGCCTATTTAAACATTCTGCTGAAATATAAATACACAGTTTAATGCTTGTTATCTTTAATGCCCGAAAATATAAAAATTTTGCATATGTCAAAGTATAACATCTTTGAGTTATTTTTATTGAGATGTGAGCAGATCTCTATATTAACCATTCATATCAAAATCTTGACTATCCATCAAGACTTTTCTGGTTGCAATATGCTTAACAAGGCTGTCATGTTGCTACATCATCATGTTGTAAGAGAGATCTTTCCATAGAAAAATCATTTCCATCTCAGTGTTTGTCACCTTTTTTTGAGCAAAATTTAGCTAGCGAGAGGCATATGTATGATTGAAAAGTTGGTGTCAGCATATATGACTTCAGTAGACTCGGTAATACGTTTGGCGAGAATTTTCCAGTCACCATATTGCCTTGACAAAAATTTAAGCTTTTACTACGAGGGAACTGGGAAGTGATAATGACCGCTTTTCTTTATTGAAATTTCTTTGAAGCAATATAGAAGTGGCCAAATATTTTCCTGGCTTATGTGTGATATCAAGTCAATCATGAAGGTCATAAATAGTAATGTAAAGAGATGAAGATTTGTAAGGTCATATTTTCCTGGCTTTTGTGTGTATTCTTTTATCTGCTTATGTAGATTTGTATAAGAAATTGAGGAGCTCCTTGAAACTTGATTTGGCAATCTCACTGAACTTAGAGCTTATGGGTTTGTTTGTTTATGCAGGATGTTGTTGGAGCAGAATACCTGGTATCCTTTGGGATAGGGGCCATGACAATGACAATAATCCTTCTTGGCATTTATATGACTTTTTTAGCTTTTCATGGAAGGCCCTTGCCTTCTTTATATCTCCCTGGAGCAGCAGGTCCAGCTTTTCTTGCAGGCTTCCTTTGGAGCATGGGAAACTTTTTCAGGTAATTCATTGCAAAGTCTTTAATTGATCAAGCAGAAATGCAATCATTCCTCAGAATGCAAACTATGAAGAGAACTCAGAAAGAACAAATAAAGAAAGAAAGAAATTATATTTTAATGTCCACAGATGACCAAAGAAGTTCAAACGGAAATTATATTTTAATGTCCACAGATGACCAAAGAAGGTCAAACGGTACTTCAAATTACATCCAACATAATAGAAAAGAACTAGGGTAAGAAGATTCTTCAAGTGATGAAGAATATGTTCTGATTTCAGCTCTCACAGGTACTGCTACACATGGACGCAATGATTGGCTTGTAGACAGCGGGGCTTCCAAGCATATGACTGGATTTAAAGAATCCTTTGTGAACCTATCTGAACATGAGTCACCCCACAAGGTGAAACTTGGGGATGATTACCAGTACCCCATAAAAGGAAGTGGTGAAGCCTCTTACAAGCTAGACTTTGGGAAGTCTTTGAAGATGAAGGATGTCCTATATGTTCCAGGACTCAAGAAGAACCTTCTCTCCATATCAGCGTTGGATGCAAAAGGTGTGAGGGTTGCATTTGTTGATGGCCAAGTCCTAATGTGGCCAAAGGGAAAGACTATAGACGATGCAGTTGTGATTGGAGAGCAAGAGGGAGGTCTGTACAAATTGAAGGGCCAACCTGAACAAGCCTTGGTTCATGACTCCATGGAACCAAGTGAACTATGGCATAGGAGGCTTGCACATCTGCACTATAGAGCACTACCTCTTGCAAGCAAAACAGTTGAAGGTCTTCCGGAAATCCAGGCAAAGCATGAAGGCGTTTGCAAAGGATGTGCGAAGGGAAAGAACATAAAGAAGACATTTCCAAGTAGCGAGAGCAAGGCAAAAAGAATCTTGGAAATCATCCACTCCGATGTATGCGGTCCGATGTCATCCAGTTCATTGAGTGGGTATGTATATTATGTTTCTTTCGTTGATGATTTTTCTAAGAAGACATGGATATATTTCTTGAAGAGCAAAGATGAAGTATTCAACAAGTGCAAGGAATTCAAAGCCTTGATCGAGAACCACACAGAGAAGAAAATCAAGACCTTTTGATCAGACAATGGCGGAGAGTTCACATCAGAAGACTTCAAGAAATTATGCAGAGATTCAGGGATTAAGAGGGAGTTGACTACTCCATACAATCCACAGCAGAATGGAGTTGCAGAAAGGAAGAATAGAAGAATCATGGAAGCAGCAAGAGCAATGCTTCATGACCAGGATCTTCCTATGCATCTATGGGCAGAAGCTGCAAGGACAGCTGTGTATGTACAGAATCGTACTCCACATAGAGTACTTGACAACAAGACAACAGAAGAAGCTTTCTCCGGCGAGAAACCAGAAGTCAGCCATCTCAGAATATTTGGCTGCCCAGTGTACATACATATTCTGAAAGAGAAGAGGACGAAGCTAGGTCCTTCAGGAAAGAAGGGAATATTCGTGGGATATGTTGAAAGCTCGAAGGCTTACAGAATATATTTTCCAAGGTTCAAGAATATCGACATCAACAGGGACGTGACATTTGACGAGGACTCAGCATATCACAAATCCAGAAAGATACCTGTTGAAGACATTGAAGAACCAAAAGCACCCAAGATCCGAGATACAACAATGAATGAAGCAAATCCAGAAGATCAAGAACGCGAGATGGAAGACCCACAGGAACCTATAGATCCACCACGTGAGAAGAATTCTCACAAGAGGAAACCAGCATGGGTACGGGAAGCAATTCAAGATGCAGAGAGATATGGTGCTCCAGAAGGAATGCATAGAGAAAGCAAGAGACCAAGGCCATTCTCCAGTTATGTAGCCTTGTTGTGCGACATCATTGACAAGGAACATGCCAACTATGAAGAAGCAACAGAAAGGAAGGAATGGAAGGATGCCATGATCGAGGAGTATCAGTCGATCATGAAGAATGATGTCTCGGATGTGGTCTCGAGACCAGTAGGGAAGTCTGTTGTGACTTCCAAGTGGATCTACAAGATCAAGCATGCTGCAGATGGCAGCATAGAGAAACACAAGGCAATATTTGTGGCACGTGGCTTCTCCCAGAAGGAAGGGATAAACTATGAGGATACATTTGCACCTTTAGACAGATACACTTCCATCAGATCAGTACTTGCTCTGGCTGCAGTGATAAAGTGGAAGGTACACTAGATGGATGTCAAGACAACGTTCTTGAATGGTGTAGTAGAGGAGGAAGTGTATGTGGAGTAGCCACTCGGATTTGAGACACCTGACAGGGAGACTCATGTGTGCAAATTGAAGAAAGCCTTGTATGGATTGAAACAGGCACCCAAGACATGGTACGGCAGGATGGATAGCTTCCTGACTAGTTTGGGCTTTACCAAGAGTAAAGACGATTCCAACCTTTACTACAAGGTTGAGAAAGGGAACCTAGTGATACTTCTACTTTATGTAGATGACCTGTTTGTAACAGGTGAGAATGGGTTGATTGCTGACACGAAGAGGAAGCTTGCTGTCGAGTTCAAGATGAAGGACTTGGGTATGATGCATTATTTTCTAGGTATGGAGGTGATCCGGATTTGTGTGGGAACGAAACAAAAGATAGCATATACAGAATCATATACAGAGATATATATTCACATACACAGATATATGGCAAGAAACACAACGATATAGTAAACACATATTCTATTAAGTATTGGAAATAGAACAGACTGTAGATACAACAGCCAGAATGGTGGTAGCTATCTCTGAGAAGAGATGTGGCTGCTATTCTCATTCGTGCTGTTATCACCTATTTTGTACAAATGGTTGAAACCTTATTGAGCCGCCAGTGTTGGAACACATCAGTGTTCACTTCAAGAGTATCTGGGTTTCAGATATTTGGGTCTAGCCAGTTTTGTTCTTGAGTCGACATGACCATGGCTCCATGGGGGTTTGTATCAAAGTGTGCTAGTAGGGTATGAGTGGCTTGGTTTCCCATGACTGGATTAAACAACTAAGGTATTCCAGGGAGTTTTTTCACCGTCAGATTATACTTTGCTTCAGGCGAGATATAATCTCTTGGTTTTTCTCCCGCTTCCTCCAAAGCTGGAATGCCCGATTTTGGAAATTTGGCCATGGGGGGTCATTAGAGTCCAACTATAATGTATAAACCTACTAGACACTATTAGAATAGGTTTTGGTCATGTCCTAAGTCTCTAGGACCCCCATAAAAAATTTCGAAAAAAATTTACCGGACGCGTCGGAATTGGGGTTTTTTTTTTAATTATTTAAATTTTAATTAAATTTCTCTATAGTTTAAATAGAGAAATTTGAGTCTGTAATATGTCAGTCATCCGGGATCCGATTTCAGTGATTGAAGGCTCCAGACTTAAGCCAAAAATCATTCATGATCCCCGAACCAGCTAACCCTAAGTTTCAGACAATTATTTGGCCTCATAATTAATATTTTCTCAAAAAATCAAAAAATGAGAAATATTAATTAAAATATTCAAAAAATAATAAATTGGAGATAATTTAAATCTCTCCAAAAAAGGCCAAATTGAATAAAGTAAAAGTCAAAATGACATGGCAAAAAGCATTTATGATGATTGGAATCTTCACCCACCTGATTCACATCAGTTTCGGAGCACTGGGAGTGATCTACAGTTGAGAAATTCACCCACCTTCATGCAAATTCGTTTTTGTGATTTGGCAATTGATTAATGGGTTGTTGGATTTTGAAATCAATGCATGTGGGGCTCCTTCCTCAAATTATGGGCTCCAAGCTCGATTTGGTTGGTGTTGACATGGATTTGATTGGTTTTTGATGGAGTTTTTGGCTCTCTTCATTACCAATTCGAATTAGGGTTTTAGCATTGAGTTTTGTTATATAAGAGAGGCCATTTGGGCTTTCTCTTCATGGATATTTTGGGCAAACTTACTCTGCCAATTTGTAATCGTGTTCTAGCTTCTTGCTATTGGGAATAAATTCGACTTTGAGGTCATATTGATGTGCACATTGGTCCATTTTTAAAGCTTAAATGAGGTGATGTTGTTTTATTAATGCTATTTCATATATAATTGTTTGATCATTCTAGCTTAGAAGTCATTTTTATGTCCATGGAATGAATATTTGTTTTCAATTTATTCATTTATGCTTGGTTAATTGAGATCTAGAAGTAGCAAAAAGTAATCGGTTATACTCATGCTCTTCTTGCCCTTTTTTGGCTAATCATACTAGACTTGATCAAATCATTGTTGAAGTGGTTTAGTTTTGCAGATCTCCTAAGTGCAAAGTGGGACCTTGAGCTTGGTTGCTTCTTCTTCCCCTTTGCCATTATTTTGTTAACCTTTGTGCATTTCAGGTTTCTTCAAAGATCGATTCGTGCTTCAAGAATTTGAGCTTGAGAGGTTTCATAAAGAATCCATCCATCTTTTATATTCAAAATATTGGTTACTTGTCACTATAGGCTTTCACTTCTTCAAGCCTTCCATTTGCTCTTTGAAACCTTTTTACTTGCATGCTAAGCCCTTTCTAGCCTTTCTAGTTTTGATCCAAGTTAGTCACTTATCCTCTTCAAGCCATAGATTAGTTAGCCATAAAGTTGAAGCTTTTTCAACCTTGGGGAATAACTTGGGATTTGTTCCCTTGTGCTCTCTTCAACACTTTTGTCGGCGTATCACCAGTTAACCGGAGGATTTCCAAGACAGTGTTTTCACCCTCTCAAGTGTTCCACTTGTAGTCCTTTGTCCTTATCTTGCTAGTTCATCCTCCTTTGCCCTAGATCTACTCCTCCATTTCGTTTTTGCCTCCTTCTCCATTCGCCCTTCACTCCTTGTGCATTCGTTTTGCCCTCTTTAGGCTCCTCTCGTCCTCCTCTTCTATCCTCTCTCTTGCACTCGTCTCACCCTAGCTTATCCCTTCATTCGCTCCTTCACTTCTTCATCTTTTTGCCCTTAGGTTTCCTCTTTCTCCCTCCTCTCGTCCACTTCCAAAGTGCCCTAAAAAACCACATAAAAAGCAAAAACGAATTGGTTAAGTTAGTATTTGTTAGAGTAATTTCTTTGATAGGTTAGATCTAAATTTGTTACATCTTTAGCATTGGCATGCATTGAAAAGATTAACTTTAGGAGCATTCTAGATCTCTCTCGTTGTCTTAATATAGCTTGCATTAGTTCAAGTTTATGTTTGCTTTCAAAAGATAGAAAATTTTGCACAAAAATATTTAAATTTTTTATACTTTAGATCTCTTTTCTAGCACATTTAAAGAGTTTGTTGTTCTCTGGTCCGTTTCATCATAGTTAAGAATTCATGTTAAAATCTCATGCATTTTCCATTTTAAAGTTAAATTTTTAAATCTAGACTTAACTAGATTCATCTTTGGTTTTTGAGCTAATGGTTAATGGGTGCCTTGTTGAGATGTTTTGAACTTGTGTAGGTCATTTGAGAGAGAGATATTTGATAAGATCTTGAAACAAAGGATCAAAGCAAAGCAAAGTGAAGGATCCATGAGAATGATTTAAACTTGACATACTTATCCTTTGTAAAAGCGAGTAAAGCTTGTTTCTTCTTTAATTTTTCCAAGTATTACCTCTCCCAAAAGACCTTGCAAGGTTTTAAACCCAAAGCATTTGTAACCGTTTAATAAAAGTTTCAAGTGGAGGAGGCCTCCACTTTTTGGTCTTCTTCCCCATTTGAGGAAGAGTGTTGGGTTTTGTGGATTGGCTTAGTTAGATCTTTTCATATGCTCTTAGTTTAATTTTACTTCAATAAATCATTTTTGCTTATCTTCCATATTTACTTACCCCCATGCTTTCCCGAGTAGGGTCTTTGACCTAAAAGAGATTCTTGGGTAGTTTAGTTTTATTTTTTGCATTTATTGTTATCTTGTCTCTCTTCCAAAGCTTTTGACCGGAAGTTGTATCCTTGAGATTTTGTCTCAAGGGCAGGACCACATAATTTGTGGTTACTCTTCCTTCCCCGTCGGTTTCCTTGGTAGAGCTTTCAACTAGCTGGAGGTTCTCAAGTGCAGGCGGTTCTAGTGGTTGATCTTGTTCGGAGATCAATCCCACCTAGTAGATTAAATCTTGTGTGGTAGAATACTAGTTTGAGTTTAGTTTCATTTTATTTGGCAAAGTAGTTTCTTGTTAAGCATTACTTCATATCTTTCAAGCTTATTGATTTGTTTAATCATTTAAAAGTTGATTTATTGCTTTTACAACACAACTACTATCTGCTTCTTTAAAATAAACCAAAGTCTCTTGAACTTGGCCAAATCCAAGTCAAGAGCACCCTCTATCGGAGGGCATTTTAGTTTTGCATTCTCCCTGCATTAGGCATTTTAAGCTTAGCAAGTCTCTTGAACTGTGGTCATAAGATCAAGTCAAGAGCGCTCTCTGTCGGAGAGTTGAACAAGGTTCTCTAATAATAAAATTTTCCACTCATACACCCCTTAATTAATTTATCTTGGTTTCTGTCCTACATCCGTATGCTCTGCCAACCGAAAACGGTTGGGCTAGTACTCAGAAAGGTGGAAGACCTGTTAATTTACAAGCGAAAATCTAATTAAATTTTTTTACCCAAAACCTCAACCAAGACAAATTACTGTTCTTCCCACAAGAGGTGGTGCCGGAAATCCACTGGTCAGACTCGGGGGTGGTTCAAACATTGGACACCTATCCTCTTGAATTTGGGTGCTTCCGACCTATCACCTAGGGTTGCCAGTAGTTTTCTTGATAGGGTTCCACTATTCTTTTAATACCTTGTTCTTAGCCCTAATAATCAAGACAATTAAAACTTTAAATTTACCAAGATAAGCTGCACAACGTTCTCACAAACTGTCTATTTCAAGCACTTGTATCAAGTTTCACATTCACATTTAATTTTTGACTCCATAAGGCACTGGTCCTTCATCTTATATTTTGCTTTCTTAAGTATCAACATTGGAGTATTTGCTTATATTTACGTGAAGTGATTTATTTATTGCCCAAGTGTATCTTTCATCTTGTATTTGCAACGTGGATTGCGCTATCTTGTTTTATATTTTAATTTTAAATTGATCTCATTCTAAAAAACTCCTAAATAACACCCATCCGCATCACTACATCGAAAACACTTAAATACTAGAGCCTTAGTGAAACTCTCTTTTAGGGACTACCCCCCTTGGCTTCGTTAGGAGTTTGCCTAAACGGAGGAGCTGGGATTCAGGTGACAGTACCTGGCTCATTGCTTGCCCCCAAGGCCACACCTCTCTCACTTTTAGTGAAGAGACAGGTTTCGAAAGATTTCCGCTGCTGGTGTGCATATTGGCGGACAACACGTGCCAAGATGAATACAAAGAGAGGTCGAGAGGGCCTCATGAGGGAAAGAATCCCAAACATCCAAAAACCTAACCCTAGAAGATGAACCATCATAAAGTTTGCGGCCCCAAGGTGGTTAGTTGAACAATCAACTTCCCGGGGTCATAACTTTTGCATACTATCTCCGTTTGGGGCGCTCGGTAGCCCGTTGGAAAGATCTATCCGAGGACTATGCCAAGAACCCTTGAATGGATGGGATTTGTCGGACCAAGATTTCCCAAAAAACGTCGTTTAGGGCCTCAAAACGGCCTTGGAAGTTCGGGACTCGAAAAACTGTAGAAAAATTACTAGAAAATCGGCAAAATGGGAAACTGTTTTGAGCTAGTGGAATAGGTGGGTGGCCACGGATATCCATCTGGATCAGGAGGTGTGGCAGAGTGCGGATGGAATCTTCCTTGGACAAGGGAAGTATGCAGTGGAGATCTTGAAGAGGTTCGGGATGATGGACTGCAAGGCCATGGCCACACCTATGGCATCGAACCTGAAGCTATTGAGTGATGCTTCATCAGAGTCGGTTGATGCCACGATGTATCGTCAGATGATTGGATCTTTGATGTACCTGACGAATATGAGACCAGATATTTGCTTTGTTGTGAACACATTGAGCCAGTTCCTGACAGATCCGAGATATGTTCACTTGATTGCTGCAAAGCATATTCTGAGGTACCTGAAGGGTACGGTTGATTATGGGCTCAAGTATGATGCGAATCAGAAGATTAACCTGGAGGGTTATGTTGATTCGGATTGGGCTGGCAGTGCCACTGATAGGAAGAGCACTTCGGGGTGTTGCTTCAGTATCGGATTAGGTGTGATCTCTTGGTTTAGCAGGAAGCAGTCCTGCGTGGCATTGAGTACAGCCGAAGCAGAGTATGTCGCATCTTGTTCGGCTAGTTGTGAGGCAGTATGGCTGAGGAAGCTACTGTCTGATTTGTTTGATCTCCAGTTGGATGCGACTTGTACATATTGTGACAACCAGAGTTGTGTGAAGTTGTCTGAGAACCCGGTGTTCCATGACAAGTCGAAGCACATCGAGATCAAGTATCACTATATCAGGGATATGGTGCAGAGAGGAGCAGTGAAGCTCCAGTATGTTGCGACAGACGAACAAATAGTCGATTTATTGACCAAGCCCCTGGCCAGAGTGAAGTTCGAGTACTTCAGAGAGAAGCTTAGTGTATTCCAGATCGAGGTTCCTTCCAGGGGGAAGTGATGAGTTCGGAAGACAAATGCATTAGTCTTGCATGGTTGTAGATATGTCCTTCCATGCCGATAGACATGTGATGTGCATCTGGGCTGTGCTTCGTTGACATTGAGATGATCTAAACGTGATGAGGCAACAGTAGGGTACTCAGGTTTTGTAGAGGCATATAATCAGTCCTGGGATGCTCCTTCAGGTTCTGCAGAGGCATATAATCAATCCTGGAAGATCCTGCAGGTTTTGCAGAGGCATATAATCAGTCTTGGGATGCTCCTTCAGGTTTTGCAGAGGCATATAATCAGTCCTGGGAGATCCTGCAGGTTTTGCATAGGCAATGTAATCAATCCTGCGATGTACACAGGTTTTGCAAGGCAATGTAATCAGTCCTGCGATGTACACAGGTTTTGCATAGGCAGTGTAATCAGTCCTGCGATGTACACAGGTTTTGCAAGGCAATGTAATCAGTCCTGAGAGGTACACAGGTTTTGCAAACGTAATGTAATAAGTCCTGAGATGTACCTACTTGATGGATTGTTCGCAGAGATAATGAAGACCTACATGGAGGCTAGGTCTACATCCAACATGAAAAGGGATGGCTCTATAGAACTTCCTATGACGAGTAGATTGGAGATTATGGACGAGATGATGAGTATAGCAGCAGCATTGACGATGATGATCCAGCTTTGATGTTGATCCAACGACGAAGACTTGTGCTAATGACTATGTCAAGAATACCTTCCTAGTTAAGAGGGAGTGTTAGTGTAATTGTAACTTCGAAAGATATTCACTTGTATATTTTATGTTGTATTTGTATTTTATTATTGTACCTCCAACGAAGATGTTTATTCCTTTGGTCGGAGTCATTATTGTACTTGAGTCATGTAAAGTCATTGAAGTTAACCCTCCTTTGTATGTCGGGGCAATAGACCCCAGAGTTGAGTCATTAATGAGTTATTAGACTCTCCTAGAAAAGTCGGCCCAGTCAGTTACACCTAGGGGCCGACCTGTTTGGGGTTAAGGTCAAGTGAAAGTAAAAGTATAAATAGAGAGGGTGATCCTCTCTATATGCTCATTCACTCACTCATCAAGTTCGCATTAGTGAGGAGAAGGACAAGTTCGCACAAGTGGAGAAGAGAGAAGCTGATGAAGACCATTTCTACTTTTGAGGTTTATATTTTTGCTATTGTATTGTTTCTCATTCTATCTCCGAGGAAGTTGCGGGATTTTCTCCTTTATGGTTTCCCCAAGGAAAAAGTTTGTGTCTCTTGTGTTTAAATGCTGTGCATGTTATTCTCTCAAATAAGATCCTAGATAATCTTGAATTAAATTGTGAAAATCTAACATTTAATATTACCATTTAAAGCTACTGATGATTACTAAGGTTAGGTTTTTAACTTTTTTGCTATTAGAATAGGCTTTTCCTCCTTTATATAGCATTAGCATAGGACTAGGGTTAGCCCCCGCCCACCCATCCCTTAATTTTTTGTTTTTTTTAAAGAAAAATTGAGAAAAAAAGGAGGGAGTGTTTTTTATGCAAGGAAGCGAGCTTCCTACGCTCCCATCCAGAGCGTTTAGGGAGCGCGCTTTCTCAACGCTTCCCTCGGGAACGCGAGCGGAGGGCGAAGGGCGCTCCCACGCAACATAGGTCTGACCAGTTGGTCAATCCAAAAAGGGATTGCAGTTACTAGATTAATAGGGAAATCCACATAAGTTAATCTTCGAGGATTCGGGAGGTCGCAAAGAGTGATTACCACAAAGTCAGGGGGCTTCTTTAAGCAGGTTATGCCTCGCCCCGTTGGACACTTGGTAAAGCTGCTATAGTGCTCAGTCCAAGAAAGTTAGTCTTATTGGGCCAAACAAACAATAAAACCACTCCCTTAATACTCATTAATAAATATAAAATTTACCAACCGAGACACTTGCAATACTTTCTCGAGGAGTAAGCCTAGATGGTGGAGTTAAGTTTCGAGTGATAGCACTTGACTCTAACTTGCCCCCAAGGCCACACCGAGCAGCTTGAAGATTTATGCCATGTTCCCCCCAGTTGTGTATCCAGGCGGCAACAGTGAGGATCATGTTGTTGGTGGTATTGGACATGTTAGTGATTTAAATCATAGTGGAAAAAATCGACATTGGCAAAAAATCGGCGAGGGTCTAGAAAACATCTTCTTAGCAACATCGGCGAAAAAATCGGCAAACCGCAGAAAGCATTAAAAAATGCAAAAAATGTACTTTAATAGGGTTAAAATTTGCCTATCGATTTTTCCCAATTTTTGCCGATTTTTTCCAGGGTCCGATTTTTTGAAAAATCGTGATTTTTTCGGTCCGAAAAATCGACACCTAGAAAAAATCGCGATTTTTTGGGACATCGCCGATTTTTTCCACTATGATTTAAATGACAATTCCAATTCATGTGATCCTATGAATGTTCCTAGTCCTTTGTTAAGATATAAGACTACACATGTAATAAAGTCACTTAAATGACTTGGGTCAAAAGTTAGGTTTTTAGTTGTCTTAGGGTTTACGTATTAGGGTTAGGGTTTTGGTCATTCAGAATTTTTATAAAAGCGAAGACCCTCAATGTAATGTTGTACTTGTTATCATACAACTTGTAGTTGCCCCTATAGGTATCCCATCCAGGATGGTAGAGGTGTTGGAGAACTAAAGAGGTGACCCAAGAGATGCCACGGTTCCTAATGCAAGCTGGGAATCACGCCAACCGAGGCACTCTTCACTTTAGATCAAGAATAATCAAGATCAAGGGGGAGACCCTAGCCAATCAATGAAGACTAGCTAACCCAAAGATTCCTAGGGAAATGTGTATGATGAAACAAGGATATCAATGGTGAGTTAGATCTATGAAAGTTAAGTGGACCCAAGGGTTAAGGTATGGTTGAAGAGGCTTAAAGAGTGACAAGTGTTTCAACCAATAAATGACTACGGCCACTTATGAGGTTCAATTGATAGATCTAAAGATGACTTAGTACCATGAAAATTAGCCAAGTGGGACCAACTCCTTAAAAAGTGGAAAATTGGTCCAAGTTGGGTCCACAAGGTCAAAGTTGGAAAAGAATGGTACTAGGGGTATGCTATGGCATGGATCTATGGATTGGTAAAGAATTAGCAATACCCAAGTGTGGGATCTAGCAAAAAGTCACCTACCCAAGGAATGCGAATTGACTCAAGGATGACTAGTGCCTTGGATGGAGGGGCAAATGGAGTCGAATGTCCACCAAATTATACATCGGAATAGTCAAGGTGCAAAGCAAGGTGGGTTTTCAAGATCAATAGCATGCCATGGCTAGATATCACTAGATCTAATGCATCACAAAGTGACCCAAGTGGGGCACAACCCTCAAAATGAGGAATGGGGCCCACAAGGTGAAAATAAAAAAAGTGAAGCACTAGGGATAGGTTTTCAAGGTAGATCTATTCTATGCAACAAAAATCTCACCTACCCACGTTTGAGAACTAGCCAAACTAGCCTCTTCAAGGGAATGCGAATTGCCTTGAAGAGGCTAATGTGCCTTGGGAAGTGGGTCAAATGTGGTCCAAACAACACCAAACTATAGATCCGAATTGTCATGGATACTATAGAGGTGGGTTTTAAATGTTATAGCCAAAGCCAAACTAGATCCAAGTAGATTTAAAAAAAAGTAAAATGAGGGTTTTGATTATGAGGGTTTTATGACCAATGAAGAAGAATGAATGGATTTAGTTACATACCTTGTAGAACATACCTCAATTGCTTGTGGCCACTTTGCAAATTGATAGCATTCCCCCTATGTGTATATTCAAGAGAGAGATCTAGTGCTCCAAGCCAAAACGTCCTCCTCCAAAGATAGCCAAATCGTCCTCCTCCTACAAGACAATATCAAGTTAGAAACAAGCCAAGCAAAAGAATTATGAAAATGATGAAGAGATGTAATAGAAAGCATCAATTATGTCACAAAGATACAATAATGATACTCCCTGTCACAAAGATCAACCCAAGAGAAGATATGTGGGTCCCCCCCAACAATAGCCTCCTTCAAATCGTCCTCCTCCTCACCAATTCGGCCTCCCTGTAGAAAAAAACTAGTAGCCCATGATCCACAAATGATACATAGAGAAAAGACAACATATTTAACTTGCAAAAGAATCCATCAAGACAAGAGAAGTAGATCCACAAAATAGTATTTTATTCCAATCTTCAAGAGCTCCAAAGGTGCTTTTACAATGAGGGGGTCTCCTTTTATAGGATGAGGAAGACCAAAACCCAAAATCACAAAACCACTTTTTAAAACTAGTGGTTGAGATCAAAAGATATAACAATCTAATCAATGGCTAAGATGAGCCAATACAATATAAGACATGGATCACTTAACTAAGTGATGACGTCATAGCCTAAAAGACTCTAATGCGGGTGACGTCATACATAGGAGTGGCTAATAACACCTGTGCCATAACAAATAGACCAAGACAAGTCACTAGGAGCACATGGTGGGGCTAGGAGGTATTAACCCCCTTCACTAGCATGTCCACATGGCACAATAATATAAAATATGAATCTATGACATGTCCAAGTAATACAAATGATCAAATCTTGTCCCCATAATCTGAGAGAGACATGCAGTAAAAGAGCTACTGTAGCCCATGTGGACCGCACTGACTGATGCCAACTGATCTGGAAGAAGGGGGATACACCATGGATGACCCTCTGAGTAGAACAAGTGCCAAAACCTTGTCCCAATTTCCCAAATCGAATTCCTCAATGACCTTTTTATTCCATTTTTTAATCCTCCTCAAAAGCCTGAAAGTGCCCAAAACTGTCATCCAGGGTTCTTGCGCTGTCAAACTGAGTGTACCAGGCTGTCTGGAAGGGGGATATAATGGTAAAAACAAGTGGCTGGACCACCCACTTCTTCTGTAGTGCCCTAGGCAACGACTGGCCTCCAATGCCCCTGCTGGACAGGCTGGATCAGCATGCCCAAACTGGTCAATAGGTGGATAACTGCTACTATAATGCCCAAGAGTTCCCGGAACTGAAAGATAAGTGTCTCAATGGATCCAGAAGACCCAAATCCATTAGAGATGAGTACTCATACACCTCATGATAACCTGTGGGGGTCATCTGTAGGGTCCATACCTGAACAATGTAAAATATGATGATCTAGAAATAATAATAAAATTGATCAACTGCATCAATCATCATTTGGAACATATATCCAACATATGGAATCATCAATAGGTGCATGTGGGACCATACATCAACATCATCAAACACAAGTGGTCCATCTCATCACGGATCCCAAGAATGACCATGGTCAAACTATGTTTGACTAGGTCAAAATACAACCAAGGACTAGATTATAACAAAAGGCTAAGACATGTTCCTTTAACCATATTCACAGCTTAACTTAAAGTATAAACATCAATCAAGTGGCAATTAATACATAGATATTTAGTGTTATTTATAATTTACTTGCACCAAAGCTTTAAAGACATACTCACCAATGGACATGCTCTAACTGCTAAGATAGGGTGAAGGCTAAGAAGCAGGCTAGGGGAAAAGGATGACTAGACCAATTTAACCAAGAGATACTTTGGACGGGGAAAGAGGGGAGCTACACACTGTGCTGGACAAGATAACAAAGGGAATGGCAGTGCCTCACAAATGGGTAAGTTGTTTAAAGAGTGCTTATTCAACCTTGGCATCATGTCTATATCAAGTTGATCCAAGTTCATTAGGATCATTCATTTAATTTCCATGGCCTTTTTGGCCTATATTACCCCTCTGGGATTTCACATGCGCTAAAAAGCACAACTAATCGCAGCTTGCATCCGAGGCATATTTACATTTATGAGGTCAACAAGATTTAGATATAGCATTTGTTTAACCATTGCTTTTTAGACCTTTCTATACCCTTCGTGGGGTATTTTAGCAGTTTATTGCTTTAGCCTTTATTCATCGTGTGTTGAAAAACACATTCTTAGAATTTTAAGTTCAGAGGCTTTCATAAGAGATTTCCAATCATTTCCACAAATAGTACAAGTGCTTCAGGTTTTAGCCAACAACATCTCATGTGACTAAAGGGAATTCCGCGCTAAGCCAAACATCGGGGCAACTGACTAGAATGATCTAGGCATAAAATTCAACTCACCATGGGCAAGTTCTGTTACCAACTCAGAGCCGAGACACAAAACAAACATGGATGCAATCCAACACAGCAGTAGAAAAGGTGAAGTTGATCCGGATTTTATGAGCAGAACGAAATGAATACAGATTATTATCAGATGCTTAACACAAAATAACAGAGATACAGTAAAACTGGTTTTCTATTCAATAAGGAAATAAGCTAGAACTGTAAAATGCAGCGGAAAACAAGCTTGCTGGAATGGTGGCGGCTTATCTCTGAGAAGAGATGTGACGGCTGCGCTCATTTCGCAAGAAGATGGTTACAATGAGGCTCTCAAGGCCTTTTACAATAAACAGGAATGTCAAAAACCCTAGACATCCAAAAACCTAACCCTAGGAGATGAAGCGCCAAAAGTCATGTGGGCCCCGTTTGGGTAAGTTAGTACATCAACTTCCCGGGGTCGTAACTTTTGTATACGATCTCCGTTTGGGGCGCTCGGTAGCCTGTTGGAAAGGTCTATCCGAGATTTACAACTTTCGACTGGGGCCAAATGTACGTCGGAGGCACCCATTTGGCCCCCCAAATTGCCAAAAAAGGTCATTTAGGGCCTCAAAACGGCCCCGGAAGTTCAGGACCCGAAAAACTGCTAAAAATAGTACAATACCAAAATTGCCATAAAACTGTTTTGAGCCAGTTGGAAAGGTGGGTGGCCACCAATATCCACCTGGATCAGAAGTCCTCCATATCAATAGTCAAAAAGGCAAATCAAGGTGAAAGCCAAAAATAGGGAAGGTCATGGATGGATGGAGTCAAGTGAAGGTGAAACCTAAACTAGCAAACATAAATGTCATGAAAGACCATGTTCATGCTCAAAGGAGGGTAGTGAAACCAATGGGTATAGTCAGTGAACCTTTTAGTGCAAGTAATACATCCAATTCATTATTTAAATACAACCAAGATATTTCATTCCATTTATTAAATAATACTGCCACATCATGAGTCATATCCCATGTCAATGCTATGAAGATGGCTAAAACAACAAAATAAAGGTCCATGATAACAATCATAAGTCCAATAGGTCACATCACATCATGTAAATAATCATCATCCAGAACCAACTGAAACACTGCTGCAATAATAACATCCAAAACTCTAGGCAATGAACTGAAACTGTATGAAACAAAAGGTCATATCGGTCATCAAATCTAAGCTCTCAAGGCTCAGCTTGGCACAAGGTCTACTCAATGTTTGATATATACTGCTCTGATCTGTAAGTGATCTCAAATAATGCTGCTCATCATAGCTGATCTCTGTAAAAGCAAAGCTCTGGAAAGTGCAGATATCTGCTCAGCGAGAATAGTAGCCCAGCTACTACAGTGTGATAACAGTACTGTACCATCTCATAATAATATTTTGTTGTGTGTTATTGAGCTACATTGTGTTTGGTGACATAATCCCACTTAGCGTTTCTCATTTATTGATTCTAGGATTATGGAATCATAGTAGGGAAACCTGTGTAGCCAGGTTTGGAGGATGAATTTACTCGACGGATTTTTGAGCCACATTCAGTAATTTATTGTGAAAGACGTTGTCGCCTAGTTGCCTTCTAGTGACCACGATTTTCATGTAGCCGCCAACATAGTTTTGAGGCACGTTTTTTTTGCACAGACACCATTCGTTTTTAAATTGTCGATTTAATCAATCAAGCCGCTATTACAGAAATCATGATCTGTAATTGTCAAATTGTTGAAGCCGTCGTATTATTCCTTTGCTCAGTCGTTCATGGAGGTCATAGTCGCCGCCATCTACAGCCATCATTCTATTTTTTTTCTCTTGGTCGCCGCCGTCTACAGCCATCGTTCTATTTTTTTTCTCTTGGTCGTCACCATCTACAATCATCAAAAGGGAGAAGCTGCCCAACTCCCGTCTGTACTTGTTAAACTTCCAGTCGCTGTTTTTTTTATTTGCATGATTTTTTTCAGCAACTATATGATCTTTATAGTGCAATTTTTTTCTGAGGAGCCACCATTTGCTGAAGTATTGATGTACAATTTAATTGCAGTCATGATTTTTATTTAAGAAAAAAAATGAATCCATATGACCTCCATACAAGCTGTACTCTATCCCAAAAATTTATAGAGTTTAGATCTGCTAAGTTATGGAAAAGAAGATTGTTATCTTCAATGTCCTCGGGGCTATCACTCTTGTATGCAATCACCAGCATGTTCTGTGATTTGTTGAAAATGCCATAGCATTGAAGGAAAAAGGCATCGACGCTATTATATGCATAAATGTGAATGACCTGTGTGCCCTAAGGAATGGATAACCTTGTACCCCATCACCAAGCATGTCAAATTTCTTTCAGATGGTGTTTCCAATTACACACATTCTTGGGCTTTGAACTAGATTTGACAGAGACGAGACTAGGAATCAAACCTCAAAGGTATGCACTGATTTCTGATAATCTTGAAGTTAAAGTTGCAAATATTGACGAAGGTGGAAGTCACATGATAGCTAGTGTAGCCATTGCAGAAGAACCACCGGATACTACCATCGGTGTTGTTTTCACTGAAAAAGAATAATCGTATACATTTTAGGAAGCAAGTGCGACAGGAAGGGAGCAATTGAACAGCTCGGTATGGATAGTTGTCCAGATAGTTGGGGAGTTGTGGATCTCGGGAATGATCCCTCATTAAGTTGTTGAGATATGCATGTGAATTGTAGTCTTCTAATGAGGTTATGCACCATGCATGTGGATTGTTGTCCAGTAATTGACTTTGGGAGATTCATGATTCGGGAGTTCGGGGAGGTGGAATCTGGGAACTCAGGAATTCAACTCAGAAAATACACCTTTACGAGGGTTACGAGGCAGCTTTATGGAGCTCAACCTGGTCCAGGAACTATATTTAAAGAAGCAGCTTCCAAAAGATGTTTAGTTTTCAGTTTGTGTTTGTCATTCAGTATATGTATTTGATTTCAGCTTGTTATCTTTCAGCAATGTACGCCTTATGGGGTTGTTAAGATATAAGGCTACACATGTAATAAAGTCACTCAAGTGACTTAGTTCAAAAGTTAGGTTTTTATGCATCTTAGGGTTTATGTATTAGGGTTAGGATTTTTTTAGGCATATCTGGGAAAGTTGGACTGGGGACACCTCTCGTAGTTAGTTTGGATCTGCTCTTAGTAGGTCCGGGAAACCTAAAGAGAGGGGACCCTGCCTGGCATGACACTTTGGGGCAGAGTCCCGAGGTTTCACCGGTTTGGTGATCATCACTCTCTGTTGATACGAAGGTCGCTATATCGTGTGACAACAGAAGTCATGAACAAGAAGAGAATGCCATGTAGCATATAGATCACATAAATATTTTCCAACATTGCAAGTTAACTAGACATTGAGAAGCCTAGTGTTGGAGGATTCATCCAAAGTTGTATCTAGGGAGTTGCACATCCAAGAGACAAGTTTGCAGAGTCAAGGTTTAGGGGAAATGAGATTTCTAGATTTGTAGACCAGGGAGCAACAATTTCTCTAGAAAACTTGCTACAATCCTGAATGCAATTTCTGCAAGGTTGCTAGGATTAGAGAATGTTGAGAAGAAAACAACATGCTACTTCTTCGAGTTGAAGCTTTTGGGGAGCAAAACCTTGTGATTGTGGAGGTGTGATCTGAAATGGATTCGAATTTAATCTCTCTTCCAAACTTTGAAAAAAAGGGATCCTTGGCAAAGTTTGAAGTCAATAATCAACTCAAAGTCAAAAGGCCTAAGGCCACAAGAAGGTGAAATAAATCATCTAATAGTTGGCCTTTAAAGGCAGCATTATAATAAACAATGCTTGTTTGATGCAAAGACAATCGACGAGAGAGATGGAAACAAATGAAGCTTGGGAAGAAAAATGGGCAGTAGTAGAAGGATGAAGGATGAAGTCTATTTGAAGATTGGAGGACGAAGGAATGTTGAGCCTATCCATGATGAATAAAGATTGTCTCTGAGCCAAGCAACCTGCAAAATGTCACTGGTAAGTAGGAATACACAAACTCTCTATTGAGAGTGTTTAGCTCACCCCTCTATAAAAATTCCCTGGGCATAAACAAAACCCATCTTTGTTGGTTTTCCCATTTGGGTTTCCAGGGTAATCTCTGGTGTTCAATTGTTGTGTGTTTGTGGTTTTTAGGATTGGTTAATTCTTTTGTTTAAATTTGCCATTAACTCCAACACCTTCCGAACTTAATCACATCACTCCACTTACAGTTAATTGATGGTTTGTTGCAATTGTTGGGTTTTGGTAATTAAATGCACATATTACAACACTCTCTCAAATGCTACGATCAGTAGTCTAATTAATTCATTTGCTACAGCACCTATTGTTTGTATAATTGTTGGTCTAATTAACTCATTACGTACAATACCATGATTTTTTTGGTTGGATTGTTGGGTAACCATAGGCAATAACCCAAGATTGCAACATATGTTCATAGAGCATGATGAATTCATCTATGGCATCCCTGTGACTTGGTCATTCAATAATCAGCAAGTCATGTGGTTTGTTCACACATCCCACAACCTCTCTATCCTATGTGCTTTTACTAATTGCCTCTAGCGAGTCTCATTCATTAATTGAATTTATATTTAGCTAATGACTTGTGGATGCATGATGATTAGCTTTGGTTGGTTATTTTAAGTAATAAGTACACATGGTATGAGAAATTCTACTTCAACTGATGAATCTTTCTTTGTTTAATGTTCCATGGGTAGTGAATACATGACCAAAACTAAGCACCATACATCTTGTCAACTGATGGAATGAACACATATATGAATGGGCAGACTTACAATTGGTTTAAATGGTGTAATTGCACATTCAAAATCTCAGAACGTAGCTACAACCATCCTCATAAGTAAATATATTTATATATGACTATTATCTCATAGTTTCTGAAGTGACTTCTTATCATTCTTTAACTTCTTATTATTACGAACCCTTCAATGTGAAAGCCCTTTCTCGTTCTAAGTTGAACTTTAATTAATATTTCAATGGTTGCTTTTATATTTCGGTGCTACTAATTTGATATATAATACTCCTCTAATTGTACGCTCCTTGCTGCCACTAGCGACCACATTCTACTAGTACCTTTTACTTCATAATCAAAACATTAATTGCAGATTTTACCAACACGCGGTTTAGAATTTGTTTTGAATGGGAACGACTTTTCACAGGCGGGTTCCCTATGAATTCTGGAAATGCACATACCAACGTCAGCTTCACATTATATGTTGACCCTTATTTATTGGATTTCTTCGCATAAAATAATATGTTGCGTGGTAATATGAGTTATTACATCATCAATTACTGTTGAAGTGGGCAGAAACGTTTGGCCTCTGATAACTAGGAATTTCAGCTGGAGGTACCAACGAATGCAACCCCCTTTCTATCGCCAACGCTACTTACATTAAATTGTGGGTATTTTCGTGGCCAGTTGATCTTGATGTAGCCCAATTTTCTCTACGGTGTCGGTGTCATCATCTCAAAGTTGCGGTGGCTCTTTTCTTTTTCACGACCTGTGCACAATTCTCACTGTGGACTATTCTGATTTAACAATTTGATCAACAGTCAACGATGGCTGCACGGTACCGGATGGATAGTTATATGAACATTGATGGGTTAGAATACATAAAATGATAAATTTGCACGGAACAACACCAATATCTTCTTCAATAATTTAACTTGTTGATTTTGGTTTTCTTTGAATTTGTAGTGTGATTTGTGGTCAAACACTGCAATTAGAGAACTCTGAAAACTGCGATGTGTTGCCTACTAAGTAATACTTAGTTGGATTTCAAGTGAGCCTACAAAGAATAATCAATTGTACTTGGTCATATCAGAGTTCAAAAGTCCATCAGGTCTCCTAGAACCTTTTATTTTTTATACCACATGTTCATATCCCCTTGGGGGGATTGTAATAAAATGTGCTAGCATGGTAGCTTTGATAAATTTGTACGGAACAACACCAATATCTTCTTCAATAATTTAACTTCTTGATTTTGGTTTTCTTTGAATTTGTAGTGTGATTTGTGGTCAAACACAGCAATGAGAGAACTTTGAAAACTATGATGTGTTGCCTACTAAGTCATACTTAGTTGGATTTCAAGTGAGCCGACAAAGAATGATCAATTGTACTTGGTCATATCAAAGTTCAGAAGTCCATCAGGTCTCCTAGAACCTTTTACTTTTTATACCACATGTTCATACCCCCTTGGGGGGATTGTAATAAAATGTGCTAGCATGATAGCTGTATGTAAAAGACTCAGCGTCCTAGGACTTAAACATTAATCCAACTAGCCTAGAGTGTATTTTCCCTTGTTAATTATTTGTTGTTGAACAAACGACAAAAAATTTTCGAGTTTTTCACTCATACCTCCAAAGTTGGGGTGGTCGGTTTGGTGTATTGGCCTTAGGAGGTTATTAGAGCCTAAGTGTCAATGTATTAGACCATACTTAGTTGGATTTCAAGTGAGCCGACAAAGAATAATCAATTGTAGTTGGATTTCACTCATACTTAGTTGGATTTCAAGTGAGCCGACAAAGAATAATCAATTGTACTTGGTCATATCAGAGTTCAAAAGTCCATCAGGTCTCCTAGAACCTTTTATTTTTTATACCACATGTTCATATCCCCTTGGGGGGATTGTAATAAAATGTGCTAGCATGGTAGCTTTGATAAATTTGTACGGAACAACACCAATATCTTCTTCAATAATTTAACTTCTTGATTTTGGTTTTCTTTGAATTTGTAGTGTGATTTGTGGTCAAACACAGCAATGAGAGAACTTTGAAAACTATGATGTGTTGCCTACTAAGTCATACTTAGTTGGATTTCAAGTGAGCCGACAAAGAATGATCAATTGTACTTGGTCATATCAAAGTTCAGAAGTCCATCAGGTCTCCTAGAACCTTTTACTTTTTATACCACATGTTCATACCCCCTTGGGGGGATTGTAATAAAATGTGCTAGCATGATAGCTGTATGTAAAAGACTCAGCGTCCTAGGACTTAAACATTAATCCAACTAGCCTAGAGTGTATTTTCCCTTGTTAATTATTTGTTGTTGAACAAACGACAAATAATTTTCGAGTTTTTCACTCATACCTCCAAAGTTGGGGTGGTCGGTTTGGTGTATTGGCCTTAGGAGGTTATTAGAGCCTAAGTGTCAATGTATTAGACCATGCTAGGCATTAAAATTGAGTCATATGGACATGTGCTAAATCCCCCTAAGTTTTTTTTAATTTTTGAGAAAAATATTTTTTTTTTTTTCCGTAAAATTAGTCTATTTTTTAATAGTTTAATTGGAGAAATTAAAATTGTAATAAAAGTATGTTTTATGGGCATAATTTGTCAAGTGGATCCTCGTTTTCTAAGCCAGGGCATCCACCAAACCCATAAACCCACTTATCCTAAGTTTTGAGTAAGTATTTATCTCATAAAATAATATTTACTCAAAAAACCCAAAAGGACCAATTTAATTGGCAAAAAAGACATAATAAAGGCAAAATCTCAATCCCACGGATCAAGGAAATCTGTTGGAATCAAATCTCCTTTGATTGGCAATCAAATCAAGGAGAATATTGAGCAAATAAATGATGATTTGATTGAAGATTGGAGATCCACCAAAGGGGGGGCGAATTTGTGGTTGGAGAGTTGTCAAGTGGAGGTTGAAAAGTGTCAAATGGTTGGAGAAAGGTGTCATTAACCTCCCCAACCCTCTCACATGTGTCAACAAGCCTTTTCCAAGTGTATCAACTCATTTCTCCAAGTGTCAAAAATGATCTCTCTTGGGTTTTGCTATATATTGGAGTTCATTCTCTCTTCCAAGCTAGTTCGAGTTGGAGTAGTGAGCCTATGCTATTGGCATATTTTTGCTTGATAATAAAGAAGCTTTAGAGGCTAGTGGTGTTGTGCTATGGTGTGTGGGCCAAAATTGGCATGATCTCATTAGGTAATATGTTTCTCATATCAATTTCTTGCTTTTGCTTCGTGTATCTGGCTTAAAGGATGCACCCAATCATTAGAAGTAGAGTAATGTAAGTAAGTTTACTTGATTTTTCTACTTTGAATACATATTTTTATAGATCTAGATCTAGCATATTTTATAAGATTATATGCATGTTGTTTTAATCTCAATTTATATGCTATCACCAAATCTCACGGGTTTTGCAAGTTTCTTGAATGGTTTTCAGGATATCTAGTTTGGAGGAGGTGTGGATCTAGTTTGATTCCATTCCACTTCTAACATTTTCCCAAGACATGGTCCCTCGGCATCCCACTACAAAGTCTTTGAGCAAATATTTTGCGGCAACAAGCTCTTTCTTCTTCTCATTCTCTTTAAAAATCAACTTCTCCTTTGGTTACTATGGCTTGTTTATGTAGATCTATTTTGGTTAAAGAATAAATCATTAATTGGATCTCATTTTCAAGTTTTAAAAAGCTTAGATCTCATAGTTCTTCAAGTCTCATTTCTTTTAAAGTAGATCTAGCTTAGAAAATTTCTTTTTTGGCAAGTATTTCAAAGTAGATCTTAAGCTTGTTATTAGAAGTACTTTCCTTTTATTATAAAATTTTAAATCAATCATTTTAGTGCACATCATATTGGCTGCCCAAAAGCAAGCCAAGAGCTTGCTTTCCTTGGTTATATCCTTTTATTATAAAATTTTAAATCAATCATTTTAGTGCACATCATATTGGCTGCCCAAAAGCAAGCAAAGATCCCACGGAAAGCTTGCTTTCCTTGGTTTTTTTTTTTTCAATTTTTATAATAGAAATAACTTAGAATTCTTTTTATGATTTTTGGGGATTGTTCAAAGACACTCTTAAATTGTTTTTGAGCATTTTTTGTATTTGACAGCTTACTAGTTTTTGCAAGTTTGATGCAAAAGAGAGGGAAAATCTGGCCAAATTTTGAGATTTTGGGTCATTTAAAGCTTAACGGAGCTCCCCTTTTTCCTTCTTATCAATTTTCTAGCAAATTGTAAGCCTTTGGATCATATTTCAAAAGGACCAAAGTGCATTTCTCTTTCTAATATTGTAATACGGAATAATAATGATTTTGAGTAGGCTCCTAAGAGCCCACTCCCCATCCCCCGGGGGGGTCCGCGTCGATGCGTTTTTTCGTTATTTTTGCCTCCTTAATGTTTTGCTTAGTTTTATTTGGCTAAAATTAACATAGGATAATTAAAATTAACTATCTTGGTCCAATACAAATATTGTGCCATTGACTTCACTCAAGAAGTAGGAACTTTTAATTTTATCTTTGCAAACCGTATACTTTTTTACAGTTACAATTTGATTTATCTTTTGCATAAAGTAATTAGATACTAACCCACTACTTCGGTAGTGTAGTAATTAGTTCATATTTTCATTTTCAGACTTTGCTTTATTTTCTTTCAAAGTAACGAACCCGACTGTATATACCCAAAGTATGCTCTCACCATCACATAAAGGGTTTGCCTAAGTACGTGGTGGATGATCATAAAAGAGTTTCTCAACTTCTAGTAATTAGTCTTCCATTTGCAATTAACCTCCCCTAAAGACAAAAGTCCAACGTCTCAATTTTGCTTCGTGTGCAAAAAGCTTACAAAGAAAGCAGGAACAACTAGAGAGCGACCATCAAGCCCCGTCAGACTACACCCTAATTTGGTGTAGTGTTGGACATCCCCCTGCGACTCCATTTAGCCCACATTTTCTTGTGTAGGGCCACACTTGGTGAGTCTGGATATATTCCCAGTACCATTTTTTGGTATATCGGGAAACCCCCCCCCCTTTAATCAACTCATCATTTTAATAACTAAAATTGACAAAGAAGCACTCGCAAAACATTTATATTAAAACATCAATTGTTTTTCCGACTCTATTATTGGCACTGGTACTATTTTCAACATTTCTTTAAGTTATGTGTTAAATGGTTATAATTTTATGTTGTTGATTCAATTCCATTGTCACAAGTGATTCATTGCTCTCAGTAATCTTGTCAAAAAACTCCTAAACAACTTACTCATCCACCAGAACTAATTCGATTACTTAGCCTTAACAACTTTAGGGTCCACCCCCCCTTGGCTTCGTTAGGAGTTTGCCTAAACAAAGAAGTCAAGAATCAAGTGACAGTGCTTGACTCGAAGCTTTCCCCCAAAGCCACACTTAGTGGCTTGAATATTTCTGCCACGTTAACCCTCAGGTGTGTGAAAGGCGGCAACATGACGTCTGAAAAATGTGGCCATTAGAAGAATGTAGGTCTGGTACGAATGAAATGAACAATAAACTTACTTACTAACAAATATTCAATAGTATGTCTGAAAACAAATATCCAATAGTAAACAAAAATCCATATAGAGTATGTAATATAAAATATAAATGATTGAATAGTAGAATATGATGATTACAATATTATGGGACAATATATTTATATAAGTATTCACTCATCACCATGTATAATAGTTCATGTCCCTTTTCTGGTAATATAAATTATAAATGATTGAATGGTAGAATATGATGATTACAATATTATGGGACAATATATTTATATAAGTATTCACTCATCACCATGGATGATAGTTCATGTCCAATGTGACATTTCATTATTTCATTATTATTATTAAAGTTATTTATTAATTGATGTTATTATATATATTTATGTACATTATTGAAAAGCTCTCTTTTTAGTGAAAAAACAAGGCAATGGATAGAAAAATGTCAAAAAAATGTGATATCACTATTATATTTGTTGGGATGAGTTTGTCACCTTGAACTCATAAGTTTCTAGAGACTTAAAATCATTGAGTTTGTCTAGACTCAACAAGGGTTTACTAAAATGTCAACTCTTCTGGTCAAGCCGACAAGTTGAATTGATTAGCAAAACTTAGTAGCATTTACTAAATTCTAATATGAATTTTAGATGACAAAGTAAGAAAGAAGATGGAGCATTCCATTGGGAATTCAAGTTAAGTGTGTGATTGTGTACATGTCAATTGAACTTATTTAGTGGTTTTCAACTTCATTTTGCCAACTTGTAGAATCCTCGATTCCAAAAGTTTATGTTTGAGATAAGACATATTTATAGAGAATAATGTGATTTTTAATATAGCAACTATTATTTTTCCATTTATTAGAGAAATTAAAATGAAAATGAAAATGAAATGTGGAACATATAACCATGTCTCATACAAACATCTAAACTATTATTGATTCTTGATTCATTTGTTGGGATTTTGATTCATTTGTTGGAAAAAATCCCATGTAACAGAGGTGTTCGTATAAATTTTCCTTGTCACTCTCACATATTGTTATGAAATTATTTCAAAGAAGAAGAATATTACTTTTCTTTTTGGGCAGTTTAACCAATTTGTCATTTTTTAAGTATCTATTTGGAACAAATCTAATCTTATCTTTTCTTTGAAACATTTCTTCTCCTTCCTTGTTTATCCATCTCTTATATTTGTTTTGTTTTCTAGGGCAACAAATATGCATTTAATTTCGAGGTGTTGGAGAAATTAAACTTGCATTCACGTTCTTTGGTTTCATTTGTTAGGTTGTAATTTTTTTTTACATGTTTAATAACAAAATCTTTATTGTTATGTAGCATTTATGCGACTTTGTACTTGGGAGTAGCTCTTGGATGGCCATTGGTTCAATGCCAACTCATTGTAAGTGCCATGTGGGCTGTCTTTTACTACAAAGAGGTGACATCTAGAACTAGAGCTGCCTTACTAATTGGATCATCCACTGTAGTGGTCTTAGGTGCTATCATGCTATCACAATTTGGATCTATCGGGTGACATACCATCCTATCATTGTATCATATATCCTTTCCTATTATATATTGTGGTATACAATTATTTTCTTAATCCTTTCTTTATATATTGTGGTATACCATTATTTTCTTATAGAGGTAAATAAAACATTGATTTTATATTTGTTTATATTCATATGCTACTTTATAATACTTTATAAAACAGACGCTCAATATTTGGCATGTTAGTGTGTGAAATAATTTATTTATATAAAATAGAAGCTCAATATTTGGCATGTTATTGTGTGAAACAATTTATTTATATAAAATAGAAGCTCAATATTTGGCATGTTATTGTGTGAAACAGCTTATTTATACATTGATGTGGGAAAGACCATAATGGTAACCATTAAAACAATCTGTCACGATACACTCTACCAAATTTGTAGAAGCAGAGCTTTTAACATACCAAGATTTTGGTATATCTTTATTTGTAAAAGTGATGATCATTCAACATCTACAAATGGCTTAATAAAGATTTTGGTATATCTTTATTTGTAAAAAGTGATGATCATTCAACATCTACATATGGCTTAATAAAGATTTTGGTATATCTTTATTTGTAAAAAGTGATGATCATTCAACATCTACAGATGACTTAATAAAGTTTTATAGATTGTATTTGGGTATGTCATTAATTATAATACAACCACTACTCTAAACACACTTATAAAGTTGGCTACCCTTGGTAATAACAAAACCCATCAACTTAATGCCAATCATATCCATTGGAAAATCCCCATTGTTAGAGCAATTGTTGTTAATCATAAAACAAATGATTTTGTCAAAGTCCTAAGATTTAGGATAATGATCTAATGACATTTTTTTTGGAAAGTAATAGGGTTGGATATTCAATTTCCCTAGAATATCAATCCATAATTTTTTTGTATGCTAGCTGACCCTATGCCATAGGTTGTGACAAAATAGGGGCTTGGTTGCTAGAACTTTGATGCCATAACAGGTATTTAATTCATAGTAGCAAGATTTGGTCATGTTGGGAGTTCGTGTATAGAAATTTGCATGGAATTCGAGATCCAAAGACTGTTCGACATAGTACCGATATGGTAAAGTGATTAAATGTTTAAATAGATTTACAATTTTTAACTATTAAAGGTTCACAAAATGTTATTATAAAAATTGAATTAAGTTAAAAGTGGAATTTTAACTAAACTCATTATTGTAATTTAACTTTTAACAATTCAATTATTCATAAATATTTAATATAAAAGTGGAACTATAACAACAAAATATCTAATGATAACTCAAGTCTCATACTGTTTGTAACTTTGAGTCATCACAAGACAATGGGAGCATAAATATAAACTCAAATTACATAAGCAAAATAATTTTGCAAAGAAAAATGAAGTAAAATCTAGAGACAAAGAACTCACAAATCATTTCAAACAAATTTGTGACTATTTTTTCATGTAATCTTTTAAATTAACGTGGCTAATCCTTTGGAAGAATTTTTTATTTATGCTCTATATTTTAATCCATAGTAATAAGATTTGGTCATATTGGTAGTTGTGTAGATGGAAATTTGCATGGAATTTGGAATTCAAAATTCAACTAAGTTTAGACATGGTATGGATATGGTAAAAGTTGACTAAATGCTTAAATATATTTGCAATTTTTAACTTTTAAAGATTCACAAAGTGTTATTATTAAAATTTAATTGTTAAGATAAAAATGGAATTTCAACTAAAATTGTTACTTTAGTTTAATTTTTAACAATTCTATTCATTATTAATATAAAAGTAGAATTATAATAGCAGAATATCCAATGATAACTCAAGTCTCAATTTTTTTGTAACTTCACCATCACAAGAAAATGGCCACATCTGTGAATGTGCACCCTATACAAATTTTCATATTAATAAATATAAACTCAAATCACATAAGCAAAAATAATTTTGCAAAGAAAAAGAAAGTAAAATCTAGACACACGGAAACATGAATAATTTCAAACAAATGTGACTATTATTCCACGTAATCTTTTAAATGAGCGTTGAATTCACACACTTTAGTTACCTATTAGACTATGTTTTTGCATTGTTATATCATATGTTTTGTGTCAAATTTGAGATGTGTTTTGAGTTGTTTACAATGAAGAGTGAATTTTACTTTAAAATTTTGAAACGACATGTATATTTTTAAATTTTCTAAAATTTGAAAAATGAATGATTATGTATTTATGAGATGTCTACTTCCATATTTTAGTCGCACTATAATTTATCTTTAAGTATTTTTTTCATACTTAATCGTATTCGTATATGTATTTGAACTTGAATATTGCTACTATGGTTTAATCATACCAACTAAAGACTTGAATCCATAATTAATGTTGGTTACATTTGATATGATAGATCTCTCTTAATACTAAGAAGCAAAAGCATAAAAACAAAAGGTTGCTTTGTTCATTTATTGACGTTGTCTTTTGCAAGTTTGTGAATATGATTTCATTTTCATGTAGGGAAAACTAGCAATTAGAGTACAATGAAATAGGTGAGTACAATGGTGTGCCTTGAGAGTGTATATTGCTATGTCAAGCACTTAGCAAGAAGGAAATCTTAAATACAAAAAAAACAAAACAAATTATTATTAAAAAAACAATTATTTCAAGCTATAAGGACAACTAAAGCAGGATTTGCATTATTATCACTCTTGATTTTTTATTTCTTGTTTTTTACCATGGCACGGATTTGAAGGAGGTTCAAGAGGCACTTGAAACCATTATCATTCTTGTTAAAAGATGAAACCTTTTATGACCTTACTTGTGATTCATGTGTGATCAATTTGTTGGTTGTTGTAGAATCATCCCTCTCACCCACCTTGGTTGTTAAGCATGATAGGTAATCTCAAATTCAACAAACTTGAGTGTTTGTTTCTTGGGGTGAGAATCATATAGAATAAGTGTAGACTACCCATGATGATAGGAAGAATTAGGTATGACACTAGAGATCATAGTTTGTGAAATGTGTTTATAATTTGCTTGCTTAGCTAACATAGGTGTTATCTTCATGTAAGTTCATAGTTTTCACTTAATAGGATCTATCAAGGTTTTTTTACTTCTCTATTCACATAAGAACAAGAAGAATAGTGACGTATTTTCCATTCCTTTGTCACTTCTAGTCTTGCCCTTTTAGCCTCATCCTTTGTATTGTTCTTAACTTGACCTATTTGGTGTCATTTGACCACTATGCAGTTGCAATGATTTTTTTTTAACTTGCAATGACATCATGATAATTAAGGAGAGCAATTTTGGAAGGAAGCAACTTTAATATAATGACAATAGTTTTTAATTCCAAATGATCAAGTTAAACTTCAGTCCTAATGAAAGGTGATAAAGCGATTGGCAATTAAGTAAATTAGATTCCTAATTAATTTTGTGTATGTGGTATGAGCGTGACTCTCCACTATAGAGGTCCTTGACCTTTGAGGCGTGGTCAATGCCCTATAAGTTCTTTGCAATATCAAGTCAACCAAAACAAGAAATGGATAGTCACAAGGAATTGCATGAATACACACCTACTTGATCAACTATGAGTGCAACATGAATTATGCATTATTTATGTAATGGAAAATCTTATGTCGGGAAAGTTATATGCCAACTCCTGAATCCTTTAGTGCAAACCCCACTTCAATGGTCAACATCATATCATAATCACTATTATATCAAATTAGTTTGTGCTCTACAAGATTGCACACCCCATGATATAAGCAATGGCACAAGATGACTAGGTTTCACCATATCATAATCATTATTACGTCAAACGGTTTGTTCTCTACATGATTCCAGACCCCATGGTATAGCTTTGGATCTTACCATTGTAGCAAGTAATACAATAAGGAGGGTTGAACACAACACAACTCCTTTTAACCCAACTCGTGTTTCATGTATAGCAAGCATGAGGCATGAAGAAATGAAATATCAACCATAGATACAACAAATGTAGAGGTTGCACAATGATAGTTAATCAATATGAACTTAATGTGTGTTACCACCTAAGTTGTATTTAGTTGGTTTCCAAGAGAGTCGGCGAAGATTGAAGCAATGTACTTGTTCTTTGCGAGCATTCAGAAGTTCAGCCAAGCAATTTTGGCCCCTTTTTAAAAAAAATTGCATGTCCATGCCCCATGGGGAATTGTAATAAGTTGGTCTAGCATAGCATTTTTTGTAACAGGCTTGGCTTGCCTTAGGTTTATCTATCAATGTGGTACTCTATAGTGTTTTTTCCTTTGGTTATTATGCATTGCTTTTCAGTGACGCATAATTTCTGAGTTTTTCACTCACACCTCCAAAGTTGGAGTATCCGCCTTGGTGGCTAAACCTTAGGAGGTTATTAAAGTATAAGGGCCTATGTATTTTAACATGATAGCCATCAATAATGTGTCACATGGACATGTCCTAAGTCCCTTTATGTTTCATTTTTTTTTTGACATAATTTGTTTTTTCCACAAACGAGATTTTTTTTTAATGTTTTAGTTGTAAATGTTAAAAATCTAATTAAAAAGTGGTTAGGAGGTGAAATTCACCATGGGGGTGCTCGTTTTCTAACCCGGAGCACCCATATTACTCCTAAACCCACTTTTCTAAGTATTTGAGTGATTATTTATCACTTAAATACAAATTCTCTCAAAAAATCATAAAAGAGAATTAAAAAAATAAAAAATAAAGATATGGAGAAAATTCAAATTCCTAAATCAAAGGAATTGTGTCCCATTGAAGATCCAGCTCAACTGGAAAACAATATCGGAGGCCAAATCAATCAAATCGAGGTGATTTCCAATCAAATCAAGTGAATGGTGAGTTGTCAGCAAGAGGGGAGGGCACACTTCTCTTCATGAGGAGCGCATTTCTCATTTGGAGGATTTTCATTGGATGGGATGGTAATCCCAATGTAGATGGGGCCATCTCTCTTGAGGTGGTGCCCACTTCTTGAGTTTGATCTCAAGCAATCCTATGATTATCTCTTTCAAACTCGCCTTAGCTCCCTCATGAACTCAACTTCGCCCTAATTTGTCTCTGGTTAGCCAAATGTGCCACCACCCCCTCTTTTGGTTTCTCTATATAAGCAAGGCTACATTCCATTGTTAAGGATGGATGGTGGAACCTCTACCCATGTAATATTGTTGTTATCTGATGAATAAAATTGAAAGACTTTGGAGATCCATGACATGTCATCTGATGAATGTTATTCTATTGAGGTGATATTTTACTACTTGGTTTTACTTTGTTGATAGATCTAGCTTAAAATATTGTTTACAATCCATAGGGTAAGCATTTACCGTTTTTAAGTTGTTTGCTTGTGCTTTGTTTTTAATAGACACAGGAGTAGCTAACTGTGCTCATTTGTACCGAAGCTCTCGTGATGTCTTTTTTTCAAAACACCAGATATAATCCATTGTTGGCAAGTGTTTTATTATAGTTGTGCAGGTTACATATCTAAACAAGGAGTTGAGCTTAGCTGCATCCTCTCCCCTCTTCAGCACTTTTGAGCTAATATTTTTGTTTACAAGCATTCCAAAGACTTCATAAGAATATCAAGTTGGGGGCTTGAAGTCTTCCATCCATCCTTTTAAACTCAATCTCTCTTTTTCTGGTTACTTTGTACTATGGGCCGAATAAGTAGATCTAGTTTGCAAACTCTTATTTTTCGGATCTATTTTTTTATGGCATGTTAAATAGCTAGATATCAAAAGTGCTTCAAAATTTGTTGAACTTTGGTTGTCATTGATTTCAATTGATGTCAAAGAGGATTCAGTATTCCTTGTGCCAGTTTGAAGAAATATATGGAATCCAGTCTAAAGAAGTATATCCAAAAGTACATCAAGCATATCTAGTCTGAAGAAGTACATAAGGAATACATATGGTACATGCGAAAGTCCCAAGTCCATCTAGTCATCTGGTGTGTGGAAAGGTGGAAGATACAAATTTATCAAGCTTCTAATTCTTGAGGCATCAAGGACTCGTGGAACCAAAACAACATGATCTCGCAGAGAGTCGAGTGCACACATACAGAAGAACAAAATTGTTGATGGTGTGCAGAATGATGCAAGTTTATCTATGACAGTTGCGCAAAGACAAAAAGATAGAACTACAAAGAATGCGCAAGTGCTCAAGACCAGAATGACAATATCACAGATAGCAAGTTGACAGTCATAGATTATCTAAAACAGAGGCGCGAAGAGTAACTTGAAGTATATCTTGTAATGCGCAAAGACAAAATTGTTGCACAGTAAAGGGTGTGTAGTATGATAAGAATGATCTGAGACAAGTGTGATAAACGGAAAGGTCGAATCACTGATGATGCACAAAAGGTCACAGCTTATCTAAAGATTGTTGCATCAAGACAAAAGCACAAGGACAGACTTGAAGTATATATTGTGATGCGCAAAGTAGCTTATTTGATGCATTAAGACAAAGTTGCAGCACAGTGAAGGATGTGCATTATGATAAGGATGATCTGAGACAAGTGCATTAAACAGAAAGGTTGAATCATCGATGATGCACATAAGGTCGTAGACTATCTAAAGACGGTTGCACCAAGACAGAACAAAAACATCACAAAAGGTGCACATATCCATATGATACTGATGTGCGAAGTTAGAACAGCAGCTCAGCAGTAGATGCACAGTATCAGTTCAAGTTGCAAATGCGCAGTAGCAGAATGGCATATTGAACCAAAGCCTAGACTGCATTATATGATGAAGCAACACACAGTTTGTGAAGTGTGAAATTAGTTGTAATGTTGTGAAGTGTTAAGTGTGAATTCAAGTGAAGTATGCAATATATTGATAGCAGAATTACAACATACGAAAGGTGTGCACAGCAGAACAAACAATAGTAAATATGAAGAGTGCACGGATCAAAAGAACAATAAAGTAATATCTTTTTCTTTCATATCAAGGCTGCAGTACGGGGCAAGGAGCAGGGGGTCGATGCCTCCTTCTAGTTGAAGCTGGTAAATCAGGGAGTTGGTGCTTCCTTCAGGTCGGTGTCTGTAAAACCAGGGGGTTGATGCCTCCTTCCAGTTGGTGTTGGAGAACTTAGGAAGTTGGTGCTTCCTCGAATGTAATCTTTTATTATAAGATAGCATTCTGTGGTTTTCTTTCATTTGGGTTTCCATGTAAAAAATATGTGTGTTATGTGTATTGTGCTCATGTGATGTTGAATGTTTTCTTTATGGTGGATGCATAATTAAAGTTCAAATTAATCCGTTAAGAATTTAAAAGTTTTTCATAACTACGCTAATATTGATTCATCCCCCTCTCGTATTAAATAGATTCCATCAATTGGTATCAGAGAGGGTGTCTTCAGTAACAGCTTAACATCTGAAAGATAGATCCATGCGCAGATATGGACAAGCAGGAAAGTCTCTCCACCAACAGAGCACCAAGATTTGATGGTACCAACTACACCTTATGGAGGATCGAGATGGAAGTATATTTGCAATCCCTTGGAGTTGATGTCTGGAAGTCCATTATGGATGGTTATAATGTTCCAGCAATTGCACCAGTTGATCCAACTGAGAAGAGACAGTCACGAATGTAATGCAAGAGCCAGAAACGCACTGTTATGTGGGATAACAAACATTGAATTTACTAAGGTCATGCATTGCGCATCAGCCAAGGAGGCCGTATGGGATAAACTCAGAAATATCTATGAAGTGATGAGAAAGTAAAGAAAGAAAAATTGCAAAATTACTCTAGGTTGTAAGAATCCTTGAAAATAAAAGATGAGGAGAATATTGCTTCTTAATTCTTGAAAGTTGACAAATTAGTTGATGCTATCAAGAGTCTTAGAGTCACACTAGAAGAGGAATCAATAGTGCAAAAGATACTAATAACTCTGCCTCCAAGATTTGATGCAAAGGTATATGTGTTAGAAAATAGAGCCAATCTTGCATATCGGATGAAGGATGAGCTTCAAGGGATCTTGACTTCGTATGAGATGAGAAAAGAGAAAGAAAATCCCATTAGAAAAGAAGTTTCTTTCAAGGCTACTGGAAAGGATAATCATAAGCATGACAAAATCTCTTGTGATGAATCAGATGAGGAAGAATCAAATTTTGTTGGAAAGTTGAAAAAGGACATGGAAAATATAAGAATAAATTTCCTTTCAAATGTTTCAAATGTGGAAGGATACGCCACTTTGCTTAGAAGTGTATGTACATTAAGGAAGATGGAGATAGTGACAGCAAGGAGGAAGCTAGTTCCCATGAACAAAGGATGGCATGCACTCAGGATAGACCCGAGAATAGGAAGAAAGTTCCAAAACAAAGGAAGAGTCTGTATACTGAGGAAGATGACAGTTTATCCTAAGGAAGTGATTGTGAAAATAAGGAAAAGGAGGTACTATTCATGTCCTTCGTGGAAGAAGAAAGCAGTGAATAAAATAAGAAGAGTTGTTCGTTGGTAAAACAGAATACCAGTTGTGCGAATCAAACTAGGATCACTAGATAAGTATTTCTTTAGTGGATCCTTCAACATGCCTTCAAAGCATGTCGCGGAAATTAAATCAGCTAGTCAATCCAAAGAAGAAGATGCAGAGGTTGATTGGGAAGGTGAACTGGTTAATGCCGTGGATGAATTGAAGAAGTTAAGAAGGAAGAATAAACTCTTGTAGGACCAACTATCGAAGTATGAAGAACAGGTCAAGCAAGCTAAAGAGTTTCAAGAATCTCTTGATAAACAGGTCAGTGAAAAAATGATGAACTATGAGAAAAACCTGAAGTACACAATAAACAAGATCAAAGTGCTTGAAGAAGAGAAATCCATATTGAATACTTCTTTGGAAGAGTTATCACAAAAGAATAAGATGCTGACAAGTCAGATTGAACTGAAGGATAGAGATATCTCTCGCTTAGAAGACAAGTTGATCGAAATAAAAAGAAAGAAGCAAGTTCAAGATCACATCATGAGTGATACTTTGAATTGCACACATTCAGGAAGTGACAAGGTTGGTCTTGAAGATGAAGTGTTGAATAAATTCAAAGGCAACACATCAATCCTGAATAAGATCCTGCACGATCAAAGGTCACCAGCAGACAAGTCAGGACTTGGCTATTAAAGAACATCTGGGAAGGTCTATGATAGTGAACATCATTCAAATCAAGTGACGTATTTCAAGTATGATAAGTCCTTCAATGATTACAACTCTTTTCGTTATACTACCCAAAGAAGGATTAACATAATGAAATGCTCAAGGTGCAAATACATTGGTCATATTGCAATGTCTTGTCAAACTATGAGGTGTTGTGCGTGTGATGGTTTTGGACATAAAGCTATGTATTGTCGAAGAACGGTGAACTGTCTAGATGAAAACATGTTGCGCAAAAGCAATTGCAATACAAGGACTAAAAGGGAAGACAGTCAAACGCAGAATCAAAATGAAAATGCACACATGAAAAAGTGGGTAAGAAAAACTTCTTGTGTGGAAGAAACTAATAAGCCAAGTACAACTCAAGCAGCAAGTGATTGTTTCCCCTCTTTCTAATCTCTAAGAAATTGAGTGAGATCCTTGAATTCAACATGATGCTTATTAGGAATTCAAGGAGTCTGTTAGTGAAGGTCACAGTTAGAGAATATTTGAAGTTGGTTAATGTTCTGTTGCAAAATTTATATGTGTTGAGTTGGACTGTCACATAAAAGAATGGAAATTAGTGTTGTTGATAAGAATACAAGATATGTTCATATCATTTAGTTGTTTTGATGTGTGGAAGTTAAATTATCGCGCAAAGTGCACATGCTTGATACATAATAAAGAAAGGTTCAAATAAGCATTGTCGAATAAGAAACATGAGTCTACGTAGATACATAAATAGAACTTGTATTATATTCAAAAAAAAATTACAAAATGCATGAGTCCTCTGTCACTGAGAACATATTTGAAAAACAAAAGAGGCATCATGTCAAGGCCAAAAGAAAAATGAGGTTATATCAAGCAAAATTGAGAATTACAGGGGTAATTCAAAACCGCAATTCAAGGTATACATCCGCATCATCGTTGGTTGGTTGTTGTGCAAGTCGAAGTTCCAAATCCATTGAAACCAGCTCATTGAATTCAGATGATGGCTGCAGAGGATATAATTGCAGAGTTGCAAATGACGCATTGTCATTTGAATGCTCGAAATGAAGTATGTTCAGCATGTTGAAAATTCATCATTGATGTTGCTCCAGAACGTCTACTCGCCTGCTCATATTAGATCATTCTTCTGCATTATTGAGATTTACTTGCGACTGAGCGTACCAATGGTTGAACTCGGACTCCTTCATTTGGCCTTGCCAAATTCCTATGTCCACTCTTAGTCAAGTGAACTTTGATTGCTGCGACTGAATAGAAAGGTGTACACTATCAAGTGAATCATTAAACTTCTAGAAGAGGGAAGCCATGATTGATGAAAGACACAGAGGAAACAAGACACAGAGCAAGCTAGATGGAAGAAGAACAAGGGTGATGAACCAGTAATTTCGCAACTCTCTTATAGAATTGGATGGTAGTTCTTCGCGCACGTGAAAATTAAGTTGAAGAGATGGAGAGTAAATCACATTCAAGTCCGCAAGAATTGAAGTTGGTTATGGAGACGCCAAAATTAATTGCTCGATTTAATGAGTTTGGGAAAAAGGATGAAAAGCGAAAATCTAATTGATTGTTCCATGCGAACGGAATGATGTTGCCCAAAAGACTCAAGTATGAATGTGGCACGTCAAATTTTCCACACTAATTGATTGTCACGTCGCTTTATTGCCAAGTTGGCCGATTTGGTTGTCATGGCGAGAGATTCAATGTAAGAAAAGGTAACGATGATTCGTCACAACGCAATAAATGTGACATAAGGAACAAATTAGACACAGGAAGAAATTGACCAAAATCAGAAGAAGGTGGAATTCGAAACTGCGTAGTAAACAAAACAAGAAAATGGCATGAAGGATTACGTAAGTATTAATGAAAGATTGATGATTGATATGATAGGAATAGAAAATAAAGACAATAGGAGGATAACAACTATAAGGGCGAGTCAACTACAAATACAGTGTATAGATTGCAAGGTGATTAAGATCAGTGCAGAGTCCCCAACAGAAGAATGAACCATGAAAATAGGGGGAGTAATCCTAGTAAGCAGATGTATGAAGGCCAACACAAAACAAAAGAAAGGAGAATCTATAATTGCACAGTGATGGCACCACTTTGCCATTGATTTCAAAGGAGGAGAAATACCATGAAGCATGAGATCAGTGCATAGATGAAAAGAAAATGAAGAGATCATGAAGCAAGTGATCTGCGCAGAATTAGAAGACACAGAGAAGAGCACTAAGAATAGGATGTGCAGATGTAAAAGGCTCAAACTGGTAAAGAACACAGGGGGAGTGTACACAAGGGGAGTACTGCAAAAAACAAACTTGAAGCACACAACTTCATGAGATGATCATGCGCAGCTTCATGAGGTGTTGACATCGATGCCAAAGGGGGAGATTTTTGAACTTTGGTTGTCATTGATGTCAACTTATGTCAAAGAGGATTCAATATTCCTTATTTTGGTTTGAAGAAATATATGGAATCCCGTATAAACAAGTATATCAAGAAGTACATCAAGCATCTCAAGTCTGAAGAAGTACATAAGGAATACATTCAGTACATATGGTACACGTGCAAGTCCCAATTCCTTCTAGTCATACTATCTCAAGGATGAGTCAATGGAGTTAGTTGGAAAAGGTTTAGGGGTGCGCAAGCAACTTGGAACAAGAAACGGTTTAACAAGGAAGCAAGTCTCGAAAGTGCACAAGATACACCAATCATAAGAAGCATATAAGTTGTTGAAGCGCATAAAAGTACCAAAGAAGAAAGTAGTGGTTGGAGAAGTCAAGTGCGCAAGTCCCACATGTGATGGTACATGAAGGGCACAAGACCACACTATAAGGGATCAAGTCCCACTAAGGAAAGGACCAAGTATGCGCAAGACCCACAAAGAGATGACACCTCAACAGCGCAGAACATGACAAGTGGTGGAAGCGTGAAGTAAGTGGAACCATGAAACAAGGAAAAAGGGATGCTACGACCAACTTGTGGACATCACCATCCGCGTAGAATAAGTATAAATAAGAAGTCGAGTTGGAGAATGATTGTAAGCTTGGAAGCTAGGAAGTTGGTGTGTGGAAAGGTGGAAGATAAATATTTATCAAGCTTTTAATTCTTGGGGCATCAAGGGCTCGTGGAACCAAAACAACATGATCCAGCAGATATCTGAGTGCGCACATACAGAAGAAAAGAACTATTGATGTTGCACAAAATGATGAAATTTTATCTGTGACAATTGCACGAAGACAGAAAGGTAGAACTACAGAGAATGCGCAAGTGTTCAAGACCAGAATGACAGTATCGCAATCAGTCACATATGATCTAACACAGAGGCACGAAGAGTAACTTGAAGTATAACTTGTAATGTGCAAAGACATAATTGTTTCACGGTAAAGGGTGCGCAGTATGATAAGAATGATCTGAGACAAGTGCGATAAACTGAAAGGTGAAATCAATGATGATGCACAGAAGGTCACAGATTATCTAAATACGGTTGCACCAAGACAGAAGCACAAAGACAGACTTGAAGTATATACTGTGAGGCACTAAGAAAAAGTTGCAGCACAGTGAAGGATGCGCATTATGATAAGGATGTTCCGAGACAATTGCATTAAACAAAAAGGCCGAATCATAGATGATGCATAGAAAGTCGTAGATTATCTAAAGGCTGTTGCACCAAGACAGAATGGAAACATCACAGAAGGTGCACAGATCCATCTGATACTAATGCGCTAAGTCATAACAGTAGCTCAACAGTAGATGCACAGTATCGGTTGAAGTTGCAGATGCGCAGTAGCAGAATGGCATACTCAACTAGAGCGCAGACTGCAGTATATGATGAAGCATCACAGAGTTTGTGAAGTGCGAAACCAGTTGTGATGTTGTGAAGTGTTAATTGTGAATTCAAGTGAAGTATGCAATACAGTGACAGCAGAATTACAACATACGAAAGGTGCGCACAAAAAAACAAACAACAATAAATATGAAGAGTGTGCAAATCAGAAGAACAACAAATTAATATCCTCTTCTTTCATATCAGGGAGACACGACGGGGCAAGGAGCAGGGGGTCAGTTCCTCCTTCTAATTGAAGCTAGTAAATCAGGGAGATGGTGCTTCCTTCGTGTCGATGCATGTAAAACCAGAGGGTCGGTGCCTCCTTCCTGTTGGTGCTGGAGAACTTAGGAATTTGGTGCTTCCTCGAATGTACTCTTTTATTATAAGAGAGCATTCCATGGTTTTCTCCCGTTTGGGTTTCCACATAAAAAAACTGTGCGTTCTGTGTATTGTGCTCATGTGATGTTGAATTTTTTGTCTGTGGTGGATGCATAATTAAATTTCAGATTAACATGTTTAGAGCTTAAAAATTGTTTATAACTGCGTTAATATTGATTCACCCCCCCTCTCAATATAAAATAGATTCCAACAAAAGCTTCATTTTTACATTAGATCTAAGCTAACTAAGTTGGTACTTAGAAAATTTTCCAATATTTTTCCAAGTACCAAAATTCAAAAATCGTTATCTTTTAATTGTTTGTACCATCATTTTCTAGCATTGTTTGTTTTCTGGTTTTGCATATTTGACGAAAGAGTAGAGAGATACTCTAATGAAATTTCGTCGAAATCAAACCATTCAAGGCTTCAAAGACCTTATTTCTTCATCTTATCGTTTTCCAGTGTTGTAAACCCTTATATCCAAGTTTATAAGGACCAAGTGGTAATTCTTTTGTAAATATTGTAAAAAATAAAGGCAAGTGGGCTACACAACGCCCACAAAACCCCCTCTCCCCCCTAGGGGGAGCCCATAGCAGTCTTGTGTGTTTGGTTTTCTTTTAGCTTAGTTTTTATTTTGCTAGTTTTGTTAGACTAGATTAACTGCTTTACTCTTATTTCTTTTTTGGCTTGTGGTAAAATAAATGCTAACACATTGTGCTCTCCCTAAGTATTGATAAGGAAAAGAAACTCACAGTGTAGTAATTAGAAAATATATTTTGTTTCTGCATTTTTCTTTTTACAATATTGTACTTCACAATTAACAAACTTAAATATTAAATCCAACTGTGCATTCCTGAAGTACCGAAAGGGAAAAGAGATTCGCAACCATTAATAAATTTTACAATTTACTTGTTACAATTTTTCGTCTTAACGAATAAATCGGGTTGTGTATTCCCAAAGTAAATTGAAAGAGTCTATCCCCGGTAGGTGAAAAGAGATTCTCAGCCTTCTAATAAAAACTTCAATTTACTTTGTTAAAACGAACTAAGTCCTAGCCACCCCGTATGCTCTGGATCTCTGTGATTCTTCTGACCAGTTGATCACATCAGAAAGGGAGCTAGGTGACTAGATTAATAGGGAAATCCGAAAGTAGTTTGTTTCAAAGAACTCGGGAGGTCGCATTGAACAGATCATAGAGTTAGTGTGAAAATACTCATAGCAGATCTAAGAGATGATGTATACCTCACAAGAAAGTAATTGATTAAGCAAGAAAATAGAAGAAGAGTGGTCAATGCAGTATAATGAGCAACAGAATAATAATACAGTAGAACTCGGATATAAGCAAAAATACTTCACACACACTAATTAATTAATCACAATATGGACAAATAAATAGTACAATGCATGAGGATTCGAATGCCTAAGGTGGCAATTTGAATTAGCCTTCATGGAGTGATCAAAATATCACTGGAGTGTCATCGAAGCACAACTAGTAGTCTATCTCATCATCGGTGGAGTCATCAATGCACAAGTAACTGTCAACCGTCAGTCAAACTGAGTCTAACTGAGTGTGGTAGGTGTAACTAAATGTAACTGGCACATGGAGACACAAATGGAATGAAGGAGGCTCAGTGGAGGGCACATGAGGAGATAACTGGAGTCAGAACAGGTAGTCATGTCTCATCGGAGGTCAATCGGAGTGATAACAGCAGTGAGGAGTCAGTCTGGCCTCAAATCAAGGAAAGACTGGTGGCTAACTAAAGTAAACTGGACTGGTAGGTGAGAAAGGCGCCCTTCTTCAGTGGAAGGTGGGAACTGGGCGCATGACAGGCTAGGAGCGCTAAAACTGAGTGGAAGGAACCTCCGGGGGCTAGCTAACTGAGGGCTAGGTGCTAGGACTGATGACTGGAATGCATGCAAACCCTAAATAATGCATGCAAACCCTAAAAGTGCATGCATGACTGAAAATGTAAATGATCAAAATACTGGTGGGACTAGGATGGAGTATAGGAATATCCTAACACCCCCCCTTAATCCATCTCGGGCCCTGGTAACTAAGACCAAAGGTCACCCAATACAATGAATAATATTCAATAAACCGAGGAAATGGGGAAAATTCCATGGGAAAAATACCCCCCCCTCAAAATAGACTATAAGGCACAAAAAAAATAAATGCTCCAAACTCAAATAGGTGTGATGCTTGGTCATATGTCTGGAGGTATCTTCTTCTTGGGAAGAAGTGGATCATGCTAAAAAAGCATGTGTTTGTACTTGCTCTTCAGATCGAATATGATGAGAACAAATCCAGTAGTATGAGGATGATCCGTGAACCTGTGATTCAAATCAGTTGAGGTAGGATCAACAACATGAATATGCAGATAGTCTTTTGTCTTCTCCTTCAAACCATCATAGGTGAGATTATGCCAAAAAGAACCATCAAATATCAGTAATTGCTTGGAATCCAAATCAAATCCAAGACTTGATTCATGGTTGCTTAAGATCTCCTTTGAACCATTTGAGGTGAGATCTAAACCAGTAAGTGCATGAGAAATTTTCCCAAGCGAATGGCAATGGCCATTATCTTCAATAAACTTATGAGAGCATGAAAGAATGATCTTACAGTAGTAAATGAGAGGTGATTGCTTGGAATCCAAATCAGATCCAAGGCTTGAATCATGGTTTCTTGAGATCTCCTTTGAACCATTAGAGGTGAGATCAAAACCAGTAGATGCATGAGAAATTATCCCAAGCGGATGGCAATGGCCATATTCTTCAATAACCTTCTGAAAGCATGGAATAATGATCATATAGTAGTAAATAAGAGGTGATTGCTTGAGGAGAGTAAATGCATTACCTCCAATAGCTGATTTTACCTCTGAAATAATCATGTGATCATGATGCAAACCAACAGACTCTGGTGCAAGAAAGGATTTAGGACCTTCTGCAATATCTAGAGTGTGAGCTGGCACAGAAAGAGAAGAAATTTGGAGCATGAGTGTAGAATCTGCAAGTTCTTCTTCTTTGTGGACAACTTCAATATGAGATGTGTTTGATATTGGTTCATGATCAATGAGATCATCAAGGAGGGCGAATGCCTCACTTTGCTTGTTCTCGAAAGGGTTTGGACCAATTCCTTCATTTCATCTAGCGAATCTTTCATCCAGATGGGCCCATAGCTCTTTTGGAGTTTCAACAACATCAAGGTATTGGTTAATTGTGTATTCAAGAAAAGAAAGCATCATTTCTCCAAAGGCTCCGTCACCTTTATTCAACCAGTCAATCTTCTCTTCAGAGGATTCGAACTCTCTTTCAAAATAACAATCAAAGAGATCATGGCTCTTCAAATGTGCTATCATTTTTTGTTTCCATTCATCATAGTTGAATGGAGAAGGAGGAGTAATTCCTGATGGATACATAGAAGTTGTAGAAGACTTGCAAAAACAATAGAAATGTCTGCAACTGCTACTGCTGCAAAAATGTAGAAACTACTGCAATTGCTGCACTCGAAATCTTGGTAATAACCTGCAAAAAAACTCTCAGGAATGGAGATAAACAATACTCTCAACATGCTCTGATACCATGTGAAAATCCTCACAGCAGATCTAAGAGATGATGTATACCTCACAAGAAAGTAATTGATTAAGCAGGAAATTAGAAGAAGAGTGGTCAATGCAGTATAATGAGCAACAGAATAATAATACAGTAGAACTCGGATAGAAGCAAAAATACTTCACACACACTAATTAATTAATCACAATATGGAAAAATAAATAGTACAATGCATGAGGATTCGAATGCCTAAGGTGGCAATTCGAATTAGCCTTCATGGAGTGATCAAAATATCACTGGAGTGTCATCGGAGCACAACTAGTAGTATATCTCATCATCAGTGGAGTCATCAATGCACAAGTAAATGTCAACCGTCAGTAAAACTGAGTCTAACTGAGTGTGGTAGGTGTAATTGAATGTAACTGGCACATGGAGACACTAACTAAATGAAGGAGCTCAGTGGAGGGCGCATGAGGAGCTAATTGGAGTCAAAACAGGTAGTCATGTCTCATTGGAGGTCAATCGGAGTGATAACAGCAATGAGGAGTCAGTCTAGCCTCAAATCAAGGAAAGACTGGTGGCTAACTGAAGTAAATTGGACTGGTGGGTGAGAAAGGCGCCCTTCTTCAGTGGAAGGTGAGAACTGGGCGCATGACAGGCTAGGAGGGCTGAAACTGAGTGGAAGGAAGCTCTGGGGGCTAGCTAACTAAGGGCTAGGTGTTGGGACTAATGACTGGAATGCATGCAAATGCATGCAAACCCTAAAAGTGCATGCATGACTGAAAATGTAAATGATCAAAATACTGGTGGGACTAGGATGGAGTATATGAATATCCTAACAGTCAGGGGGTTGCTTTAAGCAGGTTATTCCTTGACTTGTTGGACACTTAATACTATTACAATAATCGCCCAGTTCAAAGAACTAAACTGCCTTTGGGCCAAACCAAGAATTAACCCACTCCCTAATCCACGCATCTAATAATAATAATTAAAACTGACCAACGAGACAACTGTAACACTTTCAGGACACAACAACACTCCAATATTTTTGTGACCCCATTTGGCACTGGTCTACCTGCAATAATCGTACATTTTCAATTAAGTGAATTCATGTGTTAGATGGATTTATCTATTTCATGTTGTTGATTTAATTTGTGCTCACAATCTCTGGTTCAATATTAATTTAGCTTCAAACTCCTAGAATCAATCTCATTCTGTAACTTAGTGTAAACGCCTTAGTTTTATTTTCATAGGGACCACCCCCCTTGGCTTTGCTAGGAGTTGGCCTAGATGGAGAAGTTGAGTGTTGAGTGACAGTATCTCAACTCAAGACTTGCCCCCAAGAATGCACCCAATGGCTTGAAGGTTTCTTCCACGCTAACCTTTTCCTGAGGTGCGTATCTGGAGGCAACAATGTGAATGAGTATTTTCCACCAACTAGGCACCTATATTCCCATATAATCAACTGCCCACAAATGTTAAAATTTATTGGTAATAAATGTAGCCCCACATGAAACAATGTGTCACCAATAGTAAATAACATGAAGTTATCATTATTTAATATATCAAATAAGAATATGGATAACAAACACAAAGAAATAAATCTAGTATATTATTCCCATAATCGGTATTACATGTATCTTGATAAATTGATTCATTGATTTTGGTCCTACTAGCACTCAAATTGGTGTTTATTGGTGTTTATTCATGGTTTTCTCAATATTTAGTTGAAGAGAAAAAATGGAAATTCAAAATGCAGTCATTACAGGAACAACTATTAGTTAAGAAAGAAGAGAAAAGACATATGCATCAATTGGCCTTGCAAGCAATCTCCTATAGAACCCCAGCAAGAGTCTATTCCATGTACTTTCATGAACAGTAGACGGATATCAGAATGACAAGGCTAAGTGAAGGTAAGAAGTATGAAATAAATAGTATGTCAACTTTATTGATATCTATAGTGAATATCCTTCAAAGGAAAAAGACTTATTATGTGAGCTCTATTAGTTTAAATTCTTTTTGGATAATGAGATTGAATGGAATCCAATCCCATTGTAGGAGATGTCCAGTTGAGGGAACTCTCTTCCTTCATACAAAATCAAATCAAATGGGAAATGAATATGATATTTTTCTACAAATGTGAATTCCATTATCAATTTCAAGCAAGGGGAGAACACCTAGTGCTTGAAGTTATCTTTGCAAATCATAGAAGTCTATTGAAGGATTCCAAGCAGGTGAAGTAGTTCAAAGAAAATCACTAGAGACTGGCATTACATGATTTTGAGGATCTTAGGCCCTACAGTACCCTTGTTGCCTAACAAGCCTCAGAAACACGTTGGGGCCTCTTGCCTCCTACACTAAGTCGTCATGACCCAATGGGGCATCCTTTCTTCAGAATGGATTTTTCTAGAACCAAATTTTATATAAAATCCTTGCACAGAAATGGGACCCAATGGTTAGGATTGAGATATCATTTTCCTTTGTTGTGGTGTAGTAGGAAGAATTATAATACTATAAATCAATGGGATGAATTTGCAGAGATGGTTGCCTGGGTGGAAGTTGATAGGTACCTTGATTTTTAGTCAAAAATGGGAGTTGGCCATCCATCCTACAATTGAACCATAATTCATACAGAAAAGCAAGGTCGATTAGTTGCATAGGGACATGCAACAATTTCACATTAGGAGAGATGTTGGGTCTCTAAATTACACATATTTTGACTACAGTTTTGATTTCTTTATGATATTCATATTATCCTTTTTGCTTTTAGATCCTACATTTTCCTCTTTTTGACCTTCAACGACCTTATAATCCACCCCATAAGACACGTTGTGTATCTAAGGTTGTTTTTATGTTATTTTTTATCTTATTTTGATAAATAAGCAAGTTTTACTCATCAAATGGTCAAGTAATGCTTATTTACAGGTTTCTCCAAAACCTGTAAATCAAGTTCCTTTAGATACTTGTAGGTAGGAAAATGGGAAAACGCCACATGGGTTTTCTTTAGGACAGTCTGAGCCAGCTCACCTCCTCTTAGATCGGAGAAATGCACCACAAAACCAACACAAGATCCAGTCAAAGGAAGGCAGGTCGAGAAGTTAAAATTGGAAGAATTAGTTCACAGAGCAAAGCACAAAGCGAGTCACACAAAATACACACCGCTCTTATTACTTGCAGATCAAATACATTTATAGTGAATGAATGGTTTCAACAGATTCCATAAGAGACGGATCTCAAACCACTTAGTTTCTAAATAATAGTATTGGATAACAATAGTTTACTAATCATGGCATTTCTCCATTATTCTCTAACACTCCCCTTTAATGGAGAAATGGGATTATTAAATACACAACAATAATAAACATTCTGGAACTCTAATATTTGTTTGACTGTCTGGTCGTCCTTAGCATTTACACCCACTTTGAAGTCTCGCAGTCTGCGCTCTTTCTTCACCGCATCTTCGAGCTTCCCATTTGACACATTTAAGACATAACCGCTTCAAACCATCAATGAAGAAATTGAAATGATCAACAATATTGACATACTCGACTTGTCGGGGCTTCCAAAATAGAATTGTCAAGTAATGAATCATCCTATGGACATTCCTCCATCTGTTGGATACTTAGCTTTCGGCTATCCACCAGTATCTAGGAGAATAGTTTGAATACAAGATGTATTCAGAAATTGATCAAACAACTTGACCTTTTAAACACATCCATAAGAATTGACGTTCCTGGCTTCACACGACCCATCAATCCTTCTTACAAGCAAATAAACAACATAAAGATTACAATCCACACCACACTATATATATGTACTGCAAAGCATTCTAAAAAGGTTTGAGAGATTGAGAAGTGAATTCTCTATCACTGTCAGGATCTGTTGAGTCTTCATAAAAGGCTTCTGATATATCTTCAGCAATGGATAAATTCGCTGACTCTTTCAGTTTTCCATTCAAAAGATCTTTAGCATGAATTTTGCAATTCAATGCTATATGTCCATGTTTATGACAGTAGAAGCACTCTACTGAATTTATGTTTTTATTTTTTCTTCCTACGGAAAATAGGGCAATTCCAGTTGATGAATTGACATTTGTGTTTCCTTCTTTCATCCTTTTTTCTTCTGCTAATAAAGCTGCTATCATGTCATCAAAACTTTTGGAGGACAATTGACAGTTAAAATTGGAAGAATTAGTTCACAGAGCAAAGCACAAAGCGAGTCACACAAAATACACACTGCTCTTATTACTTGCAGATCAAATACATTTATAGTGAATGAATGGTTTCAACAGATTCCGTAAGAGACGGATCTCAAACCACTTAGTTTCTAAATAATAGTATTGGATAACAATAGTTTACTAATCATGGCATTTCGCCATTATTCTCTAACACGAGATGGGGAATATGCAATCTTTTCCTAAGTTGTAGGATCTTTAGATTTTGCTAATCTTGACAGATCCTACACGATTTGTTATGATCTTCACACTTCAAGGATTGCAATAGATGAGAAGAATCACAAGATATACCTTCTTCAGCTCAGCGCACAATATTCTCCTCTATTTTCCTAATTTTGGTGTAAGACTGTTGAGATGTGATCTCTCATCCAATCTCTATTTTGGTTCAGAGAAACTTTATAAAAATGTAATGTGTAATCTTTGAATGGTTAATAAAAAATAGAGAATTGTACGAGATTTATATTCTTCTGTAACAATTAATTTCCCATTAATAAAAGTATATGTTATGTGTATATTGTTGTTAAGCATTAAGATCCTATAGCATGTAGTCTATTGACTAAGGAGGAAGGGGCCCCTTCGAAAGTGCATTACTACCAACATTTGTTGTTTGTGTTTCTTGCATTTTAAATACTTTGTTGTGTGATATTATCTCAGTTACTATGTATGGTCTTCATATATATTGTATTAACCATCATAATTCATTTTTTTCTAGAATAGGTAATATTCTTATATTTGTTTTGAAGTTGTGATTGAGCGTTGAGAATCCAAACAGTACTGAATTACCTCGTCTGCACACCTTAGAATTTACATTTCAATTTGATCACATTAACCTTGTGAACAAGATTTGTCAAGAAAGGAGTACTGTGAACAAGTGTCCTGCAGACACGAAAGATTGTTCACCAATGTTTCTACCAAGTGCCTGTGTCTATGTTTTCAGGAACCCTATGATATCGACTTCCTAGTCTTTTGATTATTGATTTCCTAGTATCTTTTTTAATAGGAATCCACACACTGAGAATTAAGGAGTGCACTCTCTATATATTGTCTTTATATGTATTATCGTAATGGTGTGCTCGATAGAGATGGATGGGGCTGCACTACTAATAGTAGATGTGGGTATTAGATCTATGGAGCGTAATTGCTTAGATCTACGAATAGTAATGATAATCATCTCATTCATCTCTATTGAGCATCCTATTATATCATAGTTGCCTATATATCTATGGTAGGATTGATAAAGAGATTAATACCAATAGATGAATTTAGGGTGAGGATGGATGAAAATAATAAGGTTATGTATATTATTCATCTAAAATCTCTAACCTGTTTTTAAAAGCTACACTATGGTTAGACAAATGTAAATTGTAAGAGAAGTTTTATAGAATATTTTAATTTCTAAATTTTAGATTTTGTATTATGGTTGGTATAATATAAATTGCAAAAAAAAAGCTTTATAAAACATTCTAAATTATAAAATTGGTAAACATTTTAAATAAATTTTATATCATTTTATTGAAAAAAATTATTATTTATAAAATATTTGTATTATTGACTTCAATTACTTATTTCTAATTTATTTTAAAATATTTATATTATTGAATTCAATTACTTATTTCCAATTTATTTTAAAATTTCTTCTTTATAAAATATTTGTATTATTGAATTCAATTACTTATTTCTTATTTATTTTAAAATATTTGTATTATTGAATTCAATTACTTATTTTTTAAAATTTCTTCTTTATAAAATATTTGTATTATTGAATTCAATTACTTATTTTTTAAAATTTCTTCTTTATAAAATATTTGTATTATTGAATTCAATTACTTATTTTTTAAAATTTCTTCTTTATAAAATATTTGTATTATTGAATTCAATTACTTATTTTTTAAAATTTCTTCTTTATAAAATATTTGTATTATTGAATTCAATTACTTATTTTTTAAAATTTCTTCTTTATAAAATATTTGTATTATTGAATTCAATTACTTATTTTTTAAAATTTCTTCTTTATAAAATATTTGTATTATTGAATTCAATTACTTATTTTTTAAAATTTCTTCTTTATAAAATATTTGTATTATTGAATTCAATTACTTATTTCTTATTTATTTTAAAATATTTGTATTATTGAATTCAATTACTTATTTCTAATTTATTTTAATTTGAAAAAACAATTATACTTAATATTCTGTATAGAGTATATCTATTAAAAAGAAAATTAGTATACTAACTTCGAATTTGATAAACAGGGTAACTATACTATCAACTATGATTAAAATATTTAACATATATTAGAGCTTTCAATTAATTATCATTAGTTAAAAAATGCACATTATTATGTAGCTTAGTATGACGGAGATCTTGTAACATGTGAGTGTTTATTGAGTTTATCGAGTTAGGTGATAAATATTGTATTGATCATGAAAAATAAAATAATACAAAGTAAAAAGTAAATATGAGAGACTTTACTTTTTACTTTTAATACAAAGTAAACAAAAAAGAATAATACAAAGTCAAAAGTAATAAATATTATATTTACCATAAACATAAAAAAAATAATAATACAAAGTAAAAAGTAAATATAAAACTAAAGACTTTAGAAGTTAAGATGTATATATATATATATGCATAGTATAAAAATTACAATAAAAAATGCTTTGATCGAAGGCTGTCGACATTCATAATTCCCATCTATGCCTATGGAAGGCATTATGAGCATAAAACATTTGTAATCCCTATTTTGAATTTTTTAATTGTGCGAGACGAGTTTAATGCAAGAGCCTCCTGCTACAATTTCACACAGTAAATCAACCGTTTCACAGGGTAATCGCCTGTTTAATTTTTTGAATCTTTGGACTTCATAAACAGCACATCATCTATACATTGGATATCAACGGTTATTTATTGTGAATACAATTAGCCGAATGCCTGCTCAGATCCTGAAATGATCAGAGCATTCGGAAGAAAATTAAAAAAGAATTGATCTCAGGATCTGTTATGAAAACAATAACAGTCAGCCAAGTTATCTTATGGCATTTTTGGAAAAACTTTTATGACTGTAAAATCTGCTCCAATCAGGGTTACCTTAGCGTTCTGGTGGTTGTCCAGCAGTGAAGATGCGAATGGATGAGAAATTGGAATTCCTGTCATCTTGCTGTTTCAGATATCTGTTTTCCTGATGGCTCCGAAATGTTTAATGAGTAGTTCTTGAACCACAGGTACCACGTTCTTGCAAGGTATTCCCTTGTGGATTAAATCCCCTAGATGTGAATCTGCTCCCACCCTGCCTCCAATGAATATGTCTACTCCCTCAACAACTTTCTTGTTTTCATCCCTGGTCATGCAACCCATGAAGCCAATGTCTGCAACCTGCACTTGTGCACATGTATTAGGGCATCCTGTCCAATGCATTCTCACAGGCTTAGGAACTTCCATAGTTCTATCCAATTCCTCTGTGATTTTCAAGGCTCTTGCTTTTGTTTCAATGATTGCCTGACCACAAAACTGGTTGCCTGTACAAGCCACTAATGTGCTGACAAGAAGAGGAGGGGAAGGGGAGAATTTTTGAAGGAGGGGTTCCTGTAAAAGCGCCTCTATCTTATCTGTGGGTACGTTTGGAATGATGGCGTTTTGCTCTACTGTGAGGCGGAGTTCCCGCGTGCCATATTGGTCTGCAAGACGAGCCAACTCTAGCATATCGTCTGCCTGAAGTCGGCCCACTGGCACATGGAGACCTACGAAATTCAAGCCTGCCTGCTTCTGTGGGTGCACACCAAGGTAACTCCTGCGCTCCCATGATTTATCCAGCATGTCTTCTGTTGCTGCCCTCTCCAATTTCTCTCCTGGCATTTTCTTCACCACTTCTGAACGGAAGCCCTCTATTCCCTGCAATCAATCAAATCATGGTCATCAATCTTTGTTCAAGCTTGAAGGAAATTAGAATACTCCCATCCTATGGGACACAAAATACTCCCATCCAAGATTGAGATTAGAATTAATAAATGACAGAAAAATATTTTCCCATCCTATAGGACATAAATAAAATTACTCTATTATATTATAGTGATTGATGTACAGAAACAGGCAGAACCTGTGCAGTGGCAGGTTGGACTGTGAAATAAGTGAAGGTTCCAAGCTGCCTATACATGGTTTTTCCCATTTCTGAGGGTTATTATTTAAAATCTGTATGGTGGATAATGTTTGCCTCATTAAAAATGAAAATCCTTGAGCACCTTATTAATAAAGATAATCCTTAAACATCATAAAGACTTGGAAAAAATACACTTGCAAGTTGTAACTATGAAATAAAGGAAGGAAAGTTACAATCTATCTGTGTACATTTTTTGTGAACAATATGCATCCGATAAGTAATAAATGTTGTAATATCGCAACCTGTACAACATTTATTACACTACTGCAATGTGCATATTGTTTACCCTATTTCTAGGTAGCAATCATTAAGTATCTATATGGTGGACAACATTTATTATACTGCTGCAGAATGTATATTGTGGTGAACAATAACCAGCCTGCAGTATCCTAATAGATACTGTATAGGCTGAGATATATACAGTTGAATTTGCTGCAGAGTGTATATTGCAAAGTGTATATTGTGGTGAACAATAAGCAGTCTGTAGTATCCTATCCTAATAAATGCTGTATAGACTGAGATATATACAATTGGATCTGAAACATTTCAGACTCAACTATATATATTCCAGGGTATACAGCATTTATTAAGCTCCTAACGTATATAGCTTTTTCATTGTTTGCAGATATTGTTTATCCCATTTCCAAGCAGCAATCATTAAGTATCCGCTTAACGTTGACCATAACTATAAATCAGTTAAATTCTGTCATGAAAATTGTAGCAGTACCAATTCATCAATCAGCCACATCATTCGAGTCTTCTGGCGATTTCCCCGGGTACCCAGATCTCTGTAAACCTCCAAAATGGCTTTGCATACTGGAACAACATCCTCTGCAGCCACCCAAGCATCAAGTGGAACTGCCTCTTCACAGCGCTTTGGACTAAAGAATCCACCAACGAGCAGATTGAAACCAAATCTCCCACTCTTCATTGCAGGAACGTAGGCAAGGTCATTGATGTGGGGATGCTCAAACAAGTCATGTGTACCCACAACACAGACATTCCATTTGCGTGGCCTGCATGAATAAAAGACCTCTTGAATTTAGAATCTGGAAGAAAAAAGTCAATGTATATCTCTTCTGTGAGAAGAAAAATACCTATTTCTCATGAAAATATCTGTTTGTTTCCCAAAACAAAAAGAAAAGAAACATATGCCATCAGCAAAACCTACTTTAGCACTCACAGGTTGGTTATGGATGGATTCCCCTTGCCATTGTTGACGATGTAGTCTGTTAGAAGCTTTGTATATGGCCTTGTGTCAATGATTTCATCAGGATCAATTCCTGCTAAAGGATTGCCAACAGGGTTTCTAACGTTGTCCATTCCACTCTGCAAGCTTGACAATCCAACCTCCTCCAGCCCTTTCAATATGGCAGGTACGTCATCCAGCACAACTCCACGAATCTGCCAATTCTGCCGAGTCGTTATATCTGCGCATCCCTCTGCTCCATATTTTTCAATCACGCTTGCCAAATATCGAGTTTGGAGACTGGTAGTCACTCCATTGGGAAGCTTAAGCCTCATCATGAATCTTCCATCTAAAAAACCAACAAAGAACAAAAAAATTGGTCCGCCTCCCAAGTGACAAAGTAACAAAAACCTAGAATTTCTGGTGAAGGCAAAGCTCAGAATAATCGAATTAGGGAACCTACACTGCTGCTTTCTTCGGTGGAAGAGACCCAACCACTTGAGGCGCACATCGATATCGTCCTTGTTGACCTTCTCAGTGTCGATTTCAGTCAAGGGCTTCTTTGCTAGTTCTTCAATACCATTATCCATAAATAGTTTCATGGGCTCCCTCTCCAACTTAATCTGCACAAAGTCATCATCTCAATGAATGAACACGCTCTGATTATACATCAATGGTTAAATCTAAGAAACCTTTCATAAAATTCGAATCCCTGAATCTAATCATGAACAATTTGGAATGCCTTGAATCTAATCTTGAACTTTGAAATTGGATTGTCTTTTGGAAACAAAATCATCCCACAAAATAGGAAAGTTATTCCAAAACATCATTATAAGATGGGTATCAAACTGTTATTTAACAGATAGTTATTCATAAAATAGGTTTCATAAAAGAGACATCAAACGTTATGGGAGTATATTACTATTGATATAGTTTGTTAAAACTGATATGTTGATAGGAACCAATCACTATTGATATAAAGATGATTGTGTAAGAGCAAACAACTATGCCCATAAAGCTCATGATTTGATTTGTGTTGGTATATTCATAATAACCAATTATTATTTACATAAATATCATGATTTGTTAAAACTAATATGTTGACAGCAACCAACCACTATTGACATAAAGATCACTGTTTATTATAAATAATGTGTTCTGAGAGAATAATAACGCTTCTTGTAGGACCCAGACCTAGCCACTATTGATAGATTGGAAGTGTAGGTCGAGAAAATAGTTTTTCTATATTTTGAATATGATGGTAGGTTGGAAGTGCAGGTTGAGAAAGTAGCCTTTTATATTTCTGTTTACATCTGGTGGACATCTGGCATATAATAAAAACTGTTAACAACGTATTAATAGGAAAAAATTGATAATTAACAACTTACTAAAATGAAAAGTTGATAAAAAAGAGTATATACAAATAATGGTATGGTAGGCTGAGAAATTGTGTTTCTAACTGTATAAATACTTTTGGAATGTATAAATATGTTCAGCCCTACTTAGATTAAAAAATTTTAACTTTGATTTATAGAAGTTTAAAAAATTGGTCAGGCATTTTTTTAGAATTTGGGGTGGACTAACAAGTATGCTTTTTCTATATTGTAGGTGGATAGCATGTGGATGACACAACTTACTGTCAAATTGGCATAAACAATTATAAAAATATATATATTTCCTATATTGTAGATGGATTGCAGGTGGATGACACAAGTGTACTATCAAATTGACATAAACAATTATAAAAATATATATAAAAAAATAACTGATAATTGACAATTCATGGTAGCCAACCTGTTTAACTAGGGCTATAGCACTTAACTTGTGGCTTATCCATGTTCACAAGTCACAAGTTAAATAACTATGCTAATGATATTTCTGATAACATCTAAACCTATACTAAAATCTTAAATCTTAAATCTTAATTAAGACTGATAAAGAATATACCAATACCATGGTTGGATCTTCTAATAAAGGAGCCATATCCATTTAAGTTCTCAGTTATACAAACTCTCACTGAAATTGAAAATTGGCAGTACCATAGTTATCACTGAAATTGGAAATTGGCAGTACCATAGTTATTGGTTTGAGTAGACTAAAAAAGATTGGGTTTTGCTTCCAGTCTTTCTTTGCTGGGTGGCCAAAGCAAAACAAACCTTCACTAAATTCAATTTGATTACCTCTGCAAGCTAACGATATGCTTTACAATCAATTCAAATAAATTTGCATACCATTTATTGACAAAACAACAAAGAGCTCACCTTCTCCTGAGGATTGATTCCAGCCCTGAACTCTTCTTTGAGAACCCAGTATCCATCCCTCTCCTCAACTCTAGGCTCCAACCTTGAGGCATCCACAGCCACTTGAGAGCCAGTAGGACTGGCTAAAGCGTTGGCTGTTGTCCCTTTGAGATTCGCATCCCCACTGACCTCAAAATTCCGTCCGCCATGATTAACAGCTCGAACCTGGATTGCTCTCAGCAGCCTGAGCCGATTCGGCTTATACCCAGTGCAAACAGGATTGTAGGCGACAAGGGATAATGAAGAAATCTCATCCAATCTGACGTGACTAGAGAGATTCATCCTGACGAATCCGAGTCAAATTCCAAGCTGCAAGGATCCGTAAAAAATCTATGATCAATGCTAGTCTCGTCTAATATTCTGCCGATATCGAAAATCGTTAGAACCTGCTACATTTATTGAAAATTGTATGCCTTCGACAGGCTCTGGAGAGGTAGGATAGTCTCTTGGAAGTTGCAGGAGGCATTGGCCGGTCATATTTGTTTGAACGTCCCCGTGGAGCTCCAAAGGACAATTTAGTAACTTAAAGGCGGATCGATTATCGCTTTTACGTCGTGTACTACGCAGTCACGATAGGGCAGGGCAGCTCCGGTTATACACGTGTTCTCTGAGGACCATGCGTTAATGGAGGAAAGAAACATGAATTTAGTATGATTAGGTGGCCCGCCGGAGTTTCCAGGGATGAATTTCTGGTGTAGGTCGTCGGCCTCTCAATTAGTTTGAACGACAACGTCCTTTCAAATAGTATTCTATTCGATAATACGTCCTTTTTGTCATATTCCTAGAGCGCGTAGGATAAAAGACAACCAAAACGCCCCGCTTTTCCGGTTATTTTGGGAACTGGCTAAAATTCTCGCTGGGAATTGCTATTTTCGCAATTTTGTAATTTTTGTAATTGGAATTGTTTGATCTAGATTAAGTGTTCAATTTTAAAACTACTCAGATCGTAGAAATTGCGAATTTTTGTTGGGAATTGCTATTTTAGTAATTTTGTAATTTTTGTAATTGGGATTGTCTGATCTAGATTAATTGCTCAATTTTAAAACTACCCGTAGAAATTGCGATCTGAACACTCCAAATTGCGGTTTTGGCAAGAATTGCTCTGCCGGATTCTGGTGAATCAGAAGAGTTTTAGTTAGCTCTTTTTTTTCAGCGGAAAAAAACCATACTATTGGTATTCATATAGAATCAATTAGTACAAAAATATAAGTCGATATACAATCAAGACTTATACAGTAGTGAAGCAAGATAATGTCCAAAAAAAACATACCCAAATTACTAATAGATAAGTAATCCATCACATGACCCATAAGATACAAAAATCAGGAGATAGTGTACTTCAATAGGCCAAAAGTACATAGCCACTACAAACATGACCAAAAATCCTGATTAGAATCAAGTAGATGTTCCTCATGAAATTCTTCCCACTTGATAAAGCCGATGACACTCTCATGTGCATCCTTGGATAATAAATCAGCCTGAGTATTATGTTGATACAGCTCCAAAAAGAGGATTTATTTGTTTATAAATTTTATGGAGGCCTGCTACACACATTGTTCTCATCTTTTTTTATCAATTTTTAATGGAAGAGTTATTAGCTAGGTTCATAATGGGTTGTAGGGCTTTTGTTGTAGGCGAGGTGGCTAGGGTTGTCGGCTGTGGTTGTTTGTCTCCACTCCGAATCGACTCCATGATCAGTTTTCTCAAGATGCCTTTGCCTCAGAACAAGCCAGCGTCTTTACTTATAAGAAAATAAAAAAAGCCCATAATAGGTTGTAGAGAGTGTATTGAAATGATTTTTTCTTTTAAAAAGCTTTCACAGAAAAGTAGGGAAGTTTTATTAAGGTTGTTTTCAAAAAGCTCATAATGGATTGTAGAGAGTGTATTGGAATTATTTTCTTTTTTAAAAAGCTTTCGAAGAAAAGTGGGGAAGTTTTTTAAAGATATTTTCTTTGATGGTGTGATTCGATGTTTTTATAAGATTCAACATCACAATCAATATTAATAAGTTTACTTTGGATATCCTTCATGAAAAGTAGAAAAATTCATAAGTTTTTCACACAAATTTTCTTTTAAAGAAATTTATTTATTTCCCTAAAACTATTCCCATATTTCTAAATCATAAACACATTTTAGGATGTGCAATCTAATCAATTAGTTCCAATTGTAATATCTTATACAATTATAACTTGAGTGTATATGTTACTAAGTGTATTCCATGTATTCATTATTGGAACTTATTTAGTATCATGTAGGTGTGTAATTCTAAACATAATTTTTTATTATTTATTTTATGAGAAATGTGGTTGACAAATAAAACTTTAGGTTTAAAACTTAATTTGATAATATAATTAATGGAAAATTATTTAAAACAAGAAAAAGTTGTGTTGCAGCATATCCCTATCAAAAGGATGTTAAAAGGAGAAAATGATAAGCGGTGGGCCAAGTAATGTCAGAGCAGAAAAGGAGAAACCATGGCAGAAATGGGCCAGGTGATGCCAGAGCAGAAAAGGACATGCCATGGACGACGTAATGCATAAGCACGGAGCACTAGCTAACAGAGCTTTGATAAGCTAACGAAGGATTAACATTTATTGTACCGCCATCGAAGCTATACTTTTAGCCAATAGAGGCTTAACACTTATCATGTCACCATGGGAACTTTTCTTACAAAAGGAAGGTTCAGTGTCGAGAAGGCTTATTTCTTCTACTGTGTACAGTGTCTTTCGCGCGGCCTGTAATATGATGTGCTTGACGATGGACCGCATGTCCTCTTCCAAGTGACAAAGATTAATGGCCTGGCATAAGCTCACCAGAAATGTAGATAACATCAGCTTTAAAATAGTGATGGCCTCAATCGTCTTTTGACTGGATATCAAGCCAATGGGATTGACATCCTAATTGTGTTGTTCAACACTCTGTACATGAATGGTGATGGCGTTTGCAAGGTACTGGAGCTCCGGAGATGAGGAGGCTAATGGCACTGCCGTCAATAGTTCTGAAGGATGTCGTCAAATGTTTTGCATTGTAGCTTTCCCACTTGTTTATTTCCAATTTCATCATTTTATCATAGAAGCTTGAAATTCGTCAAACATAACTTTCATTTCCAAATGCTCTTGTTTTCCTTGTGATCAATTTTACTTCACAACAAATTTATGCTTTTGAATTCCATTGACTTTCATCTATCATATAGACCATGTTCATGAGGTGAGGTTGAAACATGGGATCCCAAAGTTAATTTTATGTTTAAGCTCATCTCATTTTCCTCTGAATTAATTCACAAAAATGAACTAGATATAATCCACATCGTTAGAAGGATTTTTTTTGTTATTTAATCAAATTTATATTTGAATGTTAGAAATTTTTCACTCGATAGACAAATTTATGCAAAACTAACAAAAATTAACCTCGGCCACTATAAAGATTGCTAGAATGTATTAATATTAATCTATTGAGAAAATAACAAATAGACAATGGAAATTTAAATACTACATAAGAAGCATTAAATATAAGTACACTTTATGAACCTAAACTAACCTACTCTACTATAAAGTAATGACAACTCTTTTTCCAAATTTTTTATCACTACCCTGCTATTCACCCCTATGAATCAAGGGTAGCCCCAAGCCCCCCAGGAATAGAAAGCCGGACCTATGGGCCCGGCTCCCCACCATCGATACCGTTATACCAAACCATCGGTAATGACAACTACTTAGTCTTAAAGAATAAAAAAGCAATAATAAAATCTAATAAAGTTTAAAATTTAACGGGCTTCAACTCCTGTGAGCTTCCTCTCGAGGGCTTATCTTCCATCTACAGGCAGCGGGCTTCCTCTGACCGCGAGCTTCCTCAAACCCATGCGTATGGGCTTAACCTAAGCCCTTGCGGGCATTTACAATCCCTGTGGGCACCTTCCAAACCCTTGTGGGCTTACCCTTAACTCCTGCTGGCATCCCTTAAACCCCCGTGGGCATCCTTAAGCCCCTGGGCTCTTACTTTATCTTTATCTCCTGCGGGATTTACACAGGCTCCTGCGGGCATATCACAAGCCCCTGCGAGCAGATCATAAATGTTTCCTGCGTGATACTGGAAACGAAATGCTCGAATTAATATATGTTTCATTTTCTAAGAAGTTTGGCGCGATTACAAATTTTAAAAGCATTTTAATACTGTAATGATCTAAATGCATTTTAATACCGCAAATAGAACTTGAAAGAAATAATCTTTTGAAATTTATACCAATTCGTAGGTTGATTTTCTTCGATTCTGACTGCAAGTGTCATGCAGGCGATACCCAGGACCGGTAAATGAGTATCGTTTATAAAAGTCCCTTTAGACAAGAATATGTCCAGTAAATTCGTGCCTAAGAAGAGTGTTTCCCACTGAAGTTGAAGCTGATACGAGGCTGTGTACTGCGCCACAACAACGGAAATTATGAATTAATTATTGAAACATCCACTGACTTTTTCAAAATTCCAATTCAATTAAAATTGTGCAAAATTCTTGCCTCCATAATCCAGTTAACCATCAGGTTCCTATGGTGTCAGTCAACTGAGTATCAATACAGTTCAACAGATGACTTTGCAACGGAGGTTTCTTCCACTCTTGCTTTGAATTTCTGAAATGTATCCATCCTCGTCTTCATCCTCAGTGTACGCATAGTCCTGCAGATCAGTAGAAGAAACAAAAGCATTATGAATTGAAAGTTCAAACCTGTAAAGAGTCTAACCTTTTGTCCAATTATTGAAAACCTCTACATTTTACCGACTTTTCCAAACTACTTTGACCTTTGCCAAAAAGAGTGACGTATGCCTTTTTTCTAACCGATACACAAAATGGATAGGATCAATGCGTCGCAGACAGTAAACCCCATTTATTTTCGGATATGTTCTAATCACTATTTTCTGGTATATTCTTTCTGACACGATGCAATTAATCCTTTTACAGGTATGTCGAAGAATCTGTGATCGCGTGACATGAAATGCTCATAAGTTGATATGAATGATCATGTGTACACGACATTGCGCTCTTTCCAATTTGAGTTTGCTCGCAAACAGTAGCTCTGTTCAAATTAAAGGCATTCAATCCTGACCGCTGGATTCTCATATGCTTTACTTCTACGCCACAAGCATATAGAAAGGTTAGATGAGCTGCTGGGAAACACGAATAGCAACCACAGGCCCTTTCTCTCCGGCTTTCAGTACATGGTACCTCACATGCAGACCTGTAACAGTTCAGTTTAACCTTGCCATGTAAAGCGTCAAATGTTATTGAACTCTATGTAAGAGGTTTAAAGTGCAGTGGCGTAATTGAAACACACCTTCGAATCAATTTTTTCAAAATGTTAATATGATAACAGATCTGAAGTTAAATGGATCTGTGATAATAGGTCAGCTGTGAATGATCAGAACCATCAAACTCTATGCTATGCAATGAGTATTCGTAGAGAAAGCTTTCAGCTAAATGGAAGATTAGGGATGGAAAATTTTCAAGACAGTTTACTGTGTCCTTCCATAACATAACAACGAAATTCAAATCAATGTATCTGGACATATAATTGCATGGATTCATTAATTTATTCAATGAGGGGATCACGGAAAAATTGGGGGCGTTCCAGGATTGAGTTACAGAAAAAGACATATAAAGTGGTCTGTTCCATATGCTATTTTTAACCTCACAGACATTAAAATATTTTCTTCTTCTTACTCTTATTAATACATGGCATATTAATACATGGTATTTCTTATTAATACATGGCATTGTGGAAACAGTGACATCCATGAAGCTATTAGTTAGGTGGGTGAAATAAATGATTCAAGATATGCTAGCATATGTACCTAAACTTTACAATAAAGATATGAAGGGAAATGATTCTTACATAACTTTATATCTTTTGCAAGAGATAGAGGTTGATTCACATGGTTTTACAGTTGAAATGGTCAAATAGGAGGTCCATACAATAAAGATATGAAGGGAAATGATTCTCACATAACTTTATATCTTTTGCTTTGCAAGAGATAGTGGTTGATTCACATGGTTTTACAGTTGAAATGGTCAAATAGGAGGTCCATCTCTACGGTACCTTTGATAGCTTTGTTTTAATGGTGGAAACAGGGAGTTCTAAGTTCTATCTCTACTGCAGTTTTCAAAAAATATATATTCAATGCAGTTTTCAAAAAATATATATTCAATCAAGCTTTATGGTGGTGCTTATGGCAAGCGTTACAAAGCTACTTATAATTAATTTAATAGTTGAAATGGTCAAATAGGAATATCTAACGATACCTATTTATAAAGGTACACAATTGTCAAAGTGTCTTTTCAAATTGGTTTTCAACCATTGACGCTTATCCATTTTGTTATATTCCTTACTACTTAGAATAAATTTATAAGAAAGAATGAAGAAAGTAGGATTCCATTTGACTAAAGAATAAAAAGATAATACTAATTATCTTTGCTTTAACTATTTTGTTATAATAATAGTTATCTTTGCTTTATCCAATTTGTTTTATACGTTAGAATAAATTTATAGGAAAGAATGAAGAAAGTAGGAGTCTATTTGAATAAAGAGTGAAAATCAAAATTAATAATATAATCTCCAAAAACAAAATGTATTAAACAAATTTTACAGCTATTTTAAAATAAAAGTTAATATAACAAAAACCTTACCAACTCATCAATCAGCTTTTCTGGCGATTTCCCCGGGTGCCCAAATCTCTGCCTCCAAAACGGCTTTGCATTCTGGAACAACGTCCCCTGCGGCCACCCAAGCATCAAGTGGAACTGCCTCTTCACAGCGTTTTGGACTAAAGAATCCACCAACGAGCAGGTTGAACTTGAGACCAAATCTCCCACTTTTCATTGCAGGAAAGTCAGCAAGGTCATTGATGTGAGGATGCTCAAACAGGTCATGTGTACCCACAACACAGACATTCCATTTTGGTGGCCTACAAGAATAAAATACCTCTTGAATTTAGAATCTAGGAGATTCCCCAATAGATTTTGGAAGAACAAAATTACATATTTATCTGGAAAAGATCTGTTTGTTTCCCAAAACAAAAAGAATTCCAAAAAAATTTAGATACCATCAGACACAAGTTACTTCAGCACTCACAGGTTGGTTACGGATGGATTCCCCTTGCCGTTGTTTACGATGTAATCGGTTAGAAGCTTTGAATATGGCCTTGTGTCAATGATTTCAGCCGGATCAATTCCTGCTAAAGGATTGCCCACAGGGTTTCTCACGTTATCCATTCCACTCTGCAAGCCTGACAATCCAACCTCCCCCAGCCCTTTCAATATGGCAGGCACGTCATCCAGCACAACTCCACGAATCTGCCAATTCTGCCGAGTCGTTATATCTGCGCACCCCTCTGTTCCATATTTCTCAATCACACTCCCCAAATATTGGGAAGCTTGAGCCTCATCAGGAATCTCCCATCTTAAAAACAAACAACAAAGAACACAAATTAGTCCTAAACTGATCAAATAACATAGCAAACTAGAATTTCAGGCGAAGGGAAAGCCCAGAAAATTCGAATCAGGGCAACTACAGTGGTGCTTTCTTCGGTGGAAGAGACCCAGCCACTTAAGGCGTACATCCACATCGTCCTTGTTAACCTTCTCATTCTCGAGTTCAGCCAAGGGCTTCTTTGCAAGCTCTTCGATCCCATTCTCCATGAATAGTTTCATGGGCTCCTTCCCCAACTTAATCTGCACACAATCATCATCTCAAATGTCAAATGAAGACGCTTCAATTGTACATCATTGCTTAAAGTGAAATCAATCGGCCATTGCTGCAATCTTTCAGCATTTCGAATGCCTTAAATCCAATCTTTCAGAATTGAAGGCTCTTTGCTTTAAACTTAGAGAAAATCATGTTCATCACAAGCTCTTTGCTTTAAACTTTGAGAAAATCATGTTTATCACAATTTCGAATACCTGTAAGAAGCATGAAGCATGATGACTATTCCTGTGACCTCTTCTAAACAATCTTCTAGCTTATTGATGTAAATGCCAAAAGGGGTAGGAGAAATGGGGCACCCTTGCTTAACTCCAATATTATAATTAATATCTTGGGACCATCCTTTAGTGTTTATGAATTTGGAAATGACATTCTCATATAACCTTATAGTCGCAGCCCTCAACTCGAGAGGAACTTTTAACTCTTCTAATCTATTCCAAAGGCTATTTCTAGGTATTGTATCAAAAAATTTCCAAAAGTCCACGAAACAACAAAAAAGATTGGATTTATTATTACGACACTCCTATGTGATGATCCTAAGCGTAACAAGGTGGTCCATGTTTAAATGATGCCTTATGAAGCCTTCTCGGCCTTTAGCTCACTTTTCTCCATTTTCTATCCATGTGCCAATCTTCTTTTCAAGGATAATGCCGTATAAATTGGCTAAAAGAGGACTAATCATAATGGTTCGATAATTAGAGGTGTTATCTTTGTCTCCGCTTTTAAATATAGGAACTATAAGGCTCTGAGTCCAAGGCTTAGGGAAGTCGTGCTTGACTGCTAGATTAAAGAGATTGTGAATATAGGGGATGAGGACGGGTGCTCCGATTTTCAAAATTTATGCTTCATACCCTTCAATATCTTTAGTTTTTCCAATAGCTAAGCACTTAATCCCAAATTCAATGTCTTCTAAGGAAAATATTTGCTCAGTTGTAAGGAAGGTTTGAATGTTATCCATGACATCTGGGGATCCGTAAAGCTTTATAAGATACGAGTTCCAATGCTCCGAAAATATCTTATTATTTTCCTTAGTTTTACAAGTTAGAATTTGTCTCCAGAATTTCTTAGGAGCTATCTTAGATAAGTGTAAAAGTTTTTTTTGTCTTTTATTTATATAACAAGTCTTTTTTCTCTTAATTAGAGCTTTGTACTTACTTATCTTGTCGGCTTTCAGGGACTCATCAGTAGTTTCCTTAATTTCACTAAGCGCATGTTTGCAATCGTTATCATACCAAGGGTTGGTTCTTATGTTCTTCTTTTTGCTAGAGATTTCATGAGAAAACTTGTTGATGGCAATGGAGAGGGAAGTAGTAAAATTATGATATAGATCTTCTATATTGGTCTTGTTAGAAAGAGAGAACAAATTCTTCGTTAAATCATTGAGAAAGCCATCTGTATTATTTCTATCAAAGATCAAGTGCTTTTGGCTTTGAGAATTTTCCTCTATGGGCTCATTATGCATGGTAAGATTGAGGGTTATAACTAACATACCCCCAAAGCGGGGGAAATGAAACGCCAAAAAGAAATTCAATATGTTGTAAAAGGAGAGAAAGTTGTGTGTACGTAGATAATATAATTTTATATGTTTGAAAGCAAGTCTAGTTAATTTATGGTAGGGATAGTAGATGAAATTGAAAGAAAAAAAGTGTTGCTTGTACTAATAAGCAATAAATATAAACCCATGTAATCGATGGGAAGTAAAATGAATTGTACATTAATTTGTCATACAAAAAACTATACGTATGTGAATAAAACATTAAAGGCTAAGGTGGTGAACAAGTTTGACTCTAAATACATTGGAAATAAACATTGGTATTTTCATTTGGTAGGGGGAGTTCAGGAATTGAGGGTTGCAATTTTAAGCATTAAAGGGACAAAGAATGAGGAGGATCTAGTCTTCCAAGGTTGGTGTAGCATTGTGGATGTTTGTCAATAGTTGTCGTAAAAATGAAGGTGGATGGCATCACTGCCCCTTTGACCCAAGATTGTTTCCAAACTGATTACATTAGTAAAGTATGTCAACAAAAACATCCCAAGAGCTACTCCTGCATATAGAGGTTTGTCCTTTATAGGAATCCAAAGCCCTGCGTGTATAGTGGTTGCATGTATGTTAAATGTTGCAACTCTAGTAGGGGAGAGGAGTAGTAGTGGCCTATGGTTATAGGTTGCTTAAGAAGATAGGTCTTTTTTTATGGTGTTTATAAGGTAGGATTTACCTATGCCTACAATTCCTTGGATGATCATCCTCAATGGCTCTTTAGTTCCTTGTGTTTGTGAATGTTGTAGGACTATGTCAAATACAAGTTGTTGATTGTGAGATAATGTATTTGTCGAAATAGGTAGGAGAGAGTTATCGTTTGCAGCTGGAAAACAAATCGCAATTTGTACACAACCTGTACAATACTAATCTACAAGAAATATGATGAGTTTGAAGACTATAAAAGATCGCAAGAAGGCCAAATAATTTGAGAGGAATCAAAAGGATTTCAAATAAGTAAGCTCCCTGAGGCACACCACTCTAAAGTTAACAATGCATGATTGAAACAACACTAGAGCCTCATAATATGATTTAGAATTGGGTGTGAGATGGATTGTGGCATTTCAAATGCTGAGAATCTCCTTGTAGCAAATGTCTTCTATCTGTAACAAATTGCCACTTTACCTTATGATTCTCATGATAATGAGAATAAAAAGCCAGAGATTTTAATGTATGCTTAGGTCTATCCATCAATGTGTGAATCGGGAAAGTAGTTGAAGAAGGAGAGTAAAAGAAGAAAGTTGAAGCTGAGGAAGGGAGATGGAGGTTAGGCACAAAGAAGAGAGTTGCATAGGTGGGTGAAAGCCTCCACATTCTAGAAGTGCATATGGGCATGATTAAATTGAAAGGTAGGCTTGCTAGTAGCCATCAATTTCTTGTATTGTTGGTGTTTTAGATATGAGGATTAGTGGTTTAAATTCAATGTTTTTATACATATTTATTTAAAGCAATAATCTTTTATTATGCATAAGGAGTAATCATTATAAAAAACATATTAATTAGAGATTTCTTATTCAGAACACACATCTCCTCACTTTTATAATTTCATTTCTTTATTTAGGTGATTAACTATAGTGCTAGCCTTCATTTATTTATTTTAACAAGAATATATGTAAATATATTTTATGGAAAAAATATTCTTTTATTTGATATAGTATTGAGCTATTTTTAAGGGAGCGGTTCCTCTCACCCCTTCGTTGTATGTTGATAGCGAATGAGGATCCACCCCTGTCGTCTGTCCGTAGCTTATCAATACCTGCCACTTGTATCACAGTACCTGTGGTCCATGCAACCACGATATCCCTTCTCCCGAGCCTCCTGATCTCCTTTTCATCGGTAGCAACAGCTATGAATCCCATCCAGTTGGCATGAGTGTTCCACTGCTTTTGTAGTCAGGGCCTCTAAAAAACACGATGTAGATTGATTTTCGAAGTCGCATACAGATAATTAGCTAGACTTGCTTTCAAACACATGAAATTTTATTATCTATGTACATACAATTTTCTCTCATTTTACAACATATTGAAGTTCTTCTCAGCTTTTCATTTCCCCACTTTAATGCTCTTATAATCAATGTTGCAAAAAGTTTTTTCGGATAGCCGATTAATAAGGAGAAGACTACAAATTAAATAAAACCCTTGATAGTTTTTTTACTTCACGCGGGAAAGGAAACTACAGATATACAGTCTTTTCGACATAAATATGGCCGGTGAATGTAGTTGATCTGCTACCTTCAAAGTATGCTCCAACGCCATCCAATAAGTGCCATAAAGTAGACCAAGTAGTACCTAATTATGATTGGTAGGTGCAACGTGCAATGTTCTGTTGGCCATGTCTATTAGTCTTTATCTGCTTCAGTTATTATAGGCTAAAAGTCTTTTCTCTGTCAATTTTATTTATGCAGGCCATGACCAAGACTTTTAGCTTGCAGGCTGCACGTTAGATATTCGTGGAAAAATAAATGATTAGGAGAGGAAGGAAGGCCATCCTCGTCGATAATTCGTTATTGCTATAAAAGGGTGTTCACTGCAAAGCATTGGTAGAGGCCTCTTACTCTTCTAGTTATATATTGTATGTTACGCGCTGCGATCTGAGCATTACTCATTGCCGAGTCGAGAAGGAGAACGTTGGATCTAGTATGGCAGTGGTGACTAAGATGAAGATGAACAGACTGCTTGCTATTGTTTTGGGAGTGCTAGTAACAGGGGCTTTGTACTTGTCATGTAAACACTTTGTTAAACAAAATTGCTATGAAAGAAAGTCCTTTGAGATTTGTGACTATAAATTTGTAAAAAAAAATAGAATTAAATAGAAGCCTCGTTAAAAGTAGAATTCAACCTAAAACTAATGCATATGTATAGATATTTTAATTTCTTTGTATTTCTAACTTGAATTTATTGTGCCATTGAGCAAATGTTTATAAGAGTCCCAAAGCTTGTAATGCTCTTTTGTTTGCATTGTCTGTATAGTGAATACAATAAATCTACTGGCTGAGGCCCCTAGTTTGCATCAAATTATACCAAAATCTTTGATAAAAAAAGCATCAACTTGCAATTGCACTTGATACCCCAGTTCCCGTACTTGGCGTGGCGCTTCGGCAGGGGGAAGATGGTGTCAAAATAGGAAATAGTGATCTCTTCTCCTCGCTTGATGGGCTTGGAAGCATGAATAAACATAGCGCTCCCCACTTCCAACCTGCACAAGTTCGGCAGGCAGGAATGGTTAATGAAGGACAGAAGCAGCCAGAAACTGGTAAAATAGTGGTCTCATTGGAAGAGTTTTAATTTATATATTTCCGATTTTGAATGTTGTTCGGCTCCACCTGTAACATTCCAAAAAAATCGCTAAAAATTTAAAATTTTTGATATAGCAAATTCATAAGAAAAGGCTAACTGTGGAATGAAATATATTTAACTAATTAACTAATGGCAGCTTCACATAATTACCATTGTTATTACTGAACATAAAAAGACAGCAGGTTATAAATCAAATGCAATAACACAATGTCTATCTTCTCATGCGTACTGGTTCTAGTAATAATACTGACGACTTGTTTGCATATTTCTGAAGGGGTTCCTATAGGGTGCCCTTGGGTTTACTTAGCTTTGATAGCTAAAGCATTGGATTCTTTTCTTTCGCAGATCTACAGGTAAGGTAATAGAGTAATTCAAGTACTTCAAGAAAATGTTATACGCGTCAGCTAGTCGTCTCTATTTTTAAGATAGATGTGTGTACTGCCATGCATGAAGGTATCGATGGTATGAAGTTTCAGTTTTTATTTTATCAACTTGTACTATTTTTCTCCTAACATGTGAGAGTGTAGCTATGGATATTTTTACACTATACTTCTGTTGTAATCATTGATAGAAATCATTAGAATTACAATTTATATAAATATTGTAAGAGTTCTAACACTCTGAATAATGCGACAAGGTTGAACATTATGTGACTTTAGTGAATAATGCTACAATAGATTATAGTGGAACTTCTTAGGGCTAGAATCTGACCTTATTTAATTCGATAATGCAATTGTAAAATAATGTTAGCATTATTATAACGCTATGCTGTAAGAATAAAAAGTTGGCCTTCAAAACTATATGACATATATCCCATGCATCTATATGTTTTTGCAATATTAATCTACTATATGAATGTATGGACAAAACATTGGTTTGTTATGTAATTGTGACATATATTAATTTGTCACAATACCCTATGAAATAACTATTAGGGTTAAAATGCATAAAGCATATGCGAATTTAAACTTAGCATTAGCATTCTATTACGTGCATACTATGTGATATAAGACTTAACATTAGAATTGCAATACGTGCATACTATGCGAATGCAAACTTAACATTAGAAATATATAATATAAGGATACTATGCGAATAAACAAAGTTTGGTAATATAAAACATGGTTATGAAACAGGGTCGTGCTAATGCCATTTAATGCGATGTTTACAAGAGTTATTGCTATCGCAAGCGTAGTCTAGCAAAGGTGATTTGTTGGATTTGAACATTTATGAACCCTGTAACTTGTTAGTGGATTGTCCCGTTGGCTATTACCTGTAACTGGCTCCACGTGATAAACTTAGTAAGAAACGTGGGAAGCCTACCGAGCTGTAAGCTACACCTTGTGATAAGGCATCCTACTGGGCTCGATATTAATTGAGCCATTTATGAGGAAGATTGATCGTAATATTTTCTTGGTAGTGGCGTTGCTTGGCTGGCCCGATCTCGCCCGTTGATCTAGTCTGTCTCGATTGTTGAGAATCTAAACCCTAATGCACTTGCCATTCCGTTGTTTGTTTTTCCTTTAGCATTCATTTGGAGCCCTAGCTTTGGGGGAGAGGCCGACAGGCCGCTGAATAGTAGGGTTCAATCCCCTGGTTGAGTCTTTGGTGGCTCTGCAACTTCCATGTCCATAAATTAATGGTGGAAACCTGGTTGTATAAGTTTTTAAGGCTCGAATGGAGAATATGTGTTGCAGCCCTGTGGCTTTCGTCATGTGACGGGATGAGGTTTTTGTTGGAATTATAATCAGAACCTGAGATCTCCGTAGCTGTATGCTGCCCCTGTTGCGTTGGTTGGATGATTTGGAGACTGGAAAACAGTAGGAGTCCATCTTCTTGCTCTTACGAGGTAAGTTCAGTTTTTATGAAACTTATTACTATAATTATTGTTTGAACTTGTGCATCGTTTTGTTTCGGAATGTATTTAACCTTGTTTCAGTTTTTATGGTAGGTGCTCCCTTCGTCATGGAGTTTACAGTGCTAATATTTGAAGGCAATGGATAGCTCGCGTAAACTTCGGTAAGCCCCAGTGGCATAACCCTCTGTAGGTTCTCCTGGCAGTTTTTGGCCATCGTTGAAGTTTGCACCAAACTTGTGGTTCCTGGAATCATGAACCCAAAAACGGTGTTGTGTTGTGTTAGACTATGCGCCTGTAGTATGGTGTTTTTTTTTCGGCTTACCTGGTTGATGTATCAATTTTTTAGATTAATGTAACAGAAATTTTGGTTTTTGTGTCGAACTGGACAGTGTAACTTCTGTTGACGAGGGTTCCATTCCTCTGTCGTGTTTTCAATAAGAAAAACTTATATGAGTCAAACGTGCAACAGTTGTCTCGTTCCGTCTTTAGGGGTTTCGACCTTGAACGTAACCTGTGAACTGGATGTTTAAGATGTTGAGGTGAAACTTGTGTTTAGCAAGGTTCTGTGTTTAAACTTGATTTGTTAAGAGTTATGGTTTGAAAACAAAGATGTGATAATCCTCTACTATCTTTTCCTTCGTAGAACAATGGACTGTAAAACTTTTTTTAGAAGGAAAGCGATGTAATGAAATGCAATGTAATGTGTGTGAAAATATAAATGATGAAATGTTTATATTATTGAATCGTCGTTTTTAGTTTTGAAGAAATGAAGAAAAGTCTGTAAATGAAATGTGAAAAGACTTATGCTTTCAACTTGAAAGATAAATGTTGGAATGTTTTGGGTTATTTACATCGTCGTTTACAATTCTTAAGGTTTTCGAGGGTTAGGGTTTGACTCTGTTTAAAAATGTGTGGTTATGATCTTGACCCTCGTTAAGATCTCGGCAGTCCAAACTTGTTTTTACTATTGCTTGTTTAAAGTCATTCTACTGTTAATATAATAACTGGAATCCTAGAAATGATAGTGAGATTGTTTGACTAGCTCGATCTGTAAAAAAAAATGAATATAGTTGTATTGTTTTGTTTTATGACAATAAAGCATGTGGTTTGCCATTCTGTTTAAGATTTTTTTGAATAAAAATGATATGCCAACTCTGTCAAACTAAATTTTGCGAAATAGAAAGATGTTTAGGGTTTAGGGTGTTCTGTTGAGTCCTGTGAGTTTTTGAGAAACTATAAACATACTCTATTATGTAAGTTTATTTTGTATACTGTAAATGAAGATAAAGTACAGAGATAGAATTTCAAACTAAAGTAAACTTTTGAGAAGAAAACATGAAAACATAAACCCTAACTTAACTTTTAACTTGGCAGAATATTATTGTACAGTATACTTGGAAAGTAAATATTTACAACTGTAGATTCAAAATAATCTACTGTAGAGAATATAGTAAACCTGGAAATTTTTAATGAATATGAAAAGAAAAAAGACATGGGGTTACGATAATTGATACTGAATATTATTAGTGGGAATAACTAAAGAAATATACATAATTAATCTGCTCATTCATCTAGCAATCTGCCTATCATATCTACTTACAATTAATTTATTCTCTGTACTAGAGTACGATGTCGATCCATTAGCATGGGGAAAAATGCAGAGAACATTTTATTCAATTCATCATAAAAATCCAGAGTACGAACAATTAATTTATTCTCTGTACTAGAGTACGATGCCGATCCATTAGCATGGGGAAAAATGCAGAGAACATTTTATTCAATTCATCATAAAATCAATACTATTCAAAATCCTATTTAACTTAGAAATAAAAATGATTGTGTTTGTTCAATAATATCTTTGAAAACAGAGAATTGATTGTAACAGATAGAAAGTATTAACTGCATAATATTTAGAAAAGATAAGTAGAACCTATAGATGACGATAGGGACGACAAACACCCAAGGAGGCCTGTTCCTCCCAACCTATTCCAGAAGAAGCAACCCAACTACTGGCTTCTTGTGAACCCCCGAGTCTGATTACTGAACCACTAAGTAGGTGGAATCTGTGTAGAAGCAAGGCGCTCAAAAATGCCTTCAGCACTCAGCATCAAACTCCTATAAAAACATGCCTTCAGCACTCAGCATCAAACTCGTGAACTCAATAGAGTTTGGCAGACTCACAACATGATCAACAACTTAGCATATCCCCTCATCAAATCTCTTGGGTGCAAACACAGCAAAACCCCAAGGTAAATTTCCTCGTCGAGAAAAGTGATGAACCTCAGTTCATAATTTGATGGCTATTATATAGACTGCCTAGGTCTTCAGTGGTCAGTTTGGAATAAATGAGCCTCAAGATCGAGTCCCATCTTTCAGGGCACTATGACCACATTTCAAGGGAGTTGTCCCATACCAACAGCTAGTTAGTTGCATCATGATGCTACCACTTGTCCATTGTCTCCTATTTTATTTATTAAATAATAAAATATTATGCAAATTACAGTCATCCTTGGACACCTGTCCAACATAAAAATTTACAATAAAAGTTATCATAATGTTTTCTAACACAAAATGTTTTCCAGCAAAAAGGGTATGTTACAAACACCCCCACTTAAGCTCAACATCGTCCTCGATGTTGCTTATTCATCATCAAGTTCCTCATGGAATAGAACTGAATATGCTGCCCGCATATTACTTTCCAGTTCCCAAGTAGCTTCATCAAGGCTAAGGTGTTTCCATTGCACCTTTACCTGCCCTATAGTGCGATTCCGAAGCATAATTTCCCTCCGGTCGAGAATACAATCCGGTTCCACTTGAAAATCTCCTTCGGGTTCCACCTGTATGTCATTCCAATTCAGCACATGAGTAGCATCGTGCACATACTTCTTTAAAATAGAAACGTGAAAAACATTATGGAATTTTAAATTATATGGCAGTGCCAATTGATATGCAACAGCTCCTATCCTTAATAGGATTTTGAATGGTCCACAATACCTTGGTGCTAGTTTTGCACAACTCCCAAGCTTCAAAGAACTTTTCTTGGGTTTTACCTTTATAAAAACATGGTCTCCTACCTAAAATTCTCTTTCAGTGCATTTCAAATCAGCATAGCTTTTATGTCGATCTTGGGCAACCTTTAAGTTAGCTTGAACCTGTTTCACGGTTAGCTCCATTTCTTTCAATAAATATGGTCCTAACATTATTCTGTCTACATGGTTATCCCAAAAAATAGGAGTACAAAATTTTCTTCCATACAAAATCTCAAATGGACTTAACTTAGTAGATGCTTGATAATTATTATTGTAGGAAAATTCTACTAGAAATCTTCCCACTTAGATGGCTGATCTTTAACATACAATCTTAACATGTTTTCTAAAATTTGATTTACCCTTCTGTTTGACCATCAGTTTGTCAGTGGAAAGAAGTGCTGAAATTTAATTTAGTATTTAATCCTTTAAACAATGTTGTCCAAAAATTTTCAATGAACTTAGAGTCCCGGTCTAAAATAATTACCTTTGGAATTCCGTGCAAGCGAAAAATTTGCTTCATGAAAATATCTGCAATGTTAGAAGCCTTGAAAGTAGTTTTAATAGGAATAAAATGAGCAGCTTTACTAAGTTTATCAACAACAACCATGATTGAGTCATTCTGCTTTTGATTTCTAGGCAAACCTGTAATAAAGTCAATGCTTATAATTTCTCATTTCCATTCTGGAATTGGTAAGGGCTGCAATAGTCCAGCTGGATGTTGATGTTCGGCCTTAATAGTCTGACATTCAAAACATCTAGCTATGTATTCAGCTACTTCATTCTTCATGTTGGGCCAAAAATAATCTTTTCTTAACATAGTTATCATTTTCTGATAACCAGCATGTGCTGAATAAGGACTTCTATGAATTTCATCCAAAATCAGCAGCTTAACTTTTGACATATTAGGCACATAAATTATGGTTTTATAAGTCATTAAGCCTTTTTCGTTAATGCTGAAATCTGTAATTAAATTTTCAGCCACTTTAGCATGCAAATCTTGATAATTCTTATCTTGATTAATTCCTTCTCTAATCTGATTTTCCAGATCAATCTTAAAAGTACTGATTGCTGCCACAAAACTCAATCTGGCATTTCTGCTCAAGGCATCAGCAACCTTATTTTCTTTACCATTAATGTGATGAATCTCAAAATCATACTCGCTAAGTAAAGCTAACCACCTAGCTTGTCTTGCGTTAAGATTTGTTTGATCCAATAAATACTTTAAGCCTTTATTATCAGTCATTAGAATGAATTTTCTCTCGATCAGGTGATGGCGCCACATTTTAAGTGCGTGTATTACGGCTGTCAACTCAAGATCGTAAGTTGCATAATTCTTTTCATGAATTTTTAATTTTCTTGACTCAAAAGCAATGGCATGACCTTCCTGACTTAAGACCCCTCCAAGTCCATCGTTGCATGCATCAGTGCATACGACGAAATCCTTATTGGGATCTGTAATTTTTAAGATGGGTGCAATAGTTAATAATTCTTTTTAACTTATTAAATCTTTCTTGACACTTTTGATCCCATGCGAATTTCTTCCCTTTCTTCTACAAAGAAGTGATGGGGTTAGCAATTATAGAGAACCCTTCAATAAACTTTCTATAATAACCTGTTATTCCCATGAATGACCGTACATCAGTTACGTCTTTGGGGACAGGCCATTCATTAATTGTTTTTATCTTATCAGGATCAACAGAAATACCATCTTTAGAAATTATATGACCCAAATACTGAATTTTATCTTTATGAAAATCACATTTACTGAACTTAGCATAAAGCTGATCTTCTCTAAGTACTTGCAAAATTATTTTTAAATGTTCGGCATGCTCTTCTTTAGTTTTTGAGTAAATTAGTATCATCAATGAATACCACTACGAACTTATCCAAATATGTATGCAGAACGTTGTTCATCAAACACATGAAAACTGTCGGTACGTTAGTCATCCCAAAAGGCATAACTACGAACTTGTCCATAACGCATTCTGAATGTAGTTTTGAATATGTCCTCGTCTTTTATTCTGACCTGATGATACCCCGACCTTAAATCAATTTTAGTGAATATCTCTGCTCCGCGTACTTGATCAAATAGATCATCTATGCGGGGTAAGAGATATCGGTTCTTAATTGTCATTTTATTAAGCTTACGGTAATCGATGCATAATCGCATGGTACCGTCCTTCTTTTTAACAAAAATTATTGGTGCTCCCCAAGGAGACACACTAGGCCTTATGTGGTTTTTATCTATTAATTCTTTCAGCTGAGATTTTAACTCGTTCAACTCCAAAATATTCATCCTATAGGGAGCCTTTGAGTTTGGTACCGCATCAGGTACTAACTCAATGGTGAAATCAAGTTCTCTTTTCGGAGGTAATCCTGGAATTTCTTCCGGGAATACGTCAGAAAAGTCCCTAAAGATGGGAATATCCTCTAGTTTTAACTTGTCTTCTTTAGATGTACACTCGTCATTAATAACATTAACAACAAACATTTTACAGCCTTTTCTGGCAGCTCTCTTTACTTGTAGAGCAGAAATCTGTCTTACTAAAATCTTCCTATGAATTCCTTTTACTGATTCTATATTACCTTCATTATTTACACATGTAAAAGATTTGTCATAACAATTCAGTAAAACTCTATGTTGTTCAAGCCAATCCATACCAATCAGCAAGTCATATGACCCTAAGGGTAAAACATTCAGATTAATTTGCGTTTTCAACTGACTTATAAATACTTCACAATCCTTGACAAAATCTGTAACTTTTCTTTTAGTACCTGTTGCAAGTTGAACTAACCATGCATTATCAAATTTCTCTACTTTTAACTTGCAACGGTTTACTAAAGTAGGTGAAATATAACTCAGATTTGCACCGGGATCTATCAGAATAGAAATAGGCTTGTTTTGTATCATACCTTCAATTTCGACCATGGATGTTTGATGGTCAGCTTGACGATTTTCCAGTGCTGCATTTATCCCGGACATTTCTCTTGCGATATCTCCAACTGTAGGTTCTGCTTTCATAGTGTGAATATTGTTGGTTGTCCTCTTGTTGCGTGGGCAATCTGCTCTCCTATGTGATCCGCCACAGTCATAGCACTTCATGGGTCCTTTCTGTTCAGCATACCTGTTGTTGTTATTATTGTTATTGCTATGATTATTATTGTTAGGTATGTTTCTTGCAGCAGTAAAGTTCTGAGGTGTATTATTTCTATAATTATTATGATTAGGAAAATTTATGTTATTAAAACTCTTCTTAAAAATTCCATAATTATGATTAAAATTCTTCTTTTTATAGTCAAACTGATTAGTCTTACTGTTCTTCCATCCAGTTGTTCCTTCTCTTTTTCTGTTTTGATCAAAACAGAAATTAGCCTTTCTCATGGCCTCTTCCAAAGTGGAAGGGTTATCATACTCTATACGGTCCTTTATATTGAAAGGCAGACAACTGAGAAAGCTTTTCACTTTAGGCTTTTCCTCGACCATGTAAGGCACATACATCAGCAAGCTAAGGAACTTGCTGCACAATTCTTTCATGTTCATTGTACCCAACTTCAAATCGTAAAACTTCTTTGACTTATCTTCAAAATATTGTTCCCAAAAAAACTTCTTTTTAAACAAACTTTTAAACATATTCCAAGTTACTTCTTTTTCTTTTATACTCCTAATCCTTTTAAGATCCTGCCACCAAATATCTGCCTTTCCGGTCATATTGTAAATAGCCATCTTGGCTTTTAACTGAGAAGAGTAATCATAAATATTAAAGTACTTTTTCATTCCAGACAGCCATGCTTCAGCTGTCTCACCCTTCTCACTTTCACCATTAAAGGTGGGTGGCTTAATCTTTTAAATTCTCCAGTAATTTGTTCATGATGTTTATGTTTTCTCTTTTTAGAGCAGCAATCACTATTACTGCTATCATGATCAAATTCATTATTACTTGGATCAGATTTAGAGGATGAGTAACTGTTCCTTTTATCATTTCTTGCTTTCTTATGCTTATATTTGTGGGACATTATTTCAGAATCAGACTTCATTTCTGATTTTCTGCCTCTTTCATCATTATGACAGTTCTCCCTCAAATTCTGTTGTAACTCTTCCTGTACCTTAAGGATCCATTCATTCTCTTCTTTAACAGCTTTTAACTCAGATTTTAAATCTTGTACAGTGCGTAAAATTTCGGAAGATTGATTATTTAATTCAACATAAATTCCTTCAGAATTATTATTATTAATACGCTCACTACGAGGAGATTTGTCCTCTGCTGATTCTTCTGGTATTTCCATACCTGCAAGTTAAAAGTCAATCTGTTCTGTGCAAAAATAAAATTGAATTAAAAGTTAGTAACATAAAGTTTCTGATTTGTTTTCTGTTTGCGCGCGTGAGCCTAATTCAGGCCTAGAGTTTGAACCGCGCTCTGATACCACATGTAACATCCCAAAAAAATCGCTAAAAATTTAAAATTTTTGATATAGCAAATTCATAAGAAAATGCTAACTGCGGAATGAAATATATTTAATTAATTAACTAATGTCGGCTTCACATAATTACCATTGTTATTTCTGAACATAAAAAGATAGCAGGTTATAAATCAAATGCAATAACACAATGTTTATCTTCTCATGTGTACTAGATCTAGTAATAATACTGACGACTTGTTTGCATATTTCTGAAGGGGTTCCTACAAGGTGCCCTTGGGTTTACTTAGCTTTGATAGCTAAAGCATTGGATTCTTTTCTTTCGCAGATTTGCAGGTAAGGTAATAGAGTAATTCAAGTACTTCAAGAAAATGTTATACGTTTCAGCTAGCCGTCTCTGTTTTTAATATAGATGTGTGTACTGCCATGCATGAAGGTATCAATGGTATGAAGTTTCAGTTTTTCTTTTATCAACTTGTACTATTTTTCTCCTAACATGTGAGAGTGTAGCTATGGATATTTTTACACTATACTTATGTTGTAATCATTGATAGAAATCATTAGAATTACAATTTATATAAATATTGTGGGAGTTCTAACAGTATGAATAATGCGACAAGGTTGAACATTATGTGACTTTAGTGAATAATGCTACAATAGATTATAGTGGAACTTCTTAGGGCTAGAATCTTACCTTATTTAATTCGATAATGCAATTATAAAATAATGTTAGCATTATTATAACGCTGTAAGAATAAAAAGTTGGCCTTCAAAACTATATGACATATATCCCATGCATCTATATGTTTTTGCAATATTAATCTACTATATGAATGTATGGACAAAACATTGGTTTGTTATGTAATTGTGACATATATTAATTTGTCACAATACCCTATGAAATAACTATTAGGGTTAAAATGCATAAACCATATGCGAATTTAAACTTAGCATTAGCATTCTATTACGTGCATACTATGTGATATAAGACTTAACATTAGAATTGCAATACATGCATACTACGCGAATGCAAACTTAACATTAGAAATATATAATATAAGGATACTATGCGAATAAACAAAGTTTGGTAATATAAAACATGGTTATGAAATAGGGTCGTGCTAATGCCATTTAATGCAATGTTGACAAGAGTTATTGCTATCGCAGGCATAGGCTAGCAAAGGTGATACGTTGGATTTGAACATTTATGAACCCTGTAACTTGTTAGTGGATTGTCTCATTGGCTATTACCTGTAACTGGATCCATGTGATAAATTTAGTAAGAAACGTGGGAATCCTGCCGAGCTGTAAGCTACACCTTGTGATAAGGCACCCTACTGGGCTCGATATTAATTGAGCCATTTATGAGGAAGATTGATCGTAATATTTTCTTGGTAGTGGCGTTGCTTGGTTGGCCCAATCTCGCCCATTGATCTGGTCTGTCTTGATTGTTGAGAATCTAAACCCTAATGCACTAGCCATTCCGATGTTTGTTTTGCCTTTCGCATTCATTTGGAGCCCTGGCTTTGGGGGAGAGGCCGACAGACCGCTGAATAGTAGGGTTCGATCCCCTGGTCGAGTCTTTAGTGGCTCTGCAACTTCCATCTCCAAAAATTAATGGTGGAAACCTGGTTGTATAAGTTTTTAAGGCTCGAATGGAGAATATGTGTTGAAGCCCTGTGGCTTTCGTCGTGTGACAGGATGGGATTTTTGTTGGAATTATAATCAGAACCTAAGATCTTCGTAGCTGTATGCTGCCCCTGTTGCGTTGGTTGGATGATTTGGAGACTAGAAAACAATAGGAGTCCATCTTCTTGCTCTTACGAGGTAAGTTCGGTTTTTATGAAACTTATTGCTATAATTACAGTTTGAACTTGTGCATCGTTTTGTTTTGGAATGTATTTAACCTTGTTTCAGTTTGTATGGCAGGTGCTCCCTTCATCATGGAGTTTACAATGCTGATATTTGAAGGCAATGGATAGCTCGCGTAAACTTCGGTAAGCCCCGATGGCATAACCCTCCGTAGGTTCTCCTGGCAGTTTTTGGCCATCGTTGAAGTTTGCACCAAACTTGTGGTTCCTGGAATCATGAATCCAAAAACAGTGTTGTGCTGTGTTAGACTACGCGCCTGTAGTATGGTGTTTTTTTTTTCGGCTTACCTGGTTGATGTATCAATGTTTTAGATTAATGTAACAGAAATTTTGGTTTTTGTGTCGAACTGGACAGTGTAACTTCTGTCGACGAGGGTTCCATTCATCTGTCAAGTTTTCAATAAGAAAAACTTATATGAGTCAAACGTGCAACAGTTGTCTCGTTTCGTCTTTAGGGGTTTCGACCTTGAACGTAACCTGTGAATTGGATGTTTAAGATGTTGAGGTGAAACTTGTGTTTAGCAAGGTTCTGTGTTTAAACTTGATGTGTTAAGAGTTATGGTTTGAAAACAAAGATGTGATACTCCTCTGCTATCTTTTCCTTCGTAGAACAATGGACTGTAAAACTTTTTTTTAGAAGGAAAGCGATGTAATGAAATGCAATGTAATGTGTGTGAAAAGATAAATGATGAAATGTTTATATTATTGAATCGTCGTTTTCAGTTTTGAAGAAATCAAGAAAAGTCTGTAAATGAAATGTGAAAAGATTGATGCTTTCAACTTGAAAGATAAATGTTGGAATGTTTTGGGTTATTTAAATCGTCGTTTACAATTCTTAAGGATTTCGAGGGTTAGGGTTTGACTCTGTTTAAAAATGTGTGGTTATGATCTTAACCCTCGTTAAGATCTCGGCAGTCCAAACTTGTTTTTACTATTGCTTGTTTAAAGTCATTCTACTGTTAATATAATAACTGGAATCCTGGAAATGATAGTGAGATTGTTTGACTAGCTCGATCTGTAAAAAAAAAATGAATATAGTTGTATTGTTTTGTTTTATGGCAATAAAGCATGTGGTTTGCCATTCTATGTAAGATTTGTTTTAAAAAAAATGATATGCCAACTCTGTCAAACTAAAGTTTGCGAAATAGAAAGATGTTTAGGGTTTAGGGTGTTCTATTGAGTCCTTTGAGTTTTTGAGAAACTATAAACAGACTCTATTATGTAAGTTTTTTTTGTATACTGTAAATGAAGATAAAGTACAGAGATAGAATTTCAAACTAAAGTAAGCTTTTGAGAAGAAAACATGAAAACATAAACCCTAACTTAACTTTTAACTTGGCGGAATATTACTGTACAGTATACTTGGAAAGTAAATATTTACAACTGTAGATTCAAAATAATCTACTGTAGAGAATATAGTAAACCTGGAAATTTTTAATGAATATGGAAAGAAAAAAGACATGGGGTTACGATAATTGATACTGAATATTATTAGTGGGAATAACTAAAGAAATATACAGAATTAATCTGCTCATTCATCTGGGAATCTGCCTATCATATCTACTTACAATTAATTTATTCTATGTACTAGAGTACGATGCCGATCTTTTAGCATGGGGAAAAATGCAGAGAACATTTTATTCAATTCATCATAAAAATCAATACTATTCAGAATCCTATTTAACTTAAAAATAAAAATGATTGTGTATGTTCAGTAATATCTTTGAAAACAGAGAATTGATTGTAACAGATAGAAAGTTTTAACTACATAAGATTTAGAAAAGATAAGTAGAACTTGTAGATGACAATAGGGCCGACAAACACCCAAGGAGGCCTGTTCCTCCCAACCTATTCCAGAAGAAGCAGCCCAACTGCTGGCTTCTTGTGAACCCCCGAGCCTGATTACTGAACCACTAAGTAGGTGGAATCTGTGTAGAAGCAAGGCACTCAAAAATGCCTTCAGCACTCAGCATCAAACTCCTATAAAAACATGCCTTCAGCACTCAGCATCAAACTCCTGAACTCAATATATTTTGGCAGACTCACAACATGATCAACAACTTAGCATATCCCCTCATCAAATCTCTTGGGTGCAAACACAAGAAAACCCCAAGGTAAATTTCCTCGTCAGGAAAAGTGATGAACCTCAGTTCATAATTTGATGGCTATTATATAGACTGCATAGGTCTTTAGTGGTCAATTTGGAATAAATGAGCCTCAAGCTCCAGTCCCATCTTTCAGGGCACTATGACCACATTTCAAGGGAGTTGTCCCATACCAACAGCTAGTTAGTTGCATCATGATGCTGCCACTTGTCCATTGCCTTCTACCCCAGATTCCATTCCACCTAATGGATCAGTAACCACTCTTTCAACAGTCCTCTTAGGTGTTTGTCTCCTATTTTATTTATTAAATAATAAAATATTGTGCAAATTACAGTCATCCTTGGACACCTGTCCAACATAAAACTTTACAATAAAAGTTATCATAATGTTTTCTAACACAAAATGTTTTCCAGCAAAAAGGGTATGTTACACCATCGAAAGAGTTGCAACTTATAATATCCGGTATACGTGTAACATCTACCTGCAATTTGTCTTTCTCTCCTTCCTGGCTTCGAGACATATGGCCATCCGTTTTAAACAAGTCTATGGCTGGAACATCCAGGCTGTTGGGCTCTGAGGAACCAGCTAAACTATAAAGTTGTCAGAGCAACGTTTGCGATTTCATCGTAGCGCAGACGATAGAGGAAACAACCTCCTCTTGGGACGCATTATTCATTTTTCCTCGGTGGTCCACATTGAATACGATGGGAGAGGTGCTCCGGTCGTCCTCATAAACAACTGCAACAGCATTGTTTACCAGAAATAAAGTTGCTTGGTACTTATTTCTCGGGTGGAGTGGAGCCCCCGGCCGCTGTCGTTTTTGCTCATCTTGATCTCCACGGGGCCAACAAAATCGACGATCTCCAGAGGAGAGCAGAAGCCTAGCAAGAAATCCGAAATCCCTGATTTGTTTATCTCAACATATTTTGCAATTTCAACTACTTATAAGAAACAACACTGTTGGGCTTATTCAGATTCTGCGTCAGCCATTTATGGTGACCGTGGGGATGATTGTGGTTTTATGTGCAATGCTGACGATGAAACTGCTGAGGTAATTACCCAGATCCATTGACAAAAAGAAAAGTGCACCCGCTATGCTCCTCATATTTTTGGTTAATTGACTGTACATAAATTCAATCTGTCGGATTGCACTGAATGCTTTTGCCAAACTGGCCACAGAATACTGAGGAACCAGCCACAGTGCTGAGATTGGGATTACACCTGTCGGTTTTTCCATAAAACTGTGGCTTAACGCCATGTTCCGCTGCTTCGTTTCAACAACCGAGGCGAAGGTTATCGATAAGATGGTGAGGGCTAGTCCGATCCCCATTCTCTGTAAAAGCGAGGTGTGCATTTGCCTTCCTTGGTCATCCGCCTGGAGAAGGGACTGATAAATCTATCATAGATGGGAAAAAACAAGGTGAGTGCTAGGATCTGGAAGTTATTGTCGAGGTGTCTGTCCATCGTCTCTACTTGCAAAACTGAGAATGTGTTTATTGTGACAGACACACGCAAATGGTGATTATGCTTGACCAAGCAGACGGACCCGGTTCTTTATGATGTCTTACTCAAACGAATGCGTTCATGCCAAATTTGACGCAAAACGATCATGCCAAAATAGCAGAGCCGCCATTCTCAACTAACAAAAATTGTACGTGGCTTATGCAAACACGTGGCGTCATTTTATTTGGTCGATAAACGACTAAGATGTAAGGAAATCGCAAATTACTGGTATGACAGGGGACGACTCCCCATAGGCCGTCAACAGACGACAAAAGCCCGAGGGGAGCCAGTGCCTTAATATACGCCTTCGACGTAATTAAAGGTATATGATCAGAATCAAGCTCGTGTTCATTTAGGATGTCGACATTTATTATCCCTTTGTATAAAGGGATATCATAAATGACATGATCAACTACATTGCTTCCAAGACCATGAATGCAAGTCATCCTACTTGAATTTGGCCACTTTTTTAGACCATTACAAATTATGAGATCTTGAACACTACAAAGCTTGACTAGCATCACAAATTTTCAAATATATACCTCTTAATTTCGTTTTCATATATATATATATGAAAAAATAAATTAGGCAAGTGCCATGTATTTTAATTTCCAATATAAATATATGCACCTATTCATATCTAAATTAAAAAATAAATATAATATTGCAATAATATAAATATTTTAATATTCACTAAATTTTATTAAATGTTAATCATTTAATTTAAGTAAATACCGAAAACCATTCAAATCCAAATCCAAATTACACAAGTAAATTCAAATAGGCCAGTGCCTGTCCGATATCTTATGCATGAATCTTTCACCCGAGTAGCGGCCTCCGATATCATTGTTAATGAACTTCCTTACTGGTGCTTTCACCCCATATCACCTCTGTATGCTCGGGGATTTGATCCCCAAAAAAAATCTGCATAAACATTTGTATCCCCATCTTCCGCTGTAGCTCTAATACCTCTTGGAATTCCTTATTTGATCCCCAAAAAAAATCTGCATAAACATTTGTATCCCCATCTTCCGCTGTAGCTCTAATACCTCTTGGAATTCCTTTTGCCAGAGGCTCCTTTCTCATTGTATCAGTTCCTGTAAAGAACTTATCCATGATATTCTTACCAGCATTCTCATCTTTTCCTGGTTCAAATTGTTCTTCGTTGCAGCATTTGGGATCGAATGCTGATGGATGAGAAATGGAAATCATTTTATGTTGGTGTTTCATATGTCCGTTTTCCTGATGGCTCCAAAGTGTTTAATGAGTATTTCTTGAACCACAGGTACCACGTTCTTGCAAGGTATGCCCTTGTGGATCAAATCGCCTAGATGTGAATCTGCTCCCACCCTGCCTTCAATGAATATATCTACTCCCGCAACAACTTTTTTGTTTTCGTCCCTAGTCATGCAACCCATGAAGCCAATGTCTGCAACCTGCACTTGCGCACATGTATTAGGGCATCCTGTCCAGTGCATTCTCACAGGCTTGGTAACTTCCATGGTTCTATCCAACTCCTCTGTAATTTTCAAGGCTCTTGCTTTTGTTTCAATGATTGCTTGACCACAGAACTGGTTGCCTGTACAAGCCACCAATGTGCTAACCAGAAGTGGAGGGGAAGGGGAGAATTTTTGGAGGAGGGGTTCCTGTAAAAGCGCCTCTATCTTATCTGTGGGTACGTTTGGAATGATGGCGTTTTGCTCTACTGTAAGGCGGAGTTCCTGCGTGCCATATCGTTCTGCAAGACGAGCCAATTCTAACATATCGGCTGCCTGAAGTCGGCCAACGGGCACATGGAGACCTACGAAGTTCAAGCCTTCCTGCTTCTGTGGGTGCACACCAAGGTAACTCCTGCGCTCCCATGATTTATCCAACATGTCTTTTGTTGCTGCTCTTTCTAGTTTCTCTCCTGGCATTCTCTTGACCACTTCTGAACGAAAGCCCTCTATTCCCTGCAATCAATCAAATCAAGGTTCTCAATCTCTGTTTCATCGAGAGATATCAAAGCTAATCGAGAACAAATTCTTCTATGCACGAATGCGTTCAACCATCAGTTAATCGAGCAAATTTACCAAGCAGAAACAAGTGAAGAAAATTAGAATCCCATGTAGAAAAATGTTATACTAAATCATCTGCAATCAAATTCAGCTGCCTGGGAAAGATCAATTCATCAAATCCAGGCAATGGGCATGATGGATAACAAAGAACAATTCCTTTATTACAAAGGGGGATGAATTATCAGGCACAGAGGCATTTTGATTATTAACCCCAATTGAGAGGTACAAATTTTATGATAACAGATATGCGATTCCATCTTGATCATTATCCCCAAAGTATCAAATTTTTCAAGGTGCTAATATGATAACAGATCTGGTCTTAAGATCGATCTGTGGTAACAACTAACAAGTCGATTATGATAGCAGACCTAAGGTTAAGATCGATCTGTGGTAACAAGTAGATTATGAACAATCAACTCATCAAAGTTGAGGAACCATCAATGTCTGTTTTATGAAACAGTATCAACTTATCAAAGTTGAAGAACCATCAATGTCTGTTTTATGAAACAGTGTACTAGAGCAGGAACGGGTAGAGAGATCATTCAACTAAATGATAGCTTAAGGTTTAAAAAAATCAACAAATTTTATTGGAACATTTTACTGTGTTTTTCCATAACATGAACAACGAAATTCAAAACAATGAATTTGGACATATAGATGTATGGATTCATAAAAGACTAGCTACTGTGATATTCGTGAACATTTCAGCTGGGTGATATGAATGAGGAAGCCTATGTCCCTGAACACTATGACGAAGACATTAAGGGAAATGATTCCAATTTGAATTTTTGAAGGAAGAAATAGAATTTATTTCAGAAAGAGAGATGGATATTAAACATGTTGCTGAAGGAAAGGCACCTGATTCACAATGCAAATGGTTTAATGGTAATACCAGGGTGAAAAAAGAATGTTCCCTCTCCTCAACATTATTCAGCTTATTTATAAATGGGATAAAGATTTAGATTAAAACATAAGAGAGAAGGAATACACCTAATGTTATGATTTAATAACTGAAATGGTCAAATAGAGAAGTCTATCTGATATCTATTCAGAAAGGTGGAAATATAAATAATATGAAAAACTATAGAACCAACATGGTCAATAGCTTCTTTGTCAAACTATTTGGCACCATTATAAAGAGGAAAATAAGTATATAGACAGAAAAAATTAATGTCATGGCACCTTCTCAAACTGGTTTTTGACCTTATATGCATTCAACCATAAGTTGCTCTTGAGAAAGCACCAGATAAAGAGAATATCAGTTATCTTTGTTTTTTTCAATTTTACTGTAAATCATTTGATACAATTTCTAAAATAAACCTTCAAAAAAGAATGAAATAGAAGTTCAAAGAAAGTAATACCAAGGATGTTCTCTCTCATCAAAATTATTCCAACTTCCTTATAAAGGAGTTAAAGATCTGCATAAAAAATTATGGAGGAGGAACACACCTAACAGCTTATAAACTTATGTTTATGCTTTATGACTGTTAATTTATTTATATGGTGTTATGTTTTTAACAAATCTTAAAAAATATTCTTCAATTACATTTTAATTGCACCGAGTGAAACGAGGTGTTCTACAGTTCAGTATGGGGGATGTGTTGTAACGTATAGATGTTCGTTTATAAAATAATAACTTAAAACTTAAACCCGGATCTATCAATCTAGAGAATCAATATTTCTTGAGTTTAAATTTAAAAAAGAAATACACCTCAAGAAATTGGATCCCTCTCTGTGCTTGATAGATACGAGTTTAAGATGGATCTATGCTGATAGATACGAGTTTAAGATGGATCTATGCCGGTTTATCAAACAAACCAATTTTAAAAGTTATATAAAGAAAACTAAAATAATGAAACAAACTTTAAAATGATGGAAACTGTAGCGTTACCAATTCATCAATCAGCCACATCATTCGAGTCTTCTGGCGATTTCCCCGGGTGCCCAAATCTCTATAAGCCTCCAAAATGGCTTTGCAAACCGGAACAACGTCGTCTCCAGCGACCCAGGCATCAAGTGGGACTGCCTCTTCACAGCGCTTTGGACTAAAGAATCCACCTACGAGCAGGTTGAAACCAAATCTCCCACTTTTCATTGCGGGAATGTAGGCAAGGTCATTGATGTGGGGATGCTCAAACAAGTCGTGCGTACCCACAACACAGACATTCCATTTACGTGGCCTACAAGATTAAAATACCTCTTGAATTTAGAATTTAGGAGATTCCCCAAGTAGATTACCGAAGAAAGAGATCCCTCTATTTTCTGATCTCAAAGAATATAAATACCTATTTCTCAGGAAAAGATCTGTTAAGATCGGTTTGCTTCCCAAATCAGAAAGAAAAGAAATCGACCTTTACACTTCGTATTCCCCACACAAAATGCATGCCATTAGCACAAGCTACTTTAGCACTCACAGGTTGGTTATCGATGGATTCCCCTTGCCGTTGTTGACGATATAATCAGTGAGAAGCTTTGTATATGGCCTTGTGTCAATGATTTCATCAATATCAATTCCTGCTAAAGGATTGCCCACAGGGTTTCTCACATTATCCATGCCACTCTGCAAGCTTGACAGTCCAACCTCCTTCAGCCCTTTCAATATGGTAGGCACGTCATCCAGCAAAACTCCACGAATCTGCCAATTCTGCCGAGTCGTGATATCTGCGCATCCATCTGTTCCATATTTCTTTATCACGCTTGCCAAATATCGAGTTTGAAGACTGGTAGTCACTCCATTGGGGAGCTTAAGCCTCATCATGAATCTCCCATCTAAAAAACCAACAAAGAACAAAAATTAATCCCAAACTAAAATTTCAGTCAAGGGAAAGCCCAGAAAATTCGAATCAGGGCACCTACAGTGGTGCTTTCTTCGGTGGAAGAGACCCAGCCACTTGAGACGTACATCCAAATCGTCCTTGTTAACCTTCTCACTCTCGATTTCAGCCAAGGACTTCTTTGCAAGCTCTTCGTTCCCATTCTCGATGAATAGTTTCATGGGTTCCCTCTCCAACTTAATCTGCACACGATCATCATCTCAAATGAAGACATTGCAATTATACATCAATGGTTAAAGTCCAAGCAATAAGCGATTACTGGGAAATCTTCCATAATTTGGAAACATAAATGCCTTAAATCCAATCTTGGGCTTTGAAATTGGAAGCCACTTCCCTAGAAAAAGAGGAAGTAAAAGTTTAGATGATAAACACATTATTTGATTAAAAAGAGAGGAAGAAGAGGGGAAGAGATTTTATAGTATCAGAAGTTGAGAGGCTATGGATATCAGAGGATTGTTATACATATATCCATCTATACAACAGGATATCAGAAGATTTATATACATATATTCATCTACACAATAACAGGTAGAACATGGTGCAATATACAGAGGAAGAAGAGAATAACAGGTAGAACATGGTGCAATATACAGAGGAAGAAGGGAAAATCAAACAAGCAAGCATTGGCATTGTTACTTGATAACAAATTAACCATTATAGTAGTAGGATTGTTATGCATATATACATATATACAATTAGATGGCTTATATACATATATTCATCTACACAACAGGTAGAACATGGTACAACAGACAGAGGAAGAAGGGAAAACCAAACAAGCAAGCATTGTTACTCGATAACAAATCAACTATTATATTATAGTAGTAGGAGACCCACTAGCTGTAAGAGCCAACAAATATTGACATAAAATCATGATTTGTTAGAATTGATATTCTGAGAGAATAGCAACCGCTCCCTGTGGGATCCGGCCACTATTGACATAAAAAACATGATATACTATGATATACTGAAATCTATCAACTATTATAATGAAAACCTGATAAAAGGTATATGGGAATACCCTAATTTGATTTTTTTATCAAGTATCAACATCCATTTTAGTTTAGTTTCAGTTATTCAAACTCTCACTGAAATTGGCTGTAGCATAGTTATTGGTTTGATGGATGTGAATTTGCTTCCAATCTTGCCTGCTGGTTAGCCAAGGCCAAACAAATCGTCATTAAATTCCGATTACCTTAATCTAATGATATGCTTTCCAATCAATTCAAAAAAAATAACCAAGCATGGCATTTATTGACAAAACAACAAGAGATCAATTGGTAATCTCACCTTCTCCTGAGAATTAATTCCAGCCCTGAACTTATCTTTGAGAACCCAGTATCCATTCTTCTCCTCAACTCTAGGCTCCAGCCTTGAGGCATCCACAGCCACTTGAGAACCAGCAGGATTGACTACAGCCTTGGCTGTTGTCCCTTTGTTATTCCCTTCCCCACCGACCTCAAAATTTCGTCCACCATGATTGAAAGCTTGTACCTGGATTGCTCTCGTCAGCCTGAGCCGATTGGGTTTATACCCACTGTAAACAGGATTGTAGGCGACAAGGGATAATGGACTAATCTCATCCAATCTGACATGACTAGAGACATTCATCCTGACTAAGCCGAGTACAAATCCAAGCTGCAAGGATCAGTTAAAAGTCTATGATCAATGACTGTCTCGTCTGGGGTGGGAGAACAATTGGAAAATCGTTCTAACCTGCTATATTTTATTGGAAATTGTTCACCTTCGACAAGCTCTGGAGATTAATCTCTTGGAAGAGGCAGGACTCCGGAGGCATTAGTCGGTCATATTTGTTTGAACGTTACTAGGGATTGCCAGGGGTCAACTTCCTTAAAAGGGCAATCGTTTTTACGTTGTGTATTCTTTGAAGTCACGATAGGGCACCTGGCTCTTACATGTGTTCGCGCGCGCTTAAGATCTGGCATTGACCCAGGAAGGACAGGTGAAGTATATAAATTATTAATATGTGGCCTCATGGAATATCCCACTCTGCGAATTATTCACAGTGGAATTATTTGGATGGATACGCGAATCTCTGGTCTATGACATCGAAATGTCAAATAGTTGGAAGGACAACGTCAGCGACTCTCTAGTGTATATGACATCGGCCTGTCAAATTGTTCGAAGGACTCCGTTATTTCCGACTTTAAAAAAAACCAGAAAGTAGTCCTTTTGGGCGTGGGATAACTGACACTCAAATCGCCTCGCTTTTCCGGCGATTTGTTCCCCGGATCCGATTATAAAAATCGGCGGAATCGTAGTTCCACCCCATTTACTGCAAAACTATGCCATTGAACTGTGCCCCCAAGGGTTTTGGCTCATTTCTATTTCAAAATTACATGATGCATGTACATGCAAGTTATGCAAAGCAGGGCATTCAATATTCATAATGCTGGAGGATATTAACCCTGTAGGATAAAAGACAACCAAAACGCCCCGTCTTTCCGGCGATTTTGGGATAAAAACTGGTTAAAATTTTTGCTGGAAATTGCTATTTTCGTATTTTTGGGATTTTAGTAATTGAGATTGACTATTCTAGATTAATTGCCCAATTTTAAAACTACCCAGATCGGCGAAATTGCGACACTCCAAATTGTGATTTGGACAATAATTGCTCTGCCGAATTCCGGCGAGTCAGGGCATTTTGGTTAGCCCTTATACAGCTCCACTCGATATTAACGATTGGATTGAGAATTAGATCAAATTCAACAGTTATATCTAGGCAGTCTCAGAATTAAATGCTTTGCTGTAAATTATTTATTGAACTCCTGCACTGCACATTATTGTTCTCTATGTTTAACTAGAAGACTTGCTATTGGGTAGGCTTCATGGATGAAGATTTTAATATAAATTTTATTATAGTTACAAGTTATTGTCATTGGAATGATTTTAGTAGTGCTTTGCACCAATTGGTTGAAACTTTTTTCATAACTCTATACATTTTAAGCACTAGTTAATGGCCATGTTGTTTTGGGTTGAGGGCTTCAACTTTGGTTTAGTGCTATTTCAGAGATAGGGTTTTAGTGGTGTTGTGGTTTGGGGATCTCAATGTTGTAGTGTTTAGGGAGTTGCTTTGAAGTGGATTTTAGTGCTATAGTGGTGGTTTATGGGCTTTAAGGTGGTGGGTTATAGGCTTTAAGTTGAGGCTTTTAGGTAAGGCCTTTGTTGTAGTGTTTAGGGAGTTGTTTCGAAGTGGATTTCAGTGATAGGATGGTGGCATATAGGTTTCAAGGTGGTGGTTTATAAGCTTCAAGTTGAGGCTTCTAGCTAAGGGCTTTCAATGTGTGACATCTCTACTGTGTGAAGTTGCTCAAATTCACCCAATTTCGAATCTAGGAATGATACACACAAACTGTTCCAAAAGCTTCCAAATGTTTTCGAATGGTGCAAGGAGGAACTTGGGAGGACATAGGACACTCTAATACAACTTTTAGACACCCAAACATCTGCTATAAACATTCATAGTCTGCAATTTCCAAGGAGAGAAGAATTGGGACAAAACTAGTCAATTGGACTATTTGTCCTTCCAAACACTGTACGGTCTTCCCTAATATTCAATATGAGACTTGGCTCTGTTAGAGGGCATCAAGGACAACATTTGTACAGCATTATATCAGTTTTTAGGGTCGGATAAGTCTCCCAAAAGACAGCAGCTTCTAGAGCATACAATTTATGTGAAAACGGTAGACAAGGGATCGTGAATTTATGTCACGAACTATAGTAAGACTTTAGGGGTCTGCATACAATATTTTGGCCATCCATTCAACTTCCATATGCAACTCAAATCATAAGCACTACCTCAATAAAATTCTGATATCAAACTGATACAAATCATTCTACAATTACCATGAGAATACAATGAGGGAAATAGCTCGAATTTCAATGTTACTTGGAAAATATTATATGAAGTGCTTAGTGTTTCGAGTTGTGGCTCTCATGATCTATCCATTACAGTGTTATGCAGCCATTAACATGTCCATAAGGTCGAAATAACAATCTTCCATTAACATTATGCAACAAGGAGTGCGCTATCACACTTTACATGAATATTGAGAGAAAGATAGGAGAATGAGAGTAGAGAAGAAAGAGTGAATATGAACTCGAACTCAGATGGGGGTTGAACATGCATCAAAACATCTCCATGAAGCTCTATTGAGAGGTCTGAATGGCCTCTCCATCAACCAACTTGGATAGGAATCTTGCACCCACGAAATTGGTTCTAAGGCAAGGAGGATGAACATCCACCGTGCAAGGACAAGCTAAGCTCTCCAAATGTGCCAAATGAGAAATGATCAAAAGTTGCTCTCCTTCATCCTCCTCATCTTTTATTAACCTCAAATGGCCTCCATAGCTAGAATTCCGTCCAAGAGTCTTCTCCCAACTCAAGTTAGGGAGAGATTCTCATGAATGACACTTGTCCATCTATTTCTAGCATTCCTCGTCCATCAATTTGAATGGGGGAATCTTGGCTAACCATAACTCCCCTTGTGCGCCCTCTTGGTGGCTATTTTTAGCCCTGACATGTCATGTGTGTCATATGTCAGCAATCAGGTATGGACTTGTCATATGTGTCATAGAATCTTCATCATTGTTGTCATAGAGATTAGGGAATCTAGCTCCAAGTGTCACAATTCTTCTATGGTGCCTCTTCCTCTTCCATGGGAGTTACTCTTCCACTCCTATTCGACATTCCAAGATTCATGCCATGAATAATGCCTCTCCAACTCCTCCAAGAACGTTATACTCCACCTTGGATTCGAATGGATGAGAGAAGGATGCCATGTGGAATGGAGAATATTGCCATGTGTGGGTCCCACACCACCTATGCGCCTTCATGACCAAATGCCACCTTATTTTTCATTTATTATTATTTATTTAGCCCCTTTAATGTGTATTTTCCAATCTAAGGTTCATTTGGAGTCTTATAGCTCCCTTATTCCAAGTTTAAATGTTTCCACCCCAACCTAGGGAACTAGTAGATTGGTGGAGATTTTTCCTTCATGAAATTTATTCAGATGGGGACATTACACAATGTTGGTTCAAATATGGTTTTAGAGAGGCTCTCAATGTTGTGTTGGTTTGGGAACTATTTGAGAGTTAGGCTCTGGGTTGAGATTTTGGGCTAAGAGTTAGAAGTGTTTTGACATAGGAAGGCAAGTAGACTTGAGTCAAAGCTAGGATTTGGGCTATGCCAATGTTGCATCTTGAAGGAGTATGTTGAAAAAGCTAGCTCATTTGAAGGGTGTCAATGATTATGGTTGGGAAAAAAAAGAAAAAGAAAAATGTAGCCAAGCTAGTATGGAGAGACAAATGTTCCCTTGCCTTCTGATGGGGTTCTAGGACTTGGCAAAGTTGAAAGATAAGCTTTGATATGACATTTTAGTGGAAGAAAACCCCCATTATTGGACATGATACCTTGAATAGGTAAGGAATAGTCGCCATTGGTAAAGTTAAAATATCTCCTTCATGCAATGGCTTTTTCTCTTTTCACTTCGAGAAGCCTAAGGGAAAAGAGGAAGCTGCCTTAAGAGGCCCATGGCTATATTGGGAAATCTAGGTCTTGTGCTATTTAATTGTCATGATTAATTCAACTTTACTACGATGAGAAGGGACCTTCAAATGTTGTGGGATTATCTCCCAAGGTTTTCTCTTAACTATGAAGCCAAAGATTTTTAAAGTCATAAGAGATTATCTTGTTTCATTTTAGCATGCAACATTTAAAACACTTCAGATGGAAGGGGTCCCTCGTACCTTGACTCTCATGAACACAAATGGAGGGTTGGCAACTAAAATTTCAATGGAGAGTGAAAAAACAATTTAGGTCTAAGATCTTGATTATGAAAGAATTTCATTCAAGTGCAAATATTGTAATGACACATGACATATTTTGCATGATTGTCCTAAATGAGATCTTGCATTCAAGAATCGAAAGGGGTATTCATTCATAGTAAAATACTAACATCACAACAACCACCAGCCAAGTTAACACTTAAAACAACTGTCAAATGATGCCACATGAACTCCATAATGGTTCCTTCATTTACTTGAAATGGGAGTTATTCTAGCGCAAGTAAATTCAGGTTGAAACCAATGTTATTCCCTTTGAATGTCTTAACCACTTAAAAATAAGAGCACTGAGTCATATGGACTACGAAATGACACTTTCCATTGTATTAAAGAAAAAATTGAGGGCCATGTACAATGTTGGCATAAATTCAAAGAATTTAACAACTGTCCAAACCCTACAGGGTGAATCCATGAAGATGGGCAACACTTCTCGACCAAAAGTGACGGTGAAAATTCAACTTTTTACTCATTCATTAAATCAAAGCCCTCAAAACTCATATATGCCTTGTGAATTTCGACACACAACAAAAAAAAAATTGTAGGGAATTATGTTGTCTTTCCACCTATGTTTATTTTTTAAATAATAAAATTATTTAATATGTCAAAATTGCATTTAATGATAGGTGTGTTCTTGTAAATTTTAGTAAAATTTTACAAGTGGCTTGTGTGCACATAAAATAATTTAGTGATAAATGCATATTTTTTCAAAAAATATATATATGAACATAATTTACACAAAATGCACATGTTTTTTTTTAATTTATGATGGAAAAATTATTTTTTTTGTATTTTCAAAACTAACCGTTGAAAATTTTAATTTCATTTTGCACACATGTGTGCACACAAACTTTTTTTTACTAGTTACAAAAATAATAAAAAATAAAAATACCATTTTAAAGAGCACGTGTTGGTCTGGGGCGTATATATTTTTTGAAATTTTTGTGTTGTGTACTTTTTATGTTGCTGATTTTTCTTTGCGTAGGTTCGAAGTTGTTGTCATGGTTTTGAAAGTGTAAGTTTCCAAATATATATATATATATATATATATATATATATATGTGTGTGTGTGTGTGTGTGTGTGTGTGTGTGTGAACTCAAAAACTTGTAAATTATATTCCAATGGATAGACGATTTGTTGACGAATCCATTGGTATAAAGTCTATCATCTAAGGTGCATCATAGGACAGGGTTTAGGTCTGGCAAAAAAAAAAAAAATTAGAATAGGGGGCTAAAATCTTATTTTAAAACCCTGATCGAGGTTTCACGCACATTTTTTAAATACCTCGATCGAGGGTTTATGTGTGGTTAAACTAAAAGCACAATCGAGCTTTTAACCACAAAAACTAAGTAAAAAAATTAAATGTTATACGAAAAAAATAATTATTAATTCAAATACTTTGATAGAGCTAAAATAGCTTGATGGAGCTATTTGTATGTTGTTAGTGATTTATGGCCCATGGTTTTAGTATACCATGGTAAATTTTCCCATGGTATTTGATGGCATGCATTATATTTACGATTTTGTTTCTATGCTGCAAAATTTAAATATTGATATCCCACCAATACATGTTAATAGAGTAAGTAAAATAACTCTCGACTATCGAATAAAAATATAACTATAAGAAAAATAATAGTAATTATCAAAATAAATTTTTGTTACCATAACTTTTAATTTTTTATGTTGACAAAAATTTTAAAAACAACTACTAAAAAATAAGTTTTTTACTATAACATATATTTGTATGTTGACAAAACCCTCGATCGAGCCAATAGCTTGATCAAGCTATTAGCTCAATCGAGGTATTAGCTAAAACTATTAAAAAAAATAAGTGGTTTAGCTAACCTTCCATTGAGTTCCAAAGCTCAATCGAGGGCTATTTAATCCCTTGATCGAGCTATTTGAAAAACCTCGATCGAGAGCTTGTTTAAACCCTCAATCGAGCTTTTGAAAGCTCAATCGAGGGCTTAAATAACCCTTCATCGAGATCGTGTTTCAAGCAATCCACACCCACATCTAGCCAAAAAGTGTTACCCATCTTCATGGGAACACCCTGCAATTCTTGCATATTTCAAGTATACTCATCGACAAATGATTTTTTTTGTGTAATGCATGTCATGGAAGTCATGCCAATGTTATGGCAAGATATATCTTGGCTAGGTTTGGTTTTTGAAGGAAAACCCTGAAATCTTGCATATCTTGTCCAATGCCACCCAAGTTCAAGTTTCTTTGAATTGTTTTTTAAGATGCAAACAATATTTTCTTTTAACTCAAACCCGTAATCCCATGCAAATGGCGTTCAGTTTTCAAAATGAGAACTCATAATTGTGTGGTATTTTAATATTTCATGCCATGATGTCACACCAAAATTATTGAAAAATACATGCAGTCTAGCTTTGTTTTTTAATTCAAAACTTGCATTTTTCTTCTTTTTTATGCAGGGCATGTCATGACAGTCATATTGATATTATAGTGATATGTATGCCACATTTGTTTCTTTGTCATTCTATTTGTTTTGTAAGAAATCGCTCTATACATTGTCTGATTATCATGTCTATCTTTGTCCATTTGTCATGGTGATCATGTCGATGTTTTAGAGAGATAAATGTCAACTAGGTTTGTTTTTAAATGAAAAACCTACAATTTTTATTTTTTTTTGTGTAATGCACATCACACTAATGTTATAGGCCATATATGTTGGTTTCTCATTCTCATTGTTTTGAAGGATCCTATGTTATATTTTGTGTTATTTCAACACTAGTTCTTACAACCCAAAGGCTTGTAGAGGTACTATTAAAGATCTATTGAAAACTTAAGAAGCGTCCTAATGATCAAGAGAGGAGAAGAGAGGATGGAAATCGTGTTACATTGTTAAAATAGTAGTAGAGAAACTATACCTGGTGCTCATCATTTAATTCTAGTCTCAATATATGGACAAAAATGATTTTCCTTTCTATGGTCATGCCAATCCTACATCAGCAGACCAATGGTGACTTCAACATATGCACTTATAGGAATGTATAAGATATTGGGTTGGATCTCTCCTTTTTGTTGGTGTTTCTCTAACCGAGATACATAGTATGTAGTTTCAAATGCTTATGGCATAACAAACCTATGACAATATGCTCATAATGGGGAGGGATGCATTCCTATAAAAAAGAGACATCCTAAACCAAATGAAACAAAAATTGATGACCTAGAGTATTAGATTCATGAGGATGACTCCTTAGTGTCTAGTATTGGGTGGAAAGGAATGAGGTGGTTGTTTTCCTAATAAATTGGGATCCATTTACACTAGGGATACTGACAAGTTGGAAATTGAAGTAGGTTGTTACGCATGGCCACAATAATGTCCCTTTGATGGATTCAATTTTTTCCACAAGAAAATAAAAAGTATTTTGGTTTCTAATTGCCTAATTTACCAGGTCAACATTATTCTTACATGGTAAGAATTCATGCAATTCTTGTTTATAGAAACCTTATTTACTAGGCCAGCCTCATTGCTCTGTTATGTGAATTCATGAAATGATTAATTCAAGTGGCCTTATTTTCCATGTTGGCATTATTGTCATGTTATTTGAATTGAAATGAAATGCTTGTCTAGGCGATTTATTTACCAAGGTAGTGTTATTCTTCTGAAAAATGTATTCATGAAATGAAATGCTTGTTCCTAGTGTCCTTATTAATTATGCCCATGTTATTTTTCTATAATGTTGTATCCATGAAATCTTGTGCATACTAGTATCTTTTGTAAACCATTCTTGCTTTCGAGACACATAAAAATGGCATTCCCATTGTTGGGTCATTTTAAAGAATGTAGTGTGGGAAGTGCATATTAGTATCTTTTGTAAGCCATTCTTGCTTTCGAGACACATAAAAATGGCATTCCCATTGGTTGGTTCATTTTAAAGAATGTAGTGTGGGCATTACAATGTGGTTGCAAGCATTTCACCAACATGTTTGTTTTTTACCAACCCTACAGAGAAGCCTTCATCCTTTCTTGTTTCCAATGGCGCCCTCAAGGAGATCTAAGCAATAAGGTATGCATGTATTTTAGCTTCTCTCTAAACTAAGAGAAGAATTTTAACTATTGGAAATAAACTCTATGGTCGAGAAAATTGCTTTTAATATTTTTTATATTTGGTCCTACAATAAACCGATATATGGTATATGTAATAAAGATCTCAATTTGGTATTTTTGGTTAAGTAGTGTAGCAACCACTATAATATTGATTAAACACATCAACATATATCTATTCATTCTTATTGCGCACAAATGGAAGCACACACACAAACATTATATACATTAAGTTATTAGATTTAAAAAGCAACACACAAAACCTTATTCCATTAATAAGAACCGATAGTATAAACAAGAAGCAAAGAGTGCCAATAACAAAAATACAGTTTAGTTCATAGACTCCATAATCAATATCAATGCCATCAAAATCTTGAAGCTATTCTATCCAACTACAAATTCTTACACCAAAGTAACCAAGGTAAATGACCAATGTCAAAATCAACACATAGCCAACTCAAACTTAGGCATTCAACTCCACTCTAAACCTGTTCCTTGAAGATTTTATATCTTACATCTTCTTTCAAGAGCTATCAATGTTCCCATGCTATTGAACTATTAAATCTCTTGATCAAAATTTGAACTTCTCCATGAGCTATCTCAAGTTGCCCATTGTTGTGCATTGTTGTGAGGGATATGCTTGTTGCCCTCTCCGCAGTCGGAGTGCATCTTTTAGCACTAACCATTTCTTTCAAAAAACCTCAAGTATTCATTTTATAGCCCGTAAACCTCTCAATGTTAATTGATCATAGTTATCATGTCAACTAGGTCCAATTCATTACTAAAAGGTGATTTCCATGTGGAATATAACTAACAATATATTGATATACACCCAGGTCTCTATGTTGCAGTCCATGTTTTATTAAATGTTAGGAAATACTAGTGAAATTCAACTAAATGGTAAACTAAATTCATATATTTTTGTGTGATGCGGGATTTCTAATTACCTAGATATTGTCGTGCATTAGATTCCTTCAATGAATAAATTTGAGTGTCTTGTTCACAAGGTTGCTCTATAAATCAAATGATGGGAAATTGTTTCTCTTTCACTTGCGCATGCATTGGTTGCATGCATTCAATAGTATTTTTCTTCTTCCGATTTTATCATTTCTTCTACTCCAAATTATCATACCACTTGGTATTCTATATTGCGCATCCAAGATCGCTCTCTTTATTCTTTGAATTCTTCATAATTTGATCATCAAAATATCTTAATCCCATGCCCCACATCGAAAACTCTACTTGATTAATATCCAACATAGCTTTTGCAAGATATTGCAATGCATGCTCAATATCCTATGTTCCTTCTTACACTATCACAAATGCTTGATGCACTATTTGTTCATCTTTCTTCTTAGTTGTAATATATTTTTCCATCTCTACTAGTGGAATCCTATTATTTTGATTCACATGCAATGAACAACCATCGAATGTCTTCAACACTTTCCTTATTCCTTGGTTGTGATGCCTCATCACAATATCCCCCTTTCTTTATCCAGTGACAATTCTCCTACATTGTTTTCGAAAACATGCATCCATGACACTATTTCATCATGAGCTATCCTTTAATTCACCCAACCATAGTATGTTTCTACCACATCTTATTTTTCAAGTATGGTCAGTATTCCTTGAATATAATAGACTATTATACATTTGTAAGATCCCTCAAACATGGCAATGTTCACATTGATTATAATCTTCACATCTTCAAATAGACTATGTGTTGGGATAATCTCTTCATTTTCTCAAGGACATGATCAATGTTCATATTATCCAATCCAAATTTATATTCTTTTGAATCATACTTACTTGATTGTTCAAATACTTATGGATACATGATGTTCCATTAGTTTGTCTACATGCATCACAATCAACCTCAAATATATCCTTTGAAGTAGGTCACTCAACAATAGTCTTGTCCTTCTTTGCATTCACTTCCATCCTCAAGTCCTCTATACTTTATTGTGAACATAAACATGTCAACACTTTATCCATAAATGTACTATGTTTTTTTTCACACCAAATGCATAATCATCCTTTCATCTATGTCTTCTTTTGCTTTAAAACAGTGTCCCATTTTATCAACATCTCTCCCTTTCTTTGGTGAAAATACAATTAGCATTGCACAAGGGATTTCACTTCCACTAATTACTGCACTATCCAACAAATTTTGCATTTGCTTATACAGAACATGATTTTCTTCTTTCCTTCGATCTTTCATCCAATAAGCTAAACACAATTTTTTTCTCTTTTACTTTTTCAAGTATTCCTTGGTTGCATATAATCCCACTTGTATGTTGTTGCATTATCCAACTTCTTTGTCTATTTGATATACCTCAAGAAATTATTCCCATCCTTATCAATGGGGTATGGTATTTCTCTTTCCATGACGCATGACATGTCTATCATGCTACCAAGGTCTCCCTAACAATATCAAATAAGAAGTCATAGATAACATACAATCACACAAAAACTAAACATAAAACTATTCACTATGAAAATTAATCAATCATTGTTCAATTGCATTCCCTTTGTGTCCCTTCTACAACCATGCTACTCTATATCGTGTAGGGTGTAGTGTACACTCTGTAACGTCCCCGGTCCCCTCGGTGCCCTTTAGAGGCAATGGGGGATAACCTTGAAACAACCTACTAATTTGTTTTCTTCAAACTATCCGCAACTTGGTACTTTTGCACAACCGCAATGTCTTCAGTCCGCAATCTGCACTCCGCGATACGCAAGTCAGTAGTCGGAAGTCGACACCCTAGTGTGCCACTTCAGGAATTACACCTCCGACTTCCGCAATCCGGGATGCGGGAGTCGGAAAGGCGGAGCGAAAAATACACCGCGTCGACGAAACACCTCTCCGACCGGGAATCAGAAAGTCGGAACGCCAATTACACGGCATCGAAGAAACAAGCCTCCGACTTCCACACTCCGTAGTCCGGCTTGCGGGAGTCGGAAAGTCGGGACACCAAATATCCAAATTTGACGATTTTACGCTTCTGACTTCCGCACTCCACAATCCACGATGCGGGAGTCGGAAAGTCGGAACACCAATTTCTCTGCTTCGCCGAATCACGCCTTTGAATTCCGCAATCCGCCATCCGCGATGCGAGCATCGAAAGTCGTGACCCCAAATTCACAACTCCGACGAAACTACTCCTCCAACCTCTGCAGTCCGCAATCCGGCGTTTGGGAGTCGGAAGTCAAGATTCCAAATTCGCAACTCCAGATAAATTACTCCTACTTTGTGTATACTCATTGGTCATTCCCTTGTCATAGTATGGACTTGGTCATTCCCCATGTTGGCCTTTGCTAGTCATGGCATCACCTTGTCATTCTCCCACATCCATCCATTATCTTCCATTCTTGATATGATCTCGACTTACACCTTAACTAGTGATATTGAGGACTTACCCCACTTATGCCTCTGTGTTGGATAGACTCCATGTTTACCTTGTGTCTCGGCTCTGGAGTGTGTGATTTTTGTCATAGGGATGTTCTCCTTTAGTCCTCGAAACCAAGTATTCCTAACAAAAGTGTCTTTAGACACTCAAGCATCAGAACTTAAATGTCATATCTAAATGGATGCAAAAGTCAGCAAAAATAGTGTTGCTAAACACTACTGCAACTAAATAAAATGTCTTCTATAGCTAGTCAGTTTCCAAGGGACGAGCATTCATCCTTTGTATGATGTAAGGTTGTTTTTCCCTACAGAGAAACAGGGTGGTAACTCCATCACACCTATGGACGATGGCGGGCAATGGTGGTCAGACCGAGTCATTATTTGAGGCCCGCAAGGCTATTCAAGGCACCTGCTCTTGGAGGATGGCTAGTGAAAGTTGATCAAAATGTTAAATTAAATGTAAATCTTTAAAGTGTGCACAGTTGACAGTCAATGAAATGCAATAAAGGTTGCTTGCCTAGAGTCTATTGGAAACACCCTCATCACTCTACCCATTTGTGAGGCACCACCATCCCATAGTGTTTTCTATCCAGCATATGTATAGGTGGTTTCCCTTTCCCCTTTGTATGAGAAGTCACAGTGTTGATGTTGTCAAGTCAAACCCTTTAGCCTAGCCTTGTTTCTTCCACCTTCACCCATAACTAGCAAAATGGTTAAGTCTGTAAATGAGTATGCACTTGAGGTTTTTGTTTGGAGTGATTGGTTGCTTTGATCTAGACTTACTTTTGATGTTTTATATTCATGATCACCAGTTAAATGTCACTTAATGCTTTAGTATTGCTATTAATATAAATAAGGGAGCATATTTCATCCACTTGTACATACAGCATCAATGATTTTCAATCTACGTCGCTATTTTGATCATTCTTGACCTAGTCAACTCAGTTTGACCAAGTCAACAGCAGGTTCCGGGATGAGTTTGGTCGATACTGTTTGATTTTGGTTATTCATGGCCATTTGGTGTCCATTAGATGGTTACATGCTCCAAGTAGTGATTTTATATGGTGGCTTGCATTATTTTTATTATTATCAACAATTACAGGCCATATTTTTATTATTTGGGCATGGATGGACCTACAGATGCATTTATTGATGGACACATGGTGTATGAGTACTCATTCCTAGTAGATTTGGATATTCTGAGTCCATTGGTACACTCAAATTACAGTTACGGGCACGGGTACCTAATGATATGGCCAATTTATCTTCCAGCAGCAAAGTACCATTAAAAAATTGAATGAAGATGGCTCATAGAGATGTCTTATGTTCTCCTAGGGCGCTACAAGAGAGATGTGGGGTATGGGTACTCATCATTACCATATTCCCATGTCTCCATATTCATTTTTGCACTCAATTGGGGCCCCAGGCCACTTGGCAGTGAGTTATGAGCATTTTCATCTTTCCGGGGTGATGTTCCAGCAGAAAACTAACAGAAGAATGGCTTACAAGGAAATCGACTTGGCTTAGTGGGGCAAAAAAATGGCATAAAATTGGTCTGAGACTTGTTATTGATGCTTCATTCACCTTCTGGCATGGTCTTCATCACCAGTGGGGTCCACACGTCCTCATCTCCATCATTGGGGGCGTCATCTTCTATGTTGGGGGCACACGTCCTAGTGTTCCTTGGTCACTACATGTTATATCTTATGATGATGTATATGGGGTTGCTAATGGAGATGTGTTATACCTCCTAGCCCCCCTTTATGATGTTATATTGATGTACCTAGTGTCATGTTATGTCATACATCCCCCCCAAGGTGTCATTGAGGGAGCGCGTCCCCCTTTCTAGAGTGATCTTATGTATATGTTATCCGACACTTGTTTAGCCGTTGATCTTGATGTACTATATTTTTTATCCTATCCCTCCATACTTTTGGAATTTAGGGTTTTGGATTGTGAGGATCTATTTACACGATTGCTCACCCATTTGTACGGGACTTTTGGCTCTTGGAAATATTGGAAGTAAAGAAAAAAATTGTAGATCTCTTGTGAAGCTTTGATGAATGTTCTTGTACATGATTGGAATGCCTCTCTCTTAGACGTTTGAGTGGATTTGACATGATTTCGAGATTATTTTGTGGAGGCCGAATTGATTTGTTGCAGGGGTGCGAATTGCTTGGAGGGTTCGATTGTGAGGGTTTCTCCATCATCTCTTGGGAAAATTGCTTCACCTCGGGGAGTAGCCAATTGTGATTTTATCCATTGATTTATTTTCCTTGAGATGTCTTGCATAGTTCTTTTACTTTTGGATCAAATCTAACTTTGGTTGTTTGAATTTGCAGGTTGAAGAAAGCGCACTTCCTCCTTGGATCTACAAGTTTTAGCTCGAAACCACTTGGATCTTGCTTAAAATTGTAACAAGGTGAAAAGATCATCAATGTGCTCGGCAGCCGTAAGCATTCCAAGTAAGATTTATGAAGTTTTTCTTTGATTTTCAAGTTTATATTCCATTAGTCATATAAATCTAAAGTTAAAACCTTCATTTCCTAGATCTGATAGATCCGACGATCATTTGGGCTTAAGAATTAAAATCCAAGTTCAAAATAATTGAAAACCCCTAGAGACTAAATTTGGACCAAAACCGACTCCATTTTTCCCTAGATCTAGCACTGGTGCTCCTCTGGGGCATTCACCCTCTGTGGGTGCTTGGTTATTTTTCCAGATCTATCGTTTGGATATATTACTTGATTGACCCCTAAAGCTCGGATCTAACCTCAAGCAACCAATCTAGTGCCTTCTTGTCCCTTAAACTCTCCAAATTTCTCCATCTCATATTTTATTACATAAACCCTAGGTGGATCTCATTTGAGCATTTCTTGTTAGCACTAGATCTATTTATATCTACTACATTAACCCTCTTTGTGGTGGTTTTTCCTCAAGGTTGAGCAATGATCCTTTGCCTAAGCCTTCTCAATGGGTCTATTACTCACACAAACCACAATATATTTCCTAGATCTAGATCTATTCACTTAAGACTTCACTACTTCCTCCCATTCATATCTCTTAGTGTGTCTTGAGTTGGTTCGCTAGCCCTCATAGGTTGGCTAGGGTCTCCGCCTTGATCTTGCTCTCAACCGGATCTAAAGTGACGAGCTCGTTCGATGTAACAACCCTTGAATCAAGCATTAAACAAGGCCTTTGCAAGTGTCATTGGTTTTTAGCTTCCCACCTCTACCATCCTGGATAGGAAACCTTTCGTGGCAGCTACAAACTTTGTGATAACAAGTCCAATAATACCATTTTGAAATTTCATATATATATATATTGAAAACCCACTCAACTAGGCAATATATCAACATCCGACTTAAACAAAGAAAGAAAATTAGAAAAAGAAAGTTATACAATATCTTTTAGGTAAGCTATATCCCAAAAAATTGCATACAAAACCAAACATTATATGAGGTGCACTTACGCAAAGGACCGACTCATCTAGGCAATAAACCAACATCTAACCTACACAAACAAAAAAAGAAAAAGTAGCAATGGCTTACATAAATCCTAAAATATTGCATACAAAGCCAAACTTTATATGATGTGCACTTATACAAAGGCTTCACACAAGGTTTTACCTAATCTATATCTAAGATACTACATACAAAACAGTGAATTTGATATTGTTTTAGATGTACTACCATGCATTCAAATACAATGTCACTCTTTACATGCATGAATGACAATCAATTATGTGCATGATAAAAAAAGCAATCTAATTACAAGCAATTCAATTGCATGCATGGTGGAAATAGACAATCTCATTACCATATATATTTAATTGTTGACATCTTTATATACACTAAAACTTTAATCTAATTATCTCCATTATTGTCCTCAATGTTATAAATAATCTCATTGTGAACATTTCTCAATTTCTATTAATTTATAGAATTTTGCCTCCAATTGAGACTCTAATCATTGTTTACTAGACTTAAGAACATCCATAATCAAACTTAGTCCTCCAATTGCTTGCTTTTGTTTATTAAACAATATAAATATTCTAATTGTGATAACACAAGCTCCCATGTCTTCAAATTGTCTTTTAAAGCTTATCCAAGTGCATATAGATTGCCTTCAAATTTGAAGACAACACAATTCTTAGAATTCTTAATTTAGATAGAATTTATCTTCTTTAAAAATAGGGATCTTGAACATTTATTTGTTGTTGAAGAAGAAAGTTTATCACAAAATTCTAGTAAATAGCATCAATCCATTTTAACCCCTGATTTAGATAACATAGATCCATCTTAACCCCAAATCTATTAGGCAAAGAGAAGCATCAAGAATACTCTAGGTGCGAATATCATGATTATGCACCATCAAAAACTATTTAGTAACCATTAATGTTTGCACCTCACCTTTTTTATCCCTCCATATATAATAGCTCAAAGGCTACGATCGATATATGCTAGTTTATTTATTGTAGTTTACTTACAATAAGATATGATAATTAAATAATAACATGTTAGGCATTTTCTTATTTTAGTTTATTAGCATTACACACACACATATTATCCCCTATGCCCCCACCCCCATTTGTTGTAGAGCACCTTCTCTCAATGTAATGATAACATGTCAAATGAAATTGATCAATAGCCAAAAATAGCCAAAATTAAATGCTCTTTATCCTAGCAAGTAAATGCTCACACACCTTTTGAACATCAAACTTCTTACTTACAATCAGATTCTAAAATTTAAATGGAAGCATTACAGATTGTGGAATGACGAGAAGAAAACTCTCAAATTGTGTTATTAATGCTTCCATTTGGAGGTTTTCATGCTATTTCTATTATGAATAACTTAAACCATGCCCAACACTAGCAATGGGTAAAAAGATACTATGTCATATCTACTTAAATTAGAGTTGGAACCATCATATAGATCAACATAGGTCAATCTTAAATCCAAATCTACCAAGCACCGATAGGGACCAAAATTTCTTTACGTGTAAATCTCTTCTTAATGTATAAAAAATTAAAGATATATTAAAAAAATTATACATCAATAAATTTGATCTCTCTTGGTGCTTGATAGATTTGAATTTAAGATGGATTTATATTTGTTTTAATTTGTTATGCAATTCGTGTAAAATTTAAAATTGAGCCAACAAATGTTATCCAATAGTTTGATTTTTAGCCAACAAATGAGACAACATCTCCCCCATACAAGGTTGCAGAGCACCTCACTACTCTTGAGTGCAACTAGCTCACTTAAACAATTCCCAATTGTTTTCATAATGAGAACATTCTATTTTTTCAAGTAAACCTTCAAGAAGAGAATTTCAAATAATCTTCATAACAAATGCTACACGGACAAACTAGTACACCCGAAAGATTGAAAGAATTATTTGAATCTGTCGCCTACTAACTTTTACTCAAACTTGATAAATAGATGCTCAAAATAACTAACTTGTTATTCTTACTTTACCTGGAGACTAATCTAAGACAGAAATGTTCCAATACACCTAATTGTAAGACTATCGACCATATTTAAAAAAAAAAAACATTCCCAAATATACACTATCATAATTGGGCAATTGGCCTTACCACATACAATATATATAATCCCTATTTATAAATCAAGGTATCAAAAGAAAAACAATACATACCAAGAAACAATATAATCCCTATTTATAAATCAAGGTATCAAAAGGAAAACAATACATACCAAGAAACAGGGTAGAAAGATGAAGTTATGTGCCAAAATACGCAAGGTAATTATAGTTTATATGAAAATTATTTGACATAATATTGTTAAAAAGCTTTTTTTTGTAGTGAATAAGTATATTATTGATTTGTTAAGAAGTTGATTTGTAATGAAAAAATATTTACTCCGGATTTTAGAAGACAAATAATAAATTGATGTTGTGCTAAAATACACAGCATAATTATAATTATAAGTTTTTATAAAAACTATTTAATGAGAAAGAGATATTATTATTAAAAAAGCTTTATAACATTGGAAAATATATTATTCCTTTGTTAAAATTACTTGTAAAGAACAATTGTGTCCTAAAAGTGGTTTGCCTTGTTGATGGAAGTCCACGTGGAGGAGATGGAGCATCTAGCTGGCATCCAATTGTGAGCGCATTGTTTGCCCTTGAAGTGCCTAAACAGATTTGCTATTGAACATGGTGTTCCCATTTTTTTTGTGTTTCTGTGCTTCTTCTTGCTCCTGAAACATGGCAGTGAATTGAAATGTTCCTCCACGTTGCCTTCGTTAAATTGGAACCAGATATGTGCAATAGTCAAAATTTTATTTCAGTTTTAAACTTTTCTTTGTGGATGTATTTCTGGTGTTATATGATGGCTGAAGGAATAGAATTAGAATTTAAACATCAGTTTGAAAACTTCTGTATCAAAACACAGAGACTTGACATATTTCCTTTTCCAACAAATCTATATACTCAAACTCACTGAAACATCAAATTGGCATATAAACAAAATTGTTCTCTAAAAATTGACCTAACCAATGATATTTTTTCTGTTATGCAAACCAAGTGACCCCGGGGAGAGTAGCTTATTATAATGACTATATGTTGATGCATTACTATTTAGTACTCTAATAAAGTTAAAAGTTAAAAGACTTATGTTGATGCATTCGTATTTAGCATTTTAATTTAATAAAGTTAACTCATTTGAGTTAACTAAGAGAAAGAAAGGTGTAAATTTTTGGATGTTTAAAATATTGAGATTACGATGGATCTAAAATATTGAGATTAAGATGGATTTAAGTTATTTACTCTATTATTATATTATTTTAATGGATTTTTTTTTTTTTATTATGGTAGTTTTTTTTGTTTTTTTCAATGCCACATACAACCCTCAACGCTCAACGTTTATTTTATTTTAATTTATTAAATTCCCTTACATTACACATCTCATCAATACTACATTGTAAAGTGTACCTTACGTCTATTGATGCAAATTCATTCATGTCCACATCGTCCCACATTGCAAAACACATAAAAATATCAACACTAGAGCTGTAATGGAGAAACCCTTGTTGATTAAAAACTCCACGCTAAAATGATCTTTAATTCTCATGTGTCACATGATGTATCGTGGTGTGTCACAATGGTGAGTTGATTTCCTGTTCAGGATGTTTTGTTGTCGTGTGCAGAGTGGCATCAAGAGGTGTGTTGAGGGATGACTTGAACATAACGACATAGTGCCTTCCAACACAAGGACAAGTATTATTTATCATATACACTCTAAAAAGAAAAACTAAAAAATTTCTCACCACCTGCCATCCATCACAATGTAGCCAATTCAGTATCCAAGTGGCACATGCTTTCTCACCCTGTTACTCCAGTAACATGATGGGCAAGGATTATTGACAAAATACTCCACTCCTAAGCAAATAAATTGTAAATTTGAAGAATCTTAGCAAAGAACCATCAAAGTGTAACTACGAATACCTTACTGCGAGTAACTGACTCTGCAGGAAAGGCTACCTAGCTAACAATCGCAGGGCCTGTGCTAGGAAATATTTTGCAGAAGGAATACTAAGCTCCCATCTAAATTTGTACCCCGATGGAGTACTTGGCAACTTGGAGAAATGAGATTAAGATAATTTCATATTTAATGTTTATGATAGGCTCAGAAAAGACTTTAGTAAACAGCTTTTTGGCCAGTGGTGTCTTGAAAGAACGAAAGCTTGATAAATTTGCAAACAAGAAACTAAAGCATTGGAAGAAAATGCAAACCTAATATCTATCCTCAACAGTATTGGTGTGAACCCAATAACTTGCAAACAAGAAACTAAAGCATTGGAAGAGAATGCAAACCTAATATCTATACTCAATAGTATTGGTGTGAACCCAATAAATTTGTAAACATGAAACTAAAGCATTCAAAGAGAATGCAAACCTAAAATATATACTCAACAGTATTGGTGTTAACCCAATCAATATCAGCATTAACATTTAATCGTGAATAGCACACAAATGTTGATGGAAAGTTTTTTAGGTTCTTTAGCCATCTCATATAAATCTTTTCCTAGCTGTGTTCGCTCATAGCTATTCATCCAACCAAAGATGACGTGGAAAGTGTCAAAAGATGGCATTCAAGATTCCTAATATTCACCTGCATCAAAAAGACACATTCGTTTGGAAGTTTATATATCTTAATCTCTAAGAGCTTTTGGGCATGGATTAGAGACATTCTAGTAGCCTACCAAATTTTGTTTCAGTAAAGCATGCATAATGCTCTCTATAACTCTGAAATTCTGCAGCAAAACGGAAACGAAACTATACTACATGCTTCAGTATGCAAGGCAACTAAATCAGAGTCCCTATATTTCAAAATTAAGTTCATTCAATTGTAAATGAACTGATGTAGAAAAAACAATAGACAGACCAACATGAAAAAAGCACAGCATTTGCACTTCAAAGGTGCCACTTACCACAACAGCAGATCCTGTCTCACAAAAACTGGGAATACAGACAAGCCTTACCACCTGACCCTCAGAACCTGTGAAAGATTAACAGAATAAATCAAGCATTATACAGCTGATTAGCTAGAAAACAGAGAGAGAATAAGGACTAACCATTGGGAAAATATTCAAAGAATACCACCTTCAAGTAAACGGGATGCATACTTTTTCTGATTCCCACAGAAATAGACATGCGGACAATCTTCGATGACAAAAGGGTCTCTGTCTGTAAATGGATAACATCCTGCAAAGTTACACCAAGGATCGTTATGCAGCTCAATCAGAATATAAACAGGTATTTTACAGAACAAGTACAGATTCCCACCGTACAGTAAGTTCCCGCAGCTAATATTTATAGCCACTAATAAAATCTCTATTACCTCACTCTAACTGCAAATCTTGAGAGAGAACAAAGCAAATATTGTATTCCAGATAAGTTCATCTCTGATGTAGACTAATCCTTACCAAGAGTATCTGGAGCCGTAGGTGCCAAATGTCTCCATTTCAGTGTCCTTTCCATGTAATCCAGCTTTTCCTTAGCATCAGAATATTTTCCCAGGTCGTCTATATTCTGACCAGAAGTGCCAAGAAAGCTGCAAATGATAACGCCAACTCAATAACTCAAACTAGGAAAGAGATTTTAAATAAATGTTAATAACCAAATGAATTCCCTGCATGTATCTTTTACTCATCATCTTACCAAACTCCGTCAAGATCAAACTGATGAGGATTTGTGGCAGAAACAAATGTATTGTATGCTGATGCTCCAGAGAACAGACATTTATGCAAAGGCTGGTCAATGAATCACATCAGTAAACAAAAAATATATATCAATTTTACATCTAAGCAGTCAACTGAATTTTGAGAACATGTACATGCCAACTTTACAAGGTTCCTAAGAAGGGTCTTCTACATAAGAACCAATCATTCACTGCAGGTAAAAATGAGCATAAGCACCTGCTGCGGTAAAGAGAAATTTGCTGGATCGTTTGGCCCTGGCATTATATCAACAGGCATAGCTGCTGCAAGCTACATAGAAGAGTCAAAAATCCATTTACAAATCTAAGAAAAAGTGAAAAACCATACATAGAAAACAAATTTTAAACTGGAAAGTGGGAATTTGAGATATTGCTGAAGATGGAAGTTAGTTAAACACAGTGTTTACTCATTTTCCACAGTATTGTATCAGGTAAGTACAGATTGAGGGAGGAAAATTTATAGTTCAAGTTGTCATAGAAAAAACATACAAAATAGCAAGCAAAAGAATGTAAGCAAGCACCTGTGTCAAAGCAAGGTCCAGTTCCTTGATGGGTTCTGCAAGTCTACCTTGATCCTTTATTCCAAGGGGCTGAAAATGACTCATTATTTAGAAAAGAAAAAAAAACACAAACACCAGACTCATAAATTAGATAAGTGTCAACAAGGACATAATAGAAATATAGCTAAGAAAAGATATCAAACAGTCAAACTCTTAAATTACAAGCTTATTACCTGACCTGCCAGAAGGCTCTGTTGCATATCAACCGAATCTCCAGCAATAATGAAACGGACAATTTGAGCAGCCATACTTTGCTCCTGTCACAAGACAAACATTATAACTTTATTCCCACAAACAATACCAGTAGTGCCAAGTAAGAAGATCTGCATCATTACGTCTGACGAAAAGAAATAAACCTGTTCATCACCAGAGTGGCCTGTCACATAATCAACAAGAAGTTGAAATTGGAGAGGATTAGACTTCATACTACCAACCATGAGCCCAGATACAAGGACAATATATTTATCGTCCTCTGCAGAAGAAACAAACAATTTATATGAATTCAACATCAAGATTCAAGAATAATAAAGCCAATTTTCAACTTATGCAGAAGAAAAAAGAAACAACAAAAATATCATATCGGCAGCACACTAACATGTTTTAAGGATACTAAAAGTGAAAAAAAGAAAACAATCAAAGCAGTAACCAAGCTGAACTTTTCATTCTACTAATCTAAATGCCAGTGCAAGAAAGACCAACACAGAATCAGAATAACAACTAAGTACAATAATGATAGTGGCCAGTGTTAAGGAGAATTCAGTCAGCGACCAGCCTGGTCTGTTTCAGATGAGAAGCCTAATCCTGCAAGCTTGGGGTTTTCTGTCATCTCAGAACAGTGCTGCAATTATTGATGATAGATGTTCTCTTGAATATTAACCATCAGACTTATGGAAACCATAATGAAGACAACAATTGGAATGTACAGAATGATGCTGATTGAAATGATGTTAGATTTGATGCAGAAAGAAATATTCCTTGAAACTTCAGCTCTTGCTCTGTGTTTTTTTTGTTTATCTATGCTTCATGCAGGAAAGGCAATTTTGTATAGCAAAAAAGCATACATAGGACAGGATCACAATCACTGGAGGAATATATGTCATCTAAATGCTCAACTCTTATATTACAAATGGATGCAAGAGTACATGTGTGTCGGGCATCGACGAAGCCTAAGTACAAATTTGAAGGGCTTGTTACAGTATCAGAGCACAAGCTTTGCAACAAAAAACCAAGATAAAGTGGTATCTTAACCCAAAATCAGGAATCTGAACAAGTGGTCCAGTTTCGATGGTTTTCTTGTGAGATTGATTATGATGTTGTCATATGGGAGTCAAGTACTGTTAATAAAATCAATGGTCTTAAATGTGCTAGAAAATTTTACTGTTAGGTCTGCAAGAATTTTATAGCTGAAATCCATTTAGTGTTAGAGAGATTGATCGGAAAAGTTGTACATGAAGGGGCTGTAACTCTGATGGATATGGGTTCAGATATGACTCTACAGATAGCCATACAGTTTCATAGCATGATTTAGAGTTCTTTTCCTCTCTGATATTTAAAAAAAAATGCATCACGATCCCAGATTTCAGCAACTAAAATCATTTGGAAGCATAAATGCATTAATAAAGTACAAGGCTTTCAGACTAGTTCAAGGTAATACTCAAACTGTAACCAGAATGAAGAGGGCACTGTGGTGGTAGGCCAGCTTCCAGAACGCTTTGTACATAGAACGTGCCATCGCTGCCTTCTTTACCATGGAGAGCAGCTACAACACCTGTACCCACACTTAACATTAATCTGTGATGAATATCAGCAAAGATACAACATAAGAGAATATTGTTTTGCTTTTGCAAAGTGGGTCCACTAGAAAAATTTGGATCTACAAATCTGATGATGACTGTTCTTATGTAATCATATTGTTCTCTAATTTAATATGATTATGCATGTTTAATTAAAATAAAAATTAAAAAAATGGACCTAGATTAAAGTGACCTACCTGTGACATACATGGATGGAGAAAGCACATTTCCTGTCAATTTAACTCTTCCACTATCATCTTCCAAAATCAGATAATCGTCTGGGTGCATGAAATTATGTGGCTGTGCTATGGGGGGTAACAGACCTCTGCAAATAGAAAGCTAAAACATTAGCAATGTTGGCGCAGAAGCATAAAATCCTTGAACATTATAATTAGAAGACCGTTATACAGAAAAGGCCTTATTAGATGCTACTCAAATAAGATAATGCTCTCAATTCATTCTCAATGTCTTACCTCCTTTGAGTATTCATCCAGAATTGAAGGCTTGAGTTGCATTTGTTTGTAAACAGTTCCGACTATAATACATTCTTTACCATCTTCAAGTCCTAAAATATTACACGCTGCACAATACCAAAAAGACATACAAATGCTAACGTCAGGCTTGACAAAGCATTCCAATTATATGTAATTTGGCCTCTACTTTTTCCCTAAAAAACATCAAAGTTACAAAAAATTTGATGTACCATGGTCAATGCCCTTTGCTTGAGAGGAAAATCCTTCATGCTTTTGTACATGAGCCAAAAACAAGAATGGCTAGAATCTAAAATATGGTTTCTATTGAAATGCTTTTATCTATATACAGAAATAATAGAAAGACTGGAAGCATAATTTCAGGGGTGCATTTTGGGACGAAGAAAATCACAAACACTCAATTTTTTTTAAATGCTCAGCATTTAGTACGATATGTTTTGTAAAAATGAATAGGCCTAGATTTTGTTTATAAAGATATTGGCAAATGCTTTCATCAAAGGCAAATTTGTCAAATTTGTCAATAGTCAATACACAGAAACAGGTTTCTTCATTATTCGTCAATAGTCAAAGTGATTGTGCTTCATTATTCTTCTCTAAACATTAAAATTGACAGACTGATTTTTCCAGTTGCAATGTATGTCCTAAACCATTGAATAGCTTATAGCCCTACAAAGCCAAATCATCCCAGTTCTTTATGCATATATTATGTCCAGCAAAAGAGCACTCTATCAGTGTTGTCTATCCAATAAGAAGAGAACTATAGATAGACTTGAATCATTTGTATATATCATGCAGGAAACCAAGCTTAACAAGGCCTCCCATCATGTCTGACAACCATATAAATTAAGACTAAAGGCTCGAGAACACTGCTGAAATCACATTTACTGATAAAGGCCTATTGAATTTTGTTTCTCCTCCCTAAATATCACATGAAAACGAAATATGAACAGACCTAAACTCAATGGTCTAGGTATAATATTATAAACAGAATCCAAATGCACCAAAAGACTATTTCACTTCATCCCATTCACAACATAACATGTCTGGAACCATATAATCCAATTGAAAACAATAAACAATCAATTATTATCTTGAACTGCTGCCACTCCAAACTGCCAACCACATACAATAAACTACCCAGATCATCTTTTGAGCAAATTCAACCATGCAAGCAACAGATTGGAAACACTTTGTTCTTGGAGTTTAGAAATCTGAAATATCACATTACATAAGTTTCTGAATTTGATGAGTTAAAATATTAATTTGTAAGGTCCAAAGAGGCTATGGTCACAATAACTCTTAAATATTTACTCAAATACTTTAATGGGAGATAACTTATGCCTAGGTAGTTATTCATATAGTTATTCAGTTCTATATGTTCTATTAAATCATTTTGCATAGTCAATACAAGTCAAATAAATTTCTTATAGTGCTAGTTCTCTCCATTTTTCTACTCAATGTATTTTCTCCATGTCGCTTGTTCTGAGATAATTCCAGCCCAAGCCAAAGATATCAACATAATTTGAAGCTGACGATCAGTGTAATCATGGAGCCAAAATTACATTTCTGTTAAAGAGGGTTTGCTTTCTTGATAATGTGAGTGTTACTTTTCCCACCACCAAGGTTCAAATCTCCCCAGAGAAATCTTAGCTCCTCATGGGCCACCTTGCCTGCATAAGAGGGCCATTTATTGGGGTTGGGGAAAGGTGCAAGTCCTGGGTGACTTTGGCAGAATAGATACCCCCAACAATAGCTGCTTAGCTCAAGTGTAAGTTTTAAACCTTAACAGTGAAGTACAAACTCATATGATTCTTAAGCATTAACAGAAAATACACAATGGCACACACATTACACAGAGATTTTCACCTGGAAACCCTTAACCGGGAAAAAACCAGCCAAACTTAGAGCCGCATAGCTCCTTTTTCATTATATGTTTATTTTACATGTACAATACAATAAATGGTATTCTGCAGCATCTAAAACCCTAATTCGTTTACCCGAATTAGGTTACAACCCTAATTCCTTTTACCGGAATTAGATTAGAGTACAATGGGTCGAAAATCGCGAAAAAGCAAAAAGCAACCCAAAAAATTTTGCGCTCCGCGCGGACTCCGGGGGCCTAACAGCCCCCTCCGTGTCGTTTCGGAACCTAACGGTCCGAAACGAAGGGGGTGGGCCCTGTCGGGCTACCCCCCCCCTCTAAACCCCCCCCCTCCGGACGCGCCCGGCGCAGGCGAATCACTAGTGCCGTAGGGATCGTGTTGTACACGCAGCGACCATGTGAAGAGATATAACATACCCAACATCAAGGATAGCTTTTATGAGCTTGTTAGACATACAAGCTTCATTGTAATGCATTATCTTACTGAAAAAAGTGTCCATTTGCTTGTGTTTACTAGAAGCATCCGTATTTTAAAAAATAAATAAATACTATGATTCTGGACTAAGCTTCAAATGAAAAAAGAAAGAAGAGAGAAAACAGTCACAACTCACCAGCTGGCAGCCACCATTTGCAAAGAAGCAAAACAATTTTTTCTTTTGTTTCATAATAAAGTTCAAGAAAACATGATATCATTTGGACAAAAAAAATTGAATTCCACCTCCTTGGAAGAGCTTAATTCAAGATCAGATAATTTAATTAATGTCCAGAAATGACCAAGGAAAAGATCAACAGGTCTAGAGAGAGCAGTCAGTGGCCACCAGACCATGGGAGTGTCTAGAACACTCCCATATACTAGAATGTGTTAGCAAAAGAAGAAGAAAAACACATGATGCTAAAAGAGAGAAGTGTAGTGGCTAGTCAAAACGGAATTGCAAAAAAGCCTAAGAGGTGCAAGGCCCTAGCTCAATACTAGAAACAAAACAGGAAATAAAAGTAGATGTGAAGGGGAGAGAAGAGGCATCCCTATCTCTATCTACCACTATAAAGGAATCAATACAAAACCTAATGACGTCATTCGGAACGTACACAGGGATGAGGGGCCCTAGTTGTACAATCTTGGGAGGAGCTCTAGAACAAAGTGTGACCTGTCTCTCCTAACTTCAGGGGTCAAGGGTAAGAAACTCATGATGGAGATGGTTGCTTGAGCAAACCCGTTGGGCAGTGTTACGTGGTACCAGTACTAGCACACCTTCAGATGTGCCCCCAGGGAGAGGGTCATTTTTTTTCTGACCAGGAGGGGTGTTATCCAGCATTTTCTGAGTGGAGGTTATGGCCAGACCCTTTGGTCCTTCTCCTGGGAGTACTATGGCTTAGTGGCATTGCCGACTCATTAAAGGGCTTGAAGCCCTGAGGTTGGTGTCCGGAGCTCCTAGGGTTGGGTCACTGGGTCACATGACCCTCCCACCTGTTTCATTACTCCGGTGACATTTCTCTCAGCACTAAGGCCTTTGCCTCTTTTCCAAGTCACCACAGACACCCTCTTGGTCCCTCTGCATCATAGCACCCTCTCTCCTTGGGCTTCTTCTGTTGATGACGTCATCTCTTGTACCAGGATTTACTGCTTAATATGGGGGGGGGGGCGTTGAGGGATTATCACTACTGTTGGGGTTAGATGGGGCATGACATCCCCCCCTGCCTACTCCAACCTTCAGTTTGAAGTATTTTGCTCATTTTCAGTCATTTTAGTCACTTTTGGGTAAACTCTGGGGAAAATGCCCCAAGTTAACCACGGATTTGATTATTTTATATTACTTTATGTTATAATTTTAAGTTGACATGTTATAATTTTAAATTCACATTTTAAAGCATGTAGGCCTGGTTATTTTTTTAAAAGTGAGTGTGAGAGCATATAAATACAATCTCCTCACTTCATTTTTACACACAACTTATGGGATAAAATTCATTATGCTACTCTTTAACCCAGAAGGGCCTTATGAAGTGATGCACACCTCTTGGAGGGATGATTCTTCTTGTTCTTGGATGAAATTGGATGCTTTCTTTGTCTTGCTAATGCTTTGTGGATGCTAGAATGGTTGGAATAACTCATGCTCAAGTAAGTCTTTTACATTTTTAAAGTTTGCTTGGTGAATGGTAGGTAAATTTTGCATTTTGAATGATTGAATGGTAGCCCTAGGGCTGCATTCTCTTTGAATAGGGCCATTTATCTACTTTTCTATCCCTTAGCATAGTAGAAACGCTCCCAAGAGGAGGTTTCTACATAGCTTAGCCTTGGAGCTCCAACTTTGCCCTAGTTTAAGCTTTTGAAACCAACCCTTGGAGTTGTTTCAAGAAGCCATAATCTAGTGACAAGGAGATTTTCCCTCCAAGAAGAAGACTGGTCACTTTCCTCTAACGCTGGGGTTTGGGGTAACATCCATTAAAACCCTAAGTTGGTCAATCTTTTACCTTATTTCACTTGCATTTTCATGGTAGAATTAGAGTTAGAATTAGGTCTGCAATTTTATTACAAAAACCCTAAAAATTAAAATTAAAATTAATTTTTTTCAATTTTTTTGCCTCCCTAAAATTTCGGCCCTCCTCCCTATCATTTCGACTTGCCATTTTAAGCCCTAAAAACCCTAGGGCGAAATTTTAGGAAGCCCTAAAAACATAAAAATATTAAAAATTCCTAAAAGAAACCCTAAATTGTGAATTTGTACATATTGATTGCCTTAGTTTTTGTATTTTTGTAACTAGGTTTGTTTTTCTTGATTTTTGTCCATAGTTTGTATAACTAAAACTCTGAATCCATAAAACCTAGCTGCTAACCCTAATTGCAGACCTCTTTAGCCCTAGCGGCCCTCTTTCCCTTCCCTTCCTACCCTCGCTCTCTCCTTTCCTAGCCTCGCCCTCTCCTCTATTCCCTTCCTAGACCTTCGCCCTTCCCTTCTTTCCTATCTTCTCCTCCTTCTACTTCCACCTTCCTTCCTTCTCTCCTTCATCCCCATCTCTTCCTCCCCTTTCCCATTATCCCACCTTTCCACCTTTTTTCAAATCCTCTACCTTCCAAGAAGGGCGCGATCTCCACTTGGAGAGTTCGGCCCCTTCTCCTAGGCTGCTCTATGCTTTGGCCTTGCCATTAGGACCCCTTTCTAAGCCCTAGAAACTTCCCTTTTCAGACCTTTTCCTCTCTGCTACAAGTCTGAACAATTCTGCGACTTTCTTCATAAAGCTGCCTTCTCCACACTTATTTCAGCACTGTGCATACAAACAAAGACAAGTGTTAGTTATTGGTCATTTAAAGGCTCGTATACCATATAAAGGAGGTCTGAAATCAACCTAAAAGGAAGTCTGAAATCTGCTGTAAAGTAGGTCTGAAAATTATTATTACAGTCTGATATATCATCCTTTTTATGTGATTGAAGCTTAAATTATTCATTGCTAGGATCTCTTTGACATTTGTTGGTTACAAAATTCACATTGCATATACTTTTTGCACTCACTATTATTACCAATCTGTACCTAAAGGATATCCTATTGCTGCTAAGTGTACTCAGACTGACATAAGTCTGACTTATTCACGAGTTTGGTGCATTGAATTTAGTCAAAGGTGCAAGCATATCCTATTGTCCTTTTTAATAGTTTGCGTTGGTTGCCAATTAACATTGATACTGCTGTTAAAGGCTGTCATAAAGGGTCTGAAAACACATTTTACACAGTCCGAGAACTTGTTTTTATTGCACAACATTTGATGATAAAAAGTGGTTGAGTGATTGAAACTATACTATCAACATTGGATATTTGACACTCATATTGCATCTAGCCTATTGTTATTACATATTGCTGTTAAGACTGTTTTCATACTGCTATACTGTGTTGACTGTGGTCCTTTAACTTGTCATTGAAAGGGTATTTCACATACTACTGCTGTTATTGAATAACTTAGTGTCACTTGTTGATGTTACGGTGCATGATCTCTAGAATGCTTGGACGTTATTGAAAGTCAATCTAGCATATCTTGAAGTACATATACTGAATTGCTATATCTTATCTTGCATCTACAAGCACTTTTCTTAATTAGTATGTCTTCTTCATTCATATGATTACATCGATCGAAGGCACTGGTCTCTAATTTGGTCTTCTAGAAGACATAGCTTCTTTGTCCTTAGTGTTTGCAGACTATCAAAGGGCTCTCCCCTTGGAGGTTACAACACTCCAAAGTAACTTGGAGGAGTGACTAAGGTGATACTGATCACTTTCTCCGTACATTTCTTCATCGGATGCTAGCCCTGCTAGTTCATCCGGTAACAAGCAGAACTCTAAAGGAGCAGGTATGGCTTTCAGGCCTCCTAGAGGGGGGATGTCTATCTGTAGGCAAGAGGAAATCTACCCACAAATGTATCACTATTTAAATAGATATCCTAGGCAATCAATACTATGCCCACTCTACTACCTATCCTCCCTCACCCATAGCAAGCATCCCTCAATCAGGCAAGGCAGTGCACTCCCACTGATATGCAACAAACATGCTCTAAAACGGGGGATCCTACTTACCACTTACCCCCTCTAACAATCGAAATAGGTTAAAAGAAAGAAGTAATGAGCTTGACAATACTGGATCTAGAGAGATTGCACAAAATCTCTTATCTATGGATCATTGCCTCTTGAATGTACAAGGATAGGCCTCTATGATTGGAGCAGCAAAAGAAAATTACAAGGGAACTCCTCGAGTCCCAAAAAAGCAGTGGAACCTCCCCTAATTATCATCTTATATGGAGCATCCAAAACAAAGTGCTCCTCAAACTCAATCTTCTAGAGATGGCATAACTAACATATCTTCTCGGACCACGGGATCTAGTGTCCATCTTGATCTGTTGATGGTGAAAGCAAACCCTCAACTGGGCAAGTGGGATCTAGAGGTTGTGCAACCAATGGGCATTGAATGTACTTAGGATGGACCATGAGACTATCATACAACTCCATGAAGTGCCAATAATAAAATTCCACCTGAGGGCCAAGAACCTAGGAGCCAAGACTCGAGTACTCTAAATATGCATCTAATAGATAGCATCCTTAGCAGCCATGTTGATCTCTCCTTTAGTGGAGAGGATATGATTAAGAGCATCCAAAGAATCGTTGAAGGGGGGATATGCTCTATGGAAATGCCAATGGACTAAACCAATGAAGTAGCCTTTGAGAAGCAACCTTATCTGCACACCCATAAAGGGCAAGGGAGGCAATATCCTTGGAAGAACGAAGGCAAGATATGGATACCTATCATGTCCAAAAGAAGAGTCCCACAAAGTGCAGGTCTTGTGGAGGAAGAAGACAAGTCCCAAAATGTTCTTTGAGCGTAAAGGATGTGGCCCAAACTCACTTTGTACAATGGCCTGTGGGATCGTCTATTTGCAATAGATCATATGTTGAAGCATGATAGATTGCACCCTCTAAACACATACCCAATCTGTGGAGGCCAGATACAGTCCCCGAACCTTGCCCCGCAAAGAACTTTGGGATTAATGATGGTGTCAAGAAGGTACATCTTCGTAGAGATGCCCTAAAAATGCAAATCAAAACATTGGCACTTAAGCAAGGCCAAGAAAACATGCCCCTTATAGAGTCGTGGTTGGAAAGTAGGCCTTATGGTGAACCTAGAGTTGGTGAACTAGACCCCTAGGTATGTGTGGGCGATAGTAAGCTCCACTACGCACCCCCTTCCCCAAAGAAAAAAAGAAAAGGAAAATCCTCTAGATATTGATTGGATATTTTGAAAATCATGAACTTAGTTTTCCTAACATTGACAACCATTTGCTTAAGACCAAAAATATTGGCAAGAGTGTCCAACTGCCTCTAAATTCCCTTGGGGGAGGAAACCAAAAGGGCCACATCATCTGTAAACAAGAGTATGGCAATCAAGACGTGGTGTAGGATGCAACAATCATCTGCATGAGGGTTCTCCCTAACATACTTCTTCAAGGCATCGATGTAAATCCCAAATAATGTGGGAGATAGGAAGCAAACCTACTTGACCCCCATGGTGCTCTTAATGAAGTAAGAAAAACCCTGTCGTGCGTAGAGCAACACTACAATAGTGTAATAAACCTCAAATCCATCGCAATAAGAAACTTCGGGAGAATAGTGTCTCGTAATCTTTGATCAAGGATGCTCTCAAAACTAAGTTAAAATCCTTTTGAAAGTCTACAAAACAACAAAAAACTTTGGAAGATCATTGCCTAGCCCCCCTCCATAATAGTAATGAGAGTGAAAATGTAATCCATTGTCTGTTAGTTGTTTTGGAACCCTACATGTCCCATAAACTTGAGTTTGTTCCTCTAAAAAACAATCAATATCCACAACATCAAAACCATGGCATAGAGTTCGGTAAATGTGTGCCCAATCATGATGGCCCTGTGGTCATTTGGATTTGAACTATTGCCCAATTTTAAAATCCAATGGATGATGTGTTGTGACCACAATGGTGGGAAGCCCAAGCAAAAGAAGAGATAAGCAATGTGGGATGTAAGAAAATCCATACCATGCTTGAGGATTTTGATTTGGAAGCCCTCACCATTAGTTGCTCAACACAAACTTAAAACCTGGATACTTCTCTATATGTCTCAAGGAAAAATAGTGGCAAGAGGTGGGGACGGAAAAGATAGGGGGTTGAGTTGGTTGGTCATGGAGGGAAGTAACATGTGAGACACAAGAAAGGTGTTCAATGTCAAATAGAAGAGGATGTATAAGATGATATAAAATCATATTAGAACGAAAAATAACAAGAGATGGTATGCAAGAGGAAAGTGCTAATAGAACATGCAAATAGAATGTGTTAACAAAAAAGGGAAGAGATAGACATGACATTAAAAGAGAGAGGAGCAAGAACTCAACAAAACAAAAGTGAAAAAACCCTCGAGAGGTGAAAGGCCCTAGGTCAATATCAACATTAAAAAAGGAAATAAAAGTAGATGTAAAGGGCGGAGAAGAGACATCCCTACCTTCACTTGCCGTTGTGAAGACACCGACATACAACATAATGACATGATCCAGCAAGTACTCGAGGATGAGATGGCCTAGTTATACAATCCTAGGAGAGCATGGAGACCAGTGGCATATCTCTACTAACATCAAAGGCCGAGGGGAAGAAACTCATAATGGAAATTTGGTTGCTTGACCAAACCTTGTGAGCAAAACTCTATAAGGAGAGGGTCCAACTTTGAGCTCTATCAGTAAGGCGTGTGAATTTCCTTAAAATCCACTCTAGGGCTAGAATATGCTGGATTAATTAATAAACCCAAATTATTACTGTTAACCACACATGGATTTCTTCACCAAAATAAAATGCAACAGAAATAAAACACTGAGAGAAATATCAATCACACGATAGACACAAATCTTTTTGGGGATAAACCCCCGAACAAAACCCAAGATGGGAAAACCGGTGCAGCAGTCTGAGAAGATATTTTATTAAGAAAATATGGAACAATACAATTCAGAAAATCGATTTATGCCCAACCTGGAAAAATTGAACCTCTACAACTCACTGAGAAAACCCTGCTGGTTTGTACGGCCTTCTGCGCAGCTGTACGGCCTGTTGTTGCTGCTGTACGGAATCCGTACGACCCACATGTGCGGACTGTTGTACGGAATGCCTATGCAGATCAAACCGGCCCTCTCCTCTGCGAATCCGTATAGTCTGCTCTTTGCCTGGATGCTCTGTCAATCTTTGAATCTCTGCTCCTCCGTCTTCTCTGCAAAACTCTCTTTCATACTTCTCTCTCTGTCTCTATCGGAATGTGTGTCCTCTCCACCAATTGATCCTCCTTTTAACTCATTGGCTAAGCGAAAAACCTAATCTCACTATGGATCAATGGATGAGATCCTCCAGTGAGATCAATGGCCAAGATTAGATTAGCCATCACTTAAATATTTTCCACTTTCACTTTATTAAAAAGTGTTCCATTAAGTCAATTAATAATTAGATCACTTTAATATATTTTCCAAAGTGAAATTTAGAAAAAATACATTAAATACAATTTGGCTTCTTCATTTAAGTCTTCTGCATGCAAGGACATATGCAATGCAGGAAGACCTTCCTTGTTGTCACTTTCTAACAAGGCGAGGCCAAGTTTGTTGTCTAAATGATTTACCACTAATAGGCTCTAAGACCGAGGAGGTTGTTTGGCGGTTATCACCTCTAGTAGCATAGGTGGGATTAAAGAAAGAAGTAATGAGCTTCCAATCTTTTTGGCAACTTTTCATAAATTATTTCAATTTATTATGTTTTTAATATTGTAGAGAATATATAGACTATTTTCAATCCTTACTAAGACATTAACATACATTGTTAGCTTGACTTCTATCGTTTTTTATACGAGATTTCACAATTTCGCTTAGAAAAAAATACCCTCAAAAATGGAATTTTATGGAATCAACAAAATTTCAAAGGTCAGTTCTTTTAACAAGAGAATGATGACATGATAGATTATCAATCTTTTTGTGTCAAGCAATCTAATAAATATTTCAATTTCTTTTTTGGAATCATTTCACCCAATTTTAGGACTCAAAATTGAATTTTCTTTAGACAAGGTCATAAGCAACTTTAGAGACGCCAATTCCTCTTTTAACCTATAAATAAATTTGCTACTTGGTCTATTAGGGAACTTGTTCAAAATCAACTTAAGGTTGATAAGGTAAAAGAGTCATAAAATTTCTCTTCAATTACTAATAAACCCTTCTAACTATTGTTAACTTCCATGTGAACTGCATAAAATTCTTTCACAACCCAAAACTATTTCTTTCAACTTCATTGTGAGATTGTTGCTGCATTTGGTCTCCAACGACGAGCAATGCAAAATTTGGCACTAGGTTTTTCCCTCAAGAGCAAGAACATTAAGAGGGCCATTGATTTTCAATGCTAAATAGATTTCAGGTTGCCACCTTTTTTATGGGAGCATATCTCTTTAAGGAGTTAAGTTCGGTCATGTCACAGTGTTCCCTCGTTCTTCATTTTTACCTTTTCTTTTCTAAGTCTTTTTCCCTGTTTAAGTAATCAACATAAGTTTGGAGGTGCACAAATGTTATGAGGTAGTGGAGAACCCATCCTTCGACCTCCATATTAAGTTCAAAAGATTGGAGGTAATGAAGACCCCATCCTCTACCCTCGAAATTCTTTGTGTGAGCACATATATGAAGTAGCAGAAAGCCAAAACTCCACCCTTGAAATTCTTTATGTCGGCACATATGAGGTAGCATAAAGTCCAACCTCCGCCCTTGGAATTCTTTCTATGGGGCTGCATTGGGGTGCAAAGGGCCCCTCCACCTCCTAAGTCTTTCCTTACCTCTGCACCTTATCTTTCCCATCATTCCATCCAATTAGGGCAAAAAGCAAAGGGAAAGAAGTTGAACTCCCTTCACTCTATCCTCCACCCCATGCTTCCACTCCTTACCTTCAATCTCCCCACATTCACCTCTAGGTCCCACCCAATGAACCAACTCCACACCCAACTTTGACAGGCCTTCACTCATGGTCACCCCACACCCAACTCCAACAGGCCTTCATTCATGGTCACCCCTCCTACCCCGACCTTAAAGCTCCACCACAAGAAATGCCTCTTCATTTTCTGTCGAAAACGAGAACCGAGTACCTTCCTTATCCACTCCCCCAAAAATTCTAGCGTACCCTCTTCCCTCGCCACTCTTGTCTCTCACCTGATCTTGATCCAAATTGCTTATTCTCCCATACCTCCTTCCTCTATGATATCTCAAGGAAGCCCCTTATCCAAGTTACCTCACCCCCCTCTTCATGCTTCTTATTCACTCCTCATGACATTGGAGAGGTTGTCTGGGTCATGAGTTCCAGCAAAGCCACATATGAGGAGGGGTTCTAGGTTGAGCTCTTCAAACATGGCCTTCACAAATTGGACCGTTACCTATCCGATCAGTTTAACCATGTGGTCCATACAGGCTTTCCAAAACCTTGGTCACACCATATTATTCACCCGATCCACAAATCAGGTCCTAGTGTAGATTCCAATAACTATAGAACAATCATGGTTGGCCACACTTTCTCCAAACTATATGCTACAATCCTACATATGCACCTTTCCAAGGAACTTGAGAGGAGACACCTCAAAGCTAGAGGACAAGCTGGATTCAAACCAGCATACTAGACCATTGATCACATCCTTACGCTCTGGGCCACCATCATTGAGGAGGCATGCATCGCTCTTCGAAAGTTTATTATTGTTTTGTAGACTTTCAAAAAGCATTCAACTCCGTCCCCATCGTGGCATTGTTCTAGACGCTCAGAGACATTTTCGAGATTCTTTTGACCAAGATTATATGAGTCAGTCCTTGGTCTCCTTTGCACAACCCATTAGGTATCAGACTTTATCAGGAGTACCATTGGGTTCAAGCAAGGTTCTCCCCTATCACCTAATTTATTCGAGATATACATCGACGAGCTAGAGTCCTTTCTACAGGAGCACATCCAAGACAAAGATGGGTGCCTTCTCCATTAGGTATTGATCTCAATCTTGCTCTTTGTTGACAATGTGGTTCTCCCAGCCTCCTCACCAGAGGGGTTGCAACAACAGCTAGAAGCCTTGGGCCTATTTTGTGATCTTCGTCAATTGACGATCAACCTAGGCAAACCCAAGGTTATGAACTTCAACAAGTTGAAGAAAATCCTCACAAATCTTCATTTCTTCTTTAGAGGAGAGGAGATAAAGATCACTAGCACCTATACCTACCTGGGGGTATAGTTCACAAGACCTCGTTTCAGTTTACAGCATGCCCTTCAACCCCGAGTCAACAAAGGATATCGATCCTTATCCCTTCTCGAGAGATAGTGCTCCATACATCATTTTCAGGAAATCTCGTCCAAGATGTCTTTCATGGACACTCATTCGACCCACAGTCTTCTATGGCTCAGAGATTTGGGGACCTTGTTTACTAGACGCTAATTGGGCCTCAATAGAGAGAGTGCAGATCCTCCTTCATCGCATCATCAGATGCAAGCAAACAATTCATCAACCCAACATACTTGCAAAGTTCAGTACTCATCCCTTTCGGCTTGAGGCGATGTTCTGTCTTGTCTCACTCTTACACCACATTCGAAGCTTAGCTAACTTGACAATAGGGCGAGATCAGTACTCGTACTTGGCCTATCTCTCATCACAGTCCATTGCCTTGGATAGCCCTTCAGGCCGCACTAGATCTTGGTATGCAGGGGTTATGGATCTTTAAGCGTCTATTGGCTGCAATGGACTAGCTTCCTCCATTTAGGTATTCCCTAGACGCACCTGGCCTCCTCTTACCTACCAAGCAGGAGATGAACAAAATCACCCGAGACGACATCTACAGACAGTTCATACAAGTCACTTGAATCAACCCTCAAGGCAAGTTACATCCAAAGATGGTCTTTTATGCAACACATTTCACTAGTTCAGAGTGGGTTCTCATCATCTCAGGTGGAGACAGATCACCAGATCGACCGATCATACAAGATCTGCTAGGTATGTTATCTTCAAGGGGTTGAGACTGAGGAGCACTTCATCTTTCAGTGTCCTACCTGTTATGAGATTCACGAGCAGTTCCATTATCTCTTCAAGGAACTACTTCTCACAAAACTTCAAACTTAGGCTAATTTCTTCAGGTATCCTGATTAGAGATGTTTGGCCTTATACTTGCAAGATACCCTCCGGCTTTGTTCCCTCCTCCAGCAACATCCCCAATTGGGACCAACCTTCACTATGCAGATCACTTCCTTCTTTCTAGTGCTCCCCTCCTCTAGGGGTGCCAAGAGACCAATAGAGGACGACACTGCTTCGAACCACAGATCAATTAGGACAAAGTGGACCATCTCTATTTTCGCCCAACCCCAGCAACAAGACCGACAGAGGACAGAACTGCTTCGGACCACAGATCAATTAGGACAAAGTGGACCATCTCTACTTCCACTCGACCCCAGCAACGTGACCAATCATGGCCTTGTTGCCGCCTGGTTTCACACATGGGAAAACGCGGCAAAAATCTTCAAGCTGCTGATGTGGCCTTGGGGGAAAGCCAGAGTTAAGTGTTGTCACCTAAAACTTGACTCCTCCTTCTAGGCTTACTCCTAGCGAAGCCAAGGGGGGTGGACCCTAAAAAGTAAAAATAAAACTAAGGTGTTTGATCTATGAAAAATAAAACAACCTATCTAGGAGTTAGAATATTTTGAACACGAGCAATGCAACATATAAAGAAAATATCATTCATTGTTCATCAACATCATTGTCATTTTGAAAATAAAAACATCCATCATCATAAAAATGTAAATAACAAGAGCAGTGCTGATAAATGGAGTCAGAAATAAAGTGCTTGAAAAATAACAATGTTGTATAATTGTTCTCGGTTAATTTTATTATTAAGTGGTAATGAGTCTTTTTATTAAGATGGGGCATTCCCAATATACCGCAAGGTACTGGGAATATGTTCGGAATTTAACCAGGAGGCTTCTCACTCAGACATGTGGGCAGAATCGGAGTCTCTGGGAGGTGTTCAACACTATACCAAACGAGGGAATAGTCTAACACTATCCCGAGGTCACTACCCAGTGGTTCCCGCGTCCTTTGAGAAATTTGCCCACCATAGTCAAATAAGCGTTTACGCCGAATTTTCGTAAATAGGTGGTTTATTGGGATGTGTTAGACCTATTACTAGTCACTTATTCCCTTTCTGGTGTGATCAGCATGTTCAGACGAAGCCGCAATGATCCCAGAGCATACGGGGAAAAGCCTTGTTAAATTTTAAGTATTTTTTAAACAAATATTTTACTTTTTTTTAAGGCCCCAAGAGTCTCTTTTCGGGCCTGTACTCGAGCAAGCCCTTATCCTGAAACCTTACTTCGGGAAAGCAAGGGGGTGTTTTGAATTGTAGTAAAAAAGGAAAAATTGTAAAAAATGATGAAAACTAGGTCCTGAGTGAACTCATGGCCCGCCAATGGAACGGAACAACGAGGTTAATTTTAGACCTAGTTAATTTTATTAAAGTATTGAAAAGCAAATCTAAGCTAAAAAATTGCACGCCATGAAAAATGAGTCGACACAGTTCCCCCCTTGGGGGATGGGGTGTGGGCGTTGGTTAGCCCACTTGCTCTCGTTTAATATATCTTTTACAATGTGAAAGAAGTGCCCCATTCTTGCAAAAATGACTCAGCAACTTACAATATTAGAAGGAAAGAGAATCCGGTTTAAGAAAATATGGTTTTGGGTGCTCCGAATGGCCTGATCTATCAAAATTTGGCCAACGTCTCCTCCTATCTGTTCATGAATTGCTGCAAACCAGCGAGCTATAGTCAATAAAAGATGCCCAAAAAGCATTTAAAGAGTGTGTTTGGGTCACCCAAAAAATTCTAAGGGAAAAAACTAAGTTATAATGGGAAAATTGAACTAAGTGAGACAAGCTGTAAGGCTTGTCTCCTTAGGATCTTTGCACACTCAAAGAGCTGCAAATTCTAAGCTCTTAAATCAGCCAAATAAACTTTTTAGATCAATAAAACATACTACTTGTTTAAGTTTTCAAAAATATGCAAAAATTCACTCTTTAACAAGAAGCATGCTTCAACTAGATCTAGATGAGGATTTTTACTTTGAAATAAATTAAGATCTAGCAAACTAAATCAGATCTATTATGATAATGCAAAGAAGAAGTAGATCTGAGATACGCAAACCGAGGTAACCAAGAAAAGTTTGAAAAAAAAAATTGGTGACGAGAAGGAAGAAGAAAACGCCTTGAACTTGGGCTATGGGGTCCTCAAGAGTGGGGATCAATGGGACTAGTTCTCCTTGGATCTGTTCTGAAGACAAATGGATGCAAGCAAGCTCCACAAACTCTTCAGATTTGCAACCTGTAGACACAAAAGGCAACTCACACAAGAAAGATCAAGTGCAACTAGTGTGGGCTAAAATAGAGAGTTAGATACAAGTATTTAAACAAAAATAACTTTGAAATCTAACTTCTCTATGATAACCAACAGAAAAAATAATGGATTAGATCACACTATTTCACCTTACTAAGATAAACATCTCCTTCAAAAGTCAGTTTTTGATCAACAAACAAGTGCGAATAAAATTGTAAAGACACAGATTACCTCATGTATAAGCTAGAACATGGTCATCCACACAACATAGATCCACACATAGATTTGCCTCCAAAGCCTTTATTCATTAACAAAATGCAAAAGATTACAACACTTGAGAGCAGAGGTTCCACCTTCTCATCCGAAAACAATGAGTGAACATGCTTAAATAGAACAAGAGGGAGAAGGGAGGGCGCAATTGTGAAGGAGGAGTGAGCGAATTGAAGAAATAGATGGTGGAGCAAATGGGGCTGCCCACTCCCATCTTCCTAGCTGCCAAAACGCAGCCCTAAAGCTGCCACAAAACAGGCTGCAAACTCCTCTAATCGTGGGGCCCCACTACTTGAGGAATGCGCCTAGCTTAAATGGGGGAATCATGCCCACGATTTGGGCTGCCAAATAACCTTACAAATCAGCCTCTTACACTCCTACAACATAACTGAAATAACTCTGACTTCCAATCCCCAAAAAATTGGAATTTATTTTTTCATGATTTTTTACTTTTTTTTATTTTTTCACACTTTTTTCACTTTTAGGGGATTTTTGAGGAAAAGTGAAAAATAAATGACTCTAATACTATGGAAAGTGGGTTTTGGGGTATGGTGAGTGCTCTGAGTTAGAAAACGAGCACCCCCATGGCAAAAAAGACCTCTAGACCACACTTTTACACCATTTACAATTTTTTTAATTAAACCATAAAAATATGGCTTAGATGTACGGTTAAAATAAAAAAATAAAAAAACAACCTTTTTCGCCGAAATTAAAAAAAAAAACTAGGAGGACCTAGCATATGTCCATACGACTCAAAATTAATGCCTAGCATGTTCATATACATTGACCCATGGACTTTAATAACACCCTAAGGCTCGTTAACCTCACCAGGCATTCCAGCTTTAGAGGAGCAGGAGAAAAACTCAAAAATTATGTTATGTAAAAGATGCAATACGTAATTAATAAGTGAAAAAACTCCTTGAAATACCTGACTTGATCAAAAAGTCCTAGGGAACCAAGGCCTTTACATAAAATACCATGCTAGTACATTTTATTACAAACCCCGCAGGGCATGGACATGTGAAGAAAAAATTAAAAATAGGCCCTTAAAAAGGCCTGATGGACATCAAATCATCGAAAATGAAATTGTAACATGTTCAACTTTGCCCGCTCACTTGATAGTCCAACTAAATACAACTTAGTTGGTAACAGGCCCCATCCCAATAACCAATTGACTGCATCCAGATCACAGCAACAGGCACCCAACCCCAGGAGGCAGCGCATTACCCATTATAGCTCTTCCATTTCTTCTAGATCTTCAAGTTCTTCCATCAAACAAAGTGTTATTTCGAGATTCCTTCATTCGGCTTCAAATGTTAGGAGAAACACTTGGAGTGCTTCCAGTGCACCATGACATATTCACCACTTTTGTATCACAAATCCCAGATCCACTCTTCTGTACACTTTTCTGTTGTATCGGCTTTTTGTGTACTTATCTCTTCTGAATTGGCTCTCCATCTTTGGAGTTTTCTCTTTTTGGTTTTAGGTTAGAGTCTTACCTCTTGCTTTATATATGAGCCGCCTTAGCGCTCCCACTTTGTAATGACATCATAGTACCACACAGTCCCATTGACCTACTTTTGTGGTCATTTGTTGGACATTAATAAAATTATCCTATCTTATCTTATCTCCCCACACCTCTACATACTCATGTTCATTTGATTGGGGTGGAGAGTGGGAGGTAAACTATCTTCCTTCCATTCACTTGCCTCCACTTCACACTCCATTCATTTCCCTCCACATTCAGCCCTTGCTTTATCACGCCTGCTTGACTAGAGCAGATAGTGGAGGTATTCACTCTTTCTTGTACAAATCTCTGAAATGCTCTGATAGCATGTAGAAATTTCAAGAAAATACTTTTGATTGCAAATTCAAAAGTTTCACCTCAACCTTCAGGTTTCCCGGATCTATTTCATGTGAACTTTCAGCCTTAGCACTGAATCTGAAATATTAATTTACAGCAGCAAATACTTCACTTCTTTTAACCCAATTCACAAGTCAGCTTAAAAAAATATATAACAATCAAGTGTACATTATTGCCACAAACTTTCAGCCCTTGGGGCATACTTCCCAAGCAAATTACAGATCTGAAAATGACTTATTACAGCTGATAATTAGTAATTACAGCAAAAAATCTGCCCCTTTAGCTTCTAGATGTCAGTTAAAACCTTAAAAGACTTAACAACAAATTCTACTCTATGCTATGTCAAATCAGCATGTGTAACCAGCTCTAGGAACAACAAAATAATGAAGATAACACAAGTTGAAATTCAAATCTACAATTACTCAAAGTCTGGACAGCTATAACATTTCATATATATGGATAAGAGGAAATATAAGTACACACTACAGCTTGACACAAGCTGGTACAAGTCAACCTCTCCAAACCCTAGCTAAAGCATCCACCAAAATAGCAAACCCTAGCAACCAACTCCTCCTAGCTAAGAATCTCTGCCATCTAAAGCTAGTCACTCCACTAAAGATCGTGGCAAGCAAATATAAAACACCTTCAAGTCCTCCTTGGCACCTTCACTTGCATAACACAAGATATACAAGACAGTTTTACTCTCCAAATCAAGCACTACAAGTACCACTAGGGTTTTCAAATGCCACAAAACCCTAGTATTTTTATGTCACGGGAGCTACAAGATCAAATGCTCATCTAGGGCAAACCCCTAACCCTAGTCTTCCCTTGAATTTCCTCAAGAACCCTAGTGCTCAAGACAAAAGAGTGTAAATACAATGAAAAATAGTACATAGAGACTAGTTCACTCTGGCTCTCACATCTCAAACACAACTATATGATTACGTGAGTGAACAATGATTGTATATGATCAAAGGACTCCCTCCTCCGTTTATTTGTATGAAAGGTGAGGGAGGCCAACAATATCAACAAGTGGACCTCGTCCACGACAAGCAACCTATCTACACACTAAATAGGACCACATGTGGAAAGCTCCAACTCTAGGTGACACATGTCAAGCTCAAAGGCATGCAAGTCCAACAATTAAGGGTTCAAAGTTGAACGCTCCTCGAGAAACGTCAAATGCTCTTCATACAAAGGCCTCCAGTGATCCAACACTCCCTCCTAAGCCATATGTTCCTCTAGGTCCACCAAAACTACATGATCACTCCTTAAACCAAGTGTCCTCAAGTCAAGTGCAAATGCAAGCAAACATGTGCCCCATGCCATCTAAGGCTCAACACTCTCCTCCAAGATGCCCAACGCTCCTCCAAAGTGAGTCATCCTCCAAGCAAGTTTTCCATGTGTGCAGTCCATGAAGAAAGTCACTAAGTCACACATGCCTCCAATGCTCCAAGGAGGTGTGTCACATAAACATCAAAACAAGGCATAGCTATCCACGAGTAAGTTATCTCCAATGTGTATGTCCATCATGGTACAACCAAAGGTAATCAACACACCATGCACCCTACATCACGTGAACCATCCCCAAACATAGTGTAAACATTTTTGGAGTAACCCAAAAAGATAACATCTATTTCCATGTGTTGTCTCCACCCCACATTCCACAATCCTCCCATTACAACTTTACATAAGAAAGGTTTAAGACTTTAGCAACTGCTAGGTAGAAAGACAGATGACGACAAATCATGAGGTAGCAAGACGAGTATTGACAAAGGATTTAGGTGGCATGATAGGTGGTGACCATGGGGCACGTGGGACCAAATCTAACACTAGGAATGTATGAGGGAGGACATGCATAAAACCTTTACACACATAACAATGGAAAAGAGTTGGCCATATAAATGATAAAGAATTTTTTCCCACTGTTGTCCGTCGAGATGCACACCAACAGCAGAAATCTTTCGAAAGTTGTTTCCTCACTAAAAGTGGGAAAGGTGTGGCCTTAAGGGCAAGCAAAGAGCCAGGTGTTGTCACTTGATCCCAGCTCCTCCGTTTAGGGTAACTCCTAACGAAGCTAAGGGGGGTAGTCCCTAACAAAGAGTTGTCTAAGGCTCTTGTGTTTTAAATGTTTTTATGGTGATGTAATGCGGATGGGTGTTGTTTAGGAGTTTTTTGTGATCATGGATTTACAATAGCAAATTATATAATCAAAGATAACAATTGCAAGATATTAAGATGAAGCACAACCACTTGATATTTTAAATACAAGACATCCACAATATGAAATGAAATTGGAAAACAAGACAGATGCTTCAGATGGATAATAAGCAAATAAAATGATGTCAAGGACCAGTGCCTTATGGAGTCAAATGTCTTGAGTGCTTGGGTTGCTTGATACAAGAGTTCAGGTGATTGAGAACCATTTTGCAATTGTTCTTGGTAAATTTTATTGTAAATTTTAGAATGATCTTGATTATTAAAGGTAAGGGGAATTTCCAAGCGATACGCAAGGTACTGGAAATCTATCCGAGAATACTCTAAGTGGCTCCGTTCAAGGACATGTTGGACCACCCAAGTTTCCAGCAAAGCGTTCAATAACTAACCAGCCACTGAAAACGAGGTATAGCTACCCAGCGCCCCCACTTGGAATTTGCCCACTTTCGAGTATTTTGACGATCAATGCCGGCGGCAGGATTCGTTGGTTATGGGGCATGACAGAAAAACTGACTTAAAGATGGAATTATTCATATACACATTCTGTCAAACATTTTTAGAACCTAGGGTTTTAATTTAAATTACTGATAAATAAAACCACACTTCTGAAAATGACTCCAAATTCTGTCAAATACTGAAATAAATTTCAAGCAGATGGACACAATAATTTTGGTCTAATGACCGGGCAAAACCCCACTGCTTGGGGAAAACCCTAGAAAGATATTTTTCATTAAAGGAGAAAATCTCAGAAATTTTCCAACAACTCAGAAAAATTATTCTTCTGTCCCTTACAGGCAAAATTTCCAGAATCACATCAACAGCAAAATACCTCAAAATTCGTGCCAACAATGTAGTACGGCCTGTTGTACCTTCACACGTGAGAGTACGAATTGTACGGATCTGTCCTTTCTATACTTTTCTGCTGCCTCGAAATTCGTGTCACAGCCAGCAATAAATTATGTACGGCCTGTCAATCTTTTTCTGTACTTTCTGCCTCGGGAAATGTGCCCACATGTGGTTGTACGAACTGCTTCAGACTGTAATTAATGCTGTTGTAATTCTGCATTAAATGTTATCACTTGCATTGGAAATCGTGCCAAGGGTTTCTTTCTCTCCTTTGGTCTTCAACCTCTCTCTCTCCTCAATAATGATGAGTGTCTTTCATTTGTCCTCTCATTGTTTTATACTTAAATTTGTAACTACTTTTATCAACTACCTAATCTAGGGTTGAAAATCATTTACAAAATCAAGGGTCTACAACTTATCTCACTTTTAATTATTAAACACCTTAATTATTAAATACATTTTTTAAAGTGAGACCCACTTTTCTAAAGTATAAAAACATTCACTTTATTTACATAAAATGTCACATTGCTACATAAATACATAAGGACAAAATCTCTAGTCCTTTCATCACCAAAAACATGAAAGGACCTTCAGAGTTAACTTTTCAACACTCCCTCCTAATGAGGAAGGTCCGCAGCACTATCTCCATCTCTGACTCCTGCAACAGCTCCCTCCTGCTCTGGAAAGTCTCTCGGAGAAGAGTGCCCACCATTGAAAAACTTTGAATCATGAGATTCAACCTGAACCTCGTCAACCTGCTCATCACCATCATCTGCCTGGCTGAGTCTTCTACCAATGCTTTGAAGAGAATCACTCTACTCATCAGAAGGAATGTAAATAATATGTCGATCAACTGTATCTTCCGCTCCATCTTCTGACTCTGACAACCATCCACCTGCCCATGGACGTACAACATGTCCTCTCAAGATATATAACCTATCTCTGCGATCACTAATCAAGATAGTGGTCCTGACAGGATCATCTCTTTGATAGTGAAGATATGACCGTCCCTGACCAATATCCCAGAACCATCATCTTCAAGAGATGACATTGAGAGTTTGCTAACTCTCATCCCAAGTACAAATAGGACTCCATGTATTTCCAATACTTCTCCAAGGTCTAGTTGGAACCTAACTATTCCAACCCCTTGAATAGCTATCTGAGGACTGTCAATGTCTGTCTGAATGAAGTGTCCTGGTCCCAATTCTGTGATGATTTGGAATGCATCATACATTCCAGTCATATGTCTGGTTGACCCACTGTCAACTATCCAGACATGCTCGAAAACTGAGCTACCAACACTAGAATCAAAAGAGGCTAGAGAAAATTCTCCTGCAAACTCTTCCATTGCAGAAGCTGCAGAATCTTTCTCTGACTTTCCTTTCTTTTTCTCAGGACATTTAGTGGCATAGTGTCCGAACTGGCCACAATGATAGCATTTGATCTGACTTAGATCTTTCTTCTTCTTGTTCTTGGATTTGGCTGTAAGTGCAACATTTTGCTCCACCTCCTCACTGACTTGCCCTCTCAAAGCTCCCTCTCGAATCTCCTCTAGGGTGAAATCATCCCAAAGTCTTGACCAGTCCGGAAGCTTCTCTCTGCCAACTATGCATTTGACAAAAACATCCCATCTCTTGGTAAAGCCCTTGAGGGCTATTCTTACCATTTCTGAGTCTAAGATAGTTTCCCCTACTGTTGTTAACTCCTCTTTGACCTGAGCCATTCGAGTAAGGTAGGAAGTTACACTTTCTCCTTGAGTCATCTTTACACTGTGTAACTTGTCCTTCAAGGCCATCTTCTGATTCTCATTCTTTGCCTCAAATAGTTGCTTCAAGGCATCCCACATACTATAGGCAGTCTTCTTCTCTGCCAAATGAGGGATCAAATGATCCTTCACCCCATCCAAGATCACCCTTTGAGCTCTGGCTTCTAGAGCTTGATGCTCTTCTAAAGCATCTTTGTCTGTGGGCTTCGTCATCACGGTGCTTGCAAAACTCCAAATCTTCCACTCCTTGAGTACTGTTGTTATCCTTACTTTCCAAGGTATATAATTGGATATTCCATCCAATCGATCTTCATATCTGATGCTCATCATCTGAAGAAAACAACTTACAACCAAAAATTAACTGAAAATCTAATACTTTTCTAAAACTTCAAAGAACACCTGCTAAACTTCTTTTTCAGTATGACCCCGTTAAATTGTGATCTGATACCATCCGGCTCGGCTCCTCTCTGCTAGCGTCTCTCTCTGCTCTAGCGCAGCCGGCAGCACACTACTCTGCTCTACGATAGCACCACCGGCAGCGTGGGCTCTGTTACACAAGAAAAAACGACTCTCCATTGCTCCACGAGCTCGCAGGGGCTTCACCACCGGCTCCACGGACTCCTGCTCTTCCATTGCTCTGCTTCATGTGGGTAGACTCCATGAGCTTCTCTTAGGCCTCTCCTCCAGAACACGGATTCCTTCACAGCAACAACTTTTCTGGCTCTCTCTAGGTCGACAGTCGCAGACTCCTCCACAGCAACGGCTGTCAAGAATGGCGGCTCTCGTATGGCTCTGCAGACTTCACGCGGAGCACTCTCACCACAATCTCACCACAAACGGCGGCTCTCTCTCGGGCTCAGGCTTTTGCACAGGCTCCCTCTCCGACCAACGGCTTCACCTTCGGCTCTGATACCACTTGTTGGTATTTAAGAGTCTGTAATAAAAGATTTACACAACAAAAATAAGGACAAATAGAACACGAGATTAACGTGGTAAAACCCCAATTTGGGGAAACATCCACAAGGCAAAGGATCGATGTCTTATTCCTTCAATGATGGAAATTACATCCAGGCATTTCTCATCCAAACTCTCTCATCTACGTACTCCTCTCAAAAATACATATAAATACATTTGTGTAAGAAGTTACATAGAGGCAAGAACTGCCACCGGTTAGAGAAACTTCCAACCAACCAACAGTTAGACAAACTACCCAGGTTTAGTCAAGTTTTGAAAAACCATTATTGATTAATTAGTTGTCATATTTTTAACAAGGAGCCATTCAAGGCTGAGTATCTCCATGATTGTTAAAAGTATGACAACTAATTAATCAATAATGGTTTCTCAAAACTTGACTAAACCTGGGTAGTTTGTCTAACCGTTGGTTGGTTGGAAGTTTCTCTAACCGGTGGCAGTTCTTGCCTCTATGTAACTTCTTACACAAATGTATTTATATGTATTTTTGAGAGGAGTACGTAGAATCTCAAGGATAATTTTAGGGGCGAAGTTTAGCCCATGGGCTATTTTTCCATGTTTTTTTCCTAAAAAAAGATTCGCCAATTTGCATTTTTTGAAGCCCCATTTCGCCCAATTTTGATGGGGTAAACTTTTATCACTCTAAAATTCGCCAAATTATTATATAAACTATATAAAATCCTTAGAAATTGAAATAATTTTAGGAAAATATCGCCAAATATTTTATAATTGACATTTTAAGAATTGGTAAGATTCGCCAAGGTTTATACACTTTTAAATAAGTATGGGTCCTTAAAATTATCCTTGACGTAGATGAGAGAGTTTGGATGAAAAATGCCTGGATGTAATCTCCATCATTGAAGGAATAAGACATCGATCCTTTGCCTTGTGGATGTTTCCCCAAATTGGGGTTTTACCACGTTAATCTCGTGTAATATTCTGTGTTCTATTTGTCCTTATTTTTGCTGTGTAAATCTTTTATTACAGACTCTTAAATACCAACAAGATACCTAACCCTAGTATCATGGAGATACTCACCCTTGAATGGCTCCTCCTAAGATCACCCAGCAAGGCCCTTTAAGCCCTGGGCACACAGAAGACCCTATCAGGTGTTGCATTGCTACCCTCACAGTGAATGATGCGCACAGAGACGTTTCCTCTCCCTCCTCTTCATCTACCTCCATACCTAATGTAGTGTAGTGGGTTGTAGTGGGTCTCTCTCTTTTATAGGATTTACCCTCTTGTGTTACCCTTTCTTACTCTTTTCTGCTATTTTCACTTGTATTTCTTTCTCTTTTAGCTTTCAGGAGTAACCTTGCCATTCTCACATTATCTTTCTAATTAGTTGTGTTTTAGTCCGATTTACCTATTCTTTTAATCACCTATGGCCATTAATAAAATTATCTTACCTTATCTATTCGATAAGCAGAAATTATCAACACCTTCCCAGTTCCAATTGTCTCCTTCGGGCTTCCACCATTGGTCAAAACAGCTGCTTAGATCCACTAGATACTCACGAGGCCACAGGAGTCAGGAAACTCCATCTAGTAGAAATCAACAAATAGCATAAACAAACCAATTGAGCTCCTCACCTAACTTGTGAGACTACTGCTGGGCAAATTAGGTATCCTACATGAGAACACTTCACTTGCCCCTTTGAACCTTTTTTTGATAGGGCATTGACAATCAATGCCAAAAGAAACTCGTGTTGATCAAAGAACACTCAAACCCCACCAAACATTCGACAAGACACCAACATAGCTATAGATTTTTCTCTAAATGATATCATCAAGCCGGCCCATAGGCAGATTTACGGTAACTGACAAAGAAGGCAATGCCCGTGAAAAAAATAGTTGCCTCACTAACCTTGCAACAGTACTTATTATCTTTGTTCAAATATCATTTCAGAAAATAAACTCCTCTTATCAAGCACAACTCACGGTCTTAGAAGACACTCAAAGCAACCTCTTACATGGCAAGTTTGGCCATTTTTTCTGAATAAGATTGTTTAGAATCTCTCGGAACTTGTGAAGACGGAAATAGTAGAGATGGCTGTATTGTTGCCCCCTGTACCTCTGCATCCTTAGCAGGTATCTCTCATCCTGCCAAATCAAGTATCTATGTTTATGCATACACATTTACAGATGAAGCCGAAGAGGAAAGAAATCAGGAAAAAAAACGAATAGAATAACACACCTGGCCCTTGTAATCAGCTTGTTTCCTCTCTAGACGATGAGAATCTGTGTCCAGCTCCATAGCTTGCATGCTTTCTGAACCAGGGGGCAATGCTAATATACAATGTTCAAATCCAGCTGCTGCCTGAAAGAGTCCTATAAGCCCCTTTAATGCACTGACGTTTACATGCCCAAACACCGATCGCGGGAACATGAAATCTAAACACGAAGGCTCGGGTATGTTTTGTTAGTGTATAGCTTCACATTTTTCATGTTTTCTTAATAAAAAGTTTTATGCTCAGTTGGGTTGTGTTCCATGGTTTTTTCACATCTCATTTACATTTGATTTTTAGTGCACCTTGTAGGGTTATACTTCGAATATTTGAAGTGACCATTTAGGATATTTTTATCCATCTCTCGTTAGGAATTGGGTTTTTATAAATATTATTATTGGATTTTTTTATAAATACATTATTATTGAATATTTAGTTAATTGGAAATTTATTTTTATTTTTTTTTGTTTGATAAAAGACATTGTGATGTGGTTGACTAATTTTAAGGTTGTTTATTTTTATTGTAGGTTCACATGTGTATCAACTATTGGCAATGATAATGCTTCTCATTTTTGTGTTTATCATATTATTGATCTCACGACACATGTTTGAATGGTGTAGGACGAGATATACACGTTGGTAATGCCTTCTTAACATGTGATGTGCTAGATAGTGGGGTTAATTTGACTATAATTTTTTTATGTCATTTGTATCGTTCTCTTTGACTTTGCAAGTCAGCTTTTAGAGTTTTTTTTTTTTCTATTTAGTATTGACATTATGTGATGGATATGAAATCCTCTTTGACATGGGTTCGCATATGTTGGTTGGAGTTTAATTAATGTTTGTGTGTTCTAAATGTTTAAATCTTTGACTTGTTGTGGTACAAGGAGTCTTCAACATGTGGAAGAATTTCTTGGATGTGTATTTTGTTACATTTCTTGTGATAGTAAAGTCGATCGTATGCACTTTGGGGTGAACCCTTTAAATGTGTTTGCCTTGACAACCCACTTTTAAGGGCAATGTACACACATACTTATGAATAGGTGATTTAAATTTAGCCATGATCATGATAACCTCGAATACTTATTCACATAGCTACACTTGAATGCATGACAAAGAAGGAGTTGCTTTAATTCCTTAGTGAGTGTAACTTTTAATTCAAACGTATCAAAGGCAAGGAGAATAAAGTGGTCGATGCACTTAACAAGTGAAATTGTCATAAGCTCATTTCAGGCAACAAATTATCATGGTGGACATAGGACACTCCACTTTCATATTTAATTATTTGGTGTGCCTCAAGTGGTAGATGCAAGTCCAAAAATATGCTAGTTGTATCCACAAGTTGGCCATTTGGAAAGAGCTTATCCATGATTAGTACTAACTTGAGAATATAGAAGGGTTACTAGACAATCAAAACAATATAATATGTATTGAAGTATGAAGATTTTTTAATTCCAATAGAAGGCTTCCATGTATTAAGGACGTAATTTATGTGTCCAACAATGTTGAGATTAGGTTATTTGTTTTGAAGGAAGTGTGTGATGTACCTAACGCAAGTTATCCGTGATATCATAAGTCTATAGCAAGGTCGAGGAAGCAATACCTATGGCTAAACATGAAGGAGCAACAAAGTATGTTGCTAAATGTTTGGAATGCTATGAAGTGAAGATAAAGCATCAACCCTCAATTAAGTTGTTGTATTCATTGGCTATTCCATAATAAAAATGGGAATAGATTTTTGTGGATTTTATTGCAAATTTGCACAGTAGAGTTAAGATTCAAGAATCACAATTCCATCACAGTGGTTATGGATATACTCACTATTGTTGCTCACTTTATTCATGTACATACTACTCCTAAGGATTTAGTGTCAAAGTATTTGTGAATGATATAGTTTGCATACATGGAATTCTTGAGAATATTGTATCTGATATCAACACAAATTTTACTTATCGAGGCCGTATGAATACCTCCACCTTGTCGATTTTGTTTACAACAATGTCTTCATGCACCATTTCATATGAGTTAGTTTAAGGCCCCCCATGGAAGAAGGTGCAACATTCTCTTCGACTTTAATGACCAATTAACAAATTAATAATTGGGATAGATGTGTTGAGACATGGAAGAACAAGTTGTTAATATTAAGTAGCTTTTGAAGGCAATTAAGACTATAAAAAGAAAAAGAAAAAAAATCATGTAGACGAACACGAATTTCAAAGGGAATTCATAATTAGAAAACATGTGTTCTTGAGGTTTAAGTGTGAGAGGAATTTCTTGAAGCTTGTGAACTTCTCCAAAGGTCAACTCAAATATTGTGGCTTATTAAGATCTTAAAGAGGATTGGGTGGGTTTGATACAGGGTTAATGTGAATAAGTGCATGTTACTCTTAATGATTTTCTATTAGAGAAATATGTTCATAATCTTAATTATATTCTTGATTGGTCTTTGCTTTAGGTGGAATTAAACGCATAGTTCCAAGAAGTGCCTATGTGCATCCTCAATTGGAAGGTCATGGTCATGGTGTTCTAAAAATGATCCATTAACCTAATAAATCTTGAATGGGGGCATTACAAAAGCAATGAGGCCTTGGAAAACAAAGAATGGCATGCAAGAGTAGTACATCTAGTTGTTTCATGAATAAAATTACAGTGAGGCTAATGTTTCTTTTAAAGTGGATGTGATATAATACCTTGATTTTGGATCCTTTTTAATTAAAATGACCACAAATAAAATGTATGTTATATTTTGTTATATTGGAATAAATAGGAGCTCCTATGGAATTACTCATTGTTGAAATTTATTTCCTATGAGATTTTATTATTTTTTTTAACAAGAACGTATATTGTATATAAAAAAAAAGTCGTGGTTTTGAATCAAATCGGCAAAGTACATTGAGGGCCAGATTGGCTATGAGCATTTTTCAGCTTCGCATAACAAAAAGTTTGTGGAGACCGTTGTTGAATAAAATTGTGATTGGATGTCAATGTGCCTTTCATCTCATATAGAGAGAGCTTATTAAAATTAAATAGAATGAATATTGCACTGAAACTGTTGTTGATACTGCTAAAATGAATATTACAAACTGAGAATGTAAAGAAATTCAGAGTGACATTCTGAGATTGTTGTTGTTGCATAAGAATAACAAAGTACTGCATTGGAAATGTTGTTGATGCTGCATAAGAGTGACAGAATGGCGTTCTGCTTCAGTTGTTAAAATAGAAGTGATGCTTCTGCGTTGTTGAGTTAGATAGTGATGCTTTGCTTTCCAATAATGAGTTAGACCAAGTCTTGAAAAGGATTTAGCACTGAGAATGCTAATGATGATAATGAATAAAATTTCCATTGATCATGATGATTATGTTGAATCTTAATTTGAACTTTGCGCTGAGGTTGCTGATGATGAAACAGGCCAAGAATGTAATGAGTTTCGAATACCCAGGTTTCATCGTTCTGCTTCATATATTGGAGAAAATAATACATCTACGTATTGGATATAAAAGGAACAGTTTGTTTTCCAACTTTTGAAGAGGAACCAAATCTCAAAGTGTTTCTAAAGATTTTATGCGATGGTAGAGAACCAAAATTAACTGAAAAAAATGCTCAGAGGAGTCAAATGCTAATGAACCTACCCTGATGTAGATAAGGATAAGAATTTCAAGAAATATGGTGAATGTAACTGTAGGTAGCGATCGCCTTAATGTAGAACAGGAAAAGCCTTCTCATGGAATATAATGAATTTCATTGTCTGTTCTGGAAATTTGAAGAGTCCCTTGATTGAGCCTACTGGCTACATTTGCTTCAATGTCAGCTTCATTGTTTGACTGTCTAAGAATGTGAAATGCCTTGAAATGAGTAAAGGTACTTGAAATATGCCTTATTCGCTGGATAATTCGGTTGAGAGGTAGATTGTTGAAGCTGGAATTAGCATTAAGAGCTCTGATGATAATCATAGAATCTCCGAAAACTTGTAGGTTATCGATCTTTTGATCTTTGGCAATCTGGCAACCTTTCATCAAAGCTAGGGCTTCTACTATGTTGTTTGAGCAGATGCCCAAGCCCCATCTATATTTCAGTTATTACGCCTTCCTTTGTCCACAGGACTCCCCCGGCTCTTGCTTCTCCTGGATTATTCTTGGATGCTTCGTCAAAATGTAGGCTGTCAATATCCTGACTGTTTCTCCATTCATGGAAATCTATATTTGCTAATCTGAGTTGCCAGGCGGGTTGGTTTCGCTTTTGTGGCAATTTGGTTGGATAAGGAATGAAGGTTCCAATCCAATTCTTTTCATTGTTGCTGAGGATTGCTTCAGTCATGTATTTAGAGGATTTGAGGCACTCAATTAATAAAGTTTTGGCTTGGCCTGCAATTTGTAAGGGGGTAAAATGCTTATCTTGAAATATGGCATGATTTCTTGCTGTCCTTAATTTCCAGCAGGTGTATTTTGGGATGGATATCCATATGTGATACTAGGGATTCTTAGTGGGGAGAGTAGAGGGATAAGTAGAAATCCAATCATTGAAAAGTTGGGTGATGGAAGTGAAAAGAGGCATAGTAATTTTGAGATCATGGAGTAGAAGATTCCAAACAAGCTTGGTGAAGTGACAATCCAGAAAGAGATGAGTAAGGGTTTCAAGACTACTATGGTAGAGGGGGCACCAAAAACGTCCATGAAAACCTCTCTTGATGAGTTTGTCTCCGGTGAGAACTTTGCAATGGATTAAAGTCCAGATGAAGAAGTTAACTTTACATAGCCCTAGTGGATGTCAGGCAAGTTTCCATACGTCTCTTCTTGTTTCATTGTGGGAATGGAGAGCTTTGTAGCCAAGAGCAGGGGTATAGGAACCCGTGGGACCCCAACCCCGTTCATCTTTGGCAGTAAGATGTATGGGAGCGCAACCTTTCAAACTGTTGGTGAGAATGGTATTGTCGGCCTCAAGATGTGGACTAATAGCTGTGTTGTTCCATTTTTGCCAATTGCCCTGAGTATCCCATGAGCTGAAATCTTTTAAGGTTGTGATTCCATGATGATTGAGACAGACTGCAATATTCTGAAGCTCTTGAGAACTTTGAAGAGCCTCTTTGTCCATGATTTTTTCCATGGAGATGTTGATCTTCCTACCATTGCCTGGAACCCAGTAAAGACTTTTTGAGAAAAACTCCCAGGCTGCTTTACAAAGAGTCCAAGTGTTGGAGCCATTGGAAGTTGGTTTGTGGTCGAGACATCTTGGATTGGTTCCGTGCAAATATTTCTTTCCGAGAACTTGGCTTACTCGATGGCCTTTATTATGCAAAATTTGCCAGAGCAGCTTGCCTCCCATTGCCATATTTGCACAGTATGGATCGTGAATTTGGAGGCACCCCGAGGATTTTTCCTGCTTAATGGTATCCCAATTCACAAGATGAATTTTGTTTTCGTTGTTTTTTCCGCCAAACCAAAGAAATTCTCTTATTAATTTACTCATCTGATCTGCTGCTCCTTTTGGGGCAAGGAGGATAGAAAATTGGTAGACGGGTAATGCTGATAGGACAGAATTTACTAAAATTAATTTTCTGGCCTTGCTAAGCCAATGGCCTCCCCATCTTCTAATTATGCTTTTAAATTTGTTGATCGTATCCTCCCAATTTCTGGATTTTGCTTTACCGTAAGTGATTGGGAGGCCTAGGTATGAGAATTTGTCCCAATGAGTGTGGACTTTGATGCCAATAATTCTGCTGATCTTGGCGGCGACCTGATTTTTTAAATTCCAGCAATAAATTGTACTTTTTCGTAGATTGATTTTGCCACCCGAGACCTTACAATACAAGTTCAAATTGCGCTTGAATTTGCGGGCTATAATTGAGGATGTCCCGCCGATTAAAAGAGAATCATCAGCAAAAAGAGTGTAATTGATAGGATGGGAATCAAAGGTCAATTTAAGTCCGGGAAGGGAGGCGGTGGTCATTTCATGGTTCAATTTTCTGCTGAGAGAGTCTGCCATGATAATGTACAGAAAGGAGGAAAGAGGGCAGCCTTGTCTAATGCCACATGTAGCTTGAAAAAATTCCGTAGGACGACCATTGATAAGTGGAGTTATCCAGGGTCCGCTTATGCATGCAGAGATCTAGTTGATGAAAGTTTTATCAAAACCGAAGCGTTTCATAATTTTGAAAAGAAAAGAATGCTTGACATGGTCGAATGCGTTGGCCATGTCAAGTTTGACTAACATACCTTTTTCCTTTCGAGATCTGCTTGAATGGATCGCTTCTTGTACAAGGATGACGTTGTCGAGAATTTGTCTCCCTTCCAGGAAGCTACCTTGGTTGTCGGAGATAATTCTGTTAAGTAGAGGCTTCATCCGATTTGCAAGCAATTTAGAGATGGTTTTGTAGGAGGAATTGCACAGTGATATTGGTCTGAATCTGTTGAAGGAGCTGGGATTGGTTTCCTTTGGGGAAAGGAATAAAAATGTGTTGTTCGTGCATCCGTCGATTTTTGCTTTAGAATAAAAGTTCCTTATCATTCTCATGAAATATTTTTTGATATACTTCCAACAAACTTTGTAAAAGTGCATGGAAAACCCATCAGGACCCGGTGCTTTGTCAGGTTCAAAGGAGAGAATAGTGTTGTAAACCTCTTGCTCATTGAATGGATTGAGAATGTTGGAGTTGTCATCCTACGTTATGCTCTGAGGGATATGCTCTAGCAATGCTAACTCGTCGTCCCCTTCAGTATTGTTGTCATCAGCAAAGAGGTTGGAGAAATGAGAGAGAGCTGCGTACTTTTTTATATTCATGTTTCCAGAAACCAGCAGACCGTCCTTAGTTTTGATTTCGGCAATATAATTGAGAGACTACCTTATTTTAAATTGCTTGTGAAAGAAATTACTATTCAAATCGCCTCCTTTAAGCCACGTGCAGCATGACTTTAACCTCCAAAATTCTTCCTCGGCTTGAAAAGTTTGATAAACGCTGGATTGTTGTGACACTTCGTCGTGAAGGGAGATTGCATCAACAGGATGGGTTTCCATTGATAATTGGAGTTTTTCTAAAGCAATTACGGCTTCTTTGCTGGATGAAACGGAATTCGAGCTATTGGATTTGACCCATTTCTTGAGGGCATATTTGGTATTTTTTAATTTTTGTTCCCAGACATAGCCGGGGGAACCAGAAATAGGAATTTTCCATGCTTGTTCGAGGATGTCCCAGAAGCTGGTTTATTCGAGCCATTGAAGGCTGAACCTAAAGGGGATCGGGCCAAGGTCCTCAATTTCGGTGAACTGAAGTAGGATGGGTTTATGATCAGAAGCGAGATTGGCGAGGATGCTAGATGAAATGATATGGGTATCAGACAATAAGGTACTGTGAACGAGAAATCTGTCCAGTCTAGCCATGATGTTTGCCTTGCCGAGACGTTTGTTTGACCAAGTGTATTTCCCTTTATTAGGCTTGATATCGATGAGATCTCATGCATGAAGAAGAGCTTCAACCTAGGGTTTGAAGTAATCATTCCCAGGTAAACCACCTTTCTTTTCAGAACTGGACAAAGTGATATTCATATCGCCTGCTAGTATGATATTCTGAGGCTCATAAGCCTCCAGAAAAGCTTCAAGTAGACTCCAGCACTCTTGTTTCTCAGAATGTAGATTGGGTACATACAAATTGAAAAGAGTAATGTGCTTATTGCTCTTGATGTGGGTGAGCTCGTGTATATCCAGTGTTGAGTAGCATAGGAATTGTGGAGATGGAATGCATCGGAGGACCATAGGGTTTCCAGTCCCCCAGAAGCTCCTCTGGCGCTGACTGCGCAGCCAATGTTTTTCTTCCATTTTTCTTTTGCTGTAGCTAAAATGGTGCTTTCATCGATTTTGGTCTCCTGAAGTAAAAGAAGGTCGGGCATTTCGATTTTTTGAATATCTTTTACTACCTTGATCTTGCAAGGATTGCCTAATCCTCTGCAGTTCCAGGAGACCAGCTTCATCATTTGGGGATGTATATGGAGGAGGGAGTTCCTCCTGCTAGGTCTTCGTATTTCTTACCTATTGTCCTGGTTCTAGTGTTTCTGCTGAAAGCCATATCAATCGTGGCTTGAGATCCTTGAATTTTTTCACACTCAGCTTCTTCCTCCCTTAGTTCTTTGGTAGATTTTCATCCTAGCTCTTTGGAAGATTTATCAATGGGTTCATTTGAGGAGGATGAAGAGGTTGGAGATCTCACTTTAGTAATTTCAGCGTAGGAGGGGGCCTCTTTTATCAGATCTGATCTGATAGGGCTAGGGATATTTTGAGACAAGGGGTTCTTTGGAATTTCAGTGGCAATAAGAGAAGCTTGGGGATCATGTTGTTCACGTAACTCTCCTTCTTCTTCAGCCTTAGGAATGTCGTGGATCTCAGGCATTTTGAGGAATTTGAATCTGTTGTTGTTGTTGGAGGTGGTAGGATCATGATGTTGTTGATTTGCCTTCTGTGTATTCAGACTTTTCGAATGATATTTTGCACCTGATTTGGAATTTTTTTGGATTGTTGTCCATTGCTCTTTCTTCTGGACTGATTCCTCATATGTTGGTTTCTTTTTGCATGATCAGGTGAAGTGGCCGTATTCATGGAAAAACTTGCATTTGAATGGGATTTGTTCGTAATCAAGTTCTTGTATGTGTGACCAGTCTGCAATTGTGAGATTAATTGCTTCCGGAAGGCCATGTTCTAGATCCACTTCGACACAAATTCTCGCGCAAGAATATTGATCTTTTTGATCAGCTGTGTCGATGTATTTCCCCAATGCGTTTCCGATTGCTTCTAAAGATTCGGTATTCCAGCAGTGGAAAGGTAAGTAGGGGAGTCTCACCCAAACGGGGATTGCGGAGGGGATGTCGAGGGATGGATCAAAGTTTGGGGTCCATCTATTCATATATATACCTTGTGGTCCCATGAAGTAAGGTTCGTTCCTGAAGATAAGTTCGCGATCCTGTTTGCACTAAAAAATGAAGGCGAAGTACCCTTTGCCAAGGAAGAAGGATTTTACATCTTCCGTGATCAAGGGTTTCCAGTTTTTCTGAACCCATGATTCTATGGATTTCGGGGAAGGCCAAAGACCAGTGAACTGGCCAATCAAAGCACGTTCAGAAAGATTAAGGGCAGTCTTGCAGGGCAAATTCACAGGCAACGCGACAGTCGAGATTTTGTCAAGTTTCTTCACAAACTTTTGTTGGGCAGAGGAGAGAGGCTTTTTTCCTGTAGATGCCAAAAGATTCATGAAAATGATGAGGTCGGGGGGATTGTCAGCTCCCGAAGCCATGAGGGGTAGAGGGAGAAGGTCCAGAATCGACCAAGGAAGGAGCTATGAGGGAAGGGCAGAGCGAGCAGAGGATAGGAGGAACCAAAGAGGCTGGGGGCTCGAGGCCAGGAGGGCCGAGAATGAACCCGAGAGCAAGTAGCAAGTCCCTGCGTGAGGGAGCCATGAGACTTTATTATGGAAGGTGTAAGAAATGATGTAATAAATGACAATAGGCACATGAGTTGTCAATATATAAAACAAAATGATTCCCTATGAAATAAAAGAGGGGACAAGGGAACGTGTGACAAGTGGAAAGGAAAACCTTATTATAAATGGACTATTGAAAAGGTGAAAAGGGTTCAACTTTCCATTCTTTGTTTTATCCCATTAGTATTTTGGAGTTCTTGTTCTTCTTGTGAGCTTTCTTAGAGACCTAGCTTGTATGCACTAGCCATAGTTTGGTAGGTCAATGGTTCTGTCATTCTCATACTAAAATAATAGCAAGGGAATTTAATATCACAAAAGGAACTAGTGCTAATATCTGTTGTAGCAATCCCAAGCAAAAATTCTCTTATCTCTAATCCAGTTGGGGTTGGTAGAGTGCCCTGCATTGTTGACAAGAATGTCAACTTGTGGATTGATTAAGTAGAGATTGTTTTTATTTGTTCTAGTTGGACCCTATTACCTCCAAGATCTACATAAAAGATAAGTCTAATCACCAAGAACAAACCCTAGGGAAACTTGAAGACACTGCCCATTGTCACCTTAGTGGTCCTCCTCCTCAATATAGATTGTCACTTCTATGGAACAAAAGGGGATGCACTAATAAGACTACAAATCCATCCTTGCAAATCTTGGTATAAAACTTAGATTTGAAGATACTTTTAGATTTAGGTAATAAAGTGATGGTGGACTATCAAAACCAGTGTCTATCCATTTTGCAATGAAGTCAATATCATAGAGTAAGAAGGTTTGAGTTTGATGAAGAAGACGTAATTAAGGCATGCATTGATATGCTACAATTAGTCCAAAGCAATCAAATTATACAATAATAAGTGATGACCCTAATGTAAGATGCACCTTCACAACCATGAGATTGATGCCAAGTAATAATGTGCAACCATGGATAATAGAGAAATAACCACATATGAAACCCTTGATGAAGTAGATTGTGTATAACAACCTTATAATTGAATGATTGGCCAACAACATATCATATCTTCAAATATGGTTTCACTATGAGATCAAGGAGTCATAGCATATCGCACTTAATCTTCTTTCTTAGTTACAATAGACTTTGAACATTAAATGAACAACTATAACCAGAATATTCCACTAGTAAAATTATTCAATTATTGAAGGTTACATCAAGTTGGGAGGATTTTACCTCAAGCCTAATTTCCTCTTATTGGAGTAATAATGCCTTTATATAAAGGTCATTTCAACAACAAAATATAATAGCAATCCTTGTAAAACCCTAGTCATCCATGCGAGAGAAAGGAGAAATGGTGAAACCTTACATTGAGTTTGGCCCTTAACTTCTTCCCCCCAAGAGATCGTCAACTAAGCTTAGAGGGAAACCCCCATTCATCCAACCATGCCTTTGCAAATGAGAGCTATCTTCCTTTTATAAAGTCTCTCATCAAACATTTTATAGTAAAATATTATTAAGTAACCTCTAGATCCATGTATGTCAAGTCCCATTAGTGCGGTTGGTATTCGAGGGGTTTTGTTTGTTAGGCATCCCAGGGTTTGAAACTCGACAGTAGTGGGAGGAGACACCAAAAAACTCCATCCATGATAAGGGTTGGTGTGGCTCAGGTCGGATGTGATCCCCGAGTGATTTTGATGGCTTAGATGCCCCTAGGTTGCAGTTTCTTATACCATGGGCCACTCCCACAAGTTAGGGAGATTAGTACAAAAAAAAACTCCAGATCCATGAGTCTTCTAGAAATAATAATGTTAAAATACATAAAGGAGTTTAGAAGTCTCCTTCACGCTAGGCACTCCTTAGTAAAAGTGAAAAGATGCACAAACTAGGGATTGAATAGTTCCTTGCTACATGTCTCCTTCTTAGCTTGGGCATTCTTCAAGAATGCCTATCTAGTAGCTTCCTCCTCCAAAAATGGCAATAAAAATCAAGAAAAGGTGGAGTGCTCCATCATAAATGGTCAAATGTGGCTAGGGTTTCGAGGTGGAAGTTTCAAAATCACCATAACTCCCTCAATATTTATCATAATCTCTACTATGACCAGAGTTCAAAAATGTCGTATCCCATATGCATATGTTGGCATTGGTTTGACGACAATCTAGGTGCTTGTTGAAAGATATATTCTCTTTTATGGAAAGAGGACATCAAGGATTTGATCTAGATGTTTCTAAATGAAGCGCTCCTTGCAAATGTCAATCTTCTTTATGCCATGTGTGTTTTGAATGTTGAATGTCATCTTATCAATTGTGGTGTTCCTCTTCTTTTGTACATGTAACCTTGATTATGCTATGAAAACCCTTATATATCCCTCAAAATTATCAGTGCCCCTTCCTTGAAGTGTCTTTGACCATTGTGAGAAGGTTTCTAGGTGACACATGTCATTCTTCATGAGGGGTGTTCTCTATAAATATGTTTATTACAATGCAAGTGATTCCTAAAGCCCACAAAATGATGAGTCATGCCTCAACATATGTAAAAATGCCTCGTGTCATGTGAGATGACCCCAAGTGGTGAGAAATGCCTCTAGTATGTAGCTCTACCCTTAGAATCATGAAATGCCTTTAAAGGTACTCTTCAATGAAAGATTATGCATCAAAATATGTAAAAAACCAACCTCCCTCCTACATTGTCGCTAGATACTCTTAGAGATAAGTATTATGTTGTTTTATATAGATGCACATGTTTAAAGCTCTTATGTTTTTAATGCCATTGATTTATGTATGTTTGGATCTATAAAAAAACATGTATATCTTGTGGTTTTTATCATTCCAATGTGATAAAATGATTGAGAGCATATATGTTGCTTTATTAATATTTATGTCGTTTATGTTAGAAAGTATAAATAAAGAGTGCTTTATGTACAGGCTAATTCTCTTTCTAAACTGGCATTGGAGGGTGAAGAGGATTTCATTGTGTGGGAGGAAATCTTGGAGGATCAATGCGTTGACTCTGGAAACTATTCCTATTTAGGGTGATCTAGTTTATACTGATTTTGGATCTTTTTTGTTTATTGGATACTGTTACTGTTATAAATATTTATGCTTTGCCAAGGACCACTGGTCTGTTTTTGGCTCAATATGTATATCATATTTAATGAACTGATCTCCTTAGAAGGAGGCGAACATTAGCTAGCAGCATCACGATCATCATGTACTATTTGATTCAAGATTTGAATATCAATAGTATGCTTTTTTCGCGGGAAAAAAAAAGAGTGCTTGATTAGAGAAATAAATATTTGCCACCTTTTGGGAAGGGTATTAAGTTTGTTGCAATTAAGAAACATTCAATTTTTTCATAATCAATCCTCATCAACTTCATTTTTCACCAAAATGCTTTGAAATTCTTCAATTTTTTGCTTTCATAATTTTCATGCTTTGGCATTTATAGTTATCTTAGGTTTGTCAAACTTGAAAATGTTATTGACAACTTCTATTCCATTGCAACTATATGCTTCCTTCTTAATTGTAAGTGAACTCATAAAGAAGCCAAATTTCTTCATAAATCTTTCACCCTTTTACGTTTTACTTCTGCCTACATGTGCATAATCTTGATTTCATCAAAATGTATCGGTAGCCTAGTTAGTTTTAATATTTTTGTCCATGTACTCACACAAAAAAGCCAATGTTGGTTATTTTTTCTAAGCTCATAAATGTGCTAACATCAACTTATTTGGTATATAGGTTGGCTATTTGAGATTGTATTTCCCTATTGCAGAATGCCTTCAATGAAATAGTAGTAGATGTAGGATGTCAATTGTTGGATTGCCTCAATTGTTGTGCAATGTTTAGTTATCAAGGAATGCTACACCATTAGTTTTTCTTTGACCTCTTATTGCTCCTCTTTGTTATTCCTCTTAAGTATTTAACCATCCAAATTCTTAATTCATCGAGGCTATTTATCCAATAAACTCATCAAAAGCTGAAATTTCATCTTATTATTTCTTTCATCGACTAGTATAGTTGCATATTTGGTTATGCCTCTTTAATTTTTTAATTTGTTCAAATAATTGTCTTCTATGTAACTAGTTCTTATACTTGTACTTGATAATTTTTACCTAAAACATATTGTCTATGACTTGATGTTGAAATCAACTTTTAAATTTCTCGTTATTGTGGGTAACAAACGAGCGATCATAGAGTAGTGGACTTCCTAAATGACCTTTTTCACTTTTTTGTCTTCTTTTCTATATTATAATTTTTTTCTATCATTTGGATACATGTGAAGTCTCTAGTTCTAGTGCACCTAAGGTTTGAATTTCACCAAGTTCCATTGAGTTACCAATCACTATTGTGGTTGGTGGTTGTGATGCTCTCCATCTAGATATTCCAAGGAAGAGGAGGGGGGGCCCACAAGGTTTACCTTGGAAAGAAAATAGTATTAACTCAAATACTTTGTTACATGACTTTTCAAAGGCCTTGGATATTTGCACAATTATTTTACAAGTTTGATGGATCAAGGGAAATTGAATACCTATATGGACACATTTTGAGTACCAAAAGTATAGGGTTAATCCTAATCCTCCTACTTACCTCCCGATCCATAAACTATAGGCTTAGGGCCTACCTGTTTCACCAACATAGGTTCCTACGGAATAAATTTTGACTACCTATGTTCTCTATAAAATTTGAAATGGATTTGAAATTTTATATAGTAATTGACAAGATGCAAAACACTATGTCCCTATTTGATTCAATCGATCATACCCTTGCACATTTGAGAGATATATGTATTCTTTTTGTAAATGAATAAATTTTGCTAACTGAAGGTGCGCACACAACAATGTGGCTAGTTGAATTCCAAATGATGAAAAAACAATTCAATCCATGGCATACACAATCATTGGAATATATATGTGGATGTCCAAGCAAACAATTCATTCAATTATCACCAATGGACAATGCAATTGGTAGATGACAAACGTTACGAAGGTTGTAAAGTTCAAGCCAACCTTGATTGTTTTCCTCTATGGTTTAAGTGATCAATACACCAAAAACATGTAAAAGGGGAAGCATCGTAACATGCATTCTTATTTTATTGCATTCCAAAAATGAAGTAGGTAAATGCCTCACAAACCATACGAGCAATATCATAACCAACAACCAATCCAATTAGGACACTCTTAGTAAGAGGGCCAAATTGATTGCTTAAGGTCGTTGAAACCTTTTATGTGGGAAACTAAATCAATTTTATTCAATAGCTAAAATGGCCCAAAGAATTAATCCATTCCCACACTAAATCAATTTTAATCAATAGCAAAAATGGCCCAAACAAATAATCCTTTCCCACACCAAATCAATTTGAATGCATGGACAAATTGATTTCTTTATGAAATTGCATTAAAATCAAGTATTTGTATGGTTGTAGATGAGAAGGTATGCAAGCAATGTTTGTAGCATAAATTCTATCAATGGGAAATTATTAACACACTAGCAAATACACCCATCAATGATCTCATGCCTCAATTTATTTTATGTTAGCACACTTACACATGCAAGATGTTGAAACTAGTAATTTAACAATAAAAAAATTAAGGAATCATTATATTTTCAATAAATCCACGTTTGAGTGCCGGAGTATTTTTTTAACAATTGCATAAGAGCAATCATTTCAAGCACTATGGTAATTATGCATGGATAAATATGATTCCATATTCAAAACAAGCACGCGGAAAATAATATACACAACCATTAAACACATTAAACATTGAGATACAAAATTTGCCCTGGAAACCCAAACGGGAAAACCAAAACTTGGTGAGGATTTTATTTTGTTGAGTAAATTGATACAAAGGTGAGCTATGCACTCTTAAATAAGATTATGATGCATTCTTACTCACTAGCACATTTTTGCATATGGATTTGGCTCAAAGATAAACTTCAATCTTCGAATAGGCTTCTTCCTTTGAGCCTTTCATGTTCTGTAGCTACCATTCTCCTTAATTTTCTCTCAACATCTATTTCTCTCTTCCTCTCTTGAATGCCCTTCTTCCCCATGGCATCCATATTTAATGGGATGCCTTGGAAGGCCAACAATCACAATGGCTCATTTTCAACTTCCAATTTAGAATAAATGTTTGGACTATTCAGTCAACTTTGCCAAAAAAAATGTTTCTTACAAAGTATACTAAAGAAATTTAATTAGGATCCAATTCTGATCACACCTTCCCATTTGCAAGATTGTTATACCCAAAATATTCAACTCCCTTTGATCTTCTTCTTCTCTACATCTGTGTGCCTTCCTCCTCTGTTGCCATCAAGCAATCTCTAACATATCTCCAAGAAAGAGTGCCTTCGTTGCAGTATGAAAGGTAAGCGTTAAATAAGGGTTTCCTTTGGCATGAGCTTAATGTCCATCTCATGAATAGAGATGACATGATCCAAGTGGATATTTTTGACACCCATCTATTCCATTGGTTCAAAATGGTTCCACAGATTGGCATTTTTACTTTAGGTCTCGAATTTTCGACGTGTTTTTCAAGCATTTCCATTGTATTTTGGTATTTGACATAGGCCCCATTAAAGATTGTGTGGTATACCAAACTCATGGAGCATGAGTTAAGCTTTGTAATAGTCCAATAAACACCCTAAAAAAAGTTTGCGTGCAAAATTTGCACCCTAGAGAAGTTAACATATCAACTAGACTCCTCGGGGCCCACATTCCTTTTGCCACATAATTTCCTAGGTTTAGGGTTTTAGATCTTTAAGGTTTTTGCATCCTACGACATCATACTTTGTGATAAAAGGCACTTTTGTTGTTTTTTAATATCTTATTGCAAATACACACAATTGACACAACTATCTTTAGAGATAAGCTACCATCACTCTAGATAGTGTGTATTTTTTTGCATCTTTCAATATTTTTCCACTTTCATTCATTAATAGAAGTTGGATTTCACTGTGTCATTGTACTCTCTACAATATATATGTGTGTGTTTTCATTTATATTTCTGCCTTCATTTCATTCTCTATATAACCTAGATAAATGGTATTAGAGTAATATGTTCTTTGTTGTTTCTTCATGCATGTCCCAGACAAAGGTCAGGGTATAGGGATTTGGGTCTTGAACTAATGGAACTCGGGGAAGACCATTCTCTCTAGACCAAGTATCCTCCCACAGGGGATGAAAAAATACATGGTGGAGAAGGATATCCCGCCAAGTTGTTGCTTGAGAAATCCCTTGTGCAACAAAGCAACAAGATGATGGATATATTCACCCAGATCCTTCGATGACTACCAACGACAATGGAGACACCTTCAAATAGAAACCATTTTAGAAGTGCGATGCCCTTCAAGGTACAAGTCAACTTGAAATTCCTTTATTTGAAGGCCAATTCAATGCAAATTCTTTGGAGAAATGGTTAAATATGTTAGAGTGTTATACTTTCTTCAAATTATTTCAAGCAATGAAAATATCACCTTCACACTCCTTAAGTCCTTTCCTATATCAAATATTGATGGGAGGGTTACTAGGAGAGACATGTAGGAGATGAGTCTACAACATTCAATACATAAGCCTCTTTGGAAACTTTTTTTATTCCCTAGAGGAGGTATTATATGTTGTTGGAAACTATGATGACCAATACACAAGATGGACAACTTTGTGCTAGGGGATAGACCTACAAACAATGTCGGAGTTCACCAATATCTTCCATACCTTGCATTGAAAGTTGGGTATCAAAGACTTTAACCGACACTTGGTCTTGAGTACTAAAATAGACTAATAGGTACATCCAAACAAAGATGGATTCTATCAAAATCAAGCATAAATTTAAGTAAGATAATAAGCGAGAGTTTGGGCATGCAAATACGCCCCAGTAGAAGCATGGTAAAGGTGACTCTAATTCAAAAAACAAATAAGAGAGAAAGTATATCCAACCTTAGGACAACCAGTCCATGTTTCAAGCAAATAAGGGTAATGAGAAATTGAAGAAGGACATTAGAAAGTGGCGTGAGTTCAATAAAATCCCTTGGCACAACACTGACAAATGTTGCTTGAAGTAGTCATTGTTGGTCGAGACAAAATACTTAGAGTTAGACTGTAGTTTGGACTCTTATTCATAACCAGATAATGAAAATAAAATCATTAACACAAAACCCAGTGCTACCATCACAATTACAAAGATCCAACCAGAGGAGCCAAAGGAACTCGAGGCAGGTGAACACCTCTTCCATTCATAGATTTGGGTGTAGGGTATTCCCCTACATTTCATTATTGATAGTTATAGCCAAAAGAACATGATATCAATAGAGGTCATCAAAATATTTGAGACGTCGACAGTGCCACACCCTTAACCATACACCATCGATTGGTTGTGCCAAGGACAAGACATTTGCATCAATAAGTAATGCCACCTACACTATGTCACCAAACCCTTCATAAATAAGGTAATGTGTGATGTTCCCTGACTTGAATACTGTGATATTATTAAAGGGAAACCCTATGTTGTGGAAAAAATTGCACAAGTGCACTCTTCCACTTGGTAAGGGGTTAAGCCTTGTTGGTTGCTGCAAGGCCTCAGTCCTTAGAGCCTCTTTTGGGTGTGGTTGGTATTCCTCCAAGTGATCCTGCAAGAGATTGTTAGTGTAGTTCACATTCAAACATTAAAATATTGATAAAAATAAAAGAAAGAGATGGGGGAGAATGCAAACTCCAACAACAACCAAAGATATGCTAAACCACTCATGTATTGCCCAATGGAATAGATGTACAACACCTAGGAGCTGAGGGGTTCAAGGGAAGCCGAAAATATCCCTTAGGGAGGCCTTTCTTGTCCAAACTAATGCTAAGTAGATGGTAGAACAATGGAGAGAAACACTTTCCCCTTGATGGGAGGTGGTAAGCAAGATTGGGAATGCTCAAAATGGTAGGAAATGGTGGGCTATGAGGAAGATCCATCTCAAATCCAACAACATAACCTTGCTCTAATTTCTCTCTACAAAATGCATGCCAATGGATTTCTTTTATAGGCCAAGAGGTGGCCAAAAAACAACTAGATCCAAATGTGAACTCTCCTCCCCATTGAACTAGTTCCATGGTACTCTAGGGGGGTTGATTAATGCCACCAATTGTGTGAGGAGCCGAATTCAGAACCTTGGGGAGGATTGAGCCTTTAATGCGCCGTTGGGAGTGAGTGGTCCCACTGTTTTGACAGTAGCGCAGCTATCGAAGGAAAATCCGTGCAGGTGTAGCACATGCATTGTTCAGATAACCTGCGCTATAGCACATGTCAATTTTGTAATACAAGCGTTAGCCTTTGTTTTGATTGTTTCTTGGCACTTGTGGACTCATGTTGTGTTTTGGATCTATTGAGGATGCCTGTGGTGATATGCATTCTTTATGTTGATGATGCCTTGCTGGATGAATCGCTGAAATTTCGCATGTGTGTTATTTTTAGGCGTTAACAAATGCCCCCTGATGTATGAGGTTCGAAGGGTACTGTAGAGACGATAATGCATCATGTTTTCTGTTATTTCTCATGTTCTGTAGGACGAAGCATATGTGGACAAGATAAGGTTCTCCCATAAATAATAGTTTTTATACAAACAAAGCGGGCATACCCATGCTCGTGAAATGTTTGTCAATTTGACTACAATGGGAGAGGACCAATGGTGTCAACTCTACTGTACTGCTGGGACACGAATGAAGGTGGCTTCAATCCATGTTTGAGTAAGTGTCCTAGGAACTACTACGGAATTTTGAAGAAGTGGAACTACTGGTGACCATGATAATCCCACTGTGGTGGGTGACCGAACTGGTATGTAAATATGTTCGAGAGCTTTACTATACCAAAGAAACTGCTACCATGACTTCCAAATGTGAACATTGTTGCCTTCAAAAGTACGTTCCCCCCTGATGCGACGATGTGTCGACGTCAAGCATAGGGGAAACCACTTAGTTAGGGAACACTAATGGCTCTCCCTACTAAGTTCGAGGTGATACCTTATAGTGATTGAAAGGGACCCCAAGGTACAACCGCAACTACTGGAACTCTCAGAATATTGTGTTTTGATGTCAACAAGAGATGAAATACATGATAAGATGAGGGTCCTATCCCAAGAATCAAGAGAATATTGTAATCAACTGGTGGACGGGCATACCTGACACAAGACTAGTTGATAAGCTTGGGGATCATAACTTCCTTTGATCGATGTAAACATGGGGAGTGGGGATTGCAACGTTTATTTCGGGATGGCATATATTAAAATTGGTGGAAACAAACTGCAAGTGAAAGGACTTTAATGGAGACGCAAAACAAATGGTAATGGTAACCGGAAATACAAATATTGTTGAACATATGGAGACTCAAATACATTGATTAAAGATGACCATGGGTTGCTTCCAAAATAATATGGTGTTCCTGCAATGTGAGGTGTTGACGGAAATGTTTGTACATAAAGAATGTTGGTGGGGTCCCCACAATTTTGTGTGTATTGGGGGACCGATTTGATGATGGGCGGAGTCCCCACAGTTTTGAGTGGATTGGGGGACACTTTCCAATGATGAAGTGAGGGCTAACTTGCAGACGCAAAGACGGGTGCCCCATGAAACGATGATATGCAGTTTAGTCCCGTGGGATAATTGAAAGAACTGGTTGTTTCTGAGTGTGGGGGACCCATAGGTGTCTTTGCAGGGGTGATGATACGAGAGGGATTGCAAATGGTAAAGTGCTCATGGAGGTATGAGGGGGATTTGTGAATCATTCTCGTAATCGGTGCCGCGGTATCTAATGAGTGTCTACTTGGTGGATTAAATGCGCAATTATGAAATGATACTCAAAGGGAGGGTCTTTTCAAGTTGGGTCAGATTCCTCTGACTTGTGGGGGGTTGACATCATGGGTGCCAATTGATGACGGGGATGGCGATGGTGCGCATACCCATGGGGAAACATGTTATTCACGGTCATGATGTTGATGGCACATCAAGGCCATGAACGAGGGCCCTATGGTTATCAATGAGAATACTTGGAAATGCATTATAAAAAGAGGGTAAATAGTGTCTATATGCCAGTTTCGAAATGATACCTATGGTAGGGTGCTTTCCCCCTGTTGTTAGAGCGTGGACTCTTATTCTTATCATGGAAAAACAAGAGGATCCATGTTGTTCTGATCGAGATCCTGCACACACAACGCACATACCCAAGTGTAGTAAAGGACATGACCAAGGTAATGACAATGCATAAATCATATAACCAAAACATTACGTACTTGTAGGGTACTTGGATAGGAAAATAATGTCCCAATGACATTAGTGGAAATTTGGATTGGTCGGTTCCATGTCAAAGAGCTTGAAGCATTGGCCATCATGGTGTGAACAGTTTTGGAAATAGAGTTACAGTTTGTCTGTGGCATCAGTTAGAAGTTTGGGCCAAATGAGTATAAAATAGGGGTGGGGCCCACTTTTCGAAATCATTTGTACTTTGTGCCATCGACCTACTAGAGTGCATTTTGAGGGATTATGGGAGATCTGGTGCACCATTCGTCGATCCACGAGTTCTAGGTATGCCTCACCCTTGCACACGTTAATTTTATCCAGGTAGGATTAGGTTTAGGGTTCCCCTGGGTGGTCGACGGTCCTTTTTGGTCTTTTTGGGGATACAACGCGAGAATTTGAGAAAATCCCACGCGGTTAGCACATGATTTTTGGGGAATATCGCACTGCCATAGCATGATATTTTCCAAAAATCGAGCGCGGTGTAGCATGTTTCTTAGCGCGAAAATAATGTACCGTGCCGCGCGTAACGTGGGACAGTTAAGCTTCGACCGCGCACTAGTTTAGCGCGATTGTTCCTTGAAAAATCGTGTTGTTAGCATGACCGAGCTGTATAACTCCCGCGCGCTTGTTCCGTGCGGGCGAAAAGTGGTTTGGCACTGCTATGCACGGATGTGTTGTGCAAAGTTGCACTACGCGCAGACCTTCTTAGGGAAGGCTGCGCTAATGATTTTATAAGTCTAATGGGTGGTCATTTCCTTGTGCAGGTGATTGCTTGCTAGTGATGGAACATGTCTGAGATGTTGAGTGGAGAGAGAGGGATCGTGACACCCTCTGAGATCGTGCATTGGCCGACCAAGTGACTATAGAGGTTTTAGGACATGTTGGGCCCTTGAAGTTCTTCAAGTGTTGTCTGATGTGGTCAACATACTACCTTTTCTGGCGGCTACTGGATATGTGGGTCCTGGACCGAGGGGTGTTCCAGGTAGGAGGTGAGGACTTGAGCATTACGACTCTGGATATTTATTTCTTAACGGGGTTTTCTCACCGAGGGGCGAGGGAGCCGCTCCCTCCACAGTTGGTGAGGGGGATGATCCATACTTTAGTGGATCGATACTGCGATGGTGACCAGATTTCTGTGAACTCTGGTGGAGTGTTGGTGAGCCATATGAGGTATATGTCGGTTGAGGCTATTGTGACAACCATTGTGCACGTACTGGGGGCAACGTCCCCCAACTGTATTATAGGGGGCCAACTCCAGCTGGTAGAGAGGGTGATGGTTAGTTGGCCCGTGGTGTGGAGTGCACTACTACTTCAGTCTATGATGCAACAGGTGTCAGAGTTACATCAGGGTGGGGGGAGGTGCAACTTTTTCTATGGCAATGTGTTGTGCTCCTACTTCTTCAAGTGCTACATGTCACTGAGGCCGCAGGTAGTAGTTCCATCGAGGGGACCACATGAGCCTCAAATGGCATTTTGGGGGCGTATATGCCTCGTGCTGGTGGCTAGCCTATGGGGCCTATTATACGCCGTAGGTGTTGGATGTCTGGGAGGGCCGCATAGGCCGGCCAGAGAGATATCCTTGGAGCGGTATGGATTTCCGAGGAGACCTGGAGCTGCCCATTCCTGCTGGCGGTTTCAACTCTACTGGTATGTTCTTGTGGTGTTGTAATTTTCACATATATATTTGTACATACTTTTGTTTTTGTATATTTATGATATACATGTGTATCAGGTACGGATGATGGTTTCCTCCTCTATGATGCAGATGTAGGTCTCGTGAGACCACCTCGGAGGTAGAGATCGAGGATAAATCATCTAGCTGCTAGGGCTAGTTAGGACATTGGAGGAGCATGTGCGACTGAGTGTGGGGATGTTAGAGCAGTAGGAGCCGGTGCTGGAGGGGTTGATGTAGAGCGAATGCCTGCTGGGGACCGGATGGTTGTTGTGAGAATAGACTTGGAACGATGCTTCGGTGGGATGTCAGCTAGGGTTGATGAGCAATATTGGGTTGACCTCGAGGATGATGAGGTGGATTTGACACTTCACCTACCAGTTGAGTGTGGGTCAGCTTGGAGGTAGATCATGCGGCGAGTCGCGGTAGCGTGCCACGTGGCACAAGAGGTGCAGGGAGGAGCAACCCCTCCTCCACGACAAAGGCCTCGACAGGGACCAGAGCCGGCATGAGGGGAGGCTGTGTTGCCTTTGGCTATTTTGGAACCCTGGGCTCCACCAGCTAGTGGGGCAACTTGAGTGTATGTAGGGCTATGAGCCTCAATTTTGTAGATACATATTTTTGATGAGATTATGGGAGGTGGTTTTTGATGTATTCCCCCCATAAGGCTACTATGCATATGCCCTAGGAGGGCCATTTTTTTGTACATGACACATATATTTTTTGATGATATATATATATGCATCTCTTTATATATGTGATGTATGTGTATTTTGCTTTTATTTTTCCTATGTGTTGATGCAATGCATATGTAGTAGTTGATACTAGAATATTTGTTTTGGGCATGTGTTATTGACTGTAGGACTTGTGATGATGAGATACATGTATGTGTAGTTGTAAGTGAAACACATGGACATATTTATGTATGATTGATATGCACGATTATGCAGCCGGTTTATATACTAGGTGCCAATTCAATACCTCATTGGCGACAAAGTCAGCGAATGCATTGGCATTTCTCAGTATATGTGTGAAAGTTATGGTTTCAAACTATCGAATGAGAAGCGGCACACACATAAAATTTAGCAAGAGGGGTGTGTCGTGGACAAGGAATATATTATTCAACTGCGATACGACAAGTTGTGAGTCGAGGTACACTTGTAGATGGTGAATTCCTAGGTGTAGGGCATCGCTTAATAGACCTATTACGACATCGTACTCTACTTGGTTGTTTGTTAGTTCCCCCAAGCGCACTCTACCAGTGTGGTGGAGTGTATGGGAGGTGGAATATATAACCCAGGCAGGGGATGTTAAATGTTTGGACCATCGACTGGCATCGTACGCATATCCTATGTAGATGTCCATCTGGGAGGCCATCTACATTTGAAGAAGAGAGGTAGTTTACTTTCTAATTCGAGATAGTGTGAAACAGAAGTAATTTTTTTGACACAAAATAAGAATATCAACAACCGGTGTTGGATGTCTTGTTTGTGCTGAGGGGGTCCAAACCCCTTTGATTTGTTATTTTTTTGGGAATGCTTGCAGGTGGTCCGCGTCTTCGTCGGAGGACGAGGAATCACTGCAAGTGAGGACACCGACTAAAGGAGATTCAAGTGTGATGGTATCTGGTGAGGTCGGTATTACTTCCTCGGTTGGTGATATTTGCGGGGTTATACGAAGGGGTTGTTATTGACCTCGCATTCTCATTAGTTCGAAATGAGTTTGTCGTTCGACGCGCAAAATGGGGCATTGAAAGGAGTAATGGGTGGTCTCTCCACAAGATCGACAAGGTCTTGGTACACGTGGACAAAAGCGTTCTTGGTTTTCTTGAGTGTTGATTTGCTCCATTATGCATGCGATGGCGCTAGGAGGGAGCATATGGGCGGAGTTCCCACATGACGAGCATTCATTGTGTGATTGCGTCGTCGTAAGTTTAGATGGGTCTCGCAATGTTACAGGCTCTACCACATTTTCTGCAGGTGGCGCAACTTCTATGTGAGGGGTGACTAACGGTGTCCCTGATGTGGTGACGACATTAATGGATGTTACTTCCTGGTATAAGAAGGCGAGTTCCTCAATTGTTACTTGAGTGAGACGAACTATTGCTAACACCTCTCTTTATTGAGGGAGTTCGGGGCAATGGTGTGTATAGTGCCCATGTTGAGCACATATGGAACATGCGTGATTCGTATGAAATGTTTTAGGCTTAGATGTGGAGGAAGGAGGTGTGCCCCCTTTCACCACTGGTGGAGCGTGGGTGATGCTAAGGGGGGTGTTCAACAAATTCCTTAGCTCTAGTAGGGTAGGACATAGGTTGGTTGCGTGGCCTTGCTGTCTGCAAAGAGAATACGACGACGTGACCCTTGGATTGGGAGTATTGATCATTATTGGGGCTTTTAAATCTTGATGGTTGATGCCCCCTGCTTTAAGCTTCACGATTTTTACTGATTTAGATGGTGGGTTAGGTAATAGGGTACCTTTCAACTTTGGTTGTTTGGTGCCTCCATTGGTGGTCTCAACGATGACCGATTGTGGTGTAGTTGCGGGTGTCATAGGTTGGCCTGTTGTAACTGAACTTGTTACAGGCCTTGTAGCCATACTAGCCAAAATGGGGATAAACTCATAATGGGTGACTGGTTTGGAAGCCATCTGGGTAGGGTGGTGTGAGGTACCATACTGGTATCCCTAGATTTAGCCCAGGTAGAGTTAAATGAGCCATAATCGACATCCCTTGTACACCAGTGGGAGGATACAGGAATGGGATTTGAAAAATTGGTGGTACCAAGGGATTCAATGTTTGTTCAATGCCATGACTCAGTAGTGGTGCTGATTACGGTTTTGAGGTGGAGGTGGCTCCATTTTTAGCGGTGAAAATTGTGCACATTAGGTCATTTGTTGATGTAGGGATATTTGTTGGTGGTCCTTAATATACTCCTAACAAATTGGAGTCTTTGTACATACCAGGGGCAATGTCAACATATGGTTGATCATCGCCCAGTACAGTTGGTAGGACATTGTCGGGGTTGCTTGTGGTATTCAGGACATAGTAGCTAAGTTGGTCTAAGGTAACTACCTTCACATTTAATGGAAACATCATGATACGAAAGACTGAGGAGGCTACTGCCTTCATGGCGTACATGTAACTGTGCCCCAAAAGGATGTTATAGTCGAGTTCTACGTCGACTACCTCGATATCGATCATAACCATCTTGCCCCCCATATCTATGTTGACATTTTGGTACAATCCTCTTGGTTGGGAAGGTCTCCTATCATACGCATGAAGAGCGATAGACGAGGGGACCAACTCAAGAGATCCTAATCGTTTCCAGACTTTTACAGACATAACGCAAGTGGATGCGCCTTCATCAATGATACAACGATGTATCATGACATTTTTATCGTGACTGGGACGTGGAATGCGCCCGATGATGGTAGTCGCGGATCACCTTTATCAACATCAAAGGTCATGATGTGCGTGTCAGATGGATCGACTGCACTGAGTGCGTTGAGTAATGCCTTTTATTGTGTTGGGAAAGACTGTAACACTTCTAATGTGGAGATAACTGCCAGAGATTTAACCAAGTCATCCACAATACTGTAATTGTGGGTGGATTTCATGTGAGGGTTATTAGGGGTATGCCGAAGTGGAACTTTTGGGATCCGTGGGATTTGTTTTGTATTTGAGTGTGTTATCTGTAGAGGCCCCCCCGAGGGGGTAGGAACGTCTTCCACTTGGGGGGTGGAAGGCATGTCATAACCTCTTGCTCGTGTCTGAAGGTTTACATCCAATGTATAGATATATTGGAAAGAACCACCGTCGTGCGGGAGAGGGTGTTGTTGTTGTGTGACAATACCTTGATTGGAAAAGGGTTGTTGTAACATGACGATTTGTGGTTGGGGAGGATTCTCTGCATGAGGAGGGTTTACCATCGTCTTCTTTTTGGATTCCACTAACTGTTGGCAATCGGGGATAAGAGGAAAATGATGTGTGTAATGACCATAATCACCGCAAATGGAGCAACAATAATTGGTTCTCATGGGGGGATTCTTCCCTTGTTTGGGGGTATTGTTAGTACCTACATTTGGATCACCCGTATTCTGGTTTTGCTGGGGAGGGGGGTTTCCCCCTTGTCTCGTCTGCTGATTCTGCTTGTTCTTACCTTTCTTCTTTCCCTGATTCTGTGGATTTTGGGGGTTTACAACATTCAATTACTCAACTGGTTGAGCTTGTTGAACTTAAGAAGGTGGAACTAAGTTAACCCCCGTGTGGGGGGCAGGTTGCTAACCAGTTGGGCATGGGAACATATAACATGGGTTATATCCTGGTGGTGGGATAAATGCAATTTGCGTTCCATAAGAGGTGGACGTAGGAGTGACTTGCGCCATTGGTGGTGTAGGAGCCGTCATTGCTTGGCTAATGATTGGGTATGTACTATTATATGGTATATGACACCCTAAACCTAAATCTCTCCAAGCATAAGGGGATAAGATACTAACAGAGGCTCCTTCATATACAATACATCGATGAACCACATGGTTTCCAATATCAACCTTTATCTGAAAAGGTGTAGAAGAAGGAAGGCGAGGCCCAGTTAGACTATTCCAATCAAAGGAAATGATCCCAGAGCTTGGTAGGGGTTCACTCAGCACAAATGAAGTGCCCCCATTTTCAGAAACATCCGAAGGACTGATGGGATCGGTCAAAGATTGCATCGATTCGATCGCCTCACTCTCCGAAGGAAGAGTGGGGTTGACCAAAGATAGCATTGGTTCAACCACTTCATCAACCAAAGGTTGATTAGGCTGTTGGGAAGCTATAGACAGTTCAAGAGCAGAGGATCCTTCAGACATGGACCACACTCTCTGCACCTCTGGAATAGCAGGGCACAGGTGAGTAAGGTGATATCCCTTACAAAGTTTACAAAGGAACTTTGGCTTGCATCCTATAAGCTTAGACTCCTTTACAACAACAGTACTCTCAGCATGACTAGCATTGGCTGATAGCGTGCCCTGAGCGTGACTTGCAGTGGCTGGTTGCTCAGAAGCAAAATACTTTTGAACTAAGGACCACACTCTTTGCACTTTTGGAAGTACAGGGCACAAATAGGTCAGGTGGTCTCCCTCACAAAACTTACAAGGGAAATTAAGCTTATGTTTATTAGGTTTGTCGACCATGTCAACTTTCTCAGCATGACTTGCAATGGCTGATTCAGTGTCTCCAGTATGACTCACAGTAACTGGTGACTTGTCACTAATATGACCAACATTGATCAATGACGTGTCCTCAACATGAGCAACAGTGGTTGAAGACATGCTTTCAGTATGATTTGAAGTGATTAAAAATTTTCTCCCAGCATGACCTCCAGAGGCTGGGTGGGTGCCCCCAACATGACTTCCAGAGGCTGGGTGGGTGCCCCCAGCATGAAATACAGAGGCTGGGTGGGTAGGTTCAGTATGATTTATAGTGACTGAGTGAGTTCTCCCAACACGACCATCAGAGATTGGGTAGGTGCCCCCAGCATGACTTCCAGAGGCTGGGTGGCTTCCCTCAACATGACTTCCAGAGGCTGGGTGGTTGCCCCCTTGCTCTGGCACCTTCTTCCTATTCTTCCTCCGTCTATTCCTTTTAGACTGTTGGTTACTAGTATTACTACTTTCACCACATGAGGTAAAAGGAGGAGAAGAAGATGTTACTGGCGAAGTAGGCATAGGGTTCTGATGCTCTTGAGGTGAGGTGCTTACTTGAGAAGCATTAGGAGCATGCAAGGCGATCAGAGTGGAAAAAAGCCAAACCGGTAGCCCTATAGTGAATCCCGAAAGATTCAAGGTAGCCATTAAGGGAGTACCAATGTTCCCAATGAATGGAAAAGCATAAGGATCCCCTTGAATATGGGTCCCTTGATTGGTGTTCACCGGGATGCTATCTATAGTTTCTGACTAAATGAGCCATAAATCTCTAAGGACAACTAAAAAACAAGCGGCACAAAGAGCACACCACTAAAAAATGTCCTACAGTGATCAAAACCAGGCAAACCGAGCTAATACTCTCAGAAGCAAGTCTGGGATGATGAGGGCCCAAAACAAACCAATAGAGTATCGACGGTCAGTTACACGACATCCAATGGAGGTCCTCTGGGTGCAAGCGTTTGAATCACCAAACCGCCCTCCCGGGATTACTGCAAAGGGTTACCTCCCGTGTCTGTCCGAGGTGCAGTGGAAATAACCTTCCACTATACTTGTGAAGATCCCTAGGGTTAAGATGCTAAGGATACCACAAATACGAAAATACCTAGGGGAATAGTTGTCAGCCTAGCCAAGATGCATGGGTAGGGTAGCAAAGCCCGAAATCCAAAAAGCACTTAAAAGTACTAGTGGACCCCCGTATGTGAGTCAGCTCTGGTTTATGTTTGAAAGGAAAGTGAGGGAGTATCCTTAGTAGTTCCAGTCGCACACGGCCTCGTGCTTAACTTTGGTTTGAGTAGAGCGTTCCCAGGATATTTTGATATAGGTGGATTTACCTAAGAGATTGTCTTACTACGATTGTTGAGTAATGAAACCGATTTCGGGTAGTTTAAGGTGTGTAGGAATATGCAAGGGATCTGGCAGTTGTAGCAACTCACAAATATGTTGCAAAGAAGAAGAGAAGGAGACACTTAATGATCACTCATAAACACAGTAAAATAGAACAATATCTCAATATTATACAATGAATAAGAATGTAAGTGAATGAATACAATAGAACAATAAGGTGCATAATATAGGATTCAAATAGGAGGTAGGCACTAACTGAGTGAGGTAGGCACTAACTGAATGAAGGAGGCTCAATGGAGGGCGCATGAGGAGTCTAACTAAGTGAGGTAGGCACTAATTGAATGAAGGAGTCTTAGTGGAGGGCGCATGAGGAGTTAACTGGAGTCAGAATGGGCAGTCTAGTCTCATTGGAGGTCCATCGGAGTGATACAGTCAGTTGAGAGTCAGTCTAGCCTTAAATCAAGGAAAGAACTGAAGATAACTGAAGTACAATTGAATGGTAGGTGAGAGAGGGCGCATGAGATGCATGTAATTGCATGCAGGGCGCACTAAGCACTAGGAGGGCTAAAACTGATAAGTGAGAAGCTCCTGGGGGCTAGCTAACTGAGGGCTAGGTGCTGGGATTGATGACTGGGATGCATGCATGCATATTGCATGCAAGAATGCATGCATGGATGAAAATTCAAATAATGGAAAAGCTGGTAGGAGAACCCCTAGGGGATGTAGACAATTGTGGAGAGCTAGAACCAAGCTTTAGGAGCTGGGAGGTCCACCATGATGATGACTGGATGCATGCAAAATTCATGCATGCATGCAAAACTGAAAAATGATGGGGAGAATATTCCAACACCCCCCCGCAAGCTATACTATGAGAAAATAACTGAAGAGTAGGGCCCTGGTAACTAAGACCAAAGTTCACCCTGTAAAATAGCAAGACAGGGCCCTGGTTACTGAGACCAAAGGTCACCCCGTATAATCAATCTAAATAAACTAAGTGAGGAAAGAGGGAAAACCCAGTGGGAAGAAAGCCCTCCCTCAAAATAGATTGAAAGGTGCTAAAGTAGAATATCATGACTTACCCCTGAAGGAGGCAAGTGTCCTTCTCTTCCAAAGAAGGCTCGATCGATCTAAAAATGGATCAGCAATGTGAGAAGGATGAAACCTTCCATTCTGAAATCTGATCTGGTTCTTCTATGATCATGTGGATCACCAACCAAATCACCGGCAGATCGGAGTGTAGTGGCTGCCCATCGAGAAAGAGGAGGAATATTAGGTGAGAGATCTTTAGGTTCTTGTGGATCTAGATCTCTCATTCACTCATCTTCATCATTAGTTGCTAGACCTTCAGGTTCTTGTGGATCTGGGTCTAGTATTCCCTCATCATCATCTCTAACTGAAATATCATGTGAAGAAGCAAGTAAAATTGGCTCACCATCACATGCAAACTCTGAATCTAAAAACTCATGTGAAGAAGCAAGTGAAACTGGCTTATCATCAATTCCAAACTTTGAATCTGATGATGATGGATCTTCAACAATATCACTAGTGGATGTAGTATTGATGGCCCATTTGACCATAGAAGTTGAACCAATAGGTGCTAGATCTTTAGGTTCTTGTGGATCCGGATCTAGCATTCGCACTTCTTCAAGGTCCTCTTTTTCTCAATCTTTTTGGATCGATTCTTGCCCTTCAAGCAACTTTTGCAGGTGCCATGAGCAATATTGCTATTTGGAAGACCATCAACCACATTTCGAGCTAGCTTGTAGTTGAGATGAGATAGTCTACTCTCTCCATGAGTATGAGAGTGAAGAGCAGACTCCTTTGAGAGAGGTAAGAAGTGTGAAAACTCATAGAGTTTTGTCTCATGATTTGCAACTCCTTTTGCAATGATTTCCCCTGAAACCATGTATTGTATCTCGACTTCATTTGGAGAAAAGATCACTCTTTTGGGTTCTCCAATATGAGTCATTTGATACACTGAAATTAAATTTGCTGCAAGAGAAGGAACATAAAGCACATCAGAAAAGTAACCATGGTCAAGATTGATTCTTCCACTCCCATGGGAGGAGACTTTTGAATCATTGTCCAATCTAATGGAATGGCCAACTGAGCTTTCGAAATTGAAGAAGAGATCTTTGGAGGAAGACATGTGTCTTGATGCTCCTGAATCTATGATGAAAGAAGAATCTGTTGATGCACTTGCCATGAAGGCATGACATCTTTCTTTGTCTTCGGATCTAGAAGGTTCAGTATCAGGATCTTTCTTCCTTGTACATGCAGGTATAGGAAGATTGTTCTTCTTAAGTAACTGAGCCATCAAATCTATAGTCTTCTTCATGCAAGTACTCTCAGGATGATAACCTCTAAGACAATATGTGCACTTGGATCTTTTGTTCTGAGAATGCTTCGTCTTCCTTGAGTTCGAAGCCCCATCTGACTCGTATGAACTATTTGTAGGCCTTGTATCATTCGATCTCTTGTCATAAATCTTTTGCTTGCCTTCACCATTCGCTCTCTCTGCAACTATAAGAGCTGAATCCAATTTGGGTTTGATTATTCCCATCGAAATCAACTTCTCTTCCTCTTGGGTAAGAGATTGTGTGAAATCATCAAATGAGGGAAACTTCCATCTTGGAATGGACAACCTAGCTGACTGGAAAGTAGAGACAAAAACTGAGAAATTTGCCCCCAACTTTGAGAGAATGGCAAGTATAAGCTGCTTATATTCCTTCACTATCTCATATCTTTTCAACTATGATATCAAGCTTTTAAACTTGGTGAGAAAGGCATTGATAGAATCAAAGCTGCTAGGACTCAAACATATGAGCTCATTCTCCGATTTGTGTGCTACCATATCATCCTTTGGCCCAAAGAGAGATTCGAGCTTGTCCCACACCTCTTTCAGAGATGTAAGATCAATGACATGAAAGTGTAGTTCATCATAAATTGAGAGAAGGAGGAGACCAATTGCTTCATCAAGCCAATCCAAGTACTTGGACTTTTCAACTGCACTGGTTGGTTCTACCATCGTTCCATTGAGTATTCTGGAGAAGCTCTTGGATCTCATGAAGAGATCCATCTTGGCTTTCCACTCAACATAGTTGGAAGATGTAAGCTTTAGATCCATCTGAACAGAGAAAGTCGAATAGTTGAAGAAGATTCCGAACAGGTGAATAAACCTGCAAAACAATAAAAGATGTGCTGATGGAGAATGCTACACTTCGTCTGAACACTACCTTAAGGACACTTGGCACATGGACTAAGTCCTTCACACTTGGCTAGACCTCACTAGATTTCTCCAATGAAATCAAGTAATATCACCAGGATTTGCTGTGGAAACTCAGAGGCTTCTGGTGCACAAGTGAAAGATAGCTTCTCAAAGAAATGCTGCAATTGCTGCAATTCAAATAGCTGCTTCCTGCTCTGATACCATGTAGGAATATGCAAGGGATCTGGCAGCTGTAGCAACTCACAAATATGTTGCAAAGAAGAAGAGAAGGACTCAATGATCACTCATAAACACAGTAAAATAGAACAATATCTCAGTATTATACAATGAATAAGAATGTAAGTGAATGAATACAATAGAACGGCAAGGTGCATAATATAGGATTCGAATAAGCCAAGTAGGGCATTCGAATTCCTAACTCAGAGTCTCGCTTGAATGATAGTGGAGTCATGATCGAGTCAATGTATCAGTCAATTGAGTCTAACTGAGTGAGGTAGGCACTAATTGAATGAAGGAGGCTCAGTGGAGGGCACATGAGGAGTCTAACTGAATGAGGCAGGCACTAACCGAATGAAGGAGGCTCAGTGGAGGGCGCATGAGGAGTTAATTGGAGTCAGAATGGGCAGTCTAGTCTCATTGGAGGTCAATCGCAATGATACAATCAGTTGAGAGTCAGTCTAGCCTTAAATCAAGGAAAGAACTGAAGATAACTGAAGTACAAATAAATGGTAGGTGAGAGAGGGCGCATGAGATGCATGCAACTGCATGCAGGGTGCACTAAGCACTAGGAGGGTTAAAACTGATCAGTGAGAAGCTCCCGGGGGCTAGCTAACTGAGGGCTAGGTGTTGGGACTGATGACTGGGATGCATGCAATTGCATGCATGCGTCATGCAAGAATGCATGCATGGATGAAAATGCAAATAATGGAAATGCTGGTAGGAGGTCCCCTGGGGGCTGTAGACAGCTGTGGAGAGCTAGAACCAATATCTAGGAGCTGGGAGGTCCACCATGATGATGCATGCATGCATGCAAAACTGAAGAATGATGGGGAGAATATTCCAACAAGGTGATTTACCCCAAAACCCTAGCCTAAGCTAGTTGATGTAATGACAAACCTAAAAAGAAAAAGTTACTAATTGATTTTATTAAAGTTTTCTTTTTAGAGGCTACTTTTTACTCAAAAAGGGTAGTGAAGTGTGTGGTATGGTTCATGACAGAAAATAAAGTGCGGAAAAATAATGCATGAAACTTCACAAAATTTTCATTTATGTTTTTCCAAACCAAAAAATAGGCAATCCTAAGCATATAAATTTTTATTTTTTCTTTTAAATTTTCAAATCAAGATAATCTATGCTACTTCGAAAAATGATGATAAATCTTACTACTAAGCCACCAAATTCAATTTTTATCTTTTCTTTTATTTGCAAAAGAAAATGAACTTGAAAGAAGGAACAAGTAAGATCTAACAAAGGTGCGGGTAAAGATAAAAGACCTAATGGCTTAAACCAATCGAATCAAAATACCGAAAAGACTTGACCTATAGAGTTATTTCGATGGAAAAAACTCTAGGTTTGGACAGGATGTAAAAGAAGAGTGGGAAACAGATGCATGCAACAGAAAAATTGACTAAGAGGCTGCTCCTAAGCACCAAAAACTAAGAAAACATCCGCCAAACAAATAGGGTAGGCAAGCAAACCAAAGGTAACCCTACCGCCACACAAACTCAAAGGAAAAGCTATCAAGAAGGCTCCAACTAACTCATAATGACCTGAACAGAAGTTCAGAAGGTACCTAGACTATCAAACCTTTCAAAAACCACCCAAAAACTCAAACTGGGAACAAACCCTAAAAAGTAAGGAAAAACATAGTAAAAGTGTGCAAGTATTTCAATAGACAACAAGCGTTAAGTGCGCAAGTCTGTATAAGTGCAACACACGTCTAGGGAAAAAAGTGCGCTACTATGACTAGCAGGGAGTCGCGCACAGCTTCAAAAGGCCTAAAAAACATAAAAGACACCTAAAACAAGTACTGAAGCAAGTGAAGCAATCCAAGGGACTTTCAAGAGGATGAACAAGACTCATAAACAAACAAAGATGTCTTAGTAACAGTCAGAGAAGCAAGGAAAATGCCAACAGCAGACCCAACAACCTGGAAACCAAACCCTAGTGAAAGGCTCAATCCTACAGGAAAGTGCGCAGCTGTATACACTAACAACTCGCGCACATTTCTAAAAGTATGTAGGTTTCAATACTGACAACCCGCATACATTTCTAAAAGTATGTAGGTTGTAATACTGACAACCCGTGTACATTTCTAAAAGTATGTAGGTTGTAATACTGACAACCCGCGTACATTTCAAAAAACGCACACCTGTATGCACAGGAAACTCGTGCACGGGGACTGAAAGGAAATAAAAATCTTTGCACACTTAGACTGGAATGAATCGAATCAAAAGGAAAAACAAAGTATCCTATAAAAACCTCTCAGAAAATCAACAGACTGTAAAAACTGAAAGAAAACCTAGCAATGTCTTTAAAGCAAAAAACAACCGTTTACTCCCCAGCGGAATAGCCAGTTCTGTTGTGCAGGAAAATACCTTATAGTGGGGGAGATGACACTACCAACTTACATGGGGTGACAGGTAAATACATTCATGTTTTGCATTAATTACTACAAATGGAAAGAGTTTAGGATTCCAAAAGTTGTACCTTTTTAACGATCCCTGGTCCTAGCTTTCGCCCAACCTTCCACAGTGATGCAGCTGCAAAACAAGTTAACCTTCCTCAACGTATCTTGACTGTAAATAGATAATGAAATTGAGAACAACTTAACATTAATCACAATCATATATTCAATCAAACAGACATTCAATCAAATATGCATTCAATCAAATAGACATTCAATTGGGACGGGGAGGGTATTTCCACCTTTTATTGTCAAAGAAATGTAGATAAGTACATATATACCTGATCTGTCCAGACACTTCTGCAACCGAGTCCTAGGATCCTTCTCCTCACAATGACTTAATAATTCCTCCAGCATAACAGCAACTTATCATTCCTTCTAGTTCCCTCTCTTATGGCTTGCCCTTGTATTTATGGCACAAGGTAGGCAGTTGAATTCGAGAGGTAGTTAAATTGGGAGGTTGGGGAAGTTTCAGAACCAACTTCAACTAATCCCAATTCGTAATCTTAATATATTTTTTCATTTCATCTTAAGATGTGCGCGGGTTTCATACAAATATACTAGCGCACAATATGCAACTTCTGCATTTAACAAAAAGCGTTCACAACATTTTGGAGGATGTGCGTAGGTTGTCTTCAATAATACCAGCGTTTAGAACGCTAGATCACTGTGGCAATAATAGCGCACACATGGTGAAAACTGTAGAAAAAATATGTTTTTTCAACTGAAGAATGTGATCTCAGCAATAACTCATCCAGGGTCAATATAGCTCTTCCATCCATACTGTCTTTTTGTGTGATCGACAGAGCAATGTGATCACGGACGGAGAAGTGCAGATTTGACCTATAATAGTATATACTCCATTTGACCAATTGGTGGTGTTGGTACTGATGTAGGGTGTACCAACACATATGGCATGGATGGGTAATACAGAACCATGTTGAATGGCACCGATGTGGTAGGAGGAGCCTTTCCTATATGGGAAATGGACCCAATAAGCCCATCCATCGAATGTGACAAGCCCGAAGGTGTAGGATCCAATGACCGATGCCAAGGGGAATCATGGAGAATTGTGTAAAGGTAGTCAGATTGTGCATATATGAGGTCGAAATGTTGTGCTCTCAGAATGGCCTCTTCCTCACTTCGTGGCATGGAGGTGGAAACATCCTTAGCTATGGCGGGTTCGAGAGATTTGATAAACCAATCCAACAAAAAAGGAGGTTGTATTTCGATCTTGCATAGTGTGTGGCGTCTACGCCACTCATGGATGTGGTCCGCGATGCGGGTAGAAGTATTTTGATGAAACTTAGTGATAATTTCGAGGCCTAAATCATGTCGGATTGGTAGTTGAAAGTACGTAATAAATGTGGTGGCCATTGTTGAAAATGTGGAATGGGTTCCACTTTCTAGGTTTATGTACCACTTTGCTGCTGTTCCGGTGAGGGTACTGTGGAAGAGGCGAAGCCTCACAGGGTCATCCACTATGTTGTTAGATGAACTCCATAAGTGAAAAGACATAACGTGGTTGGCGGGATCATATCCCTATTTTCCTTCGAATTTGGGAATGTCGGAAGGAAGGTTGTCTAGCATAGCCGGCTATGTCGTATCATGAGCAATGAGATCATTTGTCAGTTTGGCCAAATCAGGTAGATTTAAACTAGAAATAAATGGTAAGTTAGGCACGACTGGTCTTGCAATTGTATGTGGGATATGATTTCCATGAGGGGTAGACCTAGGTGGTGTTGTAAACAACAATTGACATCCTGTGAGAGAGGATGGGTCAAATGGAACCAAGGGATCTCCTTGGGGAAAATCCAGCGAGGTATTGCTTCCGATGGGGGAAGAAGTGGTCTAATTAATAGTTTCTCCGAGCGGAGAAAATGTACCTAGCAAGGCTTGGCCTTGACCAGATGATCCTATCGATGCGGCTTGGGAATGACCCCAACTTGAATTCCCTGCGTGTGTACTACAGGGGGAAGGTGTAAAAACACCCCTCGAGAGAGGGGATAGGCCTTACAGTCTATGAGACTGTCTTAGGATGTTGTTTTGTTACTCAATGGTGAAGGCTTAGTGTCAGATGAGAGTGATCGAAATCTTAATCAAGAACTAGAGGAACAAATCAAGAAGTTAAAAGAGGACAAAAAGTCGCAAGATGACATGTTCGAGAAGATTTAGAGTAATAATAATGCAGTGGAGAACAAAGTAGCACAAATCCAGAAGGAAGCATCCAGACTCTCCAGAAAACATATTCAAGTTGAGGAAGAAGAAATAAATACAAATTCAGTCATCATCACAGTTAAAAAAGAAGTCAATCCAGTAGAAAAACAAACAACAAGAACTCCTTATCGACACCCCAATTATAAACGTCATTTTGACCAACGACATGGTCAAAATGAACATACACAGAGGAATTACAATGTTAAACAAGCAAGAACCTCAAATCAACATACTAAGAAACAAACGAAAAGACCCATCCCACAAAATGATCAAATAGCTCCGATAAAAATAGATCTCGGATGGACCACATCAGAGACGATGCGACAGTTCTTCTTTGGAATTCGCAACTCGTATCGCCTCATTTAATCAAGTGTAGCAAATACTAAAGAAAGTGTCTAGAGATGTCGGTTCAAGCAAAAAAATCATTTGTTTTCAATAAGCTTCGAGGACAAAGCTTCCCTTAAGGGGAAGGCAATGTAACAAATATAAAATAATATATTAATTATAAACAATAATTTATTAATTACTAAAGTGAAAGGGCGTAACCCTTCACTATGAATGCTCAAACCTATAAAGGCGGGCCTCATTGTAATATCTTATAATCATCTATCCATTCATATTTTTATCTATATATATTTATCTTATTCGAAGATGGAACATCTTCCTCCATGACCCAGATACGGGCTTCTTCTATAATATCCTGATACAGATAAGAAGTTTTTACACTTCATAATAGTTGATTTTTTTTTGAAATAAATTTTATAATAACTATATAAACATTGAATTCTCACATATTGCTTCATAACATACAAAAAAATAAAATAAAAATATAATAAACAAAAAAAATAATAAACATAATGATTAAACCAAGCACACACATAATGACAAAGAAGGTTTATCCCGAAAACCTTTAAATTGAGGCTTCTTCACCAGCAATACAATGGGCCACCAAATACCATGGGCCCAAAAAGCCATGACCGAGTCAAGTTTATATATATATATGGGATTAGGATATAGATCACACACACACACATATATATATATATATGGAATATATATACCAAGTCAAGTTTATATATATGGGATTGATATATATATATATATATATATATATATATATATATATATATATATATATATATGGTATTGGGATATAGATATTAATGACGTGTAAAAATAAAAAATGCATTTCCAAAATGATAGGTGAAATTAAAATTCACTCTTCATTAATGACGTTCAATTTTATGAAGTGGTAGTATTTTGACATGTAAAATGGCAAATGATGGTTATTTACCCGTCAAATTTCAACTCTGATCCTAGTTGCTTCATGATGCAGAGGTGATTCCTAGGGTTGCGTGGCTTGATCCTATTACCATGAGAAGCCAGCTTGTTCATTGGCCAATGATCGAGTTTGAATAATTATGAGCATATAATGTAAGGAATGAAAACATTGTTTTGGAAATGGATTCGCTAATGAAGGTAGAAGGATCTTACACTCAAGAGTGGCCCAGGTAATACATATTAGTATTAAAGTTATTATCATGATTCAAAGAATTATAAAAGGAGATGAATAACCTATGCACAATTGCATTCCAAGGGGACCTAGATGTAGAGTTTGAGATGGGAGGCGATTATGAAACATATGAGCTGAAGGGAATGACAACTCAAAGCTTGTGGTGATCCGCATCGCAGTTGGAAATTCATCGACGTTGATGCAACTTCGACAAGTTTCGACTTCGAATCGACAATTTTCCAGTCCGACATGTTAGCTACGACAGGTTCCGAATTCGACACAACTCTGACGAGTCTCAACTTCAACAGACCTCGACACATTCACATGTTCGACATGTTAAAACATCTCAAAGTTCGTGACATTGACAAGCAGAGTCGACATGCGACCAGCGACTGTCGAACTTCGACAAACTATCTCTGTCTTCTAGTCGACTGTAACGGTTGAACTGTTGAACCGTTCTAACTTTTTCTTTGTAACTGAACGTAACGGGAAGGCACCCAAGCGTCTCAAAATTCTATATAAGCATGTATAATATTGTAACACAAAAATCTTATCATTTCTTAGACTTATTACAGTAATATAAGATCAGTTCGCATTCCTGCATATTGTCTGTGTGTATTTGTTTATATGTGTAGTGTAATCCTGCTTATTCTTATAGCTTCCGCCATAACAAATATGACTCATTCAATTGAACTGTTGTCCCCCTTGTGCTTCCTGGACACGAACTAGATCATTGGTATCATAGCAGACTGAAATCAGAGCATTAAGTTTTTTCGTGCTTGAGTTCTGTGTATACACTTCTCTCGAAGTTACCTGACTTATGCCGGTTCAAACTCGCTCACAATCTCATCAATCCAAGCAGACGCTACCTCCAGAGATGGCAAAAGAAACATACGATAGACATGCAACCGACGAGACAACACATCTTATTGAGCAAGCTCTGGCTCGACAACGAACTAAAATGTTCGCCTAGTTCAACGAGATTCTCATGCGATTCGCTTCGACATCCGGAGGATCTTTGACGAGAACTCACTCCGATAAAATCAACCCCTTCAAAGTACAAATGAATCTGGACATACCGAATCTTGAAGGTAAGATTGACGCGGAATCCGTTGACAATTGGGTGCAACAATTGGAATCCTATTACACTGTGAATCAACTCTTAGAATTTGAAAAGATCACCATTGCATCCTTAAAGATTTCAACCTCCGTGCACTGCTGGTGGGAGAACCTCTTGACAAAGATGGAGAAAGGGGAGACCCCATCGATACATGGGATAAATTCGTCGAACACATCCGAAAGGAATTTTACCCGTCTAAATACTTCGAGCAGTAGTATAAGAAGTGGCAGTAACTAAGGAAATGGAAAGACCAATCAGTACAGAGTTACATTGATGAGTTCTACCGACTCATGGCTAGACTTGGCATCCAAGAAGAAGAGAAATTGCTTGTTCTGAAGTACATTAGAAAATTGTCCCAGTACATTCAACAGGAGATGGAATTTCTAACTGTCAATACGCTTGCGGATGCTTTCCACTATGCCAGCAAATTGGAAACCAAGGAGAAAGGAAAATCACGTTTCACGACAAAGCCGACATCAGGACGACCACCCGACAAGAAGGCACTAGCCGACTTCAACAAGTAGAAATATTCTCATCCGACACCGCCAAATCCAAACCACGGTAAGAATCCTTTTCACAAGAGGGAACGTAGCAAACAACCGTCGACTGGAAAATGGTGCGATTACCACCACTCATCTTGGCATGATACGTCTGAATGAAAAGCTTAGAAGACATTTTTGGAAAAAGTGTCGACCTCTGACGCATTCAACAAGGTTGTGGAAGAATCTAATCTAGACGCAACGACCCTTTTGACCTCGACCACTCCAGCAGCCTCGACTATCGTCGACGAGGAGGAACGAGAACGCTTGTTCCATACACGGATATGGGTCCAGAGCAAACCATTGCATCTGATTGTGGACAACGAGAGCCAGAAGAACTTCGTTTCTGAAGAGCTTGTGAAGAAACTAGGTCTATTACCACTCCGCATGCTCAACCTTACAACATCGGTTGGATGAAGGATGGACAAGAACTTCAGATCACTCGATAATGCAAACTTGCCTACATAAATCCTTTTGAAGATGAAGTACTCTGTGACGTGGCACCACTCTCCATAGTTGACGCCCTGTTTGGGAAACCTTACCTCTGGGATAGACATGGAAGTTATCAGTCACGACCTCAGAAGGTGATTGTCTGAATCCGAAATCGATGGTTCAGCATACCAAAGCGTCAACCTACACCGACGGTTTCACTGATATCTGCCAAACAGACAAAGAAGCTCATCAATCATGCTCAGAAGTTCGCATTAATCATGATCAAGCCACAACATTCTAAGAAGACTGCAGCAACGAGACGAGTCACCAACCAATGCATCTCTCGACAGAAGCAGCAAGTCGATCATATTCTTGATGAGTACCATAAACTCTTTCAAGCTCCAGACGGATTACCTCAACATTGTCAGGTAAAACACTCTATTGAACTTGTTCCTTGTTCTTCTTTGTCTAACGCATCTGTTTACAGAAGATCCATTCTCGAAAACGAAGAGATTCGTAGACAGATCAAGAATTAATCGACAAAGGTCACATCCGACCCAACTCCTCTCCTTGTGGAAGTCCAGTTGTCCAAGTTTCGAAGAAAGATGGGACTTGGCGCATGTGCATCGACTACAGAGCTCTTAACAAAATATCAATGAAGAATCGGTACTCTCTGTCGTGGATAGATGAGCTCATCGACTGTCTAAAAGGTGTTAAATTCTTTACTAAGCTCGACCTTAAGTCGGGATACCATCAAATTCCAATTGAGCCCTCAGATGTGTGGAAAACTGCTTTCAAGACCAAGGAAGGATTGTTTGAATGGTTAGTCATGCCTTTCGACTTAACCAATGCACTTGCGACCTTCATGTGACATATGTATAACCTTCTTCGACCTTTCATCGGAAAATGGGTTATTGTCTATCTCGACGACATATTGATATTCATTCGATCATGGGAAGAACATGTCGGACATCTTCGACAAGTCCTCAACACTCTCCAGCAACATCGGCTCTATCTGAACATGGACAAGTGCTCTTTTGCGCTGACCAACATCAAATATTTGGGGTATGTAATTGACTCTGTAGGCATTCACGTCGACCCAAAAAAAGTACAGATCTTCAAAGATTGGCCCACTCCTAGAAGCATTCAAGACTAAGAAGTTTTCTTGGTTTGGTGAATTTCTATCAACGATTCATACTCGGCTTCAGTCACATAGCCTGGCCTTTGAATCAGTTGATGAAGGGAAGTGGGAAACTGTCTTCCAATGGACAACAATACATCAAGCAGCTTTTGAACAACTCAAACACAAGCTCTGCACTGCACTAGTACTTGTGTTACCTGATTTGCATCAACTCTTTGAGATTGAGATGAACGCATCGGACTATGCCTTGGAGGCATTACATCCTTGGTAAGGAAACGGTCATTCTCACTGATCATAAGCCTCTACAGTTTGCTCCAACACAATCAAAGTTGCAGACAAACCGACAACTCAAGTGGATTAATTACCTACAACAATTCCATTGGGTGATTAAGTATCAGAAAGGTAAAGCTAATGCCATCGTTGATTGCCTCAGTCGACCACCCATTACTCTCCATTTGATAGTGATGAGTATGCGGGGATGCAACACGATCACTTGGCCACAATTGTATGAGGACGACAACGACTTATCAGCAGTCTACCGACAGTTACATACTAACAAGTTGTCCACCTCAGACTCTGACTATTTCCTGAAAGATACCTTGCTATACAAGCTTGGACAACTTTGTGTACCGAACGGTGAGCACCGACAACAACTCATTTGGGACGCGCACTACAATAAGACTGCAAGACACTTTGGAGTAGAAAAGACACTTGCTATTCTACAGAAGCATTTCTTTTGGCCTACACTTAAATCTGACGTCAACAAGTACATTCGATCATGCACGGTTTGTGCCATTGCTAAGCCACCTAATCGACGATAGGGATTGTATACACCTCTACCAGTTCCTAGTCGACCATGGGAATCTATTTCTATGGACTACTTGACGGGTTATCCTACTACCAGACATCAGCGTGACACGATATTAGTAGTAGTCGACTGATTTTCCATGATGGCCATTCTCATACCATGTAAGAAGACCACAACAACACAGCAGATTGTTCAACTCTTCTTTGCACATGTTTGGAAACACTATGGTTTACCAATGACCATTATTTTCGACCGATATTCCAGATTCGTCAGCATCTTTTAGAAGACCCTCTGGCAACTGCTAGACACACAACTCTCATTGTCGACAGCTTTCCATCCTCAGACCGACGGACAGACGAAAGTCGTGAATCGCTTGGTAGTACAACTGCTTCGCATGTACAATCACCAGCATCGACGCACAACTCTACAGGCAAGAGTCCATTTGAAGTATGTTACGGATTTCAGCCCTCAGCGCCTATTGACTTGATCGGCTCCTCGACACAGCAGAGAGACACCAACTACAGCCAGCGAGAAGTTGATAAAGCAGTCAAGTTTAGAGATCAGATATGCGACATCCAGAAGCAAGCACAGGAAATGTTGCAAAGAGCAAGCGAGAAAGCTAAGGCCCGACACGACAAGCATCGTATTCCTCATTTATTCCAAATTGGGGATAAGGTCTAGTTACATCTCAAGAAGGAGCACTTCACAGGCCCATTCAAGAAGTTGAAACCTTTGCGATATGGTCCGTACAATATTCTTTGATAGATTGGTGAGAACGCTTTGTAGCTCGACATTCCTGTATGCCTGGGTCTGCATCCAGTAGTCAATGTGGATCTACTTCGACCATACTATGCACCCTTGTTGGAACAGAACGAATTTCAAACAGCAGAACTCGAAGACATCCATCTAGATGTTCAGGAGCCTCTTCCTTGCGACACCATTATGGGATGACGAGTACACCATACAAGGACGAACACAATTCCCTTGTTTCAGGTTTCCAAGGAAAGTGGTACTCTGTTGCTGAATTGACCGACAAGTTTCCTCACCTTCACGAGCAAACAATGGGGTCCATTGTTTCTTAAGGAAGGAGGTCTGATCTGCATCACAGTTGGCAAGTCATCAACGTTGATGCAACTTCGACAAGTTTCGACTTCGACACAACAAGTTTCTAGTCCGACAAGTTAGCTATGACAGGTTCCGAATTCGACAACTTTGACGAGTCTCGAATTCGACAGACCTCGACACATTCACATATTCGACATGTTCAACAACCTCACAGTTCGCGACATCGACAAGCAGCGTCGACATGCGACCAACGACTGTTGAACTTCGACAAACTGTCTCTCTGTCTTCCAGTCGACTGTAATGGTTGAACTGTTGAACCGTTCTAACTACTTCTTTGTAACTGAACATAATGGGTAGGCACCCAAGCATCTCAGAATTCTATATAAGCATGTATAATATTGTAACATAGCAATCTTATCATGTCTTAGACTTGTTTACAGTAATAGAAGATCAATTTGCATTCCTGCATATTGTCTGTGCGTATTTGTTTATCTGTGTAGTGTAATCCTGCTTTGCTCATTCTGCTTATTCTTATAGCTTCCGCCATAACAAAGCTGACTCATTCAGTTGAATTGTTGTCCCCCTCGTGCTTCCTGGACACGACCCAGATCATGTGGAGTCTAAAAAAGACTATCATATTCAGGTTGATTGTATTGACGTCTGATGATTTGAAAGAAAGGTGGGATTTTGTGTTGATTAGACTAGGTAGCCTAAGCCTACATTTAATATCAATTTACAATTTCAAACAATAAATATTGAACCAAATTGGTAGTGTGTAGTTTGAATTTGAATTTCTCATTTCTAATGCATCTTCTAGGATAGGTCCACACTGCAAAGGATGTGGATAAGACATGCTATCGAAGATTTGTGAACAATAGACTCAAGCAACACTCAGTGTCGCTCAGAGTATTTGTAAGATGAGAAGAGTATTGTATTAGTTAAAGTTATAAATGCTATGTTGCATGGAGAATCGAATTGGAATTATAAATAGATTGATTCAATGTATTCATGTGTTATTGTGCGTAGATTGATCACTTGATCGTGGAGATATTTGTAGAGGGAGGGAAAACATGCATTTACATCAAAGAATTATCTGACACTAACAGTAAATGAGAATGTTCATTTATTTCTCTTTATTGCACCCATAGTAATTAGGTGCTTATAATCCAGTATGGGGGAGATGTTTTGTCACATTTGTTACGTTTCCATTGTTTCCATGTCGCCTCATAACTTATAAAGAAGTGTATTTAAAAAATTCATGTCAACTCATAAAATATTTTTTTTTTTTAACTTTTAGAAATACAAATGAATTACGATGTTCCTTGCTCGCATTTAGGGAGAGGTAATGATGGCTTTTGATTTTGTGAGTAACACATTTTTATATATATTTTCCATTAATAACATCCTCAAAACTTTTGAATAAAGGACCCTCTTCTTTAATGTCAAATAATAAGAAAGGCAAGATATTTACCAATCAAAATCTTTATTAAGCAAACATTGTTTAAATTTAAACTATTGAGTTCTGTTACATATGTTACATTTTCCTGGTTTTAAGGACCACCAAAAAATACATCATAGAAGTTTCATTTTTGAAGTGCATTTTTATTTTCACACGATCATTAATATGTATATCCTCGCAACCAATCCTCATCAATGTCATATTCCACCAAAATTCTTTGAAGTTCTTTAGTTGATTGCATTCGGAATTTTGCATTTGTAGTTATCTTAAATTAATGAAACTTTAAAAATGTTATTAACAACTTCTATTCCATCGCAACTATATGCTTCCTTCTCAATTGTAAGTTACCTCACTAATAAGCCAAGTTTCTTCATAGATCTTTCAACCTTTTACGTTTTGCATAGTCTTAATTTCATCTAAGTGTATTAGTAGTCTTTTGGGTTTTAATATTTGTGTCCACGTACACACACAAAAAAACAATATTGGTTATTTTTTCTAAGCACATAAATGTGCTTTAACATCAACTTATTCGGTATATAGCTTGTCCATTTGAGATTGTGTTTTTCTATTGCAGAATATCTTCAATGAAATATTGGTAGATGTAGGATGCAAATGGTTGGATTGTCTCAATTGTTGTGAAATGTTTAGTTATCAAGGAACAATACACCAATAGTTTTGCTTTAACCTCTTATTGTTTCTTTTTATTATTTTTCTTATGTATTTAATCATCAAAATTCTTAATTTATTGAGGTTATTTATCTAATAAACTCATAAAAATGAAATATGCATCTTATTATTTCTTTCATCGACTAATTCTTAATTGATTGAGGCTATTTATCTAATAAACTCATAAAAAAATGAAATATGCATCTTATTATTTCTTTTATTGACTAGTATAGTTTCATGTTTGGCTTTGCGTCTTGAATTTTGGATTTGCTCAAATAATTTTCTTCTTTTTAACTAGTTCCTATACTTGTGTTTGACAAATTTTACCCGAAACATTGTCAATGACTTCATCTTGTTATTAACTTTTAAATTTATCATTATTGGGGGAGACAAGTGAGCGATCCTAGAATAGTGGACTTCCAAAATGACCTTTTTCACCTTATTTTCTATATTATAATTTTATTTTGTTATTTGGATGCATGTGATGTATCTAGTTATATTTCAGTTAAGGTTTGAGTTTGACTAAGTCCCACTAGGTTACCAATTGCTATTGTGGTTGGTGGTTGAGATGCTCGCCATCCATATATTCGAAGGAAGAGGGGGGATCCCACAAGGTTTACCTTGAAAAGAAAATGGTATAAACTCAAATACTTTGTTACATGACTATTTGAAAGTCTTATAGATATTTGTACAATTATTTTATAAGTTTGATGGATCAAGGGAAATTGAAAACCTATATGGACACATTTGAGTACCAAAAGCACAGGGTCAATTCTACTCCTTCTACTTACATATTGATCCAGAAATTGTAGGCCTAGGGCCTATTCGTTTCACCAACACACGTTCCTATAGAGTAATTTTTTACTACCTATGTTTTACATACAATTTGAGATGCTTTCTACTAATTGACAATAGGACCAACTCTATGATTATTGATTCAATTGTCCATATCCTTGCACATTTGAGAGATATATGTATTCTTTTTGTAAATGAATGAAGTGTATAAACTTCTTAATACTCGTAAATGTTCTAGAATGCCCACAGATACTTCGAATCCCACATTTTGATGATAAATAATATATTGATAAATGATTGGTGCTTTTACAATTTACATTTGATCGGATTTTATAAGCCCAATGTACCTTTTCGTAGAAAACATGACTCTTGACTTATAATTGTTTTATTATTAACAATTAATATTAATAATATTAATATTAATTGTTATTTTATTATATGATGTTATATATATATTTTTACATAACATTTCCTTCCCCTTAAGGGAATCTTTGTCCTCAAAGCTTTGTTTAGACAAGGACTTATCAATTATTTTTGTTCGTAACATCTTCTATGTCTCTCTGAACATGTAACTCCGACATTTGACGAAACATGGCGATATAATTTTCGAACCCTTGAACTGAAATGTCGCATTTCCTCGGAAGTGATCCATCCGAGAGTTATTTCATCGGAGCTGACTGTTGGTCGCCTTATTGGATAAATCTTCCTTTTTTTTTTTCTGTTCATATATGACGTCATAATTTCCTTGTTTATGTTCATTTTGACCCCGTCGTTGGTCAAAATGACGTTTATAATTGGGGTGTCGATAAGGAGTTCTTGTTGTATGTTTTTCTGCTGGATTGACTTCTTTTTGTACTGTGACAAGGAATGGATTTATTTCCTCAACTTGAATTTGTTTTCCGGAGAGTCTGGATGCTTCCTTCTGGATTTGCGTTCTCTGAATCTTCTCTAACCTTTCGTCTTGCGACTTTTGTCCTCTTTTAACTTCTCGATTTGTTCTTCTAGCTCACTACTACATAGAGGGGGGTTTTAAGACAATATTTGAGACAAATTTAAAGTAAATTGTCTTAACTTGATAGAAAAAAAAAACTTGTATATTGTCTTAAATATTGTCTTTAAGCGAGTGTCTCAAATTATTGTCTTAAAAATTTGTCTTTATAAAGACAATATAAAACACAAGTCACTTATTGTCTCTTCAGAGACAATTTCAGTTTTGTCTCTCTAGAGACTATAGCTGGGATTAAAGACATATTGTCTATATAGAGACAATACATCTTTAGTCCCAACTATTGTCTTTCTAAAGACAATATGGAAAAAATTATTAAAAAAAATAACAATTTATTTTAAATGTGTATATTGTAGGGCATGGTGGAATCGAACCACCATCATCCTGCTTTTGAAACACAGGTGCTCTTCCATTGACCTAACACCCTTTAAAGAATTATGAAAGATAAAATAAGATAAAAAAATTCAACATGTTCACAATATAAGACGTAAATTTTGCACATTAAGAAGTAATTGTTAATTGTAAGATTTATATAAAAATGGCTATGTCAACGTAAATGGCATGGACTAGCTTCCATGTAACCTCTTCACTTCCATTGATAGAGCCTTTAATATTATGAACTATCCCAATTTGATTCATTGTGTTTTAAAGGTAGTATAACACCCCAATATTAATTGGTGTGACTAGTGCCTTATCCATTGGGCATGAAAAATGGTGGAAAAGGAAAGAAAATAAAAAAGGCAATTATAACACTTACAAAACTTAAATATTAATCTTCAAGCTAAGAGAAGCATCACATGAAGGAAGTCTGAATTGTCAAATACTTTCATAGACCAAACACGCCGACTTTCAGTAATCAAGGTTGGCATGAGTACAAAGTTTTGAAACATTTAGATCAAGACTTGTCCAAATTAGGTAAGGGGATATGACAAGTATCATAGCTTAAGAACTGTCTTGACCTTTAAAAGACACACACTAGCTTATGGAATTAGGCATAAGTTGAAGAAAAAATACATAAGATTTGTTGAAGGAGGATGACTGATTGAACGAATGCCTTTTCTTTCCTTCCTGAAGTTTCCTTTATAATGGAAATTAGGTATAGATTGGCACAAGTGGAGCACTAAACTTGGCACTCAAGTTAGTGTTAAATCTAGACAAAAGCAACATTAAATTTGACACTAAAACAACACCCCTCTTATCTTATCCATCCTCTAAATTTAGCACAATCCATAACCCTCTCCTTGAATGTACCCCTGCTCTAAATAAAGACAAAGGCAATGACAACTATTTACTCTTCAAAAGACGATCCAATTAAACCCCAATGAAGTGCATCTCTATCTGTTTACTTGCTGTATTTAGCACAAAAGCAACATGAAATGTTTGACTCATACATGCTCTAAATAAAGCACAAAAGACAACCCTGCCTTTTATTTCTCTTACAACATGTTTTTCTATCAATAGGAATAACAAAATCATCCTCTAAAATAGCAGGCTCTCTCTAGATAGTAGTTGTACACTTTCAAAGAGTAAGGTAATGCTTATGCTCTAAATATATCACGTTTCAGCTAACAAAAACATTATTATCTTTACAACAACACTTTTCTTCTAAAAACATCATCAGTCCTTTCTAAATACACTCATAGAAGATTTCTCCCAAAATTGTTGGGTTGGTCCTGATTCTCGTGCTAACTTTCATGTTATTCTAGGCCTCTGTCACTAGTGTCATTTACCATAAGGGAACCATGCAAAATAATACATACAAGAGCTTCTTCTCTCATTTGTAAAATGTTGAGGGATGAGGTCTAATATATTAATACCTCCTTTACTGCAATGATCTTACTTTTATTTCTTCAAAAAATTCATCGCCTGCAATTTTAGATTTTCCTTCAGGTTTTTAATCTATGGCTTCTTACATGGGTTTTGGATCTTAAACTATACAAAAACAAGAATGAGACATACAAACACAATCATACCTTCAAAGAGGTCAAATTTGCATACATAACATACTAACACCCAAAAATATGTTCATTAAAACAAATTAGCATATCCCCAATCCAGGTATGTCCTATCTTAAGTACAACATAACTCTTCTCAACATCATGCAACAATAAAATAGGTTGATGTCAATTGCTGAAACAATGCAGAAATAATTTTCTATAAACTGTTGATAGCAACCCCTCTTGGATAACCCCTAGCAATTGAAATTAGCCTCCAAAGTGACATAAATTTTAAAAACAAGAATTGTCAAAGGCAACATAGTTGTTTTCTTGAGGTGTGACAGCAATTCAGAATGATTTCTAGCTATAAGATGGCCATGGGCAAGGAGATTTGACTGGAACAAAAACATAGACAATTGTCAAGAAATCATACTTACTCATAAAATCAGCCACAGATAGCTAACAAGTTTGCATATTGTGTTTGCTTATTGGTTGCTTCATATAATATGCCTTAGGTTTTTTTATCTTATGGAAAAAATACCTTATAAATCCAGTGCTTCACCCAAACCTGGATCCAATCCACCACAACCACATCACTCCTAGCAGCCCCAAAGCCTTTTGGGAATCCCTTGAGCATCCAATTTATAGAAAAAAATCCCTCTAAATATTTTTGAAACACACAATTTAGTAAATCCTCAAATCCTAAATTTCAAAAACCTACTACACCCATGACTGCTCAGAACTTGCCACTACCAACTTTTGCATATCTTATAAAATGTTAAAAGCTACATGGAATAGTTTTATGTTCTTCTCGGGGAATGTTGTTCTCATAAAAATGCAAGATCATTTGAAAATGAAGACACGGCTCGCATCATATCCAATGCTTAAAGGTTGATTCTTCTTGTGGTTTACTAATGCAAGCAAACAATAAAAACAATGAAGAATAGACCCAGATCATTTTTAAAATGGCATCATAAGCATGCAAAATAAATGTACCAAAGATTTTTTCAGTGCACACTTTGGTCACTTTGATTAGAAAACAACTCAAAATTGGCATCCTCACACAAGTGGCCCACACGATAACTGATATCTAATTAGATCAATTCACTAGTCGTTCAAATTATAAAATGCAAATTGACTACTTGATGTTTTCCATTAAGGTGAAGAAAAATAATATGATTGGCATCCCCACAGCTCTACACAATGCTCAAGTTATATCTTTCCATGGGAACTAGGAGAAATTGAAAGGCATAAGAGCAATTCTTAAATCTTGCTTCCCTTAGAATTGTAATGATAAAAAATTCTGGAAATTAGTGACAGGAATATAATAAAACTCATACCCAAGTTTATAATGCAATTTATTGGAGCTTACCTAGATCACCGACGTGGTTGTATGGTACATCCAAGGCAATTTCTCGAATCCAACTGCTTCTACTTTGCACACACCTGTAATGAAACAAATTATTACATAAATATAAGGTTTTAAATATAAAAAAAATCATCAAACTAAATGACAATTTTTCAATTTCACTGAACACATGACCATAATTTATTTGTTGAATTTTCACATTAGTGTTGCACAAAAAACATACAAGCAATAGGATAAAAGAAGAGGCATCTGGGTGAAGCAGATTGAGACCTGAAGCATTTTTATTATTGAACCAATAATATCTGACAATTTGAAAGGAATGTGTTCAAGTTCAAGTGTAACATACCCAATACCCTCACTAACCCCTTTGGGGTGCGAGGTAATTTTTTTTAAACTATTGTTCAAGCAAACCAAAAATGTTAGCTTCATATATCACTTGACACCATAATCAATTATAAATATTGTACTTCAAGGACATTGATGTAGGATCTCATAAAAACTTTAAAGTACAATCTCTATCAACAGTATTCTTAGATATAAGAGAATGCAAAAGGGGTCTACTATAGTGGTTTTAGACCTTACCCAAAAGACGGAGTCCATGCATTATCACTTGTGTATCTACTATAGTTAAATTCAAGGTATGGTCAATAGCATACAAATCTAGGCTACTAATTTCCGCAAGGACAAAATCTTAAAGCCTCATAACCATGTAGGAAATATCACCCTCTTGTTTAACTTAGGAAATCGAATAACCACAACACATATATACATGAATTATACTAGTATTGTTCATATAAAAACTATCCTTATTTTACACACTTTCTACATTTCACATACAAGGTATAATGTTTATCACCCTCTTATTTAACTTAGGGAATCGAATAACCACAACACATATATACATGAATTCTACTAGTATTTTTCATATAAAAAATATCCTTATTTTACACACTTTCTACATTTCACATACAAGGTATAATGTTGTATTCAAGTTGATGTCTCTAAAATAATGGTTCTCTACTTTTGTGTACTCGTCAACTTTTTAACTCAACTCCTAATGGAAACTCAAGTCACGTTACATCAGTATAAATTTCCCAGTATTCTCTTGCACGTAGAAAGCCTACTTTCATAACTGCTATCACCTAACAAGTATGGTTAAAGGCTATACATATGAGACATGCAATATATTTTTTCAATTAAAGATCCATTGAACTATAAGTAGTAACTTCTTCTAAAGGATAAAATATTGTGCACTTTTTCTTTAAAAGCAATCCCTTACAGTACAAATATCATATTTATTTGCAATACACGTAAATAAAAATATTTATCTTTGTAACTAAGTTGCATCACATATGTCTCATTGTGTGTGATTACAGTCCCTTGGTGCCTTCTCTGATCACAATGATCCCTCAATTCCTTCATCCACTTCCTCAACTTCTCCTCACTGCGGCTCTAATACCATGCAATTTTTACACACAAGTGTGGAAAAGAATACAATTAAAAATGCGAAATGGATTCATACATTATTATGTGATTTAATGTCTCATCACACAGTAAGAGAAGACGAGTACGTTACATAACTCTCAAATACCTAACCATTTAACGTATAAATTAAATAACTCATTATTACATCACTTTATACTAAGCCTTCATCATCCCTAAGTCCTAATTACAACCATTATATCTAATAGACATCATTTCCATAGTGAAGTAGAACAGGAGGATCAATTTGTTCTTCTACCGAAGTGTCGAAGAGGTGTGCTCAATGGACATACCAGACTCTACATTAATGCAAAGGAATTGAATTCAACTGCCAACACTGCCTCTTATCTAGTGAGTGATTCGATGGTCAAAAAGAGAGTTGGTGACATGAATTGTTCTACATCATCCATTCCAGTGATATACCATGCTACTCATTTCCAGTTGCTAATTTGTGGCACTACATCCAAGCAAAAAACTACAGACACTTTTTGTGGCTTGCTTGCTCCAGATAAGTCGGCTATGTTTTGGGACAAGCAACTATGCTTGATGTGACTAGGCTTCATTTCGATGATAAAATGAAGCCTAGAAAGCATACTCTGTTTTAGGACAATCATGGACGGTCCTAGAAGTACAAGAAGAACATTGTTGCAAAGAAGAGCTTGTTGATGCATGAGAAAAAGCCCAGACTTGAAGATGAATACCCTTGGAGCAAACCTAATCGTGAACAGACCTAATGAATAGTGGAAGAGGCACTCTGTGAGATATACTTGTTTTGGACATTTTGGGTAGATCCAGTGGGCCTAATAGCCCCAACGTTGTCTGTGTGAGACCTTGTGAAGGCCTAAATGTTGGTTCATTGAAGTACTCATTGATTTGAATGAAGAAGTTTGAAGATTTCAGGTAGACCTTAGTGTGGACCTTGGAGCACAAGGAATAGATCTTGGAGTGGTCCTTGAACTCTTGCTAATGACAACCCAAAATACATGCCAAGGCAATCTATGAAGATTTAATCTATAAAATTAGAAATAAAGAAAAACATTTAAAATGTTTAAATGTTAAGAGAGAAAACAACCAGAATGTTCAAAGAATTTTTGCCATGACAAATAAAAATACATGCCATTAAATAGAGCTGTCAAGACTCAATCAGTAAAAATAAAAATAAATAATATTTAAAATATTTGAATGGAAAGATGAGAAAAAAAAACCAAAAAAAATGCACCCGTTGTGCCTCATAAATTTTGCCTCGGAGAAAATTTTAGGGGCAAAAATATTGGTATGAACATTATGGCTCATAGTCTAGTCTTCCATAAAGCATTGCTATAAATGATACATACACACATATAGTGAAATAAGTGGATAATGGATGATGGACTATTACAATGAATTAATGATTTATCTTTTTATACTTTAAGAGGAGTGGTTAGGACGAACAATTGTGACCCTAGAATATTAATAACATTAGGTAATATTTAATTATATCATTATGAAAATATATTGAAATAACGTTCCACCCTCCTAATCCTTAAAACATGGAAAATATAGCATTGATGTAGAAATATTTCATCCTCTAGTTATGTCCTCCTCCACAAAAAAATTTCACGTGTTGATATATTTTTGGTATTGTTTGAGGAGATGAGTTGATGGGATCTTAAAATAAAATCATAATAATTTCAAATGGTATAAGGATTACTCCACCTTAGGTGGATTCCTTGTGTGCCTTTCTATAGGTCCACTTCTTGAATTCTACTTCTCTAATTACTACTTTGATCATTTTCAATGTCATCTATGTTTAGAGTGATGCTGACATTGATAAGTTGGTTGAATATTACAATGACTCTCAATGTTTGGATGATGATTAAGGCATCCTTACATCTTGCTTCTTGATTTGAATGACATACAAAAGAGATCAGATTTGAAGTGTTTTGGAGCATGATATTGTGAAGTATATGTTTTTGAAGTATTGAGTTTAAGAGGCAAGCTAGTAGAAGACTTGAAGCCTACTCCATCAAACTTAAACAATTCTTACAACAGTCCAAGATCCTCCAAGAAGCATTGAAGCCCCAAAAGTAGCCTGTTGTAGTCCTGGTTGTGTAACAAAGTTTGTCCTAGATTTGGAACCTTGAAAAAGAATGAAAAATGGATTTAAGTCTTGAATATTATTCCTCATTGGGCTAAGTACAGTAGCATCCCTTGTGGACAACGTTTTGTCATAAGATGAGAAAATTCGTTGATAAAATGAAGCCTAGAAAGCATACTCTGTTTTAGGACAGTCATGGATAGTCCTAGAAGTCCAAAAAGAACATCGCTGCAAAGAAGAGCTTGTTGATGCATGAGAGCAAGCCCAGACTTGAAGATGAAGACCCTTGGATGAGTAGGTTTGTTGATAAAATGAAGCCTAGAAAGCATACTTTGTTTTAGGAGAGTCATGGACAGTCCTAGAAGTCCAAGAAGAGCATAGCTACAAAGAAGAGCTTGTTGATGCATGAGAGCAAGCCTAGACTTGAAGATGAATACCCTTGGATTAGACCTAGTTGTGAACAAACCTATTGAACAGTGGAAGGGGAACTCTGTGAGATATAACTTGCTCCGGATTCTAGACAGTTTGGGTAGATCCAGTGGGCCTAACATCCCCAACGTTGTTTGCGTGATACCTTGTGAAGGCGTAAAGGTTGGTTCATTGAAGTACTCATTTATTTGAATGAAGAAGATTGAATATTTCAGGTAGTCCTTAGCATGGACCCTGGAGCACAAGGAATAGACCTTGGAGTGGACCTTGAAGGCTTGAACAACACCTAAAAGAATCATTTCCTATTGCTAAGAAGGAATACTTGTTTTAAAGACTAAAAGGCCCAATTAGGTCGGCCTTAAAAAGTCTCAAGGAAGAGTCAAACTTGCATGTTGAAGAATTGAGATTAGGTCGGCCTAGAAGTGAAGAGATAGATCGATGATTTGCTATAAAAGAACGCCTAACATTTGGCACTCGTGGATTGAGGAAAAAGGATGAAAAGAAAGTGATCTTAAGGGGAGCGAATGAGTAGAGAAGGAGTAGGACCTAAGGAAGTCATGGAGAGTACAGATAAAGGTGGATCAAAGAACAAAAATAAGATATAAGTACTTCTTGTACTTAGATTTTGGGTATTGTGAAGCTCTTTGATGACTATGCTTAAGGGTTAAAGATGAGCATTTAGTTTAGCTCTTATGAGACCTTCTTGGGTCTTTTAAGAGGCCGAATTTGGATAGTGATTGGACTGTAGTTGACTGAGTTTTTCTAAAAAGTGTCCTAAACTAATCTTGGTTAGGATTGTGGTTGAAGTCATTTGTGGAGGATTGTTTGGGTTATGTGTGAGGCCTGTTTGAGAAGTTTTTGAAGAACACTTTTGTTGTTCAATGTCCTTGTTGAAGTATGGTGGTATAAGCTGTCACTGTTGTGACTGTTTGAGCACCACCTATTGGTACCAAATCTGCTCCATCAAAAAAGTTTAGTTTCCTGTTTTAGTCATTGTCTTTGGGCACATATTACGAGGAATTGGAATTGAATTTTTGAAAACCAAAAGAGGTTTTTGTCAAGCATGGGCTCATTCACAAAAACTTGCTTCAATTTTTAAACAGGTATCATAGTTTGGAAGATTCAAAGGGATCTTTAAAGCCTATTTTATACAGGTTTAAATAGTAAATTATTTCATGTTTTGGTCATTATCTTTGGGCTCTCTTTCCGAACAATTGGAGAAAAAATTGTAAAAACCACAGGAGGTTTTTGTCAATAATGGACTTATCAACAAAAGCCTCTCTCCGTTTTCACACAGCTATCACGTTTTAGGAAATATAGATGGTTCTTTGAGATCATTTTTCTCAGAATTTCACCCAATTCGCCTTCTACAAAAAACATTTAGTCCAAAATCAAATGTGAATTGCCAGAGAGTCACGTGGCAGAGGAATTTGAGTATATTGATCATATAATTCTTGTTTGTAAGGGAACGAATAAAGGCTCTAGGATGACGACCCTTTAGACCTCACTGTTCACTATTGATTGGTGACTATCCCTTTGTATTCACTGCCTAGATTTTATTTTCTTGTTGTTTTTTCCATAGAATTAGCTTAGAGTGGTACTACTGATGTTGATTTACCTCCAAGAACCGTCCAGATTGAGAGAGGATCCCATTTCTCAATTATTTGTACCCAGAATTACCCAACTTTCCCTCAAATTGTTTTTTTTAGGGCCCGAAATCAATAATCACCCTAAAAGTACCCAGAATTCATTAATAGGTGCCCATAGATTGAGAGAGGATCCCATTTCTCAATTATTTGTACCCAGAATTACCCAACTTTCCCTCAAATTGTTTTTTTTAGGGCCCGAAATCAATAATCACCCTAAAAGTGCCCAGAATTCATTAATAGGTGCCCATATTTGTTCTAGGGTTGAGTTTGACCATTGTTCATCACATAGGACTACTCTGAATTGAAGAAAGAGACTGATTTTCATCAGTGATCTTGACTAGCACTAGCATTTAGTGTTGTTTATGTGCCCATAATTGATACAAATGTTGATTAGGAGGTCAGAAAACATCCAAAATGTTCCCAAAGTGCCCATCATTAATGATGAAATGGCCTACTGCAATTTTGCAACGTGAAATGTGCCCAAAATGGTTCATCCTAGCTTTTATAGGGATGGAATGATTCATTATTCCACCAGTAGTAGTTAGGGGGGTCAAATTGTCATAAAAAATGATGTCACCACTCTCTTCAAGAGCGTGATCAAAATCACATGTGGACACCCACACAAAATTGGGGTAACAGAACTCACATTAGAATTTAGAAGTTTCCTACGGCTAGGACTTTACTGTTAGCCATCTAGATCAAGGTAGTGTGAAAATCATCCAAGGGCAAGGTAGATCACATATAGATGTTCGAGAATCCAACAACCCTAAGAAGAAAAGAATAAACAAAATTTACATAACCATCTTTAAAAAATAAAAAATTATTTAAACATGTTTTAAAAATATTAATTTGTTTTTATATAAACCATACTATTGTCCAAAAACATCTTCAGCGTCATATTGAAATATTTATCTTATGGACATTCTACAGTGTATAACAAAGTGATTGAAAAACGTACTTTACTCAAAGAGACAATATTCTTTACCAAAAGTGCAAACAACATATCAAGGAATTTAGACTTGGAGTGAACTAAATAAATGAAATACGAAAGATAGAGCAAGAAAATATGAATATGAATAGAATGCATAATCAAATAAACTCGATTATTTTAATGAAGCTTACGTTTGGTTTTCAACATGTTTATGAGTGCAAATACTTAGAATGTTTAGGTCTAATACATAAGAACTGTAGAACTATGGAATAGAAATAATTGTATAACATGATAGTGTGTATAAAAAGTCTTTTCCAAGTGAAACCATACAAAAAGAAATTTTCAAATTCATAATAAAAATTATTTAAATATATCAGAGACTTTGAGATCTTGATTCTAACAAAATAGATAGTTTTTCAATACCACTTTTGGATAGACTAAGACAACATCTCTCTTTCAAAGAGAGGGACAATCTAAGATGATAAAGTTATATGACCCTAATTGTGTCCCAAAAATTATTGGAACTTTGGGTACATAATTCCTCAGCTCAAGAATCCATTGTTTCTGAGCATGTTGTTTTTATAATTCTATCCTCTATGCATATTTTTACAAAGGTTAATCTTTGGGGAAGCCTTGATTCCAATGTCCTTAATTTATTCCCAAATTTAAAGGTACCTATTGCTGTAATAAATAATATCATAGTATTTGTATGTTTTTATTGCTATAAATTATGAATTCATAGCTTAACCTATGTTTTTTCCATTTATAAAGAGTCCATAATCTTAGAGAAGAAAAATAAAATAAATATTTAAGTTAATTTTATCTCATTAAATGGAAAATGGTTACTATAAATTATGGATTCATTGCTTAAGCATGTTTTTGTCATGCTGCATGCCAGAGTCCATACCCTTAGTTAGAGAAGAAAAAGAGGATAAATATTTAAGTTAATTTTAATATATTCTATCATAGTTCATTAAATGGAAAAAGGGATGGGGTAAAAGGCACATGAATAAATTATAATAGACAGCCAAAGTAAAGCATAAGAGAAGTAGCATAAGTTGTTGAATATCAAAATGACATGAGGACATAAATTAAAAATCCTAAGATAAAGAAAGAGTTTGATGGCTAGAAATAATGTCATTGAGCTTCTATTCTAGCATAATATCTTGATAGGATAAAATGATTTTATTAATATTTATTTTCTAGCATAATTTTTTGATAGGATAAATGATTTTATTAATATTTGTTTATGACCAAAAAAATGCGGGTGAATGAAGGCGAATGAGATTGAAATTTACATTCCTTTGGTAACACGCCAAGTGAGTTCCAAAACATATCCTAAAAGCTAAAGCATAAGAGAAGTAAAGCTAAACCACTATATGAATAGTGACAAAATCATAAAACTAGAGACATCATGACAAAAGGCTAACCGTATCAAAAATATGAGCAGGAAAAGGAGGGAGATGAGGAAGCCCCTTCATCAACGTTAGAAGTAGAGGTGGAGGTATGAGTAAAGGAGGATAATAATATCCATGTTGAACCATTGACCACAGAAAAGGAGCCAGTACACTGTCTAGAGATGTCCTCCAAGAAGAGACCAGGTATGGGAGGTATATACTATGAAATCCTAGGAGGAGTTTAGTCATGGTATGCCAAAACTCTCCTAATACTTTATTACATTAGAAAGAATCTGATGATGATAAATTGGTCTCTCGAAGGGAGAGGAACAACTGAGAAATTAATGCCCATTAGTCACTACAAGTGGTAACCAATATTAGAAAGGTAAAACATGTCGAATATACTAAAAGCAAGAAGCAATGTTAAAGATATTGTCCATTAGATGCCGAGAAATTGATCTCCACAAGTTGGTGAAACGGTCAGTTTTGTTTGAAAGGAAAAACATGCTACACCCAATGGAAAATATTCCAATATCAGCTATTGTGGAGAATTAAGGTATGGCCAGAGTCACATGTCTCGTCAAACTATTACATAGGGGCTCCACAAGAGCTTCATATCACTTACAAGAATAGAAACTAGGTGCAGGGAAGGGTAACAATCATTCCTCCCAACCACCCAAGCTACATTCAATGGACATAGACTACTTCTCATTTAAGACTTCTTCCATTTAATAAGCTGTTGTTTGACAAATGTCCTTTTTTAGGTTTTTGTGAATCATTCATGAAACATTCCAACTTCTCAGAAGAAAGAGTCACTTTAGTACAACTATGTTCCATAAAGAGTTGTAATCGATTGTTACAACTTTGTGTAGGTTGAAGAAATTGAATATCTAAGGTTAGAGTTGTTTAATTGGTTACTCAAATGATCCTATATTTATTCTTAGGAATTATTTGAATTAATTTCGAAGCAACAAAGCATAAAAATCAGGCTCTTCTCTACTAGATTGAAACGATTTTATGGATATTACATTTGGAGCACAAATAATTGAACAATAAGAACATACTAATCTACAGTGTAAGGGTTAAAATAGTTGTGTTTATTACATTTGCTGAATCTACTCCAAATTTGGATCACAAATAATTAAAAAATAAAAACATACTAATCTGTAGCGTAAAGGTTAAACTAGTTGTGTTTAATATAAATGATACATATATTACTCTCCCTGAAATTATATATGAGATTATGCAAGTATCTTAGAATAAGAAATAAAAGGAATCCACCTCACTACTCAAGTTGGTGAAGAGATGTTACAGATTAGAGGAAAAAGGCAAAAGGTGAAGGCATGTGATAGATTTAGGGTTCAAGGAAGGCTTCTAGTTTAGTTCTAGGTTATCCCCTCCAGCCCGTAAGATAGGCTGTATGGCAAGGACAACTTGGAGCCTAATTCTAGAAAATGAAAGACTATGCATAATATTTCACATTGGAAAATCCACAAAATGTGAGTTGAAACATACCCACATAAACAAAAATTGATGAATTGAAAACACAACCCAACTCCTCATGGCCCATTTCATACAAATACAAAAAAACTAGCTTTCTTGCGAGGAATATCAGAGAGGTTGAGGAACTACCTCTTCATTTCATGAGAAAGGGGGAAAACGCTATAATCCCTCTCCCCTTTGCAGATTTCATAGTACTTTTTTTCAACATCAACTGTCATTGCAGCCATGGTAGCACGACCAGCTGCTTGGTTTTGGAAGCGATTATGTCAACATCAACTCTGTCTTGGAGCCATGGTAGCGCAGTCGGCTGCTTGGCTTTGGAAGCTGCCATTTACATCTTACTTTCTCTGTAATCTATCGCATTGGATGATTGCTTCAAGCCCCGCAATGTTAAAACTACCAGTGATTAGATTCATGTACAAATGGGAGACTGAAACCCTAAATATTGTAGGTAAAATGAAGAAAATAGAGCATTAACAGGAAAAATAAGTTAAACGGACCTGGAGATTATTAGATTTGTTGTGTTCCCATATATTTTTTATGACTTTGGGCTACCCCCTTGGCATAGCCTCCACGCATTACTGGTAGCCTCATTCATTCCTATGCTGCCATCTGCTCAAACCCTAACTCCATGCTGCTTCCATCTCTCCTCTCCCTCTACGCATACCCTAACTCCACTCTGCTCATCCCCACGCTCAGCCCATCTCTAGGCAGCCTCATGCATCCATCATCTCCACTCTTATGCTTCCCACCTGCGCCACTCTTTTTCTCTCCAGCCATCACGCCATCCCTCAAGCATCCTCACGCTGCCATTTCACCCCAGCTTTGCACCATTCACGCACAACACTCCCTATCATTCCTGTGCAGCTCCCTTCACACCCAACTTGGCTCCCTTCACGCCCATCATTCCCTAACACCCCTGCGCAGCTCCCTTCATGCCCAGCTTGGCTCCCTTCACGCCCAGCACTCCCGCGTAGCTCACTTAACGCCCAACCTTGCTCCATTCCGCCCCAACACTCCACTCTCAATGCTCAACACTTGCAAGAATTTCCTCTCCATGCTCAACTCTTCCCACCTGTGCATGGCTTCTCCACCCTCCATTTCAAACCCCTTTCCTGCACTCCTGCGCAGCTCCCTTCACGCCCAGAACTCCCTAGCACTCCCGCGCAGCTCACTTAACGCCCAACCTTTCTCCATTCTGCCCCAACACTCCACTCTCAACGCTCAGCACCTGCAGGACTTTCCTCTCCACGCTCAGCTCTCCCCACCTGTGCACGGCTTCTCCATGCTCCATTTCAATCCCCTTTCCTACAAAAGACCGACTCCCTCTTTCTCTTTCCAAAAAGATGAATGTGACTTTCCCATAGAGGAAGGAGAGGCGCTATGAGGAGGGCGTCTAGCTTGGATACATGAGCAGCTCCAGGATACTACGTTCATATCTGTGTTAAACCGTAGATCAGAGGTGAGACTCAACAAATCCCTATTGTGGATCATACTTCCGTGCAGGGAAACTCAAAGAACCTCAAATCCTCTTCATTTCAGGAGAAACGGGGACAGAGGCCATATGCCCTGTCCCCTTTGCTACCTTCATAATACATTCTACCACACTTTTTTTTGTATGCCCATGGCAGAGCGGCTCGGTTGCTGAGCTTTGGAAGCCACCATTGCCAGCGTGCTTTCTCCATAACATATCGCCATGGTTATTTTTTGGTGATATCAAACCCCACAATGCTATCCCTGCAAGAACACAACCTATTCTACCACTGTCAACACTTTTGCTACGGCGACCATATTGGTGCGGCTGGGTTGTTGAGTTTTGGAAGCCGCCATTGCCAAATTGATTTCCCGTGTGATCATGTCCTCAAACCCTACAATGTTGGCCCCTGAACACAAAACTGCTCACCAAACAATATTTTCCCTTTTTCACTCAATGAAAACCATATGCAAACACTCTTTCATTGCCCTTAAGATGAAAAGTCAAGGAAAGTAAAAAAGTGTAATTAAAAAAATAATAATAGAGTGAGTTACGACGAAAGATAGTTTTGTCTTTAATAAACATCTTAAAACACCCCAATGTGTAGTAGTGGCTCCTGATTAAGACTTCTTAAGCTCTGGTTTTCTTCTTTCTTTTCTAGTATTCTTCCTTCGAAGTCTTCATTGGAATGTTCCTTCTTACGACTATGTTTCAAATTTTTAATCTTCGTAATTAATGTTTTGTTATGATTTCATAGTCGACTTAGTTCCTCGGTATTGCTTGATAACATATTGCTGATTTTTGTAATTTCCAACTTATGTGTCTTCTTAATGTCATCATACTGTTGCTAGAGTTTTTCCTTCTATTGTTGATGTCGACATCTCTCTGATTCTTGATTTCCTAGCTTTATTTGGGCTTGCGTTAATTCAGTATCTTTATCCATGATGAGCTTGTTTAAACGCTTTATGTCTTCTTCGAAGTCATTATTGCCAGGGTATTTTTTAAGGAGTCTAATATTATACTTAAGTATAGTATCCTAGGCGAATATTTTGGATTGAAAAAAACATGTATATAGATAGGTATGCGAATATTAAATATGAAACATGCAATTTATTACTGAAATGTGTTAATTTTGACGAATATTATGATAAAAAAACATATTTTATGTAAATATAGGCGATATTAGAGACTAACCAAATAGTGAATTTATTTTTTGAAAAAAAAGCCCCCAAAATAGCTAATTGGCGAAATTTCGCCCTTAAAAATTACCTTGATTATAGCTTCTATAAGGTGATTCTTTGACATTTTTGAAGTTTCTAATTTTGTCTTCCAGGTTTTGATTGTGGCTTCTTAGATGTGAAATTTTCTTATCCTTATCTAATAACCTATTCAGGAGCTCTCGCTTTTGATCTTTTAATCTATGATTCTCTTGTTCTGCTAAATGATTTCGCACTTCTTGCTTTATAATATCGAATTGAAGATATTTATTGGTCACTTTATATTTCTCTAACTCCTCCAATGTTGTTTGCAACTGTGACTTCATTTCTGAATATGTAGGTGCCATCGTTTGTGATTAATACTTTTGTTTGAACTTTGTCTTATATTCCAACTTGTTCTTTGGAAAAGATTTTGCCTTTTTTGTATTTAATAAATGTAATAATTTTTACAATTATTAAATTGGCAGAAAATTATTATTATTAAGTTTAATAATAATTTTAATATGATTATTAATAATTATTATAATAATATATATAAAATGATTTTTGTTTATAATTATAATAATTATTATTATTTTAAATAATAATTTTATTATAATTTTTTTTTATTAACCTTTTTTATCTAGGGTTGACGTGGATGGGAGGCAAGCGGTGACGGAAAGGGGAAGTGAGGATGCGGGGGGTGAGGATGGGTGTTGCAGAGTGGAGGCGCGAGGGTGGTCACATATATGTGGAGGAGGCGATGGCGGAAGGGAAGCACGGGGGATAGAGATGGAATGATGAGCAGGTGGGGAGCGATGGGAGTGATGGAGTAGATGGGCAAGGAGGAAATGGCAGCAGGAGGGCACGTGGTGGATTCCGGAGATGTGGTGTGCAGGGTGTGTGGAGGTGGTATGCGTGTGAGGCTGGACGAGGTAAGGTAGTGTGGGGGTCTGTGTGTGAGCATGAAGGAAGGGGCGGCAAAGAGGGAAAAAGGGAGGCTGTGCAGGAGAGAAGGGGGAAGGGAGCCGAGGCAACGGGGCGAGTTAGAGGTGTGAAGGCGCAACTACGGATGGAAACGCAGGTGCGCAAGTGTGACGGGGATGTAATAGAGACGTGGAAGTGGAAGGGTGGAGAGAGCGTGGTTGGGTTATGTGGAAGAATTTACGATTTCAGGGAAACCCTGGAGTAAGGCCACAAGCCAAAAAAAATCAGACATAGTCTGAGAAATATGGCCAAAGGCCAGATCAACCAATGAGGCTCTGATACCAAATGAAGTATATAAACTTCTTAACAATCGTAAACGTTCCAGAATGCCCACAGATACTTCGAATCCCACATTTTGATGATAAATAATATATTGATAAATGATTGGTGCTTTTACAATTTACATTTGATTGGCTTTTATAAGCCCAATGTACCTTTTCGTAGAAAACATGACTCTTGACTTATAATTGTTTTATTATTAACAATTAATATTAATAATATTAATATTAATTGTTATCTTATTACTATGATGTTATATATATATTTACATAACAATGAATAAATTCTGCTAACTAAAGGTGTGCACACAACAAATTGGCTAGTTGAGTTCCTGTACCATACCCTTTTAGCTGGAAAACATTTTGTGTTAGCAACATTATTATAACTTTCATTGTAAAGTTTTATGTTGGACAGGTGTCCAAGGATGACTGTAATTTGCACAATATATTATTATTAAATAAATAAAATAGGAGACAAACACCTAAGAGGACTGTTGAAAAAGTGGTTACTGATCCACTAGGTGGAATGGAATTTGGGGTAGAAGGCAATGGACAAGTGGCAGCATCATGATGCAACTAACTAGCTGTTGGTATGGGACAACTCCCTTGAAATGTGGTCATAGTGCCCTGAAAGATGGGAATGGAGCTTGAGGCTCATTTATTCCAAACTGACCACTAAAAGACCTAGGCAGTTTATATAATAGCCATCAAATATTGAACTGAGGTTCATCACTTTTCCTGACAAGGAAATTTACCTTGGGGTTTAGCTGTGTTTACACCCAAGAGATTTGATGAGGGGATATGCTATGTTGTTGATCATGTTGTGAGTCTGCCAAAATCTTAGTGAGTTCAGGAGGTTGATGCTGAGTGGAGAAGGCATTTTTATTTAGGAGGTTGATGCTGAGTGGAGAAGGCATTTTTGAGTGCCTTGCTTCTACACAGATTCCACCCACTTATTGGATCAGTAATCAGGCTCGGGGGTTCACTAGAAGCCAACAATTGAGCTGCTTCTTCTGAAGCAGGTTGGGAGGAACATGCCTCCTTGGGTGTTTTTCGGCCCTATCGTCTTTCACAGGTTCCATTGTCTTATCTATTTTTATTTTAAAGTTCTGTTGTTTATTTAACTTTTACTGTTTAAGTTTTATTTCAGTTTTCCTGAACAATTTAATAATTCTGTATAAATTGAAACTGATTGAACAAAATAGTTTCTGCATTTTTCCCCATGCAAAAAGGAACAACATCATACTCTAGTACAGAGACAGATTAAGTAGAATAGATCAAGATAGGCAAATAGCCAAGTGAATGAAAAGATTAAATTATTATAAATTCCTCAAGTTTTCTACTTACTGTTTAATTCCTGTATATACATTTACAGTGCCTTCATTATCATTTATTTTTAGTTAATTGTTTTCCTAATTTATATGAAATGTTTCCTTGTTTATAAATATTTCTGTTTCAAATTAAATAGATTTTTGTTCTAACAGTAAAGAATTGTTTTCTGCATTCAGTAGTAAAAATGTACATGTTTATAGTAGGATAAATATAGATTTACTTTCATTATACAACAGAGTGATATCTCTTTTACAAAGAACAAGAATTCCCAATTATTTCATGCACACATTTACTCATTGTTTATATCTTAAATTCCATAGTGGAAATCAAAACAATTATCAATTTATGCTATAACCCTAAACAGAGTTATCAACTACCAGCCTGTAGTCAACATTTCCATTTTAAACAAGTTAAGCTTTATTTCTCTTTACTACACAATTCCAACTAAGATATAGAATTATTACAGTTTAAACAGAATCGAGTTTGGTCTCAACATTACACAATAATCATTACTGTAGATCGAATAGTTAAAATTCACAGTTTCATCCTCAGGATTTAGTTAATACAAATGACTGTAGGATAAATCGAAATAGAAATAGCAGACATCAACTCGATGCTAAGACCCTATCAAGAAGAAACATCAAACCCTAACCCAGGAATCTTCATTATAGTGGATCGCAGAGATTTCCTGTAATTGACGATTCATACTTAAACCAAACTCGAGTCTAATACAAAACGCATCCACTATTACTTATAGAAATCAAAGGATTATACGATATCCAAATCTGGAGAGACTTGTATTACAACTACCACATTGTTATAACTATTATCTGCAGGAGGAACGATAACAACATTTAAATCTCACAACTATAACTTTTATTCATCAAACCCTAAATGTAGTATCATGTTTACAAAATAGACAAACTTTGTACAGGTCGTAAGCCTTCCATAGATACGAATAACTAGCCTGTAGCAACAGACTTATCATTTATATAGACTTTATCCGTTTTATCTCACCATTTTACATTTCAAATTTTACCATTCACAAAAGAAAAACGATAATAGCAGAGTTTTAAAAACACCTTATCACATTATCCAAGCCTGAGGATAAAATCCCTGTTATACAACAGTTACATTCAAAATCAACATGGCTATTGCCCTGTGGGTCAAGGAATCCTCCTCCCCATTCTTTTAAAAATTTACAAAACCTATCGAAACTCTCTGAGTTAAAAACACAACACATAGAACATCACACAGTCGGCCATTATCTTCATCTACACAGAGTTTCAAGGAAACCGCTGAGGCTTACCGGTTGGTATAGCTGTAGCCAACCTACGACGCCCAAACAGGAGAAAACCATCGAATCGTTGCCCTGTAAACAACAACATTGATGTTGTGGTCAAAACATTTATCATTTCAAGAAACGAGACTCAGTATTAACAAACAAACTACTACTGTGTTAAATGTCAAATGTGAAAGCTACAGGAGGAAGTTTTGAACACATTACCTTCAAAATTGTTGTCTAGCAGCAGCAACAACCACCAGACAGGCGCAACAACAACTGAAATTACTCACACTATCAAATGATGTCGATAGAAAAACCCACAACAAGTATGAGAATCAAACCACAACAAGAGAACATACCCAAGTTACAAACCATAACAAGTATCTTTTGTACAAAGCACTGGATAGCTCGAATCTTTAATCTTCACGAGTCATGGGTTCAAAACCCAGGCCTCACAACTCAAAAACGGACAATAGAAAGACCTACAAACCCTCGGCCTGTTGGCCAGTTGCAGAGCCATAACCACCATTTGCCAAGTTCACAATAAACACGATAATCAAAACCAAAGTAGGGTTTAACCCACACACATTGAAAACCCTGCAAGATCGACGGTGGAGATCACCGGGTGAGTTTTACGAAACAAAAAGCCATCTACCATATTTATTAAACCATCATGACAGTTGCCACGAAGGAGCCACGAAGGAGCTAGCACTTAAACCTTCGAAATAGTGTGTCTACACCTCAACACAAGGTTGGTCATTATCACGGTATTGGCATGTGAACAAGCTCGCCATACCATCCACGATGGAGGTCCATCATTTTCGACGGTTGTATACATTTAATGCATATGGCAGCGTTGGTGTTTTCCAACCTGTAAACATTTAACATTCACATCATAACGTTCAATACCTTGGACATTGCATGTGGTAAGGTCGCGATGCCTTAACCTTGTCACTACATGTTTATACAAGGTCAGTTAGATATTGTTAGGATTCATATAGTGACGTAGGTTCATATAGCTGCACATTTTCGCATAGTGTCACATAATTACATGGTTGCATAGAAATCATATTGTTCATATAGTATCACACTAATGGCATAGAAATCATATTGTTCATATAGTATCACACTAATTGCATAGAATACACATAGTTTGTATAGTATCACCTGTACACATGGTGAATGGATATTGCACACACACACAATCTATTACATGGTGTAAAGAAAGTCACGCCATTAATCAAAATTTAGCACCATCATCGTAGGGTTCGGACCCTAGGCAAGTTAGTAAAACATTACACACAAAATTTCTACAAATTGCCACGGAGGAAGAAGTTAGACAGTTGCATACAGTTCGATTTGAATGGAAGCTATATATATTTATGAGTACAAACCAAGCCACAATCGATAAAGACCTTCTCATGATTTTAAATACAAGCTTACAAATTTCAGAATGTGAGATGTACTATCTGCTTAAATAGTCATTTTCAGATATCTTAAACTTGAACAACTTTAATTCTCAAACCAAGATTCTCACCGATAGAATGCTCAAAGTCTTCAATTAATGACAAAAGAGATTTACTGAAAAACAGGTGGTCACTTGTCGTAATTTAAACCCTTACCTGTAAACTGTCACAAGTACGAAAATCACATGCTTTAGCACGAATGCTAAGTAAGCCTCGAGGCGTCCGAAGGACCCCTTCATCAATCAACAAAGCACATTAGTCAAACAGTTGATTCAACATTCATAACAATAACGATAGAAATTGCAATAGTGCAGCCAAACATAAAATAACATCAAGACGTAATCTGAATCCTTTAGCCGCAAATTCTTTTAATGAAATCAATATGGCATTTAGTACAGCAAGATAACATTTCATGCATCGTTCTATTTTCCGCATAGATTAAATAAGCAATAAATGTCACGTAGAAAAAAATTAAATTTTTGTGATTTTTTCCGTGATGTTACAGTTCCAAATGATGGAAAAGCAATTCAATTCATGACATACATCTACTTAATCAATGGGATATATATGTGGATATTCAATTAAGTAATTCAATCAATTACCAACAAGGGATGATGCAATTGGTAAATGAAAAATGTTGTGAAGGTTGTAACATTCAACCCAACCTTGACCACAACTTTCCTCTATGGTTTAAGCATTTAATACACCAACAAAATGTACAAGGGAAGAATTGTAGCATGCATTTTTATTTGATTGCATTTTGGAAATGAACTGTAGGTAAATGCCTCACAAACCATGCAAGCAATATCATAACTCAAAGCCAATACAACTAGGACAATCTCAACAAGAGGGACAAATCAATTGCCCAAGGTTGTTGAAACCTTTTTTGTAGGGCAACTAGATTAACATTATTCAATAGCTAAATTGTTCCAATGAAATAATTCATTCCCACACTAAATCAATCTAAATGCATGGACAAATTGATTTCTCTATGTAATTGCATTAAAATCAAATATTTATATGGTTGTAGGTGAAAGGGTATGCCGACAATGGTTGTAACAACAATTCCATCAATGGGAAATTACCAACGCACTATAAAATACACCCATCAATGATCTCATGCCTCAGTTTCTTTTATGCTTGCTCACTTACACATGCAAGAGGTTGAAACTAGTCATTTAACAATAAGGGAATTAAGGAATTAGCTTTTCGATAATTCCACATTTGAGTGCCTGAGTAATTTTTTAGCAAGTGATTTAGAGCAATCAACTCAAGCACTATGGTAAGTATGCACAAATAATTAGAATTCCATATTTAAAACAAGCATGGGAAAATAATATACACACACACATTAAATATATTCAAGGGTGAGGCACAAAATTTGTCTTCGAAACCCAAACGAGAAAACTAAAATTCAATGGGGATTTTATTTTGTTGAGGAAATTTATAGAAAGGTGAGTTATGTATGCTCAACTAAGATTATGATGCATTCTCACTCACTATCACGTTTTTGCACATGGCTTTGGCTCAAAGACAACATTCAATCTTCGAACATGCTTCATCCTTTGAGTCTTCCATGTTATGCAACAACTACTCTCCTTCATTTCATTTCAAGATCTATTGCTCTCTTCCTCTTTCAATGCCCTTCTTCTCCACGGACTTCATATAAACAAATTTAAATTGTGGTATATTAGGCCGAATACAATTTGCGACACTTGTTGCTGCCGATACCATGTTGAATTCCAACTATACTATGTCACATTTTTGGATTTTTGCAAAAGGCACTGGAACAATGAACCAACTCCTCACACAACGCGAGATTTTATTTGTATGATACTATGCAACAAGAATCATCAACAAGTATTTTTCAATAAGATGTGTGTAGGTGGGAGAAGATGCCCTGAATGCAGTGATTTGACATTGTTCCATAGGAAATTTCCTATCGATCCAACACACCCTGGATTGTCATATATCACAATTACATGGAAGAGGTACGGGTATGTCTCGATGAATCCATCCTCTTCTTCATCTGTGCCATCTAAGAGGATCGACTTGCTTGAGGATGAGATTCTTGTTTCAGATTTCATGGAGAAGTTTCAAAGTCGGATTTATAGATACATAAAGCACTCCCATAGGTCCAGGTAGAAAGCTTCAGAATTCAAACATTCTCATGAAGTATTTGAGTCGGGCACAATCTTATCAGTGGTAGAATTTTCTGAGAACTACACATTTGCTCCTCAGAGAGAGATACACAGTGAGTACTATCACTCCGACCAGGTGTCTATCTTCGTACATGTAATGCCCCTCAACCTTGCTATGACTATCGATATTGACAACACTTATTTGTAAGTGACCTAGTTAAAGAAACCAAGATAAATGACTGCCTATACGTTGATTTAGAATAAACTGTTGACTAACTAGCGATATATGTGATAAAAGAATATGTTTCTAATGAATGATTGATTTAATGGAGATTATAGATACTCGTGATCTTAATATGAAATATTGTTGATTGATTAGCACATATGAAATCTTATGATGAATGTCGTATTTATGCTGAAATATGGAAATGAAATTATGTGGGTGATTATGATGTGAATCCAATGGACAATTATCTATGTTTTGCTTAACGATTAATAAATGAATGAAATGAATTATGATCTGACAATTTTTGAACAGTACTATTGATGTGTGCTTTGAGTATGTGTACAGTGACATGCAAGACAGTTACCTACTGAATCACGATAGATCAAAAGGAGGACGTAGAGGATGGGAAAAACATACACGGGGGTACGACGATGGTGTCGGCTCCCTATAGCATCCACGCATGAGTTGAAATCCCGTTCAAATTTACTCGGGTGGGCGTGAAGTCGTATGGGTGAGACCATAACGGTTTGGTCATATATGAGGTTGAGGGGCGCGCAGTAAGAATGAACTTACTCCTTAGCGCCATTACTCTCACATAGAATGTAGCCGAATGATTTATGGTAACGGTTCCTAAAATCATTACATGGAATCCCAACACAACAGTAAAATGAGAAATTATTGTTGGAAGGACCCAACGATGTGGTACCTAAACAATTAAGGAAAGAAGGTGTTGTCAGAAGGACCCGACAATGTGGTACCTAGACGTATAAAGGAAATTGATAAATGAACACCTATGTATTTGGCAAATAGTATTGCATTAGATTATTTGTGTATGAAATGTTTATTTGTAATTATATATTTGACGAATAGTATTGCATTAGATTATTTGTGCATGAAATGGTTATTTGTAATTATATATTTGATGAATAATATTGCATTAGATTATTTGTGCATGAAATGTTTAATTGTAATTATATATTTCACGAATAGTATCGCATAAATTATTTGTGCATGAAATGTTTATTTGTAATTATATATTTGACGAATAGTATTGCAATAGATTATTTGTGCATGAAATATTTAATTGTAATTATATATTTGACGAATAGTATTGCATTAGATTATTTGTGCATGAAATGTTTAATTGTAATTATATATTTGACGAATAGTATTGCATTAGATTATTTGTGCATGAAATGATTAATTGTAATTAAATAATTGGGAATAATTAAATATGGAGCAAATGATAGACTAGGAGTCATTAGTCAACTCCACCCGCACCCACTAAAATAGAGATTGAAATCCTAGCACCAGGGTACATCTAGGAGTAAAATGTGGGAAGTATGTGCACTCTCATGAGAGAGTGACACATGGCTGGGTGAATATTTGTATTAAATAAGTTTGCATAAAATAATATTTTTGCATGAGGCGACATGTGTCGCAAATGATTTTTCTATCTAAGCAATAGGTAAGGAAGGGAAAAGGGATGGCTCCCTAACGTTGGATGATTGCCGGAATGGCGAGTGAGTTCTGATTGTGCTTTCTATTGTGAGTTTGGCTAAGGATTTTGGTGAGGGGAAGCTCACTCTTGAATCCTTCCTAGTGTGCATCATCTACGACCCCGAAGGCTCAGTGGTGGCCATGCGATTGATTGCATAAGTTTATGGTTGGGTGGAAAAGCTAACGATTGCTTCGCCTATGGTTAAAGGAGCCTTTATTTGTGTATGTCAACTGAAGACCTAGTCGACACTTGGACAATATGGATTGGATTGAAGACGACGACCTCTCCTTCAGCAGCGGAGTTGACCTACGGTAATAAGTTTTGTGTTCTGTGTTTACTTGTTAGTTCAAATCTCGAAATTATTTAATTTTGTTATTAATTATGCATTGTAAATGGTTTATATTATCTTCTTAAGCCTTAAAAAGTAGTTTTAAGTAGGACCCCAGAAATGGGGTCTCTATAGTACATGTATTGTACATACATGCTTAGGAAATCATTGATGGTAGGGATAGCACTACTCAGTCATGCGAAGTGATCAAAGAGTACAATTTTTATGTTAGTGATGATCGTGAGCATGGCACATTGTTCGTTCAACACTGCTTTGGGTTGATTTATGATTCATTCAGACATAAAGGTGTATCATTTACTGAACACTAGATTTGGTGAGATGGGTGTGCAAGGTAGTTCAAATCAACACGCTCTGTTATCTCCCCAAATAAATTTGTCGAGTTGGTCAATTTTAGATCATAGGATGTCATTTAAAAATTTATTTCTAAATTTTTTAAGGCTCATTGTTGAGAGCTTTATGCATGTAAAGTTTGAAAAACATTAGATTGGGTTTTCATTTCAAAAAATCAAATCTTAGGTTTCGGGGGCTTAGGCGGACATTTTTAATGTTCATTAGCCACCGAAAAGCCTAATTTTCGGCAGCTTAAACATATGAAATTTGGAACGGTCATCACGTCTTACATAGGCAGGAACCGTCAGAATGGAAGCGAAATCATTGTCCATTAGCCGCCAAAAATACAAGAGAAGTGGTTGATTATAGTTTGGTAAGAGGTGTTTAAGACATTATTATCAGTTGATGTGATTTATCGAATCCTAAACCCTCTTTACCCTATACCTGTCCCATATCAGTGATCTCATTACTACGAGTGTTGTAATTCCAGTTCCTATGATCACGTTCCTTGCACTTTCTAGTTTATGGGTCTCATCAGCTAAACGATTACCTTTCAATTGCTAACTATATTCCTCAAAATCAGGACATTCCCTTGATTTCCTCATGTTTTTTTTCGCTGAGCCAAGCCTCCCTAATCCCGCGCTGTGTTGCCTTCCCCAAAGTTTGAATTTTCAAATCACAGGTGCAGAGAAACAGTTCATCAAATGAAGAAAGGAGGACCTGCCCTTAGAAAAGAGCTTAATGATATCAGTTACCTTGAATTACACCTTGAGGTGTGCCAGCTTTTCAAAGACACAGGTTGTTATAGGTTCTGTGAAAAGATCCAAGGGTCTCATCAGCAAATAGCAGAAGCGTTTGCTCTCACATTTGGTGGCAGAGAGACCTTATTTTTGCACAGATCCAAGATTTCTTCCTTCAGATGCCTCGAGGGTGGTTTCTAAGGATAAATAAACGTTAAAGGCATCAATATTAAGGTTCTGTTATAGTTTTTTGCCAGCAAGGTGAATGTGATAAGGCTTCTTGCCTATTTTGGTCAAAGCTGACTTGTCTGCCAAGTGGCAATTTCGAATTCTCCATCAGTCTCCTTTGCAGCTATCAAAGATTTTGAAGACCAGGAAGATCATTTGAGATAGGGAGATTGACCTTCAAAATAGGATCTTTTCCTATTCTCTTGTAATTTGTTTTGACTATCTATTTTTAGCAAATCAAATCCAGTTTCTTAGGATCTGAAACTGTTTTGTAAAGGCTATAAAGCCTAAGACTTCAGAAGAACACCAGGTTTGATTTTGGATACACTATTCTGCTGTAAATTGTGAAGACACTTTCTTTGAATATATTCAGTCTCCAAGCTTCTTTCATTGTTATTGTCAAACCTTCTTTTCATCTCTGTTCTATGTTTATGAGTTGAAGTTATTTCTTTGTATTTGTTTAATGTCCTATGGTAACTGTCATCTTACTTTTGACTATTAAGCAAGGATCATAAGCATTCACTGCTAGTTAGTTGGCCCATCATATATATATTTTATGTATGTTCTGGTTAATTGATTACTTTCTTTATCCCTTTGATATACAACCTATCTGATAATAGCTGTTGAAGGCCTTGTATCGTTTGAACATACTTAAGACTGTCGTGAGTATGCATCCAGTGAGTTAGTTATTCATCTTGATCCACCTACATATCCATCATTGAGAAAATAGTTAAGTTACCAAGCTCCTTTGACCTACAGCCTAGAAGGACTCGTAGAGTGATAACACGCTCTTTTTATTGGTTGAGTCGCCTTCATAAAGAGATCGGAGTTGGACATACTTGGAGCTTTTTTGAAACAGGGCATGGAAAGGGTGAACATAATGGCACAAGTGCATGTGTGAAATGAGCACTTATGAGGTACCAGATGAGTCGTGGTGCAACCCGACTCAAATGCTCCACATAAGTAGTTGATTGGTTCACACGACATTTGGGACATGAAGGTTGCAAACAAGAAATGCCGGTGCGCAGGTAATAAACTCCAAACTCAATTAATAAGCTAATAACATTATATCATCATTTCCAAAAAAACACCTGCTCAGTAGGAACTTATATGACAAATTGAATTTGTAGGGACCCCCATTTCCGGGGCCCTTCATAAACTGAATCTAAAACTTAGTAACATAATATAAACTAGATTCGATATTATCATTGATATAAAAATAAATCATATTTAAAGATTGAACTTAGCAAATAAAAAAATGGAACAATAAACCTGTCAACCGTTGGTCGATTCCGCTGCGCAAGTAGGAGTCGTCATTGTCAATCTGATCCAGCTTGTCCATTTCCAACCTCGTCTTTAGTTGGATTCCACAAGTAAAGGCTCGATTAACCATAGGCGAAGAAATCGTTAGCTTCGCCACCTAACTGTAGGCTTATGCAATCAGTCGCATAGCCACCCCCCAGCCTCGGGGTCGTAGAGGATACACACTGGCAAGGATTCCGAAGTGACATCCCCCTCACCAAAATTCTTAGCCAAACTTACAATAGAAAGCACAATCAAAATTTCCTTTCCATTCCAACGGTCATCCAACATTAGTGAGCCATTCCCTTTTCCCTTCCTTACCTCTTTCTTAAATAGAAAAATCCTTTGCAACACTCACCTCATGTAAAAATTATTTAATACAAATATTCACCCAACCATGTGTCACTCTCTCATGAGAGTGCTCATACTTCCCACATTTTACTCCTAGATGTCCCCTGATACTAGGATTTCAATCTCTATTTTAGTGGGTGTAGGTGGAGTTGACTAGTTAATGAATCCTATTCTATCATTTGCTCCATATTTAAATATTCTCAATTATGTAATTACAAATAATCATTTTATGTGCAAATAATCTGATGCAATACTATTCGTCAACTATGTAATTACATTTCATGCATAGATAATCTAATACAATATTATATGCCAAATACACAGGTGCTCATTTATCAATTTCCTTTATTCGTCTAGGTACCACATCGTCGGGTCCTTTTGACAACACTTTCTCGTTTTACTGTCTAGGTACCACATCGTCGGGTCCTTTTGACAACACTTTCTCATTTTACTGTCTAGGTACCACATCATCGGGTCCTTTTGACAATAATTTCTCATTTTACTGTCGTGCTGGGATTCTGTATAGTGATTTTAGAAACCATTACCATAAATCATCCGGCTACACTCTATGTGAGACTAATGGCGCTGAGGAGTAAGTTCGTTCTTACTACATGCCCCTCAACCTTGTATGTGACCAAATCGTTATGGTCTCACCCATACGAATTCATGCCCACCCGAGTAACGATGAACAAGCCTTCAACTCGTACGTGGATGCTATCGAGAGTCGACACCGTCGTCGTTCCCCATGTGTGTTTTTACCATCTTCCACGACCCCCTTTTTACGTGATTGTGAATCAGTGAATACGCTGTCTTACCTGCTACTACATACATATCATAACACACATTAATAGTATTTCTCAAAATCATCATATCATAATTCATTCATCCTTTTGCTAATCGTTTAAACAAAAATATAAACATTGGTCCATTCGATTCACATCATAATTCCATTTTCCATATTTCAACATAAATGTGACATTCATCTACATGTGCTAATTAGTCGATAATAATTCTCATGATAATCACAAGTATCCAATGGTATTAAACCTTTTGGGCTGTTTTCGATCGAAGATCTCGCAACAACGAGTTACTGCTTTAACCACCGTCCATTCAACAAATCTGTGACAACGACCTGCTGTTAATTAATTCACTGCTATCAAAATCTCATGATTATTGGACCGATTTGTTTAATGTTTCCCTACTTGACAACTCGATTATCTCTCTCACCAGGTGTAGGAAACACCATGGTGCGTTGCGGCTTCCAATCCTGCCAGCCAACTAACCAAGTGGACTTACGTTGAGCCTGGCTTAAAAATTTCACATGCATTTCCAGTGGATCACTCTTGAGATCGTCTTGCACCTAAGCGAATCTTCCCACACCGATATCTTGGTTGCGATAGTTGGTGTGAAAGGATTTTGTCATGGTGAGTTAATATAACAATAAGCTCAGTGATGTTTCCATGCTCGACAGATCTACCCGCGGGTGTAGGAGAGAACTTTTATTAACTACGGTTGACACCATCCCTGTCCTTTGAATGATACTTCCGCTGAGAATGAATACCTAGATTAGTGGCCTAATTCATGCAATCAAAATTAAACAGTACGACGCTACACCTCTACTCCCGTTTCGACAATCCCGAGCAAATAATCGGAAGCCAAGGATGATAGTTAGTAATGTTACTTAACTGGTCGGTAGACCATCTATGTATTGAAGAAAACGTCTGTCATATAATTTAGATTTACGTGCAATGGAAGTGACATAAGATCCTGTCAAAGTCAAGAGCATTTTTTTAAAAATAGACTAAAAGTTGAGGTTGATTAAACAGATTTAACTGTAGAGCTCCGTTGAATTTGATTAAGAATACAGATTCCTGTAACAACATATTAATAGAACGAGAATTTAATTAATAATAGTTTTGTTTCAACATTCAATCCCAGATATTTTTACCATAGCAAATACGTGGTACTTCTTAGCTTCCTAATTTCAGCACCTGTATATTTTTATACAGTCTCTTTCAAACTCTACTCCACTTGACAAGTCGTCTTCAACTAACATACCCGACAACACGAGGTGAGAAGGAGCTTTTTAACATTCCACATCTTGTTTAACGATGTCTTTTTATGAGTCTTAATATGGTTGTTTAGCCAAGTCGTTGTACTAACTTATTCATGGCAAACACAATGCTTCTATGGAGTCATAACATTGTTACAGAATCCCTACTCGACAACAATGGTTCGTCAAAGTACCTACCAGAATTGGCGCAAGATAGAGCTCGCTATGCTATCCACTCTTCACGGGGCCTTGTGGTTGCCATCCCGCCAGCTCAACCAGCGCAGTGAACGCGCGTTGAACATGGTTTAACTCTCCATATGAGATGTTAGTTGAGTCATCCCTAAGGTCTTCTGGCACATATAAAACAATAGAACGGTTGATGTATTAGATTTATAGTTCTCCATACTAGCACTTACGTGAATGACCCAGTGCACTTTACAATTCGAGAGATCAACAAAAAGTACAAAGTAACACTCGTGATCAACACATTGCCGTGATCAATGCATAGGCATAAATAATTTAGATACGCTAAAATCCCTCCTTGTTGTGTCCTTATACAAAAGTCCATTATTCCATGTGCCTGGTATATGCTTGATTGATGATTTTGTTGTGCTTGTCTCCATGTAGTTTTTTTTTCCTACTTCGATTTTTATATCGAGCTTGGTTTCCAGCTTCGTTATGATTCCATGGCAATAAGAAAACCTGCAACCCGCTATTCAGTGACAGATGGATTTCCTCCTGAAGCTCAACCAACGATTTCTGTAACTCAGGTTTTGACAAGCATATGAATTGCATCCTTAGTCAACAATGAACTATCCAGAGACAATTTCAAACTTATGGTATGACTGGTTGAAAGAGTTCTTTATTATCAGCTCACACATCCTCTTGTCCATAACACCCCAAGGATACAAATGTTTTCATACTTAAGCGACTCTTTCAATGAGCACCCAAAATAATGAAATACGAGTTCAAACACAAGGTGACCTTGCTGGATTGCTTGTCATCAATGTTGAAGTTGATCAGAATGGATATATGACACCACACAAAGTATTCAACTACAAATTTATAGGATGTTTACATTTGCGTGATATTTCTTACCAAAAAACTCCGTAATAACTCTGAATTGAATCAATAAAAGTGTAGGTGGCTAGTTGGCTGCGTTATTTTGTTATAAACCATACCATTTAATTTTTCCTATCTAGTGGAATTATGGTGCTAAAATTTGCACAAAACACTTTTGTTGTCGAATTTTGTAAATGAGTCCAAACTTTTGTAAATGTTTTATTGTATAAATTATTATTATTATTATTACGTATATAATTCATAGATATATGATAATTCATAGATATATGATAGATATCAAACGTTTTCATTTATATGGAGCTAATTATTTGAATATAAGACTAAACAAACAAAGGTATTATATATATATATATATGAATGAAAGACAAGTGTAAACGTTTTCATTTATATGGAGCTAGTTATTTGAATATAAGACTAAACAAACAAAGGTATTATATATATATATATATATATATAAATGAGAGACAAGTGTACTCATTAGAGTAAGTTTATGGAATTAATTAAAGTAAGAAGAAATGTGTACTCCATCATTAATATATATTGAGTCAAGTTTATATATATGGGATTGGGATATAGATATATATACCGAGTCAAGTTTATATATATGGGATTGGGATATAGATATATAGAAGATTTGAATGTTTATGAGTTGAAGTGATTTTTTTGTCTCTGTTTAACGTTCTATGGTAACTGTCATCTTACTTTTGACTATTAAGCAAGGATCATAAGCATTCACTGCTAGTTAGTTAGCCCATCATATATATATTTTATGTGTGTTCTGGTTAATTGATTACTTTCTTTATCCCTTTGATATACAACCTATCTGATAATAGCTCTTGAAGGCCTTGTATCGTTTGAATATACTTAAGACTGTCTTGAGTATGCATCCAATGAGTTAGTTATTCATCTTGATCCACCTACATATCCATCATTGAGAAAATCGTTAAGTTACCAGGCTCCTTTGACCTACAGCCTAGAAGGACTCCTGGAGTGATAACACGCTCTTTTTATTGGTTGAGTCGCCTTCATAAAGCGATTGGAGTCGGACACACTTGGAGCTTTTTTGAAACAGGGCATGGAAAGGGTGAACATAATGGCACAAGTGCATGTGTGAAATGAGCATTTATGAGGTACTAGATGAGTCGTGGTGCAACTCGACTCAAATGCTCCACATAAGTAGTTGATTGGTTCACACGACATTTGGGACATTAAGGTTACAAACAAGAAAGGTCGGTGCGTAGGTAATAAACTCCAAATTCAATTAATAAGCTAATAACATTATATCATCATTTCCAAAAAAACACCTGCTCAGTAGGAAATTGTATGACAAATTGAATTTGTAGGGACCCCCATTTCCGGGGCCCTTCATAAACTGAATCTGAAACTTAGTAACATAATATAAACTAGATTCGATATTATCATTGATAGAAAAATAAATCATATTTAAAGATTTAACTTAGAAAATAAAAAAATGGAACAATAAACCTGTCAACCATAGGTCGATTCCGCTGCGCAAGTAGGAGTCGTCATCGTCAATCTGATTCAGCTTGTCCATTTCCAACCTCGTCTTCAGTTGGATTCCACAAGTAAAGGCTCGATTAACCATAGGCGAATAAATCGTTAGCTTCACCACCTAACTATAGGCTTATGCAATCAGTCGCATAGCCACCCCCCAGCCTCGGGGTCGTAGAGGATACACACTGGCAAGGATTCTGAAGTGAGATCCCCCTCACCAAAATTCTTAGCCAAAATTACAATAGAAATCACAATCAAAATTTCCTTTCCATTCCAGTGTCGGAAGCCATATCAGCACACTCGGTGAAGCGTGTGTCGTACGGGCGAGGCCACAACAATTTGGTTGCGTACAATGTGTTGAGGGGCATGCAATAAGGAAGATCTTATTCCTTAATCACCATTAGTCTCCATGGAAGTGTAGTCGGAAGATTATGGTAACGATTCCTAATCGCTACATAGTACTCCCCACACAAGGAGAAGGACAAGGAAGTTGTAATACCTCTATTTTGACCCTTAGGGTTTATTGGCTTCAATGTAAATATTGTATACATGCAATGTGTGTTTTCCTAGTGTGGAGCTCAAGGCCAAGGCCCCACTAGAGGATCTCCATGTTTTATTTAAAAGGCAAGTATTTGACATTTTGATTATCCATGTGCTATTAAGCCATGAGGTATTGTAAATGATGTAAATATTAAATATTGCAATAAAATACCAAGGAAATTGGCTAAGGAGGAAACCAATGAGAAGGGGCCATCTGTATCCATTAGGGAGAGGTGAGGGGGTTATGGGATTGGAACCCATGCTGCCACATGTCAATTTGTGATCCCATTTGACTCTCCATGCTGACATTTAATTATGCTGTAAGAAGGTGGTTGAGAAAACCTGCCCATGAAGTCGATGGAGTATGGAGCGGCCCTGCAATCCGTATGGCAGGGTATGGATTTGTTTTTCTTATCCCTTAAGCCACTCAACCTCCTGGGAATTCACTCACGCTAATCCCTATCTCGTGGTTTACCAACAACCTTAATCATCACGCATTTCAGAGCCGAATTGTGAAGAAGAAAGAAGAAATCACGATTTTGTGTAAGCACGAATTTGCAGATCCGAATGCACATAGAAACCCTGTGTAGGAAGCAAATCAATGGGGATATCCATGGATTATACAGTGGGGATAAATTACAGAGCATGAGAAGCTTAGAAAACCCATGAGAGCACCTGGATCTGATAGTAGAAGTCTCAGTTGCGGGATAGAGCTTCGATCGTAACCTTGAGAAGATTCCAACTAGAATAATAGAGAAAAAGGGTTAGACAGAGGTTGGGGTTTGCTTGATAAACCAAGTGAAGACTAAAGTATCATGAAAGAAACAGTTTGGACCTTTCTATGCCCACCCTAAAGAGCGCTAGAGGGAAGGGGCATTGAGGGACTGTTTAATAGAGAAGAGGGCCTTCCTTGTGTTGGGTGAGCTAGGTATTGTGGGTGCCATGTTTGCTGAGTAGTCGAGATGCCTGTAGCTTTGTGGATGAGCTCACTCGCTTAGCATCATCCTCCTTGTTCCCTTACATGCTTGATAAACCCAACTGTAAGTTGGCTTAGCATGAGTGTGGAGCCTTGACTGTGAGATAGCCTATTTATCCCTCCTTAGTGGATACACAACCCATCTCGGGGGTGGTCTCTCAACTAAAAGAGCATAGGCTGGACATAGACCTATGGTTGGGTGGAATGTTGCTCTCACTTAGCCAATTGCTTGGGCAGCTTCATTCCAAAGATAAGTGCTTTCTTTGGTGTAAAATGATGTTAGTTTCCCTATGTTATGTTATGCTTGTTATGCTCAAGTTATTGAATGAATGATTACATGAAATTGATAAATAGGGAGCTATGTATAAGCCTGAGTATGAGGCCGAGTTCATGTTTGAATGCTTCATCATTTGCATGAATTTAATGTATTGCTAACCTTATAGGTTGCAGATGCATTGACTAGTTTTAGTTTCATAATATGTGTTTAATTATGCATTTTATTCACCTTTATGAGGGATTGCTTGGATTCATCTGGACTTGGGGAAATGAAGTAGAGAACTCCTTGTTGTGTTTCATAATTCCTCTGTGGGTCAGGTGAAGAGAGAAGTCATGGCAGAAGGTAGGAAAAAGTTCCTTGCAGAAGGGTAATGATGCATTGAGGGAGTTTAGGCAAGAATTCAGTTGGATAAATGGCCAAGTCAGAGCACTCAGATGTGCTAGGGGATCACACTAGTGTATTGAGCTCTTCAAGAGCTTTCCAATGGTACCAGATTTTTCCAATTTGTCCCAAGGATGAAGAAGTTATTGGGATGAAAAGTTGGTTGTAACAAGGCATGGCTAGCTCCTGACTTTCTGCATCCGCATTGCGGAATGAGGAAGTCGGGATCATATTTCTGCAATGACGGGCATTTTGGTGCTCCGCAGTTCCAACTTCCGCACTGTGGAAACCGGAAGTCGGGGTGCATTTCTGCAGCGACGAGAATTTTGGCGCTCCATAGTTCCGACTTCCGCACTGTGGAATGCAGAATTCAGGGGTGCATTTCTTCAACGCTGGGTGTTTTGGCGCTCTGCAGTTTTAACTTCCGCACCTCGGAATGGGGAAATCGGGGGCGCATTTCTGCAACACCATGAATTTTGGCGCTTCGCAGTTCCGACTTTCGCACTGCAGAATGCAGAAGTTGGGGGCGCATTTCTTTAGCATCGAGTGTATTGGCACTCCACATTTCTAACTTCCGCACTGTGGAATGCGAAAGTTGGGATCGTACTTTGGTCAACGCTGGGTAATTGGCACTCCGACTTTCCGAGTTCTGCATTGCGGATTACAGAAGTCGGAGGGGTGTTTTTCAACGCTACGTATTTTGGGAATCCGATTTCCAAATTTCGACTGCGGATTGCGGATTGCAGATTGGAGGCCATTGCGTCTGTGTGTAAACCAAAGAGAATTTTGTGGAAAAAAAATGTATTAGGGTCTCCCATCACCTCTGAAGGGCACCAAGGCGACTGGGGAAGTGACAGAAGTTGTCAGAAGGACCCAGAGAAGTGGTACCTAGACAATGACAAGAAACATAAATATTTACATTCTTGCATTAAAACAGTTAGGGATATATATTAAATGTTTCATATGAAAATATTATATTGAGGACAATTGAATGAAATAGCATTTTAAACTAAGAGCTTATAGTAAAGGGGATAATTGGGGTAGAAAGTATGTACACCCATTAATTTAGATAGATATGCATTAGATTAAAATCAAATATAAATAAATTAGACATAATTGATTTTGGAGAAACTCTAGATTAGAAAAAATCTAGAGTTTAACCCCACATGCACCCAATGATCTAGGGATTGATATTTTAGACTAGGGAGACAACTAAAAGAGAATAGAGGAATTTATATGCACTAGTATGTGAGACTGACACTTGTTGCATGAGAATGAATATTAGAGAATTAAATAGTTAAATTAATTTTTGCATGAAAGGACACATGTTATGTAAGAATTTTTCTATTTTAGAAAGGGAGAATGAAGAGAAAACGATGTCTCTTGCTCCCTAATGTTGGATGGACTCTATAATTGAAGTTGGAGATTGAGTGTGGTCCATAGGAGTTTGGTTGATAACTGCTTTTGGGGTTGAGATATCTCTTCTGAGGGTCTTGGCTTGTATGTTCTTACAACCCCATTTGCTCGGGGGACTGGGAGGAAGAAGATTACTCCCAGTATGGTAGGGAGGTCAACCGAGGATTCCTTTAGTAATTGCGTTAAGGGATTTGGATTGTGTGGAAACTACTTTGAGGACTTCGACAAACGCGAGATGACCATCACATAATAGGTTCTTTTCAAATTTTGTTATAAGTTTTTAATATAAATTTTTAAGGAAGATTTATTGTAGTGATTTATATGAAGATGCAATTTACGTTTTTATTATGTTAAACTATATATTTGTTAAAGTTCTAGCTAGGGTCTCGGGGAGGGCCCTACAATGTGGGAACATATCGCGATAAAAAATCACTATTTAATCACACATCTTACCTTACATTAACTTTTGCCATGACTAAAGTTGGGTAAAGTTTTATATTTTTTTATTAAATTTGATTTTATGAAAAAATATTTATTGTAAATGTTCTAGCTAGGGTCCTGGGGAGGGCCCTACAATGTGGGAACATATCGTGATAAAAAATCACTATTAATCACACATCATACCTTACATTAATTTTTTCCATGACTAAAGTTGGGTAAAGTTATATATATTTTTAATTAAATTTGATTTTATGTAAAAATATTTATCGTAAATGATGATGTTGTCCTCGGATTTTGGAGCAGGGATGGGGCATCGGGCTCTCACCAGTGTCTTGTGCGTGCGGGCTCTCAGAACCTTCTCCATCAATCCAACGATTCAAAATCCCGTAGCTTTGCTGTGAGATGGTTATTAATGGCCGACCTCTCAAGTCTAGAAATCTGCACCTAGAAATTCAAAGTTGAGTTAATGCCATAGTATCATAATGTAATACGGATATAGATTCTTACTAGTGGACAATTAAATTTTGAAAATCAATTTAAAAAAAACAAACTTTAATTATTTAAACACTAAAAAAAAATACTACCCAATTTCATACTTTCTTATTAAAATAATTATTAATAATTAGTCACTGTCTCTCACAGTGATTTTGTATATTGTTTTTTAAATATATGTTCGATTTTATTATATACATGTCTATGTACATTTATGGTGTATTTGTCTAGAAATCTCCATAATCACCCAACGCTTGGCCACCTCGTCCTTGATAATTGAAGAAACCATGTTTGTTGTGAATGAAATCTAAATTGTAACAAAGTGGTATGCACCAACAAGTGGACCAACCGGTCGATATTCTGCCGCTAATCCAAGAATTTTTTTTAACATATTAAAGTTGAAGAAGAATAGACGAAGACATAATTGACAAACCATCTCGGTTGTAGCACTTGTATAGAGTTTCAAAAGGGCATGCAGTTTCCATCGATTTGATAAAGTGGTACACATGACCGGTGTAGATATATGCACTGATGAATGGTATAATCTCAATGGTGGCTGGTATAGGTTTGCTACTTTTCTACACAATGGAAATCTAATGATCATATACATATGATCCAACAATGTCTTAGAACAAGTTCAAGCCATGGTTGTTTCGAACTGGTTTCGAAGAGCCCCTCAGATAATGTTGCGTGAGTGGAAGATGCTCCCAAAGAATATATATAATCATATTATCCTTCTCATCTACTTTGTTTTTTCTTTACCTATTACAATCCCATGTATGGTTGAAATTTGAAGTCTGTTTTTGCATGTCAAGAATTTTTTATATGACGTTTAAATTTTAACATTGTCTTTCATTTGAAGTTTAAATCTTAATTTTACTTATTATAATAATAGTTGATTTTTTTTTGAAATAACATTTATAATAACTATATATGAAAACCTCCAAATACCATGGGCCCAAAAAGCCATGACCGAGTCAAGTTTATATATATGGGATTGGGATATAGATCATATATACCGAGTCAAGTTTATATATATGGGATTGGGATATATATATATATATATATGGGATTGGGATATAGATATTAATGACTTGTAAAAATAAAAATGCACTTCAAAATGACTCGTGAAATTAAAATTCACACTTCATTAATAATAAGGTAAACAAAAAATAATACCGAACAATAAAAGGAGAAAGAAAATAACAGGAAATATATCCGCAAAAAAAGACCGCATCCAAGCGGAAACGCCACTACGAACAGGAGGAGGCCGAAAGGAAAACCCTCCCACACAAAGAGAGAAAAGAGGGACCAATACTCAAAATGGATACAACCACCGGAGAGAGGGACCAGTTCTCTTTTATATATAAAGTGATTTATACATGAATTCGAATCTCCTTTATATTAAAGTGAAATATGAAATGTCTTAACATTAAAGTAAATGGAATTCAAATCTCTTTTATATATTAAAGTGATTCGTACATAGAATTCGAATCTCGCTTTAAGTGAGATATGAAATTAGAGTGAAATATGAAATGAATTCGAAGGTAAAGGAAATTCAAATTTCTTTTATATTAGAGTGAAATGTCATTTCAAATATATAATAATTAAAATGAAAGTACTTCTTTTATATTAAAGTGGAATACGAAATTTGTTGAGAAAAAAAGTGAAATACTAAATGACTTCATATTATTAGAGTATTAGAATGGAGTGGCTTCATAATAATAACTAACATAGATCCATTTTAAATCCGTATTTATCAAGCACCCAAAGGGATTTAATTTCTTGAAGGTGTATTTCTTTTTTAAATTTAAACTCAAGAAATTTGATCTCTTTTGATTGATAGATCGAGGTTTAAGTTTTAAGTTTTTATTTTATAAACGAACATCTATTTTTTAATTACTTTTCATAATATTTTATTTTATGAACTAACATGGATTTTTTTAAATACTTTCCATAATTTTTTATTTTACCAGTCTAGATCCAAATCCTAGGCTCTATCAAGCGCGGAGAGGAATCAAATCTCCGGAGGTGCAAACATCTCTTTGAATAGCTCCTTGAGTGCAATACCCGAGTCACCTAATCCTAAGCTCTAAAGTCTCTAGTTTAAGTCTCATATTTACTTTTTACCTTTTTTGTTTATGGCCAACATAATATTTATTACTTTTTACTTTGTATTTTACTCGACAAACTGGACAAACACTCTAAAGTTTCATATTTACTTTTTACTTTGTATTAAAAGTAAAAAGTAAAGTCTTTAGTTTAAGTCTCATATTTACTTTTTACTTTGTATTATTCTTTTTTATTTATGGCCGACATAATATTTACCACCTAATCCTAAGCTCTAAAGTCTCTAGTTTAAGTCTCATATTTATCTTTTACTTTATATTATTCTTTTTTGTTTATGGCCGACATAATATTTATTACTTTTTACTTTGTATTATTCTTTTTTGTTTACTTTGTATTATTTTGTTACTCGACAAACACTCAACACATGTTACAAGATCTCCCTCAAACTGGGCTGTAGCCTCTCGGCGCAATGAGTCGATATGAATTTTTCATTTCACTGGGTGCAATAATAAATAATAGTAGCATTATTATGGTAAAATGGGAAGAGAGTGATTTCATATTATAATAAACAAAAAGAAATGATATTATATTTTTATAATTTTTTGGATTAAATTTAATTAAATATAAAAAATAAGATTTATATGGTTATCGTCTTTATTATTATAAGTTATGAGATCAATTCATGTAACTAGTTGTAGTGCATCAAATGTAAATTTATTTTAAATTATAGTTTAAAAGTTCTATAATGTAGAATTCAAAATTTTGATACGGTAACAATTTTAAAAATCTTGGTTATAAGTGTTAAATTCTGAAATTTTGGTTGTCCAAACTTTTTTTTATGGTGTTGAATCTATTCTATCATCAAAATCACCATTAAAACATGGTTAAATTCAGATTTTGCAAAATAAAACTCATCAAATATTTAAACTACTTCTTATTTTAAACTTGAAATTATCTGCATCACGGTGAGATGAGTGTTAGAGAGACTCTAGATTTCTTTGGCCATTGTCAAGGAACACAAAACTAACATGACTCTCCTCTTCTTCCTTCAAACTTGTTAGATTCCACTAATGGCACGGTTAAAACTAGGCCTCCAAATGGCAGGGTTGATACCAGTATCCCTCGCTTACAGGGTTAATGCCAATTTGTTCCTGGGTGCAGGGATCAAGTATCGATCACCCTATTCCTCTCCCTGCCCCGCAACACTAGCATGGACCCATGGAAAAACATTCCATAGTACAATCCTCCATTTATTGACATACTTAGAGCAATGAAGAGGCTGCATACACTGTTCCGTGGATGGATGCAAGCAATCACTTATAAATTCACAAACAAGCGCATAAGCATGCCAACATTATGTTCGTTATCAATTCATGCAACAAGTTGTAATAGTGTATTAAACAAGTTGTAATAGTGTATTAATGTAAATTTATTTTAACTCAGTTTAAATTTCAAAATGTTGAACTGAAAATTTTGATTTTTTCTATATGATTTTGAAAATATCTGGTAACTGTTTTAAAAATCTTGATTACAAGTGTTGAATTCTAAAATTTTGAGTATCTCAAAGATTTTCGATGGTGTTGAATCCATTCAGATTTTGCAAAATAAAAAACCTCTAAAAACCCATGCCATTTACTTTAGTTGATTTTGAATTCTTTCTAAAAAAAAATTAAAACATCTCCAAAATTCAAATCTAAGATGGATATAGCTAACAAAACACATTATTGAAATTATTATAATTGAACATCGATCTTTATTAAATTATGAGTACATAAATATAGATGAAGATCGATATAGCTAACAAAACACATTATTGAAATTATTATAATTTAACATCGATCTTTATTAAATTATGAGTACATAAATATAGATGATAAACTGAACCTTTATGACCATATTGATGTGATTGCAAATTAAAAAATCAACATTGAGTAAAATCACCTCCCACACATTGTAACTTACAAGGGTTGCATTGTAGAGCATAGCTCTCTCTTTTTGGGACTACAGCAGGTGGGGTGGTCGGGTGGTCGGCTGTGGTTGTTTCTGTCCAAAGGTCAATCCCATGACATAAGTGGGGTGGCTGGGTGGTAGGCTGTGGCTGTTTCCATCCAAGATCAACCCCATGACATAGGTTTTGGAGGCGCCTCCATCTAAAAGGCCCCCCCAGAGTCGTACCTGTATGAAAAAAAAAGGTGGTGAAATTTTTTAATATAAATTACGAATAAAAAAAAGTAACGCTTTTAAATATAAGCATTTTACATTATTTCTTACCCTGTTTGGTCTTTGGTTATCTGTTGCCACAGCGCTCCGCTGGTCCGAACTTCAATATCTATGACGAGATCTTCATTGGCCATTAAACTCCAGCAGGCCGCTTCCCACCCCACTTCATCCTCTACCACTACCCGGTCTCCGTCTCTGCTATATTTTATACGTACCGTGCTTATACCCAACCCAAACACCCCCAAGATATAACTTTGAAAGTCTTCGAAAGACTTAGCAGGGGGGTCTGTATTTTTCTTGCGGACGAGCACACGCCGTGTTAGGTCGCGGGGATCTGTGAACTGATAGTTGACGACATGTCCACCAATATAACGTGAGATATTGCAATTTTATTACTAAAACAAAATCAGTCACAGAACAATGACGAAATCATAAATACAGATTAATTGAGGCCAAAGACGAAATAAGAAATACAAATTCAGATTTTCAGTTCACCTTTACAAAGCCACAATCCATAGTGCTGAACTTGATACTATCCACAAAATGAGACGAGAAATAGACTTCCAAAGCGCTCTAATCTGTAATGGCCTCTGCCCAACAACATTGTATATATACTTTACAAAAATTGAAACGACGGACCTACATACATATTCCTCGAACAGTTGTTTTCTGATCACTGGATGGATGAAATGGGCACCAACTGTAAAAACAAATGGTCACATCTGCAACCAGTGTGTCCGACCATAAGTCATCAGCGTTAGGGTTTCAGTGGACGAGGAGGTTACAGCTGTAAAGTAAAGTAGAGTAGTACTGTGCGAAGCACTTATTGAGCACGATTTCAGTGGACGAGGAGGTTACAGCTGTAAAGTAAAGTAGAGTAGTACTGTGCGAAGCACTTATTGAGCACGAAAACTAGGAATTGGACAAATAGGTTCACACTGCCTCAAATCAGTTTTTTTCTATACCGGCCAGTGCCGATGGCAGGTATATAGCAATCGCTTTGGAGTCCCGGGCTTTATGGATCCAAGCAGGAGACAACAATACAATTTTTTTTTCATAAATATGCGGAATCCAAGAAATTTCAGAATGCAATCTGGGAGTTAAATGATAGTGGTGGACGAAAGATCTCTTGGGTGAAGGATTTACAAACAGAAGCAGTCCTACATTTTCATAGCATTTTTCAGGACCCAAAAACAACTACCCTCTTAGAACAGTTCAAGGTCATCAAAGAATATTCAAGGCTTTTTACTTAGGAGGAAGGTGATGGGATTTTTGCTCCCATCACAATGTGAGAAGTGGAAAATGTCTTAAAAGGTTTCTCAAAAGATAAAAGCCAGCCCTCGGCGTGATGGCTGGTTTGTGGAATTATTTCTTATCTTCTTTGACATTATGGGAACGGATATCCTGAATGTTGTGGAGGAATCCAAATCTGTGGGAGTTGTTTCAGGTGCGTTCTCATCCAAGAAGGTTTCGATGACTTTAGACCCATCTCTTTGTGCAATTTAATTTACAAAGTCATTGAAAAATTCAATGCGGTAAGATTAAAGCATGGTCTGTCAAAATGTGGTCAAAATATATCTCTAAGGAACAGTTTGGGTTTCTACATGATCGACAAATTTTGGATGCGGTGGGGGTAGCCGAGGAGACTTTTCACTCCATAAAATCCAAGAAATTAAAAGCCATCCTCTTAGAACTGGATCTGGTGAAAGCTTATGATCGGTTAAACTTGTCTTTTTTAAGATTAGTAGCTCACAGTTTCTTTGTGGATGATGTTTTTCTATATGGTAGTGGAACACTCTCGGAATGGTCTCAGATAAAATTGGTATTGGATTTATTCTGCAATGCCTCTGGTATGCTCATTAGTAAGGGACAATTAGTTTTCCTGTTCTCCGAGGTGGATGAGGATATTCAAGAGCATATTAGTCACATCCTGCCTTTCAATTTCAAGATGTTGGCGGAGGGTACAAACTATCTTTCGTTTTATATCAAGCCAAATAATTACCTGACACATGACTGACAGTTGCTACTAAAAAGATTTGACAAGAGGATTTCCCACTGGTGTTGGCGATGGCTCTCCCTGGGTGGTCGACTTACACTTGCAAAATCTGTTCTGCAGAACTTAGATGTATGCTGGCTCTCTTTATCCAAAATTCCTAGGGTCATCTTGGTAGGTATCCGTAAAAGAATCTTCAAATTTATCTAGGAAGGTGGCGCTGACAAGCGGAGATACCATCTGGTGGGTTGGCATAAATTGGCTCAACCTACCCAATATGGTGGGTGGGATTTAAAGAATATGGATCTATTTGCAAATGCACTTAAGGCTAAAAGTCTTTGGAGGGATCTGTTTTCTTATTCATTATGGGGTCTGATAATTAGAGACAAAAATCTCAAAAAGAGCTTGGTAACTCAATGGTTTCGGAAAAGTCAATTAACCACCAAAGGAGTATTTAATATCTGGAAGGGACTCCTTGGTTCATTGAAAACTATAGCCTCTTGGATTTCCTGGGTACCGGGGAATGGTCAAGAGATCTGACTGGGGGAGGATCCTATCTTGGTGGGCCTCTAAGCTTCATACTATCCTCTGAGCTTCGGTTTTTTTGAAGGCTAAGGGATACTTTACTCTCAATCAGATCATGACGGCAAATCCTTTGAAAGGGAACAACCATTCCTAGATTAGTGCGCAACAATTGGGCTTATATGGTCGGATGGGGGAGGAATGATCTGGTTATGTTTGTAGTCTAAAGAGAGCAAACATGCAGTTGAAGGACGGACCAGATACCCTAGCTTGGTCATGGAATACAGTATCTGGTGTGGTCACTGCTCGATTGGCATATGACTCTTTGTTCCATTTGACTGATTACTTTGCAGTGGTGGCATAAGGAGGTTTTGTCACTGAATCTACTGTTAAAATTGAAACGCTTTCTGTGGCTTGTTTTAGACAACAAGATCCTGACGTGGGATAATATCTTAAAATGTGGTGGTTGTGGTCCGAACAGATGTGCTTTATGTGGATCTGGCGATGAATCGATCAACCACTTATTTTTCAAATGTTCTTTATCTCGTCTCATTTGGAGGGAGGTATGTTTGAGGTCTTGGGTAACAATCAGATGGAATATTAGTTCCTTTAAGGAGAATTTATGGGCCTGGTCAAAAGCAGATTCCCAGTGGTTAACACTTCCATGCTTTACGGCATGGGAGGTGTGGAAGACTCGCAACCTCCTCATATTTGAAGGGATTCAGTGAAATTTACCCTGGATTTGTAGCCGAGTGGTGGCCTCATTCATTGAATATACTGGTCTCTCTCCCACTCGTTTGTGTAATCCTGGTGGTGGTTTTCGTCCGGCTCCAGAGGTTGAGGATGCTCTTCCTAGGGGAACTTTTGATGGGGTGTCAAAATCCGGTGCTTTGAATAGCGGGGCAGGTGCAGTTGTTTACTTAGCCAGTAATCGTATGATCAAAATATGGATGAATTGTGGCAGGGGTTCAAACACTCGAAGTAAACTTATTGCTCTTTGGATGCTACTATATGTGACTCAGGGCCGTAGTATCCCTCTGCTACAAATCAGGGGGGGACTCCAGTGTGATCATCAATTGGGCTCAAAATGTTTGCTCTCTCAATGTCCTACAACTTGATTACTTGTTGAGGAACACTAGAAGGCTCGTCAACTATTTTGGGAAGGTATCCTTTGTTCATGTATTTAGAGAAAACAATTTGTTGGCTAACGAGCTCTCTAAAAGGGCTTTATCCGTTCCAGAAGGCACAATTTTCTTGGAGGATTGGTGTGATAACCATTTACGTTCTCAGACTTCTTTGGATTACTTATGAGTCGGTGGTTGTATATACATTTATTTATTTTTCTTGGTAATGCTTTTTTTGCTCCTGCAGCTGTTCATACATTTACAAAATTGCAGGTCCTTAGTCGTCCACTTTGCAGGGTGACTTTCTTCGATTCTTGTTTTATCATTTGATGAAGCTGTGGATTATTTTTTGGTTACTTTTTGCTGGGCCTGGGAGGGTCATCAGTTTTAATTGGGAACGCAGTGGTAGTTGGTATCTACCTTGCAAGGTGATGTTCTTCGGTTCTCTGTTTACCTTTTGTTGAAGCTATGGATCAGTCTTTGGTTCCTTTTGATTTTTTCGGTATGATTTTGAAAATATTTGGCAGCAATTTTAAAAAACCTGGTTACAAGTGTTAAATTATGAAATTTTGGGTGCTTCAAAGGCTTTTTATGGTGTTGAATCCATTTCTACCATCAAAATCACCATTAAAACATGGTTAAATTTAGATTTTGCAAAATAAAAAAAGTCCAAAAACCCACATCATAATTAAATCATCCAATATTTAAACTACTTCTTATTTTAAACTTGAATTAAAACATCTCCAAAATTCAAACCTAAAATCGATATAGCTAGCAAAAACACATTATTAAAATTATTATCGTTGAACAACGTCTTTATTAAATTATGAGTACATAAATACATAAATATAGATGGTAAAATGAACCTTTATGACCATATTGATGTGATTGCAAATTAAATAAATCAACATTGAGTAAAATCACCTCCTAGACATTGTAACTCACAAGGGTTGCATTGTAGAGCATAGCTCTCAAGGCAGTGAAATTTTTTGGAGCTCCAGTCGTAGGTGGGGTGGCTGTGCTGTTGGATGTGGCGGTTTCCATCCCGGATCAATCCTAGAACATATGATGTTTTTGAGGCACCTTCATATAGAGGTTTCAGGACCGTATGAAAAAAAAATAGTGAATTTTTTTTATTTAAATTACTTATTTTCCAAATGAAAAAAAGTAACCATACACACGTAAAGCTTTTAAATACAAACATTCTACATTATTTCTTACGCCGAGGTGTGAGCGTTTTTGGTCTTTGGTTCTCTGTTTCCACAGCCCTGGGGGATCCCTAAGAGACGCCATAATTCTTAACTTCAATATCTACAAGGAGGTCTTCATTCGCCAATAAACTCCAGCAGGCCGCTTCCCACCCCACTTCATCCTCTACCACTACCTCGTCTCCGTCTCTGCTATATTTTATACGTATAGTCGTGTATGTATCCAACCCAAACGCCCCCAAGATATATCTTTACGCTGATAGGCATTTTTTCCCGAGGGTCGTTTTGAGGAACACTGTTCCTTTCGTCCCTCCAATGAATCCACTTTCGACACCTGTCCACCAGTTTCTTTGTTTGCCTGCGGGTTTCTGGTCTGCTCCAACACATTGCTTGCTCTAGACTGCTCCAACATGTTGCTTGCTCTAGACGTCAACATAATGGATTCTTCGCGGTTGGGCATATGGGTTTCGCTCACATCGCGGCTGGGCATATGGGTTTCACTCACACTGCAGGTCCATGCATTTGGTAACAGAGGAGGAACAGTGCTCACCGAGGAGGAACATTGCTCATCGTCCTGTATAGAACCCTTCACTGTGCTTTCATTCCCATATCGTTTGAGCTTTCATCAAATACTCTCAGCGAACATACCCAGGTATTTTTTCAATGTTGTTCTTGTTTCTTTGTTTCCTGCTTTGTTTCACATGCGCAATTGCTTCTACATCGAGTTCGTGTTTCTTCACTTGCTTGCCATTGTTTGAATTTGTTTATATTGTCTTTCACCCTAAAGATTGGTGTTTCTGTAGCTATTGATTCACAATTTCTGCATGAGATAGAACACACACAACCTGTGTATTTTCTTCGTAAAACGGAGCATCGTTTGGCTGCTATATTAGATCCCCACCCAAAAAACTAGTAAAACCAAAACCGTTAATCCCTCGAAAAAATTGAATCCCGGCATGTGTCCACCTTGTTGGCTGTCCACCGCCCTCCTAGTGCGTGAGGTTAACAGTGCACTTCAACTCAAAGAGTCAAAGCTCATCCTCTTTACCTACCATGTTTGCTTTGGTTCCTGTTGTTACCTCCGGGCACTTGGTTTAGGGTGTTGTTTGTGCCAGCAATTGAATGCTCGTTGAGCCTGCTCACGAACCCCCTCGCATAGGTGAATACAAAGCCCGCATCTTTGGTTGGAGAACATGTAACTGTGAGTGAAGGACCTAGAGGCCAAGTCCTGTAAAGAAATAGATAAAGCTGTTACTACACGAACCCCCTCTCACAGGTGAATACAAAGCCCACATCTTTGGTTGGAGAACCTGCCCTGTCCCTTGGCCACGGTTCCAGGACTCGGACATGATATTTGGTCGTAGAGGAATCGTTTGGCATCGTTTGGTCGTGTTGGAATATTCTCCCCATCATTTTGTATTTTGCATGCTTGAATGCAGATCTGCATGCTGCATGCACTTGCATGCATCCAGTCATCATCATGGTGGTCTCCCCAACACCTAGAGCTTGCTTCTAGCTCTTCTTTACCTGCATGCAAATCTGCATGCTGCATACATTTGCATGCCACTGCATGCATCCAGTCATCATCATGGTGGACCTCCCAGCTACCAAAGGCGCCCTTCTCCAGTCTTTTGCATGGCTAGTGCGCCTTTCTCACCTACCACAGCCAGTTAGGTCCCTTTCTCACCTACCAGCCAGTTATCTCTTAGTTCTTCCTTGATTTGAGGCTATATTGACTCTCCCACTCACTGTTTCACTCTGATGGACCTCCAATGAGACTAGTTTTCCCATTCTGACTCCAGTTAGCTCCTCATGTGCCCTCCACTGAGCCTCCTTCATTCAGTTCATGCCTACCTCACTCAGTTAGACTCCTCATGCGCCCTCCACTAAGCCTCCTTCATTTAGTTAGTGCCTACTTCACTCAGTTAGACTCAGTTGACTGACTGTTACCTCTGATGACTGATACATTGACTGGATGATGACTCCACTATCATTTAAGCCACACTCTGAGTTAGGAATTCGAATGCCCTACTTGGCCTATTCGAATCCTATATTATGCACCTTATTATTCTATTGTACTCATTCACTTACATTCTTATTCATTGTATAATACTGAGATTATGTTCTATTCTACTGTGTTTATGAGTGATCATTGAGTGTCTCCTTCTCTTCTTCTTTGCAACATATTTGTGAGTTTGATTATGAGTTGCTATAGCTGTCAGATCCTTGCATATTATTACAGGTCGTGCCCAACATGTAGAGGAATCGTTTTGTTGTGCTCGCGGCCAAAGGCTTCTGCTATGGCATGATTCAATATGCTCGCTGCCAACAGGGTTAGCATCTGCTGCACTGTGCGTAGCCCTGCTTGCTTGCTTTATTGCCGATAAATTAAAAAAAAAAATTGGATCAGTAAATCAATCTTTGGAAACTATCTCTAAATATCTCTTAACTGAGCAAAATATGTTCTCAATGAGGGATTTCATATTCAGTCATAAATTCTGTGATTTCTAACCTTCCCCATAGGCTTCCTGTGCAATTAAATTCAATTGGTGTTGTCTTTGACCCTCCCATTAGGGTTTCCATCGTTTCCCATATATATCTCTTCGTTTTGATAATGATTCCCATGCCATCTAGAGTCTCACAGCACCTCACGAGCCCAAACCTTAGGGATTCATGTTCGGATATCCACATCATCATTTTCAGGACCTTGCATGCAATTAGGGTTTGCATGCATCCCAGCCACCAGGTTGATGCCTCCAGCACCTTACCCACCTTATTCTAGCACCCGGGAGCTTCTTACATCAGTTCTTTAGCCCTCCTAGTCATGAAGGTTCCCACTTCTCACCTACTGCCAGAGAAGGGCGCACTTCTTCATCTACCACTACAGTTCCACTTCAGTTACACTCAGTTAGCTCCGATTCTCCTTGATTTGAGGCTAGTTTCACTCCCGACTGACTGTTTCACTCCGTTGGACCTCCAGATTGACTAGATGACTTGTTCTGACTTCAGTTAAGCCTCCCATGCGCCCTCCACTAAGTCTCCTTCCCTATATCAGTGCTACACACTTCATTTACACTCAGTTAGACTCAAATTGACACCTGGATGACTGGTTCTTGTGCATTGATGACCACCACTGATTGATGATGAGGACTCCTAGTTGGAGTCAAGCTACACCATTCAGTAATTCGAATGACGTTCTTAGTCATTTCGAATTGCTCAGTCATTGTTACTGTATTGTATTGTAATTATTCACCCTCATTGGGATATTGAGCACTAATGCATGTTTTGCACAATTTTACACCATATTTTCTGTGTTCATCTGTTGTGATTGATTTACTTGTTCAATAGATCTGCTGTGACTAATTTTACATGGTATCAGAGCCATTGCAGGGACAAGATATCTTTTCTACAGGTGTTCTATAAGGAGATTTGAGTGAATTTACTCAAAATTACAAAAAGTTTGGCATGAAAGATCTCAAGGGCATTCGCTCCTGTGCATGCAAAGCTTAAAAATACTTCCAATACCACTCCAGAAGCTTGAGTTTCCACATAAATCCTGGATCTGATACATTGGACCCATTCAACATTGCTTGATCTCCAATCCTAGGTGTGATGCAACTCTAAAAGGGTGGATTGTTTGACCTTACTGTTCTTGGTTTTATTGTGATTTGCAGCTTATTGTTTCCATCAATTGCATTCGCTACCTTACTTTTGCAAGCCTTTCTACATCAAAGTGCACTTGCTCCTAGCAATGGAATACTCTTCTTCAAAGCCTATCCTCACCCCTTTCAATTATTTTGATTGGAAAGAAGATATGGAGATCATGTTACGTTCAAAAGGATACTATCGAGTCACTATTGGTCTTGAATTGGAGCCAAGCACATTGTCAGAAAGAACCAAACACTACAACAAGCTTGATGAATCTTATGGTCTTCTTTGTCTCTCCATCTCCAAAGATCTTCACTTCCATCTCAGTGGATTGAAGACTCCAAAAGCTATATGGGAGCAACTTGAAACATTATTTGGCAAGCAGGATGAGCTTAGGGCTTTTCAATTAGAGAATGAATTGATTGCTCTTAGTCCTGAGAATTTCAAGACCATCAATGAGTTTTCCACAAAATTCAAGCACTTGACATTGCAGTTGAAGAACCGTGGAGTTATCAAAGAGGATGAGCAATTGATCCTCTCTATTCTCACCAAGCTTGGTAAAGACTATTCGGTATTTGTCTCTACTTTCAATTCCGGTCGGCTAACTACACCGAATTGGAAGATGCCTACCTTGAATGTCTTCATTGAGTCCATCAGAAAAGAGCATGATAAGTTGATTCAAATGGGGTCCATAAACTGCAAAGATTCAGCCCTATTTGTTCAAGGGCCCAAGAATTCGAATGGTAAAGGAAAGCAAAAGAAAGAGAATCCCAAATTTGAACGTCACAAGCAAAGAGAGAAAGGCAAGCAGATGGATGCACCATCCAATTCAAAGTTCAAGCGAAAGGGTAAAGAGGGTAAGGAAAAATATAAATGTACTTATTGCAACGGTGGATTTCATCTTGAAAGTTCATGCATGAAGAAGACTAAAGATCAAATGGCCCTCCTTTTGGAAAAGAATAACATAACTCTTCCTGACGGTGCAAGGAAGAAGGATAGGAATGATGATCATGAAAGAGGACAAGCACTCATGGCAACTGTTTCGAAGCCCACTACTCTTTTGATAGATTCGGGTGCCTCGAATCATATGGTTGTAGATATTGATTCTTTTTCTTCATTCGATCCAAACAACTCCATCCCTATCCATTTGGGAGATGACTCAAAAATTTCTTCAAAGGGCAAAGGTGCAATCCATGCAGATCATGGAAGCTTTCAGAATGTTCTCTATGTGCCTTCCTTGGTTTCAAATCTTCTTTCTGTGTATCAAATGACACACACTGGTGAACCGAAGCAAGTTACATTCAGCCCTAATACAGTTGAAATTTCTGATATCAAAAGTGGAAGACTTATTGTAGTCGGAAAGGTGAACCACATTGCAAAATGCTATGAGTTTTCACACTTTATTCCGTTTGCAAAGCCCACTGCTCTTCGCACACATGGTAATGAGGTTAGTAGGCTTTGGCATGAAATATTTGGACATCTTAATTATAAGTATTTTCTTCTGTTATCAAACAAATCCATGGTAGATGGTCTTCCACAACTCCATTCCTCGAAGGGAATATGCACCGGTTGCATTATTGGGAAGCACCCCGAGCACAGGTTCGACCGCGGTAAAGCTAGCAGAGCTTCTATAGTTTTGGGGCTGATACATTCTGATATCAGTGGTCCACTGCCAAATATGTCATTAAATGGATCAAGGTATGTTTTGACATTTATTGATGATTTTTCCCGCTTTACATGGGTATTTTTTCTCAAAAACAAGTCAAAAGTGCTTGGAAAATTCAAGGATTTTAAGGCTTCTGTTGAGAACGCCATTGAGAGCAAGATCAAAGCTCTTAGATCTGATAATGGTGGATAATATATCAAGGCCAAGTTGCTGCAACTTTGTGCCCAAAGCGGAATTAAGATCCAACATACAGTTCCCTACACACCCCAGCAGAACGGTGTAGCGGAAAGGAAAAATCGGTCACTGAAAGAGATGGCTACTTGCATGATTGAATAAAAAGGTTTGGCTGCAAATATTTGGGCTGAAGCAATCAATGTTGCTGCATACATTCATAACCGAGTTCCACATTCATCCGTGAAAGGTATGACTCATTTCGAAGCATTCTTTGGTCACAAACCGGATGTGTCAAATTTGAGAGTTTTTGGCTCTACTGCATGGGCTAGAATTCCTTCCAAGAAGAGACGAGCTTTGGATCCACAAAGTATTGAGTGCATACTGATAGGATATGGGGAAGAATAAAAATCATACAAACTCATGTATATCAGATCCAAAAAGATATTCATAGAGCGCAGTGTACAATTTGAAGAACCACTTCAAGATTTGCAACTAGTCGAGGAAGAAACTGTTGTTTCACCGCCTTCACCAGAAGAAGATCCAAGCAGCGATAATGAAGGTATGAGTTCTGATATTTTTGATATTTTAGCAGCACATGATGATCATGACATATCAGTTTCGGAATCCGACCATTATGATCCTCCTCAGTTACCAAAGTGGGCCCAAAACACTCTTCAATCTGTTGGTTCGAACCTTGGGAATCCTGCTGATCCGAGATGAACAAGAGTAGAATTTCAAAGAGAAGGTATGGCTCTTTCTATTTCTGATCTATTACTTCCTGAGATTTTTTATTTGATGACTGGTTCAGATCCCACAACATACTATCATTCCCACCGAGATCCGAGATGGCAACATGCCATGGATGAAGAGTACAGTTCTCTTCAAAAGAACAATACATGGGAGCTAGTTTCTCTTCCACTTGGAAGAAAATTAGTCAATTGTAAATGGGTCTACTGCACGAAAGTTGCTGCTGATGGCTCTATCAACAAATACAAAGCAAGGTTGGTGGAAAAAGGTTTCTCCCAAGTCCAAGGACTGGACTACACTGAGACCTTTGCACCGGTTGCAAAGATGGATTCCATCCGCCTTGTTTTGGCAATTTCCGCATCCAAGCACTGGGAAGTGCACCACATGGATGTGAAGAGTGCTTTTCTACATGGAGACCTTGCTAAAGAGGTATATATGCAGTAGCCAGAAGGCTACACATCAGATCCATCATTAGTTTGCAGATTGAAGAAATCTTTGTATGGGTTAAAACAAGCCCCAAGAGCTTGGTATGCAAAGATGGACTCCTTCCTTCTTTCTCAGAATTTCAAAAGATGCAAATCTGATCCGAATGTGTATCTTCAGCAAGTTAAAGGTAATTTGTTGGTTATTGTACTTTATGTTGATGATCTTCTCATTACTGGTAGCACTCTTACTTCAATAAACAAGCTAAAAACTGCCTTAAATCTAGCTTTTGACATGAGCGATTTGGGCTTGTTGAGTCACTTTTTGGGCTTGGAGATAGCTCAAAATTTTGATGGGATCACTATATCTCAGCAAAAATATGCTTTCGACCTGTTATTGAAGTTTAATATGGTTGAATGTAAGGCAGCCCCATTCCCATTCCTCTCAGGAATCAGTCTTGAGGAGGGAAATTCTACACCGCTTGCAGATTGTAGTATGTATCGACAGTTGATTGGTTCACTACTTTACTTGACACACTCAAGGCCTGATATTTCATATGCCATGAATGTCGTGTCAAGGTATATGCAACAGTCCCATGATCTTCATTGGCGGGCATCCAAGCGGATCTTGCAGTATGTGCAAGGTTCGAAACATTTTGGCATACATTATGCTGCAGATTCTGAGCTTGATTTCATTGGTTTTACTGATTCAGATTGGGCAGGTGATAGCATAGATTGGAAGTCCACTTCCGGTTACGTTTTCATGATTGGACATGGGCCTATTTGTTGGTCAACCAAAAATCAGGCAGCCATTGCACTTTCTTCAGCAGAGGCAGAGTATTGAGGGGCATCAATGCCTGCATTCAAGCAGTTTGGTTGCAGGGTATTCTCTCCGAGTTTGGTTTTGGTGGCACTACTTCGACTATCCTCTTTTGTAACAATCAAAGTGCTATCAAGATCTCCACAGATCTAGTTCCGCGGCAGAGGACCAAACACATTGAGATTCATATGCACTACATTCGACAGTTGGTGCATGATCGCACCATCATTATGCAATATTGCCCTACTGATGAGCAAATTGTAGACATCTTCACCAAGAGCTTCACTGAGAAGAAGTTCTCTTACCTCCGTTCACTGTTGGGGGTGAGTTCCATCATGGTGGAGATAGATTGATCCATTATTATGTTCTTAGCTTGAGGGGGGGCTTTCTTCCCACTGGGTTTTCCCTCTTTCCTCACTTAGCTTATTTTCAGCATTTTTTGGATTATTGTATTGTGGTGACCTTTGGTCTTAGTTACCAGGGCCCTACATTATTTTTTGCACATCATAGTCTAGCTTGAGGGGGGGTGTTCGGATATCCACATCATCATTTTCAGGACCTTGCATGCAATTAGGGTTTGCATGCATCCCAATCACCAGGTTGATGCCTCCAGCACCTTACCCACCTTATTCTAGCACCCGGGAGCTTCTTACATCAGTTCTTTAGCCCTCCTAGTCATGAAGGTGCCCACTTCTCACCTACTACCAGAGAAGGGTGCACTTCTTCACCTACCACTGCAGTTCCACTTCAGTTACACTCAGTTAGCTCCGATTCTCCTTGATTTGAGGCTAGTTTCACTCCCGACTGACTGTTTCACTCCGTTGGACCTCCAGATTGACTAGATGACTTGTTCTGACTTCAGTTAAGCCTCCCATGCGCCCTCCACTGAGTCTCCTTCCCTATATCAGTGCTACACACTTCAGTTACACTCAGTTAGACTCAGATTGACACCTGGATGACTGGTTCTTGTGCATTGATGGCCACCACTGATTGATGATGAGGACTTCTAGTTGGAGTCAAGCTACACCATTCAGTAATTCGAATGACCTTCTTAGTCAATTCGAATTTCTAAGTCATTATTACTGTATTGTATTGTAATTATTCACCCTCATTGGGATATTGAGCACTAATGCATGTTTTGCACAGTTTTACACCATATTTTCTATGTTCATCTGTTGTGATTGATTTACTTGTTCAATAGATTTGTTGTGACTAATTTTACAATTCATAGCCCCTGTTTGGGCTTCAAATTTTACAGCATAATGCAGCAAATATAAAATGCAAACCCCTGTCATTTATACTCCGTAGAGCAGATAGCGAATTCAGGAACAAACCGCTGATATTTGCATTTTCAGCGGTATAAATCTCAGTCAAACACATATACTCGATGAGTTTCGGATCCTTTTCCGCAGGGTCCAGTACCTATAGCCTGACCACCACCGGCTTCTCCCAGCACGACCGGTCGCCCTAAGCCCTGGACGATTGCAGGGAGAGGGATGGCAAATATTTTTGCAGCGGTGGGGAGGTGCTTTTGCTGTCATAATTTTTCCAACCCACGTGTCTATTTTACAAATATAAATATAAATATAAATACAATTATACTTTAACCGTGTGGTGATATATTTATTGTATGATTTATTACCATAATTTTTTTTTTATATTATTTGTCGCAATATTGACTAATGCCATAGGTATAAAAAAATCTTACAAGTTGGATTCATTCATATTTTTATTTATTATACTTAAAATTATTTGGTTTACAAAGATTTCATGATATCATTTAGTATTTATTGACACAACTACAACCGAGAAACTATCTTTGACATCGAATCCTGGGTCCCAAATAAATCACTCCATAGATTCAGGATTTTGTTTCTGAATCTCAGCTTTAAATATGCTTAGTTGCTCCTCCATCCTTTAGTCTTGTTTTTGCATGTCTTTTTCCAAGTTAATTGTTAATTTTCATAAGTAACATCCATGTGTCCACTAAAATGACCAATCTGATCCTTCAAATAATGAAAATCTGCCTCAAAATATCGGCTCTGTTGCAACTACTGTTGCAAGGATTTCATTGCATTATTTTGTTGCAGACTGGTTTCCCTCTAGCCCTCAATTGTAATCCAAGATTCTTCTACAACACTTTTGTACACATAAAATGTCTGATTTGTAAGATACAATTCAGTCTTTATTTTATTGTATTCCATCTCCCTCTATAAATAAATAGACAGGGCCGTTGCCCTAGATAAAATGCTTAAGAAAAGTGTATTTCATTATTTCATTGGTTGGAAAAATGTATCTCCATTCATCTTCTGTTCTTATTCTTGCTTAGCTTGGATCATAGGCCTATATTTCATTCCTCTTTGAAATTCAATACTTAAGATAGTCATCACCTTAATTTATCACACACCTTAATTATCACTTTTCTACTCTTAGAAGTTCAGTTGTTAATCCTCTTCCAATGGAATCTCCTTTGTTAACTTAAAAAAAGAGAAATGAAAGCATGCATTTTCATATTAGGAAGCGGTGCCTTTAAAAATTAACATGATAGCCTTGCAAAAGAAAGAATCTTTACGAGACACAGGGAATGCAGAAACGAAGACACAGATTGACATGTGTGGGAAAAGATATAAGATCAGATACTCCATGAGTAGATATTTAGCTAAAATTGAGCATCAATCAAGAAAAGAAGACACTAGAGTTATCTTGTACCTTACCGTAACAGGAGGGATGGACAATGTATAGTATATACATTAAACTAAACTCTGAAAATTACAAAAAAAAAACTTCATCCATTTACAAAATTTGTACATATGGCAACTTGCAGAAGACTGAGAGACATTAAGAGCTGCCATTAGTAGACTGACTTAAAAATAACTTATGACGGTTGATGCACTCTTTTTCTTGTTCCATAAAGAAGGCATTAAACTTGTCAATCTCAGCATTCAACAAATGAACAAAATTCAATGAACTCTACAATTCCACTTAGCTATCTTATTATAGCTTTACAGTTCCACTCATCTAACTTTATGTTCAGTTCTGTTTTCTCCCTTGGGCCCATCGTATGCGAAACTTGGTTCATCAAACTCACATTGAGATTCAAGTCAAACTCATTTGCAATCTTCCTATTCGATGATAATCCTTCTTGGTGATAATTTTGCATATCATATGCAAATTCCTTTAACCGGATTATGAAATTATTTAAGAACTCCATTCTTCTTGAAATATTTTGCTTCTTCTACATTGATTCTTTGTGCTACGTGCTCATTTACTTTTCTTTATACAAATGTGTAACATTCTATTGTGTCCTTGACCACACTTTCAAACTCCTTGACCGTCAACAACAACACTTCATGTCCTTCTTTATCTTTCAATGGTGACAACTGAAATGGCTTGCCATCCTTTGGGTTAATGTATGTGTTCTTCCTACCAACATGTATTCCACACTTGTCAAATTGACATGGTCTTCCTAGAAACAAGTGATAAGCATCAATGTCAATGACAAGTATTTCATCCCTATGTGAAAAGAGACTTTACAATGATTTGTCACCATTGCCTCACAACCTTTATAGAACCAAAACAATCTATATGTTTCAAGATACTTCTTTTGCACTATGCCAACTTCTCTACCATCTCTATAGTTACCATGTTTTCTAACTACTAGAATCAATCATGTCTTTATAACGCTTGTGCTTCCAAACTCACATTTTGTTCTTAAGATACCTTTTCTAAGGCATCTTTCTTATTTGGAATTTGTTGTTTAGCAAAATCATGCCTCTATACATCATCAAGCTCTCTCTTCTTTCACATGTTGTCGTGCCTATTTGTTTGTCCTCAAACTCTTTTATCTGTGTTAATTGAACTCTTGGTTTAGTTTTCTTCATGACATTCCTTTGCGTACATTCAAATGATTTACATCCATCTCCACAAGTGTAGTAGTAAATTGTTTTGGACAACCCATTTCCCCGTCCATGCTTTCCAACTCTCAACAGATCTCCCCATCAAACTTTTTATTGCTAGCAGCCCTGAAACATACAGAAGCAGTTACTCCTTGCAAAAGAGCCTATGTCATTCTATTCCCTGCTCACCCTGTCTCCTCACACACTCCAATACTATGAAGCACCTCAACCTCTACTCATCCCTCCTTTCCCTCAACAAAGTTCTTGCATATACTCATCGTTTGTGTAGCTGCCCTTCTCTTCATTTCCTAGGCTCAACTAAACACTGGCATCAGTAAAGGCCAATGCTAGCAAAGGACAATCTCAGAATAGGCCAGTTGATCCCTCATCCGGCAAGCAAGTGACAAGGATGGATGAATTTCTATGAAAGCAATGTTCTTATTGATGTTTTCATCCTTCATGTATTAGGTTGAACGGTGATGTTAGAATGCATGCTATGTAGCTTTCTCTTCTCTGCGTACTACTAATTTTCATCTTCCTATGATGTATTCCATTCATCTTCTGTTCTTTTTGCTGCTTCTCAAAAACACACTCTTGTACTAAGAACACACTCTTGTACTAATTCAACTATGTATAAAACAACAAAACCTAACAATCACATCCGCAACTAAAATATCCTCTTCTTCCTACACTAGCGATGCCATGACCTGATTTACTAGATATGTAGTGATACCACCTTAAAAGTTTGTTCTCTTTGTTGCTATATAGGATTTATAAAATATATTTTGTAATGCTCAAAGTGATACATTTTAGGAACTGAATGTTAGTTCATTGTATCCCATCTCCTTAAAGGTCAACCTATAACTCTGCATTTTAGTGTCCTCTTTTCTCTTTTCCACCCTTTTGCAAGAAATTAAAGGGGTCTTTGCAACATTTTTTCCTAAATTGCAACAAAATAACCTTTGCTGGCTTTACTTGGTTGCCATAACTATTATTGCAATTATTGGTTAGGGATCAACTCCAAAATATGCTATTGTCCTATTTTGTGCTTACTATTGTGTGTACATTTAACTCGCTTGAAAACAAGAATCCTTACTATGAGTTACAAAACGAACCTCTCTATACTTGCATCTTGCACATGGTCGATTTAACATATTACTCTTTAGCTCACTTTATTTCTAACTCCTTCCCACTTGTCTTGCAGATCTCCCATCGCCATCCCAAAGTGAATAATACATTTTGTCCGCAACAGATTTGGAGTTTTTCATCTTTTGCCAGGTATGTTCGATTTTGTTCCTCACTTTCAATCCTCCACCCTTTTTCCTTTACTTGTTGCTAGCTCGTACCAACAATATACCTGTATTAGACATAATACATGCTCTCATCTCCTTACACCAATGTGCCCATGCAAATGTATTGTTTTTTTTTCCATTTTTTCCCTTTCAATCAATCTTATTTACCTTACATTTGCTATATCCTATACTCTCCTTGGAATAATTTATACTTGTATCTTATTTTGATGTCAACAATTCTTCTCTTTCTGTTTTCCCAACCATACCAATTCTAATTATCCATCCTTCTACATAAATTACTGAATATACTTATTCTCTGAATCTGCATAACTAAAAGCCTATAGCTTTAATTGGAGCAATGCACCTTGTAGCAATTTCCCCAAGGACATAGTAATGTGATGAAAGCAAACTACCCACAGAAAACTATGATACCTTGGCTAAAAAACCCATTGCATTACTATCACCACTATTGTCCATTTCACATGTGTATCTGTACTTATGTTCATGTAACCACTCATGTACTTGCATGTATTGATATGCTATATGATACCCAAGTAATTCCAACATGTCTCCCAATGCATCAACATACTTGCACATCATGCACATCTTAGCTTTGTACCCTCATCTAACCAATCTCATTTGACAACTAAGATGAGAATGCCATATATCTACTCATTGTATTTCGTACAAACAATTTTAGCTTGCTTAGTTGTCCTCTCCCTTAATCATTTAGGTTCACCTTAACCATAAAATCAACAACTCCCTTCAAATTTTCACGTACATCTATTCTATAATAATGATGCTTTACTTATGTCAGTTCTTTCATATCCTTTAGCGTCTCCTTGTTTGTTTTTTAGAAACAACATGGAATCTATTGGTGTCCTGCTTTCATGCCAACTGTCCTTCATCTAAAACATGTCAGTCTTCCTTTTTTTTGCATATTTTTTCCCCAACCCTTTCTACTTTTATTTTAGAATTTAACACACACACTATACTTGAGAACTTTAAATACCTTACAAATATAATACTCTTCGTTTCTTTCCATTCTCTTATTAGGCTAAAGCTTGCTACATCTCTATGTTTCTATTTTATTCCTTGCACCTTATACTTTGTAAACATGGAACTTCTTTTCTTTCCTTCTTATTAAAGCAACATTTATTCACCAACTTGCCCTTGCCCTTTTTTTAGGCATGTGGGTCCATGCTTCAACACCTTTCACCTCAAGCCCTTCATGGTAACATAAAATGGTAACAACCCTTTGCCCATTTCCCCTTCCTTTTTTTACTAAAAGTTGTGTGAGGCTTATTTCATGGAACATTGCAGTCAAGGAAATTGGCACATTCTACTAAAGCAGGGAGTCAACATAACCCAAGGATACTCTTGCTATTTTGACAACATGATTACCTCACATCTTCAACAAAAACAAAAATGTATCATATCACATGGGTAAGCGTCATGTGTTAACATTATTTGCATTCATTATGATGTTAACATTTCGCTTTACAACTTGCCATTCTTGACATTTTATGGATTATTGCATTGCTTACACTTACAAACAAATTCTTATGCTGCTCTCCTAATATGATTATGTGTTGTTTCATTGGACTTAGAATACCTGCACGAAATTTTTTCACTGCCGACTTTGATCAACTCCCATCAAGGGGTTCTTCTGTTCTTGTACATCATCTGCGTGGGGGCGACTCATCTTGTCTCCATACAATTTCTGCAGGTGATTTTTGGTATATACATCATATGCTCTTGTGGCAACCTTTGTATAAAAGAAACATACTTACTGACCAATAGTACAGTCAAGTGTTTATTAGTTACTGCTGTGTTGATTTTTCCTTTCTTTTTTCTCTTCATGGATTAGTCAAGCATGGAAACTTATAAAATGTATCATCTTTTTTTTCATTCCATTATTGAGAACGAAATTATAACATTCCCTAATAAGATTAGACGTATTCCAAGATGTTAGTGCAAACTCAAATGCAGAAACACCACACCATTTGCAAATATCTATGGGGTGGGGGAGAAGAAACTTAAGCATTGTATTAAAGCCAACTGGAAAAAACTAAATAAAAGTTTTTATCCACAATCTGTACCACCTCCTGTAGCTTAGCAATGCTCCTTCCTGTACTCAAACACTCTTGATTTCTCTACAATAGTCATTTATATATCAACATTCTTCATATCGACAATTCACTCCTTCTTCATTATGCCCAAATCATCATTATAACTTTATCATCAGGCCTATCATAGACAGAGGATTTCATTCAACTTTCTAACCTTTCTTTGATTTATTTTATTTCTCTCACCTTTCTAAGCTATAGGATCACTTTAATTCAATTAATGGAAACTCTACATTAGATCTCTATCTCAACCCTGGTCTTTGTTCATATTTGGAATTGTGCACATACTTCTCAAATGATCATCTCAAGCTCATATCTCTAGTCACCAACACTCTTTTTCTCAGCATTGAAGGTGCATCTCTGTGTTGTTCTCTTCTGATGTTAACCAAGTTTGTGTTCTCAAAGGGAATATGCTCTACTATTTAGACTCAAGTTCTTTACGGTCTCAAAGGTGGAGTGACCATACCCTGATGTCCATCATTTTCACATTTGTATCCTGTCATTAGCTCATACAACAAGGAATACCCTAACATTTCAGTGTTCAACAACGTCAAAGGAGTACCGGGAGCTATCTCTGACTTGATTATTAGTGATTTCTGTGTACATTTTCATTCACGTCTGTGTCATATATGCATCCATTTGAAAATGAATATGTGTATTTCCTATTGCAACAAGATTAAGGAAACCATCACTAATTAGCTGCCACAAAGTATTTTCCGTATCACAGAGGATGATACTATCTAACAACAATTGCAAAGACAAAGAGCCATTCTAGAATTCTAATACAACCAACTACCTGCAAAACACTTCATTCACCCACTGCAATATTCACCATTCAAATTCGTCTTTATGTGTTCAGAAAAGAAATCGCAAGACCAATGCTTCTTTTCTCCATTAGAGATCTTCTCCTTAGTTCACAAACTCATATTTTTCTTTAGTAAACCCAGAAGCTCGATCAATTCATTATATATATATTTCATTGGATTCTGTGTAGACCAAAGCGTTGACTCCTTGAAGACCAAATCATGGTTTGAAAGCACAAATCTTAACGCCGTCTCTCTTCTAAAAAAAATGTTTTATAAATCATGCGGATCAATTGTATTCAAGCTTCTGAAGGAAAGAATGCTAATGTGGGTTGAGGTTGCTTGTTTAAAAACCAAGGCCACTATGCCTGCGATTTGCCTTTTTTCCTTCAAAAGACAATATCATGACTGAAAGCATGAGATTGGCTTCATAACGCTTGAGTGGGGGCCAATTTCCTGTGAAAACCATTAAACTTGTAATTTCCGGGGAGTAGTCTATCCTTTATCAAAACTATAGTAAAGCTTTTATATTTTTTTATGTACATATTTTTCATTAGTCAACTAACTGAGAAATTAGTTAGTTTCGTTATGGGTTTTGAAAAAAACATTTGGAATTGCTCTTTATAAGGAGGACGTCTGTTTTTTTAGAACAATTTATTGATAATAGAAAAAATTATTATAAAAAATATATGTTTGAAATAATTATAGTAATAAATGTAATAATTATAGGAGTGTTATGGTTTCATATATTTGTAGATTTTCTTATTCTAAATTTGTTGAATGCTACACAATCCGATCTCATGCTAGGAAGAAATAACACAAAAATGCCTAAGCATTAAAGTTACCACTTTTTACAAAAGTATAAACATGCACCATGATATGGAGGTTCTTCAAATGTTCGAACAATCTTAAACTTCTTTGACTTGTACCTTGTGGACCCATCGTGGTTAAGAGTCAAGATCATACATTATTATAAGAATTTCCAAGACCCGTAGTTGCAATGTTTCTGCCACAACATCACATCGCTTTGTCATCATACCATTCTTCTAACACAATGCCCATTTCTCTACTCAAGCAGTCCTCTAGGGACTTCTGGCCATCCAAACCACTTCAGGACTTTATTACATGTCCCCAATACTTTGCTTCTTACATTCAGATATATATAATTGACATATAGAAATTGAACATATTTAATACTCTCCTATTTTGTTATTATTCAATATGCATTTTCACATGAAATGCAAATTCAATATACTTTTTACAGCGTGAAAGGATACTAAGCAAGATGATGCATGGATAGCACAAATGAACACAATCTTTTGGTTCTATGTTACGTGCATGACTCGTTAGTACTGTTTTTCTTTTCATACTTTTGTAGTATTATCCACCTGTTCTTAAGCACAAACAAAAACAACTTACCATATAATTCCTTCATTAAAACGCTGTATTATTTAACTTGTTCCATATTTTGTATATTTTTTATGCCTTTCTTTTTGCACCATGCAATCTTAACGTTTCCATTTTTTAAACTTTCAGATGTGTAACAATCCAAACTTGCACCTGCTCATATGGTAAACATTGCAACATTGTAGTTGGACGTTTTCATCACCCTCTTACCATGCTGCACTGAAGACCGAACATACCTACATTACTGAAGTCAATGCTGCTCCAGCCTTCTAGTTTCACAAATTAATATATGTGAATCACAACAACTTCTGCAAGACAGGTCCCAACAGGGTCTGCATCCTCTTCATCACAATGGCACCCTAAACAATGCTGCCACTCTTCATGCACATAAAATGCTTGTAACATCTATGTGAAGAAGCTACATTTATGCAATTAAATACGATATACTTCTTCTGTTTGAGAACCTAAGGACTTCATTTAGCTATGCCTTTCGTGCATAAAACTTGTGTTCCATGGATTTTTTTTGAAGCAACATCGTTTGAAGAAGCCCTGCAGCCAACATCTGTCTTTTACGTTCCTTCTCAAAGATCACATTCATGTGTGTATGTCATTGCCACTTTGCAACTATTAACTCTCTCACATTTGTGTATGTCATTATTGACCTCTCTGTTCATACCGTATATTTTCGTTCTGCTGTTAAATTCCATTCATTTTGGTGCTTTTCTTTTTCCTTAGAATATTGTTTTCTGGTGCCAATGGTTTTTTATTATTATATATCATGACTTGATGTCTCAACCAAGTATCTCATCATTTATATATGGCAATTTTTTTAATGACCATTCCAGTGCGGTTAGCTTTTTTGTCCACATCTCCCATGTATCTCTTGCATTAACTTAATATGTATGCAAAATAACACAATTGCTCATCTTCTGCTACAAATTTCATTCAAAAAATTCCAAATATGAAGGCTCTATTATGCCCTCCATGTTCCTGCAATATCTATTATTCTTGTGCCATAAAATTGGTGCCAGTTATTTATATTAACTTAGTACTTCCATTTTCTTTATATTATTACATATCGGAGTATAATTGCACATTTTTGGGGGCAATTGCTAGTTTAAAGTCTATGAAACACTTATCACGAGGGTTTTCATTTTTCTTGCGGATGAGTACACGCTGTGTTAGGCCGTTGGGATATGTGAACTGATAGTTGATGACATCTCCACCAATATAACGTTATATATTGCAATTTTATTACTAAAACAAAATCAGCCACAGAATAATGACGAAATCAGAAATACAGATTAATTGAGGCCAAAGACGAAATTAGAAATACAAATTCAGATTTTTAGTTCACCTTTATAAAGCCACAATCCATAGTGTTGAACTTCAGCCACAAAATGATACGAGAAATAGACTTCCAGAGCACTCTAATCTCATGGCCTCTACCCAACAACATTGTATATATACTTTACAAAAATTGAAATGACAAACCTACGTACAGATTCCTCGAACAGTTGTCCTCTGATCACTGGATAGATGAATTGGGCACTAGCTGTAAGAACAAATGGTCACTCACATCTATATTCCATCACACTTTTACCACTTAGGAACGGATTCTGGAACTACCCAAATCGTCGAAATTGCGATTTGAAGAATAGAAAATGCGATTTCAACAATTGTTCCTTTGCTAGATTCCAACTAAAGAGGTGTTTTGGGTTTTGGTTCCAAGTAAAGCTTTTTGAATCTATATTAATTTTATTGTTTTTTTTAACTTTTTCTAATGTTTCATATAAAATAAGTATTAAATAAAATTTTGGAAAATAAAAAATTATTTTTGAAAATTTGAAAATTAGATATTTTTATTTTTCTATTGGTTAGTATTTATGAATTGACAAATTTTATTTGGTTTACATTATATTTGTCAGATAAAAAAAAATTAAAAAATGAAAATTTCCAAAAAACTATTATAATGCCACATGGATTTTGGTAATTGTGTATATTTTTTTTTTAGTACATATTATGTCATCATAATTATGCCGAAGGTGTTATTTCTCCGAGGGGCAGTTTGAAAATCACTATTCACTTTTGTCATCCCTCGGACGACTCCGCGCCTACCAGGTGTTCACCTTGTTCACTATTTCTTTGTTCAATAATGTTATGCCACCTGTTTGCAATTGAGGGAGGAGAAACCACATGGATATGATGGTGTTGTAGTCGACGGATCCGCACGGAAATGCTGGATTAGATGGTTTCCTAAAATTCTTAAATGAATGTCCACTTGCAGGATGGATAGATTGACGACAGGTTGTCTGTCTGTGAGAGCCCCCAATTTTGATTAATGTCCAGTCGGAAATAGCGACTACCTAAATTATTGAACATGTCTTTCCACTAACATACGGATTTCTGTTTGAACTTTGTGTCCTTTACCATGAATTTTCATAGTAGTTTGTTGTGATCCGTTATTGCAAAAGATAGCATGAAGTTGTGAGTTTTTATGAGTTCAATATGGTGTATTATTGTGGAAGGCACATTTTCATGAGTTTTCATAGTGGTCATTGGGCGCATCTCAGGTGCTGCAGGCTTCTGAACCTAGGATACATACCCCACAGTCCATATGTAAAAATGTTGGTAAAAATTTTTTGGAGTCAGTTTCTGCTTTACTGTTGATGGCGGTAGGAATGCGTTCATGGAATGGTTTTACTTCATTTTTATGATTATTGCATGCATGCATTTTCCTTTTCTATTTGAACTTTGCCTCCTTTACCATGAGTTTTCATAGCAGTTTATTGTGATCCATTATTGCAAAAGACAACATTAAATTGTGAGTTTTCATGAGTTTACTATGGTGTATTATTGAGCAACGCACATTTTCATGAGTTTTTACAGTAGTTTAATTGATGCATTATTGCAAAACATGACATAAGGTTTTGCCTAAAGGTTAAAATCTTGGAACTTTGTTTATGCATTTCTTGTTCAATGTTTTGTACAAGCTTTGTTTTTTTTAAAGAATGCAGGTTTTATGGTCGATAGCATAGATCTTGGTTTACTGTAGGATTGGATTATATATTTGAATGTTCAAATTGATGGTTTGCAATTGTAGGATTTATGTCTTTTGGGAAAACCTTGCTAAGTACAAAATGTCGATAGGTTATATCCTAGTATAAAAACATTTTTGATGTTGTTGGACATGACAGTTAGATTTAGAACTATAATTTGAAATTGAAAAGAAGCCTGCATAATTGATTTGGTTTATTATAGATTTGACAAAATGGCAGTTTGGCTATAAGCAAGTTGGTGACCAATTTAACCAGAGGATCAGTTTGTTCACCTTTAGCTCAATGCCTTTAGATCCGTTACACTAGTCAGGTTGGATGTATTGCCTTTTCAATATACCTGGGTTTGAATAGTATGTAAATGATAGTAATATAATGTATATGCTATAGTATTTCTAATAGTCATTTACTTTTTAATCAAGCTATACGTGAATCAAGTTTAAAAACACAAGCACGTGAGCACCCTTTTTATGACTATCTGGAGGGTTGTTTGCGGCACAAAGAAAAAATGGTCATATTTGAAGCTGCAAGATCTATAATAGAGTTGAGTGGAGTGAACAGTCAAGATTTGACTCCAGCTATTACTATCTTGCAGCTATTTTTAAGCTCATCAAAGCCAATTCTCTAGTTTGCAGTTGTTAGTACACTAAACAAGGTAGCTTTAGTGTTCCAAAACCATTCAATATGGCTACATTTTGAGGCTTCCTCGAGGTTAGAAAGTACAGTTCTATAATTTCAATTTAGGAATGCTTTTACCAAGATGCAGCCTAGTCATATTTCTTTCTGATTTTCTTATTAGTTCTTTGCCTCTTCTCAATGAATTTAAAATGCATAATCAATTCCCACGTCATGCATTTTGGGCATGCTACAGGAAGTATTCTCTTTCCATGAAAGCAATTTTGCTAATGGAATTATGACATGGATACTGTATTTGAGGTTTCTTGTTGCAGTCCCATACTTGGACCTAGAGTTCCATGAGATCTTCTGTTGTATCTTAGAATCCACCTACACAGATATATCCTTACCATAGGTGTGGATCATACATTGTGCTAACTACTCTGCATCTACTCTAATCATGCAGTGGAAACTGAAAGTGCAAACCCATCTTAACACTAATGTGTCAGCACTGGGTAGCTATGTTGCAGTCCCATACTTGGACCTAGAGTTCCATGATATCTTCTGTTGTATCTTAGAATCCACCTACACAGATATATCCTTACCATAGGTGTGGATCATACATTGTGCTAACTACTCTGCATCTACTCTAATCATGCGGTGGAAACTGAAAGTGCAAACCCATCTTAACACTAATGTGTCAGCACTGGGTAGCTATGTTGCAGTCCCATACTTGGACCTAGAGTTCCATGATATCTTTTGTTGTATCTTAGAATCCACCTACACAGATATATCCTTACCATAGGTGTGGATCATACATTGTGCTAACTACTCTGCATCTACTCTAATCATGCAGTGGAAATTGAAAGTGCAAACCCATCTTAACACTAATGTGTCAGCACTGGGTAGCTATGTTCCTTTTAATAGATTGAATGGTATATATGAGAAATAATTCCCCAGCAGTTTAGGAATGCAATTAGCTATGAAAAGGTTTCAGATTGCACCCTATACTTTTTCCCTGACCATGACCAGTACACTATACATGTCTAAAATGGATACCCTGCAACCCAATGACTGATTAATCATACCAAACATGAAAGTGTGGGGTTATTCAATAGGAGAATCAGATTGGGTGTGGCATGAGACCCATATTTAGTATTCATGGGTGTGGCACTATACATATTCTTAAAAATATATATAATTGGAAAAAAAACTTAAATTATCAATTTATTAAAATTAGAATATAATCTATGGTCATTATAGGTTAAATTGTACAGTACGTGGGCCATGCTTATATTAAGGTAAACTTAAAATATATGGATATTACAATGTGCCAATAAAGTTGTATATCGCATAAGAACAATCCTAAAAAATATTCCCTAAGTAGCATCATACTGGCTTCATTCCCCCAATATCCAGATAATAACAGTTGGGAGTACAAAATTAATGGCCTTGAAGGCCTACTAGAGATTACATGGCTTAAAATGAGTGATACCATAATGTTATGGATGCCAAAACCAAAAAATGATTGAAGATAAAGAGATTGCCCATACACTTTATAATAGATTCCAGTTCTGCTTCTCATCAATTTAATGTCTATCCTTAGTTAGTTGTTATGCAGCCAAGGCATCCCGGTTCCTAACTATAACCCAAATTGTCCACTTCTGGGTCATACACTTTGATATGCCAAAATTAAGTAAAAAAAATTAGCATGTCAAATCAATGGTGCATCAATGTCTTTCTAGCTAATAGAAATGCATAATAAAGGCTTACACAAGTTTGTAATCCATTCCTAAAGCGCCCTAGCTTTGGGTGATTAGATGACATTGATCTATGCTCAGTATATGCATGACTATATATCCTCAGGAGGCATCTCCTCCTCAGGAAGCGCCTCCTGCAACAGTTTTCTACAATAGGAAATGGATCCATTGAAAATTGCCTGAAATGGGGTGGATAAAATATACTTATGTGATTTTGAGGATTCGATGGAGATCTGGTCTAGGTTCAATGTCCCCAAGGCAGTATCCTGTAATTATAGCATTGAATTGTGGAAGACACCACACATATACAAATGTAGGGTTTGATCATCTTTGATGAGGTCTTCATGTGTTCTTATGAAATTTGGCAGGCACCCAACTAACCAGTAATCATCTTTGATAGAGTCGATGATCAATTTTCCTGAGGAAAAATCTTTGATGTGTTTTGCTTCTATGCCAATTCATCAAGTGTTTCCACCTCAATGCTCATTTATACGTCAACAATTGCTCCATGTCACTTATTCGTGGATTCAATCCTACATCATAAATTGCGTAGATGCTACACTAGAATATTTTTACACAAGAGATAGTGTAGTTGTGACAACAATTCTCCTGATTACTTTTACTCTACATTTTAACATACTTACAATATGTTTTGAAATATTTTTCATTATATTTTGCAATGCTTTCCCTTATTGGAAAATCATTCTCTCTCATGCCCAACAAACATCTGAGCTTTTGAACATTGTCTTAGGGGTGTTTTGAAAACATTGACTAACTAATCCACAATCTCACAAAACTACATCTGAATTTGACCTTCCTCCTGCCGATACTCAAGTAATGGAAATGGACTTCAATATGTTTGCTTTTTACATAAATAATAAATTACTGCATTCTTTGCCAATTGAATTGCACCTTGGTTATCACTAAATGGCATTGTTGCATTTTCCTATGTAATTCCAATCTCTCTAAAATATTCATGAATGTACGATTAACATGGTGTAGTGTTGGGAACTAAGCCCACATATATTATAAATATGTAACTACAGAAAACAAGAATGTATAGCATATTTACACAAAACATCAATCACACAAGAGACACAGAAATTTACGTGGTTCACCCACTGAATGTGGGCTACATCCACGGGACAAGGGCATGTAGTTTTTTCATCATCTACAATAGTTTACAAACTATCGGGAAGAGGGCTTAAAGCCACAGCTCAATATCTGCCTCAAATGGGCCACATATTTAAGCAAACCTTCAGTTACACATAACTGATTATACCGTTGGTGAAACGACCGTGAACCAACTCGACCTAAGCCGTCAATTGGTTGTCACATTCCAACAATCTCCACCTTGACAAAAATTTACTTATGCCTCGCCCTTGTCCATTTGTGCTTCTAAATACCAAAGCACCCATTTCACTGCTTCACCTGGATTTGTCATGTATCCACAGACAACACCAACCACAAGTGAAAAGATCGCATCGCATACATCACACCAACGTACCATACATGAGACATATAACCCATTTCTTCATTAAGTGGACATCAACCTGAAGAAATCTTATGACATTTACCAGTTTCACATTTCAAGAGTACATTACCATGTACTCTTGTTGTGATAACCAAAACTTACCATTAATCTGTCTCTTGTTCATTTACGCTCAATATTGTTTTGTAGCTCTCAGATCCTTCATATAGAATGTCCAACAACATGAGCCAACCTATTGATCTTAAACCATGCTTGTCCTAGCTCAAGCATAACGCCAACCTTGGCTCACCATGAAGTAATCCAACATCTTGTACCACACGCCCAAGAGACTGCCGTTGGAATATTCACACCATCATTTTTATATTTTGCATGCCTGCATGCAAATCTGCATGCTTTGCATGCCACTGCATGCATCCAGTCATCATCATGGTGGTCTCACCAGCACCTAGAGATTTCTTCTAGCTCTCCAGAGCCTGTCTATAACCCCCATTTGGCCTCCTACCTACTTGATGCGCCCTTCTTGACTGTTCTACATGGAAAGTGTGCCTTTCTCACCTACACATTCAGTTAGTGCGCCTTTACTCACCTACCTTCAGTTATCACTTAGCTAGGGTGCCTTATCTCACCTACTGGGAGTTATCACTCAGTTAGTGCATGGATTGAGTAGTTGTTCCACTGATTTATCTTCCTAACTACTTGTAGCTCCTAGTTAGCTAGTTTTGGAGTGCCACTTGACCCTATGACAGCCTCATGCGCCCCTCTTGGAGTCTCCATTCCCTGATTTATTCCTAGATGGTTATGTTAGACTCAGTTAGACACACTTGACTGAATATTACCCTTTATGACTGATACCACTGACTAGATGATGTCTCCATTGTTATCCAAGCTAGACTTTGAGCTAGACAAACTCATATGCCCCCCTTGGAGTCTCCATTCCTTGATTTATGCCTACATGGTTATGTTAGACTCAGTTGGACACACTTGACTGACTCTTACCATTTACGACTGATACTATTGACTAGATGATGTCTCGATAGTTATCCAAGCTAGACTTTGAGCTCAGATTCGAATTCCCTACTTGACTAATTCGAATCCTATATGATGCCTCATCATAGATTATTGTATCACATTATTTACATTCATTATTCATTGTATGATATTGACATTGTCCATTATTCTGTGTTAATGAGAGATTATTGAGTGCATGCTTCTCTTTTTCTTTGCAAATATGCTTGAGAGTTTGATTGTGAGTTTGTTACAGTTGCTAGATCCCTGCAAATTATCACATGGTATCAAAGCAGTTAGCAGCTATTCAAATTGCAGTCATTGCAGCAGTTGCAACATTTCTTTGAGAAACTATCTTTCACTTGAGCACCAAAAGCCTCTGAGTTTCCACAACAAATCCTGGTGCTATTACTTGAATTCATTGGAGAAATCCAGTGAGGTCTAGCCAGGTGTGAAGGACTTAGTCTATTTTCTCAGCGTTCAAAAGGTAGTGTTCAGTTGAAGTGTAGCATTCTCCATCAGCAAAAACTCTTCTTGTTTTGCAGGTTTATTCACCCATTCAAAATATTCTTCAACTATTCGACTTTCTCTGTTCAAATGGATCTAAATCTCACATCTTCCAACTATGTTGAGTGGAAAGCCAAGATGGCTCTCTTCATGAGATCCAAGAGCTTCACCCGAATACTCAACGGAACGATGGTAGAACCTCTCAGTGCAGTTGAAAAGTCCAAGTACTTGGATAAGCTTGATGAAGCAGTTGGTCTCCTCCTTCTCTCAATTTTTGAAGATCTTCACTTCCATGTCATCGATCTTACATATCCTAAAGAGGTTTGGGACAAGCTCGAATCCCTTTTTGGACAAATAGATGATATGAAAGGACACAAATTGGAGAATGAACTCATATGTTTGAGTCTTGACAGCTTCGAATCTATCAATGCCTTCCTCACCAAGTTCAAAAGCTTCTTAGTTTTTCAGAATTTTCAATCTGATCTAGGATCTTAACTGAGAGAATAACATGTACAGCATATCTACAGCATATCAATCATGGACACAATAATGCAAGCACACAAGAGACACAGAGTTTCACCGGGGAAAACCAAGAAGGTGAAAAACCTCGCAACTTCCTCAGAGATAGATAGAGCAATGATACAACCGAAGTACAAGAGATAGTCCTCCTAGCAGCAACTTCTCCTCCTCCACTAGTGCACCACTCTCCAATGAGTGTGTGAGAGAAGAATAGAATGTGTAAAATGAGAGAGACACACTCTCTATTTATACACTACATCACTTGACCTTTACTCAACTAGGTCAGCCCTAACTTAACCACATAACATAATGCTGACTCGGCCGACCCCCAATAGGGTGGTCTAATAACCCTTTGACCCACATGACTCATACAGGGCCGACCCCAACAAGGTGGTCTAATAACCCGTCAACTATAAGTTACGACACTTACAATATAAATGACGACACTTCCGTATAGAGGAATAATAACATCTCTATAGGAATACAAACACTTTTGTATAGAGGAATAATAACATCTCTATAGGAATACAATATACATATATGAAATACATTCCGAAGTTACAAATACATCAACCCTCCCTCTTAACTAGGAAGGCATTTCTCGACACAGATATGCTAGCACAAGTCTTCTTCTCTGGATCATCATCAGCGAATCATCATCCTCGAATCATCGTCATCATCACTGCTGCTGCTATCTCAATCAATCTACTCGTCATAGGAAGTTCTACAGAGCCAGTCCTTTTTCATACTGGATGTAGGCCCACCACCTATAGGTATTCATCATCACTGGCCATACTGTGGAATCCTTAGGACTTATTACGTGCGTCAACAAAACCTCGAAAGAGAATCCCAGGACTGATTACGAGCACATAGCTCAACCTATCGGATCTCCCATGACCTTTTACATGCTACTGCACAACCTATCCACAGCCACAGAGTATCATCCTAATACTCATGATCATCGTTCATGAAGCACAACCCAGATTCACATCACACAACACTTACATCTACTCCATGGGAGAACACATCTACAACCATGCGAGAATGGCACAACACTTATATTGTAGCCATGGGAGAACACATCTACAACCATGCTCAAATGGCCTAGCACTTATATTGCAGCCATGGGAGAACACATCTACAACCATGCTTGAATGGCCCCAGCACTTATATTGCAGCCATGGGAGAACACATCTACAACCATGCTTGAATGGTCCTGGCAATTACATCATGACCATGGGAGAACACATCTGCCACCATGTCGGAAAAGCCTAGCAATTACATTGCGACCATGGGAGAACACATTTACAACCATGTCTGAAAATCTCATATGAATCCGTGTCTTCGGAACTCATCACACATAATCCAATTGATTATGTAATGTATCCACCTGATATATGTCATCACATATGATCATCCTGATCATCATCACTGCATCATCCTAATGCATGTCATCTGGAGCAACATCCTGAAGCTTGTCATCCATGATCATCCCGATCATATAATGCATCCACCTGATGCATACCAAGTATCTACCTGATACATATCATCATACATGATCCACTTGATCATACAATGTATCCACCTGATACATACACAAATACATGATCCAAGCATCCAACATGATGCATATACATATACATGATCCAACTGATCATAACAAGCATCCAACATGATGCATATACATAACAAGCATCCAACATGATGCGTATACAGAGCAGTAATTGGAGCATCATCCTGGTGCTCATCATCTAGCGATTACATCCACAGCCATGGGAATGATCCTCCTCTCACCATGCTTGGAATGGCTTCCAGCAAATATGTCTATCACTTCTTCCTCTAAGTGTCATCAATCTGAAGAACACCAAGCCTCTCTCTGAAGTACTCAAACTTCACTCTGGCTAGTGGTTTTGTCATCACATATGCAATTTGCTCATTCATCGCAACATATAGGAGCTTCACTGCTCCTCTCTGCACCATATCCATGATATAGTGATATTTGATCTTAATGTGCTTTGACCTGTCATGGAACACAGGGTTCTCAGACAGATTCACACAACTCTGCTTGTCACAAAAGATACCAGTAGCCTCCAATGGGAGATCAAATAACTCAGACAGTAGATTTGATGGCTCAGTTACTTGAGAAGAACAATCTTCCGGTACCTGCATGTACAAGGAAGAAAGATCCTGATATTGAACCTTCTATATCCAAAGACAAAGAAATATGTCATGCCCTCATGGCAAGAGCATCAACATATTATTCCTTCATCATAGATTTAGGAGCATCAAGACACATGTCTTCCTTCAAATATGTTTTCTCTAGTTTCAAAAGCTCAGTTGGACCTTCCATCAGATTGGGAAATGATTTAGAAGTCTCCTCTCAGGGGATGGGAAAAATCCATCTTGACCATGGTTATTTTTCTAATCTGCTTTATGTTCCTTCTCTTGCAACTAATGTTCTTTCAGTGTATCAAATGACTCATATTGGAGAGCCCAAAAGAGTGATCTTTTATCCAAATGAAGTTGAGGTACAACACATGGTTTCAGGGGAAATCATTGCAAAAGGAGTTGCAAATCATGAGACAAAAATCTATGAGTTTTCACACTTCTTACCTTTCTCAAAGGAGTTTGCTCTTCGCTCTCATGCACATGAAGAGAGTAGACACGGGGGGTTCACTAGACAGGCCATATCATATCACGTCCATTCATATTGGGGGTTTGAATATTCTTAAAAACTTCAAAAATATATTGCTTTGTATTAAGGGGTCAAGGGGGTTTTTTAATTTGACACGATAATATAAATCTTGGGGGTTATTTTATTTGGCTGGGATGAGGAATAACCTCCAGATCATGGGATGGATTCATACCTCCAAATCATGGGCTCAATTCATACTCAGGCCTAAAACTTATGCATCCTCCATTTTTATTTGATATTGCTTATGATCCTAAGATTTGCATAAATCCGATAATAGTGTACCAATGATAATATCAATGGAAGTCTCTTTGGATTACTAGCCTTGAGAAATACTCATTTAATAGCTTATTTAGGCTTGGTTTGAGTTGATGTTATATTGTTTTTCATCTTTAAGTTAAGATATGTATCTAATCAGGAGTTCCAGAATTGAACAATTGTATTGTATCTTTTGTGGGAATTCGAGTAAAAAATCTAACTCTTCATTTTTTAGGTTGGGGTTTAGGTGGGTATTGAGATTCAATCAAACCTTGCTCCACAACAACCAAGAAAAGTGAGATCGGTCTTTCTTGGCTCACTGGAACCAAGATGTTTGTTTCGATAGGAAGGTAGGGGAGTCCATCCACGAAAGGGTTTCAATTTTTCTTTTTTACGGAGTTTAATTTATTAAGCTTATAAGAAACATGATTTCTCTATGGCTAAACTAGTATTTACATGATATAAAATTGGTAGATTGGCAGGCTGTGGTGTGAAACATTTGCAATTATCATCTTTTCTAAGCATTGCACTAACTAGTGGACTACTGGTATTTAACATTCTTTGTTATGTTGATCTTTTGATTGGGTTTCCTTTTACACATTTTGCCTTCCCTAGTACTCTTTTGTTGGGTCTTCCATTATCCAATGCTACAAATTGATCAGTCGCCCCTACAATCCTAGTGGGATCATTATTAGCATTATACTATTATTTTATTTAGCATCTTGTTTGCTTATATTAAGATGTGTTAAGGATCCTATTTGTTACAACTTGATAATATAATATAAAGAGGACCGATATTAAAAATGGGTTGATAAAAAATAATACCTACAATATCTGGTGAAACTAAGGGCTTTCTTAATTGGAAAGGCATATTGGGTGGGGGGGTTCAACAATACAATTTTAGGAGGAATTTTCCAATATTTAGTGAAATTAGGGATATTATTTAATATCATGTGAATGATCGTGCTATGTAACAAGTTCATTGAGTGAACCCCCTGTGAGAGTAGACTATCTCATCTCAACTACAAGCTAGCTCAAAATGTGGTTGATGGTCTTCTAAGAGACAAGATTGCTCATGGCACCTGCAAAGGTTGCTTGAAAGGCAAGGATAGATCTAAGAAGATTGAGAAAAAGAGGACTCTTGAAGAAGTGCGAATGCTAGATCCAAATCCACAATAACCTGAAGATCTAACACCTATTGGTTCAACTCCTATGGCCAAATGTGCCATCACTACTACATCCGCTAGTGATCTTGTTGAAGATCCATCATCATCGAATTCTAGTTCTTTTGGAAATGATCTCACCTATGATGGCTCAAGGTAGATATCAAAGATCTACATGCACCTTCATAAACAGTTTCATGATGTTCACATTTCTGATTTTGTTCCCACTTCATCAAATTCAGAGTTTGGAAGTGATGATGAGCTAGTTTCACTTGCTTTGTCACATGAGTTTTCAGATTCAGAGTTTCAGAGTGATGATGAGCTTCAAGAGAGCGAATCGCCATCACATGATAGTTAAGATTCAGAGTATGAGACATCAGCTTCACATGCTTCTTCACATGAGATTTCAGATTTAGAGTTTGGAAGTGATGATGAGCCAGATTCACTTGCTTCATTACATGAGATTTCAGATTCAGATTTTGGATGTGATGATGAGCCAGTTGTAGATGCATCTTCACAAGATATTTCAGATTTAGAATATGACGATGGAGATGATGATGTTGGAATGCTAGATCCATATCCACAAGAACCTGAAGGTCTAGCAAATGATGATGAAGATGAGCAAATGGGAGATCCAGATCCACAAGAAACTAAAGATCTCTCACCTGATATTCCTCCTCTTCCTCGATGGGCAGCCACTACACTCCAATCTGTCGGTGATTTGGTTTGTGATCCACATGATCATAGAAGAACCAGATCATATTTTCAGAATATAAGGTTTCATCCTTCTCACATTGCTTATCCATTTCAGATCGGCCGAGCCTTCTTCGGAAAAGAAGGACACTTACCTCCTTTAGGGGTGAGTGATGATATGCTACATTAGCATCCTTCAGTCTATTCTGAGGGAGGGATTTATTCCCACTGGGATTTCCCTCTTTCCTCACTTAGTTTATTTAGATTGATTGTATGGGGTGACCTTTGGTCTTAGTCACCGGGGCCCTATTTTACTATTTTCATTTATTATCTCATAGTATAGCTTGTGGGGGGGGGGTGTTGGAATATTTACACCATCATTTTTATATTTTGCATGCCTACATTCAAATATGCATGCTTTGCATGCCACTGCATGCATCCAGTCATCATCATGGTGGTCTCCCCAACACCTAGAGCTTGCTTCTAGCTCTCCAGAGCTTGTCTACAACCCCCATTTGGCCTCCTACCTACCTACCTGATGCGCCCTTCTTGAATGTTTTGCATGGCAAGTGTGCCTTTCTCACCTACCACATTTAGTTAGTGCGCCTTTACTCACCTACCTTCAGTTATCACTCAGTTAGGGCGCCTTATCTCACCTGCCGAGAGTTATCACTCAGTTAGTGCATGGATTGAGTAGTTGTTCCACCGATTTCTCTTCCTAACTACTTGTAGCTCCTAGTTAGCTAGTTTTGGAGTGCCACTTGACCCTATGACAGTCTCATGCGCCCCCTTGGAGTCTCCATTCCCTAATTTATGCCTAGATGGTTTTGTTAGACTCAGTTAGACACACTTGACTGACTATTACCATTTATGACTGATACTACTGACTTGGATGATGTCTCCATTGTTATCCAAGCTAGACTTTGAGCTAGACAGCCTCATGCGCCCCCCATGGAGTCTCCATTCCCTGATTTATGCCTAGATGGTTCTGTTAGACTCAGTTGGACACACTTGAATGACTCTTACCATTTACGATTGATACTATTGACTGGATGATGTCCCCATAGTTATCCAAGCTAGACTTTGAGCTCATATTCGAATGCCCTACTTGGCTAATTTGAATCCTATATGATGCCTCATCATAGATTATTGTATCACATTCTTTAAATTCATTATTCATTGTATGATATTGACATTGTCCATTATTCTGTTTTAAAGAGTGATCATTGAGTGCATGCTTCTCTTCTTCTTTGCAAATATTCTTGAGAGTTTGATTGTGAGTTTGTTACAGTTGCTAGATCCCTGCAGATTATCACAACTGCTTTAGGACATACAATGATTACTTTGAGCTTGCAAACAAATCTTCCTATGCAATCCTGAGCTCTTTCTATGCTCTACCTCGAACTTTACATTCGAAGACCTTAGCCAAATCTGGCCAAGACAACCAAATGAGCCTTTACCGCTCACCTTCATGTCTTTTTACAATGGAGTTAACCAAGCCTTTAAAATAGGCTTCATTACATGTAACCTCATGGGAAAAAACATATGCAATTAATACCATGCGCTCAACAACCAACTTAGGGTATGCATGCCATTCCAGGTCTTACAGTCATATGCCCAATTACATGTCAAAACTAATTTTTACAACTCCAAAAAATAATAATAATTTTTTTTCTACCATTGCTCTTTTTTACCCTGCCCTTACAAATGCCACCAACACTCTCTTCCAAAGCATTCCATTTAATCTTTACACAGAAAATTTGTAAACCAAAATACCTTTCCACCCACAAAGATGTAGGCGGATTCTTTCTTCTTTCGGGTTCTTCCAGCGCTATGGCGGTTGTCTCCTTTCATGCCGGCTCCAGGCTACACTCTCTACCGGCTGCTACAAACAACAACTCTCTTCTGCTTCACGCAGGTTGGCTCACCGGCTCCACGGGCTTCCTCCACATCACGCGCTCCCTGGTGGGATTCTCCACTCTACCTCTCGACTTCTCCATGCTCCACGGGCTCTGCTCCTCCACCACCGCACAGCCTCTCCACGGGATCAACGACGCCCCCACAGAACCGGCTCGACTGCTCTCCTTTTCGAACACGGCTCAGCCTGCTGAAATGGTGGCTCAGCTCTCCACTCGCGGGTGTTTCTTCTCAAGTTCACGTGGTTTCTTTTCCTCTGCGTCTGCTCTTCTCCACGAGCAAATGGAGGCTCTCCACACAGGTCTCCTCCTGTTAACACGCTGGCTGCTCTCCCCTTGATGGATGATTGTTCCACGCGAGCTCTCCTCCACTATGCACACACCACGGGATGGCTCCTGCAGGTGGCTCCTCGAGGTCTCTGATGAAATTGACCACGTAGGAGGAGGGCAGAGCTTGGCTCTCTAGACCGCAGGCTCCCAATTGCGACCTCTTCCTCTGCACGGGTTTCCTAGCAGCGCCTCCTCGCGTTTTCCTCTTTTTAGATAGTAATGTGAAATGACTTTTGCACGATTTCCTAGCAGCGCCCACCAGCTTGGGCTCTTCTAGCTCTTTCTCAGAAAAACAACGACCACAACAGCTCCACGAAACAACTCCTCTTTGTCAGCGATTCTCCAAGCAGGTGGCTTCACCTTCGGCACCAACGATTGGGCAGCTCTATGCGGACAGTTCTATCCGGTGGTATCCTCTCTCTGGATCGCAGGTCCTCCACAGACTCAACGGCGACTCTCTCGGCTTCTCCACCAGCTACAGGATCCATGAACCAACATCTCCTTCTTTACCACGGATTCTTCAACTGTCAGCATCTCTCTTTGCTCTACGACGGTGGCTCCTCTTGTTCTCTGCAACTTAATGTTGCTTGCTCTCCACCCTAGCTCCGATACCACTTGTTAGACATTAAGCCCACATATATTATAAATATGTAACTACAAAAAACAAGAATGTATAGTAGATTTATACAGAACAACAATCACACAAGAGACACAAAAATTTACGTGGTTCACCCATTGAATGTGGGCTACATCCATAGGACAAGGGAAGGCAGTTTATTCATCATTTACAATAGTTTACAAACTATTAGGGAGAGGGCTTAAATCCCCAGCTTAATATATGCCTCAATGAGCCACATATTTAAGCAAACCTTCAGTTACACATAACTGATTATACTGTTGGTGAAACCACCATGAACCAACTTGACCCAAACCGTCAATTGGTTGTCACATTCCAACATGTAGGAGTCTTTTATATAAATTATAAGATATATAAGTTAATACTAATTAGTATTTACTAGACTAATTAGGATTTATCATATTAATTAGCTTTATCATAGTAATTTCATGGATTTTTCATTTTAGGGCTTCTTGCTGGTTTACGATTTACTATATTAAAGCTTTGCATGCATGCGAAGGATATGCTAAGATGCAGATGAATTGTCACACAATAAGTTGTCTAAACAAGAAGCCATTTGAAGGTTGACTTGTGGTTTCACTAGTCACCTTGCACAATCGTAGTATAAACTTGGTGATATTAGTAGATTACCTATATTGACATGTGCACATCCACTGCAAAAATTAGTTAAAGCAATCAACGTAGAGTTCTATAGTACATCTACATAAGATGATGTTCTTCATTCAAGTTTTATTTTTATCTCAAAATTTATGTAATAATCTACATCTTAGAGATAAGTATAAATGTGTTATGCAAGATTTGTTGTGTAATACAGAGAATCCATCCAACTCATAATATGTCGGATATTACTTGAGATCATTCAGTTATCCTTTTCTAGATCTTGTTGAATAAATGCTTGAGCAATAGGGAGTTGAAATAGAAAAAATTTCCATTGCAAGAATGCATCTCAAAATTGAGACATTTTTGTAAGAGAAGTGTAAAGATTGAAGATTGCAGAAATTGTAAAAGAAACAAAATAATTGGACTAATCGATTTTAGTCACCTTCTAAACACTAATTAAAACTCAAATAGTTGTATTTTCCTTAAGGATCAATAAATGAGGGATATTTCCAGGCCTCTGTAATTCTATGTTTCAAACAATTGAGTTTGGTTGTCACAAAAATCCCAAGTATGACCAGAAGAAATCTTCTAAATTCTCTTGCTCTCCTCCATCCAAGTCTTCTTCCTTTAAACCCAAATTCCAAAAATCCAAAAGATATTCTCTGTTTAGAAGATCTTCTCCTCGCAACAATAGTCACTACTTTCTTTTCAAACAATTTGGTCACTTAGCCAATAGATGTCTAAAAAAAGTCTGCCAAAGCTATGCATCTCACTGAACAATTTATAAAAGATATGGATATTGAAGATTGTGATGATCCTACCATTTGAAATTATGTTCCTTTTGATACTTCTTTAGCTTCTAATGATTTAGCCCTCAAAAAATTTGAGTTGCTTGTGATACTCCTTTTGTAATTTTGATTTTTTAAATTATTCTGATAGTGAACATATCTCCTCTCCAAAAGATTTTCTTTACCTAGCCATGCTTGGGTCTTCTTCTATCTCATAGCTTGAACAATAACTTTTTGTTATTACTCCTTGGAACATCTGTCTCCACATAATCCTCCAAAATAGCCTTGCTTGTGCCAAGAATCTATCTGGTTCTAGCGAAAACATGGTAGATTTCCCTACTTCTCCTCTATCATTGCTGAAAAAGTCTAATTCAATAACAGATTATTGGAAATCATTTGAATTAGATGCATGTCAGCTCAATATCATTAGCACGGTCAATATCATTTCCGTATGTAGCTGTGTGTTCAGCTCCTATGTTGAATTTTCAAAAATTTCGGAGCAGCTTTATTTTCAAATTACATGTTCATGTATATTAGAGTTTTTAAAACTATTTTTCTATGAAAAGTCAATGGATGAGTCTTCAATATCAAACCTTTTAGTTGATATGTGATGTGAAAGTTGACATCAACGTCATTGATTAGAATTAGCATAGTTTATATCCTAAAGTTGGATGATGTATTATGTTTGTGCAAAGAATATTGAGGTCCAAATCTTACGATTGTTAATCAATCTAATAAAGAGCAATTTAAGTTCATATTAAGTTTGTGCAAAGAATTTAGGTCCAAATCTTAAGATGGTTAATCAATCTAATAAAGATTAATTTAAGTTTATTTATTTTGGTAATAAATTACATAAAATAAATTATATATATGAGAGTTTATTAAGTGATATTTATTTTTTATTTAATATGATTATTAAATTAAATTAGAAAAAACACAAAATAAGAAAAAAAATCATAAAAAATATGAAAAGATCTAATAATAATAATAATAATAATAAAACAAATTATTGAATAATTTTTTTATTTTAAATTAATAATAAATGTATTTTAATATGAATATCTCTATATAAATGAGATCGAAGAGATCAAGTAATATAACTCACGACTTAAATTAAATTTTTTTATTGATATTAAAAATTTATATAAAATCATCATATCCCTATGTTTTAATATAAATTTTTTAAACACTTCAAATTTATGTATTTGTTCTTTTATGTGTTTAATAGATAAGGAGTTAATATAATTTATGGTAGCTAACATTACACACTTACACACTTGGACACACAAAAAGATCTCACTCTCTAATTTTGAGATAGTGAAAACATATTATCATAATAAAAATATTAAAAAAATATATTATTTTGTTGTGTTTGTATTCCTTTTTATACTAGGTGTTTAGTTTTATGGTTTGAGTTTGTTGGCTTGATTATATTAAAGAATTTTATAATGGAGTCCATGGGAGATGAGTTCAAGTCTAGCCTAAAATTATTTCAATCATTGTAGAAAAATATAGCTTTTTTGTTTTTTTAATGTTTTGCAATTTTGGGTTGTTTTAATTATTTGATTTAATCTTTTTTTCTTTGATATTGCACTTCAATATGTTGTTTCTATATGCCTAAATTATTTTGAAGCGATGTTCATCTTTTAGCTATATTCCTTTCCATATGACTCAAATATTTTGAAGTGATGAGCTTATTTGCATATATTTAAGGATTTGTTTACTACAACTAGTGGAACTCTTGTGCTAAGTTTCAACTCCCTTGATATTTATGTTCATAAAGGTATTCACAGGACTTGGCTCACAACAATTGGTCAAAGTGATTTAGCTTATTGCAATGGTTTACCATTGTTGTTGTCTTGTTATTACTTGTTATGTAACAATGAAATTCTCAAAACAAATAAGTACCTTTCAAATGGGGGATTGGGTTTACTACTTTTGTTGGATCTCCACATAAAACCTCTATTATAACATGGTCCTTTTAAAATTACCTTTTAAAGCTTACTAATAGTGAATATTGGTTCAAATGCAACGTTGTTTCAAAATAAAACATTTCATAGTTTTGTTTTTAAAATACTACACTCATGGAAGAATGCAAATTGCACATTTATTTCATTTAAGGGCAATTCTTACAAGAAAATTACTTTTATCAAGTAAAAACTTAAACATTACACTTGAGGAAAAGATTGCAAATTGCACATTCATTTTGTTGTGATATGAAGCTGCTTAGGTGTGTATTTGGTAAATAGAAATATAAGAGATGGCATTGATCACAATTTAACAATAAAATATGTTGGATGATATTGGGTGAAATTTCATTTACTATTATAAGCAAACAAAATTTAGTTTAAACTTATGCTTTGGACATAGACACATCATGTATCAAAGATGATGCCTGCCCAAAATGAACAAATCGAAGTGGTTAACCTCCTTATTGTTCACTAATGAAAATATCTCTCTCTATATAATACCTTTATCATACATCATATATGCATGGGAATTCTCCTCATACAGACAAAAACATGATAAAGGAATTCTCATCATACCTGCACGAAGAATGGATGATAACTAATATCGATTTTTTTCATTATTTTCATAAATTAGTTCATGGCTTTTCAAAAAATTGATACATACAATAAACATGAGTCAATGTTTAATAGCATTATAATGAACATGAGTTAATTTTGTAACAAATAGTCCAATAGCATATAAACCTTGTCACTCAATATTGTATATTAATTGGATTATATGAAATTTCATAAAAAAAACAAAACAATATGTTAAATGCTTTATCACAGTCAACTAGATTCTTGGGTTCCAAGCCTTCATGTGTATATACAAGTTTCTATGTCCAAGTTGTAGTGTGCAAGTTATAATCTCTAGGTCATAGTCTTCATGTTATTATCTTTATATCAAAAACTCCTATTGCAAGCACCCTATTGTAAATTATGGCCCACCATTGTGGTCATAAACACAACCATTTCTTTGACCAACAACTCCCCCAAAGCTATCATGGTGTCTTGTCTTGCAGATATTTCCTTCGAAAATTTGTATAACTAAAGTGACTTCTTGAAAATATCACTTGGCTTCATTAGCAAAAAGTAATCCCTTAACTTGGGGATTCCTTCCAAAGTGATACCTGAACTTAGGGATTCCTTCCAAAATTAACTATCTTAATTATAGCGGTGCAAGGTTGTAGCATTGCCAATTAAAATCATCACAACGCATTAATGGAGACAAATTCTCAGCAACAATAGTCCATTAAATTAAACATTCATACATTGCATGCAGGGAACGATGGGATCTTGTAACAATATATGTGCTATGCCCTTCTAAAAAAATTGAAATTATACCTTGGTCTTAGTCTCAATGGGGATTAAAGTAAGATGAATGAGATTTTTCCTTCTCTGCTTTGTTCTTCTTCCATTGCATGAGCTCTCTTCATTCTCCTAGACTACTATATCCCTATTTTTCACTTCTCCATGAAGATGAAAAGTAATGAGTAATGCTTTTCTTTCACTTCTCCACAAATATGAAAAATGAACATTACACCTCATTACTAGATAATGTTGAGTGCCTAAATGCCTTAACATCATCAAATTATTAATTGGATTAGCTAAACCAACTAGAATTTAGTACTACTACAACATAACCCAAGGCACAATTATCATGGAATCAAATAAACATGTAATTACATTGTAAATACTCAATAAACATTCTTCAATTCTTTTAGTAAACAATAGGATTATTACCATATATACTTTTGTTTCTTGTATTTTTTACATATAATTCTTATCAAGGAGTCAAAATATTTGATGCTCTTAAAATTATTGATGAATGATGTTCATATATGATATGATCCTAAAGCATAATTGTAAAATTGGATCCTATATTGGTAGGGATTCATCTCAGTCTAATATGGAACTGAGTCTTAAAACCTAGCTTTTAACAAAGCTTTACTTAATGGTTTCAGCTGTCTGCTTCCATCTATAAGTAGATTAACCTTCATTACATTCAAAGTGACATTTTCAATGCTTCTATGTATTTATGTATTGACAAGTGCTTGATAGAAGCGCTTATTCCATAGCTCCTCATGTTGAAGAATGAGGCCTAAAGAAATATGAGAGATTTACATTAGATTTATGTTTCAATCTTAGGAATATCACCTTCTTGATTCAACGCATAACTTGCTCTAGATGTCCAAAATAGCCTGGAACTATAGCTTTAGTGATGTTGTTGGAGCCTACCCTACCCTACTTAAGGAGCTAATGGAAAATGACTAGATATGTCTAATTGATAGAACATATTTGAATGCTCTTATGACGTTGAAAAGGGTTTAATGAAGTGGTGAGAAGGATCCGTTGATGCAAAGCATGGAAAACGATTTGTCGAAGCTAATAGCACACATTGATATGAGATGTCACTATGAGTATATGTAAGTGTGCATGGAAAGTCGTAAATGAGTTGTAGAAGAGGACACACGTCGAGGAAGGTATCTTGTTGTTGTTATCAAATTTCCTTCCACAAATCACAATACATTTTCTTGACTTGTATTTTGTCACAATCAACTCAAGAAGGCATAGTTGTGTTAGTGTGGATGTTTCTCTAGGACCCACTCAAATATGGTATGATGGTTGCACCGAGAGAAGCGAGGTGCTCTACAGCCCAATATGGGGGATATGTTGTAATGTTTGCTCCTAACAAAATAATTAAAAAAATTCATGTCGACTCATAAAATAAAAAATTATGGAAAGTATTAAAAAAAAATCCATGTTGGCTCATAAAATAAAATATTATGAAAAGTAATTAAAAAATCGATGTCCGTTTATAAAATAAAACTTAAAACTTAAACCCGGATCTATCAATCAAGAGAGATCAAATTTCTTGATTACATAAGATTTCGTTGTTTTTTCAAAACGACCGGTGCTATTTGCATCGTTGGATTGCTTGCATGTCATGAGAGAAGTTGAATTGCTAATTGAAGCATAAGTTTCCTTTATTTCATCACATGTATCTATGTCCACAGGTTAGTTGCATGAAATCAAATTGATCTATTGGTTTCTAAACAATGGTCAAAAGTATAGTAACATAATTAGAGTTTGAGTACGAATACGGATATGGATTCGATTGGATACGGAAAAAATATGATTAAAAAAATCCAATATGAATAAAATACGGAAGTAGACTTCTTATATATAATATTTTTAATCAAATATATAAACAAAATTGACATAAATATACATTAAAAACCATTCTTTTTTTATAAGAACGTAATAATAAGACAGTAATAAATTGAATGTTATTTATATTTTATAGTTATTAAATGATTAAAATTTGGTTTTAAATTTTACTTTTTCATTAGTAAGAATCTATATTTGTATCATATCTATACCGAATATTCGACGAATTCGAATTGCTTCGAATTTTCCTAGGGGAAATATCAATACGACCGAATTATGCTATTATGGCCAAAAGTGAATATGTGAATAGCCCGTAGCAAAAAGCATTAGATAAATTGTGTTCGAGGAGCCATTTGTCGGATGGAATCTTTGTGAAAATTCGTTCATTTGCATGCTCCAAATGTCTATGTTGATTTTGAAAAATTCGCTTATCCATTGCAATGCAAATGTGTCGCCTTCTACTCTTCCCTCTCTACATGGCATTGACAAGTTTACAACCAATATAGATCCATCTTAAACCCGTATCTATCAAGCACCGAGAAGGATCCAATTTCTTAAGGTGTATTTAAAAAAAAAAAATTAAACTCAAGAAATTTGATCTATCTTGATTGATAGATTTGGGATTTGGGTTTAAGTTTTAAGTTTTTATTTTATAAACGAACATCTATTTTTTAATTACTTTTCATAATATTTTATTTTATGAACCAACATAGATTTTTTAAAAATACTTTCCAAATACTTTTTACGTTTTATTAGATGATTATAGGATTTTTTTTTAAATACATTTTACATTTTATTAGATGTAACACTACATAACACTATATCACACAGGTTAGAAGATCTCTCTCAGATCTCTCTCATACTGGGCTGTAAAGCACCTTGTTTCACTCGATGCAATAAACCCTTTTGGACTAGCAATGTATTGCTCTTGTACAATGCTTCTGTGTTGCAAATTCTTTTTGAAACAATCGATTGCCCTATTTTCATTTGTATTGTAGTAATTACAAAATGTTTGTCCAACTGCTTTTCGTAAAGAATGGACATCAAGATTTTGCATGAAACTACAAATTGACTCAAATAATGAGTCATGGCAATCAATGAAAACAACGTCCATTGGGAAAAGGTCCTGCTTTTCCAATTGTTGTTTGATTGATGCCATGTCTACTTGAACATGGTGACCATTGTTTGCAAATAGACATATGGATCTTGCAATATGCATATGCAAAGCACCTGTTCTAGTTCTATACGACAACAACAGCTCAAAGTGTCCATATGATGCTACTTGATCGTGGAATAAAATATCAATTCCATGCTTGCTAGAGCCATGATTGAAACACAGGTAGCTTTTTCGTTTTTCAAAGAACCAAACTGTGACCATGACATGAATCCATTTCGAAAACCATTTAATACAAAAGATATCGCCCCATAGCCCAGACTCTGTAGACATGTGCAAATCTACAACAAAAATAGTCATTCCATGCAAATATGCATTTGAAAAGTTGACACCATGAAATCTTGCAAAAAAAAACTGCTTAATTTTGTTTTCATTGAATGCAAGGCCTCTAGATATTTGCAATCCAAACATGTTCTAAACTGATTCACTATTCCTTGTCTAATTTCTATGTACGACTAGCGGAAATGCAATAGTACTTCAAGTGCATCACACAAACAATCTCATCATCGGTAATAGAAATATTTTAACTTGAAAATTCCATGGCTAGCAAGGATGTAGTCAATTTTCCTCTATATGAATGCCATCAATTCTAAAAGCACATGATCTATTGAAGAAGGATTCATTGCAAAAATCTCCTTTTTGCAAATCCATTTCAGCAAATGGGAAATGTGTCTAGATAACAAAAGCCGTAGAACACAACATATGTTTCTTTCTCTCGATATACTTGCTATCGATAAATGCGCCAAGCAAGAGATATGCTTCTTCTTGGAAATCTGAAGAAGTTAAAGAAAACATAAGTAACTGAGACTAGGCACCATATAGATTTGTTTTGCAATATAAATTTGAACAATGTTTATATTGCAGCAAGAGGCTCTCCTTCGGAGTTGCTCAGCCTTGGAATAAAAAACAATTGCAATATCAATGAAACCATTTCTCCCCTCGAAGCTAGGATTATAGTTAGTCCTAGACATTAGGATCAAGTCTTTGCATAAAGCTTAGAAATGGTTGGTGGTATTGATTATTCTATGTTTTATAGATGACAACTAATACCAATAAATTGCAGTTTGAGTAAATGGTGATTTGCTGGGTTGATGAAATTTAAGTACCGATATTAAATTTACAATGATTCAAGTGAAACCAATGACACATGTATACTTGTGCCCATACTTGTACACTTGTCCAAGAACCCCACCCAAGGTCTTCTAACTGAAGAAATCTGATTTGAATGCTGGAAATTAAACTCTCCCCTTAGATAGACTAGGTCATTGTAGCCACACCACTAGATTACTATAGACCATTTTTCTCATATGTAAGGCTTCATAAGTTATGTACACGTTTATCTAGAGAATTTTCCTAACTCCAACCTCTAATGTGAGTTGAACTTTTTGGTTCGCTAGTGGCCTTTTGGACATTCATTTATCTTGTTTCAGAAACAATAATTTTGTTTCTAATGGCTCATAAATATTTTCATCGATTTTACCTTAGACTGAATAAATGAACTTTGATTTCATGTTCACCTATCTCAAAACATTAAAAAGTGCTTTAAGATTCAAGTCCAGGTACAAGATTTCAATCTCCAAGCAGAAAGTCACCAATCTCATCGTCTTTGATGCCAATGCTAGATGCCAGAATATTAGCACAAAACAAAGGAACACAGAGAGGAGGAAATATTGGGTTATGAGACCACATTGACTTGATTAGATGCCATTTTCAAACCAAGAGAGATTGTTGTACTTTGAAATAGTAGTTTTTGAAATAACATTTGATACACATGATTAATATGAAAAATGCATTGACAATGAGAGCAGAACATGCAACAAGAGTATCAAACAACTATTTCAGATAACAACCCTGCATAGACATGATTAAGATCAAAATTGCATTTGACAATGAGAGCAGAACATGCAACAAGAGTATCAAACAACTATTTCAGATAACAACCCTGCATAGACATGATTAAGATCAAAATTGCATTTGACAATGAGAACAGAACATATTTCAGATAACAACCCTGCATAGACATGATTAAGATCAAAATTGCATTTGACAATGAGAGCACATTTAAGAAGAAGTCCCTGTTCTTTCTGAATGGTGGTAGGGGATCCGTTGCCATAGCACTCTTTTCGTGTCAGGAACGGCAGGTAATTTAATTTGAACATCCACAGACAGCACTTCACGATGACATAAACTAAAGCAGGTCTCTTCCCACCCCATTCCATCCTCTACCACCACTTCGTCTCCGTCCCTGCTATATTTTATACGTAGCTCTGTAGATTCTTCCAACCCTAATACTCTGCACATATATTTTGTCAGATCTGGGAAAGAGATAGCGGGAGGGCCGGAGCTCTTGCGAGCGAGTAAACGCCGAGTTAGGCCGTCGAAATCTACAAACTAACGATCAACCAACCAACCAACCAACAGAGTTAGATATTAGGGTTCTATTAATAAAACAGGAGTACCATACAAATTAAATCAAAGATGTCCATTCAGTCTCAGAAGGAAATTGAAGAAAACAAAAAATCCATTTTTTTGGGGTTCATAACACACAGAGAACTCCAGCAATTGCTGACCTTTATCACGGCATGCTCCATGACGCAGCTGGGCTTTACCGCAGGAGGCTGTATGACGCTGGTCTTTATCCACAAATTGAGACGAGACACACTAAATCTGATGAACCCCTCACAACAACATTGTAATCCAAGAAGTATATTAAATTGAAACGATGGACAGACATTTATAGATTTTTATCGACAGCTCTCCCCATGGATGGACAGATCACGGGAGGGATAATGTAAAGATGTAAACGTGGGAGGGAAAAAGTAATTGTAGATACGTATTTCTATTTCTAAGTGTAACAAGTGTACAGGTTGAATTCATACGTGTCGACGTCTCCATCAACTTGGAATTAATGCCGATGTGCTAGTAAACCAGAATGGTGAAGAGTGTGCTTCAAAACTAAACCAAATTTTGCACTAATTAAATTGTAATTAAAGACATTCGTCAATTCCTTCAGATGAACTAATGAGACATCTCGCATGAGCACAGTAGCCTACAATACATTATTAACCCTCTCGAAGGCAGGTATATAGCATTCAGTTTGCTGTTGGCCGCATATTATTAAATTTACTATTTATTATAAACATGTTTCAAAGTATTCTAAGTTTTCAAAAAATAAAAACACTTTAGCTGTGTGGTGTATGATAGGTTAATGTCTAGATCACAACGACTAAGTTTATGATAGCAAAGGATAAGATTAGTGGGGGGGCGTTATTATGTTCACCTGTGCGGGGTGCTGATAACCCGTGTCAGGGGTCTTCTGTGCAACATCAGAAACCACAGGGGGATATTGCTCAAAGATGTAGGAAATATAAATCTGAAAAGGCTAAGAAAGAAAGGGCATTATGCACCCTGGGAAAGGACATTACTATGGACATGCTGCAAAATCTGTCTTCCCGTTCCCTTGTTGGCAAATTTTAATACACAAAATTGCAGAGAGCAGAGATTATTGAATGGATTTTAATAGTTTGGAAACCCTTAATTCATTATGTCCCAAGGGTCATCATGCTTGTTAATGGCCGGGTCTTTTTCCATTTCCTATCGGAGGATTCATTGTAGCTTATTCTCTCCAGGTTTTGGGTTTATGGCACGGTTTCTCTTGTTCTGTGCCGATGGCATACAACGTTTGACCCTTGGAAGGAGAAGTTAAAAAACGACACTTATGGGTAAAATTACTGGGTTTTTCTCTATTATGTTGGTCCCTTCAAGATTTCATGGCACTAGCAAACTCCATTGGAAGATTTATCTTTATTGAAGAAGCCACTTTATTGGAAAATGATCGACGTTTCCCTTGGGTTCTTGTTGAGGTTGATATTATTGATGGGTTTCCATCGGAAGTTGAGGTTAGGTGGTCGGAGGGTGTTTTTGTTCAATAGTTGGACTAATAGGGTGTGCCTTTTAGATGTTTCAAGTGCCATTCTACAGGACACCTTCTTCAGGATTGTGACAAAGTGCATTCACGGGAGGATTCTGAGAAGGAGGAGGATACTTCTGATTGTGGGGTTTCGGAGGACGCAGTAGAAACCAAGTACATTTATTTTCCGCTCCCTATGGATGAATCATCAGCCAGAGAATTCATAGGTAAGTTCAATATATTTCTTCCCCTTCTCCTAAAATCCCTTTCTGCTGATGATATTTTAGATTTGATGAAGTTGGTTGTTATGCCCCCCAAGGATTCCGATAATTGTTGATGTCTCTTCAACTTTGGATAAGGATTATCTGGATTTATCGCCCAATGATATGGAGATTAATATCTCCCTTTCTCTGTTGAAGGATACTACTGATCTTCTGGATGCTGGGTCACTTAGGGTTTCAGAAGTCCCTTCTTCTTTTTAGGTCGGCTCTATTAGGGTTCCAGAAGGTCCAGTATTGGATAATACTAATCTGGATCTGGCTGTCACCAACTTGGATTGCCATGCTCAGGTTACTCCCTTATTAATCTTTGCAACGATTGTGGTAACTCTGAAAATATCACTCCTATAAACTCCATCCAACACCATAATATCACCATTAGAAAAAATAAGGGAAAATCTAAATTGGATAAATGAACGATTCCACTAAAGAACAAAAATAAATAAACCCTAAAACAACTAAGATTTCCTCTATTTAGGCTTTGATTGATTCCGTGTCTCCATCCTGGCTTCTTAGAACGAATTCAGGCCATGACAATGTTACTCAATGATTATTTTGTCTTTTAATATAAGAGTGCTCGACATTCAGCCTAAAAGGACTGCCTTTAGAAGGCTTTTAGACCAAACTTGACCGGATATTATAATGCTTCAGGAGATGATGTGTCCTGATGTTATTGCATGTTGTTTTTTTTCTCAAATTGAGACTGAATTGGTTTTGTAGTGGGGTGGATGCCAATGGGAATTTTGGCGGAATTTTGGTGGCATGGAATCCTCTAGTTTCTAACTTTATTCCATACAATACACATGTAGGTATCAAGTTGACATGTAGTTTCAGGGGTTACAACCATCAACTCAACATTATCAACATATATGGTCCCTATAATAATACGGTGTCTTTCTGGGATACCATCACAGCATAGGCTATTCTCAATGATCCATCACTTATTATCGGTGGTGATCTTAACTTAACACTGTCTGAGTTGGAGATTTGGGGATCTAGGAAGTTTGTGGATCCTTTGACATGGCTGGAAGACAATTCTTTTTTGTGAATTTGTCAAAGATTATCGGGGCAAATTGGATAATATTGAACATCATTCTCCCTTCCAACAACTGATTCATAATGTTTGATGTTTCAAATGCGTGCACAACTTGAAAATAAGACATTTACTAGGGTGTGTGAGCAGAATACAGTGACCATCATCAATGGATAGCTACAAGGTCCAATGATTCATGTATATGATGGGAAGTTGTTATTATTAAAGTTTATAATAGAGTCGAATGCAATGCCACTATTCAATGGTATGTCTTTGAAACTCTGATAATCATATTTCATAAAATGAGTACAACTAATGTTCTTATAGATAGGTAATTTGATGGTATAGATTCCATAGGGGATTCACCTTACTGACCAATATCTTATCACATTCATTCATAAAGGGGGTTTTTAAATTGTGAAAAAAAAGGTCAAAGTATTGTAGGTATTGGGGGGCGTGGAGCAGGGCATGAGGGTTTATTGGTATTGGGGGGTATAAAAAGGGGTATCTAGTAAAAATATGGAACATCTCATAAAAATAGGGTTTTTTATTTGGAAATATGTATTGGGAGGGGGGATCAACAAAATGATTTTGGTAGGTACTTATCTATATCTAGTGAAATTAGGGGTATTCTTTAATATCTCATAAACGAAGGCACTATGGCATGGTTTCACTGAGTGAAGACCCCGTGATATATTCTAAGACTGGAACTCACATTCTCCTTTCAACATTTGTGTTCTTGTGCAATTGACCTCAATGCTTGATCTTCTCTGATTTCCTTGGCTCATGTCAGTATCCTTCAATGCATGACTTGTTAAATAGGGTGTGGCAATATCTACAATGTTAGGAATTGCAATGCAGTTTTAAAGGATCAATCACCTATGCTTATAGTAGCTCTTATGTAGCCAACACCTTTCAAGTCAAGACATGGGAAAATACATTTCTCTATGTCTATTTATCTAGTTCTTTATTTCTGGAAGCATCAAAGTTTAGAAGCTCTAGGATGGATCCTTGCATAAGTCAATATGTTACTTGCTCTAAAGGACATGGTCCTGATCCATTCATTGTATAGGAAGTAGTATTGCACACCTCGTAAAGGTTTGATCCTCGTGTAAGGTGGGACGAAGACTCATCTAGAACCCGTGCTTTACCCCTGCCTCCTCAAAATCGAGTGCCAATACTAACCTAGAACATAATGAAATTAATAAACTCACTATTTCTACAATAACATACATGATGAGTGGAATTGAAACTTATCTTGTATTAACATAATAGTTTTGACAATCCAGCGAAATTTGTGAAATCTCTAATAAATCTCGTAGGGAGCTAGTCTCGACATGAGGAAGCCCAAGATACTTTTTATCTAACACGAGTTTCTATGTAAATAAATCACTGCGAAGTATATAAAATTGAAACGATGGACAAACATTTATAGATTTTTATTGACAGCTCTCCCATGGATGGACTGATCACAGGAAGGATAAACTGCTCACAATGTAAAGATGTAAATGTGGGAGGGAAAAAGTAATTGGGGCGGTTAACGGCGGTGGGAGGTGGCGGCAGGAGGTGCTGGCAGTTCCAAAGGCTACGGGAGGGTTTAAGCTAGAGAAAAGTTTGCATGCTTGGCATATCTGAGGCTATGATCTTAACGCCATCATTATGAGCAATCTCTTCTTTACTCTCGGCTTCCACATATAGTCAAGTACTACACAGTCTCACAGTCTCATGCTTTGTGAATTCTGCAGTTGGTTTAAAAATTATAATTAAAAATGTCAAATTAAGGGATGGATGAACAAAGATATTACTAGCAATCTAAACTAGCTTGTATGTATTATTGTGTTGTCCTTGCATACGTTATATCAAATGGTTGCATGTTTATGTCGATGATGACCATCCCACTTATGTCCTATTTCATCCTTTCTTCATTTGTCCCCCATTCAAACTATATTGGATAAAGTCAAGAGTGTTGCTAAAAACCTCGAACTTGAGACTCCACACATAGTCACCCCTATGGATATAGGCTTTCAATCTCAATTTTTGTTACTTTGTATTAAATGTTTTTGGAGTAAATGAGGTACAAATTTGAAAAAATAATCAATCCAAGTTACACTTCATTTTATAAACAATGCTACGAGGGTAATAACATTACTTTTCTTATGTATTTTCCAATTCATTTTACCTCGATTATATTTTGTGATCATGATTTTTGGTAGCATATATATGCTTGATGAAAATCAATAAATATATAACCAAAGAATAAAGCATGTTAGTTCTGAAATAATGAGAAATTAATAATTAATAACAATAAATGGAATTTATGGTATTTTGTAGTTGCGGTTTAGATTCTCGTACATTTGGATTTGACTAAAAATTCAAGCCCTGACAAAGTGTTGTTCAAACGGAATGCTAGAGCCACATGAATTCGAGCCCCAATTATGTCCTTACATTGTCGAGGACATGTCTTTACATTGTCGGGGACATGTCTGATAGCGATCGAAGGAAGTCCCTATAGTCGTTCAGGGGAGAGGCCCGATGCAGCTCAAACAGAGTTCAATAGCCTTCACAAAATGATTGTGACCATAAAGTCTATAATTTTTTGCAAATATTTTATGTTACACAACAAAGCCATGCCCTGTAGCCCAATACTTTGCACCCCCATGAAGTGTTGTTCGACCAAAATAGTTTGTACAAGTATTGTCGGGATCCCAACAAATCCCCTCAAATTTCACAAAATTTTAGGGGGCATCTCAACTTTGTAAATAATTTGCTTTTGTTTGGTTTCAATTTTTCTTTTGCATGATTTCATTCTTTGGTTTGACAAGTTTTCCATGTTTAGTTTTTCTCCTTTTATTGATTCTTGGGTTCATGCGACAATGGTTGGGTGATTCTAATGATTTTTTGCTGAATGGATCTATTGATTTATGGTTCTTATTTTTATAATTTTCTTCTTGGCATGGAAAAATTTATTCTATTAAGACTTTTTTATTTTTGAATTTATCTTAAGCCTTAAAAGAGTGTATGTTAAAGTTTTGAAATGAATATATAATTTAAATTTAAAATAAGGCATATTTTTTCTTTTAAATAATAAAAAAATATTTTTATATTCATAATAAATGTTTTATATATATATATATTATCACAACAAAAATATTTGGAAGAGTTTTATATCTTTAATTGAATATTTAAACCGATGTCAATTTCAACAAATAGATATCATACTCATATCTCTAGACACGTGTCTCATGTTTATTTAAATATTTTAAAGTATTTTGAAAAAACATTTGCAACATTAAACTTTTTACATTTAAATGATTATACTTACAAGAAGGTTTCGTTAAAATTTTGAATATTCATTTTCAAAAGGATCACTCAGTAGTATAGGCTCGGGTTATCCACGTTATCAAAATTAATAACAAATCGTATTAATAAATGCAATTAGATTCTACCAGATCATAGGTACTGATTGCATTAGATCATTGAGTTTGTTTTATTTGATTAAATCAAATTTTATGAAATGTTTAGTTCAGTAAACAAGGTATTGGTTTATAATTTTTATTTGTGTAAAGATTCCAGCGGATGGTGAGAAAATGAAGAAAATACATGTCCAAATGTATTTATTGTGCCTTATTTGAGACACAATAGATTAAAAAATTTGAAATGTTATATGATTTTGATGAAATCAAAATAGATAAGAAGTTCGATTATAGTTCCAATAATAAAAATGAAAATGAATAGATGAGAATCAAGGTATTGATGTTTTCTTAATGTTTTTCGAATTTCATTATGTATCATATTCTTTTTTTTATTTGTTTATTCGTATATAAAGTTGTATTGTGAGGTATTTATTCATTTATTTTATTTTATTATTAAGGGACATTTATTTGAAATTTTTCTTAAAAGAAAAATTTATGTGTTTCCAATTTGAAGAGATGTTTAATGGATTTCTAAACTCTTATATTTATGCTTATGATGTAAACATGAGTTTCTATGATGATGTAATCATGTTTTTCAATAGAAAAATGTAAGTGGATTTCAAAGACCAGATTGTTAATAGCTTTGTTTGAGGCTTTATATATTTTAAATGGATTATGTAAAATGATTAACTTTTCTTGACATTTTATAAACTCCCTATTTAATTAGTGCATTATGACATTAAAAATAGATTATGTAGTTCAAGTGACACATTCATCTCTCATGTTTGTTCTTCTAGCATTATCATAAATTTCTCATAAATATTCTTCTTTGTAAGGTCCTTTGTGATAATCAAATAGTAAATCAGCATTGTTAAACAACCTCCTATTGAATTAATTATTTCTTTTAACAATTGAGGACCTTTAAGTAAAAATATTAATTTTTCAAAATTTAACTTGGAATTAATTATTTCTTTTTAGAATTCAAGGACCTTTAACATGTTACCTACTCAAAGTTGAAATGAATTTTAAAAAAAATAGTTTTTCAAAATTTAACTTAGACATTTTTATATGAATGAAAAAAATTATTCATAATTGAGGAAATTAATATGAAAAGTTTGAGAATAACTTGAAAATATTTTAATTAATTTATGTATAAAAAAATATTTCAACATGAATTTTTTATCAATTGGGTGATATGCACCTTTGTATAGGTTTCCTTATACACTTGAATTTTCTTGTTTGAATTTTTTTAAAGCAAATACAATATGTAGTTATGATTAACCACACTATTACATAGTTATTCTCCTTCACCACTATAGGAAATGTTGTATGTTTTGGTATAAAGTTAGTAAATGTTGTAATTAACCAAGGAAGTATTATAACAATTGTCTGGTTTTACAAATCTTGATTTGTTTCTCTTTTATATAACATAATTTTATATTTAAAATATTCAAAATAAGTTATCACTTTAAAATTAGGTGATTAAAAGCATATTGTTTGATCAAGTTGAATAAAATATATCATAGAGTTACATTTCCAAAATGATTTCAACATTTTTAGTCTCTCCCTACTTTCTACAAGGTAGTCAATTAACATTGAGGTGCATGTTTTTTCATTATTTTAGATGACTTCAATGAATTGTATGAATTATATTCTATATTTATATAAGTCCCTAAAATTTAGTTTAAAACATTTTTTATACATAAATTAATTAAAATATTTTCAAGTTATTCTCAAATTTTTCATATTAGTTTCTTTAATCATGACTAGTTTTTTTCATTCATTTTTCATATTAGTTTGTAGGTAGCATGTTAAAAGAAATAATTAATTCAATAATATGTTGTTTAAGAATGTTGAATTTATTATTTGATTATGACAAAGTTCCTTGGCAAGGAAGAATTGTCATGAGAGACTTATGGTAATACTAACAAAACGAACATGAGAGAGGTGATTGGGTCACTTGAACTACATAATCTATTTTTAGTGTCATAATGCACTAATTAAATAGGGAGTTTATAAAGTGTGAAGAAAAGTTGATCAATCTATAAAATCCATTTAAAATTTATAAAGAATAAAAAAAAGTTAGTCATTTTATAAAATCCATTTATCGATATAAAGTAAAATGAAATTTTATACTAACAATTTGGTCTTTGAAATCCACTTGCATTTTTCCCATCTTTCCATTGAAAATCATGATTACATCATCATAGAAACTCATGATTACATTATAAGCATAAATATAAGGGTTTAGAAGTCCATTAAACATCTCTTCAATCAATAGCATTCTCTAATTTGACACATATACTCATTAAATCTATGGGCAAAATAAATCTTTAGAAACAAAATCACAAGAACATGACAACACAAAAAAAATCTTTTAAGGAAAATTTCAAATGAGTGCCATTTAATGATCATCTATTTAACATAGATTTAATGATCATCTATCTAATATAGGTTAAATTAAAATAAATAGAGGAATGCCTTTATACAATATAGGTTAAAAGAAAATAGATAAAAGAATGCCTCACAATGCAAATTTATAAAAAAGTAAACAAATAAAAAGAGAATATTACACGTAGAATTGGAAAACATTCAGAAAACATCAATGAACCTTGATTCTCCCATCTTTTTATTATTATTATTATTATTTTTACAAAAACGGTTGAGAGATTTTTATATAGATAAAAAGGTGGCAGAAGCTAGATTACAAAGTGTAAGGTCATGCAGCGTCCCATCTGTGGAGAGCCGGCATACCTTAGCTATCATCTTTTGCAATACTGCATCCAACAGACAAAAGGGAAGGACCTAAAAAGCGTAGTAACTACCTAGACACCATAAACTTATAAAAAAAGGCTATTACGGACTTGCCATTTAACAATGAGTAGAGACAGACTCATACAAACTCCAGTAATGCCAACAGAAAGAAGTAAAGGCTCCAAAGATACCAATAGCAGACCACAGTTTATACTTGAAACAAAAACACAGTTATACTATAAGCCGAGAGACCCAATCTAGGTGAAAAGTTAAAATCCAGGACTCAGCTATTTCCAAGGCGCAGCTTCCAGATTCAGCAGGTCCGTCTTCAATTCCTCGAGCTCCTGACGCATATTGTCTACCTTGGCCTCAATTCTCTGTGCTATTACACAAAATGCCCGAATTTGACAATTGCATCCTTCATCCACCTTTTCTGAGATGGTGTCTACCTTCGTGTTGAGACTGCCAATGTGATTGCGAACCTCCAAACGACCTGTCTATTCCATTGCATTCAGGTGTTGCAGAGCCTGCTTAATGTCAAAATTCTTGTTCTTAAGGACATGAATTTGTGCGTCCAGAATTGTCAGATGGTCATCCACCACTGTGAAGGAAGCCTTAATACCCTGTTGCTCGTCTGAACCTCCGCAGACATGGACCTTCGCTCAATGCTGCTCGCAGGCCAAACACTCATGTCCCAAAGGCCAAGAAGGAAACCGTTTCCTGTAGTCTAGAAAGGGGTCACTTCCCAAACGAGGCATGGTCTGCTTGCCACGGTAGTTCACACCTAAATCTGCCATATCCATAAACTCCAAACGAACACTCTGCCTCCCTTCTCTGCAAATTGGGAGAATTATGAGAATTCTGCCAACCTGACTACACCTCCTGCTCACAAACACTAAACGAACACTCTGCCTCCCGTCTCTGCGAAGTGAGATAAATAGAAGAGAACCGCCAATTTGACTTAACCTCCTGTACAGGAAAGTAGGGCATTGAACGTATGATGAGAGGGTTCGCATGCTTTCCAGATGGGTGGCATGTGACGAGCGCGTGTGGGAAACACTCCAATCGAGGCCCCAAAGAGGGTTTACAACTTTGGATAAAAAAACCAGTATTTGCAAGAATATTAATACCATGAAGCACCCCTTGTGGGATCGATTTCTTGTAGATTTGAACATGTTATGAACTTAAAATCAAAGGCAGTGGATCCAAACATTTTGTTTCGTGACTTGATTGCTAACCAAGACTCCACGGTCGAGTTTAGCGCCGATATTAGCCATTGCATCAGCATCTTGATTGTTATTTCTCAAGATGTGGAGGAAACTGATACTGTTGAACTCACTGATCATTTACTTCAAAATGTTGTGTAATTTTAATGTTGAGCGCTTCCTAGTTTTGCTCCGTTTTTGAGCTTCTCTGATGACCAGCATGGAGTCTCCACATACTATTAGATCGTTGATGCCTTCCTCCCTAGCGATATCCATACCTTTGATGAGCGCAAGCCACTCAACACTATTGTTTGAATATCCGCCTAGTCCCCAAGCATAATCTTTCCTTTTTTTTCCGTCAGAGTCGAAGAAATCTCCCATCTTTTTGTTATTGGAATTGTAATCGGGCTTTTTATTTATGTTGATTTTATTTTAATATGTAATATTTCAATTTTTTCCTATACTTGTTACCTATTAGGTCTCTCGAATAAGTACATTTGGACATATATTTCATTTTCTCACCATCCTATCAATAAGTGTTGGAATTTTTCATGACCAATACTTTTATGTATCGTGAACTCCTAAATTTTATCCCATTTTGAATGGAAAAATCTAAATACTAAAAAGATGATAGCTAAAGATAAAACGAAACTGTGAATATTTAAAAATTCTAAATAAACCAAAAATTTGAAAGACTCAAAAATATTAAAGCTTAAGAAAAACTGTGACTTTTGTGGTGGATAGAAGTGTGAGAAATTATGACACTTTGGGTGGACAGAATATAGACACGACTTTTTGGATGGACAGATTCTGGTCAAAATTTTAACCTCTTATGTTGCCCCAATTCTTAAAAGAAGGAATGAAAAACGGGACATAATTAAAAATATATAATAACTTTAAAAATTTGATATTTTATTCAAGGTAATTCTACTCCATCAAAGATCGAATCTTGTGAAGTAAAAACCTTTACCAAATTAATTTGAGCTGAGTCCCAAATTATTGATCCGCCACCTGTCATGAAAAATATTGACGGGAAGTTTGAGAGAATGCTAACCCTATTCGCATGGCTCAGTTCTAGAGCGAGCCTAGAAAGTTTTGAATTAATATTTCTGTCATGTATGATGTATGAGTGATTATGTCTAAAATTCTGGAATTTTTTTTTAAAATAATTTTTATTTTTAAAAATAAAATTCCTCCTCCAGGGATTTATGTCAAATCCCAAGTGTACTTAACCAATAAAAAAATTTGAATTTCTTTTTTGGAAAAATAAAAAATATATTTTTAAATTTTCAAAAATTCAAATTAATAATTATTTTTTTACTAAACATTATAAAACATAACAAAACAATATCAAAAATTAGAAATTAATACAAAGTCAAAAGAGTTTGACTTTTAAATGAAAAGTATATCCCTGCTTTGGCATGGAATAATAAATATGATTAAAATAATATTATGTTATTTTATAAAAGCTAAAATAATTTTGAGTCTCTCTTCTTTATCTTTCTCTTGCTCTACAATTGCACCATCCTTATTATTTTGAGAGTTTTCCCCATGGCACATCTTGTGTTATGGTTGAATGTTTTATGTGATTGAATGGTTCATTGATTCAAGTATTCAGTATTTCCACACTTAAAGTCTTAAATTTCAAAGCTCATCATATATGCTCAAAATTTAACAAAATATCCACCCAACCTAACGACTGAGAGCCTCTCAAATCCTTAATCAATAAAACTATGACAAAAAACTCCTTTAACCCCCCTCAAAAATTAGTTGGACTAGATCAACACTCTCCTTCCCCTCAACTCCTTCACACAAACAATAGGAAAAATCCATCTACACAATAACTAGGCAGAGACTATATGTTTTGCCTTGTTGTAATAATTTGTAGGATAACATAAAATGACTATATAATTAGCTAATGTTTAAGAAAAATAATGATTTGTTGTTTTTTCTAATAATAATTATTTTCAGATGTGTTTGACTTTATTGGATTATAGAGTGTGATTTGACTAATTTTATCATTGTTGACTATTATTACAAATTATAAATATAAAAAAACTACTCCACAACCTTAGTTCCAAACTTTAATTTTTATCATACTATCATTCATTACCTATTACCTGGAGAGGTGTTCTGAAGTATTGTCTTGAAGTTCAAACCAGAGGTGTGGCAAAGGTTTTATTGCGTGTTGGTTTATGGAGTCCAGAAGTATTAATTGCCTTTCCCGCGAGTATTAATTACCTTTTTGGTTGGAATGCCCTCCATTGAATGCATGTGCGCGCTGAATCACTGGAATGCATCCATGACCGAGAAAATACGACTAATCTCCATCACTGAGAAAATCTGACTGACTTGCACCTGTGCAACAGCCACCGGTAACCATTTTCTCGTCGACTAGGTTTTATATTCGAGGGTTGCATCGAATTGTGCACATAATTCTGTGTGAATCGTGCAGAGGATCGTTAATGCATAATCGATTGTTTGTGGGAGCCCTTGCTGCAGCAAATCAAACCGTTTTCGTGAGCATCCTGTGATTTTCTGAGCGATTTTCTCTGCATTTTCGAGGTTCTGGTTGTTCCACTACATCTAATGGATGGAAATGCAAAGTCAGAGAAGCAGTTTATTTGTGGGATATGTTTGTTTTTGCTATTCCAAACGCCTTGTGGTTTTCCAATTCCAGTGGCTGCATTTCTTGTTGCATCTGTCTTACAGTGAAATCTCGAGACTTGTGGCGGAGAGGGTTTCAGCGAAGAGGCCTTCAAGGTAAGCGTGTCTTTACCATTTGCTCTATTTACTGTTGTTTTTCCTTGTCCATTCACTAAACCTCTGTTTCGGTTTCTGTGATATGGTCTCCAGCTCGCCTTCAAACTCTTGCGCGGACGAGTAATCAAATCTCGAGTTAATTACACCTTACGGAGAGCTAATTACATATTCTGGAGACGCAGATTTGAATTGGTGAAATCTCTCTTGAAACTGCGACAATCTATAAGTTCAATTTTTTGTGTTGTAGAATATTTTGTTTGATAGGATTTTGGTAATAAGGGTCTGCTCTTTTTATAAACGTGCCTTGTTTTGAAATCTACATTGTAGATGGCATTATATTTAGCAATAATGTTACAGTGATATCTGATCATACTAGTATGGGTGATTGGGCTTGCCTTCTTAACTAATAATCCTTTAAGAACCCAGGGACTATTGCTACTGATGTTTCCTACTGTAAGAGTGATTGGGCTTGCCTTCTTGAGGGAAGTAGACCAAATTTAACTCTTGCCATTTTCTGGGTGTTATAAATGTTTATCCTGAGTGTACTCTATACTGTTTAGAAATATTTTATCCTGGGCTCGCGAGTTAATGCAACACATACAGTGTAATCGTGGAACTATGACTTGAGGGAAAGTCATATTTTTTATTATTATCTTGTAACCACTTCATGATTCTTTGCATCATCTAGGTCTCTATTACAATCACAAACACTCACCAAGCACAGGGTAAGGCAGTATTATTTCTTTAGCACATAACTAATATATTTTTTGTTACAGGTCCCCACCACATATTCCATAAATTGTGATTCCAGAGGCTGCAATTCACAATTTTGATTTTGATCTTAGACTTGAAGTTAACAGAGCTTTTTCCATTTTGCATGAGGTTACAACTGATAGAGACTTGAAGAAATATCTATTGGTATTTTGCTTAAGCCCCTTGTTTCTATTCAATTTTGAATTGTTGGCTCTCTAGATTGTTGTTTTAATCCTTGTGCTTCAGAGGTAGTGGAAGGTCTCTGGTTTCTCTCTGTTATTGGAAGTTAGTGTGATTTCCTGTCTCTAGATTACATTGGTGAGGCGACTTGCTCTTTTTATGTTATTGTTATTTAATGCCTTGAAATATATATATGAAATTTTTTAACTTCTAACTCATGTAATCTGATGCTCTTATGAATTATTATTCTGTTTATCCCTTGTTGCTGCACATACCGTCCCTATTTTGTACGAGAAATATCAAGGCCATGTGGATTCTTTTTCCCACAAAGCAGTTGTGAAGGCCAAGGAACAATACAAAGTTATCAATGCGAAATTTTTAAGAAAGATCCCAAGGGGTCCACTAAAAGATAAAAAACATTTGTAGGACTTTCCTGTCTATTAGGACAATTGTAGACTATTTGAAATTTTAGATATCCAGCTTCTTCCATCTTTATTGCCATAGTTGTGCTTGGCTGGAATGGAGATAATTATGGTTTGTTATTCGGGTACTAGTACACCTAAATTGGATCTAGTTGTCACGTTTATTTTGTATTTATTTGTTCTAATGTAATCATCTCAGTCACATGCATCTTAAAAGGTATGCAAATATTTGTTGTTTATGAACTCAGTATGAAATCTATCGTGTTCTTCCAGGGTTTGAATTCACAATTGATTTTTTATGAAGAAATATTGATGATGATTGCATATGAGGAAATATTTAAGTTTTGCTAGATAGATACATTTTGAAGGATTTGTACATGGCCTAGACAAATTAGGCTCATGATCTGTTTAATGCAACTTTCAACTACCATTTTGTTATTGACATTGCTCATTTTAATATGGGGTTTTGATCTTGTTTTACAATGTGAATAAAGTCTTAATGTATTTTTCGACTAGCATAAATGATTAGTGACATCTCTCATTTTAAGATGGGGTTTTATCTTGGTAACATTGCTCAGTTTCAAAGGTCTTATCTTGTTTTGCCATGTGAATGAAGTCCTTCACTATTAATTTGACGAATTGAAACCGTTCCTTGTTTAATTGATTGAGTTGACCCTATGTATTCTTTTTTGAAGTTAACATCCCTACAATCCACTTTCACTGAGCATATACATACTTCAATTTTATTTGATGTGTACATAGTGGGATATTTATTTATCTTTTCCATAGAGTGGAAAATGAAGGTTTTCTGCACAATTTAGTTCTCTGATTTTGCATTTAATGATTCCCTCATGCTTATATGTAGAGAAGGTTACATGCACTATTTGTTATAAAAAGTTTGGAAATTCGGTTATGTTTACAATTACATTCAATTTCAACTGATTCTGAGATGGTTAATATGGTTTTCTATCATATATGTTGTTGCGTTGATGAGCATGGATGTTTATAAATAATAATTAGATGTAATTGATGCTTTTGACCTCTGCATTGGTTTAGTGAGATTTAGATTCAATGATGTCTTTTCAGATTAGATGATTAAATAATAATAATAATATGTCATTTATCATCCTTCGTGATAAATTAGGAGCATTCTAATGAAGTTTAGCTTTGTTTCGTTTTAATTATTGTGAACTTAATATCAACCAGAATTATTATTTTGGTCTTGTTTTCATTCTTATTAATGTTTTGCAGATTGCAGGGAGGGGGTTGAGTTCTGAGCCCCTGAATTTGTTGGTTTCATATACATGTGAAGCTTCAAGTTTCACATTCCCTGAATCCATATAAAAACCTCCAAGAGGGAATGGTATCCAAATAGATATTCCAAATTTTAATTTTGGATAAATTTGAGATCCAAGTTTCAACAGTATCCAAATAAATATTTCAAGTTTCAATCTTGGATAAATTTGAGATACAAATTTCAACTTTTCTACTTGCATGATGGATAGTATAATCATAGTACAAATGTAAATTGAAGTTGGATAGATTGATGACAGTACAAATGCAAAATAATCTGTGACACATTGTTTCTTGATGTATGTTCTACTATTCTAGTTGTATATACTATCATGACCATTTTTTTTTTGGAAAAAAACCAGAAATTTAGTGTCAAAATAAACAAATACTAAGTACTACTCTGTTAATGTAAATCCTCTATGACATAGGTTGGTTGTTGGTTTTTCTTCTGCTGTTACTGTTATATAATCTGCTATCAAATCTACTTTTGGAATTTCTGTTGTTAATGTTGAATTTATCGTTGCTTGGTTTTACAATCATTGCTTCTGTTTGTTTTCAGACTATTGTTTGCTGCTGTTAGCACTTTTCAGTTTTAATATTTAAAAAAAAACAGAAAAATAGTTCATATTCCATTGTACTTTTCAGTTTTTAGATTTTCAAAAATTAGAAAATAACATATTCCATATTTTGACTCATACAACATTATCATAACCAAAACTCAAATTAAACTACTTAAATTATTTCATATAAAGTACTTAAAATTTATGGTATGACTGATTAACTAAAGCAAACCCATACAAGCAACACAGAAAGATCGACACGTGGGCAGCAAATGAACTTCAAAATTTACATTAATTGATTAACTTGAACATCAGAATATGAATAACATGAAGCTTAATGGATAACAATGGAAATGACCGACTAAGAAACCCCTTTACAATGTCAACCTGCAGTATAAATAATTAGCTAAGGAAGATTAATCACTCTCATTTGTTCATATTATTTATGTTACAATATTTTACAGAAATTCAAGAAAGATGCAAGGACAGAAATGGAGGAGGATCAATCATGTGGGTATTTTGTGTGAGCCAATCTCATGAGCACTCCAACCATGCCAACATGTCCGTGTTTTTCTGGTTTTCCTCTATAATGAAGTCAGCACACCAGGTTGCACAAGAAATTTTACCACAACTGATATTTTCAGGATGTCCGCGACAGTGTTTCTTGCCACTCTAATATGCATCAAGGGAAGGGTTGATCACTGCAATGTTTCCAAACCTTTAATAAAACAAATGAATCTGCATGCCATTTCCCATGCTTAGACAAAATTTTTAGTCAAAATTCTTTCAACACAACTCCATCCATCATTGAATTAGTCAATTTTTGAACTCATGGAATTAACCAATTTCTGAACTCCTTCATGATCATAATGTTGGTATATATCAGTTTTATGCACAAAGCAACAAAATAAACAATTTTGCAAGAAAGTAGGCAACAATCTAGGATGTCCAAATGGATTGTTGAGAAACCCTTTTCATTTCTCATAGAGATATAGAAGATATGAGCTTTTGTTAATTCATAAGGATTGGGCGGAGTTGAAAAGGATGAATTACTCTATTATTCGAGCATAGTATCCTTACACTCTTTTCACTAGACTACTTTATGAACAAGGTGTCCTTATACTCTTTTTCCTTTCATACTCTTTTTACTTTCTTGGTAATTTTGGAGTTCATCAATTTGTATTTATCTAACTAAGGGTGGTTTTTAAAATTTTACTTCTTTATATTGGGGTTATATTTCTAAGTAAATTAAGTTGTATTTAATAGGACTTGGCTCAATTAAGAATTCAATCAACTCTCTGATAATGAAAAAAATTCAAAACTTATGGCATTAACATTAAATTGTGAGCAGAAAAAAAAAGTCTAAATCACCATTACAATAAAAGAAATGAAATCATCAACTTTGTGTTAATTGGAAAAAATCAAAACTTGTTGTAATAACATTAAAATGTAGGCAAGAAAGAGGCCTATTTAAATCACCATTGCAACAAAAGAAGTGAAAACAAAAACGAAAAAAGACTTAAAAGAGAAAGTATGGAAGTTGCCACAAAACAGTTCATATACACCTATGAAATCCAAAAGTAATAAAAAAAATGTTAAATGGCAATTATCTAAATTAAAATTTTGTTTGCAACCTTGATGCTATTCTTTAGTGTCTCATTTTCTGGAGTACCAACTTAAAGAGATTTCTACTTCATAGTTTTCAATGTTCTTGGATATGTACATGATTGACTTCATAAAGGGCTACATTATCTTTAGGTGGAGGATTCAACATTTCATGTAGTTAGGAGATATGCTCAAGGTGCAAACTAAATCATGTGGATGCCTCTTTTTTATGTTGTAGGTTAACATCCCTTCAAATGTCTCATTTTATAGCATGGACTTCAAAAAACTAGTTGATGCTTGACAACTTTCCAAAGGTTAATGCAATCTAATGGAGAATTGGGTTGGATTTTTTTCCATTGGTGTTATTTTTTTTTTACAATCCTGGATTTTCTATATAAATTTGATAGTTTGAAAGCAAAAATGTATCTTGTTATTTTCATACTTTAATATGTTATGGTGCATAAATATTTAGATTACATAAAAATGACTATATGTGGATTTGAGGGTTAAAGAAATAATTTGATCCTCTTTAGAATATGTTATGAATCACAGATTATCTTATTCAATTTGACAATTTAAAAAAAAAAAATTTTGATTTTTTCTATATATAAAAATATGTTATACATTATACTTATACTTACGAGATAGTTAGTTAGTATAAATCTCAACCTTTTACAATGTTTATTTTCAATACTATAATCGAAATATTATCTTCTACATAAATATATTTGTAATGGATACTTAGAAGTTTTCAAACTTCAAAGAAGTCACCATAAATATAAGGAGATATTGCCTCCTCGCTCACTTAACAAGTTTTCAAAAATGTATCTTGTTATTTTCATACTTTAATATGTTATGGTGCATAAATATTTAGATTATATAAAAATGACTATATGTGGATTTGAGGGTTAAGGAAATAATTTGACCCTCTTTAGAATATGTTATGAATCACATATTATCATATTCAATTTGACAATTTAAAAAAAGTAATTTTGAATTTGTCTATATATAAAAATATGTTATACATTATACTTATACTTACGAGATAGTTAGTTAGTATAAATAAATCTCAACATTTTACAATGTTTATTTTCAATACTATAATCTAAATATTATCTTCGACATAAATATATTTGTAAGGGATACTTAGAAGTTTTCAAACTTCAAAGAAGTCACCATAAATATAAGGAGATATTGCCTCCTCACTCACTTAACAAGTTTTCAATTCCTATAGATTATGTAACTTTAAGCCCCCTCAAAAATTAGTTGGACTAGATCAACACTCTCCTTCCCCTCAACGCCTTCACACAAACAATAGGAAAAATCCATCTACTATATGTTTCGCCTTGTTGTAATAATTTGTAGGATAACAAAAAATGACTATATAATTAGCTAATGTTTAAGAAAAATAATGATTTGTTGTTTTTTCTAATAATAATTATTTTCAGATGTGTTTGACTTCTATTGGATTATAGAGTGTGATTTGACTAATTTTATCATTGTTGACTATTAGTACAAATTATAAATATAAAAAAAATACTCCACAACCTTAGTTCCAGACTTTAATTTTTATCATACTATCATTCATTACCTATTACCTAGAGAGGTGTTCTGAAGTATTGTCTTGAAGTTCAAACCAGAGGCGTGGCAAAGGTTTTATTGCGTGTTGGTTTATGGAGTCCAGAAGTATTAATTGCCTTTCCTGCGAGTATTAATTACCTTTCTGGTTGGAATGCCCTCCATTGAATGCATACGCGCTCTGAATCACTGCAATGCATCCATGACCGAGAAAATACGACTAATCTCCATCACTGAGAAAATCCGAATGACTTGCGCCTGTGCAGCAGCCACCCGTAACCATTTTCCCGTCGACTAGGTTTTATATTCCAGGGTTGCATCAAATTGTGCACATAATTCTGTGTGAACCGTGCAGAGGATAGTTAATGCATAATCGATTATTTGTGGGAGCCCTTGCTGCAGCAAATCAAACCGTTTTCGTGAGCATCCTGTGATTTTCTGAGTGATTTTCTCTTCATTTTCGAGGTTTTGGTTGTTCCACTACATCTAATGGATGGAAATGCAAAGTCAGAGAAGCAATTTATTTGTGGGATATGTTTTTTTTGGCTATTCCAAACGCCTTGTGGTTTTCCAGTTCCAGTGGATGCATTTCTTGTTGCATCTGTCGTACAGTGAAATCTCGAGACTTGTGGTGGAGAGGGTTTCAGCGAAGAGGCCTTCAAGGTAAGCGTGTCTTTACCATTTGCTCTATTTACTGTTGTTTTTCCTTGTCCATTCACTAAACCTCTGTTTCGGTTTCTGTGATATGGTCTCCAGCTTGCCTTCAAACTCTTGGGCGGACGAGTAATCAAATCTCGAGTTAATTACACCTTACGGAGAGCTAATTACATATTTTGGAGACGCAGATTTGAATTGGTGCAATCTCTCTTGAAACTGCGACAATCTGTAAGTTCAATTTTTTGTGTTGTAGAATATTTTGTTTTATAGGATTTCGGTAATAAGGGTCTGCTCTTTTTATAAAGGCGCCTCGTTTTGAAATCTACATTGTAGATGGCATTATATTTAGCAATAATTCTACAGTGATATCTGATCATACTAGTATGGGTGTATAACTAATAATCCTTTAAGAACCCAGGGACTATTGCTACTGATGTTGCCTACGGTAAGAGTGATTGGGCTTTCCTTCTTGAGGGAAGTAGACCAAATTTAACTCTTGCCATTTTCTGGGTGTTATAAATGTTTATCCTGAGTGTACTCTATACTGTTTAGAAATATTTTCTCCTGGGCTCGCGAGTTAATGCAGCACATACAGCGTAATCGTGGAACTATGACTTGAGGGAAAGTCATATTTTTTTATTATTATCTTGTAACCACTCCATGATTCCTTGCATCGTCTAGGTCTCTATTACAATCACAAACACTCACCAAGCACAAGGTAAGGCAGTATTATTTCTTTAGCACATAACTAATATATTTTTTGTTACAGGTCCCCACCACATATTCCATAAATTGTGATTCCAGAGGCTGCAATTCACAATTTTGCTTTTGATCTTAGACTTGAAGTTAACAGAGCTGTTTCCATTTTGCATGAGGTTGCAACTGATAGAGACTAGAAGAAATATCTATTGGTATTTTGCTTAAGCCCCTTGTTTCTATTCAATTTTGAATTGTTGGCTCTCTAGATTGTTGTTTTAATCCTTGTGCTTCAGAGGTAGTGGAAGGTCTCTGGTTTCTCTCTGTTATTGGAAGTTAGTGTGATTTCTTGTCTCTAGATTACATTGGTGAGGCGACTTGCTCTTTTTATGTTACTGTTATTTAATGCCTTGAAATATATATATGAAATTTTTTAACTTCTAACTCATGTAATCTGATGCTCTTATGAATTATTATTCTGTTTATCCCTTGTTGCTGCACATACCGTCCCTGTTCTGTACGAGAAATATCAAGGCCATGTGGATTCTTTTTCCCACAAAGCAGTTGTGAAGGCCAAGGAACAATACAAAGTTATCAATGCGAAATTTTTAAGAAAGATCCCAAGGGGTCCACTAAAAGATAAAAAACATTTGTAGGACTTTCCTGTCTATTAGGACAATTGTAGACTATTTGAAATTTTAGATATCCAGCTTCTTCCATCTTTATTGCCATAGTTGTGCTTGGCTGGAATGGAGATAATTATGGTTTGTTATTCGGGTGCTAGTACACCTAAATTGGATCTAGTTGTCCTGTTTATTTTGTATTTATTTATTCTTATGTAATCATCTCAGTCACATGCATCTTAAAAGGTATGCAAATATTTGTTGTTTATGAACTCAGTATGAAATCTATCGTGTTCTTCCAGGGTTTGAATTCACAATTGATTTTTTATGAAGAAATATTGATGATGATTGCATATGAGGAAATATTTAAGTTTTGCTAGATAGATACATTTTGAAGGATTTGTATAGGGCCTAGACAAATTAGGCTCATGATTTGTTTAATGCAACTTTCAACTACCATTTTCTTATTGACATTGCTCATTTTAATATGGGGTTTTGATCTTGTTTTACAATGTGAATAAAGTCTTAACGTATTTTTCGACTAGCATTTGATTAGTGACATCTCTCATTTTAAGATGGGGTTTTATCTTGGTAACATTGCTCAGTTTCAAAGGTCTTATCTTGTTTTGCCATGTGAATGAAGTCCTTCACTATTAATTTGACGACTTGAAACCATTCCTTGTTTAATTGATTGAATTGACCCTATGTATGCTTTTTTGAAGTTAACATCCCTACAATCCACTTTCACTGAGCATATACATACTTCAATTTTATTTGATGTGTACATAGTGGGATATTTATTTATCTTTTCCATAGAGTGGAAAATGAAGGTTTTCTGCACAATTTAGTTCTCTGATTTTGCATTTAATGATTCCCTCATGCTTATATGCAGAGAAGGTTACATGCACTCTTTGTTATAAAAAGTTTGGAAATTCGGTTATGTTTACAATTACATTCAATTTCAACTGATTCTGAGATGGTTAATATGGTTTTCTATCATATATGTTGTTGTGTTGATGAGCATGGATGTTTATAAATAATAATTAGATGTAATTGATGCTTTTGACCTCTGCATTGGTTTAGTGAGATTTAGATTCAATGATGTCTTTTCAAATTAGATGATTAAATAATAATAATATGTCATTTATTATCCTTCGTGATAAATTAGGAGCATTCTAATGAAGTTTAGCTTTGTTTCGTTTTAATTATTGTGAACTTAATATCAACCAGAATTATTATTTTGGTCTTGTTTTCATTCTTACTAATGTTTTGCAGATTGCAGGGAGGGGGTTGAGTTATGAGCCCCTGAATTTGTTTGCTTCATATACATGTGAAGCTTCAAGCTTCAAATTCCCTGAATCCATATAAAAACCTCCAAGAGGGAATGGTATCCAAATAGATATTCCAAATTTTAATTTTGGATAAATTTGAGATCCAAGTTTCAACAGTATCCAAATAAATATTTCGAGTTTCAATCTTGGATAAATTTGAGATCCAAATTTCAACTTTTCTACTTGCATGATGGATAGTATAATCATAGTACAAATGTAAATTGAAGTTGGATAGATTGATGACAGTACAAATGCAAAATAATCTGTGACACATTGTTTCTTGATGTATGTTCTACTATTCTAGTTGTATATACTATCATGACCATTTTTTTTTTGGAAAAAAAACAGAAATTCAGTGTCAAAATAAACAAATACTAAGTACTACTCTGCTAATGTAAATCCTCTATGACATAGGTTGGTTGTTGGTTTTTCTTCTGTTGTTGCTGTTATATAATCTGCTATCAAATCTACTGCTGGAATTTCTGTTGTTAATGTTGAATTTATCGTTGCTTGCTTTTACAATCATTACTTCTGTTTGTTTTCAGACTATTGTTTGTTGCTGTTAGCACTTTTCAGTTTTAAGATTTAAAAAAAAACAGAAAAATAGTTCATATTCCATTGTACTTTTCAGTTTTTAGATTTTCAAAAATCAGAAAATAACATATTCCATATTTTGACTCATACAACATTATCATAACCAAAACTCAAATTAAACTACTTCAATTATTTCATATAAAGTACTTAAAATTTATGGTATGACTGATTAACTAAAGAAAACCCATACAAGCAACACAGAAATATCGACACGTGGGTAGCAAATCAACTTCAAAATTTACATTAATTGATTAACTTGAACATCAGAATATGAATAACATGAAGCGTAATGGATAACAATGGAAGTAACCCACTAAGAAACCCCTTTACAATGTCAAACTGTAGTATAAATAATTAGCTAAGGAAGACTAATCACTCTCATTTGTTCATATTATTTATGTTACAATATTTTACAGAAATTCAAGAAAGATGCAGGGATAGAAATGGAGGAGGATCAATCATGTGGGTATTTTGTGTGAGCCAATCTCATGAGCACTCCAACCATGCCAACATGTCTGTGTTTTTCTGGTTGTCCTCTATAATGAAGTCAACACACCAGGTTGCACAAGAAATTTTACCACAACTGATATTTTCATGATGTCCGCGACAGTGTTTGTTGCCACTCTAATATGCATCAAGGGTTGATCACTGCAATGTTCCCAAACCTTTAATAAAACAAATGAATCTGCATGCCATTTCCCATGCTTAGACAAATTTTTTAGTCAAAATTCTTTCAACACAACTCCATCCATCATTGAATTAGTCAATTTTTGAACTCATGGAATTAACCAATTTCTGAACTCCTTCATGATCATAATGTTGGTATATATCAGTTTTATGCACAATGCAACAAAATAAACAATTTTGCAAGAAAGTAGGCAACAATCCAGGATGTCCAAATGGATTGTTGAGAAACCATTTTCATTTCTCATAGAGATATAGAAGATATGAGCTTTTGTTAATTCATAAGGATTGGGTGGAGTTGAAAAGGATGAACTACTCTATTATTCGAGCATAGTATCCTTACACTCTTTTTTGTGTATCCTTACACTCTTTTCACTAAACTACTTTATGAACAAGGTGTCCTTATACTCTTTTTCCTTTCATACTCTTTTTACTTTCTTGGTAATTTTGGAGTTCATCAATTTGTATTTATCTAACTGAGGGTGGTTTTTAAAATTTTACTTCTTTATATTGGGGTTATATTTCTAAGTAAATTAAGTTGTATTTAATAGGAATTGGCTCAATTAAGAATTCAATCAACTCTCTGATAATGAAAAAAATTCAAAACTTATGGCATTAACATTAAAATGTGAGCAGAAAAAAAGTCTAAATCACCATTACAATAAAAGAAATGAAATCATCAACTTTGTGTTAATTGGAAAAAATCAAAACTTGTTGTAATAACATTAAAATGTAGGCAAGAAAGAGGCCTATTTAAATCACCATTGCAACAAAAGAAGTGAAAACAAAATAAAAAGACTTAAAAGAGAAAGTATGGAAGTTGCCACAAAACAGTTCATATACACCTATGAAATCCAGAAGTAATAAAAAAAATGTTAAATGGCAATGATCTAAATTAAAATTTTGTTTGCAACCTTGATGCTATTCTTTAGTGTCTCATTTTCTGGAGTACCAACTTAAAGAGATTTCTACTTCATAGTTTTTAATGTTCTTGGATATGTACATGATTGACTTCATAAAGGGCTACATTGTCTTTAGGTGGAGGATTCAACATTTCATGTAGTTAGGAAATATGCTCAAGGTGCAAACTAAATCATGTGGATGCCTCTTTTTTATGTTGTAGGTTAACATCCCTTCAAATGGCTCATTTTATAGCATGGACTTCAAAAAACTAGTTGATGCTTGACAACTTTCCAAAGGTTAATGCAATCTAATGGAGAATTGGGTTGGATTTTTTTCCATTGGTGTTATTTTTTTTTGACAATCCTGGATTTTCTATATAAATTTGATAGTTTGAAAGCAAAAATGTATCTTGTTATTTTCATACTTTAATATGTTATGGTGCATAAATATTTAGATTACATAAAAATGACTATATGTGAATTTGAGGGTTAAAGAAATAATGTGATCATCTTTAGAATATGTTATGAATCACAGATTATCATATTCAATTTGACAATTTAAAAAAAATAATTTTGATTTTTTCTATATATAAAAATATGTTATACATTATACTTATACTTACGAGATAGTTAGTTAGTATAAATCTCAACCTTTTACAATGTTTATTTTCAATACTATAATCTAAATATTATCTTCTACATAAATATATTTGTAATGGATACTTAGAAGTTTTCAAACTTCAAAGAAGTCACCATAAATATAAGGAGATATTGCCTCCTGGCTCACTTAACAAGTTTTCAAAAATGTATCTTGTTATTTTCATACTTTAATATGTTATGGTGCATAAATATTTAGATTACATAAAAATGACTATATGTGGATTTGAGGGTTAAGGAAATAATTTGATCCTCTTTAGAATATGTTATGAATCACACATTATCATATTCAATTTGACAATTTAAAAAAAGTAATTTTGAATTTGTCTATATATAAAAATATGTTATACATTATACTTATACTTACGAGATAGTTAGTTAGTATAAATAAATCTCAACCTTTTACAATGTTTATTTTCAATACTATAATCTAAATATTATCTTCTACATAAATATATTTGTAATGGATACTTAGAAGTTTTCAAACTTCAAAGAAGTCACCATAAATATAAGGAGATATTGCCTCCTCACTCACTTAACAAGTTTTCAATTCCTATAGATTATTATAAATTTCATATTATAATTTTAATGTCATTTATGATAAAACTAAAATAATTGATTACATATAATTCTATTATTTCATCTCATCGTGTTTTATAAGAATTTGCAATATAAAATACATGTGACATAAAGGTATGCATAACATTAATATGGTGGGTATTGAAAAAATGGAAAATAGTGAAATTGATATATGACAACATTAAGGTGTTAGTATTACAATATTATTATAGCATTGAGTTTTATTGGATTGTTTGAGGGATTCCATCCGTGGTTTGAGCAACATCTGTTGCAAACCTCAACAGTAAGCGATCCCGTAGCCTTGACCTTCTATTTTCACAAAATTCCATGTGTCTAAGGGGATATCTTTCAGAGAAGCATTCTTGAAATTTTAATATAACTTTTACATAGCTTTATAAAAACTGGAATATCAATACCAATTAATAGATAACCATGGAACATATCCATTTTAGGCAATATCAACTAAATGCCTTATCATATCCATTATAAGGCATATTATAAAGCAAGGACAAAGCGGAAATTAATTGTGCCTTAGTTGATGTATTATAGCAATGACAATTCCTTTTGCAAATAAGACATTTGGAATTTAAATTATTATCTTTCGGGCCTTAACTCTTTGATGTATTATAGCAAAGACCTTAATGTGATGTCATTTGCAAAGTTGGCAACATGATAAAAAAAATTGTCCAATCTCTCTTTTAATATTATATTAAATCTCTATTACAATCATTATATTGTTTGTTGTCGTTATATCTTGAGTTTATACAATGCAAATTAAAAAAGAGAAGACTATTAACTAATTTTGAATTGTTAAAAGCAAACATTATTAACCAACAAAAGTTTTCATAAATATGTAATTGGAATTTGAATTTGAGTATGCTATAAATAAAAAGGTAGGAATCATAAATAATTTTCACTCATATTTCTAATCAAAGTGTGAAAGTCATAAATAATCTTCATATTTTCAATCTATTATTCACCAATCAATTGTTAAGACATTGTGCATACTATTTAATAATTCTCACAATCTTGGCTCTCCAAAATATTTTACATAAAAGAAAATAGAGATGCATGAATAGTAGACCTAATGCATAATGCATAGTTTTTGAAGTTTCAATCATTATCTAAGATTATGAATTAGATTATGAATAAGTAATTTGAAGCTTGCAACAACATCATCTACTATGTAAATAAATAATTTAATGTATAGAGTTAATTTGTTAATGTAAAATTGTTTTGGATAGAAAAAATATATACCATATTTGTTGACATTCTCTCTATACATAAGAAATATGAATTAATTTTGATTGACTTTTAATTCATGATATAATATAATTTTAATATTTTTTATTTTAAAATGTATATTAGGTATTATTTTTATTTATTTTATTGGTTTATATGTTTATTCTACTTTATATTTATTTGTGTTTTTATTTTTTCTCAAAAACATTTAGGTGAAAAAATCAAACACTTATTTACAATGGCATTTGCTAGCTTTACAATTTACCTTACAATTATCCTTCACATAAAAGGAAAGTAGTAAACAACTAACAACTAGGCTACCTTTTCTACTTATTGAAAGAATCTTCATTGGCTTCATTATCATTATAGTATTGCAAAATCAAGTTGAATAGGATCAACCATAATAGGAATTAAGTTGAATTAAGTTGGATTGTTGGAACTGGTATATAAGGAGCATTTAGCTAATGGTAAGAATTAAGTTGGAACAATGGACTTAAATATAACAATTGTTAAGATTGCAAAATCAAGTTGAATACGCTCAACAACAAGAGCGTTTCAATTACATGGCCCAACTTATATTGAATTTGTGAACCATTTTATTCAATTTTTATTGTACCATATTAATATTTAATATTCGTTTTTGTTCCTGTGCTACAAGGGACTAAGGTGCAAACATCTCTTATTTAAATATATACTATTATACATCCATATTATATATATATAATTTATTTTTATACATCTATAGATATAATTTGATTATTCTTATTTATATATATAATCCATTTTATAAAATAAATATTACAAGATCTCAAATATATAGTTTCCTCGTGACAAAAAGAACACCTTGTTAGCATCTTTTCCACACTTACAACTGTAAACAAAAGAGTGAAAATCCTAAGTGTTTCATATCAAATTCAACCCTTATCTCTTGCAATCATTTCAAGAGAGTTACTTGTAATAATCAAATCATCTGCATAAAGCAGCACCAAAAGCATAACAACACCATCCAAAATCAAATACAAATTCTTAAAGAAACCGATCTCAGAAAAATGTTCATCTATTTAGGCACACTGATCTCGAGGAGTCTTCTTAAGATCGTACAAAGTTGCCTTCAATCAAGAAACATGGTCCTAATTACCTCGAATTTTAGCTCTCGTAGGTTGCTTTATGTAAATGTATGATCCTTGAAGGTTTCAATTAAGAAATGTTCTCCAAAAAAATTACTCAAATGAAAGTATACTTGGTATTAAGTGCAAATTCTAAGATCATACTCAATCAATTACTTTTGAGGAAAGCCATGAATTACAAATCTAGCCCTGTTTCATCTATTGTATGTTTTATATTACATGCCCATTTTTTATAATAACATCCCAGAATTGCCTTGTATTTCATTAATGTATGTTTTATATTATATGTCAATTTTTTATAATAACATCCCAAACATCATTTAGAATAATCTTCTTGTATTCTTTCTGCATAACCTCTGCTCAAACATTTCTCTTATTATTTGTTCAACTATTATTGGATATGTACATTCACTCAACAACTCATCTTAAAAACATAAGAATAGATTGTAATAAATAATGCATAATCATTTATATTGACATGATTTTTATTGTAATAAATAATGCATAATCATTTATATTGACATGATTTTTATTTAAACATACTCATTGATAAAACATAATAATACATTAATAAAATAATGTATAACTATGTTTTTTTAGATTGTAAGTGATGTATAGGTAATGCATAGATAAGTAGGCAATGGCCGCCGAGGCCTTTAGAGGATTCTGATCTGATCTGGTTCCTTTCCCAAAGGAGGGGGTGCTGATCTGGTTCCTTTCCCAAAGGAGGGGGTGCTGATCTGAGGACTCTTGGTAGTGGTGATCTGTTGCCAGCGCACTCTTTTTGTATCAGGAATGACAGGTAATTTAATTTGAATATCCACAGACAACACTTCCCGGTTGGATAAACTGAAGCAGGTCTCTTCCCAGCCCAGCTCTTCCTCTACCACCACTTCGTCTCCGTCCCTGCTGTATTTTATACGTAGCTCTGTAGATTCTTCCAAGTCATACACCCTGCAAATATATTTTGCCAGTTCTGACAAAGAGATAGCGGGAGGGCCTTCGGAGTTCTTGCGAACCACTAAACGCCGAGTTAGGCCGTCGGAATCCACAAACTAACGGTCAACCAACCAACAGACATGTATATGCAGATGTTAGATATTAGGGTTCTATTAATAAAACAGAAAAACCATACAAATTAAATCAAAGATGTCCATTCAGTCTAAGAAGGAAATTGAAGAAAACAGAAAATCCATCTTTTTTTTTTGGGTTCATAACACACAGAGAACTCCAGCCATTGCTGACCTTTATTACGGCGCGCTCCATAGCGTTGGGCTTTATCCACAGAATGAGACGAGACGCACTAGATCTGATGACCTCCTCACAACAACATTGTATTCCAAGAAGTATATATAATTGAAACGACGCAGAGAGATATAGATTCTTTGAACAGCTCTCCCAATGGAAAAAGTTGTCACCAGCTGTAAAAGTAAATCTTTTGTCACATCTGACAATTGTATATTGATCACTTATGTCTGAATCTGGCCTCTTCATTAACTTTACGTTATTATATTCTTCATCACTTGATTGCAGGGAGACCAGTTGTAGTTATTGTACATTGAGCTTTTTACTTTGAATCTTGCCTATTCATCAACTTTCTGTAATTATAATCTTCATCACTATTTCTGATTGTAGACAGGCCACTAATAGCGAGACTTGTAGTTATTGTACATTGAGCTTTTACTTTGAATCTTTCCTATTCATTAACTTTATGTAATTATAATCTTCATCACTATTTCTGATTCGAGACAGACCACTAACAGCGAGGCTCGAAGTTATTGTACAAATCATTTTTTTGCTTTTGTATTTGCTTGTGCTTTGCTTTATGCCTGTGTTTGTGTGTTTATGATTTAAAAAAAAGTGTAATTTTTATGTAACTTTAACCTGAAAAATCTACCCATCATCATAAGGTTTGTCCTCCAAGGAGTATAGATGATGATTTTTTAGCTGGAGTGTAATTGTGTTTTAACAAAAAATTAAAGCTGTGCTTGAATATGCTTTGTTGAGTGCTTGAATATGCTTTGTTGAATGATGAAATTATTATACTTTATTACTTTATGTTGTATATAGTTGTTGTATATGGTTGAAGGACAAATTACAAGAGTGATTTCAATGTATAAAAACTACAAGCAAAGTATCCATCAAGTAGCCAAAAACATTTATCATCACACATGAATGTAAAAAACTCCTTAGACCCTTATTCCATTTCAAGGGGTGGTCTAAGACAAAAACACAAAAGCTTTATTGTATCTTCAAACCTCCATATCCTTTTATGGACCTTCATTTTGTCTAAGGAGTATAGGTGAATTTTTTAGCTTGAGTGTAGTTGTGTTCGATCAATAAATTAAAGCAGAGAGATACATATGAGATATAAGGGTGTGTGTTTTGTGTAATAAAAGAATGAGAATAAAAAATGAAATTGTTACCACCTAGCCATTAGTTGTGTGCATTTACCATCTCACTTATTTTTTAAGTGAAAGTGATATAGACACAAATCTTAATTCAAGGTTGTGTATAAAGTGAAAAATTACATCTTGATGGTTAAAACATTATGATGTTCATATGTGTCTTTTAACTTACCTAGATTAAAAATATTTGCATAACATCAATATCAAACCTAGTTATGTGAGTGTGAATGTTATTAAACATGTTTCCATTGGAGTGATTCAATTCCATCACGTAGTAATAGGAGCATAAAATTGTCAAATCCTTACCAATATCTTGGCCAATGCCTCCTCTTTCAATGCCAATTCTTGGTACAATTGAGCCATCATCTAAGTCAACCTTTGTTTTTGTTAATCATCCAACTAAATGAATTTCTCTTCCACATGAAAAAGTTGAACTTTGCTATTGTTCCAATCTTCCATAACAATAATAAGAGTGTCCTAGTGTTCCTTCAACAAAGGAAACAATTTTGTAGAAGTCTCAACGTCCTTTTCTAGCTTTGTTAACCTCTCCTTCAGGTGTCAATTCTCCTCTTGGATTTGACATTAATATAGCCCTAGGTCTTCTAACCTTTTTATTTTTATGCTTCACCCATGATGGGTCTGATTTCTCCTAAAAGTGTTGCTAGCCTCTTCAAGGTCATGTGTTCAACTGCTCTAGTACCTTATGATCTATGAATAATAATCCCATGGCATGTATATCTCATCAACATGAATGATTTATAGAATTAAATATGTGAAAGTCCTAACAATTACTTTAGCAATGTTTAGATCATGCTGCTATGCATGTTATTCACCAACAAGCATGGGAATCTATAAATTTCCATACTGGTTTCAAGGCTTGGTTTTGTTTGTTGTGGTTCCATGTGAATGCCTGACAACATATTTAAGTGCAACCTACAACTTGTGTTATACTAACTAAAGAGCACACTCTATGATGTAGATGTTAAACAAAACACTATAGCAATAACACATCCAATTCAAAAATTCATGTACAAGTAATATACATGTATATATTTATAAATATGGAAGGTTGTAGGTGTAAGGCCATGCACTCAAACCTCCACTAACCTCAAAGAAACCACACTTTGTTTCCTACTAAACCACAATTAACACCCTATGCCAAAGAAAAGCAATTTCTACAAGTATATTTCTCATAGTCGATATCATTGACCTAATCACCATCCATGAATCTATGCAAGTGGAAATAATCACCTTTACCATACTCGAGCCCATAATAAATCATACTTTAAAAGTACCAAAGAATGTGCCTGAATTCCTTCCAATGATTTTACCTTGGAGAAATAAAAAAGTGAGTATTGTGTATTGCATAACATAGAGCAGGCCGTGTATTAATTAGGTACATGGGAGAACCAGATACATAGCAGTACATAGTGGTATCCACTAACTCCAACTCATGATATTCCCTTAGCTTCATATTAGCCACCGTCAATGTACTTGTATGGTTGTTTCCCAACATGCTAAATATTTTAGTATCTCAAGTACATAATTTCCTTGTGATAAGAACACATTGCTAGCATATTTCCACACTTACAACCATAAACAAAAGAGTAGAAATCCAAAGTGTTTCATGTCAAATTCAACACTTAAATATCTTTTGCACCATGCAATAATTTCATGGGAGTTACTTGTAATAATAAAAAATTCTAAAATCACTTCGACACATGAATAAGTAGTAAGTCAAACAAAAATCTCATAGTTGGCATAAGTAAGTTTAATTGAGATGCACATGGTAAGAAAAAGTAACTAGAAACTGCCCCAAAAGTTGTAAGAAAATGCTATGTGCTAAAATGTAATATGTATTATGAGGATTTGGAAGCCACTATGTTCGGCCTTATTGTTTAGGGTATCTATCTTTTAGCACATAAGGTAGGATTGCATAGTTGGAAGAGATAAGAGTTATGTCCGACAAACAAATTATTGTTTAGGGCAGCGATCTTTTGGCATATAATGTTGGGTTGCACCAATGGAATAGACAAGAGAAACTCAGGCATTTTCCAGCAAGATGAGTGTTTTAAACACAACATGTTTGATGAGGCTAAGGGTACAACATTGTGACTGGCTTTATTGTTTGGATATGCAAGTGAAGATTGGATGAGATCATTGATTGACAAGTCAGACATAGAGCTTCTTTGAGAATTGCGATAGGGAATTGACAAGAATGCATTGTTGCATCAATTTATTTGAAACTACAAATATGAGTTCTGTTGGTATTCTTTGATTTTCTAAATATTATACATAGTAAGGGATGCACAACCTTACTAGCCTACAAATTCCTTCAAACCACTTGAACTCATCCATCTTTATTATCATTGGTAGCCTCGAGAGATGTTTGAGTGTCAGGGGATTGAGGGGCTTGGTTTTCTTAGGGATAATTTGAGTTGGGTGTGACCATGAATAAGCAATCTTAAATCTGATGGTCTAGGATTTGGCACCTAAAATAGGTAGTGGGCATATCAATATACCTAATTAGTTATTTAAACATCTTATTCCCCCACCTCAATCAACTTTAACATCTTTCTGACGGGTTGAATTTAAGACATACCCTCTTTCGATGGCCATATTTAAAGAAACTTTTAGGTTCATGGAAGATGAGGTTGCCCAAGGCTTGAAGATATCTTCAAGGAACAATCATAATTGCTTTGTTGGGATAATAAACTATACTCACATAGAGAAACGTAGCTATGTATTATGGTCTTGTGAAATATCCTTGAACTAATGAAAGAGCATGCCAAGAATATTCCTATATAAATCGTAGGAACACTAGAGGTTAAAACTTCACATGTTATCTCTTTAAGTAACAAAAATAAATAAATAAATAAATAAACTTTAATCAAATTCCTGGTACTTTATTAATGCCAACCATGTGGCTCATACACCTCCTTCATCTCGATTTAAATCATGGCCTCCCAAAATGCAACCAACAAAATACCTGAAAAGTGTGTATTGCTAATATTTAGTAGATACCCTAATATTCTAAAATAGAAACCAACTTATAAATTTTATTAAAGTTGTTTTCATTATCTCATGATACATGAAACAAACTTATAAGAGATAATTAGATTAGAGCTAAGATGAAAAGATAGGTAATGATTGAATCACTAAGGAATTTCGAAAAAAGAATCATCGACATAGACCATACACCAACTTATTAGAAATAACAATAATTAAATAGAAAATAAGTCATCTTGCAACAAACCAACAAATACGCAATATCAATGCAATGAATTTTTATTAAATTTTTATCAATTTAATTATTTTATATACAAATATTAAACTAAATTACTATATAAAATTTCACAAAATTCACATAACAAATCTAGAAAAAAGAACACATAGAGCTTTCAATTTTTTTAACCTAGGGAACAAAAAAACACTTACACGACCCATGATTATAGTTGAAGAAGAATCTAATGTAGTCACACAAAGATCCTTGCTAGATACCCTTTGCGAACACCTTTGGGGGCGATTAAATGAATACTTGATCATATACTATTGCTAACAAGATTCCACCTTACGTTTTTTATATGGTTGTGTATAAAACAAAAACTAAATTCCTAGCCAAACTTAGTATAAACAACACATTCTTAAGATCTATGATCTCATGTAAGGGCATGTGTATGGGAAGTGGGCTCATACTTTGAAATTTATAGGTAATATCATTTTTGGTTTGATATGGAAATTAGGGTGTGTGATGATGGCGATCAAATGGGTTGTAATTTAGTATTAATATATTGAAATAAGGAAAATCTCACTCGAAGTGCTTTGTTTAGGTTTTAGTCGAAGTGCTTTGTTTAGGTTTTAGTGGCATGATTTGATCAACATGATGAAGAAGAAAATTTAACTAAAACTTATATTCAAGGACATTTGTGGTTTATCAGTCCTTGTCGTAGCAGGGTAACTATTGTATTCGATATGCATTGATTGTGTATTACTTATGATTGACTGAACCTGCAACATACATTTTAATCAAAGTTTCAAACATTTTTTTATTTATTAATATAAAAATCAAAATTTTGTGAAAGGTGATTGGCTTATAATTTGAAGCGTTATTGCCGTAGCGGCGGTGTAGGTATTGGGAACGAAACCGTGTATAAATGCCAAGGGGGTAACGTGGGTACAATTATGCATTGTTGTTATCTCTTTGCATTGTGATTGGGATGCTTCTGATTGACAACGCTACCTCTTCTTGTGTTCTTCGAGTTAGGCCTTGTCGTGTAACATCTATTGATGGTTCTGTCAAGTTCTATTTATAATATTTTAATAAATATTACAAATATTTTCTTTGGATTTTTGTAACTAAATGATTTACATTCATGATTCATAGATAAATAAAACATGGCAACATAGTAAATCATGGCAAATTTTCATATATTGCATTTGTAGCTAATGCAATGTATTGCAGTTTTAACTAATATTTCCGACATGCGTTTACTGCAATTGCAGACTTTAGTTCTTTGATTGTGATGCTTTTCACCACCTTGGAAAGACTTTTCACCGCCCTGGAAACTATTCGGTGCCTGAAAACCCATCAAATTATATACTATTTACAATGAGAACTCTGGAGCAATTTCTATTGTAATTCTTATGGAGCAGTTGTAAATATTATGGAGCAGTTCTAAAGCAGCCGCTTGAAAACCCATCAGATTATATATTATTTACAATTTCTATAGTATATGTTGGAGCAGCATTGACGACCTCTGGAGCAATTTCTATTGTAAATCTTATGGAGCAGTTCTGAAGCCACTGTAAATCTTATGGAGCGGTTCTAAAGAAGTTGTAAATCTTATGGAGCAATATTTGTCTTCTCTAAGGCTTCTTGATGTCCAGCAAACCTGTCTCGAGAAGGTAACAAGTTCATATATTTCAAAGTTAATAGTTCATATATTAAAAAAAAAAAAATTATGCAGCATCTCTTGTTCAGAAACACAATTTGTTCTTATAGTTTATGGAATTGTATTGGAATAACAAAGTTATTAACATAATTTCAGTTTTAGCATTAAAATTATTATGCCTTTGCTTATATAAACATTAACTAATTAGAGCTCATAAAACAAACTACATGAAGCTTAGTTTGTCGCTTCTTCATGGGAAAAAGCTTGAAAATATAGAACCCGAACTTGAAACTGTAAATTCAAGAGACTAACCTCATCCAAATTTTGGTTGAGCCTTTCCCAAGCATTAAGTTTGCAAGGGAAATTGCAGGAGACCTAAGCCAAAGGCAAGTGCTCTTCTTTCATTTCTACATTAAACAGTAGCAGTTGATCCGGTTGAATCAATGGAAGAAGAAGTTGATTCAGTTGGACCTGGATAATGTTGTTTTTCTCCCAAATCAAAGCTACACAGACCGCCAAAATTTATAAGAAATCTATGCAAGAAAGGAAGCGTGTGACGTGGAGACTCTACCTCATCTGTCAATTAAAAAATGAATGTACCAGTAACCATTACATGATAGAGCACACTTGTATTATTTGGCTTTGACTACGACATTAAAAAAATGCATTCCACACACTATCAAACTCGCCTTCAAAGTTAACTGTGAATAAACATGGATAAGACAAAGAAGACTTACCAAATATGCTTGCTCCATCTCCAACCGAAAACCTAGAATGAGAGCATGGATACTATGTTCGTATTATACATCCCATAACAACAGATGGGTACATTATTGTTTCCATAACCAACAACAAAATTGTGTTGCAATGCTCCTCCAATTCATAAATTATTGTATTATTGGAAAGCATCATTGTAAGTAGAGAAACGTCCACATAGGATTCATGTCTAGGGTCTGAATGCTACAATGTTAGAAACTAAATTCTATCCTCGGGACTAGTTTTTGTTTATGAGAGTTTTGGGGTTAACTTCTTGCACTTCAATGAGTTTGTTGAGGTGCATTTATTCAATTGTGACCATTGTCGCCTGCTTATGATACCACCATGCTCTCCCTTGGGGATTAGAGTAGCGAGTTTCATTGCCAAAACCCAGTCAAGAGACCGAGACATCCAAATAGAAGTATTACCATAGCCATCTGGTGAATACTGAGTTTGGAAGAAATGAGACATCAAACCACAATGTAAAATTTTTACGGTTGTAACTCAATGCACCAAACCTCAAGCCATTCAACCAATTGGGCAATACGAAGAGACGGGTGGGAAGTACGAAGAGACGGGTGGTGGGACGGATGTTTAATTTAGTTAACGTGTTATAACATAGCATGAATTGCTAAGTGGCAGCTTCGTGCATGAATTGCTAATTGGCAGCTTGGGCGGATTATTTTTTCTATCACTTTGGTTAATTTCAAAATATTTTGAAATGTGGTCACAACAGTGCATCTGCCATTCACGCAGCATCATTGGGGCTGCAAATTTTTAAAATCAGGGTTGCCCCCATAGTGGGTGGTATGAATTCATTAGATGAGAGGTGTATAATGAAAAGTACAAATGGTCTTATTAAGATACATTTAAACCAAATAGGTTATGTTTTTTAAGTTATTCTAAACTTTTCCAGTGAATTCTATTACTTAGCAGATATAGATAAATTGATATATGTAAGGAATATACATACATAGGAAGCAGAATTCTTATTTTTTCGTTATTTTTGATACTTTTTGTTTTTTGAGATAGTGTAAATAAAAAACAATTAGGGAAATTCCTTAATAATAGGATGAAAGGAATTATAAAATGGAAAATTATTTTTATTTTTTATTTCTTCCTTTTTACGGATTCAATACTAAATATATCTTGTGTTGTGGATCTTGTTTTCTTTGTCAATTCTTTTACATAAATCGATTATAAACATCAAGTCACTTATTACTACCAAATTTTAATGTTGATAATTAAATAATTTTGTATTTAAATAAAATATTTTGTTTAAATTTAAAAATGACTTATTTACTCAAATAAAGTAAAGATATCTAATTTCATTTTCATTTAACAGTGATTTATTTACTCAGATAACTTAGAGATATCTAATTTCATTCTCATTTTGTTATTATTTAATTTTTATTTAAATTATTTCCACATCATGACAGCAAAGAAAAAAATTATTTCTTTTCACTTTGTTTTTCATTTTATTCTTCTTATAATTAAGACTAAGACTATCGTAAATCTTTACAGTGTTTAAGCTGCATGCTGAAATTTTTATTTCTTTTCACTTTGTTTTCTTATATAAGACTGACTAACACTACCATCAATCCTTCCATTGTTTTACTTGTGCGTTGGAATTATCATATATAATGTTGCCCAATTAACTATTAAGGGTTTATATTATTGGGACAAGATATGTATGTGTTGTCAACTAAGTTGTACTTGGATGAATTATCAAGTGAGCGGGCAAAGTTGAACATATGACATGTTCATTTTTTATGATTTGATGATCAACTGACCTTTTTAAGGGTCCCCTTTTATTTTTATTTTCCACATGTTCATGCCCTGCGGGGTTTGTAATAAAATGTACTAGCATGGTATTTTTTGTAAAGAACTTGGTTCCCTAGGACTTTTTGACCAAGTCGGGTATTCCAAGGATTTTTTTCACTTATTAATTATGTCTTGCAACCTTGCCTAACATAATTTTGGAGTTTTTCTCCTGCTCCTCCAAAGTTAGAATGCCTGGTGAGTTTAACAGGCCTTAGGGGGTTATTAAAGTCCATGGGTCAATGTATATGAACATGATAGACATTAATTTTGAGTCGTATGGACATGCCCTAGGTCCCCCTAGTTTTTTTTAATTTCCAGCGATTTTTTTTTCTCCGTAATTGAGCCATTGTTTAATGGTTAAATTAAAAATTTTGTGATTGGCATAAAAGTGTGGTCTAGGGGTCTTTTTTGACTTGGGGGTGCTCGTTTTCTAACTCTGAGCACTCACCTTACCCCAAAACCCACTTTCTATAGTGGTTGAGGCATTTATTTTTCATTTTTCTCAAAAAAAATCCCAGAAAAGTGAAAATATCAAGAAATTTTTTTTTTTAAAAAGTCAAAAATCATTAAAAAATCATTTCCAATTTTGGAGGAATTAGAGGTGAAATATTTCAGCATGTTTCTAGGAGTGAATTGGTCTGAAATGTAAGAGTTTTTGGGAAGCCCAATTCATGTGATTAACTCCCCACATGTGGTGGGTGCATTCCCTCATGGCTGGGTGCATTTCCCAAGGGAGTGGGCGCCCACGTTTCCGGGATTTTGCAGTTGGTTTAGTGTTGGAGTGTTGGCACATTTTGGGATGCGTTTTAGCAGCCAAAATATAGGAGAAGGCAGCCCCATTTGGGCCATAAGTTATGCCACCCATTCCCCCACTCTCTCCTTAAGCTTAGGCACCCTCCTCTCTTACTCACTCTATAAATTGTAGGAGCTCTCTCCCATTTGCTCTAGTTGGAGTTTGGGAGTTAGAGCTTTCATTTGTATTTCGATTTTCTACTTCTCATTTTTTTTAATGAAATAAAGAGACTTTGGAGGTCATTCATGGTGTTGGGCTTCTCATGTGTGGATGAATGTCTTGATCTAAACTGAGGTAACATGTATTTGTGCTATTTGTTTCTCTTTGCTTCAAATCTAGGTTTGGGAAAGATCAATATTGATTTATAAGGGAGGTTAAGTAATTTGTTTATTGTTTAATATCTTATTTATGCATATGTAGATATTTGATTTAGATGTGTCATTTGTTTATGAGAATTTTCTTTTGATTTCTTCTTTGTATTTTTCTAGATTTAATCTTTGTGTTGCAAGTTGATGTGTTTTGCAGGTTGCTTCAAGTGGAGAGGTGGGAGATCTTATTTGCTTCTTCTACTTCTCTAACTTTTTATGCAGATACAGTCCCTTAGCTCATCACCAAGAAGGATCCAATGCTTCTTCAAGGAAAAAGTTGATAAACTGATAAAAAATCTTCATATCTCCTTCTCCTTTCTTAATACACTTTCTTTGGTTACTAGTTACAAACAAAGAGTAATAGTGGTTTGCAATCTGAACTTTACATTCTGATATATTACTCTTAAAAGTCCAATCTATTTTGTTTACAGAATTCTTATCTTTCATAGATTAGATCTTTTCATTTATCTAGCATTTTATTTTTCTTAACTTGTCAAAAGTTGTCAATTTTTATAAGTTTGAAAAATAGTGTTCAGATCTACTTTTAAAAGTCTATTTGGCTGTCATAAGAGCTAGTAATTTGCAGCTCCCCAAAGTTTGCAAATATCCTAAGGAGACAAGCCTCACAACTTGTCTTACTTAGTTACTTTTCAGCATTTTAACTTAGATTTTTACTTAGAATTTTTTGAGGGTTGTAGGTAGGTGTCCCAAATACACTCTTAAAGTGTTTTTGGGCATATTTTGCTAATGTTTGCTTGCTGGTTTGCAGCATTTGATGAACAAGTAAAGGGAGATGCTAGCCAAAATTTGAAGATTAAGGCCACCTAAAGCACCTAGAACTTAAAATTTTCAAACCAGACACACTTTCTTTCCATTTTTTGTAAGACACCGAGTCATAAGAAAGGACTAGGGCACTTCTATTGCATTGTAAAAAAAAAATTAAACGAGAGCAAGTGGGATAACCAGCACCCACAACCCATCTCCCCAGGGGGGGAAACTGTGTCAACTCATTTTTCGTGGTGTGACTTTTTTTTAGTTTAGTTTTCTTTTCGGCAATTAATTAAAATTAACTAGGACTTATAATTAACCTCGTTGGTCCGTTCCATTGGCGGTCCACGAGTTCACTCAGGACCTAGATTTTTTCCATTTTTTACAATTTTCACTTTTTTTTTTACAATCCAAAGCACCCCCTTGCTTTCCTGAAGTAAGGTTTTAGGACAAGGGATTGCCTGAGTACTGGCCCAAAAAGAGACTCTTGGGGCTCTAAAAAGTAAAATTTTGGTTCTAAAATACTTAAAATTTTCAAGGCTTTTCCCCGTATGCTCTGTGGTCACTGCAGGATAGTCTGAACATGCTGACACAAATCAGAAAGGGATTAGTGACTAGTAATAGGTTCTAACACACCCCAAATAAACCACATACTTGTGAAAATCCGGCACAATCGATTATTCTTCTATGTTGGGCAAATTTCTCAAAGGACGCAAGAACTCCTGGGTAGTGACCTCCTGGAAACCGTTAGACTATACCCTCGTTTAGTATAGTATTGAACATCTCCTTGAGACTCTGATCCATCCCACATGTCTGAGTGAGAAACCACATAGTTGAATTCCGAACATATTCCATGTACCTTTTGGTATATCGGGAATCCCCCAACCTTAATAAAAAAGATCATTACCACATTAATAATAAAATAAACCAAGAACGAATTGCACAACATTGTCATTTCAGTTTCAAGCACTTTATTTCTGACTCCATTTATTAGAACTGGTCTACTTATTTACATTTTCATGATGATGGATGTTTTATATTTTCGAATGACAATGATGATGAACAATGAATGATATTTCTTTATATATGTTGCATTGCTCTTGTGTTTACAAAAATATTCTAACTCCTAGATTAGTTGTTTTGTTTTTCATAGATTAGACACCTTAGTTTATTTTTTAGGGTCCACCCCCCTTGGCTTCGCTAGGAGTAAGCCTAGACGGAGGAGTCAAGTTTCAAGTGACAGCACTTGACTCTGGCTTGCCCCCAAGGCCACACCAACGACTTGAAGATTTTTTCCGTGTTTTCCCAGGTGTGAATCCAGGGGTGAACATTTTGGCGCTGTTGTCGGGGATAAGTCTTTTTATTCCTGGAATACGACTTTTTGAGTTTTCCTTTTTGTTTTTGCTTTTTTTGATGTATGTAGTGAATTTCTTAAATTGACTAAGAACATTTGGCGTCTCCACTATCAACAACTTTACCAAGGCGTTTTACAAGAAGGAATCCTTGGAGCTTGCTTCAGTTCTTTCCTGGGCCTGAAAAGGTTTACCATAGGAGGAAAATCAAGCTATCTTCTCGAAAAACCCTTGAGGATCTTGGTTCTCAGTCAATTTCTGATATTCACCTTTTATTTTCGGAAAATAATTTGAATAATCTTCCTATTAAAATGGCTGATATTTTTTATCCCTATGATTTTACTGCTATAGTTGGTTATCCTCATGATGTTCCAGAGAAAGCTATTGATAAAGTGCCTTCCTTTCAAGGAAACAATGCTATTAGTGCTAATTCTCATATAACTCGTTTTTGCCACTGCATTGACAAGTGGTGTTTGAATGCTAAGCATGAAGATGTGAAAATGAAGTGATTTGCCTTATCTTTGGAAGATGATGCTTATGAATGGTTCACCAAGTTGGAAGCTGATAAGTAAAAAACTTATAAATAAATTGAAACTGCTTTCTTTACAAAATGGGGGGACATCAAAGAAGACCGCTACCTTCTAGCTGCCTTGACCAACACTAAGATGAAAAAAAATGAGACAATGGAAGAATTTAACAAAAAATTCAATGAAATTGTGTCAAGACTTCATGCTGATATCAAGCCACCTGATAATTCCATTCTCATTTACTACATGGAGGCCTTTGTTGGTGAGTTGAAATATCAATTGATTGATAAAGAGCCCACCAACCTGAAATAAGCCATGGAAAATGCTGAGAAAATTGATAAGAACATGCTAAGTTGTCGCAAGTCTCATCTTCCTAGTTTCACTAGGGCAGATGTTCCTATGAAGCAAAATGAAAACAAAGAAAAGGCCATTAATGCTGAAACTAAGGAACCTTTGAAAGAGATTGCTCAAATCTTAAAAAAAGTTGTTTCAACTCAAGCTTCCAACATGACTGCCATACAGAACAGGTTGATCTCCATTGAAAGATCTCAAACAAACCATGTCTCAAGCCAGTATGTGCCTAAGCCTCAATATGCTCCTAGACCTCAATATCAGAGAAGGGCACCCATTCAAGATCAAAGGACCCCAAATCCTTTGGAAACTGCAAATGCACTTTCAGAAGAAATTCCTCCTTTATGTAGAGCATGCAAAAATTTTCGTGAAGAGTCTACATGTGTTGTTTTTAAATGGTCAATTGAAGAAAATCCGTCAGAAGCCAGTAGCAGTGTCAGATTAGCAAGCAAGCCTAAGAACCAACTTGAATATATCAACATTGTAGGCCAAACTCACCCTGTCTCCAAGGAAACATTGGAACAAGCAAGACATTACAGTCAAGAGAAGGACAAAGAAACCCATAGATTTGGTGAGATGCCTCCACCAGAGAAGATTCTTGAAATGTCAAGGTTTAAAGGTCTAACATATCAAAGAAAGAACAATATTGGAACATCAAAGTCAAATCAAAAAATTCCAAGGTAATACCTCCTCCCAACTCAGAAAAGTTTCATTTTGATTTGGCTCATTGGTTGTCTTTTGCAAATATTCTTGTTCCTGTTACTGACCTTATCAAAATTCCAAGCTTAAGAGAATATTTTATGAAAATAATAGATCCTACAAAACAAGAAAGAACTAAGGTTCCAATTGACTCAATGAAAGTAGCTCCTAGCAAGACTAGAGAAGAACCTAAGCTTCAAAAGTTAGTAAATCATGAACATGATCCTGTTATTTTGCATAGATTGGATCCTAAAAAAGAAGTTCACCCTCCTTTCTACATCTCCTTGCTATTCAATGGTATGCTTTTGCACAACTACATGTTGGATTCTGGGGCCTCTTCTAATGTGATGACCAAAAGGGTTATGGATCAATTGGGCTTAAAGACAACTAGACCATATCACAATGTGTGTGCCATGGACTCAAGAGAGGTTGATACCATTGGTGTCATCCTGAATCTACCTTTTAGGTAGGCCAAGTACCCCAATGTCCATTTGACTATGGATGTCTTAGTGATTGATGTGCCAGATAATTGAGGAATGCTTTTATCAAGAAAATGGGTTGCTTCTTTAGGAGGGGACATAAGGATGAATTGGTCATATGCTACTATTGTTGCATCAGAACATTCAATGGTTAAATTATACAATGAACGGGCCAAAAAGTTCCATGTTGAAAACCCACAAAATCTTGCTAATGAGTTTGTACATGAGTCAGACAATTTGGGTAACTATGCCAGCTTATCAAATTTTATAGCACCATTTAATGAGGCATCTAAAGATGAAAAGAAAGATGAAGTATGGAGGATGAGTTTTGATGGGGCATGTTCTAGATATGGAAAAGGAGCTGGAATTATTATAACTTCTCCCTCTAAACAAACCTTTAAATTTGCTTCCAGACTTGTGTTTGATGCATCAAATAATGTGGTTGAGTATGAGGCACTTTTGCAAGGGTTAGAAATTGCCAAGGACAGGGGGATTAAAATTTTATCTATCAAAGGAGATTTTGACTTAGTGGTTGCCCAAGAAAAAAACATATTTGCTTGCAAAAGTGAAAGGTTGAAAAAGTATAGGAATGTTGTTTGGGACACCATGGAGTTGTTTGATGCTTTAGATATCATGGCAGTTCCAAGAGAAGAAAACACTAAGGCAAATCAATTAGCTGTAGCAGCTTCCACACTTCAACCAACAGAGGAATTATTGAAAGGGAATGGGAAATTTGAAATTAACTTTATACATTTAATTCCATACAACATAGATCATTGGCAAGTGTTTGATAATGACAAGCAAATTCTAAACTTCATTCATAATCTTCAAGACTTTTCAGATTGTAAAATCACTTATCAGGAAGAAGGAAAAGAGTGTCAGGAGGAAGAGGATCAACCAAGGAACAAAATTCTCAAAAGCATCACCCGGCTAGAGCAACTTTTTGATAGACAAGATGGCCAAAAAAAGTAAAAGAATTCAATAAAACCAGGGGAGTTTATTGAAATAAACATAAGAATCGAAACAGAACCAAAAATGATAAAAAATGGAAAAGGAACATTTAAAAAGGAGAGAAAAGACTTGATTGATTTTGTGCATGAATATAGGGATGTATTTTCTTTTAGCTATGATGAACTTAAAGCATATTGAGAGGATGTTTTTCAACATACAATCCCTTTCAAACCAGATGTTAAGCCTTTTCGCCAAAAAATGAGGCAAATAAATCCCAAGTTGGCCCCCATGGTTCACAAAGAACTTCAAAAGATGTTGGCAGAAGGTATCATTGCTCCAACAAGACATTCCACATGGTGTTCAAACTTGGTTGTTGTCAGAAAAAAGAATGGGGATATCAGATTGTGTATTGATTTTAGAAACTTAAACTTGGCATGCATGAAATATAACTATCCCTTGCCCAACATGGATACTTTACTTCAAAAGGTAACTGGATCAGGAATAATGTCCATGCTTGATGGTTTATCTGGATATAACCAGGTGTTAGTAAGCAAAGAGGATCAGCATAAAACTACTTTTACTACACCTTGGGGTACCTTCATGTACCTTATAATGCCTTTTGGTCTTTCAAATGTTAGTGCTACCTTTCAACGTGCCATGGATGTTGTATTTAATGGGTTAATTGGCAAGATTATTGAAATATATCAGGATGATATTACGGTGTATTCTAAAGAAAGATCAGATCATGTTGGTCATCTCAGAAAGATCTTTGAGAGATGAAGAAAATATGGCATATCATTAAATCCAACTACGTCTGTGTTAGGTGTTGATGAGGGCAAATTATTGGGGCATATTATTACTAAGGATGGTGTGAAAGTTGATCCTGAAAGGGTTGAGGCTATTAAAAAAGTTCATATTCCCACCAATGTCAAAGCCCTCCAATCCTTTAATGTCCAAATTAACTTCATCAAAAGATTTATTCCAAATCTAGCAGAGCTAATGAAGCCTTTACAACTTTTGCTTAAGAAAGATGCTAAATTTGAATGGACCAAAAAAGGGAAAGAAGCTTTCTTGGGTATTAAGGATGCTATATCTAGATCTCTTGTGTTGATAATCCCTGATTACTCTAAATATTTCCAAATATTTTCCTTTTCTTCTGAACATACTATTGCTGGAGTTTTACTTCAGAAAAAATGACCAAGGCCAAGAACAGCCCATAGCTTTCTTCAGTAGAGCTCTACAAAATTCAGAACTTAAGTATACTATAATGGAGAAGCAAGCTTATGCCCTTGTTAAATCTTTGAAAATTTTTAGAATGTATATTGGGTATTCCAAGGTTCTTGGGTATGTTCCTCACACGGCTGTTAAAGACATATTATCTCAATAGGATTTCCTTGGTATAAAGGGTAAGTGGGTATCCAAAATTCAAGAGTATGACTTGGAAATTAAACCTACCAAGTTAATCAAAGGTCAAGATCTTTCCCGCATGATGACAGAAAGCAATGAAAAAGCTGTAGGAATGATATGTCAAAATGATGAGTCAGCACCAATCATGTCAGAGGAGCTTCAAAGATTAAGTCAATCACAATGGTATTCCGACATCATTTACCTTCTTAACAATTTTGCTTGTCCTGAACATCTGGTTGGTCACAAAAGAAGGCCTCTAAGACTTAAAGCCACCAAGTAGTGCGTAAATCAGAATGGATTAGGTTGGAGAAATCCCAATGGCTTATTTCTTAGATGTGTTGATGAACCAGATTCCAAAAGGCTTCTGGTTGAGCTTCATACAGTATTTTGTGGTGGGCACTATGCAGCAGATACAATAGCCCACAAAATTCTTAGATCAAGCTACTATTGGCCCACTTTGTTTACTGATGTGCATAAGTTTGTCAGATCTTGTCCCCAATGTCAGTTGTTCACTGGAAAACAGAAGTTGGCAACTTTACCTCTCAGCCAGTAGTTGTTCAAGCCCATTTCCAGCAATGGGGTCTTGATTTTATCGGTCAGATTAAGGAAAATTCAAGCAATGTTCATACCTGGATCCTTGCTGCCACCGATTACTTCACTAAATGGGTGGAAGAAATCCCCACTAAGTATGCAATAGATAATTATCAAAAAGTAAATTTGGAAAGTTGGGATCTAATATCTTCTTGGTTCTGGATGGAGGGAAAAACTCTGCAGAGAATTTTGAAAACCTGGAACTCAATCTAATCTAGAAGAGCCGAGTGCTCATTTCTGAACTAAATTCATGGAGCCGAGCCTCCCTGGATCTCTGTGTGAGGTCTAGGACTGGTCTTGGAGCTGTGACAGATTGCAGAAATGAAGGGAAAAATCTTCAGAGATCTTGTAATCAAGAAAGCCGAGTTCTCTTAGAAGCGTTCTGATCCGTTCTAGTGGAGTCGTGCCTCCCTGGTGAGGTCTTGTTTCTTGGAGTGACTCTCTTGTGGTTGAATACAGAGAAGAACTGAAAAAACATAGCACTAAGTGTCGATCGGAGGGAAAAAAGTTGCAGAGAAAATTTTGTAAACCTGGAACTCATCCTGATCTAGAAGAACTGTGTGGTCAGACTTCGTGGAGCCGAGCCTCCCTGGATCTCTGTGTGAGGTCTAGGACCGGTGCCCACTTCTTGGAGCTGTGACAAGGAATGCAGAGACGAAGGGAAAAATCTATAGAGAAATTTTTGAAAACCTGGAACTAATCTCGTAATCAAGAAAGCTAAGTTCACTAAGAAGCGTTCTGATCTGATCTAGTGGAGCCGAGCCTCCCTGGTGAGGTATTGGACTGATTTTTTGGAGTGTCTTGTGGGAGCAGAGTTGAAGTGTGGAAGAAACAGAACTTCGATCCTTGAATTACAGAAAAGAGAACAGTCACATGAATCTAGGGGTTTTCATTAAAACAATAACCATCAAGCTACCCCCGTAGAAAGACTGGACTGTACACAAGACATGATGGCTGCTGGAGGGGACCTCGAGGCCGTCCCTCCCCTGTCCGAGATTGCTGCATTCAAGAAGTTGGTGGCAGCTTGTGGGATGAGAAATCCTAGTGACCATCAGAAGAAATTCGTCAAACGCATGGAAATTATCACTATTGTTGATCTTCCGGCTGAAGATCCGTGCCGTTCAGCGCTGAACCTAGTAGAAAGAGGGCTTATAGGGCAGTTCACCGGCCTCTGGCCATCGCCTAAAGCATTGGATGTTGGGGTTCAAAGGAATTGGCGATCACAGACCCATGACAGTATCAGCAGTCATCTGGTGGGTAAGGGATTCTTTGTTTTTGTTTTTGCAAATGTTGAGGATAGGAACTTAATCTTCAGGAATGGACCTTATTTTATGGGCCCACAAGGTCTATACCTGAATAAATGGACACCGCATTTCAATTCGACCTTATTTTCGTTTGCCGCATCTTCCCTTGCACTGTTGGAACCCAAAATCGTTGGAAGCTATAGGTAATAAATTGGGGAAATACATTGATCAGGCAGAGCAAAAGGATCAGTATACCTGCGCTAGAATTTGCGTGGAGGTGGACTTGGAAGTAGGGTTGCCCGAAGCAATAAAGATAATAGTGGCAGACTGGACTTATATTCAAGAGCTAGACTACGAGCAGCTGCTATTCAATTGTAGATTTTTCCATGAGTATGGACACTTTGCTAGACATTGAAAAACGAAGGGAGAGGAGGAGATTGAGGAAGCCAAAGGTAGTCAATGGATCCCAGCTAAAAAACCAATGGCAGCAAAACAAGCCATAAGAACGAAAAGCAAAGGAAAGACTATAGGGAATGAAGGCCCATCCTCTAGGAAGTTACAAGGTGAAGGAAGCTCAGGACCATCTATGAGGGAAAATCAGTTTGAAAAGCTCAGAATCCCAGGGGAGCCCTCATTATCAGCGGTAGAAGAAGTAGAACAGCAACCCACTTCATTAGCTGAAGACAAATCCCTTGAAGAATCTGCAGCTCTACAGGACGGATCCTCCATTGGAGCAATGAGCCCTCTTTCCTTTGCTGAAATAATAAGAAAGAAATCCCCTTAGATATCTGGCTCTTCGGAAGATGAGACCTTTGAGAGGCCTTCAAAACAAGTTGGAAGAAAATCTCACAAAGAGACAAGGGCAGAAGAAGGAGAGAGGCAAAAAATGCAAGGAAGTCAATCTACGATCGAGATGTCTATTGGCAGAAATACCAGAAACAGACCTCCCAAAGGAGGAGCTGTCCCCCCTTCAGTCAGTAAATGATGTGGTTTGTCTCTTGGAATTGCCGAGGATTGGGGAACCCCTTAAAAGCTGAAGCAGTAAAAAACTTAGTGAAATCATAGTTACCTGAAGTCCTCGTGCTCCTAGAGACAAAAATTGAAGGAGAAGCCCTCCTTCTGCTAAGCAAACTGAATTGGAAGAAGAATGCTGGGAGAGCAGTCAGTGCAAGGGGCACCTCTGGAGGGCTGGCTACTCTATGGGAGGAGGATAAATTCCATCTCGAAAATTCATTTGAGACTCAGCACTGGATTTACACCGACCTCCGGCGCAAAGTGAGTAAGATGTCCTTTGCTATTGTAAATTTATATGTCCCCGTTCACTATGCTGAAAAAAGAGAGTGTTGGCACACTCTGTTTGTCTTTCTAGAGTCAAGATCCCTTAAGAATATAATACTTGCTGGGGATTTCAACCTCGTTTTTGAACCAAAAGAGAAGCGTGGTGGAAACAATAATCGTGATCAGTTCCTTCCCTTGGTCGAAGACCTTTTGCAGAATTGGGATCTAATTGATATTAAGCCTAAGAAAGGGTTATATACATGGACCAATAATAGAATTGGGGAACATCACGTTTCTTCCCGGTTGGACAGATTTTTAATTCAAAGGGCTGCTGGAAAATAAGATAATCTCCTCCAAAGTATTGCAAAAATTGACTTCAGATCATAAGCCTATATTACTGCAGTTTGAAGAGGAAAAAAATTTGGGACCCATTCCATTTCGGTTTAATCCTCTCTGGGTTGAAAGAGATGGCTTTATGGAAACTGTTAGCAATGCTTGGAGAGTCCCAGTAATTGGGTCACCCAGCTATGTTTGGGAGCAGAAAGTGAAGGCAACAAATATGGCTCTAAAAAATTGGATAAAAAATCCCTTTGCTACTGCCACGAGCTGTAGAAAGCAGTCAACAAGTCAGCTAATTGATTTGCAACTTGATTTGGAAACTATAGATATCACTAATTCTGCCATTCAAAAAGAACAAGCTGCTCAGCTCAGCACTTTTAGATCCTACAAGCAAGAGGAAGAACATTGGAGGCTCAAATCGAGAAGTCTTTGGCTGAAATCGGGAGACAAGAATACTCCATTCTTTCACAAACAATTCAAAGCTCACCTCTCCCGGAATCATCTGGAAGAAATCATTGCCACTGATGGGACTGTCCACAAAGATATAGCTCAGTTAAAAGATGCAGCAACCCATCATTTCCAAGATCTTTTCATTGAAAAAGGTAGGGAAACGGAGGAGGAATTTTTTGAATTTCTCACAAACATCTCGAGACTTGTTGGAGAGAAATTAGCAATTAATATGGGCAATGGAACTGGATAAAGCCCCGTGGCCAGATGGCTTCTCCATTCACTTTTACAAGATATGTTACGAGATTATCAAAGTGGAGTTAGTCCGTATGATCAGGGCATTCCATCAAAAAGCCAAGGTCGGTGGCAGCATCAATTCGACTTTTTTGGCTTTAATTCCAAAGGATTCAAACCCCGGGACCTTCGATAGGTTTAGGCCTATCTCGCTGTGCAATGCTTCATATAAAACACTATCTAAGCTCTTGGCTAACAGAATCAAGCCATTGCTGGGAAACCTCATCTCCTCCAGTCAGGGTGGGTTCGTGAATGGCAGGAATATCATGGATAATGTGACTATTATGCAGGAAACAATTCATTCCAGCCATCAACGCAAAGAGCAGGGGATGATAATAAAACTCGATATGGCCAATGCCTTTGACCGGGTAAAACATTCTTTTTTGTTTCAAGTTCTTATATCTTTCAGATTTAGTATTGATTTCGTAAGACTAATCAAAGCTTGTATAGGAAGGCCATGGATTGCTCCTTTAGTGAATGGTAGGCTAGCAAATTACTTCCAAAGCACACGAGGTATAAGGCAGGGCTGCCCGCTGTCCCCTTTCTTATATATCTTGATGGTCAACTCCCTTAGCAGAAAGTTGAATGCAGAGAAGGCAATAGGAACAATTCCTGGCATTCGAGTGACAAAAGACCTCATCCCCATCAACCATGCCTTATTTGCTGATGATTCACTCCTTCTGGGAGGAGCCTCTGTCAAAATTGCAAGAGGGTTTAATGAAGTAATACAAAGCTTTTGCAATGTCTCGGGAGCCCTTGTCAATAAGAGAAAATATGTTGTCTATGGATGGAATGTGAATCAGGATACCATACAACGTATTGCTCATTATTTAGGATATGCAGGATTTGCTACTTGGGAGACCTTTAAGTATCTCAGGCTGCCATTAACTTTGGGCTGCGCCAAGGCTACTCACTGGCACGAGGTTATAAGCAAAATAAAATCAAGATTGGTTGCTTGGGGAGGACATTGGATAGCCAAAGCTGGAAAGCTTCTTCTTATCAAGTCTGTGGTCTCATCTCTGCCTCTCTATCAGGCTGCGTTTTTACTGGCACCAAAGTCGATTTCTGAGTAGATTGCTAAGCTAATCCGATCCTTCCTGTGGCAAGGAGGAAAGGGCAATAAAAAAAAACTCCATTTGGTGGGATAGGACGTGGTGAAAAAATCAATCACTGATGGAGGACTGTAGGTAAGAGATCCCAGGCATGCGAATTTGGCCATGGGTGGGAAGTTGCTTTGGAAGATCTTCTCCACGCCCAGTCATCCTGTTAGCATTGTTCTGATTAATAAATATATGAATGGAGTCTCAGTTTCAAGTATGGATGAAGCCATGGTCCAAAAAGGAACTACGTTGTGGAAATTATGCATACAATGTTGGGCTTTTTTCAAAAAGCATCTTTATCGAATACCAGGAAATGGGAGAAGCATTTTACTGTGGGATGACACGATAATGGGACGACCTCCTCTCCGACATAATGAGGCTTTCCATGAATTAAGAAGCTGGCTTACCCAGCGTGGCATCACCAAACTTGTGGACATCTCCAAATGGGACTAGGATGGTAATTGGAGTGGGTGGAACCTTCCCAGGCCGCCAGCCACGATGCTAAACTAGTTGAAATCGCTGATCACAACACTAAATGGATTAGCTCCTGTCCATATACATTTGAGAGATAAATGGGATGGGGAGTGACAGGGGAATATACCGTAGCTTTGGGTTTTGCCGCCCTACAGATGCAGCAGCCACAAGTTCAGCCTATTGTAAAGTGGAAGAAGGTCTGGGATACATTTGGCATTCCAAAAATAAAAAATTTCAGCTGGGTTCTATTGCACAGAAGACTTTTGACGGGTGAGAACCTGGTTAAGCGAGGAATTGTTGGGCCACACAGATGTCCTCTCTGTCATGCAGCCCAGGAAACAATTGACCACTTGTTTATTGAATGCCCTTTCATGCAGGAGGTGTGGTAGCTGGCATTGCAAGGACTCAATGTTAATACCCCATCTCAGTGTAACATTGTTTCCTTATTCTCCACTTGGACAGAACGTTATCCCCTGGCGATAAAGAGCAATTCTTTGTGGGACAAGATCTGGAAAGCGGTCCCAAAATACCTATGCTGGGAAGTGTGGTTAGCCAGGAATGAGGGCATATTCCAAGACAAATTGTGTTCTCCTGTAGTGGTGGTTGCTAAAGCCAAGGCATTACTTTTGGAAACATTGGAAAATCATTCCTTTAATCAGAATAACTCGCTTCTTCCTGTCGAGAACAGCTGGATAGGAGACCCTATGCTGTGGACTAGGAATAAGAATTCTGCTAGACCTGTCAGCAACCTAGAGTGGTGGATCAGATTCAACAAAACAGATTTCCAGCAGTGGTGGAAGAACCAAGGTAAAGTCACCATTTTTTTCGATGGGGCAGCTAAAGTCAATCCTGGGAAAGCTAGAGCCGGAGGGATTTTCTCTGCTCCTGATGGTCACATTAAAGGTAGCTTCAATTGGGGGATAGGACAGTGTACTAATAATCAAGCTGAAATTTTAGGTATGCTTAAAGCTTGTCAGATAGCTCATGGAAATGGTGATCTTGACATTCAGATTTTCGGAGATTCGGAAATCCTAATAAAACATTTACACATGGAAGACCACTTCAATAATGCAGTGTTAAATAAGATTTTGCAATGTGTTCGGAATTGGATGAAAAAATTCAATTATGTCTCCTATTTCCAAATCCTCCGGAGCTTAAATCAAGAAGCAAACTTTAGGGCCAGTGTAGGCTACAAATTAGCTCCATCAAATTTGATACAGAATGACGGAATTCCTATTTGGTCCTCCATTCCGTAAGATAGCAGCTACTAGTATGTTGTAAGTGTTGGAATTGGATACCCTTGAATTTGATGCCCTTCGGCAATGTATAATGGGTTGATTAGGCGTACTCCCAACCGTGTTTTCTCCAATAAAATATAACCGTTCTTGTTAAAAAAAAGTATGCAACAGATAAAGTAGTTATGGACTTCCTTGAAAATCATATCATAACTAGATTTGGGGTGCCATCCAAAATAACAACTGATAATGGTCCAAGCTTTAGTTCCATGGATTTCTCTTCATTCTACTTCAAGTATGGTATAATCCTTTCCCACTCATACAACTACTATCCCCAAGGAAATGGATTAGTTGAGTCAACCAAAAGACCTTAATGAACATATTAAAAATGAATGTTGGGGATAATAAGAAGTCTTGGGATTCTAAGATAAAATTTGCTATATGGGCTAACAGAATAACACAGAAATGTGCCACTGGGAAAACACCTTTTCAGTTGGTTTATGGTTTAGAAGCTTCTGTACCCATTCATATTCAGTTGCCAGTGTATCATATGTTGCATGATTATGATCCAAATGATGATGGTATGCAGAATATAATTGAGCAGATTATGATGTTAGATGAGACCAAAAGAAAGGCCTTAGACCAAAGTATCAGACATTAGGACAGGGTTAAAAGGACTTTTGACAGGTCTGCTAAGCCTAAAGAATTCCATCCAGGGGATTGGGTTCTTTTATGGGATAAGCAATGAGATAAGCCAGGAAAGCATGGAAAGTTTGATAGCTTATGGTGATAATAGAGTTTAGTGCAGGGTTGTGTCTACACGAGTTTAACTATCTTCCTAAGAAATGGTGAGTTCCTACGTCAGCAACATGAAAATATTATCACAAGTTTCCAAAGATCTATATCTATTCATCAATCAAGATAAGAAAACTTAAGATCTAAAGCCATCCAAGAATTAAATTCATACAAGATAAACCAAATTTAAACTCATAGATGGTAGAAACTTGAATCCATTCATATTAGAATAATGAAGAAATGCATCCTTACCAATAATTTAGGTGAGAATCCTTCCTCCATTGCAAATGAGCTTCCCTTCCTTCACCCTTGCTTTTGAAGAATTTGAGCTCTTTCTCCTCCTTCAGAATCTCTCCAGCATTCCTCTGCTCTTCCTTTGTGTGTCTTTACCATGCCCCAAATCCTTTCTTATATGGCATTAGGAAATGTGCCTTAGGCTTCTCTTTTGGGTGTGGGATAATCCATTTTCCTCATTTTAGATTATTTTAACTTGAAAACCCACTTTTCATAGTTTTTAGGCTTTTTGCACCATTTAGAATGATTTTAAGCATAATTAATGCATTTCTCAGAGAGGATTCGTCTCTGAATGAACTTGTGTCATGTCTTCTTGCTACAGGTGCATGGTAAACATATGCCTCTTCTGTCACATGACTAGGGGTGTTAATTTGATTATTAACATATGGTTGGGACCATATATTATATTTGAACCAGCAAGGGTTAATTCTTTTTTCCTTTGCACTATGGATGGAGAAATATTGACTCTACCAGTCAATGGACAACATCTCAAGTTGTTCTTCAGAAAAGATCTTCTAATGCCCATGGGGACAAATTGATAGTAGGGCCATTTCTAAACCTTTGCCTTGCATTTTTGTTCATTATGTTTTTTGCATATTATTGATGTATATTAGTTTCATTTACTTGTTTTGGTTTTATATTTGAATAATGATGCGACTTATGTTTCATTTGGCAAAAATATGTGGGACTGATGCATTCTAGTTTTCATGCAGGAACTAGAGATTCTTGGATTCTTGCATACTCTCTTTGATTGAGAGAATCAGATCGAGTACGTGGCCCGTAGTTGGAGCCAAATGTTGTCAACTAAGTTGTATTTGGTTGAATTATAAAGAAAGCGGGCAAAGTTGAACATATGACATGTTCATTTTTTATGATTTGATGATCAACTGGCCTTTTTAAGGGCCCCCTCTTATTTTTATTTTCCACATGTCCATGCCCTGTGGGGTTTGTAATAAAATGTACTAGCATGGTATTTTTTGTAAAGGACTTGGTTCCCTATGAATTTTTGACCAAGTCGAGTATTCCAAGGAGTTTTTTCACTTTTTAATTATGTTTTGCAACTTTGCATAACATAATTTTTGAGTTTTTCTCATGCTCCTCCAAAGCTGAAATGCCTGGTGAGTTTAACAGGCCTTAGGGGGTTATTAAATTCCATGGGTCAATGTATATGAACATGCTAGACATTAATTTTGAGTCGTATGGACATGTATTAGGTCCCCCTAGTTTTTTTTAATTTCCGGCGAAAAAAATGTTTTCCCTAATTGAGCCATTTTTTAATGGTTTAATTAAATAAATTGTAATTGGCATAAAAGTGTGGTCTAGGGGTTTCTTTTGCCTTGGGGGTGCTCGTTTTCTAACTCAGAGCACCCACCTTACCCCAAAACCCACTTTCTATAGTGGTTGAGGCATTTATTTTTCACTTTTCTCAAAAAAATCCCCCCAAAAGCAAAAATATGGAGAATTTTTTTTTTTAAAAAGTCAAAAATCATTAAAATTAAAAATTTATTTCCAAGTTTGGAGGAATTAGAGGTCTGAAATATTTCAGCATGTTTCTAGGAGTGAATTGGGCTAAAATGTAAGATTTGTTGGGCAGCTCAATTCGTGTGATTAACTCCCCACATGTGGTGGGCGCATTCCCTCATGGGTGGGCGCATTTCCCAAGGGAGTGGGCTCCCACGTTTCAAGGATTTTGCAGCTGGTTTAGTGCTGGAGTGTTGGCACATTTTGGGTTGTGTTTTAGAATCCAAAACATAGGAGAAGGCACCCCCATTTGGGCCATAAGTTATGCCACCCATTCCCCCATTCTCTCCTTAAGCTTGGGCGCCCTCCTCTCTTACTCACTCTATAAATTGGAGCAGCTCTCTCCCATTTGATCTAGTTGGAGTTTGGGAGTTAGAGCTTGCATTTGTATTTCAATTCACATTTGCTCAAAGTTTGCAAAGATCCTAAGGAGACAAGCCTCACAACTTGTCTCACTTAGTCACCTTTCGACATTTTAACTTAGATTTTTACTTCGAATTTTTTGGGGGTTTTAGGAAGGTGTCCCAAATACACTCTTAAATTGTTTTGGGTATCTTTTACTAATGTTTTCTTGCTGGTTTGCAACATTTGATGAATAGGTAAAGGGAGATGCTCGCCAAAATTTGAAGATTCAGGTCATCCAGAGCACCTAGAACTTAAATTTTTCAAACCGGACACTCTTTCTTTCTGTTTTTTGTAAGCCACCGAGTCATAAGAAAGGACTGGGGCACTTCTATTGCATTGTAACAAAAAATTTAAACAAGAGCAAGTGGGCTAACCAACGCCCACACCCCATCCCCCTAGGGGGGGAAACTCTATCAACTCATTTTCATGGCGTGACTTTTTTTAGTTTAGTTTTCTTTTCGGCAATTAATTAAAATTAACTAGGACTTAAAATTAACCTTGTTGGTCCGTTCTATTGGCGGGCCACGAGTTCACTCAGGACCTAGATTTTTTCCATTTTTTACAATTTTCACCTTTTTTTTACAATCCAAAACACCCCCTTGCTTTCCCAAAGTAAAGTTTCAGGACAAGGGCTTGCCCAAAAAGAGACTCTTGGGGCTCTAAAAATTAAAATTTTGGTTCTAAAATACTTAAAATTTCCAAGGATTTTCCCTATATGCTTTGTGGTCACTGCAGCGTCTTCTGAACATGCTGACACACATCAGAAAGGGATTAGTGACTAGTAATAGGTTCTAACACACCCCAAATAAACCATATATTTGTGAAAATATGGCACAATCGATTATTCTTCTGTGTTGGGCAAATTTCTCAAAGGACGTGGGAACTCCTGGGTAGCGACCTCCTGGAAACCGTTAGACTATACCCTCATTTGGTATAGTGTTAAACATCTCCTTGAGACTCCGATCCATCCCACATGTCTGAGTGAGAAACCACATAGTTGAATTCCGGACATATTCCCTGTACCTTTTGGTATATCGGGAATCCCCCAACCTTAATAAAAAAAGATCATTACCACATTAATAATAAAATAAACCAAGAACGAATTGCACAACATTGTCATTTCATTTCCAAGCACTTTATTTCTTACTCCATTTATCAACATTGGTCTACTTATTTACATTTTCATGATGATGGATGTTTTATATTTTCGAATGACAATGATGATGAACAATGAATGATATTTCTTTATATATGTTGCATTGCTCTTGTGTTTACAAAAGTATTCTAACTCCTAGATTAGCTGTCTTGTTTTTCATAGATTAGATGCCTTAGTTTATTTTTTAGGGTCCACCCCCCTTGGCTTCGCTAGGAGTAAGCCTAGACGGAGGAGTCAAGTTTCAGGTGACAACACTTGACTCTGGCTTGCCCCCAAGGCCATACCAACGGCTTGAATATTTTTGCCGTGTTTTCCCAGGTGTGAATCCAGGTAGCAACAATATGTATTTTAATTTTTTTATTGGAAAAAACATTATATTAATTGCTTGGATTTCAAACTTTCAACCATGGTTTGCAATTTGGTCTTCTTTCTAAGTTTAAAATCATATAAATTCATGAAAAGTATATTTCATTACTTTTCGAAATATATACTTTGATGTTTAAGGAATCCTTAATCATTCAAAGGATTTATTAGTTTTTAAAAGCAAATTTACCTTGAAATAGCCTACACAAATTCTGCAAAATGATCTGCAATGCATAAAATTATGCTCAAACATTTTAATATGGTCCCTTAACACTTGCAGTATACATATGCATATCAATGACATCTCCCATATTTTCAAAGTATTCTCACGGTAGGGACATCGCCACCCTATGGCACTTGTTCAAAATAACTTAAGTAAATAGTATACACAACATTCCATCATAAAGAGGTCTCACTCACAATGATACATAAGAAATAAATATCCTTTATGTATAACATAATTGTTAAAAAATAGACAAAATAGGGAATAGATATGTGTTGAGAGAGTGGAAATCTGTTAAAAATTTTTATGCCCAGTGTTTCAAACTTCAAGGTGCATCCATCATCAAGAGATCGTAGTGCAGAGATTGAGATGATTTTGTATTGTTGAAAGAGAGGACATACAAATATAGGAGAGTGATTTTTTGTGAGTGAGGTTGGCCTCCTTATTATCCTTGAGCCATTGTGAATAGTATGCTAATGATAAATTGGTTGGCTTATGATTGGCCTCCAAGTTTTTCTAAGTTTAACCCCATCATCCCTACTTAGAGTAGTGTTCTCCTTCTCAATTCTACCACCTCTCTTAATTTTCTCCTTGTGTAGTGCTCCTCTCTCACAACTAATTTTGCATTTTCAATACAAATGTGGTGAGAGGAAGTATGAGAGTGTTTTGCTAAGGCTAATTTGGAGGCTCTATCATTCAATATGTCCATGACATGTTCTTTTAACTGGACTTGTAGAGACCTTCCAAACTCACCAATGGAGATCTCGCCACATGAGCAAAGTATTGTGTATACACCTTTTTGTTGCTTAGGATTTAGGGAATCATTTGTCGAGTCAACCAAAATCCTAATGGTGTTTGGTGGAGTAAAGGCGACCATAATGTTTCATTCCTTTAGGACTCTCCCAATCGTATGAGTGGTACCTTTGATTTAAGGTAATGAGATTTGTTATATGTCCATTGTGTGTTGAGTATGTCTTCTATTTTGTGGTTTATGGGTTGCTTTTTTATGGCAACCATTATTCTATAAGACTCTTCAAGGTGGTTTAATTCCTCGTTAAGGTGGTCTAGGTAAGAAATCCCCATAGCTATGGTGGCAAGAGTGTGGATAACACCTTCTTTTTGAGTAGGGTGATGATGTAAATTTGTGTATAGGTATTATTCGGTGTGTGTGTGTATTTTTTTGTGAACTTGATAACCAAATCTTCTATCATCTCTCTTTGTAAGAAATACATCTAGGAAAGGCAAGTGGTTGTCTTTCTTTACTTCAATGGTGAATTTTATGTGCTCTGAGAGGCTCTTGAAGTGTGTCAAGAAATATCCAAGCCTTTCTCTTCCGTGCCTCCATATTGTGAATATGGAAGAAAGAGGCTTGAAGAATTCATTCTATGTACATATTTGCATGAAAGATAAAAAATATTAATTTTAACTTTTAATATTTAAGTATCTTACAATATATGCCCATGGGGGGTAGCTCAAGTGCTAAAGATGAGAAGTTGTAAATGGAAGGTCACATGTTCGAATCCCCCCAATCTTACATGTGCGTCATGGTTCTGGTCATGTGGATGCACCTAGGGATATAGTGGTAGCGAGATTGGATCCCTAAACCCTGTGTCACGCGAGTACCAACCTAACTCTAATTGTCGATTTCCCTAATACAAAAAAAGTATCTTACAATATATATGTAATCACTTGAACACATTGATCAATATTATGTTTTTGTTGCCACTTAAATTAATAACAATTATTCAAAGAAATATATATAATTGAAATGATGCACATCCATATTTATTTTTTGGAACAACTTGTGTTCTATAGAATTGGTCACTAGCTATGATTAAAGAAAATCTTTGTCATATCTTTGTACCTCACTTTTCATTTACTAAATGAAAAAAACAAAACAAGAGGTAATGGAATGGCCAATGAAGATTGGTATTGATTCATTCTTTTTTTTCATTTCAAATTTTAGTAATTTAGATTCTTTTAAAAATGTGATTGAAATTTGTAATGATTGATTATAAATTTTGACAAATTTTTTATTAAATTTAAAAAAGATTTTTAATTAAAAAGAAGATGATTTTATTTACTTATTAAATAGATTTTTAATAAAACCCATACTCTTTGGTGAAAGCCACTTTCAAGTCTTAAAAAATTAATATATAAAAAATATATAGAATATTTTTAATATGATCCTCCTTCATCCATAGGCTAGAGTATATGATCCCTTGTTAATTACTAAAAATGCAATGCTTCCCAAGTTGGTTTTAGAATTCTAGAGAAGGTTCAAGTGTTACTAGAGGTTATGATCCCTTATTAATAATAACTAGGGAATGCAATGCTTTTCAAGTCAAGTTTATAATTTTAGAGAACGATGTGTTATTACTTTCGATAAGAGGTTGCTAGGTTGAGTTGAGTGAGGGGCACCCTCTTTGGTCTATTGGTTGTTCTAGGCATGTATATGAACATCCCCATGACAGCATGGATATCACAATCTCCCCAGCCTTTGACATTAGAGTCAAGGCCGAGATTGAACTCGAATTAAACTATTCATCTTTGACTTGAGCAGATAAAGTTCAAATTCCGTGGCATTGTATGTTGCATTGAGAGGAGTTGTGGCTGCAAAAACCCACACCAAGCTTTGAACTTTCCTGTGACACCCATGGGTGTTCCTCCAACTCGTTAGTGTACTAATTTTTTCGTCCATGCTCCTCCAAGCCGTTTGATAACTTCATGACGAACACAAAGCAACCATGACAGACCTACTGTGACGTGTGGCTATTTCAAGGTACCAACTGTAAAAACTTTCCCATGATTATAATCTGAAGTGGCACGTTGCAGCATGCACAGCCACCTGAGAGCCACATAACTGGTCTTTGTATGCTACATAACTATATATTAGACTTTGCTCAACCTTAGCCAGCATGTGAATTTTGGATTCCAGTCGATTGTTTGTTAGTTGTATTTGTATTGAAGATCATGTCGAGTCTCACACTGGGGGATGTTGTTCCAAATATTGAGGCTGTTTCAACTCATGGCCATATCAAGCTGTATGAGTATATTGGAGATAATTGGGCTATCATCTTTTCGCACTCTGGTCAGCAAAAAATCCAGTTCTTAGGGTTTCTATATTGTATATATCTGTGTGTAAATTCTGACATTGTGTGGTTTGAACTTTGATTGCAGCGGATTTTACCCCTGTGCGTACGAGTGAAACTGCAAGGATGGCCCAGTACAGTGATGAATTTGAAAAGCGTGGAGTAAAACTTGTAGGGCTCTCAGGCGATGATGTTACATCGCATCAAGCTTGGGTGAAAGATATTGAAGTCTTGGCGGTTAGTTAATAATTTTTGTCATATAATCATCGTTCAGTATAGCTTGAAATATATGGAAATGGTGCTTTTATCGATTTAAATTTGATGGTTGTCTGTAATTTTTGCAGCCTGGGAAAAAGGTGAAGTACCCAATATTGGCAGATCCAGACAGGAAGATTTTGCAGCGGCTGAACATGTTGGACCCAGACGAGAAAGATGCAAATGGAAAACCATTGCCCTCCAGAACCCTGCATATTGTTGGTCCAGATAAAAGGGTGAGTAGGTCAGCTTTTTTCCTCATTGAATTTCATTTATTCATGCCCAAAAATTCATGGGCTTGGTGTATGTTTTCAAGCAGTTGAAGCTGAGTTTTCTGTACCCAAGTACAGTAGGAAGAAATTTTGATGAAGTGCTGCGTGTAGTGGATTCTCTTCAGTTGGAAGCCAAGCATCCTATTGCCACTCCTGCCAATTGGAAACCGGGTGAACGTGTGATGATATCACCCTCTGTGTCAAACGAAGAGGCAAAACAGATATTCCCAGAGGAATATGAAACCATCAGCCTCCCATCTGGGAGGGAGTATCTTCGTCTTATCCATGTTTGAAGCTGCTGGAGTTTTGTTGGTATTTTTTAGGAGAGTTCAGTGGTTACTGTATGTAATGTAAGGTAGGTTACTAGATGCCTGTGAACCTTTGTTTCTCTACATGAATGGAGTTGTTCTTCAACTTGCTTGACTTTGTTCATAATGGTTATTGATTTATATACCCAGTCAAGTCATAATATAATATATTTAGAATATATTGAAAAATATACCATTAGGTACATAGGAATTCTCTGTGAGAATTCTGAGTCTCTGCTCTGATAAGCTGATTCTCGGTGCTAGCTTGTGAGAATTCTGAGTCTCTGCCCTGATAACTTGGTGCTAGCTTCAATTTGGTGCTGTTCTGTTAAAATTGAGCCAGTGGAACGGGTGGCCTCTTTAAATTTGTGACTCCATGAAAAGTCTTATCATTGCAGCAATTAAATTGTATATGTACCGTTATTCAAAGATTTTAAAATATATTATTGGCTATATACCATCATTCAAAGATTTTAAAATATTTTTTTTTATAATTTTGAAATATATTTATGTGTTTTAAGTTCTGTGTTTTGATTCAAAATTTATATGGGTTTTCTTTGAGAGTTTGTGTTTTAAGTTCTGTGTTTTGATTCAAAATTTATATGGGTTTTCTTTGAGACTGTGTTTTAAGTTCTGTGTTTTGATTCAAATTTTATATGGGTTTTCTTTGAGAGTTTGTGTATTAAGTTCTGTGTTTTGATTCAAAATTTATATGGGTTTTCTTTGAGACTTTTATAGAGTCTATTAAGTTCTTTTTTTGTTTATTTTATTTTTGTCTAAGCCTATTATTTATTATTCTATTCATGAGAGTTTCGAATTATTATTCTATTCATGAGAGTTTCGAATTATTATTGTATTTATGAGAGTTTCGAATAATTATTCATTTTAAAATTTTATTATTCTATTCATGAGAGTTTCGAATAATTATTCATTTTAAAATTTGATCAAAATGTGATCCACCAGAAATCCAAAAAATCAATTGTGGATTCCAAATTGAGAGTTTAATTTCAATTGTTGATTTTAACCAAAAAATCAATTGTGGATTCCAAATTGAGAGTTTAATTTTAATTGTTGATTTTAACTCAAAAAATCAATTGTGGATTCCAAATTGAGAGTTAAATTTCAATTTCAGAGTCTAAAATCAATTGTTGATTTTACCAAAAAAATCAATTGTGGATTTTAACCAAATCGAGAGTTAATTTCAATTTCAGAGTCTAAAATCAATTGTTGATTTTAACTGAAAAAATCAATTGTGGATTTTAACCAAATCAGTTGATATTTTAAGAATATTTTGAACAATTGATTTTAACTAAAAAATCAATTACTGATTTTAACCAAATCAGTTGATATTTTAAGAATATTTTGACTTAAGTCTGTAAATTAATTGAGATTTTAACTTCGAAGTCTAATAGAGTTTTGTCTAGATTTTAATTTAGACTCCCAAACCAATTGGGATTTTAAGTTCAGAGTCTAAAATCAATTGTGGATTTTAACCAAATCAAGTTCATATTTTGAATTTAAATCTATAAATTAATTGAGATTTTAACTTCCATAAATTAAGTCTATGTATGGTTTTTCTATACCACCTAATATTCATTGAATTAAGTGTATGTATGGTTTTTCTGTACCACCTAATATTCATTCATGAAGCAAACATCTATGAGATTTTAATTTCAAGTCTATTTTATCAGAGGTTTGTCGAGATTTTAACTTAAGTCTATAAATTAATTGAGATTTTAACTTGAGTCTATAAATTAATTGAGATTTTAACTTCGAAGTCTATTTTATGAGAGGTTTGTAGAGATTTTAATTTCAAAGTCTATTTTATGTGAGGTTTGTCAAGATTTTAATTTCAGAGTCTAAAATCAATTGTGGATTCGATATTTTAATTTCAGAGTCTAAAATTAATTGTGGATTTTAACCAAATCAGTTGATATTTTGACTCAAGTCTATAAATTAATTTTGACTCAAGTCTATAAATTAAATTGAGATTTTAACCAAATTCGTTGATATTTTAACTTAAGTCTAGAAATTAATTGAGATTTGGTAACCAAATCTGTTGATATTTTGACTTAAGTCTATAAATTAATTGAGATTTTAACCAAATCTGTTGATATTTTGACTTAAGTAATTGAGATTTTAATTCGAAGTCTATTTTATGAGAATTTGAATTGAGATTTTAACTTCGAATTCTATTTTATGAGAGTTTTGTCGAAATTTAATTTCAAGAGTGTAAAATCAATTGTGGATTTTAACCAAATCAATTGATTTTGACTTAAGTCCAATCGAGATTTTAACTTCCAAGGCTATTTTATAAGAGTTTTATCTAATTTATTCAACGTATTTAAAGCCAGTAAGTTTCCAAGTTAACCCAAGAGCGTGGAATAAGTTTGTCCATTTTAATTTATCGATGTAAATGTTTGTAAAATCAGTCCATTTAAATATTTATATTTATAGAATTCCAAATTGATTTCAAACCTAAAATTATCAGAATTCCAAACCAATTGAGATTTCAACTTATTGGATTATCAAATTACAAAACAGTGTTGTCCATTTTAATTTATCCAACTTCTGTTAAATTTCGATAGAGTTTTGTCCGTTTTTATTTAAGTAGCATAGATCCATATTAGGTTTAAGTTTTAAGTTTTTATTTTATAGACGAATATCCATTTTTTAATTATTTTTCATAATATTTTATTTTATGAGCCAACATGGATTTTTTTAAAATACTTTCCATATTTTTTTATTTTATAAGTGGACATTAATTTTTTAAATTATTTTTGTACGAACAAACGTTACAACATCTCCCCCATACTGGACTGTAAAGCACCTCACTCTTCTCGGTGCAACCATCTAAATGTTTATAAAGTCATGTAAAATTGATCATGAATTATCAAATTTCGCCAAAGTTTGTCCATTTAATTTATCCATCTAAATGATAGTAAAATCAATCAAAATTCCGAGATTTCAACGTAAAATTGATCAGAATTTGAGATTTCAACTTCTCAGATTATCAAATTTCAAAAAACAAATGAGATTACTATATAATCAGAGTACTTCGGGAAAAAGAAATGTTGGTATGCAATAATTAACTAGAGTACGTCGGGAAAAAAAATGGTAATCTCTTACGATGTTAGTTATTAATATGCAAATTTCAACAAACTTGCAACTCGTTCCACAATGGAGGATAAAATCAACCAATTGCTACCAGATAACCTTGCCTATCAATAAGAGACGAGTCTATGTGTAAGGAAATAATATTGAGAAACCTTATGGCTATGTCAAAACAATAACCCATATCTACAATTGTAGCAATATTGTGTATGAAAAACAATTTTGATTGTTTAGAAAGTTGAGGGATACAACCTTTGCAATGGTCTTATGCAATCTATGTCCAATAAGGCAGCCAAATTTAGCCAAATTTAACTTCATGTATGTCGCATGTCTTGCAGTGGATGCTTATACACATTGATCTCTATTTTGCTACCAGTTTAGATGAGCTTAGCATCATAGTATTACCAAATCATAATTGGATCCCACAATAATATTATTTATCTTAAAACAGTCAATTGGATCTAGTTTGGGTAGTTGGGAGGAATGGGTTTTTTTGTTGGCAAGTGGTATCCCTTACTTGCAAGGTTTGCCTTTGGCTAAGAAACTACTAACCAGGGGCATCTAAGTCGTCAAAGTCACTCAGGGATCGCACCCGGCTTGGACCACACCAATCTTCAACACAGTTAGATTTTGGGTATATGTGGGGTTTCAAACCAGTGACCATTCAGCTTAGGGGTGTCTTAACTCATCACCTGCCACCGACTGCTCTACATCTCGCGGATAGTTGGGAGGAATGATTATTATCCTTTCAACTAGGTTTTAATTCCCATAAGTAACATGTTGAGTTATTAATGAGCATATTGTTGTAATGGATTTGAACCTTATGTTGACAAAGATTTTAATTTTGCAACTTGTCATAATTGTCTATGCAAAGCATCAATATTCTCAAGTCGTCAATTGGATCCCACAATAATGTTATTTCTCTTAAATAGTCAGTTGGGTCTAGTTTGGATAGTTGGGAGGAATGATCGTTATCCTTCCAACTAGAGTTCAACTCCAATAAATGACAGGTTGAGTTATTAATGAACATATTGTTGTAATGTCCTTTGACAAAGCTTTCAACTTCTACAAAATTAGATTTACCCACACAACAAAAACTTCCAAATGTTAGACAGGGTTTACCAACTCATGGCTTTGGTTCTAAATCCCTGTATCTTTCGCCAAAAAATGACACAGTATTGAATATCACTCTTTATTATCAATGAAGGTTGTTGGTCTTGTTCATGGTCTATCTGTCTAGATCTTGGCTTCCATGATAATACAAAGGAGGTGCAGAAGTCAGGACAACTCTCCCATGGACATAGTGAACATTAGCATGCCTTGGATGCAATCGGAATCACAAGATTAAAGGGAATACATTGTGTATACCAAGTTCTCATATGCTTCCAGCATGAATTAACATATACTTGCCAATTGCATATCATAAATGATATTGCAAACCTACGGCTTCCATCATGAATAAACATATACCTACCAATTGCATATCATAAATGATATTGCAAACCTACGGATTCCAGCATGAATAAACATATACCTTCCAATTGCATATCATAAATGATATAGCAAACCTACGAGCACACACAATAAGGGGAGTTGATAGAAGTTGAGTAGTAGAGAAACCTTGAATTTCCCCAAGTTTTCCATCCTTAACGCCAATGAAGAAACAACAACAAGCCATTGAAGTAGCAACAACATTATGAGAATAAAAACACATTCTATGACGAGGATAATGACACATTCTACACTGTTAATGAAAGTTTTCCCACCAAATCTTTGTGGCTTGGTCTTGATAAAACAATTTTTGGTGGAGAGTTTGAATTTCTTTTCTAGGGATTCTTCATCTATTACTTTGACAAATAGTAGCGACACTTGTATGACCCTTAATTACAAAATCATTAGATTCATTCAATGTCTTTCCCTCATATCAAAGGGCTATAAGGTCTCTTTAATAGTGTAGTCTATTCATCTCCATTGCTAATAATCACTCACTCCTCGCCTCTCTATTGGACAATGATGCAGCTACCTTTTCCTTTTCCAAATTTTATGGGTTCCTTTTTTTTCAATTTTCAATCGGTGGGTGGTTAAGAGGACTTTGGAGTTAAGAAATCATTATTTGCTTTGTGTGAGTCTATTGGAATGGCAAGATACAAGAAATTTCACTCTTTTGCAAATTTTCTTTTTTTAATTTTCAATTTTTGGGTGGTTAAGAGGAGAAACTGTTATTTGTCTTTTGTGAACAAATTGAGTTTTAGGTGATTAAGAGAAGTTGTTATTTACTTATTTTGGGCCTATTGGGGATGGCAAAATCCAACAATTTTACTCTCAACCTTTGATAGTGGGACAATATGTTTCAAAATATAAAAGTCAATTGGGTCTAAGAAGTTCAAATTCTTAGGACAATATGTTTCCAACTATTTTAGCTTCCCTTGATAGATTTCTAGATTTTTCCGTGGAAGGTTTACTTCGATATGATTAGTTCTTATCAGATTGGAATATATGAATTGGATTGCTATCCTTTCTATTTCTTTACACATAAATCGATGTATCAAAGACTTCTTTGCCTAATTTGGTTTGTCTTCATCTTAGTTGGCCTCATAGTGAGACAAGCCAATATTTAGTGAGTTTCATTATCTCATCCACACCTTCTACACAACCTTTGTTGTAATTTCCATGACCTCGTTTTGCACAATCTTTGCTACATTTGCAATCCTTATGCATTTCTTTGTGTATTGTCTCTAATGGATATATCAAAGCTAAAAATACTAGATGTGCCTCTTGAAAACATTCTACGAATCTTTTTAGATGTTAATATGTAGCAAGAAATCATCAATTGGACTCGGTGATTTCACAAACCAAACCTAAAAAAAATGACTAATCCTATGTAAACCATATTTGAGAATATTTAAATGCACTTACATTAATTATAGCCATCACTAATGGTTAGAGAAGTTGAATATAATGCAAAACACTACCAATAATTCACAACAATACTCTATGATGTTATTGAACCTTGAGATGGAGAGAGGTCAACACTCCATTCTCCTTATGTATCAACCTGCACAATGCCCAGAACAAGCTCCCTTCTATGAGCTAACAGTCCCTCGGGCAGCCTCCAGTTCTCTTCTGGCGCTCCAACACAAGTTGGACAGGAAGTCTCTGAATTGGGATTCCAGGGCTCAAGCTACAAGCTAGGTTCCTCTCACTCACCAATTTCTTCCTAGGGTCAATGGCATTAATAGTTCACATATGGTATCTCCGGTTCTTATTCTCTTAGGTACCAGCCTTAGGGAAATTACATGGTGGTAGCAAGAAAATAATGATGAATGGAATTTGGATGGTTGGAATGAATGAGGAACAAACCCCTCAAAATCTAAATGATCCCTTTTTATATGCATGATTTAGATTTCCATGTGGCTACTCCACATGGGACTAGTTTTACCCTCTTAAGATAATTAAATTGTGCTTAATCAAAGCATGTCTCTTAATCATGGTTTATGAACTTGGTTAAATTGCTAAGGCTAGGGAAATAATCTTAAGTCCACTCATGTCATTTTCCCTTAGCTCAATATCACTTCCCCACTTGTGCAATCATAGCCCCCCATCTCTTCTCCATCCTTCTTCCTCTATAGCCATTAGACCATTTTTTTTTGGCTTCTAACCTTTTACATCAATATTTACAAATTTACATTATGAGGTAAAAAATGGGGTATTACATTGGGAATATTTACTTTTATTCCTCACATTTGAAGTTATGTCCTTAAGAGTTGTCTCTATTTGACCTATAAGCAAAACAAGTTGGGTTTGGAGCTCTTAATTTCCTTTTTTATCCGCTAGCCTAAATGATAAAATAGTTATTACATGGAAGTACTTTATCAAGCATTCATTACGATTATGAAGTGTATAATTAGGGACTTGTCGAGAGTGTCTACTAGAAAATCACTTTCATATGCATCATTTATGTGAGAAAAAGGTTGTTTTATAACAATGATGTGTTCAGGATAAACACCATCTTGATCTATGCTTGGGTTCATTGTTTATGTCCATGGTACATTTTAAGTTGTTATAACTCCAGTCCAAGTTTTTGAGGGATAATTGGCATCAACATTATTATTATGTGGCTTATTAATCATGAAATTATTTTCATGGAAGGATGGATTCAACAATATTGGATGCTTGTCAACTTCATATTCACTATATTGAAAAAATCATGTCACTCCTTCAGGATAAAGGTTGGGGATTTCTTGTGCATTTGCATCATAAATTTATATGATTCTATTTGTTCTTCAATAAACCCAAAAAATTCCAATGATCACCAATAATCAAATGAAGAAAATTTTCCAACTGAAGGTTCAAAAATCTACAGAAGGAAAAATGTGACAATTCCAGGTATTATGGAGAAATAAATTGTCCGTTATATGCAAACATTAGTTTAGTGCAATAATAAGATAAGCTACACAAGTTACAAGAACACAATTATTTCTTTCATCAAAAAACACTCCATAGTGTTCATCTACATGAGTTCATTTTTTTTTCATTTCATGTTAGAAACAACTCTAGCAATTAACTTCACTTTGACATTCCTCTACTCCAAACACTATCGTGATATATGATTTGTAGTTATAACCAATGCTTAACATATATCTAACAATATCACAGTGCCTGGCCATTACTTTACTAGAGTTTCTCAACTGCATTATCAAAGTGCTTGGTTGTTGCTTTAGTAGAGTTTCTCAATTATAGTAGTGAGCCAATAAACATTGAATTGTTTACAAAATTAGTGTTAGAATTTCTCATTTGCATTAGTAACAACCCATAAACATTAAATTGTTTACTAAAATTGTTCCACTTCATTGTAAATTTTAATCTCTTGAGTTATAAGAAATAAATGGATTATAGAAAGGGAAAATGAAATTGTCAAAAATAATTATAAGTGTGTAGAAGATGCTTAAAGATGCACATAAGATTGGACTAACCAAACTGCAATGTGCTTCTTTGCTAAAAGCATGAACTTATATCAACTCCTTTCCTACTAGTCTTGCCAATTAATCTTATCCTTCTCCTCAACATTTTGACTAGTTATCTTTTGGTTCTATTCTAATAGAAGCGATTGAAAATTGTTGTGATTAGTCTAAATGTGAATTACATTTACTTGGATGATAAGAAAGGGTAACTCCTTTAGCATTGTCATAAGTCACTTCACTAATTGCAAATATTTCCTAGTAGTTTCATCATTCATGATATGTCTCATACTATTTGTAGAGTTTTTCTCAAGTTGAATGTTCAAAAATACCAACCATAGTAGCACTAATAGGCTAAGGTGCATTTCCAATGGCCATATTGATACATTGGACCATTGGAGTGAAATATTATCTCTTCATGCAACATTCAATAACAACCAACAAACCGTGAACAAACCATGGTGAATATTTTGTTAAGGAATTCATGTAAACATTTTGGAGTTAATCCCATTTGTAGGGGATGATAAAAATCCTTCATTTATTAAGGCATGTGGATGTGTCTCGGTAATGGATGGCCAGTGAATCTCGGGTGACAATCAGATTATACTCATTAAAGGAAATCAAGTTTTTGAGATGGATTCGAGGGGAATTAATTTAAAGAGTTCTCAGGTTTCCTCTTCTTATGACTTAAGATCTAGAGGATCTAAGGAAATTCTACATAAAGGAATTAAATGAGAACTAGCCTTGAATAAAGAGGAAGTTTGTGTTGTGGGAAGGAAGTCAAACATTTTGATTTCCAAATCCCAAGCCAAAAAGGACATTAGGGAGGGAACACAATCTACTATAGTGAGGTACCTGAGAGCAGGGAGCGCCCTTCAGAAGAGACAATCACGGTATTTCTCTCTCTAAATGTCAGAGGGGTAGGAGGGCCCCATAAAAAGTTATCCCTCCATAGATTTTTTATATTTTAAATCTTGATATAATTATGTTTCATGAGATGATGTCTAAAGGGGTCAAGGTGGTAAATTTTTTATCTTCATGCTTGAGGGATTAGGCCTTCTACTCATTGGATGTTGTCGGGCATTTGGGTGATTTGGTGATAGGTTGGATCCCACATCTGAATGTTTCGTTGACTAATTTGATTCAATCAGGAATTATGGTGGAATTGGAGGAAAAATATTTGGGGGGGCGTTTACGATCTTGAATTTTTATGGACCTTATCTAGACAAGAATAAATTCCGGTGTAATTTGTCGTAAGGGGTTCTCCTTAATCATTCGCGCTTAATTTTGGGAGGGGATATTAATTTAACAACCTTGTTAAGAGAAATATGGGAGGATAAAGCAAGGGGGGATCCACAGGGTGATTTGTTTAAATACCATTCTGAAAAAAATCATTTAATTGATCTCGAGCCTCTTAAATTAATCCCTACCTAGAGGAATACAAGGAGGGGAAAAGAGGCCATTTCCAAGCAATTAGGCAGACTTTTTTGTTTTTGAAGATTTAATTAATAGCCATTTTAACCTGAGACATTGGGTAGGGACTGGATATCTTTCCGATCCCCTTCCTATCTTACTAAAAGTGGATGTAGAGGATAAGAAGATTCCTAGTCCTCTAAAATTCAATAATGCATGGCTCAAAGAGAACAAGTTTAGAGATCTGATAAGGGATAATTGGACTCATATCAATTTGACTAATGACTTCTCAGCAATGCAACAATTTGTTGCATCTATAAAACAGATTAAATAGGTCATGAAAGAATGAAAAAATATATACGAAGCCAATTTGCAACAAGATCTCAAGGAGACGAAAATGAAAATAAAATATTGTTATGAGAAAAATGGGAAAGGTATTTGTCTAGATGAAGAGATTGAATCCCTAAATATTTTGGAAAATACAAGAAAAGATTTGTTGGGAAAAGAAGAAATCAGGTGGAGGTTAAAGAGTTGTTCAACATGGTTGAAAGAAGGAGATGGAAATACAAAGTTTTTTCATTCTTATGTGAATTTCCAAAGGCATCAAACTATGATTTGGGAAATTAAGACAATGAATGGTGGTATAGCCAAATCCTTCAAGGATAAAGCAAGGGAATCTAGGCTTCATTTTGAGTCTCTTTTCAAAGAGAGGGAAGGTTCTCTGATAGAGGAGATTATGGTTATAATGAGATTGATTCCTAGCATGATTAACGATGAACATAATGAAAAGTTTGAGGTGGATATTACTTTGGAGGAAACTGAGCAGACACCTTGAATTCATTTAAAAGAGGGAAAATCCCAGGGCTAGATGGATTATCGGTAGAATTCTACCTGGATTTCTTTGACTTGATCAAATACGATCTTCTATTGGTGGTTCTGGAATCAAAGGAGTTTGGAACAATTCTAGGGGCTTGAAACTCTACTTTTATCACTCTTATCCCATAGAAGCAAGATGCAAATACTTTTGAAGGTCTTAGGCCCATCTCTTTATGTAATGTAATTTATAAATTGATTTCAAATCTTGGTTCTAATCATTTAAAAGGTACTTTGTCAGGTCTTATATCAGAAGAACATTTTGGTTTTCTTCATCATCGCCATATTTATGATGTGGTGTTCATTCCATGAAAAGGGGTGCATTCAATTAAGACGGGAAAAAATTCAATGGTAGTTCTCAAGATTGATATAGAAAAACCTTTTGACAAATTACGGTGGATCTATATTAGACTTACATTAGTTTATATGGGAATGAATGTGCAAACTATTAATTGGATTTTGGGATGCATCCATGATGCGCCCTTTGTAGTTTTAATTAATGGGTCACCATCAGAATTTTTCAGGGATTCTAAGGGGCTCATACAAAGGCGTGCATTGTCTCCATTCCTGTTTCTTTTAGTGGTTGAAGGATTCAGTGTGTTTCTGAGGGAGGCGAAGGCTTTAGGGGAGCTAAAAGGAAATAAAATATCACCACCGTTGGTGATAACACATATTCTGTTTTCGACAATATATTGATTTTTGGCCATGAGGATTTGTAGGAGGGTCAAGAGTAAGGATATTTTGCGGATATATTATCGAGCCACGATTATGGAGGTAAACACATTAAAATATGCCACCTATACTATTGTAGTTTCTAAATAAATGATTAAATCATTTGGAGATATGTTTTCTTTCTATATGTTAAGGATCTGGAGCGAGGATTTAAATACCGTGGTTTTAATTTAAAATCAAACAACTACAGGTTTGAGGATTGGATTTGGTTGTTTAAAAAAAACTAGGCAAGAATTTCAGTGTGGGTGAATAGAAGGCTTTCCAGAGGTGCCAAGCTGATTTTGATTAAGTCCATTTTAGTTAGTGTATTTAAATGCTTTCTAAAATGGACTTAATCTAGTGTGGGTAGAAGGAAAAAATGTTTCAGCTTCTTATGGATGTGCAAAAGATCAATTGAGGGAATTCCATTGGTGAAATGGTCTTGGATGCTCTTAAAATTGGTTGATTAGTGAAGAATTATATATCATACATAATATCATATAATATAGAAAAGGATATATAACTTAGGAACATAGAAGTCAACCCTTTAACTCAATAAGCTCAACGTTTATCTTTTTCCCTCTTACCAGGGGTTAAAATTGATGCCCGTATGCCCGTTTTTCCACATTTTACCCGTAAAATACAGGTAAATCTCGAATTAACATGTCAACTGCCAAGTTCGATTAATTTTGGAGGTCGTCAATTTGACTGGTACAGTTAAAAATTGCCCGTATTCAAATTTTATATATCTGCTATAATTATTTTAAGCTACTACTCTGTTGCGTATCCATCTGGCGATATCTGGTTGACATCATATCTGATTTGTCATGTTGCATATCCATCCGACACAATCTCTTGTTCACATGATATATGTCCTATTGCGTATCCATCTGGCGATCTCCAGTTTAATAGACTAAATCTCACTCTCTCCCCGCCGAGATCTTGGCTATTAGTATAGGGATGTTGCTCTGGGACTAGGATGGGTTGGGCGGGCTCCATTTTCCATTTTTTTACTTTCTTCATTCAAATTCAAATATTACCGCTCAAACCTTTTATAGGGAAAAAATAGATGCAAATTTTATACTTGTTTATATGGTCGATCTCCATTGAATTGGTTACGAGCGCTTCTCTAAGATCCCTAATTTGTGTAAATTCCAATCCCATTTTCAGGCTTCGGCCCCTTGGGGCAAACACCGTTACTGGTACAAATTTTGCAAAATAATAACATTACAAACGCCATTATCTAGAGATGTTAATTCGTTCATAATCTGGGGAATGAGCAGGGTATTTATTTGCCTCTCTATGAGATTGGAACTGAAGGCATGCTAGATATTGTCAAATACTTCAGGCTGTGGAAGGTTGTCGAATACTTCAAGCTGTGGAAGGTTGATGTTAGCACATCCACCTGTCAAGGTAACCTACTAACCAACATTTCAAGTTTAATAATGTAAAGTTTATAAAAAAAATATTGAAAGCATGATTTTAAGTTTAATAATGTAAAGGATTTAAATGAAATAGAAATGTATTTACAGTAATTGAGAAATTTTGCAATTTACAGTCTCAATTTTTTTTTACAAAATTCGTGGCAATAGAGATGAAAAATTCACCTTGGAAAAATATATCCATAACCCCAGCTTTGAATCTATTAAACTCATTTACTTGAACAAACAAAGTGAAAGTGGTGATGGTTGGATTAATGGTAGAACCAACGCATGCAAAGTTCGATCCATGCCTAAATTCGGAGCCCACCGATTCCAAATACGGGATCAGTAATGTTAGATTCATTGTCGCACCTATAATTCATTCATTAACAAACAGTCATAGTCCAGACTTTCAAATCTTTACACGAAGAAATTATCCAAAAATATATAAAACGTCAAGTACATAAAAAATTTGATAACCAAGCTCTCCCAGGTTTCGCAGTATCTCCTAGATAGATGATAAGGATAGTGAATGCATGCTGGGTATTACAATCAATTTTTTTATTACAGGTAGAAATAAATACTAGACGTCATATGAAGGGCACTCTTAGGAAGAAAACCGTCATAATTGTTTTTAGTGATGGGTTAGGGTGCCCGTCAAATTTAACCCCTACTTCTTACCTCCAATGAGAAAAGACAACTATATAATTTTAGGATGAGGAAGTAAAAAGATAAAATATGGATGTGATTGATTTGACTTGAACATGTGTGATCGTTGGTTTGACTAATGAGTGGAAAAAAGAAAAAAAAGCAATTGTCAAACAATTCTTGGAAAAGAAAAACACAAACAACCATATATAATTTTGACAATGAAATTAGGGATACGATTTAACTACAAATCGATCAATTCATCACGTGAAAGTCTTATGCCCTATTCTCACCATATATTTTGGTTCAATAACCAAAAATTCATTATTAGTCACTAAAATTTAGTGTCTTAGACCTTCTATGGCTTATCCTAGGGTGTTGTAGAAACTATAATGTAGATGTACCCAAGATGTCCAAAGGTCATTTTCCATTACCTAATGAATTAATGGAATATTCAACTATATCCATTTTTCATAGGGATGTCTAAGTAAGTTTCGTTAAACTAGACTTGTGTGCTAAAAACATTCAACCAAATTCACACTATTTTTCCTAGAGTTAAATTAGGTTACGGCGTAATTTGTACTAGAATTTAACAACGAATAGTTATTTTAATTTGACCCATGTAATGTAACACGTGGCATGAAATAACAATAAGATCCAAAATAGATTCAGCATAAAAATCCAAAAAATTATAATTTTACATTGTAGTCAATATGAATTCTTGGGCACACTACTTGAAAGTTGCAACCGTGGACTTCCCTTTTCTTTTTCTCTTTTCGACCTCCAACTTGTCTTCCAACTCATGTTCCTACTCCTTCAAAACCTTCTCAAAGAACACCCATGAGAAATTACATAGAGTATACTCAAATGTAACAAAAGAGATTGTGTTTCTAGAGGACCAAATTCATGATATAACATAATCCCGAATCTAGCAAAATTAATTATAAACAAAAGTGGATAAGTTTGTGATTACTCAAATTTTGTATATTTTTCATAAAATTTGATAATGGGGTGACTACAAATATATTCAATACAAGATGGAGAAGAATGCAAACAAATACAACATGCCATGGATCACATTTTGTCATTGATTAAGTCATTTCTTGAATATTGTGGTTCAAATGATGAGGTTCCTTTCAAAAAGACTCATGAATGTTGGCAAATCCAATAAAATAATCATAAAAAGGCCCATGATGTTTGCATAGATGTAACAAACCATATTTATTAGTCCCCAACAGGGGACTCTTTAGTTTTCGATCAGCTGCATTAATGCAGAGATATTTTCCAAAAAAAAAATTAAGCCTAATGTTTGGGTATAGTTCGAACGAAATTTTTATTTAAAATTTATTTTAAAAATGCATTTATCTCAAGTTTTATTGGATGTGTACAGCTGACGTCGGCCTGGGATTTTGTGCCCCAAGGGCCGACAGCGAGGTGGCGTCAACATTCAGTCCTGTAACAGGGATTTTGAAAAACAGGTTCCAGCTGTGTAGCGGGGGTTCTAACAAACAGGTTTTGACATTTGACAGTGAAATTTACTATTCAGCTGGAGTAGTGGCATAAACAATATACTCATATGGTTTAATGGGGTGTGAGCAGACACACTGTGTACGTACTTCAACATTTAGTTAATATTGGTTAGCGCCCGAGAATTCAAAACTCAACGAGGAGCTACTCCTGCCTCTAGATGGCCGATGCAAAGAAAATAGTTGGGAGGAATTGATCAAGGTCTTACGGCCTTAGTCGTAGAAACCTGTTTATGATCTATGGATCTTGGGGGACGTACGCTCCAATTCCACGCTTATGTTGAGTATGATTGTCATTGATGTCAAAAGAAGTTCATTAATGACAAAGGAATGATAAAGAAAGTGATGATATGGCATGTATGATGATGTGGCAAGTGTGGTGAGGTTTCAAAATCATATGATGGTGTTCTAGTGCTCTCATGAAGTCATTGTTACAATTTGACATCATTATGTAAAAGTATGGCAATTTGGTGAAACTCTGGAAATTGACTAAGTGTTGAAAAATTAGTCTAAGTTTCCCTAGGAAAATGCCCGTCATATCTCATAAGTTAATGATAAAAATTATATGGGAGTCTCAGGCTATACTTTGTTGAAGTGTTTATCTGACCATGGTCTCATTTTTCCTAAAAGATGCTTGAAGACAAAGTTATAGGTCTACCAAGATGGGGTTTCAGGCTGTTTTACTGGTTGGGAACCCAGTTCAATAAAATGCCCGCCAAGGAGAGAGGATGAGGTTGCAGAGGATGAAATTTACATGGATGGAATCTGCATGATGTCCCCCAAGTTTTCGATGCTTCATATTTCCAATATTGGTGAAAATAAAAATCACCTCATGTTGACTTAGGGTTTGATAAATTTGTCTAAGTGTTAAATCAGGGGTTTAAGAGGCCATTTGCAAATGCACGCCAGATGCTCTCTTTGTGTCAATAAATTCAACAAATGATATGGATATGTTCTTTGTTGAATTGTCCATCCAGTCATGTTCTCAGTTTTCCCTCTGGTGGTCACACGTGTGAGAAATGGACCTGCCAAGTTGAAGAAAAATCATGTCTACACAATGTATGGATATGCTCGCAAGGGGCGTGGGATATGCCCGCAAGGGGATTTAAATATTCCTGCACAAGGCATTAATATATTCCCTCACAGGGGTTTATATATGCCCGCAAAGGAATTAATAATATGCCTGCACAAGGTTTAATAATATATGCTTGCAAAGGAATTAATACATGCCCGCACAAGGCTATAATTTGAGGCAGTTGTGCATTTAAATAAACTTGGTGGATTGTCGAGCATTCCAAACAGATATCAGGATTAATTTAGTAGTGTGAAGATGCAAATTAAGATGCGAGAAGTTAATAAATGCGTAGAGGAGTTTAATCATGCTTGATCGAAAATTAGTCAATAAACCAGGAATTAATTAACCCTGTGTGAAAGGGTGTGATGATGGAAGGGACGCAATGATAAAACGGAGACACCATTCTCAATTGGAAGGACATGAAGGTGAATGGACACGATGGATGAAAATTCACAATGGTTCGATATCATAGAAGAATGGCAGAAGGAGATCTTGAGGAGGGGGTTAACTCAAGGACTTAGAAATTTCAGGAAATGAAGGCAGATTGAGGAAAAAGGGAAAGTTGCTCTCGGGATTATTGGTTTGTGGGATCGGGGGCTAGGAATCCCATCAATTTCCTAGGGACAACACGATAGGAGCTGGTCGGCAGGGTGGTTCATCCATTTTTTGGTAACAAAGGCTTGGACGAGAATTTGAAGGAACCTACAGGATCTGCATCAAACTACAAGATCTACTACAACCACCGATGCCAGGTATTTGACTGTTAAGTTAATTATTTACATACTAAATCTATGCATGCTATAACTGTTATATTGACTAAGTTTTTTATGAAAATGTGTGAAGTCATTGTAGATACATGTAGAGAGATACGAATCAGATTTATACATTTACATGTTTATAGAACTAGAAAACAAACACAAAAATCTGATTGAACATCATGCCTTCTTACTAGAAAATTTTATTAGAAAAGAACCCAGCTCAGAATGAGCTTAACATAGGGAAACAACTTAGAAATTTGGACTTAAGTGCTCTGCCGGGAAGGCATAGCACTACATATAAGAGCACCATCCTATGATGAGGTTCTCAATAGGTTAAAAGAAAATTTTGGTAGAGGAGAAGGGAAGAAAGAAAAAGTATATGTTTTTTTATGAGAAGCAACCCCTACTTGAAAAAAGGAAAGAACATGAGAAAAGAATATTGGAAACCTAAGAGAAAAATAAGGTTGAGATGGATCCAACAAACAGGATGAAGCTATAGGAAAAATTGCTCAAATGAAAGAAGCTCCAAAAATAAGGAAATTGAAGCAAAATCCCAAAGATGAAGTTGATAAAAAAGAAGGAAGTTGAAGAAAAAACAAGGTTGAAGCAACCAAAAATAAAAAAGGGTTATATTCAAGGTTGGAGGCTTGCATAGGAAGAGACAAGCTCCAATTTGATGGTATAAAAAGTTGGTAATCTTCTCTAGCAAGTGTTCCACCAAAAGTACCCATTGTTGCTAAAGAAACTCTATTGGGAATGGATTTTGGCCTTAGGTATTTGAAAATTCAACAGAAAATGCATTAAGGGGTATTAGATATGAGATTTCATTTTTTGTTTTAACAAGAATGGTTACTTTCATTATATAAAAAAGAGCCGAGAGCTAGCTCAACATTAAAAGCTTACAAATATTCAATGGGATAGCCTCGTCCATATCAAAGACCGATAGACAGTTTAGACTACCATTATGTCTGTGATTAGTTTTCCAATCCAAAAAAATCCTAAACTTGCTACAATAGATTCTACAAAAAGAAGAGCCTATGAGCTTGCATTTGAAGTACATAGACAAAAACAAAATTATGTATCCATCTAACTGTTGTCCATCCACTTAACGCAGGATCAACATTGATTCTAAAGGTGCTTCCATACTCTTCCATTGCTTGCTTTTCCCCAGAATCCATGAGATTTCCTAGATTCCACCACTTCTAAAACTTTGCTTGAATGAATCATGAGAGGGAGACTGTTCACCAATGAAAGATTCAACGCCCCCTAAGCATTAATGTAGTCATTTAATCGCTTCCTATTGAACCAAAATTTTATTGTCTCGTATTCTCCAAAGCAAATTCAATTTTATGTTATGTATTTTGCAACTGCATTGAAAATTAAAGAGCTAAATTCCTGCTTGCACCATATAAAAATTGAAAGTGTAATTGCAGAACATGACCTTTCACTATTAATTTCGAATTACTTGTGCTCTCATGACAAGATACTAACACTTGACAAAGCCGGAATCTAGAAGCTACTATCGTTGACTACGTTCTTTGAGGGGAAGAGGCAACAAAATCTTCATATTTTTGCCTCCACACTAAATTCATTAAGTCCCACTCTATTGGGTTGAGACTGTTAGGATATTCCTATACTCCATCCTAGTCCCACCAGTATTTTGATCATTTACATTTTCAGTCATGCATGCACCTTTAGGGTTTGCATGCATTCTAGGGTTTGCACGCATTTTGCATGCATCCCAGTCATCAGTCCAACACCTAGCCCTCAGTTAGCCAGCCCCCAGGAGCTTCTCACTATTCAGTTTTAGCCCTCCAGTTGCTTAATGCGCCCTTCTTCCTTGATTTTAGGGAGCAACTCACCCTTCTTCACCTACCAGTCCAGTTGTCACTCAGTTACACTCAGCTACAGTCAGTTACAGTCAGTTACACTCAGTTACACTTAGTTACACTCAGTTACACTTAGTTACACTCAGTTATAGTCAGTTACACTCAGTTACACTTAGTTACATTGAGTTACACTCAGTTACACGTACCAGAGTTAGTTTGACTGATGGTTGACAGTTACTTGAGCATTGATGACTCCACTGATGATGATGATGAAGACTTCCAGGTGCGCTCCGATGATCATGAGGACACCTAGTTGTGCTCCGATGACACTCTATTGATCTTATGATCACTCTGAGAGGCTAATTCGAATTGCCACCTTAGGCATTCGAATCCTCTCTACCATTGCACTATTTATTTGTCCATACTGTGATTAATTAATTAGTGTGTGTGAAGTATTATTGATTCTATCCGAGTTCTACTGTACCATATTATTCTGTTGCTCATTATACTGTATTGTTCACTCTTCTTCTATTTTCCTGCTTAATCATAATTACTCTTGTGAGTTATACATCATCTCTTAGATCTGCTGTGAGGATTTTCACATGGTATCGGAGCATGTTGAGAGTATTGTTTATCTCCATTCTTGGTTATTGTTTATGAATGGAAACCAAGAATGATAGCAGACTTAAAGATCCATGATCTTTTTTATTGTTATTTTGAAAGAGAGTTCAAATCCCCTGAAGAGAAGATTGACTGGTTAAATAAAAGTGACATGCACTTTGCAGCAATAATGTTTTCTTTGTTTGCACGCCAGAGATTCCAATTCAAATACCGTAAGGGTGTTGAAACTCCAAAGGAGTTATGGACTCCAAAGGAGTTATGGACTCCAAAAGAGATATGGGCTCACCTGGATGAAAAATTTGGCAGAAAGAATGAAGGACTTGGTCCTAACCCATTCGAAAGCAAGCAAAGTGATGCATTCGCTCCTCTTGATGGTCTCTCAGATCATGAACCAGTATCATCTCATATTGAAATTGTTGACAAAGAACTTGCAGATTCTCCACTCATGCTCAAACTTTCTTCTCTTTCTGTGCTAGCTCACACTCTAGATATTGCAGAAGGTCCTAAATCCTCTCTTGCACCAGAGACTATTGGTTTGCATCATGATCACATGATTATTTCGGAGGTCAAAACAGCTTTTGAAGGTAATGCATTCGCTCCTCTCCAACTAACTCCTCTTTTATACTACTATATGATCATAATTCCATGCTTTCAGAAGGTCATTGAAGAATATGGCCATTGCCATTCGCTTGGGATAATTTCTCATGCATCTACTGGTTTTGATCTCACCTCTCATGGTTCAAAGGAGATCTCAAGAAACCATGATTCAAGTCTTGGATCTAATTTGGATTCTAAGCAATTACTGCTTGGGATAATTTCTCATGCATATGATAGTTTTGATCTCACCCCTGCTGGTTCAAAGGAGATCTCAAGAAACTATTTTTTAAGTCTTAAATCTGATTTTGATTTCAAGCAAACATGTAATATTTATTTTTGGCATAATCTCACCCATGGTGGTTCGAAGGAGAAGACAAAAGACTATATGCACTTTCACAGATTTGATCCTACCTCAGCTGATTCGAATCACAGGTTCAAGGATCATTCTAATACTATTGGATTTGTTCTCATCACATTCGATCTGAAGAGCAAGTACAAGCACATGCCTTTTGAGCATGATCCACTTCTTCCCAAGAAGAAGATACCTCCAGACATATGACCAAGCATCACACATGCTTGAGTTTGGAGCATTTATTTTTTATGTGTGCCTTACAGTCTATTTTTTGAGGAGGGGGTATGTTTCCCATGGAATTTTCCCACTTCCTTGGTTTATTGGTTGTTATTATTCATTGTATTGGGTGACCTTTGGTCTTAGTTACCAGGGCCCAGGATGGATTAAGGGGGGGTGTTAGGATATTCCTATACTCCATCCTAGTCCCACCAGTATTTTGATCATTTACATTTTCAGTCATGCATGCACCTTTAGGGTTTGCATGCATTTGACATGCATCCCAGTCATCAGTCCAGCACCTAGCCCTCAGTTAGCCAGCCCCCGAGAGCTTCTCACTATTCAGTTTTATCCCTCAAGTTGCTTAATGTGCCCTTCTTCCTTGATTTTAGGGAGCAACTCGCCCTTCTTCACCTACCAGTCCATTTGTCACTCAGTTACAGTCAGTTACAGTCAGTTACACTCAGTTACACTTAGTTACACTCAGTTACACTTAGTTACACTCAGTTACACTCAGTTACATTGAGTTACAATCAGTTACACCTACCAAAGTTAGTTTGACTGATGGTTGACAGTTACTTGAGCATTGATGACTCCACTGATGATGATGAAGACTTCCAGTTGCGCTCCGATGATCATGAGGACACCTAGTTGTGCTCCAATGACACTCTATTGATCTTATGATCACTCTGAGAGGCTAATTCGAATTGCCACCTTAGGCATTCGAATCCTCTCTACCATTGCACTATTTATTTGTCCATACTGTGATTAATTAATTAGTGTGTGTGAAGTATTATTGCTTCTATCCGAGTTCTACTGTACCATATTATTTTGTTGCTCATTATACTGTATTGTTCACTCTTCTTCTATTTTCCTGCTTAATCATAATTACTCTTGTGAGTTATGCATCATCTCTTAGATCTGCTGTGAGGATTTTCACAGAGACAGAGCAAATAAACCAAGCAAATTGACGAGAAGGTTGTTATTAAGTTTCAGTTGAAAGACTCTCCATTCTGACCATCGCCATTCGAAAGAAAGCTAACCAAATTATCAAGGTGGATATGAGAATATATGATACCCAATATTTACAACCAAATGACTGACAAAAAGAGTCACGCCAATGTTTGCTTGATATTCAGACCTCCTAAGATGTGGAATAAGGATAAATGGGTGAACCATGTGCTCAATCTATAAATTCGTCTAAGACGATTTAGAGAGGGGATATGGTGCTTCTGTTGGAGGGATCAAATTTTTGAGACTGTAAGAAGAGAATCTCCAATCACTGTGACTAATTTGACACCTTTATTCTTCAGGATGGATAGACCCATCCACAATGATATTTGCTCAGATTGATTATTGGTTTCTCTTCCTAATCCCCAAGCAAATATTTCCTCTTTGGATTCAGTGGGATAATAAACCACCTACTCCGTCCGCCCCTGGATTGCCTTTTGAGGCACCATCAAAGAAAAGAATTGGACTCTGGTGTTGTTGCAGCCACTGCAAAAATTCTTTTGATTGCATTCGTAATTTTTTAATGTTCAAACTGGATGGGCATGTATATTCTCTGCTTGGGTTTTATAATTTCCTTGGAACCAAGAGCCCAATGTCTTTCGAATGCAGAAAGAGAATTGAGGCCACACTATGATATTCCTTTTGCCAGAATCACATTCGATAGAATACCCAAAGCTTGATTGGATACTTGGACCGGACTTACATATTCCATTTTAAAAATCGCCCAGTTGCACGTTAACCAGATCTTCCAGCAGAGATATTTTGGAAGAGAGCTGCAATAATGCCTTAACAAAGCTTTGGCCTGAAGGGAGCTTGGGAGATATAGATTCCACTTGAGAAACATGTTTTTCCAATTGTTAGACATAGTAGAGATGTAGCCCATTGGTGCAGAGGCATGTCTCCAGACTGCATGAGATAAAGAGCACTCCAAAAAAATATGTTTAACTGTTTCTATTGCCTCTTTACAAAGCTCACATCTAGATGGCCTGGAGAAACCTAACCTATTGAGATTGTCAAATGTAACAATTTTTCCATGAAGCATCTTCCAACAGAAGGCATTAACCTTTGGAATTTCATCAAGATTCCAGAACTTCTTCCATAGGGGGGACGTCGGAGGGTTGGGAAAAGTGGCAAGAAGAGTCTGATAGCCCATTTTTACTTGATATCCTTCCGAGGACTACTTCCAAGCTCTAGTGTCTTTTCCGCATCGATTGTGAGGGGATGATCCTTTTAGGGAGGATAGAAAAAAACAAATTTCTCTTGCAGCTCAAGTGGAATGTCTCCTAGATTCCAACCAATCCCATCCTCTGTTGAGTTTTCCCAGAGAGAGATATCCCACAGAGTTATTTTCCCTTTCGAAGAGAGCGAGTCACAAAGATCTCTTACTTGCCTTTGCATTTATTTTGAAAATAAAGGGGAGTGCTGGTTGGCCCAAATGTTGACTTCAACTCCATTTCCAAGTGTCCAAGATAAATACTTGGTGATGAGAGAAGTCGATGCTTTACAAAGGCACCAAATATTTGACCCTAGTCCCCCCACTCTGCTGATTCCAATCTCGAGGGGATGATGTTGGGAATATATTTTTCCCAGAGTGCCATTTTCCACCATTTATTCCCTTCATTGAAAGCTCTCCAAATTATTTTAGCTCCCAAGGCCTGATTGACAAGAAGAGCCTCTCGGATTCCCAACCCTCCATTTTGCTTTGTAGCCCAAATGACTTTCCAATTAATGAGATGATTTTTTTTTATTGGACATCCCGCCTTCCCAAAGAAACTTTTGAAGGAGAGAACTAATTTGATTTAGAGCACCTTTTGGAGCTAGCAGTCCAGAACATTGATAGATAGGTAAGGTAGGAAACACTGACTTGAGAAGAACAATGCAACCATCTTGATATAGACATCACATTCCCCATTGAGAGATTTTTTTTAAATACATTTTATGATACCATCCCACTCTTTAGATAGGGATGTCCCTGTGTAAATTGGGAGACCTGAATACTTAAAATAATTCCAGGAGGGGACATAGGGGAAATCAAGGATGGCAGAAATTGCTCTCAAAATGTGGTCAATGCAATTTCGCCCCAAAATTTGGCACTTTCGATTATTAACTTTTGCACTGGAATCCGATAAATAGGAGTCCAAGATGCCTTTGAATCGCCTAGCAATAATTTTGGAAGCTTTGCCTATAATAAGAGAGTCATCTGCAAAAAGTGAATGGTTTGTAGTCTGAACATTTATGGAAATTTGGAGTCCAACTAGACGTCCCAACACATATTCTTGTTCAAGACAACAGCTGAAATTGTCTGCCATTAGAATGTAGAGGATGGGGGAGAGAGGGAATCCTTGACGCAACCCCCACAAGGATTGGAAAAAACTGGTTGGTTTTCCATTAATCAGAGGATTGATCCACGGACTACCAATGCAGGCCTGGATCCATTTGATCATCCCAAAACAAAAACCAAAATGCTCCAAGACTTGAAATGAAAAGGAGTGTCTTACCCGGTCGAAGGCGTTTTCCATGTCAAGCTTGATGACCATGCCTTTTTCTCCCATCAAATTGCTAGAGTGCAAGGCCTCCTGCACCAAAATGATGTTATCCATAATGTTTTTGTTGGGCATAAAAGCTCCCTGATTCTCAATGATGAGCTTGGACAACAATGGTTTGAGACTGTTTTCCAAAGTCTTGGTTAGAATATTATAGGAGGCATTGCATAAAGAAATGGGCCGAAACTGGGAGAACGAATTTGGGTTAGCTTCTTTAGGTATGAGGGCCAAGAAAGTGGAGTTTGTCCCTCCTTCTAATTTGTCTTTGCATTTGGACCAATTCAACATTCGACATAGATCGAAATTTATAATATCCCATCCAGCACGATAGAAATGGATAGTGAAACCATCCGGTCCAGGAGCTTTATCCAGCCCAAGGCTCCATACAGTTGAAATAACCTCTTCTTCTGAAATGCCCTTACACAGAGCAAAATTCTCTTCATTGGCGATTAATTTTGGAACTGAATTCAAAAGCAATTGAGTGGATTCCTCGTCTAGATCCCCTTCTGCTGAGTAAAGGTTTTTGTAGTGCTCTGTGGCACCCCTTTTGATATCCTCAAAAGAGGATAAAACGTCACCAGAGTCTTCCCTGATTTCCTTAACTCGATTTTGATGGACATGAGATCTAACTTGATTATGAAATTTTTTTGTGTTGCTATCTCCTGACTACAACCACAAGATTTGTGACTTAAGCCACCATTGCTCTTCCTCCTTGCGAAGAATGTTATGCAATTTGTGATTTATGTCCTTCTCCTGCTGCAGAATCTGGTGGGTGACCTCCTCAATATCGATTCTTTCTTGAATGGACTGAAGCTGCTATAAAGTTGTGGCTTTCCTTACTTTTGGTGATCTGTAGTTTGAATTTTCCCACTGCTTTAGGGCCATATTGACCATTCTCAATTTGGATTCCCAAACATAAAAGGGGGATCTAGTCACATATGATGCTCAAGCATTTGAAATTATTTTAGAAACTTCATGTTCGTGGAGCCAAATCAGATTGAATCTAAATGGAAGTGGGCCATATTTCTCCCTAGGTTTGAGAATTAAATATATAGGCCAATGGTCCGAGTCACTTTGTGGCAAGATTGAAGAAGATATTTCTGAGTCTTATAATAAGAGATCAGTGCTCACTAGGAATCTGTTTAGCCAAACTTCTATATGGTCTTTCCCAATTCTTTTATTGGTCCAAGTAAATCTCCCTTTGAATGGATTTATGTTGAGGAGGTCCCATTCTGTTATGAGATCCTCCATTTTCTCCCAGAAAGGATCCCTGATAATAGATCCTCCTCTTTTTTTCTGAAATGTATAGTATTGTGCTAAAGTCCCCTCCTATAATACATTGATTCCATAACCTTGAGTCTTGAGTTGTGCCAAAGAGCTCCAAAATTGCACTTTTCCTCCATAGATTACTGGGGAGTAAACATTTATAATTGTCAAAGGCATGCCACTATCTATTCGCTTGAAGGAAGTGAGAATGAAAGATGATTTCTCCTCGCTGCCAAGAAGCTTGAGCTGAGTAGGGTTCCAAAGAGTGCACAAGCATCCAGAGGCCCCCTTGGAACTGATGGCAAGAGCTTTATTGTTCTTCCATATTCATATGCTTGTATCTAACATATCTTGCTTTCCAAGTTTGGTTTCTTGGATGCAAAGCACTTGGGTTTTTTCAGCAAGTAAGAGAGTTTTCGTGGCTAATGCGTTTTTGGCATTTCCCAGCCCTCTGCAATTCCAAGATATAATCTCTATTATTTAACTGAATAGGGGTGGGGCTTATTTCCTGCATAATCTGATGGCTTTGTGATTCCCTTTTCGCCTCCCATCTTGTATTTATCTAGACTGGATTGGGTGCCTTGTATTATATCTCTAGCTGCCTCAATTTCCTTGTTCTCCTTACCAGTATTTATCCCCCAATGCTTCAGCTGAGATGAATCAATATCCTCATGTTGATTTTTTCCAGATTTCTGGCCAGTTTTACTTCGAGTTGATATACTTACATTCTAGTTGGAGCTCAAAGTGGGAAATGGGGGGTCACCAGGTGAAACTGTGCCTTGGGTTTCTATGTTCTGAGCCTCCATTGATTCGCGCTCAACCTCAGTGGGGTATTTGTAATATCCCATAATTTGATCCAAAATTGTGTCATCACCAGTTACCACTAGTTTGTAACTTGTATTGGTGGTAGAGCCTTCACATGCTACTTGTTTCTTTTTGGATTGGACCGATGGCTCTGATGCTTTGGGCAGAAAATCCTCTGGATCTTGTGACATGGATCCTTCCGAGATAGAGCTAAGGACATCAAATTTGTTGGATTTTTGAACTGGATGACTGGTGGACGTGACTTGTGACTTGGGCCCTGAAGCAGATCCTTTTGAGACTGCTTTTTTCCTTTGTGTCTACCACTATTCTTCTGGGGTATTTCCTTGTGCTTCTTCTGATTTGGATTGCTTGCAATATTTGGCGAAGTTGTTGTATTTGTGACAACTTTTTCACTTGAAAGGAAGCTTATCATAATCAAGCTGTTAAAGGTGAGACCAGGATCTACGATTCAATAAGATCTCGTCTCGAAGCCCCTTTTCAAGGTTGATTTCCACACAAATATTGGCACAAGCAAATTTTTTTCCTTTCGATGTGGCTCAATCGACATATTTACCCAAGAAGTTTCCAATAGATCTTAAGCAGTCATCTCCCCAATAGGAGAGGGAGTTCTGGGGAGTTTCACCCAAACCAGCACAGAAGAGGGTATGTCGTCTTTTGGATCAAAATCCAGGGTCCATGGATTGTGGTAAAGCCCACGAGGTCCAAAAAATTGTGGTCCGTTCCTAAATATTAGATCTCTATCTTCTAAATACTGGAAGTGAAATACAAAAAAACCCTTTGCACAAGAATACAAGACCATGTTTCCTTTGATTAGACGTATCCACGATTTATCCAGCCATTATTCCATTGAGGTAGGGGATGGCCACATCCCAGTGAATTATCCAATCAGTGCTCTTTCCATGACAAATCGGGTCATTATACAAAATGATGCTGGGGGCAATTCACCCTAGGGGATATCATCAACTTTCTTCACAAAGTGATCCAATGTGTTCCCTGACTTGACCTTTTTGGAAAGGACATCAAACAGAGGTTGGAATTCCAGATCATCTAAAGAGGGAGGAGGGGGAGGGTCCCTCTCCTCCCTCTCGTATCTTTTTTTCTATGAGATTTCAAATTTCAATACCATATGGAAAGTAACTAAAAATATGACAAGCACATGTCATTTGCCCTCTTTTGGTCCTAAGGACAATCCCTCCCCACAACCACATGTAACTAAGGAATTAAGATGTGACACTTTATTATTATTATTATTATTATTATTTGATGTCTAATTATATATATTTATGTCTATTACATTGAATGAAATGACTTGTCACCAAGGATAATAGGTCATGTCCCTCCATTTAGGATGTGACACTTCATTAATTATTATTATTATTATTTATGTCCATTATACTTATGTTGGAATGACAGTAAGATATTTGTACTTTTGTTGTGGACTAATCTCATGCAAATTGTTATCATTTCTTGTTGTTTCTTTCTACTAGATGCTAACTATGAATGTGCGATAACCGCTAGTTAGTATATTTAAGGTCAAGCATGCCAATCTTTAATTTACAATAAACTACCTTTATGTAATTAATGGATGAAATCAATTTTCTCATATTCAAACTTCATTCTTAAATCCTAGCTAGGTAGTTAATTAGAACTACATTCTATTGATTATAATACTTCATTCTTAAATCCTAGCTAGGTAGTTAATTAGGACTACATTCCATTGATTATAATAGCACCACATGCTAACTATGAATGTGGGATAACCTCTAGTTATTATATTTAAGGCCAAGCATGTCAATCTTTAATTTACAATAAACTACCTTTATGTATTTAATGGATGAAATCACATTTTCTCATATTCAAACTTCATTCTTCAATCCTAGCTAGGTAGTTGATTATGACTGCAATATAATAGGACTGAAATTAGGATTTAGATACTCTTAAAATTACATTTATTTTTCTATTGCCAGACAAGCCAATATACTAGAGGTGTTTTCCATTCCAAATAGAGAAACAAATAATTGGTCCCTAGCTTTGGGTAAATTCCCTTAAGTTTGACAATGAACATTAATTCATGTTAACAACAAATTTTATGAAGGTCACCTTACCTTCTTGGTTAAGCAACCGTGATCCCCACTAATTCATATTTTGCTGAATTTTTTAAAGAATATTTTGTCAATATGTACCTCAATTTCTCTTCCCTATATCCATGGGATTATTGATCAAATATCCATGATCTTAATGAGAAAGAATATTAAGACCCTTTTCAAACCCCATAAGACCCTAAAACAATTATTTAGAAGTGTTAAAGACAAATCCAACCCTTTCCATTCTCAAGGTGTGTCAAATCTCATGTTCACGCAGTAAGTCCTACATTCGACAAATTGGTCAACCTATCCAAGCCCACCTCAAAGAACACATTGCAAACACCAATAACAACTACCTTAATAAATTTGCTATAACTGAGCATTCTCTAAATACGAAACACCTAATTTGTTTTGACCAAAATAAAATTTTGACATTGACTTCCCATTATTCATCATGCCTCATAAGGGAAGCTCTAGAAATAGAAAAACACCCTAACAATTTCAATCGGGAAGATGGCTACAAACTAAGTTGCTTCTGGAAACCTAACCCATCATTTAAGCTAGTGACCCACTATTCTTTTTCCTACCTTCTTGCTCTTTCTACTTCCCTCCTCTCCTTGCCCATTTAATTGGCTCATTTCTTCTTCTCAATTCTTTACAATGGTCTCTTACCTTTGGAATTTATCCCTTTTTTACATCCTTCATCCTTATATATTCTTTACTTTGAGCGTTCATTTTCTACCATCCATCTCTTTTTCTCCTATCCCTTATTCCCTTTATCTTAGATTACAAGTCAATCTTTTTTATCATATACTAATTCCCCCTTTTTAATTATTTCAATTATAAGCACTCTTCAAAACCAACCATCTACCTAAAATCTCTTGTATATTAGTCTTTTATTCAGCTCGTCCTCTTCATTTATATCTTTCAACCACTAAATTTATTTCTTATATTTACTCAATTCATAGTTCCCTTTACTTATGAGCTTTTGACTTTTGATTGTTGTCTCTTCTTTTATATTATTTTATTAATTAATATTTTTCTTCAATAATTATCTCTTAACATCTATCTTTCATGGTGTATTTAGTCGGTCTCATTCTTTGGATCTCACATGAAACTTGTGATTTTACTAAACTCCAATACAATGCAAATCCATAAATTAACACAAAAACTAAATTATTAACCCACATAGATTCATCTTAAACCTGGATCTATCAAGCATCGAGGGATCCAATTTCTTGAGGTGTAAATATTTTTATCTTAATTTTTTTACACTTTAAGAAAAAATTAACACCTCCAGATATTTTATCCCGTGTTTGATATATTTAAGTTTAAGATGAAATCACCAGGATGTGGGTGGCGACTCAACAACGAGCACGACATGTGGCGTGGACACGTAGCACGACTCCCGGTATGAGAACGAAGGCGATGCAACAGCTGGCACTGTGATAAGGGAGACTCGACCACAAGCGTTGGGATCAGACCACCTCCTCTGAATTTATTATGTATACGGGTGAACGGTCATCGTTGTAGAGTTTAATACCTCACGCAAATGGACGAGATTGCAATGATCAGGGGAGTGAGGTTGGCATGAAAAGGTTTCGGGTGGAGCTGGTCCGTAGAGATCTTAGGCAGATTGGAGGGTACATGGCCATAAAATTTGGTATCGTTCGCGGGCTTCGGATGATGGCGTATTTAAGTTTGGCAGTGCATATATGGAAGAGTGTTTTCTGGAAGTGGTGGGTATATTTGTTTATGTTATCCGGTCCGGAGGCTAAGTGGGTGGTAGTGCAGCGCAAGAATAGGTGGCGGAGCGTGCTGGGTGTCGTCCCTCTCACGTCGGGAAGCTTCTTCCTTTCCGAGATGGCTCTGCGTCTACGTATGCGCAGTAGTCGAGCAAGGGGGAGTCGGCAAGAAGTAAGACCATGCACTCAAGAACATGGAAGCATGGACCAAGAAGCGTAGGGAGCTAGGCAACCCATGGAAGAGTTTTTCGATCAGGGTTCTGTGTACCTATCTGAGACTCCTCCTTCGACAAAAAAGGAAATTGTGGAGCTGGAAACTGATTTGATGCATGAAATTGAGCTCCAGGAAGGGAAGCAAATTGCAGCCAACCCGTTCTGGCTTGTGAGAATTCTGCTTGCTCGCTCACTCCAGGATAGGATAAATGTGGTGGAAGCAACCCGTGACAACGTTCGTGATATAAGGCGTAACCTGGGTAGGAGTATGAACAACCTAAAAGCAGTTGAGATTCTGGCTGCAGCACCAAGTGGATCCCAGCAGGAGCATTCGCAAAGTGAGGATACGAGACCGAGAGGGGAGCGTCAGGGGAAGTCGTCTGCAACACTGGAAGGTGAGGCAAGCCTTGGATAGTCGGGTGATTTTCTTGTGTTTCAACTTTTTGTATGCAAGACTTTTGTTTTGGGTGGAACTACAGACATAGGAATGGTAGTGTAAGAAGAAGCAATAGTAATTTCGGGGGTTACCAAGCAGCAATTCTGCCCTTTTTTTGTTGTAATAATCTGGACAAACAGTCGTTTCCCTGTTTTCCCAACAAGGGAAGGGAACTTGTTTGACTTGATGGACTCTTGGGTGTTTCTCATTGTGCACTTCAGCCAATGAGGCCTGCGCCTGTAAATTTCTACCCTTTACATACGTAATAGAAGAATTCTACCACTTATTCACAAAAAAAAAGGTTTAAGATGAAATCAATATGATTTAATTTTTTTTCTTTAAACCAACATCATTACATTTTTTTTATAGGAACAATATATTACATGTTACAACATTCCCCCATATTGGACTATATAATACAAATAAATTAATAAATCAATTATTAATAACGCTCTTAAAAAGAGATATATTTGATCGACTATTTTAAGGAGCTAAGAGGTTAAGAACACTTGATCGATTGAGTTTTTTCAAACAAAAGAAGTGTTCTTCTCTAGTATCCTTTCATTGGTTTATGGTTAAGACAAAAATTAAAGATCTCGGTAGTTAGTGATAACATATGGTTAATGATTAATCTCAAAATGGAATTAATCATGCGAACGATTTGATTGTCCTTTGTGTTATTATATGGAATTGATTTTAAGGGTCGCTGCTGAGGGATCACAAACTTTCACCCTATCATATCTATTTAATCAACAAATGGTTTCACTTTCATTCATCTTCATCGTTTTCTCTGATTTCACATTCATTCATCTTCATCGTTTTCTCTTCTCATTTCTGTAATTACTCCTGGATAGTATTTTTATCATTGCGAGTAGTCTGGAAGAGGTAAGATCGTTCCATGCCTCACAGTGAAGCCTTGTCTATATGCTTTTTTCATCTATCTGTTCATCTATTTTATATCAATTCTCCCATTCAATGTCTTTGCAGATAACCATGACTCCTCATCTTTTGGAACATAGAAAAAGGAAAAGAAGATCAAGCTCAAAATCAAGCTCTTCTGCCTCAATAAATCCAGTCGTTGCCAGTGGATATCAAGGGGATAGAAATATTCAGGACGAACCAAATCCTGAGAGTAATGATGCCCACGAGGAAATTTCAGTGGAAGAGGAAGGGGTTTCTGAGGGTGAGGATGAAGAAAGTGAGGTCGACGAGTGCCTCTCCAATGAAGAAAGTGAAGATGAAGAAGAAGCCGAAGCCGAAGATGAAGACTCCGATTCCGATTCCGAATCTAATTGGGAATGTGAACCAGAAGAAGATGAAAACTCCGAATTCAATTGGGAATATGAAGAAGACAGTGATTCCGATGAGGAAACTGTGGAAGACGAGGACAAGGGTGGGCTTTTAAATATGTTTTCTAAGTTATCCGTAACCTCATCCACCAAGGATAGCGGTAGCAGAGTCTCATTGCATGTTAAATTTGCAAGGGACTGTCTATGGAAAAGGCACCTTATCTCTAGAAGTGAAATGGAAAATTTTGGAGATGAGGATTTGGAATTCTGTGTATGGAGACTGGAGTCTCGATTAGGGCAGGCGGTGATAGAAACCCATAGGAAATGGTCCAAAATACTTGCACATCACATACCTGTTGTATGCCCTCCCACAGCCCTAACCCTAGCGGAGAAACTTTATAACAAGGAGATCCAATGGTCTGACAAGTTGGTTGAAATCTTTTTAACATGGTTATACTGTGGGGATGGCTACTGTTTCATCCAAACAGAAGAGGAGCTCCTCGAAACATGGTTTGCTCTTGAGAGACTTCTTGACATGGAATTCAATAGAGATCTTCTTGGTTTCGGAGAAGATGAAGAGGGTGCTGAAATTTATGGGCAACAGAGGAAGTCATTCATGAAACTACGAGATGGACTTGCAAATCTTAAAAAATATATCTCAGAGCTGTTCGATAATGGAGAAGAACATATGCCCCTGGATCGCCGATTTAGGGTAAATCAAATGTATTGTCACACTCTGGACAAGTTTGATAGTGGGAAGTATGGATATGCATTCTTCGGTACAAGCACTATGGCTTACAGACACGGGGTTTTATGGGAAGGCTTTCATGTTTTCAACCAGCACCACGTTTTTGCTCAGGACATTACAGTCACGTTCAGCCTGGGTCCACAGGTACTTGATTTCGTTATGGACGAGCAAATATAGGTTGCATCTGCCCTTTTCTGTGACTGCTTGATTTCGTTGTGAACGAACACATATAGGTTGCATCTGCCCATTTCTGTGAAGTATAGCAATGTATTTTATAGGTTAGAAATGCAATCTCTTGCTATATTCTTATATCCATGTTCAATGCACCCAATGCAGCATCTGCATTTTTTTAAATAGTTATAAAGCTTGTGTATCTATCCAAAATCACCTGGATTGATCAAGCATGCCAAGTGTATCAACCTTGATTGCGCTGTTGATTACCCTTTACCCTCAAAGAGCATGTGTGAGGAGTGGAATGCCACTGCAGAACACTTGAAAATCCTTTGTGGGCAAGCAATATACAGTCCACATAGACTGTGCCAAGAGCGGACTGCCTGCAGAACACTTGAAAACCCTTTGTGGGCAAGCAATATACAGTCCACATAGACTGTGCCAAGAGTGTAGTACCACTGCAGAACACTTGAAAAGCCTTTGTGGGTAAGCAACACACACTCCACAGAGCCTGTGCTAGCAGTGGAGTGTCACTGCAAAACACTTTGTTGACAGAATACCTAAAGCCAAAGGTAAATTGTTGGCAGACAAGCTACACACCACAGCAGTGTATAAAAGATGCGTTTATATATATATATATATATATATATATATGGAAAAATATATCTGGCTATATTCTTGTCTTTAATTCACTGTTGTGGAGACTGTAAAAAGGTGTATAAAGACTACTGCTCTTTGACCCTTGTTATGGGCGGTCTTTGTTTTGTGACCCATATTTTTCAATAAGGTTTTGTTTGGGCAAAATTTTAGGTAGCAAATTTGGCAGAATTTTGGGTGTTTAGTATAGCTTCATGTGTCAGTTTCTCAAGGCATAGTTCTTCCATGCCTTAAGAAGCTCCAGGTAGTAAATTTGGTAGAATTTTGGGTTCCTAGTATAGTTATATGGATCAAAGTTCTAGAGACATAGTTGTTCCATGTTTTAAACAATTTTTAAAATCTGAATTAACTCAAAACCTCAAAAAATCCGCGGCGTTACCCTTTCTGTATTTTTTACTTCACTGAATTCCAACATAAATAGAGTTTTACTAATTATTTTGGATAGTATATATATTGCACCTTTCTGCGGGGGTACATAACAACTATCCCCTAAAGGACAGTATTTGTCCTCAAACCCAAATTTGGCACTGTTTTAGGGTGCATAAGGACTACCCTGACCTTTGTTTAATTTGGCACTGTTGTAGGGTGCATAAGGACTACCCTGACCTTTGTTTTGGGGCACATAACATCTATCCCCTGACTTTTGTAGTTAAGGACAGTATTTGTCCTCAAACCCAAATTTGGCACTGTTGTGGGGTGCCAAATTTTGGGTGTTTAGTATAGCTTCATGGGTCAAAGTTCCAGAGGCATAGTTCTTCCATGCCCTAAGAAGTTTCAGGTAGTAAATTTGGCAGAATTTTGGGTACCTAGTATAGTTCTATGGGTTAAAGTTCTAGAGACATAGTTTTTCCATGTTTTTAAGAATTTTTAGGATCTGAATCAAACCAGAACCTCAAAAAAAATCCTTAAAAAGACTGCGGCTTTACCATTTCTGTATTTTTTGCATCACTGAATTCCAACATAAATAGAGTTTTGCTAACTGTTTTGGACAGTGCATATATTGTTCCTTGTTGCGGAGGCACATAACAACTATCCCCTGAAGGACAGTATTTGTCCTCGAACCCAAATTTGGCACTGTTGTAGGGTGCATAAGGACCACCCCTGACCTTTGGTGTGGGGCACATAAGTTATAACAACTATCCCTTGACTTTTGTGGTTAAGGACAGTATTTGTCCTCAAACCCAAATTTGACACAACATTTGACACTGTTGTGGGGTGCATAAGGACTACCCCTAACCTTTGTAATTAAAGGTGGCATTTTGTCCTTGGATCCAAATTTGGCACTGTTGTGGGGTGTAAGGGCTACCCTCTGACCTTTGTAGTTAAAAGCAGCCTTTGTCTTCTGACCCAATTTGGTATGTTCTGTTCAACACAATCGTAGAAATTTGATGCATAAAGATTTGATAGGCTGTAAAATGCACTGGCTGCTAGATGCAATCATTGTTTAGTTGTATAATTTAAGTCTTTTATATATATTTATTGGATGTACTGTTCACCTATGGCCTTGTATGAACTGTCCAGCATGAGTATGCCCGATACTTTGGATATGAAGAGATGCCTGAAGGACCTTACAACTTCCGCAGGAGAGATCAAAGTTTCTTCCGTCTAGTGTTTGTTTGTGATCCAGAGGCCGAAATACGGTCGACATATGAATTCCTCCAACATGTGAGGAGAGTCACTGATAATGCCGCGAAGGACCATTGCATGTTTGATTCAGCCGATACTCACATTGAAGAATTCGAGGTTGGGATTTTCCACAGTACAAGTGAAACTACTGGAGAAACTGCAAGCAATTTAAATTTGCAGGAAACCAAACATGCCCACCACCTCTCAGCCAACCAACTCTACTCTATCTATCAGGGCGATTTGAGGGATCTGTTGACATTGGTAGCTACTGGTGCCCAGATATCTGACAAACAAAGCTTACAGGCATCTTTGATAGTCAGGAATCCAACCGAAGAGACATTCTTCACAATTTATGGAAGCTGTGAAATCATTGGATACTGCTTTGAAGGTAATTTTCTCGTGGTAAGTTCATCTGTTTCTACGATAGAAAGCTTAATTCAAGGTATATTAGGAAAAGTAACCAGCTTCAACTGGCGACAAACTCATTCTCCTCGCACTATTTTGGAACTCCTTCCCCTGAAAATTTCCCGGAAGAACGAGAACTAACAGCTTAAAACCTTTTATGTAGTGGTAATTGAGATACCTAAAATAACTGGCCTGTGTGATGTCATATAGAAGTTGAACTGTTGATATTTGATTAACTAATTATTCATTTTGGTATCATAAAAATAGAATCAAATAAAACAAACACATCTCTTCCATTGATCAAAATTGAATTCTTCCTCGCCCTTCATAGAAGATAATTCAATTAGAATGATCAAAATTGAACTCTTTCCATTGATCAACATTGAATTCTTCCTCGCCCTTCTTCTATGGATCAAAATTGAATTCTTCCTCGCCCTTCATGGAAGATAATTCAATTAGAAAGATCAAAATTGAACTCTTTCCATTGATCAAAATTGAAGTCTTCACTCTTCATAGAAGATAATTCAATTAAAAAGATCAAAATTGAATTCTTTTTAATCCTTTGAATCTAATTTAATTAAAAAAACGTTTTAATTAAATTTGTTAATTATATAAAAATAAAATTGAATAATAATTATTTATTCATCAATTTAGTGTATGAGACCCTCTCTTTGTTTGTGGGATAAGAGACCCTATCCTCCTCATTTGAAACTATAACTTCTTAAGAGGAAACATTTATTTCAACCTATAACCTCCTAGGAAGAAACACATGTCCTAGCCCCCTTCAGATTTGAACCTGTAATATCCTAGGAGGAAACACATGCGTTTACCCATTAAACCCACTTAAACTAAAAGTGTACTATATTGTATACCATTTTATTATAGTAAACACATCTTAAATCAAAGAAAATTATATTTTGGATGTGATTAAATTTATAAATTATACAAAATTAAAGATATTATAATTTAGAATCTTTAATCTTTCTATTTACAATAGTTTAATGATAATCTATATCAACACAATGACCACCAATTTATCTATGCATTGACACAATCTATACTCATGTATATGTTCTTCATTATCGGTCTCTTATCTCTATAAACATGTTCTCTTTGTTATTGAACTGAACTTCTCATGCACAGTACTTATGTGATGCATACTTAAATGTGATGCATACTTAACTGATACTAAGCTGGTATGGTAATACAGAGATAAAGCTGGAATACTACTAGTATAAATACAATGCCATTCCTAATATGTATGCTATTGAAGTGCCTCTATTCCCTTAGGTTATACGGAATCATACAGCTTGCAATATTGTGTGCTTCCTCAATCTATCTTCTATCAACTAAACTTTTGTAAATTGTTGAAACTTGATTATTAGATGCTAGACTTCAACAATCTTGCACTAGGGCTTAGTTTTTAGAAGGTCATCACCAAAATATGGCATTGCACTCTAAATTCAGTCCAACATGATCTTGTTTGTTAACAATCAATCCCTTGAACAGTTCTTTGACATAATATATTCTATGTTAATTAACTAATTATTTTCTAGTCTATATGCTCCAAATTCATTTCACAAAGGAAAGTTGGAAGTTGCATTTCCTTTGTACTTTTCCTTTGTACTTGGCTATGTTTCCTTTGTACTCAGCCATGTAATTATTATCGATGACTTCCTAATAACTCAAGTTAAAAAATATTTTGATAATTATCACAATTGTCATAAAAAAATCTTAATCCTTCATCAAACAAGATGATATGTTTTAGTTTAGTAATTAGGTTGCCACTTTTGGTCGTTTCCATCAAATCACCTTAAATAGAAGGTAATGGTAATTATTTAGTGTAGAAGATCATGTAGTAGATGTACAAATTAGACATGCTACGTTGGTATATAAGCTCAACCATAAAATCATTTTTTTCAAACATTGTATAGATTTTTGCACTTTGTATGTAAGGTTTTATTAATCTTTATTCACAAATTATGAAGTTGATGCATGTAGATCTCCTTGTCTATATCACCAATCTAGACTGTCATTGTCACTCTTAGTTGATATATTTGTTAGGCAAAGACCAATTGACATTGGTAATAATAATTAGATCAATGTCATTTTGATCACACTAGAGAATATTGTATTATTCCATGAAGAGTTCAGATATTAATTGGATGTTCTTTTGATCATGATAATGACCATATAAATTTACTTCTATACATATACAACCTCAACACAAGTCCCCATCCTTTCGAAATAAGTTCATGACAAACCTCTTAAATAAGGTTAGAACATAATTAGTTCATGTGTAATATTAAATATACCATGAAGATCCATAATTAGGTCCTATAGGTCTTTAATAAAGTGATGGAGTCACATGACCTATGTGGTGATCGAAAGACCCAAGCATGGGCCATGAGCCCTAGTAGCTACTATTACAGCCTAATAATGAGACATGGTTGTTACACATCTATATCTATTTCCTTAGAAGCTTCTTTCTTTCGAAAGCTCCCTTTATTGTGTTTTATAGGAGACATGGCTAAACTTGATTGCTCTTCTACATTTTTGTAATGCATGCACATATATGAGTGTACATATATGTGTATAGTATGGGAATGTCATCTTCTCATACTCTATTTTGTTTACTTGTGTGTGAGTATTAGCATTTCCATTATGGAATGTCGATTGGTATCAAAGCTTAGCAATCATGACCTTTAGGTTTCAAGGGGTTGAGGGACTATTAACATTTTTTTGAATATTTTCTAACATAATTTTAGAAATGGATCACAAATCTAGAATCTTCAAGAAACTTTACACAGTTTCAAAAAAATAGTCACATTAGAGCTCGAATGATTGAGATATTGCATATCAAAATTTGTTATTTTTAGTGTATTACCAATAGGGTTATACTGTGAATTATAATCAAACCAATGCCAATAAGTAGATTTTTTATTCCATTTCCAAATTGGTGTCATAATAGTAATTATGAACCATATTGCAAAAGTTATGACCATTTCAAAGTTGTGGTTATGTTCAATGTGAAAGCCTTAGTAGAAAAAGGAGAAGATCCATTGATTGCAAGCTTCTTTTATCTACCTTTTAACCCTATAATGGATTTATTTGCTTCATGGCTTAGCAACATTCTTTGAAAGACTTTGAAAAATTCCATACTATCAAGGTTTCTCAGCTTTGGGTAACAAAATTTGCTCTCCACATCTTTCAATAGTTTAATACCAAAATTATTGAAGACATGATGTCTCTGTTCTAAACCAAATTGTAGGTTCTCCAACAGCCACAAATCTATGATAAATATGTTTTCATCCCTACGACACTGTATATTTTCAGCATGCTTGCCTATATTCATGATCGTCCTCATGCTCCAACGTTTTCCCTCTTGTTTGATTCTCCTCTTGTAGATTCCAACACACTTGGAACATCACATGTGCCACAACACCTTGTGCATATGCCTTCTCTCTCCTAGGAACATACTTCCTTGTTAGTTTTACATGTTTTCATCACTATTGGCATGCATCAAACTTATACGACCTCATTACGTGGCAATACTATGGTATCAGAGATACATCTTGCATTCTCCTCCACACCATCCGCTCAAGTATCCATGCTATTAATGGACCTATCCTTTTGTATCCATTTAGAGTTTCTCTTGTAGTATTATACTCCCTTGATGGTGTCCCCAAAAACTCATAGGATCTTCTAACCTAAGCAACGAGGACTTATCTTTCCAAATAATTATTTGTTCCACTTGTTTGAAACTATGGCCTTGACAATATGTACCATCACAACCAAAATCATAAAATTATCCCTTAAATAAATAAATAAGTGTTACTAGTAGCACCCTTTTTTGGGTTTAAAATTGCAACATTTTTGAAGATGTGGTCTAAAAAATGTACAACCTTATAAAATGGAACACCCCATCAAGCAAAAAATTGAAAAAAAAACATATTTAAAACCAATTAAAAGCAACCAAAAGTTTAAAGAAATTGAAATGAAAAACAAATTTGAAGAAAAAAAACACAAAATTAAAAAGAAAAATCGGCCAACTTCCTCCTCTCAACTCCCTCACCCCCTTGCCCTAATCTCTGCATCCTGTCCAGGCCTCCAACTCCCCTTACTCCCCTTGCTTGTACCCTGTTTTTGTTTTTGTTTATTATTATTATTGTTAATTTGTTTTCTTATATTTTTTTTAGATTTGTTTTTAAACTGGGTTTTTTTAATTAGTTTTAATTCATTAATTGAAAAAATGAATCTTATGAGTTTTTATTCTTTGATAAAATCAATTTCTTGCAAGTGGTAATTCAATTTTTTTGTTCAATTTGCCTTGAGTGAATGTTTTTTTCCCAAAAATACATTTCTTTTTTTGGGTTTAGTGTTTTGGTTTTTTCATTTTGGGAGGTGTTTTTTTTTTCAATTATTATTAAGTTATGTGCTTTTAATGATTTTTTTTAAGTGTAAAAGACATGATTTTTCCCTTTATTTTTTATTTATATTCTCTATTTTTCCATATTTTATTATTTTGTTTGTAATGGTATAGGTTTTTTAGGCCATGATTTCAAAAATGTTACAATTTTATAAAATGTAGCTCTTTTAAATTCAAAGGTTTATTATAAGATTTTGTTGTGACATTACTGATTATCAAGGCTATGGTTTCAAACAAGTTACACAGTCCACAAAAAGTATATTTATGACATTTATATCCGTAGCCATTTACTAGTTGGGCTTGGCTTTGAGCTTTGCACTAGGAATCTATACCAACATATTTACATCAATTACAAATGGGGTTATTTATTTTAAACCCATATGGCTTGAATCTGGTCATTACAACCACACATTTACAATTAATGCATATTTTGATCTAGTGCATTGCTAAGGTCAAAATTGGGGTATTACATTCCCTTGCCTTCTGGAATAACACCATCCTCGATGTGCCTTTCTTTCCAATAATTAGTTCATGGCTTCACTCTTCACATGTGTTGTAGTTATGTCCTCTACATTGCAACTTTCATTTGTTGTTTCTCTTGGAAAACAAGGTAGGGAAATTCCTTTCACTGTCTTGAGATGCTTCCAAGGTCTTAACATTTTAGCATATGCCTACAACAATCATCAAAGGAAAGAGTGTTTGTTAGAGCCATTCCTATGCAATATTCATTACAACAACATGAATTCAAATTCATAATTGAAACACATATATTTAGTATAAAAGATAAACAATGTGCTATTTTAGCTCAATATTTATATTTCTCAATATATTCTCATTTCACATTGCTACCATGGGTGAGATTTAACTTACTATCTTCCTTGACACACCCAAAATATATTTCCTCTGGATTTGAGTTAGCGTATGCCATGAATCTCACACAATAGATTCATTCAAGTGGCCTCTTCCTTACAACCACTAACCCTCACAGGCTTGGGAATCCCCTTCTCTACTAAATACTCCCTTGGGCAATCCATTATTTGACAAGGTTATCACATGAAAGAAGAGTGCAAATGTCCAAAGTTCTCTCCCTGCAATTTCCCACAACCAAACTCAAGCCAATCATTATCTCAAGATGACCACAACATAGCACAAGGTTCCAATGTCGTCACAGTAGCATCCTACATGTGTATCGTACATTCCCTATGCAAATAGGTATGTATGCAACAATGTCATCCTCTCCCCATATTAGAAGTACCAATTCCTTGTTGATATAATCACCTTCTGACAATCTACATATTCAGGATATTGCACATTAGACATTCCATTTAGGTTTTCCTTCTTTATCTCAAGGAGTTATGGATATACCCTCTTTACTTTAGTACACTAAGTATCTTTCATACCTCTACTGAGCAGTTATATCTTGCAGCATACCCTCCTTCACTTGAGATATGATATTATAACCAAGAGAAATCACAACTCTTTTTTGTAATTGAGATTGTATTCAATGCATTCCCTTTGTTAAGCTTGAACTTTATGTCAACTCTACAAGAAAAATCAACCATTTTCATTTATGGCATTTAGCTTGTTGGCTTACCAATACCTTATACTATTATGTTACTTCCTTGACCATTGTGTTTTTGCATCACAATGCAAGAATTAATCTATTAATCTCTACAGTGATCATAAATCCTTTTTGTATCTTGCAATTCATATATACATGGTAAATCCCCCCTTTCTCCAAGTTTAAGACACCTTAGAGAATGTCCATGTTGACAAAGTTGTTGTCAAATCTTTCCCAAAGGCTCCATTCTTCTAGATTTATGAAGAAAATAGATACATATTTTTCAAACGTAGAGATTTTGTTCTCTTCTTCTCCAAAAGATATTTCCAATGATTGTGGTATTGGCTCAAATGAAACTCCATAGATAGAAGTTATAAGCCCTCAAAAGATGACTACTTTCTACTTCTCCACTCTTTGCTTCAAAATTTGGATCCCCAAGTTGTACTTCAAATTCGTGTACACTAACACCATTGTTAGCTTTGCAGTGGTAAAACCATCAATATTAACTTATTATGTCAATATATTGAGCCTCTATTTCAAAATCAAGGCCATCACTTAGTTCTACTCTTCTTCATCTTTTATTAACCTTTGGTTGTCTACCATGATGTTCACATTCCATTGTTAAGCTTCTCATGGTCTTTGCAATATTTGGATGAGTCTCTTGTTTATGCATCCATTGGACTCCATTTCTACAATCCAATCATGCATATTTTCACCTGTCACATCTAGTTCATTATCACAGTGGTCTCGTGCATTAGCTACGCTAATAATTTCTTACTCCAACCATGAATAAGGACTCTATTATTTTAATTAGTCCAAGGAATCAAATGTCCTTCCTTCAAAAATTGATTCCCCAATCTCGTTCCCCTCTTAAAGATCCTTTCAAGGCTTATAAATTTCTCAATTTGGACATCGGAGTCTAGAGTTATGATCTTTTGAAAATCATTCTTTGATATGCTTTTGCAACTATGTTGCAGTGGCCTCAATACCCATATTGAACTATAGAATATTTTTTAATTCTTGCTTTTGTTGTTGAGGCACAATGTGGATGGAACATGGGTCCACATTTTCAATTATGTCCTCGTAACGCGGCTTAAAGAATGCATATGACCCCATGCCTACTGGTCATGTCTAGGTTAATAACCCTCATCTCTTGCTTATTGTTTATTTCACCTCATTGTAGGGCTAGGTTACGACTCATAGCATTAGGCGAGCAAGCGAGTTGATTCTCTATAGAAATAATTCTTAATTAGGTCCTTGAGGTATCCTCCCTTGAAGCCTTGGACCTTGAGAATTGAAAGACGAAAGGCACTATGGATATTTCGGTAGAGGTCGGTTTGTTTACAACAAAAGGGCTTGAACTCACTCCTCGGAGTAAAATGTCAATCTATTCACAAGAAAAAAGCTTGACCTAGAACCTCGAACCTCAAATAAAAAGGTCAATATGTTCACAAGAAAAAGGGACCAACCTTGGACCTTAACTCTTGGAGGCAAAGGTTGGTGTGTTTGCAATAAAATGGCCCAATCTCATATCTCAAACATTGGACCTCGATGATCAAACCTCTTACCTTGACAATTGAAAGAGGGTTCATGTTTAAGCATCACAAGACTCTTGAGAAAGTTTCTCAAAGCCACATCTTGTCCTATGATGCCATGTTGACATCATCATATGCTTGATCACCTTGGTTATGTTTCACAACATCAGGGAGGATTTTCGTTTAGAAGCAAAGAATCATACCAACTCATTCATGTTTGACATCCCCACACAAAGTGCTAGACCCCAATCTCGATGTCACGTCACAAATACATTGACGTGTAGGCTAATCTCCAAACTAATCGCCTTGTTTCTGGTATTATTTTTAGGGAGCATTTTGCCCCAAATTCGGTAATTGAAATTGCAATACTCTCAAATATGCAATTTCATCATTTCAAAATTATAATCGAAGCATGGTTCATGGCTTCTAAAATCGATCTAGATTGCCAGAATTGCAATTTGAAGAGCATATTAATTATATTACAATTGTTTTCTTTGGGCTTCCATCCAAGGAAGTTGGAAATGGGGTGATTTAGTTGTTCGATAAATGATACCATACATCAAAGATCAGGAGAAAATGTGTGTTTGAGCCTTTGCAAGAATCATTCATAAATTCCATAAGGCATTCTCCTCGAAACCTCGGACCTTGGACATCATAGGTGAAGGTTAAACTATTCATAATAAAAGAGCTCAAAGTGTCTACTCTAGGTTGACGTTTATCCTCTAGCAACATCAATAAACTAATCTTGGTTTATAGTGTACCTATTCGCATAACAAATCTGCCTTGGACAATACACAACTTCAACCCATCTAGTTGGTGCTATCAATATAGATTTAACACTATGTGGGATCTCCAGCCCATTATTGTATATTCCAGTTCTAAATGGACATGGTCCTCTAATCCATGTCTACACAATGTGTTGGTCCAATAGCCCTTGGTCAATCCATGGATCTAGGGTGTGATGAGATCAACTCTAAACTTTTGTAGTAGCGAGTTATGAGTCTCATCTTTACAACTCGTCCATTCTGATTTCAAAACCACAACCCACCTTCTTGTCTCAAATTCCCCTACAATGACTAGTATTGCTTATGTAGAATCAAACTTGAGCATGTCTACATTACTCAAATACCCTCTAAAGCCTCCAAAAGGGGTTTTAATGTTTTCTAGTGATTGGTGTATGATTGCGATTTTATTCAAATGCTTCACCTGGTTCGCCCATAATAGGCTAGTGTTGTAACTTCATATTTGATACCACACTGTAGCATTCCCTTCCCATGGAATCCCAACCATAGAGTAGGACCACCACCACAAACATACCTTCAAGGTTTTGGCCATTGGGGAATTAAATCACCATTAACATAACCAAATATAACTTCCTAGAGAGACCCAAAATAATATGGAAATGCATATATGAGTGCAATAACAAAACATAGTGGAAACATAAAGTTAGATTAATGGATTCCATGGAAAGCACGTGCCCATCCTATCCTTAATTTGAGTTCACACATACATCATGCACAATACAAATGTATTTACATGATAAAAAATATAATTCAAATGGAGATTTATGCAAATAGAGACACAACACTATCTTAACTAAAGATAGTCCAAGAAATTGGCTATGTATTTTTTATCCAGCCATAGCAATTCAAGGTAGATGCCACCCTAAGTTGGGCCATGAGGCCACTAGGGAAAATGGACCAACCTATAGACACACAACTTACTCAACCTAATCCAATTAGTGTCATGGTCCAGTCAATGTTCTCACTATAGAGATATTCTCACTAAAAGCACTCTAGGCAACTCATTCGACCATCTATTAGTGAAGGCATTCTCTTCCACTTCCCTACACAACACATTGGGAGTTACTTTCTTTCTTTTAGCGATAGTGCCCTGGGAATCTATTTTCCCCTCAAATGCTCTTTAGTGTATGCAACAAGAACCCAAAATTGTTGATCACCTTCTAGGGATACTTTGTAAGAGTGAATCACGAGACTTTAAGGATCCAATTAACAACCATATGTAGTGAGTGAAGGCTCCTTAACATGCGCAACCTGTATGCTCACCTACAACTTTTCCATCTCTCGTTCTAGGTCCATGAATCCCTCTTCATAGTGCACATTTGTGGATATGCTCAAATTTGGAATATGAGCCCAAATAGAAAGAATAGAGTGTGCATAACTTGGGTAGCACTTGCACATGCGAGAATTATTGTTCTAAGAATAAAAATTGCTCCCCTTGAGAATGAAGGAAAGTGTGAATTCCTATAAAGATGGAGGATGAAATACTCTTATGTTTTCTCATGTTGATGGTACTCAACCCATACTTCCATAACTAAATGAGGTAGACATTCCTCATCCACCTCCATGTGCATTTAGGATTGGCTTCCTAAGTCAAAGATGGTCGAGTAGCTTTATATAAGCTATCACATGATAGAAACATTGTAGGAACCTAAGTTGACACTTGGCAATACATGATTACTTTCACTTGGCCCCTCTTTCCTCTTCCCCTCTTATGGACTCAGCGCTTCTCATGCTCTCCACAACCATCTTGGATCATTATATTATATTTCAAAATGCTATAGCGTAGTGTAGACATGGATTACACGATCGTGTCCATTTAGATCTAAAATAGTAGCTTTATATAAGCTATCACATGATAGAAACATTGTAGGAACCTAAGTTGACACTTGGCAATACATGATTACTTTCACTTGGACCCTCTTTCCTCTTCCCCTTTTATGGACTCAGCGCTTCTCATGCTCTCCACAACCATCTTGGATCATTATATTATATTTCAAAATGCTATAGCGTAGTGTAGACATGGATTACACGATCGTGTCCATTTAGATCTAAAATATACTGATAATGAGTTAGAAATCCCATGTAGCGTCAAAGTCATATCAATAGTGCCAATTGGATGGGCTGAAATTTTGTGTATTGTCCATGGCAAAGTGTGATGGGAATAGGTGCATTATAGACCAAGATTGGTTCACCAATGTGGCTAGAGGCTAAACGTCAACCTAGAGTAGATACTTTGTGCCCTTTTATTATGAATATATTAACCTTCACCTATGATTTCCAAGGTCCAAGGTTTTAAGGAGAATGACTTGGGGAATTTATGAATGATTCTTTGTAATGTCCCAAATTTGGCATTGGGTCACAATGGCCTAATCACATTGTTCCTATTCAGTAAAGTTTGTCAAATTGATGCTAAAGTTCAAATAATTGCCAAGGAGGAAAATTACTAGTTTCCTAGGTTTGGGGTGGAAGCTTTGGGATTTGGAATAATGGGGATAATAAATGATGTTTGAACATTAGAATGGAATAAATATTTAATAAAGGACCTAAATAAATATATGCAAGTGAAAATCAAAGTGGCATTTGATCATGAAGACACATGGAGGAAGTGGGACCCACATATGGCTAGATTTCCCCACTACACTTGGCATCATTCTCTCACCAATTCGAATTCAAGGTGAATGGTAACATATTTGGGGGAGTCCAAAAGGTATTATTCATGGAGTGACTCATCCAAGGTCGAAATATAGAGGAAGAGTAACTCCCATCGAAGAGGAAGAGGCAATTTGGAGCTAGTGAGACACTTGGGCTAGATTCCCTGGCTCTATGACAACAATGATGAAGATGCTATGACACCTATGACACAAATCAGACCTGAAGGCTGACATATGACATATATGACATGTCAGGGCTAAAAATAGACTCTAAGAGGGCACTCAAGGGTGTTAGGGCAGCTAAGATGCTTCCACATGTGATTTGGTGGAAGTGGGAGACTAGGAATTGTTGTACAAGTGGCGTTCTTTGGAATCTCTTCCCAACTTGAGTTGGCATGAGTCTCTTAGAAGGAATTTGACCCATGGAGGCCATTAGAACTTTATAAATGTCAATAACAAATAATGAAACCAACGTTTGATCATTTGTAGAATTTGCAATTGCATTTGTGAAGAGGGAGAGCTAGTGGATGACTAGTTTCTTGCCTTCCCCAATTTCGAGGGTGAAAGATTCCCATCCAAGTTGGTAATTGGAAAGGCCATTCAGACCTTTCATTTGGAGCTTTAATGGAGTCTTTATTTGCAGGTGTAAGCTACAAGGCAGCGCATGGTTTCTTCTATTGCAGCTCACTCCTTCAACCATTTCCAGTTTTGATGGCATATTCTTGATCCTTGAGGGAAGGCGTTTTTGGTGAGCTATTGTACTCTTTGAGGAAGCTTTTAATGCCCCATTTCTTTTGTAATATGAAGTAAATACTCTGTTTTTCATCTCCAAAAAGTTTCAGGTCGAAATTCCAAGTAGAAATGTATAAATCTCATTTTTAATGGAAGAACAATGCCATTTCCCCACTACCTTGTTGTGAGCCAATGTATTGATGATTATTTCGAATGAATGGATGATTCTCTGATATATTTGTGATCAATATACTGCCATGGATGTCTTCTACAAGTTTCATGTACTATACTTGAGCATTTGAAGCATTTTTACTCAGTTTAGTTGTATTGGGAGGTGAAATAGTGTCATTTCCCCAAGGGTCGGATTGGGGATTTTTGCAGTTGAATGGGAGAGGGTGAGAACAGTTGTAATAATCCATTAATGGTGCATATGAGACTTTAATAAAATACTTAACACATTACATACCTCTGTTCATAAATTTGAGTGGGTTTGGAGGCATTTGGGAAGCCATTTTCAGTACTTACCCCAGGGGGATTTGAACCCCAAATTACTAGTAAAATTGCATAATTGGTCCAGAATATTAAGAGAGTTTGCAGAGGTCTTTTGGTGGCCATATATCATCCATGAACATCATATTCAAGTCCTAATATCATTCATACACCTTCCTTGAAGATTTGAAGGAATTTGGAGTCAATTCGAGACCTAGAGACCAATACAACATCCAACAAATGTGAAGTAAAGTGTTTGAAACATGTTAGTGACTATTCTTAATAAGTAAATTATTGTCGAAAATTCAACGATAAACTTCATGTTGATTACCTTTTTATACACCTAAATTATCTATTAGTAATGTTTCCATGAAGTTTTATCCATTTTGCACTTATATTTCAAACAATCTTATCAAATTTATTCATTTTTTTGCTCTACATGACACACATTAACCAATACACATCATTTAAGCTTATAGATAATTCAAATATATTAATTTTATACTATTACAAAGAATTTGCCTTGTTCTCTTTTTGGGATGTTCTCATATGGTGCTCACTACAACATGTTTTTTTTCTTTGAACTTCCTTTCAGATATATTCTATTAATAAATGATCTACATCATAAAATACATAAAGCATGAAAAATATTTTATAAATAAAGTAAATAATTTCAAGCTAAAAATGTTTAGATTTAATCAATGTGCATTGTACAAGTAGAGGCATCGGTGCATCATTTATATGTATATGCATCGATACAATAATGTTGATTTTGAAAACTAAAATAAAATTTAGTGGTGCATTATATAGTAATAAGAGCACTAGTGCATATTTCATGTATATCTCATAACGGCGAACCCAAAAATGTATTTTTAAATGAACCGCATTTTAAAACGAGATTCTTTCTAAAAAATCAATGCATTATATTGCACAGTATGCATTGATTACCACAAAAGTTTTTTTGGTAAATGACAAGGATAGGTTTCGAGATCCAATACAATAAGTGGTCTCATTCCAATAGATGTCCAATTCCCCATATTAGATATACAAAGCCTTTAAATATTCAATGTTTAGAAAAAATAAAAATCTCATTGTAAAATAGTAGATAGGATAATATCATAATCCTAAAGTTTGCCGCCACATAAAATAGAAATGAAGCAAAAAAAAAAGTTTCCAAATTTGAAGGTAACTATAAAACCTTTTTATTTTCTTTAGAATGCATTGTAAATATTAATAGGAACAAAAAATTGAGATGAATAATAAGAAGTTACACACTTGAAAATTTTGATTATTTGGTTCTTCATAAAATTCCGGCCACTCCAAAGTCTTTCCTAGTATATATTTTGCACAAGCTTCCCCTTAAACTTTTGTTTTAGGGTTTCTATTTAAATCATTTTTAGAAAATTAAATTATTGATCCTTTTTAATTGGATATTTTAGTTCATTGATAAGATATGTCCATGTTGGTATTTTTTATAATATTGTTTCCAGAGCTCAATGCACCTAAAAGAGGAAAGTGCACTTGTGTTCTTAATATGTAAAAACACATTGCATTAATGCAAAATAGAAAAATATCAATGCAAACATGTACTATTAAAACTTGTGGACATTTTCTTTTGCAGAAGTTTTTTCGGATGTTTATTTTATCATGGAAATTGACATAAAGAAACCAAGAATGATACAAAAGAGTTATCATAATGTATTGCATAGATGAGAAAACAAAAGATTTATTATACAGGGTTACACTGAGGTTCAATCCACTTTATGAATGTGAGATAGATTGAGAAATACACTAAAATGACATAAAGCATACAAGTGCAAAATAAAAGTCTTAAGTGACTTTATTAATTCTCAAGTCTAATAACTAATTGATCAATATAAAGTAGGATTTATTTTAACACCCACCTTCAATGGTCAATATTCTAACTACACCAAGTTCATCCCAAAACTTTACATGCTTTTTAAGACCCAAAGACATGGGAAAATGTTCGCAGTTTGGTTTTCTATGGGATAGTACTGCAACTCAACAGTTTCATCTTCTACAACTTTTTTGGTGAAGTGGCATTGTATCTCAACTTGCTTGGTACATATCCAGAGGTTGATTTTTCGTGATGTATGCAACCTACCCAATTTGGATATGTAGATCCACAAAACCTAGGATCTTTGGTTCTATTGTACAGAATGCCAAAGTCAAGCATCCCTTTCACATATCTCAACACTCTCTTTGTTGTAGTCCAATGATCTGCTTTTGGCACTGTCATGAAACTGGAAATGAAGGTCACAACATAACTCAAATAAATCCTAGTGGCTAAGATATATTAGGCTACCCACTAATTTCCTAAGGACCGATTCATCCACTGCCTTAGAGTCAGCCTTGGATGAAATTTTCAACCCTTTATCCATAGGTGTCGATAAAATCTTACAATCTGTCATTATAAACTCATCAAGTAAACTCCTAATATATTTTGTTTGTGAGACAAAAAAATGCAGCTACTTGTTTTTCAAACTTCTACACCTAGATAGTAATGTAAGAGGCCTAGATTTGTCATGTCAAAAGATTTACCCATGTTGGATTTTATATGTTTAATCATGATTGCCCCACTACCTATAACAATGATTCCATCTACATAAATGACCAATAGAATGATATCAGTACCAATGCTTTTGACATATAGATTGGCATCTAAACGAATCCATTGAAATCTATGTTCAAATAAGTATATGTCAATCTTAATGTACCATACCCTAGGTTCCTACTTTAGGCCATATAAAGCATTCTTTAATATGCAAAAAAGAAATTCTCCTTCTCTGAAACCTCAAACCATTGTGGTTGATACATGTAGACCTCTTCTTCCAAATATTCATTGAGAAAGGCACTCTTCACGTCCATCTCATGGACCTTCCAACCACTATAATATACTTAAACCTTGAACTTCAGATATAAGACAAAAAAACACAAGATATAACCATAAAAGATATCTTGTATGAAAGATATTCAAAATAGAGAGGTATGTTCACTTGCCTCTTCATGGAGGTAACCTCCAAGAGAAAAGCTCCAAATATAATAACAATTATTAACAAAAAATCGCATAGCTTATTACTCTATATATAGTGCTTCAATAGCCAAATCCCTAACAACTTGTGGTCTCTCTATTAATGAAGTTCAACCACCTAGTCGACATTCATTCGATAAAGAAATCCCTTTTACATTAAGACACTACCCATTAACTATCTAATGGGATTTATTGCCTTGTACAATGATAAAGTAGGTGGTTAGGGTAGGACCCTAACATGCCATTCCCCTTCAAAAGCAACATCGTCCTCAAGGATGGAGATGGGGAAATTGTAAAAGGGTTGATGGTTCCCAAGTAGCATCTTCTGGCTACACATTCTTCTAATGGATTAGAAATTCTTGGATTGTGCATTGACGTAGGTAATGTTCTTGTGTGGCTAAAATTGCTTTAGGATGGAGCCAAATGGATCCTTTTGCATTGAGTTTTGGAAATGTAGTTTGAACTAGACAACTATGAACCACAACCTTCTTCAAACAAGACACATGAAATACTGGGTGTATCTTGGAGTGTCCTTGGAGTGCTAATTTGTGAGCCACATGACTAATGCATTTAACAATCTAATATGGGTCATAACACTTTGGTGAAGGGTGATGGAGAGATCTTGAATGTTGGGATCCTCCTAAAGTCGCTCAATGAGCTAAGATGTAGTAGCATTGGTGAGCCATTCTTGTCATGCTTCTTTTAACCATGCAGGTACCAGAGAAGATAAAGAAAAGAGGGATCCATCTTTCTCATATTTCCTTAACAAAGTATCTTCCACAACATTGTCTTTTCCCTTATTTTTTACAATCTCACATAATCCCATCCAATCATCTTGATGACTCGGTTATGTTTCCCTCGGGATGACAACCTGTGTTTTAAAAAATACTCCAGGTCTTGGTCATCCATCTTGTTTTATAAACATTGTCGTGTGTTGAATTCATGTAGGATGTCCATCATTTCTTCCTTATATGTAAACTTGGCCAAATTCTTGTCACACGACTGCTTACTAGTGAATGCTAAGGGTTAATGTCCATCTTGCATTAATACTGCACCCAGAAGCATCGCATTCCAATACAAAAGTCTTAGTAAAATTAGGCATGACTAAGACTGAGGTGGTGCACATGATTTGCTTTAAAATTGAGAAGGCTTATTATGACACTTTGTTCTATGTAAAAGTTTTTTTCTTGAGCAAAGTTGTCAAAGGGGTTGCAATTTTACCATAGTTCTTCACAAACTTCCTATAGTAGCCAGTAAATCCTAAAAAAAACGTGTTCTCTTCAAGGTTTTAGTGTGTGGACATTGTTGCATTGCCACAATCGCCTTGGGGTTCCCTTTTAACCCTTATTGTCCCACAATGTAACCTAAGTATTTGACCTTGGAGGCCCCAAAAGCGCATTTGGAGCATTTATTAAACAACGAATTGTCCCAAAAGAGTTGCAAGGTTTTATCAACCAAAAACTCATAATGGCCTTCATGTGTGTGATAGGTTGTCTTTGGAATATGAACCTCTTTCATCCTGATTTGGTAGTAGCTAGATTGAAGGTCAAGTTTAGTGAAAAATTGGTTTCATGGAGCTCATCCACTAGATTATCCATGACTGGGATGGGAAATTCATCTTTGATGATCATCTTATTGAGCGCACAAAAATCACGATCCATGCACCAATTATCTTCTTTCTTTAAAACCATGACCAATGGGGATGAATATGGTCTAGTACTAAAACAAATGACTCTTGCCTCTTGTAGCTCCCAAGTGATATTCTCGATTTCATTCTTTTGTGCAAATGGGTGCCTATATAGGTGCTCATTTGGTGGTTGACTGCCAGGAATAACGGTATACCTTAATCATGCTCTCCTCTAGATGGGGGTAAATGATTTGATGTCTCAAATAGCGATTGATGTTTGTCCAAAAGCTTATGCAAGCCATGATGTGTTTCTGGTACATTCTTCTCCATAGTGTGTATGGCATGGAAATGAGCAATAAATCTAGAGTGTCCTTTCTTCAATAACTTTTCGATTTGATAAGAATTGATGATTTCAGGGGATCTTGCTTGGAGCCTTTTGAAGGTGTGAGTATGAGAGTCCTGAGTAAAAACTCAAGAATAATTACTTGAAATCCATAGTGACTAGCCCCAATGTGCATACCTAAAACTATATCACAACCACCTATATTTATGGCCAACATATGAGTTTTGAGATGATAGTCACCCAATTGGAGTCTCACATTATTACATTGACCTCAAAATTTCATCATCCAACCATGGTCTATCATAATTAGAAAGCTTGGCACTAGGTGGACATAGAAATGACTTTCTTTGGCAACTTGCTTGTGAATAAAATTTTGGGTGTTGCCACTATCAACCAAGACTACCACTTTGCGATGCTTGATGTAACCTAAATTCAAGGTTTGAAGGGCTACAGTACCAGATAAAACATGAAGAGATATGAGTGGTTCTTCTAGTGGTGGACTCAAGGTTCCACTTCTTACATGGGAGTGTGGTCAACCTCAAACTTAGGGGTATCTTCCCTAATGAGGTCTTCGAATTGGGTAGGAGTGGACACATCAATTTGAAATAAATTATGTTCTTTACATTTATGACGTAGAGCATAATTTTCACTACAATTATACTAGTAGAGTTCATGTCTTTGTTTGTCTATCATTTATGTTGGAGGAAAATTTTGTACTTTAAGGGGAGGAGAAGGGATTGTGCTTGAGGAATTCATATGCGTAGGGCATGAGGTGGGAATGACATGGGGTTTTTGAGATTGTGCAGTGATCACCATCTCTGCTTATACAGCCCTCTAAGATGCCTTCACTAGGAAGTACATTTTGACTTGTGTTGTAATCACTTCCATGAAAACACTAATGGAACATTTTTTATAGAAATAATATGTTAAGTTCTCTATATGAATGGTTAATTTCTTAAAGGATGAGACAAAGTTTGCGACTAATCCTATTTGGCATAACTTGGTAATACATAGTAATGGTCATGGATTGATTTAACAAACATACGCTAGGCCATGTATCTCCCATAGTATTTTTTATTCCACTCCCACCATTGCCATCATTTTGGATCTAGATACAAGACCCCCACCCTAATTTTCATCATGTCATCAGTAATGATGTGCAGAGCGAAGTAATGTTCCATCTTGTTGATCGAACCTGGTGGATTAGAACCATTAAATTTGGTTAAGTCCATTTTAGGAAAATGGTTCCATGTGTTATTATCCATGGAGGGTGGTAAATTTATGGTTATGAGCACCTGAAGGAGGTTTCTAGTAGCTAAATAGTCCCAAATGAAAGGTTTCTTATTGGTGTGGGTCATTGTGTTGTGCATTCTAGGGGATTTCTTTTGAGATTGCATGTGAGCTGATAGTCGAGCTAGCACTTTATGTATAACAACCAACTTAAGATCCAACTTTTGATACAAGTTGTTGACTTCCTCCTAAAGCTATCAAATCTCTCATGTATATTAGTCATCATTTTCCTGTATTTTTTCCTAAAGAATCTTGTATACTTATTCTAGGGTGTCAATCTTCATGGTGTTAAGGAGAGTCTTCATTTGTCTAAGGTCTTGCAAGGTGGTCTATAAGGAGGAGGACCATCTACCATGGGATGGTTGGGGATATTTACAAGGTCCTACATGTGAGGGGTGTAATACCCCATTTTGACCCTTGGAATTATTAGCTTGATATGTAAATATTTTAAATATGCAATGTATGATTCCTTGCACAGAGCTCAAGTCCAAGGCCTTGCTAGTGAATGCTTGTCTTATAAAAACAAATATTTTATATTTTGTGGACATGTGTTAGGAATCCATGGAATAATGTAAAAACCATGTAAATATTTATAAAACAAATAAAAGTCCAAGAGCTAGCTATGTAGGCAACAAAAATGGGGCGGCTATGTTTATCCACTAGGGAGAGGAGAGGGGTGTGGGGGATTAAATCCTTTGTTTCCAAGTATCATCTTAAGAACTTGTGTGCCATAAATGGTAAGCAACTACCCAAGTGGAGGCAGCTGAGAAATCAACTCATGAATTTAATAGAGCATGGGAAAAACCCAAAAATTCGTATGGTTGAGTATGGGCTCAATTTTGTGTACCCAAAAGTCAATTTCTCTCATGGGAGATTTGTTTCCCTTCATTCCCATTCCATTGTTGGGCAACTAGACTCTAATTTTCATCAAGCCATGCATTCCCAACAAGAAAAATAACAGAAATTGTAACCAGAGAAAGAGTCATGTTTTAGAGTGTAAAAAATGCCCAAAAATTCATGTGGGTTGTGAAATCTAGTGGGGAATCCATATATGTCAATCCTAGGGTGAATTTGAGAGTGTAAAAGGGCCAAAAAATCGTGGGACGACCTATATTTGGAAGCCTTGAAATTGAATTTTGTGGCTGTAAATTATTGTGGCCAGAAATTAGAGAATTAAAGAGACAATTAAAGTCTAAGAGGGATCAGAGGTTTGAATTGCTTGATAAACCCAATGTAGGCACGGATCTCTGTTGGTATGGCAGCTTGGACCTTTCTATTCCCATCCTGAATAGCACTGGAGGGAAGGGGTTCCTAAGGGACTATGTAGCAGAAAATGGGACATTCCTTATGTTGGGTGTGGTAGGTATTGTGGATGACAAGGTTGGTTGAGACCAATTGAGATTCATGTAGCTCTGTGGTTGAGTTCACTGGCTTAGAAATATCCTTTCTTGTCTATTTGCATGCTTGATAAACCCAATTGTGTGTTGGCTTAACATGAGTGTGTGTTCCTATGGCTATGAGTGAGCCTGTGTAGTTCCTCCTTAGTGGATACATAGCCTAGGTTGGAGTTGGTCTCTCAATAGAGAGATAAAGTGCTGGATAGAGTGCCTACAGTTGGGTCGAACGTTGCTATTCCATAGCCAGTTTCTTGAGCAACTTCATTGAAAATATAAGTGTATACTTGTTAATCTACTATTGTGTTTAAATATGCATGATTATTATTCTTATGCATGGGATGAATATGCTAGTATATGCATGCTGTGTGTGGAATTAATTTGTTTTCCAATGTATATTTTTATTATGCATATGCACACACATTTAGATGTTTATGAATTTTGTAATTTGGCCATGGGGGGGGGGGATTTGGAACCCCATAGATCATTCATGTCATCTCCATTGGTTCGATTGATGGGTGAGGACATGACGAGGGGGGTGATAGGTGATATAGCTCTTTGATATATGTATAAGGTCCAACAGTAATACTCATCCCTATATCTCAAGGCACTAACTAAATATGCTTGAATGTTCTGTAGTAAACTGAGTCCGGTTTACTATGTTATAGAATAGTTAATGTTCTTATTACCATGAATCCATGGATGAAAGAAGTAAATAAATATATAAAATGTGTATTGGAGATAAAAATGATAATAAAAATACAATGTCGGACTTGTTTAAATAGTCCTTCGCAACTAATATGAAGGGATTCAAACCTTATTAAATATTTTACTATTACTTATTAATTATTAAGTATATTTATTTATTAATTATTTATGTATGTAACATTGCCTCCCCCTTTAAGGGCAGATTTGTCCTCAAAGATGATTTTGTTGATGTCATTTTTATTTTGGACTTGCGATGAAGAGTCGACTTGAGATGTGTAGTCTAGATTGGTTCATTTATCTTGATGTGGGCCTAGACCTTTGTGTTGTAATTCTTTCTGATTGATTGGTGAGTTCCTCAATCCATTTAACATGTAATTATTTCCCTTCAATTTGAATTCCATGTATTGTTCCTAAAGGTTGGTAGCATATGTGTGTTCGGATATCCACATCATCTATTTCGGGATACATCATCTATTTCAGGATCTTGCATGATCTATTTCAGGATATTATCTATTTCAGGATTCCTATTTCAGGATATGATCTATTTCAGGATTCCTATTTCAGGATATGATCTATTTCAGGATTCTGCATGCACAGGCATGCATCCCAATCACCAGTTTGATGCCTCCAGCACCTTATCCACCTTCTTCTAGCACCCGGGAGCCACCTACCACAGAGTTTTAGCCCTCCTAAGCTGAAAGGCGCCCACTTCTCACCTACTGCCAGAGAAGGGCGCACTTGTTCACCTACCACTGCAGTTCCACTTCAGTTACATTCAGTTAGCTCCGATTCTCCCTGATTTGAGGCTAGTTTCACTCCCGACTGACTGTATCACTTCCGTTTGACCTCCAGTTCGATTAGGTGACTTGTTCTGACTTCAGTTAGCCTCCCATGCGCCCCCACTGAGCCTCCAGATCCTATATCAGTGCTACACACTTCAGTTACATTTATTATGCTCAGTTAGACTCAGATTGACACCTGGATGACTGGTTGTTGTGATTGATGAGTACCACCGATGATTTATGAGGACTCCTAGACAGAGTCAAGCTACTCCATTCAGTGATTCGAATGGCCTACTTAGTCAATTCGAATTGCTCATTGACAGTATTGACATTGGATTGTATTGTAATTCATTCACCCTTTCTGGGATAGAGAGCACTGCTGCATGTTTTGCACAGTTTTGCACCATATTTTCTATGTTCATCTGTTGTGATTGATTTACTTGTTCATTAGATCTGCTGTGACTAATTTTACATGGTATCAGAGCCATTGCAGGGACAAGATCTCTTTTCTACAGGTGTTTATACAAGAAGATTTGACTGAATTGCTAAAAATTGCAAAAGTTTGGCATGAGATATCTCAAGGGCATTCGCTCCTGTGCATGCAAAGCTTGAAAAATGTTCCAATACCACTCCAGAAGCTTGAGTTACCACATAATTCCTGGATCTGATACATTGGACCTATTCAACATTGCTTGAAATCCAATCCCAGGTGTGATGCAACTCTCAAAGGGTGGATTGTTCGACCTTATTGTGGTTGTTTTGATGTGATTTGCAGGTTTCTTACTTCCTCCATGTGCATTCGCTAATGCAAAGATGGAGACTTCTTCTTCACAAAATATTCTTACTCCATTCAACTATGATGAATGGAAACCAAAGATGATTGCATTCTTGAAGAGACAATGTCTTTTTGATATGTGCATTGGTAATACAAAAGATTTTGATTCCGATGAAGAGGAGAATGATTGGCTCAATGATTGTGATAGAGCTTTTGGAGCAATATGTCTTGCTATGTCTCCTTGTATGCGCTATCTCATTAAGCTTGCTGAAAATCCAAGTGATCTATGGGTCCAACTTGACAGAGAATTTGGAAAGCAGGAAGAAGAGGATCATGCTAGCCTTTTGGAGAACAAGCCCAGTGAGATCTCCTTATGTGTTCTTTCCGATCATGTGTTGGCCTCAACAATTGTTCAAGATGAAGAAGAAACTGTAGATTCAACACTCATTCTCTCAAAGTCTTCTATTTCGAATTCTGAGCAAGATAAACAAGCTCATACTCTAGATTCCGAAGAGGTTCTTGAATCCTCTCTTTCACATGAGTTTGTCGGCATGAGGAATAATGATCTACTTGATGTTTTGGAGGTAAAATCTGATTTTGGAGGTGAAGCATTCGCCCTCCTTGATTGCATGCCTTCTATAAACTTATGTTCTATCATTTGCAAAGTTTCTCAGAGTTTTAATGAAGATGAAGAGCACTACCATTCGCTTGAGTTCAATTCTCATGCACTTTTTGCTGATTTTGGTTTTGATCTCACCCTTGTTGGTTCAAAGGAGATCTCAAGAAACCATTCATCTATTTTTGGAGCTGATTTAACTTCTATTGATAAGAAGTTCAAGTTTCAAGATCTATTTGATCCGATTGGAGCTATTCCTACCTCACTTGGTTCGAATCACAGGTTCCAGGATCATCCTCATATTTTCAGATTTGTTCTCACCTTTTTCGGTATGAAGAGCAAGTTCTTAAAGTCTCCACATTCGCTTGCATCCACTGATGGAGAATTCAAGCACATGTTTTTGGAGCATGATCCATTTACTCCCAAGAGTAAGATACCTCCAGACATATCCACTTGATTTTGGAGCAATTAATCTTTTGGTGTACTACAGTCTATTTTGAGGGGGGGTATTTTTCCCATGAGGTTTTCCCCATTTCCTCGGTTTATTGACTGTTATTAGTTTTTGGATTATTGTATTGGGGTGACCTTTGGTCTTAGTTACCAGGGCCCCACATTATTTTAGTTGGCACATCATAGTCTAGCTTGAGGGGGGGTGTTCGGATATCCACATCATCTATTTCGGGATACATCATCTATTTCAGGATCTTGCATGATCTATTTCAGGATATTATCTATTTCAGGATTCCTATTTCAGGATATGATCTATTTCAGGATTCTGCATGCACAGGCATGCATCCCAATCACCAGTTTGATGCCTCCAGCACCTTATCCACCTTCTTCTAGCACCCGGGAGCCACCTACCACAGAGTTTTAGCCCTCCTAAGCTGAAAGGCGCCCACTTCTCACCTACTGCCAGAGAAGGGCGCACTTGTTCACCTACCACTGCAGTTCCACTTCAGTTACATTCAGTTAGCTCCGATTCTCCCTGATTTGAGGCTAGTTTCACTCCCGACTGACTGTATCACTTCCGTTTGACCTCCAGTTCGATTAGGTGACTTGTTCTGACTTCAGTTAGCCTCCCATGCGCCCCCACTGAGCCTCCAGATCCTATATCAGTGCTACACACTTCAGTTACATTTATTATGCTCAGTTAGACTCAGATTGACACCTGGATGACTGGTTGTTGTGATTGATGAGTACCACCGATGATTTATGAGGACTCCTAGACAGAGTCAAGCTACTCCATTCAGTGATTCGAATGGCCTACTTAGTCAATTCGAATTGCTCATTGACAGTATTGACATTGGATTGTATTGTAATTCATTCACCCTTTCTGGGATAGAGAGCACTGCTGCATGTTTTGCACAGTTTTGCACCATATTTTCTATGTTCATCTGTTGTGATTGATTTACTTGTTCATTAGATCTGCTGTGACTAATTTTACAATGTGCCTAAATGCATTAGCCATTCAGCTCCTAACACCATATCTACTCCTTTGAGTGGTAAGGCATAACAATTATGTTGTAGATTTAAGTCTCGTATATGTACAAGAACCTTATAGCAGTCACCTACTTCTTCAACATGTTGGTCGTCGATAGTTGACACCTTGAGATTCTTCACGGGGTATACAAAGAGGTTCAGTTCTTTTTCCTTATTTATATCCACCAAATTGTGTGTACTTCCCAAATCAACTAAAATCGTGATGTCTTTCTTCGTTATTGTCCCCGTAAGTTGTAATCCCTTTGTCCCTAACTTTCTTGATTTTGTTGCTTGGAATATGAGTTTTCCATCCTTAATGTTGTCGTGATTTCTCAACTGGGGCGGGATATATTTCTTGGTAAGTAACTGAATTTCTTGCGTTTGGGTGGAAACTTTTTAAAGCGTCGCAGAATATTTTTCTTTACAAGTTTGTTGGATGCATGTAAGTGTCGCTATTGATACCTCGGCGAGTTTGTATCCAAATCTGAATCGAACGTATCTTCTTCGGTAGAAAAATGCACTTCTCTCTCATCTATGATTTTGCAGCGGTGTTTGACTGGGTATGCATTTATGACTTAGGATCCAATCTTCACCACATCGACAACAAGTGTTTTCTTCTTTTTTCTATCATTGTCGGGATGACTAATGGATGTTTTTTATTCCTTTTCAACTTGATATCCATATGAGTGGGCTCCGATGCACTGATGTCCTGGTGACCAGTTGTCTCCGCAGTATCCGCATTGCGTCTCTTTCTGTTGTAAATAACTTCTATCAAATATTGTTTTGGATATCTCTTCTAGTTTGACTTATATTGCTTTCGCCTTACATCTTGCTACTTCTACGTGCGGTATGTCATGCATCTTCAACTCTTTTTGTATATACGGTTTAAGGCCTCCTAAATAAGTTTCAAGTCGTCGTTTTTCAAATAATCCAAACACTTGTGTCGCAAGGGATTCCCACTGATGTGTGAATTCTTTGACGCTTCCTCTTTGTTGTAATCTTGTAAGCTTTGAGAAGAACTCATCCTCAATTATTCCTTAAAACCTTTTAAAAAAATCATTTTTGAACAAGTTCTAGGTGTAGGAAAAATTGTCTCATTTCCACCACATGTACTAATTGTAGGTGTACCCTTCTAGATTCATCGACGCATATTTCACTTTCTCCTTGTTTGTCGTAATAGTGTCTATAGTGAAGTATTCTTTCGCTTTGTTTAGCCAAGCAACACATTGGTCTTTGCTCCTCTTGTATTTTGTCAACTCTATTTTTGCTTTGGGTGGGAAGATCATAAAAGGCTAGTATTGAGGCTAGTATTGGGTGGATTTTGATCCATAGGGGGGTGGTGACACAGATCTACGGGATGAGAAGACTGACATGTCCAAACTACTTTGTCGTTTGCGGTGCTTACTGGACTTTAGGTCTTGTAACATCTCCATGATTTGATTATGGCTCTCTATCAAGGCGTTCAATTTGTCATCCACTTTTTTCTGTTTCTCATTCATGATTTCCAATTTGTCGTTTAACTTTCTTTCTATCACTAAAATAACTTTGTCTTTGATCTCTTTCTTAAGCGCTACATTGTTATTTTTCATTTATGCCCTTAAACTTTCTTGGTTCTTGGTGATGAGGCCGTTGACGTCCTTCTCCAATTTTTCGAACTGGGTTTTCAATTCTGTCAAGGTCCTGGTCCTGGTATGTAGGGGCATACAAATGGATGCAATTTTGGTTTATGTGGAGGAGACAGTTGAATGTCTTTGGTAGGACTTAATTAATTAATTATAACTATTGTAATGATAATAATTATTATAATTAATTGGTAAGAATAAATAAATATAATAATTACTATATTTAAATATTTTTATTTTTACTATAATTTGAATTGTTAAATTTTAATAAAAATAAATATTAATATAATAATAATCATATAATATTTTTTTTTTATTAAAAAGTTAGGGTTTGAATGGTTGTGGAATACGTGGAGAAGGTGGGGGTGGTGCGCAAGGGTGAGAAGTATGAGTTGAGGTAGATGTGGAAGGGAAGGGCATGGGTGCTTGATTGCAGGTCGCGATGGAGGGAAATGAGCAGGGGTGGAATGGTAGCAAAAACGCTTGTATGTCAGAGGGAGCAGGGAAGTGGAGGGTGTAAGCAGGTGGGGCAGAGGAGTGTAGGAAGGAGGAAGGCAGATGGTGTGAATAGGCGGGGACGATGGAAAAATGGATGAGGAGCGAGGGACATCGCGGTTGGGAGGTGAAAAAGCTGGGGAAAGAGGGTCAGGTGCGAGGAGCGAGGGAAGGAGGGCGAGCAAGGCATAGTGGTTGCGTGAAGGAGGTGGCACATTGGGAGAGGAATGAGGAGGGATGTGGGTGTGGAGAAGCTAAAAGTATGAGGATGGAGGGGAGGAAAAAAATGAGAGGAATGAAGGAGATGAAGTGAGGGTCGATGGAGTGATGGATTTGCCGAGGATGGAGCGGAAGAGATGAAAGGATTTGGATGTTGAGGAGGACAAGCTCTAATACCAATGTAGTAAATCGAGTTTGGTTTACTATGTTATAGAACAGTTCCTATTCTTATTACCATGAATCCATGGATGAAAGAAGTAAATAAATATAAAAATGTGTATTGGAGTTAAAAATACAATGTCGGACTTGTTTAAATAGTCCATAGCAACTAATATGAAGGGATGCAACCCTTATTAAATGTTTTACTATTATATATTAATTATTAAATATATTTATCAATTAATTATTTATGTATGTAACATGTTCCCTTAACTATACTACTCAACTACCCAGGTACTAGAGGGTGATCTACTCAAGTGTTATTTCCATTATACTATAGCAACAAGATGGTCGATCTGTTTATCTAAATTTAGTTCTAGGTATACCCAAGGGACTTTCGATATACCCAAGGGTAAGTGGAAGTGAAATTACGTACATGTGTTTTCTGATGCAATATTACTTGAAGGGGCACCAATAGAGGTTACAAGGGTATCCAACAATGTGGCTTAGTACTACTTGCATTTTTGTGTGTATGCTTCCCCAACCTCAAGTTTACCTGTTGAACAACATATATCTATGTTAATTAAATATTTCAGAACATGTATCTAAAAAAAATAAAAATTGGGAGTTTTCTAACCCCGGTAAGAGCTCTATAATCACCACAAAATAACTTACTTGTCAAGGGAGGGTCTGAGGTCAATTATGAAATAAGCATAACTCCTTGTAAAAACTTGATTTGGAGATGGTCTTGAAGTGTCTGTAACTATGAAATTTATTCACCTACAAGTCTGAAATTGTGTCTTGTAGTATTTTGACATGTCTACTCTATAATGCCATAGGTTTTATTAAATTATAATGTACCAAGGAAAAATTAAGATAATTTTCCCAAAACTTGTTGATTTTATCCTTCTCATAAGAGAGAACTTGTATGGCCTACCACACATTCAATTTGTCATATCTAAATATGAAATTTGTATCAGAACCTCTATGGTCTGTCTTCTTTCCAATGAAATTGTTGGCACTCAATTTGGATCTTTCCAACTTTAGATATATAGTTTTATTTAGAACACTTGTTTAAGGATTTTTTTTGGCTAATAAAAAACCCTAACTCACACAAAGTGTATCTCCAAAATTATAGCGACCTAGAAATTGAAATTTTGACAAACGTTACTTCTTTATGTTTTAGTTGTGAATTGAAATGTTATTACCCTGAAACTTCACATAATAAAATTTGGAGCAAAAATTCCAAGATGGCTTGTTTGAAGGAGCCAAACCTTTTGGACTAGTAAAAAAACATAACTTACACAATGTATATCTGAAAGTGTATATATATATATATATATATATATATATATATATATATATATATATAAGATAAAAGTTTGACACACATGACTTCCATATGTATTCATTGTAACATACAAATTTCAGACCCTGAAACTTCAGAGGAAAAAATAGAGTGAAAATGCCAAGATGATGTGTTTGAAAGACCCAAACCCTAGGATTAAAAATTCTTCCTCTTTGGCCCAAGAAAGATATACGATACTAATTGTAATATACTTAAGCCTAGAATTTTAAAGAAAAGACAGAAAAACACAAGACAACCAGAAAATATCTCTTGCATGAAATATATTCAAAATAGAGACTTATGTTCACTTGTATCTTCAAGGGGGCAACTTCTAATTGAAAATTTCCAAATACAATAAATATTGACAAAACATTGCATAACTTACTAATCTATATATTGTGTTTCAATATCCAAATCCCTAACTCCCTGTGGTCTTGTTATTAATTAGGGTCAACCACATAGTCGACCTACATTAATAAAGAAGTCCCTTTTACATTAAGACACTACCCATTAAATATCTAATGGGAATTATGGTCTTGTACATTGATAAAGTAGGGGGTTAAGGGTAGAACCGTAACAACCACATTATTTTTCCATGGATAGAACTAGTTGAATGGCAATCATCTTTTCTAAGGAGAAAATGTCTCCTCATAATCAACGTCCTTTCATTGAGAGAACCATTTTGCTACTTAGGGAGGATAATATAGGATACCTAGGGAGATATCTAGAGGGATAATTGCATGTAATGTGTCCATAGGCCCACTTAGTAGTTGGTGGGTAATAAATAGGTCCAGTAGGTAGTTAGAAGAAATAATATAATAATATGGGGTAGTTGGCATAAACTCCCAAGGATTACTCATGAGAAAGTATAAATATACATGAGTATCATTGTATTAGATATGTTGGATGAATTGTATTGTAGAAATCATGATTGTAGAGTGATTCTTTCCTCAAGGATTAATTAATGGTGTTACCCTAACTTAAGGTTTATCTCTATATCTTAGTGTTATTCTTGTATATCTTGGTATTTTTAAAGATTAAGGGTTCTATATCATTGTTTTTATTCAATGTTTGGGTTAAGGATCATTACCTGGGCCATATATAATCTTCTTTAATCTACAAACAAAATTCTTCTGCCCTAAAACCCCAAACCCCTATGGTTGATACATGTAGACTTCTTCCCCCAAATCTTCGTTGGAGAAGAAACACTTCACATCCATCTGATGGACCTTTTAGCCACATTGTGCTGACATGGATAGGACTAATCAGATGGTGTTCATCTTTGTTGTAGAAGCAAATGTATTCTCATAATCAATTCCCTCTCACTGAGATAACCATTTTTCTAGCAACCATGCCTTGTACTTGTCAAGTGTTCAATATGGCTTGTACTTGACCTTATACACCCATTTGCATCCAATGGGTTTCTTCCCTGGTAGAAGTGCTGTGATATCCCAAGTTTGATTTTTTTATCAAACTTTCATGTTCATATGTCACAACGTTCTCCCATTTTCTTCTTCGAACACATGTGGCTCATATACTATCTAAACATTGACCATAAGAGAAAAATTAAAAGTGTTGGGTTTCTATTTCCTTTTTCATCTTGATTATCCTCTCTCAGTCATTTCTATTGTTCAAATACCTCCAATGGTTTTGCATCAACACTTGGGTCTCTTTTCAGGAACCTCCTCGAATGTCAGGAAAATTATATAGTATAATTTGAGAACATTAAATTGTCAACCCGGTGGATCGTAAGCTTATGAAGTTCTTGGAAAAATATATGCAGAATTGAATCTTAAAGTGCTTCAAAATCTATCTAAATCACACCTATATCCTTCAATAGCCAAATTTGAAAACAACAAAGCTAGGATTCCTCACATTCAAATAAAATATTCACACACTAATCATATTGCTTTTGAAATTAAGCATTATCCAACATGGTTATATGAGCAAAGTGCTTAGACTCTTTGTGAACCTTTGAACTGCTGATATTAGTCCCAAAAGAAGTTGTTGTTACACCAAAGCAAATCTGAATAAATATTCAAGTAAAATCTATAATCTTTTGGAAATAATACTATTGCAACATGGCTATGTAAACATGATGCTATATCCTCTATGAGCCTTTGGATTGTTGATACCGATTCCAAAAGAAACTATCAACTCAAACAAATCAAAAGAGACCTTCAAACATAATGAATATCCTTCAAAATCAAATATTTTCCAACACAAATATATCAGTGGAGCATTATACCCCCTTTCAACCTTCGAATTGTTGATATTAAACTCTAGAAGGATAAAATCAGAATCAGAACAAATATGAAACAACTTCTTCAAATAACCTGCAAATTTTCAGAACCAATACTATCCAACATGGTTACGAAGCAGAGCATTGGGCTCTCTACAAACTTTTGACTGTTGATATTAATTCCACAAATATTTTAATGACAAGCCAACACACCAATTGCAATCTACTCATAAAATGAAATTAACCTTATACACACATGCACCTATAATCACACAATTGAAAAGAGAAATTAGGGAAGCATATAACAGAGGGAGGGGGCCCTTCCTCCCTTGGCATACACTACAAAGGAATACTATGATAGTAGGATCACAATTTGCAGCAAAAAATTCTTTATTCCAACATGAAGAATTTACATAATGATCTAACTCTTCAACCCCTCTCAACCTGCAACCTTTACTTCCACCTAAATCGCCTCCCTCTCTAAACCAATCTAATTAATATATCATGCTTATGTATTCTCTTATTTATACATAAAACTCTCCTTTCATAAAAAGGAAAGGAGTTCCAACTATATCCAAGAAAAGTGGATCCACAACCAACCCAATCTTTGACTTAGCTAAATTAAGACAATGAAGGTTATTTGAATTGGTTGAAGATCAATAAGAGCATACCAACATTTATCCATATCCCAAATTCGTTGGTGGAAAGATAAGGGCAAATTATTGGCTACTGCAGGATCAAACACAGTTGTTGTAGGATCAATCACAATTGCTTCACAATCAAAAATAGACACTGCATGATCAAAACAATGTTGTTGTAGGAACATGGAAATCATGAATCCCGTGATGTCCTCAAGGATTTGGTTAAGAAACAAACTCATGTGCTCCAAAATAAGCAATACATGGAATATTCATATTTTTAGCATTATTAGGCCTTTTAAAGTGCATATGAGTGAACATGGATAATGATGGATGAAGTAGGTAAATATGTGACAATGAAGGTGTAAATGAGTGAAATATATAAGGGGAATGATACAAAAATTTGTAAGATAATCCTTCAAAAGATGACAAATCTAGAGCTCAACAGTGTTCAATATGCCTTGCACTTGACCTTATACACCCATTTGCATCCAATGGGTTTCTTCCCTGGTAGAAGTGTTGTGCAATCCCAAGTTTGATTTTTTTTATCAAACTTTCATGTTCATATGTCACAACATTCTCCCATTTAGGTCTCCCTTTTGCTTCTTCGAACACATGTGGCTCATATACTATCTAAACGTTGACCATAATATAAAAGTTAAAAGTGTTGGGTTTCTATTTCCTTTTTCATCTCGATGAGCCTCTCTCGATCATTTCTATTGCTGAAATACCTCCAATGGTTTTGCGTCACCAGTTTGGTCTATTTTCGAAAACCTCCTCATCATCACCGCAACTTGGGATATTAGTACATGTGTCATTTGAATGTTGATTCAGGCTATTTGCATAAAAAATTACCAGATTGGGTCTAGGAGACTCTTCAAAATTATCAAAATATCCCCCACTTTAGGTGGATCTATCTAAAGCTAAACACTTGAATCCTAAACCATGATGGGTGGCTCCAAGTTAATTTGGAACTCTTAAGAAGATTGAAAAGGTCCAATTTTCTTATCAACTATGACATCTCTACTAAGTCTCTACGTATTGGTTTCCACATCAATCAACCTGTAATATTTATGAATGTAATTGTACCCTACAAGCATTAGTTTCTTATTGTTAGTTTCTAACTTGTCTCTCTTCTTATATGGAATCTAGGCATATGCAATTGAACCAAAAACCTTAAGATTAATGACTTTGGGTTTCCTCTCGGACCATGCTTCCTTAGGGGACTTTTGCTTCACCATTGTTATTGGAGATCTATCCAATATATATATTGTTGTGAATACTATATCAACCCAAAAATTGTTAGGAACATACCTATTCTGCATCATACATATGGCCATCTCTAGGATGGTGTGGTTTTGTCTCTCAGCTACTCCATTATACCATGGAGTGTATGGTGTAATGTACTATATTTTGATCCCATGTTTCGCACAAAATATTTTGAATTATTTGGAAAACCTATCTATCATTATTAAACCTAAGATTGCTTATAGGACAACCAGGCTCCTTTTTCTACTAATGCTTTAAAATTTTGAAATTCATTAAACACTTTGTATTTTAATTTCAAAAAGTATATTCACATCTTCCTACTATAGGAATCAACAAATAGAAGGTAATACCCATCAGCGACGATGGATGTGGTGTTCATTAGTCCATATATGTCTCCATGAACTAGCTAAAGGAATTTGGTCTCTCTCCAAGCTTGTTATTCTTCAAATGGTGCTATGTATTGCTTCCATGTCTAGAAAGATTTTCATACACCTCAACTCTTTTGTTGGATGTTTTGAGGTCCATATACCAACTTCTCTTTATCCAACTGAGAGAGGCAGGTGAGGTTGAAGTGCCCATACTGTTGATTCCAAAGTGTATTGATGTATAATGCACTCTTGGCTACCAATGTATTCTCCTTGAAATATTCACTATCGACTAGGTTGAAAAGTCCATGATTTTCCACACCATAAGAAATGGTCTTCTGAATCTCCTTGTCAACTACATAGCATTTGTGATCACTAAAGTTGACAACAAGATAGAGGAAATGTCTCATAATCTGAATAACTGGAAGCATATTAAGTTTCAGACTTAGCACATAGTACACATTAAGGAAAATAAACATGTTCCCTCCAAAGAAAATACATAAACATTTGTTTTCCCAACAACTCTATACTCTTCACAATCATCGAAGATCATCGAATCTTTAGAGACACTAGGAGTGTACTTCATGAACTAGTCATGTATGTTGGTGAAATAACAAGATGAACCTAAGTCGATGTACCAAGCAAATGACATGTGTTCATTTACTAATTACTTAGCCATGAATTCATAGAATGGTGAATCCTTATCCTCTATATGTTCTACAATATGAGCCTTCTACTGAGGTCCTTCCTGGTCAATTTTCTATTCAACCAACCTCTTTTTGAAAAACTTCTTCATATGTCCTATCATGATATAGTGGTGCAAGTGATTCTCTTCTGACTTTTTGTGGCATCATGTCTATTTTTTTTTACCTTTCTTCTTTTCCCATTTACCTCTGCCTTGAAATTGGCGACAAAGGCTTGTTCTATACCCTTTGTCTCACTACTACTGAATTGTTTCTTCCATTTGTCTTGTTGTAAAATCTTATTGCACAACTTATCAAACTTTGGGATAACATCCACGGAGGTAATGTTCATAGTCTTAATAAAGTGCTCATAAGCACATGATAAGCTTTTCAATGTGATTACAACCATGTCTTCTTTGTCCATCTTATGCATAGTGGAAGCTCATTGTTCTCATATATCCTTGATCTTGAGTAAGTGCTCATGTAATGAGGCACTCTCATCAATCATAATCAAGAAAAACATGTTCTTTAGGAAGAAGTCTCAACCCTTATCTGAAGTCCCATGTAGATCCTTCAACCACTTCAATATGGTTGCTTAAGTCTTCCCAATTTGAACCTCAAGAAGCATAACATCGATCATAGACAACTTAAGCAACATTACTACTTCTCTATCTCACTCATCAAACTTGTTCTAATTTCTACTAGTAACTATGGGGTGGGTATATGTACATAGGATGGTATTAGACAAATATGTGTTCTAAAAAATGGCCAACATACATTGCTTCCATGTATTTTAGTTCTTGCCAAAGAACCTCTAGCTAGCTTCCAACATGATGATGTTCAAAGAGGCCATAATTACAAGTCACTAATGCACTAAAATGTACCGAAACAAAGTAATATGCTAAAAAATACATGTCAAACCTCTGAATACTAGCTCTAAATTGTTGTAGTATCCATGAATCGTTGGTAAGCGTGTATATTTCTAATAAATCTACCCTCAAACAGCTCAACAACATACAGATTATGACAAATCTAATCAAAATCAACTCTGCATGTCACATATATGCCCTCAAATAGTTGTAAAAATTCAAATCTAGACACACATGTTCACTAACAATTAAAAATTAGTTAAATTTAATAAAAGCAAGCACAAAATTCATTAATCTCTTTCAGTATTGATGGGATTTCCCCGTCGAACATATGATATATCATTTTTGGGATTATCTATGTAGAGTAAAAGTCATTAATCTATGACCCATATCCCATGACTATAGTCACAAATGACCAATTTCTCATGGTTTTGAATAGTCCACTTTGCACTCATTGCATTGGGTGATGCTCACAAGGGTGAAGAAGTGGGATTAAGACTAGTGAAATGAATCACATAGCATCAATCATCACCTCTAAGTCTTGCACCCAAACAAGGACTTCCCGATAGGTCACCCATCCCAAGACTACTCTGGCTCAAGCACGCTTAACTGTGGATTTTTCCCCACAATCAATCCCACTTAGCTTACTACCCCATTTGCAAAACCTTAGCAAGTATTGTGCCTTTTGAAATATTCAATTAGAGATCCCTTGACTCTTTTATTTAAGTATTGAGAGGATTTCACAACCCAACATATGATATAACATTTTTTGGATTATATGCGTAATGTAAATCTTTAATCTATGACCCATATCCATAGATCTTCTAAAAACACACTAAATCAACAACTAAAACATCTAGATCTTGAAATATAGGCACCAAGAATAGATCTAGTCACCTCTTTTTTTTTCTTTTTTTTTTCACACATAAATATATCTTACTATTAATAAAGCGAAATAGTAAATAGGAACATTACATCAGGTCTTCAAAGCATATAACATACTGTCAACATGAGCCCCTAAAGAAACGGCTCATGGACCCCATAAAATACAGGCATCAGACCACGTCACATCAACACGGGATCCATACCATCCCATACAAACTGATAAAAGCATCTCCCAGTTGTGTCAGACACACCAACTGAAAATCCAAAATGAAACAAACCACATGTCTCAAAGTGTCAAGATGTCAATACATAAATACATAAAATATCTGCCCAAAATTAGTCCAAAACAGCCAGAGGCCTGGACACAAAGATCTATAAATCCCATAGAGCCTCATAAACAAACCGGATCAAAAGTCCAACAAGAAGTTGGAGAAAAGATACTAAGTACCTGCACAAAAAATATATCCGCATATATACAAGTGAGAAATAAGTGCCAAAAAATCCCAACAGATCCAAACATATGAGTCAGCTCCAAAGCAGGTCAATCGAGCCCCGAGAGTAAAGAAGGTCCTCGTGCCATTCCTCCCACAATATATGGCCTAACGGTGAAAGCAATGCCCTCTTTGAAAGGCAGTCGGCCACCAAATTTATCTCGCGGAAAACATGAGCAAAGTGAATATGCTGAAATTCACAAATATATTTTCTAACAGCAGCCATCCATTTTGTGAGTATCAATACATTCAGTGGGGATGTTCCCTGAGCCCAAGAAATAATGGATGAAGAGTCGCCCATTACTACAATAGAGGAAACCTGTAAGCGCCGGGAAAAGTATAAAAGGAGCCAGAGAGCACATAATTCGCTGCGTGTATTAGTACCAGGGCCCAAATTTAAAAGTAACCGGTAGGAGACGGAGGTGTTTAGATGAAGCACCACACCCACCCCACAACCCCCGCCCCCCCAATCCGCAGCCTCGTCAAAGAAACCGCAAGGGTACATTAAAACAGGGGGAGCCATGCGATATCCGGGCACCTTTCCAGAAGTGACAATCTTGCCCTCCGAATGAGCAGAACCAGAATTATACTCCATAAAAGAAGCAATGATACGTCCACTCAGCCAATGCAGATTAATAGCAGTCCCCTCGAAAACGAGGCGATTACGCATCTTCCATAGCTCCCACATCATATAGCAGGGTAGTTCGAGCCATTGAGCATATAGAGAATCGTTTGTCCATTTACCAAAACTGTCCAGTAAGGTGCCCGAGTGCCAATCAGGACTTATCCCAATAGAATTGACAGTGAGCTTCCAGAGCTCCCTCCAGAAAGGACACGAAGAGAAAAGGTGGTCTACCGTTTCCTCGTGTGTACAACAAAGAGGACACCAGCCAGGTCCGATGAAGCCGCGCCGACAGAGGTTGTCCCAGGTAAGTATATAGTTTCCCATATCCAACCAGACAAAGCATCTAATCCTCAGAGGAATGGCTAGCTTCCAGATCAGAGAGTGCCACCAAACCGCCTTCGGTTTACAATCAGCAAATAATGAATCATATGCAAGTTTCGACGTAACCTTACCATGAGCAACATCCCACGACCAAACCAGCCTGTCCGGAGATTCGCCGAGAAAGATGTTTGCCTGACGAAGTAGCAAGGTAAAATCCGACCATTCTTTACCCAAATCCCCGTGAATGCCAAGTTGACGGGCCGTGATCCACCCCTGATTATTGAACGCTGCATCATGTGATAGGTAGAAAAGCCCACGAGAACGTAGATGCGCAAGGAGTTCAGGAGAGAAGTGAAACATGGGCGCAGTCCCCATGATAGGATCCAAACCAAGTCTGATCTCCCGGCCATTTCCAAGGATCCAAGAGAGCCACTTTGCCACAACCGAGAACGCACCCATGAGCCCTCGCCAAATATTGGAGGTGCCGTTTAATAAGTGCCTGTCAAGTCGGAACCAGGATGAGACTGAAATCTTTTTGAGATATTTGGCCCGAGTGATGCAGCCCCACATTGAGTTATTAAATAATACATGCCACAGTGTTTTCGCATGAAGAGCAGTAACAAACAATTCCAAATTCTTGATATTCCAACCGCCAAGGCAGTATGGTTTTGCCAAGCACTTCCAGTTTATAAGATGGAATCTGTTCCTTTCACCCCCACCAGACCATATAAAATGGAAGAATTTACCTCGCAGGATGTGCAAAATAGAAGACGGGATTTTGCAAAGGGAGAAGCAATATACTCCCAAGTTCTGGAGTACAAACTTAGCCAAAATAATCCGGCCACCCATAGAAAGATATCTCAAGCTCCAATGGCTTATACGAGAATCGAAGCGTTTAACCAGCCATAGCCAGTCGTTAGTTCTATAATTTGCAGGTTTGAGGAAGAAGCCGAGATATTTGGTACCATCAGTTAACTCTTTAAATTGCAAAGGAAGAAAATCCCTGACATTTAGTTCCACGTTTTCCTCCAGAGCATGTTTCAGGAAACATGATTTCATCATACTAATAAGCATACCAATAACACAGCAGAAGAGGTCAAGAATTCTCTTGTACTGTAACCATTTCGCCAGAATTCCCAGCCCGAATAACATCACATCATCCACGAACAATGAATGTGTTACAATAACACCTGCCGAGATTTTGATACCAACAAGAGAGCCCTCAGACTTTGCTTTATTTATTGAGAGACTCAGCCCCTCAATGATCAACAGGAATAAAAGGGGAGAAAGTGGGCAACCCTGACGGAGACCCCTGGATGCTTTGAAGAAGTCCGTCGGCTGGCCATTTATAAGTACTGCATAGTTGACCGACGTAACACATGCCATGATCCACTTCATAACTTTCCACGGAAGGCCAACTTGTATAAGAATCAACTTGAGGAAAGTCCAGTTTACGCGGTCGTCAACTTTAACCAGGTCAAGTTGAAGAATGAGAGCCTCCATCTTTTTCTGTGCTATAGTATGGAAAACCTCCTGGGCCACACCAACCGCGTCATGTATCTGCCGCCCCTCCAGAAAGCCATATTGTTCCATTGAGATGAATGTGGATAAGATCGGCTTGATACGCTGTGCAATTACCTTAGAAATGATCTTATAAACAATATTGCACAGAGCAATCGACCGGTAGTCATCAAAACTCTCAGGATGTGTAGATTTAGGTATCAGTGCCAGATAAGTGGTATTTTGTCACATACCCCAATTTTATTAAAATAATGTAATTATTTTTAATATTCCTGAGAACATTATGTTAAATTTAATGCTAAGTAGGAATGGATGACTCAGCAGAGTCTCCAGAAATGGAATGTAAATTCTGAATAATTATTATTAATAAATAAATTATGGAGACAACAGCATGGGAGAGCTGTTAAAAGAGGTTACTGGTCTAACTGGTGGATGGAATTAGGTGGAAGGACAAAAGACAAGTGGCAGCATCCTCAAACACTTCCTGAGTTGCAGGTGGCAACTTCCCTATATTTTGGGGTCATGATTCCCCAAGAAAGTGGAATCTGAGCAGGTGGCTCATTAATGACAGTTAGCCCAACTAAGACCTAGGCAATCTTTTAAATACTACTCAATGAACTGAGCTGGGGGTTCAGCATTTGTTCTAGAGGGAGAATACATTCAGGTGAATGCTATTCAGGAGTCCCATTGAGGAAGTGGGAAAACAGTAAGGAAGTGTTTTGAGCAGGAAGTTGCAATAACTTGGTTCCAGTATAGCTGTTTTGGCTGAGGGAATTATTGGCCGTACTTAGATTCCAGCCAGTTAGACCAGAGCAAGCTCGGGGGTCCTGAGAAGTGCTGTCTGGGCACTCTCCAGGAATTGGTAGGGAGGAACAGCCTCCCATTGCTGTTATTGTCTACCATCTACAGGTTCTGCCACTCTTCCTGTTGTTGGTTTATTTAATTTTCCTATGAGATAGACTAGTACAACTACGGTTTGATTGTATTCAACTTCAGTAAATCATTTTCTGTATATTCCTTTGGTATAAATTTCAGAATGCAGATGTTGTAGAAACTTCCTATTTTTATTTATATAAAGTATTTATCTTATACAGAATCTAATTGTTACAGCTACAGTTAACAAATACCATGTTTATGCACATGCTCAAATTTCTGTTAATAGTTTAAATAATATACAGAAATATTAGACAATAGATAATTCAGAATTATAGCTATTAAACAATCATAAGAACAAATCTAGACAAACCTCAGTGTTTACCTTGAGATAATTCCTACCAGAATAAACTATCTGTGTATATAAATGTATTGTATATTTTAGTAAACTTTAAGTTACAGGTCTTTCTTATATCAAGTTAACAGATGAACAAAGCTCATCCCAATATATAATATTTATACTCAGAACATGTTTGGTAGTTATCGATTAACTAAAGAAGTGACTGTAACAATATTTTATTGTTACAAGCTTTCACATAGTCTTAATCTTCTACACAGTAGTCAAGTACAAGCATATAGAAACTGTAGATTATTATTTTCTTTCTTCCTAGTATTAGAATACAGTAGCCATGTCATTGTAATAGAATTAACAGAGTTGTTTTCTTTACAAAACAAACATATTAATACAACAGAGAAACTGTCGACGAACACAGTCATCATTGGCTGTTACAACCATCTTAAATTATACGCAGTAATTTTAATTACTCAGAATAAATGTCTCCCTTAAAGGATTTCCAAAACCATACACGGCCGTAGCCTTACATTATCCCTTTCGACAGACTGAAAAACAAATGAAAGGAATGCCTTATATGGCAGCCATAACCTACAGTATCCTTATACTTAGTTCTAAGTATATTTTATTCTACATACAGTTTCATTTAACAACAGTACAAGAAACAAAATAAATATCATTAAAATTCATTCCCAGTCGCTATCGAGTAACAATACCATATTTATGCTTTGAACATAAAACAAAACCCCATATTCGCCAGAATAACCCCAAGTTTTCAACTATTACAGTCACAGTCGAGGAACAGTCATCATCTTTCATTTAACGTTTCAAATTGAAGAAAAACACATAGAGACAAGTTAGGGTTTCATTTATAAACCGAGTTATCCTCCATTACAGGTACCGAAGCACCCTTTTTATCTTCTTTTTCAAATACATTCTATATTTTAACAAAACATGAAAACGAAACACGGTCATAATAGACCCAGTAATATATATTAAAAATATAAATCTTATACAGCGAGGTTTAAATCCTATGCTTAGCCATTATAGAAACCATAGCCGAAACCCTGGCCTCATATGGTCGTGGCCGTGAATGGCTCTCCATACACTTAACAGGGTTTCAAAACCCCTTTCATTTCAAACAAAAACAACTCCATACATATGACTGCAACTATGAACTGCAAGTCGTCAAACGACTTCACTATACAGGAGTTTTCCTCCTTGACACAACCCTAGCCACAAAACCAGCAAAGGAAGAGACAGCCGTGGATAACCAGGCTTACCCGGAGAAGCCTGCGTGAGTGATAAAGCCATGTACACCTTCAAGAGTCGCGTGACCTGCACATTGACGAATGCCGAGGATTTTAGTCACCATATTAAATGCAGAGAATAGAAATAAAAACGTAAATCTAATTAATGATTATAACACATAAAAACTGTAAAAATGTGGTTCATCTTACCGAGACAGGGAGGAAAGTAACAGTGGACAACCGGTAGTCACAGGCTGAATAAATAGAGAAACCTCACCATCTTCGTCAGATAGGTGAGCAAACAAAACCTACATAACATTTCTTGACAGCCGAGACAAGGTAACAGTTCCCGACGAAACCCTCATGCTGGGATTGAACCAAACACGAAGCACACCCAAAACCCCAAATGCATCACCTCTTGCATAACTTAAAGACAATAGAAAAAACCCTGTCTCATATCCACACCAGCGAAGTGAAGGACTGTAAGTATCTGGTTTTAAACAATGACGGAGCAACGAGACCACGAAATAAGGAAACCGTAGCCCAATCTATCAGCAGAGCCGAGGATGTATTCTACTTCAGAATGAAACCCACGAGACCAGACCCCAACACGTTGCACTCAGTTACAGTGCTCTCATTACAAAAACTCAGACAGGGAGGGTTTCATTCTCAGGACCCGAGCCCGAAGGCAAATACAACAACCTGGTAGGGTTTTCGAGAAACATTTTATATATATCGCCAACTGCATGGAGGAGAGTCAACCACGTAGCACCAAATATATCAACGTAATATGGGTCGAGACTATATAGTTCAAATTGCAACCCAAATCATTATATACCGATTCCAAAATCATTACGTAGGTAAGTCAAACGTAAAAGACAATATATGATATACAATCATTTATCATATAGTGTATGCTTGCAATCGAACCTTCATGAAATACCAAGGTACGTGCTATGTATAATCCCTACAACAATATAAAGGAGGTATGGTCAACTTCAACCATAGAGTTTTCGTGACCTAGTATGATAATTACAACCTATACACTATATGAAATATAAAGCTTGCCAACGTATGGGAACAATATGATGTGGCACAAACATTATGTTATATGATATTTATATATTAAAATCAATCATAGATTTATGCCATGAACATAATACATTCCATGATCATGTAAGCAATAAGGTAGTCAACCTCAAATGAAAATACCGTGTTATTTAAAAATCGGGAAATGTTACCAAATCTATCTGACAATTATACACAACTGCTATCATACACTCTTATCGTATTTGCTACCAATACTCTTGTTAACAGTAACAATTTGAATAATAAACCTCTATTATTAGAATGTTGAAATAGAGTTTCATCTACAGGATTCACATCGTAAAGGTAGTTAAAATCAAGCACAGTTAAACTCCAAGTAGACCTTGGACTTCGATGCATAGGATTATATTGAAACAACGCTAGAGGCGTCACCTTCTACTCGCATTATCAAGGCATGAACAAAACAGTAGTCACCGGTATTAAACTGACAACAGGTCACATGATGCAAAGACACTTTATACAGCCAATAATTATGATATAACAATTGTCTCATTGTTAGTTACAGCAGTAACATAGCATAATAATCATAAAAACATAATTATAACTAAGACAATGTAAATCTTAGTAACACCCGATGATACTAGTTGAAGAAGAAATATCATGACGATCATTAAGTTTTAAAGTACAGAGAGTATTGATGCTCACCTAGTTAACTTACAGTGATCCTTACTTCACTGGCGCACCTGAGAAACAAAAGACGACATATGCATTAGCTCGTAAGCTAAGTAAGCCAGTCAACTACGACTAGCTCTTCCCTTGCGGATCAAAATAAAACAGTCATTAATTACAATCACCGAAATCAAGTTTTTTTTAGAAGACAGAGTCTTTAAACAGATTATGTTAGTTATCTAAATTAAAACAATATCAGAAATACTAACTAGTTAACATTTATTGTTACAAATAAAATTTTTTAAATTTTTCAGAAATTTCGGGTTCTGACATATTTAGTGCCCCGGAGACCAATCCCAAGGAACGAGATTCATCAACCGCATCCCTCAGGTCGTTTCCCATTACATCAAAATAATGTATAAAAAGCTCCACCGTCCACCCATCCGGCCCAAGAGATTTATCCTTTGCTAAAACCCGAAGAGTGTTTTGTATATCAGAGCAGGAAATTTCCTCAAAAATTTTGTCTCCCTCCGCATAAGTGAACATCCGAGGATATTCCTTTATAAGTTTAAACTGTTCAGGTAGAGAAGTAGTTTTAGGATCAGTATAGTAAGCAAGAAAATGGCGCGACGCCTCAGACTTTAAATCGTCATCCCCACGAGTCCGTCGCCCATCATGATCATTCAAGTCCCAAATGTAGTTTTGAATTCTGCGTCCATCAGCATAACGATGAAAAAAATTTGTATTGTGATCACCATCCTTGAGCCAGATGGCCCTACTCTTTAATCGCCAAGACTCCTCTTGGTTAAGTAGTATTTTAAGTTTTCTTTCCTCCAGCAGAGCAAGGTGTGATCGATCAGCAGGCGCAATTCTCGCTCTCTGAGATTGATCCCGAAGAACTCCAATTTCAATTTCCAGTGCATGTAGTTCAGTGGACTGTTCAGCTTTTTTGGAGCATTCCCATTTCATAGTATATTCTTTAAGGGCCCATAATTTGGCAGCCAACCTGTCCATAGCCGACCGCTCACCCGATACATCCGTATCTGCCCAAAGGGATCGGACACCAACATCAAAATCGGAATCTTTCAACCAAACAGAATTGAATTTGAATGGATATATCCGGTGCATAGCATCGATTTCAAATTGCAGAATGATAGGAGTATGATCACTGATATGGGTTCTCAAGCACCATGATCTATATGTGTGAAATGATCTCAAAAGAGGCTCAGATAACAGATATCGATCCAGCCGTTTTGAAATCAAATGCTCATCAAGCCAACCATTAGACCACGTTGGAGATAATGGCCTAGGTTCCACATCAATCAGAGAGTATTTAGAGAAAAGATTTTTGAAGTAATTCCCCAGAGGATCCCTTCTGGCTGAAATGCCCTAGATTTCCTCGGCACCCCATGAAAAATTCAAATCACCAGCGAGTATCAAATTGTCCAAGGCCAAGAGATGTCCCGAACAGGCCAAATTCCAGAAAGTTTCCCTGTTTTTGTAGGGCCCATATCAATTTATGATATTTACAACCTTATCTGATCCTCTGAAGCAACCAGTCAGAAGTATACCCAACGAGGTAATGAAAGGATCCAGTTTTAAGACCCCCGGGTTCCAAGCTGCTAGGAGACCACCAGAAAGGCCACCCGCATCCACCGTGGATAAACACCACCCCGGCTTCAATTTATTGAAGAAGATACGTGCTTTCTCCCCACAAACCATAGTTTCTTGTAAGAGAACCAAATCGGGATTAACAATTTGTAGGATTCTTTTGAGGGCCAGTTGTTTGGGCATGCCCCCCACACCCCTAATGTTTAAGGAGAGCAAAATCATTATCGACCTCTGGCAAGGGCTTTGATTCCTCTAAGAGCCCTGGTGTCGGGGGAGATGGGGGACTTCAGAACTTCTTTGTCAGCACCCCCCCGAGCAATGACCTTCGCATTTTTCCTGGCACTCCGAGTTTTTATGGGAGAGAAGTCGGCATCCAGCCCACCGAGCCGAGCCCCCTTCGCAATACATTGTTCGCCCAATGTGGATAAATTGGCGGAAGATCTAGTCACCTCTTAAATTCATAGAGTTGGGAAAATAAGGAGAATTATTTCCACCAATTTGTTGTCAAAACAGGCCGTACAATCAGAAATTAAGATGAATTGTTGATTCGTACATCTAAGACAAATTTTCGGTTGTTGATTTCGTTCACTAAACTTTATAGCTCAATCCATACAACCAATCACTAGATAGTACAATTTTGTAGTCAAATCCTTGAATCCATACATAGAAAAAATATATATGTTATTGATGCAAATCCATACAAGTACAATTAATTATGTAATTGAACACTAAATTCATATGTTGTATGGTCGTATGGTGATAAGGCTAAATGACGACTAGGCTATCAACGGTTGTACTCACATGCAATAAAATCCAATTCTATATGATCTGATTGGAGGTTGTACGCCTCCTCAAACATTTTTAGTTTCTTCATGTGGAACCTCAAGCTGTAGGGTTCCACTAAAAAAATGACCATGTTTTAAAATTAAAAATCAAAATAGTACCTAGTTTTGACAAAACCTTTTTAGCTCTTTGATGTGCTACACTAGTGATCCTTCGATCTATCTCACATTTTTGGGGGCTTTAGTTGAACTCTTATAACATCATGGAAATCAAGCACAGAAAGAAACCAAGAATAACTCGTAACAACCATAATATATTGCATGGATGAGAAAGTGAATGATTTCTTATATAGGGTTACATTGAGGTCGACTCAATCCACTCTATGAATGTGGGATAGATCAAGAAATACATTAAAGTAACATAAATCATTAAAAAGTAAAATAACATGAATTCCTAGATAACTTTATTAATTTATAAGTCTAATATCATGTAATATGGCAACCATACAAATAGATGTCACTCAAGCAACAAAATAAGGACAATAAATTAGCACTCAAGTACTATGGTGCATATAAGGTGTTGTAGATGATTGGAAGTATGGATTACAAATTGGAGTTGCCTTCATATTCATGTGTACATCCAATCTTCCATGTGTCTTTCCTAAAAAATGTAATTGGTGACAAGTTCCCAATCGAGACTATTTTACTAGAGATTGTTGAAGAAGGGAAATTAGTACTAGAACCTGAAACATTTCTTTACACGAGATCCAAGAAATCGTGAAATTGAGCAATTACTAAGTACCTCATCAAGTGGAAGAAATTTCCAATAGAAGAAGAGACATGGGAAGATGATTTCTTTAAGCAAAAAAATACATAATCAATCAAGTGTTGAAGACAACACTTGTTTGAAGGGGATGGGTATGTTAAGCACTATATATTGTAATATTACATTTTATTGTTATATTTGTCTTGTCTTTATTGGTTGGTTGGATAGAATTTTAATTGTACCATTTATCTCTCTCTATCTCTCTCTCTCTCTCTCTCTCTCTCACACACACACACACACATATCAAGGAGACCTAGCTTTATGATCATCTCATCTCATCTTGTGTAATTGGCACAATGCATAAGGAGGTTGCCTCCTCAAAGAGGATTTTTATTCATAGTTTTTCTTCATTCTTAAGGCATTGTATTACTCTCTTTTTCTTATTTTATGCTCTTTTAGGAATTTGATGCATATCAATTTTTAACTTTATAATGCACATTTAATTATAACATCTATATGTTTTCATTAATGATTGGGTTATTAGACATATGACATTGTCATTTGTTCACATTTTTATAGGTGCATTTGTTCCCATCTATGTGGTCATATGGATGTCATTTTCACAATGAGGATGCCAATGATGTGTGTGTCACACTTGACTATGGAGTGGAAATTGGGTTTAAACAATTTAGTCGTGCTAGCTACTGTGATCGAAACATAATAGAGGGGAAGTTAGGTTACATTAGAAAGATACAAGAGATCATGCAAGTGGACTTCTCATACAAACACACTAGTGCGTATTTAACATAAGAGCACAGTTGCATACAATTTAAAGGTTATGCCCTAGTGTGTTGGTAAACATAAGAGCATCGGTGAGTACAATTTAAATTTTATGCACCAGTGAGTTTCATTTATATAACTTCCCAATGTGTGTAATATGTTTTGTAGCACCAATGTGTATTATCCCTATTAAATATATCCATGTTGGTATTTACTAGATACACACCAAACTTATATTACCATACACATTACCATGTCCTATAAATTTAACAATGGCGATAAAAACCAATGGACTGCCATTTTCTATGTCTTTGTTGCACTTACTTGAATTAATTACACCAGTGCCAATTCTATATATAAAGAATCGATGTTGATTCTTACTTAAGCATTGTTATATACAAGTGTTTTTATAACAAATAGAAGCACTAGTGTGATTGTTCCGATAAAAAGAACTGGTACGTAATTTTTCATAATGTAAAAATTGTCCCACAGTTAACAATTTGTGTATGCCACACACCATTCAGTGAGTTCAAAAACAATGCACTAATATGTCTATATTTTAATTAATTGTGTTTTTTAATTTCAATTAATCATCAAAATATCAAATAAATTTTATAATGATATTGATATTTTAATTATCATTATTGCATTTGGATATAATGATTGCAATAATGTGTTATACCATCGTATTACACATATATTCATTGTAATATTTCATAACCCATGTATTTAATTAACAATGTAACATTTTACAACATTGGAAAATGCAATAGAATAATAAACTCAATTTATTATATCTGAATAAGATACCCTTCGTCATCCAAAATGGGAAGACATAAAGGTCCACAATAATCAAAATGCCGATATGTAATTATTATACTTATTCGTCACATGCGGTCATCCAATTGGGACAATATATACAATACATTAAATAAAATGTTTGATTTTCACAAACAAACATTTCAAAACATACAAATTGAAAGAACATTTAATTATATTGATTTTCATTCTTCACTTGAACTATTGCCATTGCTTGAGTTGCTTACATAGCTAATTTCTTCATCACTTGCAGGCGATATTGTACTTGGGTTATTTGACCAAATCTTTTGTTGATTGGCTTGATTTTGTTATTCCTCTTCATTTTCCATCTACAAACATAGAAATAAAGTGTAATGATTATATCTACATTTATAATATAATATACATGACTGTGTAAATTGAAATGCGTACTATAGCAAGAATTGATTTATAAAAAATACACATTCTTTCAAATTCATTCCTCATGCCATCTCTCAACAACTCTTATCTTGTCTCCACTCCATACTTTGTTTCCTACAAGTGTTATATGCCATAACAAAGCATTCATATAATTAATATAAAGGTTTAATGCTGTCCCATTAATTATAAAATGAGGGAAGTAAAACAACATAACTACTTACAAATTGCACAACTAACTTTTGATATTGCAACATATTCTCACAACTCCTAACTAAACCAATGTTAATCAATTTTTCGGATGGCTCTTGTTTGTATGTTATCACCTATTAGAAGACATCCAAGTGTTAGTATATTCCTATACTCCATCCTAGTCCTACCAGCATTTTCATTATTTGCATTTTCAGTCATGCATGCACTTTTAGGGTTTGCATGCATCCCAGTCATCAGTCCCAACACCTAGCCCTCAGTTAGCTATCCCCCGGAGCTTCTTTCCACTGAGTTTCAGCCCTCCTAGAGCTTAGTACGTTGTCATTTCATCTATTGCATGAGAAAGGCTCCTTCCTTACCTACCATTCAGTTATCTTCAATTATCTTCAGTTCTCTCCTTGATTTTAGGCTCGACTGACTCTCAACTGACTGTATCACTCTGATGGACCTCCAGTGAGACTTGACTGCCCATTCTGACTCCAGTTAGCTCCTCATGCGCCCTCCACTAAGCCTCCTTCATTCAGTTAGTTCCAATTACACTCAGTTACACCTACCACACTCAGTTAGACTCAGTTTGACTGATGGTTGACAGTTACTTGAGCATTGATGACTCCACTGATGATGGAATAGACTTCTAGTTGTGCTCTGATGACACTCCAGTGGTCTTTTGATCACTCCATGAAGGCTAATTCGAATTGCCACCTTGGCATTCGAATCCTCATGCATTGTACTATTTATTTGTCCATATTGTGATTAATTAATTATAGTGTGTGAAATATTTTTGCTTCTATCCAAGTTCTACTGTATTATTATTCTGTTGCTCATTATACTGCATTGACCACTCTTCTTCTATTTTCTTGCTTAATCAATTACTTTCTTGTGAGGTATACATCATCTCTTAGATCTGCTATGAGAATTTTCACATGGTATCAGAGCATGTTGAGAGTATTGTTTATCTCCATTCCTGAGAGTTTTTTGCAAGTTATTATCAAGATTTTGAGTGCAGCAATTTCTGCATTTATGCAGCAGTAGCAGTTGCATATATTCTCTATTGTTTTTGCAGGTCTTCTACAGCTTCAATGTATTCAGAAGGAATCCCTCCTCTTTCTTCATTCAACTATGATGAATGGAAACCAAAAATGATAGCATATTTGAAAAGCCATGATCTCTTTGATGGTTATTTTGAAAGAGAGTTCGAATCCTCTGAAGAGAAGATTGATTGGTTGAATAAAGGAGACATGGCCTTAGAAGAATGATGGTTACTATGCCTGATTACATATTGTACCCAATCATTATTGATATTGAAACTCCAAAGGAGCTATGGGCTCATCTGGATGAAAGATTCGGTAAACAGAATGAAGGATTTGGTCCAAACCCTTTCGAGAACAAGCAAAGTGATGCATTCACCCTCCTTGATGATCTCATTGATCATGAACCAGTATCAACCACATCTCATATTGAATTTTTCCACAAAGAAGAAGAACTTGCAGATTCTACACTCATGCTCCAAATTTCTTCTCTTTCTGTGCCAGCTCACACTCTAGATATTTAAGAAGGTCCTAAATCCTCTCTTGCACCAGAGTCTGTTGGTTTGCATCATGATCACATGATTATTTCAGAGGTCAAATCAGCTATTGGAGGTAATGCATTCACTCTCCTCGAGCAATCACCTCTTATTTACTACTATATAATCATTATTCCATGCTTTCAGAAGGTTATTGAAGAATATGGCCATTTCCATTCGCTTGGGATAATTTCTCATGCACATCATGGTTTTTATCTCACCCCTGCTAGTTCAAAGGAGATCTCAAGAAACCATTGCCATTCGGTTGGGATAACTTCTCATGCATTTATTGGTTTTGATCTCACCTCTTATGGTTCAAAGGAGATATCAAGAAACCATGATTCAAGTCTTGGATCTAATTTGGATTCTAAGCTACTTGTGATAATTTCTCATGCATATTATGGTTTTGATCTCACCTCTGCTGGTGCAAAGGAGATCTCAAGAAACCATTTATCAAGTCTTGAAGCTGATTTGGATTCCAAGCAATCATTGTTTGATGGTTCTTTTTGGCATAATCTCACCCATGATGGTTCGAAGGAGAAGACAAAAGACTATCTGCACATTCATAGATTTGATCCTACCTCAACTGATTCGAATCACAGGTTCAAGGATCATCCTCATACTTTTGGATTTGTTCTCATCACATTCGATCTAAAGAGCAAGTACAAGCACATGCTTTTTGAGCATGATCCACTTCTCCCCAAGAAGAAGATACCTCCAGACATATGAACAAGCATCACACCTACTTGAGTGTGGAGCATTTATTTTTGTGTGTGCCTTACAATCTATTTTGAGGGGGGGTATTTTTCCCATGAGGTTTTCTCCATTTCCTCGATTTATTGACTATTATTATTCATTGTATTGGGTGACCTTTGGTCTTAGTTACAAGGGCCCAGGATGGATTAAGGGGGGGTGTTAGGATATTCCTATACTCCATCTTAGTCCTACCAGCATTTTCATTATTTTCATTTTCAGTCATGCATGCACTTTTAGGGTTTGCATGCATTATTTAGGGTTTGCATGCATACCAATCATCAGTCCCAGCACCTAGCCCTTAGTTAGCTAGCCCCCGGAGCTTCTTTCCACTGATTTTCAGCCCTCCGAGAGCTTAGTGCGCCCTCCTTTCACCTACTGCATGAGAAAGGCGCCCTTCCTTACCTACCATTCAGTTATCTTCAGTTCTCTCCTTGATTTTAGGCTCGACTGACTTTCAACTGACTGTATCACTCTGATGCACCTCCAGTGAGACTTGATTGCCCATTCTGACTACAGTTAGATCCTCATGTGCCCTCCACTGAGCCTCCTTCATTCAGTTAGTTCCAGTTACACTCAGTTACACCTACCACACTCAGTTAGACTCAGTTTGACTGATGGTTGACAGTTACTTGAGCATTGATGACTCCACTGATGATGGGATAGACTTCTAGTTGTGCTCTGATGACACTCCAGTGATCTTTTGATCACTCCATGAAGGCTAATTCGAATTTCCATCTTGGCATTCGAATCCTCATGCATTGTACTATTTATTTTTCCATATTGCGATTAATTAATTAGAGTGTGTGAAGTATTTTTGCTTCTATCCGAGTTCTACTGTATTATTATTATGTTGTTCATTATACTGCATTGACCACTCTTCTTCTATTTTCTTGCTTAATCAATTACTTTCTTGTGAGGTATACATCATCTCTTAGATCTCCTGTGAGGATTTTCACACCAAGGACAAGTGTGAATTAATTAAAATATAAAAATCACAACAAATATGGAATCTTGAGTAAGGAAACTGCAAGTTATTCTCACAAAATTTGTGATCAACCCTTTTCTTCGTTGTCGTCTTGTGTTATGTGTTGAATGGGTTCCATTTTCCTTTTGTTTTTATAGTAAAATAAATGAAAATTAGTATTTCATGTAATAATTAAATTAAATGTACATAAGAAAAAAAGAAAAAATATTACATACGCTTGATGCACATTGTTGTTGAGATGGCTCCTCTTGCAATACAATTATGTTCATTTCTTTGACCATATCCTTGTACACTATTTTGGACATCCCTACTAGCATGATTTTGATATCAGCTTGTTCATCCTTTAGAAATTTCATTATCTTTCCTGAAAAACGAAAAACACATTATTAATTTTTAATATTGGTAAGAATAGATTGGAATTAAGGGTGGATAGGGGAAAGTAGGGATATAATGGTTTTGATTTAGTTTCGGTTTAGGGTTAGTGGATTTATAGGGGTTATGGGGTTATGGGTTAATAATAACCAAATCTATGGACAATTGTATGCCATGAAGTTGTATGGTCCTTAGGATCATTATAGTCACCTACATGCAATAATCACATCAACATATATAACCAAGAAATATATGAGGTCTTTGTCTCCTACATGCATTTTCACAAGCCCTATCACATGGGAAAACTCCACTCTAATAATCATGCCATGTGCATAGGATGGGATCCAACCATTAATTAAACTTGTAGTCACCATGCATCCCCTTGAAATAGAATCCTTTGTGGAGAATGTTCATGTTATTAATTGTTTATTATATTATTAAAACTAGGCATATAAATAAATTTAAAATTTAAAAAAATTAATAATATAACATATCTTACCAATTAATTAAGCGATTAATTAATAATATAAAAAATATATGTTATATTTAGTATCATGTCTTCTATGTTATAATGTATAACAATACACAACAAAATAATCATAGCCCATGCAACCACCCAAGTTGACCCTTGACGAAGACTGAGCTCATAAGAAGTCTACCTTGTGACTGCATAATAGAGACTGTACAAGGTAGGAGAAATATAGGAGATAGATGGAGATAGTGGAGTCTATTTTTCCATGATGATGAGCCTAACCTCAATAAAGGACGAGATAAGGATGTTAATGTGACAAAGGAATTGAATGATTTTTGTTTGAAAGTGACATAGGAGTTCAATGATTTTTGTTTGAAAGTGATAAAGGAGATAAATTATTTTTGTTTGAATTTGATAGAGGAGAAGAATTGTTTTTTGTTTTTAAGTGGCAAGTTATGACATATAAGAGTATGTAGAGCCCATCATGATAGATGATAGCCATTCCTATATCCACTTGCAATGAAATTGTACCTAAATTGTAAGTCAATCCCCATATAGATTAACTATATGTGAAAAAACTTATTTTAGGGTAAATTGTTGGCTATAATAGGTAAATGGATTTATTTCATGCCAGAATAACAAAAAAAATCAAAAGTCTATTTCATTTTGGGTAGTTGGGTCAATAAGCCTAACACCCTAATATATTAATTGTTAGATTTTTTGCTATCATATATATTCTTGATATAGAAATGTAGATGTAATTTCAAACATGTGTGTGTGAGATCACATTTTTTAAGATTCAAATATTTTAATCAAATTGAGCAATCATTGATTGAATCATTTAATTTCAAGTTTGTAAATATGTTTGATCAACATATTGCATTTTCTTGCACAACAAAGAATTCACATTTAAAATTGATTAAACATTATATAATGGCATTAAATGATTACCGCAAAACTACACAATACATTTTATAAATCAAACAACAACAACATGACAAGCATATAAATATATGAAGAATATCAACATGATATACATTGACATCAACATCATCATGATATGAGAATGCATGATATATGTGAACAATAATACACACACACACACATCCCAAGTCAAATATAAAATTCAAATACATATGTAAAATATATATTGCAGCAATCAAATATATACATGAGATCCATAACCACTATGAGCTAGTTATTCCACCACCAAAGCTAGAGGCATCAGTACCTCCACCACCAAAGCAAGAGGCATCAGTGCCTCCACTAGATAAAAATGTAGAATGAAGCAACTAGTATATATCTTCACTATAATATATATCACTCGATGCAACCCTCGGGCCTATATATCTAACAAGTGGAGTTGATGTCGCAATTGGTCGATCGTCTTGTGGAGGGGGAGGGTGTTCAGTCAATATATGGAATAGGAGAGGGTGGTTTATATGCATGTTGAAGAGGAGAGGGTGGTTGGTTGACCTGTGGAGGAGGAAAGGGTGGTCATTTGTCACAGTGAGGAGGAGAGGGTTGTCCCTCGGCCTGTGGAGGAGAGGGTGGTGGAGGATGTGAACAATCCATCCTCATCTCTAATGCTATCATTGCATTGGAAATATGACACATCAATAGCATCATATCATAGGTAAGGATCGCCCATATAGTTATGAGCTTAGGGTCCTTTATGATCTAGGTAACTCATATAGGGAACACTCACTACCGAGCCAATAGTCCAAATAACTAATCCGCCAAATCCTAACGAAATCTACGATATAATCTATGTTGTCGACCAAGTCTTTGGATCTAAGGTGTCTCATCAACCTCAAGCATATCCTCATCATGTTGGGGAGGCACCTCCCCAACATATGTGTTGATATCTTCAAAATAGTATACAATAATATTTAAACAATTTGATCAAGAATTATATAATTTAAATAAAATGTTATAATAAATTACATGTGCATTAAATAAGACAAAAAAATTCAAGTAGATTAATCAAAACATAACACTAATATTACCTCTGTCATATGGTGGTTCATCTTGTATAAATGGGATGTTCGCACATCCTCTACATATGGGTACTCCACAATATCCATAGTATGATCATCCTCACCGGAAAGCATCTCCAGTACATATGGATTGACCCTCAAGGGAACTTTGGTTGGCCCCTCTTGGGAATCATTGTGATACCCACAGTTTTGACCTGGAATGTATTGAATCAAATAATGTAAATGATGTAAATATGATAATATGGATTCCTAGTGCGGAGTTCAATGCCAAGGCCCACCTAGTGAATGGTTGGGCATGTATAATGTAAATATTTCTATATGGACCATGTGGTTGGATTGTCATGCTAACTCAAAAAGTATGTAGATAGTATGTTGGAAAAATAATAAAATCGTCCAAGATGGATGTGTAAATAACATTAGATGGGTTATGATTCCACTAGAGGGGAAGAGAAAATAAGGTTTATGGTAGATTAAATCCTCGATTGACGAGTTTCAACCTTAGAACTCATCCATTCGCTTCAATGTGCCTTAAATGAGCCAACTACTTCCATTTGACTGTTAAATCCAATCATTGAATGCATGTGTGAGGTTGGTGGGGAAAGTCTCCTCATGTCGTTATGGAAGCATGGGATGATATACTTCTACAACATTTGTAGGAGTCCTCTCTTATATGGCCATAAGCTATGTCAGTTATCATTTTCACCATCCTCTCATCTCCCTTGGAGTCTACCACTCCATCTCATGCAAATTTTTACAACAGATTTTACACTAAGCAGAGTGATGGGCCAAAGAATTGCAGCCATAAACATTTATTTCCTTGGCTTATTACTTAAATTATCAACTCGGGATTTCGTACAAACTTAAAAGGTATCGTTCACTGTATATGCAATTTAAAGGAATAACTTGAATTACTAACTACGAAGGAAAGTAAATGCAAAGTAACAACTAACTAGAAAATGCAAGATGATAATTCTCATGCTTATCCCCTATTCCTTATGTGCCTCTAAGGGGCAAGCAAAGATAGGCCTCTACCACAAGGTTAGAATTCCAAGAGGAAGAGACTGCCTTTTATTATTTATTAGGTAAACAAGAAAGAGAAATAGAGTAGGCTATAGTTACAAATATGAAAAGATGTAAGGTTTGAGCATCTACTAAGCCAATAACATATCATTGAAGCATATAAATCAATTAACATGGAGATACAACCCAACTGCTATAAAGCAAATAAAACAAACCTACTAACAATAAATAGCTAAAACTGCAAGATACATGATTTCTACAAGAAATAGGGTTTCTACAGGAAACAAGGTTAGGAAGCTAGAGGATTTCTACATGAAAGCACGGGTTAGACAAAACAAATGAAAGAAAATGGCATAAACTTAAATAAATCAAATAAAAAGGAATGCAGGGGTTCTCAGTCCTTTACTTGAGTGGTACCAACCCAAAGGAATCTCTTGGAACCCCTTATAATCAAGTACACTAAAGTTGAAACAAAACTAGCTCTTATTTATTTAATAATTTGCTATTAAAACAGTGCAGCAAGCTTCCTCTTGATACAAATTCACCTTGACTAGCAAGGGATGAATAAAAATGCTAAAATAAGAATAATAATAATAACTAACTCTGTATTCTTTGATCCTACTAATATTTATACTTGAAGAAACTCAAAACTATCCATGTAATAAGTTTCTTGATTTGTGGAAGATGTCCCTCGGTTAACTAGAAATCAACATGCAAATTGGTGGGATTGATTCCCCCCTTAGGAATTCGAACTTGGTCTTCAATAACTTGAATTATAATGGTCTCTAAGTCCTTATCCAAGTGATGGCATCTCATGAGAAATATTTTCACTTGAGTAAACTATCCCATGCAATCAACTCCTTGATTTGTGGAGGTTGTCCCCCGGTTAACTAGAAATCAGCATGCAAGTTGGTGGGATTGATTCCCCCTTTATGAATTCAACATTTTCCTTCAATAAATTGACTTATCATGGTCTCTAAATCCTTCTTCAAGTGGTGGAATCTCATGACAATAATTAGGGGACACAACCCCTTAAATTTCTCAATCTTGTTTTAGTTTGTCTAGTTAACTCATTGAAGGAGATTGAGTTGGTTGTTGTGACTTGATCTCTTCCATTTTGATTTAGATCAACTCAAACTACAACTCCACCACAAATCAAGAATTCTTTGACGAATATCAGTCCATTATCTCATCAAATAAATCAAAGGAATGAGCAACTTAAGTAAACATTACTAATCAAATATCAAGATATCCATTCAACAAACATGATAGCTTTAAGGAAGATTATCATAAGTTCAACATTAATCACACACACGTAATCATTTTAGATCCTTAGGTATCACCAAGATGAACCAAATAATGTTCCATTTTAGGGGCCCATCATACCCCCCAACTTAAGGTTTTGCACGTCCCTATGCAACGAAACAACTTCCCCAAAAGTTGGTCTCTTCATAGAGTCTACACATGATGTTTCTTGCAATGGCCATATTCATTTGATTGCATGTGAATAAGCATGAGATATTTTATTTCATTAGAAGGTAATCTTGGGTACATGCTAACCTTGGTACTGGGTGTTCAAATGTTCCTTTTATCCCCTTGAAATGTTGATTTAACCACTCCTATGGTGTTTGTAGCATCACTTTCCTATAGTACTATGTCTTTCTGATAATGCTGAAGATTGTAGTTTATGTAGTACTTTTTGTTTATTTCATTTGTCTTGAATGTATCTTTTAGAGGAGTTTTGAAAGTGGGCAAGAACAACAAGCAATATTCATTGAAATTGCAATGCATAAGGACTTAATGTCAAAATCTGTCTTGCATAACCAACACATGAATGTTCTTTAATGAGGACTCTTTCATGACTTTTGAACAAGTTTTCATTACTATTCAAAATGAAAATAATTTGCAAAGTGTTGGATTGATTATTTACATACATGTAGCTGCCCTCTTTTGTTGTGCAAATGACCTTCCTGGAATAAGTTCTCTTCATGCAACCTATTGAAAAATCCAACTTAATTTTTTATGTCATCGTTGAAATGGTTCTTTAAAACTTAATGATATAACATATTAATCATTGCATGCATGGTAAATGAATAAATTGACATATGATAGAATGTTACTTCTTCACTTAACCTTTGATTCTTTCATGTGGGTTTGAACCTTGATGAATGGCTTTGAGATGCTGGAGTTGAGTTGATTTTGAAAAAAAATGGAAATGTTGTTGCCTCTCTTGATTTCATACATTGTTGGCTCACTTGATTTTATCATATATGTCTCTCTTGTTTGAAATGTTTGCTTGCATCCTTCATTTTTCTTGATGCATGTGTTTCTAGAGGCAAAGTACTACTTTTTCCTATGTAGGTTTATAATTAAATTTTTTGACCCTCTTAAACTCATCATTTTTCTATGAAAATTTATATACAGATAGAGGAATATTTCCTCTATACCCTAAAAAACATTCAGACATGTATTCCATACCAAGGGGGAGTAATCATCAAAATATTGTACCCATGTCAAAATTGTCTTCAAATCCGCAAGCTCACTGTATAGGACTCCAATTGAATTTTATTCCCAACTTAAACTCATCCTTTTTATATGAAATTGTATGGGGAGATAGAGGAACATGTACTATACACCCTCAAAAATTTTCAGACCTTGATTCCAAATTATGAGGGAGTAATGATAAAAACACAATACCTATGTCAAATCTACAAGCTTCACGTAGAGGACTCTAATTGGAGTTTCTACCACCCTTAAACTCGTTCTTTTGTGATGAAATTTTATGGGGAGAAAGAGAAACATGTCCTATATACGTCCCTCAAATTTTTTAGACCTTGATTCCAACTTATGAGGGAGTAATGATTAAAACACAATGAAATAACCATAAATTTGAATTGTGAAGGGAGATTACAAACATTAGATGAAGAAGAAGATGGTTGTAGGTGAGCATAGAGGTTGGGAAATATAAAAAAATTTACCCATTATGTTTTGATACTCTTGAATGCTTGATAATCCATAGATTAAAGTTACAATAGGTTCTCCAACAACATACATCAGGTTGGGCTCTCTTTGCACACACTAATAAGCATTGTAAGGTTGGATTTCCTAAGGGAACTATGGAGAAGTGAAGGGAAATTCCTTCCTTGCGTAGTGTGGGGCAATAGAAAAGAGTGCCATGGATGAGATGGCTAAGTGAGTTACATGTAAATGCTTAGAGGTGGGAAATTTGGCTAAGCATGAGAGCAAATGGGTTGCGATATGAGAGAGAGAGGCATGTAGGTGTTTTCTTTGCCCTGGTGGCCTCATAGCCCGGCTCGGGGGTGGTATCTGCAGCTTATACCTATGGTTGGGTGGAAATCACTCTTACACAACCATTTGCTTGGATATTTTTTGTTAAAAGATAAGTATTCTCATGTATATGAATATGGAACACTTTTATTTTCTTCATGTGATGAATATGCATGTTTATGCATGATGTGTGTTTGGATAGAGTTTTATTTCTAATGTGTTTTGTATTCTACATCTACACATATATTTCTTATTTACGAATTCATGTTTATAGCGCATGGGGCGAAATTTAGAAACATGTAATTCGTAAATACCCCCTCCTTTGATCAGATTGATGTATGGGGACATGACAATCATCTAACCCCACATGTGCATACATGCATTGGTCCTTGACCAGGGAGAGAGGTAGTAGAATGGTGGTATAGTGCACGGAAACCTCTCAATAATTAAACAAAATAAATATGAACCAAATGGGAATCCCAACCTCCAAACAAACACAAAACAAAATTCTCTAGTGCGATCGAGAGCTAAACAAAATTGTTACAAAAAAAGTGGTGGACCACCTAATAATTATAGGTCTCTGCACCAAAGAATCTACATAGTACAATATATGGAAACTAATGTGATACCAATCCAAGGTGTATTGGGCCACTCTCATGACCATAAGAGAGAGGCACCTAACCTCCGCTTCATTGAATGCAACAACATGTAACTAGCCACCAACAACTTGGAAGTCGGTAAGGGCAATGACATCCTCACTAACATATCATTGAACATATTAAAGTTTCCTCTCCCCTACAACACCAAGTGGGAGATAAGGGAAATGGGGAAAATCCTCCCCTCTCTTGGACATACTGTTAATGAAATATATGTCCTCCTCTATGGATTGGAACCATTGATCAGGATCGACCCTAAATGCTTGCCTTGCATGATCCCAGTGATTGATCAAATGCATTAATAAGAGAAATCCCCCCCCGAGAGATGTAGACTCCTCATAAAACATGAGGAGTCCAACATTCCTTAAGAGGAAATGTGTCTCTGATATAATAGAGCAAGGGTACATATCGCTCTTCCTCTCTTGGCCCTCCCAAACCCATACAAAGTTACAAGGGTCAACCTATTGTTGCTGTTGCTCCTAACACTATCATCACTACTCTCTCTTATTCTCATACAACTTTCATTAGGCACACACAAACACACACATAAAACTTATAAAAAACTATTAAATGACCATTTTTATTTACTAATAATTAAAATAAATTTGTTTGCCAAAAAACCATTTAACAATACCAGTGCGGCAAAGTTGTGTCAACAAGAAATAATGAATTAGCCAAAATAATCTAAGAGTAACTTCCATCTTGAAAAAAGTATAACTGTAGTTAAATTCTTATTTTTTATTAAAAACCACATCAAATTGATAATCCATCCATCGATCACATCTAGAAATGTTAAAGAAGTCAAATCATTCTACATCTAGTTAACACTTTCAAAGAGGTTCATAGATCTTCTGCAATATCATGTTCACCATTGACAATCCATGTGTCACATCTCAGAATAAGTTTGGATGCTTCCAACCTCCGGAATTTGAACATTTGATCTTAAAACACACATATTATTAACTATTAAAACCATTCAACTTGTACAAAAGTATGTCTTTCAACCACAAATAAAACATAAATTACAGAGGGCAACTTTCACACAAATGCCCAAATATCCAATGTACTTCAAATGTCCAAAGAATGGTACAAACAATAGGAAGGCATCTATTGCACAAGGGTTACATAGAATTTCTTAGAAAATTCTAAGAGGCGTCATTTTTTTTGGCCCAACCGTATATGAAATAGTCTCAATCTAGTTTTACAAAATGTAAAATAATCACTTCATATTTGAAAATATCATCAACGATCAGAGGAAATATGACTATAAAGCTAAAATTTTTGAATATTAGGAAACATTGCATTTTCAATCAAATAATGGCATCGAGGTGTCTTCACTAGTTGTGCACCACTCTAGCACTTTTTATAATAACTTAACGACACGTTTGTTGGAAAAAAGAGCATTGGTGTGACATAAGGTTGAGCATGCCCGACTAGGGTAAATTTAAAACGTTTTCTGATCAGTAATTTCATTTTACAATTCATTTTAGTGCTTGAGTATACATCAGCACCGGTGCATAGCAGTATTGTATGAGTATCCCATCATTGGTGCGGCTAGTTATTAGATTCTTCTCGTCCTTCGATTCTCTAGTGGATTGAGAATGTTTTTGCAAAATGATTTAAAATTTTTTTATTTTGTGTGTGCATGGAAACCATGCTTGTTGGCCAGCAAGAGAGTAAGTAATGTACCTACTCATTTACAATTTTAGCGGTTTAAAATTTGAAATTTAGCTATAATTTGTCATATTTTCATTTTTTTTAAATTTCGATGCAGTGCATTCAAGTCATTTGGCTCGCAGTAAACAAATCGGCATGCCCTATTAATAAACATAGTGCACCATGAAAAAATTGTTTTTTGGTACAATTTAACCCCTCCTAATAGTGTGTTGACATCTAACAAGCGCATTGTTAACACCAATGCACTGAACATACATGTGTTCATTGGGAGTACTTTGTAATATATGAAAGCACCGATATCAATGTGTCGTAGTATTACAAATGGACCCGTAAAACAAATATCTTATAAATAATGCCTTTGTTTATTGGTGTGCTTTATAAACTACATAAGCACTAGATATAGTGCTTCAAAATAGTAAATATGCACTAGAAAAAACATATGAGCCGTGTTCTCTCATTGCACTTGGTCAAAGAGCTTTATAAGGCGCTTCCGATGCGAAAGGATTTGAATTAAAAATCTCACCAAATTGGATTCAGTCCATGGATTGCATAGAAATTTATAACTTTGTATCTCTTCCTCATTGCACTTGGTAATATTAAGAAGCACCATTAACAGTGTTGATTAATATTAAAAACACATTAAGAAATCATAAAACGTTTAGCACACACTTGCCTTTAGTAGTGCACATCCTAATATACTTGAGCATCAATTACAATGTTTTTGGATATGATAAATGCACTATAAAAACTTTAAAATTTTCAGTGGTTTGTGATATCTCGTTGCATTTAATAATATTTCAAAGCAACAATAATGATGCTAATGGATATTATAACTGCACCAGGAAACCCTAGAAATTATTTAAGAACATTTGGTTATGTAGTGCATTGCATTAAATACGTGCATCATCCACAGTGCATTTCTTTATTATAACTACATCATTCATCATTTCCGAAAATAATATGATTATGTTAGTGATCTTTTTAATGTAGAGATTCATCCTCCCGGTGCATCAATATGTTTCAGGTGCACCATCAATGTTTATAAATGATTGGTGCATCTTAAGAATGACACATTGATTATATTTTAAAAATCACCGTATTATGCTAACAATGCAATTAGTTTTCCATAATACAATGATCTTATTTTATTGAAGCACTAATATTGATGCATTATATTTCTTGCAAAGCACCAATGTTACTGATGCACCTAATTGTGAGAGCAATGGTATGCACCTAATTGCAAGAGCAATGGTAACCAATATTAAAATTCCACATAGTTCCATTAACGATGTGACATATTTTTGTATGTCACACCATCGACGATGTGCTTCATATTAATAAGCACCATCATAGCATATACGATTCTCTTATTTTATTGAAGCAACACTATCGATGCATTATGTTTATTTTGGAGCATTGATGTTACCAATGCACCTAATTGTGAGAGCACCAATGAAAAATATTAAAATTATACATACCATTAACAATGGGGTATAGTCTCTACCAGACCATTTGTTGTGGGATTTATGTAAATAAGCACCATCGCACCATGTACATTGCTCTTATTTTATTGAAGCACCACTATTGGTTCATTATATTTATTATGAAGCATTGATGTTATTGTTGCACCTGATTGCGAGAGCAACGAAAATAAATATTAAAATTCCACACAATATTAACGGTGCAATATATTTTTTAATGTCACACCACGTATGATGTGATTGATGTTAATAAGCATTGAAAGTGGTGCTTTAGAGTTTTAATGGCGCAACAGTAGTGTTAAAGAGTTTTTTGGAAGAAAAAAATTCAATTATTAATAAATGAGAAATATGATCCACATGTGCTTTAGAGTGGCACATATGACACCATTTCATGTATAGCTTGGTTGGTTATTTTTAAATCTGAAACGCACCAATTCATATATTTTATTATTAAATATTTTATCATATTTCGGTGTTTCATGTTTTGTGACGCACTGGTTCTCTACAGGAAGTATTGGGAACCAATGTGTTTTTATATGTCTATCACATTGTTTAGATATATAAAAGGATTAATAAACAAAGGTATATTTTTAAAAAAATTTGATAGGAGTTTGTGTGTTTCATCTTGTAATGTCCTGGTGCATTATGTCAATGTAGCCACACCAAAAAGTCTAGGTAGATATAAAAATAAACATATTTTTTTATTCAAGAATGAAATATTTCGACGTCGATGCATGTAATATTGTTACACATTGGTGCTTCGTATATGGTAGAGCATTGGTACGTGTTTTCCATTTAAGAGCACCGATATAAAACCTTTGCTAAATCCTTCACCTACTACCTCTCAAGTAACCTCCGCTATAAACAGACAAATGAGACATTTGTTGGGGAGGTTCCACAAAAAATCTCTACTAGAAGGTGTTTTCCTTGTAGTGATCATCTCAAATGATATGGATATTACAATTGTTCCTTAGATAAGGTGTAGTAGACCTTACTATAGATGATTGCAATTCTTCTTTTTGGCCTACAACTTTATTACAAATATTTGATTCTTCTTCCTTACGAGTTTTCCAAGACTTGCACATGATTGTTTCTAATGACATCTTTGGTGAATTTTCATCCTCCTCTTCTAACATGTTTTCTTTAGTGAAAACCTATACTTCCTTTCATTTATAATTTTACAATGAAATAATTGATGGATGCACATCTATGACCTAGATCCCAATTCTCACCACATCTATCATTTATTTTCCTTATTTTTCCTTCTTAATCATAGTCATTGGTAGAGGTGTCTTGTTCTCTTTTAACTTCATATTATATGATTTTTTATTGTTTCATTTGTGCCTAGGTGACCAATTGTCTCCACAATATATACATTTCCCCTCCCTTCGTCATTGGGCTTCCAAATTGTATTTATTCTTTTCTCTTAAAAGTAGTGAAAGATATTGTGAATTTTTAGTATCTCTGATTTGGGGTAGCTTCCATCTTGAATAAAACTTATCCAATTTTTGGAATGTTGATCTTTCTAATTTAGCTTTTACATATTTTTCCTTACACTCAACCTCTTCCATGGATGTAATATGTGCATTTTAACTCTTTTCGGTTGTGTGGCTTTAGTTCACTCACATAGGATTGGATAAGTTGTTCTCTTAATAACCTAGATATTCATATAGCTAGTGCTTCCAAATCATGCATGAATTCGTCCACATTAACTTTGTGTTGAAATTTGATGAGTTTTATAATAAAAAATCATTTTCTGAGATAACTTGGAATATTTTAAAGTAATAATTCTTGAATATATCCGAGTCATATGAATATGATGACTTTCTCCACCTTGTGTACTAGTTGTATTCATTCATTCATTTCCTTCAAGATTCATGGAGGTGTGCTTGATTTTTCATCGTCATTATTTATATGATATATGTCAAAGTATTATTTTGCTTTGTTAAACCAGGCCAAACTTTTCTTTCCATTCCCATCAAGATTTGATAACTCTAGTTTTACTATCATCGAGTATGCATATATTGGTGGATTTGTATAGGATGGTGGATGGTTGGCGATCAAAAAGACATTTGTAGGCATGTTCGATTGTGGATTAGCTGAACTTGGGGAACTTGGTTGTGTATTGGGTGTATGTGAAGAATTAACATTGTCGAAGAACCTACTATGAGTGATTTTAACTCAGCATGTCTCTCCTTAATCTACTTCTTAAGTTCTTTCCTAAGCTCATCATGGTTTCACTTAAATATTCTCCTTGATTTGTACTTGATCGTGAATGACCCAGTCATATTGAGCCTCTACATGTTTGTATTATTTCTCTAGTTTGTCCAACCCAGAATTAGTATCTGCCATTTTCCTAGTTATTGGAGAAGAAGTCATGTGATTAATTTTGGTTGGATTAATTTTTTGTTGTATAGCCTCAAAATTTCCTATTGTAAGGTTTAGTTACATGTAGTGTTTGTGAGGTTTTGAACCAATGGATCCAGAAGCTAAATAGAGCAATAATATCATTAGAAATCCATAGAAGAGAAAAATAAGGTATTAGAATAACATAATATTCAATTACCTGACAATAAGAACTCATCAGAGATGAGACTTCAATACAATTGCATAGAAATCAAGGTGAATTTCAAGTTAAGATCTAAGCTAAGTAGTCTAAATTATCTAATTGAATGCTCAATAGAATACATCAATGAATGAATTGAGGAAGTGCTCGATCAATGAGGTGCAAGCTTACATATATAGGTAACCAAGCTAGGTTTAACTACATGCACAAGTATAAAAGCTAGCTAAACTTAAGAGAAATCACCTTGAATGGTCAAATGCGGCCTCCTTAGGGAATTGGGCTGACAATGCAAATGTTGTTAGGGTTTAACTAGGCCTAGAAAAAATAAGTGATGTGTTTTTGTGTTAATATTAGACAATTGTACCCTCCTTAGGAAGTAAACTAAGTCATGTATGTGTAGCTAGGGTTAACTGGCCCTACAACTGCCTCATGAGGTAGTTAACTCAGGCATGCATAAGCAACTAGTGTTTAACTAGACATGCATGTGAAACTAGACCTAAATATCCAACTAGGGCACATTAGGTAGCTAACTAGGACAAAACAATTAACTGAAGTGAACTAAACCCTAAACAAGGGGAGCAACTCATGCAAGAGTACTATAATCCCTATAAAAAGGGGTTAAATGGAAGTAAAGGTGCATTTTACCCTAAAAATGGGGGTTTGACTTAGCAAGTATGATATTGACCCTAAAAAGAAAAGGGGAGAACTCCATTAGGAGTGTTATTGTACCCTAGAGAAGGAAAATAGATGCAAAATGAGTGTGCATGTACACTAATAGTATTGCCATACATATTCTAATTGAATTTTGGTAGTTGTACAACTTGCTTTTTATTTGGTGACTATACAACAGACTAATGATGAATGGTATAAACAAATTACGATGTTTTACTATGGGGGCAGGTTGTACGATTACTTTTTTATTTGGTGGAAGTTATCTAATGTTTGGTACAATGTTATGGATAGAGGGATTTCAATTTATGATGGAAAAAAACTTAGTGGTGATGATTGTGTACAAACACAATGAGTGTATGGTAAAAGGTGACTAACTAGAAAATGATAGTGTGTGGAAAAGGAATACAACAACTGTAGATGTACAAATATATGACCAAAGCGGATGGGATTGATACAACCATGGACCACAACCTCAAGCTAGCTTTGATACTAATTTGGAAAGCTAAGCCCATGTCCCCTAATTTGGAAAGCTAAGCTCTAATAGGAGAAATGATAAATTAAATATTTAAAACCTGAATGAATAATGAGTTATAAGATTAGTTTTAAAATGAGAGGTCCCCTAATAAATAATCCTAAGGGGGTTCCTTAGTACATTTTCATTAATGACATGTCTCTTTATTAACCCATTTACTTTACAATGTTCTTTTTATTTATTATTTAAATTATTTATAATTAGTTTATTATTTATATATTGAACAAAAACGTATTAGTGAATTGGACTTGTTGTGGAGCAAAAGGAAAGAGATTGAAGTGGAGAATCCTTCTCACTAAGAACTTGAACATGAAGACAATAAATAAACTAATACTTAATTCCACAACAAGATAAGTATTCCAAACAATCTATCTATGATCAAATGAAGAATCATGCTAATAATTTGAAAAGATTTAAGGGGGTAAGAGACAAAATGCTTTGTATTGGCATCAAATTGAAAATCTAAATACAAAATGGAATATTTCACCTTGAAATTCATGGAGATGGCCTCCAAGCTCTCTCTTTAGGTGGGGTTACCCTCTTGAGGACTCTCACTAATTCAAGAGTGAATTGGGCAACATTTCACCTTGAGAAATTTTGGTAGCACAACCATCCATGAAACTCAATAACAAAGATTGAGTCACGTGGGCTTGACAATGTTTGGCAAAATAACTTTACTTTCATTGAACTTGTGTACTTTCATCGAACTTGTGAAAATTGTTGGAGGAGGCCTTCATTAATATATTTCCCTAGAGATCAAATGGAAATTCATGTGAAATATTAGCCCGTGTTTGTATTTACTCCAAGCATGGCTACAATCATTGAGTGAAGAAATATGATTTCTATAGGATTTGATTAACCAATCTAACTCCTGAAGTGACCATTCAATTTAATGGATCACAAAATTCCATGTTTTCTTGGTGTAAGGGTAATTGTATGGGTCTAAAAAGAATTCCCGTGCAACCGTTCATCCCATGGACTAATGGGTTGCATAGTTCTCCATATTGGTAAAACTAAAAATTTGAATATTGTCCTTCGTGATTAGTGCATGTTCTTCATAGTTTTGATCTTCTAAACAATGGTTAATTCTAATTTATAAGACCGTCGACATAAATAACTTAAATGTTGCAACCAAACTAAAATAGCACGATAATAAATACCCTCTCATGTGTAAAGAAAATAAAGAAAATAAGTATATAACTAATACATATATCTACATTTGTAAAATAACATTAATATTTAATAAAAAATTATTATAATAACATTTACTTTCCATTAAAATTTTACAAATTTACATCACACTCTCTTTCTCTCTCTAGTAAATTAGCAAAACTTTTATGTAATCTAATAAATCAAAAATTTTCAATACATACACTTTATATTAAGTTACATAACTTTGGCAAAATCACACTTCAAAAAACACTTGTCAAATTCATCATTGATGCTTTATGTAACATATGTCCAATATCATATTATGACATTAAAATTGTAAATAACGTTAATTACTTTTCAATACATAAGTTATAGAAGTTTATCATGAATTTGTCAAATTCACTTTTCAAACAAAAATTATCAAATTCACCAATGACTTGGTATTTTATGTAACTTAGGTCTCATGTCACCTTATGATATTAAAATTATAAATAATGTTAATATTAAATGAATGAATATGTCATTGTATCAATTTCAAAAGTTATATAGATAAATAATGCTATAAATAATTCATCAAATATAATGATTAAAACATTCAACAAAATTTAAAAATTAAATATTATTAAAAATAAAATAATCCTATATATTAATTTATTTATACATACAATCAAAATATAATAATCCCACATATTAATTTAGACATACTAATTATACGTGTATCATCCATACCACTTTACCAAATTATATAATATAAACATCTCCAAAAGAGGAAGGGAGGTCATTATCCCCTCGATTCTCTTTAGATCTCCTTTGTAAAATGAATATAAAAATCTTATTAGAATCTCGAGTTATAAAACTCGTGGAATTATGTGTAATCTTAAATTGTTCGACCTTAGTTAAGTGGAGAAAAAATAGAGGTTTTCAATATGGGACAATGGTCCACGAAATCCTTATTTGGTGCATAATAGGCCTTTGGAATTGAATTTGTCAATTGCATTGAGTTTGCATGCCTTTCTATCTATAGGTAGTTTTTTTTTTTTAATAAAATTCTCACTTTGTCTATATATAAAAATAGTTTTTAATAAAATTTGGAGTCCTATTCCATACAATGCTTTCCCAAATTTAGTTGTGTGTGTACTCATCTTTGATGCATAACAATGTGCTGGTAGAAAGGGAGTGAGGATATTTGTTAAAAGAAATGGTGTCCAAGGTCATGACAATGGGGTGGTGAGATTTAAAAATAAATAAATGATAGGAGAGGGGAAAATGTTCTCTATGAGTGTCTAAAGTGTTAGTGGCTTTTTAGATATCTTCATGGGTTGCATAAGAGAATGATTGGATAAGTAGGGAAAACATCCATACATGGAAAATGTCACTATGGTGGTATCTAAGTGTATATTTAGATATAGCACTAATCTTAAAGTCTAAGGTATGCATAGAATCTAAAGATTGTGAATAGAGGTTGAGTAAATGGTTTGATTTGGTGCATAAGATGGTTGTATATCTTTAACACTAGGTTGGGCATATCGATGTAGATATGAAATAAACGAGTGTGAGTGATCAAATTGATCTAATCTATCCCCCAACATGAATTTGATAGAAAATTTATGAGGAAGGGAGAAGCAAACCTTGGAGAGAAGTTTCATGTTGAATTGGTGGAGTAAGAGGAGAAGGATTCAAGTTGAGAATCCTTCTCGCTGAGAACTTGCACACAATGGCAGTAAACAGGGTATTTTTTAAGGGCAAAATTTCGCCAATTGGCTATTTTTTGGTCATTTTTTTAAAAATATAATCACCAATTAGCTTAGAAATTCCTACTTTTACATAAGATATGATTAAATTGCTGAAACTCGCCAAACATTTACAATTTTTAACAACATATTATATTTTTTGTTGAATATTCACCTATGTATCTATATCTATAATTTTTCAATCCAAATAGTCACCAAGAATACTACACATAGGTATAATATTTGAATCCTTGAAAAATATCCTTGCAATAAATAACCCAATATTACACTTCCACAACAAGCTTAATATTCCAAATAATCAACCTATGATCTAATGAAGAAGCATGTCAATAATTTGTAAAGATTTAATGAGGGAAATAGACATAATGCTTTGTATACTTTGAGGCTCAAATAGGCCAAATAGGAAAAACCAACTTGTTGAGTTGGAAATTCAATAGCTAATAGAGTTTCAAAAAATAGAATCAATGATAATTGTTATCATTGTTGAGTTGGACATATATAAGTCATGGATGATTTTAACCATATACACTTTAACTTATATAAGATTTTAATGGGATTCTATGAAGATATGATAAATATCTTTAAAACACTAAATATGAAATGTTTTATATTATTAATACTTCTATTATTTATTGTATGACATTTCTCATTTATTTATTGTATTTTAATAATAATAATAAAATATGATAAATATCTTTGAAACACTAAATATGAAATGTTTTATATTATAAATACTTCTATTCTTTATTGTATGACATTTCTCATTTATTTATTATATTTTAATAATAATAATAAAATAATGTTGTGTAATTCCATTATATATGAATAATATATTATTATATAATAATATTATAGTATATCATTATTGTATTTTTTTTCATTGGAACATGTCATGGGGAAACCCATAAGTACTTCCCTTCATTTTGAGGATGGTACCCAAGGTAAACCACCGGCCTTGAATATGGGGCCTAACCCAGTGGGGACATCAAGTGAGGCCCTTATATAGCAATGTATAGCCACCCGTGGATTTGACCTCGAGACCTTCTGCTCACAACTTACAACACTCAACCACTTGAGCTAGCCCACTGGGTTTTATATCATTATTGTATTAACGGTATTATATAATATTTAATTCATAGTTTTTCATTTAAATTATTATTATTATATATAATTACTATTATTATTATTATCATATATTATTAATAAGAAATTACCAAGTTCTGTCGAATGGGGTGACAAGGGGCGAAAGCCCTGTTACTCCACATGTTTGGCAAGTGTCGATGACAGGAAAGAATCGTGTGGCAATGAGGACAGGTGGTAAAGGCTTGGTCTAAGTTTTAATATGAAGCTAACCATAAGGTACATGCACTTGTCTTTTCTTCAACAACTTCGGACCATGGTGTTAATGGTGCAGAGAAGGAGGTGCAAGAGACCTCGATCCTGGTTGTATGTCTGATCTCCTCTCCTGCGTGTGGTAATTAAGCTATGGAACATGGAATATCTCGATTTTTATAGGCTTGACAGGGAGCATCGATGGTATTATTTACATATTGGTGTCACCACTCTTCTCAAGTTTTCAATATCTTCCCTACGCGGGCATGTTCTTCAACTCTAGTTATGTGCTCACGTTCCTGATAGCAGAGTCTCTGCATCGCGACAATGAACTCGCAGTGACAAAGGTGGATGAATTAGGTGTCGGCCAATGGAAGACGGGTTTTGTTAGGAAATCCCTTAACACATTTGTCAAGAGATTGAACAAGTTGAAGTGGCTCTCCTACTAAATTCTGAGACTCAGATTGACACGACAACAGAGTTACATTTGGCAGGAGTTTCTTGGCTTAAGACCCTCTCATCAGGGGTCTCCTAGGTCATGGACCCATACTAAATTGTGGACCTTCTACTTGGAAAGAACTCATGGAACACAATCAGGATTGGTCAGGCATTTTGTTGGTCATCAACGCCATCAAAGAGGACATCAATGCCATCCATAGAAAATCGAACATTTTCGTGGATGTTGGGAACGTTACCCTCCAAATGGAAGCTCGAAAGCATGGTGGAATTCCATTCACTCACACCCCAATCTCAGTTGATGATATCCATAGTTAGTTTAGTTAATTTTATGTTTCCTCTCTTAACTCAACAATGGCATAACTATCTCTAGAGTATAGCAATTCTTTTTGCAGATTCCTAAATTTTTATCATAAACAATATTTGTGAAAAAGAGAATAGGCTCTGGCTTCCCAATTTCTTTGGGCAAGCCTTATACCTTTAGGAAAATTATGTATTTTTTTGGATGCTCAAGCTAGTACCCACCTGGCTTTTAGTCTTTTTGGCTAACCTGGTTTCCCTAGTGGCAAGTTAGCCAATGATAGTTGTTGTATTATATGTTTGTTTCTTTTCGTAATAGAGAGATCTCAAACTAGCTTACAAAAAAAGAAATTGCCAAGTTCAAAATGTATCATATTTAAGAGAAAAAATAAAATATTTTATTATTTTTGTCATAATTTTTTTATCTCAACATTCTTTATATGAGAAGAAAGGTTTTATAAAGATTTACAACTTTGTAGTTTTGGATTTTGTGTAGAATGCATTTTATAACTACATACATTGTTTGATATGATTTATTTTTCATAATTTAATTAACCTCCATTTTGGGCATGCTTTAGTATTGAAAGATGTAACTTTGTTGTTATACCTTTTTAAGATTTAATATTATTTGTTTTAATTTACAAAATAAAAATATGGGAATCTTTTGATAAATGGAATAGAATAAAAGAGATAAAATGTTATTTATTATATATTATATTGTATTTTTATTATATATTAATAATAGATTATTATTATGTAGTAATAATTATTTATTGTAGAATAGTTATTATCATTTATTATATGTATACAAGAAACTAAATTTCATGTTATTATTTTAAATTTTCATCTTGTAATTTTAAATTAACCTATCAATGTGACTTACATCATAAACAAAAATTGAAACAGGCAAGATCGATAATCTGTGACAAAAATACTAGAAGCATAACTCTCCTTTCATTAAACTTGTATATTTTCATTGTACTTGTAAAAATGGTGGAGAAAGCCTTCATTCAGTCATGAAGCTCCATGTCAAATATTGGCCCATCTACTCATTTTAGTATGACCATGGGCACCTTCAAGTAGGACTTGGCTTTACCAACACAATTCTTTAACACTAAATTTAAAGGGCCACAAAATTCAATGTTTTATTGGTGTAAGGGAAATTGTGTGGTTCTTTAAGGAATTCATGTGCCCCTTTAAGTAAACTTGAAAGTTGAATATTGACCTTTATGATTAGTTTAACTTATTATGCATAACTTTGATTTTTTATATTATCATTAATATTAATTTATAATGTTAATACTAATTTATAATATCATTATTATAATCACAAATAAATATGATAAGATAATAAATACACATTAATATATAAAATATATATATATATATAACTAATACACATATTTACATTTATAAAATAATAATAATTTTATTATAATTAATAATAATATTTAATTTTCATTAAAATTTATAAAAATATTAACCAACAAAACATTAAAAAAAAACATAAATTCTATATTAAACTTATATGTTTAAAAAGTAATATATAAAAATGTGAAAAAAGTGTTATATTCTCCACTATGATAAGTCATAAACTAAAATCTTTGTGTCATACTTATCTTACATTATTTGTCATACTTATCTCACATTCTTTTTTTCTATACTTTTACATTTTTTATTCTTTTTAATCTTTTCCTTTAACAATTTTTTTTTTAATATTTTCAAAAATATCATTATTATTTATATAAAAAATATCATAATTATTTTTATTTTTCAATAATAATTACATTTATTAAAAAAAAATAACTATTCAACTTTTCTATACATATTCTCCCTACTTTAATGCTTACCACACATTACTAAATCAAGAAAGTGTCATGAACTTTTACAAGTTATCAAACTTTTATTTCCATAAATCAACTCTACCTAACAATCCAACAACAAAATGTAAGGAATGTACTCATTTAAAAACACTTAACAAACCTATAAACCTAAGTATTAATAAAAATACAATAACGGAGGCCCTATACACCTAAATATTAATAAAATATAACTTTGTGCCCCTTTTAAGTAAAGTTCAAAGTTGAATATTGTCCTCTATGATTAATTTAACTTGTTATGCATAGCTTTGATTTTCTACATCATAATTAATATTAATTTATAATGTTAATACTAATTTAATATGTTAATATTAATTTATAATATAGTCATTATAATTACAAACAAATATGATCCAAACGACTCGTTCCAGATCCATCATATTGGCTTACGGTAATGGATCTAGGTTTGGCTGGTAGATGGGCCTGTGAATGGAACCATTATATCAATATGTTACAACTGAATGGTATCTATTTGATAGATGGAAAGGATTTCTTGCTATGGAAAAAAAAACCATACTTCGGGACAGGTAACAACGAGTTCTACTTATCAAGCAACTGCTGAAGCAAATTTTCAGGGTGATAGGGTTTGGTGGTATGGCTCAATATGGAAGTGGAAGCTTCCTATTAAAATACAATGCTTTATATGGTTATGCTTCAACAACAAGATCCTTATGTGGGAAAACCTACAACGCAAAAGGAAGGTAGTTCCAAATATTTGCGTTCTTTGTAAACAGAAAGGGGAAACAGTTGACCATATGTTCTTTCAATGCAATTTCTCACTCAAGTTCTAGAATACTATTTGTATTGCTCTTAATATCACTGAGGTTCAGCCACACTTTACTTTCGTTGCTTTTTATATTTGATGGAAGCAGGAATTCCCACATCTATTGAATACTCCAGGGCTTGCTGCGTGGTCCATTTGGAGGACGCGAAATTTTGTTATTTTTCAAAATACAATTCCAGATGTGAAGCACGTTATCTTTAGATTCTGGAAGCTTTTTCATTTATACAAAACCCACAGCCAAATATAAAGAACGGTATAAGGTATATAAACTGGAAAATAGGTGATACTAGATCCGCATATGGATGTTTTGATGGTGCAGCTTCAGAACAAAAATGTGGTGCAGGATTCCATATTACTTGTGGTGAGAATCTTACTTACAAGTTTTATATTTCTGGAGGTAATGGTACAAATTCGAAAGCAAAACTCCTGGGACTGTGGGGTATACTCAAGGTGGTTGTTTGGTGCGGATTGAATACATTTAATATCTTTGGTGATTCACTCTTCATTGTTAAATGGGAAAAGGATCTTTATTGCATGAAATCTATCCAACTAAAACACTGGAGTGATAGAGTTAAAGCCTTATTGGATTAGTTCCAGGATCTTACAATTGACCACATATACAGGGAATTCAATGATGTTGCAGACTCTTTATCAAAGTTGGCGCTTGATGGTGAAGCTGGTGCCTTACACTGGGAAGAGTGGGAGGAAGGCATCCTCTCACACAATGGCTCTTTGTGGTTTTTTGACGATATTACATAACTTTATTGATCCAGATGTGGTTGTTTATGGCATTGGGTTTGACAATACTGTTTTTTCGATGGTCTTTTTTAGTATTAGTTTTTTTGGACTATATCAATTTTTGAGGCACATTTTGCTAGTTGTATGAGCACTCTGCTCTAGCTCTGAATACATATATTTGTGTACTTTTTTATTTCAATATAAATAACAAAAATAATGACTTTTTTTCAACTTGAAAAAAAAAATATGATAAAATAATAAATACACTTTAATATGTAAAAAAAAAAAATATATATATATATATATATATATATAACTAATACACATAGGAGCACTGGCAAGCACAGATAGGTTATGTCCTTGAGGTGGTTGAATTAACCAAGAACTAATTCGCCTTTAACTTTCTGACTGCGGAACACGCACAGTGGGTTCTCAACAAGAATTGGAGCTGGGATCACTGTCCAGTTCTGCTCAAGCCTTGGCACCCAATGTTTGACGCAAGCAGGGAACGTTTGGATATGGTTCCTATTTGGGTTCGTCTTCCTGTACTACCTTTACATTACTGGTCAGAACGTCATTTTAGGGGTATCGGTGACCTCTTGGGCACTTATCTGGAAGGTGATTATAGTTTCATTCATACCAAACAGCAGAAAGTGGCATGCATTCTGGTCAGTTTGAACGTGCGTGAAGGGCTTGCTGAAGATGTCACACTTAGTTGGGGTCCATATACCTATGTTCAGAAGTTGGATTGTGAAAATGTTCCTTTCAGCTGCAGGCGTTGTCACGCATATGGTCACCCGGTGGCTGAATGCAAACTTTCTCTACGGACTCAGAATGGTGGCAGAAAAATTAGGTCGGTTGGGGACATGGAAAATATGCCTGCCGAGCTAAAATATCATGTTCTTTCTCCAACGGATCAGGAGGCTTCTGGGAATGATTCGGATAAGGTACAGACTACATCTTCGGAGGAGGAATGGCGTCCTAATACTACTGTAGGGGTTGGTGTTGGCCATATTGATCTTCTTCAACCACTAGTGCCTCCTTCTGCGGGTATTATACCTCCTTCCATCACTCCTTCTTTTAATTTTGTTTTGAATAATGTTTCACTGGTTGGAATGGATTGGGTGGAGGCTCTAAACAACCTGAAGATCTCTCACTCTACTGAAGTGGTTTCTAACCAATTTATCAAATCCCCCTCTGCCTCACTTGAGGAGGTCATACCCGTATTAACACCAGTTCCTGAAACATCCGTTGAGGAGGAAGCAGTGCCGTCCTCACCACATGAATCTTCTGATTTGGGGTATTTTCTTCGTTCTGCCACTAAACTTGTTTCGGGGGGTCTGGGAGCTGGTTTGGCTGGACCTGTTAAAGGTCGTGGTAGCAAGTATTTTTTATCCCAGGCACAGTCCAAAGCCAAGATGGATCTTTTGGAGGGAAAACAACATACTATTAATAGGGCGCTTAAAGCAGTGCGTGCCCAGAAGAAGGGGCGTTGATGAAAATTATGTCTTTCAATTGTTGGGGTCTGGCTGGTCCCCATAAAAGATCAGCACTCAGGAGAGTGGTATCCTTAGAACGTCCGGATATCATTCTGCTACAAGAAAATTTGGGTGTTGGGGAGATGGTGAAAACTATGTTGGAGAGTTGGTTCAATGGTTGGACCTTTGTTACTTTGGATGCTTGTGGTCGTTCTGGTGGCCTGGCAATGGGCTGGAATGACAGGACTGTTAGAATTCATACTATTTGGGGGATGGAATCAGTACTTGGGATGAATTGCTCGGCTTTGGACATTGGTGAGTTGTTTACTGTGGTTAATGTCTATGGCCCTTATCTCAATCGTGTCCCTTTTTGGGACGGTCTTTTTAACAATTCCCTACTTCAAGGAGGGGATTTGTTAATGGGTGGTGATCTTAATTTTTCCTTGGGACGGGCTGAATTTTGGGGGCCCAGGGCCCGGTCGGATCATCTGGCTGGTTTCTTTACACAGAGGCTTATGGACAATAGCTTGATTGATAGCGAGCCCATTAAACTCAAGCCTACTTGGAGGAACAACAAGGCTAGAGACAATCAGGTGGCGAAGCGACTTGATCATTTTTTGGTTTCTGATTCTTTTGTGGATAGGCTCTTCCTTATGAGACAATGGGTGGGATCGGGGGGGTCCTTTGATCACTTCCCCATTTTTTTCGAACTTCGTCCTGGCCCATCTAAACCTTCCGGGCCTTTAAAGTTTAATAATATTTGGCTGAAAGACGAGTCCTTCTTTAAACTGGTGCATTCTTTGTGGGTTCCCTACAATCCCGGGGCCAATGTCTCGACCTCCTTCCAATTTGCTACAAATTTAAAAAAGGTTAAAGGACCAATAAAGGTTTGGGCACATGAAAAGAGGACCAGGGAGGATAGAGAGATCAAACAGATTGAGTTGGAGCTGGTGGGCTTATATGAGACTAAGGGGGGCGGTTTGGGCTCTTTGGAGGCTAAGGCTTTACTTGTTAATTTGGAAGGAAGGAGAAATACCCTACTGCTGGAAAAGGAGGAAACTTTGCGACTTAAGAGCAGAGCGATTTGGTTGGAAGCAGGTGATGAGAACACTAAGTTCTTCCATGCTTACACTAAAGGAAGGAAAGCTGCAAACACCATCTGGAGCCTGGAAGATTCTCTTAGGAAGCCCCAATCTTACTTTGAGGGTATGGCTAGGGTTGGTGTGGAACATTTTCAGCACCTTTTCAAGGCCCCTGGACATGCAGTGGTCACATAAGTGATTAGAGTGGCTCAATTATTTCCCCGTTTCGTTGATGACGAAGATAATCAGGCCTTGATGGAAGAGATCTCCGAAGAGGAATTAAAAGGGGCCTCCACATCTTCCAGAAAGATAAGAGCCCAGGTCCCGATGGTTGGTCTATTGAATTTCTCCTGGCACTATATGATCTTTTGGGGGAGGATCTATTATAGGTGGTGGAAGATACAAGACTCTCGGGAAGGATCCCGACTGTTTTTAACTCAACCTTCATTGCTCTCATCCCTAAGACGAACAATCCCACCTCCCTTAATGAATTTAGACCTATCTCTCTTTGCAATTGTGTGTATAAGGTTGTATCAAAAATAATTGCTAGAAGGCTGAAAGCTATCTTGTCCAGGAATATCTCTGGAGAAAAGTTTGGGTTTCTAGAGGGGCGTCAGATTCATGAGGCTATTGGTGTTGCATAGGAAGGCCTTCACAGCATGAAGGAAAAAAAGTTGAAAGGAGCTATTCTTAAGATAGATCTGTCGAAGGCATATGATAAGGTAAGTTGGCTTTATATTCATATGCTTCTCACTCATTTGGGTTTTGCGATTGGTTTTATTAGATGGATCATGAGTTGTATTACTACGGTCTCCTTTTCTGTACTTATCAATGGGTCGGCCTCCCCATTTTTTTCACTTTGAGAGAGGTCTTCGATAGGGATGTCCTTTATCGCCACTACTTTTTCTTCTGGTGGTGGAAGGATTGAGCAGAGCTCTCAATGATTCCAAACGAATGGGAAATCTTCGGGGCATTGAGGTGGCTCCTGACCTTTTCATAACTCATTTACTATTTGTAGATGATATACTTATCTTCTGCTCCAGTGCGAATTGTGATGTTGTTACTCTTCGGGACATTTTGCAACTTTTCTCAAAAGCCACGGGGATGGAAATCAATGCCGGGACTCTATCGGTTAATTTGTTCAGGGATGTTGAGGTACAAGCCCTCATAAGGGTCTTTCCTTTTACTCTCTCTAATTTGGATGAAGGTATTAAATACTTGGGGTTCCAGTTGAAACCAAATGCATACAAGAAACTGGATTGGTTCTGGTTAATTGAAAAATTGCACAAAAGGCTAAAAGTATGGAGTCATAAATGGCTATCCAAGGCGGGTAGATTGGTACTAGTAAAAACTGTTATGGAGGCCATACATGTTTACTGGATGTCATTATCCTGGATTCCTAAGGGGATCTTGGAGAAGGCACGGAAAATCTGTTTTCGTTTCTTAAGGAGTGGCAAAGATTATTCCTACGTCTCGCCCTGGGTTAAGTGGCAGCGGATTGCAATTCCTAAAGCTCTGGGAGGTTGGGGGTTGAAGAACATATTTCATTTTTCTAAAGCGTTGGCGGCTAAGGGGAGTTGGAGGATATTGAAGTCAGAGAGTCTTTGGACCAGGGTGATTATTCATAAATATATTGCTCTGGCATCTGTACTTGACTGGGTGAGGAATCCTAGAAAGACTCATCGTGGGGGATCGGTTATTTGGAAAGCGGTGGTTGAATCCTTTCCAATTATTGGCAATCTATTGGCTTGGGACATTCGTGATGGACGGAGCTTGCGAGTAGGGGAGGATCCATGGTTTGGTTGTGAAGGACAACATCTTTTATCAGATAGATCGTTGATGTCTCTTAGGAACAAGGGCATAACATTTTTATATCAATTGGCTGATCCGGTCCAGGATAGACCTTGGGTTCAGTCTTGGCGAGCAGTGAACACCTTGAACATTTCTAAACCGACAGAATTGGATTTGTCCCGACTTTATTTGGATTTCAACATAACTCAGGTCTTACTTAGGGATAGGGCCGATGAACTTGTCTGGGAAGGAGATCCTATTGGAAAATACACTCCGAAGGGAGGGTATATTAGTCTCAGCACACTTGGTAATCCCCGAGAACTGGTGTGCTGGTGGAAATCGTTGTGGAAGCAAAAATGCCCCTCTAAACATAGATTGTTTATGTGGATCCTTGAAAACAAAGTTCCAACTTGGGATAATCTTCAGAAAAAGAACAGAGTTGGCCCGGGTTGGTGTATTTTGTGCAAAGCGGCAGAGGAGACCGTCTTACACCTGTTTTTGCAGTGTCCTTATACGAACATCGTATGGTCTGAATGTTCTAAGTTATCAGGTATTCTGTGTAATAGGGACGGAAATACGATGGTACAAGCTTGGGATTCATGGAACCGGATTCTACTATATAAAACCGTGAAAGCTATGCCACTAATGGTTTGTTGGGGTATATGGTTGGCTCGTAATAATCTTATCTTTTCAGGTAAGAATTGCACCCCGTAGATATCTGCAGCGCATATTTGTGACATCCTCACTGCTTATCCTCAACACATCAAAATCATTAAACAATGGGAGATTCTTGAGGTGGAAATTGACCGGTCAGATCCATGGGTTTTTTTTATGGGGCCACACAGGACAATGGTTGTGGGGGTGGGGCTTTACTTTATATCACTAACACACATCACTACATTATGTATTGGGGTTTGGGGGAAGGTGGTAACAATTTTGCAGAACTTCTGAAACTCCTTTTGTTATTTGCAGTTGAGAAAGGATGTCAAAACCTCAATATTTATGGTGATTCTATGAACGTCATAAACTGGACTAAAGGCATACAACAGTGCAGAGACATTAGATTAGCTAATATTCTTCAGGATATCAGAGAACTACATGACTCATTTATAAACTTTTCTTGCATACATGTTTATAGGGAGAACAACAAGGAGGCGGACGCGGCCTCTAAGGAGGGTAGGCACTTGGCATTGGGCATGTGGAAGGTGAAGGAATATCGTGATGGGGCATCACAGGAATATTACCAGTGTCCCTTCATTGATGTGGCAGCTTCGCACTGATATGCTGAATTCACACTGTTTTCCACTTGTCAACAATGATAGTATGGTTTTTTATTAGTTTTTGTCCCTATATTTTGTTTTATGTATGAGGCTCGAGGAGCCGGATGTAATATTTTTTATCATTTCAGAACTAGTATCTTATATATGTATTAGCTCTATAACAAAACTCTGTATGAGACTTATGATACTTTGTTATTTCTAACTGATACAGTCATTGTACTGATTATCACATGCACACTTGTCGTGCATATACATAATGTAATTTGGTTCACCGCTGATGAATAAAATTACGCTTTTTTTCCAAAAAAAATATATATATATAACTAATACATATATTTACATTTATAAAATAATATTAATTTTATTATAATTAATAATAATATTTAATTTCCATTAAAATTTATAAAAATATAAAACAACCAAACATATTAAAAAAAAAAAAAAAAAACCATAAATTCTATATTAAACTTATATATTTAAAAAGTAATATATAAAAATGTGAATAAAGTGTTATATTCTCCACTATGATAATTCATAAACTAAAATCTTTATGTGTCATACTTATCTTACATTATTTGTCATACTTATCTCACATTCTTTTTTTTCTATACTTTTACATTTTTTATTTCCTTTTAACCTTTTTCTTTTAACCAATTTTAATTTTTTTTAATATTTTCAAAAATATCATTATTATTTATATAAAAAATATCATAATTTTTTTTTTTTCAATAATAATTACATTTATTAAAAAAACAAAATACTATTCAACTTTTCAATACATATTCTCCCTACTTTAATGCTTACCACAAATAACTGAATCAAAAAAGTGTCATGAACTTTTACAAGTTATCAAACTTTTATTTCCATAAATCAACTCTACCTAACAATCCAACAACAAAATGTAAGGAATGTACTCATTTAAAAACACTTAACAAACCTATAAACCTAATTTTTAATAAAAATACAATAACCGAGGCCCTATACACCTAAATATTAATAAAATATAATAATAAACCTAATTTAACTTTACTTGTCCCTAGACAAATGCACATATACTATTTATAAGTCTAGCATGCATGCCACTTTACCAAATTATATAATATAAACCTCACTAAAAGAGGAAGGTAGGAAGCGCAATCACTCATTATCTCCTGGATTCTCTTTATATCTCTTAGACTAACATGACCAATTTCAATAAATATATTTATAATGGGGATATAGTGTGGTGGTTGTGGCTTTTTAAAATGAATATAAAAATTCAGAGTGCCTTTTCAATAATGTTGGAAGTCCTAGTAAACTTTATGTTGTCTTCTCTTTTGGAAGTTGTAATAGGTGTAACATTGAATTTTGTTTTCTTTTGTTTAGTGTTCTCGTAATTAAAAAGTTGATTAAAATTTGTAAAATCTTATTATTATTGAAGTAATTAAAAATTTGATTAACATTTGTAAATTTATTTTTTATTATAATAATAATAATTGTTTTTTCACACCAATTTTTTTTTTTTTTAAAGTTGTGTCTACAAAATACATTAAGTGTCTGAAATACATTAAAGGACTGATTCAAAATCTTCTTTATGAACAGAACATCAAAGTTAAACTGCAAACTACCTGAAAAACAGCCCAACCACATATCTAAAAGATGGTTCGAAGTTAGATCCACTGAATCCACAAAAAACAGAGAACCATAAAAAGCTATCAGAACATCATAAAAAATCAAAGAGCAGGAAGACTAAAATAGATTCAGGGAACTCGAATCAATGATAGAGCTATGTCTGAACTCTTCAAAATAGATATGGCCACCCATAACTCCAATGGCTAGTTTAGATAAAGGGTCTGTTGCCATATTAAATTCCCTGAAGACATGCCTGAAAGAAATCTGTTGAAAATCCTGGAACAGAGCACCGGTACGACACAGCCAATGGCCCAAAATTACAGAGGAAATCAAAGAAGCACCCTTTGTCGAGTTGATGATAACCTTAGCATCTCCCACAATACAAAGAACATTTATCTCCCTCCACTTGGCAAAAAGTAGCAGTCCCCAAAGAGCTAGGAGCTCTACTCTAGTATTGGATCCCATCCCCGTCTTCATCTTCAGTTTATAAAAATGGCCAGAATCCAGTTTCAGGACCATCCCAGCCCCACACATACCAAATTGTGATGCCCCGTCGAAGAAACCAATCGGTAAATTGTGTTCCAATTTCGGAAAACGAATCCTCCTAGACCTCCTTGCAATAATTAGCCTGGAGGCATTGCTAAGTTATGCCTTCACTTTTGTACAAACTTGAGACGGAGTCAGCATAATGGCTTCAAAGATACAATATTTCCAAGCTTTCCAAACCTGCCAAATGATCAGTAAGGGGAGATCGATCCAATGACACGATCAAGTTGGATATCATAATTTAAATGTCACGATCAAGTTAGATATCATTTTTATGTTTATGGGACAAATAACCTCTCTACATCATTTTTTTTTAAACAAAAAGCCTCTCTAATCTTCATTTATATCACTACACCATCGATTACCTATAACATTGTTGTTACTACCAGCATAGATCCATCTGAAATCGAGAGGGATCAAATCTTTCGAGGTGCAAACCATATGTCAACATTTGCACTCTCGGCATTATTAAGTGTGTAATGCAATGCTTATGGTTTTAATCTATATAATTTGTGCAATTTTACAAATATGTTGTCCTAAATGTTTTAAATCTAATTTGGGTCAACATTTTATTTTTTATAATATTTTATTATTTTTTAAAGGACACGTGTCAGCTCTAGGGTGAGCACGGAAGGAGTTACGCATCCCCTACTAGGCTATAGAATGTGCCTCTTCGATGCAACCAAGGTGAGCACTGAAAGAGTTACACATCCTTTTTTTTCCCGCGAAAAAAAACATACTGTTGTTATTCAATACTGAATCAAATAGTACATGATGTCCACTTTCATGACTGTATTCCAAAAAACCAAAAAACATGGTTTTCGATAATCCCCCCAAATACAAAAAACATACTTAGTACATAAACCATAAGCCAAAATTAGAGATCTAGAAGTCTCTAGTCTAGAAAATACAAAGAACCCGAGTCTAACATCATGTTCTCACAGTGTTCTTCCCAAAATAAATAGCCTTCATCACCCTCCAATGCCTGCTTTGACAGTTGATCTGCCTGAGCATTGAATTCTTTGTAAATATGAGTCAGGGACAGTGAGCTGAAGGATCTCAATTCATATTGAATTCTATTACACCAATAAACTAAGTTCAGCACCTTCAAATCATATTCACCGCTCGCCCATTTTATCGTTACACTCGAATCACCAAAGATTTTGACTTTTGCTAGGCCAAAGAGGTTTGCTACACGGGTAACACACCAAAGTGCTAAAAGTTCTGCTTTCATGTTTGTCCCTTTACCACAATTCAGCCGAAAAGTATAAAAGTGATCCTAATTAAGGAAGATTACCCCACCTGCTCCATAGTTCCCCAGATTAGTTGCTCCATCAAATAATAGAACCAGATCATCAATGGAAAGATGAAAGTTTCCAATATTGCGTTGAATAGGTTTAGCCTCATCAATCTGATATTTAAAATATTGATATTGACACAGTGCTAAATTATATATATTCTCCTACACATCCTATGGGTTATAGAATGCGCCTCTTTGACACAATTATGAAAAATGTAATTCTATTTTATGATATTAATACCGTGGTAGAAGTGTTAACCCCCGCATAAATTAAATTCATTGAAGAAAATGTTATGATGTTTATCATCAATACCCACCATGACATTTACGTCTACCGCACTCAACCTCTCATCAAACAGAGTGAAACAATCCTGGCCGTTCGATGGGCCGTTAGTGGTCCCGCTCCGACTTCTCTTAAAAACAACACGTTCTGTGCTCTGATTGGCTGCATGTCGCGTCAAGGACGGCGACTTCGCCCTCATTGGTGCACGTGTCCATCCGCCGTGTAATTCCACCGGCCTTGAGTTGGGTACACGTGCCAATCGGTGAGCCGGTTCGTCGGGCCCGTCCGTTCCAGAAGTTTCCCAAAATAAAAGGAAGGAGAATCTCCGAAATTGTGAAAAAACCAAACAGAAAAACGAATGGCCGGGAAATTAAGAATTTAAAAAAAATAATAAAATAGCAGCCGACGATGGCGCTGACCGCGATGGTGACGTGGACGCATGGACGCGTGTAGGCACGAGAATCGCAATGGGAAGGGCCTCGTGGTGAGGATATTGGATCGACACGTGGATGTTCCGAAGGAGGGAGGTTCTTGATGTTGTGTGGCAGAGCAGATAGCCTCTCCTCCGACAACGACCTGTGAAAAACATGAGTAAAATAAATTGAAAAATCTGGCATTTAATGTGTTGCATAAATCTGTTTGCGAGAGCCGGTGCAATGCAGATGCGAGTTTTTATTAAAATCGTGTGTCTTTGTGTTTTTGTGGTAGACAACCACAGCCACGGCCACACAGCCACAGCCATCAACAATAATTGGGAGAAAGCAAGAATATGACAGTACGCTGACAATTTTGGGTATTTCAACTTGTCTGGCCTTTTTTTTCTCCCGTGCTTTTTTGTTTCAGAATGAATGGAAAATCATCAGATCTGAGGCTGTGGAAGGCTTTCAACAGAGAAATAGTTTGGATGATGTAATTGTTTGGCCAAGGCTAGGATTTTGGCAGATTGTTTGGGTGGATCATCATCATCATATCTGTTGTTGTTGTTGAAGGATCAAGATGGACTTCCTTTATTTCTGTGAATGAAAGGGTAATGTTGATTTCTTTGTATGTTGAAGAGATCAAGGGTGTTGTATTTCTGCAAAGAAACTGTAAGTGGATATCTTGGACTTATATTGACAAATAAGTTTGTATGGTTCCTGTTGTGGGTTATTGGGATTTGATCATTAAGAGTAATCTTGCAAATGGGTTTCGTGATTTGATCAGTTATAGGGGCTGAAACTTGAATTGGGTATTTTTTTATGATGGAACGAATTCAGTTTTTTAAGTAGCCATTGGCAGAGCTATTTGGTGTCTGTCTTGTAGTGTTCTATTGTATTAAGTACTTTTGAGGGAGCAGGAGGCTTTTGTATTGTTTTTTAGTTTAGGATATTTGTTAAATAAATGGGTTCCAATGAAGATTCAAGATTTCTAGGTGCAGCGGCTGCGGCTGCTTCATATCCTGTTGGAGGGAAAATGGGAAGTTTCTCGTTGGCGAGACAGGCTTCTATCTACTCCCTGACGTTGGAGGAATTTCAGAACAGTCTTGGGGAGCCTGGGAAGAATTTTGGATCTATGAATATGGAGGAACTTCTCAAGAACATATGGACTGCGGAGGAAGGCCAGGCAATGGCTGCAGCTATGGGTGCAGCAGAGGGGACTACCGCAGGAAACCTTGCAAGTCAAGCCAGTTTACAGAGGCAGGGTTCATTAACCCTTCCTAGGACACTGAGTAGGAAGACTGTGGATGAAGTATGGAGAGATTTATACAGAGAGAGCACTTATGGGAATGGGAACGGGAATGGGAATGGGCAGGTAAATGCCCAGCGCCAGGCCACATTCGGGGAAATAACCTTAGAGGATTTCTTAGTGAAAGCTGGAGTAGTGAGAGAGGAGAACACGGAACCATATGGGAGATTGGGGAATGACCAATTTGGTGGTTTTGTTGGTAATTCAATGGAGAGGAATGAAGACAGGTTGGGTATTAGCAATGCTCTTGCTTTGGGATTTTCTGAAAGAGGGGTAAGTAATGGAGAAGTGATTAATAACGGGGCACAAGGGACAGCTGCAATATCTCTTTCCCCGTCGAATAATGGTTTATCTAATCAAGCCATGCTTGATGCAATCAATTTGGAAGCATTGAAAGCTTCTCAGCAGCAAACAGGTTGGCTCAACAATCACTATAGACCATCCATTGTCCAACAACAGCAACAGCAGCAGCATCAACAAATACTGCAGCATCAACAGCAGCAGCAAGTGGCAGATGCTGCTGCTGCAATCTATGGTTCATCTGTAAAGAGGCAGGGTAATGGGGCATTGATGGGATCACCCCTTGGAGGAGGACTTGGTCTTTCTCCGACAATGGGTGGAGGGATTGGGAATGGGCTCCAGGGAGGATTGGGGACGGGTTTGGCAGGTCTCGGACCTACTGCGCTTACCATTGGAGCAGTATCTCCTGCCAACCAACTTTCTTCTGATGGTATGGGCACCAGCCATGGAGACAACTCAACATTATCGCCAATTCCTTATGGGTTGGATGTAGGTGTAAGAGGCAGGAAAAGAGGTGGACCTGTGGAGAAAGTAGTTGAAAGAAGGCAGAGACGTATGATAAAGAATAGAGAGTCGGCAGCAAGGTCACGAGCTAGAAAACAGGTGATTTTTCAGATAAGTTTTGCATTATGACTGTTACAGACCTTCCTATGTTGGGTTATTTCTATATTGTATGCACTTCGTTTTTTAACTAGAACATTTTGTTTCATCATCAGCCAACCCTCTTTCTCATTTGAAAGAAACCAATTCAAATGATATATTTGCTTCACCTTAGCACAACCTTTTGCCCACAGAAAAGAAGCAACCAAAAATAAAGGATCATCATGCCTATATTAGGGAGTTTGCTTTGCTGCCTTGAACCTTTGTATTGCCATATGCAAGTATTGTATACAAGGTGTCCGCTATGACATTTAGCTAGTAAGTTTTGTTTTCTGGGCCAAATGATCAATTAAACACTTTGATCATTATGTGTTTAATGATATGTATGGCCTGTAAAATGTATGAGTGGACATGTCTCTGTACAATGCTTTAGCATCAAGTTTTGCTGATTGCAACTCTTGTCCGTTTCATTTCAAACTTGTCCCATTTCCCACAATAAACTTTGACCCGGAGGCATGCTTAAGAGGAATACACAGTGCAGACTATGCTACCATTGCCTGAGACTTTATTTTGCAGACTTCTTGAGATGAGACCAAATCAAGTAATCAAAGAGTGCTGATATGAATTTACTATTAGCTTTTTCTCTACCAGAGATTTTGCCTTACTACACAAGATAGAGAGTATGAGTCTGATCTGTGCCAGGCCTGCATTCAGGCTTTGATCCTGAAACTGAACTTGTTTGGGTCAAATTGTTGATTATGGTACCATAACCAGCCCTTCAAACTAACTCTTAGACACTGTTGGTGCCTGATACCAAGGGAGGACTACTTAATTACAAACCTTATTATTTCCTTAAAGCTAATTAAACATTAGATTTATTTTCTTATTTTCTATTATTTATTATGTCTGTGTTTCCAGAATCCCATTACTGAATTGTTTTTAGTTCATGAAAATGTATCCTGGGCTTGTTTTAGGTGATTGCTCATATTCTATAATTGTGTCCCTAGGCAAGCTCTCTTCTATGATGTATTTGAGAATGTTTCCTGTGAGACACGTACTGAAGACCTGTATGCAGGTTATGCTCTTTTTCGTTGCAATTGAGTATTTATGTTGGTAAAAACTGAGAAGCATGGTTTTCATCTGTTTGTCAAATTTTGAATTTGTGAGACACTGACTCTTCTATAGCATTCTGAAATATTTGTTTTTTACAGAATTTGAAGTCCCTGCTCAAAAATGACATTTTGTGCATTCCCTAAATTAGGGGTAAAAAGAGCATTTGAGTCATCAAGTTAATTTGTTTTAATCTTAGGTTCGTGAAAGAGTAACTCTGCCCTTAACGTTTTAAATTCTTATTTGCTGGATCGATGACAAGTCTCTAACATTACAGTTTATACAATTTACCTTTAACCACATAGAACTCTATGTTAAGATCCATTCTCTGGCCTAAGCTACCTACCTAGGTATTAGGGAAGATATTAGGATTGAAGGGTAAAGTATTAGCTACCTTTAATAAAAGTTACCTGCCTTTTTTGGGTTGGATTTTGTGATGGCGAATTTAACAGCTCAAATGTAACTCCATGCTTATTAGGCACCCATGTTCTCACTGTGGCTTGGGAGGCCCACACTTGTGGCTTACAAATTTTTTATATCATGGTTTATCTGCTTCTGATTTTGCTCAAAGTGGTCCTGATGACCTGGGGCACTCCGAAAAAGATGCAACAAAGCTGTAGGAAAGAGGGGTCTGGCTTACTGCTAGCGTAAAAGGTCTTACCTGAGCTAGAAGGTAAGATTATCCCAACAATTCTGATGGTGTTCCTGATCACCTGGGCACTCCAGTAATGATGCAACAAAACTGTAGGAAAGAGGGATCTGGTTGTCTGCTTGCCTGAATGGTCTTACCTGAGCTAGAAGGTAAGGAACCTTCTAATGAAGGTAAGATACCTCACGTGCTTGTATTTTAATACGTCTTATCAGCTTGTCCTCAAAGGTCAACCCTTCTAAACTAAGGTATCTAAGCTGCATCTTGATCACTCACCTGAGCTTGCGATGGGTTTTTCTTATTTTGTAAGAATATATGTTCTGATTGATAAACCGGTTCTTGGAGAACCATTATGAAAGGATTTTGCTATAACCATTGTCTTTTGCTGATTGATATCAGTTTTGTGATGCTCATCTCTGTTTTAACCATCCAACTATGTGTGGGCAACATTCTGACAGAAACCTCAGTTTGACAAACCTGGTATTTGCTGCCAAATTTTCATCCAGAAACATTAATCCTTTAGAACTTTTGCTTGTTTGCAGGCATATACTGTTGAGTTGGAAGCTGAGGTAACAGAACTCAAAGAAGAGAACAAGGAATTGCGAAGAAAACAGGTATTGTTTTGTTCAAACCTATAATTGATATAAACTATAAGGATCCACAGGATGTATTACTTGGAATTGGTGCTTTTAATTACAGTAGAATATATGTACTAATGATTAATGGGTCTTTTGTTTACAAAAGCAGGCAGAAATGGCTGAAATGCTAAAAAAACAGGTACCCAAACCTAGAAGTCTGGCTTTGCAGTCTACTTGGATGAATATCTATATATACACACCATTTGATTGTGGGGAATAATAAAATTGACATACCATGTTACAATAATCTAGATTATGTTCTGCCTTTTTTGTTGCAGTTTTGAGGGGGTGTAGCCATTGCCTTACGGCTTAAACTTTTTTTGTTGTCAAATTTCTTTCAGATTATTGATATGATGGGTCCCGCAAAGTCTCAGCAATTGAAAAGTAAAACAAGAGCACTAAAGAGGACACTGACAGGACCATGGTAAAGGCTGCAATGAAAATCAGACTGCAGTTGTGTAAGATGAGTACTCATGAGCAGAGCTATTGACTCTCCTGTAAATTATTTAACCCTTTCTTCTAGTAATTTTAGAAATGGCCAACAGCATTCTATCCAAATTCCCTTCAGAGATGCAAGTGAAACCAAAATACTGATAACAAGGACTCAGAGATACTGTCTTCTGTTTGTATGCCAGCTCGGTCACTCACACTTTGGGTTAAATGCACAGAATTTCCTCAAACTATTTGGGTTAAATGCACAGAATTTCGGGAAAAAGTAGCAAAAGGGGATTTCAGCATTACTATCATCCCTTCCTGTACAATACATCTCTTGTTTATACTACTACTGAAATGCTATTAAATGCCTTGTTTAACCAAGTGAACCGAGTTTTCATCATCCCGCACTTGAACCTTGTTGGGATTAGTCATTTAGGTGCTTTGCCTTTGTTAATTGGACCAAAAGATAAAACTCAACTTGGGATTTTGTAAAGATTGATATGCAATGTTTGATACCAATGTGGAATATAATAAATTGAAAATAATTATTTGAAACAAGTTGAGATGGAGGATAAAGAATGGCCAATGCCTTAGCCAAGGCTAGAGTAGTGGATCCTTAATTGGCATAACTCCATTTAACCCAGATTTATCAAGCAAAAGGGAATGCTCAAATGATCCCATTGTTTTGCCTACTCACTACTTAAAGGATCCCCCTTAAATGATCCCCCTGTTTGCATGAGATTTTCAATGATATTTTTTTTCATTTCGTTTAAGCACATAAATACTCAATATCTCATTTACCAAGATTATAATTGTATTACACTCTTTTATTGATCTGCTTTTGTGGTTATTTGTTGGATATTAATAAAATTATCTTATCTTATATACTCATAAAAATACTACTATACTATTATAGTATAGCTTGCAAAAAATTAATAGCTTGCAAAAAATTAAAAAAGAAATAGATTACAACTATATTGGATTTGTAGATTTTTTATGTCATATACCAAGATTATAATTGCATTTCACTCGTCTATGCTCATAAAAATACTATTATAACTTGCAAAAGATTAAGAAAAAAGACACGTTACAACTATATTGAATTTGTGGATTTTTTTTATTATTATTTTATAAATGATGTATAAATATTTTTAAGATACAAAATTATATTAATGTTTTCTAAAAGCAAAATGTTTATTGGATTAATGAAGAGAGTTTGACTTTTTTTTATTGGCATTTTTATATTTAAACTTGAAAGTAAAAGTAGCAAGATCAAATGGAAAAAATTCTTAAATGCTTTTTTTATTTTATTAAAGGTATAGTAAATTAAAAGGGAATAGTGTTCATTAAAAGTATAAGAGGCAAATTAAAAGGAAATGGTGTTCATCAAAGATATAACAAATTAAAAGGGAATAGTGTTCATTTTTAATCTTATGGATGTTGTGAACATTGATATTGAATTTAACCAAATTTGTTTTATAACCAAATTTGTTTTATAGACAAAATAGTTTTAATAAATTGAATTAAGTTATATAATTTTTATAAAATATATAAATAATAAAGTTTTCTAAAAATGTAGAAAAATGAAGTTAATTGTTCTTTGACTTTATTTGATATTTTAAAAATCAAATATTTTTTTATTAACCAGGAGGAACCTCTTTCATATTTTGAAAAGGAAAAAGTAATTAAATATACAAAAATAAATTTGTCCATGGAAGCATTCCCAAAATCATATATTTTATAATATAATTACAAGAATACAAACATATGGATTTTGGGTTTGTGAATATAGTAGATAGTTTTGATAAATCTTGTTTTTTAAACTTAAATGTCATGGTACTATAATAGTTGCTTTCAAAAGAGTCTGTGCACAATGACTAGGTTAGTTGTGCACTAAGAATGGGTCTCTTGAGTTCTAATCAAGGTCATGGGATGGCAAAATAGTCTTGTGCTTTAAATGATCCTTCTCGATTTCCATTAGAAACAAGCCTAATATGAAAGCTTAGCTTGACAAACAAAATAAAAAAGCTAGCTATTATGAAAAGGAAGTGCAATGTATTATTCACCCACTGCATTGCTAGATCCATCCTTGTTTGTTATGCTTAAATAAGGGAGGCTTTGAGAGCTCCTTATTTTGTATGAATGGCTCCTTGGAGAGTGGCATGAGGGTCCTTTTTAGATAGGGTATCATATTAGTAATAGGTTCTCCGAATTATATGAATTGCATTTGAGCATCTAAGCTAGACAAAGTATCTTATATGCCACCTCATGTCAACAATCCTTTTGAAGAAAGTATATTAGCTTGGAGTATTCATGGGGCTTCCATAGAAAATCAAAGAGGGGAGGGTGCTCCATTTGCTTGCTCTTTGCAACTAACTAGGTTTCTTGATCCATCTTGGTAACCTTAGAGAAGGTTATATCAAAGTGAGAGTGATTGAAGGCAGAGAGCTTTGGCTTGTTGTAGGCTTTAAATAAAGGGGAGATGCATCTTTCAAAGACCCCTTCATCATAATCATCCTCAGTGAATCACTAGAATCATCTTTTTCAAACATTGGGAATACTATGTTTTTTGGGGTGCCCCATAGAGTTGTCAATTTCCGTCCCTTGTTTTTTTAGGAGTGGGGATTGGCTTTCCTTATCTTCTTGCTACCTCTTTTTCAATTAGGGTTTTCCTATATGAGAATGGAACTCAACCTTACATCGAAGTGAGGAGAGACACAAAGTAGGAATTATATGAGACCTTGTAACCCCCTTAGGTGAATGGAATAAGGGTTGACTAATAGCAAGGCTAAGAACACATTATACAACTTGACAATAATTTTATACTCGAAATGAGAACTCTTGCCATAAAAGCTCATATTTTTGCGTCAAAAACATAAAAGAAGAGCCCTGAATCAAAACATGGCTCTATCGGTAGCACTCTTTTTTTCGAGGCTAAAATTACAACTTTTTTGGAAACCTCAGTATATGTTGATGCAATCAAAATCCTAAATCAACCCTCGAATCGAAAAGAGGTGTTATCGATAACAACATTTTTTCCAAACCTAAAATTACTACTTTTTGAAAATCCCAGTCAATGTCGATGCAATCAAAACCCATAATCAACTCCCAAATTGAAAATGGTGTTACATATGGCACCATTTTCTTTATGTCGGGTTACTATTGCATGCATTTTGAAACCATGCATGGCATAAAAAAAATATTTAATTATTTTTCTTTTAAATCACTTAAAAAAAAGATGAGAAAGCCCAATTTTAATTATAAAAAGAATTTGAAAAAATAAATAAAAAGACATTTTAAAAAATTAAAATGCTCCATTTTTTTAAAATAAATTTGAAAATTTTATAAAAAAAAACACACACATTTTTATAAAACAAAATCAACAATTTAAAATTTAAAAATTAAAAAAAATAATGGATTGTTATTGCATATCATCATGTCAGTCGTTACTTAACTTATTTTCTTTCCCCTCTTTTTTTATTAATGAAAAAAAGGGTTTATAGGTGCGATCATCTGGTATCGGATCAATCTCGATCGATGATAAATAATTATCTGCCTGTCCTGTTCCAACGTTCCCATCCATCGATCTCGATATATTTTTTAAACAAAATTAAAAAAAAAAACACTAAACAAAAATTTTTAAAATACAAAAATTTAAAAAATTCCCACCATTGCTCTCCCACTCCCCCTCCTTTCCCCTCTCCTCTCCCCACCTAGCCCTCCCCTCACAGGCTCCCCCTCTCCCCCGCCTATATCCACCCTACCCTCCCACTCCTCCCTTTGCTCCTCTCTCCCCTTCCTGACCCCTTCATACCCTCCCCCTCCTCGCACTCCCCCTCCCCTCTCATCTCCCTTCCCTTCACTCTCCCCCCTCCCTCCCCTTGCACACAACTATGGAGACTCGAGTCAAGAATCAAGTCCCCACCCTCAGGTACCAATTTGGGAAGAATCTAGAATTTTTTAGTTTTTTTTTTCAATTTATTTTTTAAAAAATGGGCATTTTAATTTTTTTAAATATCTTTTTTTTGTAAATAAGAGAAGAACCTTCTATCACTGGTAAAAAACAGATGAACCACATACTAGCACAGGTCTACCCTCAAGCAGGAAACTAGACCCACCTCTAATAAATGTTTAAGCCATTCAAAATTATCCTCAGTTTGCTTTGCGTGGACACAAGATGAAGAAGAGGGTTTGAGTTGATTGAATATCTAAAGTGTCTAAGATTCAAGTACATACTATAATAACAAAACAATTCAGCTAACTGTAGGATGTCCAAGAACCCTTCTAGAAATATCACGTTAAGACTATAAAACTAATACCAACATCTCAAAATATCAAAGAAACTTGTGATGATCCATGAGGGCTGGTCTATTGAGCTGGAGTTGGAGTTGGAGTTGCTAGGTCATCATCATCTATTTCAATGATTTGGGGAGAATTTTCCATTTGGCCCTCCTGAGGTGCCTTAGTAACCAGCTCCGCACCTAGTCTTTGGTCGATAATGTTGATCTTTGCATCCATGAATTTGAATTCGAGCCACATCCACTTCACAGGTGCCATGGCTGCCTTGAGCGCTTCTATTTCCTCTTGTAGAGTATGTATCTCCCTACATCTATCGATCACCACGCGCTTGATCAAACATTTTGTTGACCTAGTACAAGGCAAGCGAGCACTTTTGTAGTGCCATCCCTTATCGGGTGGCACCTGGGTCCATGACCTAGTCCGTCAGCTTGTTGAATCCAGCCTCCTCCTGAAAGATTCCATGCTCCTGCTAAATTTCCAACTCTACTCTTTCTAGTTCCTATTGAATGTCTTTCAGAATGGCTTCCTTATAATATTTGGCATCCTGGGCAACCCTCTATTGATCCCAAGTTAAGTCTGGGAGAAAGACAAGGGCTTTACCTTTCTCCCTGCAACTGCTAGTAGAGCGCTTGACACCCTTTGAGCTTAACTTCTTTATGTTCCTCTCCATCATCCCTACCGAAACTAAAGGATATTATGCCAAGCAAACTTCCTCCTACATGCTCTACGTTCAAGCTCCCACTAAGTGAGCTATAGATGGAATGACTCCCCCCACCCTTGGCGTTTGAGGAATTGGTTCGGTGCTTAGGACCAAGACACCTGCCATTCTTTCGACCTCCCACTTCCTAGCAGAATGACTACACATCTTGCTAATGTACTTGCAGATCTTCTACATCTTGCGAACTGGGCTTGATATATGAATGGTGATTGTCATCTTGTGTGAGGTTTTAGTACTAATTACTACCATTCTCATGTGGACATCCACCTTGAAGGGTTGAGGAGGCCACCTATTTCAGATTGACTTCATCCTCCAACGTATGTTGAGGCAATGTGTCCTGTCTATCATCCCTCCTCAGTCGTCGTGGGTAGAAATTCATCTAATTTTTTTTTTTTTTTTTAGAGAAAATTATATTTTTTTTATTAAATTAGGCTCTCTTATATTTTTCTAAGTGATTTAAAAGAAAACAAATATTTTTCTTATGCCATGCATGGTTTTGAAATGCATGCAATAGTAACTCAACGGAAGGAAGGGGTGCCACCAGTAGCACCACTTTTCGACTCAGGGATTTATTTGGGTTTTGATTCCATCGACACTAGTCGAGGTTTCCAAAAAGACATAATTTTAGCCCCGAAAAAAAATTGTGCTACAAGTAGCACCCCTTTTCAATTCAGGGGTTGATTTAGGATTTTGATTGCACCAACACTAATTGGGGTTTCCAAAAAGTTGTGATTTTTAGCCCTGAAAAAAAGGGTGCTACCAGTAGCACCACTTTTTTATTCAAAGTAAAAACAACCTCTAAATGCAACCTATAAAAAAAACAAGAACTCTCGAGAATTCTCATCGAGTTGTATAATATGTTTAAGGATTGAAGGATCGAAGTTAGACAATGGCCAAGAGATTTGCAACTATGGTATATTAGCTAAAATTACCAAAACAACAAAGAGCACGAATAATAAGAACTTCCCAATGCACTCCATATAGTGAGAATCCATTCCAACCAAGGGCTTGACTTTATTCATCCATAGTTGATCCAAAAATGATGGGCATAAACCTAGAGGTGATCATGAGTTGAGACATTTTAGAGTAGGTGTGATCAGAGAACCAAATCAAGTTTACTACACATTGAGTGATACAACCATGAGCATGAAGAAGGCCAATTCAAGCCTCATCATTTTCTAGTTAGTGTTGCATAATGAACCCTTCCTTGTTGTACTTGCATGAACAATAAGTAGCATGTCTATGCCAAAAGCAATGTCCCTCTTGATATCCTCAATCTGTCCTATCACTTAATTTAGGGTAATTTTTTTTTTTGCTCAAAACTCCCTCACTTGGTGGAAATGGCCTTTGGTTTGAGAAACCATGACCCGATGGCATCTATTCCATCAAAATCGCTCGAAGATTGCACCCGACCTGGACCACACCAGCCGTCAACTTGGTTGGATTTTGGGGTGTCTCCTCCCAACTAGTTCACCCCTAAGGAGAATTGAACTTGGGTTTCCTTGCTGACGAGACCTACACCTTAACTAAATAAGCTAACAAATATTGACAATTCAAAATGAATTTAAAATCAAATTATTAATACCAAAATATTTAATAAAATTATTTTTTAAATATAAAATTTAATATGTAAAATAAAAATTACAAGTTTAATTTATATTTGAAAAATCCTAATATTTTTATAAAGTTTGCCTTAAATTTATTTTTTTAATTACTCTTTTATTAAGTTCCCATTAAATATTGTTAAATATGGTGTTGAATTTTGAATATCATAAATAAATACATATAGGTTGTATATGGAGTGACTAAATTTTGATAGAATTTAGTTTTGAATGTTAGATAGTTATATATACAATAAGTTTTGAATGTTAGATAGTTATATATACAATAAGTTTTGATCGAATTTAGTTTTAAGTTTTGAATGTTTTATATTTATATATATATGATAATAAATATTAGTAATTTAGTTTTGAGTTTTCAATGTTATATATATAACAAATATTAGTATTGGTAGATGTGAGAAGGTGAGTAAATTTGGCTAGGAAAACATGGAGTGAAAACTGAGAGATTAGAGGTAGGTAAAGCGACAATTAAGTGAGAGATTAGACATACGTAAAGCAGCTCAATAACAATTAAGTTGAGTATAAAAAAATAAATTATATGATGAAATTAAAATTAATAAATATGAAATATATGTCTAAAATAAGAATTTAAGGGGTTAGTTTAGTCACTAATCGTATTTGGCTAATATTGTATGGTTAAACTCGTATTTGGCTAATATTAGTTAGTTTTATATTTTTATCAAGATTTTATTATAATTAAAAAATATAATGAAATTATGAAAATAAATATTATGAAATGTATGGTATTAAGATAAAATTATTAATATTTTTTTCAAAGTGATATTTAGATTTTGATTTATAAAAAAAATGTTGCCATTTTATGTTTTTTCACATTTTTTCAAACTTGAAATTTAAATCTTGACATGATATAGGTTTTATATGTTGCCTTAACACAAATAAACGTTGAAAAGACATTTAGATATTAAATAAAAATGTAAAACCATAAACGAAACATGTAGTTGATTCCACCTATGTCATCAAGTCAAGGCCATCCTAAGAGTCACAAGAGATGCCTTGTGGGGTTTCGGTTTCTGGTGGAATTGATGAAGCTTGTTACCTTAACTAGCATGGCCTCGGGGGAAATACCAAAGCTCCCAGGTCAAGGTACATGAATAGAATGGTGGTTCCATATCGAGATTCTTGCTCCCAATCATGCAACTCCAAGGTGTGCCTCCTTGATTCAACATTGAATCTGTTGCTTGCCTTATTTGCTTCATTTGTCTAAGATATGCACTACACTCTCCATTTTTCAATGGTCATTGCCTCCTTTGTTACATTTGTCATGTACCAGGTTTCATTTGTGCACTATTGAGGCTACAAGGTACCCATAACCAAAATTTCCTCACTCTAATACCATTAACGATCTCAATGCTCTGATAATAAATTAATTATAAAACACATGCGTGCTAAGGAAAATGATGTAAGCTTCATTTAGTCATGCATTCACTTATAACTCATAAACATAATCGCATATCAATTCACACATTCATAACTAAACAAACTAGAAAACAAATTAACCTATTACATAAACAATAGTAATGTTGCATAATTACAAATAATTCAAGAACACTAATCTTTGGAAAATGTTCACCAATTGGCTACAAAAGAAGGATGTTCTACCCAACCATAGGATCTTTGTTACACGTTTTTTCTATAATAGAGGCCACCCCGAGTTGGGGCTATGAATCCACCAAGGAGAAATTCCTATGGCTGGCTCTAATATCTCTCACATGGCCCAATTTTCAAAATTACCAATACAATTTCTACTACATCAATCTCAATCTACCATCCTTTTTTCCCCTCGGCCTGCACAACCCAATCAATTGGATCCCCTTCTCTACTAAACTATCCTCAAGCTATCCAACACAAGTTGTCCAAGAAATATCCATCTTGGGATTCTAGGGATCAGTAACTATAATAAAATCTCCTATTAACAACAATTCACTCTACAAATAGTCCTTAATTTCCTCATAATTCCCGTGGGCGTAATTCTTCTTAATTGTATGGTTGTGAAAACTATGGCAATGTAAGATCCAATCATTGCTCAAGAAGAATGAACGTGAATTCCCCTTACAAGTCCAAAATTCAAGGATTATATTTGCATGTAATGGAGAGACCACCTACATTCATGAGAAGTCCACATATCTTCCCTTTGACCACTAATCCCAAGGCATACGAGTAATCATAAAATTAAAGTCAAGGGACTTAGGCAATAATAAAATAATAATTTTTTATCTTCTCTTTTCAAAAAAATATTAAGGGTGGGAGAATAAGGTTAAGGGACTTAAAATAAGTTAAGTAAACCCCCTTTATCTCCTCTATCATGGACTCATAGCCCCCCATTTGTTATCCTTCTTCTATAGCCTGTAATGTATTTATATTATCATTTAAAAAACAATGTATAAGCTTGCATGCTCGACTTGTAACCATTTCAATATATACATATACACTAATGGTATGGGGATTGAAACTGGGGTGTTTCATTCTGCTCTCTCTTAGATTTGCACATCCTTGGTGTGCATTATCTTCATTATATGTGGTTATGCTTCCTGCACGGCATCCTCGAACTCCCACATTGCTTCTTTAGGGTTGTAGTGGTTCCATCGGACCTTAACCTTCCCTATTGTTTTATTCTTGAGCAACATGACATTCTTGTCCAAGATGCATATTGATTGTACCCGAATACTCCTTTTGGCTCCACCTGAATCAAATCCCAATCAATAACATTGTTAAAATCATATACATTATTTTTCAATAGTGATAAATGAATTACATTATGAACTTTTATGTTAGTAGGCAATACAAGTTCATTTGCATTTCCATATTCTAGCTAAGATCTCAAAAGGCCCACAATATTTAGCTTCCAACTTATGAAAACTTCCCAACTTTAAGGAGCTCTTTTTCAATCTAACTTTCAAGTACACATGCTCCCCAACATGAACTCTCTTGATATTTTACCCGTATATGCATAACTATTTTGCATGTCCTATGTTGTTTTGAAATTTTGTCTAATCTTAACCATTTTCTCTTCCATTTCTTTGAGAAACTCTGGCCCAATTACTACTCTATCTGTTGGATTGTCCTAACTAACTAGAGTATTGCACTTCTACCATACAAAGCTTCAGATAGACTCATTTTCCGAGAAGCATGATATCCATTATTATATGCAAACTCCACTAAATATAGGTAATCCTCCCACTAGTATAACTTATCCCATTATTAACATATCTTCAATCACTTGATTAAATCACTCTATTTTCCCATTTGTCTATTGACGATATGTTTTACTTAAGTTCAAACTAGTTTCAAATCCCTTGAACAACCCTTTCAAAAAATTTGAGGTAAACTTTGGATCTCTATCCAAAACAATTGCCTTGGGTATCCAGTGCAATCTGGCATTTTCTTTCATGTAAACTCTAATAAAGTTAGTTGTCTTCTGAGTTGAATTAATGGGAATAAAATGAGTATATTTTTTCATCTTGTCCACAACTACCATGATGGAGTCATGTTTCCTTGATGTCTTAGGCAACTTGGTGATCAAATCAATTGTCACTACTTCTCTTTCCACTATGGCATTGCAATGGTTGTATTAATCCTACTACATGTCTATGTTGAACTTTTACTCTTTGACATTCCATACATTTGGCTATATGTTCTACAATGATTTTGTTCATTCCTAACAAAAAAATATTGTTTTTTATTGTTGTAGTTGTCTTTTGGTACCAAGGATGTCTAGCACATGGAAACATTATGCATCTCATTTAATATAAGTGTCCTTAATTCACAAGAACTAGGAACATAAACTCTATTATTATACGTAATAATTCCATCATCTTATATTGTATAGTCTTCATATTTCTTTGTACAATTTCTACCTGTGATTTTTCTTTTACTTGTAAGTGATGCCCATCTGAAATAAGAAATTCTAAAATTTTGCTCTTTATATCTAATTTACACATGCTAATGGTTGTAATATGTATTGCATGTACTGTTCTACTAAGTGCATCAACAACCTTGTTCTCTTTCCCTCTAATATGTTTGATATAAAAATCATATTCACAAATAAATTCCAACCAATTTTCCTGGCATTCAAAGTTTATTGTTTGTATAAATATTTCAAACCGTTATGATAGGTTCTTAATTCAAATTTTATGTCTATCAAATAATTTATCTACATCTTAAATGCATGAATTACGGTCTCAAGTTCTAAATCATGTGTAACATAATTCTTCTCATGCTACTTAAGATTTATTGATTCCTAGGATACCACATGCCCATTTTAAATAAGAGTTCCTCAAATTTCCTCTTTGCAAACATCTGTGCACACAACAAAATTTTCATTTGGATCAGTAATCTTGAGAATGGGTGCACCAGTGAGCAATTTCTTTAACATCTAGAACCTCTCCTCACACTTCGATGCTGATTCAAATTGAATTCCCTTCTTTTGTAAAGATGTAATTGGATGATCAATCTTGGAGAATCCTTTTATAAGCATTATGTTGTACCCAACCAATTCCATGAATGATCACCTTTGAAATATTCTTTGGTGGAGGCCATCACATTATTGATTCTATCTTCGATGGATCCAGTACTATGTCTTCTTAAAAAATAATATGCCCCAAATAATGAATCTACATCTAATAAAGGAATACTTAATTAACTTAACCTAGAGTTGATGCTCTCTTAGCACTTGTAACACTAACCTCAAGTGCTCTTTATGTTCCTCCTCCGATTTTGAGTAATCATGAATTTCATCAAGGAACACAATGACAAACTTCTCTAAACAATGCCCAAAGATACCATTCATCAAGCACATAAAAGCAGCTAGTGCATTTTTCAAACCAAAAGGCGCCACTATGAACTCATAGTGACCATACCTGGATTTAAAAGTTGTTTTGCTAATGTCCTCCTCCTTTGTCATGACTTGATGATAACCAAACCTCAAGTCTATCTTTGAGAACATTTTTGCTTCTCTCAACCGATCAAACAAGTCATCAATTTTGGGTAGAGCGTATTTATTATTCATAGTGACTTTGTTCAACCATCTAAAATCGATGCACAACCTTAAGGTTCCATCCTTATTTTTCAATAAAAGCACTAGTGAGCTCCCCAAGGAGAGACATCTGGGTTTATATACCCCTTCTTTGACAATGCTTCTATTTGCATTTACATCTCCTTCAATTATGTGGTACCCATTCTATATGGAGTCTTAGAGACTAAGGAAACTCCTAGCACCAAATCAATAGAGAAATCAATATATTTTGTCGATGGCACTACTGGCATTTCCTCAAACACATCTACAAACTCTTGCAACACCGGTAATAACTCAAGATTTGGGATTTTGTCTTTTTTTTGCTCTTCCACATGGGTTGCATATAACTAGCACCCTTGTTCTAAAGCATCTCTTCAATTACACACTGTATCTTATCTATATAGAATGAAGGTAATGCACTTAGAAACATTTGTATTGTCACCATCTCAACCCTAATATACTTAACATACCTCACTAACTCTAGAAACTTTATCTCATACTCCCCCATAGTTATGTTTCCCAATTTCAGTTCAAAGAGATTTTGCATCTATTTGTCATAGTAGTGTTCAAAATGGTACTTCTGCCAGAAATGCTTCTTAAAATTGTTCTAAGAGATCCTCTTCTCATTGATGTGCTTAACTTGTTTTAGTTGGTCCCACCAAATAGAATATTTTCCTTATGGATTGTATATAGAAATTATGGCTTCTAGATTAGATGAGTAATTATGTATTTGAAAATATTTCTTATCCCTAGAAACCAAGTTTCAACATTCTCTCCCATTTTATTTTCACCATCAAAAGTTGGTGGCTTAATATTCATAAGCTCACCTTGCAAATGGTCATGTTCATGTTTTCTTCTTTGATGTCTAATTGGAAACACTTATGGACTATTCCTTAATTCCTCGTAGGTACAAGACTTTCCTACTGAATGAGAGGATGAATAGTGAGGTCTTTGAAATTTAGCTGCACTTCTTGAATTCTTGGATCTTTGATGATATTCCCTCTTTGGACTTGCTCTACCTTCTTCTTCATTCCCTGAATCCAATCCCATCATCGATTTCCTCTATAACTAATTCAAGCTTTGCACTAGTTGAGTGTTTAGTTGGTTTTGTCTCTCTTGATCTCCTAGTATTCTCTTATTTTCTATCGTATAGCTTTGCACTTGTATCTTCAAGCACTTCATTATCCCCACTAACTCTAATGATTACACATCTCTATATTCCCATTAGATCAGTTTGTTTCTTCATTACCCACACTAATATTTAGGCCTCTAACATCTTTTTCGTGATTGCATGGAATGTGTCCCTCTTCCATTTTCCCATTTTCCCATTTTCCCATATCAGGGGATTTTTTATATCTTAATTATATATAATGCAATATCGTATCGACAAGGTGTTCATGCAAATAAAATATTGTCAAAATTTTCATTGAATTATAAAACATTGTAAATCGTTGACAAATCTTCACTAAATTATAGAACATTATGAAGTTTTGGTGAATCTTTTGATAAAATATAAAGCTAAATATAATAATAGGAAATATTTTTCATAAAAAAATTCCTAGAATCTTTTTCTTTATGGACATTCAATGAAATACTAATTTCTATGTATATGATTGTTGGTTGTCTTTGAATATATCACAACAAAGAGGATAAGTTGTTCCTCAAGCTACCACCATGAGGAATCTTGTGTCAATAAGCTATTTCAGCTTCAAAAAGCCTAAAAGTTGAAATTGGCATAGGTGAGAAATATATGTTTGTTCTAAATTTCTACCATCTTAATTGTTCTCACAATAGAAAGTTGGTTGGTTCTTCAAATAATAGAGCATTCTCAAGTCTCACCTATTGTTAAATTTAATTATCTATCAATTGGGAAGGCTAATAAGGGAAATTAAAACCCACTCTTTGTCTTCAACATTTACTCCTACAACTCTTGATTTATATTTTATGGGTTGGCTCTTGTGAGATGTTACCTCATGATTTTTCCTTGATTCATCCTTAGATTTACAACTAATTTTACCCTTGGTGTATTTGTTGTCTCAAATATTGAATTAAGTGTCCCATGTTTCTTTGGCACTCTTGCAATATTTGAGATAAGGGGTGATGCTTTCTTAGAGGTACATATTCATATAAATGTAAATGTCTCTTCATCATTAAATTTAAAATATCTATATCATAAAGTTGGTTATGTCCAACACACTGGCATTATAGAGGTATGGTATAGATGATGTTGTATGTCTAAAGGTGCTTCTAAAACCCAATATGGTAAAGATGTTGTCATGTGGTTGTCATAAGTCATAATTTATTGGACTAGATTGTGTGGTGTGTGTGAGAGAGACCTTTAATATGTACACACATAAAAATAATTATATAAAAATATTATATTTACACAAATAAAAATACTATAAATATTATTATATACAAAGGAATACTGTTACAATGCAATTATAAATATCTTAACAATAATCAAATTTTTAATTGTACATATTCATTTTTCAGTTAGTTGTGAATTTTTAGAATTTTTGAAGTTAAATGTGATTGGAATTAATGTATAACTATCTTAAATGATCCAAAAATTGCACCTCAGAGATTTAGTCCCTCATAAAAAATCTAGAGTTAAATTAAATCTCTATTAATATATTTTCATCATACAATAAATCAAAATATACCACCCAAGCTATAACCAATAGACTTCTCAAAATTATTCTATGTTCACTATAAATAATAATTCCTAAAAGTATATCAAAATATATCTTATATTAATAGGAATATATCTTACTTTAAAAAAAAAAAGTAAATCACATATCCTAATTTTTTTAAGATATCTTAGTATATTTTTTAAAATCACATATCCTGATTTTTTAAGGTATTTTAAAATATAAATCTCAGTTAAGATAAATCTCTATTAATATATTTTCATCATACAATAAATCAAAATATACCAAATAAATCAAACTATGATTTTAATTATATACTTTGTTTCTCATAATTATTCCACGTTGATTATAAATATAGTAATTCCTAAAAGCATATCAAAATATAATTTTTTATTTTTTTTAATAATATATTGAAGAAAGTGACTCTGTTTCAATACACAGTTATGATTAAAAAAAAGTCATAAAAGATCATATAATAGGATTATATTCTATTTCTTTAATATATATCCAATTATATTATGACCCTTGAAAGTAAATCAAAGTATATCCTATGTCAATCAAGTTATATCTTACTTTCCAAAAGTAAATTAGAATATCCTAATTTTTAAGGCATATATATCATGTCAAGGATAAACCCGCACAATGGAATGAACAAATAATAAATTCTTAGGAAAAAGCTTAACATGATCGTGTGTTGTGGTAATTGTATATTTTTAAATTATCACTTATGGTGAGTTATCTTTATTTTGATTACATATTTTTATTTATTCAATGGCCATGGAGCAAAGTCAACTCTATAAAATTTATAAATTAAATAAGATAATATATTTTTTATATATTTACTGGTCATGGAACAAGGTCAACCCATATTCATTAGATAGATGAAATCTATAATCTAAACAAACTCATTATTGTATAATTTATTGATTCTATAATTTTTAATATAATAAAATATCATACAAATAAATTGTAATGAATTAAGATTATCTAAAAGTGTTCATATATAATTAACAGATATTTTAAACATTACTTGAAAGTTGGTTTGGTGGCTGGTCTTTTGCTACCTTGGATGCTCGTGGCCGGTCTGGCGGTCAAGCTATTGGTTGGAACACAAGTACGGTGCAGTGCCATAACCTATGGGGGATGGAAGCTGTTTTGGGAATGACCTGCTCGTCTCTTGATTTTGGTGAACTTTTTACGGTGGTAAATGTTTATGGACCATATTTGAACCGGATTCCTTTCTGGGATTCTCTTCTCTCTCATCCCTTGTTACAGGAAGGAAACCTTATCCTCAGAGGTGATTTGAATTTTTCTCTAGGCCCGACAGAAGTTTGGGGTAGCAGAGCTCAGTCATACCTCTTGGCTGACTATTTCACTCACAAGTTGGTCACAAATAATCTGCTGGATATTGAGCCTCCTCTTCTAAAACCTACTTGGAGGAATAACAGAACTGGGGAGAACAAAGTTGAGAAACGTTTGGATCGTTTTTTGGTGTCTGACTCCTTTGTGGATAGAAACTACCTACTGAGGCAGTGGGTAGGCTCGGGGGGATCATCTGACCACTTCCCTATTTTTCTGGAAATTCGTGATGGACCTTCTAAACCAGCTGGGCCGCTTAAGTTCAATAAGATCTGGTTAAAAGATGAGACCTTCTTTGACCTTGTTGGCTCCCTTTGGGTACCTTATAATCCCAGGGAGGGCATCTCTGCCTCTCATCAGTTCTCTGCCAATATCAAAAGAATTAAAGGGCCTGTGAAGGTTTGGGCTTATGAAAAGAATAGGAAAGATGATAGAGATTTGAAGTCGATTGAACTGGAGTTGCAGTCTATATTTGATTCTGGCTCCGGGGGCCTGGGATCAATGGAAGAAAAAGCACATTTGGTATCATTGGAAGGTAGGAGGAATATGTTATTATTGGAAAAAGAGGAAACATGGCGTCTGAAAAGCAGGGCGATATGGCTAACAGCTGGTGATGAGAACACAAAATTCTTTCATGCATATGCAAAAGGAAGAAAGGCATCTAATACCATTTGGAGCCTGGAGGACTCAATGGGGGATACCCAAACTTCTTTTGATAGTATGGCTGGGGTTGGGGTAAATCACTTCCAAACACTTTTTAAAGCCCCTGCATTGGCTAACATTATGGAAATAGTCAGAATGGCACAACCTTTTCCTTGGTTTGTGGAAGAGGAAGACAATCACTCCTTGATGGCAAGTGTCACAGAAGAAGAGCTGAAGGGAGTTTTACAGAGTTTTCAAAAAGACAAAATTCCGGGACCAGATGGATGGACCATGGAATTCCTCTTGGCACTTTTTGAGCTTATTGGGAATGATCTTTTACAGATGGTTGAAGACACAAGAATCTCTGGGCAGATTCCAGCTGCCCTAAACTCCACTTTTATTGCCCTAATACCTAAAACTGACAATTCTTCCTCTTTAAGTGATTTCAGACCCATCTCTTTGTGCAAATGTGTATATAAAGTGGTGTCAAAAATTATTGCCAGGCGGCTAAAAATTATCTTGTCCAAACATATCTCTGCGGAACAATTTGGTTTTCTGGAAGGGCGACAAATCCATGAGGCTATTGGAGTAGCACAAGAGGGCATCCATAGTATGAAATAAAGGAAAATCAAAGGAGCTATAATCAAGATTAATCTGTCAAAAGCATATGACAAGGCGAGTTGGTTGTATATTCATTTACTCCTTACACATCTGGGTTTTGGTGTGGATTTTATTAGGTGGATTATGAGTTGTATTTCTACGGTATCTTTTGCGGTTCTCATCAATGGTGCAGCCTCTCCCTTCTTTCGGTCGGAAAGAGGTCTGCGTCAGGGATGCCCATTATCACCGTTACTTTTCCTGTTGGTTGCTGAAGGACTAAGTAAAGCACTGAAGAAAGCCTGTAGGGATGGCACCCTCCAGGGTATTCAAGTGGCTCCAGACTTATTTATATCACATCTACTTTTTGTGGATGATATCCTCATTTTCTGCTCTGGATCGGTTGGGGATATTGAAACACTCCAGGACATCTTCCAACTTTTCTCTCAAGCTACGGGTATGGAGATCAATGACAGGAAATCCACTTTATCGACTCACTTGCTTAGGGAATTTGAGATCATGGCTATACGAAGGATCTTTCCTTATACACTATTACGCCTTGAAGATGGTTTCTGCTACCTTGGATTTCACCTAAAACCAAATGCATATACAAAAAAGGACTGGAACTGGCTTATTGAAAAAATTCACAAGTTGTTGAAGGTATGGAGCCACAGGTGGCTTTCGAGAGCAGGAAGACTGGTCCTGGTGAAATCTGTTTTAGAGGCCATCCCGGTGTACTGGATGTCCCTCTCTTGGATCCCCAAAGGGACGTTGGAAAAAGCTCAGAAATTATGCTTTCGTTTTCTTTGGAGCAGTAAAGGAGATTTTGTTTCCCCATGGGTCCGATGGCAGAGAATTGCTATTCCTAAAGCCTTAGGGGGATGGGGTCTGAAAAACATTCATCTTTTCTCAAAAGCTCTGGCAGCAAAAGGGGTCTGGAGACTGCTAAAATATGATAGCCTTTGGACAAGAGTTGTCATCCAGAAATATATAGCCCCTGTATCAGTTATGGACTGGGTTGGACTACGAATAAGTCACATAGTGGTAGTTCTGTTATCTGGAAAGCTGTAACCAAATCTTTCTCTGTGGTTGGAGACCTTCTAGCTTGAAATGTTAGGAATGGACAGGCTCTTCGAGTCGGGGAAGATCCCTGGTTTGGGAGTGCAGGTAGACACATATTATTAGGTGAACTGATTACATCTCTACGAGATATAGGTATAACTTACTTATCCCAACTTGCACTACATGATAGGATCCACCCATGGAATCAGTCGTGGATAGATGCAGACACACTGGCACTATCTGTGGACGAACAGGTGGAATTGAGAACTTACTACAAAGCACTCATTCGTTCACATATTCACATCCGCGACAGGGAGGACTGCTTGGTATGGGAAGGGGCTCCAAATGGGGTGTTCTCACCAAAGAAGGGACACATCAGCTTGAGTCACTTCATAAATCAACGAGATTTGGTATGGTGGTGGAAATCAATCTGGAAGATAAACTGCCCTTTAAAACATCGTATCTTCATGTGGAATGTTCTCGAAAATTCCATCCCTACCTAGGATTTTTTACAGAGAAAGAACAGGATTGGGCTGGGGTGGTGCATATTGTGCAAAGCAAATGAGAAAACTTGTCTTCACTTATTTCTCCAATGCCCATACGCGGTGCAGGTATGAGCGGAATGCTCCAGAATCTCAAATATTTTGTTTAATTGGGAAGGGGATACGTTGTTGTCGGCATGGTCACAGTGGTATATGGACCCAATTGGCATCTCCTACATAAACCTTCCATTATTGGTGGCATGGGGCATTTGGTTGGCATGGAATGGCATGATGTTCAAGGAAAAAACCTATACACCGGTGGTCACAGTTGTACAGATTTGTGGCTTCATAAAGGCCTACCCTCATCATATAAAAGTCGCGAAACAAAGAGATGTTCTTGCTCTTGACATCGACCACTCTATGCCTTGGGGATTCTACGATGGTTCTGCCCAGGAGAACAACTGTGGGGGCGGGATTGTTCTAGATCTATCCTTAACCCACTCATATCATCTTTTTTGGGGACTGGGGAGGGTGGGAACAATTTTGCTGAACTCATGAGCCTAAAGCTTCTTCTCATTTTTGCTAGGGAGACTGGTTGTCAACAGCTAAATGTGTATGGAGATTCAATGAATGTCACAAACTGGACACTTGGCACCCAACAATGCAGGGATCTTAGACTCGCAAACATTCTTCAGGACATCCTGGAACTAAAAATTTCATTTTTACATTTTTCTTGCAGACATATTTTCAGGGAGAACAATAAGGAGACGGACAAGGCTTCTAAGATTGGCAGGGACTTGGCAATGGGGATGTGGAAAGTAAATGAATACCGAAATGGGACACTTTATGAATACTATCATAGACCTTTCATTGATGAACTGGCGTTACAGGAACAGTAGCGAACATACTAAAAGCTATGGAACAGATTTTACTTTTTGCTTGTGACGACATTTTGAGGACCTATATTTATCCTTTAAAAGCTTCTTTTTGGTAAATTAGGAGGCTCGGGGAGCCACCAGACATATTTATGTTTTATGTTTTTTTCTTTTCTGTTATGGCCATAATTTTGGTGATGATGAACCTACCGGACTGATGTACTGAAGATCTTACTCTTTGTTTTAACTGTTTTGTCCTTCAATGGATAACCGCATGCATTTTATGCATATACAGAATGTAATTTTTTCACCTCTGCTGAAATAAAATTACGCTTTTTTTTCTTTTTTTTTTTTCTGGGAAAAAAAAAATTAACAGATATTTCATATATAAAAGTGTTTATATATAATTAACAGATATTTCATATATAAAAATGTTCATATATAATTAACAAATCATAAAAATGCGGGCTATGATATTTCACATTATAGATATTCAATATATTTCCTTTCTATTTCAACTTAAATCTATTCCACCTATTTGTGATTATCATGTGTTAGATGTTTCACATCTATACATATTCTTGAGGAGATGAAAAGCCATACATATATAACTTAGAATAACACAATTAAAAAATTGCCATGTGGATATACTTGCTATTTTAATGAATAAGCATTGAATGGTATTTAAGGTTAAAATTAAAGAGTATTCTGACTTTAAAACAAACAGAGTTGGTGAAGAATGAGTATTTTTTTATTTAAGTCAGTATTTTTTATTTAAGTCTTACATAGAAAATAGTTAAATAAAGTGGGTGGTTAAATAGAATGGAAGGCAGATTAGAATGTGAAGGGTTTACAAAAAGGGAGAGGTGGTAGTTGAAATGCAATTTAGAAAAAAGGTTGTATTTAATTTAATAGACCTTTGAGAGTTGTTGTGACTGAGCTCTGCCTCCTCGCATGCCAAATCTAGGGTTTTGATCCGCCCCCTTCAACCTCACCCCACTGTCTCCACCTGCTCCTCGTTGGACCTGCGTGTCCCGTACGACCCATGGCAGACCCATTGGGAGGGGCCGAGGGCCCCTCTAGCACGGCCCCCTCGTCCTCCAATTCTGCCACCTTTGTTCAAATCAGGACGGCTGAGGTACCCCTGACGTACCCTGAAGCCTCGAACACCCCGATGATTCCGTCGACCTCCAAACCAACAACTGGGAAAACCACATACATATCTAAAACCACGGAAATACCTCAGCTCACGCTTCCTGCTAAACACATCAATGCCCAAGCGCAAAAAATCAGGGACCACACCCAAGTTGGAAAATTCATTGTCTTTTGGCCAACAAAGCAATCCCTCCGCGGCTGGATCATGGCCAAATGGAAACCCAAGGTGCACTCCAATATGAAACTTGGATCCAAAGGCTTCTTTGCCATCATATTTCACCAGCTTGAAGACAAAGCAAGAGTCGAGGACGGAGGCCCTTATTTCTTCAACTCGACAGGATTATACCTTCGGCATTGGACAGAAAAATTCAACCCAAACAAAGAGGACTTCACATGGGCGCCAGTTTGGATAAGGATGTACTCATTACCACAAGAGTACTGGGATGAAGACACGCTCAGAGACATCGGCAATACCCTCGGCACCTATTTCAGAGCAACAGAACAAACAAGAAATAGTAAGTACATATCTTATGCCCGTATATGCGTTTACATGCACATAGCCAAATCTCTACCCGACTCGATCTGCCTTAATCATGAAGATACGAAATGGGTTCAACCTTTAGACTATGAGCATGTTCCTTTCAGATGTAGAAGATGTCATGAACATGGCCATCTGTACCAAGACTGTCATCTTAACAATAGCAGCCCCCGGGAAGCCAACAAAGATGATGAAGGTTTCCAGAAATTTGGTAGAAAAAGAAGGCACCATCTCATACCACCCACAAAGGAGAAGAAACCCACAGAGGAGAAGAAACCCATTGACCCAACCGCCAACAATAGCTTCGCCATTCTGGAAGAACAATCGGAAGATCCCACAATAAAGGAACAACAACCTGAAGATCCAGTCCTCACCCAAATGATTATTGATCAGATTCACAATGATACCCCTTAAATGAATGAAAGCCTCAATGACAAGCTCACGCCCAATGAAGGACTTGTCACGGAGGAGCACAGGATCCAAATGACAGGGCCAAAGTAGCATGCAAATACTGAAGGACCTAAAATACAAATGGATGAGGAAATGATTGAACTGGATTTAGGTGAGATTGACATCCTAGGTCTGGAAGATTCTTGCACCAGAAAATCCCCATCGCACCCAAATAGATCCAGCTTCTAAAAGAGGCCTTGGGCAAAGTCAAGCATCTCAAATTGGGGATACATAACCTTCCCCAAAAAGAAACGCACACGACACAAAGAGATAGCAAGAAGAGAGGAAGAAAAAAACTGATCTTCAAAGGATTAGTCAGCTAGGAACCAGACTTGTGGAATCAGGGCAATATGCCCAGCTAACGGAGTTCTTTCCTACTGCTATACAAGGTTCCCAATGCAGCTAATCTCCTGGAATGTGAGATGGCTCAACGGACTCACCAATCACCGTATGTTAAAACGCAAAATCATGCAAGATTCTCCATCTGTTATTTTCCTACATGAAACCAAAATCTCTTATAAGAAATTCCACTCTCTTCTGTCCAAACTTTGGAAGGGATTCCAAGTCATAGCAATTGATGCCATAGGTACTTCTGGAGGAATTGCGGTAGACTGGAACCCCACCATTCTTACCCTGAATGACTTTGTTGCCACTACTCACTCCCTTTCTGCCTCTTTTCACATTTTGGGCACCAACCTCTTGGGCCACCTCATGAACCTCTATGGGCCTCAAGCCCCTTCTGATAAACTTAAGCTCCTTGACTCTATCTCCTGGTTCACCTCGCAGCATCCAGACTCCCTTCTTATCATTGGATGGGACTTTAACATGATTACCTCTCTTCAAGAAAGAAAAGGGGGCCGCCGTTTCCTCACCCCTGAAGACACTCTTTTTAAAAATTGCATCAATGATTGTGAGCTCATCGACCCTGAGCCCTCTGAAGGATTTCTCACTTGGAATAATCGTAGAGGAGGAACCCAGCAAATTGCTTCTCGTCTTGACCGCTTTATTATTTCTGAAAAATCCATTAACATTGGAGGATTTCTCACCACGGAAATCCTACCCTCTGCAGGCTCTGATCATTGGCCGATTTCTCTCAACTGGCAGCACTCAAGTAATAAAAAATTCTGACCCTTTCGCTTTGAAATTTTTTGGCTAACCCACCCCTCTTTTCAGGACACCATCCGTAACTGGTGGCTCAATATGAAGGTGGAGGATCTCTCAAAAATGGCTATCTTTTAAAAAAAACTCAAGATGCTTAGATCTCAGTTGCGCATAAGGAACAGAACAACTTTCGGCAACATCTTTTCTGCCAAAAGCAAACTTGAAAAGAACCTGGAAAACATACAAAAGGACATTATGGAACAAGGACAAACTGAAGAGCTCAAACAAAAGGAGAAAGAGACCCACAAACAGCTGGATATTCGTTGCGAGCAAGAAGAAATTCTTTGGCGACAGAAATCCAGAATCAATTGGCTCAAGGAAGGGGAGAAGAACACCACCTTCTTCCAGCGCACCACCATTCAGCATAGAATGCACAACAAGATAAATACCCTAAAATCTGTTACTGGAATGGATATCCACGACCAAGAGGAGATTGAGCATGAACTCATCAATCACTTCAAAGCTCTGCTCATTGAATATGACGATGAAAGATCCCAGGGCATCAGCAGGGTTACCAACCACATCCCCTCCATCCTCACTATTGAGCATAACGCCACTCTCATGAAGGAAATCTCTATGGTAGAACTAGAGGTCGTTGTCAATCAGATGGAAGAAGGCATAGCCCTTGGACCATATGGCTTCCCCATTAACTTCTTTCATGATTGTTGGGACATCCTTAAACAAGAAATCTTAGATTTGGTTGAAGAATCCAGATCCAAGCAGTGGGTCCTTCCTACGCTCAATGCCACCTTCCTTACCCTCATCCCCAAAGAAACCAATGCCTCCTCCCCTGGTAAGTTCAGGCCCATCTCCCTCTGTAATGTGGTTTACAAAATTCTGAAAAAAGTTGTTGCCAACAGCCTCAAAGTGCTCCTTCCACTTTTGATCTCGCTCGAACAAACTGGCTATGTGGAAGGGCCAAATCCTGGAGGGCATCATTCTTTCTCATGGAGTGATCGACTGTTTGAAAACAACTAAGACCCTAGGGATTCTGGTCAAATTAGATCTCTCAAAGGCCTTTGACAAACTCAGCTGGAAGTTCATTGAAAAAATGCTCCTCGATTTTGGATTTTGTCAAGAATGGACCAACTAGGTATTGTCCCTAACCTCCTCTACTTTCTTCTCCATCCTTGTCAATGGGTACCCCTCCACCACTTTCTCCCCATACAGAGGCATCCTTCAAGGAGACCCCCTCTCCCCCTTCCTCTTTATTCTCGTGGCCGAGGGACTGGGCAGAATGCTAAAAGCTGAACTCTTGATTGGAACCCTCTATGGCATCTCTTTACACAGCAACCCCCCCACAACCTATCAGCAATTTGTGGATGACAACTTTCTCTTTGGGAACCCTTCTGTCCAGGAGGCCTCATCCATCAAGCGCATTCTACAAACCTACTCGGAAGCCTCAGGCACCACTATGAACCTTGAAAAGTCCCAAATCTTTTTCTTCCACACTGACCCCGTCACACAAAGGAATATTTCACACATCCTGGGCTACTCTTCCACCTCCCTCCCCTCCAAGTACCTGGGCGCCCCCCTCTTCGACTCTGCCATCAAGCATTCCTCATGGAGAGAACTCCTTGACAAGCTGAAAAATAAAATCTCCTCCTGGACTTTTCGCTCCCTCAACCTGCCCAGCAAAATTGTGCTTCTCAAGTCTGTCCTCCAATCCATGCCTCTTTATCTCTTCTCAGTCCTTGCTGCCCCCAAGTGGGTCCTCAAAACAATGAGGAAATTCCAAAAGTATTTCCATTGGGGAGGAAACCACAATAATCGCAAGTGGGCCCTTGTGAAATGGGACACTCTCTACACGCCAAAAAGACAGGGTGGCCTTGGGCTCCGGGATCCGGAAATCAATAATCAAGTCTTCTCTACAAAAATATGGTGGAAATGGGTCACAGATATAGTCTCCCCCTGGAGTCTTCTATGGAATAGAAAATATGCCCCTAACTGGCCGGCTCAGCTACGTATCCACTATGACCAAGATCCCCCAATATCTCTAATATAGCAAGCAGCCAACTGTCAAAGAGCCCTCATCCAGCAACACAGTTTATGGGAAGTCAGGGATGGTCAACATGAAAATTTTTGGTTCGACTCTTGGAAATTACTTCCCACCCTCCACACTCTTCTCCTCGCGTCGGAGCTCCAAGTGCATTGCATTCACAATAGACATCGGGCTATTCAGGATTAATGGGATCCCTCAGACTCCAGCAAAATCCGGAAGTGGAAATCGTATGGCCATTGGAATCCTCCCGTCCCTGCTGACAGTGTTGAGCATCTCTAGCAGGATCTTCAAACCAGACAAATCAGAATTAGCAATGACTCTGATATTCTTCGATGGGGACACCTCCCGACTAGCACTTTCTCAACTAAAGAGGTCTACTCCATCCTCACTAGAACTCTGGACGAGCAGTTGAACCCCATCTGGAAAAAAACTTGGGAATCTTAATTATGGCCCAAAGTCTTTGCCTTCCTTTGGCTCCTAGCTCACAGGCGCATTCTTACCTGGGATAACATCCAAAGAAGGGGCATCCTCGGGCCCTCATGGTGTCCCATGTGCGAAACTCATCCTGAAACCATTGACCACTTGCTCAACTCTTGTGAAGTCGCTAATGAAATATGGGATAAAGTGTCCCATCTCTGCAAACACACCAATAGAATCAAAGATGATATTGTGCAAACCATTTCCAACTGGGACCCTTCTCCCTTTCAAAGTGCCATTATTAATCGTCTTTGGAATCTCATCCCAGGTCTCGTGGTCTGGATTATTTGGAAAGAAAGAAACATAAGAACTTTTGACTCAAAGAAAAAGCAATTCCAGGAGATCTAGACCACCCTCACCACCAACCTTCAGGAAACTCTTTACCTGATTAACTGGAGCTCCGCTGATCTCCCCACTCTCCCTGTGGAAAATCCATCCTTTATTACTGGCACCTTCTCGTCACTCCCCCTCCCCACCCTCTCCGTAACTCCCTTGCCAACTCCCCTAGCCCGGAGCAAGCCCCCTCTTGGATTCTTCAAACTCAACTTTGATGGAGCCTCCAAAGGTAATCCTGGGGCCGCTAGATATGGTGGAGATATTCGAGATGATACTGGCACCATCAAGATCTTTTTCATAGGGACCATTGGCCATGATACCAACAATATTGTTGAACTCACAGGTCTTCTTGAAGGCCTCAAATGTGCCCACAGGCATGGTTTACTTCCCCTCATCATTGAAGGAGAGGCCAAGATCATCTTATCACTTTCCAGCAGACTTCACAATGGAGCCAGGGCAGACAAACTCTCGACTAGGTGGAGACTAGCGCAGCGCTTGCAGGAATTGGCAACAACCATTACTCTTGCTAGCTCAATCTCCTTTCAACATGTCAGAAGGAAAGCCAATGCACTTGCAGACTTCTTGGTCAACGAAGGGGTGACCTGTAACACTGCTTTTCTTGAAGACACCCTAACCTCCTCAACCTCCAGGACAACCATTCTGCAATGTCAAACTCTTGCAAATTTGGATCTCAATTCCCCGGATGTGGGTGATGAAGCAAGCACTTCCATGAGGGTTAAGCCTCACACGACACCTGGACAAGTGCATGCAAGACAACCATACAACAGGGATGACATCAGGATCCCCCTTGAAGCGACGTCGAGTCACTCGGAGCATTAATCGCTCTACCATTTTCCGTCCCCTCCACCAGCATGGACTGGTTCCCACGCTCGATCCCCGTGGCTCTCCGTCGTGCGAAGTTCATCCGTCCCTTCATCTGCACTTGGGATTGGCCCTCTATCATCCCCCCCCCCCCCCCCCCCCCCCGCACTCTTGCTCTCCTAATTCGTGCTTCCTCTGTTCCTTTGTTCCACAGGCTCCCGCTTCCCTGCTCCTACAATTCTCGAGCTCCCCCTGCTATAGCTCTCCACATGCTCCAGCTCGCCTGCACCTACATCAACATCCAGCTTGATTTCATGGGGAGCCCGAAAGGAAATAAATCCAAAAAGAAGATCGAGTCCCAAGAGGCTAGGAAAACCAGGAAAGGCTACAGTGCCGAGATCTCTATTCCTGTTTGCTTGCTAGTTGACAATTGGGAGGCTTGAATCATTGCTGATACTCTCTCCATGGGGAGTCAGATTCAGCCATGGGATCCATACTAGTTGGTGAAGAACATGCTTGGTGAGCTCATGGACGACATGTTGTCCAATTGGGCCACTACGAGACATGCCACACAGACCCTGAGAGCCACCCTTCCAAACATGGCAGCCACTCTCAGTAGCCTGGAAAACACCCTTAGTTGGGATTCTTATGCCCCCACCTGTCACCTTCGTTGTGATTCTCGTCCGGAAAGTGATGATCATGGTGTCACCCCCCCCCCGATGGTTAGAACAATGTTGTCGCTTGGAAATCTAGCTACACCACTTGGAAAAAACTTGAAATCCCCTGCAGGTACTGGTCCGATTCCTCCTCGTGGCAAGGCGCTTGATTTTCAGAAAGGCAAAGAGCTGGTACAGCCCTCCTTCCCCATTCCCTCCACCCTGGCCCAATATTGGCTAAGCGTACTCGCAATGGGAAGGACAACAACGCTCCTGGTTCCAGGAAGACAACACCCCTACAGGTAAAGCTCCCTGTGCGAGTCATTCAACCTCCGGTGAAAGCAAATCCATCTGCTACGAAGATCACTCTGCTAGCCATGAAGGACATTCTGTCTCATTCCAATGACGTGGAGGACAACGCTTGTTACAATTGCCCCATCCTGGAGGAGACTCCCTCAGATGTTGAGGCACCTTCTGCACATTGACAAGGAGGTTTTTTAGTTGTCTTCTGTTTTTTTGCATGAGCCTCTCTGCTCCTGACTGTCTGTCTTTTTATATGTTTCCATGGACATGAATCCTCCTCTAGTACATCATGTTTCCCCTATTATAAGCAGGATTTTTTTGTATAATTTGGATCAGAACTACCTAGACTCTTTGGATCATCAAGGTTGGCTTAGACCACCTCAGATTGTACTTATTACTGTATTTTTACTTCTTCTAGCTTAATAGATCTTTACAGCATTACAAAAAAAAATTTAATATATAAACCTTTACTCTTTAGTGTAGTTTTATGAGGGTGAGGTTGTGAAGTTGAGGATGGCCACGAACACAAGGGAGGGGTGAAGGTGTGCAATACTAAAATCCATGTAATGGTCATTCTGTATTTCTAAACCAATGTAGATTTGCTTTAATCCTGGATCTCTTAAACACATAAATAAATAATAAAAAATCAAATCACAAAGTTATTTGTGGATCATTAATTTTTTTAATATTATTATCATTTGATTTTATGGAAACATATACATGTGATGTACATATGCCTTAAATACAACAACATATTGCTTTAATACAAAACGTGAAGGTTTTTTTTTTCCACTGGGTTTTTCTCCATTTCTATATGTTTATTTTAATACAAAGATAAGTTTTTTTTCATTTCAATATTTTTGTGTAATCTATAGAATGTGGATGAATTTTTATTCTTTTGTTGTTATTTTATATATTGTAGTTAAGATTTGACAACATAGATTGATTAAATAACAATATTGTTTTTTAAAACCGTACAAAAAATTTCTAAAATTCAAGTTGAATAAATAATTTGACACTCTAGTTACCCTTTGAGTATACAAGTTTCCACAATGAGTAATCATCATGTAAAAAATTCTAGATTATATTATTTTGGAGTTTAAAAACGTCCTGACATTTAGAGTGGACACTCCAACCATCATTATTAGATCTAAACAAAGCTATAGAATAATAGAAAATAATGAGATCGAAAAAAATAAAGGGAGAAATATATTAGTCTTTGGAATATGGTTAAGAATAGTTATCAATATAGAGGATTGAGTCAAAATATAGAGATATATAGGACGGTAACATTAATAATAATTAATAATTAATTACAAAAAATAATTAATTAAAAAAAAAGATTTAATTGTGCTAGTAATAAAACTCAAAGAAGGAATTAATATGAAAAGACATAATGGATTATATATATATAAAAGTTAATACCAAAGAATAACTAATCTGATTAATGAATACTTAGGTAATATTAAAGAGATGAGGAAATATTAGGGAGATAATTAGGATTGGGAAGAAATTTCAAAGCTAATCATAATAAAGATGGATTAAGAAAAGAAGTAAAAATTTAAAACTCGGGAAATCTCAACATGGAATGCAAGGGAGGGGCACAGGTTAATTAATTTTAGAAGAGCTTTGGGTTCAAGGCCATAGAAAACAATAGACAAAAAGAAAAGCATGAAATAAGATATACAATAAAGGTGTAATAAGAGAAGAAGTAAAGATCAATGAGATGATCAAGAGAAAGAGGGTAAGGGAGGGAGTTATAAATAGAGGAATTGGGTAAGGGAGGGAGTTAAGAGAAAGAGGAATTGGGTAAGGGAGGGAGTTAAGAGAAAGAGGGTAAGGGAGGGAGTTATAGAGAGAGGAATTGGAATATTATAAAGGATGAAATTGAAAGGCGAAAAAATGAATTGATATAATCACCAAGACTATGGATTAAGTTTTCAAATAATGACTTAGTTTATAACTATCTTTCCAATTAAAATCGTTTGGGTGTTTTTTCTATTTCAAGAGCTTCTATGATTAGGCATGAAGGGTAATGAGAGGTGGATGCTAGAATTTTGGTTTGATTAAAACAAATGAGATGTTTGGAATTGTGGGATTACTCTGCTATATCATATTTATTCAATGGTTTATTTGTCCAATAAAAGATTCTCTCTTTACAGGAAGAGAGTTGGGCTGTAATAGGGTTCATTGGTTCAATTAAAAGCAAATACTTCTAGATAAAAGCAGTTCAAGCAAGTTAACAAAGTTAACAGGAAAAGTGGAAGCATCATTCTTCTTATAATAGTTAAAAGTGGAGGAAGAATGAAGAAGACAACAAACAACAACAAACAATAACCATTATCTTATGTAACTATATCACATTCAAAAGTGTGTATCTTAAAATATATTACTATTAAAATTGTATTGTTTGATGGTTATTGTTTGCCAAAGATGTTGCCATTTGTTCAACAAAATATAAAGAATTCGAATACCCAATTTTATACAAACTTAAAGTACCCAACAAAGCACAAAACTAGAATTTCAACCACTTTGTTTCACCAAGACGAAAATAGAGTGACAACAAATACTTTTTTCCAGCCGATGAGTGACAACAAATACTTATTATGTACTTTGAAAAGCATAATATTATTTTAATACAAATACTGAAATTTCTTTGAAAGAAAAGTGCAAGGTGTATTCTATGGTGTAGATCCATCATTTTTTTTGAATTATTATTTTAGCTAAACATACATAACATAGATTTACTACCTAACACAATACACCACCATATGTATTTAATATTAAAAATTGAAAATCATTTGCATATTCTTCACTAGATGTCCAAATCATTATTGTGTAGGCTTTCTAGATCTATTGCATGTAATGAGCATAAGTTGATAATAATCAACTTTATTTCAAAAGGATATATAAAACAATGAAAATAGAATGAATGTAAATAAAAAACTATTTATATAAAAAAGTAAAAAAAGTCGTCCACATCTATTAGATAAAACTTAAAATCTTTTGATTATGTGGAGTTAAAATGAAAATTATGTATAGTATATGGATGCAAAAATTCTAAATCTAAATGATACTTTCAAAGATGAGAGAGAATGGTGACCTTGGTGTATATATAATTCATTTTAGTTGACTTTGGTGTGCATTAATGTTGAAATGAAATGGCAACAAGTTAGAAGGAAAAAAGACCATGCTAGACTATAAAATATGGATATATAATTATGAACTTAATATGACCTTAAATTTAAAAAAAAATCTCATGAAGAAACCTAATTGTATGGGCATCTTTGATGCAATAATTTATAAGAGATAAGCTATATTGAAATTGTATTGGATATCTAGATAATGATGACTTAGTCACTTATTGAAATTCTTAAATTAAGATTAAGAATTCTATAAATACATAAGAAGTATTCATGATAGATGGCCTCTAATTGCCTCTAATTGCAATATCATTCAAAACATGTGTATAAACACTAAATATAATTACTTCTTATGGTAATAGAAGTTATAGTTTTCTTCCAACTGAAAGTTCTACCCATAACAATCATCAAACGCCTTCCTCCTAACAATTGAATCAAAATGCTAAGTAGACAATAGGTCATGAAAAATCCATGTCTAACCAAATTGTACTACCATTAGCCTTCGACGTAGACCACTCTATCCAATAATGGGAATTGAACTATAGTACCTTCCAATATCACAATTCAATAAACTTCATATTTTGCAAGCCAAAATCTGAAGCATGGACAATGATATCCACAATGGAGGACAACTACAAGAACATGCATGCCATCAACTATGGTCATTGTCGTAGGCACTCCATCTCAAGTTATTTTTGGTGCAATAATGGAATTTTTATCTTTTCAAAGATGGAATTAGTAAGAAAATACCATTATAAATTTTAGTCCAGCTTCCCCATCTCAAGCTTCATTTTTACAAGAACAAAGAGTTTGGCACAACCACTATTTAATCAACAATATCATTCTTTCTCTATAATGGCTCCAAGGTTTCCTTCTACAATTATGTTCATGCCTTAGTAATTGGTCTCTTCTAATATCTTCATTACCTATGGTTGGAAACTTTTGAGCATTCCATCACTCCATCATTAATGAAAACTATTGGGAGAAAATGACCTATCTCACAATACAAATCTATAATAAAAACTCATGCCTAGTGATCAGTAAAAGGAGAGCATCTATTTTGGGGTGTTTTCATATCACTTGAATCTCATTAAGCACCCCCCCCCACACACCCATAGCAATCAGTCACCCTAATGGCATATGGAAATCTAGTTGGATTAAATAATTGACAATAACATAACCAAGCTCATTTTAATCGACAATAGCAGCTTCTTTCACGTAATTGCACCAAGGGAAGTGGGGTCCATTCTATAGCCTCGTATATACAAGATGTGTAATGTAAGTAAGGATAAAAAAATGAAAAATGAAATAAAAGTTAAAATTGAAAAAAATGACCATATTAATAAAAAAAGAATATAAAAATAAACCATTTTGCATTCATCTTAACCCCATATATTTTAATTAGCTAGAGGTTTGAGGCTTGAATTCTTTTTATCCCTCTTGGTGCTTAATAGATCTAGGTTTAAGATGGAACTTTGTTGGTTAGTATCTACAAGAACAAGCAGTACAACGATCCTAGTTTTCACTTTAATTTGCTTGACATTTACCAAGATTCCATCACAAATACCAAATGCATAGTTATAAATCCCCATAAACATGTTTTAGTGATCCTCATCTACATCGATAATAGGAGAAACAACAACAAATGCAATCAACTTCATTAAGATTGTCTTATGTTGGGACATTGCCACTTAATTGTTAAAGTTAATGCAGTTGCGAGAGCCATTCTCTAGGAGGATGGCACCCTAGTGAGTTAACTAGGGTTCCTGGTCAGTTAACCAGGCAAAGTAAATCCCTAGCAAGTACCCTAGGGCCCTTGGAAGTCTACTGGGGTTCTTGGTCTAGGACCAAGTAGGTTGATGCCATGGAAAAGTCCCTAGCATGTGGGTAGGGCCTGTATCTGTCTCTAGGGTATTCTAGTATGGGACAAGACAGTTTCTTAGTCACAAGGACCCAACAGATCCTGCAGGCTGAGATAGAGACATCCTAGTCTAGGACCAAGTAGTTCCTGCAGGTACATACCTGGTCAGTTAACCAGGTGGATATTGGTCAGTTAACCAAGATGATGATGTGTGATACCCTCCTATCCTAGGTATTCAAGATGGTTTAGCTAGTTTGTCTTCTAGAGGCCACCCCCTGATGGAGTCACTATCACTTGACCTCAGGAGCAGTCAGGAGGACCATGGGATCACATCATCCAGTATGGACCTTCCTTATATGGCGATGATAAAACTTTCAGTTAGTGTATGGAACACTTGTACATTTGAGAGAGAGATAAATGGGTTGTATCCCCACCTTGTTATTTCACCCTTGATCTTGTGGTTAGAAAGGTTGTCTTCCCGCCTTGTTGTTCTTAGTCTTGTGGGTAAAAGGGTTGTCTTCCCACCTTATGGTTACACCTTTGGTTTTGTGGTTTGGAGGGATGTTTACCCATCCTTAATCTATGATGGTTAGCCTTGTGTTAGCCTTATGTTAACCCTTCTGTGTTGTTACTAGGTGCTAGCACCCCCCCACCCTTGTATGTTGTCCTATGTCTTTGTTACCCACTCCTAAAGACACCATAACATTAAATTATAGCCTTATGGTAGGATGTCTTAACTTTGTTAAGTAACCCTAAGTCAATAAAGAATTAGAAGGGGGATCCTTCGAGAAGTATTTAAGAGATTATAAATACAAATCAAATTCTTCATTGTGAGTGCATCTTGAAGTGGCAATTCAAATCTGATTTATAGTGTGTTTGATATAGGGTTTCTGCAACAACTTTGTGGATGACGTCTAGGGTTTCTACCCTCTCCTTGCTTGGACACTCTCTTGTTTTGTGATCTACTACTCCTAGCCGTCCCTCTTGAAGGTTGATCCTTCTTCTTCTCCCTCACACGTGTGAGTTGTGGACTGTCATTGGACTGTGAAGACAGGTCGTTTCCCATGTAGATTGTTTTAGGGCTTCCATTTATCATGCGAAGTTTCCTCCCGTTGGGTAATGCTGCCATATGCATGTGAAATTTGTTTTGAGGGTTTTATCTTCCATCTTGGGTAGTTGTTACCTGCTTGGACTGTGCTTCTCTCTCCCACGTGTGAGTTGTGGACTGTTTTGACTGTGGAAAGGTTGCTACCTGTTGTTGGTATCTATCTAGGGTTGCCATTTGCTGTTGTTGACTATCTTAGGTCTTCCTATGACTGTTTCGGGGCTACCATTCACTACTATGGACTGTCTTGGACTGTTTGTGTGGGTCGTTGCCCAAGTTGACTGCCTTGAGGGGAGTCAAGGCTTGTATAGCCTGTTGTTCAATGTTTCAAGGGGTCGAGCCTGTTTTTAATACGCCACCTCTTGTTTAAGGCTGCCTCAACCTACCTAAGCCTAGCTAAAGGGTTGTCGCCACTGTTTAGGCCTGTTTAGGCTTGTTTAGGGCTGCCACTACCTCTAGTGGGAGGTGTTGGGAAGATTAATGGTCTAATTAAATAAACAGCTGAAACTCCCAAAACATAAGTTGTCAACCCGAGGAAGTCTTTTATTTCAAAGCTATCGTGCAATATATATGCAAGCACAATTTCTACCTGGCATTGTTGATCTATTGGTATGAAATCAAAACTCATTATAAACTAGATCACACCTTCTTGAAAAGAAATCAAACCCTAATCCTATTCATAAAACCACACTGTAAATCTAATCATTCTTCAAACAAAATCAACTCTTATGAAGCAAGATCTAATTACATAAATCTAAAAGAAGTGTTATGTTGGCCAACGATCTATCAAAACAAATTAACAAGAAAACAACAATGATAAATATAACAATGAATGAAAGCATGAACTAAATAATAAACAAATCTACACAACAACACACTTACAATCAACACTATCAACATCTGCTCAGGGAAGAGGGCCCTTCCTCCACTGAGCAGAGTTGGATCTCCATAATGAAAGTCTACAACTCCAAAATTAAGAAACTTCCAACATGTATTATCATAATGCAATTATTAAAACAGAGTCTGGATCAAATTCTACGACGTAGCATTGCTTGCTCTCCTCTCTCCCATGAGATTGATTACATATTTATACATAAAAATCCTTCATGAGGATGAGGAACAGAATTCCCAACTTGGAATTTGTTTTAACAAATTTGCTAATTTGAAACACGGTCGTAACTATAAATCTGAGAATTACATGTTTAGAGAACTAGTCGTATCTCTCAAACTGTGGTTGTTTTTAACGATTTCCTAACATGTCAAGTAATTGAGGCCGTTACGCACAAAACCCATGTCTCGGATTTTCGAGATTCTTCTCCACCTTCTCGAAAATTGAAACGCAAATCAATGTTTCTTATCTGGCATGCTTTTTCTGTTGAGGTCGTTTGATCATGAGCTGGAGACTGCCATGTTGGACATGTATACGAATTCAATATCACAAATCTACATAATCAATCTTAGGAATGAAATCATGTTGTGAATTTCCATGTGGACGTGTGCTAGCATGCCAACTTTAGAGACTTGAACCATGAGTGATGCTGCTGCTAATATGAAAAATCACTTCACAAACCATCATCAACAAAATTATGCATAATAGTCTTCAATTCATCAAAAATAAAGGAAAATAATCATTATTAACCACTAAAGCATCAATGGAAGTAATATGGTATTTTATGGGCAGTTACAGCAAATGGATAGAAAATGGAATGATAAATGGGTAATAATAGGAAGAAGAGGGATGAAATAGATGTCGATAGGTGATGAAAATAGGGACAAATCTGTGACCCAACATCTCCCACAAACTGAACTTGTTGCATGTCCTCGTGCAACCCAATACCTGTGGAGCAACCAAACTAGAAGTACTCATTTAACTGTTGCTTTCATTTTACCATGCATAGTGACCAAAACCACTCTGCTTGCCCACTAATGATGCTAATGGAATATGATACTTCTTTTAAAACAATACTTGAAACTCTTTCGAACAATGGTTGTTGCATTTATCATGAAAGGATAATCTTCAAAAATAGCCCTCAAGTGTCTCTAGCAATTCTGATGGAGTTTCAGCAATTAGCGAAAAATTTAGAAAAAACTTTGGCAGAGAAGTTAGCGGTGTTTCAACAATTTAGTGGAGAATTTGGCGGTGTTGCAGCAACTTAGCAAATAATTTAGCGGATAATTTGGCGGTGCTGCAGCAACTTAGTGGAGAAGTTGGCGGTGTTTCAACAAATATAACAATGAACTTCTTAGACCATTTTCTCCCCAAGTACAAAGTGGATTTTGTTGAAATTTTGCAAGCATGTTCATACTTACCTAATGCTTCTTCACACCAAAAATCATGACAATTCAGTTCACCGATCCCAATATATAAGCAAATAAACCATGTATCAACAAATAAGCCACTACAGGTGTTTCAACCAGTGTTTCAGCAAACTTCATGAACCAATATCTTACAAAATACAAACTAGGTTTGACTGAAATTTTGCAAGCAAGTTTTTACTAGTCCAATGCATCACCACACCGAAAATCAGAGATACCCACATCACGTATTTCGAGAAAAATGAAAATTGGTTGTAGGTTATGATGGTCGTTTTTTCAAAATCCGTGAAGTATTTTTACATAAAAATTGGTGAGTATATTCCTCTTAACATAATGCTTCTGCTCCCCAAAAATAAAATCCATCTGATGCACGGATCTTCAGATATAAAAAAAATGGTTGTAGGTTATGATGGCCATTTTCTCAAAAACCGTGCATTGGATTGACCTGAAACTTACCAGGTTTGTTCATCTTGATATTATTCACTTCCTATCCAAATTTCGTGAAACTCCACTTCATAGTTTGGAAGATATGCTTACTTCAATTTTTGCACGTTATATATATGAGAAAAACAAATATGAGTGGCAAATAAGAGAGCAAACCAACAAACATAATAACCCCTTCTACCCCAAACTAAATAATTTCCATGTCCTCATGGAAGAGAAGAATTTTCAGTTAAGTTGGAAATAACCATCTCCCCCAAACTTAACATGATGCCATTCTCAAATACCTTGGAGGATATAAACCAATACATGCAGCATACAATGATTCTCAAATGAATTTCCACAAACATTTTCATCTTTAGCAGTTGATCCATTTCTCCGTGGAAGAGAATATAATGCATATTTGTTTGTTGGGTATAAGATGCTTGATCAATTATACTTACAATCCCAAGGTGCCCTTAAAATCCTTGGTTCATATGAGAGTATGGCTCATGTTTGTGAGCTGATAAAGAAAGTTGAAATAAACCATTATGAGGACAAGATGTTTCTCAAATAATCAATCCAGGCATCAGTGAACTTAGACTCCAGCCATGACTGTCAAACAAACAACTATAAAAGCCGCTTATGTACCATAAGAAACCTTTTTTTTGCAACAATGTGTGCATTAGACTCTTTCTTCCTCATGCTTTGAATGTATAAGATAATGCTGATTTGCATTCAAAATTGCTAAAGATGCTGCTACAGAAATGCAAAGATCATAATTGTTTATAGAGTGAGCATAAATGCCAAGACTCAATCATTAATTTTTTTGACATCATCAAATCTGATTCACATTATGTATATCAACTCATAGTATCAAAATGCGAATTTCACCATGTAACTAAGATATCCCAACAAAGATGTGGTTGCCCCAAGATGAAATCCAAAAATTCCAACGCATGCAACCTCCAACCTTACTCAACAGTGTAGGCAAAGAATAATTATTTTTTTCAAGAACTCAGCAAATAGTTGATGATATTCATGTGTAGTGGTCTTGAATTAGTCCATTCACACAAAGAAGGAAGTGTATGTGAACAAATACTCCGAAAAAGAGTTTAGTTGCTAATTAACCATGAGTATTAAACAAGCAATCCAACTGTCTGCTATACCATATCTGAAATATATTTTCCCTTTTTACCTTTGGTGAAAAGCTGATATACATTTAAGGTTGAATCATTCATTAAGAGAGTTGAAAATTGACTATACTTAACTGCAATTGGCACAATGCTGGAATATACCCACAAGACATTGCAAGCATCATTTTTAAAAAATTACTGGTGTCACGGTAAAACCTCTTAAATGATTGCACTCATATTTCTATCAAGAAGCCCATATGTATAAAGTGACCGATAACCCACACGCCATATGATATAGCTTCTCTTATCAACTTATGTGGATGGGAACCTGGTAATCATGGAATTTCAGATCTCAAAACAACTTGGGTTGCTGCTATATAAAGATAAACATATTACCTCAAAGGTTGATTTGTCTTTCATCATTATGGGAGAATGCTATACTGGAAACAAGACTTTTTTTATTTGAATGTATTCTCTGTTGGATGGCGGAAAAAACTTGTTCTCTTGTAGGTTCTTGTGGCCAACCTGTGTTTTTCTTTCAATAGTTCCCTTAGCATGTGTATCAAATGCTTAATTTCTTTTCATTGTTTGGTTTTTGTGTGGCAATAGAGCATCTTTTCTCATTGCTGGCCCTTGTGGGCAGCCATCTCTTTTTCTTCCAGTAACTTGTGGGCTCTTATATGTATTAAATGGGATGCTTTTAATTGCAACATATCTTTTCTACCTACTGTTGGTTCTTGTGTGGCAGCAACAAGGCATCTTCTCATGCTTTGGATGCTGGGGATGGAGAGGAATAAAATAATGATTTGGTTCAAATGAAGTGAGGACTTAGGATTGAGTGGGAAGTGATGGAAGTGAATGGATAAAACATGGTATGGTTATGATAGGTAATGAAGAATGTATAGAAATTGAAAATAGAAGTAAAGAATGCATAGTGGTTTTCATGACATCTGCCTAAATCTTTAATAAATAAAAACTCATGCTATTTTACCTCAAGTTTTACCTCCGTGAAATCTTTGATTGGAATGGATGGAATAATGTTTGCTGGAGCTATGTAGGTCGATCTGCTGCTTAGACATATGTATATGAGAGATGAAACTAAATGAGGTTGAATCTGATCCGAACTGTGTTGTGCTGGCTGCATGTAAGACTGCTAACTGCTGGAAGAAAATGGAAAAAAAACTACACAATTGTTGGAACAAATGATGCTGCAAGTCACTGTTGAAACCATTAGATCACATAATATTCAGATGCTACAAAACCGAGGTACAATTCTTACCATGCGAATGAATGTGTTGAAGTCAAGAATGGAAAGAAATCATTGGATTATCGTCCATTAATGTATGTCGTTAACCAATGTGAAGCAACTCACCTTTGATGATAGTGAGCTCTAAAGTAACTTAGTGCATCTTGATAGGTACGAATGAATGTGATGGAGTCGAGTCACCTGCAAGATTTGTCAATCAAGAGGCATTGATGAATCCCCATGATTAACAACAGGGAAATATTCCATTGATTCATGCAGATATCCCAAGGCAATATAAAACTCTAATCTCGATCCCAGATGATGTGTTGGAGTCGATGGGACAAGACCATTGGAAGGTGGACCTTAATGAATTCCACATCATCCAATACAAGTACAAAATAAATGATTGTGAAGAATCATAGTGAAAAATAGAACCAACATGAAACTCAGAAATGGAAAGTATACGTGAAGTCATGATGTAGTAGTGATAGCAAATAAAAAGGTTAAGTTTGACTACATAAGCAGTGGAAATTGGGACTTTGACATGAATGTATTTTTAGAGCTTTGAAAGGAGGAGGGTGAATGAATATATCATAGCACAATTGGCTTCTTGAGAGGTTTCTTTTGGCAGCAAATGGTATGACAAGTGTGATTAGCGCTCGTTCAAGCTCTCATCCAACTTTCAGCAACAGCTTTTCAGCCAAAAGCGAACTTGAAAAGAACCTGGAAAACATCCAAAAGGACATTATGGAACAAGGACAAACTGAAGAGCTCAAACAAAAGGAGAAAGAGACCCACAAACAGCTGGATATTCATTGCGAGCAAGAAGAAATTCTTTGGCGATAGAAATCCAGAATCAATTGGCTCAAGGAATGGGAGAAAAACACCATCTTCTTCCAGCGCACCACCATTCAGCATAGAATGCACAACAAGATAAATACCCTAAAATATGCTGCTGGAATGGATATCCGTGACCAAGAGGAGATTGAGCATGAACTCATCAATCACTTCAAAGCTTTGCTCATTGAATATGACGATGAAAGATCCCAGGCCATCAGCAGGGTTACCAATGTTTTAAGGGGTCGAGCCTTTTTTTAATAGGCCGCCTCTTGTTTAAGGCTACCTCAACCTACCTAAGCCTGGCTAAAGGGTTGTCGCCACTGTTTAGGCATGTTTAGGCTTGTTTAGGGCTGCCACTACCTCTAGTGGGAGGTGTTGGGAAGATTAATGGTCTAATTAAATAAACAGTTGAAACTCCCAAAACATAAGTTGTCAACCCGAGGAAGTCTTTTATTTCAAAGCTATCGTGCAATATCTATGCAAGCACAATTTCTACCTGACACTGTTGATCTATTGGTATGAAATCAAAACTCATTATAAATTAGATCACACCTTCTTGAAAAGAAATCAAACCCTAATCCTATTCATAAAACCACACTGTAAATCTAATCATTCTTCAAACAAAATCAACTCTTATGAAGCAAGATCTAATTACATAAATCTAAAAGTAGTGTTATGTTGGCCAACGATCTATCAAAACGAATTAACAGGAAAACAACAATGATAAATATAACAATGAATGAAAGCATGAACTAAATAATAAACAAATCTACACAACAACACACTTACAATCAACACTATCAACATCTGCTCAGGGAAGAGGGCCCTTCCTCCACTGAGCAGAGTTGGATCTCCACAATGAAAGTCTACAACTCCAAAATTAAGAAACTTCCAACATGTATTATCATAATGCAATTATTAAAACAGAGTCTGGATCAAATTCTACGACGTAGCATTGCTTGCTCTCCTCTCTCCCATGAGATTGATTACATATTTATACATAAAAATCCTTCATGAGGATGAGGAACAGAATTCCCAACATGGAATTTGTTTTAACAAATTTGCTAATTTTAAACACGGTCGTAACTATAAATCTGAGAATTACATGTTTAGAGAACTAGTCGTATCTCTCAAACTGTGGTTGTTTTTAACGATTTCCTTAAATGTCATGTAATTGAGGCCGTTACGCACAAAACCCGTGTCTCGGATTTTCGAGATTCTTCTCCACCTTCTCGAAAATTGAAACGCAAAGCAATTTTTCTTATCTGGCATGCGTTTTTTGTTGAGGTCGTTTGATCATGAGCTGGAGACTGCCATGTTGGACATGTATACGAATTCAATATCACAAATCTACATAATCAATCTTAGGAATGAAATCATGTTGTGAATTTCCATGTGGACGTGTGCTAGCATGCCAACTTTAAAGACTTGAACCATGAGTGATGCTGCTGCTAATATGAAAAATCACTTCACAAACCATCATCAGCAAAATTATGCATAATAGTCTTCAATTCATCAAAAATAAAGGAAAATAATCATTATTAACCACTAAAGCATCAATGGAAGTAATATGGTATTTTATGGGCAGTTACAGCAAATGGATAGAAAATGGAATGATAAATGGGTAATAATAGGAAGAAGAGGGATGAAATAGATGTCGATAGGTGATGAAAATAGGGACAAATATGTGACCCAACATCTCCCACAAACTGAACTTGTTGCATGTCCTCGTGCAACCCAATACCTGTGGAGCAACCAAACTAGAAGTACTCATTTAACTGTTGCTTTCATTTTACCATGCATAGTGACCAAAACCACTCTGCTTGCCCACTAATGATGCTAATGGAATATGATGCTTCTTTTAAAACAATACTTGAAACTCTTTCAAACAATGGTTGTTGCATTTATCATGAAAGGATAATCTTCAAAAATAGCCCTCAAGTGTCTCTAGCAATTATGATGGAGTTTCAGCAATTAGCGAAAAATTTAACAAAAACTTTAGCGGAGAAGTTAGCGGTGTTTCAACAATTTAGCGGAGAATTTGGCGGTGTTGCAGCAACTTAGCAAATAATTTAGCGGATAATTTGGCGGTGCTGCAGCAACTTAGTGGAGAAGTTGGCGGTGTTTCAACAAATATAACAATGAACTTCTTAGACCATTTTCTCCCCAAGTACAAAGTGGATTTTGTTGAAATTTTGCAAGCATGTTCATACTTACCCAATGCTTCTTCACACCAAAAATCATGACAATTCAGTTCACCGATCCCAATATATAAGCAAATAAACCAGGTATCAACAAATAAGCCACTACAGGTGTTTCAACCAGTGTTTCAGCAAACTTCATGAACCAATATCTTACAAAATACAAACTGGGTTTGACTGAAATTTTGCAAGCAAGTTTTTACTAGTCCAATGCATCACCACACCGAAAATCAGAGATACCCACATCACGTATTTCGAGAAAAATGAAAATTGGTTGTAGGTTATGATGGTCGTTTTTTCAAAATCCGTGAAGTATTTTTACCTAAAAATTGGTGAGTATATTCCTCTTAACATAATGCTTCTGCTCCCCAAAAATAAAATCCATCTGATGCACGGATCTTGAGATATTAAAAAAATGGTTGTAGGTTATGATGGCTATTTTCTCAAAAACCGTGCATTGGATTGACCTGAAACTTACCAGGTTTGTTCATCTTGATATTATGCACTTCCTATCCAAATTTCATGAAAATCCACTGCATGGTTTGGAAGATATGCTTACTTCAATTTTTGCACTTTATATATATGAGAAAAACAAATATGAATGGCAAATAAGAGAGCAAACCAACAAACATAATAACCCCTTCTACCCCAAACTAAATAATTTCCATGTCCTCATGGAAGAGAAGAATTTTCAGTTAAGTTGGAAATAACCATCTCCCCCAAACTTAACATGATGCCATTCTCAAATACCTTGGAGGATATAAACCAATACATGCAACATACAACGATTCTCAAATGAATTTCCACAAACCTTTTCATCTTTAGCAGCTGATCCATTTCTCCGTGGAAGAGAATATAATGCATATTTGTTTGTTTGGTATAAGATGCTTGATCAATTATACTTACAGTCCCAAGGTACCCTTAAAATCCTTGGTTCATATGAGAGTATGGCTCATGTCTGTGAGCTGATAAAGAAAGTTGAAATAAACCATTATGAGCACAAGATGTTTCTCAAACAATCAATCCAGGCATCAGTGAACTTAGACTCCAGCCATGACTATCAAACAAACAACTATAAAAGCCGCTTATGTACCATAAGAAACCTTTTTTTTGCAGCAATGTGTGCATTAGACTCTTTCTTCCTCATGCTTTGAATGTATAAGATAATGCTGATTTGCATTCAAAATTGCTAAAGATGTTGCTACAGAAATGCAGAGATCAGAATTGTTTATAGAGTGAGCATAAATACCAAGACTCAATCATTAATTTTTTTGACATCATCAAATCTGATTCACATTATGTATATAAACTCATAGTATCAAAATGTGAAGTTCACCATGTAACTAAGATATCCCAACAAAGATGTGGCTGCCCCAAGATGATATCCATAAATTCCAACGCATGCAACCTCCAACCTTACTCAACAGTGTAGGCAAAGAATAATTTTTTTTCAAGAACTCAGCAAATAGTTGATGATATTCATGTGTAGTGGTCTTGAATTAGTCCATTCACACAAAGAAGGCAGTGTATGTGAACAAATACTCCGAAAAAGAGTTTAGTTGCTAATTAACCATGAGTATTAAACAAGCAATCCAACTGTCTGCTATACCATATCTGAAATATATTTTCCCTTTTTACCTTTGGTGAAAAGCTGATATACATTTAAGGTTGAATCATTCATTAAGAGAGTTGAAAATTCACTATACTTAACTGCAATTGGCACAGTGCTGGAGTATACCCACAAGATATTGCAAGCATCATTTTTTAAAAATTACTGGTGTCATGGTAAAACCTCTTAAATGATTGCACTCATATTTCTATCAAGAAGCCCATATGTATAAAGTGACCGATAACCCACACGCCATATGATATAGCTTCTCTTATCAACTTATGTGGATGGGAACCTAGTAATCATGGAATTTCAGATCTCAAAACAACTTGGGTTGCTGCTATATAAAGATAAGCATATTACCTCAAAGGTTGATTTGTCTTTCATCATTATGGGAGAATGCTATACTGGAAACAAGACTTTTTTTTATTTGAATGTATTCTCTGTTGGATGGCGGAAAAAACTTGTTCTCTTGTAGGTTCTTGTGGCCAGCCTGTGTTTTTCTTTCAATAGTTTCCTTAGCATGTGTATCAGCTGCTTAATTTCTTTTCATTGTTTGGTTTTTGTGTCGCAACAGAGCATCTTTTCTCATTGCTGGCCCTTGTGGGCAGCCATCTCTTTTTCTTCCAGTAACTTGTGGGCTCTTATATGTATTGAATGGGATGCCTTTAATAGCAACATATCTTTTCTACCTACTGTTGGTTCTTGTGTGGCAGCAACAAGGCATCTTCTCATGCTTTGGATGCTAGGGATGGAGAGGAATAAAATGATGATTTGGTTCAAATGAAGTGAGGACTTAGGATTGAGTGGCAAATGATGGAAGTGAATGGATAAAACATGGTATGGTTATGATAGGTAATTAAGAATGTATAGAAATTGAAAATAGAAGTAAGGAATGCATAGTTGTTTTCATGACATCTGCCTAAATCTTTAATAAATAAAAACTCATGCTATTTTACCTCAAGTTTTACCTCCGTGAAATCTTTGATTGGAATGGATGGAATAATGTTTGCTGGAGCTATGTAGGACGATCTGCTGCTTAGACAGATGTATATGAGAGCTGAAACTAAATGAGGTTGAATCTGATCCGAACTGTGTTGTGCTGGCTGCATGTAAGACTGCTAACTACTGGAAGAAAAGGGAAAAAAATTACACAACTGTTGGAACAAATGATGCTGCAAGTCACTGTTGAAACCATTAGATCACATAATCTTTAGATGCTACAAAACCGAGGTACAATTCTTACCATGTGAATGAATGTGTTGAAGTCGAGAATGGAAAGAAATCATTGGACTATCGTCCATTAATGTATGTCGTTAACCAATGTGAAGCAACTCACCTTTGATGATAGTGAGCTCTAAAGTAACTTAGTGCATCTTGATAGGTACGAATGAATGTGATGGAGTCGAGTCACCTGCAAGATTTGTCAATCAAGAGGCATTGATGAATCCCCATGATTAACAACAAGGAAATATGCTATTGATTCATGCAGATATCCCAGGGCACTATAAAACTCTAATTTCGATCCCAGATGATGTGTTGGAGTCGATGGGACAAGACCATTGGAAGGTGGACCTTAATGAATTCCACATCATCCAATACAAGTACAAACTAAATGATTGTGAAGAATCATAGTGAAAAATAGAACCAACATGAAACTCAGAAATGGAAAGTATACGTGAAGTCATGATGTAGTAGTGATATCAAATAAAAAGGTTAATTTTGACTACATAAGCAGTGGAAATTGGGACTTTGACATGAATGTATTTTTAGAGCTTTGAAAGGAGGAGGGTGAATTTATATATCATAGCACAATTGGCTTCTTGAGAGGTTTCTTTTGGCAGCAAATGGTATGACAAGTGTGATTAGTGCTCGTTCAAGCTCTCATCCAACTTTCGGCAACATCTTTTCAGCCAAAAGCGAACTTGAAAAGAACCTGGAAAACATCCAAAAGGACATTATGGAACAAGGACAAACTGAAGAGCTCAAACAAAAGGAGAAAGAGACCCACAAATAGCTGGATATTCATTGCGAGCAAGAAGAAATTCTTTGGCGACAGAAATCCAGAATCAATTGGCTCAAGGAAGGGGATAAAAACACCACCTTCTTCCAGCGCACCACCATTCAACACAGAATGCACAACAGGATAAATACCCTAAAATATGCTGCTAGAATGGATATCTGCGACCAAGAGGAGATTGAGCATGAACTCATCAATCACTTCAAAGCTTTTCTCATTGAATATGACGATGAAAGATCCAAGGCCATCAGCAGGGTTACCAACCACATCCCCTCCATCCTCACTATTGAGCATAACGCCACTCTCATGAAGTAAATCTCTTTGGAAGAACTAGAGGTCTTTGTCAATCAAATGGAAGAAGGCACAGCCCCTGAACCATATGGCTTTCACAATTGTTGGGACATCCTTAAACAAGAAATCTTAGATTTGGTTGAAGAATCCAGATCCAAGCAGTGGGTCCTTCCTACGCTCAATGCCACCTTCCTTACCCTCATCCCCAAAGAAACCAATGACTCCTCCCCTGGTAAGTTCAGGCCCATCTCCCTCTGCAATGTGGTTTACAAAATTCTGAAAAAAGTTGTTACCAATCGCCTCAAAGTGCTCCTTCCACTTTTGATCTCATCCGAACAAACTGGCTATGTGGAAGGGCCAAATCCTGGATGGCATCATTCTTGCTCATCGAGTGATCCACCGTTTGAAAACAACTAAGACCCTAGGGATGCTGGTCAAATTAGATCTCTCAAAGGCCTTTGACAAACTCAACTGGAATTTCATTGAAAAAATGCTCCTCGATTTTGGATTTTGTCAAGAATGGACCAACTGGGTATTGTCCCTAACCTCCTCTGCTTTCTTCTCCATCCTTGTCAATGGGTACCCCTCCACCACTTTCTCCCCCAACAGAGGCATCCGTCAAGGGGACCCCCTCTCCCCCTTCCTCTTTATTCTCGTGGCCAAGGGATTGGGCAGAATGCTAAAAGCTGAACTCTTGACTGGAACCCTCTGTGGCATCTCTTTATACAACAACCCCCCCACAGCCTATCAACAATTTGTGGATGACAACTTTCTCTTTGGGAACCCTTCTATCCAGGAGGCCTCATCCCTCAAGCACATTCTGCAAACCTACTCGGAAGCCTCAGGCACCACTATGAACCTTGAAAAGTCCCAAATCTTTTTCTTCCACACTGACCCCATCACACAAAGGAATATTTCACGCATCCTGGGCTACTCTTCCACCTCCCTCCCCTCCAAGTACCTGGGCGCCCCCCTCTTCGACTCTACCATCAAGCATTCCTCATGGAGAAAAATCCTTGACAAGATGGAAAATAAAATCCCCTCTTGGACTTTTCGCTCCCTCAACCTGCCCAGCAGAATTGTGCTTCTCAAGTCTGTCCTCCAATCCATGCCTCTTTATCTCTTCTCAGTCCTTGCTTCCCCCAAGTGGGTCCTCAAAACAATGAGGAAATTCCAAAAGTGTTTCCTTTGGGGAGGAAACCACAATAATCGCAAGTGGTGATCCGGATTTATGTGGGAACGAAACAAAAGATAGCATATACAGAATCATACACAGATATATATTGCAAATAACACAGTGATACAGTAAACACATATTCTATTAAATAGCGGAAATAGAACAGACTGTAAAATACAATAGCTGGAATGGTGGTAGCTATCTCTGAGAAGAGATGTGGCCGCTATGCTCATTCGTGCCAAGATGAATACAAAGAGAGGCCAAAAGGGCCTATTTATCATAAGCATGAGGGAAAGAATCCCAAACATCCAAAAACCTAACCCTAGAAGATGAACCGTCATAAAGTCATGTGGGCCCCGTTTGGGTAAGTTAGTACATCAACTTCGCGGGGTCGTAACTTTTGCATACGATCTCTGTTTGGGGCGCTCGGTAGCCCGTTGGAAAGGTCTATCCGAGATTTACAACTTTCGACTGGGGCCAAATTTATGTCGAGGACAACCATTTGGCCCCCAAATTGCCAAAAAAGGTCGTTTAGGGCCTCAAAATGGCTCCGGAAGTTCAGCACCCGAAAAACTGTTAAAAATAGTAATTTACCAAAATTGCCAGAAGACTGTTTTGAGCCAGTTGGAAGAGGTGGGCCGCCACCGATATCCACCTGGATCAATCCTCCCTCCTTAGGAAGCAATGGTCTCCATTGCGTTAAATCCCTTATCATATGTCGAGCTGTGTGTCGAGTTGAGCTCTTGGTGCGACATTTGCTGAAGTGGAAAGGTTGCCTTACTTTGACATCTTCAGAGGGTTGTAATTGTTGTTGATGGATGCGCTGGAGCTGTTCAACAGTTTTGGTTATTGTGGTATCCTTGGTATGCACCGATGTGGATGGTTTCTTTTTGGAGGGGCCCCTTGAATGCGTGGCCTTGCACTGTGCAGGTACCCAAATAGGCGATGCTGCACTAACTTTGTGTTTTTCTTGTTTCTGCTGAGTAGAAGGATAATCTGCAGAGGTTGTGGATGTCTCCGCGATCTGATGTTCACCTTTAGTGGCAATTGCGAATAGGGAAAATTTCCCAGTGTGGGAGATTATCTTCCTTCCCTGCTCGTTTGGGGTAGGTGCAACTATCTCTGGTATCTGATAGAGTTGTCCTCCCAAAGTGACAATGACACTGCGAGGTCGGGATTCATATACAGCATGGCGCTTCCACATATATGGTTGTCCTAAGAGAACATCACATACTTCAAGTGGGGCCACATCACACAATACCTCATCTTTGAAGGGCTTGATGCCATATGGTAGGCGACATTGGTGACTGACACGGATCCTTCGTCCTTGGCTTAGCCATCCAATGGTGTATGGTTGTGGGTGTGGCGTTATTGGTAGCTCCAATCTCTTGATGACTTCTTCTGAGATTAGGTTCTTCTGGCTGCCGCTATCCACAACAAAGTGTAAGGGAATTCCCTTCACCCACATCTGTGAGTGGAAAAGGCACTCCTCTGCCTCCGACTCTTCAGGCTCCTCTGGCTGAATCTATGTGGTGGCAACAACGGCACTGGGTTCTGCATCAATGATTTGCTTCCCTTTTCGCGCGGCTATGAAATTAGGTTCCGAGTCAGAATCGGAATTGGGATCTGATTCTGAAGCTTTGATCTCAGCCACCAATGACTGTTTTGAGCGACAATCATCAATGTTGTGCCAGGGACTTTTGTGGAACTCGCACCACTTCCCGGTGTCCTTCTTTGTCTTTTCTTTACCCTTCTTCGCCTGTGGTTGGGACTGGTTGTCCTTTTCTTGCCCCGTGTTTTGCGAGCCAGAGTTTCCCTTTCCCTGCTTCTGCGCAGGTCCGAAGTCACGCTTGTTCTTTTGTTGAAATTTCTGCTCAGTTTTGACAGCATATCGATAGGCGGATCCGAGTGAAGAGATTTCCAGGAAATCCATCTCTGTTCGGATGTACCGGTGTAGGCCACCGCGATATTTCAGTACTAGGTGCCGCTCGGAGTCCTTGAGACCCAGCTTTGTGCGCAAGGTATGAAATTTGTTGGTGTACTCCGACACCGTTTGGTCCCTCTCTTGATGCAGAATGGTCCATTTTGTGTACTGGTCATCATAGTTTCCAACAGGGTAATATTGTTCCTTGACGGCATCTATAAAAGAGGCCCAAGTGGGATTGGAATATTCAAACAATCCAGACTCGTCTGATGAGTTTTGCTCACAATAAGTTTCCCACCAATTTTTGACATGGGGGACGGCCTTAAGGAGCGCAAAGATGATCTTTTCCCTGTCGGAAAATTGGTGGACAAAGAAATACCCTTCTAGTAGATTCAACCATTTATCTAGAGCATCGGCATCGATTTGGCCTTCAAATAGAGGGATATCAAAATTAACTTGTACCTTGAAGGGAGTCGTATCTCCGAAATGGTTGCTCGTTGAGGGTGCACTTGCCGCTGTTGGCATGCGTTGAAGGATTTGGGCGAAATTATCCATCATCTCGTTCCTCTGTCGCGCGAGGGCTTCCTCGAGCAACAACTTGATAGGATCTACTGCTCCGTCATCTCTCTTTTCTTCCGCCATGGGAGGCCGTTTGGGGCGGCGAGAGTGGTCTTCCCCAAGTGAAACTAGTTCGAGACCCAACTCTCTGTATTCTGACCTCGTCGGGGACATGCACTGAGAAACAATCAAAGAGCAGACTGCTCTGATACCACTGATCCGGATTTATGTGGGAACGAAACAAAAGATAGCATATACAGACTCATACACAGATATATATTGCAAATAACACAGTGATACAGTAAACACATATTCTATTAAATAGCGGAAATAGAACAGACTGTAAAATACAATAGCTGGAATGGTGGTAGCTATCTCTGAGAAGAGATGTGGCCGCTATGCTCATTCGTGCCAAGATGAATACAAAGAGAGGCCGAAAGGGCCTATTTATCATAAGCATGAGGGAAAGAATCCCAAACATCCAAAAACCTAACCCTAGAAGATGAACCGTCATAAAGTCATGTGGGCCCCGTTTGGGTAAGTTAGTACATCAACTTCGCGGGGTCGTAACTTTTGCATACGATCTCTGTTTGGGGCGCTCGGTAGCCCGTTGGAAAGGTCTATCCGAGATTTACAACTTTCGACTGGTGCCAAATGTATGCCGAGGGCAACCATTTGGCCCCCCAAATTGCCAAAAAAGGTCGTTTAGGGCCTCAAAATGGCTCCGAAAGTTCAGCACCCGAAAAACTGCTAAAAATAGTAATTTACCAAAATTGCCAGAAGACTGTTTTGAGCCAGTTGGAAGAGGTGGGCCGCCACCGATATCCACCTAGATCAAGTGGGCCCTTATGAAATGGGACACTCTCTACACGCCAAAAAGACAGGGTGGCCTTGGGCTCCGGGATCCGGAAATCAATAATCAAGTCTTCTCTGCTAAAATCTGGTGGAAATGGGTCACAGATACAGTCTCCCCCTGGAGTCTTCTATGGAATAGAAAATATGCCCCTAACTAGCAGGCTCAGCTACGTATCCACTATGACCAAGATCCCCCAAGATCTCTAATATAGCGAGCAGCCAACTGTCAAAGAGCCCTCATCCAGCAACACAGTTTCTGGGAAGTCAGGGATGGTCAGCATGCAAATTTTTGGTTCGACTCTTGGAAACAACTTCCCAACCTCCACACTCTTCTCCTCGCACCGGAGCTCCAAGTGCACTGCATTCACAATAGACATCGGGCTATTCAGGATTACTGGGATCCCTCAGACTCCAGCAAAATCCGCAAGTGGAAATCGTATGGCCTTTGGAATCCTCCCGTCCCTGCTGACAGTGTTGAGCATCTCTAGCAGGATCTTCAAACCAGATAAATCAGAATTAGCAATGACCCTGATATTCTTCGACGGGGACACCTCCCGACTAGCACTTTCTCAAATAAAGAGGCCTACTCCATCCTCACTGGAACTCTGGACGAGCAGTCGAACCCCATCTGGAAAAAAACTTGGGAATCTTAATTATGGCCCAAAGTCTCCGCCTTCCTTTGGCTCCTAGCTCACAGGCGCATTCTTACCTGGGATAACATCCAAAGAAGGGGCATCCTCAGGCCCTCATGGTGTCCCATGTGTGAAACTCATCCTAAAACCATTGACCACTTGCTCAACTCTTGTGAAATCGCTAATGAAATATGGGATAAAGTGTCCCATCTCTGCAAACACACCAATAGAATAAGAGATGATATTGTGCAAACCATTTCCAACTGGGACCCTTCTCCCTTTCAAAGTGCCATTATTAATCGTCTTTGGAATCTCATCCTAGGTCTCGTGGTATGGATTATTTGGAAAGAAAGAAACATAAGAACTTTTGACTCAAAGAAAAAGCAATTCTAGGAGATCTGGACCACCCTCACCACCAACCTTCAGGAAACTCTTTACCTGATTAACTGGAGCTCCGATAATCTCCCCACTCTCCCTGTGGAAAATCCATCCTTTCTGACTGGCACCTTCTCGTCACTCCCCCTCCCCACCCTCTCCGTAACTCCCTTGCCAACTCCCTTGACAACTTTCCGCAACATCTTTTCAGCCAAAAGCGAACTTGAAAAGAACCTGGAAAACATCCAAAAGGACATTATGGAACAAGGACAAACTGAAGAGCTCAAACAAAAGGAGAAAGAGACCCACAAACAGCTGGATATTCATTGCGAGCAAGAAGAAATTCTTTGGCGACAGAAATCTAGAATCAATTGGCTCAAGGAAGGGGAGAAAAACACCACCTTCTTCCAGTGCACCACCATTCAGCATAGAATGCACAACAGGATAAATACCCTAAAATCTGCTGCTGGAATGGATATCCGCGACCAAGAGGAGATTGAGCATGAACTCATCAATCACTTCAAAGCTTTGCTCATTGAATATGACGATGAAAGATCCCAGGCCATCAGCAGGGTTACCAATGTTTTAAGGGGTCGAGCCTTTTTTTAATAGGCCGCCTCTTGTTTAAGGCTACCTCAACCTACCTAAGCCTGGCTAAAGGGTTGTCGCCACTGTTTAGGCATGTTTAGGCTTGTTTAGGGCTGCCACTACCTCTAGTGGGAGGTGTTGGGAAGATTAATGGTCTAATTAAATAAACAGCTGAAACTCCCAAAACATAAGTTGTCAACGCGAGGAAGTCTTTTATTTCAAAGCTATCGTGCAATATCTATGCAAGCACAATTTCTACCTGACACTGTTGATCTATTGGTATGAAATCAAAACTCATTATAAACTAGATCACACCTTCTTGAAAAGAAATCCAACCCTAATCCTATTCATAAAACCACACTGTATTTATCTAATCATTCTTCAAACAAAATCAACTCTTATGAAGCAAGATATAATTACATAAATCTAAAAGAAGTGTTATGTTGGCCAACGATCTATCAAAACGAATTAACAGGAAAACAATGATAAATATAACAATGAATGAAAGCATGAACTAAATAATAAACAAATCTACACAACAACACACTTACAATCAACACTATCAACATCTGCTCCGGGAAGAGGGCCCTTCCTCCACTGAGCAGAGTTGGATCTCCACAATGAAAGTCTACAACTCCAAAATTAAGAAACTGCCAACATGTATTATCATAAAGCAATTATTACAACAGAGTCTGGATCAAATTCTACGACGTATCATTGCTTGCTCTCCTCTCTCCCATGAGATTGATTACATATTTATACATAAAAATCCTTCATGAGGATGAGGAACAGAATTCCCAACTTGGAATTTGTTTTAACAAATTTGCTAATTTTAAACACGGTCGTAACTATAAATCTGAGAATTACATGTTTAGAGAACTAGTCGTATCTCTCAAACTGTGGTTTTTTTTAACGATTTCCGTGCATGTCAAGTAATTGAGGCCGTTACGCACAAAACCCATGTCCCGGATTTTCGAGATTCTTCTCCACCTTCTCGAAAATTGAAACGCAAATCAATGTTTCTTATCTGGCATGCGTTTTTTGTTGAGGTCGTTTGATCATGAGTTGGAGGCTGCCATGTTGGACATGTATACGAATTCAATATCACAAATCTACATAATCAATCTTAGGAATGAAATCATGTTGTGAATTTCCATGTGGACGTGTGCTAGCATGCCAACTTTAGAGACTTGAACCATGAGTGATGCTGCTGCTAATATGAAAAATCACTTCACAAACCATCATCAGCAAAAATTATGCATAATAGTCTTCAATTCATCAAAAATAAAGGAAAATAATCATTATTAACCACTAAAGCATCAATGGAAGTAATATGGTATTGTATGGACAGTTACAGCAAATGGATAGAAAATGGAATGATAAATGGGTCATAATAGGAAGAAGAGGGATGAAATAGATGTCGATAGGTGATGAAAATAGGGACAAATCTGTGACCCAACATCTCCCACAAACTGAACTTGTTGCATGTCCTCGTGCAACCCAATACCTGTGGAGCAACCAAACTAGAAGTACTAATTTAACTATTGCTTTCATTTTACCATGCATAGTGACCAAAACCACTCTGCTTGCCCACTAATGATGCTAATGGAATATGATGCTTTTTTTAAAACAATACTTGAAACTCTTTCAAACAATGGTTGTTGCATTTATCATGAAAGGATAATCTTCAAAAATAGCCCTCAAGTGTCTCTAGCAATTCTGATGGAGTTTCAGCAATTAGCGAAAAATTTAGCAAAAACTTTAGCAGAGAAGTTAGCGGTGTTTCAACAATTTAGCGGAGAATTTGGCGGTGTTGCAGCAACTTAGCAAAGAATTTAGCGGATAATTTGGCGGTGCTGCAGTAACTTAGTGGAGAAGTTGGCGGTGTTTCAACAAATATAACAATGAACTTCTTAGACCATTTTCTCCCCAAGTACAAAGTGGATTTTGTTGAAATTTTGCAGGCATGTTCATACTTACCCAATGCTTCTTCACACCAAAAATCATGACAATTCAGTTCACCGATCCCAATATATAAGCAAATAAACCATGTATCAACAAATAAGCCACTACAGGTGTTTCAACCAGTGTTTCAGCAAACTTCATGAACCAATATCTTACAAAATACAAACTGGGTTTGACTGAAATTTTGCAAGCAAGTTTTTACTAGTCCAATGCATCACCACACCGAAAATCAGAGATACCCACATCACGTATTTCGAGAAAAATGAAAATTGGTTGTAGGTTATGATGGTCGCTTTTTCAAAATCCGTGAAGTATTTTTACCTAAAAAATGGTGATTATATTCCTCTTAACATAATGCTTCTGCTCCCCAAAAATAAAATCCATCTGATGCACGGATCTTGAGATATAAAAAAAAATGGTTGTAGGTTATGATGGCCATTTTCTCAAAAACCGTGCATTGGATTGACCTGAAACTTACCAGGTTTGTTCATCTTGATATTATGCACTTCCTATCCAAATTTCGTGAAAATCCATTGCATGGTTTGGAAGATATGCTTACTTCAATTTTTGCACTTTATATATATGAGAAAAACAAATATGAATGGCAAATAAGAGAGCAAACCAACAAACATAATAACCCCTTCTACCCCAAACTAAATAATTTCCATGTCCTCATGGAAGAGAAGAATTTTCAGTTAAGTTGGAAATAACCATCTCCCCCAAACTTAACATGATGCCATTCTCAAATACCTTGGAGGATATAAACCAATACATGCAGCATACAACGATTCTCAAATGAATTTCCACAAACCTTTTCATCTTTAGCAGCTGATCCATTTCTCCATGGAAGAGAATATAATGCATATTTGTTTGTTGGGTATAAAATGCTTGATCAATTATACTTACAGTCCCAAGGTGCCCTTAAAATCCTTGGTTCATATGAGAGTATGGCTCATGTCTGTGAGCTGATAAAGAAAGTTGAAATAAACCATTATGAGCACAAGATGTTTCTCAAATAATCAATCCAGGCATCAGTGAACTTAGACTCCAGCCATGACTATCAAACAAACAACTATAAAAGCCGCTTATGTACCATAAGAAACCTTTTTTTTGCAGCAATGTGTGCATTAGACTCTTTCTTCCTCATGCTTTGAATGTATAAGATAATGCTGATTTGCATTCAAAATTGCTAAAGATGTTGCTACAGAAATGCAGAGATCAGAATTGTTTATAGAGTGAGCATAAATGCCAAGACTCAATCATTAATTTTTTTGACATCATCAAATCTGATTCACATTATGTATATCAACTCATAGTATCAAAATGCGAAGTTCACCATGTAACTAAGATATCCCAACAAAGATGTGGCTGCCCCAAGATGAAATCCATAAATTCCAACGCATGCAACCTCCAACCTTACTCAACAGTGTAGGCAAAGAATAATTTTGTTTTCAAGAACTCAGCAAATAGTTGATGATATTCATGTGTAGTGGTCTTGAATTAGTCCATTCACACAAAGAAGGAAGTGTATGTGAACAAATACTCAGAAAAAGAGTTTAGTTGCTAATTAACCATGAGTATTAAACAAGCAATCCAACTGTCTGCTATACCATATCTGAAATATATTTTCCCTTTTTACCTTTGGGGAAAAGCTGATATACATTTAAGGTTGAATCATTCATTAAGAGAGTTGAAAATTGACTATACTTAACTGCAATTGGCACAATGCTGGAGTATACCCACAAGACATTGCAAGCATCATTTTTTAAAAATTACTGGTGTCACTGTAAAACCTCTTAAATGATTGCGCTCATATTTCTATCAAGAAGCCCATATGTATAAAGTGACCGATAACCCACACGCCATATGATATAGCTTCTCTTATCAACTTATGTGGATGGGAACCTGGTAATCATGGAATTTCAGATCTCAAAACAACTTGGGTTGCTGCTATATAAAGATAAGCATATTACCTCAAAGGTTGATTTGTCTTTCATCATTATGGGAGAATGTTATACTAGAAACAAGACTTTTTTTTATTTGAATGTATTCTCTGTTGGATGGCGGAAAAAAATTGTTCTCTTGTAGGTTCTTGTGGCCAGCCTTTGTTTTTCTTTCAATAGTTTCCTTATCATGTGTATCAGCTGCTTAATTTCTTTTCATTGTTTGGTTTTTGTGTGGCAACAGAGCATCTTTTCTCATTGCTGGCCCTTGTGGGAAGCCATCTATTTTTCTTCCAGTAACTTGTGGGCTCTTATATGTATTGAATGGGATGCTTTTAATAGCAACATATCTTTTCTACCTACTGTTGGTTCTTGTGTGGCAGCAACAAGTTATCTTCTCATGCTTTGTATGCTAGGGATGGAGAGGAATAAAATGATGATTTGGTTCAAATGAAGTGAGGACTTAGGATTGAGTGGGAAATGATGGAAGTGAATGGATAAAACATGGTATGGTTATGATAGGTAATGAAGAATGTATAGAAATTGAAAATAGAAGTAAAGAATGCATAGTGGTTTTCATGACATCTGCCTAAATCTTTAATAAATAAAAACTCATGCTATTTTACCTCAAGTTTTACCTCCGTGAAATCTTTGATTGGAATGGATGGAATAATGTTTGCTGGAGCTATGTAGGTTGATCTGCTGCTTAGACAGATGTATATGAGAGCTGAAACTAAATGAGGTTGAATCTGATCGGAATTGTGTTGTGCTGGCTGCATGTAAGACTGCTAACTGCTGGAAGAAAATGGAAAAAAACTACACAACTGTTGGAACAAATGATGCTGCAAGTCACTGTTGAAACCATTAGATCACATAATCTTCAGATGCTACAAAACCGAGGTACAATTCTTACCATGCGAATGAATGTGTTGAAGTCGAGAATGGAAAGAAATCATTGGATTATCGTCCATTAATGTATGTCGTTAACCAATGTGAAGCAACTCACCTTTGATGATAGTGAGCTCTAAAGTAACTTAGTGCATCTTGATAGGTACGAATGAATGTGATGGAGTCGAGTCACCTGCAAGATTTGTCAATCAAGAGGCATTGATGAATCCCCATGATTAACAACAAGGAAATATGCCATTGATTCATGCAGATATCCCAGGGCACTATAAAACTCTAATCTCGATCCCAGATGATGTGTTGGAGTCGATGGGACAAGACCATTGGAAGGTGGACCTTAATGAATTCCACATCATCCAATACAAGTACAAAATAAATGATTGTGAAGAATCATAGTGAAAAATAGAACCAACATGAAACTCAGAAATGGAAAGTATACGTGAAGTCATGATGTAGTAGTGATAGCAAATAAAAAGGTTAAGTTTGACTACATACGCAGTGGAAATTGGGACTTTGACATGAATGTATTTTTAGAGCTTTGAAAGGAGGAGGGTGAATGAATATATCATAGCACAATTGGCTTCTTGAGAGGTTTCTTTTGGCATCAAATGGTATGACAAGTGTGATTAGCGCTCGTTCAATATCTCATTGAGACACGCTTTTCTGAAAAGATTGTGATCTTTGAAAATCACTTTTGCATAAAGTAGTATTTCTTATTGTCCTCGAACCTGAAAAAGACTTAGCACTAATCTGCAATAAAACGTGAGATCTGCAATTCACAAATAGTGCTTAATGAAACAAATTCAAGGAAAAATAAAATACGTTTTTACATGTCGGCAGTGGCGCAACTTAGACTATCTCGTTTTGTTGATGTCTCTTTTGAGTGATTCCAAAAATCAAATTAGATCTAATTACTGTAATTTTGTTTTCAAGAAGGATTTTTGTAACAAATAAAGACAAATTAAATTTTGAAAATTGAAGACAAAAATTGATTTGAGCATTTTGTTCAAATAGTCAACAATTCCCAAGCATTCCTGAAAACATCTCATAGCCATTCCTTATATTTCTACTTTCTGATCTTCCAGATCGCAACAAGGCACAGGAAGAGAGCAAACTTATTTGAAAATAAAAACTAAAAAACAAAAGCATGGTTTTATTCGGTTATTCTATCCTACCCTATTCTACTTGGAAATATAAAAATTGTTCAAGTGTATGCATATTTCCAATGTAACCACATGCGTAACAGGATTATAAACATATTCACACTCAAGTTTGAAAAATGTAATTTAAGGCATATGAGAGTGTTGGAAACCAGATGCGGGAAATAATATGATAGAAATAAGGAAGGAAGAATGAAAGAATGATGTGACTTGGTAACTACTTCGAACCATCTTTCAATACAACTATGATATTCTTGATTCCCTTCTTGGTTTAGATCACACTACATCTCCTCTTTGGCCTCCTCGATCTCAGGTTCGAATGATTGCTCCCCATTAGATATATGTGGCCCATGGAATGTTGGTTCTTCTTTCACTTCTGGAGAGGTGGATAAGTTTTTGACTGCTGTCAAGATGTGCTCTTTCTAAGAAGAAGAAATCCTAGCTGCTGCTAGGATTTGAGAGAGTTCTTCCAAACTTATGTTCATCCTTGAATCCATCTTGTTGGTACTCTTGTCTTCATAAATGGATTAGTAGAAGGATGGGGGTTCTTACAACACCCAAAATTTAACTACAATATGAATTTAAAGCTAAATGAATTAAACTAGCTGCATAAATAAAACCACTCTTGCAGAAAAAAGAAAAAAAAACACACACACACTTGAAAAAATGGAAATCACGCCACCCTTAAAAGCAAATTCAATCAAATGAAAAAAGATCATGCATCCTACATGTCCTGACTCTTATGAGGCCGAGCCTGTTAAAGTCTGTCGAAGGATGCGTATCTCTTCACTACGTCTTACTGCCCAGACACCCTAGAATCAAGAACACATCTACCATGCTCTACTTTAACAGTGCATCTACAAAACAATGTCAGATGTACTTTTGTACCATTGATAACTTCCCCGGTAGCGGCGCCAAAATGTTGAGAAGATTAATTATCTAATTAAATAAACAGCTGAAACTCCCAAAACATAAATTGTCAACCCGAGGAATTCTTTTATTTCAAAGCTATCGTGCAATATCTATGCAAGCATAATTACTACGTGACACTGTTGATCTATTGGTATGAAATCAAAACTCATTATAAACTAGATCACACCTTCTTGAAAAGAAATCAAACCCTAATCCTATTCATAAAACCACACTGTAAATCTAATCATTCTTCAAACAAAATCAACTCTTATGAAGCAATATCTAATTACATAAATCTAAAAGAAGTGTTGGAATATTCACACCATCATTTTTATATTTTGCATGCCTGCATGCATCCAGTCATCATGTTGGTAGTCCTCCCAGCACCTAGAGCTCACTTTCAGCTCCCCAGAGCCTATCTTCAGCCCCCATTTGGCCTCCTACATACCTGATGCGCCCTCTTTGACTGTTCTGCATGACAAGTGCGCCTTTTCTCGCCTACCACCAGTTATCTTTCAGTTAGAGCGCCTCATCTCACCTACCAGTTGACTAACCGTCAGTTAGTGCATTGATTGAGCAGTTCTTCCACTAATTGCTCATGTTGACTGCCTGTAGCTCCTAGTTAGCTATTTCTGGAGTGCCACTTGACCATTTGACAGCCTCATGCTCCCTCCTTGGAGTCTCCATCCCCTGATTTATGCCTAGATGGTTCTATTAGACTCAGTTAGACTCACTTGACTAACTATTACCATTTATGACTGATACTACTGACTGGATGATGTCTCCATTGTACTCCAAGCTAGACTTTGAGCATGATTCGAATGAACTCCTTGGTTAATTTGAATTCTCTACACAGATTTCATTATTGTATTCATTATTCACTTAGTGCCAGCTCACAACTGATGTATGATACTGCTATTCTCCATTTTCTGTGTTCATGAGTGATTATTGAGTGCATTCTTCTCTTCTTCTTTGCAACATTCTTGAGATTTTGATTGTGAGTTTGTTACAGCTCTTAGATCCACTGCAAATTATCACATGGTATCAGAGCAGTCAGCAGCTATTCGAATTGCAGCAGTTGCAGCATTTCTTTGAGCAGCTATCTTTCACATGAGCACCAGAAGCCTCTGAGTTTCCATAGCAAATCCTGGTGCTATTACCTTGAATTCATTGGAGCAATCCAGTGAGGCCTATCCAGGTGTGAAGGACTTAGTCATATGTGCTCAGTGTCTTAAGGTAGTGTTCATTCAAAGTGTAGCAAATCTCCATCAACAAAACTCTTCTTGTTTTGTAGGTTTATTCATCCATTCGAATCCCTCTTCAGCAGATTCAAAATCAGCAGTCATTATGGATCTCCATTGTTTCTGCACTAGTGATTCTGCACGGGTGATTCTGCACGGGTGATTCTGCACTAGTGATTTTGCACTGATGATTCTGCACTGGTGATTCTGCACTGGAGATTCTGCACTAGTGATTCTGCACTTCTGCACCAAAAACACACCAGTAGATTCGAACTGAACCACATATTCCATGTATCTGGAAGGAGTTCCTTCTCTCACTCCATTCAACTATGATGAGTGGAAACCAAAGATGACATCATATCTGAAGATACATGGTCTTTTTTATGTGTGTACTGGTATTAAGAGAGATTTTTCTTCCGATGGAGAGAAAGAAGATTGGCTTGATGCTTGTGACAGAGCCTCGGGAAACATATGTATTACTATGTTTTCCAATATGGAATACCTCATTGATCTTGATGAGCATCCAAGTGATCTATGGACTAGATTGAACATATTATTTGGAAATTAGGAGGAAGAGGTTGATGCTAGCCATTTGGAAAACAAGCCCACTGATACTTCCTCCAGTGCTCTCTCTATTCATGATTCGACCTCCATCATCTCCCATGATGAATTTGTTCAAGATAAATTCTGGTTTCAATTGATCCATCTTCTTATTTGAATTCTGAGCAAAAGATGTCAGTTACTACTCTAGAAGTCGAAGAGATCTTCACAATCTCTACTTCCCATGAGCTTGTTGATGCGTAAGATGATGACCTACTGAGCATTTTGGAAGTAAAATCAGATTTGGGAGGCAATGCATTCGCCCTCCTTGATCAAAATATTCCTATGGACTCCTATTTGGTCATTGGCACGTGTTTTCAGATTTTAATCGAAGATGAAAGACTGTATCATTCGCTTGAGTTCAAGTCTCATGCATATCCTTGTGATTTTGGTTTAGATCTCACCACTGATGGTTCAAAGGAGATCATAAGAAACCATCCTCAAATTCTTGGATCTGATTTGAAGTTCAAGTCATCACCATTATATCATGGTTCATTTGATTTTGATCTCACCCCTGCTGGTTCAAAGGAGATATCAAAGAACTACATACACTTTCATGGAGTTCATGCACCTGTTGATGTGCAAGATGATGACCTACTAAATTCTTTGGAGGTAAAATCAGATTTTGGAGGTCATGCATTCGCACTCCTTGATCAAATGCCTTCCTTGGACTCCTATTTGGTCATTGGCACATGTTTTCATAGTTTCACCGAAGATGGAAGACTCCATCATTTGCTTGGGTTCATGACTCATGCACCCTTTTGTGATTTTGGTTTTGATCTCACCACTTTTGGTTCAAAGAAGATCATGAGAAACCATCTTCCAATTCTTGGATCTGATTTGAAGTCCAAGATACCATCATCATGTCAGAGTTCCTTTGGTCATGATCTCACCTATGTTGGTTCAAATAAGATATCAAAGAACTATCTACACATTCATGGTTTTGATTATACCTCAGTTGGTTCGAATCACATGCTCCATAATGATATTCATATTATGTTTTTAGAGCATGATCCACTTCTTCCCAAGAGGAAGATACCACCATCCTTGATTGATGATCAAGAGAGCGAAGCATCATCACATGAGATTTCAGATTCAGTATCTGAAGATGGTGATGATGACAAGGGAATGCTAGATCCAGATCCACAAGAACCTGAAGATCTAGCAACTGATGATGAAGATGAGCGAATGGGAGATCCGGATCCACAAGAACCTGAAGAGCTCTCACCTGATGATCCTCCTCTTCCTCGATGGGAAACCATTACACTCCGATCTGCCGATGATTTGGTTGGCGATCCACGTGATCATAGAAGAACCAGATTAGATGTTCAGAATGGAAGGTTTCATCCTTCTCACATTGTTGATCCATTTCAGATCGATCGATCCTTCTTCAGAAAAGAAGGACACTTACCTCCTTTAGGGGTGGGTGATGATATGTTACATTAACATCCTTTAGTCTATTTTGAGGGAGGGCTTTCTTCCCACTGGGTTTTCCCTTTTTCCTCACTTAGTTTATTTAGATTGATTGTACGGGTGACCTTTGGTCTTAGTCACCAGGGCCCTATTTTTCAAATTTTAGTTATTATCTTATAGTATAGCTTGCGGGGGGTGTTGGAATATTCACACCATCATTTTTATATTTTGCATGCCTGGATGCAAATCTACATGCTGCATGCATCCAGTCATCATGTTGGCAGTCCTCCCAGCACCTAGAGCTCACTTTCATCTCCCCAAAGCCTGTCTTCAGCCCCCATTTGGCTTCCTACCTACCTGATGCGCCCTCTTTGACTGTTCTGCATGACAAGTGCACCTTTGCTCACCTACCACTAGTTATATTTCAGTTAGAGCGCCTCATCTCACCTACCAGTTGACTAATAGTCAGTTAGTGCATTGATTGAGCAGTTATTCTACTGATTGCTCATGCTAACTGCCTGTAGCTCCTAGTTAGCTAGTTCTGGAGTGCCACTTGACCATTTGACAACCTCATGTGCCCTCCTTGGAGTCTCCATCCCCTGATTTATGCCTAGATGGTTTTGTTAGACTCAGTTAGACTCACCTTGACTAAATATTACCATTTATGACTGATACTACTAATTGGATGATGTCTCCATTGTACTCCAAGCTAGACTTTGAGCATGTTTCGAATGACCTCCTTGCTTAATTTGAATTCTCTACACAGATTTCATTATTGTATTCATTATTCACTTAGTGCCAGCTCACAGCTGATGTATGATACTGCTATTCTCCATTTTTTGTGTTCATGAGTGATTATTGAGTGCATTCTTCTCTTCTTCTTTGTAACATTCTTGAGAGTTTGATTGTGAGTTTGTTACAGCTATTAGATCCCCTGCATATTATCACAAGAAGTGTTATGTTGGTTAATGATCTATCAAAATGAATTAACAAGAAAACAACAATGAATGAAAGCATGAACTAATTAATAAACAAATCTACACAATAACACACTTATAATCAACACTATCAACATCTGTTCAGGGAAGAGGGCCCTTCCTCCACTAAGCAGAGCTGGATCTCCACAATGAAAGTCTACAACTCCATAATTAAGAAACTGTCAACATGTATTATCATAATGCAATTATTACAACAAATTCTGGATCAAATTCTAGCATAGCATTGCTTGCTCTCCTCTCTCCCATAAGATTGATTACATATTTATACATAAAAATCCTTCATGAGGATGAGGAACCGAATTCCCAACTTGGAATTTGTTAATTTGAAACACGGTCGTAACTATAAATCTGAGAATTACATGTTTAGAGAACCAGTCCTATCTCTCAAACTGTATTTTTTTTGGTGATTTCCTCACAATCCAAGTAATTGAGGATGTTACGCACAAAACCCATGTCCCGGATTTTCAAGCTTCTTCTCCAAATTGAAACGCAAATCAATGTGCTTATCTGGCATGCATTTTTGGTTGAGGCCGTTTGATCATGAGCTGGAGGCTACCATGTTGGACATGTATACAAATTCAATATCACAAATCCACATAATCAATCTTAGGAATGAAATCATGTTGTGAATTTCCATGTGGACATGTGCTAGCATTCCAACCTTAGAGACTTGAACCATGAGTGATGCTGTTGCTAATATGAAAAATCACTTCACAAACCATCATTAACAAAATTATGCATAATAGTCTTCAATTCATCAAAAATAAAGGAAAATAATCATTATTAACCACTAAAGCATCAATGGAAGTAATATGGTATTTTACGGGCAGTTACAGCAAATGGATGGAAAATGGAATGATGAATGGGTAATAATAGGAAGAAGAGGGATGAAATAGATGTCGATAGGTGATGAAAATAGGGACAAATCCATGACCCAACAAGAGGTATGTTCCATGTTATGAGGGTTTGAAGGGTGTTACTTCTACTAGGCTCTGCTATGAGGTGTCCCAACACTATTTTAAGGGTTTTGTGACTGCCACTTATTGTTGGATACCTGTTGGGTCTGATCTTGGGGCTTCTAGTGTATTTGTCTAATCCTATCCTACGACACTTTAACACTCTCTCTCTCAGGTCTGTACACACCCTCAGGTAAGGGTCAGTTTTTGTTCCATTTGATTGACTTGCCTTTGAGAGGCAAAGCCATATATTAAAGTTAAATTTCAGACTTGTTCTTTTGTGTTGCTAGCTATATTTTTTGAATTATATTTTTGTTTATTAGTTTTATTATTGCAGTTGTTTTACTGGTTAAAAGTGTGTTTCAAACCCCAACTTTAACACAGTGATTCTTAGGGAGTGTTAAAGTTGAAAGAGATGAAAATTATGTCTTAATTTGTCTTACTGCTCTACTATTTTATTTTAATACTAGTTTTAAATTTATTTTTTGCATTAAAGTACATTTTTTAAAATTTTCTGCTTTAAACCCCAACATAACCCTAATTTTAACATTATATCAGAGCTTTGGGTTTGTACCTAACTATGTTTTGCAGACTAACATAATATACATAGATCCTAAGGTAAGGGTTTGAGCTTTAACCAACTTGATTGCATGAGGTTCTTGGCCAAACCCATCAAGTTGGAAGTAAGGGTTTGAAGATGGATTCTTCTTAAGTTAAGTCAAAAGACAGGCTTGAAGAAGCCTCAAACTTTAATGCATGGAAGGCTAGGGTTTTGAATATCCCAGAGGAGAGTGACTTGGATGATTTGGTTACTAGGGTTGTGGAAGAGCCCACAACAAATCAAGGGAGAGCAACATTTAAGAAGAAGCAAGCCAAGGCAAAGAGAGTCATCTTTGACTCAATTAAAGATGATTTGATGCCTGTAATAGCTCCTCTAAGAACAGCTAAAGAATTTTTTGATGCCCTAGCAAATCTCTATGAGAAGAAGGCTCTTACTCAAAAGAGGGTTTTGAAAAAGCAGCTTCATTCATTGAAGATGGAGGAGAAGGATTCAGTTGCCTCTTTCTTCTCAAATATCTCTTATATGAGAGATTAGCTCATGGGCATTGGAGTTGAAGTAGATGATGATGACCTTGTGTAAACAACAGTAGATGGTCTTCCTGCATCTTGGGAGACATTTCTTGCAGCATTAAATGGAAGAGAGATTCATCCAAGCTTTGATAAGTCATGGCATGATTGTTTAGAAGAAGAAGGTAGGATCCAAAGTAGATCTGGACCTCCCACTGAAAAGGATCATGCCCTTGCTTCCAAGACAAAGAAGGGAAGGAGATTGCCTTAGCACAAGGACAAAGGTAAGGGACCTCAAGGTAAGCATTTTCATAAATCAAAAGTAAGGTGTTATAACTGCAGCCAGTTTGGTCGTTATGCAAAAGACTGTAAGAAATATCCTAACAATAAATGGCATAGAGGTAAGTAGCATGCTTATGTTGCTATAGAAGAAGAAGAGCCACAACAAAAGAAAACGAGGGTTGGAACCAAATAACAAGATCAAAGAGAATTCTACTTGCTTTCAACACTCTCAGGTTCCATCTCCAACTCAGCATATTCCTGGTGGATAGATAGTGGATCCTCAAAGCATATGATTGGATTCAAGAAGGCCCTTGCAGATTACAAAGCCAAGAGGTTCAATGTGAAAGTGGAACTGGGAGATGGTAGTACCTATGCCATAAAAGGAGTTGGCTCATCTTCCTTGCAAATTGATTCTGGTACATTGATTCGCATTGAGGAAATTTTGTATCTTCCTAGATTAAAGAATAATATTATTTCAGTGGTAGTTTTAGAATACAAGGGGTTATCTGTAGCCTTCTCAGAAGGAAAGGCTCTAGTGTGGCCTAAGGATGGAAACATGATCTCAGCCATTGTGATTGGAGTCCGTTAAGGTAACCTTTATAAGATTTCATGATATGTTATTAAAGCTCTAGTTCATGACCCCTGTCAAAATTCAGAGATCAAGAGGGAGCCAATTGTGCTCTTCAATCCCTAGCAAAATGGGATTGCAGAAAAGGAAAGTAGAGATGTGACCTTCCATCACTCTAGAGAGTCTTCCAATGAATCATACATGGAAGTGCAAGAAATTTCAGTCTATGAGATATCTCGTTCATATGAGCAGAGGGAGAAGGCCAAGAAGCCTTTAGTTGATCTCATTAAGGATCATATTGAGAGGCTTCAAGGGTGCTCCAGTGTGAGCCACATCACTAATTCAAAATCCTCCACCTATGTGGAGGCAGCCAAACAATAGGTTTGGAAAGATGCGATGATAGAAGATCCCCAGTTAATTATAGAAAATGACGTGTGGAAAGTGGTTCTCAGACAACAAGGGAATTCAATTATAACTTCCAAGTGGATCTATAAGATCAAGCTTCTTGTTGACATCCAAAGTTGATTGAAGCTCTCAGAAAACCATGTATTCTATGATAAGTCGAGACACATCGAGAGGAAGTATCACTATGTCAGGGAAATGGTGCAGAGACTTTAGTATATTCTGTAAGCTAAACATATTACCGATGTGTTGACTAAGCCTTTGTCCATGATGAAGTCTTGGTACTTCCGAGACAAGCTTAGTGTTGATGAGAACACCTCTATTGCTGAGAGGGAGTGTTAAAGTTAATGCAGCTGTGAGATCCATTCTTTGGGAGGATGGAACCCTAGTCAGTTAACTAGGGTTCCTAGTCAGTTAAACAGGTAGAGCAAGTCCCTGGCAGGTACCCTAGGCCCCCCAACAGTCTACTAGGGTTCTTGGTATGGGACCAAGCAGGTTGATGCCATGGAAAAGTCCCTAGCATATGGCTAGGGCCCCTATTTGTCTCTCGGGTATTCTGGTATAGGACCAGACAGTTCCTTGGTCACGAGGACCAAGCAGATCTTGCAGGCTAAGACAAAGACATCTTGGTCTGGGACCAGGTAGATTCTTGGTCTGGGACCAAGTAGTTCCTGCAGGTACGTACCTGGTTAGTCAACTAGGTGCATCTTGGTCAGTTAACCAAGATGATGATGTGTGATGTCCTTCTCTCCTAGGTCTTCGATGTGGTTGAGCTAGGTTGTCTTCTCAAAGAAATGGCCACCCCTTGATGGAGTCACTAGCACTTGACCTCAAGAGAAATTAGGAGGACCACAAGATCACATCATCCAATGTGGACCTTCCTTATATGGTGATGATAAAACTTTCAGTTAGTGTATGGAACACTTGTACATTTGAGAGAGAGATAAATGGGTTGTATCCTCACCTTGTTATTTCACCCTTGGTCTTGTGGTTATAAAGGTTGTCTTCCCACCTTGTTGTTCTTGGTCTTGTGGTTAGAAAAGTTATCTTCCCACCTTGTTGTTCTTGGTCTTGTGGGTAAAAGGGTAAAAGGGTTGTCTTCCCACCTCGTGGTTACACCTTTGGTTTTGTGGTTTGGAGGGATGTTTAACCATCCTTGATCTATGATGGTTAGCCTTGTGTTAGCGTTATGTTGACCCTTCCATGTTGGTACTAGGTGCTAGCGCCCCCCCCCCCCCCCCCCATGTATGTTGTCATGTGTCTTTGTTACCCACTTCTAAAGACACCATAACATTAAATTATAACCTTATGGTAGGATGTCTTAACTTTGTTAAGTAACTCCAAGTCAATGAAGAATTAGAAGGGGGATCCTTCTAGAAGTATTTAAGAGAATATAAATACAAATCTAATTCTTCATTGTGATTGTATCTCGAAGTGGCAATTCAGATTTGATTTAATGTGTGTCTGGTATAGGGTTTCTAAGCAACTTTGTGGATGACGTCTAGGGATTCTACCCTCTCCTTGCTTGGGCGTTCTCTTGTTTTGTGATATACGACTGCTAGTCGTCCCTCTTGAAGGTTGATCCTTCTTCTTCTCCCTCACACGTGTGATTCATGGACTGTGAAGAGAGGTTGCTTCCCATGTAGACTATTTTAGGGCTGCCATTTATCATGTGAGGCTACCTTCTGTTAGGTAATGCTGCCAGTTTCATGTGAGAATTGTTTTGAGGGTTTTATCTTCCATGTTGGGCAGTTGTTGCCTGCTTGGACTATGATTCTCTCTCCGACGTGTGAGTTGTGGACTGTTTTGACTGTGGAAGGTTGCTACCTGATGTTGGTATCTATCTAGGGCTTCCATCAGTTGTTGTTAACTTTCTTAGGTTTGCCTACGACTATTTGGGGGATACCATTCACTACTGTGGATTGTTTGTTGGGGTCATCTCCCAAGTTAACTACCTTGAAGGGGAGCCGAGGCTTGTATATCCTGTTGTTCATTGTTTTAAGGGAGCTAAGCCTGTTTTGAATAGGTTGCATCCTGTTTGAGGCTGCCTCATCCTACCTAAGCCTGGATAAAGGGTTGTCGCCACTGTTTAGGCCTGTTTACGCTTGTTTAGGGCTTCCGCTACCTCTAGTGAGAGGTCTGTTCACTATTATGAGGGTTTGAAGGGTGTTACTGCTGCTAGGGTCTACTATGAGGTGTCCTAACAATGTTTTAATGGTTTTGTGACTGCCACTTATTGTTGGATACATGTTGGATCTGATCTTGGGGATTTTACTGTAATTGTCTAACCCTATTCTACAATGCTCTCTCTCTCTCTCTCTCTCTCTCTCTCTCTCTCTCTCTCTCTCTTAGGTTTGTACACACCCTCAGGTAAGGGTCAGTTTTTGTTCCATTTGATTGACTTGCCTCTGAGAGGCAAAACCAGATCTGAAAGTTAAATTTATGAGTATAAGGAAGTACCGTTTCAAACTTGTTCTTTTTGTGTTGCTAGCTATATTTTTCTAATTACATTTTTGTTAATTAGTTTTATTATTGCAGTTGTTTTACTGGTTAAAAGTGTGTTTCAAACCCCAAATTTAACATAGTGATCCTTGGGGAGTGTTAAAGTTGAAAGAGATGAAAATTATGTCTTAATTTGTCTTACTGCTGTACTATTTTGTTTTAATACTAGTTTTAATTTATATTTTTGCATTAAAGTACAATTTTTTAAATTTTATGCTTTAAACCCTAACATAACCCTAATTTTAACATTAACTCCCGAACTACATTAGCTAGTGGCTCTACTAGAAAAACAAAGATTAATCCTAGTGGATCCCTTGGAGAAAATAAAGGAAGCTCAATTTTACATGCATAGTATAGTGGAAAATACCAATCAAGTATACCAAATGCAAGTTTACATTTTCAAGCTATGTAGACAATTACAATTGTATCTTACTACTTGCAAAGTTTGTAGAGCAACAAGTTGTTGTAGTTGAAAATATTATGTAGTGATTAAGAAAATTGGTGAGATATACATTTATAAATATCTGTCATATATAATCATTTTCCCATCAACTAGTGACTATTTGATTGATTTTAAGGAAATACTATAAACCACTACAAGTAAAACACCTTCTAGTGGAGGTGTTTGTGGAGACTTTGAGTGTTACAAGATTGAGAAAAATTACCAAAAACCTCTACTAAGACTTCTACCATTGGTAATAGAGGGCTTGGAAAATGTCATAATGGATGTTCACTATAACTATAAAAAAACTCAACAGTTAGAGGTTAAAGCAAAGGTTTTTTATCAATGTGCATTTATCATATGAACACACCAATGCACTGTAAACATTAAAGCACCAATGCATACAAATTAAACGTTATGCATTGGTGCTTTCCATTTATATAATTCCCCAATGCGTGTAGTATGTTTTATAGCACCAATGCTTATTATCCTTGTTAAACACACTAGTGTCAATCGTTCACAACTATGTATTGGTGCTTATATGACCATCCTTACTACAATGTCCTGTAAATTTAATGGTAATGATAATAACTAGTGGATCATCAATTTCTATGGACTTTGGTGCGCTTAAAATATATACTCGCATATATGCTAATGTTATATAAGAGGACAAGCAATGATGCTTACTTGAGCACCATGATACATGTGCATTGCTAACACTTGGAAGCATTGGTGTGGTTTATATGATAAAAATCATAAGTGCATAATGTCTCACAATGTAAAAGGCATCACACTATTAACAATTTAGGAATTGCTGTCATCTAAATTGAAAAGTCGATCTTGGAATTGCTGGTATCAGGGCCAGAACAAGCTATTTTCTGGTATAATCTTGACTGTATTTCTGATGTGTATGAATACATTTCAATATCTACTAAATTTGCTGTAGAGCTTTGTATTGTTTGATTGTCTTTACATTCTACAACTAAATCCTGTAGACGGTGGAAATGACCATTGAGCGAATTGCAAGGCATACGAGGGTGTAAGTAGGGTTGTCCGAAGTCAGAGAGGCAGTTAGGCCGTGGATAGGCGTGGTAAGTCCTCAGAGTTACCAGAGACCATCAGAAGTGAGCACTTATCCTCTTTTAGTTATGGACCCTGCAATGGCTTCAGTTGAGCTCACCCATTTAGAATGTGAGTCAGCCAACGATACTGAAGTTTGTCTAGCAGACCGTATATCAACATTCAATCCTCCATCCACATCTGAATCTTCCTATATCCATATCGATGACACAAATCCATCTGAAAACTGGCAGTTGCCTCAAATACTCCCCAAAGAAGTTTATCGACTTCCTTGGTGGAATCTCACTGCTGCTACTCAAATAAAAGTGTCAAGTATAGATGTTTCTTTTTCTGGCAAAGATGAACCTTTACATATCAATCTTCTTGATAAATGTCAGATAGATTGGGCTAAAGCTCAAGGGTTTAAGTATGCACACCTAGGTGCAGTTAAACTTGGTCTAGGTCCTCTTGTCCGTCCTTGTCTTCAAGTCTCTTTGATGTGTGTAGTTGTTGATACTCGTCATAGAAATTTTTCCGATGCTGTTGTCGGTGGGTTCACTGCTCCTCTCCATGATGGCCCAGATTTTGGAATGATATACCCTAAATATTCTGTAAGTCTTAAGGATCCTTATATCTATGATCTCTTAAAATCCTATGTCTTACCCAAAGGATTCAATATGGACACTGGATCTCATATTATCCAGTTAAAAGGGGGTGTCATAGTCCGCTTTGGAAATGATACTTTACCTACTCTCCGATCTGTTGTGCATCAGAGTTCTGCACACCATAGCGTGGTGGAGAGGGAGAAATCTAAAAATGCCACACCAATAACATTTGATTGGACAGGAATTCAGTATCCAAAGCAATGGGAAATTCGATATTCTGAACTAAGAAATAATGATAGAATAGCTTTTGCCTATAATGCCAAACCTTTAACATTTGATGAAGCTACCAGTTCGTTCAGAGTTCCTTATGAGCAACCTACCCGTAGATTTCAGCCTCCCCTCATTAGGTCTGTATCTACTACTTCTTATATAACGCCCGGCTTCAAGCCGCTTCAAATTCTGTAAATACCTCTGATCCTTCTCCTTCTGAGTCTCAACCTTCTTTCTCTAGTTTGTCCGATTCCGAACACCGTGGCCAACATGTTGAGTGCCAAGCATGTAAGAAAATAATACAACGTCTCTAGCACCAAAAGAAACAAAAAGATCTTCCTTCTTTAGGAATGTTTTCCCTTCCAAGAAGTGGTACTGGTATGGAAGTTATCAGCGCCGGAAATAGGTCTTTCATCCCTGGAAGAAATATCCCTGAAACACCTTTCCGACAATTCTCCCAAGATGGCCAAACAAAAAGAGAATTTTTGCCAAGCAAATCCTCTGCTCCTGATCAACAGGTCTCTGATGAGATAAAACTTGCAAATTGGGGAAATTTGCAGCAAGTTCACTCTGCAAGAAATCTTGACGACGTGGCTCAAGATATTCTTTTTCTTAAAGCTCAGATAACAGAACAAAGACAACAAATAAATGAGGTGGAAACGAAGTTAGGTATGTTGAATCATCTTCTACATGATACAACTGAAATAAAGTTAGCAATTGAGCAAGCTTCAACAAAGCTTGAAAGAAGGCTAAGTGTCCTAGAAGATATCTCTCAGAAAACAGAGAATCTAAAGAAGAAATCATACGTGGTTCCTAACCATGTAATTTCTCTAGCAGCAAAAGGACACAAATTAAGGCCCCAACATCATAAGAGCCATTCTTTAAGTCAGTTCTCTGTCTTAGAAACCGAGAAACCAGAATTCGACTTTGGAGAAAATGATGCTGTAAAAGCTGAAGTAGAAGAGTGGATCTCTGAATTTAAAAAGTTCAAGCCTGTCTTAGATCCAAAATATTCTGCTAGTCTCAATGCTCTTGAAATTAGCTTTCACTAGTCTGAAGCCCAGTCTTCCAATAGAGGCTAGCCTCCATATACTCCTGTCTTTGATACTCATATGCCTGATGCAAGTGCATCAGTCGCCACTGTTCCAAGAATCCATTATGGCATAAATTCCATGAATAATCTATTGTCACAAATGCCAGAGCAACCGGTGTTGAATATCCAATGTCAATCCCAGGAAGATATAAAAAATTCCATACAACTATTAGGACAATGGATTATGTATAAGAAACAACAGGACAATAATCTTACAGGGCAAATTTTGGGAACCCAGCTAGTTGCAGGTCTTTCAGGCCTAGCCTATGATTGGTAGAGATGGTTACCCCAAGAATCAAGAAATGAAATGTTAGCTGCAGATGATGCAGATGACCAAATATGAAAGGCCCTAGGAAGAGAATTTTATGGTCCTGAAGATGGTGAAGACTATGACCATCTTGCTTCACTTTGTATGTCAGCCAGACTTTGTAATTTGAGCAAAAGTGAAGAATATTTTTGTTATATGCAAAAATTGTTGATTTCCTCAGGAAAATATGGAAATCCTGCTTATTTGAAGCATTATCTCAGAAGTTTTCTAGGACATGTTCCTGATGCTATTGAGTAAGCTCTAAAAGACAAAAAGATAGAACTTCGAAGTTTGTCACTAGCCCAGTTGAATGCACATATTCTGGAAACATGGCAAGAACACTGTCTAGAGCGCAAGGTTAGTAAAGATTTTAAACGGCACCAAAAAATGTATTCTGCCTCCTTTTGTAAAGATGTTGCAGGTATGCCCGATTGGGGTTGTGGTGCGCATAATCGAGGACATTTTGGGAAAGAATCCTGTAAGTGTCACCAGAAGAAGAAAGGATTCTATTCTTCCAGCCCAAGGTATCATCCTAATAAGCCTTATAAACACAAGTCAAAACATGGTTATAAAGCTTATAAAAAGCATAAGTCTCAGTTTAAAGGTCGTAGATTTGTTAAAAGAAGAATTGAGAAAGGGAAAAAGGATGTTTGTTTTATATGTGGAAATCCTGGTCATTGGGCAGGAAAATGTCCTGAAAGAAAGTCCTGTCCAAGGCTTGCAACCTTGTGTTCGAACCCTAGATCCACACTAGTGGGATCTATGTGAATTATCTGCTGATTCTCCTCCTCCTTTAGGAGAAATTATATTTTGGATGAGTATGATTCTGATTCTGATTCTGCTACTTTAGCAAAATTTGCCCCTGCCTATGAATCTCATTCTTCCTCCAGCTCCAGTTCGGATAGTCAGGAAGCAAATTTAGGGGAGCGTACATTGCCTGAGTTTGAATTTTCATTGAATATGTTCTCTTTTAATCCAGTCTATTCCATTGAAAAACAGTTAGCTGAAATTGATCTCCAATTAGCTACTGTTCTTGTCTACCAATACATCCAAAGGCAAGATCTCAGATCTGAAAAAGCTAGATTGTTAAGCCTATTGGAAAAGAAGAAAGATGTCAAGGGTAAAGATAAAATTGGTTCTCCTCCTTTGTCTGTGAAGTATAATCCTGCAGAACTTTACAGAGAATACCTTGATGACCACGAAGATAGACAGAACCACAGAAGGGATAGAGAAAAACTCTTAAGGCTCTGAATCAAAGATAAGCATAAAACTTTGAAAAAGCTTGTCAAAGAAATTGAACAATGGAAAGATATGGTTAAAGTCTTAATTGCAGAAAGAGACCAATCCTTAGACGATGACCTATCAAAACATTTAGAACAAGCTCTGTCAAACCCGGAGAAGAAAGAAGAGTCTCCTCAATCCACTCCTCCTCATTCACCCACTTCTCCTCAGTCTCAAGTTCCTAGTCTTTTAGGTGGTTTCCAAGGTCCGAAATTGTTTATACAAGTCACTTTCTGTCCTCCTGAATATAAACCTTATAGTTTGCATTGTATGATTGATTCTGGTTGTCAATTCAATTTAGCCAAAGGGTCAGCCATTCCTCCTTTTTATTGGGAAAAATGCAAAGATTATGGTTCAGCAATAAAGGGTATTCCAGTCTCTCTTGCTGGAAAAGTTGAAGATTTCCCTATAGAATTTTCAGGTGTGTCAAGTCCATTATCTTTGTATAGACTTGATAGTTTAAAGGAAGATTGTGTTTTAGGTTCTGAATTTCTTCAAAGAATGAGTCCTTTCTCAATAGATACAACAAAGATGTTGTTTGCTTGTACTGTAAATTCAAAGACTATTATTTGTCCTTTGTCTTTTAATCCTGTATATAAGTGTAAGCCTTTTATTGAGTCAGTTCTAGTCAAGCCTCCCAAAATTGGTGATTTGCATAAAATGGATCGTTGCATAGCTTATGCAGTTGCACACAAAGAAAAATCTCTAGCCTCCATCACAGAACAGCTGATTAAGAATTGTTGCTCTGAAAGTCCAAATGCTTTCTGGACCAGAGAAAAATATTTTGTTTCCTTACCATTTGATCCTCTCCAAAAGATTAAACCTATGAAAGCCTCAGCTAGGATCATGTCACCTTCAGAGAGAGAATTTTGTGCTGCAGAGATCAAAGATCTGCTTAAGAAAGGTTTGATCGAACCATCAAAAAGTCCTTGGTCATGTCGTGCTTTTGTTGTTAACAAGCACTCTGAACAGAAGAGAGGAAATCCGAGATTAGTTGTGAATTATAAGCCTCTCAATGTAGTTCTGCAGAAAGTAAGGTATCCCCTTCCAGATAAAGCCAACATGTTGCAGAGAATTTTAGGTTGCACAATATTCATCAAGTTTGATTTAAAATCTGGATTCTATTAACAATTTACGTAGTCCCATGTCATTTGGTTAGTTTAAAAAAATACAATGCACTGATATGTATATATTTTAAATTTTTTTAAGTTCAATTAGTCATTAAAAAATGAAACCATTTTTATATTTTAATTTTAATTATTGTATTTGGACTAATTATTGTATTAATGTTTTATACCATTGGATTACACATCTATTCATTGTAATATTTAATCATCCATATATTTAATTAACTATGTAACATTTTACAACAATGTACATTACAATAGAATAAGAAACCCATTTTATTATATATGAATACAAAATCCTTTGTCATATGAAATGGTACAATATAAAGGTCTACAATAATCAAAATGTCAATATATGATTGTTACACTTATTGGTAAAATGTGGTCATCTAACTAGGACAATGTGTCCAATACATTAAACAAAATGTTTGATTTTCACAAACAAACATTTCGAAACATACAACTTGCAAAACATTCAATTATATTGATCATCATTCTTCACTCAAATTGTTCTTGTTGCTTATGTTTTTTGCATGCCTCATTTATTTATCACTTGGGAGCAATATTGTACTTGGGTTATTTGACCAAATGTTTTGTTGATTGGCTTGATTTTGTTCATTCTCTTCATTTTCCATCTACAAACATAGAAATAAAGTATAATGATTACATCTACATTTATAATATAATATGTATGATTGTGTAAATCGAAAAGCGTACCATAAAAAGAAGTGATTCATAAACAATACACTTTTTTTCAAAGCTAATGCTCATGTCATCTCTCAACAACTCTTATGTTGGCTCCAATCCATACCTTGTTTCCTACAAGTTTTATATGCCATGACAAAGATATAATTAACATAAAGTTTTTCGTTGTTCCATAATTTATAAAATGAGGGAAGTAAGACAACATAGTTACTTAAAAATTGCACAATTAACTTTTGATATTGCAACATATACTCACAACCCATATTTAACCCACTGTCAATCAATTCTTTGAACTGATCATTTTATTATGTTAGCACCTGCTAGAAGACATGCAAGAATGGGTGTAAATTAATTAAAAAATAAAGATCACATCAAATATGAAATCTTAAGGAAAACACAAGTTATACTCACAAACTTTGCAATCAACCATTTTCTTCCTTATGTGTTGAACAAGTTTCATTTTTTTTCCTTTTCCTCAACGAAACAAATGAAAAATAATTTTTCATACAATAATTAAATTAAATGTACATTAAAGAAAAAATCAATGACTACATATGTTTAATGCACATTGTTGTTGAGATGGCTCCTCCTACGATGCAATCATGTTCATTTCTTTCACTATCTCCCCGTACACTTTTTTGGACATGCCTACGATCATGTATTGGATATCACCTAGTTCATCCTTTAGAATTTCCATAATCTTCCTTAAAAATGAAAAGTTGAAAAAAAACTTTCTATATCGATATGAATTTAAACATAGCCAAAATATTAATTTCATAATATTTTGAAGTGGTATATACAGATTATAAACAAACATGTTTATGAATGATACTAATGATTATTTTTTGTTATTGCATGTTTTTCTATTGCAATTTTGACAGGCCTCATTGACCATTTTTCTAGAAATGCTTGTTGTAATTTGTGTATAATCTAAGGATTGTTTTTTGTATTGTATGTAGAAACTACCTATACGTTCTTTCCACTATATCTCTCATAGTTTTATAAAAAAAATTCCCCTTTCATTATATTTTAGCAACACTCTAGATGAATTGAGGACCAATTCATCATCATTTACATCCTTCAAAAATTGTATCTTCTTAACACGACATTCCCTTCCCTCGGTGTCTATCCCTGTACAACATTCAACAAATGTGAAATAGACTGTTTGAAACATGTTAGCGACTATTCTTAATAAGAACATTATTACTGAAAATTCAAAGATAAACTTCATGTTGATTACCTTTTGATTCACATAATTCATCTCTTTGCAATGTTTCCATCAAGATTTTACACTCTTTTGCACTCAGATTGCAAACAAGCTTAACGAGTTTTTTTCTCTATATGACACACATTAATTAATACAAGTCATTTAAACTTACACATAATTCAAATATATTAATTTTATAATAAATTTCAAAAAACTTGCGTAGTCCTTTTTTTTCAGAATGTGCTCCTTGCAACAAGTTTTTTTTCCTTTCACTTCTTTCAAACATCTTCTATCAATAAATTCCCTACATCATAAATTAGGGAACTATGAAATATATATTTACAAAAAATAAAGTCAACGATTTCAAGTTTAAATGTTTTTGGGTTCATTGATAGGATTGTATAAGTATGAGCACAAATGCATCATACACATGTATATGCACCAGTACACATGTACTTTAAAAAAATGAACAATGTCTAAAATGGTGTGCTTTCTAAAAAAGAGCATCGGTGCCTTATGCTTTACAGTATGCATTGATTACTGTGAAAACATTTTTTTCAAAAAAAATGATAGGGATGGATTTTGGAATCCAATGCAATAAGTGGTCCTAGTGTAATAGATGCTCAACTCTGAATATATAAATACGCAAAGCCATTGCATATTTAGTTCCTAAAAAAAACTTCATTGTGAAATAGTAGAGGGTAAAATCCTAATGCTAAAGTTTGTAGCCACATAAAACAAAAGGGAAGCAACAAAAAAGTTAGAGTTTCCAACGTCGAAGGTATATATATATATAGATATATAGATATACACACACACACACATATATATATATATATATTGTAAGTATTAATAGGAGCAAACTTATTTTTTTATTTTTTTAAATAGGAGAAAGATTGAGATGAGTATAAAAAGTTACATACCTGAAATTTCTCCTATTCAGAATTGTATATGACCTATTATCACTTACAAAATTTGGTTCTTCATAAAAATCTACCCACTCTAACATCTTCCTAGGTAAATTTCTCTGAAACAAGTCTCCCCTCGAACTTTTGGTGAAAGAATGAAATAGTAATTAGGATTTCTATTCTAAACTCACTTTAGAAAATGAAAATTTTCCTAATTTTTTCATTAGATATTTCAATTAATTGATAAAAACATGTGTGCCTTTTTTTTTAAGATCTGTGCACCTAAAATAGGAAAATGCACCGTTGTGTTTAATGATGGGCCTTGGATTTAACATCTTTTTATCATCATTTCACCTTATCTATAATCTATTTTGCTTATCCATAATCATGTATTAATCTTTTCTAATGCTCATATGCGGGTTTTAGGATGAAGGTGTTTTTCCATTACATGTCTTAGTATTTCATTTGATTTTTGACTAACATTAGGGGGATTAGTGTACTGTGTATTTTCTTTGGATACTGACTCGGTTGTTAGAAAGCAGCTACAAAATATTTGAGGGAGTTTTGTAGCAGTTATAGATCCTCTACAGGTATATTATGAAGGCTGCAGAACCTTTGTAAGAAGCTGTGGAAACTCTACAGGTAGCTACAGAAACTCTACAAGAAGCTACAATACTTTTATAGGTAGTTGTAGAACCTTCTGCATGCTACAAAACCTACGAGCTATGGAACTTCCTACAAAACCTGCAAGCTGCAGATCCTCCTACATAACCTACGAGCTGCAGAACCTCCTACAAAACCTGCGAGCTGCATAACCTCCTACAAAACCTATGATCTCTGGAACCCTCTACAAAAGCTATAGAAGCTACAAAAAGTCAATAATTCAAATTTACCATCAACCACCAACCTTGGAGAAAGATATTCATTTAGAGTAACATATTTTTATAAATCCATTATTTCTATTATTCTTATATGTCTCAAATCATGATGTTAAATTATTTGAAAATTAAAAGTGGAAAATGGAGGTGGATATGAGTGCATATTTGGCTTATCCACAAAGATTTGAAGATCTCTATCAAATATATGATGGACCTAAGAAGTCAAAAGTTGTTAGGAGACATTTGGGATAAGTTTTTACTATTTTATTATAGCCTATTTCCATAAATTCGAATTTGAATTCAAAGATATCCTAAATATCCTAGCAAAGAGATATTCATCAGGAATAATGGATTTTTATAAATCCATTATTTCTATTATTCGTATATGTCTCAAATCATGATGTTAAATTATTTGAAAATTAAAGGTGGCAAATGGAGGTGGATATGAATCCATATTTGGCTTATCCACAAAGATTTGAAGATCTCTATCAAATATATGAAGGACCTAAGAAGTCAAAAGTTATTAGGAGACATTTGAGATGAGTTTCGACTATTTTATTATAGCCTCTCTCCATAAATTCGAATTTGACTTCAAAGGTATCATAAATAGCATGTAGTTAGCAAAGATCTTGGAATTAGTTTTGAATTAGTTTTGAGATCCAAATTATTAGCAAATTGTTGAGTATATTTTGGATCTTCATTTATTATTATTTGTTATGGAGAATTCATGTATAAATAAGAGCTGCTTCTCTATTCCAAGGGGATGACTCTTAGAGTAATAGTCCAAATAATGATGGAATAAAGTTATACTTTCATCTTGATTCAATATAGATTTTAGTTTTATAATTTATTTTGCAATATGATTTTATTTATTTTATGTTGATGTATTTGTACTACATTGCTTAGTTTTCATTTCTTATGATGTGTGAAGTTTATTTCTGCAATTTGATTTCAATGCATAGATAGAGATTCAAATGTTTATTTTACAATCACCGAGCTTCATGCAATGGCCATATTCACTTCTTTGGATTATAAACAGTAACTTGTATTTGGCAAGGATAGCTTTTAGGTTTGATTTTTACCATTTTACTTTTCTGTCAAAGTGTGGTGTGAATTTCAATTTCTGCAAGTGTGATTTAGGATTTCAATTCTACAATTAGTCTTATGGCACATCGATGGGGTTACTTCGGGAGAGTTGATTCATACTCCTGATACCTGTAGCCGGTGTGAATTTAATTTTCCGACAATGTGAATGTAATTTTATAATTTACTTTTCCACATAGTATGAATGCAATTTTAGAATTTATTTTTCCGCACACTGTGAACATAGTTTTAGAATTTACTTTCCAACATAATGTGAATTAATTTTAGCCTTTACTTTCAAGCAAAGTGTGAATTTAGTTTTAGCATTTACTTTCTAGCATGGTGTGAATTTATTTTCCTGTTGTGTGATTTACTTTCCTTGCCATTTAGTTTTAATAGGTGTTTAGCTGGCTAGTTCCTTGCCAAGACGATGTCATTGTTCATACCATTGTTTGTAAGTAAGGTTATTGAACTACAACTTCACAATAGATAAACCAATGCAAGAGGTAATTATGGCCCACACATACAGTGCACGGTACCTTGCAAGTTCCAAACGAACCCTGGGTTGACAATTAATGTACAAACTTCTTAGTTGCCCACTAAGTAATTAGAAGGAAATTAAAAAGCCCATCATTTAGTACGTAAAAATGTACCACATTAATACAAAATAACAAAATACAAATGCAAATATTCATTATTAAAACTTTGTGGATATTTCATCTTGTAGAAGTTGTTGCATATGTTTCGTTTTTGTGGTGCTTATCACAATTTAGTGCACCAATGTAGTTTATGTTTATGTACTCATCGATGCGGTAATATGTAATAAATCAACCAGTTACATTAAAAATCCCTTTGAATGTTTGTTTTAATTTAAAATGTTACATACATCCCAAATGTTTTTTTGAGAATATATGGACATATAATACTCTATAGGATACAAAATGTTGTTTAAATTCTCACCATATAGTTTAAAAAATGGTTTCGAATGTCTATTTGAAGTTAGATTGATATATATTTATCAAACTTTCTGTTAAGAATGTAGACACATAATAATTGTTGATTTGGCTTAAATGTAGAGAGAGAGAAATTACTCTCAAATAGTCAATTCTTTAGATTCCAACTTGTTTCATATTGTTCAAAGCTCACCAAGTTCTCCCCTGTCATTTGCAGTAAGTTTATATTTTATTTATATTTTGATTTTCTAATTGAATTTATTTTATTTATGCAAGTGCATGTGAATAATTATGCATTGAATTTTATAGGATCTAGATTCGGGATCGAGTTTAGATGAAGATATTCCACCAGTTGAAAAATGTTGCAAGCTCTTATCAGGAGCAAGATATTGCAAGCAACTAGTAGGTGAAAATGCAAAGCCACTTTACCCCGCTAGTTGTAACATGTCATCTCTAGCCACCATCCTAGGTCGATTGTACTTCACCGTCAACTGGATCTCTTTTATGGCATCCCAATAGTGTGCGGTAGTTCAAAATGTAAGGGGTTCAAGGAGAACCCTTGATGTGTCACATTGATGCATTATATTAATGATTGACTACCTAATGTTGATGGTCTAATACCTCCCACTCTGGTAAAAAAATCCAATAGGTGATATAGAAAAGATAGAGAAATATTTCTATATGCACGTTTTTTCTAAAGTGGAAAGCCAAAACAACTATGTTTGTGGTAAAAATTTCAAAAGTTGAATTGAAAATTTGGAAATGTGAAAGGTCATAAAAGTTCACTTTCTTGAAAGAGAAAAAAATAAGCTTTGGGAAAGTTACCATAACTCTATCATGTCATATCAAAATTTGGTCAAAACTGTGGAATTAAGACATACCATGCTACTATAGGATGAAATTTCAAACTCAAGGGAGTCAAAATTTCAGAGATAATTAAGGAGAAAGGTTGATTAGCAAGACAACCTACAAACTACGGTTTCTAAAGGTATCTTAACTTGAAACTCACATAACTTTTGATTGGAATATATGTTTTAGGTGGTTCAAAAAATGTGATAAAGAGGAAATAGAGGAGAATTATAGGTAAATATTATTTTGGGCTCACATGCCAAGGGATTATGCAAAAATAATATGCCAATTAAATCTCCCAAAAATATCAACCACGACTCATGAAGAAAATGAAGAAATGTATAACCATCTATCCAATTTGGAGGACAAATTTAAGGAATTGAGTGATAAGTCAGTGACACATATTCAATTGGTGAACACAAAAAATGAGATAGAACTGAGTTGAAATTGAATATGAAAAAGATGGGAACAATGTATCAAAAGATGGAAAATATAAAAGATGATCTTGAAGATGTGAAGGGAGTGATTGTAAATGAGATAATAAAATAATTTACCCCTATTTCACCTCCTCAAGAAGAAGACAAGGAGAACAAAATGACATTGTCCTAGTCACATATCGAAAAATTTGAGAAACAATTGGAAAAAAAGAGGTTTGAGTCCTTGACACTTGATCTATAATGTCCCCATTCAAATAAATTCATGACAGGAAAATTCCACCAATCCTACTAGTTCCCTAGGTTGGATGGAGACATTGGGATTTGGAATAAGGGGGATAATAAATGATGTTTGGACATTAGAATGGCATAAATATTTAATAAATGAGATAAATAAATAAATACAAGGGAAAATCAAAGTGGCAATTGATCATGAAGACACATGGAGGTTGTGGGACCCACATAAGCTAGAATTTCTATGCCACATGGCATCCTCCTCTTGCAATTTCGAATCCATGGGAAGTTTAATGTTCTTGGGATGAGTTGGAAGGTTCATACACTTGGAAATGTGCATCATAGGTCAAATTTGGATGGAAGTGTAACTCCCATGGAAGAGGAAGAGTCAAATGAGAGGTTCTTGGACACTTGCTCTAGATTCCCTAACATATAAGACAACAATGATGAAGATATTATGACACCTATGAAAAATTGCAGACCTGAGGGCTGACATTTGACCAATATGACATGTCAGACCTAAAAATATCATCTAGGTGAGCGCTCAAGGGAGTTAGAGAAGGCCAAGAGATGCCTACTCGAATTGGTGGAAGGTGGAAGGCTAGGAAGTGGGAGACATGTGGCAAAACTTGAATCACTCCCAAATTCGAATTAGCTTGGAATATTTGGATGGCATTGGAACCTTAGAAGACTAAGGATGTTTATAAAATACGTGTATGAATTAAGAGAGGGGATTTTGATCATTTTCATAATTTGCATTTGTGAAGAGAGCTAGTGGAGTGCTTCTCTACTTGCCTTAGCCAATTTCGAGGGTGAAAGATTCCCATCCTAGTTGGTAGTGGGAAAGTCCATTCATACCTTTCATGAGAGATTTAATGGAGTATTTTGTTGCAAGTGTAATATACAGGGCAGCTCGTGGTCTCTCTTAGTGTGGCTCCTTCCTCCAACCATTTCCAGTTTTCTTGGCATATTCATGATCCTTGAGGAGAGGCGCATTGGGTGAGCTATTGTTCTCTTTGGGGGAGATTCTAATGCCCCATTTATTTTGTCATATAATGTAAATTCTCTATTATTCATGTTAAAAAATGTACCAAGTCGAGAATCCAAGTGGAATTATGTAAATATGATTATTAATGAGCAAATGGTGTCGATTTCCCCACTATGTTGATGTATGCCAATAATATGTTGATGTATTCGAATGGACCAGTGAAATATTGATGAATTAATGATGTATGGACTATTATTTATTTGTTATACAAGTTTCATGTTTAGTGCATAAGCTTTGGGAGTCATATTGTTAATTTTTAAAGCATTTGGAGAAGATTGCCTATCATTTCCCCCAAGGTCGAAACTAGTATTTTGATTCTGATTTGGAGAGGGTTGTAGAAGACTTAATTGACTGAATAGAGATGCATATGAATCCATATTAATGTCCCCTAGATGTCCCCTTACTCTGTCATGAAATTAGAGAGGGTCCAATAGCAGTTGGAGAGCCATCTTTAACACCTACCTAAGGGGGATTCAAACCCCAAATTGCTAGTCAAGTTCCCTACTTGGGCCAGAACTTAAAGGAGAGTTTCAAAATCTATTTGATGACTCTAAACAATCCATGAACCTCATATTTATGCACTAAAACCATTAATACACCTTATGTGACAATTTGGGATCATTTGGAGCCATTTAGAGGTCAAGAACCCAGGACTAGTCCAAGGTTGAACTAGTGGAGAAAGTTGAAAAATTCACCATTTTAATCAAATTCAAAAAAGGGACATTACATGATCATTCATCACTCCATAATCCACATCATCATGGATTCAACTTAGGACCAAGGAACTACTTCATTGTGAATATTTATATGAGAAAGTTTGATGACAATGATCCAATAACATGTATATTCTAGATGGAGAAATTCTTTGATCTACACCAAGTGCCAAATTTACAAAAGGTAACTATTGCATCCTTGTATTTAGAATATGATCAATTTGTATGGTACCAATGGCTTTGTGATTGTAAAAAGTACTCTATTGTCTCTTGGTCTATATTTACAAATGAATTGATAGCACATTATAGGATATTAAGAGAAACACCTTCTTTATCCAATTGATAAATATCAATCAAAGAAGTCCAGTTACATAGCACATTAAGCAGTTTCAAAACTTGAGCCTTAGAGTGGAGAACATCTAGAGGATAATTTGTTGGATCCCTTTATGGGCTATTTAAATGAGAGAATTCAACATGAAGTATGTCTCTTTGAACCTAAATCATTGGAGAATGATTTTAGTTTTGAAGGAAAGTTGAAAGTGAAAATATGGCTATTGGAAGGGTTGTTGGTAACACCTATAGAGAGGGAAATTCCCTCACCCCCCCTCCTCCTCCCCCTCCCCAACCTCACTCAACCTACAAGGTTGATGCCTTAGTGAGTGGAGGAAAGAAGAGCAAAGGGATTGTGTTTCAACTGTGACGACAAGTATAGCAAGGGGCATAAGTGCAACAAGAATAAATTATTCTACATAGATTGTGAAGAGGAAGAATATTTAGAATTGAAATGGTCTCAAGATGTATATCTAGAAGATACTACACTAACCACATCTTGTCATTCTTTGGCTAACATTAGAACTTCCCAAACTATCAAGATAGAAGGATTTGTAAAAAAAAAATGTAATAGTGTTGATTGATTCAAGTAGTACCCATAACTTCATTCATTGAAAATTAGCCACACTTCTCAATTGCTTTATATATTGTAATGTCCCCATTCAAATAAGTGCATAGTAAGACAATCCCATCAATCCTATTAGTTTCCTAGGTTGGATGGGCACACGTGGGATGGTAATAAGGAAGATAATAAATGATATTTAGACATTAGAACGGTTCAAGCATTTAATAAATATGGTGAATAAATAAATTCAAGAGAAATTCTAAGTGGCAAGTGGTTTTGGAGACATATGGAGGTGGTGGGACCCACACTAGCTTGATTTTTCAATGACACATGGCAGCTCTCTCTTTCCAATTCGAATTCATGGGAAGGTGAACACTCTTGGGTGAGTTGGTAAGTCATAACACATGGCATTGAGCATCTTAGGTCGAAATGGGATGGAATAGTAACCTCCATGGGAGAGGAAGAGTCAAATTGGAGACTAGTGGACACTTGGGCTAGATTCCCTAGTTTTATGACAACAATAATGAAGCATCTATGACATTTATGAAAAAATTCAGACCTGACTTCTTACACCTGACCATTATGACATGTCAGCCCCAAAAATAGGCTCAAGGAAGGCGCTCATGGAGTTGGGGGAAGCTAAAGAGACTCAAATTTGAATTTGGGAGAAGATGGAAGGTTGGAACTAGGAGACAAGTGGCAAGTGGAGATTTATTGAATCTATTGAGAGGATTTCGACCCCTTGAAGGCTAATGTTGGTTATAAAATGTAAAAATCAACTATGAGGATGGATTTTGATGATTTGAGAAAAATTGCATTTGTGAAGAGGGAACTAGTGGATGACTAGTTTCTTGCCTTAGCCAATTTCGAGGGTGAAAGATTCCCATCCAAGTTGGTGTTTGGAGAGGCCACTCAGGTCTTTCATGGTGCTTTAATGGAGTTTTATTTGCAGGTAGAATCTATAGGAAGTTTCATGGTTTGGTTTAGTGCTGCACTTTCTCTCCACCATTTCCAATTTTGAAGGCATATTCGGGCTCCTTGAGGGATTACGCTTTGGGTGAGATCTTGCACTCATTGGGAGAGCTTCATATGATATTTTTATGATTTTAATAGATTCATATCCTCTGTTCTTCATATTCAAAAACTCTCAGGTCGAAATACCCATTGAATGTATGCAAAATTATTGATTAATGAACAAACAATGTCCATTTCCCCAATGCTTTGATGTATGACACTATAAGGTTGATTATTTCGAATGGATGGATGATTCTCTGATATATTTGTGATTCATATACTGCCATGGATATATTCTACAAGTTTCATGTACTGTACTTGAGAATTTGAAGCATTTTTACTCAGTTTGTTTGTATTGAGAGGTGAAATAGTGCCATTTCCCCAAGGGTCGAATTGGGGGTTTTTGTTGTTGAATGTGAGAGAGTTAGAACAATAGTAAAAATCAATTAATGGTGCATATGAGACCTTAATCACATACTTAACACATTACATACCTCTGTTCATAAATTCATGGGAGTTTGGAGGCATTTGGAAGGCCATTTGCAGTGTTACCCCGGGGGGATTTGATGCACAAATTACTAGTCAAAATTACATATATTGATCAGAATACAAATCAAGTTTGCAACAGTATTTGGAGGGCCATAAAACATCCCTTAATCTAATATTCAATTCTAAATACCATTCATACACTCCTACAGAAGATTTGGGAGCATTTGGGTTGATTTGGAGGTCAAAACAGTAAAACTAGTCAAAGGTCGAAATTGGGGAAAAAGTGGAAAAATTGTCATTTTAATAAAATTTTGAAAAAGGGTCATTACAGATATCCAACACTAGAATTTCAATTAATGATTGTAGATGGAGGATGATAGCCGCAAAGTACCATAAAAGGTGACATTTTTTATTGATTATGGAAGGATGTGCTGTACCATAAATAATTCAAGGAAGCACCATAGTATTAAGCTTACTATGGGGGAGTATTTATTGGATACTCCAATGGTTGTAATCAAAATGGTTGGTATTGATGTTGTATTAGGGGTCCAATAGTTACAATAATTGAAAATAATGGCTCTTAATCTTCTAGAACTTTTCATGAGGTTCTCCTCAGAAGGCAACGAAATTGAACTCATAGGTATTCCATGAAAACCCTCTAAAGAGATAAACTTTAACATATGACAAAATTGCTAAAAATGGAACACCATGGTGTGATTGCATAATTATTCTCACTAGATGTTCAAGAATATATACCCTCTATTCAGGTGGATCTCCAAAGAGTTATTGATAATCATTCCAAGGTATTTTGAGATATGCCTAAAGGTATTCCGCCTGCTTGAGATCATGACCATGTAATTCACTTGTAACCAAGAGGTATACCACCTAACATTAGACCTTACAAGTACCCATATGCACAAAAGAGTGAGATTGAGAATATGGCTCAAGAAATGTTAGATGCTAGCATCATTCATCCTAGCCAACATTTTTTTTCTACACTAGTGGTGATGGTTCATAAGAAGGAAGGTTCATAGCATATGTTTCCATATTATAGAGAGATCAACAAGATGGCTAATAAAGACAAATTTTTTATTCATGTCGTTGATGACCTATGAGATGAATTACAAGGAGGAATTTTCTTTACCAAGTTGGATTTTCGTTCAAGATATCGTCAAATCAAAATGAGGCAAGGAAACATTTAAAAAACAACTTTTAGAACACATGAAGGTCATTATGAATTTTTGGTGATGCAATTTGGCCTTACCAATGCACCTTCCACATTTCAAAGATTGGTGAATTATATTTATAAACCCTTCTTATGAAATTTGTGTTAGTATATTTTGATGGAATATTTGGGTCATATTATATCTCATTAAGGTGTCAAAGTGGACCCTCGAAAAATTAAAGATATAATGGAATGGTTGATTCCCAAAACCTTGAAGAATCTTAGAGGATTCTTAGGATTGACATGCTACTACTGCAAGTTTGCCAAGAATTATGGTCAAAGTAGCACCTCTAACAATGCTATTGAAAAAGGAGGCATTTTATTAGACTCAAGAAGCAACCAAATATTTTGAAAAACTTAAAATGGCTATGTGTACGACTCTTGTATCAGCCACGTCATACTTCACAAGAACCTTTATTGTGGAATTTGATGCATTAGGGAATGGAATTGGTGTAGTTTTAATGCAAGAAAGAAGGTCCCTTGCATTCAAAAGTCACCCAATAGAAAGACACTTCAAGGTAAGACCACATCATGATAGTCTTAAGTACTCCTTGGAACAACAATTATCTTTAGAAGAGCAAAAAAAAGGTTTATAGAGATGCTAGGTTTTGACTTTGAAATTATATGGAAGAAAGGAAAACAAAATGTGGTGGAAGATGCACTTTTAAGGAAAGAATAAGACATCAACGTCTTACTTTGTGTTATTTCCATTTGCAATTTGATTGGGTCTAAGAAGAAAGGATAGAGTGGAAGTAGGATGAGAAGGAATGCAAGATAATTCAACAACTACAAGAGGACCTTGTTGCATTGGATAAATTTGTGTGGAATAATGATTCACTATGGTACCAAAATCACTTAGATTTATGTAAGAATTCCCAACTCAAACAAAAGGTCCTTTTGGAATTGCATGCTTCTCCCATTAGAGGACATTCAAGGTTCTTGAAAATTGCCACAGGATCAAGAATATTTTTTTTTCTGTGAAGGTCTTAAAACTACTATCTAGAATTTTGAATATTTGGTTTGCCAATAGAATAAGGGAGAGACAGTCAAGACACTAGGTCTTCTATAGCCATTAGCCATACCAAGTCAACATTGGGAAGAGGTATTAATGGATTTTATTATAGGTCTGTCAAAGTCTGAAGGAAAGATTGTCATTATGGTCGTGGTGGACCAACTCATAAAGTATGCTCATTTATGCTTCTTTCTCGTCCTTTTAAAGCTAGTAAAATAGCTCCATCATTCATGGAAACAATTTAGATGCTACATGGAATCCCTAAGATTATTGCAAGTAATAAAGATCCAATTTTCACTAGTAATTTTTTTGGAAGAAAATATTTTCTTGTTTGGGCACTCAGTTGGCTCATAACTGCTCTTAGCTTCCTCGATCCGATTGGAAATCTGACATTGTGAATAAATGTCTAGAAGGATATCTCCATTGCTTTGCATTTGATAAACAAACACAATAGATCAAGTGGTTTCCCTTGGCATAATGGTGGTACAACACGTCATTCCATACTACATCAAAATGTCATCTTTTATGGCACTTTTTGACTATCATCCTCCATCCATCACATCATATTTAAAAGAGAAAGCTAAAGTTCAAGAAGTGGATGATCACATAGAACACCAACAAGAGGTTCTCCAACTATTAAAATAAAACTTGGCTATATCACAAAACAGGGTGAAACAACAAGCATATCAACATTGCAGCGAAATAAAATTTGAATTGGGGGATTGGGTATTTTTTAGGCTACAACCATACAAACAAATGTCCCTCAAGCAATAGAAGAAGGTGAATAAATTAGCACCCAAGTAATACGGTCCCTATAAAGTGTTGTAGATGATTAGAAGTATGGATTAAAAATTGGAGTTGCCTCCATCTTCACGTGTACATCCAGTCTTCCATGTCTTTTGCCTAAAAAGGGTAATTGGTGATAAGATTCTAGTTCAAACTATTTTACTAGAGATTGATGAAGAAGAGAAAATCATACCAGAACTTGAAACAATCTTTGAAACATGGATCAAGCAACTACAAAATCGAGCAACTACTGAGTACCTCGTTAAGTGGAAGAACTTGCCAATAGAAGAGACAACATGGGAAGATGAGTTCTTCATGCAGAAACATCCACAATTAATGAAGAGTTGAGGACAACACTTGTTTGAAGGGAAGGGGCATGTTGAGCCCTAAATATTGCGACATATCACACTAACAACAATCTTTAAAAATGAAAACACAAATAAGAATAACCTTATTGCGCCGAGATGCACTTTTTACAGTGTAGGTGGGTGAGATGTGTCATGTCTAATACCCTGATGTGGCACATGTGGGTTAAATTTATAAAAATAAAATAAAAACTTTAAGTTAACTAATTGTAAAACACATTTATATAAATAAATATTTGAATTTTGTTGAAAAAAAAAACTTAACCTCACTATTTCAATACTTGGGCAATTTTATACTCCACCTATTTCTCCTTGGAAATGGTTCTCTTCTATATGTTGTTTGAGGCTTTGTCTATGGCTATTTCTCTTAGTAGTATCATAAGCCATTTTGGTTTAGGCTTGTTAATTTTGTGAGAAGCACTGTATTTGTCTATTTGATGGATTTTGTAACTTATATAATCTATAAGAGGATGTAAAGTATTGTTTCTTTCATTTTCATAAATATCAAGAAATTGGTTAAATTAGTTTTTTTTTTTTTTTAAACGACATCTAAAGGTTAAACTGATGATTTTAAAATATAACTCTATCTTTTAACTGTAATGTTCAACGGAGATTCAATTTTTTCACGACTTATCTAGTCTGCTACCTATCAGCGTATTGTAGATGATTTGGTTAAATCTCAGAGTCTGATAGATGATCAGTACACAGGGATTTGGAGACCATTGCATTTTAACTAACTACCACATAATATCTTTCTATGAACATTCTACATTTTAATTATAATTGAAGCAATTCGTAGCCATGGATGAATGCAAATGGCAGGCATGATTGTGAGGGTGCAGAAGATATCTCTATTGAAAAATCACAGACAATCACACCAACTAGTGAAAGTTGCAAGCTTTCAACAATGGAATCAGTTCATTATTGCACATCAAAGCATCAGATGTAGTATTTCAATGGTTTCCTCTTTGGCTGACAGAAACCCAAGTGAAAGACATACTTATGAGCAGGAAACCATACTCATTAATACATTGTGCCAAGAGGGGAGATTGGAGAAGGCGCTGAATATCCTGCATTTCATGGATCGTTTAGGAGTTCGTGCGGATTCAAGTATCTACGCTCATCTCCTTCAGGGTTGTGTGAAGACGAAGGCACTTACAGAGGGCAGGAGAGTCCATGCCCACATGATAAAAACCGGATTCGAGCCTGACAGATATCTAGAGAACAGGCTTGTCAACATGTATGCAAAATGTGGAACTCTGGTTGATGCACGCAAACTGTTTGACAAAAGCACACAACGAGATATCGTCTCATGGAACGCCATAATTGCGGGGTATGTTCAACATGGGTTTAGAGAAGAGGCTCTGAAGCTTTTGTGTGAAATGGAAGAGATGGGTATGAAGCCAAGCCCGTTTACTTTTGCCATTATACTCAGAGCATGTTCCGGATTAGCAGCTCTGGAAGAGGCTAAGCAGGTTCATGCACGTGTTAGTAAGATAGGGCTCGAATCAGATGTGTTTTTGGGGAATACACTCGTTGATGTGTATGCAAAATGTGGGAGTTTAGGGAATGCATGCCAAGTGTTTGACAGAATGTGCAGTCCAAATTTGGTTTCATGGAGTGCAATGATTGCAGGCTATGGCCGGAAGGGTTATTGTTTGGAGGCTTTTCAGCTCTTTAAACAGATGCAATGGGCAGCTATGCATGGGAATGAGTTCACTTACACTAGCCTTCTTAGTGCCTGTGCAAATTCAGAAGCTTTGAAACAGGGCGAGCAGATCCATGCCCATATCATTAAAACAGGATTTGAGGCATATATGTCTGCAGGGAATGCGCTGATTACAATGTATGCTAAATGTGGGAGCCCGGCTGTTGCACGCCAAGTGTTTGATGAAATGCCGATGCAAGGTTTTCTGTCATGGAATGCTATTGTAGCAGGTTATGCACTTAATGGAGATGGCGAAGCAGCCTTAGAACTTTTTAGCCAAGGGCAATCTCCAGGCATGAAGCCAAATGAGTTCACCTTTAGTAGTGTGCTTAGGGCATGTACCAGCCTTAACACACTCGGACCGGGAAAGCAGGTTCATGCCCATATATTTAGAACAGGATTCGAGCGAGATAAATTTGTGGCTAGTTCCCTTGTCGATATGTATTTAAAATGTGGGAACCTAGAAGATGCACGTCATGTCTTTATGAAAATGCGTAAAAAAGATACTGTTTTGTGGACTGCAATGATTGCAGGATATGCTCAGCATGGGCAAGGTGAGGCTGCACTGAGTTTCTTTTGCCATATGCGGCGAGATGGTGACAAGCCAAATCAGTTCACGTTCACCAGTCTTTTTAGGGCATGCTCAGGCATAGCTGCTTTGGAACAGGGCAAGCAGGTCCATGCCTACACAATTAAAACTGGGATTGAGTCGGATGTATTTGTTGGGAGTGCTCTTGTTGACATGTATGGTAAATGTGGAAGCATAGAGGATTCATATACAGTTTTCTGCAGACTTCCTGAACGCAATATCGTATCATGGACTGCAATGATTGTGGGATATGCTCAGCATGGGTATGGTAAGGAAGCTCTCCAACTTTTCCGAAAGATGCAAGAGGCAGACATGAAACCTAACTATATTACATTTGTGGGTGTCCTTTCTGCATGTAACCATGTAGGCCTCGTGGAAGAAGCTCGTCATTACTTTGATTCCATGAGTGCTGATCATAATGTCATGCCCAGATTGGAGCACTATGCCTGCATGGTTGACCTCCTTGGCCGTGCTGGGCACCTTGATGAGGCAGAGGACTTGATTAATAAAATGTCCTTAAAGCCTGGAGCTTTGGTATGGCAAACATTGCTGGGTGCCTGTAGAATTTATGGCAACATTGAGGTAGGAAGACGTGTGGCAGAATGTCTTCTTGAGTTAGAGCCAGAAGACTCTGGAACATATGTGTTACTATCAAATATTTATGCTGCAGCTGGAAGATGGGCTGATGTAGCAAAGGTGAGGAAATTGATGAAAGAGAGGGGAGTGAAAAAGGAGCCAGGACACAGCTGGATTGAGGTCAAGAACCACGTCCATGTGTTTGTTGCAGAAGATAAGTCACACCCACAGGCAGAAAATATATATGCAATGGTAGAGAGATTGAGTGGTCAAATGAAAGATGCAGGGTATGTTCCTGACACAAACTTTGTGCTAACATGTTGTGGAGCAGGAGCAGAATGAACACTCTCCATTCCAGTACAGTGAGAAGCTGGCCATTACTTTTGGTCCGATCAGCACACCTCCAGGTACTCCTATCAGAATTTTTAAAAACCTTTGTGTCTGTGGTGACTACCATACAGCATCTAAGTTCATAACTCAGATCATTGGCCGAGAGATTATTGTAAGGGGTGCAAATCGATTCCATCATTTCAAAGATGGCCTGTGTACTTGTGGGGACTATTGGTGACTTTCAGTTGAATATTCAACTAAATCTGAGAATGCATGTCATTCTCTTGGTGGGCAAGAACAGGACACACTTTGGTTGCAAGTCAACGACTATCTGAATGGTACTTTATTACGTCATGCCTGAACTTTGTACGAACTATTTGTGAATATTGCTATTGCTTAATCTTCCTCTCACCTCAGGTTTATATCTCATCACTTCATCATCTTCATATATTCTCATTTCAGTGCTAATTCTGCAGCAAATCCATTTCTTCTGGCATGTACTGAGGAAATGGCAGTCATGAACTGAGTAGTTTCCTGGAGTCATTTGAGAAGTTCTTAAACTGCAATGAATAAATGAATCAGCACACAGATTATCTGGACAGGTTTTGATCAAGGATAATGCAGAAATTAGGGTGAATTGTGAAACAAAGTTGTGATTGGAATATGCCACAGTGGAGATGGCATAATAGCTTGTGCTTCAAGACAGATTGAGAAAGCAAGGATGCTTGGACCATCTTCAAGAATTGCAAAACGTTGATTGATTGTAAGGGAACACTTGCGTTTAAATTTGAAGTGCTTGGAAGGAGACTTGGTGCATATTTGTGGCAATGGCCTTGCTTGCTATCAAAAGGATTTCAATGAAACTATTATACATTTGCCCGAGTAAGATGATTAAAATTTCTCCTTTAGAACAACGGAGGTAAGAATTTGAATTTCACATATCTTCTTTATAATCTTTGGTTGAGGATGTGCTTGTTGAGTGTCTGGGAAGCCAGGAGTCGCCTAATTGTATGAAGCCACCATCCTTAAAGAATGCTTTCTCAGATGGTTTCCTATTCTTGCTGCATGACTAGTTTCTCATCTACATTGGAGGAAAGTTTTCGTTTTCACCTGCTGAAGATTGTTGGAAAGGCCATCAACTGGTCTTTCTGAGTGGCCCATGTTTTGAGCTGTTGTAAATACTTCCTTTTTACTGTCTTCCTCCAACACTAACATGAAATATTGCTCTGTTTAAAAAATAAACAGGTCTGAGAGGAAAGATTCAAAGGGATCACATGTAACTGAGATTGCATTGAGATGGAATGCATACAGAAAAGATAAAATCGCATTGAACATGGTACATAGGAGTACGAGATGGTCTTCTTTGTTTCCTCCTTTGCTTTGATTGTCATTGAATGAGACATATAAGTTTTCTCCTTAATTTGCATGAAAGCCTGTCATATTGCTTGTATTATTGGTCACTGTTTACTGCCCATGTTCAAGGAACTCTTGTAGTTCTGATGCAGTTTAATTGTCCTGTTCCTTTCATTCAGGAAGTGTCTAGCAGTGGTTGGGAGACATTCATTAAGGAATGTTAGCTTGGATCTAGTGTTGGTATTTTGGAGGTCATCTTTTCTATGTAGGTATGTACTATAATTGCTCCTTTCTATAATGGTGATTTTTTGACTTTAGGATGTATCAAACTTGTTCAAGATTTCTGAGATTTGGTATCCGACATTAAGGATTTTAATGTTTGGATATATGAGAATGTTATAATGTCCTTGGGTCTTATCCAAGTCAATTTTATCAGAACCGGACCGGTGGTTGAACCGGTCGACCCCAGGACCTCGAACCGGACAAAAACCGGGAAAAAAATTGGATCAAAAAACCGGTTGAGAAAAAATACATAAAATATTCATATTTTCAATATATATATATATATATATATATGTGTGTGTGTGTGTGTGTGCATCCATGTGAATTCAAATCATTATACACAGATATGCAAAGTTTCTCATGTATATAGCAAGTAAGAGTGTATAAAACCAAAATAGCACCGAGTGCAATCCATATATGAACCAAAGTACATAAACAAAGAGGCTATAAATGGCCTCTCAAGTCAAAATATAAGCTTATAACTATAGTCTAGAGTCATACCATATCAACAATCTTGCCTTCCAATTATTTCTGCGAATTCGCTTGTGACTCCCAATACAGGATGTGCACCAACTAATATCTTTGAGGAAGGGGTGCAGAAAGATGGTTAGATGCCTTCTTAGACTTTGAGTGATCCATTACAGTGGTGCCCATTTTCCACTGTTACAACTGTTTAAGGGAATTCTGATTTGCAGGAGATTACTAGTGTTACTTCTGTCAAGAAAGGTCAAGAGGACAATCAATGTGATAATGAAGTACAGAGTACAAATTCCTTTGTATTTCCTACCACTGTTAATATTAAAGTACCTCCTGATGTACAAACAAAGCTCTCCAACATAATTTCTGTTAGAACAGAACACGGAATGTTTGCAAACAATGATGATGATGTAGCATCAACAAGAATGGCCTCATTTATGTCAAGCCTCCCCAGCAAGAAGATGTTTTAAAGCTATCTGCCAAGGCTCTTGGAGGCGTACATCCAGAATTAATAGATATCTTTTTTTTTGACTGCCAACAAATTGATGGAAGAAAAAGAAACAAATGCACTTGCAGCTGCCCTAACTCATTTAAGTGGCTTCAACCAACCTCCATCTTTTTCTTCTCTCATCATGAAGCAGGATCAATGACTTTTGAACCAGATGCAGGCCTCTTCACAAGGACATTTTGCTGTCCGTATTTATTGCTTGCACAACGCACGTTAGGTAAGCCAACGTGTCCAGATTTTTTGGTTTTTTTTATTAAAAAAAATTCAAAAGCATATTTTTTTGCCCCACAAAGACGCTGTACGGAACCGGCTAGTTCCATATGAAACCGGACCAGTTTGAGAAAACTGGCCGGTTCCGTACGGAACTGGCAAAAAACGGTCTGAAACTGCTGGTTGGACCGGAAAACCCCTGAACCCGGTTGGACTGGCCGGTTTTGCCGGTTCTGGGCCAGTTTTGATAACATTGATCCCCGTCCATAGAGATATTCAGAGGTCTTTTGATGCACCATGTTCTTATCTATGAAGGTGCTAATTTATGTTGCACCTCTGTTGGGTGCTAAAGTGGGATACTCAGTTCATCTATATTTTACAAATATACTAAATCACTTGTTGGTCTGTCTGTGTTGAAGCTAGAGCAAGGTTTTTTTCAAAGAAAAACATGGGCACTGAAGCATGTACATTCATTGGAATCCATGAAGTCACTCAGACATGGGTACATTGTATTACAGGGTAACATAGTTTTAAATTTTTAATACCTCATAACTTTGAGCACAAGAGTTTGCTACACAAAGACAGTAGTATACGGTGTATTCATTTTGCAAAATTCTAGCCTCGATCTTCGTTAAGCTTGATGCCAACTTGCCCATCCTTGTCTGGCACAATCCCATCTCCCCCATGCCAAGACATCCACCATCAGCCCATGTTATGTCATCATTTGATCTAGATGTGTCCTGCCCAATATTATTAGGATCTAATCAGTCGACCCAAAACATAGCAACCAGCAAAGAAAACGACACAAAACCAATGGACCAAAAGATACATAAAATATTCAAATTTTGCTTAAAAAAATTCATGTACATCCATGCAAATCCAGACTATTAGACACAAAATATGCAATTTTTTCTCATGTATATAGCATCTAAGGGTCAATATAACAAAATAACAGCTAGTGCAATCCATATATGAACCAAAATATATAAATGTAGAGGCTCTAAACGACTTCTACAGTGAAAAATAAGCATACTAATTGTTACCACCCAAACTAGCAACTCTTGGCAAATCAAGGCTATGTAGATCTAGCGCTAGTGACGGTAAGCCCGAGAGAGAATTAAACCCAATGTCACCACAGTCTAACCTCTCAACACTTCGGGTAACTCCAAAACCCAGGGGGAGACCCTAACCAATGAAAAATACTTGCAACCACCAACAAACCACAAATACCTTCCACGAAGCCTTAAAAGTTAATAGCTATGATCAGTGCCTTATCGGAGTCAAACAATATCAAATCAAGGCATAATAATCATGCAATAACCAGATAATATCATGCCTTTTGAGGCAATTTCATGTCTCCCAAGACAATGTCAAACTTCCCAAGGCAGGCACTCCAAAAAGTGCGCCCTCAAGGGAAAAAGGACAGTTGGGCTTGGGTGAACTTAGAGGGTAGGCCAAAAATACCAACCACCCTCCAATTCTCCAATTATGAGGGTTTCATGGATCCTAATGCACTTCCTCAATTGAGGACGCCCTCTAGGGTTTGTGGCTAAAACCCTAAGGCAAAATTTTAGGGTAGACCAGAAAAACAAATTCACGGCTACTTTTTAGATTTTTGAATTTATTTAGATTTTTAGTTTTTTTTCCAGTTGTAAAATATTTCTATGCATAAAATAAAATAAAATATGTAAAATTTGTTAAAAAGAAGAGAATTGAAGGATAGGGTATTAAATTCTTGTCTCAAACCCTAGGGATATGAGAGATCGAGGCTAATGTCCCTCCTCTTAAGTGGGTTTTGTTAGATTATGGTAACTTCGGGATGTCCTCCATGGTTCAGATGCCTTACATGGAGGTACATTAGCTGCATAGGCATCAGAATGGAGTAGAGAGTGAGATGCACTCTACTCAGTGGCATGAGCCTAGTGGGGGTTGCATGCAGAGCTTCAGAGGAGATTGACCTTTGCATGCATGAGTATTTCATGACCTGCCAGCATTCAATGACTGCATGCAAAAGTGACCTTTTGCATGCACCGGGAATTAGGGTTTTGGCAAACCTAATTCATCGGTGAGATTATTTATAGAGGCAGGGGGTCCCCAGATGGGGTTACTCAGTTGTATCATCAGAGAGAGATACTGCCATAGTGAGGAGGACGAATCTGTCCATGTGGGGCGATTTTCTGAGATAGAGAGGAGTTGTTGCAGGAGCTAGGAAGATCAGATCTGAGCTAGATCAGTGACCTTCAGTTCCAGAGAGGCTAGATACCCGTTCCTGTGAGCTGAGAGAGCTCAACAGTGAGATTACTGTGGAGATTGGAGGAGGCCGAGTTCTCTTGGAGGAGGACGTTTTTCCTGAGGGCAGAGAAGCTCATTGTGAGCTGGATTGACCGATTAGGAGTCTATGACTTCCAAGATAGCCTTGCCTCGAGATTTGAGGAAGGTTAGGGACGATCGGAGCTCAGATCTGTTGAGATCTGGAGCAGTACAAGCATTTGACATCCAGAGGGGAGGGTGCACTTGTGCATGCAGAGAGGGTCGATTTCATCAGTGGGCAGTCTTCAGAGTGAGCAGATCAGAGCAGAGAGATCTAGAGAGGGCAGATCTATCAGAGGCACCGTCAGAGCACTCAGATCCAGATTGGCAGTTAGGGCATACTTCGTCAGTGCATGCATCAGCTGGATGAATGCAAATTAGAGTTTGTCCTGGTCAGAGGGATTGAGTTACCGGCTGAGGTAATTCTGTATTGTACTGTCTTTTATACATCTATATGCTCTGGGCTCGAGAGAGAAGATAGCCCCATAATTAGTTGGTTTTTCCCGAAAGGGTTCCAGGGTATATCTATTGTCTATGTGGTTGATTGCATTTATGTTTAGTTGGTAAATGCAAATCTAGTCGTTTGAGTTTATTTCTTTATGAGCATATATTGATTTAGAGACTCATACCACTTGAGATCTCAGGGCAATCCAGAGGGAGTAGTGATCTCTGGATCCATATATATTTACAAGTTTCTACTACTTGTAACTAGGGCAAAGCTAACAACCTCTAGGGTTAGGTAGCGAAACCCTAATTAGGCCAAATAGAGAATTCCAAGGCCCACTATATCAATGGAGAGCTCCTTGGTAGGAAGGTCTTTTCAAGCAAGTAGACAAAATGCTAGCAAACAAACCCTACTTCAATCCAAATATCTTCAAGAATGACGTTAAACTAGGGTTAGGAGATAAACTTACCAATATTAATCAAGAATGAGCAAGGAGAAGCACCTTAGGTCACCCTTGAGCACAAGTTCTTACAACTATTCTTAGCATCCAATTAGTATGTGACTATCAAACCCTTGAAATCCTTTCATTCATCCTTCATGCAAGAGAAAAAGACATCCAAAGAGAAGTGCACGTAGCTTCAAATGCTCCAATAAACCAAGAGAAAGATAAAAGAATACATAATTTGAACCCTTTTCAATGATTTACAAATGAGGTGAGGTTGTCTTATTTATATGAGACAACCCTCAACCTTTTACAAATTTGAGCCTACAAGTTAATGACTAAATATAAAATTTGAGGTTAGTGCACCCACAAAATGGCGACTAAACCATATGACGACATAAAATAAGAATAAAAATGTGCAATTAGGCTCCACCAAGTGCAAGACGAGCCAAAAGGAGGGCGACATGCCCCAACTAACCCCAACATATGCTTGTTCCTCAACTCCCTCCTTTTTAACAATCTTCTTTGGGTCTGGAGACCAAAAGGAGTGGTTTTCCATCAAAACAATATGTCCAAGTGGGAAAAATGAGGTGTGCTAAACTGGGTATGACAACGCTTACACGCGCAATCACCTCTACAAAGTAAAATAAGAGTGTGGTCATGTATCATAATGGACCTATCCCAAGAAGAACTGGACACCAACCTAGGGCCCGAATGGCCCAACGAGAAGGGGGACTTCCGCCCATCAAAAGGAAGTCAACAATGCCACTAAGCCAACACTTCCTGGATTGAAAACCAAGGGGACCTGCCATGACCTTATCAGGGGTATTTAGCCCCAAAATCAACACTCTACATAATATAGCCCCAAAAACTTGGCCTTTACAAAATTTAAGAAACCCCCACTTTGGTATATTTGGAAGGAATGCTTCAAACACTTTGAGGCGTAACACTAATAACTCCATATGCAGCTAGAATCTAGATCGATTGGCTCTTTTCTGTGACCTTTGGCAATTGATAGGCAACTTGGGTAAAACCAAGGTTATGATCTTTAACAGTTCAAAAAGGTCCTTTCAAACTATCATTTCTTCTTTGGAGGGGAAAAGATCAAGATCACCAATGCCTATACATACTCGAGGTTATAGTTTTAAGGGCCTCGTTTTAGCTTGAGGCATGCTTTTCAACCCCTAGTCAACACAGGCTATGGGTTCTTAGCTTTGCTCAGGAGATGGCGTTTCCAACACCACTTCCAAGACATATCTTCTAAGATATCTCTCATGGAATTCATTATCTGACCCACATTTCTTTACAGGTTAACGGTTTTGGGGCCTTGTTTGCTCGAATTGGATTGGGCTACTGCTTAGATGGTTTAGACGATTCTTCTTTAACACATGATCAGATGCCAATAGATTGTTTCTCAACCCATTATTCTTGCAATTTTGGCCCACCCCCTCCATCTTAAGATTGTATTTAGCATGATCTCAATCCTTCATCACTTTCAGAGTTTTGTCAACTCTACTGTGGGTTGGATTGATATACATCCTTGGCCTATTGCTTATCAGAGTCCATTGCTTTAGCTAGCCCCCTGGACGGGCTCATTGTCAGTTTGTAGGGGTCTTAGATTTTTTTAGAGACTCTGGGTATTTTGATGGATTGTCTACCTATGTTCATATACTCCTTGGGTGCACCTGGCCACCTCTTACATACTAGGAAGGAATTGAATATGATTACCCAGGATGACATTTACAGGTTACTTGGACAAACCCATTGGGCGAATTATGTTCGAAGACGATGTTCCATGCAGAGCACTTCATGAAGTCATGGGAGAACCTCATTGTTTGATCTCTATGCACATGTTGCCACTAAATGCATGCTCTTCCCATTCCCTTAGACCAATTCGGTGGGGGTTCACACAACCTTCAGGTGGAGGTCAAGCACCACCTTGACCGTTTGGACAAGATCTATCGTGTATGTAATCTTTAGGGGGTTATGACAAAGGATCACTTCCTATTCCATTGTCCCACTCATGATAGTTTCCTGGGGAGGTTCCATTGTCTATTGAGGGAATCGTGAATCATTTCTAGTTTCTTCTAGTATCTTGACCAAAGATGCCCAACTTTATACATGAGTAAGGCCCTCATATTCCATTCCAAGATCCTCTAGCTACCTTGAGATCGTTCTCCACTTGAACAATTACTTCATTTTTTACAGTGCTCCCATCTACTAGGGGGACCAAGCGAGAAATTGATAACATCCTTGATCTTGGTTCTAGATTAGTGATGAGGTAGGGGCCCAACCCTACTTCCTAGAGACCCCAACGGTAGTGTTGTTCCAAATCTCACACTAGCAGTTAGATGGGGTCTTCTAGGGATTGTGGTGGACAACATCTTCTAGGTAGCAGCACATTATGTAGTCTAACTCTTCTTCCAAGTCCTCTTCTAGACAATCCTCTATACAAAGTTTCCTCCATTTGGATTTTGATGGTAGGGGAGCTAGCTCTAGTGGACCTTGATACATTTACATTATTTGTATTATGGATTTTGGATAACTCTCCTTGTACCTTTTTCATCCAGTTCCCCTCTATGCTATTAGGGTTCAATCTTCAAGTTTTTAGTTTAGATCAATACTTTACATTTTGCATCTTGCTTTACATAGGAATTGTTTTTGTGCTCCCACATTATATCAACACTATTGTACTCAATAGTCCCATTGACCTATTTTTGTGGTCATTTGTTGGATATTAATAAAATTATCTTATGTTATCTTATCTACAATCTTATGACAAAATCATCTAAATCTTCATCCTCTGCATGGATAGACATAGGATCATGACTTGATGCCCTTGAGGGTCCAACATCAATGCCTGTACCCCGTGGCAGTTGAACTCATAGGTTTTAGGGTAGTTGTATGGTTTTTGTTATTTTTTGGGGTTTTTTAAGGGGATGGAGATGCACTGATACAAAACTGGTCCAACCGGCCGGTTTTGTTGGTTCATTCCCTCCCATCACCATCTCTTGATAAAAGAGGATAAGATGCCCACCTCAAACCTATAATCATCTTCAACCTTTGGCAAAATTGAACTAGTAGGAGCTCAACTCTTTGCACTTTGTCTTTGCTTTTACAACCAAGAGTTTGCACTCTCTCTTCAATGGACTCTACCCCCTAATTTATTTGACATTGTACTCTTCAAATGAGTCACAAGTGTTTGGCTGTGACTTGAAGAGTTTCAATTGAGTATCAAGTTGCTTCTTCTAGATAGGTCACACTTTAAGAATTTGAATTTTTATTATGAATATTGTTCGAACGTCAATTGGAATGTCTAAAAATGAAGTTCATCGCTATTGTATTGGGGTTCATTATGCCCGCCTCAAACTAATAATCATCTTCAACCTTTGGAAAAATTGAACTAGTAGGAGCTCAACCCTTTGCACTTTGCTTCTGCTTCTGTAGCCTAGAGTCTACACTCTCTCTTCAATGAACTCTAGCCCTTGATATTTTTGACATTGCACTGTGCAAATGAATCACAATTGTTTGGTTGGGAGTTGAAGAGTTTCAATTAAGTATCAAGCTACTTCTCCTAGATTGGTTTCATTTTAAGAATTTGCATTTCTACTATGATTATTGTTCAACCTTCAACCGAAATGTCTAAACATGAAGTTCATTGTTATTTGTATTGGGGTTCACGGTTGCAAATTGTATTGGAGTTATAGGCTATTTGTATTGGAGTTCAATGGTTGCAACTAACCATTGAACAGACTTTAGATCCCATATCTTTATTTTAGCCTTTGTGACTCTTTCTTTCACTTTGGCAATGCCCTCATCCGGCTTAAGAGTGGATTCCAAATCCCTATTTCATTCTTGTCCCCACAACATCTAATCTCCCCCTCAAATTTATCAAATTTTAGACAAATTATGAATTGTGCTTATTTTCATCTGTATGCAACACCTTGAAAACCAGAATTTACTTGGGTGGGTCAAGGCATAACTATTCATATAATGTACCTGACCCTCTCTATGGCATAACCAACAGAATGGGTTACTTGGTTAAATTTCAACTTAAAAGTTTCAATTGGTGATTATCATAGATTTGGAAGTTTGCTTGTGAACATAAGAAAACTATAGATGGGACCATGTTCATAAGAACCACACTCACCAATGATCATAAATTAGGCCTTTTCATTAATCATTAAAAACAAAAGAAGAAAATTGTACTTATCTGAACCATACTTGAGCCACGTGGAATGGACCCTAGAAACAATATTCCTTCTAGCCATAGGCCATCCATTAGGATTGCGCATCCTAAGCCACAACCATGGAATGGCCTAGGTGAAGATTATTTTCCAGTTTCTACACTTAGCAACTAAGAAATTAGACACGTCCATTTGACCCCCAGTGTCCGTATTTGTGGTGTCTTTGGCATGACACGCTTGGACAGGGGTTTGGGTTGTGTCATGTTTTAGGACACACTGGAAAACCATATCAGACATGTGCCCTAGGCTGTGTCCCGATTCCAGGACACGTGTCCTCCGTAAAAATCAGTCCGCACACCAACCTTCTGAGATTTTGATTGCTAGTTGACGCTTACAACAACAGAACTACCAGATCGTGCTTCTTCTCCAAGGCGTGAACCTATATTCCATGTTGATCATGGGCTATGTAAGTCCTTCACATGTGGCTTCCATTCATGGCTCTGTGGATCAGATTTGTAATCACATTACATTTAGATGGTGAATTGTTTGGTACTTACTGTAGCATGGCCTTTCTTCCTGAAACGACATTTGGAAGGCCATCCCTATGCTGTTGGGAGCGAGAGCGGAAAGCAAAATTTTCAAAAGCTTCCGTTTTGGGAGCATTTTTTGTATAATATATATTTTAATATATTTTGATGCATATATATTAAAAAAACATGTATTATGCCAAATTGGCTATAGAAAACATGAAAACATAGATATTCATATAACCATTTAGTACACATATTGATATAACATCAATCATCTAGGAGCTATAACTTATAACATTGCCATTAAATCATCGATCATCAACAACATCAACCTTCAAATTTCAACATATAATATTTGCCATCAACAAACTCTAACAGATAACATCAACCATGAAATGAAACAAAGCATCATAGTATCATATTCAATACCAAAGAGTTCTGGGATGCAATAAAAAAATTAAAGTTTAAACTTCAAAGGTAGGTTCAACCGTTCAAGATTCAAAGGTCAAAGTAGTCCATAATGTTTACAAAATAGGCCATAATAAACATGAAATACAAAGTACTATGATACTATTTAGTATCTACTAAGCTTCCAGCTTGCCACAAGAAACTTCCAATTTCTTTTCTCGTGGTCTAGGTGGAATAGGAGCTGCTGGAAGTGATCGTGGAACATGAGAAGAAGATGAATGGCCCCCATGGATTGCTGGACAGTGTGAAGCTAAAGGAATAACCCCTGCATCTGGAAACCTGCTGCTAGTTGGGGGTGGCATCTTTGTAGTATGAATTGGATCACCATCATGATCACCCAATAGTTCAGCCTCCAAGCGCTCTAATGCTATGGCTCCATCCTCCACATTAGCCTCCTCTGGATTGTTGTCCCAAGTAAAAAATGTTCCATCATTCTTGGCCGCCTCACAATAATGGGACAACAAACTCAAGTTGTAGTGCACATAAACCAAGCTTTCTGCGCGTTCTACATTCAAACTGTTTCTCTTGACACTGTGGATGAAGCTGTAGGTGCTCCAACACCTCTCTGCAGAAGAACTATTAACAACCTGTGAAAGCAACCTCACCGCCAATTTATGCAAATATGAGGCTCCAGAGCCATACATGTTCCACCAACGGATAGGATCCAATCTATCTCGATCTTTGGTTGCATGCAGGGTACCAAAGACTCCATGCTCACTGATGTATTTGCTCAATTCACTCCGTACTTGAGCACACTCCTCCTTATCAGGGACCAACTTGTCTAATGCAAGCATATACCCATTTTGCACCTTTGGATCTGTGTGTGGTTTTTTCCTAACTCCACCCCCAGGTGTAGGTTGGGCCAACCAAATTGGAGAATAATATTTTGGGGTAAGGACATATGCAAGGGCATGGAGGGGAACATTTAGATTATCCCACCTTTTGACCACATGTTTATGAATATGGTCATACAAGATTGCATCTCTTTGGTCAACAATGTCTTTGATTTGACCAAGCATGCTATCCATCTGCTCATATACCTCTCCAATCACTGGCTGATCTGTATATGCAAAACGAATCATATTATAAACTGGCTTGGTGAACTGCAGAACATACCTAACCTGTGACCAGAACTGACCATCAAGAACGGTGTCCTCCACCTCCCGAAAGTCATGTCTATCAGCTGCGCTTGCAGCTTTGTCTTTTAATTCTTGCCATGGATCACTTGAGACCATACTAGCCAATGTCTCTCTTACCTTCAAAAGCCTCATGAAGGTGAGGTAGTAGCTAGCAAATCTAGTCTTTGCAATCTTCAATAGCTATGATTGGTAATAAATTTGATCATTTTCTTACCTCTCTTGTACAAGGCACCAATCCATCGATAATTAGGGTCCTTCATTTTAACAATATCATGCATCAAAAGGTTCAATGTGTAAACCAAACACCCTGACCAAAATATGTTGGGATACTTATCCTCAAGGATTGCTCCCGCTACCTTACAATTAACACCATTATCAGTGATGACTTGAATGACATTGTATGGCCCAATCTCTTGAATGGTTTTAAGTAAAGGTTGTGCAATATGCATACCGGTCTTGTAGCGATCTGAGTAGTCATGGGCTAAAAGGAAAACCGCACCGCTAGCAAACACATGAAGAATATTTATCAATGGCTTGCCTTTAACATTTGTCCACCCATCAGATACAATGGATACCCCATAGTTGGACCAATCATTTGTAAACTTTCCAAGAGCACTATTGATTTTGGCTCTTTCCCTATCAAGTCCCACGGTTCTGGCTTTGTCATACCCAGGGCTCCTGTATCCTTTAGGGACACCATTGATGGCTTGTACCATTTCATGCCAATAAGGTGAGCGAAGAACATTGAATGGCACACCACACGCATAGAGAAACCTGTAAACTTTTGAATCCACATCATCTCTACAACCAAGGTCAAGGAAATCTGATAATGTTCTTCGCATAGTCGAGAATCCGGGAGAGGATCCCGATGGAGTCGATGATGATCCACTACCAAACATTCTATTTGAGTGAGAGGATTCAGATTCAACCCTTGATCTCTTGGAAGTGTTTTGAGCGACCTCTTCTTCCATCTTGTATTTGTTTCTCTCTTTAGTTGGCACTTTGTCACAGGTTTTGACTCCAAGAGCCTTACCTTGATCAAATGGCATAATCCCACACAAATGTTTTCTCACCCGGGTATATGAACCAATGTAAGTTTTAGTACAATGGGGGCATATAAACTTTGTGGTTCCACCCCCTCTCCCTCCCCCAAGCATTGTTGCATACTTCCACAAAGGTGTTGTGTCTTTTTGTTTTTGCCCCTCGTCACTCTCAAGCTCATCATTATCATCACCCTCTTCCCCTTCCTCCTCTTCTCCACGGTATGTGTCACTCTCTATCTCTTCCCCCTCATCACTACCACCACCACATCTACTTCCCAACACCATCATAATGAGAAGAAGTGGAACCAAAAGCCAAAACCACATACCCATCATGTTTATTGACTCAAGATGAGAATCACTTGTTGCATGCAATAGAATGATGGAGAAAAATAAATTGGAAAGAGTAGGAGAAGAGAACATTGCAAGGTTTAAAATTTTTAACATAGTGAAATATGTTTTCAAAAACAAACAAAGAGTGGGGTTTGGAGCTTACCTCTTTAGCTCTCCAATGGTGGTTGAATGTCTCTATGGAAGCCTTCAATCTCCCTTCCAAGCTCTCACAAATAGTAGCCTTCAATCTCCCCTTCAATCTCCCTTCCAAGCTCCCACAAATTTTCTCTCAAACTACTAGCAAACCCACTCAAGAACCCTAGCAAAGAGAAGTGAAATGCATGAAATGAGAAATAGAATGAGAGGAAATGAGTGAAAGAGTGTTTATATCCCCTAAATTAACCCTAAGAAAGTAAAGAAACCAAAGTGGAACCATGCATTGGTTCCACAAGCCAATTTTTTTTTTGGGTGCACCCTTGCTCACCAAAGCGTTGAGGAAGCATTTTCGGGAGCGCTTAGGGAGCGATGAGGAATTGCTTCGGGAGCGAAGCTTTCTCATCGCTCCCTAAGGGCTCCCGAAAAAACCAAGGAGCGTTTTTTTTTAGGGAAGCGCGATTCCAAAAAATGCTCCCAAGAGGAATCGCACTTTCGAGTCCGATTCCTCTGGGAGCGCGAATTGGGAGCGAAGCGGGGAGGGGGGGGTGATTCCCCGCAGCCTAGGGCCATCTTGCATGGTGGAAACATTATGGGAGAGTACTTGACTCCTTATTGTGTATATGGAGTCATGGATTGTTTGCTTCATGGTGGAGATTTGAGATTTGGGATCTATTTTCTTGGTCATAAGCTGTCATTTTCATGTATGGAATTTCTATTTTGAAGGTTTTTGGTACATTGGTTTTTGTTTACCAATTTATTGTATTTTAGAGTTTATGGTAATGTTTTTTTTCCATATTTTTTAATTGGATTCTTTATAACTCTTTTTATCTAAGGTGTTATGTCCAATAAGTGGTGAGATCTTTGTTTTTCATTGGATACATATTGTCTTAGAGACTTTATCGATGACCATTGTGTTCTTTGTTTCTCTTTTTTGAAGCACTTTGTCTAGTGTTTTGGGTTAGGACCACGTATTCTTTGAGGCATGATCATTGTCATCATTCGCTATAGCTTTTTACATCTTCAACACAATTAATGATCTATCAATATTGTGCATATATATATAACGTGTCCTATGTGTCATGTTTTCGGCGTTGTCGTGCCCCGTGTCGGATACTTGTATTTACGTGTCCTTCGTGTCCCGTGTCTTTGTGTCAGGTGACTTAGCTTAACAACAATTCTGCAACCATATGAAAATGAACTCATAGTGATACCAAATACCCATGGTGTGCATGAAAGCCCATGAGGGAGATGAGAACTAGGGAGATGGGAGAAGCAACAATAACCCTCTCCAAAGAAATATGAACCTTTTAACCCCTCTTACATGAAAGGCATGGTGGCATCTTAGAAGCCCTCTTGCACAAAATAATAGTTGTCACTTTATAAGCTTTAAAGTTTAGACATCCTTTTCACTCAAAAGGTCATTTTTCAATTTTGGATTAATTCTTGGTAGGGGGTCTCTAATGTGCTCCCGCCCTTCCCCCGTATTCTGTAGCCCTTTGTCTTGTGTCATCCCATAGCCCTTGTTTGTGTTCCCCTTGGCCACTCCATGTATTGTATGTTAATTTTTATTAGTAACACAATTACATCTCCATCATAAGCCTCACCTAGGCCATATTAAATATCGTAGTTCATATACAATTTACAGTTTCAATAATAGGGTCTTAGCTTTGGACCATTGCTAGGAATATTTTTACATCTCACTTGCATTTTTGCGTATACACTATTTTGTTGATATCACAAGAGAAAAAAGGGATCAAATGGAACCCAAAAACCTACAAAAGTAAAAGAGAAAACAACACTAAACAAGTGTGTTAAAGCTGTCCAAAAAATGTGCTAGAGAGAAAAAAACAGAACCAAAGAACAAGAGAATGCCAAATATGTAGTGCCCATAGGCTTAATCACTTGTATAAAAGATTGATGTTTGTAGGCTAAAGAATGATAACACATGATGATGTTAGAAATGAGGTTTGAATTGTGTATTTATACACAACCCCCATAGGGCATCCTCCCAAGAGGGGTTTTTGGCCCACATATTTAGGTTGCACTCTCCAATAGGGTATTGAGCCTACATATCAAAGGTGAGTAGGCCCGCCTTAACCATAACCTAGTATTATAAGAAATGATTGTCTTAGCCATAATTAATTCCTAACAAAATGCATCAATGACACAATATGAGATGGCCACATGTAAAGCTTACACCATTTTCAACACCACTCCCTAAGCTAAACAAGAGGCCAGAAAGAGAAGGTGATACAAATGTTAGTGAGTTTATTGATACCCAACTCAATACAAGTTTATTTGAGGTCGAAATACAAATTAGGGTGAGTTTATGGATACCCAACTCTAATATGATCGTGAGTGGGTTTATGATCCACTCAAAGTAGTGTTGGCCCTATTCACATTGCCACCCCTCAATCTGAACAAGAGGCCTTGAAGAGAAGGAATTACATCACAAATCCCCCCCTTAATGCTAAACCTGGGCCATATAGTGAATATATAATGACCCTTGAATTCCATATCTCCAACAACAACACAATTCCAGAACCTAGTGAATGTGGTCTTTTGTAGAGGTACAAAGGGTGGCACAAGTTGTATATGATTTTGAAGCTATTGAGCGTAGTACATCAAAAAATGATCACCATCATAGTCTTGAAGGAAGAGATCCACTAAAATATGTTAGTATCCACAATCTGGACACATGCTATATGGTTGTTTTGAAGTTACGCATTAGGGCGGTATCCAGTATCTGGACACGTGGAAACAATCATTTCAAAGTTATGTAGACAAGAAGTTTTGGTGGAATTCATGCAAGGTTGGTTGTTGATCATCTTGAGGCTATCGTTGATGGCCCTAAAGCCATCGACTCCCTTGAAAGACTCGACAATGATGCTTCACCAAGAGCACCGTCCAATTAGTATTGATGCTCTAACAAAGAGCATTGTCCACAGTTAAGGTGCAACGACAAAGAGCATTGTCCACAGTTACGGTGGTGAAGCTTGTTGCATACATTGATGTTTAAGATTTATTTTTCAGATTTTTAATAAAAAAACTAGCATGCTTATTTTTTATAAAAGTGCAACTATGTATTCGACAGACAGGGGTTTGTTCCATATCTTAATGATTAAAATTTCATTTTCATTGATTGTAGAGACAATATTAATCTGAGGTCATTTGCGTTCGCAAGGGATGGACTCAACTCTTTTAATTCCTTGAAAAATATATATAGATATTAACTTTTTTAATTCCTTGAATATATATATATATATATATATATATATATATATATATATATATATATATATATATATATATATATATTTTTTTTTTTTTTTTTCTCCTTGAAAAAAAAGCGTAATTTTATTTCATCTTCCGAGAACAAAATTACATTCTGAAAATACACTTTTGAAAAGTGTAATGCTGATAATCATTACATTTTTAGACCAAAGATCAGTCTTCTACTTGTCGCAGCTGGGAATATATACCTTAAAAACAAAATAAGTGCATAAACTGTCGGAGAACATTAACAGAGTCTACATACAGTAGTAATGTTTGAGGAAAATATACAAAAACCTCTTGAAGAGGCAACTGTTCAGTGAAGGGCAGCCAAGCAAAAACAAAAAAACCAGTAAGTGCATAGTGCTGAGTCTAGATAAAATCAAGGAGGCAGATCATCTCCTTCGATGAAAGGACGATGAACTCCTATATCTCCCCATCATTAAACTCTTTTATCTTCCAAATGCCCATGTCTAGCTGAAGCCACGCCTTCGATGCTTTGTCCGCTTCTTGGTTATTTTCCCTGTAGACATGATTGCAAGCAAAAGAATCAAATGTGATCAAAACCTCCTTTATGGAGGTCAAGATGTTGGACAGTCGTAAATGCTGATAGAGTTGAGTGCCTGTAATCCATTTAAACACATTCAAAGAGTCCCCAAAACCAGTAATGTTTCTACATCCCTTCTCAACCGCAAAAATAACAAGGAACTTAAGACTCAGAATTTCGGCATAGTTGTTGCTTCCAGCCCCAAAACCCAAGGACATCTCTAAAAAGTGATTTTCAGCAAGAAAGAGGAGTGCCCCACCCCCACAGAGGTTATTCTGTGAAGCTCCATAAAAAAAACCCCATGGCTGAGACCTGTCAATATCCACTGGCTGTATATTATGAACCTTGTTAATACCGGCTTTAGGTTGGAAGGAAAGCAAAATGCCACAACAAGTTGTAGCAATGATAATCGGAGAACATGACTTTTCATTAAAAATGAGATGGTTTCAAGCAAGCCATACCCCCCAGAGAACCAGCAGAGTGAGAGCTCTAAAGGATACGAGCAAAGGGTCATTAAACCAAGTTCTCCACGCTATATCCAAAGAAACTCCCTCCCATCTACACGGCCGATTGATCAAACGAGAGCATTCCCCCTAGACAACTTTGATATAAGGACAAAGTAGAAAAAGGTGACAAATAGATTCTCCATTCAATTTGCACAAAACACACCACCTTGGCCCCTGTTTATTTCTTTTCTGTAGAAAATCCCAAGTTGGGACTTTTTTCTCCAAAACACACCACATAAACATCCGAGTCTTAGGAGGACTCTTGAGTTTCCACAACGATTTCCACCACCAGACCTGAGCACCCTGTACATGATCTTTGGTAATCCTCAAGTAACCACCTTTGGGAGTATACATCCCTGACGGGTCAGCATCCCAAATCAGCTCATCTTCAGATTCATCAAAATAGAAATGGTCACAGTTGAGAACCTTAATATACCTGGAACGCGCTAGCTCCTTGGCCTCATTCAAACCAAAAGAATTAACTCGTTGCCAAGCTTGAAAACTCGGAGTGGCTGCCTCATGATCAACAAGCTGACTGGGAAAGACCAATCCATTCTGATGCAGAGCCTCCACCGTCCCTTCAGGTAAAAGATGTTGATTGACATAGCCTACCCAGGGATCCTGTCCAATCCTAACCTTTCTTCCGTTGCCAAAGTTCCATACCAGGTCTCTCTCAATAAGATGGAAGGAAGAAACGACCACTTTCCAAATCACAGAACCGCCAGAGTGAGTCTTTAATGGACTCCTGATCCAATCTTCGAGCGAGAGGGGTCCGATATATTTATGGAGCATCCCCTGATCCCATAAACCTTCATTCTTAATCAGTCTCCATCACCCCTTAGCTGCCAACGCTTTGGAGAAGGAAAAGATATTCTTCAGTCCCCAGCCCCCCAAAGCTTTACGAATAGCAACCCTTTCCCAACGTACCCACCGAGAAACAATAGCGTCCTCTTTACCACTCCAAAGAAAACGGAAACATAAACATCTTGCAGCATCCAAAATACCTTGGGGATCCAAGATAATGACATCCAGTACACTGGGATAGCCTCCAAAACCGACTTGACCAGAACCACTCTCCCTGCTCTAGAAAGCCACTTATGACTCCAGCATTTCAACCGCTTCTCCAACTTCTCAATCAACCACTTCCAGTCCTGAATTCTATAATCACTTGGTTTCAAATTGAAACCCAAGTATTTCAAACCATCCTGCAGAGTTAGATGGGTAAAGGGAAAAACCCTGATAAAAGCTGCCACCTCCTCAACACTAAGCAAGTTAGTAGTTAGGGTGGATTTTTCTGAATTAATTTCCATCCCAGTAGCCCTGGGAAAAAGCTCCAAAATCTCCCTCAGCTGATGAGCATCCCTTTCCTTTCCCGAGCAGAAAATAAGTACATCATCCACAAACAGTAGATGTGTAATCTATAGGTCAGGAGCAATTTGAATGCCCCTTAGGGCACCACGTCTCCTGGCTTCCTTAATAGCCCGGCTCAAACTTTCAGCAACTAGCAAAAAAAGCAAAGGTGATAACGGACAACCTTGCCTGAGACCACGTCCCAAATGAAAAAAGGGTGTAGCAGCTCCATTGATAAGCATAGAGAAAGAAATAATAGTGATACAACTCATAATCCATCTGATAAAGCCAATGTCGAAACCAAGATGGGTAAGCAGGAGCCTTAAAAAGAGCCAACTTACTTTATCATATGCCTTGGACAAGTCAATTTTTAGAATAGCCCCTTTCGGCTTCTTTGTTTTAATGTTGTGCAAGCCCTCCCGAGCCACCCCTATGGTCTCATGAATCTGTCGTCCTTCCAAGAAACCAAATTGCTCTTCAGAGATATGGTTCGAAAGAATACCCTTGATACGCCTGGCAATGATTTTTGTGACAATCTTGTAAACACAGTTGCACAAGGAAATGGGACTGAAATCATTAAGGGAAACAGGGGAGTCCTTCTTAGGAATCAAGGCAATGAAGGTAGTGTTAAAACTGGCTGGAATCCTACCAGCTTGCCTAGTGTCCTCAACCACTTTCAACAAATCGTCACCAAAGAAATCAAAGAGCTTAAGGAAGAATTCAATTGTCCACCCATCGGGACTAGGGCTTTTGTCTTTCTGAAAACTAGTGAGTACCTCTTTCAGTTCTTCCTCCGTGATTTCTTTCATCAGGGATCTATTGTTATCATCTTCCACAAAGTGTGCGAAAAGTTGAGCCACACGGATCACTTCCTCAATGGAGATATGTTCACTGGCCTTGAAAAGATTCTAAAAATGATTGACCCCAACCTCTGCCGTACCTTCAAAAGAATTATGAGATTCTCCAAACTGATTTTCCAGACTCCAAATAGTGTTGGATGATCTCCTCCCTTTGGCATAAGCATGAAAAAACTTAGAATTTTCATCTCCACCATATAGCCCTGCTCTTCCAGCCATATAGCCCTGCTCTTCAATCGCCAAGTCTCCTCCTTTTCCAAAAGAATAGTATTCCTTCGTCCCTCCAAATGAACCAAATTGTCTTTGGAAACCTAGTCCAAAAAACCACCCCCATCTCCTGCATAGAGCTCCGACAGATCCTCTTCAATCTACTTAAAATCTTGATCCTCCATATGCCTCTTCTCAGAAGCCCACTTCTTAATAGGCCTTTTTAAACGTTCGATATTTGCAGCAAACTGGAACGCTGCAGAGTTGGGATCCCCAGGGCTGTAAGGGATCCAGGCCTCCTAAACCACATCAAAGAAAGACGGGTCCTTAAGCTAGACCTCGTTAAATTTTAGAGGACTAGGCGGTTTACATGGACCATCCAAAAGTTCAAGAAAAATGGGAAAATGATCAGAACATTCGCCACTTCCCACCCACTGCCGAAGATGAAAAAACCACCACCAACCGTTTCACCAGCAGGAACCGATCGAGTCTTTTAGCCACCCAACTATCACCAGTCCGATTATTTTTCCATGTAGGTCTGATGCAGACAGGTTCCACATCAATCAAGTTCCTTTCAAGCAGTTTCAGAGTAAAGAAATCCGTAAGAGGATCAACCTGCGCATGTGGACCCCAAACTTCCACTTGTCCCAGAGAGAAGTTTAGATCCCCCCCAAAAATCACAGAGTCACAATTAAACATAGATTTACTGAACAAGGATTCCCAGAATGGAATCCGGTTTAGATAAGGCCCATAGACATTAATAACAGTGAACTCCCCTTCAATGTCTAAAGCCGAGAAAGTCACACCCAAAACAAAATCCATTCCCCAACAATTGGAAGCCTTCACCTTTGCTTCATTCCACCCCACAGCCAAACCACCAGACCTGCCTTTGGCATCCGAAGCATCAAAATTCCAACCCGGGAACCAACTTTTTAAGCGAAAAATATCGTCTTCCCCAACTCGCATCATCTCTTGTAACAGAATAATATCAGGGTGATCAAGACTGACCACCCTCCGCAATGCTGATCTTTTAGAGGGACCAACAAGACCCCGACAGTTAAAAGACATAAGTTTCATTTCCGACCCTTCTTCTGGGCTCGCATTGCTCTAAGTGCCCGTTCAATGGATTGTTGTTTCCCTTCAAGCACATCCGTGCAAGCTCTGGACTGTGCCTTCAAAATGAAGGACTGGCGACCCCTTCCTTTGATCGGTTTCACCCTTCCTTTCCCAAGCCCACCCGAGGATTGTTTAGCAGAAGAGCAGAGAAAATACCCAGAGTTAGAGGAGTCAGGAGGGGAGGTAGGTGAAGACAGAACAGGGGCCTCAGAAGGAGAAGGATCAAGGTCAGGGGGGAGTGAAACAGCTGGGACAGGGGCAAAGTAACTTCCTTGAGAACAGAGGAGCAAGGATGGGAAGGGATAGGCGACAGAAAATGGGATGAAATGGTTAGATTTCTGAGGCCCTCAATCCAATCGGTACCAGAAACTGAAACATTTTTCACAAAAAAATTAAAGGACTGAGTGTTAGAGGGAAAAACAGTACCCGTGACAGAGGGCACTCGAAGACTCAGCGACGCACGCGGACCACTAGGGATCTCCTCAGGTTGAGCCGGAGGGGAGTTAGCATCTGTACAGGGCTCCTATTCACCATCTTAATCCTGAGACGACACTCCTTGAGTAGGTGATACCGATGCGGAATGAAAAGCTCTCTCCGGACCCCCATATTTCCGAGAAGGTAAACCATTTAGGGTCCGCAATGGCAATTTACATTCAACCACAGGGTGCCCATACTTGTGACACCGGCGACACCGAAAAGGAATGTTTTCCTAATCCAACTTTTGAGGAAAAACATAAGGACCCCAGCATAGGTCCATTTCATCCACAAGGGCATCCCTAACGTTGATATTCACCAAAACCCGGGCAACCTTCCGCTGTTTGGTTTCTCTGAAGGATAAATCTGCTTCAAGGAAAGAGCCCAGAATAATGTCGATGTTCATGAAATGTTCCTCAGACTAGTAGTGAAGAGGGAGACTCGACAATTGAACCCACAGAGGAATGGTGTCCATGCGCTCCCTACTAGCATAAAAAAGGGGGTCTTGGGGTTTGAGTAAGAATGGCTCTTGATCCAAGTTCCAGTTATGACTCAAAACCTAGAGGGCATGGTCCGCCTGTGTGAAATGGAAAGCAAACCAATTCCTGGATAGAGCCACTACTTCAAGAATATAACCAATTTGACCCAACCAATGTTGCTTGGCCCATTTGACCACCATCCATAGCGCAAAAGAACGACCATAAGCCCTCCCCACCAGAGTCAATTTTGCCATTTCCAAAACCTGATGGAAATCGATGTCTTCACGCAATGTGTAATTAGCTCCCTTGCCTTTATTTTTTAACCACTTCCTTCGAATTTTCTTCCTGTAACAAGTATCCGCACTGTCATCCTCCATCCCCTACCGAAAACCCGGACTCGAATCCCTACGCGTTGCAGGACTAGAGTAACCCCGTTGTTCTAGGGTTCCCAAGAAATCTGCCAGAAAACCAAAGTCGCTCAGATGAGCCGAGCCAAGCGCTGAACCGTCAAGAGGAATCTTAGAGCCCTCACAAAACCCGTCGAAACTAGGAATGAAACCATCATCCGAGCCGTCTATAAAATCAAAAGACCGTCCCGGTCTTAGTTGTGCATCAGGTAAGGAGAACAAAGGCTGGCGAAAGCCCGAGCAACCCCATGTAGCTCCACCCAAAACAACAGCCGAAGAGTCCATCTCATAATAGGAGGAGAAAGAATGCCCTCCGAACTGTACCGGGGAAGGGGAAAAGTTCAGGAATCCCGCAGGGGAATCCTCAAAGAAAGGTACCTGCTCCCGTCTTCCTGGTTCACCCACAACGCCCAGCGATGATCAGGCTTCCACCTCAGCCCCGAGTCCTCCAGCTTGCGAGGCCCATTTGTTGCGAGCCTCCAGATGATCGCTACTATAGTCAACCACCTCTTCAAAACCCATGGTAATAGCTGCACAAATCAGTAAAAACGCAGAAATCGGAAAAAAAGTAAAAAAGCAGAGAAGCGGTCAGAGTCCTGTCAAAACCCAGCTGACGCCAGAATCGAGGCCAATGGGTTGTGTCATCACCGCCACATCCTAAACACTCGCTAGCGTGCCGGAAGGGCCACTCAACAATGGGCTGCAGGCTACGCAGCCACCTGCAACCCAAGCCGAGGCTTGTGAACCCTAGCCGTCACCATGCATGCACCTAGGGTTCAGAGCCTAATTTGTTTACTTACCCCAGTGCCCGATCTCACATCATATATATATATCAATTTAAGTAAAAGGCAAATCCTAAATATTATGTATTTTCGACGAGAAGGGTTTATATATATTAACAGTATAGTAGCAATGGTTATTCTGCTTCTCTATTTTCAATAAAAGAGACATCTTTGAAAGTCTCTTTCCCTTTCTCTTGCATAATATGACAATTCAAGACATGTCAAACAAAGAATTCAAATTCAAAGTCATATCTCATATATAAAAAAAAACAGTTTTTGGTTACCATTCAAGAAATAATAAATTAATAATCAGTGTTCTTAAATCAGGGTCCTAGGGTCCTTTTAGAGTCACAAACCATCACCTTGAGCACACAAGCATGCATTCACTATGAACCAAAACTCACCTATTACCTAACAAAACAAACAAATTTGTTCATTGTCCATGATCTTTTGGATTTTTCACTGCGTTAAGAATTTGAAATCGACATTTCGAGTAGAAACCCTGCTCATCTTTAGGGAAGCAGAACCAGCGAATATTTTTATGAAAAAACCACCACGGAAAATTATGTCCAGATGCAAAGATAAGAAGAGTATTTATAATGTTAAGAAAAGTAGTCGTTAATTTTTAGGGTAAAAACGTCAAAATCCAATAAATTGAAATAATAAAATAATAAATTTGTTGAGTCAATAAATTGAAATAATAAAATAATAAATTTGTTGAGTCAATAAATTGAAATAATAAAATAATAAATTTGTTGAGTCAATAAATTGAAATAATAAAATAATAAATTTGTTGAGTCAATAAATTGAAATAATAAAATAATAAATTTGTTCATACTCAGCTTTTGCATTTAGGCAGGTATATGCTACCACATATTTTGACCATACTCTCTCTTTAAAATGAAATTAATTTGACCATATATGAATATATATTTTTGAAATATTTTAAACATTAATTTAATACATTTTTTTTTAAAACTTTTGTCCATCTTTTTAATAACAATATAACTTAATTGCATTTATTAGTCCCTGCCAAGGTAGGGATATACTTTCTATTTGAGAGTCAAAGCTCTTTGACTTGTATTAATCAGCAATTTTTTGGTTGTGCTGGTCAATGTTTTTACAATGTTTTAGAAAATAGTGTATTTAACTTATTTTTCTGAAAATTGAAAATACATTTTCTATTTTCTGAAAAACAAAAATCTGAATTTCTCATTGGTTAAGGACAACCCAGATTTGACGTAAATGCCTGAAAGAGGATTAAATTTTTTAATAATTTAAAAATAAAAAATTGTAAAAAATTACACCTGCCCTGTTGGGTAGGGCACACACGAGGATGGTCTGTTTTCTGTTGCCCGACCACTGCCGTCGATTGGCTGCCTCACGTCACCATTGGATAAATACAATGCGTCGCTTTTTTAAAAAAGCCACATGTTTATGAATCTGACTGTTATCGGATCCTCGTTTTACCGTTCCGTCATGCCTGGAACTTGTCCACCCCACGCCCGTCGATGAAACGATCTTTCAAACGCAACTAATCCAACGTTACACTCTCGTTCCCACCGCTTCCTAAGGCTTCAGTCTCGTTCCGTCTTGTTTCCATGCAACATTTATGCCCGTCCCCCGCCCCTGCCGCCGCCGCCGCCATCCCTTTGGCATCCATGCTTAAACTTAAATGTTAATTTTAATATTTTGTATTTAATAGACATAAGTGATTTAAGCGTAACGACGTCTCGTCATGGAAGGCTGGTTTCTTATGATGTCCGGGAATTATTATTTTCCATAAATCCATCTATTTATTATTAATTTGAATAAAATAAACTCGTTTGTATATAAGAAATGAGTGAATGAATTAATCAAATAAATTCGTGTCGTGTGTATATAAGAAATGAGGGAATGAATTAATAAGAGGATCACTTTATAATTTATATATATATATATTTATATTTTCAAAATTCTACCAAAATATTTAGAAACTGGGTATTTCTGAAGTCAAAAGAAGGAGAAATCCATTGGTAAAATTTGGGGTTGCGATTTGCGAACGACATGCGTATGAGCCGTTTCCATTCCTGAAGTTTGCGTGATGGCTATCTTTTGCCACGGTTCCCTCTTCTACGATCCTATCTATTCTTTGTCTAAGGCTGCAGTTTGACACCTGCCCATGCAAATCATGTGCTCCTGGCCCCTGCATATGTGTTTTTCTACACTTAGCTTTAACGCGCAACGATTTAAATTATTACTGAAGGCTTTTTCCAACTAGATTACTAGATTTTAAGTAATGGAATAGGTAGAGAATTTTTAAAATTTCTTCAAATCGGTGTTTAAATTTCCAAAATATAGTGTTTTGTTTAAATTTCTAGAATATAGTATTTTATGTTTTTTGAGGATGCTGAATCTATTTATAATTTCATAAACAGTAGAGAGAATCTGGATTTCTAAAAAACAAAATCTTCGAATTCCAACCAAAAACTTACTGGAAAGTTGAAATGGTCGCACATTTAAATTGATCTTCAACTCGTTCTATTCTATGTGTGGGAGCATTATTATCGCAGATATGCCCTATTGCTTGATACTTGTTATGGATTTTAAGAAATTGACTTGAACTAAGTGGGAGATGATACTGTTAATCTCATCCTTTATTGGATACTAGTGGTATTTTGGATTCATCCTGCACGTTGTTAACCAATCCCGAAGGTAAGAGTTTTATTAATTTGAAAAAACTCTTAAGAGTTACATTGTTTAAGTGTTTGGATTCAGCCTGCACGTTGTTAACCAATCCCAAAGGTAAGAGTTACATTTAAAAAAAAAATTGGGTTAAACTATTTCAGGGTTCTTATTCCCCTTTTTTTTCGTAGGTTTAAACATGGCGTGGAGGTTTTTACCTTTTGTAAGCCTGAATCTCAAGTTAAATTCTTTGTCCCTCTTAAGCAAATCTTTGTAATCTCTCTTATTTATCGTTTTACCCATTATGGCTGCCAAGAATATACAGTTATGCCCTATAATCTCTTTTGCAATGGTTCACAGTATAGATGTTTTCATTTAAAAGATAGAGCTAGGTTTTTAGTTTTATAACCCTACTCTGTAAGTCGTTTTCGTACAGTAATTATTATTCATAGTTCAATCCCGATTGCAGGTCTTAGGAACTCATAGGAGCCACGCTTCCTAAAGTATAATATTTATACCTTTCACAGTTCTGTTTGGCAGGGCACACACGAGGATGGTCTGTTTTCTGTTGCTCTTCTTCCACAACGCCGTGGCTCATCAGTTCGTAGTGGGAGGCAGAAATGGGTGGGTCATCCCGTTCGGAGTCCAGTCTTAGACATACAACCAGTGGGCGCGGAGGAACCAATTCCTAATGCCGGGATGCTCCTAACAACGATGCTAACTGTGAATCGTGGTCTCTCACGTCTGAACCCGACCGTTTTTTGATGCAGTGTTCAACTACAATTCTGTCGTGGACTCCATTCTGCATGTTACAGCGCAGCAGTATGATGCCTACAACACGTCGAGCCCAATTGCGTCTTACAAAGGTGGGAAGACGGTCTTCACATTACCTCGCTACAGCCCCTTTCACTTCATTAGCGGCAATCGGAGCAACTGCTAGAAGGGAGAGAAGCTTATTGTCGTAGTTCTGGCGCGAAATGGTAGTCATGGCTCCCCGCACCAACAGTAGCTGCCTCTCCGAGTCCCTCAACCATTGCTTCTTCTCCTTCATTTGCTCCCGCTCCGGCTCCCACACCCACTCACAAGGTTCCTTCTTGCTCTCCGTCGTCGGCTCCTGTTGTCTTCGCTCCATCTCCGTCGTCTTCTCCAGCTTCGGTCGTTCCCGTTCCATCTCCATCGTCTTCTCCAGCTCCGGCCATCCTCGTTCCATCTCCGTCCTCTTCTCCAGCTCCCTTTGTCCCCGTTCTATCCCCATCGTTGTCCCCAACTCCGTCGTCTTCGCTCTGTCTCCTCCGCCCCCGTCCGCAGTGATTCTGTCGGCTTCGCAAAATACGCCCACCGCCTTTCCACCGTCGTCGAGTGCATCTCCTCCGGCTTTGGTCTCTGCCAAGAACCTTGTCATCCCTCTTCTATTCTTAGCACGACAATTCCTCTGGAGACTCAGGAGGTGAAATTCGTTGTTTTGAATTGACGAGTAAGGAATTATGTTTTCCACCTTCACATCGCACGGTACTGTTACTGCACGAACACGAGAGTTGTATAGAAGTGGTAGCAGCAACAACTTCCAAGCACAAATTTTCAGAATTAGACGCAAATTTAGTTTCAAGAAGCGGCCTCTTCCCTGGCAGACCTTGAACTCATACAACTTGACTTTTGCTACATCTCTGGTGCTCGAGCGTCCTAACATTGTCTTACCACTTTAAGCGCTGATGGTTTTGCTCAAACCTCCCGCTAGCTTGACACCTGCTCCAACCCTCTGACACGTTCACCCTTCTCTTCCATGTGCTCTAGCCTTCAACCTTATGCTTTTGCTTCTGCGTAGCTGCCGCGTGGCATGTGGCCCACACCCTTTGGCAGGGACTAAGCTGCCACGCAACTTTTTCCCTTGTTATAACTACTATTTTAACATTATGTACTAATTAATTTTTTATTTTTTTTATATCTTTTCCAAAAGTTCATTTTTTCTATCTTATTCAAACTTGTTTTGACTCTTTTTTTCTTTTTTTAATTTTTTTTATTCAGTGAAACGATTAAGATTATATTAAAAAGGAGGCTGCGACCAAAGCCTAAAAATGACCAGAATACAATATTTCAAAAATAGCCAAAAATCTGTGCAGAGCTTCTACCAAAGTTTTTACCCTATACAACCAACAAATACACATATAAGCTTAAGATGACCATGATACAAAACCTGTAGTTAACAAACTTGGGGCTGAGACCACCTTCAATCACTAGAATATGGACGAAACCTGGATATCAGAGACTCATTGCACTCTTATTCGTTATGGTAAGTTGTTCCCTGTCAAGTCGTTCCATTTTATGTCACCTTGCTCGCCTTTCCTCCATGGGAAGGAAGAAACCACTTCAGAGATTCGGCCCGTCTACGCACGACTCCACAACCAGTTCCCCTTTTTAGATGCCAGGATGTTACCCACGAGGTATCGGTATCGAATTCAGGGTGATGAGACAATGCACTGGTCTTGATGCTCCCACCTGATGCTGCCACCCTCCGAACCAGAGACGACGCCAGCGCAGGGGGTCAAGCTGGAAAAGCATGCGACCACCTATCCTTTGATGCATCAAAATCGAGGAGTGTCCCACCGCCTCATGGAATGGTGTGGAAGGTCATGGAACCCTCGTTTGTGATTAGGGATCCTTGTGCTAGCTTGCAACCCTTATTTTCCCACCTATCCGCCGCTTGATTTGAACCACGCAAAATGTGAAAGATTTGATACTTGGAAAAACGTTGGAGTGTATGTCAGGTCCTTTCAAGGATCATGTTTAGTTTAACATTTCCAAATTGATTCTCTGTGTTCAGAATTCTAACCAAAATTTGAACTTCAGTATAATCCTCACCCAGAGCCAACTGACATCCTTTGAGAAGAGCAAGCGCTTTTGCTTGATTGTTAGAGCATTTGCCTAATCCCCAGCTAAAGCTAATTTCTTGTATTCATCAAGGGGAAAAGATCACCTTGCCCGCTCCTGCCACTCTGGGGTTCCCTTTAGAAGCTCCATCAAAGAAAATAGTAGCTTTGTCTTGAGTTTTCCACCAACTCTGAAAATCCAAATCCGGTAAACTAAGTATCCAGGCTGGTGTGGGAGCTGGTCTTTTACCAGTGTTCTCCCTTTTATTGAGAGTTAAAGATCCAAGCCAATTTTTCTCTACCGAGGTGAGAGATGTATCCGTATCTTTCACTTGATTTCTAATCGTCTCCAAGAGAAATGCCTTTGCTTTGGCAGCCACTTGAACCGGTGTTTGTACCTGATTGTTGAAGATTTTGCTATTCTGCGCCAACCAGAGTTTCCAACAAATAAATTTAGGAAGAGTCAACTAGATATTTTTCCAGAAAGGCTTGTTAGAAAGAGTAGATGGATATCGATTCTGCCAGGAAGAGAAAAGAGGCACAATAGAGATCTGAGATGGAGAGGGGATTTTCAAGTCCTGAAGGGATAGAGTCCATACAGAGAGAGCAAAAGGGAAATCCACAAAGAGATGGTCAATAGTTTCCGAGCTATTACAACAAAGAGGACATCTATGAGGTCTTGAAAAGCCTCGTTTAGATAGATTTTCATCTGTCAGAATTTTCCTATGCATTAAGAGCCAAGTGAAGAAGTTGACTTTGGGAAGGCCATAAGGATTCCAGACTAGCTTCCAGAGAGAAGAGGTGTGTAAGGGGGTCTGGTTAGCTTGTAACTCTTTGAATCCTTGGGCTGCCGAATAAACTCTCGATTTCCCCCATCCCCACTTATCTTTAGAACGAATATGAAGAGGGGCCAGCCCGGAAAGGTTTGAGAGAAGAGTTGTCTTCTGGGAAGAGAGACATTTCGGTACTACTGGCAAGGACCACGCCAACCAATTTCCATTTTTATCCCAATGGGAAATGTCTGCCAAGGTAACCAAACCTCTTTGAGAGAGCCAATCCCAAATATTTGATAGAGTCTAAACTACCAAGAGGAGGGTTACCAATAATGCTATCTGTCCAAAGCTGAGTTTTAGCACCATTCCCTAGGATGCAATACAACTGTTGTTGGAAATACTCAATTCTTGCTCTGCATAAATTCCAGATTGAAGTGCCTTTGGGAATATTGTCAATGTGCAGATTACGTATAGAACCCCCTTGAAGATATTTTTTCCACAAGAATTTACTAACCGGTTGAGCGTGGTTGGAGAACAAGTTCCAAAGGATTTTCCCTCCCAGAGCCAAGTTAACTAAACGAGGATCTCTTACCTGGAGTCCACCTTCCATCAAAGGCCTTTTAACAATGTCCCAACTGACGAGATGAAATTTGTTTTGATTTCCTTTTCCTCCTTTCCAAAGAAACTCTTTGATAAGACGAGAAATTTGATCCATTATTGACTTGGGCAACATAAGAATAGGATTGGTAAATAGGAAGAGAATAAAGCACTGATTTGATCAAGACCAATTTTCCTGTGTAGTGGAGCCAATGTCCCCCCCAAGAGACAATTTTTGCCTTAATCTTACTTATAACTTCTGACCAAAGAGAGGTTTTGATCGTTCCCAAGGTTAAAGGAAGGCCAAGGTAATTGATTTTTTCCCATGAAGCAAACCCCGAAAAACCCAAGAGATGAGCAATTCGAAGGATTGTATGCTACTCTACATTCCATCCATATACTGCACTTTTCCTGTTATTGACTAGAGCTCTTGAAACCTGGCAGTAGTTCTGAATTATCTCTTTGAAGGCGCTAGCAATCTTTAAGGAGGCTCCTCCCAAAAAAAGAGAATCATCGACGAAAAGGGCATGATTTAAAGAAGGAAGACCATTTGCCAATCCTATTCCCGGAATTTTCCTTGCTTCTCTTGCTGCAACCAACTTCCGACTCAAAGAATCAACCATCAAAATATAAAGAAATGGGGAGAGAGGGCACCCTTGACGAATTCCACGCGTAGCCTGGAAGAAATTTGCAGGTCTTCCATTTACTAAAGGAGTAATCCAAGGCTTGTCAATGCAAGCTTTCACCAAGTTTATAAAGTCTTTGTTGAACCCAAAGGAGAACAAGACTTTGTATAGATACGAGAGCTTAACTCGATCAAAGGCGTTTGCCATGTCAAGTTTTATAAGCATACATTTTTTCTTTTCCGACCTTGCTGGAGTGCATTGCTTCCTGCACTAGGATCACATTATCCAGGATTTGTCTTCCTTTTATAAAGCCTCCTTGATTGGGAGAGATCAACTTGCTAAGCAGGGGTTTAATCCTACTAGCTAGAAGCTTAGAAATAATTTTATAAGAGGCGTTATAGAGCGAAATAGGTCTGAATCTAGCAAAGGATCTCGGGTTCACTTCTTTGGGGATCAGAGCAACGAAGGTGGAGAATCTAGCAAAGGATCCTAGGTTCACTTCTTTGGTGATCAGAGCAAGGAAGGTGGAATTGGTACTACCTCCAATCTTGGATTTTTGGTGATGATGGGCCAACATGCTCTGTAGAAATGAATTATAAAACCATCCGGTCCAGGAGCTTTATCCGGCTCCATAGTTCAGATCACATTGATGATCTCTTTTTTCAGAAAAAAGGTTTCAAAAGAATTTGATTATCATCAGGATTAATTAAAGCAGGAATATGTGATAGGAAATCAGTTGTTGCCTCCTCATTCGGTTGATTATCCTCCGTGTACAAGGCATGGAAGTGAATTTCTGTAGCCTCTTTGATCTTTTCAAACCCCTTGATAGTTTCTCCCTCTACTAGGGTGATCTCTGAGATATGATTGCGTGATTGTCTGGCTTTGGCTTGTCGGTGAAAGAAAGAGGTGTTGTGATCACCTGCCTGTAACCAAAGACTGTGAAATTTCAATCTGCAATATTCTTCCTCTTGGCGGAGTGCTCGGAAAACACTGGTTTGAACCCGATGTTCCTTGACCAGATCTGAGAGAGAGATGTCCTTTTCTTCCAGCTCTTGGACTGCTTCCTTTCTGGATGTAGAGGGGGATTTGATTGCTTTTTTAATCCATTCCTTTAAAGCGTGTTTTGAGCTTCTACTCCCAAACAAAACTCGGGGATCCTATGATAGGAGTAGCCCAGGCTTTGGACACTTCTTCCAAAAAGCCTTCCTCCTTGATCCAGAGTGGACTAAACTAGAAAGGAATTGGTCCTAAATATTCCTCATCATTCAAGTGAAGGAGAATTGGTTTATGATCAAAGACTAATTTGAGCATTATTTTTGAGAAAATTATTTTATTTTCAAGAAAATTATTTTATTTTCAAGAAAAAGAGAACTCTGGATTAAGAATCGATCAAGACGCGCTGCAATGTGCTGAGGTCCAATCCGATTGTTTATCCAGGTGAATTGGCCCCTCTTGGGCTTTATATCAACAAGATCCCATTGTTGAATCAGATCTTCGACCAAATGAAGCATGGGATCTCTTCCATTGTTTCCCCTTTTTTTTCTTTAGGGCCCATAACTAGATTAAAATCCCCCTCCAGAATAATATTCAAAGGAGTGTAAATCTCCAGAAAATCTGCTAAAGTATTCCAACTACCTTTTTTCTCTGCGTAGTGAACATGAACATATAAATTGAATAAAGCAAAACTTAGCTTGCTTTGAATATAACGGAGTTCAGCGAAAATCCAATGCTGTGTTGCAAAGGAGTTTTCCAAGGTGAACTTCTCTTCTGACCACAATGTAGCAAGCTCGCAAGAGGAGCCTCTTGCACTTACTGCCTTTCCTGCGTTCTTCTTCCATTTGGATCTGCTTAAAGAGAGAAGAGTTTCCTCTTCTATTTTGGTCTCTTGGAGCATAAGGATATCTGGTGTATCAATTTTGAGGAGATCTTTAACCGCGTCATATTTCGAAGGGTTCCCCAATCCTCTGCAATTCCAAGAGACCAAAAGCATTACTTACTAGTTAAGGAAGGAGGTGGGCCACCTTTTGGGGCCCTATGTCTGGTATTTCTGTCATACGCCATATCAATGGTACCCTGGCTTCCTTGCATCTTATGTCTTTCAACCTCGTCTTCTCTTATTTCTTTGTTAGATTTCCTTCCTGCTTTTTTCGAGGACCTCTCCGAGAAGTCTTCCTTTGAAGAAGAAACCACTTCCGGAGGCTTTCTTTTGGTCATTTCAGCATATGAAGGCGAAGAGGAAGCCCCTTTCTGAGGAGAAGATGGAGTCAAATTGTTGGGTTGGGCTTGTTTCGGTTTTTTCCCTTCCTCCCCCTCAAGTTGTTCCGGTTGTTCTCCATCTTCCTTCTCATCGGAAGCCGTTTGATCGTCCTTAGTGCTTAGGATTTCAAATTGATTTCGTGAAACTTCTTCCCTAGGGGGAGGTCCAGCATTTTCGTGTTGCCCCTTTTCTACTGAAGGATTCACAGTCCCAAAAGGATTTCCTTTCCCTTTTGGCTTAAATGTGGGTTTTGCTAATGCTTGTTTCTGAACTTGCTTCCACTGATCTCCTTTGAATTTTTCTGCATCTTCCTCTGTTATTTTTTTGCAATGATGGGCAAAATGGCCATATTCACGAAAGTGTCTACATTTAAAAGGAAGTTGTTCATAGTCTAGCTCCTGAATGTGAGACCAGTCTGCAATGGTTAGATTTATTGCTTCTGACAGTCCTATTTCGAGATCCACTTCCACACAGATCCGAGCACAGGTATATTGATCTCTTTTTTCAACCTTATCTATATATCGTCCCAAAGTATTCCCTATGGCCTCTAGTGATTCCAGATTCTAACAATGTAATGGGAGATGGGGGAGCTGAACCTAGATAGGGACCGTCGAAGGAATATCCTGGGTAGGATCAAAATCCAAGGTCCATTTGTTCAAATACAGACCTTGTGGTCCCATTAAATAAGGCCCATTTCGAAAACTAAGATCTCGATCCGTTGAGCTCTCAAAAATGAAAACAAAATAACCCTTGCTTACTAGATAACTTCTGATGTCTTCAGCAATGAGGAGTTTCCAGTTTCGCTGCACCCATGATTCTATGGCTTTTGGAGATGGCCATAGACCCGTAAATTGGCCAATGAGGCCTCTCTCCGAAATATTCATAGTTGTTCTGCAGGGCCACTCAGCTGGAAGTGCAATAGTAGGAATACCTGCAAGTTTTTTCACAAATTTTTGTTGAGTCGGGCTTGCTGGTCGCTTTCCTTGAGCTGCAATTAGCTTCTTGAAGGCTGAAATCTTGAGTGGAATCGATGGAGGAGGAGGATCAGATCCTCCCCCTGAAGCCATGAAGGCAAAAGCCCTGGCAACAACAATAGGTGCGTGTTGGGTGTGTCTCTCACCGATCCAATTTTTTGACGTGTTCAAATCAAACCTAATCAACTCTACTCACCATATTAAAGATAATCATAATCCTATTGAAGTCTGAATAGGATAAAAAATTCTACTTTTTGCATTTGAAGTCCGATGACGTTGAAACCACTCTCAAAATCCTGAAACAATTAATGGTCTAAAAATTTAAGTAAAAGGATAGAAAATGAAAGATAAGGAGAGTGTTAATTTTCTTGATTCTCTTTTTTTAAGGATGGGAAATATGCCAATACCTTCTTTTCTATTCTATCTTATTCAAACTCATTTTGATTCCTTTTTTTTTTCAAAGGTGGGAAGTATACCATACCTTCTATTCCGTTTTATCTTATTCAAACTCGTTTTGATTCCTTTTTTTAAAGGGTGGAAAATATGCCAATACCTTCTATTCCAGAGAATTGTGATTCCTTTTTTTTCAAGGGTGGGAAATATGCCAATACCTTCTATTCCGAAGAATTAAGGCATGGCCATAGTCATATGTCTAGTCAAACCATTACATAGTCAATACATAGGGATTCAACAAGAGCATCATGTCACTTACAAGAATTGAACCTATGTGGAGAGGGTAATAATCATTCCTCTCAACCACCCAAGCTACATCCAATGGACAAATTAATTTTAATTCTTATAATGGAGAGTGTTCATTGAATAAGATTTAATTATTTTAAAAATTAAAATTTTCTTATATAAAATACAATTCAAAATTTGTTTTCGTTAATTTTTAAATAATAATATTAATTTAATTACTATTTTAACATTATTGCACTGAGTGAAACAAGGTGCTCTACAAACCAGTATGGGAGAGATGTTGTAACGTTTGTGATGTAACAAAATAATTAAAAAAATTCATGTCGGCTCATAAAATAAAAAATTATGGAAAGTGTTTAAAAAAAATCCATGTTGGTTCATAAAATAAAATATTATGAAAAGTAATTAAAAAATAGATGTTCGTTTATAAAATAAAAACTTAAAACTTAAACCCGGATCTATCAATCAAGAGAGATCAAATTTCTTGAGTTTAAATTTAAAAAAAGAAATACACCTCAAGGAATTTGATCCCTCTCGGTGCTTGATAGATACGGGTTTAAGATGGATCTATGCTGGTTTATTAACAATTAAGTTTTTATTTATTTTTTTATATATTTTCTCTAAAAGTTCATTCTTTTCTACCTTATTCAAACTCGTTTTGATTCCTATAATGGAGCGTGTCCATGGGAAAAGATTTAATTATTTTAAAAATTAAAATACAATTCAATTTTTTCTTATAAAATACAATTCGGAAAATTTTAATAGCTTTTGTTTACTATTTTAACTTTATCTACTGATGATTATTTTTATTTTTTTATTTTTTTTATATATATTTTTTAAAAGTTTATTCTTTTTTATCTATTCTTCCAACCTTCTAGATCTCCAACACTATAGCGACCTAGAGACCCTTCTCTCTAAACTTTTTGAGCATAGGAATAGTATTTTAGAGCAAATTAATTAATCTCTACCTTGTATTTTCTCTTAAGGTTCGATGGACCAAGTTTGGTCTAGTGGACGTTAAAGACCTCATCATCATCATCATTAAAATTCGTTAATTTTTTATTTTTACTTTTTATATATTTTTTTTCTAAAAGTTCATTATCTTATTAAAACTGGCGTCGATTATGATAATGGATAGAGTGTCCATGGATAAGATTGTTTTTTGTTGTTGTAAAGCTAATAGAGTCTATGTATTGCTAAAAATGGCAAGAAGATATATAAGTTTTGGTGGCTAGTTTACCACTAGGGAAACCAAACTAGCGATAGAACAATAGTTTATATGATGTGTCTCATATTCAAAGTAGCATTATAAATTGTTTTAAAAAAACTTAATCCCATTCGGTCTTTGCCAACTAGCATATTGAAGTATTTCTAAGGGAAACATAATAGAAAATAGAGAAAATCATCTAATCTTCGTAAAAAACCATAAGAATGGGCACCTTGGACTCCTGGGGAGTTTTGCTGGGTTGTTCTTGAGAAGGCGACTTCTTGGAGACCATGCCTATGGTTTCCTTGGCAATTAGGTGAAGCTCGACATCCACTCTCTTGATATGTTCTTGCATATCATCGATCTGTACCAACATCTCCTTTTTGTCTTCCTTGTTGTCCATCATGGCTATGCCCATGAGTGCTTTCATGTACTAGTACAAGGCCACGATTTTAGCATATTTTGTCTCCCTGGTGCAAGAATAACCCTCATCAGTAACCCATGGCTCCATCTCCTGTTGAGTCCTTGCAACTCCCACAATCATTTACTCTGCCTGAACCTAATTCTCAATGTCCTCAATGTCCCTTTCGACTGAAGGCGAGACAAACCATTTGAAATTATCCCTGGCTTCCTGAATTTCCTTTTGCACTCACGACATGTGGGTGTTCCGACGATCATTGGCTTGGCTATGGGGGTGTTGCGTCTGCTCAACTTGCTGGCCACACCCTTTGAATCCCCTACTTACTCATCCAAAATTTGTGGATCCCCAAGTAGAGCCCCCTGGTACCCACGCTCGTCTACAACCACAACTCCACCGACACAATCAAAAGTATGCCCCCATACAAACTGTCAAAGACCTGAGCTCACCAACCACAAAGACACTGACTAGGCCAAGCAATTCGGTCATGCTTCAATTATGCATCCCCTATCTGTTGTTGTTCATCATTTTACGTCATTGTGAATTGGCCTTTGCAGATCGGGACATTAATCTTCTTAGTGGGGTAGCCGTCAACGTCCATCCTTCTCTATGCTTCACTATCATTCATTAGTCTCTCGTACCGGCCTAGCCTCATGTTCCCATGAAGCTCCCTATACTGGCCACACTTGTCTCCCACGAGGGATCCCTTTCTCACCTAAGCGATCACCACATGAGGGGTGGCCTGGTAAGTGTGCCATGCCATTCTCTGTAAACGCATCCAAGTAAGATTGAATTATTTTAAAAATTAAAATACAATTCAAAATTTTCTTAATAGCTTTCTTCCATCTTTTTAATAATAATAATAATTTAATTTCAATTTTGACATTAATTTTTTTTATTTTATATATATATACTTTTTTCAATCTTATTTAAACTCGTTTTGATTCCTCTAAAGGATAGAGTCTGTTGGATAGGATTGAATCATTTTAAAAATTAAAATACAATTCAAATCCAAAAATCTAAATACATGCTATTTATTTGTTTTTTAAATAATATAAATTACAAGAGAATATATTCATTTCAATTCCGAATCTTTTATTTTTCCCTCCACTCTTTTCTTTCATCCAGCTCATCGATTGGAGTAAAGGAGCTGCAAGTATCGAATCGTACAAAGGCCCAATTTCGACTCTTCGCATCCTCTCTTTAAGAAGGATTTGCTCTACGCTTTACCTGATTTGATCACAGAAGCCGAGACAGAATGAAGAGGCAGAACGAGCCGAAGAAAGTCAGGTAGTCCACTTTACTCTGTATGTTTTATTACATACGCTAAAATGATCACCCATTTAGCGGATTTACATTCACATTCTCTCTGAAAGTCGTTCCCATCTAGGACTTTGTTTTAGCGCTGCCTCTGGATTAGTCGGTGGCCCCGTTTAAAAAGGATATTTACGTTTGGATGTTGAGGTATTCGCTTCGTATAAGGAATAGTTCATTAAAAACTTATATGTGGGCCTTCGAATATGCACACTAGGGTATGATATCTAATCTGAGAAAAAAATATCAGGGCCACATTCCACTCTCGAAAGAATATCTAATCTGGGAAAAAAATATCAGGGCCACATTCCACTCTCGAAAGAATAAAGTTAATATAGTAATGTTTATGCAGCTTCACATTGATGGCAAGGTTAAATCATAAGACTCAAGTGTTACTACAATGTTTTCTTGTTTATTTGTTTTTTATTATTAGGTGTATTTTTTTATTTTGACACAGTGGAGTTCAGGAAATCCATGCTTTATCATATATTCATGTTCTTATCCTAATTTGGGAAGTTGGTATTGACTGTTTACAATTTTTTGATCTTTGTGGTTCACCTATTTAGGATTATGCTCATAGCAGTCCTAGTGTCGTAAGACACTCTCAAAAATACCTCAACGCTCGTGGGCGGGAGACTGTAAAAGAAAATTAACTTACCCTGAAGAAAATCTAGGCCCTACTGGTATGGTCATTAGCTCATTGTGGTTCACCTATTTAGGGTTATGCTCATAGCAGTCCTAGTGTCGTAAGACACTCTCAAAAATACCTCAACGCTCGTGGGCAGGAGACTGTAAAATAAAATTAACTTACCCTGCAGAAAATCTAGGCCCTACTGGTATGGTCATTAACTCAATTAGTGCTGCCCTACTGGTATGGTCATTAACTCAATTAGTGCATCCTAACTGACTTTTTTTCAGGAGATTAACCTAAAATACATGAAAATAGAGTTTAAAATCTTAATGGATCCAGGCCAAGCAAAAGTATATCCAAAATTTTGGGCTGGGCTTGATCCAAAATTTTGGGACCATGGGACATTGCGATTAGGAGTTGCTCCTGTTGTCTCTTTTGGTTACTAGTCAAGTATTTTAAAGGCATTTAACCTGAAGTGATGATCATGAGACTTGGTTTAGGGAGTATGAGCAAACATGTATTATATTTGGACTTTATTACATTTTATACTATATTATCTTTATCTTATTTGAGTGATTTAGTGACCACTTACTCATTTTATTAGGCTTGGTCAACTTTGATAACTCTACCCGCAATTTTGCATTCTGGAATCTGTCTAGAATAATACAAATGAACGTACAACATATGTTTAGTTCAGAACTCATACATGCATGCTTGCTTACTTAATATTTCTTGTGTGTGAATATCTTCTTGCCTTGCTGATATTGTGTTCAGATGAATTGGTATCGGAGCCTTAAGATGAGGGTTTTTCAAGAGTTTTGCTATTTCTGACTCCTTTGAGATTTTCTTCCTACCCTAAATCTTTCTTCAAGCTCTGCAGGGTGCAGGACTATGATCATAAGTTGAAGTTTCTCCGCAGGGTGAGTTAAAATTTCATAGTAGTAGAGCGTAAACTTTTCCATTTTTTGCTCTTGATTTTTGAATTTCCTTCATTTTTGCTTGTAACCTAGAAATTCCTATTTTCTGATTGTCAAAAACCCCATCTGTTCCAGCATTTCCCAAGCCCATGGTTCCCTGTAAAAACACCATGAATCAGAAGACTTTGAAGACAGACTCCATCCCTGTCCATATCTTGGCCAAACAAATGCAGGAGCAGCAAACCTTTTATTAGAAACTATCATTACTCAACAACAAGTCCAAGAACAACAAGGGTTCCAAACTAAAATGATGCATGATATGATGGGTATATTCTAATAACTCATCATCACCCATCAGCAACAGCCTAACGCAACCTCAATTCACTATTCACCATACAATTCCCATTGTTCAACAAAGCTTCAAGATTGACTCTATACTGTTGCCTAAATTTGATGGGGCTCTCAACAATGACAAGCATGACTCTTGCATCCACAACATGGAAGCCTATTTCAAGATCCAGTACTTAACTACATTTCCAGGAGAATGGACATTCCAGCAAACCAAACATGCTTTATTTTGTACAAAGCCATCAATAGCACTTAACTTGGTAGGAGTAATACCATGGATCTGGTGCATGTATCTCTAACAAACATGCATACCAAATTGATTGCTGTGTAGAAGGCTCTGCTTATAACATCAGCTCTAATAATGGCAGGGCTCCTCTTCAGGGCATCCTGTCCATCCACTGCTGCAATATTTCTTATATATGACAAACTCTAAATACTATATGACAGATATTCAACCAACATCAACAAAACATCAGAGAGTAGGCTTACATCCCGATCTGGTTCATGAACACGAGCCGGAAATCAGATGCACTGGTATATAAAATAAAAGATTACACATCAACAATTAACACAGAGATATGGAGAAAAACCCTCCTGGGAAAAAAAAATCCATGAATATATTAGGATAAAAAATACAGAAGATCACAAAGTTTTTCTACAAATCTTATTTTATTCTTCTGTCAATATCAGGGAATACAAAGTACCTCTGGATGTCTGTGCAGCTGCTACTTTGCATCCGCTTTCTTCCAATCCTCCTTATGTGCTTTAAAGAAGTTTGGACATTAGGGTTGCACCCTCCATAATAGCTAGGGTTATGTGATATGCGCCCTTTGCTTTGACCCTTGTCCAATTATGGATAAAAAAGGCATACAAATGATTGCACTGAGAGTAGCAAGGTCCTCTACAGCCCAGTATGTGGGAGATGTTGTCACGTAACGTTATGTAATGTGACGCTACAAAAAATAAAAAATAAAGTAATTAAAAAAATTCATGTCTGCTTGTAAGATACAAAAAAAAAAATCATGTTGACTAATAAGTTATCAAAAAATTAAAAATTAAAAGTAATTAAAAAAATTCACACCTCGAGAAATTCACTGAAATTGGATCCCTCTCGGTGCTTGATAGATCAGGGTTTAAGAAGGATCTATGCTGGTTTAATCGCAATCCCACACTAAACCTTTCATATATTACTAGCTGATGCCAAGAAGTTTTACAAATTTTCCCATAATTACTTGACTAATTTAGTTTGAAGTGATCCTTTGTCTACCAATAGGCCAATTTATTTAACTTAGATAGGATTGTTTTCTCTAAAAAGCAATTTAGGTAATGATATATTAAAGCAATGTAGTTGTACTTGTACTTGTATTTAATGAAAATTAATGAGTTCTCCATGGAGACAAAGTGGATCCATAGTGGTTTCTTAGTAGGTTTGTCTTTTGTTAATCACTAGTTAAACTTGGCAAGTTGCATCACACAATGAAACACTCTGGGTGGATGAAGTAACCATTTGGGGTTTTGTCTCCTAACACCTTAATCTAGACCTAGACTAGTGATTAGAAATTAGGGATGGTTTGGTTTTAATGCAAGGGGCCTTGAACCATTTAAAAGAAATGTAAAGTCTATACTGAATTTGCCCTTCAATTGGCACCTAGGATAAATCTAGGGCAAAATGTTGCGAATTAAGTATTTTAAAGAGAGTTAATTTCATTCCTAGGTAAAGTGAATCAAATATTAAGTTTCTGAAGAAACTATTAAGAAAACTCCAGCAAAAGAAATATGCATGATAATTGGATGGAACAAATCTCTTAATCATTGATAGAACAAACCTCTTAGATCTATTTGTAAATTTTCTAAACCCTAGGTGAACATGCAACCTTCTTATAGAGATATCAGTTCAAGATACAAAGTACATCCAGATACAATAGCCAAGATGGAGATAAACCAAAGGAGAAGACTCTCCAAATATAGAAACCCCAAAATTCCGCCTTCTTCTCTCTCTTGCGCACTTCCTTGATGATGTGGAGCGAACTTGCTTGATAGAAGAAATGAATGAGGCGTCACCCTTATTTATACTTGATTTTTGGCTGACCTTTTTCACTGGGGTCGACTTGCTTTTCTGCTTGGGTCGACTTCCTTTATTTTCATAGTAATAAATATTATTTTCTTATTTATTTAGGACTGACTTGTGAGGATGCCTCACGCAGCTATAACATCAACACTTTGTCTTAGCTAGGGAGGCGTCATCGTGCTAGAACACATCTGGATACCATCTGAGCATCACAACTCTCTTGAGCATCTCTTTATCATAAGAAAGGTCTTCCAACACAACTCAATCCATCGAGAAGTGTCAACAACTCAACCCAGTCCATTAGGGAGTCAACATGCACCAACTCAACCCAGTCCATCGGGGAGTCTACATGTAACGACTCAAATCAGTCCATCGAGGAGTCGACATGTATAACGACTCAACCCAGTCCATCGGGGAGTCCACATGTATGACGACTCAACCTAATCCATCGGGGAGTCTACATGTGTTACAACTCAACTCAGTCCATCTAGAATTGTAGATGTGTAACGACTCAACTCAATCAATCGAGGAGTCCACATGTATAATGACTCAACCCAGTCCAGCGGGGAGTCCACATGTATGATGACTCAACCCAGTCCATCGGGGAGTCTACATGTGTAACGACTCAACTCAGTCCATTGAGGAGTCTACATGTGTAACGACTCAACTCAATCCATCGAGGAGTCCACATGTATAACGACTCAACCCAGTCCATTGAGCAATCCACATGTATGACGACTGAACCCAATCCATCGAGGAGTCTACATGTATGACGAATCAACCTAATCATACATGTAGACTCCAGTTCATTGGACGACTCAACCCAGTCCATCGAGGAGTCTACATGTGTAACGACTCAACTCAGTACAACGAGGAGTCCACTTGTATAACCAGCATAGATCCATCTTAAACCCGTATCTATCAAGCATCGAGAGGGATCCAATTTCTTGAGGTGTATTTCCTTTTTTAAATTTAAACTCAAGAAATTTGATCTCTCTTGATTGATAGATCCGGGTTTAAGTTTTAAGTTTTTATTTTATAAACGAACATCTAGTTTTAATTACTTCTCATAATATTTTATTTTATGAACCAACATGGATTTTTTTTAAATACTTTCCATAATTTTTTATTTTATGAGCGACATGAATTTTTTTAATTATTTTGTTAGTAACAAACATTACATCACAAACGTTACAACATCTCCCCCATACTTACTTTACTTCTTTTTACTTTAATGTTACAAACGTTACTAATGTTACATCACGTTACAAGATCTCTCCCATAATATTCACTATCAATATTACTTTACTTCTTTTTACTTTAATGTTACAAACGTTACTAATGTTACATCACGTTACAATATCTCTCCCATAATATCCACTATCACTATTATTTTTGGCCAACATGTTACTAACGTTATAACGTTACATCACGTTACAAGATCTCCCTCGTGTTGAGTTGTAGAGCACCTCTCGGCGCAATGACTGAACCCAGTCCATCAGGGAGTCAACAAGGAATTAGTCATCTCTCTCTTTCTCTTCCTTTCAAGGAAGAGTCACATGATTCTCCCTTTCTCAAGGAGAATCATATACTACAACATCAATCCTTCCTCTCAATGAGGGAAACATTCTCCACTACTCCAAGCCAATCATGGAAGTTTACAAACTTCGCCTTGGGAAGAGCTTGGTGAGAATGTCGGCAGTCTGATCATCAGTTGAGATATATTGGAGCTGAATTGCTCCCTTCTATACCATGTCTCTGATGTAGTGGTACAGAATCTCGATATGCTTTGACTTATCATGAAATACTGGATTCACTGATAGCTGCACACAACTTTGGTTATCACAGTGAATCAAAGTCGGCTCTAGCATCTGACCAACCAATTCGGCAAGGAGTTTCCAAAGCTACATTGCTTCCTTCATCGCAACACACACTACCATATACTCAACCTCTGTTATACTCAGTGCCATTGCGGTATGCTTCTTGCTAAACAAGGAAATCACGACAGATCCCAAATTAAAGCAACACCCAGAGGTCCTCTTCCTGTCTGCAACACTCCTTGCCCAGTTAGAATTGGAATAACTCTACAATCTCATGTCTACATTGGAAGCATATTTTAGGCCATATCCCATTGTTCCATGCAAGTATCTCAGCACATGTTTTGCAACAACCCAATGTACTTGTCTCGACTCACTCATGAACTGGCTGAGAGCACTCATTGCAAAACATATTTTTGGCCTGGTGTTAACTAGATACATCAACGATCTGATCAACTGTCTATACATGGTGGGATCTATCAAATCTGAATTGGAAGTAGAATCTCTTAACTTCTTCAGATTTGAATCCATCGATGTGGCCATGGACTTACAATCCATCATCCCAAATCTCCTCGAGATATCAATAGTGTACCTCCCCTGGCTCAGGAAGATCTCATTGTGTCTCTGCCACACTTCCAGTCCCAAGAAGTAGTGCATCAAATAAAGGTCCTTCATCTTGAACTCAGAGGCTAGCTTCCTCTTACACCACTCAATGAGTTTCTCAGCTCTGGTGAGAAACAAGTCATCTACATAAAGCACTAGGATCAATGGCACACCTTCCACAACCTTGCAGTAAAGGTTGGGATCTACATCACTCTTGGTGAATCCCAAACTCACAAAGTATTCGTCAATCCTAGCATACCATGCATGTGGTGCTTGCTTGAGTCCATATAATGCCTTTTTCAGTCTGCACACGTGGGACTCCTTCCCATGGATCACAAAACCCTCTGGTTGCTTAATGTAAGCCTCTTCCTCCATCACACCATTGAGGAAGGTTGTCTTTACATCCATCTGATGCAACTTCCATCGCATAGTTGAAGCAAGAGCTATAATCGTCCTGATGGAAGTGTATCGAGCAACCAGAGCAAATGTCTCATCATAATCAATTCCCTCTTTCTGAGAGAATCCTTTGGCCACAAATCTACATTTGTGTTTTTCAACACCGCCATCTGCTCCATGTTTGATTTTGTAAATCCACTTGGAAGTCACTACTGACTTCTCCTCAGGTCTTGGAACAATTTCCCACACATCATTCTTCATGATGGATTGATATTCTTCCGTCATGGCATCCTTCCATACCTGCTGGTTGGAAGCCTCCTCAAAGCTGGAGGGCTCATAGTCAATGATGTGGCTCATCAAAGCTACATAGCTTGAGAATCTGTGAGGTCTCTTGCTCTCGCTGAAAGTACCATGGGGAGCAACATGCTTCTCTGCCTCATGCAGAGTCTGACGAGCCGAAATAGGCCTTTTTTGGCCTACAACAACATCTCTGGGAATATTAACTAGTGTTATTGGATCAATGGGATCAACAAGCTCAACTGTCTCTACTGGCTCCCTTTGAACTACTGAAAGGGGAGGGGGAGATGATACCATCTCCTTTGGAGCTACCTGCTCCTCACTGTTAATCTCCATGTCAGATCCTCTGGCTCCTCTGAAGGCTACCTCCTCTTCAAAAAAGACATCCCTACTGACCTCAATTTGTCTTGATCCCGGAATGTAAATCCTATAAGCCTTCGAAGACTCACTATATCCCACAAATGTACCCTTCTTGCCTAAAGGTTCTAGTTTTGTCCTCTTTTCCTTGGGCACATGTATATATATTCCATAGATGACCCACCTCAGGCTTCACACCTGTGAAGACCTCTTCTGGAGTTATATTCCTCAATATCTTATGAGGACTCCTGTTCTGTACATACACTGCGGTACTAGAAGCTTTTGCCCATACGAACAGAGGTAGACCCTGATCATGAATCAAAGCTTTGGTTGCCTCCACAATTGATGTGTTCTTCCTCTCTGCAACCCCATTCTGCTGAGGGTTGTAAGGAACATTGTACTCCCTCTTAATTCTCGCCTCCTTGCAGAAATCATTGAAGTCTGAGGAGGTGTACTCTCCTCCATTATTTGATTTCAAAACCTTGATCTTTTGCTAAGTCCCATACAGGTTCTCAACTTGCGCCTTAAATTCTCAGAATTTGCTAAGTACCTCTTCGGATTCCTTGGTCTTCAAAAAGTAGATCCAATTCTTCCGAGAGTAATTATCAATGAAAGTCACATAATACCATAATCCACCCAAGGAAGCAACTGTCATTGGTCCACACAAGTCGGAATGTACTAAATTCAAGATTCCCTTGGACCTGTTGTCACTACTCGAAAAAGAACCCTTGGCATTCTTGCCATCTGCACAACCTCTGCAAATGCCATCATGATCTACATGGAGTACTGGAAGTCCAGTCACCATCGTCCTCAAGGATGGGAGAGCTCTATAATGTAAGTGAGCAAGTCTTCTATGCCATAGCTCACTCAAGATGATAGAATCGTGCACCAATGCCTGAACTGGTCGTGTAGACAATCTGTATGGGCTCTCCTCTCGAACACCAATCACATGGGTTGAATCTATGCTAGATTCCTTGTGCCATGCAAGAACCTTTCCATCAAAGAAAGCAACCTTGTAGCCTTTGTCCTCCAAGGCTGATATAGAAATAAGGTTCCTTTTCATTCTAGGTATATACACCACATCACTCAAATGTAGAGTATCACTAGAATCTAACTGGAGGGAAGTGGTCCCTGTTCCCTTTACGGTATATCTAGCATCATCTCCAAGTACAACTCTTAGATGAGATTCCTCTACTAAATTTGAGAGGCTCTCTCGGTAACCTGCCATATGTCTAGATGCACCACTATATATTAACCAAGTATCACTAGTGGTAGGAACTGTACTTGAAAGAGCGGAAATAAAGAAGAACTATGTTTGATCATCATTCCTTGACCTCTTCTATGGAGTATCTTCATCAACATCAGCAGTTGAGGCTTGGTGTTTTCTTTTCTTTGAATCGGTACATTGTTAAGCATAGTGACCGTACTTTTGACATCTAAAGGACTGAATATGTGAAAGATCCTTCTTCTTTTTTTTGTTCTGGAACAAGACCTGATCTTCCACCTTTATCTTTTGTACCTTGATTCTTCCTTCCCTTAGCTTTTCCTCTTCTAGCATGTGTTGCAAGTGTTTGACTTTCTTCATGTTGGGAACCATGCAACTTGCCTATAGCTACAAGTCTAGTTTCTTCTTGAGTACAATTTGCCCATAATTGATCAAACTTGGGCAATTTGGATCGTCCACTAATGCTTTGAATGAATGTTTCCCAAGAAGGGGGAAGACCATTGAGGGTTAGCATAACAAGCTCTCTGTCTTCAATTGTTTCCCCAATGGTGCTTAATTGATCTCTTAGTTCAGAAATCTTCATGAGGTAGGAAAAGACTGAGTCTTCTCTTGACATCTTGATATTGGAGAGTTGTTGTCTTAAGGCAAGTGCTCGATTGATGTTGCTATTCTTAAATAACTTCTTCAATGCATCAAACATCTTCTTGGTCATCTTCTTTTGAGAGATCTGAGGTATCGAGTGATCTTTATAGAATCTATCAGAATCCTTCTTGCCTTAGCATCACTCTTCCTCCATTGAGCCTTCTCTGCTTCTTCCTCTGGTTTCTGTACTTTTTCATTCACGAACTTCATAAGATCATTCTCTTCTAGGATGATGAGAACCCTAGACTTCCATGAGTTGAAGTTGGAAGCCCCATCAAGTCTATCTTCCACTTTAACACTGTTCATCTTGACTGGAAAAACTGAGATCTGAAATTTGTTGCAGAAACCCTAGCAGGAGCTAGGTCAAAAATGAAATTTGGAATTTGGAAAATTTGATTCCACGGATAGATGTGCTCTCCTAGGGCGAGTTGAATAGACCTCCTTTTCTTTCGAATCTGTGGACAAAATAGCTCAAGGTTGCAACCCTAATTTCCTAGTTCTTGCAGAAATTAGGTCAAAACTGAAACTTCACCAATCTGGAATTTGCCTCCACAGAAAGGTGCGCCCGCCTAGGGTGAGTTTCCTAAGATCTCTTTTTAGGATAATCTATGGAGAGAAACACCCAAACTTGGATGCCCTAGTTTTAGACAATGGCATCTATTCAACATTGCTTGGATTCCATGTTAGATTTTAAGATAGCAATATAATTTTCATCTCTTTCAATTTTAATTGCAATAGAACAAATAAGGATCACTGAAAGAACAACCATGCATGGAAACACAAGAACACAAAGAATTTATCCTAGGAAACCACAAGGGAGAAAACCAAACAACCTTCTTATAGAGATATCAATTCAAGATACAATGTACATCTAGTTACAATAGCCAAGATGAAGATAAACCAAAGGAGAAGACTCTCCAAAGATAGAAACCCCAAAATTCTACCTTCTTCTCTTTGTTGTGCACTTCCTTGATGATGTGGAGCGAACTTGCTTGATAGGAGAAATGAATGAGGCGCCACCCTTATTTATACTTGATTTTTGGCTGACCTTTTTCACTAGTGCAGACTTTTCTTTCTGCCTGGGCCAACTTCCTTTGTTTGCATAATAATAAATATTATTTTCTTATTTATTTGGGGCCGAATTGTGAGGACGCCTCACGTAGCTATAACATCAGCATACTCTACCCAAGGAAAACCACCCTTGTTTGCCAAACCTCCAACCCCAAGAAGTAATGCATGAAGCTAGTGTCCATCTCGAACTCAACTGCCAAAGCGGCCTTGCACCTTGCAATGAGCTTCTATGAACCTATGAGAAACAAGTCATCTACATACAACACCAAAATGAGCAGATCAGCCTCAACAAATATGAAATATAAGTTGGGATTTGCTTCACTTTTGGTGAAGCCCACGCTCTATAGGTATCCATCGGTCCTAGAATACCATGCTATTAGTGCTTGCTTAAGTCCATACAAGGCCTTTTTTAGCCTGCACACTTGAGACTCTTTTCCATTGACCTCAAAGTCTTGAGGCTGCTCATTGTATGCTTCTTCCTCAACTATCCTATTGAGGGAAGTTGTCTTCACATCCATTTGATGTATCCGCCATCCCATAATGGAGACTAAAGACATCAATGCTCTAATGGAAGTGTACCTAGCGACTAGAGCAAATGTGTCCTTGCAATCCACTCCCTCTTTCTAGGAGAATCCTCTCGCCACAAACCTTGCTTTGTATTTCTCTATGCTGCCATCTATTGCATGCTTGATCTTCTAGAGCCATCTAGAAGTCATTATGGACTTCCCCTTCGGTCTAGGCACAATGTCCCAAACATGATTCTTCATGATGGAGGTGTACTCCACCATGGAATCCCTCCAAACATGTTGGTTGACTGCCTCCTGAATGCCTCCTGAAAATTGGAAGGCTCGCAGTCTATGATGTTGCTCATCAACGCCATGTAGTTCGAAAACTTCTTTGGAGGTCTACTCTTCCTAAATGAGCTCTTAAGAGCCTCATCATGCCCTTGAACATTCCTCAACGTTTGAGTGAACCATCGAGATCCACTGACCAAATTGGTAGGAGTTGGTGGCTCCTCCTCTACATCTGAAGGTTGCTACCCTAAACTGGAAGTCACTAGTGACCTTGGCTCAACCTTCAGAGCTTCTTACTCCTCATCCTTTGTCACTGGTAATGGCTCATGAGACTTCCTGGATGCAAAGTCTTCCTCGAACTATGCATCCTTGCTTATAGTTGTCTTTGTCTGCCTTGGAACATAGATCTTGCAAGCCTTTGAATTCTCACTGTAACTAGTAAACAAACCCTTCTCATCGGAGGGATCCAATTTGGTCCTCTTCTCCACTAGTATGTGGATGTAAACTGGACAACCAAAGATGTGGAAATGAGTCACCTCCAAGTTCACACAAGTGAATGCCTCCTCTAGTGTCTTGTCCCCCAAAACCCTATGAGGACATCTATTTTGGATGTAGATTGGTGCATTGCATGCTTCTTCCCATAGAAACATTGGGAAATCCTGGTCATGTATCATGGCCTTAGTAGCCCCTATGATGGATTGGTTCTTCCGCTTTGCAACCTCGTTTTGCTATGGATTGCACAGAACAATGAACTCCCTCTTGATTCCCGCATCCTTGCAGAAATCATCGAAATCGTTGGAGGTATACTCACCCCCATTGTTCGATCTCCAAATCTTTATCTTCTTCCTTGTCTTGTTCTCAACAAGAGATTTGAACTCTTGAAACTTGATGAAGACTTCATCCTTGGTCTTCAAGAAGTACATCCATGTTTTGCGAGAGAAGTCATCAATGAAGGAAACATAGTGTACATGTTTCGTGTGATTGATGCTACTGACGTCGGTCCACACACATCCGAATGCACTAGATCTAGGATCCCATTAGATCTGTGCACACACCCTATTACTAAATGCTGAACTTTGGAAGATCTATAACAATCTCCCTCGTAATAGGCAATGCTCGGTGATGCAGGTGCCTGATCCTGTTGTACCATAACTCGCACAAGTTGTCTGTGATATGTACTAGAGCTCAAATAGGCTCGCCTTGTAACTTGTATAAGTTTTCTTCTCTAACCCCAATCACTTGAGTGGATCCTAGGGTAGACTCATTTGGTCTTATGAGGACTTATTGGTTCTTGAACTCTACTGCATAGTCCTTGTCTTCCATGATTGGTTCTTGAACTCTTCTGCAAAATCCTTGTCTTCCATGATTGAAACTGAAAGCAGATTCTTCTTGAGACTTGGAACAAAAAACACATCATCAAACCCTAATGAGTTACTTGAGTGGAGTTGGAAGGGAATGGTATCAACTCTTGCTACTGGATACTTGACATCATCACCAACCTTGACCGAAATTCTTGAATCATGCTCTGTTAGACTTGAGAATAGTTCTTGGGTTGATGTTATATGCCTCGATGCTCCACTGTCCATATACCATGCGTTCTTCGAAATTGTGTTGGAAGAGAGGCAAAATACCATCGAGAAATCCTTCTCAAACTTGGAGGCAAACTTGTTCATCTAAGTTTCAGCTGAGGCTGCAACTTGGAGTTGTTGCTTCCCTTTACCCTTCTTTGGACATTGTAATGCATAATGGTTGTTCTAATGACAAATGAAGCACTTGATTTTACTCAAGTCCTTCTTCCCTGATTGTAAAGCTGACTCCTAACTCTGTTACCTTACCCTTGTTGGTTCCTTTACCTCTACTCTTCTTTGCCTGACCAATGAGGGCATGGTCACTGTTACCTCCCTATTTGTTGGCCTTTGACTCCATCCAAATCTCCTCCTTGATATAGTCATCCCACGATCTTTCCCATGAGGGAAGGTTTTCTCGAGCATAGACACCTTGCACAAATGTTTCCCATTGAGGTAGGAAACCATTCAGTGCCTTGTTTACCAACTCTTTTGTCTTCAACCTTCTCCCCAACTGCTACAAGTTGGTCATGGATCTGCTTGACCTTCATCAAGTAACTGGTGATGATGTCTGATCTAGTCATCTCAACAGATCTGAGCCTACTGTGCAATATCATCTTTCGGTTAATGTTCTCGCTCTAGTAAAGGCTAACCAGGGCATTGAACATCTCTTTCGCCGTTTTCTTCTTGGAGATATGAGGGATCATACGATCCTTTATAGCATCCATGATCATTCGCTTAGCTCTCACTTCTTTCTTCTGTCAGTGAAGCCACCACATCCTTGACAGTATCCCATAGTTCATTCTTTTCTAAGAGAAGAGTTACCTTGGCTTTCCATGAAAGGAAATTTAAGGCACCATTCAATCTGTCCTCAAACTTGAGGCTAGCTAATGCCATCTCTGATCTGCACACAAACTCCTACTATTTTGTTCTTTCGAATCTGAGTGGCTTTGGTACCATGTAAATTTTCTAAACCCTAGGTGAATGATGCCCTTGTGTTCTCAAATAAATCAACTAGTATTTAATTTGCAGAAAGTTAAATTCTTCACATAGCAGGATTCACACATATAGCTAGAAAATGAACAACGGAAGCAAAACACACTACACAGACGATTTACACCTTCAAATCAGCCATTCATTAATAGATCTAGGCTTACAAGAAAACCTCCACAGCTGCCAAAAACATGCACGCTTTACTGTAAACTCATACAAAGTAAAATCTGCAACTTACTAAGGAAAACTGCACACTAGAAATCGAGAAACAACTTGAAACTTGCTGCCCTGCTATACGGCTGTATGTATGGCTGCATAGAACTATTCCATATGGCTGTATGGATATGCCTGTACGATGGTACTGAATTCCCTACGGATCCATACGATTGTACAGATTTGCTGCACTGGTCCATATGGTTGTATGGATCTGTTGTACTTGCTGCCTGCTCTCTGAAATCTGCTTGGTTGCTGATCCGGGCTCCTCTCTGGTGTTCTAATTCTGCTCCACAGATGAATTACTTTACCTCTTGACCAAACTGTTTTTTGAGTGAATAAATGAATGTGTCTTTACCCTCTACCTTGACTTGCCTTTATACTTTAGCTGAAACCCTAATCTCTCGGTGAGATCAACGGTTGAGATTAGTCTAAATCACTAATGCATTAAAAATGCACTTTATTTGACTCAACAACAAAATAAGATTTTCACTTTATTAATAAGGTGAATTACAAAATAGATTTGACTTGGATGACTTCATGCATGTTTGACACTAAACCTACGTGGAGGTTTCTGTCCAAGCTATGAACATCAACTCTTTCCTCATTAAAGATTGGGGGCAACAAGTGAATGTGTTTTTTGTTGTGCCCATAGCATAGCTCTTGGAACTGGAGAACAACGATGTGTTTTCAAGGATGAATCAGAATTTTACTCAGTATTTATATATGCAGCATCCTAATTGTCCCTTTAACTAATTTAAGCTAGAGAGCAACGCAAACCAAGTTGTAATTTCACTCCATGTTGATATGTGCAGTGACCTAATCATCTTTTAAGTTTTAACTTTTAACTCATATAAACTGTCAAAATATTTTGTTTGAATATTGAAAAAATCTGCAGATTATTTTAACTATTCAAGAAAAATAGAAAGGTCAATGCTGAATTTTGAAATTTTATTGAAGCACTTGAGAAGAGGGCTTTACGAAATCTACATTCCATGCCAATCTGAAACTTATGAAACATTGCACTAACACAAATCTCTCAAACTTGTGCAACTTCCAAGATTTAATGTCCAACAGATCATTTCAAGCCTCAAGGTCAGCAGTGTTCCCAACTTTAGCTCAATATGGCAGCCTGCTGAATTTGGGCAGAATCCTTTGCATGAGAACTTCCGTGAACTCAAAAAAGAAAACAACATAATAGGTCAATTGGGCTCAAGGTTTTAACTTTGGATGTATTTGTTCTAGTATATTCTCAATAAACAGATTTGGGAGATAAACTTCATTTATCTTTGAGATGTGATGAAGATGATTATATAGTAGTATATGCCACTAGTACAATCTCAGTTAACATTTTGGATAGATAAACTTAATCTAGTTATTTTTTATAACTGATGTAGATGATCTGACGCTATATATTCTATATTCTTATTTCTTCGTCCTTATTGGCACTTACCACGAGTCTTTCTGGGTTTATGGTTTCCTATGGTATCAAAACTCTAATGCTTTCAATATATTAAAACCTTCAATATATGACTAATGCTTTCAATATATTAAAACCTTCGGTTATAGCTTTGAAGAATTTGAGCTACTTATTCATTTCAATTATGATTCCTGTGTATTTATGAATTTGCTCCCAAGTTTGATTCTATTTATTAGACATTGATGCGACATTGATGCTCTTATGATACAAACATTTTTGTACAGGACCCGAGTTATATGGGATGAATCAAACTTGGGAGAAATAGAGGCCAACAAGCCTGCAAGGCAGAAAATTAATGAGCCCAAAACTCCATACCATGCACCAGAATACGATGATGGTAATTTATGATTGCTAAAAAGAATTTAAAACAATGTAGATTGCCTTCTCTCTCATTGTACAGTTTAGAGTTTATCCTCTAGAGTAATCTCTAATAACTGATTTCTACCCAATTTGAGGAAACATCCTTGCAGGATTGGTGCCATCAATACTGCATAAAGAGAGTTCTCTGGATGATGCTGTACATGCGGAAGCAGTCCGAAATGCCTTGAGTCGACTTGTAGCCTCTAGCAGTGAATGGAGCAGAGAAGGTGCTGACTGCAGTTCTGGAGATGAGGCAGAGGACATGGAATATGACGGAGAAGGCTAGTATTTATAATATATATCATTTATTGTCCTGACCATTCTTAAAGGAGAATTTAATATTGCATACTGATCTTTTCTTAGGCTTGAGAATGAGAAAGCACATATGTTAGTATTCATTCAGTAATGCTTCATAGTGATTAATGCACAGTGGGAATACAAACCCAAAAAGACGCCAAACCAATTTAAAAAAATGCTTCTAAGTTCTATGCTAAAACACAGCTCTGAGACCCGTTCAAACTGATGGAAATCTCTGATATCAAGTATGCTAGAATTTCCACAATATGAAATCAAAGTTAACAGAAGCTCTATGACTACTAAGGATGTCATATTTAATCAAAGACAACATTGATTTCAAGCAATATCTCAAATGACAAGCATTTGCACCAAGGTATCTATCTCAGGCAAAGAGTAATGCAGAACTATTCTCATAGGATCAAACTTAGCTCATAAGACTCTAGTAATGAACTATTAACATTGGTCTCAGGTTGGATTCAGTAGTCTTAAGCACAAAATATTGTGGTAATGGTCGACATGATTCTGATACCATGAGCTAGAGCTTATTGGGTAACATAGGCTTTACTATGTAGAGTATTGTCTCTCAGAAATAGTGTTTCAAATTTCCAGTTACCTTATCCCATATTTCTAATGGCACTTTGAAACTAATACTTTTATGTTATTTATATTTGGGCTAGGTTTTGAACAGTTTTTATCATCATACCTTGCTTCGTTGTAGCAGTGAAGTTTCACTGCATAACTCTTTTTGTTTTGAATGTGTTTTCAGTTCATATTGGAAATGGGAACAGCATGAGTTTTGAAGAGCTCAGACGATTGCATTATGATGAATACCGGAAAGTCCAAGAACTGCGCCAAAAGACTTCTATAGACAATGGAGCTGATAAAGTGAATGGAAAAGAAAGGTCTTAATCTGGCAGAGAACGATAGGTTCCGTAATATCTGTTTATTAGGTGTCATGTATGAAATACATATCCAATAATGTTGTACTGCATCTGATGAAAATCTCCCTATTAAACGATCTTAAAAATATAGACTGACTGCGTTTGTAGCTTAGGAATTATTAGGTTTTATTGTCAGCTTCAGTTAACTCTATGTATAGTAACGTAGTTTTCTGTGATAAATTTTCTGAGGTTAAAATCAGAAAGAGTGAATGAAGTCTGTAAGAACTGAGTGGTTTCATATATACTGTAGATCCAGTATAGAATACTGTATAAATTTTTGAAAATTTTGTAGGTGACATCAGATTGCAGTTAATTGTTCTACTAAGCTTCCAATACAGGAATCTGTGTACAGTTTCCATAAATTGTTCATGTTTAAGTAAACATAAATTCTGATATTGTGTTCCTTCTAGTGGGCAGTCATTGTTGCCACAAAATCAATCAAATTTGCTTGACAAAGAGCCAAAAGACTCGGGAATGGCCTGCATGAAACCTCGGAAACTATCAATTTTTTTATTAATTGTACTTATTTCCCACTCAGTAAAAAGGGTTTCCTGAACTGCCATTGGACCCTTTACTAAAATTAAGCTGTATCTGGTTTTATTAATTTTTCATACTCCTGGAAATTTCCAATATAAAGTTGTTTGTCAAATTGTTAGCTCAATCGATTTGAACTAATTAGTTTCAAGGAAAGGAGCATTGAGAGGCCATGGATTCAAGTTCGATAGAGTCCCTCTAGCCCAGGAGTACACGTACTCCATCAACATTTACCCCAAGTGTCATTCACAAAAGTGAGGAAGCATATGGAGGTTTTTCCCTAGACATTTTCCATGGAAAAATTCCATATATGCAAATACCACATTTACCTTTACAAATATATGCATTGTTTTACAATGATATTTATGTACAATGATTATACTCATGAGGTAGATCAAAACCCATTCCTAATGGAGATACTGTCGAATTCAATCTTTGAATAGGAATGCATCAAATATCTTCCTTAGCGCAAGAGGAAGACTTCATGTTGTCATTTAATAGTTGAAGTAGGCACAAGAAGAACATAACTAAGATGGTAACGTTGATCATTCAAATAAAATTTCATGAACTTGGTGTCCCAGAGTTGAGACAAAATTACCAACGTATCCAACCACTTAGCTTCAAGTACAATATCAATATCTTAAAATACAATGCATCAACGAAAGTTTGAAAAGAATATCCATGCATTATAACATGATTTTCTCATAATTTTTAGAACACAAAATTTGACAACCATAAAGACTTTAATATCCAGGTTTGATTAAGGAAGATCCATCACTTTCGACGACAAGCCACAGAGATGATGAAATTATTTCTACTTCTAGAATTAATTAGCACTAACATTTGAGAGTTTTTATTTTTTCCTCGAAGCCTAGAGTATTTTGGCATTTTTCTACATTATTAACTAATGAAGGACAGGTTCAATATTTGTATCTCTAAATCTTCAAAATTTCTTTTGTATAATTGATTGAAATATGTTACTTTACTGTTGACCAATAGTTTATCTAGGACAGGTTCAATATTTGTATCTCTAAATCTTCAAAATTTCTTTTGTATAATTGATTGAAATATGTTACTTTACTGTTGACCAATAGTTTATCTTTGTAACTTGTGCCCATTAAGTTGTGTTCTAGTGAGAAGTTATAGTGATGATCACCAAGACGACCTAACTTCGAGTTTTGGTCGGCATACTTCATCAAAATGTCAAAACATGATGATTAAGTGAGTGAGACTACACATAATCATATTTTTGTTGAGCATCCTTACCTTCATTTTTAGGACCATTGAGAGAAAAAGTCAATTATATATTAATAACCATAATTTATTGAAAGTTTCAAAAGCTTGGGAATCAAGCATGAAATATTATCTTCTGAACTTCTTTGTAACAAAATATGTGTTTATATTGAAGTTCATGGAAAAGCATGAAGAGATTTCATCCAAGAGTAGGTGAGAACAATGTTTACATTTTGAATGGATGTGGCATTTAACTTGGTTTTAAAAGAATATTTACCAATAATGAGTATTAAATTATTAAGTTTAAAAGTCTTAATTTTCCAAATTTACATCTAGAAATATGTCTAATGGATTTATAATGATGATGATCCTTTTTTAAACCGAAACAAATTAAATTATTAAGTTTAAAAGTCTTAATTTTCCAAATTTACATCTAGAAATATGTCTAATGGATTTATAATGGTAATGATCCATTTTTTAAACCAAAACAAATTTGATTTCCCTTTCAATTTATTCCTTACTCTTTTGCTTTCTTTTTTTTCTAAAGAAATATCCCAATTGAATTATAATGATGATGCCAATGGGATAATGAGCCAATATAGGTGGGAAAAAGTACAAAGATATAAAACAAAGGGTAGAGAAATAGAGCATGTAAAAACAAAAATATGGAAGTTTACACAAGAAACAAACACACTGTGTTGGTATGGTAGTAAAAAATATCATCATAGCACAAAATTGAACACAAAGAAGCCAAGATTATTAGAAAGAGTTCTCTATATTGCATTGATTAAATGAGGAGCAAAAACCCTTTTATAAAGGATAACATATTGCTTGAGTGAAGCCACTTTATGATGTGGGAAAGACAGAAATACACAAAAATTAAAATAAAACATAAAAGCATTTTTTGTTTTTTGAACAAATATGTATATTTGCTATTTCATTGAAATCAAAATATGTACAGATCTTAGCCCAACCTTATTGGCATCGCTTTAGTGCAATTCAAACCCTTGTCTTTGCAATTACAATCTTCACTTTTTTAAAGGTCCCATATATATTTGTACCTAGATAATGTGTTCAGAACTTAAACAAATACAAACTGTAGAGACAAAAACAAAATAAACAACCATAACATACTTATACATTAAAGGAGTGGATTCATAGTATGAAGATTGATTCCTCATGGAATTCCTCATGCCCTTGGAATTCCTTACTCACTAGAAGATCTTCTTGATGCGATATAGCTTCTTTGGAGAGAGAATGGGCCTTATCGTTGAATTCCTTGAAAGTGTGAGATATAGAAAGCGAATCCTGGGCTTCTTGTATCTCTTTGATGCATCGTTGCCAAGCTAACAAGGCAATGATTGAAAGTTGAGCATGTCCATTGAACCAATCTATAATAACTTTCAAATCCCCTAAACATTGCAAAGTGCTTATGCCTTTATCCCATGCAAACTTGAGTAATAACCAAAGGGCCACAAATTTTGCCCAATTATTAGAACCTTCCCTTGTTCCAAATTTCAAAGAAAAGTAGTGTGTGGAGTTTAAGAATAAAATCGCACTGGCTCCACTCTAGACTGGTACCCCTTGACTGGCACCATCGAAGAACCCCAAGCAACCAAAAGAGTAAAAGACGAAGGGTGCAGGATTTTAATAGATTTCTTGTTGTGCTTTCTTTTTAATTCCATGAACGTTGATCGAATTTTGCCTACATTTGGAAAAGAGAAACCTCCCTTGTCTTTGAAAATTGCTTTGTTCTCGCTTAACCAGATGCCCCGTACTACAAAATAAGATTTCTCTCATAGAGTTGAAGGTTGGACTTGGGTTTGACATCCATGCTCCAAAACAGTTTACCAACATGCTCTGAATCCAATCGCTAGGACCGTTCACTGAAGAAAACACTTATTTCCAAACAACTTTTGCAAAGGAACAAGAGATGAAAAGGTGATCAATCGATTCTCCTTCCACTTTGCATAAGATACATCTGTTGGGTCCCTACCACACCTGCTTTATCCCATTGCCCCACGTCAAGATATTGTTTGCTAAAGAAAGCCACAAGAAAGCTCGCGTCTGCTTTTGACAGTTCAACTTCCAAACAATTGTCCACCACCAAATTATACCACCTGCAAAGGAATCAATGATAAGTGCTTCGTATGCTAACTTTGTTGCAAGATGCCTAGTTGCAGAATTCCAAGACCACACCAACTCATCCTCTAAGTCATTAACAAATACACCATTGCATTCAAGCAACCTCACGTAGGCACTCCATTTGACTTCCAACTCACCATGTACACCCAACTCCCCTATCGTAGTCAATTTTTGGAGCCATCGTGCCTGAGCGCTTGTTCTTCTTACATTTGCCAAATACAAGATGCTTCGTTCTCGTAGAGCATCCTTGAGGCCTCGAGATAGTAGATAGTTCCCAAAAGCTCCTATCCATAGATCCATGCCAACCTTAACTCGATTCCCCCTCCCAACCAGCCATGCCACCCGCCTACCAAGAACAAGGAATGCCTTAATCATAGCTTTCCAAATGTTGGAGGCCCCTTGAGTGGATTTGGTTCCAGGATCCATTGTTCCACTGAGAGGTCTATGAGATACTTATGCCTCATAATATTTCCCCATATACCTTTATTAAACAAAAGCCTTCAGAGGTGAAGGCTTTTGGTTGCCAATGCTTTCCCAATTAGGTATATGGTCTTTAAACCCCATCCACCCCCACTTTTTGGCTTTGCCAAGATTTTCCAACTAACAAGAGGGAGGACCTCCCTTTGCCTTTTCCCCATCCATAAGAAAATGAAGCAAGTTTTGCGGATATTTTCTAGAATGCCTTTGAGCACATTTGCCAACAAGAGCCAATAAATGAGGATACTCTCGAGGACCGATTTCAAAAGAATTAGTCTCCCACCAAAAGAGAGCCACCCAAAACACCAACATGTTATTCTAGATTTGATCTTCCTTAGTAGCCATAAACAATCATTAACCTTGTAGTTTTTAGGTTTTAGAAAGTAGTCGAGGTATTTCAAGCTTGAATCCAAAGTTAAACTTTGAAAGAAGTACATGCACCCTAACTGTTCTTACACTAATGGATGGAGTTCATTAATGTATAAAAAGGATTTATTAACATTGATATCCATTTTGGTAGCTCGATATAACACCTCCATGACTCTTTTATAAATCCTCCATTCCCTAATACAGTTGAAAAAAACAATCAAAATTGAAAAGATCATGGCTTAGCAAGAAGAAATGCCAACATAATGGAACAACGAGTGGAAGGAACTAGCCGAGACACATTTAGAAGGTTGCATCTCTCCTCAGCAACTCAAGGTTTTGAGGGAAAGGACAATGGACTTCATTCGGCACCAACAGAAAAGGTTGCATCCTTTGAACACAGGTTAAAAGGAGTCGAGTAGGAGCATAAGAAGGAGCTCTAGCAAATAGATAGTGTTATTCAAACCATGCAGCAAGACTTTGTCAAAATGGTAGAACCCAGTGCAAAGTTGCTTTCATGTAGAGAACCTGCCAACGCATACACATTCTACCTAAGAGAGCAATGGATTCATTACCAGATTGAATGTCTCAGTTCAAGGTTGCCCATCAACTTCAAGCAATTAGGTAGGCACTTCTGCGAAATTTTATTTACATTAACCCCTACCAGAAAATAATAAATAAATAAATAAAATCTTTGAATTATACCTTCATAACTTCTTGATGACTACAAACATGGCATTGAGTCCCAACCATTTCATTGGGGATGTCCACATCAGATCATTCTAATCGTATCTTTAAAATGAAATACAATGGGTTGAAGAATGACATAAATTTAAAGCAGTCGAAACCTCAGAGCCACTGTGGGCGCAATAGGAGTTATTCTCTACCCAAGAAGCTAAGAGACAACATTACATGCATATGAATAATCAGATGATTAGGTAAGTGATCCAACATCACCGAGAGGAAGTGATCAACAACTTTACAAAATTTTACAACAACTCCGCAAGCAAAGTAGTTGAGGCCTGTGAACAACGCTAGAGTTTGCTAATGAAAGTACTAAGGTCAAAGGAGCCACATTCGCTGCCCAATATTCATGCAACACTTTACCGCAGTTGGATTTACATCACTACTCTAAAGGATATTCTTCCGCACTGGATTGGTCTAAGGTTTTTCTATCCCCTCCTATTATATCCTATTCCTCCATGGCAAGGCTCAACCACTGTAGATAAAAGTGAAAAATTTTGTTGTTGGAAAAAAAACATGAAGTTAAGAGGATTCCGCAGGGAAACAGCCACACCACATCAGTACGTAGTCAACCTCTAGCCCCTCTATACAAACACCTCAAAATATGAATCTAGGCACAATTCTGACCCAGACTAATCTGCTGCAAAGGGACGAGCAACAAATTGTGTTGGGAGGTGTGATGAGGGTGGTAAATGATTGACTCCTTGCACTATACTAGATGACTATTTAGTCACATTCCCCATCCTTTTACAACATTTCTTGGCACTCCTTTCATATATTTTCCTTATGGAGATGTTATAAAATGCATTCCTATTTTATGTTGAAATAGATAAAGTGTACTCCAAAACTAAGTTAACAACCAAGGATGTATGTGACTATGGAATAGTTTGTTTTGCATATGTTGGCTAAGACGATTCCTACTGCTTCTAGCACAATTGCTAACGAAATTCTCTGCAGTAGTTGAGGACGAACTTTCATACAACACTTGCTTGCCAGTTTTCTAAAAGGAAAGGGATGCGAGCCATTTTCTAGTCGAGTGGTTGAAAGACTGATGACACACGACCAACACCAATGCCACAACACTCAACCAACTCCATTGTAATCATTACGACGTTGGATCATGTATTATCGTCGCACCTCTTTTTAAGGGGATTGGCTCCTAGCATTAAAAGAAACTGAGCGATACTCTATTTTTTTGGTTTCCATGCAAGGAGGTAACCACCCTTGATTTAGGAAATTTTGTATAAAAGAAAGCAAAGCACTGAGACCCTCTAACTCCAACTTTTTATTATTATTTTTGTAAAGAATCGAATCCATTTTACTTTGATATTTGAGTTTTGAAGTTGTGTGTTGATTAAGAGGTAACTTGTGTTGTAGAGTGAGGACCCACTCTCCAGTGCATGAGATCTCAACCATTTGTTATTTTCTTCACAGATTATCTAATTTTGTTGTGAGTTCATGTATCAGAATCATTTTGTTGTTATCGCATTGTTTATGTTCATTGTAGCTCCACTTATTGACATTGTTATTCGTTTTTGTTGTAGTTCCATTAATTGGCATTGCTTTTCATTGTTGTTGTGGCTCATTCATTTGCATTGTTGTTTGTGTTTCCTGTAGCTTCATTTATCACAATCATTATATTGTGTGTATTTATTGTAGTTCATATGCATGCATTAGATTAGTTGTTATATCATTTTGCAATTTTTCTCCATTGCTAAGTTGATTAGACCGCAAGGTTTGATTTCCATTATTGTTAGTGTGACCTATTACTTCTAGTCTATATCCCTTGCATTGTAGCAGTCTAGTTGGATGATCAGAAGAAATAGGATTAGGATTTATTTCAAGTGCTCAGGAGTTTGATTTCCATTGTTGTTAAAGTGTGACTTATTGATTCTAGTCCTCATGCCTTACATTGTAGCAATACAGCTGGATGATTGGAAGGAATAGGATTATAGTTTAATCCAAAGTAAATAGAAGCTTGGTTTTCATTGTTTTCCGTGACATTTATCTGAGAAATTTTATATACTGGATTGATCTAGTTGAATTATCTTATACCAGTGACTGTTGCATGCTTCCATAGTTAGTTAAGTATAAATTAGATGATATGCCACCATCAAGAGAAAAACCCCAAAAAAGAAAGGCCTCTATTGAACATTAATAATAACTAGAATGCATATACATTGTAGGTTGCTTCACAAGATCATGTCCCCCGATTTATAATTAAAGTATAGATTTGAGTACATCTTGGTTCTCAATACCAAGCATTACTGGGGATCACCAAGCATTTCAATGAGTTCCTTGCTCGGCTTACCAATTCATAAGGCTCGACTTCGGTCAACAACCTGATGAGATTTTCCTTCAACAAGGTTAACCCCTTCAAGATACAAATGAACTTGGACATACCAAATTTGGAAGGAAAGATTGATGCAGAATCTATAGACAAGTGGATACAACAATTAGAGTCTTATTTTCTAGTTAATAAACTTTCTGACACTGAGAAAGTCACCATTGCATCTCTGAAGATGTCTACTTTGGTGCATTACTAGTGGGAAAATATTTCAACTAAATGGGATATTGTGCAAAGTTATACTAATAAATTTCATTGATTAATGGCTCAACTTGGTATTAAGGAGGATGAAAAGTTATTTGTTTTGAAGTATATCAGTGGATTAGCTCCTTATATCCAACTAGAGATGGAATTTCTCAATATTGGCACTCTTATAGAAGCATTCCATTATGCCATCAAGCTTGAAGTGAAATTGAAGGTGAAAGGAGAGTTCTCGACCAAATCGACAAGTCGACCTTTCGGCAAGAAACCTCAATCGGAAAGTCAAAATGGTCTACTCAAACTACTTCACAAAAGCAAAATCATGGTAAGAATCCTTCCAAGAAAGATAAGGGAAAACAGAACAAACAACATCCTGCAGAGAAACAATGTGATTACCATAGTCCAGCTTGGTATGATGCATCTGAATGAAAATATCAAAAGACATTCTTCACACAGATGTCTACCTCAAACTCAGGCTCAAGCAACATAGCTATCGTGGAATCAAATCTAGAATTGTCGACTCTATTGGCATCAACTTCAATAGCCCTCATGAAATCGACCATTGTTGGCGAAGAGGAAAGAGAATGACTATTCCATACACAGATATGGGTACAAAATAGCCCGTTGCATTTGATTGTGGACAATAGTAGTCAAAAGAACTTTATATATAAAGACATTGTGGAGAAATTGGGTCTTGTTACTACTCCACATACACAACCTTACAACATCGGTTGCATGAAAGATGGACAAGAAGTTAGGATCACCGGATAGTACAAAATTGCCTACTTCATCAAGCCTTTTCAGGATGAGGTGTTTTGTGATGTAGCACCACTCCCAGTAGTTGATGTGTTGTTTGGGAAGCCTACTTATGGGATATACATTGAAATTATCAGTCCAGACCACAGAAAGTGATTGTCAAAATCCAAAATCAGTGGTATGGCATTCATGAACGTCAACCCATTTTGACATTCGAAATAGTTTCAATAAAACAAGCCAAAAAGTTGTTCAACCATGCTCAAAAATTCATGTTGTTAATGATAAAACTTCAGTGTTCCAAGAGGATCACAACAACCAGTCGACTCTCCACTAACCACAACTCTTGATAGAAACAACAAGTCGACAAAGTACTTGAATAATACAAAGATGTTTTCAAAGATCTAGCTGGAGTACCAGTACATTGCCAGGTAAAACACTCCATTGATCTTATTCCTAGTTCTTCATTACCCAATGCATCTACTTACATAAGGTATGTTTTAAAGAATGAAGAAATACTTCGAAAAATCCAAGACTTGATCGACAAAGGGCATATTAGACCTAGCTCCTCCCTATGTTCAAGTCTAGTCATCCTAGTCCTTAAGAAAGATGGGAAATGGAATGTGTGCATTGACTACAAGGCTCTTGATAAAATTTTAGTAATGAATTGAAATCCTCTTCCTAGAATAAATGATTTGCTTGATTATTTTAAAGATGCTAAATTCTTTACCAAACTCGACCTCAAGTTGGGATATCATCAAAATCCATTACAGTCCTTAGATGTATGGAAGACTGCTTTCAAAACCAGGGAATTTCTATTCGAATGGTTAGTCATGCTTTTTGGTTTAACTAACGCACCTACAACTTTTATGAGATATATGGATGACATTCTTAGACCTTTTTCAGGTAAATTTATCATTATTTATCTAGCTGACATCCTAATTTTTAGCAAATCACAGGATGAGCATTTGCAGCAGCTTCAACAAGTGCTTAACACTCTTAGACAACACAAACTCTGCTTGAACTTGGAGAAGTGTTCTTTTGCAATGAAGAGTATCAAATACTTGGGTTATGTGATCGACTCAGCAAACATTCAAGTCAACCCATAAAATATGCAAATCATAAGGAATGGTCCACTCTAAGAAATGTTCATGAATTAAGGAGTTTCTTTGGTTTAGAAAATTTCTATGGCATATTTATGTTGGGATTCAACCACATAGCTTGGATAATGAATAAGTTGACTAAAGGAGGTGGAAATATAGTTTTCAAATGCACAACAACAAAACAACAAGCTTTCGAACACCTCAAGAACAGGCTTTGCACAACTCCAATGCTCGTGCTACCTGATTTGCATTAGCCATTTAAAATTGATACCGACGCATCAAACTATGCCCTAGATGCCGTGATCACTCAAGCACGTCATCTAGTGGCATTCCATTTAGAAATTTTCAATGAAATTGTTCACAAGTATTCAACTTATGAAAAGGAATTGAATGCAATTGTACAAGCACTTAAAAAATCGAGACACTACATTCTAGGCAAAGAAACGGTCATTCATACGAACCATCATCCTCTAAAGTTCGCTCTGTCATAGTCTATGTTACAGAAAACGAGACAACTCAAGTGGATTAGTTACCTACAACAACTTTAGTTAGTAACTAAGCATTGGAAAGGCAAATCCAATGCAACAATTGATTGACTTAGCTGACCACCAGTCACTTCACTTCTTACAGTGTTAAGTATGCATGGTTGTGATTGTTGATGTTCTCCATGGTTCCATCATTCGGAAAACATTATGCAGATCATTCTCTTGGATGGGTTCACAACCTAGAGAGAATGGTCCCATCGTATCCCTTGACTGTGTGTCTTATGTCTTGGATGCTTAGCCTTGTCCAGTCATGTGTTGACTGGACTGGTAGTAGGATAGAGGTCACATTGCGTACTCCAGGTGGGAGTGCTCCTTATCCGGAGTGATCTATTCTTGTAGAGTGAGATGACTTGTCTATGTTTCTTCTTTTATATTAGACAAAGTCTAATCTAATGTTGAATTTGACAATTGGCTCTCAGAAGTGTCTGAGACTTCTTAGAGTATGGTCAAACAAACATTAGAGCTCTACTGAAAGAATGTGACTGCATGTAAGGAGATATCAACAAGGAGACTTTTCTATCATCAAGAAATAACCAAGGATTCAAGACAATCATTTGAAGAAGTCCCGGAGAAAGTGGAAGGAAAGAAACAACACAACTACCCCAACAAAAGGGGTAAATTGACCCTAGAAGACAAAATGACAAGTCGGCTAGATGATAAATAAAAGATAAATAAAAGAAGCAAGTCAGCCCTATTGAGCAATTTTCTAGCCAACTGAAGAATATAAATAGAAGTGTTCTCACGCTTCATTTGTCACATTGGAGCAAGCTCATCTCTCTTAATTGGTGTGCACTTCTCAAGGAGGACAAGTGAAGTTCAATAGAAACATAATTTTTGTGGTTTCTCTTATGCTCTTGTTTTCTTGGAAGATTATCTACCCTCACTGGGTTTCATGTGGAAGAAGAGAACTCTCTTATGCTAGGGATTAATCTTCATGTTTGGTATTGTTCTTCTTGTATTGGATTAATTTCTTCTGAGAAATTTTGTTGGGTTTTTCTCCCGTTAGGGTTTCCCGGGATAATCTTTGTGTCTCTTGTGCATGGTTATTCTTTCAGTGATCCTTGTTTTATTTTCCGCTGCAAATGAATGATGCTATAATCGTGGGATGAAATTAATTATGAATTAAGTTGAAAGAGATGAAAATTATACTGCTAAGTTAAAATTCAACATGGGTTCAGAGCAGTACTGAATAGAAGCCATTGCTAGAGATTGTTTTGCCCTAATATGGAAACTAAGGGTTCCAATTGTGAACACTTCCAACCTCAGTTTTGGTTCGATCTAGGTGCATTGGAACTCGCCCTAGGAGGGTGCATCTTTCTGTGGAGGCAAAATTCAATTTTGACAATTTTTAGTTTTGACCTAATTTCTATTGGAATAAAGAAATTAGGGTTTTCAATTTCTAACCTTTCTGACCACAGGGTTCAATCTTGCCATTTTGGAGCTCACCTTAGGAGGGTACATCTATTTGTGGACTTTGTTTTTGCATTTAGCAAACTTCAGTTTTGACCTAGCTCTTGCTAGGTTTCGATATCATAAATTCAAAATGGTGACCAATCTTAGAGTGAAAGACAGGATGGATGGTGTTTCAAATTTTAGATCCTAGAAAAAAAGAATATTTTTCATTTTGGAAGAAAATGAGATCCAGTATCATGTAAAAAAGGACATCCCGGAACCAAAAGATGATGGAGAGAAATCCAAATACAAGAAGAATGAAGTGAAGGCAAAGAGGATCCTTGTAGACTCTGTAAAAGACCACTTGATTCCTCATATCTCTGAGTTGAAGACTGCTACAGCAATGTATGATGCCTTAGTATGATTGTTCGAAATCAAAACCACCAACAAAAGACTAGCCTTGAGAAATCGGCTTCGTTGCATAAAGATGTCAAACTCAGATTCTATTGTTAATTAATTCATGAAGGTCTCATAGTTGAGAGATCAACATAAAGCCATTGGAGACATTATTGAAGATGCAGAACTTGTCATGATGACCCTTAATGGATTTCCTTCCACATGGGAATCATTTGTTCAGAGTGTTTGTGGAACATAAGAGTTTCCCAAGTTTGATTGGATGTGGACTAATTGTGTTCAGTAAGAGGCCAAAGTATTATCAAAGAATAGCTCACAGAAACCTCAAGAAGAAGAAAATCAAGCTCTCGCAGCTCATGCAAGAAAAGGAAGAGGAAGAAGAAAAATACAAGAGAAGGATCAGCCCCAACTCAAAGGAAGAAGGATATTTCAAAGATGAAGTGTTACAGTTGTTAGAAATTTGGTCACTATGTTAACCAATGTACTCAAGGGAAAAGGAAGGAAAGGCAACATGCATCAATAGCCATTATTGATGAACCTTTGTCAAAGAAGATAAAAGAAGATAAACTTGAGGAAATTGTAGATGATCTTCGGAAGGAGTATTTCTTCTAGTACACTCAAAATACATGCATACCAATGAGAGTATCATCTTTGGATGATGTCTTTTACTATGTGACTATCATTAGTGATCTACTCCATGAAAACCCATGATGAATACTTTATCATGTTTCAGAAGTTCGGAAGAAGATCAAGGTTGTCAAATCAGACAATGAAGAAGAGCTCCCTCCTAGAAACTCCAGTAATTTATGCAAGGAGGCAAAGATCAAGAGGGAGCCAACAAAACAAACAAAGATAATTATTTTATACTTTATATGATAAGTTTTATTTGTTCAAATTAAATTGTTATATTTATTTATGAATAGCATGACTGTTTAAATTAGTATTGGTTAACCCTTGTGGACATTTATGTCATGGATAGGTCCATTATAAATATTGTGGAGATGAAGCTCCGTGATTAATATCTACCCATGTTCTTATGGGAAGATGCGTCTGGTACGATAGTTATTAGATGACAAGACTTCCAAGGAAGCATTCGTATGAGCAGATCCTTGGTTGTCCCGCATACACCTGTGTGCCAAGGAAGAAGAGGACGAAGATGGTAACCTTCAAGACATCTAGAAGGTTTCATATGGAGTTTGATAATGAGAAGCACAATATTTTGAAGGATGAGTAGCCCTCTAAGTACAGTAATCATCCTTCTATCAGGATGAGACAGTAGAGCCAGTAGAACAAGTGGATCTTCCAAGAGATGATGCAGTGATTAGGAAACAGGCTAGTAGGAATCCATGATGGAAGAATATTAGTACATCATGAATAATGATGTATGATAGTGCTAAGACCTGAAAGGAAGTCAATGGTGACCTCCAAGTAGATCTATAAGATCTAACATGCAATCCAGATTAGCATTAGAGATGGCTCATAAAAGACAACCAAGTTGCGGACTCACATGGAGTATTCAGTGTTCTTGAGTGAGAAAGAGGCTCGCCTTAGCAGACCCACTTGATGGGAGGTGACATAAATGGATACTCGAGATACAGAGAGAGCAAAGTATCCATATGTAAAGGGAGAAGGATACTCATATGCAGAGTGAGCAATATGCTCCCACACAAAGGGAGTACCTACAACACAGCTTATTGATAAAGAAGATATTGTACAAACTTGAGCAGACCACCAGAGCTTGGTATGCCAGGATCGACATATAATTGATGAGCTTGGACTTCACAAATAGTGATGTGGATTCCAACCTTTACTGCAAGGGTTTTTATGATGATCCATTGATCTTGGTATTGTATATTATATAATTTGTTCCTTACAGGAGCAAAGAGGCTTATAGACCAGTGCAAGAGGGAGTTATCGTTCGAGTCTGAGATTAATGGGATTGAGGTATGATGAGATCTTCCTTAGTTAGAGGGAGTAAACAGTTGAGATATTGAGAGATTTGGGATGATGGACGGCAAGTCCATCGCTATACCAATCTGGAGAAGCTAAGTGATCTAGCTTCATATTCATATTTGGTGATGTACAGATAGTTGATCAGATGCTTGATGAGATAGTTGCTTTGCAGTAAATATCGTGAGCTAGTTATGGTTGAGCCAAGACTTTTCCATTGGGTTGTGGAAAAACATGTGCCGAGGTACATATGTGGTACAATTGATATGATATTAGGTGATGAAGTGAAGCTGCAAAACATATACAGATTCTGACCAAGTAGAATGCAGTGGACAGAGGAGTCATGCTTCTGTGGCACGTAGTACAGTAGAAGTAGAGATAATTGCATCTAGTGTCACATAACTATTTGATTTGGAGATCAAATACCACTTCATCCTAGAATGGTGCAGAAGGAAGCAGTGAAGCTCTAGATGAACATATAGCTAACATTCTCACCAAGCCTCTGTCCAAGGCAAAGTTTGTACACTTTCGGGAAAAGCTTGGTGTGATGGAGAGTGCTTATCTGAGTGAGAGGGAGCATTGATAGATGTGTGACATCGTGATGAGCGACAAACATTCATACGAGAGATGAATGGTCCAGACACTGTGATGAGCAGGCAGACAGTCATATGAGAGATGAATGTCCTAGACATCGTGATGAGCAAGCAAACATTCATATGAGAGATGAATGTCCCAGACATCATGATGATTCGATGGATGAGTGGCAGAAATTCATGGAAGTGAATGGACCAGTACAGATCCAGTTGCAGTGCAGTAGTACAAATGCAGTGGCAGTGCAGACATTGTAGTACAAATGCAGTTGCAGTACAAATACAGTGCAGTCCAAGTACAGATGCAGTACATATGTGAATGTAGTACAAGTACCATACAGATGCAGATGTAGTAAATATGAGTAGCATCAGGCAAACATTCTCCACAGGAATCTATGGTGATGGAGAATGGCTCATTCACTCACATAAATAGTCAGTTTGGATAGTGGTGAATGGCCCTCGCGCAATCTTAATAGACTCGAAATGCAGATTATGGACATTCTCAGTAAGTTAGCAACTTGGCACAGAATGTCTCCCTCGTCGAGAGGGAGTGTTGAACATCAGACAAACATTCTGCAGATCATTCTCTTGGATGGGTTCGCAACCCAAAGAGAATGGACCCATCGTAGCCCTTGAATCTATGTGTTATGGCTTAGATGCTTAGCCTCGTCTATTCATGTGTTGACTGGATTGGTAGTAGGCTAGAGGTCACATTGCGTACTCCAGGTGGGAGTGCTCTTTAGCCGGAGTGATCTATTCTTGTAGAATGAAATGACTTGTCTATGTTACAAGGAGATCTTATCTCCTTGTATATTAGACAAAGTCTAATCTAATTTTGAATTTGAAAATTGGCTCTAAGAAGTGTCTGGGACTTCTTAGAGTATGGTCAAACCAACATTAGAACTCTATTGAAATAATGTGACCACATGTGAGGAGATATCAACGAGGAGAATTTTTCTATGATGAAGAAATAACCAAGGAGTCAAGACAATCCATTGAAGAAGTTCCATAGAAAGTGGAAGGAAAGAAAGAGCACAACTACCCCAACAAAAAGGGTAAATTGACCCTAGAAGACAAACTGACAACTCAGCTTGATGATAAATAAAAGATAAATAAAATTAGCAAGTCGACCCTATTGAGGAAGTTTCTAGTCAACTGAAAAATGTAAATAGAAGTGTTCTCACACTTCATTTGTCACATTCAAGCAAGCTCATCTCTCTCAATTGGTGTACACTTCTCAAGGAGGACAAGTGAAGTTCAATAGAAGCATAATTTTTGGGGTTTCTCGTATTCTCTTATTCTCTTGGAAGATTATCTACCCTCACTAGGGTTTCATGTGGAAGAAGAGCACACTCTTGTGCTAGGGCTTAATCTTCATGTTTGGTATTGTTCTTGTATTGGATTAATTTCTTCTGAGAAAATTTTGTTGGGTTTTTCTCCCGTTAGGGTTTCCTAGGATAAATCTTTGTACGAAATGAATTATGAATTAAGTTGAAAGAGATGAAAATTATACTGCTAAGTTAAAATTCAAGAATGACACCATTACTTGGCCTTGACTATATGAAGAAGACATTGACTTCTCCTTAGTGTATCGACAACTCCACACATGTCAGTCGATTGCTCTCGACTACCTCTTGAAGGGAAATTTGCTTTATAAGCTTGGACAAATTTTTGTACCTCTAGTTGAGCTCAATCGGAAGCTCATTTGGGATGCACAATATAGCAAAACAGTTGGTCATTTTGGAGTGGCAAAGACTCTTACAGTACTTCAGAAGTATTTATATTGGCCTCTACTCAAGATGGTTGTCGACAAGTATATCAAGGCATCATGGTTTGGGCCATCACCAAGCCATTGAATCGACGACAGGATTTGTATACACCCTTTCCCTCCAAGTCGACCATGGGAATCCATTTCCTTGGATTACTTGACTAGATACCTTGTCATCAAATGCCAACATGACGCAATCCTAGTAGTGGTTGACATATTCTTTAAAATGGCTATCCTCATTCCTTGCAAGAATACTACAACAACAACAGCAGCACAACAGTCTACTCAACTCTTCTTCTATCATGTTTGGAAACACTATGGCTTACCAACTACAATCATCCCTAATAGATATTCCAAATTTTTCAATGCTTTTTGGAAAATACTTTGGCAATAGCTCAAAACAAAACTATTTATGTCGTTTGTGTTCCATCCTCAGACTGATGGACAGATGGAAGTTATGAATTGTACAGTGGTATAGTTGCTCCGCATGTACAACCAAAAGCATCACAAAACATGGGATGAAAGTCTCTCGTACATCCATCATAACTATAATCAAGCACACACAGTTCAACATGCAAGAGTATGTTTGAATATTGTTATGGATTTTATCCCTCAGTGCCTATCGAATTAATCAGTTGACTCACTAGTTTGATTTACACGGGCCATGAATAGCAAGAGATCGACAAAGCACTCAAGTTTGAGTATAGGGTTTGTGAGATTAAAAAAAAAGCATAAGAGATGTTGCAACTGACTAGTGAGAAAGCCAAAGCTCGACACAACAAGCATTGTATTCCTCACTCATTCAAAATTGGGGATCCGGTTTGGTTGCATCTCACGAAAGAAAGATTTGGTGGCCTACACAAGAAGTTGAATCCTGCAGGACATGGTCCTTACAACATTCTTAACAAAATTTGGGAAAATGCTTTTTATAAGCTCAACATTCCACCATACCTGGGTTTGCATCCAATATTCAATCTGGACAGATCCCCTTGCCTTTGGCACCATTGTTGGACAGCAAGCACGCCACACAAGGATGCAAACAATTCCCTTGTTTCAAGTGGCCAAACTAGGACAACTCCCAACTCAAGCAAAGAGGTATTTTCTCACCGAATTGGAGTAGAAGTTTCCTCGTCTACTTAAGTAAGCAAAGGGGACCATTACCACTTAAGGGGAAAGGTATGATCAATTCCAGGACTCAATTGGAACCATTGTCTAGTGCCTAGTCCCAATCGACTCCTTGGTCGGATCTCAGTCGAACCTACAAATCAGCCGATCCAAAGAATCAGTCGACTCTATAGATCAGTCAATCCATCAACTCAGTTGGCTCATGCAATCTTCTACAAGTTTCGTTCATCATACGTGCCCCGCGGTATTCGATGACTCAAATACATGTCAGTCGACATTCTGAATAGTCAAAAGGCAGTAGGAATATTCCATCGACGTGACAGTCGTGTCTCTTCATATTCTTCTGGCCGATCGATGGAAATAAAATGGTTGGTCTCCTCAATCAAGCTGTAATTGCTTCTTTGTAACTGAAACACGGTGGGTGGCACCCAAGCATCCCTCAGATTTGTATATATGCATGTAAGCATGAATCCGAAAGGGTTCCTTGTTCTTGATTACACTAAGACAAGTTCTGAAAGAGAAGGGTCGATTGGTTCCTCATGGTTCCTTCATCTGACCTTCATTCATGTAAACGAGTCTTTCGACTTAGTACACCTTGATACAAGGTTTTGCTTACAAACTTAGGAGATCGACGTCCTACATACGACTGCTCAATACAACCATATTTTTCACCCTTGGGGTTTCTCCATTATCAATTCCTGACTTGCATTTTCATGTGATTGGTATTGTCTATTGCTTTTAGTTGTATCATGTTTGGTTATTACCTACTTTGGTTTTCTTATTCAATCTAATATTATTTGCTTCTACCATAACATAGCTTGACTCATTCATTCGACTCTATTGTCCTCCTCTCAACTCCCTAGGCGACACGGATCAATGACAAAGTCTTTGAAATGGTAAAGCCTAAGAAACAAAGGTGTAGAAGCAATGGCTAGTTTAATAGACTAGAAAACCTTATGCGTAGAAGGGTCCTATTTAAACTTAACATATTTCTTCATTAGTTGATTTTGAGGTTTGACAACTTGAGCAAAACCAAGAGTGAATCGTCTTAGGAAATTTACCTTTCTAAAGAAAGATTGCATGTCCTTCTTAATCGTAGGTAAGGGCAAATTTTTTATTGCTATCACCCTCTTGGGATCAATTTTGACACCTTCATGAGAGACAACATGACCCAAGAGCTTCCCTTCAATAATATTGAAGATGGTCTTCTTATGGTTTAAGGATATGCCAAATTTACAACATATAAGAATGACTTGTCTAAGTTGATCACAGTGACTACCTTATTCTTTGGAGGATACTATGAGGTCATCAAAGTAGACAATTATAATCTTACCCATGAAGCCTTTAAAAGCAATGGCCATGGCATGCTAAGAGGTACTTCCAACGTTAGTCAAATCAAAGGCATCTTGTTTTAAGCATATGCACCCCAACAGATAATGAAGATGGTTAAGTGGCAATCAAAAGGTTTGAGGTCTATTTGATTATATCCCGAGAAACCATCAAAAGGGGACATCATTTAGGCACTAGAAAATTGTTGGAGGACCTATTCCACTGGTGGAATCGGGTAATTCTCTCTTAAGGACACCTTTTTCAAATTATGAAAATCAACACATAACTTAATATACCCAGTTTTCTTCTTAATTGGCATGATTAGCGCGTAAATGACCCCTGAATATTCTATTTTGTCTAATTCAAATGTGGGGTTGTTCTTCCTCTGTTTTTGCTTATAAGCCTTTGAATCAGGGATCATAGGTATGGCATGTACTATTTCCTCCATTTTGAAGACTTTGAGGTCGTCCTAGGACCAAGCAAAAACATCTTTGAACCCTAACAAGAGTTTGGTGAACTACAAGAACTCCTCATGAGAAAATTGTGATCTTATATAAACTATTTTTGGATGTTCTTTTATTCATATGTTTAAGGGGTAGTATCTTCCACCATCCTAATAGATTCATTGTTAATACTAGCTCTAGATGTAGAAGCATGGCTGGAATCAAACATGGATTCTAACATGGAAAATTTGGGGGTATTTTATTCTTTTTTGAATTGTATTATATCCTATGTTTACTCTTCTAGCTCATGACAAATATTCAAGTCTTCGAATTCCCCCATATTTTGAAGCAATATATATATTTGTTCATCAGATTTGAGGACTTGCAAACCTTCAAGATTATCGATTAATGTAGGTCTATGCAAGATTTGAAATTATAGCCTCAACAGACCTTACAAAATCCAATATAAAGCATGAACCAATTAAGGAAAAAGTATCAATTATGTGGTCTACATACTTAGGGATGACTTGAATGTTGAAGACAAGAACTTCTCAATATGGTCCTTATCCTTTTTATAATACCATATGAGACAATGGTTCTGAACAGCATATTTCCCCCTAATTTGGTTCACAACTAGCTCTAAATCCCTACTTACCAATAAGTGAAAAATTCTTAAGGCCTATTGAAAGCCTTCAACTAATGCTTCATATTCAATCATATTATTGTTGTCAATAAATTCTAATCAAAAGATAAAGGGATGGCCTTTTCCTTGATATCACATAGGAGGACCATAGCATTGGATCCATGCTTGAATTTGGCAACATCAAAATCCATATTCCAAAACATATCATAATGTTCAAGAGGAGGGACATAAATGTCTTTTTCATATAATATAGTGTAAGTACCTGAGTAAAAACATTAATCTCGTCTCTAATTTTGCCTAATCTTTGACAAAACAACCAAAGTAGTTTTGTCAATCAATTAATTATATGTTGATCAACTATTCAATTTTGACATAGTTTTTTTACAATGCACAAGTACATATATTGCAATAGTGTTTCACTTGTTCTTTGTAAGTGTTTCATGAATCTTTCAATTCTCCTAACATCAAACCCAAATTCACGTTGTCACAAAATAGTAACCTAGATTCATGTTATTACCCATCCATCCTTGTATCTTGAAGAGACACATGGTTGGTGTTGTGGGAAGCAGGTACAACTTCTTCTTGATCTTTAGGTTATCTTTTAATGATAACTTTTGCACCTTTATGAGGAAAGGTGAAGTGGGTTTGCTTCGATAAAGTAACAACCCCAATTGACTTTGGTGGACCACTCTCTCCCTAAAAGTATACCATATGCTTCATGTGTATATGTTACAATCACATGTATGAGCATGCTCACATCAACAGCTTGGTTAAAGGAAATGGACATGTCTTTGATATAGCCAATTATTTCTATAGTTATTGAATATTCTGAATCTAACATGTATTTTCAAGGACCTATGCACTCAAGGACTAGCTTCCTCATAACTCAAAGAGGCATGAAATTGTGCCTTGTTCCTATGTCGATGACATAGTTATGGAGCACATATGAGAGATAAAAAGAAGGAAATTTTGGGTCTAAATCGATGACATCATATGCCTCCTTTGGTTGAGAGGAGGCATCTTTTGAAGGAAAATATCTCTATTATAATCTTGGAGGGGGATGAGCTCAGAGGATATGAGAAAGGTTTTCAAACTTAGTAGGTGTCATAAGAGCATTTAATAATGTCATGTGGGTTGGGACCTTTGCTAGAGCTTCCACTATGTTATAAGGTCTTGGTACTGGAAAACATGGAGTAATTTTGCTTGTTATATATCTCTACCTTGTTTAGATCCTAAGGAACTCTATTCCTTAGAGGCGAAGGAGGCCTACCACTCATGGAAGATTTGTTTTTATTGTTGTTTTAAGGATCGATTTTGGCCTAATCCAATCCTTTCAAAGTTGGTTTGAAGGTTTGATTCCTAGTTTCTACATCAAAGCTTCGAAAAAGGAGGAGTTATCATTATAAAGCACAAACTTTTGTATCTTATCTTAATCACCCTCATAATTGGAGGAAAGTTTGTTATCAACTAGTGGTAAAGGTGCCTCTCCTAGTTCGGAACCCTTCATGTGTTGTGTATATAGGTAACAATACTTGGGGTAGTTGAAGTCGTGACAAAAATGACACCAATACACTTCAACAATGGTATGCCTTCGAGGAGGAGGAGGAAGAGGAGATCTTGACCATGTTGGTGCAAAAAAATGTAAATCATTGACTTTCTTATTTAAGGAAAGAATCTGATTGTTCATGTTCATTAATAGTTTTCATTTTTCAAAACTTTCCTTTTCTTCCATCTTTGAAGTTTGTGAAGGTGAAGACTCGTATTGAGGTCCCTCATTCAAACTATTTCATTCCTAGGTCTCCTCTTAAAATGGGATTGCGTTGTAGATGAGGAAAACATACTAGAATCCTCCATGTAATTTTTCTCAATTTCTTTGAAACTTGTATTGTCCGCATCTAAAGTGATTATTGATATGTCCTCCAACATGTATTTCACATTTAGATTGATTGTAGTCATGTAGTAATGAAACAAGTTTCCAGATGGTTGTGCGATGGTTAGGATTCTTCCCAAGGTAGAGGTAAAATATTGATTGAGATTATAGATTGTCTCACCATCATGAATGAATATTATTGTGAAATTTCTAAGTAAGCAAGCCATCTATTTGATCGTTGGAAGCGTTTCTTGATTTCTAGGAATATAGTGTTCCAATCCATAATACTATCATTGGGAAGTAAGGGATACAATCTCATTGCCTCCACTTTGAAATTTCTTGCAAACAATAGAAAGCTTGCATTAATGATTGTTATATCCATGAGTAGTAATGCATCATAAAACTTTTGAATGTGATCATCAATGTTCAATGGACCAATGCCACTGAACCTATGAGCTTGATTTGGCACATCCGTAGGTATGTCATGTAAATAATGAGTCGAGGCCAAAGGGATCCCAAGTTGATCAGGCATTGCCATCAGAATAAGGGTTGAGGGAAAAATAGAATAAGGGATGTAGGAAAAACAATAGGTGTTACAATAGTTATAAGAATAATCTAAGGGTTTGTAATTGTTGATGGATTTATTGTTGTTTGTTTTAGTATGGGATTATGAAGAGGAAAAAATAAAGAGGGTGATTCAGGTTGTATGATAGGTGTAACAAGTTTCTTTGGTTTCCCAGATGTATTGACTCACTGCTTGTTGTTTTCTTCATGCTTTGACTTGTAATCCTGGGGGACAATGTTTCCATATCCTTACGATGTTTCTGACCTCTTGGGCTATGAGGGGATTGGGCAATGGAATCTTGATTACAAGAGAGATGCCACTAAAAATCCTATTATTTTATTTGAAGAGTTAAAGTAACCCAACTAAGAAAGAAGTTCGCTTACTCTTTCTTCAAGCGAAGAGTAAAGTATGACAGTTCAATAATTGCTTCAATCGAGGTTGAAAAGTAGAAACATATAATGATAATGTATGGGAAATAAATATTTATATTATTTAAGGCTTCCTAATCCAACAAAAATCAAAAGGTGACATGAACTATAAAACCTACCAAAGGAATTCAATGAATAACTTCACTATCTTGTCTTATGTTTATTTGTCAAAAGATGGGAGAAAAGACTGGGATCAGTGGCATAAGGAGTACAAATAAGAGATTATAAGTTCAATCCTGAATATAGAGTTTGGGATACGTGCAAAACGAATAGGTTTGCAAGTTTTCCCATTGGGTTTGTTAGAAAAGGAGTGTGTTATAAACAAAATATGTTCATTGAGACGGATTCCACCTATGTCGTGGTCAATCCCATCACAACCTCCTTGGTATCTCAACACATGGCATAGACTACCCACACCTTGAATAGTCTTGTGTATGAGGCAGTAAAAGGGGAAGAAGCAGAAGTGAGATAACTCTTTCAACCATCTAGATTGGGTATTATCCTCCCTCATTTCCTTGGAGTGTCGAAAAGGCCAAGAAGTGTGTATGTGTGTGGTGATTGTGAGAGACTAGCTTGCTGATTTTTTTAACAAGCAAACTAATAAGAGTGATTAACAATTTTTTCACTCCCTTATAAGCTTAGAAAATGACCTAGACTAGTTCCTAGACTCCATCATATTTTAGGACAATTTAACTAATGTTTTGTTTGTGCAATTACCCACTAAAATTTGAGTCAAGGGACACAAAAACACTGCAACCACATATTTTAATTTGATTGGAAATGTTACGCAATGGGTAATAGGTATCAACAACAATCCATCTACACTAAAATAAGCCTGAAAATGAAGTTGAACTTGAATGAAAAGTTATAAGGAAGGTTGGGTTGATTTACTTGGACCTGGACATAAAAACCAGCTAGCAAATGAGTTGTTATAGTCTTACAAAACATATTAAGAAGGCTAAAAAATATGCTAGAAATGCAAAATTTAATTTCTTAACGATTCCATCAAAGTTTCTAAATCAAAATGAAATTTGGAAATCGAATTTATGAAAGTAGAAGGTTGGAGACAACCATTTTTTTAGTTGTTTTTAATGAGCCTAATAGGTGTTGGGTGGACTAAAATAAGGTTTACCCCTTAACTAAGTAAATTTTAATGAGTTTCTATCTTGATTGATTAACTAGTCAAGGATACCATGTCATTTTAAAGGTCCTCCCATTCAAGCTCGCACCTTTTATCTCGCTCTATGATCCACTTGGTACTAAAAGAGTGAGTTGGTGCAAATCACATGGTCAGAACAATGAGGGCCCCATGTAACTCAAAGAAGTAGGGATTATCTCCATCTCATCATTAGTGCTTTTAGGCCCTCAAATTCGCCTGAATGGAAGAATGATGCTTACGCAAAAGAAGAGACCTAATACCCCCACACCTAAGGGAGTATAGTTGGAAATGCCCAAGCAGAGGAGTTTTCCATCTAAGATGAGTTAATACATGTTCAAAATATCAAATACAATGAGAGGGTAATCATCAAATATTCACTCATTTGATACAAAGAAGAGAAAGCTTACAAGAGGCCCCTAAGGGGATTCCATAGCTTTTACTATTAATATTCTATGAATCAACAATGCTTAACCAAATTAAAGACCAATCCATCCATGATATATATATATTTCCTTGGAACATGTTGTGGGAAAACCATCGGGTACTTCCCCCCATTTCAAGGATGGTACCCAAGGTAAACCAGTGGCATTTATTACGGGGCCTAACTCGGTGGGGACATCAAGTGAGGCCCTTAAATATATATGTATAGACACTCATGGATTTGACCCCGAGTGGTTAGCCCTTAAATATATATGTATAGCAAAAGGTCTCAGGGTCAAAAATATCTATGTATAGCATAAGGTCTCGGGGATTTGACCCCGAGACCTTCTGCTTACAATTCACAGCTCTCAACCACTTGAGCTAACCCATTGAGATGTGTGTGTGTGTGTGGTTTTCCAATTGCTAATGTTAGTTTTGTGTGGATGGGATGGATCCCTACTTTGTTTTTGTATCTATTGGTGTTTATATTATGTCTTTTTTGTAATTTCTATGCAATCCCTTTTAGGGGAAACCACCTAAAAATGAGAAATTGACACACATATATAACTAAAATTACTACCAGTTCATCCTCCCTACTAAACTCGATGTTAATCACAATAGGTATGATGGTTTCAACCATCAACCAATCACAAGGTTATTCACCTTTAGCCTTCAACTTGGGTGTCACAACACATAAAATTCAAAGAAATGAAATGAAGCTACACAACCCAATGAATGGGGTTGAATCTTTTTGCATGTTGGATAGCTTCCATGTGCAAAGTGAGATTCAATTGGTTCCTAGGTTATTGGAATGGGAACTATTTAACAATCCAGAAAGGAAAATACAAATGAAATATAATGATGAAATTAATCCTAATGCTAGTGAGTTGAAAATGAATGAAAATACAATTTTTATGATTGGAAATTGAATACTAAAGTAACAATGATGTATGTGAGTAAGTTCCAAAACTAACTAAGTACAAAGAAAATAAAAAGATATATAAACAAGGGAGAGGTGGGGAGGGGCTTACTTTCCTGTCCTAAGCCTTTTTTTGTGTTGCCCTGCCAACTCCTTTTCCTCAAATAGGTCTTGAGGTGGTTCCTTGTTGCTTAGGAGAAGTGGCTAGGGAAACTAGTGAACTTCCTTGTAGGTTAGCAAACTTTTTAGTGCATACATACTTAAAATATGAAGAAAAATATAACATAAATATTAATCTACACATAAGAAAACAACAAACAAATATAGTTGTCCTAGAGTGGTAAAGCAACCAAAATGGCCAATTTCCCTATATAGGGTTGCGGTGACAAAAAAGAGAGAAGGAAAATAAAAATAACAAGGAAGAAGAAAGAAGCAAGAACAATCCAACCAACAAAGAGAATGGAACTTGAGGCTTGTCTTGAAGGACCCCTAGAAATCCTAGCTACCAACTATAATGAGTATTCACTCTCACCTTCAAGAAATATGCACAAAGAAAACATAAAAGATAGGCACAATTATTAGTAGAAGATAGACAAGGTGAACCCAAGGAAACGCTAAAAGAAACCTAAGTGGCCTATCCCTCAAAGGAGATAGCCAACATGATAAGCAATACTATCCCTCAACCCTTAGCAAGCGTTTGTCCAAAACCAATAGCTAAATTAGAACAAGTACATACATTAAGAATCCCAGACAAAAACTAGCATAAATTAGTTGTTTTTCTTCAACATGTCCTCCTTTAGTACAAAAGCCTTCCTCTTATTTATAAGAGAAGAGGAGGGTAGGGTTAGGTCATAAAACAATTGTCACTTTCGGAAAAGTGACAAGTGCACCACCCAAAAAAAATATTTGTCCTTTTTCAAATACAAGAAATCAAATATGATTTGATTCCCAAATTAAATTATAGTTTTTTAATTTCCAAAAAGTAAATCATTCGGGAGAAAAGGAATTAGAGGAAAGGATAAAAGTTTCAATATCAATATGATTCCTTGGAGTATGAGCCTCCAAGTGGCATTGGTGTTTGTTGGTCACTCTTTTACTGGTGCAAACAAATCTGAATTTTGGTGTCAAAGTGGGCATCAATGGCTATCGGAATAACTGGGAATGATGACCAGTTTTGGGAGAGATTGACTTGCTTTTGAGGGAAGGAGATCTAGGAATTGGTAGCCAAAAGAGATGAATTTTTTGTTGTTCAACAAACTTTATAGAACTGAAAATAAGCCCCCCTTACTTCCTATAATGTTTCCCCAACACTTGACAAAGCATGGCTTCAATCGATGCTCAATTTGGTGAGAGGTCCCCTGGGCCTAGAAACTTGGATGGCTGGCCCATCTTTCCTAATAGCCCCAAAATTTCTTGAATTGATGGGAATCTATTATCCACCAATGTTAGAATTCCATTCGTTTGAAACAAATTGGGCTCATAATTAACAAGATTTGGCATCAAAAAGGTCTCAGGAAGGTGTTAGTTCGAGGGTTGTTGTGAGGAAGTTTTGAAATTAAAACATACATTTATGGTTGAAAACCAGAATTGGCATTTTGAACCAGAACTAAAAGGTTGTATTTGAAACAAGTTGCTTTTATTTTCATGAAATTTGGCCTTAGAGGCCACCAATTAGGCCTCCATCTAGCACTTGTTTCAAGGGTAAATAGGTGTGATTATTACTTAATTTTTCACTCAATATCTGGGCTAAATTTAAGAGTTTGACCAATATGGTTATGATATACTCTGTCTCCCTGTTGTTTGGACTCTTTCTGGGTGAAATTTCACCTCCAAATGGAGAAGATATGGAAATAATCTTGTCAATGACCTTGGGGGGAGGATATTAAAATTTTAATATATAGTTTTAAAATATATGAAAATAATAAATAAATAAATAAGAAAAAATAAACCATATCCAACATTTTTTTGTTTTGCTTTGTTTTATGCCTTGCACAATCGGGCATGAAGGAATCCAGCGTTGGTGACATGGAGGAGTCAACACGGGCATAAAGGCATTGGGTATATGCAAGATGGAGGGCAGTGACGTGGGCATCTTGGGCATTGAGAGTGGGCACAAGCAAGTGTGGGCGGGGTAGGGGTTGGGGAAAGAAAGCAAGCGTTGAGTGTCAAAGGGTCATTTAGTTTGGAGTAGGCACAAGCAGGTAGTATAGAGGCAAGCATGGGCATGGAGTAGGCACCCAAAGGCATGGGTGGCAAGTGCCAATACACAATGCATGCGGCAAGGAGATGATGAAGGTAGTAGACCATCAATGTAGGCACGAGTACATGGTTCAATGGGGATCAAAGGTGCATTAATGAGTTTCGAGTAGGCATGGAAGAGAGTTAGTGGGTTCGACCCCCCTACCCTTCATCCATACTGAATTTTTTTCAAATAAGATGCTAACCAACACAACAAAAACTTAAGAAGGCCATGGGGCTTAGGCCTTGTGTCCAATAGAGGTTTGAATCTCGTCCTTCTTGTAGATTTCCATACGTCACAAATAGGATCAAAAGCTTCAACAATGAAATTCTAGATCGTAAAAAATTGAACCAGCTCTTCAAGTCATGAATCAAATTTAAAATATCAAAGAAACCAACTCTACACATTCCCTTACACAACTCTTATTCAGATTTTTGAAATGACAGTGAAACTATAACTAACAATTGAAGAACACCTTGTTCAAAAAAATTTGAAAACATAACCGACAATGGGAGGTTGGAATACTTGTTGAGTTTGCTTGCACACCATATGAATTACCCTCATATGTAGATTGTTATTGCACCAGAGCTACTGAGCTACCCTCTATCCCAACTTACTTTAACTTGTCCATGGAACCTTGGGAGAGGAGAGGGAGGAGTTTTGTATTTTTTGAATTTTTTGTATTTTTTCTTTTTCCCAATTTTGCATGGGAGGCATGCATGGCCTCTTTTGTCTTTTCCTATTTTTCATACTTTTATTCTATATTTTTTTTCTCAATTTACCTGCCAGTCAACATTCTCACTTTGACTTTGACTTTACTCAAACAATTTGACTGAGATGACCAAGAAGGGATCCAGATGAGACATAGTCATAATGAGGCTTGGAACATGTCGTTGGAAAGGTCTTAATGAGGCCATCAGGAATATTCGTCAACAAAATTATCTCATGCCATATATGCCCTCAATTTTTCCCAGGAATAACTATTTATAACAATGATTTGTTGATGGGGCCCGTAAGTTACCCAATTTTACGAAGGTTTCCACGTCGACATATGACATCCATTTGAGGCAGACAAGGCATAGTTGGAAATATCTCAATGAGTACTTATATGATGTGTGACTACAATGCTTCCCTAACAATGTCAAATACTATTTTGACTGACTCAGAACTTTGCCATTCATGTTGTTGTTATATAAAAATATATATATATAAACATATTAATAATATATCTTAACATTAATATTAATATTAATATTAATAGATAATTAATAATTATCAAAGAATCACGACTTTGCATTGGAAAGTCGCAAATGGACTTATATAAGTCCGACCATTGTAAATGTAAATCATATCATATATCTTATCAAATATTTATTATTATCTGTTCATGGAGTTTTTAGCTTATTTATGTTGGTTATTTCGGTAAGAAACAGATTTTACTATTTCATTGGTATCAGAGCCCCTTCTTGGGCATTTTACCAGCTTTTGGCCAAAATTTTATCGAGTTTCTCCAAAACTGGGTCTTTGACCTGCCTCAGGTTTTTGACCACCCATCTCACAATCTTCTCCCTCTCCCTTCCACGTTGTTGTTGCCCTGCGTGCCCCCACCTCATTGTCCATCGCTCCCCCTCTTCGTCGTGCTGCTGCACCCAAGGTCCCACATCCTCTTCTTCCAGTGCACTCCCCCACAGGTTGTGTACCATTTCCACACCGTTCCACTGCTGGAATTCTCCTCTACTCCAGCCACTCCTCCATACCACTTCCCTACAAGGTCCATCTCCACGATGCTACGATCCCACCACTCCTTTCCTCTTGTGTTTCCCTCCTACTCCACATTTCTTCCACTCCATACGCCACGTTAATTTCTACTCTACATATTGTGCATCCCTCTCCACGTTCCTCCTCAAACCGCCACCTCCACTCCTTTGGCCAATTCAAAAAATTTATAATAATAATAATATTATTATTATAAGTCATTAAAAATAGAAACCTTATTTTATGGGTTTCACGATCCATCTAATTTTTTAAAAGATATTGTTATTATAATTATTATTATATAAGAAGTATTAGTAATAATATTAATATTATTATTAAACTTTATTATATCAATTTAATAATTGCATAAATTATTGCAATTATTAGTTATAAAGGGGGGGGAAGAGTCAAGTCAAAGGAAGGAAGACAAAATTAAAGAAAAATAGGAAAGACCATCTATAGTCAAAAGAAGACCAAGTCAAAGAAAGAGCCAAGTCAAGGAGGACCAAGCTATCGTCAAGAAGTCAAAGACTGTTTATCACCGAACAAGTCAAGTTAAAGTAGTTACGAAAGATAGAAGTTGTGAACAATGGCAAATACAAAATCAAGATTGTCGGCACAAACATTATTAGCCGAATTATAACATTATAATCTCCAATTTGAGATTAATAAGCAAAAAATGCTTAATATGTTAACAGAGCAAGAGAATCGTAGCTTAAAACATCAAAATCGAAGATTGGAGGAAGCTAATGAATATTTCAAGAAAATATTATCAGATAAGGATGATAAAATATCACAATTAAAAATTCTCAATCAAAACCTTGAAGACCAAATCAAAAAATCAAAGAATGTCGAAGAATCACCGTATAGAAATGATAATGATTTAGAAGAAGAAATTAAGCATTTAAGCAAGCTCATCATGGACAAGGAAAATGAATTAGCGCAAGTCCAAAGAAAGCTAGAAAATCAAGAATCAAAGATATGTTAACATCATCAGCAGAAGCAAAAACTCCAGCAGAAGTATGGTGACACTAAAAAGACGCACAAGTTGGAAATTACAAAATTCAACGACAAATTAGCAAGCAATACCGAAGAACTATTTCAATTAAGAAATCATAACGAGACATTAATTACAAAAAATCAAGAAATTAAAAAATATACGGAAGACAGAACATTCTAATGAAGACTTCGAAGGAAGAATATTAGAAAAGCAAGAAGAAAACCATCGCTTGAGAAATCTTAATCAAGAACTAGAGGAACAAATCAAGAAGTTAAAAGAGGACAAAAGGTCGCAAGAAGAAAAGTTCAAGAAGATTCAGAGTAATAACAATCTATTAGAGAACAAATTAGCACAAATACAGAGTGAAGCATCCAGACTCTCCAGAAAAAAAATTCAAGTTGAGGAAGAAGAAACAAATACAAATTCGGTCCTCGTCACAGTTCAAAAGAAGTTAATCTAGTAGAAAAACAAAAAATGAGAACTCCTTATCGACACCCAAATTATAAAAATCATTTTGACCAACGACAGGGTCAAAATGAACATACACAGAGGAGTTATATGATTTCAGACAAGAAAGAACACCAAATCAACAAACTAAGCAGCAAACGAGAAGTTCCAACCAATAAAGCGATCAACAAACAACACCAATGAATATAGATCTCAAATGGACCACTTCAAAGACGGTGCGACATTTTTTCTTTGGGATTCATAACTCCTATCGTCTCGTTTCATCAAGTGTCGCAATTACTACGCAAAAGATCAAAAGATGACATTACAAGCAAGAAATCAGACATAAGCCTTGTCTTCAATAAGCTTTGAGGACAAAGCTCCCTTTAAGGGGAAGGCAATGTTATATATATATATATATATATAAACATATTAATAATATATCTTAACATTAATATTAATATTAATAGATAATTAATAATTAATAATTATCAAAGAGTCATGACTTTACATTGGAAAGTCATGAATGGACTTATATAAGTCCGACCATTGTAAATGTAAATCATATCATATATCTTATCAAATATTTATTATTATTCGTTCATGGAGTTTTTAGCTTATTTATGCTGGTTATTTCGGTAAGAAACAGATTTTACTGTTTTAGTTGCCCAGAACCATGCCCTTGTAACCCATATAAAGCTTTGTGATAGTTATAACTGGGGCATACGATGTCAGAATAGGGAAAATGAGGTATCATTAGAAAGTTATTGGAGGCAAATACAACATTGAAGCCCTAATTTTCTAAGTTAGATCCTTTTAGCAACAACTTTTAAACCATGAACCTCTGACACCAAATTGTTACCTAAAAAGAGTACTAAAATTATGAACGCTTGTACTCCACCATTAGGGGTTGAAACCTAGTAAATTATATCTAGTCAAAAGGGTATCTGAATTCCCTATATCACATTTAGGTTTGATTTTTTTCTTTGAACTAGATTATGATCAAGAAGTCATGACAATGTAACCTAGCCTTCTAAGAGATGTGCAACTTGTGTCCTTCATAGACTGGGCATACAAATTCAAAATTAGGCACATGATGTCTCATTGGAAAAATGATCATGAGCCCTATAGGGTACATCCATTTTTTTCTAAAATATAAATAGAAATCATTTCATTTTATATGAAAGATCTTGCTCACATAGGACCCATCCATTGACCAATGAAAGGGGGCAATGTTGAAATTTTCACATATTAGCTCCACTTCTTAAGAAATTTGAATTGATTAGTATTGTCATAAGAGATACTAATATGGGAGGGTTTCGGTACTTGGAAATAAGTCTGGGAAGGTCTCCCCTATGGGAAAAATATTGAAGTCCCAAAATAAGACAAACAAGGTCGGATTGAGCTTAATCCGGTGTTGACAAGACATTGTTGGGCATTCTAGCTTTAATGGATGCCATGAAGGTGTCTCATGGGTGTTAATAGGATAGATAATATTGTATATTTTAAATCCATTTATCCCCACCCAACCCAACTTGACGACCAAATCCCTGACCAAATTGATATTGGGACCCTTAAATTGACTTGGACTAAAACCAAGTGGCTCGAAACCGATGGCCGATACTCTTCTAGTGCCTGATATGTCACTATATGGCTAATGAAATGAATGTGTGCAATATTATGATGATATTTAATATGGAAAGAGTTATAATGACTATGACTCCTACCCCTTTGTTTGACTAGACCCTGAGATTGGAAAGCTACCAAGAGTAAACCACCTGCTAAATTAGGAAGATTAATTTGTGAGACATCATGTTGAGCCCAATGTATATTTTTGGGTCAACGTTCATCTACACTCTAGATCTGGAAGGGTATTGGCCATTGGTTAAATCATAAAAACATTTGGCAAGGCACAAGCCTATAGTAGTGTTGGTATTCTTTGTTCCACAAACAAGTCTTAAAATATTTGTTTAGATTTATTGCTTCCTTGATCCTATTAGGGGTTTGGATTACATGCAATATTTTGATATTTGAGGAAAAACGTGTATAAACATTTTACACCTTTGTGCAAATTGTCTCATTATGTAAATTTTGTAGGGTGGAATCTAGTTTGAAACCTCCAAGCTATATCAGTGAACTTTTGATAGATAAAAGCAAATTTTAGGGTTTCTTTGATGGTGCTTGCTAGGGTCAACATCATATATGTGGAATAATGGGAGTACTATATTTTTTGGATACAAATTTTATAAACTTCAAAGTAAATCTAGGCAAAGATGCAAATCACTTTGTATAATTGGTTGCATTAAGTAATACTTCTAAAGTTAGTAATTGAAAACAATGCACTCTCCCTCCAAGTATTTGGAGGCTCCACGTTACTGACGAATTAGATGAATGGTGAATAGAACATACAAAATGTATATTTACTTCCTTTGGACAACACATTTGAAGGAGGTTGTTGGACCTTTTTTAGATCTCACATTACTTCACATTTACCAAGAACTAAACCAAACTACAAATGCTTTATCAAAGGTGGGTCTACAGTTGATGCCTGGAGATGTTTGGTTCATGAAACATCAATACAGAATCTAAAGAGAGTATAGAATGACACTTTGATTGCATATGTCCTTAGAGATGTGGAATAGTATATGGAGATAGAACAATTAATATAAAATTTGAATGGGGTGTTGAATACTTTTTGGAACTACCACTATGATTTCTCATATATGACAATTGTTTTTTAATAGATTATGATCAAAAATTCATAATAGTATAGTGCTACAACTTTGAGTTAATTTTTTATGGATATTGTGGAGGCATTAGTAGCTACATCTATTGTTCATAGGATTAAAATTTCTTGATCATATGCATTGTACCAACTGCACCTGAAGAATGTGTTTTTGCTTCTACTTGGAATAAAAAAGTGATTGTTTTCCCTAGAAAAAAAAGAAAAACAAAGATAGCCTCAAACATTGCTTATTTAAATATGTTTTGAGTGCCACTGACCGATACCAACTTTCCCAATGGATATAGATTAGTTATCAACAAATGGTTTACTCTTAGACAAAGGAAGGGAAATATAACAACTAGACTTACCTAAACCAAAATTTGCAAGTTTAAAGATCCCGATATTGGAACTAGGAGCAAATGTAATGAAGGGAAACAAATGACATAAAAAAAGAAGAAGAAATAAAGACACGATAAAAACCTTTAGGATGAAGGTGGGGCTTGTCACTCAATAACATAAACAAGGGGTAGATAAAATGGTTCCACCACAGTTACTAAGCATGATGTAGGTAAAGGAGGAAGGAAACCAAAGTATGCACACTAGATTCTAAGCTTATAGAAATCAAGACAAAAGAGAGAAACACATGGCTTACCCTACATGTGATGACTTGGAGATAAGAAATATGTATGGATCAATTAATTCCATTAACTAAATTTATGAAATTTAAACTATACATCATATTGTAAACCAACAAGAGTGGGCTAAACTAAACTAAACATGCCATAATGATATACTGCAATCACCATGAACATAAACACGATTTTGATTCACTTTAGTTTATAGTTTTTAATTAAGGTCACAAATAAGGATTAGATACTCTTTTGTTTCCTTGTAAAAGCAAAACCTATGTGTTGTGTTTATCAAGTAATTAGATGCATGATTTAGAAGTGGCATTAGAGAATCAATACATAATATCACAAGAAAGTATAGGAGGAAACATGCTCCATATGGGATAGTTTGGAGGAAGAATCATAGAAACAAAACAATTAACTAAGGTTAACTCTCACAAGATGAATGATAGGTCACAAGTGAAGACTCAAGCTAATTTGACAACCATGAATTCTTGATGAGCCTTCTTTTGAAAGGGGAATGGTTTAGCAGAAATATCCACATACCAACCTTAAAGAATAACAAACCCTAATTAGGTGTCATGAGTAATAGGAGAAAAATTGTGCAAGTATCTTAGCCAAAAGATGTTGTGGGAGTGAAAATAAATCAAATTGCATAATCAAAATGATTCTAGTGCTTGTTTCCAGAGGCTAATGTCGACTTATCAACAACTACATGCCATGACACATCATAGCAATGGGGATGAACTAGTTACATGTAGGAATAGTTGTCATAGGTTCACTCTATTCTTATTATGTCACATTGAAAAAAGAAACCAAGCAAAACATGATTGAAATAATGTGACAAAGATGACTATGGTGAACCACAATTGAATTGACAAAAGTTAAGAGATTTAATAGTGAAAATGTATAAGTGACTTATGGGTTTAAGTGAGGATTCATCTAGAGTTGAAGAGTGGAAACAAAATCAAACGTTGATGAACTGAAGGGAATTATGTGTAAACATATCAACACATAGTAAAACAATAATAAACCAATAAATATTGAGAAACCACACCAAAGAACATTAACTATAATGCCTAAGCTTCTTCAAATGTGCAATGTTATTTTGATACAAAGAGAGCTACAAAATTGACGAGATTGAAGTATAATAAGAAATTTAATGGAGATAGTCCCTATTTATCAACCCAGCAAAGAATGAATTAGGCTGATTCCTCCCTTGATCCCTAAAATCTAGTTATGTAGGGCATCTTCTAACTTGGTCAAATTTGATCACTGGCACGGAGCTTGGATTGGCACATTCAACTTTGACCACCTAGCGAGATGGTTGTGCTAAGCCTTTGAGTTGTCACACATCATTGAGATGTCTTCAAGATAGAAAACCATGTCATCTTTTGATCTATAGTTTGGTTTAGTGCCATGTGGATAAATAATTGGAGTTGGATTAGTGGTGCACCGGATATTAGGCAAAGGTCACTTGTGAGGAATCAAGCATAATAAAAAATAGGCCTTAATTGCACACTAAGGTAGTAAAATGAGTCTTGGAAGTCTAGTGCGCAAAATGTTGAAATATGCATGGCCCACTCCATAAGCAATTTATTGCACAAACCAATACTCCCCCTTCCAAAGTAGTAATGGTCCCCATTTTCACAAGATATAGAGCTAGAGGTTCACATTGCATTGATATTCATTGCTAAAGAAAAAAAAATGTGGTGTTATCTTACGAATGAGGGGACCTATATTCCATTTGCTCAAGCATGAGTTACTTGGCCTTTATAGAGAATTCAAATGCATTAAGAATTATGAAGAGTTTTATAGCTAATTTTGAATATTTGTATAGCCCTATAGTGATCATATCACATCATTCTATCAATAAACTAATCAAAAGGGTTTACCATGTTTAATTAAGGGTCAACATTGATTAGAGACTCAATTTTCATAGTTTTGTTCTAAAAAATTGGAGCATTATAAGGTTGGAACAAATTCACATTGAACATTAGATTCATCCCAAGGTATGGAGGTATATTAAGCTTGAAGTTATCATCATCACACTGCATGTAATGTATTTGTAACCAAAATGGACACCTAACACTATATCTACTAATAATAAAAAAGGATAAATAAAGGCTTTTCCTTATGCCTCTTTTAATTTGCTCTTGCTCCTCATACTCGTGTCAGTGTAAATCCCTCCATTTCATGAAAAGTATGTCTTAGTAAACTGTAAGTAAATCAAGTTAAAAAAAAATTAGAGAGTAAAATACCGATAGATAAAAAATAAATAAAGGGTTGGGGGGGTTTTAACACCCAATGGTAGCTTGCACCTATAAATTCTAAGATATGGAGGAATACATCTCAATGAATTCATACTCAAATAAATAATACTTTTGATAGATGATATATTGTTTGATTACAAGTGAAGCGGAGACTCAACTAATTAGTGGTGATGACACATTAATATGAGTAACTAACTATTAGAAAAATATAAAAAACAGAAGCAAACAACAATAACAATAGAACATGGGATTTATGTGGAAAACATGTTTTACACATGTAAATCCATGGGGCAATGGTAGCTTTTATATTTTATTATTACTCAGCAAAAAACTCGCAATTGCTTCTTCTATCCCTCTTCTGTTCCAATGCCAGGGGGTCACTCCCCTTTTATACAATACATATGAGGGTTCGAGAAGGAACATAAATACACTAGAAGGGTCTAGAAATTTTCATCTCAAGGGCTCTGCCTCTGTACTCCCACAGTGAAGCCCGACAACCCCCCCTCTAACCCCCTTGCATGCTCAACACATAAGAGTAGTGCATCAACCAAGTCAAGAGATCTACAAGAAGGATATTGGATATTTGGATATTGTCTTCATATCCTAACATTATCCCACTTGAATTCAATATACATGAAGTTCCTTGTCAATGTTTTCTACCCACATGCCATTTCCCAATGTTGCCTTCATCACATTTTTAGCAAGCCCGCACCACTCAAAGATCGTTGTCTTGACTGGCTTTGTAAGGATATTTGCATTATTCTCATCAGTATCAATTTTCTCCAACAAGATCCTACCTTCTTCCACCACTTTCCTTATGAAATGGTACTTAATATCAATATGCTTTATGCGATCATGAAATGTTGGATTTTTCACTAAGTGAATAACACTTTGACTATCACGGTGCAAAGAGATCTTCCCCTATATCATGTTGAATTCATCCATCAATCGCTCTAGCCATATTGCCTCTTTATTGGTCTTAGTTGATGCCACATATTATGCTTCAATGGTAGATAAAGCCACCATTGTTTGCAACTTAGATGTCCAGTTTATAGCTCCACTAGCAAGAGTGAAACTATATCATGTAGTAGAATTTCGTCCATCTTGATCTCCACCAAAATCAAAATATGCAAAACCTTTAATTTGTAAATGTATTGATATGTAGCAAATAGTATTGTTTGAAGTTCCCCTTAAATATTTGAGTATCCACTTCACAACATTCCAGTTCTCCTTACCAAGATTTGCCATGAACCAACTAACAACTCCCACTACTTGAGCAATATCCAATAAGGCACTCACCATGGAGAACATGAGGCTCCCTACTACTAATGAATACGATACATGAGACATTCTTGTCTCCTCTACTTCTATGCTAGGACACTATTCAGAAGACAACTTGTAGTGTGCGGTAAGTAGGGTGCTAACTGGTTTTGCATTCTACATATTGAAGCACATCAAAATCTTTTCTATACAATACTTTTGACTTAACCAAATCTTCCTACTTGTACAGTCCCTATGTATCTTTATCCCTGGAATTTGATTTTCTACTCCTAAATCCTTAATTTCAAATGTCCTATCCAATTGAGCCTTGAGATCAATTATTTTCTTTTATAATATGCACAATGGTCAGCTTCACTTCTACTAAAACCTTTGCTCTTCATGAAGGTGTCAAATTTCTTTACCACATCCTTGGCGTCTATTTCAATCCATATAGATATAATTGAGTTTGAAAAACAAATACTCATTGCCACTTTGTTTATAGCTCTCAGGGTGATCCATATAAACCTCTTCATCAATATCATCATGCAAGAAAATGGTTTATACATCTAGTTACTCCAACTCTAAATCCTATGTTACTACAAGTGCAAGTAAAACCCTTATTGTAGTAAGATTTACAACTGGCGAGAAGATTTCAATAAAATCTATACCTAACTTATGCACATAGCATTTTCTACCAAGCGAGCTTTATAATGTTCCAACAACCAATCATTGTTCTTCTTTACTTTATACACCCACTTATTTACAAAAACGTCTCTTCCTCGTGGGAGATCCATAAGTTCCCGTGTTTGATTCTTGGTTAATGCATTCATTTCATCATCCATATCTTTCTTCCATTTATATGCATTCTTAGATTCTCTAGCTTCCTGAAATGGACTAGGTTCACCATCGTCAATGAACAAAGCAAAAGAAGACAAAAAATCAGGAGAATACCTTTATGGATGTCTCTTAGGACTTGCAGATATTATGAGTTATAGTTGTTGAACTTGTTGTTCTTCATGTTGACCAGAAGATTCATTTTCATATTCATTCATTTATACTTCAACTGGTGCAATTTCAGGTGTCTATTTTAACTCCTTCCTTTGGATGGAATTTTTATTAAAAATAACAGCTAGGCTAACAATTACCTTGTGGTCAGCAGGATCCCAAAATATATACCCTTTTACTGTATTATCATATCCCATAAAAACACATTTCCTTGACTTTGGCACAAGATTGGACCTATTTTCTTTAGGTACATGGGAAAATGCATCACAGCCAAAAATACTCAAATGAGAATAATCAACTGACTCAGCACACCAAACCTCTTGTGGAATCTTTCCATTTAACACAACTGCAGATGATCTGCTAATTAAATATGAAACTATATTAACAACCTCTGCCCATAATCCATTATCCAACCCCTGATGCGTTGAGCATGCTTCTTGCACGTTCCATGATTGTGTGATTCATTCACTCAGCCACACCCTTTTATCGTGGTGTATATGAAGTGATCTTCTGATGTTTAATTCCTTCCCATGTACAAAATTTATCAAATTCCTTGGAGCAATATTCTCCTCCATTACCATATCTGAGACATAAAATAGACTTGACAAAATTTTCTCTACTTGTGCCTTGAACTCTTTAAATTGCTCGAAGGCATCTTACTTATTTTTCAAAAAATACACCCACACTTTTATAGAATAATCATGTACAAAAGTCAAAAATATCTAGCGCCATTTATGGATATAGTGGGGACTGGTCCAAATATATCATATTGAATAAGTTGCAAAAGATCAAAACTTTTACCACGATTTGCAGTAAATCTAACTCTCTTCTGTTTACTGAAAACACAATGTTTGCATAAGTCTAAATCACAAGATTTAATCCGAAAAAGAATACCTCAATAATGCATAATTTTCAAACCTTTTTCACTCATATGTCCATGTCATTGATGCCACAACATCACTACATCTAGAACATTCCCTGAGTTTGTTGTTGCAGCATGATTTGTCACTGTATCACCACATAAATGATAAGGGTCCCATATGATTATCCTTTTGCTACCACAAGGGATCCTTTGGTAATTTTGCATCGACTGTGACCAAAGGTAGTAGAATACCCCAACTTATCCATCCTCTTAATTGAGAGAAAATTCTTCCGTAGATATGGTACATGTCGTACATCACATAACTTCCTTTCTATACCATCATCCGGCTTGATCTTAATGTCCCCTTTTCCCGCAACTTCTAAAGGATGATCATCACCCAAGTAGACCATTCCACCACTATAGGGCTAGTATTTGACAAAGCAAAATTTATGTGGAGACATGTGGAAAGATGCCCCTAAGTCCAAAACCCAAGCATATAATATAGATTTGATGTTATTGAGATAGAAATCCTCACATGTTGCTATCTATTATGAATCCATTGTCCTAGCTTCAACTGATGCTTGATCTGTCTTTTCATCCTTCTTCAGATACCAACAATATTTTCTCGAGTGCCTTGGTTTCACATAATTCTAGGACCTCCCTTTCTTCCATCCTTTGCACTTGGATCTGGACTGTTATCTCCCTAGTTGACCCCTTTCGCTAGTTCACCCTCTCATAGTTAGGGCTTCACTAGTAGAGGGATCTAGAGATGATTTTTGCGTCAACTCTTCTCCTAGTGAAGCAACTACCACATCATCAAATTTCAGAGTTCCTGATGATGAGTTAGTGATGGTCACCAACATATGATCTCAGGTATCCAGGAGAAAACAGAGTAAAATGATCGCTATGTCTTCATCCTCCACCTTTACACCAATCGAGAGCAGTTTGTTGATTAGTCTATTAAACTCATCTAGATGATCTGCCAAAGTAGAACCCTCCATCCTTAGATGAAAAAGTTGTTTTTTCTTAAAAAAACTTATTTGTTGTCGATTTAGTCTCATACAACTTCCCAAGTTTCTCCCAAAGTGCTTACATGGTCTTTTCTTCAGCAACATTGAACAAGGAAGAGTCTGCTAGGAAAAGATGAATTGTAGAAACCACCTTTATGTCTAGCTTTATCATCTAGTCCTCATCTGTCATGTTGCTCGGGTTTTTTGCAACCCCTTTCAAGGCTAGGGCTTGGTCATTTTGAACCAACAAATCCTCCACATTCATCTTCCATCGGTAGAAATTATTGCCATCAAATTTCTCAATCTCAAATTTGGTTAAAGGTCCTGTCATTGTTGCAGCTCCCACTTGCAAAAAAATCCTATGCCTGCGAGTTTTCAAGCTCTGATACTAGATGTTAGAAAAATATAAAAAGCATAAGCAAACATCATTAACAATAGAACACGAGGTTTACGTGGAAACCCCGTTGTATGCAGGTAAAACCACAAGGCAATGGAAACTTCGATATTTTATCATTACTCAACAAAAAACTCACAATGCTTTTTTCTATCTCTCCTATGTTCCAATTTCGGGGGGTCACTCCCCTTTTATAGAATACATATGAGGGTTCCATAAGGAACCAAAATACACTAGAAGGGTCTAAAAATTTTCACCTCATCTTCGCCCCCGCACCACCTAAGGGGGGGCCTAGCACCTCCCCCCTCTAACCACTCTGCGCACCTCATATGAGTAGCACGTTGACCTAGTCGAGAGCTCCACATGACAGATATTAGAGATCTAGATATTGTCTTCATCTCCTAACACTAACAATTATCAACTAATATAATGATGAGTCATTGCTGACTCAAGCATTAGATTAATGGGCTTACAAACAAAATCTCTCATGTACATAATAGGTTGTGTATACATACACAACATGTCTTCTCCCTTGATAAATGTTTGCCTTGAATTTATCATTGATCCTTACATAATAAAAGTGGGTATAATTACACAAAATGGCCTTTATTAACATATTGGGCCATTAATATCCTATGGAACCCAATGACCAATGAATACAATAAGTGCATAAATTGCATCCAAAAATATTCTAGTCATTAGTCGTGTTAGAGGAACACCATGCCCTTCCTTGCTAAAATGCTTTGAGCTGAAAGCATAGGCATTGCTTACGCATTTTTGCCACATAATGATTGGCTCATCACAATTTTCACAATCTTTATTATGTGCTTCATGCCAAGTCGTAGTTGTTGAGGACATCATCATGGTCAAAAGTCTAATTTTATTTGCATCATTGGAGTTTTTTGCATCAAAATATGTCTTATATGTGTTAAACCACTCATCGAGTACAACATCAATCTTCTCTTTGAAAAAAGGAATATTGTAATCAATATTTTCTTTGAAGGGGTTTTGGCTACCAAACAAGTCCAAACCACGCTAAGTGGATGTTCTAGACATGATATTGGACATAGTTATTCAAAATAGATTTGTACTCTAATGTATATCTCCCCGTACTATTTTCTTAAGTACTTCATGAATCATGGACTACATCACACTTGCATCGGGGGTTGTAGAGTTAGTGGAGTTGGAATTATATGTCATTTATAATAATAGTGAGTGTGTCAAAGGGTGGGTAAGGGAAATGTGGTTGAACCCAAACCTTTAGCACCAAAACCGAGCCTAGATAATCCTTCAGCCACCTTTAATACAATGAACTTGTACAAGTACTACACAATTCGTATCAAAGTCTTTGGAACCACCAGTAAGGTTACAAAACATAAAATATGAGCTTTGGTAGCAATAAAATAGCTATGAGTAGGATCAATGACCATTATTACACATTAATATTGAGGTTGTGGGGTGCTTGTCAATTTTTTTGACTCGGTCACTTTGAAATGATGAACCAACTAGGTCACAATCTAGACAATGCAATGGAAACCACAATCAAAACAATGAAAACTAGGTGATTTGATAGTGAAAATGTGAGTGATTTGTATACATAAGTAAGGATTCAACGATGGTTGCAGAGAAATAACATAATCAACATATTGTGTGGATGATCTTAAGGGAATTAAGTGTAAACCCATCAACACAATAGAGCAAGAATAAACCAATAAACGATGAACAAACACACTAGATAATGGTAATGATAACACAAGAGCTTGCTCAACTATATCACGTTGTTATAAGTAATAAGAGAACTATATATTGGTAAGATTGAGGCACCATGGGAAATGTTGTGACTCAAATCATGTGAAGGAGAAGATTGTATGAGTTTAGCCTTGCAAAGAATATAATCGGCTAGCCAGCAATTACAAATGGAATAATACCTATACAAACACAATTGAAGGATCAAATGTATTTAATGGAGATTGTCCCTGACCGTGAGCATCATGCATAATAAATTTGGAATTATGTTGGTTAGGGCATGTGCTAACTTAGTCCAATATGATCATTGGCATGAGACCTATATTAACTTGGATGACTTTGATCACCCAACTAGTTGAGTGTGCCAATAATTTGAGTTATGCAGCTTACTAAGATGGATTAATGAGTTGAAATTGAGGGTAGGCGCAAGCCATGTCATGTAGGGTTAATGCCATATGGATTGGATGTTTGCATTAGATTAATGATGCATTGAAGATTTACGGAGTGGTCAAACACGATGGATTGGGCACAATGATGAACACGCATTGATTGTGTGCCAAGGTTCTGCAACAGATCTTGGAAGTCCACCACATAGTTTCTATGGCACATTAAAAGTTAAAAAGAGGCATGACGTAAGAAATAAGCACTCTAATGCACATATTAAGGGAGATGTGATCCTTGCATGAGTAGAGCCTAATGAAGGACATATTTAGGGCCATAAAGGTTCCAAAGGTGGTCAGTAGCACTAAGAAAAGGGATACAAGGAAAATGAAGGCAAAAATGACTTCAAAATAATGTGAAGTTCCTCCAAAACGTTTTGTAGTATGTATGTGAGTGTACTAGGTACACATATTTAGGTAGGTCATCCTTAGGCTAAATTTTGATTGCCTACTAAATCCTAGGTTTCACAGTTACCATACCTTGAGGCTTATAATAATTTTCCACAAGGGACCAACTGTGAATAAGGAGATAAGATCTTTGGTAAATAAAGGGTCACAAGAGCTCTGGTAAAGGTAGGGGAATAAAGATGAACCTACATGCAATCCACTAAAAGAGGTAGAATTTCAATTAAAGAAATCAATCAATTCTACAAAGAAAAACTTCTAGATAAACTCCTCACTACTAGGTGGAAGATGCTATAATATTGTGATAGCATACACTTATTGATTAGAGAACAAGGGGTCAAAACGACTAGTCTAATGAGGAGGTTTCTTGTTCTTCCTTCTCTCCATACCCTAATCATTATATTATAGGTAGGTAAAACATCTTCAAAATTGTTATGGAAATTGATTAACATGTTTAGGAACTTTAACCAACATGCTTCACAATGATAAAGTGGAGCATCCAAGAAGGACAAAGCTAAGGAAAAACTAATAAATTAAGCATGAAGAGTAGGTTCGATAATTTAAAGAATGTTGAACATTTGTTAAATAATGGAGAACGTCTTAAGTTGGATTCAAACACAAATATCAAGAGAAATTTGTGAAACTAAAAAAGAAGTAGCACAAGGCAACCAATGGTTATCCATATTGAGCAATCTTCCCATGCCCTAGTCAATTTTGTCTTATCTTTATTGTTTTTTACCAACTAGTTTTGGTTTGCACAATTGTCATAGGATTTAGTGTTTTTTTTCACAATAATAAGTAGCATTTGTATTGATATATAAAAGGTTGCAGCCGAACGACTCAACGAAGAATTAAAAAAAGTCTTAATGATTGTAGTACACGATCCAAAATTTCTATGTATGTTAAAAAAGAACCTACATAATGGCCATCACATCTACTATCTACTTGTATTCTATGATATATGTACTTGTAAAGCCTTAGAAAATTTCCACGCAAAAAGGTGACCAAACAATACATAAAAACCTAAGTAAATTAGGTGAAATCATGCTCACTAGGATTCCCCCATAATTGCTTCTTCAATTTACTAGAACCTAAGTGCACGTTGAACAAGTGCTTCTTTTGCATGATCTCCTTGAGCTTGTCAAATTGTGAGTTCTTTCATGAATTCTTCCTTCACAATGCTAATTGATTTAGCGGGTCGACTTACAAGTGATTGGGAATTGTGAGAAAATCCAAGAATTATATTATAATGTCTAGTTTTGATGTTATTTTATCTAATATTTGGTTCTAAGATTCCAATTTAACTTCCAACATTACAATTTTGACTAATTATGCCTACATTTGCTTGCCTATGCTTTTTTTTTGTAAGTTCGAATTGTATTAATCAAAGAATATAAGAGTACAAGGAAATGCAAAATGAGTATGCTCTGCTTGACGTCATTGTGGCCATCGAGTCAGACTTCCATACTTGATTTCTACATCTTCTGCTGAAACTATTCTAGACAAGTCTTGTTGTTTTGGATTCCCCACAAGCCATGGGTTATGGCCCGGCTTGACAAAAATTTCAAAAATTAGCATAGGTATGAAAATATTGCAATGTGACATCATATAAAACATAAAAAAGAGCTTAGTCTGGGATTTCCATAGGTTCAACAGTACCGTCCACAGTTGCAGGGTCGTCCGCCTTTTCCTAAGCTCAAGCAACCGCATCTAGGTCTCGACGAAAAACAAGCTGCTTGCCAACAAACTTTTTCCCCGTCAAGTCTTTTTCCAGCACCTCCATGCGCTCCTGCATCCGATGAACACTCTCGTAGATGGCAACTTTTTTGTTTGAGCCTTCGCATATCGTCTTCTAATCTGGCCAGACGTCTATCGGCCGTCAGTGGACAACCTTCAACCTGAATATGTCCCTCCAGGCAGTCCTCAAAAGCAAGGGATAGCGTAGTCTTCATGGCCTAAAAGTGGCTAAGCGTGCAAATATGCCTGGTCTCCCTAGTGCTTGAAGCACCTAAGTCTTCAATGATATCATCGAATATTTGCCTAAGATCCTATGGGTTGGGGCATGGCCTTTCTCGACGCGCCCTCCTTTCCCAATGCTCGAGTCTATCCTTGGCTTGTTGGCTAACCTTTTTCCCCAAATATCCCTGTAATTTGGCGAGATCTTTTTCAGCGCAAGGTGCATGGGAGCGGCGCGGGCAGACTTTGGTTCAGTGTTGAGTGGTTTTGGTGCGAACTATGGTGTACAAGATGTTGGGGATGGAATTGCAAGCAGTGGGAGAGTAGGCGGGGAGAGCTCGGGCCGAATTACAGGTAGCGGGATAGCAGGCAGGGGGACGTCCACAAGTTGCAGATCCCACCAGCATGAGTTCAAAGTTGTATTCGAGGAATGAGATGGTTGATGCGGGGTGCTTCCATGCCCTCTCATTAATACATAGTAAGTATCGCATGTGTCGCCAGACGTCCTCATGATGTAGCGAACCGGCATTGGAAATCATAATGGAAAGATCAAACTAGAACTGGGGGTATTGTACCTTTATCTGTAGCTGGATTAATTGTTGCAAGTGCTCTTGGATACACTCGGGCTTGGTCATATCTTGCAATTGAATCAAAGGATGGGGTTGGGCCCGCTTGTCGTCCCCCATTATTCATGCAACCGAACAACGTCGTCATTATAGTTGGGTAGGTGGTTGTTTGTTAGGCTCCTTGTATTGACATCTCTCTGGGGCACGTGTTCATTGTGTGGTGACTTTGGGCCCACCCTTGGCTGTGATGGGTTTCCCAATGTGCTACACCCGTCGTGGGGGATGCCTGCCTATGCTTTAATTTAAATGAGAAATCGCATTTTGCAAAGCATTCATGTGACTGACAAGGGTCTGTAATACCTTATGTAGGTCCAACACATCACAATACACACACTTTCCAGGATGATTATGTTTAGTCATGGCTGCATCTACAATTCCATGACTACTAATGTTGCCTTTGGGATTGTGTCCCCCCAAAATGGAAAACCAAACCACCTGTTGACAATGCCAAGATGGTTACAATTGCTAATGCAATTTCCAAGCCCTCTAATTTATGAACCAACTCAACGAGTTGTACCCCCCAATTGCCTAAATTACCATTGAGATGTAAAATCCTAACGATGGTCCAACCTTGCAGACAACAGTACAAATTCACACCACAACAAATCTCTAAAAACCAAATAACCCACTTGCACCATAACTCTATATCTTATCAATGTTAAGACTCCCACTATAACTGCAAAGATTAAAGTGTGAGAAAGATGCAAGGAGGGAGGGGTGGTTTAAATGATATACCCTTCTTAATCCTTTCCAAATACCATTTGTCCATTCTATTACCTTGCACATTGATCCTTGAGTTTTTGGTCATGAGATTAAATAAATAACAAGGTCACCCCCATTTTTAGATAAAACTCCTTTGTTCAAAAGTGTCACCTTATTTGCCATGTCATTCGCTTATGTATTGCAAGACCAAGAAATATGGTGAAATTCAATATATTCGAAGTGAGTGATAAAATCATTAAATCCTTGAAATGATTATGGAAAGGGATGAACAATGTCTGTGGTTTTCCTTTCTTACTTCACCTATGATAAGTGACAAATCATTGAAGATCAAAACATTCTTGATTTCCAGATCCTGGAGCATGATCTATCCTTTGTATAAAGTGAGAGACTTTGCTTGATTATTGTCACCATTCCTAAATATATTACTTAGGAAAGACCCCAAAGGTAGATAATTGAAAGATGAATTTAATTCTCAAAAAAAGCAACACATAAAACAAATTCAAATACAAAAATGAATCAATGCGTATTACTTGGTCAATTACAAAATAATTAGGCAACAATGCATTGGTTCATTGACTATGTGGAAAGAGTTTCAAGTTCTATATTGGTTTCCCATTCCAATTACAATATATTTGGTTTAAATGGTAACGGGGTTATAAAGGATAAGGTCAAATGCACACTTTAAGTGACTTTGTCAAAACAAATGCCCTTTAGACTAAACTTAAAGTTCAAAGAAAGAAAATCATACTAAACACTTTCAACAAACTCAATAAAGCATTACTAATCCCCTCACAGTAACATGCAAATATTATATTAAAAAAGAGTGTTGTTGCAAGGCCAAGCAACTAGAAACAAAAAAATACACAATTCTACCCAAAGCCATGACTCTAAAATGTAAAATGAAAAAGAACTATGCCTTGAGAAACATGCCTGCCAAACATACCCTACACTACCTTGACATGTATATTTCTACCCTACACTATCTTGGCATGTATAATGTTGAACATATTTCTCAAGCAAACAAACTACTAAAAAATACATAGAGATAATATAGTAGCATAAATACTAATGTTTGGGATCAAGTTGGGCATCTCTTAGTTGATGCCGCTTTGTCTATGTTTCCTTTGAAGCTCTAAGTTCCTTGAACATTTGAAATAGCAGCTTGAAGACTAATACCTCTATCCAATTCTAGATTTGCTTTGAGGCCTAGGGGGTTTATGCTGAAGGGGAGGATTTTTCCAAAGACAAATATTTAATGACACTTTTTGGAATACCAAGATGGACTACAATTCACCCCAAGAGTTGCTTCAGGGGGTCGATTGCTAAAAAATCTCCAAATTTTTATGACATCAAACACCCATGATCGCATCAACTTCCTCATGTCAATCCCTCAAGTTAACCACCCATTTTGTTGTATTAATGGCACAATTGTCCCAAGCTTCATTGCTCTATTGAGTCTTCTTCTCAAACTTTGTTTGTCTCTTCTCCCATCTAATATCGCATTAGTGATTCCACCTAAGGATCTCAATATCTCTTTAAGGAATTGTTCAGACCTTTTTTTGAATTCACCCATCTAATAGAAAATACAACACTCAACTTTGTACTGACACTATTCCCTTTGGGCCCCAAACATAACCATCTCAAACCCAAAAATATAATAACCAAAGCACAATTTTAGAACACATAAGGGGGCTCCCTTTTTTCCCAAATGGGTGCTTAGATGCACATATGAAACATCCAATGCTAGAGCTAGGGAGAGCCACAACCCGAACTACGAAAATAAAAAAAACTAGACCCTTGTAATTAACTCACATCTCTTATTTGATCGAGTCACCATGCTCCTCATAGCCTTTTGCACAAGTGAATGAAGGGAAGCAATGAAGGCGTGTTGCATCTTCCCATCGAGCTAATGTTTCAACTTTGTAATGCTTTATAAGTATTGGGGAATCAAGAGATTATAATTACAAGAAAGGTCCACTAGTACACTAAGCCATTAATTGTCTAAAGCCTCATAGTACCAGCGAACTTCATAGGTGACTATCATGCAATATAAGAAAAACGATAAAAGTGACTAAGTGAAATAAGACCCAATAAACCCTAACCAACCTAGTGTATTTCCCTCTCTTTTGTATCCTCTCTTCCCTCGTGACCTTAAGGTCCTCAGTTTAGCCCCAAAAGCAAGTGCAATTCAACTCTCTTATTTCCCCATCTTTAGTAGGGTTCCCATTTTACAATAACCCAATCTAAGTGTCACGCCCAAGTTAGCTTACACATTTGTAATTGTGTTTTAGTGCCTCAAGATGTGGTAGAACTCTAGCTTGTTAAAGCCATGCACTTCTTAAAGAATTTGTTGCATCAAACACTCTAAATTGACCCTTTCATATTGTAATTTACTTATAATTACTATGAGAACGACCATGAAGTCTCCTTGATGCCTCTTAAAGTTCATAAAGTTTAAGGATCCAGAAACCTTTAAATAATAACAATACCTAAACTTCGTTATTTGTAATGATCCCAAGTCCTTGAACATATTTTACTTGTTCCATCAAAATCAATGATAACTTCCCTACACCTATCACCCTTACAACTCCGAGGACTTTATAAACAAAATAATAAATAATAAATTGTAACTAATCTTGTCCAAACATACCTAATCATTTGTTTTAAAGAAAAAGTTGCTCCAACTTCCTTCTTTTTCTTTAAAAAGACTAGGAGCATTTATATATGAGGTCTTAAAATTGTAGACATCGAAGTTGTATAGAATGGATGTATTCTTTATTCTTAAAAAGACTAGAGCATTTATGCATGAATCTAGAATTGAAGACACCGAAGGTTTTAGGTGATAGGTATTACAATTTTGGTTGATAACATTATATATATATAAGTGGCGTACATTTATAGGTGAGCTAATCTTTGAAAAGTGAACTATTAATCATAAGTATCTTTCATTCGTCAAAGTGTGAAGTTGAGATTTTTTTTCAAAATCATTTAAAATTTATATTTAGTTTTAAGCAAATCAAAATTACTTATTATTTTTGGATGGAAATTTTGAATTAAACAAATAATTTAGATTTAGCACGTTTCATAAGTGTTATAAAAAAATTGTCTCAAAAAATGATTATTTTTAATTTTAATATTTTATGAGGAAGTGCAATAATTATATTAAAATTACATAAGAAGTGTTAAGTTTCAAACTATCCGTCAAATATTTTTTATCCACTATTCAATTCTCGGTATGTTGTTGGCATTAAATGTGTCAAGAAATGTACTATAACAACGCTAGTGGGAGGACAATGGCCATTGGCCATCTCTGTTCTCATGTCTGCCCCTTGAAAAAATAAAAAATACTATTAGATGAATTGTTACGAACTTATCTTCCACGATTCTCATATCTAATCTCAACAAGATTGAGATTTATTTTCTTCTTGATTTCTTTAATAACAAAAGGACATGCTTGATAGGTTAGCGCTTGAGCAAGCTTAATTTATTTTACTCAACGTCGCATATGAGTTTATGAGTCTCCATTGCAGAGCATATCATAGTGATACACAATACAAGGAATGAGTACTACATCATTGCTTAGTGTACATTTTATTTAAGATTTTGGATTTATGAGTAATGCGAAGTGTACATTTTATTTAAGACTCTAGATTCAGTGTGGTATGTAAAAAATTTGTTGAGATTTCACGTTTATGAAGAGTGGACACGTAACTCTTTTACAAATCCAAGAGCCCTTTTGTGAAAGATTGTTAAATCTTATTGTGTCGTAATACCCAAAGAGTTTTAATGTACTCTATCTTTGCAAATTTAATAATCCTTTTCTCAAAATTTTCATTGCAAACTTTGATTGTATTCAACAATCACAGTGACTAGAGTATTGGCATCCATCGAATTACAGAACTTAGCGTTAGTTGGTTCCTATTTCTATGTCTAAGTGATTCAAGGGCTTTGTGATAAAACTTCCCTGCCATTCCACATTAACAATAGAAAGGAAGGAGCATTCAAAGTCCACATTTTCAAACAAAGGGTTTGCAGACATTCACATTTTCAAAGTGTTTGCACTGTCATATCTGATTTTCAAAGCATTTGCATAGAGTCACAAGGAAATCCAAATTGCACTTTGATCCTTGGAGGGATGGTATGTAGATCCCGCTCATATTTTTCCTTTGAAGTTCACTGCAACCAATTTTGTGTAGTTTTTAGTAGGATCTGTATGTTAATTGGGTTTTTTCACAATGAAATTTGGCTACAACGTGTTTGTGCTGTTGTTGCTTTCTATATGAGTGTTGCTATGAATCAAGTGGGATAAACATGCTTTTTTTCACAGAGTATTAATTGAATTTGGTAAGCTAAACCTACCCTTTTTAGTTTAAGGTTTAATATACAAATGAACTTGAATAGGTATATAAGTCAATAAGAAAAGGTTTAATTTATACCAAATTATGAATGGCATGCAAATTTCAGTGCTTGGATTATTAGCAATCCATTCTCCTTTTTAATGCTCAAATATGAATGGGCTGTAGTCAATACCTAACTATCCACAATTGTTCTTGGGTAATGGATTACTACAATAGTACATTCTTGGGTATAGAATGTACATTGATTTTATATTGACATTGGAATATACACTCTATGATACGTTAAACTATAGAGGTTCTTTTCTTTTGTATGAGTTCTACTTCCTGTTAACTTTCATTAGTATTTGAGATATTATAATATCCAAGAGTGAAGTAGGAAATTGTAACATCTACATGGCTTAGTTTTATCAACTCAATATAAATTATTTGTTTCTATTTCACATTAACGATTAGTATATCCTTAATTTATGGTTTTATATTTCTTTATTTCATTGATTGAATATAGGGATAAATTATTGAGAAATGTCACCTCTCGATAGTCCTAACAAAGATAAAAAACAATTTTCACTTGTTGATGCATTTAGTATACCTCAATACTCCAATCAACCATGCCACTTTGAAGATAAAGTTTATGTTCATCCACTTGAAGGCCATGAATCAGATAGTACATAACTTCTTGAAGAGGAACAACCATCAAAGAGGCCCAAAAGAGCATTCAAGTCTACATGGAAAACAAGATTTCCATGGGCTTATGCTGTAAATGATTGTAGTGGTGTTCAAAAGATAAAGTGTTTGCTGTGTGTAAAACTTAAAAGGGAAACTCCATTTGCTAAAGAAGGAAGTACAACTCTTCAAGTTAGTGGTCTAAACATCCATGCAAGATTAGAGGCTCATAAATTCGCTTTGCAACTTTTAGAAGGGGAAAGCAAACAAAGTACTCTTCCAATTACTAAACATGTAGAGCTAATGGTAGATGCCGAGAAGGAAAGAATAATATCAGTGATTGAAAATATGTATTTTGTTGCCATACATGATTTACCTTTAGAAGTATATAAGTCAATATGTGACTTGAATAGGCATAAAAACACTCCTCACATGCCTCATAAAAACACTCCTCACATGCCTCTAACGGATGAATACTCTTCATATACAAATACAACATCCGGAAAAGAGTTTTTACAAGTTGCTAAGGAGGCAAATTGGAAAAGTTAAAAGATGGGATTTCCAACAGCCCATTTCACTCAACTTCAGTTGATGAAAGTACTAATTGAACTATGGTGCAACATTTGATCATTTATATTACATATTTGACAAATGAAGGGAGAGGTCAATGTGTTACAAAAATCATAAATTTGCTTCAAATCACATAAGGAACATCACAGTCTACATATGATGTTGTGACATCTCTTTTAGTAGAAATGGATTTATCCTTGATAAAGTTAGTTGGATTTGGATCTGATGGGACTTCATCCATAAGGGGTATTCACAAAGGTTTATCTACTAAGCTTAATCGACATGCACCTCAATTTTTGGATATCCACTGCATAGCTCATCGAGAAGCATTAACAACAAATGATGCTTCATCTTATTTTCCAGAGTTGTAAGATATTGATAAGTTTGCAAATAAGGCTTATTCATGGCTTGGGAAATTTGCTAAAAGACATGGAGAATTAAAATAATTCATGGATTCATTTTAAATCACAAGGTTAGAAGTGTTACAAATCCATCACATTAGGTGGCTATCTAGAGGCAAAATCATGGAAAGTCTTGTTAAACGCATGTCTACTTTGTTAAGAGACTGGGAGTTGGGGGAGAAAAAAAGTATGAGCAGGTTACAATATTTCAAGTGCAATTTTACATCCATTTACTTGCAGGTGTGCTTATTGAGTTAAATAAGCTGAATCAAAAGTTCCAAGAGGATTGCGCTGATATCATAACTAATTTGGATATTACTATTAGCTTGCTTCATAAGAGATTTATAAAAGGCATATTTGGGGCAGGTGCAATGCACATATCATCTTTTTTAAGTAAAACACAATAAGGAACTCTTGAGTTTGCACATATCATGGTACATGTACATGCATTGAGATTTGAGGGTTTGCCCGAGTCACAAAGATCGGGGACACTAGATGATTGCATTATGTTGGGAAAAAAGTTTTGTAATGAAGGTTATTGACTCTCTCAATGCAAGGTTCACAACTTTACCTATATTTAATGCTGCTAATTTTTTTAGTCCTCGTAATTATTACGAGGATACAGATAACAGGGACTCTCAAACAAGAACATGGCTAACATGTTTATGTGAGAAATTTAGTGTTGGGGACTCACCTGGTGTGGATAGTGTTAAATGTTTTGGTGAAATGGATGAATTTATTTGTATTGTTTATAGATCATACCCAAAAAAGCATATGCTTGGAGCATGGGATCCATGTGGAGGTGAGCATGAATGGTTTGAAGGATTTTCATGTTTGATGCGACTATGGCATGCTATTCTTGTTATTCCAGCTAGCATAGCAATATGTGAAAGAGGTTTTTCAAAATTAAGTTGGATAAAATATGATGATAGATCAAGAATTTCTCTAGAAACATTGGATATGTTAACGTTTCTCTCTCTTAGTGCACCTCATGCTCTAAATGAGGTAGACTGGAATGTTATTTATGATGTATGGAAACAAATGAAAGCTAGAAAGCCTCTTCCTCTAGGATAATAGATTCATATATCTAATGATCTAAGATATGGAAATTTTGAAGAATGTGAATGTAAGTTTCAATCATAACACTACAAAAAACTTGGTAAAACCACTCAATTATTTGAAGTTTTTGTTATGAAAAATATGGCCCAGATTTGGTAGTTACTTTTTGAAAGTTTTTGGGACAAATGTATAATCCCAAATCTCACCTTCTTAGTATTTTGGGAGTTATGTTGGTTTTAGGACATGAGTTTGGGATATATGGAATATGATGAGTAAAAAAGCTCAAGTATACTTTTTGTTTTGGGGATAGAATGTATTTCTTCATTTTGGAAAAAAATAATACAATTAAAAATACTTATTGTATTGTGCATTTGTTGTATTTAAAGATTCAATATCGTGTTTCTAGGCAACTATTTTTAATGGATGTGGAATTTGGGGTTCTCTTCTTCAAATAATTGTTTGATGTAAATTCCAGCATTTGATTCTTCTTCAAATAATTGTTTGATGTAAATTTGTCAACTAATTGTTTGATGTAACTTATGGCATTTGATTCAAATATTTATGAGATTTAAAATCGAGAAATCAACTCAACCCACTCCTTGTTGTAGGGATCCAATTAGCCAACTCTATGTTGCACAAACGTGCTTGCCCCACACTATTTTAGTTGACAGATGTGTTGCAGAGATATATGATGAAAATTGTCGTCTTTCTCAAGATCGGCCAAATATCTAAAAAAAACGATTCATCTATCACTTCAGCACATTCACTACCATTGTAAGGCCGCCCACATGTGGTTCTAAATACTTTGGACAACGACCGTAGCCACCCCATAAGCACTCTGCAATTTTATTATCGCATATTTTAATTATAGTCAGATTGTGATCATTATAGATATTGCTCTTAGAACATGTGGTTTCTGAGTATTCCAACATTTTGATTCTCATTTATAACATTCAAACAATGATTATGCATTTTGCATTAAGTATACATTATGTGTTGCATTGCGTATATGTTCTACCTTCTCCTCATGTTGAGGAGAAGGATTATTAAATAGGTTTCAACCACTTGTTTGAGGCATTTGAGGTTTTTAATGCCTCCAAAATTCTCGTGCATTTTTTTGTTTGAAGTACACTCAGTTCTATTTTTTAGTTTGAACACTTATCTTCTATATTTGTAAATTGAGTTTTCTCGTGAAGTTTGTGTTAGGGCAAAGGAGATATGCACACACCATTTGTTTGTCTGGTTTGTCATAATAAATCTGTATTTATTGATTTATTTTCCAATTATATTTTTGACTGGAAATGTAATATTTTATTTAACACATTTTTTTTATGAAGTATGTGATTTCAAAAAAATGAAAAAGCAGTAACTTGTTATTTCTATTTGAAATCAAAGTTACAAAATACATACATAGATAGTGACTACTCAAGTCATATGTCACTAAGTAAGCAAGTCTGTGTGCATATATAATAAAAATATACTGATGTCAATACCTATATCTAGTCAAAACATAACTGAGGCATCTCTCATGAAGTTGTTACAAAAATACTACACAGTCACTAAATAAACATGAAGTATGTGATTAATTTATTATTGTCAATTGAAATGTAATTTTTTTTAAAGCTTTTCATCATGGAAGGGTACATAAATATATACCCTTCTAATTGAAATTAAGATAGAATCCTTCAAATTTGATCATTGAATCTCATTGGTCAACCAATTTTGTTGGTATTTTTTTGTTTAACTTTTAACTTTAACATTAATACATTCAATTGAAAATAAAGTAACCTCAATTCAAAAAAAAAAAATTTAAAAAGATCAATAATAATAATTAAAAAAACTTGAAAAAATATATTATTGCAATAAAATAAACCGACATAAATCCATCTTAACTTGAGATTTATCAAGGAACGAGAGGGATTTAATTAATTTTGGTGCCTGATAGATTCAAACTTAAAATAGATCTATATTGATTAATAAATCATTTTTTGTAAGCTTGGCAAAACACTATATTACTATAGAAACAAAAATACAGGGGTTTGTGTGGCTGGTCTGCCACTTGGGAAACTAAACCAACCACATAAACAAAGTTTGTCATCACTTTTCCAATACATGCTTGAATAAAAAAAGCTAGCTAGTATGCTAGGACCACTGTCCAGGAATTTAAAATATTTTTTAAGATAGCTAATAAATTGTTTAAGGTACTTAAATTCATGGCTTATAGTCTTCATATCTTCTATTTTCATAGATAGGAAATGAGCTATAGATCTATCAAAAGAGATAATTATATAAAATGAAAACAATTGGAACCTCTGAAGCTGGAGGAGTTGTGTTGGGTTGACCTGTGGTTCCTTCTGGTTCTGGAGAGCTAAATTGGGTCGTCATCTAGCCCTCTCTTTGAAAACCATGCATGTTGTAGCTTTGGACAAAACGTTTATTTTAGCCCCAACTCCAAAATTTGCCTTGATAATCAATTGTTGCCCATCTTCCATTCTACAAATGTGCTCCCACAATTTATCTAGATGCAACATGGTTTCTTATCGTTCTTCATTGTTGTCCATTAGTGCTTTCCCCAACTTCATATACTTTGTCTCATGAGTGTGGAAGGAACCAACACCAGGGATGATATGTTGTAAATCTACTAGAATGTCCTCAGAGTCAGTCACCTATTGCTCTTGCATACAGGTTTCCAATTGTTCCATCTTTCTCTAGTCGGGAGATGAAATGGCAGCCTAGAAGAATACCTTCATTTCCTCTATTTCTTGGAGGACCTAGGGCATATGGGTTTGCTTTGTCCCTCTTTGTTTCCTCCTAGAACGCCTACAGGGAGCCATGTCGTTGAACCAAATCTTCTGACCAGAGAGAAAACCCACCACAAAATGAATCTGAATGACTCATTTCCATGCGTTAATTGTGTAATTGGAATTAGCTAAGGAGGATGCCCCTTTCCTCATGAAATTTACAGGGGCGGTTTATTGTTTCCTCTGTGATACGAGAATGACGGAGCAAATGTTGATATGCATCCCTCGATTAATCTTCTTATCACTTTCATTCACTATCCTTCAAATCCTCCAATTGATTTTGGAAATCATTGCAAGTGGAGGAACAAACAAAGCTTGATGAGCCATGATCACCCACGTTACCAACATCTAACAAAGATGACAGGTCGTTCAAAGGCAGAGATTAGCCATTAAAGTTGAGGGTGGGTGGTTGCATGGAGCATGATTCGCCATGTACTATGGTGTCCTCCTCTCCTCCACGTCGGGTATGTGCAGTGCCAGGCATCACGATGACGAAGTGTTGTGGTTTAGGTTCACGCAGAATCACATCTCTTGTCCCTGTCACCCGATACGAGTGGGTTAATAAATCAACTTGATCCAATTACAATTATTAATTTTATTTAAGAATTTTTCATAATGATGATGATTATGTTTATGAGACCAACTTTGTTTATCCATCCTTAAGAAAAAAATTGTTGGAAGGTACTTGGTTTGCTTTAGAAAATTTTAATTCTATGATTGAAAAACTTTAAGTGAAACTCTTAAATCACCATTGTTTTGATAAGTTAAAATGTTAGAAATATTGATATTGAAACAAATATTTTTATATTGAGATCTAATGTCGGTGTAATGAAAACATTCTAGAAAAAAGTGCATTTCATCTTCAATCCTCTCAATGTCACAAAGATGACAAATTATTTCTACCTATGATATATGAGGAATTGTCCAATGCCTTATTTCACTATAAAGTTTGCAACGGTTTATAGTTTCTTCGTATACTAATTAAAACAAAATTATACTTTAATATTTTTAGATTAAAATTAATCTCCTTTTAAATTATTTAAAAAATTAATATTAAAACGTTACTAATTTTAATGAAACTATTTTTTTCCTTGGAAAAAAATATCGTAATTTTATTTCTCATAAAAGAGTAAAAAATTACATTTTCAGATATATGCTGAGCATATATTCAGTCTGGTCATGACTTGTGTTAGCACGTGGCTTCAAAATCCAAAAATACAAAAGATAATTCTGTCTGTAGATCTTTCCTTACAAGCTTCTTCGTTTAAATATTCCTCGCATAAAACACTGGTAATTAGATACCACATTCTATACGTGTTCATAGTCTAGACTGTACTCCTGCCTTCAAAAATCCCAGATTTTCCTTGTTTTGGTAATTTCTTTCACTGTAAGAGCTTGTATATTTGAAATTATACTTAACTGCAAAATATTCAATAATTAGTTGCTTCACATATTTGAATTGAGGTGAAAAGTTTTGCTATGGTTCTATTGTCACGCCTTGTTACATGAACGACCTGCGATATAGTATTGAAATATTGATCTCCCCTTTGCTCGATTACTTTAAGCTTCCCTTTATCCATCCGAAGGCCTTCTTTAGAAAGGGAGTCCGCAATCCTATTCCTCTCCCTATAGACATGCAGACATGAAAATTTGTTACATTTTTTGATGACCTTTACCTCTTCCATAAGTGGGATCAAGCGGATATTTGCACACCTCTAAACCTATTTCACCCAATTAACTACTAGCATGGAGTCACCAGACAGTTGAAGGTTTTGGCTCCCCTTCTCAATTGCAAAGAGGAGAAGAATTTTTAAGGCTAAGAGTTCTGCATAGTTGTTTGTCCCCTCACTGAATCCCATGGACAATTTGAAAGAGTGTGAGTTTATGAGAAAAAGAATAGCGCCACCTCCACATGGGGAGTGATCTTGTTGGGATGCCTCGTCAAAATAAGCCCACAAAATGTCTTTATTTATAACCTCTTCTCTGATCATACGAACCAGAGAATTACCTCATCCTTGTGGAAAGAAGGAAAGGATGTTTATGCTATTCTAGGCGATCATTTCATGAACATAATTTTTTTCTTGAAAGATTAAGTTGTTTCTCACAATCCACAGGCCCCAACAACATATCAGTGGCAGGGTCATAATAGGTCGGTGTGTATTGACAATCATCCATGCCTAAAGCGCCCCTTCCACTGTAGGCCCATTCCATTTAATTTATGTTCCTAATAGTTTCAAACACTAATTCAATACTTGGATCGTAAAAGTGCAATGGATAACTAGATGGGGGGTGGACTCCTCGGTAGATTTGCAAAGCGTACACTAGTTTGGCCCTTCAAAACATCTTTTTTCTGAAGGATGTTCCATGTTGGAACTTTGTTCTCTAACACACACCACGTTAATAGGCATGTCTTTGGTGGACATTTGAATTTCCACACTTTATTCCACCACCATATTGGTTCTCTATTGAGCTGCTCAGAATTGAGATGAATATAGCCTATCTTTGATGTATACTTACTTATTGGGGCCAAGTCCCATATGAATTCATCTTCCACTTCTCTGATCGAAACATGTCCATCTGTGAGAGCTTCACAATAATTGTTCCATAGGACTGCATCTTCATTTTCCAAACCCAAAGAGTGAGTAGTTAGACATCCTTGTCGCCATAAGTTTGTAGATCATGGATCCACCACTTGATTTAAAGTATAGTAGCCAATATTGTGCAATTTATTCAATAAGGGAGGAGGGAACATGTGTCTACCCCTGCATCCTGGCCATGGATCCAATCTAATTCGAGTATTGTTTCCATTGCTTATCCTCCACGTCATCCCTCTCTTGATGAGATCAAAGGAGTTTACTACAACCCTCCAAACCAGTGAGACATTTAACCTCCTTTTGTTTGGAATTCTTACCCAATCCAAGATAGAATTTGGGGCTATGTATTTTTGGAAAACTGTAGTAATCCAAAGACTATGAGTGGGGAGGAGTTTCCATCCGCACTTAGCAGCAAGAGCTTTTGAGAAAAGGAAAATATTTTTGAGACCCCATCCCCCAAAAGATTTTGGAGTTGCAATTCTTTCCCACTTGGCCCATGGCATTACTAATTGGTCCTTGTTACCATTCCAGAGAAACCAAAAGCATATCCTTCTAGCCATCTTCAATATCCATTTAGGAATCCATGCTAGGGCCATCCAGTATGGGATAGCCTCAAGAACTGATTTTACCAATACCAATCTACCCGTCCTTGAGCGCCATTTAAAAATCCATACTTGGATTCTCTTTTCAAGTTTCAAAATCAGCCACATCTAATCCCTCTTTTGGTAACTGTTTGGTTTCAAATGGAAACCAAAATATTTTAGGCTATCACCAAAATTGATCTCAGGATATGCAAATAATTCTTTATAGTATTTGACTTAATTAACCTCCAAGTTGATACAAGAAAAGGATGATTTATGGATATCAATTTGCATACCAGTCGCACCTGGCAGAATAAGTCCAATACTATTGCAAGAGACTCAACATCCCTTCACGAGTCATCACATAATAATAAGATGGTGTCCACAAACAAGAGATGAGTGATGGATAAGGCATCTGTGATCTTTATACCCTTATAGGATCCTGTTCTGATTGCTACCCCCATCAGTCTGCTAAGACCTTCTACCACCAGTAGGAAAAGTAGTGGTGATAGAGGGCATCCCTATTGAAACCCTCTTTCAACGTTAAAGAAGGGATATGTTGATCCATTAATAATCACAACAAAGGAAACAATAGATATACAACTCATGACCCATTTAATGAAAGGTGCTTCAAAACCCAAATGTGTTAATATGAGTCTTATGTAGATCCAATTTACTCTATCATAGGCCTTTGAGAGATCATTTTTTATATCCACTCCTTTGTCCCTCCTTCCTTTAATGGAATGGAAAACCTCCTGCACCACTCCAATTGCTTCATGGATTTGTCTACCTTCAAGGAATCTAAACTGTTCTTTTGAAATGTGGTTGGATAAAATAACCTTTATTGGTCTTGCTGTGATTTTTGCAATAATTTTGTATATTCCATTTGCCAATGAGATTGGTCTAAAATCATCAAAAGTGTATGGATTTTCAACCTTTCAGATGAGTGTAATAAATGTTGAGTTAAACGACTCTACGATCCTGCTCGAGGATCTTGATTCTTCCATAACTCTTGAAGATCATCCCCCGAAATATCGAAGGATTCCAGAAAAAACTCAACCGGCCATTTGTTTGGACCTAGACTCTTATATTTTTTAAAGCTGTGAAATACCTCTAGGAGTTCATTCTATGATACCTCTTCCATCAGCTCATGATTATCCTCCTCATTTACAAAGCTTGGTAACATTTGTTCCACCCTGATGGTTTATGTTATTATTTCCCTTTCCAGAGCTTTATATAGGGATTGGAAATGTTCTTTCCCCATTTTTGGTAATCCTTTGAAGGACTTGACCTCTTGACCATCCACTCTTAGCATCGCCCATATATTGTTCCTTAATTTCCTTCCTTTTGCTAAGGCTTGAAAAAATCTTGTGTTCTTCTCCCCACTATTCAACCAAATGGAACGACTCTTAAGTCACCAAACCTCCTCTTCTTTTGCCAAAAGTTTCTTCCTGATCTTCTCCAGTTGTATGAGGGTTGCTTTAGATTGTGTTGATAGAAGCCCCCCCCTTCTGATTCATTGATACCTTGGATGGATGCTTCCACTTGCCTTAGCTCCTGTTCATCTTTTTTTTTTACTAGGGGAATCAACAACTGGAATTGGGATGGTACTCACATGACACGGGGTCCAGGGATCCAATCTCACAACCACTATACCCCTAGGTACATCCAGAGGGCCCGAACCATGGCGCACTGGTAAGTTTGGGGGGATTCAAACACGTGACCTTCAATTTAAAATCGATTACAACTTCTCATCTTTACCACTTGATATGCCCCCCATGGGCCTCGACTCATGTTTATCTTTAATACGCTTCTCATGGGCCAATTTGATAGTTGCTTGTTTAAGGGCTTTTAGGTTAGTTGCAAAATGATCAGAAGCTATTATGGGGGAACTTGAGTCAAAAGGCTGCCACATCTCTTTCAGGATAGTTTTAAATCCTTCATCCTTAATCCATCTCGAGTTGAACTTAAAAGGGCTAGAGGGCTTTGACTGATCATTTACAATTTCCAGGAAGATAGGGCTGCGATCTTATTCCCCTCCAGTTCCAATCAATTGGCGGACATTATTAAGCTTTTCTACCAAGGATGAGCTGATAAGGAAGCGGTCCACGATAAGGAAGCAGTCCACACACTTTGCAATACGATCCTCCCCAACTCTCATATTCTTCCATGTGGGCATCATTTTGAATGGTTTAAGATCAACCAATCCTCTATTTTCTAACTTATGAAGAAAATAGCCAGCTAGTGGATCAATGTTTGCCTTCAAACCCCATACCTCCAAAGCACTGACGGTGAAATTGAGGTCCCCCCCAATGATTAGGTTTGGGGAACAGATGAAGGATTTCCCTAGCAGTGCATCCCAAAAGATTTTCCTCTAGATGTATGGCCCATAAATGTTGAGTATAGTGAGATCCATACCCATGACTTCCACCACAACCTCTACATCCAGGCCTGAGTCGCATTCCCATCTGTCCTTTACTTTGATGTTGTTTGGATTCCATCCCACTGCCAATCCGCCGGATCACCCCCTCACATTCGATGCAATCAACCGCCAATCCTTTATTATTCCTTTCAATAAGTTTTCTATCAATTCCCCCTCTCCCAAGGTTTCTTGGAGAAGGAGTATATCAGGAGAACTAGTTGAACTAGCCTTCGCAATGATGACTTTTTGGAAGGGTTCGCCAATCCTCTATAATGAAAAGAGACAACTTTCATTTTGAAACCCTTTCTAGGGTTCCCGCTTCTCTAAGCACCCTAATAATGGATGATTGTTTACCTTAGTCCATTTCGAAAATAGCCCTTTCCCGTGTTTTGTGCAAGTTTGGCCTTCTATCTCAGCCTTGCCCGGCCTTTGTGAGATCTTGTATGAGTCCAAGGCCTCCTTCCCCCATGCTAGGATCTTATTTCCTGGGATGAAAATTATATCTAAGTTTATGTTTGACTTTAGCAGGAGGAGGTTCATTTTCGATAGAGACCGAAGGGGAAGTTACCGAACCCTTGGCTCAAGAGTTTGGGCATTGTATAGAAGGAAAGGGGGGCACAGGGACAGAGATGCCAAATGACCTTCAATATGTGGAGAGCCAATTGGTGGCAGAACAAAAGAAACTTGTGGAGAATTACTAATTGAGACAGTTTGAATAGAAGAAACTGTCGTACCTGAGGATGATAGTGTCGGTCGATCAACTTCCCTCTAGGCTGCATGTCCCATTGCCCGTCCAACTCTTCACCCCGCATCTCGAAACTACTAAGCCTCATGAACCCGTGTCTTCAATTGTGGATCCATTCCCCCTTGCACACTTCCCTCCAAAAATCTCTTCTCTTCGAGCACCCCAGCAAGGCATCCACTGGAATCCATATGGCTGGAACTGAAATCCATCTTCGTGGGATCACTTGAATCTCTATAATTGTACCAGGGATGGATTGGAAGATTACAAGAGTCCACCAAATTCCCATACATATGGCATCACCTACACCTGAAGGGAATGACTTCATAATCCAGCTTTTGGACAACAATGAATTGTCCCATTCAATTTCGATGTCCTCCTTTAACCCACATCTGGTATCAATCCTGGCTAAGATTCTGGCAACACTCATTTCACTATATTCCTCAAAAGACATATCCACTTCTAGGAATTCACCTAATTGGCTTCCAATACCTCTGAAAATCAATGGATCAAAAATCCAAAGGCAACCCCAAAAGACGAACCCAAAGAGGAACAATATCCAACTACTCATGGCCAACATAAAAAAGAGGCGTCCATGGTTTCATAGCCATCGGTGTAGACCCTATATAGTAGTTTTTGGATAACACCCATTGAGAGTCTTCTGGATTTTGCATGATAAAGACGATCCATCCTTTTGCAAGGGTACGTATTTTCAGTGTGTATCCCAGTTGTCAGCCCATTGAACCCTAGCCCAACTTGTTAGGGTTTTGACATTGCATTTCTTCCCTCAAATCCTCGCAATAACTGCCAAATCCGCCATACTCGACACCTGGAATAGCAGAATCCTCTCACCTACAACAAATTTATTTGCCCTACCATCATTCTTTAATATCATGCGTCTCTTCTTTCTTCGCCCATCTTCATCCCTAGACTCATTGCTCATTTGGGACTCCTATGCTTGTATTTCTTCTGAAATTCTAGTCCCGCTTCAAGTTGCCTAGTCTTCAATCTCGGGGAGGGATTCCTGTCACGTCTCCATTTCTGGTAAAAGCTTTTAATTATTTAATTTTGTTTATCTATATGATGACACTAATTAGAAGCCTAAACTATTTTCCCCTTATTACATGATTATGTTTTGTAATTTAATTTTGATGTACCTTGATTTTATGAAAATATATCTAGAGTTTTTGGGTATTATGTTTTATATTACTAATGAAATGTTCTGAGTATGATGAGTGTAGGAATAAGATGGCAGAAAGAATAAGCATCCCTCAGTTCTACTAAGGTGGTAAGAAAAATATGCTTGTAATGTCGTTGTACTCATTGATATATTTATGTTGTCTACATTTGATGGTGTCGTTAATTTTAGTCGATTAATGCAAGTGAAGAATATTATCGTTTATGTAATTCTTCGTGCATTTATATAAAGATGAAGATATTATGCCAATCCTAGGGAAGATAGTGTCATATCCACGCTCAGAGCTTTACCATTCTATGTCATTGATGTGAGAAGATAGATTAGACATTACATTTGATGGACAAACATGTGATTGTGAATGCATAAAAGAATGATTGAGCCTCTTGTGCATTATAATGAATGTGTAAAGTCTTATGGGGATTATGATTGTAACATGACCTTAGATCAGTTTGCATTGGAAATGACATAGGTAAGGATACGTGTGAAAAGAACATGTTGGTATGCAATTTGTGGTTGATGTAAAATAGATTAACCATTATAACATGGCCTAAGGTTATTATTACACCTTGCGACATAGTCCATGGTTGACTTAGTATTCGTTTGGTGTAAGAGAAAGACTTGACATTTTTTCATTTTATTATGCATGTGCTTAATTGTGTCGTCAGAATCTTAACAGAAGTATGACGTGCCGCAACCATTAAATTGTCTTTAGCTAAGAGTCTCAATAATTAATTATTTTCTGCATAAACGACTAAGTTAATTAATGCTGTCTTTATAAGCATTTATTATTTCCGCGTTTACGATTATTAACCATTAATGCTGATTTTAAAAAAAAATTATGAAATTATCGGGATGTTACAATTCCAGAGGGGCCATGATATCCTGAGAACTCACATTAATTCGTGGAGAGGAAACGCTGGTAAAAGATAACAACCCGCTAGGGTTAATTGGGACTTCGGACCATGCTGCATTAAGAGGCCCCGAAACAGAAACATCCTTTAGTGGGGGAAAGGCTAGGAACAGGCCCCAATTTTCCAAAAATGAAGAACCCAGAACCTCCATCACCCCATGAATTTGAGTCGCTTCTGCCATAGTGAGAGCTTCGGACCGAACCTTTGAGGTTTGTGGGATCCCCTTACCCAAGATGGACTCCACCTAGAGCAATGGTTTCAGGAACATGCTTTCTGTTACAACTGTTGTAGAAACCCCTTCTTTTGCTGTAGTATCCATTGGGAATTCTGGTGGATTTTTCGGGCACAGAGATGAAAGAACCCCAGAAAAGTCATTGTCCACCAGAAAATCTTGAGGTTTGCTTAAAGTGACGTCCCATATGTTGTCACCTTCGTATTGGTCCGAAGAGTAGTCCACGAGCTCTTCTTCTTTGTCCATAATGGGGGCCCATCCTAACAGAAGACTAAAGGTTCCCTGCATTACCCCATTGCGGACCGCTGAAAAAATCCGAAGAGTTGCCTTCAGATTTTAATAAAACTATTATTCATAATTTTATTAAAAAATTGAAATTAATACTGAAAAGATTTTAATGAGATTTACATATATAATTAAAAGGTTGAAATTAATACTTAAATTATTTTAATGAAATTTACATATATAACTATGTAAGCATATTTTTTAAACTAATTTAATTATATTTAAAGAACATTATGTTTTTACAATTTTGAGTATAAAACATATTATATATAATTGAGTAAGTATATTTTTTAAATTAATTACACTGCTAGATAGGTGTTTAGATATTATCTGAGATTTTGGACTTCCTTGAGTGGATACGAAAATGGTATGTTTATTAAATAACATTTGTTTTAATGTTTATATTAATTAGTTTAATTTTATGATAATTTAATATTTATATTAATTAATTTAATGTTTAGCATTTGTTTAACAACCAACCATCTCCACAAAACTAAGTGATTGGTTACACCTATCAATGTTCACGGACCACTTTACGTATAGCTATACTAATTTTAATTGCATTTAAAAAAACAATTTATAAAATATATTATTTATAATATTCATAAAAATTCGAAATAATGTAAGAGAAAAGAAATGACATTTTAAAACTCAACTAATTTTTTATTATTATTATAATAAATTCATCTTAATTTCCGATATTTAAAAAATTAGTTGAGCGCAAGAATTTGCAAATCGTAGAAACTAAGCTAAGAAGCCAAACGCGACAAATCCCACTATTTTATTAAATTTTTTGATTTTTCGTTCCCTATGATCTATGCTACGTTTTTATAAAACGTGTGACCAAGGGCGGTTCTTATCTTCGAGGATTGCCATGTGGATAAAACCACCTTCTTGTGTTCTATTCCCCTCTTTCACTGTTTCTGATGAAATAGGAATTATTCGGGGTGTTGGGGGCTGGTTGGATCAATAGCTCTGTTGCCCTTTTTCCTGTTTGGTGAGGAGGCCATGCAATTGGCTCCATATCTTTAATTGGTATGATTTCACTGGAGTTTTTTAGTTAGTTTTGTAATTCGGTATTTTTCCTTCCATTAATTTGTTTCAAGTTATTGCTCTATCTGGCTGGTTTCCACCATAGCTGGCCTCATCTGAATACATCCCAAGCTGGCCTCGTCTGAATACATCCCAGAGGGTGTTTTCAGAGTGAATTTGTAAGGCTGCATGACATACCTCTACCCATAGAGTTGTTCCCTACAAGCTCTTAGAATTAGTACAAATGACTACTCTAACTGCAACCACAGCTCTAGTAGATGTAGGAGTAGCAGCAGCAGGTCACCGTAACGCATTGAGTAATTTCTCCAAATCATCATCCTTATCATCATCACCGTCATCAGCAATTCAGCAGCCCATCATCTCAGGCAACATCCATTTCAATGCATTTACTGGTCTGTCAAGGTGCATGAAACAGCTCTTGTTTTGCAAGAGTGTGAGGACATGGGGGAGTGTACGCGTGTACTGTGTAGCAGGAGGCAGAATAAGGACGCGTGCTGTAGCAGCAGGAGTTGCGGAGTCTCTTGTGGGAGAAGAGGAAGCAACAGAGCAAGAGCAAGCTGGCGAAGGAACGGTGGCTCTGCCGAGACTGAAACCCAAGACTGGGAAAGCTGCATTGCCTCTTAAAAGTGACAGAGTATGTCCCTCCTCTATTTTCTCATTCGTTGTAGTATGGTTTTAATTTTAATCATATATTTCATCAATGCACAAATGGAGGTAAATCATACAATCACACATATCCTGCCAAATAGGGGTATGCTGATTCCTTAAATTGGGGCATCTCAAGTTTCTTCAATTGTGGTGGGGGTGAAGCTATGCAAAGTTGCACAACTTCACCCCACAATCCCTACCTTCATGATGGCGGGGTGGGGGGTGAATCTGTGCAATTTTGTTCTCATACTGAATCTGGGTTGTGTATTCTGTTAATGCTATCTGAAAGTTGATTGCAATTTGTGTGAATGCCTTGGAATATTGACATGCAGGCAGAGGGTTACAAAGACATAAAAAGTTTCTTTATCACTCTCGGTTCTGTTAAGAGTAATTTGAATTTCTCAGCAAATGCTTTTTGAAATTATCTGCACTTGGCAATGGGGTGGTGGTTCAGTAGTGAAGACGTCAGCTTGTTCAGCAACTGACCAAGGTTCAATGTCCCTTGAGGCTTGAACAAGCAATTGGGTGCAGGACCTGGGTAATTTTGACTGAAGAGTACCCCTGTCGCAGAAACTTAGCTGAATGAAAGTGCTTATTTTCAGTGGTTTGTCCCTTGAGGGTTGTTTTGCCTGCTGAAGTGGACAACTTGCGTGCCTGACCTCGTCAGGTCAATTGCTTCTGTTTCAGTATTAAGGAAGTACATTCAAAAAACAAAGATTTGGACTTAGGCCACTTCAAACTATCTGTCAATGGAGGTTAATTAAAATAAAATACTACATATGTATGTGCATACGCACACACAAAATTATTCCTTTAGGATTCTTATATAGGTTGCGATTCTCTTGCCAGAAACCTAAACATCATTTCCACGAGAAGCCTCTTCGAATTTTACCTATAATTGAATAGCCTCTGAGGCTATCTTTTGTTCAAACAAGAATTCTCCCAGAGTCTTATCGACAGTTGAATAGCTTGTGAGGCTACCCCTTATTCAAACAAGATCTTTCTTCACATCTTATCTACAATTGAATTGCCTGTGAGGTTACCCTTTTCAAACAAGAACTTAAAACAGTTACCGATCTAATTTTAAGCTGTCTTCCAAGTGGCTGAAATTATCATTCTAGCACATAAGAAGTGTATTTTCCTGAGACAGTGAGGTTTAATGGCCAGGGCAAAGAAAAATTATAAAATATATAAATTAGTTTAGTTAAACATGGCCTCTTTTAATCAGTTTTATAAGCTCTAGCACGCTGTTCGAGGTGGCCCCAGGATATACATTCAAGGTACCTGCTGATGTATATTTTGATTTCCCGTAACAAAATATGATCAGTTGGATTGAATTCTGTTCATTTATGGTCTTTTTTTTGTCTCAGATGACCAGTCAGGAAAAATATTCCAAAATTCTCTCTTAGTACAGCTGAAAACTTTAACAACAGTGAAATATGCGCTGTCTCAGTTCTTTCTTGACATCAGAGCAGAAGTCTTAAAAGGATTTAGTGCAAGTAAATTAAATATATTCAACTCTGGTTGCCATAATTTATTTATCGGTTCGTGCAATATGGCTATTTCAGCATTTGAAAAGAGTTTTAGAAGCCAAGAGAAGACAGGTAAAAATATGGATTTTTGGGATGTCATTTATTATAACATGCTGTTTTCTAAAAGGGGAGGTTTTATATCAGATTCTGAAAATGCTATAATAATATTTTTTCTTTCCTTTTCAAAACATGACTTTTTTTATGCTTTTTAAAGATATATACCTTAATTTAGAAATTTAGAAATAGGCATTGACTTGACTTACTGAATGAGAATTTGACATGAAGCCTTATGTACTTACTACTTACAGAGGCGTTCAAAAAGATTTTTAGAAATTCAGAAGTTGCGAGTGAAAAAAGAGGAGTATGATCCTATAGCTGCAATTACTTTGCTCAAGCAAACTTCAAGTACAAAGTTTATAGAGACAGCAGAGGCTCATTTCCGTCTCAATATCGATCCCAAATACAATGATCAGCAATTAAGAGCAACGGTGAGTTTGAGCTTTAGAATTTTGATGACCCAAGACTGAACTGAGTTTTTCTATTTTATACATAGAAGAATGCACGCTTGCTCCTTGGAAGAATGAAGTTCTCTTGACTGTATAGTGTCATGCATGGTGTTGGTAGAAAATGGGAATCCAAACTCTGGAGGCACTTAACATGCAGAGATGCTTATTTATAATTATAATGATGACACGTTGTCAAAGTAGTTTTGCTTTTTCTTTTAGCAGTGGACTTAAAAGGATTCAAACAACGCAGCAATGGCTGTTTAGCTATATTGTGTGTACATGCAGATTGAACAATGGTTGTACTGGGAATAGAGGATAAAATTTATGGACTCTTCCATGCAGAAATCCTGATGGGTTATGAACTGGCATATAAATAAATATGTTTTTCCTTGCGAGTCTTCCTTGGAAACTTAGCTTGTGCTGAGTCTAGAACTTGAGTCTTAGCTTCATGCCTAGAGTACAGTGTCAGGATTAAGTTTGAATTGCATGATAATGCTTTAAACTTGGTAATGTGGACAAAGTAGTTTCTACGAGGAACTTCTATGTGTCATTGCCTACTTTAGAAAGGCCAGGGTGGACTTAGCCTAGCTATATGTGCAGTTTTGAGAATGAAAATATCCTATCTTTATATGGAGAGGTTTTAACCATTCTGATAACCTTTGCAACGATTTCAGAACTCAAACATATTTGGAAACACAGATGAGTTTGAATTGTAGCCTTTAGCTGTTGTGACTTTTCTCCAGTGAATATAGAAGTCCCTCATGATTACATGGTTCATAGAAAACACTTCTTTTACAAACTATTTTTTTTAGGTGATTAATCTTTTCATCTGTTAGTTTAATAAAGCCTTATCTATATGAATCTGTCTGTGTGCAAATTGGTATGTGACGGTCTGCGTTATCTAAGGCAATCAAGTGTGATTGTTTCAGGTGATTTTACCTAAAGGAACGGGTCAGACTGTTAGGGTAGCTGTTCTTGCACAAGGTACGCTTTCTTCATGTTTTAGTCCTATCTAGATTGGAACCTTTGGGTTTAAGAGATAAGGAAAATGGAACTGATCTTAAGCTTTGCAATATTAGAGAATGCATTTATAATGGTTTGTGTCTTTTTATTGGTGAACCAGTCAAAATTATGATAAGAAACAAATATTACATTTCCATCTTTGTGACCTGTGCATAGGACCTTTTAAGTTGTAAGAACTTAGAAGTATCTTCCTTTAAGATTGCTGATGTTTTGTTTTCATTTTCACTTCAATCTCTTTAGCTTCAATGCTTCCTACACAAGGTTGGTTATTAAATTTTAAAGGATTCGTGCTCTATATGAATGACCGTTCTCACAAGTTTCTTCATTCTTGAGTCTGACTCTCATAGTGAGGATGTTAGTTGCAAAAGTCCATTTGAAAAACAAGCAACTGATTCTTTCCATAAGAAGGGTCTTTATTTGGTTGAGTTAAAGTTATTTTCTCTGAATGATTTTCCCATTCTTCTTACTTAATCAACTATTTACTCTATCCCCTTCAAATCCTTTTTTGATTCCCATTCAAATCCCTGTGAAGAAAATCATCAGTTATCTTGCAAAAGCAATACAAAATAAAGTTGGAAGCTTTTTTATAAGTAGTACCTATTACCTTAGAATTTCATGCACTTCTACTTCTAGCCAACATATGAATGAATGCTATTCTTCAGTATTTGCAATGCTATTCTTCAGTATTTGCAATATTATCATGGTAGTATTTCAACAACATCCATTGACACATTGACTTGTATCCTTTACCTCAAGAACATTTTTTCACATCCTATTATAATAACCCAAGTCAGGATTGATTGCATAAACTAGATTATAACAAACCCAATTTTTAGTAGATTTGTCAAAATCTTATATTCGATTGCATTGAGCCCTACGTGGCTTGCTAGTAACTAGGGCCAAGGGCTCTAGTTGTGATTCAGCCTTGGAAATGCCCCCCCTTTGTTAGCTCGAAGAGTATAAATATTGATTTGGACCTCCTCATTCGCACATTGCTGGAGGTGGAGATGGGAGCTCCGCTGCTCGCTTTGCTCCTAAATCGTGCTTCCAGAGGGAGCGATCAGGAAGCGCCCTTCAGAGTGTGCTTCTTGATCGCTCTCTTTTGGGAGCGATATTTGGTAGCGCGCTCCTAAGGAAAATAAATCACTCCCTAGTAGCTCCTGTTCAGTCCCATGGGTTAGAGCTGTTTTTTTTTCCCTTGCTTGTAGGAATCAAGACAAGGTTCCAAACTTAGGTTTAGGAATGGCTAGGGTTCTTTTAGTGGATTAAAACACTTACTCACTCCATTGTCTCATTTTACTCTTTTCACTCATATTTGCAAGGGTTTTGAGTGGGTTATTTGCTAGTTGTTGTGGAACAAATTTGTGAGAGCTTGGAAGGGAAATTGAAGGCTGCCATAGTTACATTCAACCACCATTGGAGAGCTGAAGAGGTAGGCTCTAAAGCTCACTCTTTGTTTGTTTTTTATTTATTTTTTCCATTATGTCGAATACTTGAAAGTTGAATATTCTCTTCTCCTACTCTTTCCCATTTATCCTTCTTCATCATTTGAGTGCAGGCAACAAGTTATTCTCATCTTCAGTCAAGAAGCATGATGGGTATGTTGTTTTTCCTTTTGGTTCCGTTTCTGATAATGATGGTAGTGTTGGGAAGCTGAAATACCAATGGTGAAGAGGAAGTAGGCAGTAGCACATCCAGTGGAGAGGAGGAAGAAATGGAAGGGGATGATGATAAGGAAGCTAATAGTGATGATGGAAAAATAACTCAAAGAGACTTCAACACCCTTCTAGAAGTATGTGACAAGGCTTGGGTGAGGGAAAGGGGGTGGAACCACAAAGTTTATATGCCCCCCATTATAATAAAACTTACATAGGTTCAAATACTTGTGTGAGAAAGCATCTCTGTGGGATTATGCCATGGGATGAAGGTAAGCATATAGGAGTTAAAATCTCTGACCTAGTGCTAGTGAAAGATAGAAACAAATTCAAGAAGGAAGAGGAGGTTGCACAAAACAAACCCAAAAATTCAAGGGTTGAATCTGAAACCTCAATCTCACATAGAATGTTTGGTGGTCTATCCCCATCCCCCCATGGTCGTGGATTCTCGCTTGTTTATAGTAATGGTCTTCCTTTACCATGATCCCCATGATTAAAGGCAAAATAAAATAATATCTTTTTGTGTGTTTCAAAGGTTTGAAAAATAACTTTAAATTTCTATTATTTTATTTATGGCTTTAAGAAATCGTACATGCATTACGGGAGAAGCTCGTGGCATGTAAATAAAGTAAAGTTATTGGTATCCTAATTGCCCAAGTGAGGGGATTATGGTAATAGTGTGGTCATATGTCGACAAAGGTGCTTGTGTGAAAGGTGTTTACGTTTGTTTACATGTGCCGGATCCAAGATTTTGAAGGCAAAAGAAAGATTAAGCTAAGGGGCTTGGAGGTAATTTTTTGATCGATTGTTTTTGGCTTGAAGTTGTTTTTATTGAAAATGGTGGCACTTGTTTCATGGGAGAAAGGAGTATAACGAGGTCAAAGGAAACTGCTTTATTTGTGGCAAGACTGGTTACTGTGTGAAGTATGGGCATAACAAGTTGAACAAGAATTCAACGTCAAAGAGGAAGTGAATTAAAAGGTAATGTTTTCCTTGCTCTATCAGCTCAAAATACTTCAATTGACGTGTGGTACTTGGATTTTGGTGCACTTCAATATATGATGTACAATAAGAATATTTTCAAAGTATTAAATAAGATGTTGAGCATAAGGAGTTGTTCTTAGCAATGTTGTTTCCCTGAAAGTCGAAGGATTTGCAGATGTGCACATAACACTATAGGATGGTTAAGAGAAAGCTATTTGTGATGTTCTATATTCCTCACATTAAAAGAATTTGCTATTAGTTTATCAAATTTCTATAAGGGGTACAGGGTTGGGTGTTAAGAATCAAGATGATAGATGTTTGGTGAAAGTTATGAAAAATGTTGATAAAGTTGTTGTTGAAGGCACAACAAAACATGGTGTAGGTAAGATTCTAACCAAAACTGCAAGTAATGGTGTTCTTATTACAAAAAATAAGACTCGTTATTATTTAGTGGAAAAAAATGAGGATGATGCTTCGTGAAAAGGAGCAAGAGATTGAAAAATTATATGCCATCAATCAAAGACTTGAAGATGAAATTAGGCCTTGTCGAAGGAAACCAAAGCCATTGGGAAGCAACTTGAAGAGAAGACATTTGAATCTTTCATCGAAGCAAGGTAATCTTTTGTGTATTGCAGGAGGACTAACCTTAGTTCCCAGATTGTTGGTGTAATATTCCCTTTTTAACAAACAGAGGAATTGACTGAGGATTGATACCATTTAGACCAAAAGAAGATCTTAATCATGGTTATTAGATCGTCAGTAGATAAAAGAGGGCCATAGGAACTAGGGGCCACCTGCATGCATTACATGTGGGCTATATTTCATGATGCATGCAAATAAATACCTTAATTAAACCTTCATGCACACGAAAGCAATGCATGCAAGTCAATTGGAAATTAGAAGAGAAAAGCGACCTAGTCATGCAAAAGTTAGGTCGGGCAATGTCAAAGTTATAAAAGAAAGATAAAGTGAATGATTAACACTGCTTATTGATTATTGATTTGAGAAGTCGACTTGAAGAGCTCAGAGAGCCAATTTAGGGTTGAGGGCACACCACTCAACCATCCAAGTGTATCTAGGCAGTGAAATCTATTTTCCCTAGTCACTACCAGGGTTGGATCATCTAGATTCAACATTACTACTATCATCATACATTATTCTTGAGCATTCTTCAGGAATCTAGCCCTATTTTGGAGCAGGATGACTCGCCCTCTTTGCGTGGGCGAAGTGGACAAGTAGGGTATCTTCATATCTCAGCATACAATGGCCTTTTTGTTTGCAACCTTCATCCTTCCGAGAGCACCACTATTAGCCTAGTTACTGAATATAGGCTTCTGATTCGGATCCAGGGTCAAGTTATCAACAATGCCATTATCAAAAGGGTGCCTTCTCTTGCATGGGCGACTTTCCTAGAGGAAGACTCACGCTTTATGCCTTAACGCTGATGCATGGTCAGCATGCAGCTTCTATCTTGATCAGAGGGGGATTCTAACCCTAGTACCTTCACTCGGGAGCATTCTGACATCATTTGAGCTCTCATGCATCCATTCACATATTGAAGAGGGCGCATTTATTCAAGGGCGCATTCTTGGAGAGAGATCATCTCACACCTTGACCGGTCCTTGGCATATATCTTGCATGCTTATCTCTTATTGATCTTCATCCACTACTCGAGCTATTGGTACGTACATGCATCATTTCTATCCCTATTTTATAGCATATCTGAATATTTGGGTTATTTAGGGTTTTGGCAAACCCATGCACTTGCATGCATGATCATGCAACCTTAGTACAACACATGCATTCACATTTTACTATAGTGTTGAGTTACAAGGCCTCAGACTAGCAAGAAACTACATCAGAGAACTACATAAGACAACAGAATATCAGTTGGTATATTACAGTTGGTTGCAATGTACCTAATTGTACTAGTTGGTGTCATGACAATCCCTTAGGTACCATATAAGACAATCTTATGTCCCTTAGGTACCATATAATACAATCTTTTTGATTGCCTATAAATGATCTATTGTATCCTCACAATTATAATATATAAATTCTTTCGTCTTGGACATATGAGCTAGTCCCTTTTTTAATTTGTGCTCTCTGGACTATAGCAATGTATGCCACAAGTGGCATTAGAGCAATTTGTTTTGTTGGTCCATCGCCTATTTTGTTCTACTAGTGGCAATCAAGCTTTTAGGCTAGTTGCCCATCTTTCAAGCAATTTTTGGACTAAATAATTTTGTCACCTGTGAAGAATGTTTGTCCAGCTATTTGTGGAATATCATGGTTACAAAGCAACATTTCTAAAGCTGAAAATACAATGTCTACGCAAGAATAAAAAAATCACTCCTATCACTTCTGCTAATAGCCATATCTCTACATAGTAGAAGCTCGAAAACCCATAAATTGAAAGAAATATTGGAAACCTACAACCACCAACTTGGTTGCAAAAGATATATATGCAATGAAAAAACACTAACAGAAGGAATTTACGAGTATGTATTCATCCTTGTTTAGCATGTGTGCATCTATCAAACAAGTTTTGGGTGTGTTACGCCTCTACAGTTTTCAACATTCCAGTAGGTCATTGGTAGAGGGCTAAAAGGCCAAGTTTCTATCAAACAAGTTTTGGGTGTGTTACGCCTCTACAGTTTTCAACATTCCAGTAGGTCATTGGTAGAGGGCTAAAAGGCCAAGTATGGGGCTCTCTGCTTATGGTTGGCCATGATTGGGCCCCTTGGTCTTACTCTTGGAAGTACTATGGCTTAGTGGCATTGCTGACTGCCCTTTATGGGGCTTTTAGCCCTGGGGTTGGTGTCCAGGGCTTCCAGGTGTGGGCCATTGGGTCACGTGATCACCATGTCCTTTATGCATAGAGGGGGACTATGCTTCATCTAGGGAGGTTATTCCTAAGTCCACCACACCTCTCACACCCCACTTGGACCATCTCTGCAACTGATTTTACCCCCTCTGACCAAATCCACCCCTTGATGTCTTCATGATTGATCAAGCCTCAAGTTAAGGCAAGAGGGATGTTGAGGGACTTTATTCATCATTCCGGGGTTAGTAGGGGCATAACGTCCTCCTTAGGCTCACTCTTGTAGTCACAGTGAGGCCTTGGCTTGCTTATTTTAGTATTTTTTATCATTTTATGTTGGTTTTAGGGCTTAGTCACCAACGTGTGGGTGACATGCCCTAATTTTGCCTTATTTTGGAATATTTTAGTATTATTTTGTTTTAATTTCAAATTGACATGTAGGCTTGATAAAAAAATTAAATTCTTGTGCTAAAATGGATATAAATATCCATTCACTTTTCATTTGTAAAGCACAAGACTTGGGATCAAATGATTATTCTTCTTTTTCTCTTACTTTATGAGCTCTCTTGGTGATGTGCACTTCTCTTGGATGTTTTCTCTTGCTTGAATGGTGAATGGTGGATGAATCTAAGGCTTCTTTTTGCACATGCGATGGTTGGTGCTAGAATTGTTTGCTAAAAACACATGCTCAAGAATGACCTAAAGCTCTTTCTTTGCTCATTTCTTGATGAATATTGGTAAGTCAATGCTTCTACGTGGATTGAATGGTGGTGTATTGCAACATTTTTATTGAATTAGGTTTTTTTTTATCAATATTCTATCAACTTTGCGTGAAGGAAACGCCTTGTATTAGGGTTTCCTTTCGCTTTTAGGGCCTTGGACTTCTCCATTTGCCTTGGTTAGGCTCACCTACCGAACCCTAGAGGTTGATAGATGATGCCCTAACTTGCAAATACTAGAGGGACATTCTAAGAGAGGGACACTCGCCATGATCTCTCAAAGCCCTAGGGATTGAGATGACATCATAATCCCCTTCTCTTGTCAACATTTTTTACTCAAAATTTCAACATTTAATGTATTATAGTTAGGCTGCTGCATTTTCATGTTAGTTAGCTGCATTTTTATCCACAAAAACCTAAAAATAAAAAACCCTAGAAAAACCCTAAAAATTAGAAAATTCATAACTACAAAAATAGTCATGAGTTTGTAATTCTGGTCCTCCCTACAAATTCACCCTAGTGGGTTTATCCACAGATCTTGAAGGGCGTCTCGATTATATGTGTAAAAACCCTAAAAATCATATAATGTCAAAAAAGCCCTAAAAATTTACATAAATTCAAAAACCTAAAAATATTTGGAATTTGCAAAATCTGGTCCACCCCTCAATTTCGCCCTAGTTGAATGATCCATAGATCTTGAAGGGCATCCCATTTTGCCCTAGTGCATTGGGAAGCGTGAGAACCCTAGATCTCACATACCTTGGGCCACGTTAGGGTTTCGACTTCACCTAGGACTTCACCCTAGCCTCCTCCTTCCTCTTTTCCTCATAGCACACCTTTTTGAGGGTTGCCTTGGGATACGTGGAGGTGCATTGGCATATGTGAGCTGCATTGGAATTTGTGAAATTGGAAAGGTGATTGATGGTATACATGATTAGCTATTGAACTAACTCCTTTATTAGGTCAAGTTGTCTTCTTTATAAATTGTTTGACTCCATGCAAGGAACTGATCTAGTTACAAGGTCGTGGAAAGGTATTTGCATGTGATGTTTGCAGGTATCATTTAGGGCTTTCCTTTGGGTTTAGTAGTTACCCAAAAAAGTTAAGAGGTTGGGCTGTGGTGACATTTGGGCCTATTCCTCTTCCATATGCTTACCAATCACTAGCATTTACTCTACATTGTGTTGCTCATTTATGACTGCTAGTTTGCGCGACAACATTTTTGGCGTCGTTGCCGGGGACGTTTCAAAGATTGAAGTCGTTTATCCGGAGTCATTACACCCTTGGAAAAAACGACACTTGGTAAGAACTCAAGGTGAGTCCTCTTTATAGTTTGAAGTATATTATTGTTAAAGGACTAACCTTGCAGGGCTTATTGGCGACTCCATTGGCAATTGCTTCTTCCACCATCTCAGGTATGCTCTTATTTAGTACTTTGGTGAGATTTGTTTTGATCTAACGTGACAGGTCTCTCTTGGCGACTCCCACTGAAGAAAATAAAAAAGTACTCTATAAGGACTAGGCCAACTCAAGAAAGAAGATGATATGGGGATCTTTGATCCATTGGATTTTTCAAGCATTCTGGGATATCCGAATAAGTTGGATAAATATGATTGTCTTAAGTATGTCCCAATGTTTCATGAATATGAAGACTCAATTACAGAGCATATTACGATATTCAAAGAATTTCTTGAGGCATGGGATATCATGGATGAGGATATCATAATGAGCTTATTCTTAATGTCCCTTGAGTTGGGGGCTAATTAAGACGTCGACAATCGGTATTCTCAGCTTCCAACTAAGGGGATCTCATCATTGGAACAATTAGTCAAGACTTTTAGTGAGAGGTGGGATCCTAATTTTGAAAACAAGAACAACTTAGATAGCGAAGACTTCCGTGATGAAGAAATTAAAGAGGATGTTATAGAGTTTGAAGATTCTGATCATCCTACTGCTGCAGAAATTGAAGTATGTTTCGCTCCTCTTAATTTGTCAAACTTTCCAGGAAGGTCGGATGAGCTACCAGAGACGTTTTGGATGACTTTTCCTAATTATGATGATGATGTCGAGGACCAAGTTTACAAGTTTATGACATTGGCTCTAGAATATGATATTAAGGGAGAAGATGTTTACATGAGGTCATTTGTCCTTCACTTGGGAGGAAAGGCCCTTGCTTGGTTTGCAAGCCTAGCGAAAGGAAAAATGTCCTCCTTTGCAGAATTGATAGACATTATGTAGCCGTTGGTGTCCAGAAAGACGAAACAAATGGATGCCTCATGTGGAGCACGCAAAGCTCTTATTCAAGAGAGAAAGAGCATGTCGATTTTGTTGAAAAAGTCCCAGAGCAGCATGAAGCAGTCCTCGCTGAAGAAATCCATGATGAAGATCAGTCCATAGAAGGCTTGCTTGAAGAAACCATTGTTTAGGATCTGGTCGATGATATCTTAAACCTTATGCCCGAAGATGAAGGTTCTTCTGAAAATGAATATGATCGTGATGTAAAAAATGAAGACCAAGAAGTCCCAGATGAAGGAATTGAAGGACAGAAGGAAGTGGTGAGTTCTCCTTACCAACATATTACAGTTTCTTATGATATCATGGGTCTCTTGGAGGGAAATAACATGATCCTTGAAGATGATGATTATTGGAAGTTCATGGGTCCTCTGATATATGATTCTTCAAGACCCAACAATATCGTTATCGGGCCCTCCAGTTGCACATATTTCAAAGAAGTCTCCGAGCCTTTCCTATCATTCATGGAAGAAGAAGTTAGCATGGATAAAATCTTGCCAAATCTTTATACAGATCTGAGGCAATCTGATGAAATTTTTGAAGAGGCCATGGTTGTAGCCTCTCCTAGTTCTATTATTTATGAAGATTGGATCAGTCCCTTTGTCGCTATGCTTGAGGATGTAGATCCTGTGGCTATCACATACGATCATCCCATGTAGCTATTTCACTCAGGATTTGAAGATTTTGGAAGTTACATCTCTGATGAGATTTCTTTGGGCTTTGTTCAGTCGCGCCTACCTAGCATCATGGAAGCTATTGGATATCATACAAAGAGTTCTTTTACAATCATTCAGTCGATGGTGGGCCCTAATTGTCATTCCCATCATCATCCCTCAAGAAGTATTGTAGAAGTTGATCAACCCTTTCTATCCGGTACTGGTTAGTCTTCAATGATGCATTTCAAAGGAACCAAGACAGGTACGTGGATAGGTATAATATTCACTTCTCATTTCCATGATATTTATTGTTTATCTTTTCGCTTGAAATGTGAAGGTATGAATTTTGTGGCTGACAATTTCAAATTTTTAAAGATTATTGGGGATACCGACATGATTATTACTAAGGTGAATAACATGTTTGCATGTTCACGAAAATGCTTGAGCAGGTGCATGGATATGTTACAGCTAGCCTTCAAAGATGCTCATGAAGATTTATGAGGCTCACCTTTGCAAATGATCCCCCAAGTCCATAATAAAACAACCAGTTTCATGCAAATTTTTTTCTCAACACAAATATATGATGAAGAGAGTGTATATTTGAGCCCAGTGCATGCCTGGATAGATAAAGCTTGTGAAAGTAATCACTCTCCGTGGCAAGAACTTTAAGGTTTCCATGTTCCTAGGTTCAATCATTACTACATCTCCATTTGGGCAAAGATATTGGTATGTACTCGGCTTATTCTTGATCAGATCTTGTTTTGGATTATCTCTAAAGATAAAGGAAAATAGTCAGGCATGAATGATATGCTCAGGTGGCTACATTGGTGGTATGATTTCACTTGACCACTTTTGTTATCATGATTAGGATAGGTAGGTTTAGTTTCATTTGAGTTAAGCATCTACTGTTACCCTTGCATTGTATTTGTTGTTCTCTCATGCTGATGTTACTTGTGTTTCATTTTGGACAAGGCAGGATGGAAGTGTCTGCCTCCGATGCATTTGATGCCTTGGATATTTGATATGTGTGCAGGCTCACAAGTACCAGAGGATTCTGAAGCTTCTCATGCACTCCCAGGAAGAGCACATGTCCTACAGTTGGAGCCAATGTTACGCCTCTGCAGTTTTCAGTGTTCCAGTAGGTCGTTAGTAGAGGAGGGCTAAAAGGCCAAGTGTGGGGCTCTTTGCGTATGGTTGGCCATGACTGGGCCCCTTGGTCTTACTCTTGGAAGTACTATGGCTTAGTGGCATTGTTGATTGCCCTTTATGGGGCTTTTAGCCTTGGGGTTGGTGTCCGGGGCTTCTAGGTGTGGGCCATTGGGTCACATGACCACCATGCCCTTTATGCATTGAGGGGGACTATGCTTCATCTAGGGAGATTATCCCTAAGTCCACCACCCCTTTCACACCCCACTTGGATCTTCTCTGTAGTTGATTTTACCCCCTCTGACCAAATCGACCCCTTGATGTCTTCATGATTGATCAAGCCTCAAGCTAAGGCAATGGGGACGTTGAGGGACTTTATTCATCATTATGGGGTTAGAAGGGGCATAACGTCCTCCTTAGGCTCACTCTTGCAGTCACACTGAGGCCTTGGCTTGCTTATTTTAGTATTTTTTATCATTTTATGTTTTGGTTTTAGGGCTTAGTCCCCAACGTGTGGGTGACGTGCCCTAATTTTGCCTTATTTTGGAATATTTTAGTATTATTTTGTTTTAATTTCAAATTGATATGTAGGCTTGATAAAAAAATTAAATCCTTGTGCTAAAATGGATATAAATATGCATTCACTTTTCATTTGTAAAGCACAATACTTGGGATCAAATGATTATTCTTCTTTTTCTCTTACTTTATGAGCTCTCTTGGTGATGTGCACTTCTCTTGGATGTCTTCTCTTGCTTGAATGGTGAATGGGGGATGAATCTAAGGCTTCTTTTTGCACATGCTATGGTTGGTGCTAGAATTGTTTGCTAAAACACATGCTCAAGAATGATCTAAAGCTCTTTCTTTGCTCATGTCTTGATGAATATTGGTAAGTCAATGCTTTTATGTGGATTGAATGGTGGTGTATTGCAGCATTTTTATTGAATTAGGGATTTCTTTTATCAATATTCTATCAACTTTGTGTGAAGGAAACACCTTTTGTTAGGGTTTCCTTTTGGTTTTAGGGCCTTGGACTTCTCCATTTTCCTTGATTAGGGTTACCTATCGAACCCTAGAGGTTGATAGATGATGCCCTAGCTTGCAAATACAAGAGGGACATTCTAAGAGAGGAACACTAGCCATGATCTCTCAAAGCCCTAGGGATTGAGATGACATTATAATCCCTATCTCTTGTCAACTTTTTTTACTCAAAATTTCACCATTTAATGTATTATAGTTAGGCTGCATTTTCATGTTAGTTAGCTGCATTTTTATCCACAAGAACCCTAAAAATCATAAACACCTAGAAAAACCCTAAAAATTAGAAAATTCATAACTCCAAAAATAGCCGTGAGTTTGTAATTCTGGTCCTCCCTACAAATTTTCCCTAGTGGATTTATCGACAGATCTTGAAGGGAGTCCCGATTTTGTGTAAAACAACTTAAAAATCATACATTATCAAAAAAGCCCTAAAAATTTACATAAATTCAAAAACCTTAAAATATTTGGAATTTGCAAAATCTGGTCCACCCCTCAATTTCGCCCTAGTTGAATTGTCCACAGATCTTAAAGGGTGTCCCATTTTTCTCTAGTGCATTGGGAAGCGTGAGAACCCTAGATCTCACATACCTTGGGCCACGTTAGCGTTTCAACTTCACCTAGGGCTTCACCCTAGCCTCCTCCTTCCTCTTTTCCTCATAGCGAACCTTTTTGAAGGTTGCCTTGGGATACGTGGAGGTGCATTGGTATATGTGAGTTGCATTGGAATCTGTGAAATTGGAAAGGTGATTGATGATATACATGTTTAGCTATTGAACTAACTCCTTTATTAGGTCAAGCTGTCTTCTTTATATATTGTTTGATTCCATACAAGACATTGATCTAGTTACAAGGTCCTGGAAAGGTATTTGCATGTGTGATGTTTGCAGGTATCATTTAGGGCTCTCCCCTGGGTTTAGGAGTTATCTGAAGAAGTTAAGAGGCTGGGTTGTGGTGACATTTGGACCTAGACCTCTTCCATATGCTTACCAATCACTAGCATTTACTCTACATCGTGTTCCTTATTTATGACTACTAGTTTGTGTAGTAACATTTTTGGCGTCGGTGCTGGGGACACTTCAAAGATTGAAGTGGTTTATCCGCAGTCATTTACACCCTTGGCAAAAACGACACTTGGTAAGAACTCAAGGCGAGTCCTCATCTTTATAGTTTGAAGTATATTATTGTTAAAGGACTAACCTTGCAGGGCCTATTGGCGACTCCATTGGCAATTGCTTCTTCCACCATCTCAAGTATGTTCTTATTTAGTACTTTGGTGAGATTTGTTTTGATCTAATTTGACAGGTCTCTCTTGGCGACTCCCATTGAAGAAAATAAAAAAGTACTTTATGAGGACTAGGCCAACTCAAGAAAGAAGATGATATGGGTATCTTTGATCCATAGGATTTTTCAAGCATTCCGGGATATTCGAATAAGTTGGATAAATATGATTGTCTCAAGTATGTCCCGATGTTTCATGAATATGAAGACTCAATTACAGAGCATATTATGATATTCAGAGAATTTCTTGAGGCATGGGATATCACGGATGAGGATATCAGAATGAGCTTATTCGTAATGTCCCTTGAATTGGGGGCTAATCAAGACGTCGACATTCGGTATTCTCAACTTCCAACTAAGGGGATCTCATCATTGGAACAATTAATCAAGACTTTCAGTGAGAGGTGGGATCCTAATTTTGAAAACAAGAACTTAAGTAACGAAGACGTCTGTGATCAAGATCGAAATGAAGAAATCAAAGAGGATGTTTTAGAGTTTGAAGATCCTAATCATCCTACCGCTGCAGAAATTGAATTATGTTTCGCTCCTCTTAATTTGTCAAACTGTCCAGGAAGGTTGGAGCTAGTGTTACGCCTCTGCAGTTTTCGGCGTTCTAGCAGGTTGTTGGTAGAGGAAGGGCTAAAAGGCCAAGTGTGGGGCTCTCTGCTTATTGTTGGCCATGACTGGGCCCCTTGGTCTTTATCTTGGAAGTACTATGGCTTAGTGGCATTGTTGACTTTCCTTTATGGGGCTTTTAGCCTTGAGGTTGGTGTCTGGGGCTTCCAGGTGTGGGCCATTGGGTCACGTGACCACCATGTCTTTTATGCATAGAGGGAGACTATGACTCATCTAGGTAGGTTATCCCAAGTCCACCACCCCTCTCACAGCCCACTTGGACCTTCTCTGCAGTTGATTTTACCGCCTCTGACCAAATCCACCCCTTGATGTCTTCATGATTGATCAAGCCTCAAGCTAAGGCAAGGGGGACGTTGCGGGACTTTATTCATCATTCTGGGGTTAGTAGGGGCATAACGTCCTCATTAGGCTCACTCTCTTATTTTAATATTTTTTATCATTTTATGTTTGTTTTAGGACTTAGTCCCCAACGTGTGGGTGACATGCCCTAATTTTGCCTTATTTTGGAATATTTTAGTATTATTTTGTTTTAATTTCAAATTGACATGTAGGCTTGATAAACAAAATAAATTCTTGTGCTAAAATGGATATAAATATCCATTTATTTTTCATTTGTAAAGCACAAGACTTGGGATCAAATGATTCTTCTTATTTTTCTCTTACTTTATGAGCTCTCTTGGTGATGTGCACTTCTCTTTGATGTCTTCTCTTGCTTGAATGGTGAATGGTGGATGAATCTAAGGCTTCTTTTTGCACATGCTATGGTTGGTGCTAGAATTGTTTGCTAAAACACATGCTCATGAATGACCTAAAGCTCTTTCCTTGCTCATGTCTTGATGAATATTGGTAAGTCAATGCTTCTATGTGGATTGAATGGAGGTGTATTGCTGCATTTTTTTTTTTTTTTTCTGAATTAGGGTTTTTTTATCAATATTCTATCAACTTTGTGTGAAGGAAACGCCTTGTATTGGGGTTTCCGTTTGCTTTTAGGGCCTTGGACTTCTGCATTTGCCTTAGTTAGGCTCACCTACCGAACCTTAGAGGTTGATAGATGATGCCCTAGCTTGCAAATACTAGAAGGACATTAGCCATGATCTCTCAAAGCCCTAGAGATTGAGATGACATCATAATCCTTTTCTCTTGTCAACTTTTTTACTCAAAATTTCAGCATTTAATGTATTATAGTTGGGCTGCATTTTTATCCACAAAAACCCTTAAAATCAAAATACCCTAGAAAACCCTAAAAATTAGAAAATGCATAACTATAAAAATGGCCGTGAGTTTGTAATTCTGGTCCTCCCTACAAATTCGCCCTAGTGGATTTATCCACAGAATTTGAAGGGCGTCCTGATTTTATGTGTAAAAAACCCTAAAAATCATATATTGTCAAAAAAGCCCTAAAAATTTACATACATTCAAAAACCTAAAAATATTTGGAATTTGCAAAATTTGGTCCACCCCTCAATTTCGCCCTAGTTGAATTGTCCACAGATCTTGAAGGGTGTCCCATTTTGCCCTAGTGCATTGGGAAGCGTGAGAACCCTAGATCTCACATACCTTGGGCCATGTTAGGGTTTCGACTTCACCTAGGGCTTCACCCCAGCCTCTTTGCTCTTTTCCTCATAGTGCACCTTTTTGAGGGTTCCTTGGGATACGTGGAGGTGCATTGGTATATGTGAGTTGCATTGGAATTTGTGAAATTGGAAAGGTGATTGATGATATACATGATTAGCTAATTAACTAACTCCCTTATTAGGTCAAGTTATCCTCTTTATATATTGTTTGACTCTATACATGGCACTGATCTAGTTACAAGGTCGTGGAAAGGTATTTACATGTGTGATGTTTGCAGGTATCATTTAGGGCTTTCCCCTGGGTTTAGGAGTTACCCGAAGAAGTTACGAGGCTGGGCTGTGGTGACATTTGGGCCTAGACCTCTTCCATATGCTTACCAATCACTAGCATTTACTCTACATCGTGTTGCTTATTTATGACTGCTAGTTTGAGCGGTAACAGGGTGATCACCTGCCATTAAAACCTCTAAGCACACAATACAAAGCAAATTGTGATGATTTATCGAGTTTGATAACATTTTGATTTTGTTTTATTCCAAAATATTTTCAAACAACAGATATTCTTGTTTGTTTAGCATTTTGCTTCCAAGTCTGTTACTCAAAACTCATAAAATTTATCGTGAATTCTAAATTTCTAATGGATGGAATGGTGATGAGTGGAAATAGAGTGCATTGCATTAACGTTTTGGATGTAGTATGACAATGGACTCATGAAGTCATGGACATATATCATGCTGATGATTCATATCGATATCAATATCATATATGTAATTTGAATTAATGTGCAATGCCAATGTCAAATGTGTGTTGCTTGTTGAAACCTTATTATATTAATATAAAATAAACTTGAAAATTATATATATATATATACCACGAGAGTAAATAGTTTTCTAACATGTAAACTTTTCAGGTTGGTAATTTTACTCCACGTTGATTTTGACAGTTTCCTCCCCACAACTAGACATAAAAAATGTTCAAATTGAACATAAATTTCAGCACTAAGATAATCTATTGTATCTTCACATTTATTAAATATTTCCTATCCCCTGACATATGGGTTTATTCCTTCTCTCTGTTGATATTCTTCAGCACATGGTAACAAAACTTAGTCTGATTTTTAACCTATTTACTTGGGAAAACAAAAAGTGAAATCTCTACCAAAATTGCAGTCTCATTTTTACTAGGAACTAACACATCAAATTGAAGAAAGTAGTAGCAAGTACATAGATATGAAACTCAAATCAGATCACTGTTTATTACTCTTGTAAGCAAAAATACACTGAAAGCTTCAATCTCTACCATCCACCCATTGCTTCCTACTCAAAAAAATTGAATGAATAAAAGATATGCCCATGGATTCTCCTTTATAGACTAGGAACAAGAGAAGGTACAATGCATCTAGACACATGCACAATTGCACCTTAATTGAAATAAACCTAGAGCCTAGATCTATTCCCAACCTTGGGATTAATGCACTTAACCTACATGAAAGGTCTATTCCTAGGAAAGCATGCCCAATTGAAGAGAGTGCAAATATGCTTTTGCACCCCTGTGCATGCAACTACTAACTAAAGCAAAACTTAGAAATAAAATTGAACTACTAAATATGAAACAACATCTAAACTCGAACTAAACTGATGATGATGCATGCATGCGCCCTTTTACCGCTCAAACTAGCATTCCTTTCAATATAGAGTAAATATGCCTTGTGCTAGTGATGGTAAGCATATGGGAGGAGCTAGACCCAATGTCACCACAACCTAACTCCTCAACTTCTTCGGGTAAAAAACCCAGGGGAGAGTCCCTAATCAAGGAAGGACACTTGCAGACATCAACACACCTGCAAATACCTTTCTACGAGCCTTATGGCTGAGTGAGATCAGTGCCTTATATGGAGTCAACAATGGATAATAAAGACACATATATCATATAAAGGAGTTAATTCAATGTACCAATTAATATCAATCAATATTACAACTTTCAATGTAACTACACAAATCCCAAGAAAGGGTTTCACACTTCCCAAGGCACCACCTCAAAAAAGTGTGCTCTGAAAGGGAGATGATAAAGTGTCCTAGGGTGTACTTGATGGTCTAGTCAGAACTACAAAAAACCCTACAAAAACCCTAATTTGGGTGATTTCATGTTTCCCAATGCACTTCCTCAAATGAGGATGCCCTCTAGGGTTTGTGGCTAAAACCCTAGGGCGAAATTTGAGGGTGGACCAAAAATACCAAATCACGTCTAATCCACCAATTACAAGGTTTTCACGTGTCCCAATGCACTGCCTCAAATGAGGATGCCCTTTATGATTGTGGCTAAAACCCTAGGGCGAATTTTTAGGGTGGACCAGAAAAACAAGTTCACAACTATTGTTTTTTTTAAAATTTATTTAGAATTTTAGGGCTTTTTCCAACAATATGATATATTTTAGGGTTTTTTAATATATAAAGATGCATATAAAATAAAATCCATATAAATTGGTAAAAGAGAGATAGTTCTGTTGAAAAGATAGGGCATATGATTCTTGTCTCAATCCCTAGGGCATTGAGAGATCAAGACCAATGCCCCTCTCTAGAAATCGCTTTCAATACTTGCAATTAGGGTATCAACTAGCAACCTCAAGGGTTAGGTAGAAGAGTCTAATTAGGGCAAACGAAGGAGTCCAAGGTCTAATCAACAGTAGAGAGCTCCTTTGATAGGATAGTCTACTCATACAAAGTTGACAAAATGCTAGCAAGAAACCCTAACAATTTAGCATAATGCACCATAAAATCGTCATCAAACTAGGGTTAGAAGTAAACCTTACCAACATTCACCAAGAAATGAGCAAAGAAAAGATCATTGGTCACTCTTGAGCTTGAGTTATTACAACCAATTGTAGCATCAACCAAAGCATGTGCAAAATTAAGCCCTAGAAACACCTTCATTCATCCTTCAAGCAAGAAAAATCATCCCAAGAGAGGTGCGCATAGCATTAAGAGCTCCAATAGACTAGTAGAAAAATAATAGATCTCATAATGAACCCATATCTTGTTATGTTCACTTCTTACAATGAGAGGGAGGCACTATTTATATAAGACTAGCCTCTCCTAATTTTAAGTTATTAGCCTACAAGATAATGTAAAAATATAACATTTGGCTTGCTCACCTACAACTTTGGGGGCTAAACCACTCAAAAGACATAAAATAACAATATAAAAGTGCAATTAGGCTTCACCAAGTGCTAGGAGTGCCAAAAGGAGGACGTCATGCCCCAACTAACCCCAACAGATGTGTGCCCTCAACGCCCTCCTTCATTATCCTTGTAGGCTTCTTCAATAAGGAAGTACAATTTACGGGTACACAACCCAACATGTTAGAGATATTGGTATCTAACCCATATCTTGTTATGTTCTTACAATGAGAGGGAGGCACTATTTATATAAGACTAGCCTCTCCTAATTTTAAGTTATTAGCCTACAAGATAATGTAAAAAAATAACATTTGGCTTGCTCACCCACAACTTTGGGGGCTAAACCACTCAAAAGACATAAAATAACAATATAAAAGTGCAATTAGGCTACACCAAGTGTTAGGAGTGCCAAAAGGAGGACGTCATGCCCCAACTAACCCCAACAGATGTGTGCCCTCAACGTCCTCCTTCATTATCCTTGTAGGCTTCTTCAATAAGGAAGTACAATTTACGGGTACACAACCCAACATGTTAGAGATAGTGGTATCTCGGGAAGTCCTCCATGTTCAGATGTCTAGCGTGGAGTTGCATTTTCAGTATAGGCATCAGGATGGGTAGAGGGTGAGCTGCACTCTACCATGTGGCATGAATCCAGCGGTGGATGCATGTAGACCTTTTGGGGTGATTTGCCTCATGCATGCAACTTTTGGCATGCAGGATTTTTAATTAAAAAGCACGCAAAAGCGAGATTTTTGCATGCACTCACTTTAGGGTTTCGAAAACCCTAATCAGTCAGTGAGTTATTATAAGGAGACAGGAGGTCATCGGAAAAGGTTACTCAACAATTTCTTCAGAGAGAGAGGAGATTGAGAGTGAGGGTGCACTTGTGCATGCAGAGAGGGCGACTTCTTAAGGAGGGGGGCGCATCTGCAGAGAGAGAGAGAGTGAGGGGATCTGAGATGGATCTGTCCCTACTTGATCAGAGGCATAGATCAGCCATTACAGTGTGCAGTGAGTGCATCTGTGCAGAGTTAGCTCAGAGACTGAGCTTGGGCGACTTTCCAGAGGAGAGGGGCGCAATTCCTGAGGAGAGGAAGACATCCTTGTCAGAGGGGTTGATATTCTTGAGGCTAGGAGGGCTGAGAGAATTAGAGGTGATCTTCTTTAGTGATTGGAGAAGATCAGAGTAGATCTCATTTGAGTTTGACTGAGATTTGAGGAGGGGCGACTTCAGTGCAGAGGGGGCGCATTTCCTATGTAGAGGGGGCGCATTCCATTTAGAGAGGTTGCATTCTTTCTTCATTGATAGAGCATATCAGGGCAGAGTGTTTTAGAGAGGTTGTACTACATCCAGAGATTGGCAGTGATAGTATTTTAGAGATCCAGATCAGAGCAGACAGCAGGGGCGCTTTTCCCATGAGCACTAGTAGCTACTGCATGCAGATCTAGGGTTTTGACCCGTCAGGTTCTGTTGTATCTTTTGAACATTTGTGTGTATTTATTCTCTCTATTATATGCTCTGGGCTTGAGAAAGAAGAAAGCCCCATAGAAGTTGGTTTTCCCCATTGGGGTTTCTAGGGTAAAACTAAGCTCTTGTGTGTTTGCCATATTTTGCTAAAGTTGATATGAGATCTATAGTGCTTTTTGGTATAAGTTTATTATTTATCTGTGACCTTCTCTGACATAGAGAAGTTGGGTTGTTTGGCTTATAGAGACTTAAGGCTATTGAGATCTCAGTTTCCCAGATCGAGTAGTGACATCTGGGAAAAACTATCATGGTATCAGAGCCCTGGTAAGGGTCATAGGGGGCAATCACACTCAGATTTGCGAGTTGTATACCAGATTTGTGTGGAGACTTAGTGGTGATATCAGATCTGTGAGATAGAGACCATATATACCAGATTTGAAGAGCAGAGCTCAAATATACCAGATTTGAAGAGCAGAGCTCAAATATACCATATTTGAAGAGCAAAGCTCAGATCTATGGTTGTAGAGGTCAGATCTATCAGATTTGTGAGTTTGGAGGTGAGATCTAGGATAGATCTTTCATATCTGGGCAAGTAAGGGCTAGATCTGTGGCATAGAGTTTCTTTTGTTCAGTGGGATTTTGATTCAGTTCAGATTGACCAGAGATCATGGCTAGCAGCTTACGAGTTGAGGATTGGTTGGATGGTGTCTCAAACTTTAGTGCATGGAAGGCCAAAGTTGTTGTATTTCTGAAGGAAAGCGATTTATGAGATATTGTGGAGAGCATTGCCACAAAATCTGTAACTGTTCCAATAGATGCTATGGCAACGACAGCCTATGACAAGAAAAATATCAAGGCCCAGAGGATCATCCTTGATGCGATCAAGGATCATGTGATTCCACATGTTACAAGTAAAGAGAACGTGTATGAGATGTGGGATGCATTGACGAAGTTGTAGCAAAGCTCCAATGAGAACAAGAAGATGGTACTTTGTGAAAAGCTGAAGAGCATAAAGATGGTCAAGGGCGAGAGTATGGCCACATACCTTACTAGGATAACACAGGTAAGAGATGAGATGGGGGCAGTGGGGGAGAAGGTCAAGGATGGAGAGTTGGTTTGGCAAGCTCTAAATGGCATGACTAAGCCATGGGCGGTGTTTGTTGAGTCCATTGTGGCTAGAGAGAACCTCCCCAAGTGGGATCGTCTATGGGATGATTTCACATAGGAGGAGACCTAGAGAGGTTATATTCAGGGCACCTCTTTTGCTATCCCTAAGGAGGATGATGTGGCGCTTGCAACTAAAGGCAAGTAGAGGTTCAAAAAGAATGAACAGAAGAAAGACTTGAGTAAGGTCAAGTGTTTTGCGTGCAATGAGTATGGGTACTATGCAGGACACTGCCCTCGCAGGAAAAAGAATAAAAAGGAGAAGGATGAGCAGGTAGCTGCAGTAGAGGAGGTAGATGAGTTTGCTTCCATATTTGAGAGGAGTTCTCTCTTGCAACCTTTTGTTTCAGGCTGAGATAGGAGTCAGCCTGAGGTTCAGGTTGATGAGAGGTGGATGATTGACTGCAAGCTTTGCAGTCACATGACTATGATGCGAGAGGGATTCCTCTTCCTTGAGTATACTCCTATGCAGATTGTTCGTGATGTTGAGGGTACTGAGCATATGGTCAGAGGAGTGGGACATGTACGGTTTCTCCTAGACTTTGGAGAACTCTTGGAGGTGTCAGGAGTCCTATTCATTCCAGGACTGAGAGGGAGCATACTTTCAGTAGCAGCATTTGGATGCTGCAGGTTACTCTGTGGTGTTTTAGAGGGAGCTTATAGTTACCTATCAAGAGGTAGCTGATCCAGTGTTGATGGGTTACAGGGTTGACAGGGAGTATATAGTTCGGGGCCATCCCACGATAGGTGCATCTGGGTGGTTGACTGCATCTTCATCAGATTCTGAGACAGACAGGGAGCGGGATGCTCACAGTGTTGATGATGCACAGAGGAGTGAGTCCTCATATCAGATGGATGGGCAAGAGGCTCATATAGGTACTAGTCAGAGACGGAGTTGGTATGAGATGACAGAGTTGGATTTAGCTCAGGAGCGAGTTGAGTTAGCTTAGAGCACGAAGATCAGATATAGGTAAGTGGATCCGCTTGGTGGCAGTCTCAAAGATTGGTTGCAACAGAGATTTAGAGGGAGTCTGGATCAGGGATCAGTGACAGAGTTTGTGAGAGAGCGAGAGGCTTTGATGGAGATGGATCAAGTTATTTCAGATCAGAGTGCAATAGTGATAACCAGGTCAGATGGGGCAGTGTCAGCAATAGAGGATTTGTTGGATCTAGCCATCAGTGGTTGGACTTCCCTTGATAAGAGGGAGCGTTAGAGATAGTGGTATCTCGGAAAGTCCTCCATGTTCGGATGCCTAGCATGTAGGTGCATTTTCAGTATAGGCATCAGGATGGGGTAGAGGGTGAAATGCACTCTACCATGTGGCATGAATCCAACGATGGATGCATACAGACCTTTCGGGGTGATTTGCCTCATGCATGCAAGATTTTTAATTAAAAAGCATGCAAAACGAGATTTTTGCATGCACTCACTCTAGGGTTTCAGAAACCCTAATTGGTCAGTGAGTTATTTTAAGGAGGTAGGAGGTCACCAGAAAAGGTTACTCACCAGTTTCTTCAGAGAGAGGAGATTGAGAGTGAGGGCGACTTCCTGAGGAGGGGGGCGCATCTGTAGGGAGAGAGAGAGAGAGTGAGGGGATCTGTCCCTACTTGATCAGAGGCACAGATCAACCATGACAGTGTGCAGTGAGTGCATCTGAGTAGAGTTAGCTCAAAGACTGAGCTTAGGTGACTTTCCAGAAGAGAGGGGTGCACTTCCTGAGGAGAGGAAGACGTCCTTGTTAGAGGGGTTGATATTCTCGAGGCTAGGAGAGCCGAGAGAATCAGAGGTGATCTTCTTCAGTGATTGGAGAAGATCAGAATAGATCTCATCCGAGTTCGAATGAGCTCTGAGGAGGGGCGACTTCAGTGCAGAGGGGGCTCATTCCATTTAGAGAGGTCGTAGTCTTTTTTCATTGACAGAGCATATCAAGGCAAAGTGTTTTAGAGAGGTTGTACAGCATCTAGAGATTGGCAGTGACAATATTTCAGAGATCTAGATTAGAGCAGGCATCATGGGAATGTTGTAGATATTTTGAGGTGTAACACGCCCTCTATCTCTCTCTTCTCCATAAATGCCTTTATGCCCTCATTATTGTTGAATGGAACTACTGAAGGAGGGCATATTGTTGCTACTATTATTGTACAAAATCTCTATTGGAGTACCTTCGTTGCATGCTCCCAGAGCTTCTTTGCTTATTATTGTCATTAATGGTTCTTAGGTGGACACTTTCCAACGTACTAAAAAATCCGACACTCCATCTTATTGAAGGAAGTGTTTTCTACCAACCATAATATACTTCCTCTGCATCCAGAATCTTCACTTTGCTAGGGCTTTGGTTAAATAATGGACCATCAATGAACCTAAAGAAACATGAATTTGGATTATTGGTTCCTTCTGTGCTTTGAACTCTCTCGAGAATCTTCAATGTGAAAACCTTCTACACAAAGAACATTGTATCAATAACTTGCCAACATCTTTTGTCCTTCATGCCATCTTCACTGGTCAAAAGTCATAATAAAGTCATTTGTATACAATGTTAAGAAAAGTACATTTACATCTATTAAATAATCAGTTAAAATTTGCACTAAAATCAAAACAACTGAACATGAGTTCAATCTCATTGATATTGAAATCCAGAATTGGTGATGCATGCATTAGCTAATCTATGGCAACTCCCTCTTCCTAGGAGAATCCTTTAACAACTGGAGTAAGAGCCTCATCAGGGTTAGCTACCTCTTGTAGAGAAAATCCTTTTATACCAACCTTATCCTGATCCTCTTCTATACTCCCATCAGTTGCAATCAACAAATCAATCATTGATTCCATTGCCACTTCTATAACTATCTCCTCAAGGCTAGAAGAACCCTCCATCATGGCATCTTGCCATACCTTGTCAATTGGATCTACAAGTAGCTTGTAAAGGCCACCTTTTGTACTCCTTTGGTCAACACTCGACCAAATTCATGGTTGCCATCTTTGATGGTGACTTGCTAACCATCAAACTTAGCCAAATATTGTAGATCTATTATGCAAGAAATTGAAAGCAGAGTCTTTGTTAAGTTAGGAACATACAAGGCAAAATCTATCTCAAGAACATCACTCGAAGGCATTTGGAGAGATATGGAGCCCACCCCCTTGATAGGATACATCACAATATTACCCAACTCCACGAGAATTCCTCCTCCTTGCTCGTGAAGCTTATTGAAGATCTTTTTGTCATAAGTCATATGTCTCAAAGCTCCATTGTCCACATACCATCCAACCCTTGCAATTGTATATATGGAAAGACTAGACACAATGGGAAAGTGGGTATCTAGATTGGCAGTCAAATCATCCACATAGAAAGCATTTGCACTGCATGCAAACTCCTACTTTTGTTGCTTATTGTTTCCCTTCTTCCTCTTAGGACACTAAGAGACATAGTGACCGCTTGATATGACTCAAATCTTTCTTTCTTCCTTGCCTTTCTTGGGGCCTCCTTTCCTACATCCTTTCCTCAACTTCCCAGTGGTGGCTAGGTCTTGGCAATCATTCTCATCCTTGTAACTAGTTGAGACCTACTTTAGTCTCTTCTCCTCTCTAATGAAAGCATCCCACAGCTTCTTGAAGTTAGGTAACTTCTCCCAACCATAGATAACCTAGGCAAAGTTGTGCAAATACGCACTAAAGCCATTCAAAGCAATCTGAACTAGCTCATCATATTTGACTTCGTCACCAAATGCACCAAGTTGGTCTCTTAGCTTTGCTAGCTTCATCAAATAACTAGCTACTATTTTTGTCTTGTACATGGAGGTCGTGGTTAGTTTGTTTTGAGGAGTGTGGAAATTCCATACCTAAGGTGATTGTTGCCCTTATGTTTTCAACTAAACAAGGATGTTATTTAATTGCAGAAAATTAAATTCTTCATATAGCAACAATCACACATAACTCGAAAGTAAATAAAGAAAGCATAAACACAATACATAGGCAGTTACTCCTTCAAATCAGGGGAGGAGGACGATGGAGGAGAGAGCAGTGGCAATGGTGTTGATTTTGTTGATTCCGACGTGGAGGAGGACTATTGATAGATGAGATTATTCTATCGACATTATTTTGTACTTTCCAGTGGCATTCCCACATCTATGTAATGCATTTTGATTTTGATGACTTAATGACAAATCTCCAATTGGCAATTTATGGTCTCAACTTCTAATTTTATTAGTCTATGACATATGCATTGTGATTTGTGAATTTGTAATGTTTATTGAATATTTGTAAATGTTTTAGTTTATAAAAAATTTGGATCTATATGTCTATCTTTTCATTTTTGTAATTATATATATATAAAACATGTTCCCCTCGTGTCCTGTGAAGTTGACTCCACCTATATTTTCCTTGCCCTTCTTTGCATGACTAGAAAGAGCAACGTTCTCCTCATCATCACCCTTTGGTTGGCCTCCATATAGAGATTCCTCTCGAATCTCCTCTTGGATGAAGTCATCCCACAACCTCTCCCAGTTAGGAAGATTCTCTTGTGCAACAATCCCTTTGACAAAGGGCACCCATGGCTTGGTGAAGCCATTCAGAGCTATCCTTACCAACTCTAGATCTGCTACCATCTCCCCAACTGTTTCCAACTTATCACGAACCGGTGTGATCTTACTAAGATAAGAAGCTGCTGTATTTGATCTGGACATCCTGGTGCTCTTGAGTTCCTCCCTCAGCACCATCTTCTTGTTGTGGTTGTCATTTTGATATAACTTCGTTAGAGCCTCCCACATTTCCCTGGCTGACTTCTTCTCAAATATGTGAGGGATCAAATGATCCTTCACCGCATCTAAGATGATCCTCTTGGCTTTCACGTCCTTCAAATTATGAGCGATCAAGTCCTTTGGATCCATTGGTGGGGTCATTGTTGTGTTAGCAAACTCCCACAACCCATTCCCCATGAGAACCAATGTGACTCTCATTTTCCAAGGACTGTAGTCGGATGCACCCTCCAACCGGTCTTCAAACCTCAAATCGGTTGCAACACCCGGTCTTCAAACCTCAAATCGGTTGCAACCTTCTCCAAATCAGAAATTTTACTGGGAAATACAAATTGCTAAATTGTTGCTCAAACTTTCTGTCGATTGCCCATATCTTTGCCCGAAGCCTTCTGCTGCTGCCGACTACTTTTCTGGGTTGCCCAACGGCTCTTCTGGGCTGTTGCCCTACTGCTCGATGGTTGTTGTGGCATGGCCTGTGCCCTGGCGGCTGTTTTCTTTGCTGCCTGCGGCTCATGTTGCTATCCGCGACTCTACTGCAACAACTTTCCCTGGATGCTAGCTGCTGGCTGATTGCTCCTCTGCTCGGGTTTTTTGCTCCTCGCGTCTCCCTGAAGCCTCCCGCCGCCAATGCTTCTGCCTCCACTTGTCGACTGCTCCTTCCTCTTGGCGGGACTCTCTGTTGCTTGCCTTCACTGTTCCATGGCTACCTTACGCTAGGGCTACCTCCACGTCCTCGTCCGCGTCTTCCTGTAGTTCCTTTCCCTGTCGTTGTCTCCTACTGCCTATATTGTCCGCCGAAAGCTTCACCTGGCTCCATGCGTGCCCTCTCTGTCAACCCCAGTGCCGTCACCTAACTCCCTCTGTTGCCCGTTTCTCTGTCTGGCAGCTAGCTTCACGATTGCCAGCGACCCATTATGCAATGCCCTGTGGTCGTTGCTGTGGCTACCCGCCTTTACTACTGTCTGCACTCTTTGCTTGTGGAACCTTCTCCTGCCACCGCCCTGCTCACTCCACGCGACAGTTCGCCCGGTGCCTACTTTCTATAGCTCGCTCGCATCCGATCTGTAACCTGACCTCGGCCTTGATCTCCACAGCTGCTCCTCTCACGTGGATCCCACATGTACCCTTGACGCGACCATACGATGTACGACGACAGCTGTACGACCCGTACGATTGTCCCTTTTTTTCTTGTTTATGCTACAAACCCTTGCTAAACGATTTCCCTCTTCTCAGAGTTTAGGGCTCTGATACCATGTTAATTTCTCAAGACTAGATCTGATTTCTGTTCTCAATAATTTTTATGCTCAGATATAAATTACTGTTGTAGTTTACTGCTGAAATTATAACAAAAAACACACTAATATTTTTAACCATTAAAATGTAGCAGAATAAACAGGAAAGCAATCACATTTGACACAAGTGTTTACGCTGGAAAACCGTTACGGGAAAAACCATCATTCATTGATTTTATTAAGATAAATTTGGGCTCCCTTTTGGGATAATGGCCCACCTGAGGAATAATACAATACAACAAAATAGCCTAGCCTATCACACCTAGATGCTACTCCTTTGTTGCCCCTGCACACTTGGATGAAAATTCTTGTCCAACCAATACAATGAGATCTCACTCCTTTGTTGCCCCTGCACACTTGGATAAATTACTGTTGTAGTTTACTGCTGAAATTATAACCAAAAACACACTAATATTTTTAACCAATAAAATGTAGCAGAATAAACAGGAAAGCAATCACATTTGACACAAGTGTTTACGCTGGAAAACCGTTACGGGAAAAACCATCATTCATTGATTTTATTAAAATAAAATTTGGGCTCCCTTTTGGGATAATGGCCCACCTGAGGAATAATACAATAGAACAAAATAGCCTAGCCTATCACACCTAGATGCTACTCCTTTGTTGCCCCTGCACACTTAGATGAAAATTCTTGTCCAACCAATACAATGAGATCTCACTCCTTTGTTGCCCCTGCACACTTGGATGAAAATTCTTGTCCAACCAATACAATGAGATCTCACTATATCACTCTGTGTGTCTTGTGTGTCTCCTCCTCTCCTTAGGCTTTCTTTTATAACATCTCAATGACCAAAACCCTAACCCTCAATCTCCAAAGTGATAGATGATTGAGATTAGATCTCAAGCCTCACTTAAGATCAGCGCTTGTGACATAATCTTAAGTTCACTTTTAATCATTAGCCAACATTAAATTAATTAATGTGTTTTTCCTAAGTTAGACTTAGGAGAGATATAAAAGTCACTTACTCAACAAATTGAGCAAGTACCTAGAGAAGTAATGGACAACTCTTGCATGCCTGAAACCTAACCCATGCAGAAGTACCCGTCCGAGCTATAATCATCAACACGAACAAGATTGTGCAACTTGTAAGATCCTATGAGCTTTTAATGCCCTCCAACTGTGCCTTGACACACTCCAACTCCTCTTTTAGATCTTCCACCCTAAGTGCACTGTAAGAGGGACCTTTGTATTCAGGTCCAACGCTTGTAATTCATCTATCATGGGATGATAAAAAGAAGACCTTGCAAGGTGAAATGAGAGGCTGTCATGGTACCCGAACCTCCTCATTCCCATATCTGCCTCCTTTCTTTTCCTTTCATTATAACTGTCCAAGGTTGGTTGAGATCACGGGGTTGTACGAGGAAGGAAGAAAGGAGAGGTGATACTTGGCCTTGGTGCAACACTTGATGAGCAACTGCCTGGAGGTCCCATTTGAGATCTACCCATCCTTGTAGTTTCAAACCTGAGCCTAGATCTCTTGGTTTTTTGTTCTTTGATAGCTTCCAAAGCAACTTGCATTTCGGCTATGACTTCTTTAGGGAAACCATCACAAATGCAGACATCTTTGCACACAACTCTAGCTAGGTGGTGTTTCAACCTGTTTATGCCTCCAAACATAGTTGTTGGACAATAATTGCACTTTACTTGATGGTCATCCAATGGGATTGACCAGACACAATGTTCCCATGCTTTATCAAGAGGCTTTTTAAGTTCGCCCTTTGGTGCCATGGATAGCAATCTGAAGTCTTTAGTGGAAAAAATATCAATTAAAATTAAAATGAAATTTTTATTTGTAAATTAAAATTTGTAATTAAAATGATTTTATTTATTTATTATTTTTTTTTAAATTTTTTATAGTTGACAAGACTGTACGTTGTGATGGTAGCCTCCACAGGATGCCAAAAACAAAATTTAAAAACAAAAGTAAAAAACAAAATTAAAAATTGAACTAGTGAAATTGAAAACCACTTACCTGAACTCCTCCTTTGATGTGCTTGCAGTAACCATTGTTGAATCTTGATGCTGAACCTTCTTCAATTGCCCTTGGAAGTTGATGATGAATGGACCTCCTCACAGTGAAAGCACATAGCAGTGAAATGAGATGAGGGAATGAGACAATAAGGGAAGAAATGCCTTAAAGGCTTCTAATCCCTCAATCAACCCATTTCCCTCCAAAAATTCCTTCCCAAAGTGAATTACGTGGGTCATAGTCAACCCGCACGTGTGGATGAGAGAGGGTGCGCGTGCTATGTACAGACTCGTAAGTCCGAGCCAGTCTCCACGAGTTTCATCGAGTGGGGCAAGTTTGGGTGAGTCTCGGCGAGTCCCAAGTGTTGGGGTCGGCTCTCAACCGAGTACTCGCTTGGCACGTGACTTAGCTAGACTCGGCAGACTCGATGAGTCTCAACCAAGTCTAGTAACACTGAGTTGAAGAGTAGGGTGACATTTGGTGTCTTTTGATGGTTTATCGAACTTGTCTTCAATTTGGTGTAGTTCAGTTAATTTGAATTCTGAAAACTGCTAACTCTGCTGAATTTTATTTGGGATGTGAAATTCTATTTTCATCATATGAGGTCCCATGAGGTTGGAAACCCTCTCAAACATCCTGAAACAATTAATGATAATATAAAAAAATTAAGTAAAAGGGTAGTGTTACGTGGTACCAGTACCAATGCACTTGCAGGGCTCCTCTTGATGATGACGTCATCCTCCAGGCTAGGCTGCATTGCTTGATTAGGGTGGGGCATTGAGGGATTTTCACTACTATTGGGGTTAGATGGGGCATGACGAACCCTCCCTCCGCATTCCGGCGTTGAGAATGGAGTGATATGCTTATTTTTAGCTATTTAGTCATGTATGGGTAAATTCTGGGGAAAATGCCCCAAATTATCCACATATTTGATTATTTTATATTATTTTTGTTTTAATTTTAAGTTGACATTTTATAATTTCAAATTGACATTTTAAAGGCATGTCGGCCTGGATATTTTTATATTTTTTAATAAAGTGAGCGTAAGAAAGTATAAATACACTTCTCCTCACTTCATTTTAACATAACAACTTATGGGATAAAACTCTTATGATGATTTTTGCTCTCACTAGGGCTCTTTGATTGATACGCACCTCTTGAGGATGGATGTATTTTCTGGTTTGGAGACAATCTTTTGAAGTAGCTTTTGTTCTTGCTCTTTGCTAAGGTGATGCTAGAGTTGTTTGCTTAATATATGCACAAGGAGGTATCTAAGTTCTTCTCTTGATTTCTCTTTGTTAAATGTTGAATGATGATGTTTGTTCTTGGTTGAATGGTAGCCATTAATGCTGCATTTTATCCTAGCTAGGTTATTTTCAGCCTTTAGTCACCATAGCATTGTGAGGCTTGAGCTTTAGGTCTCCAAGGTTTTCCCTAACTAAGGCCCCTTTAACCAACTTTTGTGGTTGTTGAAGAAGGCCCTAGTTTGCCAAACTTGGCAAGCACCATCTCAAGAGGAAGACCATCTTCCTTGATGCCCTAGGGTTAGGCTAGAATCCTGTAAAACCCTAAGTTGTCCTATTTTCTATCTTTTTTCTAAACCTTAGTTTGTATATTTGTAAATGTTAGATTAGGTTTTTGGTTAAGTTAGTCTTGTTTTTGTATTTTATAAGCATTTTTATGATTCTTAAACCTAAAAAATTAATTTTCTTCCAAGAAAAACCCTAAAACTTGACCCAAAAGTCATTTCTGCAGACCTAAACCCTAGCTGCAGAAATCTTCGTAGCCCTAGCGGCCTCCCTCTCCCCTCTCTCCTACCTTCGTTCTCCTCTTTTTCCAACTCGGCCCCTTTCCCTCTTCTTTTCTAGACCCTCGCTCTTCCTTCCTTCCCATTCGTTCTCCCTTCTCTGCATCCTTCTAACCCTCGCTGCCTCATCTCCTTTCCCTTCGCAGCCCTTCTCCTCATCCTTCCCTTCCTGCCCTCGGTCCTTCCCTCTCTGCTGCCCTTAGCCTCGACCTTGACCTAGAAGGGTTTGCTCCTCCTTTTGGGGACCTTCCTGAGGCCCAAGACTTTCTTTTGCAGAACTGACCTCTGCTGCCCTAAGTTGCATATCTCAGCAGACTGTCACTTCTTGGACAGACCTACCTCCACTAAGCCTTTACACCTACAAGACAACAACCAAAAAGGAGTTAGTTTTCTTTAGTAAAATTGCAAGATTTTGGGACTGCCCTGCCTTACAAAAGGAGGTCTCAAAAATACTTTTACAGTCTGAAGTTTACGTCAAAAAGAGGTCTGATTATTACTTTACACACAATCTGAGAACTCGTGCTTATTGTACAGTAAGTATTGATAACGGTATTCAGCTGCAATCATCCATGTCTCTTGGGTTATATTATTCTTGTCAGAGGTTGCTACTGGAATAAATCATTCCTAATCTGGAAGTTGATGTTCAATGTATGATACTTGATGGTGAAGTTGGACCAAAAGTGCAAGTGATTTTTGTTTTATATCTTTTATTATTATTATTATAAACTGACGTGGAAACAACTATCCTACTGCTGTTGTACAAGTCTGAAAACTTACATTGCTTGACTATCACTTCAGTGTTAAATTTCTGATGCATAAAATGGGTGTGATTCGATATATTTTGGAAGCATAAAACTTATACAATTGATGCATTAGTTCACCTGCTACATAACTGTGATAAATGTTAGCATTTTGATATTGTTTGTGTCTTTTGTATTGGTTATTGGAAAGTCATCAAATGATTGTCCTTTGACACACACTTACACGATAAATGGTGGTAAATGATTTGTTAATGGTTTTAGTGGATTGACCTTGATGCTTGGATAAACTCCCTTACACCTTATTGGATGACTAATGGTTATGAAGGATCCTTCTCATATAAGGAGACACAATTAATTGCCTCTAATACTAATCTTTTACATTATTGGGTTAAGTATTGGCATCTCATGCAAACCAAGTAGTATGTCTTCTTCATTCGCTTAAGTACATTATCTAAGGTACTGGTCACTAATATTATTGTCAAGAAGACATAGCTATTCTTGTGCTAAGCTGTCCTGCAGGCCACATAAGGGCTCTTCCCCTTGGGGATTCCGACTCTCCGAAGAAGTTAGGGAATTGACTGAGGTGACAGTGGTCACTTTCCCTCATATTTGTCATCGGAGGCTAGCCCTGCTAGTTCAACCGGTAACAGGTAGAAATAGAAATATAAAGAAATGAAAACTTAAATTAATGGAAATATAAAGAAATGAAAACTTGAATTTTTTCCTTAATTCTATCCTTTTACTTTAGGAATTTTATATTGTCATTCCAGGTTAGCTTGTGTCACTATCAAGCAAGTTGTTTCTAGAAGGACTGACATTAGCTTTTCCTTTCACATGTGTGTCCTGGTTGGACCCCCATCAACTCGGCCGAGTTATGTTGGACTCGGCCGGTTTGATCTGTTTGGTACTGAACCAGCCAAGTGAATGACGGACTGGATCATAACCGATGGGGGTCAACTTGGTCACCTTGGGCGAGTCTGAGTCTGAGTTGACCGGTTTTTAAAACTATGGTTACAACTGCCACCCTTCCAACAGCACCTACGGCTGCCTTTCTACTGCTGGAAACCATTGTGAACTTGCTCAGCTCATCTCAGGTCTAAGAGTTGAATTCTGCATGCATGCTGACATTTTGTTTCTGAATGTTTTTTTTTCTTTTTTGGTTTTCAGAGGATTGGTTCTAATACCATGATGAGAAATCTGTTAGGAGACAGAGTTTCTCTTCCTGGTTTCTTCCCAATCCCACAGTTAACTAGACTCTTAAAACAGCGAATTAAATAAATAAAAAAACTACTGTATACGAATTGAAGAAGAAACACAAATCAGAACTCACTTATAGACAGAAATTCTATACACCAACTTCTATATTATTTCCTTCAGCTCAAGAAAACTTTATACATAAACTTCCTTGATCAAAGGTAGCCACTGAAATCAGATTCGGATCTGAAAATAACAATCACAAGCTAAACCAGGTGAAGATCTCGCTGGAGATCTCTCAAATCCAACAACCTGCACAAAAATAGCAAGTGCATACCTACGTAGATAGAATACGATAACAAACATCAAACAACAAACTAAACTTGACACTAGACTCATAATTCTAACACCCCTTCAGCGGGCACTTGATATTCTATTAAGTTACTTACAGCCTAAGTTACCAGGATACGGATACAGATTCGCCTGATTTTTTAAAACCCAGGATCTGGATACCGTGGGGAAACGGCAAGTACAAAAAATATAAATATATTTATATAATAAATAAAAATATAGAGTGAAGAATCAAAACTATTCATGAAACACAAGCGTAGAACTGTAAGTTATTGCCAAAAAAGAGAGTTCATCTACCATAACTGATAATTTGACGAGTTGTAAGTTGTAGCCATGATTTATATTGATAATTTTAAAAACCATTTCAGCATGAACTTGAAGCAGGTCATAATAGTGTTTTTGTGAGCCACATCCACATGTCCCTATCAACAGGGAATAACGTGGGTTTCTTGAAGGCCATGGCGAGACTACATAACGGTGTAGGTGAAGTGAGCAACAACATAGCACATAAAGATAGATCAGCCTTTGACAGCAGACCTTGACCGTAACGATAAATCAAATAAAAACATTGAGAGTAGAACTTGATATTGATATATCAGAGTTTAAGAGCAGATCTTGACACAAGGATAGATTAGACCTTGAGCGGGAATGGTTTTTACACTTTTAGCCATTAGTTGTTTAAGGTTTTTTAAGTTCTTCAATAAAAACAATATTTTGGGGGGGATCAATGGGTCATAGAAGCAATGGAAGTTTCAGGATCCGTTTGAAAATTTCAGGAATTGTTTGATTTTTCACAGGACCAGAATATGTTTCCTAGGACCAGGATACGTTTCCTTCTGCAGGGGATCCATTTCCATGAAGGATCCTAGGTGGATCCGATCCGGATACGTATCGGATCCGTGGATCTGCGCATCCTACACACTGGGGTGGTGGATCCAGTAACATAGCTTACAGCCAAAACTAGAATTTAATTTGATTGGTTAATAGGGGTCATCCGAAAGAGAGGTAACAGATATATCCTAATTAAAGTTCATTTTTAATTTTTAAAGGAGAAAATTCCATCATTATTACTGTCGGGCTACCGAACTTTTTAAAATGTTTCTTCATTTTATAATTGTTAAAGAAAGTTTTAAACAACTGTCAACTTTTGGGCTTTGTGAACTTATAAATAAATATCCACCTGAAGTAACTACTACAATCATTGTTTTCACTGTGTGGTGTTTAACCATGGGAACTCAGTTTGTTCTATTCCATTTCCAAATAATTGATGAATGATTTAATATTTACCACAAGATATAAAACTTAGGATATGATTTTTGATTGTTTTATAAGTTTAATGTCCATTGATTCCTTGGGAGGGTGTTTTAATTTATTTTGATGGGAAGATCAAGGGCTGGGAAGAAAATTGGTGGAAACAGCTATTGGCCGTCTTCCAGGGCCTTTGAATATGTTTTCTATTGCAGCTCACACTTAAAATCTATAATTTTGCAGGAGAAAAGCTTATTGAGGCTGAGAATGCAGGAGCTGATTTGGTGGGTGGAGAAGATTTGATTGCACAAATTAAAGGGGGCTTTATGGAGTTTGATAAATTAATTGCTTCTCCAGATATGATGCCAAAGGTGGGATTTGTCTATGGAACCTAGTGTTGAGTCTCGCTGGACTATCTAAGCATTAAGTGCATCCTTTAATTTAGACTTTCTTAAAAGAGAATGACCGACTTTTCATGTTAGAACCTTTCTTTATTGTACCTGCTGTGATTTCATGATTCATTTGCTTAGAATGAGTTAAAGACCAAATGATATCAAGCTGATCTGTTTTATAATGAAAACTTTGTTATTTCTGGAGATTCAGTCTCTCCAAAAGTCAAAGAGTTTGCAATTTTCAATCACATACATTGACCAAACATGTTGTGCTGTGAACTGGCAATAGACTGCATTGATTGATTTTTAAATGTAGGCTTGAAGTTGAGAGATCCTGGCAATTATAACCAAGGTAGACAGGACATAATATTCATTATGCTGATGTTCATAAATTTTCTTCTAGAATATATATGTTTGGGATCTGCATTGGTTATCAACTTCAAACTAATTAGAGGCCAAGTTTTCAATGTGCTATTGAATATGCAGAGGATGAATCAAAGTTTAACCTGTCATATGACCAAGATGTTTGGAGGAATAAAAGTTAATCATGTTTTTCTTGCAAGATGTTATTTTTCATTATTGAGATATTTTTGAATTTTTCTGTTCAAATCAGAACAAAACATGGGAAGCAATTCAGAGAAGATGACATTATATTTTTAGGGAATGAGTGAGTGAATTTTTTCTCATTTCAAGTTCTCAACCATGTACAGTACTATATTAGTTATGAGTCCTGGGGGAAGTTATGGATGATGGTAATACCGTAATTGGCAATAAGTAGGTGAATATGATTCTAGTATTTACTATTTAGTTCTCATGGTCTTCTCCTGACCTAATATGGCTTTTGGTCACAAGTCCCTTAGTTTGCTTATTGGTGGTAATTTGTTGTAGTTGCAATCTACATACATATATTCGTTGGGAGGTCTTTGCAGATTATGATCATTGTGTGACATATTGTAGTTAAAAAAATTACTTCATTGTGTTTTTGTTGTATGTTATTCGTTCCTATGTTTCAGTCAGAAAGAATACTTTCACAAAATGAAAGAAAGAATAAATTATATTGATGGCAACAAATACCAAAATAGGTCAATACTCAATGGGACTCAAAAGTGTTAGTTTTTTTACTTTGTTTAGCATAATAACATTAAACAATCTAATCACTGAAAGAAAGACAGGCACAACAAACACAAGGAACACAAAATTTCTCTCGGGGAAACCACAAGGGAGAAAACCCCGACAAAACTTCCTCAATATAGAATTCACCAAGTACAAGATAAAACCCCAAGACAAAATCAGCTTCTGTCCTTCACTTGTGCGAACTTCTCTCTCTCCTATGCGAACTTGAGTGAGTGAGGTGAGTGATACAAATGAGCAACTCAACCTCCTATTTATACCTAACAAGTGACTTGACCTTTTTTCTAATTAGGTCGGCTTGACTCACCTAATTGGGCCGACCTGTATACTTTACGATAAAATATTATTTTCTAGTTATTTTTAGGCCGACCTAACAGTTAGGGTTTACATTGACTCTTTCAATGACTCTTACATTATCAATTACATCAAAGACATCTCCCGAAGGAGGAATACAATAATACAATAGACAAGTATATCTAGAATATCTTCCGCAGTTACATTTCTTTAACACTCCCTCTTAACTAGGAAGGTATTCTGCAGGCAACATCAACAACTGTACAATTGACTGGTGACTATCTATGTCATAGGAAGTTTTTTTTGGAACATCATCATATGTCTGGGGTATCATCAACATCATCTGCTGGAACATCATCATCAACATCATCGTCATTGTCAGCAAGAATTTGTTGTAACATCAATAACATCTGCTGGAATATCACCATCAACATCATCATCATCATCTGCCGGAATATCATCATCAACATCATCATCATCGTTAGCAAGAATTTGGTGGAACATCAATATTATCTGCTGGAATATCATCATCATCATCATCATCATCATCTGCTGGAATATCATCATTAGCATCAACATCAACAAAAATTGCTGGAACATCAACATCATCATCGTTAGCAAGAAATTGCTGGAACATCATCATCATCATTAGTATATGAATACTGGAACAACATCATCAATCATTAGTAAGTGAATACTGGAACAACAACAATCATCAGTAAGCAAATACTGGAACAACATCAATCATCAGTAAGCAAGTACTGGAACACTGTCAATCATCAGTAAGCAAGTACTGAAACAACATCAATCATCAGCATGTGAATGCTGGAACATCAACCATCAGCATGTGAATGCTGGAACAACATCAACTGGAACAGTATCATCATCTGGAATATGCGTTGTGGTGGGCACTCTGGTAGACGATGCTGACTTACTAATCCTTTCGGACCAAACAAGCCTAGTCAGACATCCTAATCTACTCAGGGATCAAACAGGCCTTGTCTGGCTTACTAATCCTTTCGGACCAAACAAGCCTAGCCAGACATACCAATCCCCCTAGGATCTAGCTAGTGCTGATAGACCAATCCTTTCGGATCAACTAGGCCTTGTCAGGTTGATGTACCAATCCTAGACTGAGCTGCCATACCAAGGCTCCAGGAAACTACTCCCTCTTTCGAGGGTGATCCTTTCGGACCCCACTCCTTCTTTCGAAGGAGCTCCTGTCAAACCAGTCATCATCATCACTCTTTCTTTCGAAGGAGGTCCTATCGGACCATCATCATCACTCCTTCTTTCGAAGGAGGTCCTTTCGGACTCATCATCATCACTCCTTCTTTCGAAGGAGGTCCTTTCGGACTCATCATCATCACTCCCTCTTTCGAGGGAGGTCCTTGCGGACCACACCAAGCTTGTCTCGAGACAGAGGCTTAGTCAACACATCAATGAGCCAATAATCTATCTATACCATGTAACATCTACTATTTCTGATGAAGTATCATTCAAGAGCTTCAAGTTTGTCACCATTGGAGTAGGCATGGCCTTACAGTCCAACATCCCAAATCTCTTTAGGATCTCAACAGCATATTTTTAGGAAAATCTCATTTGGAAATTGCCACACCTCAAGAACTAGAAAGTAATGCATCATTCCAAGGTCTTTCATCTTAAATTCTGCAGCAAGCTTCTTATTTGTGAGGGGAAACATCTGGTATCACTCTGAGCATATCCCTGAGATACTGGGGTAGACAACCTTCTCCATCTATGCTGTAGTCACTCCCTCTGAAGCGGAGCTTCCCTGATCCCTCTCTAACCAATCACTATCCTCCCTCTGCATCTTGTACTCTCTGCAGCAGATCATTCTGCATTGGAGTGACTGGTAGCCTTCCCTTTTGTTATTCTTTTGGGTATGGATCTATGTCATCTCTCTAGGTCACTGGATACCTAGATCTCGAACTCTGTTGCAAGTTCCCTCTTGAACCCATCCATGAGCTCCTCATCTTCAACCTTGTAGCAAAGGTTGATATCTCATCACTCTAGGTGATCAGCCTATCCCAAGGGTGCCTTCTGATCCTGAATAAAGTCTTCTTCAATATGCACACATGTGGTTCTCTATAGAGAGTCCTAAGTCGTGGAGGTCGCTCGATATCTTCTCCTACTTCAATTGCACCATCTATCTAGTGTAATATCCACCACTGAGGAAGTGTGTCTGGCCACTAGAGCAACATCTTGTCATAGTCGACTCCCTCTTTTTGAGAGAACCCTTGCTTTGTACTTCTGTAGTATGCTTGATTTCATAAATCTTGTTGAATGTTATAGTTGGACCATCGTCACTTATTCTACAAAACAAATCTCATCATTCTTTGTTTGTAGGTGATCGTAAACGATATTTCCTACAAGTCAAATTTATTTGCATGGTTAGAAACATTTCATGGTTTCCAAAACATATTAATAATGACAAATTCTTATGCATAGGTTATGCAACTATCTTAGCCAATGCTTCAACACAACATTCATCCATATCCCATATTCATACGGTAACTTTCTAGATGCCTTCCATCTCTACCAGAACATTATTAAGAGCGTGCACTACTCCCAATATGTCAGCAAAGAGGTTTCATTCTAGATAAGTAGCAGTGGAATGTTGTATAGCACCATAGGCTACTTACCCATCACATGCATATTAGTAGTATACTGTTCATCAATGCAATCACTCTAACATGTGTAATACACTTCCTGAATATAGGAATATAAATATGTACACAACTAAACAATATTATTTAGGTAATTTGATATACAAAAAATGACTATTCAAATACTTATCTTTGTTTGTTTGGTAGGATCTCTCTTGATCCTGGTCTCCTTGTAGTGTGCTCCACTCCATCATCTGATTCTGAGGACTTGCTCTTTTCCTTCTTATGACCGACAATGCTAAACAAGTCTTCTATACCGCAACTCACAAGGACTCATGGTCCTAGCTATTAGGACCGAGTCTGCATGTCCCTTCAATTTGTAGAGTCCTCCTTCTCCAATTCCAATCACGACTGCATCCCTTCTTATCCAATGTTGAGATAGATAAGAGGTTCTTCTATCTTCCTGGTTTGGATTAAAGTACATATTCCTCACTGGAATCTTCGTCTTCTCTAGTTTTTATTTCGTCATCATGTTCACTATCTTCAACTGCATGAGCATGAAATCTTTTCTTCTGCTTCTTGGATTGTCCAAATTTGAATGGACAATTTCTTGCAATGTGTCCTATCTTGTGACAAGAGAAACATTCAAAGGAGGAGAAGTCTTTCTTGATCCTCTTGTTCCTTTGAGATTTTCGAGGTCTTCTGGGAGAGTGGTCATAAGTGCGTACATCATTATTTCTTTTCCTTCCTCCTTTGGCATGAGTTGCCAAAGCTTGATCTTCATTGTCATTTAGTTTCTCCTCTCTTACAACTATTCTTTCTTCTTCTTGCACACACTCTTCCCATAGTTGTTTGAACATGATTAATCTTTTCCTAGCACATATGCCACGAACAAAGACCATTTAGAGTGGTCATCACAACTTCAACTTCTTCTACCATGTTTCCAATAGCTTCTAATTGTTCTTTGATCTGAAATACTCTGGAGAAGTATGAGTGCATAGTCTCAGACTTTTGGATCTTCACACCCTTGAGTTGATTTCTCAAGGTCATCTTCCTATTAATGTTCTTTCCTTCAAATAGGCTGGTCAGAGCATCAAACATTTCTTTTGGAGTCTTCTTTGAGGACACTTGAGGAACCAAGTGATCTTTGATAGAATCAACTATGATCCTCTTAGCCTTGATCATATTCTTCTTGTGTCTTGCTTTGGCCTCATCTCCTGCTGGTTTTGTAAGTCCCTCTTTTACAAAACCTTCTAGGTCATGTTCTTCAAGAATGAGCATGATTCTATATTTCCATGCTCGGAAGTTCTCAGCTCCTTCAAGCTTCTCATCAAGCTTGGTAGTGTTTGTCATTTTGATAATGTGAGAACTTCAAATGGAAATAGAATGGATGTAGTACTTACCAGTGAAGTTGTCCATCTGAAAACTGCTTCTACCTTGACTTAGGGTTTGACAGAGAAACCCTAATTTTCCAACTTCAAGATCTTGAAGAATTGACTGGATGAAAAGATGCAAATCCTCAAGGCGAGTTGAGCAAGGTACTCTTTCTCCCAAATCTGTGAGCAGATCTTCCAAAAACTTGATGCCCTAGTTCTCCGGGCTGCAATGGTGGACCCAAAAATGAAAATTCTCGGAATTGAATTCTGCTTAGACAGAAAGATGCGCCCTAGTGAGGTGAGTTAGATGCACTCTCTTTTTTAGCTGATCTGTGGAGAGAGCTTCCGGAATAAGAAGCCCTAGTTTCTGCAGTTGCAGAGGTTGCACAATGTTTTCTTTCAGGCCTGCTCTGATACCATGTTAGTTTTTTTTACTTTGTTTAGCATAATAACTTTAAACAATCTAATCACTGAAAGAAAGACAAGCACAACAAACACAAGGAACACAAAATTTCTCTCGGGGAAACCACAAGGGAGAAAACCCCGACAAAACTTCCTCAATATAGAATTCACCAAGTACAAGATAAAATCTCAAGACAAAATCAGCTTCTCTCCTTCACTTGTGCGAACTTCTCTCTCTCCTATGCGAACTTGAGTGAGTGAGGTGAGTGATCCAAATGAGCAACTCAACCTCCTATTTATACTTAACAAGTAACTTGACCTTTTTACTAATTAGGTCGGCTTGACTCACCTAATTGGGCCGACCTGTACACTTTACAATAAAATATTATTTTCTAGTTATTTTCAGGCCGACCTAAGAGTTAGGGTTTACATTGACTCTTTCAATGACTCTTACATTATCAATTACATCAAAGACATCTCCTGAAGGAGGAATACAATAATACAATAGACAAGTATATCTAGAATATCTTCCGCAGTAACATTTCTTTAACAAAAAGTACAGCAATCTACAATGGGAATGTGGGATTGCCTATGGCAGGAATGCATAAACCAAGGTTCATGTCATGGTTTGGAGTTTTGAAGACTCAGTGCAGAAGTCAGGAATGCTTCTAGACATGTCTTTTTGATGATATGAGTAGACAATACTTATGAAGGCATCTCAACATATTGTAGGTGACTTAATGATTCCATACAATAAATGGTTGGACTATTTCTGTCTTTGCCATATTCTAACCAGACTACAGTTTCTAAGGTTTGATCATGGTAGCTTGTTTTAAAAAAACAGGACTGTTTTTTCTTCAATCTTGAACAATTTGTATTTTATACCTTTGCTAAATTGGTTATATATATTGTTGTCAATCCACTGATGACTTCTTTGTCACTGTTGACATGTATTTTTGTTAAAAGCCTATAGAAACAAAGAACACAAGAAGCAAGAGAGGCATTATACTAAGACAATCATTTTTGTCTTTCTTATTGAAGAAAATTACAATAGTGATGTGAGAACTGAAATCCATTTCTTAGACACGACTGATGGAAATGTTGTGTGAGGGTATCATATGAAAATTAGATGAAAACTACATACATATATATCTGCATTACTAGGGTCTCATGTAACATAAATGTTGATAAGGTAATGGGTCACCAATTAGCATAAACAATTTCTTTTCCCCTTGAAAAAAAATTGTAATGTTGTTAATAACAACAAAATTTCATTCTGTAAATGCTGATAAGCATTCTGTTAAGCCATTAAAGATTTATAAAAACCCCTGTAGGGAAAGGGTCCAAAACCAGCAACTAGTATTGCTGCCAGCTTGTCAACAAAAAAGCCCCGTGTCTATAAGTAGTCAAACATATTCAAGTCAATACAATCTGAAGATGCTGAGAAGCCAATTGATAAGCCCAAATAGACTTAAAGGAAACTCCTGTAAGCGATAGATCCAAAACATGCATATAGGATTTGCCGAGCCATATAGCAGCAAAAATGCCCTGTGAATCAGGAGGCAAAACAAAGTTCTTCGAGCTAAAGTTCCAGTTGAAAGAGCATTAAATACACTCGTCCTGTTAATGCAATAGAGGAGGAGCCATAAGATAAAAACTAATAGAAAGGAGCATGGGCATGTTCAATGATTTGCCCCCCAGAATGCTCTTTGATAGTCCATTTGCCTTGCACCAACAGAATGCCCTCCTTAGATAAACCATCAGCCACAGAGTTCCTCTCCTGATAAACACGATGAAAAAAGATCTGAGCAAAGTTACTTGACAGATCCAGGATCTCATCTAGAGCAGGGCTAAGTAAAAAGTTTCTCATTAAGAATTGCTCATTTACCCATTCGATGACCAGGAGAGAGTCTGCAAAGCTGAATTCTGTTCACACCTTTCTCTATGGCCAGCATTAGAGTCAGCCATAGGGCTGTGAGCTCTGCTAAGTTATACAATCCAACACCCACACCTGCCTTGAATGTGAAAAAGTGATTATCTCCAGACTCCAAGGAAGAGAGAACCCCCGACCCTACAGATTCTAGGTTCACCCTAGGCTGCCCCATTGAAAAAAGCAAAGGCACTTGACTTGTCGATCTAATTAGCAGAAACATATCAAAGATTATAGAGATAATCATGCATCTAGATTTTCTAAATAATTAGGTGCAGTGCAACTTCACCTGTTCCTATATCATAGGCTAATGAAACTTCATATCTTACTTAAATCAAATATGATGCAGTTTTAATTTTCCTGTTCTATCTGTTGGAAATGTTGTCACACTTTGAAGTGCATTGGTCACTTCAATTAATATATCCTAAACTGTAGATTTCTAACAATGCCAGAGTAGGATTTTAACTTCAGTTAATAAATTACCAATAAACAAACCTGAGATGAGGTAAATGAACTCCCTTTATTAGGAGAATATCAATGAAACATCTTTCTCTCTATTTCTCAGCACCGAGATCTTCAATCTTGGTCATTCTTATTGTATCATTGTACTATCTTATCCATTTGCTGGACTATTAGTTTATAGCTTCTTGCTTTTTTCCTTGCAGTTAGTTCATCATTGATCTAGGAGTTGCTGACATCTTCTCTCTTTATTTCCTAGCACCAAGATCTCCTTTCTCTAGCATTCTTATTGTATCATTTTACTTACGCTATCTTATCTTTTTGCTAGACTATTAGTTTATAGCTTTTTGCTTTTTTATCATTTTGCGTTCAACATTGATCTAGGAGTTGCTTTCGCACTCCCACATTGTATTTACACTAGTTCTACCTTTTAGTTCCATTGACTGACTTTTGTGGTATTTTAATGGACATTAATGAAATGATCTTATCTTATTATCCATCTCCTGTTATATGTTTTTTCTTCTTCCTTTCTATTACTTGTTTCTTTGAACTAAGTGATTGCTTAACTAACTATGCTTGCAGGTTGCCAGTTTAGGGAAGTTACTGGGTCCTCGTGGACTTATGCCAAATCCCAAAGCAGGCACCGTCACCACAGATATTCCACAGGTATGGTAAGCTGTAATTTTGTGGATGCTTATAGAGCTACTATTAATGTGTACTTTGATATAGCAGAAATTGATATTCTATTTGTTTGTATGGATTTTATAAATTTTCTGATAGAAAAATTCTATGTTATATTGGAGTTGTTTCCTTCAGCCAATCTAGTATGGTGGATCATAAGACTATTCTCAAAATGGATTTCTTCAAGTTGTCTCAAATTTCTGAAGCCTATTCAGGAAAACATATAATTTTGGGGAGTCCAATGAAAAAATCATAGGCCTGACTTTTAGTAAATGATTAAACGTAGCCCTTGTGACAACTTGCATCTTCTTTCCTTGGTACAGTATGAAGCTATACTGTTTGTTGCCAATTTTCTAATTTATCACAAAATTGTTCTCATTATCTTCAGAACGGTATTATTTTTGGTCCCTTTAAAAAACCAAGCCAATGTAATCCCCAACTCATGAAGCATCTAGCATGCATTGAGTCTAAACTCTAAGGGAGCTCATCATAGAGTCCCTTCTTGAGGGTAACTCAGGGATTCCACAGCAAGACATGGTTCACACTTCACAGGACAAAGAACATTATGGGATACTGACTTGCCCAGAATCTAGGCAGATGAAAATCGATAACTCAGATGGAGTAGGGATCTTTGGCTACCAGTAGGATTCCCAGGGGGTACCAGTAACTGAAATTTTGCCTGCAGAATTGGTATGAGCTTGAATAGCTGATAGGGAGTTTGGGTAGAAAAATATGATTTATGAGCATTTTATAGCTGTAACAGGGTGATAAGGAAGGGCATTTGCCCTATGTGCAATAAACTTATTTGATTACTTCAGCGCAATTAGTCTGCTAGCTAAAATGACTTGCTTATCTCACAATAAGGGCATAGCATTGGCAATTTGGAGAATTGATGGTCAATTTCTCAAGAACATGGTGATGGGCAATTGAACTTTGAAGTAGAATGAGGAAAATGGCTTAGGTGCTCTCCATGATTAAATGGATAAAAATAGGGAATAATTTTTAAGGACCCAAATCAAATCACTAAAGCACAGTGCTAGATTGATAAGGTCATATTGTGAAGCATAAAAGTATGCTTCGCTCATGGAAAAGTACGAGAAGTCCTAGCATCAGAAACTAAAGTTCATGTTGCAGGACCCAGAAAACACTCCTCAAGACATCTCTGAAAGCAAGCACAAGGTATAAAAGAACTACTCATGGGTGGATACAAAAGGAAGTTTGATGGACGTGAGGAATGGTGTTGAAATAATGGTGTAATCTTCACATTAGGCCATGGGCAAGAGAAGATACATGTTCCAAAGACCACAAATTTGAAGGCGACTAAAGGTGACTTGACAATGTGTGTATGCTCTCATGATTGTAAATGGGTACATAATTGCTGTAAGACCCAAAGTGGTATGCATGACCCTTATTCACTGTCAAGCTTTAAATTGTCATGCCTATTAAGTTTTTGTATTAAAGGGGAGTGTTAGAGTAATGCAAAAACAGATAAAGACAAATAAGAGACAGTGAGCCGTTTTGCAGCATCTTAGCTGTCCATTGGAACAAATTAACTGTCGGGAATATTGGCATCATATGTTACCAATTTGCTACAAATAAAGATGGAAGCAAACCTCTTAGTGTGTGAATTTTCACCAGCTAAACTCTATATATCTTATTTAGTTAATGCTTGGATCATGGAAACGTACAATAAGTCCTAGCATCAGAAACCAAAGTTTGTGTTGCAGGATCCAGAAAAACACACCTCAAGACATCTTCGAAAGCAATCACGAGGTATGCAATAACTACTCATAAGTGGATACATAAGGAAAATTAATGAAAGTGAGGAATGGTGTTGAAATGATGGTGTAATCGTCACATTAGGCCATGGGCTGATCTATCTTGTGTGTATTTGAGCTAAGTCACATGGTTTGGGTTCAAGTTCGAGATTGGAATTGATGAGATTTAGATAAGATTCGCTGTTAGGTTAGTCCATATACATATTTCAAAAATTTCAATATATATATTTATTAAATTTAAAATGAAATATAACATAAAAGAGTAAGAAATCAAGATTCAAGATCAATAAACACATACAAGTAAGAAATCATGATTAGTAAAATATATGAGTAATGAATTATGATAAAAATCCAATGCAGTTGTTAAAATTTAAACCTATAGTGCAACTGGAAATTGCAAAAAGAGCATATTCTTCATATTTCAAAAGTTAGAAAGATGTCCAATGTGAAATATTTATAATCCCTGAAATTGTTTCACAAAATTTAAAACATGATCAGAATTTCTATTATTGGGGCCTACTGTTAACATTGAAAAGCTCTATATCATCAAGAGCACATGGGGCAATAAAAGAACTAGAATTGAGATCATCAGATTCATCAATAGTTGAAACTTTATCATTATTAGCTCTAGATTCATCATTATTATCACCATCACAGATTGTCTTCTGCTGCATTCAGAGTAGCGTCTTCTGCTGCATGCAGAGTAGGTTTAACCCATGGGCAAGTAGAACTAGATGAATATTTGGTCACATCGCTTAAAGCCAATTGCAAATTATTGTGAACATAAACAAGGTCTTCCAACTGTGTGGATAGTAATCTGTTTCTGTTCTTGAACCGAATATGGTTAAAGCTACTCCGATTCCTTTTGCAAGGAGAAGCACTTGATCCTTGTCTCAAACATGAATTGCAAAACATTCCAATTCAGGTGAATCTGGTCCATAAAACTGCCACCATAACCCTGGAGGAGTTTTGATCCTATCACTTATGGTGCGAGGGCTTCCAAATATCCCCGCTTCTAACCTATAAGCCTGAAGTTGCTCTCTAAGCCTCCTAGATTCTTCTAGATTTGGAATCAACCACTAAATAGCTGCATAAAGTCCACACATGACTTTTGCATCATTATTTCTTTTTATCCCAATTAATTTACAGTCCAAATGACAAGCTGTTTCATGCAAAGGGCTATGCAACATTTTTCATCTTTCATCTTTCATCTATTACCTTTACATTTTCCATGTTAAAAGATTTTGCAATAGCTTCCTTCCAAAGATCCATGCCCTCTTAAACAAAACCCACAAAAGGGGCGTCACAATCAACTATGCAAAGCATATCAACAATTGCTTTATATACTTTTAAAACCTTCACAACGCTTTCCCAAAAATCATTGGTTAAAATGATTTTTCCACAACATTTGCTTTAGATTCTTTTGAAAGGCGAGAACTTTTGTTGATTTTTGGTTAGGTTAGGGTTTGAGGCAGAAAATTAAAAGTTTTTATACTTTAATGCAAAAATAAATTGCTAAACTAATACTGAAGACAATATAGTACAGCTGTAGCAATACAAGATTTAGATCTAGGAAAATAAAACATAATTTTCATCTCTTTCAACTTTAACACTCCCAAAGAGGTCCATGTGTTAAAGTTGAAACTTGAAACATGCAGTAACAATAGATCTAATTCAAAATCAAAAGAATAAGTCTAACAACTTACTTGATGAGATAGGACCTGTTGCCGCCGGATACACACCTTGGGGGGAAAAGGGGTTAGCATGGCAGAAATCTTCAAGCCACTGGGTGCATCCTTGGGGGCAAGCAAAGAGTTGAGATACTGTCACTCAACACTCAACACCTCCGTTTAGGCCAACTCCTAGCGAAGCCAATGGGGGTGGTCCCTATGAAAATAAAACTAAGGTTTTTACACTAAGTTATGGAATGAAAATGAATCTAGGAGTTTGAAGACGAATTAACACTAAACCAGAGATTGCAACTATGAATTAAATCAACAGCATGAAATAGATAAACCCGTCTAACACATTGATATCATTTAATTGAATAAGTGCGATTGTTGCAGATTGTACTAGTGCCAAATGGAGTCACATTAGTTTGGAGTGCTGTTGTGTTGTGAAAGTATTGCAAGAGTCTTGTTGGTCAGTTTTAATTGATTTTATTATGATGTGTGGATTAGGGAGTGGGTTAGCTCTTGGTTTGGCCCAACTCCAACTTAGTCCTTTGAACTGAGCGTAGTGACAACTATACCAAGGGTCCAACTGGGCGAGGCATAACCTGCTTAAAGTAGCCCACTGACTTTGTAGTTAGTTTCACGCGACTTCCCGAGTTCTAGTGATTAAGTTTTTGTTGGATTTCCCTATTAAGCTAGTCACTCAAGTCCCTTTCTGATTGGCCAACTGTTCAGAGTAAGCTGTAGCGGTCAAGAGCATACGGGTGTAAATTTCCTTAAAATCCACACTAGAGTTAATGTATGCCAGATTAATTAATTAAACCCAATTGCCCCTATTAACCACACATGGATTTCTTCACTATGCAGCGGAAAATAAATACTGAAAGAAATATAGCATCAATCACACCAATGGAGACAACACAAATCTTTTTGGGTATAAACCCCCGGACAAAACCCAAGATGGGAAAATTGGTGCAGCAGTCTGAGATGAAATTTTATTATGAAAATATGGAACAAATAGAATTCAGAAAATCAATTTAGCCAACCTGGCAAAATCGGACCTCTGTAAATCTCTGAGAAACAACCCACCGACTAGTACGACCTTGCTTTCAATCGTACGGAATCCGTACGGCTCTGCGTCAGCTGTACGGACAGATTCCGTACGGCCTCTGCTCACACATGCGGCCCCTCTGCGACTTCTGCTATATGGCCCTATCGAATCTGTACGGCCTCTCTCTTAGCAAATCCGTACGACCCTCTTGCTCTTCCTGATCACTCTGTTTATCTGTTGAATGATTGCTCCTCCGTCTTCTTCTCTGCAAACTTCTCTCTCAAACTTCTCTATCTTTCTCCGTGTCCTCTCCACCAAATCGATCTTCCTTTTAACTCAATGGCCAAGCGAAAACCCTAACATCTCACTATGCATCTATGGATGAGATCCTCCGCTGAGATCAATGGCGAAGATTAGATTAGCCATCACTTAAATTATTTCCACTTGAACTTTATAAAAGTGACTCCATTTAGTCAATTAATAATTAGATCACTTAATGCACTTTTCCTAAGTCTAAACTTTGGAAAATACATCAAATACATTTGGCTTCCTGATTTAAGTCTTCTTGCATGCAAGGACACATGCAAAGCAAGAAGGCCTTCCTTGTTGCCACTTTCTAACAACGGGAACTTAAGCCTTGGTAAATTTTATCAATTTGATTTTTGAGTTGCTTTAACTAATTAAATCCCAAGAGTCTCTTTTCCACACACCACTAACTGGTGCGGTACTTCGGGAAAGCTGGAAACCCATCTCCCGTAGATAGCTATCGATCCTCGAGTACCATGCTCGAGGTGCCTGCTTGAGCCCATAAAGAGCTCTCTGCATCCTGCATACACGTGACTCTCTGTTCTTCACCTCGAACCCCTCTGGTTGCTCAATATACACCCCTTCCTCAATAACTCCATTGCGGAAGGCAGTCTTCATGTCCATCTGATGAACGCGCCAACCCATTGTGAAAATCCTCACAGCAGATCTAAGAGATGATGTATACCTCACAAGAGTAATTATGATTAAGCAGGAAAATAGAAGAAGAGTGAACAATACAGTATAATGAGCAACAGAATAATATGGTACAGTAGAACTCAGATAGAAGCAATAATACTTCACACACTAGTTAATTAATCACAATATGGACAAATAAATAGTACAATGGTAGAGAGGATTCGAATGCCTAAGGTGGCAATTCGAATTAGCCTCTCAGAGTGATCATAAGATCAATAGAGTGTTATCGGAGCACAACTAGGTGTCCTCATGATCATCGGAGCACAACTGGAAGTCTTCATCATCATCAGTGGAGTCATCAATGCTCAAGTAACTGTCAACCATCAGTCAAACTAACTCTGGTAGGTGTAACTGAGTGTAACTCAGTGTAACTAAGTGTAATTGAGTGTAACTAACTGTAACTGAGTGTAAATTGAAGACAATTGGACTGGTAGATGAAGAAGGGCGAGTTGCTCCCTAAAATCAAGGAAGAAGGGCGCATTAAGCAACTGGAGGGATAAAATTGAATAGTGAGAAGCTCTTGGGGGCTGGCTAACTGAGGGCTAGGTGCTGGACTGATGACTGGGATGCATGCAAACCCTAGAATGCATGCAAACCCTAAAAGTGCATGCATGACTGAAAATGTAAATGATCAAAATACTGGTGGGACTAGGATGGAGTATAGGAATATCCTTACGCCCATCTCTGCTGCCAATGATAGGATAGTTCGAATAGAAGAATACCTGACGACAGGGGCGAAGGTTTCCTCATAGTCAATACCTTCCTTCTGTGAATACCCCTTAGCCACAAAGCGTGCCTTGTACTTCTCCACACTTCCGTCTGCTGCATGCTTTACTTTGTAGATCCATCTAGATCCCACCACCTTTTTACCTTCTAGCCTCGGCACAACCTCCCATACTTGGTTCTTCATGATTGAGTCATACTCCTCAACCATGGCTTCTTGCCACACATCATGTCGTGCAGCCTCCTCGAAACTAGAAGGTTCAGAGTCAATCAACTCTGTCATCAGTGCCATATAGCTCAGTCTATCTGGTGGTTTGCTCCGCCTCATGGAGCTCTGTGGAAGACTCACTTGCCTGGAATCCTGAACAGTGGACCTATACCACCTAGGCCGTGGCCTAGTGTCTACCTGCTGCGGCTGCTGGATATCCTCCTCCTGCTGATGCTCATCCTCCACATCAATGATAGGAGGATCCTGTCCACCTGACTCCCTCTGAATACCATAACCTGTGCCCTGTGTCTGTACCTGTAACTCCTCCAACTTGACTCCTGAGTCCTCTGCTGGTAAGTCCATAGATCTTCTTAAGGCTCTGCCCTCATCAAACTGGACATCCCTGCTCACAATGATCCTCTTGCGAGCTGGGATATACACTCTATAAGCCTTAGAAGTCTCACTGTAACCGACTAGAAGCCCCTTGTCTCCAGAAGGATCCAGCTTCTTCCTAGTGTCAACATGAATGTGACAATAATAGATAATCCCAAATATCCGTAAGTGACTCACATCTAGTCTAGTACCCGTGAATACCTCCTCAGGTGTCTTCCTCCCCAACGCTGTGCGGGGACACATGTTCTGGACATATACTGCAGTCCGAAATGCCTCGGCCCATAGGAATAGTGGTAATCCCTGATCAAATAACATGGCCTTGGCTGCACTCACCAGTGTCCTGTTCTTCCTCTCCGCCACTCCATTCTGCTGCAGGGTGTGAGGAACAGTGTGTTCCTTCTTGATCCCCTCTGATGCACAGTACTCCAAGAACTCTCTACTAGTGTACTCACCACTATTGTCAGTCCTCAATATTCGAATATTCCTCCCTGTCTGGTTTTCCACGAGAGTCTTAAACTCTCGGAAACGCTCGAAGACCCTCTGACTTGGCCTTTAGGAAATAGATCCAGGTTTTCCTAGAATAGTCATCAATGAAAGTGACGCAATAACTGTAACCACTGAAAGAATGGACACTCATTGGTCCGCATACATCCGAATGCACCAAGTCTAAGGCCCCCTCAGACTTGTGCTCACTATGTGGGAAAGGTCTCCTGATGTTCTTCCCCAACGCACAACCCTTGCAGTGGTTATGCTTCTCTTCCTGTACTGAAGGAACTCCAATAACTGCCTGTCTCAGATGCCTCAGTGCTCCATGATGTAAGTGTGCCGTCCTCCTATGCCACAACTCACCATCACTGCTGCTACTACTGACCAGAGCCTTTGCAGGCTTGAACTATAGTCTGTAAACCTTCCCACTCCAGACCCCAATCATCCTATCCAATCTTTGATCTGACCCATGCAGCTTGATATATACTTTCCTATCTCGGAAAGTCACTAGAAAACCCTTGTCTTCCATTGTGGAAAATGATATGAGATTTTTCGTCATCCCTGGGACATATAACATATCAGCAAAGCTGATGGGCTTTCTAGACTCCCTCTGAAACGAAACAGTACCAAATCCTTGTGCCTGATACCGCGCATCATCTCCCAACTCAATGTGGAGATTCACTCCACCCTCCTGCAAGCTCTTGAAGAACGATCTATGTCCTGTCATGTGACAAGATGCACCGTTGTCCACATATCGGATGTTGTTGCCGATGGAGCTTGCCATGCAAGCTATCAAACAAAAGTCCTCGTCGAAACTCTTGCTGAAGTCATCCACCTCTGTTGAACCTGCCATCTGTGTGTTGTTCTTCTTCTTTCTATCTGGGCACTGGGAAGCAAAGTGTCCATGCTTGTGGCATATGAAGCACTTGACCTTTGACATGTCAATGTTCTTCTTACCACCCTTCTTCTTCTTTGCCTTTCCCTTGCCTTTGCTCGCTAAGGCTAGGGCCCCTTGAAGATCCATGATTTGCAGGGCACCGCTGGATGAACCTGAACCTTGACCCCTACGGGTCTCTTCCTACACGAAGTCATCCCACAATCTCTACCAGTCAGGGAGCTTCTCCCTAGCCACCACGCCTTTAACAAAGACGTCCCATGGCTTAGAAAAGCCATGGAGAGCTATATGTACTAGCTCCTCATCATTAGTCTTAGAGCCCACTGCTCCAAGCTCATCCTTGATCTGTGTGAGCCTTGTAAGATAAAGCACCACTCCTTCACCCTTGGCCATCCTGGTACTACGCAATCTCTCTTGCAACACCATCTTCCGGTTTTCGTTCTTGCTTTGGTAAAGACTTTCCAAAGCCTTCCACATCTCCAATGCGGTCTTCTTCCCGGACAGGTGAGGGACTATGTGGTCCTTCACCCCATCCAAGATGATCAACATAGCTCTGGAATCTATCTTCTTCCACTTTCCCAACTCTGCCAGATCTGTGGGAGCAACCTTCTGGTCATCAATTTGCTCATCAACACCACTAACATCTAGGATCCTGGTGATCCTTTCTTTCCAAGTAGGAAAGTTCTGTGCCCCCTGGAGTCTATCCTCAACTCTCAGCTGTACGACCATAATGAAGTGTACGTGTAAACCCTAGGATAGATATGCCCCTGATCTATCCAACCAACTGCTGCTTTCTCTTAGATCTGCTCAGAAGAGCTCTGATACCATGTAAATTTCCTTAAAATCCACACTAGAGTTAATGTATGCCAGATTAATTAAATAAACCCAATTGCCACTATTAACCATACATGGATTTCTTCACTATGCAACGGAAAATAAATACTGAAAGAAATATAGCATCAATCACATCAATGGAGACAACACAAATCTTTTTGGGTTAAACCCCCAGACAAAACCCAAGATGGGAAAACTGGTGCAACAGTTTGAGATGAAATTTTATTATGAAGATATGGAACAAATACAATTTAGAAAATCAATTTAGCCAACTTGGCAAAATTGGACCTCTGCAAATCTCTGAGAAACAACCCACCGACCAGTACGGCCTCTTTGCGCAGCTGTACGACCCTACTGTCAATCGTGCATAATCCATACGGCCCTGTTGTCAATCGTATGGAATCTGTACGGCTCTGCGTCAGCTGTACGGACAGATTCCGTACGGCCTCTGCTCACACATGCGGCCCCTCTACGACTTCTGCTGTACGACCGAGCTGCTGTACGGCCTTGCTGAATCTGTACGGCCTCTCTCTCAGCAAATCCATACAACCCTCTTGCTCTGCCTGATCACTCTGTCGATCTGCTGAATGATTGCTCCTCCGTCTTCTTCTCAGCAAACTTTTTTGTCTCTCTCTGTGTCCTCTCCACCAAATCAATCTTCCTTTTAACTCAATGGCCAAGCGAAAACCCTAACATCTCACTATGGATCTATGGATGAGATTCCCCAGTGAGATCAATGGCCAAGATTAGATTAGCCATCACTTAAATTATTTCCACTTGAACTTTATAAAAGTGACTCTGTTAAGTCAATTAATAATTAGATCACTTAATGCACTTTTCCTAAGTCTAAACTTTGGAAAATACATCAAATACATTTGGCATCCTAATTTAAGTCTTCTTGCATGCAAGGACACATGCAAAGCAAGAAGACCTTCCTTGTTGCCACTTTCTAACAATGGGAACTTAAGCCTTGGTAACTTTTATCAATTTTATTTGTGAGTTGCTTTAACTAATTAAATCTCAAGAGTCTCTTTTCCACACACCACTAACTGGTGCGGTACTTCGGGAAAGCAAGGGTGTTTATTTCGGAATTGTAAGCAGTAAATGTCAAAGCAAAAAAAAGATGAAGTAAAGCTAATCTATACAGTCCTTGAGGACAGATTGTGTGCATGTGTTATTTTAATCTAATGCTTGCATAAGGAAACTAATCTAAAACAAAAATTACAAAGAAAAAGCAATCCCATGAAAAAGACACGGATCCCCCCTGGGGGATGGGGTGTGGGCGCTGGATATCCCACTTGCTTTTTCTTTTTTTATTTATAGATTACAATAATCTCAGAAAAATGCCTTGGATCTTTACAGATATAGATCCAAAGGCTTATAAAAATGCTAGTACAGGTCATCGGATGCAGCTAGGCTGCTTCGGGAAGCCCCGAATTGGCCCAAAACTTTATTTTTCTGCTAATTAAATTTCAAAACCCGCTAAAAAGTAAAAAATTACAACGAACAAATTAGTGCTCAAAAGTGCCCAAAATCACTTTAGAAGTAGTTTTGGGCAAACTAACAATTTATTGAAAATTTTCATTTTCTAAGTAAAACTATTTACAAAAATGACAAAAGGAACTCAAAAGAACAAGTCCTTTTGAGGATCTTGGCTTGCTTTTTAGGGCGCCAAAAAACCTTAGTTTTATTTTCATAGGGACCACCCCCCTTGGCTTCTCTAGTAGTTGTCCTAGACGGAGGAGTTGAGTGTTGAGTGACAGTATCTCGACTCTTTGCTTGCCCCCAAGGATGCACCCAGTGGCTTGAAGATTTCTGCCATGCTAACCCCTTTCCCCCCCAAGGTGCGTATCCGGCGGCAACAAGATCTTCCTTTGTACTCAGAAAACTAACTTTCAGAGCAGACTGTGCCTCTTAGAGGCAAGTCAATCAATAGGAACAATCTGACCCTTACCTGAGGGTTAGTACAAACCTGGGAGAGAGAGATGGAAGAGGATGTAGGATAACCAAGACAGTCAAATAGAGAAGGGCACAAGGGTAGCCTCAAACACAGTCCAAAGTGGCAGCCCTCAAACAAAGCAAAGGTGGTCACTTACAGTCAAATCCCACTAGTAGCCCAGGCAGTCACCCAACAAGAAATATCAGACCCCAAATCTTAGTAGATCTGATACAAACTAATTCCCAACAGGCAGGGACTTCCATAGGTGACCAAAGAGCAGCCCTAAACAAGTGGATCTGACCCAAACCAACAATAACACAGTAGATCAGCCCTAGACAAGTAGATTTGACCCAAACCAGCAATAACACAGTAGATCAGACTCAAACAGGTCTGCAATCTCCACAATCAGCTCACAAACAGTCTACAGGGGTTGCGACCTCCTCACATGACAACAAACTGCTCACAAAACAGTCCACAGGGGTTTCGACCTCCTCAAATTACAACAAACTGCCCATAACACAGTCCACAAGGTTGCAGGCTCCTCAAAATACAACAAACTGATCACAAACTAGATCATAGGGGTTGCGGCCTTCACACAGACCACGACCCAGTCAAACAAACCACCAATAGGATGCGGCTTCCACAAATAGTCCTCAACAGGACTCACGACACCCTTATCAAGTCACGGTACCATCAACTTGGGCAACAACAACCCTTACAAGGTGACAATAGGTTCAACAGAAGGTTCGACACCCTCACAACAGCCCTAGTAGGGTCACGACAGGCTCAGCAGGAGGGTATAGCAGCAGATCAGTCCAACAAGATAGTAGATCAGTCCAACAAGGAAGTGAATCAGACATAGGGTAGCAAGAACACTCCATATAGGTCACAGATCAGTCCATAAGATGGGCAGAAAGCTTCAACAAGTGGATAGTGCAGTCAACCAAGCCATAACAACAGTATAACAACCTTGACGTCACCCTAGAACAGTTCAAAACGAATCAGATCTGAGATGTGACTTTTTTTTTTATCAAATGAAGAACATAGACTTGATTTTATAGTTTCTTGGTGACTTCTAGAAGGGTCATACTTATAATTCTTTAATGACTTAGGGTTTCATCAAATAGGTTAGGGCACCATACATTAACAAGGGTCACCTCTTATAAAAAAATAAAATAAAGTTAAGACATCATAACAAAGGGTTTAAGTACCACATTAAAAGGACGGCGCTAGCACAAGGACCAACAAGTGGTCAACACAAGTCAAACCATAAATCAAGGAATGGTACATGGCCCTTCTAACCATAGGACCAAAGGTGTAACCAATGTTATCGGAACCGGACCGGAACCGGCAAAATCGGCCGGTCAGACCGGTTCACAGGCTTGGCCGGTCCGGTCTGGCAAAAAAAATTTGAAAACCGGATTTTGCATCAGATCGGCCAGAAAACCGGCCGGTTCCATATGGAACCGGTCAAAACCGCCGAACCGGCCGGTTTTGACCAGCTCCGTACGGTACCGGCCGGTCTGATTTCTGTAGCATAGCCAGATTGTAATTTGCTAAAAGAAATCACCATTTGCTGTAGCGTTGCTTTCATTCTATTTCCTGTAGCAATACTTTGTTGTGGTTTGTGTAAATATCTACCATCGATAGCATAGATAGCGTTGCTCTGTTTGCATAGAACTGTAAATCAAACAAGGTATTAATCACTTCACCTTGATTCTTGTAGCATGGTTTGCTGGTAATGCTCTCTGTGTGATATAATTCACTGAATTTTTATTATTAGAACTCTCACTTTATTTTGAAATAACATTACTTAATTTTGTAAATCTTTAAACCTTAGTTAATCATTTATCATATAGGTAATGGGCTTGTCACATTACTTTATTGATAGGTTAAGTCACATTACTTAGTTTATAATCTTTAATACTTAGTTACTTGCATAGTTTTAACCTTTTTAATGTCCATGGTACATGCTTGAACACCATTTAAAAGACTAAAGAAATGACTGTATATATATAAATTCCAAATTGAAGAGAACATGAAATGAGAGAAACTGCAGAGACATCAAACAAATCAAATACAGTCACTTAACCTTACAAACTCTCAAGCATAAACCTTGGATACACTAGGTAAAATAATCATAGGAAACCGTAGTAACCAGTCAAATTCAAGCAACTTGCTCTGTACATGCAGCACTAATGTCTCGTAACCTTATCACGAGCCCTGGGTTGACATTTAAACGAGCCAGTGAATCTAGGTGCTATTTTGGTTATTTGCACCCATAGTTGCTATATATATGAGAAACTTTGCATATTTGTGTATTAATGGTTTCGATTCATATGTATGCACATGAATATATATGTTTTTTTACAAAATATGAATATTTTATGTATTTTTTAGTCGACCGGTTTTTTACCCAGTTTTTTGCTGGTTCCGGTCCGGTTCACATTTTGGGCTTTGCTGGTTCAATGACCGGTCCGGTTCCGATAACATTGGGTGTAACAACAAGGTGGGTAAACAACCCTTTTACCCATAAGACCAAAAACAACAAAGTGGTAAGAGTCAAGACAACTCAAGGTGGGTAGACAACCCTTCTAACCACAAGACCAAGAACAACAAGGTGTGAAGACCAAGGGTATCCAAATAAGGTGGGGATACAACCCATCCATCTCTCTCTCAAATGTACAAGTGTTCCATATACTAACTGAAAGTTCATCATCACTGTATAAGGAAGGTCCACACTAGATGATGTGATCCTGTGGTCCTCCTGACTGTTCCTGAGGTCAAGTGCTAGTGACTTCATCAAGGGGTGGCCAATCCCTTGAGAAAACAACCTAGCTCAACCATCTCAAAGACCTAGGAGAGGAGGGCATCACACATCATCATCTTGGTTAATTGACCAAGATCCTCCATTCATAAAGAATGGTTCTTAGCCCAAGGCTGACCTTCAGTCCCAAACTGAATCATGTTGATCAACGCCCTGGTCCCTGACCAGGTCCTAATTCTCCCGGAGAATGATCCTCAGCCCCAGGCTGAGCTTTCAGTCCCAGGCTGAGCTTTCAGTCCCAGACTGAATGTTGATCAATCACCTGCAGGATCTACTTGGTCCTTGACCAAGAATCTGCTTGGTCCTAGACCAGGGTGTCTTTGTCTCAGCCTGCAGGATCTGCTTGGTCCTTGTGACAAAGAAACTGTTTGGTCCCAGACTAGAATACCCTAGAGACAGATAGGGGCCCTAGCCACATGCTAGGGACTTTTCCATGGCATCAATCTGCTTGGTCCCAGACCAAGAACCCCAGGAGACTATTGGGGGCCCTAGGGTACCTTCTAGGGACTTACTCTGCCTGATTAACTGACCAGGAACCCTAGTTAACTGACTAGGGTGCCATCCTCCCTGAGAATGGGTCTCGCAACTGCATTAACTTTAACAACTTTCCCACTCATTGCTACAAATAACATCTATTATACTTATCTTTTCCTCAACCACACTTTTGAGAGTGTTGTCACATGATTTAGCAGCCCTAGGATTGCAAGGAATAATAGACTACTAACCCGGTGGAACCTCAGGACAATACCCCTAAGTGTCACGTGGGTAAGGTCCTCTCTCTTTAGGTCTCCCAGATCCATCGTAGTAGACCTGGACTAACCACAGGAGGTGTCCCTAGTCAAACTTTTTTGGGTACTTGTCAGTGATAACCAACTTTTCCACAGTACTCACAAGGCCGATTTCTTATAGACAGAGTGCCTTTTTGATTTAGCAAAGGGGAAAATATGGCACCCTAGGGAAATGCTAGAGGGATTTGAGATTAAGATTCAAGTGAATGGCCCCTAAAGCATATGGAAAGACCAACTAGGAAGATGGAGAATAGAAAAGCAAGGTGCTCTTTAGGTACAATAGCACCCTAAAATAAATAGGCTCTTATTTATGTATGGCTGTCTTAATGGTTTTACACTTGAAGTAAGAGGACAACTGACTTACAAGGCCTATAAGTTTATGATTGAGGGATGCTAATCAGTTTACTGTGTTGAGTTTGTAAGGTAACCAACAATTGTTTAACTTTAGATTATTAAATTAAAGTCTAGATTTGAAATATGTTGGGTGAAATATGGTGTTGGTTATTGTTTTAAGGAGTTTCTCAACACTAACAACTTGCTGGTTATGTTTGAATCAGAATTTAAAGGCTCATAATAGCAAGCTAAATATGCATGAGAACCTAGTAAAATTCTTACAAAATTGAAATACTATGAGTTTTAATTCAAGCAGTGCCTTGTCCTAGGGTTCTATATGAGTTTTACTTCAGATTTCAAAGTAGCTACCTAGTATGCAGTGAGATTTCAGTTAATTTAAAAGCTACACTTGATTCCAGTGCACAAAATGAGATTGAGATAGTGAAAATCGAGTTGGCTAATGGAGGACAACAAACACAAATATAAGGAAGTGACTGACTTGGTGCCTTAGTTGGGTCATGGAGTTGAATCACTCTTCCTAGCAGTGAAATTTGTAGATGGCAACTTAGCTTGGTGATGGCATGTTGAGCATATTCTCCAAGTGAATTAGCTGAGGCGCCCTTCAAAACCCAAATTTGTTCCCACCTGCAAGAGAAAGGGAAAATTAGTGGGGTGCAAATCAGTGATGAAGTTACAAACCCTGTACATAGAACAACAAACAAGTTTGGAAGAGATGTATAGATGGCAAGTAAACAAACCCACGGAGTAACAAACAAGATTGCATAATTATTTCCTGAGTATATTTCTCACCAAGAAAACTCCAAGGCGCTTTACATAGTTTAAAGATCCAATTTACACATAAAAACAAGAACAATATTACCCCAGTTTCATCCATTACCATCTATTCATTCGAGGAGGAAAGCAAAAAACGAAATCCACATCCACAACATAAGAATAACCAAGAAAATTTGCAGAGAAGATTTCTTTGTATTGCTGTAGTAAATGCTCCAAAAGACTTTAACAAAATGCAGCTCACGTCTTCTATAAACTAAGAGAGTGTTGCCACCGAAAAGCACACCAGGGGGGAAACGCAGAAAAAATATTTTAAAGCTGCTAGGTGCGACCATGGGGGCAAAGTTTCGAGTCAGGTGCTATCACCTGATCCTGACTCCTCCGTTTAGGCAAACTCCTAACCTGAGCCAAGGGGGGTAGACCCTACTGAAAAAAAAAGGTTTCTAAGGCTTTTTTAGTTTGTTAATTGTTACAGATGGGATGAGTGTTGTTTTAGATGAAATTGTGATTAAAACAAGCAATTGCAAACATTGATTTTTCTTTAAGCATCTACAACATAAATGAGATACATGGCATCCATAATTGTAAATACTTGAAAGCAAATACTGAAAGAATTAACCAGTGCCAATGGAGTCGTGCAATTGTAACTAGTGCTGTTGTAAAATATAAAATGTTTTGCAAGTGTACTTGGTTTATTTTAAGTTCGATGAAAAAGATGAGTTGATTAGGGGGAAAAGAAGGAATTCCCGATATACCTTATGGTATGGGGAATATGTCCGGATTTTGGTCTAAGTGGCTCTGCACAAGAACATGTGGGCTGGAATGGAGTATCAAGGGCGTGTTCGACACTACACCAACAAGGATGTAGTCTAACGGTGCCCTGAGGTCGCTTTCCAGTAGTGCCCTGAGGTGCAAAATTTACGGGAACTTAATTAAAATGTTATTAAACTAATTACTAGCCACTTCTAGTTCCTTTTGATGCACCTTACTGTTCGGACGAACCGTAGGGGTGCAGAGCATACGGAAAGGAGTCCAAATTTTACAATTTTTAGAACAATGTTTTCTTGATTATTAAACCCAAGAATCTCTTTTAGGTCGGAAGGCCGTACTCGGGAGAGCAAGGGGGTTAATTCCAAAATTGTCCAGTGAAAGAATATAGAGTTGCAATGCCTTGGGAGGATAAGATAGCATCTTATATGGTTAAAATTGATAAAGTACTAGAGCTGGAATACTTAGATTACAAGTGTAAATTCATTTGAATCATTGTATCATAGTGGAAAACATTGCCGAAAAATTGCCGATTTCCCGAGAAATAGCGATTTTTTCAGCCTGCCGATTTTTTCTACCGAAAAATCGGACCTCGCGATTTCTCGAAAAAATCGGCGATTTTCCTAAAAAATTGGCGATTTTTCTTAAAAAATCGCGCGAAGTCCCAAAAAATCGCCATGTAGTTTGAAAAATTTGACCAGTTTTGTACATAAGGCATTGAAGCTGAGTTTTTGTAACCCCAACCCGGTTTCAAGCTTATAAGCTTCTCTGCATGGTTTAATGCCCATACCCTAGTGTGCACATTTTTATTCACAAAAATGACTTCAACTTGCAACACATGAGATTCTTTTCCAAATTTTACAACTCAGAAATTTAATTTTCAGTCTATAAATTCAAACTCAGAAATTTATGACAGCCATTCACACATAAAATAACACAGAGATTTTTGACCAATAGGTCCAGGATAAAACTTCGAAGGGAAAACCTGTGCAAGAGAGAGATTTTATTTTTCAGAGAAATTTTCCACAAATTACAACAACAATACTTATCTCTTATTTCTGCCTCGAAATATGTGCCATAAGAATTTCAGAAATCTGTTGTACAGACTGCTGAAACTGCTCCTCGAAAATTGTGCCCACACGTGTGACTGTACGCAAAAGTACAGTATGGACAGTGCCTCGAAATCTGTGCACTGTTGCAGCCTGTTATTGCCTCGAAATGTATGCTCAGTATGGTCAGACAACAGCCATTAATGCTGTACCTTATCTCGAAATCTGTGCCAAACAAACTCCTCGATTTCTGTGTAGAAGTACATATCCGTACAGTATGGATTGTCTCGATTTCTGTGCAAATTCTTTGGCTATCACTACCTCGATTTCTGTGCCAGCTTTCTTCTAGAAATTCGTGCAAGCTTTCTTGGGAATTGTGCCCATCTCCATGCTCTCGATTTCTGTGCTGAAATTTTCTCAATCTCTCCCTGGTTCGAATTCTTTCCAAACCCTTCCTTCTTCTTCTTCTTGCTCCCTCTCTTCTCCAAAACTCTCTCTTGGAAAATGTGAACAATGAATTAGAATGCCTTGCCCTAGTCCTTTTTGTTCATGGTAACTTCGTCTTTCAATCTAATGGTCTAATCGTCCAGATTAGATTAGATGAGGGGTTCTCATTAAATGCTTAACTAAATAATTAATAAATGACATTTAGTGCACCTCATGTCATTTAATAAAGTGTGAGCACCTCCTTTTAATTAATCACTCACTTGACTTTTATTAAATATGAACTTAGGATAACCATGACTTTATCTTTTAATAAAGTGACTTTAAAATTATAAAGTGCATCTCACTTTATTATTCAAATAAGACTAGGGGTCACCAAGTAAAGTGTTCTTGTCCACCCCAAGGCAACACTAGGTGAACAACACTTCCTAGGTAACTTTTCAACACTCCTCTTACCGACGAAGGTGTTCTTCACCACTCCCAATTTGTCTTTGAAATAGACATGCTTCCCTCTAGCCAAAGACTTCGTGAGAACGTCATCCATCTGCTCATCAGTAGAAATGTGCTGTAACTGAACTGCTCCTCTCTGAACATAATCCCTGATGAAGTGATACCTGATCTCAATGTGTTTTGACCTGTCATGAAATACCGGATTCTCAGAGAGTCTAATGCAACTCTGATTGTCACAATGTATCACTGTAGGTCCCATCTCCTGACCAAATAAATCAACCATCAACTTGCAAAGCCACAAGGCTTCACAACTGGCCTGACTAGCTGCCATGTACTCAGCCCCTGCAGAACTCAATGCTTCAGACTTTTGTTTCCGACTGAACCAAGACACAACTGCTGAGCCCAAACTGAAACAACAACCGGAAGTGCTCTTTCGGTCCGAAACATTACCTGCCCAATCTGAATCTGTAAATCCAACCAATCCCACTCCATCAGATCTCCTGTAGTCCAAACCAAAATCTATTGTACCTGCAAGGTATCTCAATACATGTTTTGCAGCTATCTAGTGCACTCTCCTGGGCTCCACCATGAACTGACTGAGAGTGTTAACTGCAAACTCATATCCGGTCTGGTGTTGACCAAATACATCAACGAACCAATCAACTGACGATATAAAGTAGGATCCACCAACTCTCCCTTAGAAGCATGAAGCTTCGTCCAGTTGGTGGTCATAGGTGTGGACATGGGCCTGCAATCCTCCATCCGAAATCTCCTCAGAATATCTGCAGCATATTTTCCCTGACTCAAGAAAACATGTCCATCCTCCTGCCATATCTCCATCCCCAAATAGTAGCAAATCAGTCCAAGGTTAGTCATCTGAAACTTTGAAGCAAGATCTTTCTTACATGCTTCAATCAGGTGCTCTCCTCCTGTAATGAACAAGTCATCAATGTATAGCAGAAGAATGAGTGGAACACCACCAACCACAGTGTAGTATAGGTTGGGATCCGCCTCACTCTTCTGAAACCCAATCGATAGCAAATAAGTATCAATCCTGGAATACAAGGCCTTTTTCAACTTGCAAACATGTGAATCTCTCCCATGAATCTCAAAGCCCTGAGGCTGCTCTAGATATACCTCCTCCTATAGAAAACCGTTCAGAAAAGCGGTTTTCACATCCATCTGATGAATCCTCCAACCCATCTCTGCCACAATGGAGATCACTGCTTTGATCGGTGAAAATCTAGCAATCGGTGCAAAGGTCTCATAGTAGTCAACTCCCTCTACCTGTGAGAACCCTCGTGCAACATTCCGAGCTTTGTACTTGTCGATGCTGCCATCCACAGCATGCTTGATTTTATAGAGCCACTTGGAAGTCACCACTGACTTCCCCTTTGGTCTCTGAACAACCTCCCACCTCCATTCTTCATGATGTATTTGTACTCTTCAGTCATGGTATCTCTCCAAACTTGGTGTGGGGTGGCCTCCTCAAATGTAGCAGGCTCAGAATCACTCAAGCTAGTCACCATCGCCATATAACTGGAAAAACTCTCCGGTGCTTTGCTCTCCCTGACCTCCCTCTTGGGCGGTCCCACAGACTCCTCAGCTTCCTTCACAAGATCCTTAAGCCAACTTGGCTTACGTTTCTTGGAAGTAGCTTCCTCCTGTAGGCGCTCCTCCATAACCTCCTCATTTGATAACTGTCTACCGGAAGAAGTACCCGTGGCTTGAGATCCTGTACCTGGTTATCCTGAACCCGTACCACCTGAATCACATGAAGGTGAAACCTGTGAACTTATGACTCATGAACCTGTCCCTGTACCAGAAGTCCCTGTAGACTGAGTCCCTGAAACTGATGAACCTGTAACTTGTGACCCAGTCACTCCTGAAACCTGTGACCCTGTGCTTTGACTCTGTGACCCTGTCACCTGTGGAGATACAACCTGCTTCTCCTCCACCTCTGAATCATAAGACTTCCTGAAGGCTTTCTCCTCCTCAAATCTGACCTCCCTCCTCACCACAACTTTCCTCTGTGCAGGAAGGTATATCCAAAAGCCTTTGAAGTCTCGTCATATCCAACAAAGATGCCTTTCTCCGTTGTAGGCTCAACTTTGTCCTCTTCTCAGAAGGGACATGAGAGTATGTAAGGCATCCAAATATACGAAAGTGACCTATCTCAGGTCTCTTCCCGGTGAACATCTCCTCAGGAGTTTTACACCCCAATGCTCGGTGTGGACTCTTGTTTTGAACATAAACAGCAGTGCTATAGGCCTCTACCCATAGAAAGAAAGGAAGACTCGGATTATGCAACATGGCTCTAGTTGCTCCCACTATGGCTCTGTTCTTCCTTTCCTCAACTCCATTCTGCTGTGGAGTGTATGGAATTGTCAACTGCCTCCTGATGCCCTCCTGTCTGCAAAACTCATCAAACTCCTTGAAGGTATACTCACCCCCATTGTTTGACCTGAGTGCTTGAATCCTCCTCCCTGTTTGGTTCTCCACAAGAGCTTTGAACTCTTGGAACCTACGCAAGACTTCCTAAGATTGTTTACTTCTCAGAAAGTAGATCCAGGTCTTCCTGGAGTGGTCATCAATGAAACTGATATAGTACTCAAAACTTGTCACTAAACCTGAAGACATAGGTCCACATAAATCTGAATGAATCAAATCCAGTATTCCACTTGCTCTGGTGTCACTGCTCAGAAAAGCAGTCTTGGTGTACTTTCCCAAAGCACACCCTCTGCACACACCACCCTACTCTGTGCTGAACTGAGGCAAACATGTAGACATCTCCCTCAACAACCTCAAAGCTGAATGATGAAGGTGGCCCATCCACCTGTGCCACAACTCACATGTCTCGATGCTACTGCTAGTATGGGCTAATGCATGGTGAGGCTGGAAGAGAAGCTTGTACAGTTTCCCACATCTCACTCCAATGGCACATGAAGTGGATGGTCCTGCTGCTCTGGGAAAGATATAAAATTTCCCATCTAGAACATACACTCCAAAGCCCCTGTCCTCAATCGTGGAAACTGATACAAGATTCTTCTTCAGCCCAGGGACATAAAGAACATCCCTCAAAGTCATGGACTCCATAGACTCCCTCTCAAAGATGATAGTCCCTCGCCCAACTGCTCTCACAACTGTGTCATCTCCCAACACTACCTCAAGACTCAAGCTCGTCTCAGTCATCTCTGTGAGCACATCACGAACACCTGTCATATGGCTCGAAGCCCCACTATCAATGTACCACGTGGAAGTAGTAGTGGTAGCACTAAAAGAATGGCCAACCAATAAAGAACACTGAATCTGATCCTCCATGGCACTCTCCATATCACTGCTGGTGAAAGATGTCCTCTCTGTACATCTAGCATATAGAGAGAACTCTCCCTCAAACCATGAGGAAAAGTCATCCATCTCTGCTGTCGCTGCTGTCTGTTACCCTTTCTTCTTCTTGTTCGGACACTGTCCAGCATAGTGTCCAAACTTTTGAAATGCGAAACACTTGATTTTACTTAAGTCTTTCTTTTGCTCACTTGTATGCTGTTTGGCCCCACCCTTGGGACCCTTCTTGAACTTCTTCTTTTTTCCCTTTGTTGCCAATGCCACATTTTCCTCATCATCTCTGTGATGTGACGAACTGCTCTGTAAGTATCCTCTACGTGTTTCCTCCTGTATAAGATCATCCCAAAGATGATCCCATGTAGGCATGTTCTCTCGACCAATGATAGTCTGCACAAACACACCCCACTGCCGAGTCATGCCATTTAAGGCTGTGCGCACCATCTGAGTGCCCTGTATAACCTTTCCTATAGCTGCAAGCTCATCCCTCACCTGTGTAATCTTGGTAAGGTAGGAAGCCATGCCTTCCCCTTTACTCATGTGTACATTCTTCAACTTCTCCCTTAACACCATTTTCCTGTTCTCATTTGAACTCTGGTAAAGATTGGTCAAAGATGTCCACATCTGAAAAGCATGTGTCTTTGCTGATATGTGGGGGATTACATGATCCTTCACAGCATCAAGTATAATCCTCCTTGCCTTTACATCTCTCTTCATGAAGGTTGCCTTATCAGTAGCATCGGTAGGTACTGTCATAGGATTTGCTGTTGTACTATTCACTATATCCTAATCCCATAGCTCATTCTCTTCAAGTATCAACATAATTCTAGCCTTCCATGGGCTAAGATTTGTAGCCCCATCCAATCTGTCTTCTACTCTAAGCCTAGACACCATGGCTACAACCTGTACAACTCAAGCAACCTGTTCAAGAACTTTTTCACAAATCTGGAAATTTTTCTCAAAACCCTAACTTTCTTCAAATCTGAAATTTTTCTCAAAACCCCTGTTTTCTTTAAATCTGAAATTTTTTCCACAAACCCCTGTTTTTTTGAATGTTTAAATTATGATCTTTAACTCCGCTTTGATACCATGAAATTTTTTGTAACCCCAATCTGGTTTCAAGCTTAGAAGCTTCTCTGCATGGTTTAATTCCCAAACCCCAATGTACACATTTTTATTCACAAAAATGACTTCAACTTGAAACACATGAGATTCTTTTTCAAATTTTACAACTCGAAAATTTAATTTTTAGTCTATAAATTCAAACTCAGAAATTTATGATAGCCATTCACACATAAAATAACACAGAGATTTTTGACCAATAGGTCCAGGATAAAACCCCGAAGGGAAAACCTGTGCAAGAGAGATTTTATTTTTCAGAGAAATTTTCCACGAATTACAACAATAGTACGTATCTCTTATTTCTGCGTTGAAATACGTGCCAGAAGACTTTCAGAAATATGTTGCACTGATTGCTGAAACTGCTCCTCGAAAACTGTGCCCACACATGTGACTGTACGCAAAAGTACAGTATGGACAGTGCCTCGAAATCTGTGCACTGTTGCAGCCTGTTATTGTCTCGAAATGTGTGCCCTGTACGGTCTGACAACAACCATTAATGCTGTACCTTATCTCGAAATCTGTGCCAAACAAACTCCTCGATTTTTGTGCAGAAGTATGGATCCGTACAGTACGAACGGTCTCGATTTCTGTGCAAATTCTTTGGCTGTAACTGCCTCGATTTCTGTGCCCTCTTTCTTCTAGAAATTCATGCAAGCTTTCTTGGGAATTGTGCCCGTCTTCATGCTCTTGATTTCTGTGCTGAAATTTTCTCAATCTCTCCCTGGTTCGAATTCTCTCCAAACCCTTCCTTCTTCTTCTTGCTCCCTCTCTTCTCCAAAACTCTCTCTTGGAAAATGTGAACAATGAATTAGAATGCCTTGCCCTAGTCCTTTTAGTTCATGGTAACTTCCTCTTTCAATCTAATGGTCCAGATTAGATTAGATGAGGGGTTCTCATTAAATGCTCAATTAAATAATTAATAAATGACATTTAGTGCACCTCATGTCATTTAATAAAGTGTGAGCACCCCCTTTTAATTAATCACTCACTTGACTTTTATTAAATATGAACTTAGGATAACCATGGCTTTATCTTTTAATAAAGTGACTTTAACATTATAAAGTGCATCTCACTTTATTAATCAAATAAGACTAGGGGTCATCAATTAAAGTGTTCTTGTCCACCCCAAGGCAACACTAGGTGAACAACACTTCCTAGGTAACTTTTCAACAGAAGCTAGTAACAATTAATGGTAGTGGTAATGTTAAATTCTTAATTCTTAAAGTAAAAGTGACATTCTCCTTATCTTTTATTTTCCATCATTTTACTTAAATTCTTAACATTACCATTAATTGTTTCAGGATGTTTGAGAGTGGTTCCAACCTCATTGGACTTCAGATGCAAAAAGTAGAATTTTAGATCCCATTTAGAATTCAATAGACTTAATAGTTTTCAGGATTTTAGGATTGCAACATTTCCACTGGATTCTATCATGTATGAGGGTAAGGGATTGGAATTTAATCAAGAACATCAAACTAGGCATGTACCTTGATGCTGGTGGTGTTGATGCCTGATTGTTGAAGTTGATTGAACTCATTTGTCATGACCTTAATAAAAATATATCCTTCGGTCAAACAAAATCACTTATTAAGCATGGGAAGCTTTTTCTACCTTATCCTAACGCTTGAATTAGGAAGTTTCATCAAAATTGGAGGGTTTTGAGTCTTTTGACTAATGTCATTGAAGGATTAACTTCAAGATTCGAGGTAGAGGCAAGGGCTAGAGCGTAGAGGAGGGGAGAATGACCAATGTTCCAACCAGTGTTGAAACTTCCAAATTTCCAATCTTTGAAACTTTGATGTATCATATTTTATTTGGCATCCACTACATCATATATATTAGTGCTTTCTCCATATTTATGTGCCAATGTGTTTATATAATTTTGTTGTTGCTTTATATGTTTAAAATTCTGAAAAACAATGATACATTTTGTATTTTTTAATGTTTTCCGTGTTTTGCCGATTTTTGCTGATTTTTTCGCTGATGTTGCCGAGAAGTTGTATTCGGGACCCTTGCCGATTTTTTCCATAATGCATTGTATAGCTACAAGCATAGAAAATATTACATAAACTAGTAGACAACATGAAATTAATGTTTTATATTCATGCCACTATCTAAACAATCGTCAAAAGTATTACAAAGACCATTTCTTCTTTGGGTGAAGTGGATGGATAAAGTCAACAAGGCTAGTTCAGTGGAGGATTTGGTTAAAGATGACTAATTTACTCAAGATAAGGGGAACTCTGTGACATTCACCAATCAAGCGAACACTAGGGAATGTGTCTCACAAATGGATGAAGTGTAAGGAGATACTACCCCCCTTTGACCTTAGCAAGTCCTCATTTTCATTTTTCCTTTTCCTTTTTCTTTTCTATGCTCTTTTTCTTTTATGTAGGGGGAGCTCATTGATTTGGAAGAGATGCCAGTTGCTGGAGTCTAGCGAGCTTCAACTAAATAATGCTAGAGTGGCATAGCATCCACACAAAGTGTTAGGGTGTTCGACAATTCGTGTCAGTCAAGCGTCTATAGCCTCGACAATGCCTATTCCCCATAATTCCAAACAAAGTGTTAGGGTGTTCGACAATTCGTGTCAGTCAGCGTCTATAGCCTCGACAATGCCTATTCCCCATACTTCCAAACCAAGAGACTCAGCTATATTATGTATTTTGAATTTTCTTTTTGTATCACCCCTTTTCTTTTATTTTCATTTTGATTTAGGTCTAGGGAGCACATTGCTCCATGGAAACACACCCTCCTTGATGATAGCCAGCCCCAGGGTTTTACAAATGAGCCTCCTATACTGTCGGAGAACATCGTTGCAACACAACAGAGCTGAGACACTAGGGAGGGACAGGGAGGCCTTCATGGTGAAGGGGTCACAGAGGGGAAGTCAAGTGTCAATCTGTCAAGTTGTAGCCAATAGTTTTTTTAGATACAAAGATGAGATGATGTGGAGATGGAGAAGTCATAGGTGGAGCCAAAGGAGAGTTATGGTCCCTGTAATATTCAAGAGATGTAAGTCAATAGTATGTTCATAAAACAAAAACAACTTCTATCATCTATGTACTAATCCATATAACATTCCTACTAACCATGCTCATCAGAATCACAAGTGTAAGTAACATGAGTAACATCTAGTACAATCATCACTATAGACCATGTATCCACAATAAAATATTCTCAAGGCATGCAACTGGCACTGTATCATAATGGCATGGTATCATCACAGGGCAACATATGGCAACCATAATATAGCATCTCAGCAATCATGTCCATCTCTGCCTTGCAAAACTAAATCTCAGCCATGATCTTCTAAAACAAATGAGGGTAAAAATCCCCATATACAATCTGGTATAACAAAGAGTAATATAATGTAACAAATTTGGTATCACAAGGCCTCAATGGTGCCCTAGATGCTTTCTTCTTATACAGGCTCAATGTGAGGTGATGGTTAAATAGGAAGTGAGAAATTTGTTTACCCCTACGAGTTGCCCCATTAACCCATGGAAACTTTGCTAAATCTTGCAACAAAGTTAAGGCCATGAGCAACACAAGAGTTCCAATATTTTTTATTTATTTATCCATTATCATCTTTCCAACTCCCACACAATTTGAGGCACTGTTAGTTACAATTTAGACCACATTTTCTTCCCCAAATTCAAGAATGGATTCCTTGAAAATCTCGAAAATGTATTCAGAAGTCTTCTTGTGGTGTGCAACATCAACTACCTTAAAAAATAGTACCCTTTTAGGGCAATAGACCAACACATTAATTAGTGGTCTGACCAACCATCTATTAAAATTGTGCACTGTGTGTTTTCCAAGACTCTTTGATCTTACCCAATCTGCTTGTCACTCGTTCTTTTGACGTCTTGAAAAGATTGGTCCTTATCGTCTTGGAACTGGGAGGTACATTTCATTTCGAAAATCTACAATCTTATTACATGCATTGATGAAGTAAGGGCTTCTGGCAACATTCAATGTGATAACAGATTCAAAAAACAAGTTAGTCACAACATCATCAACCTCTTGTTTTTGTACGAGCTTCCAAAGAGAGTTTAAGGTTGTTGTCTAGCTTGATTTCATTGACTGAGATGAACTTCTAGCCATGCTCTAGGAAAATGAGGGAATGGGGTTGTAGCTCATTGTAAAATCTAGTTATAACTCGTTGCAATCTCTATTTGAATGCACCATTTTTTCTTTTGTTTCATCTCCTCAACCTTTTTGATTCTCTCATAATCCTTGTCAAGTCTCTCTTTGAGCTCTACAGACATGCCTTGGTAGCCTTCAACATCACCTCCTCTAACTTTACTAATAGAGAGTAGGTGGTCCATCACTTTTGTTAAAGACCCGGAAAATTGACGATTACATAAATTGCATTTTAGATGTTTTCAGGGCTAGGCAGTTTTCTGCACATGTTTCCATTCTTTTGCTATTGATTTTGGAGGTAACATAGTAAATGTTTTTGCATGGTTTGTTCAATAAAGCATATTTTAGAATATTTTTCCATTTTGCATGTTTTTTTCATTGTTCATGATTCATAGCCTATTGAAATTGGATCTTTGACCAACAAGTATTGAACAACTAGCATCAGAAATTTATAAAAGAAAAGGAAAAATGGGCCATTTAGAGTCTTTGGATAGTAGCATGCAGCTGACGAGTGCATGGTTTGTGGAATCTACACTAGGGTGTGCACTGTTGACTCTAGAGTATCGATAGCAAACTGTAGAGTATTAGTGATAGGTGTTGTTGCCGCTGGATGCGCACCTGGTTAACGCAGCAGAAATCTCCAAGCTGCTTGGTGCACCCTTGGGGGCAAGTCTGGAGTCAAGTACTGTCACTTGATCTTGAATCCTCCATTTAGGCTAATTCCTAACGAAGCCAAGGGGGGTAGTCCCTACGGAAAGTTTCCAAGGTTGTTAAGTTTTCTTAGTTCTTTGAATGGGTGTTATTTTTAGGAGTTTGAAAGTAAAGACTGTCCAAGTTATGCGAAATCATTTGTAACCAACAACATATGATTAAAAATACTCACGACATATTGAAAGCTAAAATTGAAATAAAGCAAAATACAATATCAGATCAGTGCCGTGGAGTCAAATAGAATGGAGTGCTGCTGTTGTAATAGTGAAATGTTTTGCAAGATTGTTCTTGGTTAGTTTTAATTTATTAATGATGAAATGGATTAATGGGAAAGGGGAACTCCAAATATACTGTGAGGTACAAGGAGTATGTCCGGAGTTAAACGAGAGTGGCTCCTCACGAGGACGTGTGGGCTGGATGGAGTCTCAAGGAGATGTCCAACGGTACACCAAACGAGGGTGTAGCTTGACGGGGACCTGAGGTTTCCAGTGGTTCCCGCTTCTTCTGAAGAATTTCCCCACACAAGTTTAATATTCGCGACGCCCGATTTTCGTCAGTTTAAAGGGAGTAAATTTTATTAAGGTGAGTTTCTTAGTTAAAATGTGGAAAATTAATTGAAAGCTACAGTTCCACTTTTGGATGGAAAATAACAAAATGGTTTATTCCAATTGTTGTACAGAAGCAAAAAAAATGTGTTACACTAATTACTATTGACTATGTGTCAACTTTCTGATCATCCACCACTAATCGACAAAGCCTTTCGGTGGTGGCGAGAGCATACTTCGTAGCAATGAGTCGGGTTCGTTTATTATGACAAAAGCAAATTGCAAAGATTATACAGAATAACCAAATGCAAAAAGTAAAGGGTTTTCTAATTAATACCTACGAATCTCTTTTGAGCTCGGTACTCGGGCAAGCCCTTATGCATGAATCGTAACTCGGGAAAGCGTAGGGGTGAGTATTTAGTTTGCAAAAGTTGAAAAGAAATTAAACAAGTTATTCTCTACTTATCAAAAATGAAAATTGTTCTAATCTAGTAATCAAACTAAGCTAAAGCAGAAAGAGATGAAAAACCACACAAGACAGATACAGGTTTCCCCCGGATGGGGGAAGGGGGGGTGTGGGAGCTATGTAGCTCACTTGCTTTTATTAGTTTTTACAAAGTGATAAAATCAAATAAATAATGCCTTTGATCCTTATAAATTTGGATCAGGGAGGTTTACAATATCTTAGAAATGACTAGAAAAGAGTATAGAAGCTCCGGTGGCTTCAGATGGCCAAATTTGTCGAAATTTTGCCAGAGTTTCCTTCTTTTTTTTCGTCAAGTCTGCAAAAACAGCCAAAAAAAACTATTGTTAAATTTAGTGGGTTAGCTAATAAAAAATACAAAATTTTACACTACTTTAATACTTGGAAAAATATAGAAATTTTAATGAAAACAAGTACTTAAAGCATTAATCTAGATCTAGCTTGGAATAAAACTTTTAAAGAGTTTCTAGATCTGATATATATGCATAATAAAAGAAGATAAATGATTAAACTTTATGGATCTAACTTTTATTAAGCAAAAAAGGAACAAGGTAACCAAGAAAAGTATGAGCTTAGAGATGGTGGAAAGAGGTCCTCAAGCTCAAGCTTGAATACTATGAAGGAGAGAAAGCATCCGTGGAACAAAAAGCATTAGATCCAAAGATTCGAATGCAGTGGAAAGAAGATGGATGCAACCGAGCTCCAATTTCCCTTCACCTTAGGTAACCTACAAAACTACACACTTCTCTAGACAAGCAAGATTAATCTAGTACATTTTATCAAGAAAGACAAGGAGAATATTAGTATAACAAAATACAACCTATTACTCCTAAAATCTTTAATGATAGAACATAAAGAAGTAAATCGACAGCTGCAAATACTTATTCAAAGAAGCTAGAATCAACCTACAAGCTTGAAAGAAAGAAAATACAACTAACTAGATATCACCTCAATAATCACCAACATGCACAACCATAGGGGGAATGCAACACATGAGCCTCCAAAGCATTCACAATCTTATTCAACAAATAGCATAAAAGCCAAATAGTACATGAGCAGAGGTTCAATGCTCCATGACAAATGATGGAGATTGCCTCGCTTTATATAGGAAATGAGAGAGGGAGAGGGCACATTAGGTTAGAGAGGCGCATCACTAGAAAGGGGGAGCAATTAACTCCATAAACTAAGCCTTGATTCAAGTGATAGGGATGAGTTGGCTGCCACATAAGGAGAGGGGCGCATCACATCCCATTGTAAACTCCATCCAACCACATGAAAGCTGCCACACACAAGAGAAGTTGCCCACATGGAGAGGGGCACATCCTCCTTGAGAGATACACTCGCCCTCCTCATATCTTTGATTTTTTGAATTTTTGAATTCTCTTTTAATATTTTTGAGTGAATATTTATTGAAGTGAAAATAATCACTTAGAACTTATGAAAAGTGGGTTTAGGGGTAATATGGGTGCTCCAGGTTAGAAAACGAGCACCCCCATGGTGAATTTCACCTCCTAACCACATTTCTATGGGATTTTCATACAATTATAGCATTATAATTCAATTGCATAAGATCAATAGGATCACTAGAAGAAAGACAAAGCACATAAACAAAGAACACATGAATTTATCCTGGGAAACCCAATAGGGAGAAAACCCAACAACCTTCATATAGAGATGAATAATTTTGAGAACAAAGTACAAAGATGAGAGAGAGAAAGTAGAAAATATCTCTAACCAAAAACCCCAAAAATAAGCTTCTCCTAGCTGCAAATGCTAGCTCCTCTCCAAGTGATGCGAACTTGTTGTGATTGAGTGTGTGAATGAACAAACGAGGCACACGACCTCTCTATTTATACACATGCAAAAATGACTTTTTTCCCTTTCTGGGCCGACCTGACTTTTGCCAAACTGGGTCGACCTGATTGGGGCAGTTCTGCCAATTATTTGGGGCAGACTGCCCACTGTTTTGGGGCAGTTTACTCACTAGGCCGACTTGTCTAATTTGACAGGGCCGACTTGTCTTGGGGGAATATACAAATACATTTAATAATTATTTTCTCTACTTAATTTTATCCCCAAGGTTTACATTGATTCTTTCAAGGGTTTACATGATTAATTACATCAAGATCAATTCCCGTAGGAGGTACAAATAATTACAATAGAATATAATAAGAATAACTTCCGAAGTTGCACAAAATCCAACACTCCCTCTCAACAAGGAAGGTATTCTTCGGTCTTCATCAACATCACGATCATCTGGGTTTCATCTGTACATCTATATTGTCTCAATCATCTCTATACATACTGAAGGTTGTCAACACAGTCTTAGTCCTTTGAGAAGTGTCATCATGCATCAACTCTACCAGTCCTTCGGTGAGTCCAAGAGTAGTCTCTCCATCCTACCTGGATGTTCGAGAGATAGGCTTTACCATCTGCTACCTGTCTGTCTCATCTGCCGATGGGATCCTCCCATACCTGGCTGAGAACCTGAACGTGCAGAGGTGCATGACCATCTGCTACCTGTTCGTCTCATCTGTCGATGGGGTGCTCCCATACCTGGTGGAGAACCTGAACGAGTAGAGGTACCTGTGTAATAATCACACGACCATCTACTACCTGTCCGTCTCATCTGTCGATGGGATTTCTCCCATACTTGGCTGAGAACCTGGACGAGCAGAGGCACCTGTGTGTAACCCGACCATCTACTACCTGTCCATCTCATCTGCTGATGGGATTTATCCCATACCTGGCTGAGAACCTGGATGAGTAGAGGCACCTGGGTGGAACCCGACCATCTACTGCCTGTCCATCTCATTTGCCGATGGGATTTCTCCCATACTTGGCTGAGAACCTTGATGAGTAGAGGCACTTGGGTGGAACCCACCATCTACTGCATGTCCATCTCATCTGTCGATGGGATTTCTCCCATACCTGGTTGAGAACCTGGATGAGTAGAGGCACCTAGATGAAAGCAGGGTAAACATCTCTATGTCATCTCTCCCTCTCAAGGAGGGACACGTTCTCTTCTACTCCAAGTCTTCCGCGAAAGTATTCGAACTTCATCATGGGAAGAGGCTTGGTGAGAACATCTGCAGTCTGGTTATATGTCGGAAGATACTGTAACTCGACCGCACCTTTCTGCAACATATCACGTATGAAGTGATACCGAATCTCTATATGCTTCGACTTGTTGTGGAATACAGGATTCACTGACATCTGCACACAGCTTTGGTTATCACAGTGAATCACGCTGAAATCTGGCCAAACAATCCTGCAAGGAGTTTACGAAGCCATGCTGCTTCTCGGGCTGCTATACTAGCATCCATATAGTCGGCCTCTGCAGTACTGAGTGCTACTGAGTTCTGCTTTCTACTGCACCAGGAAATCACTACAGAACCCAAACTAAAGCAACATCCAGAAGTACTCTTCCTATCTGCAGCACATCTGGCCCAATCTGAGTCTGTAAACCCCTGCAATCTCAAGTCACACTCTGATGAAGCATATCTCAGACCATATCCCACAGTGCCACGCAAGTATCTGAGCACATGTTTTGCAGCAATCCAATGAATCTGCCTCGTCTCACACATAAACTGGCTGAGAGCATTCACAACAAAACATATATCTGGTCTGGTGTTCGTCAGATACATCAAGGACCCAATCAACTGGCGATACATAGTGGAATATATCAAATTTGAATCTGAAGCAGAATCCCTCAACTTCTTCAAATTTGCATCCATCAGAGTGGCCATGGACTTGCAGTACAACATCCCAAATCTCTTCAGAATATCTATGGTGTATTTTCCTTGTCCTAGGAAAATCTCCTTTTGCCTCTGCCATACTTCTAATCCCAAGAAGTAATGCATCAATCCAAGATCCTTCATTTCGAACTCAGAGGCAAGCTTCTTCTTACACCATACGATAAGTTTTTCATTTCCAGTGAGAAACAGGTCATCAACATAAAGGACCAAAATCAGTGGCTTATCATCCACAACCTTGTAGTAAGGTTGGGGTCTACATCACTTTGATGCAACTTCCATACCATGGCTGAAACAATAGCAATGATCAATCTGATGGAAGTATATCGAGCCACAGGAGCAAATGTCTCATCATGATTCATAATCGACTCCCTCTTTCTGAGAGAACCCTATGGCAACAAATCTAGCCTTCTGTTTTTCAACACTCCCATCTGCTCCATGCAAAGTCTGTTGTGCCCATCTAGGTCTCTTCCGACCTACTGCAATATCTCTGGGAACATCAACTGGCTCAACTGGATCAATGGAATCGATGGGTTCATCCTCTTCTGCTAACTCCCTCTGAACTGAAGGGGGAGATGATCTCATCTCCTTTGGTTCTAGCATTTCCTTATCATCGATCTCCATTTTTGATCCTCTGCCTTTCTTGACAACCATTTCTACTTCAAAGGACACATCCCTACTGACTTCAATCTGTCTGGATCCTGGGATGTAGATTCTGTACGCCTTTGAAGACTCACTGTATCCCATGAAAGTTCCCTTCTTGCCTAAAGGTTCTAACTTCGTCCTTTTCTCCTTGGCCACATGTATGTAGACTGGATAGCCAAAGATCCGGAGGTGGCCCACTTCTGGTTTCACTCCTGTGAAAACTTCTTCCGAGGTCATCCTTCTAGTCCGAGGGTCGTACTCCTAGAAGCTTCCTGCTGAACATCAACAAGATTCATGTGTCCACCACTTGTTATCCGAACAAATCTCATCACCCTTCTCTTGTAGGCCATATCATATGGTCTTTTCCCTACAAGTCAAATACCGACTAATGATCAGTGACATTGCATAATCAAATTTAACTAATGTCTATTTCAATGTAGTGACAATAGTTTACACAGGCATCTTGGCTAATACTTTAGCACAACAATCATAAACATGTCTACCAAACACATCTGGGAACTATCTAGATCTCTGCTATCTCCACTAGAACATGCCATCAAGAGTGTGCACTACTCTAAGCATGCATGAAGGAGATATCATCTAGACTAGCTCCATCATGTGTTCATGAAATGTTGTGTAGCTCATACGCATAGCAAATACAACAATAGCCTATGGTACATCAAAAGTAAACTATATCAACTGCTCAACACACTTCTTGATAGATCTGCATATAATTATTATGAAGATATATAAGACAAAACAGATCTATGTAAGCAAGAAAACCAAATACTTATCTCTTATTGTTTTTGTGTGTGGGCTCCCACTGCCTTCTTGTGGGAACCATGGAGAGACCTCTGTTCTGGCAGTCTGGATCTTCATATTTGATAGTTGGTTCCTCAATGTGAGTGTCACATTGATACTACTATGTTCAAATAGCTTCTTTATGGTTTTGAACATCTTTCTAGCAGTCTTCTTTCTTGAGATTTGTGGAACCAAGTGGTCTCTAACTGAGTCCGCCAAAATCCTTCTTGCTCTGGCGTCAATCCCCGAGCAAGATTTGTCTTCTTTGGCTTCTAGTTCTGGGACCTTCTCATTGACAAACTACAAAAGATCATTTTCTTCTAGTAAGAGAAGAACCCTAGACTTCCAAGAGATGAAGCTGGAAGCCCCTTCCAGACGATCTTCAACCTTCATACCAATCATCCTGATAGAAGATTTGATGCAGAAACCCTAGCAGGAGTTAGGTCAAAATTGAAAGTTGGATTCTTGGAAAATTGACTCCATAGGGAGATGGGCCTTAGCAAGGTGAGTTGAGAAAAGGTGGGGCCGAGTCAAGACTCAAAACTGTGGAAAAAGTAGGTAAAAAACTGAAACCCTAATTTCTGTTGCAGCTGTAGAATTAGGTCAAAAATTGAAAATTCTCAAAATTGAATTCTGCCTTCACAAAAAGATGCGCCCTCTTTAGAGCGAAATTCCCAAGGCTCTTTTTCCGCCAAAATGTTGAGTGAAGGCCTTGAAAGATGAAACCCTAGTTCTAGCAATGGCTTCTTCTAGTACCGCTTTGATACCATGTTAGTTTTTCATACAATTACAGCATTATAATTCAATTGCATAAGATCAATAGGATCACTAGAAGAAAGACAAAGCACAAAAACAAAGAACACGAGAATTTATCCTGGGAAACCCAATAGGGAGAAAACCCAGCAACCTTCGTATAGAGATGAATAATTCTGAGAACAGAGTACAGAGATGAGAGAGAGAAAGTAGAAAATTTCTCTAACCAAAAGCCCCCAAAATAAGATTCTCCTAGCTGCAGATGCTAACTCCTTTCCAAGTGATGCGAACTTCTTGTGATTGAGTGAGTGAATGAACAAATGAGGCATACGACCTCTCTATTTATACACATGCAAAAATGACTTTTTTCCCTTTCTGGGCTGACCTGACTGGGGCAGTTCTGCCCATTGTTTGGGGCAGACTGCCCACTGTTTTGGGGCAGTTTACCCATTGGGCCGACTTGTCTAATCTGACAGGGCCGACTCGTCTTGGGGTAATATAAAAATACATTTAATAATTATTTTCTTTACTTAATTTTCTCCCCAAGGTTTACATTGATTTATTCCAAGGGTTTGCAACTTTACATGATTAATTACATCAAGATCAACTCCCGTAGGAGGTACAAATAATTACAATAGAATATTAGAAGAATAACTTCTGAAGTTGCACAAAATCCTACAGTGTATAAATGCATACTCATCCTCATTTGTGCAACATTATTAATTGATATTGATCATGTGATAAAATCCTAAGGGCACTTCTCTATTTTCTCTCTACTTGTGGATATTTGTTCTTGGTTATGTGCCATCTCTCTCTCTTGGGTGCATCTAGATTCTATGCTACTAAGTTGGCACATTTATTGGTGTGATCTATCTGTATGATTTAGCACACACTTGTGCCTTTCTAATGTAGCACAATAGTGATGTTATACTTGTTGCTGTTACACTGTTTTTTGATTAGGGTTTGCTGATTGGTTCATTGTAGATTTACTGTCTCCTTGTGATCTCAACATGGTATTAGAGTTACCATGAACTCTTCCTTCTCTCTCTTTGGTGCTTCTGTGCTACTAAGTTGGCACATCTATTGGTATGATCTATCTATATGATTTAGTGCACACTTGTGCCTTTCTTGTGTAGCACGATAGTGATGTTATACTTGTTGCTGTTACACTGTTTTTGGATTAGGGTTTGGTGATTGCCTTATCGTAGATCTTCTATCTCCTTATGATCTCAACATGGTATTAGAGCTACTGTTAACTCTTCCTTCTCTATACAATGCTGTTTTAGGGTGGTTTCACAGAAACTAGGGTTTATTTTTCAGCACTGTTTCAGGATAGCAGCAGTTTTTTACTTGTTTTTTTAACCCTCTTCACCACCAACACCCCTCTTTTTTGGGCTGTTTTTTGGATTTACCAGTGAATTTGAGGGATTCATGTTGTAGTTTGGTGTCCTAGGGCTGCACACCCTGTTTTTATCTCTTTTTCGGCCAAAATTCATTGCAGTTTTTTTGGATAGCACTAAAGACCTGAGGCTATTGGCTATAGGCATTATACTAAGGGTTGTGGATCTAGGTTTTTTTATTTTTTCTCCTTGCTTGGCGCTTCTGGGGGGCCCACCTCTCATATTTGATTCAGAGGATTGCTTGGTGGCGGAATTTTTTGGGTTATTCAACCAATTTGTGAGTCTATTGTGGCATTTGCTCTAAAGGCTACGGAACTAGGGCTTCTGGATCATCTTGTATTGTTGAGATTCAAACCCTTCTTGGCCCTCTCAATGGGTTTTCTTGAAGCCCTCACACAAACTTCTTGTTGTTGGACCTTATGGACCATTCTTATGATACAGATATGGTGGTGTACTTTGCAAATTAGGTTGTATGATGTATCGGTTTCAGATAATGATGTTCTTGGTATAAACTCCACCTTATTTCAAAACTCTCCATATTTTGGGTTTTGATAATATTATTTTGGATATTGTTGTTGGTGGTGTGAGGCCTACTGCTCAGCTATTCACAGTGATTCACAAACTCTAACAAGCCTGTGGCTGCTTGTTTGTAAAGGGACACTCCTCCCAATTCTGATTCAATTTCGACTCACAGGTCCACAGGATCTGTCCCACTCTATTCTCATAATGACCCAACAAATGATTCTCAGCTTCTTTCAGTGGATCAGGTTGTTTGTGTGGATATTGGTCTTACACACTGATATTTTTCTTATGGGACATACTATATGCAACACATGTCAGTGAATCACGTCATGGATCTTGTGCTCCTCCATTGTGATCTTGGTCTCTAATGGGTGTGCTGTATCATCAACAACTTCAGTCTCATCAACAAATTGTGCTCCTATTTTCTCCTTCAGCTGATCACCATAATTCAATGGTTCTTTCCTTTCGACTTTAGCTAAAGGCACCTTTTGCTAGGTTATGGACCTGTATTGCCATTGGTACTATGGTGTTTGGGGAGTTTCTATCTTCAAATGGCCCACATTCAACATTAAGGGGGGAAGGTGCAATCTAATGGTCTCTCCTCTTGGCCTCTTGTCCATCTTTAGGGAGGATCTTGTGCATAGGGCCGATTGTATGTTGAGGTGGGTATTCATTAGCCCTCACTTCTTTTCGGCCATGGTCAACCATGTTTTCGAGTTAGTTATCCACACACGGACTCTCACTTGTATTCCAACGACCTTTACTTCTAGTTGTACTTGAGTTGGGTACTCACTCACCCACTCTCTTCTATATTCTGGCCACGATCACTCTTTGTGTAGAGATGGGTATGTATAAACCCACTTTTGCACTTCCTTTTGAGCTACACCCTTCCAGGTGCATCTGTGTTGGGTTTTCCAAAATTTCTATTAAGAGGCGATTTTCCAAAATTACCATAGTTCAGATAAATTTTAGTCACATTCTATGGACATTGGATCATGCTTTACTCTACTATTCCTAGTACTACTTACTTTTCGAAGTTTGGATAGTCCACAAGCAAGAAGAGACCAAAAGATGATTCAAAAGTAATGAATGCTTGGACAAAGTTTATTGATGATTCTCACATGGGAATGAGCTATTGCATCATCAAGGAGTAATTTGGGAAAGTATAATAGAACATAAAAGTTTTTGGCAATGGAGATGTAGAAAATGACCGCAGTCATCTTTTTTATTATATTTTGTAAGCAGTGGGGATGCCAAGTACAAGGAAAGTAATGGAATCTAATATTACCACAATTCATAGTTATTGTCCAACTTCACATTAGCGAACAAGGTCCAAGAAATGATTAACCTAACTACGCTGTTTTAATAAACAGCAGGAAATGCAGCAAGTGAACATATAATGATATTCCTGCGCTAAGATCAATGTTCTATATTCTTGAAATTGAAAAGCTTCTTTGATTCTCCAATTGAAGTTTATCTACTGGTGTGCACCTGCATTATGACAGTTTTAAATTCATAACTGAACTTAGCAGCAGGTATTCTAAAGACCCTGACTTGTAAACTTAGCCATTTACCCAACTGAAATTAACACTTTAGAGACTGGGAAGAAAAAAAGCCCAAACCATGAGACAGGAGTTTCGGATATGTTTAAATGTGTTTATCAGCATAAATATGTTTTAATTTTTATACATGAAAGTGCCCTGATCATCCTCTCTTACTTGGACATATTTTTTTTTATGACTGAAGCGTCAGTTATAAAACAGGATTGAAAAGACATGATATGTCTTGGTTGCCCCCTAATTTGCTTTTAACCGTTGCATTCCTTTTTAGCAATCTATGAATAAAGTTATTCCGGCAGAGGTGACAGAATGTTATGCTAGTCCTGCTTTTGACGACTTGTTAGAGATAAGGTCGAGTCATAACATATTGTGCCTTCATTCTCTACATTGTTGTGACCAGTTGACTGTATATTTTAAATTTCTGTCGGCAGTATTCTATCTGTTAAAACCAATAATCACGTACAGGTAATAAAGATACTGTATATCATTTATCCTTCACCCTTGGAAAATACTCTAGCATCAGTACAAGATAACTGTTCATAATCTCAATCATTTGTCTGTATATTTCCTCTAATGCAAAGGGAAATCATACAATTATATTTGAAATGCTTTCTTATTTGTACAAATAAATGTGCCGTTGAAAAAATAATTTTGAAAAACTAAGCTAGGGTTGGTTTAATCTCATAGAATGAAGCATAATGGATGACAGAATTGTCCTCAGATTGGAACGCCCTTAAATGGGAATACCTAAATGCAAATTATTGACTGTTTTGGAGTTGCCATTTTCAGCATATGAACAAAATTTCCTTTCAAATGTCATAATATATAAGTTGCATATGTTATTTTGGTATTGTTTCACATAACTCTATAAACTAACACATCTTAACATGAGTAATTCAGAATGTATAGTCAAATTGTGTCCAACTCGTATATGAATATAGTGTTATTGTCATACCGACTCTTATATTATGGCCTTTGCTCCATTTTTTAAGCCAGATGGTCAATGTGTAATTCATACACAGCTGAAATCTTAACGCAAATCTAAGTGTAGCTTTAAGAACAGCTGACATAAAGGCGATGCTTGCATGGTACTTTGATTTCTTGCTTTGGATTAACTGTATAGATGTTTGTCCCTTTCAGGCTATATCCGAATTCAAAAAAGGAAAGGTAGAATATCGTGCAGATAAGACAGGGATTGTTCATATTCCATTTGGAAAGACAAACTTTGCAGATGAGGATCTTCTTACAAATCTAATTGCAGCAGTTGTAAGTGCTACGTGTTTAGTGAAACCACCATGACAAAGTCAGGACTTTCTTTGTATTTCTATTCACTTGCTTTGTTAACTCATTTAGGAAATGGGATTTTGAATAATGTGAATGTAAATAATATGTTCCATTTCACTTTTTTGTAGAACTCAGTGGATGCTAACAAGCCATCTGGAGCTAAGGGTGTCTACTGGAAATCTGCCCACATATGTGCAACAATGGGTCCATCGATCAGAATGAATATAAAAGACACGCGTGAATTCAAGCTTCCATCATGATCTGTCATATATTCATTTTTTTTGGTGTATAGTATACATATCCTTCGTTGAGTTAGGAATTTCCAGTAAATGCAGGAGCAAATTCTCTTGGAATGAAAGCTGTACGATTCATAAGACCTGGGATTTTAATTACTTGGTCTTTTTATCATAAATACAATTTGGCTAGGCTGGCTTGTTCTCTTCTCAATTCGACCTTTGAATTGAATGAAGCATTTTTTTAATCTCCTAATTCTAGCTAACATGTTTATCTTACAGCTTGCCAATCCCCTAGGATGGTTGCTATGCTGTTTCGTCTTTATACAGTCTCTAATAGAAGCTTGTAATGCTCAGTGTTTCGGTACAAGTTTCTGCATCAGGGATGCCCTTTGTTTTGTGTTTGTGGTTGGTCTATATCCAGACTGACACAATTACAAAGCCATCCCTATCAACAGGGATGTAAGTACGGTAATTTGCCATTGATTGCATCATTTTACTTTTCTAATCATCTTTTAGCTTTTATTATGTTGTAACGCTCTCAAGCTAAGGCTCTTCAAGGAAACTCTGTCAATTGTAATTTGTTCAAGTTTGTTCCCACCTCCACTTAAGAGGTTAAGACCGTCTACTCGTATATGATCACTAGCTCGGTATGGTTGTTAATCTAGGAACATTGCAGATTTCACAGATATTAGCTAATTATGCAGATAGGGGAATGGTAAGGAAAAAATTGAGAAATCGAAATTATAGATGATGTAGTTGCATATAATGGCCTAAGATTCATGATAAGCTTTCTATGATGATATAGCTGCGAAACAAATTGAGTCATACTGCAACCTTGATTCTCCAACGGTTTGTCAATCATTCAAAATTTTATTTTTTGAACTACACCCACAGATTATAGTTTTTATCCCTTGCAAGGTTTAGGTTCTTCCAGGGAAAAAAATGAACACGAGGGAAAATACATTGAATGTGGGTGTAAACTTTTAGAAGTATTGGCCGATACTACAATGAATAGGTGCATAGGATTGTACGTGCATTATAGTTGTGCACTTTGTAACTTTTAGTATGGGTTAATTGGACTATTAAATTACCTGATATGTTGTTTTATGACACGATCTACACAAGCATACAGATTTGTTTGGTTTGTTAAAAATTTTGTCAGGGTTTGATCAATTTGGTTTTAATAACACTGGCATGAAATTCTTGAAATTTTATATAAAATTTTAATTGGAATAGAAATGTATTATAAACTGAAGTATGGATCTCTATTATAGAACATGTGTTGCATGGTTTTCACAATTATTGATAGGATCATTATTGGGCCACATGTGTCGATGGATTTGAGGGTGTGGAGCATATAATAAAATGAAAGCAAAAGCGAAGTACATATTTTTTTTGTATAATATATAATATATATATATATATGAAAACAAGGAAGATCACACACCCACACTTTTGAAGTCCCTGATATCTCATTAGGGTGGGATTGAGGTGAGATATAGGGGAAAACATTGAGGTGGGGTGGGGTATAGGAAAAAACATTTAGTGTTGAGGTTGGGGGAGGATATATGAGAAAACATTATATATATATATATAAGATTACAACATCCATTTATGAGGTCATTGATATCACTTGAGGGTGGGGTTGGGGGGAAATATAGGAGAAAACATTCAGGATGGGTGTGAACTTGGGGTGAGATGTAAGATGTAGGAGAAAACACTGAGGGTGGTGGTCAAGGTGAAGTGGGAGAAAACATAAGTCCTATATCTCTTTGCATCCGTACCCTTACCCTCATATCATGTTTTCTCCTATATCTACCTGCACCCCCACCCTCATTGAGACATATCTGATTTCCAAAATTATCCAATGATTAATAATAATCCCAATATAAAAATAGATCAAAAGTTTATCCTTGTTGGATATTGATGGCGTACGGTGGACGTGTTGGTTAAGTTGCTCACTAGCGCCTAAAAGAAAGGACTGGAGTTTCTCGCCTCTCAGTGACAGTAAATTTAATAATGTTTACATCTCCCCTTATTTGTCTCATACAAGTCCCATTCAAGCCTTCGTCGACTCGAGTCCTTTGGAGGTGGCAGTTGAGAATTAACGCTTCCATCTTTCACTTTAGAATTCACTTTAAAGATTTGTAGGGTAGATGATTCTGATACTGCTTGATAATCCTACCCGAAATCTTCAATTTAAGATATACATTTTGCAGGGTCAACATAATCTGATACATTGTCTCACATGGTGTGCATTCTATTTGTCTTATATAAGTCCCATTCAAACCTTGGTCGACTTCAGTCCTTGGAGGTGGCGGTTGAGAAGCAACGCTTCATCTTTCATTCTAGAATTCACTTTAAAGATTTGTAGGGTAAATGATTCTCGTACTGCTTGATAGTCCCCTACCCGAAATTTTCAATTTAAGATACATTTTGTAGGGTCAACATGATCTGATACATTTTCTCTTGTGGTGTGCATTCTATTTTCTTTGACATATTTGTTTTCCCCTATCAAATGCTCAACAACGTCCAATATCAACCCTGTGTCTACTTAAAGTATTATATTTTCCTCCATTAGATTTGAGCCGGTCCAAGGTGATGGAGGGTGAGGACCACCTTCTTCTCAATTCGTTAAACACCAAACTTCTATGTCTGCAATGAGACTTTTCTCATTTCATCTAGGGATAAAACTAGAGAATTAACCCATTGGAGAATATTTTCTCATATGCCTCCTTGCTAGTGAAGATCTCATTATTTTCCTTTGTTGTTAGGGCCTTGGGTGCTACATTATTCCATACTCGAGGCATTGCCAAAAATAAATGCATTATAAATATGATATCGAAAAGGGTGATAATGGGTGACACAAGAGGGTTGTCAGGATGCCACCTTGGGATTGTACCTTCAAACCTACTTGCTACCTATTTTCATGTTTGGCATCCTTAATGACATTGTATATCTTAACGTTGCTTGGCTCGTCCATTGCCACATTGGCTAGCCATTTGTAGTGTATGCATAAATATCAAAATATTTTTACAATATGTTAAGTCATTTGATTTATTTTTTCCAAGAGCCCTTCATACCTTTACCCTCGAGTAGATCGATAATATTTTTTTCCATCTTTTCTCAACTTCTATATTCTTGAAAACCCAAACTGACATTTAATTATATTCATGCCATTATGGCATCCATTTTTTCTATCTTTTTAGGTTTTCCTATAAATTTGAAATAAAATCCCAAAACTTCATCTTGCTCCAAATTACTACTTCCACAAGGCTAATATTTTCTCTAATTTCTCTAATCCCCTGGACAAAGTGAAGTTTTACCCAATTTGCTTAGGGGTTCCTTGCCCATGTGCAAGGGGGACTTTCATGGAACCTTATTTTCTCTCCTTCAATAGGAAAACAAGATACATATTTGATTGCCATGTTTTGGACTCTAATTCTATTCATCAACCTACTCTACACTTGTTTTGTTATACGTTTTTGTGAATCAAGCAACAGTCATAAAGTATCATGTGTCTACACTTGTTTTGTTATATGTTTTTGTGAATCAAGCAGCAATCATAAAGTATCATGTGATTGTTAGTGTTCCATGTGATTGTGAGTGTTCCAAAGGAATGCTTAGTCCTGGAGTATCATATGATTGTTTGTCTTCAAAAGAATCCTAAGAAACTATTAAGAGAGAGATGATAACTACTTGATATCCATTTGTATTGATCATGTTAATAGTGTGCAGTATGACAAGAGAATGTGTCCTTTGAAGTACCCTTGCCTTTTCTTGCCTTTCTCTTTCAATGAAGATTACTTACATCTTGCATCATTTTGGGAACACTCCATTATCATTGGGGATGATAGTCTTGCTTAATTTGAGTTCTCTCATTAATGATGACATTCTCTTATTAATGATGCCATTTGTTGATGGAAGAATGCAAATTTATACAATCATTATTTCCTTCATTTTTGGTGTTTTGAAAAACTTCGCATAAACCTTGAAAAAATTGAAGAATTTTGATAAACTAGTTGAAGAAAAACAATACCAAATAATCTAAAACACAATAATTGACAATGACTCACAAACACATTATATAGAAGTTTGCATTGGAAAACCCAGATTAGGAAAACCAACATTTTCGAGAGCTGCTCCACTCTATATCTCATTGTATTATCTTTTTAGTTTGCAATACGATTTATAAAATCCAAAACCACAATCCATTAACCTGGATTAGATTAAACCCTAATTCCTTAATCAAAATTAGTTTACAATGGGTCAAAAAACCATTGGCTGAAAATAGCTCAAAATAGACCCAAAATATTTCTTTTAGGCCCCCAACTTTGAACCCTTGGTGGGGGGACTTGTCTCCTGCGCTACCTAGCTAGGGGGGGTGGTCACCCTCCTAGACCCCCTTTGCTCTAGGAACCTACAAGGAAAACAATACATGTCTAACAAGAATTGCATATCAAATGTGCTCGCTAGAGCTAAGCACTCAAACTGATTAAGAGATACTTGTCTTTTTCCATTTCCTACTTGTCAATTTACCATGGTTAATTGTAGTGTCCATTTGCGTTTAAATTTTTATTCATTTAATTAACTCATTTTTCTTTTGGTTGCCATTTGACCATACTATGGATAGAGTGCTAGCACCTTGAGTAAGGTAGAATAATGTAAATGAGCCAAGGTACCCATTTTGAGCTATAATGAATTTTTTTAGTGTATCGAACACCAAATAGGGAAGGATGGTCTTTTGAGTATTTTGAGATTTAACTAAGGTGTTTCAAGATTCTACTAGGATCACAAGGCCTCACTCAACAATATATGTAACATCGCTAGAGAGAACATGAGACTCAATAAACTATTGATTTCTTTTTTGTAACTAAGGGAATTGACCATTGGGATGGGGTTGGTACTCGCATGACATAGGGTCTAGGGGTCCAATCTCGTCCTCCACCACTATACCCCTAGGTGCACCCACATTGTCTGCAAGCATGGGGCAGGGGTAAGTTGGGTGATTTGAACTCGTGACCTCCGTTTACAACATGTTCTTCATATCAAGCAAATTGTCGGTTTAGCTACAGCCTTGCAGGCCATAGACTACTTATTTTGATTGACATTAATTCCATTAATTGATTTTTTATGTTGTTACCTAGTAATGAGTTTAGTTCATCAAGTAAGCAACATTTGTTGTTTATCAATTTTAACTATATAGTTAAAAATTTCATAGATACTTTTTTCTCCATAACAAAGTTTTCATAATAGTAAGGTCTTTGAATTTTTATAGCTTGCTATTTTTTCACGTTCACTCTATTTTGTTCAACTTTTGTTTCAATGTTTCCTCCTTCCCATTTGAATTTATGACATGTTAATAAAGTCAATTTTTAATGTGAGAATGTGGTCCAAATGAAGACATAGATTTGGATATGTAGTCTTTACGCATAGGTTGAGAATGTGGTCTAAATGAAGACATATAATTAAATATGTTGTCTTTAAGTATAGGTTTAAGAACAAAATTGTTGTATGTGGGCACATCGTGATGAGTCATTTTAATATTTCCTCTTTCTCAATTTAATTTATGACATGTTAATAATGTCAACTTCTAATGTGAGAATGTGGTTTAAATGAAGGCAACAAATTGAATAGGTAGTCTTTAAGCATAGGTTTAAGAACATAATTGTTGTACGTGGGCACATCATGATGAGTCACAAGAATAAAAGAATGCATACTTGATAAACTTGATGGAGAAAGTTTTGGTCTCTTGAAACTCAAGATGAAAATGTTTTTATAGGGAAAGACTTGTCGTAAACGATGCGATCATCAAACTAGAGAAGGCTCATCAAAAGATAGGGATTGTTGGGTTGAGACAATAAAGTTCTTGTTGTGATCTTATTGGGTCTTAAAGACCCATTGTTGCTCCCTATAAATCATATAAGGTCTCTTAAAGAATCTCGGGACATGCAATATGTTTGATAATAGAGCAATCAATAGTGTCTTGGCTCAAAAATTTCATAAAAACATATCATGCCATTGCTTAGTAGCCTACATGAATTGTATAAGAAATTGATTGCATCTCTAGGAAATCAAATTGAGTCTCAATGCAAGTATGGCAGCAAGTCTAGTTCAAAAAGGAAAGGATTTGTGAATTCAAGTAATAAGATTCTTTGGTTTTCTAGGCAAGGACTATGGGAAATTAAGTTAACTCCTTTGATGTTAGGAAAAGTGTTACCATTTCAAAAAACATGGTGAAATAAATGTAAAAATGTGGTTAGTATTAAGTAAAAGAATAAATAAACCATATTGAAGATATTAGAAATTTGTTTTGGACTACATTGACTCTATTAGTGGAAGGTAGTAGTGATATTTGCCATATTGGCTTTGGTGTGCCTTAAAATATCACATCTAAGAGAAAATGCTTTTTACTTGTGAAAAATCTGGCTCATGTAGAAGTGAGAGGTGATAACGATTTTAATGTAGAAGTGAGAGGTGCTATATTTGTGTGCTTCCAAAAATGGAGTTGAGAAGAGGACAATGATTTTTTTGCATGCACCATTTTGCTATTTATTAGTAAGTTAGAAAGTTTTCTACATTTTTAGCCAAGGGGGACATGAGATTGACATAAGAAAGATTGGAGTTTAGTAGCATAAAGTGCCTCAAGAGGAAACACATTTGTTATCTTATTGAATAAAGAGTTTTATGATGATTTTTATAATAATGCTTGGATAAAACAACCTTGACTTAAAGTAAAGTGGATGTGGATTTGGCAAATAGACGCAAGGCAGATATATTTCATTGTATGTTGGTTCATACCGAGTTTCATATATAAAGCATATCGAGTTCAAGCTATAACACATCACCATAAATTTTCTAGCGTAAGAGAGAATACCATAGTCAAAGCCATTGACACTGGAGACAAGATATGTTGTGGGTATATTCAATATTGTAATATTCATTAAGCAGAAGATTCATATCATCTTCATAGTGCATCTATTTCCTCAATTTGCAAAATGGCCCTATTGTAGTAGTTATTGTTATGTAATGATTACCTTAGGTGGAGAATAATTTTATAAATAATAATTAATGGAGAGGCATACGTTTGGAATAGCAATGACCTTTTCCTTACACCATTCACAACCAAACTAATAATAAGTTAATTTAAACATTGACAAAATTGATATATTTAACCAATGGTGCTCATGTTAAGATTGGCGTTGTGGTGGGGGGAGAGAGAGTGATGATGTCAGAAGCCTATTAAGTTGTGTGCTAATTTCCCTTTTCTTGGTTCCTTCAAAGATATAGCTTATCGTTGTAATATGTATAAAAAGGGATTTTTTAGACTTGTTACAAAAATTCAATAAAAATAATACTATTGATGTCAATTATGACTAACAACTTATTAAGTATCACAACTTGTATTTATTTTGTATGCATTACTTGAAAATTTTCAAAGCAAGTTGATTTTCCTACCTTTTGTGACATGTCTCTCCGCATGCCATACATTTACGTGCACATAGATTTAATTTCCCTTATGTTTTCTTAATATGCCATGAAATTAACGAACTCAATGCAACATGATGTCTCTAAGCCCATCTATCCTTTAATATGAATCCATTCTTGAGTTTGGGTCAAAAACAATTTTTTATGAAGACCAATAACCCAAGTTTAATATAACCGAATGTTGGGATTGTGAGTGTTCTCCATAAGATGGAATGTTTCATGGATGAGGAGGAGGACTAAACCTATATTATCCATCCTTCCTTTACTTCTAATCCCAATCAAATATTTTCTGTATAAGTGATAGTTTCTATGGCGATCATCATCAATTGATCCATTAGAATAAGGATGTAGATGTAGATGCGGATGCATACACATTAAAACATGAAATATGTGTTCATGGTTATTTACCTAGAAATGGTTCTAACTCATGGTTGTCTAAGTTCCAAGAAATCCCATGTATACATATTGGTCAAAGTAAAGTAAGTCTTTGTTGGGGGTAATGATATCAAGAGGGCCAACTGATGCTAACATTTGAAATCTCAAATTTTGGTTCTTGACTTGCTATTTTATTCTTCTAGGAAAAACAAGTTTACAAGACCAAATAGAAGCTCTGATAAGAACTATTTGACCTTTAGGAGTAGTAATTACTAAGGTCCCATTGAAAATAGGGAAAAAGCATCACATACTCCATTAGTCATAGTATGACATGTTGAAAATGTTGTTAGAGAAACATTTGTGTCCTATTAAGGACCATGGCCAATGCTCAAGACCATTGCAAGAATTATCATACTCAAACCCTTACTAATGCTTCCTTATTTAAAAATGAGATTTTAAAGACTTAATTGAACACATAATTGGGCATATCTTAACTCTATGGGGACCATCACACATTAGCTCAGTCTTGCCCATCATGCATTTACTAAACTTATGAAATGAATATAAATATTCAATTGAATAATTTTCATTTATTTGTATGAATAACTAAAGGTGGAAGAAGCAAAGAAGTGATACAGCAGTCTTTCCCATTATGCATTTACTAAACTTATGAAATGAATAGAAATAATCAATAGAGTAATTTTCATTTATTTGTACGAATAACTAAAGGTGGAAGAAGCAAAGAAGTGATACATGGAGAACTTCATATTGTTTTGGACCAGCTTTAAGACAAGTCAAGAAACCATAGAGAGAAGGCTACATCCATGAAACATACAAACATCCAAGCATTCCGGGAAGACAAAAGGTCATGAGAAAAATGGTGAATAATAAAAATGCCCCACACTATCCATAAAAAAACTCTACTTTTCACCATGTATTCTCTTCAGTGTCCCCTCCCCCCAATTCAAGAGTATACTAGTTAAAAGAATGAAATAAATACTATAACAATGCATTTATGTGCATGTCGTTGCCATCTAATTGTTAAAGGTGTTAATATTAAAATAACATTCATGTTACATGTATTGATTGGTCGATGGTGTATTTAATTGTAATCCATTGATATGAGCTACAAAATGAGTTATTTTGTAATCCCTATAACTTTCTCCCTGACATGTCACCATTTTGAACATATCACACCTCAAGAAGAAATATGGTGATTAGAAACACTCCAATGCATATGCGGTAGAAATTTGGAAGTCTAATGTGGAACCATGTAAGCACTACATACCCCTAAGCTAGAGTGTCCATGTGTAATGGTACATGTCAAAGAATTCACTAAACAAACTTTACAATTTTCAACAATGGTTATACTATGTAGTACTATAATAACATGCACTACAATAAATAATGTTGATGCTTTTAGTTCATAATTTTACTCCATAATGTTTTGAAGAGAGTATAAAATGATCAAAGGATGACAAATTGAGAGAGAACTATAATATTTTTGAGAGATAAATATAACTTTTTTTATTAAAAGTAACAAATAAAATGGTAACTACGTTTACACTCACAATTTAAGGGGTAAGATAAATCTTATTGAAGTTTCATATGGAGATTATCAAACCACCAATAAGTTTTTTTGCGTGTTCCCTTTCGAACAACTCCTTGTTTATAAAAGGTTATGTTATGTTACCAACTTTAACAAGATAGATTAAAGGTTTATATGTGTGAATACTTACAAATTAATTAATATTTTGGAATGGTTTGATGCCTTTTTTTAGAGAGGCTTTACTTCCATATTATGCATGTATGAGAGCTTATAATGTTAGTTTAGTGGGAGTGAGATGAAGAATAACTCAATATGTCTTTACACAAAGAAGGAAAGACCTAGCACAAGGATTTGTGTATTAAATTTGATTATTTTTATTAATGGGTCAAGAGACTTTATTAGATGAAAGAAGTTCCTGGAATTTGAAACATACATTTTATTTAAGATCTATATGTTCTCAAAATTTGTCACCAAATTCAATGGCGATGAAAGATGATACTCCAACCTTAAAAATGAAGGTAGTACTATCATTGAGAGAATCTATTTATTATTGCAGTCAATGAGTGGTAAGATAATATAAAATTTGGGGAATATTTCATAGTGAACCGTGTTACAACAATTCAACATGAGGCAACGCTATTAGCCTCTATTCAATGGTAGTTTATCTAATATGAAAATCAATTATTGATACGAGGCTCGTATTGATTTATGAGATTATTCTTTTGTATCTCATGTCACAACATCGAATTTCATTAAGTTGCAAGTGATGCATCTAAACTGTGGACATGTATATATAAAAATATGTTTTGTGTTCCAGTGGTGCAATATTCACACATATTTTTCTAAGGTAAATGGAGGTTATTATTCCTATTAGGATTAAGGGACTTACACTTAAATTGAGTATTTTAAGTCATTGGAACAATTGTGAGAGTGAGATGGGTTGGTGAGAGTGAGGCATTCTTACAACCTCATCCTAGGTTTCAATGAGTTTTCCCCTTTGGAGGAAACTATTGTAAAGTGGTAGAGTTGTGATTGTTAGTTAAATCTAGCCTCAAAACTCTTATAGTATTTTAAAAGTATTTTAAGTCATCACTCTTATACTAAATATTACACCTCAATTCCCATATATACTCCATGTCTAGAAACAATTTGTCTCTTTTTATATAACCATATCTCATGTCTTTGAAATGAATTATTTTAATGATTTTGAAATCCTATGAAGAATGGTCATGTACCTTAACATTTATATCTTTTATTATTAATTTTTATATTTAAATAAGTTATTTGTTTCTTATTTAGATACCTATATCATAATAATATATCATAAAGAGTAAACCAGTACTTAATATATTTATCAAAGTATGAGAAATAAAATCTTTTAAATACATGTAACATGGTATTTATTAGTTTCCTAATTGTTTATAGAAACTCTCCTTATCTTGTTTATCATCCCATAACACCTTTCTCACGTGTTAAAAATTTATTCAATATAGAGATATCTTTCATAAACTCTTCAACCTTTACCTTTTGGTTGTTTGTAGCAACTCTCTTTATCTTGTGTGTCATCTCATAGCATCCTCTTCATGTGTTATAAATTTATTAGTTATGTAGGTAAAAACTATTGTTTTCACATTTTCCCATTATTTTTATGTATATTTAATATTTCAAAAAAAATGTAAAATACAACTAAAGTTCTAGGTTTTTATTATATTTATTTTAATTTCTATAGATTTTTTTTTAACCTTGTTTCCATAAATAAAGAGAGAAAAATAAAAAATAGTTTTCTAAATTATGAATGTAAACTTCTTAATCATCCATTTCTTTTAAATTTCAAGCGTTTTGTTTTTTTTTTATTTAAAAAGATTATCCATATTTCCAAATGATTAGTGAATGCTTTAGAAACAAAAGAAATACTCTTGAGAGTCTAATGGATAGAGAAATTCCCTCGTACTCAAAAAAATAAAAATCTAATCAATTACTAAAATTGTTAATATAATTGGGAACCTAAAAAAAAAAAAAAAAAACTCATGTTATTTTCTTCTAAAAATCATAAATGCATATATTTTAGATTGCAATAAAAAATGATAAAGCAAGCATATTTCTTATTGAGTAAATGGATAAAAAATATATGATGGTCGATCCAATTCTTTATCCTAGCTTTGAAGAAACATTGATTCATCATATCTATAGTAAGAAGTTAACAATGAAACAAGTAAATCCATCATGTTAGCTTTTGAATTAATATTGTTTGACTTATCCAAATTTTATAAATACCATCATGTTAGCTTTTGAATTAATATTGTTTGACTTATCCAAATTTTATAAATACCATCATGTTAGCTTTTGAATTAATATTATTTGACTTATCCAAATTTTATAAATACTTGGAATCTATTATTATTTTTTTCATGATAATTTTAATTTTCTCTTGATGACAATTTTATGTGAAGCATATAATCAATTTAGTCTTGTAATACCCCTATTTTGACCCTTAGGATATTTTGGTTTTTAATATAAATAATGTATACTTGAGATGTATGTTTTTCCTAGCGTGGAGCTCAAGGCCAAGGCCCCGCAAGTGGATGCTCGGATTTTTATTTAAAAAGACAAGTATTCGATATTATGTTAGCCATGTGCCATTAAACCATGTAAAAATGATGTAAATTTTAATAATGCAATAAAATACCAAAAAAAAATGGCTATGGAAGAAACCAACAAGAGGGGGCCATGTGTATCCACTAGGGAGAGGTGAGGGGGTTGTGGGACCGTGGAACAACAAGGATCCATTTTCATGCCTTACACAGCCCAGCAGTGGGGAAGGAGGAAAGGTCGCGATTCTGGAAAAAGCCACATTGACAGAGGAATGCGAAAGGGCCCATAAACGAGGTATGGCAAGGAAAAAGGAAATCAAACAAGGGATCCCCACTCGATTGGGGGATTGGAAACAAAATTTTTCAGCAAAATACAGAGCCGAGCAGTGAAGAAGGCAGAAAATCACGATTCTGTAAAAAGCTCGATTTAGAGTGTCGTATCCGCCCAGAAAGTGGTGTGGGAAGCTTGATCCAACATGGGATACTTTAGCCTGCACCCTACTCTAGGGCAGATTTACAGCGTGTGAGATAATAAAAAAAATGTGAGAAAACCCTATGTTGATGGCCAAGAACCCAATTGCGGGATAGAGTTGTTTTGGCCATAGAAGTTGAGCAAACCCAAGTGGAAATGATAGGGAAGAATAGGACAGAAGGTAGGGTTGCTTGATAAACCTAGTGAAGGATAGAGTCTCAAGGATCCAGAAGCTTGGACCTTTCTATGCCACCCTGAATAGCATTGGAGGGAAGGTATGGCCCGAGGGACTATGAAGTAGTGAAGGGAATACTTCCTTGTGTTGGGTGTGGTAGGTATTATGGGTGCCAAGACTGTCTGAGTGTGAATTGAGAGGCCCGCAGCTCTGAGGTTGAACTCACTGGCTTAGCATCCTCCTCCACTGTTCCTAAATGCTTGTTAAACCCAAATGTGTGTTGTCTTAGCATGTGTGTTTGAGAGAAGCCATGGTTGTGAGTGAGCCTATTTAGTTCCTCCTTAGTGGATACACAACCCAGCTCGGGGGTGGTCTCTCAGCTAAAAGAATATAGGCTGGAAAGAGACCTATGATTGGGTGGAACATTGCACGCACATAGCTAGTTGTTTGGACTGTTCATTTTATCAGATAAGTGTTTTATGTGGTTCTCAATGATACTAATTCCTATGTTGTGTTCATTTGTTATTTCAAGTTAATTTGAATGGAATGAGCATATGTAACTAACTAATAGGAAGTCTGTGGATAAGCCTGAATATGAGGCTGGTGCATTGGTTGTTTGCTTAATCATTTTGCTTATGTTAAGTATGTTGTTTTGATGTTAACCCTGTATGTTGTAGATGCATTCATTAGATTTAGTTCCACTATGTATGTCTACTATGCATTGCACACATCCTTAGTAGGTTTGCACTTCATTATAAGAGTTTGGGGGATGAATTAGACACCTCCTGATGTGTTCGTGCCCCCTTTGTGGTAAGATGAAGGGAGGGGCCTTGGCAGGGTGATTCCAGGGCTTTTGACAGTGGGGTAAAGAGGTTTTGATGGACTTCGGGGCCAATTTTTGATTGGAAAAGAGGAAAGATCAGAGTCCTCAAGTGTGGCATGGGTCCACACTGTTGCATAGAGATCGCCGAGAGATTTCCATCGGTACCGAGTTTTCCCAAAATGGACTAAGGATGAAGAATTTATCGGGCTGGGAAGTTGGCAGAACAAGGGTATGGCCAGCTCCTGACCTTCCGAATCCGCACTGCAAAATGCGGAAGTCGGGAGCTCATTTCTGCCACACCGTACATTTGTGTCCCGACTTTCTGACTCCCGCATCGCGGATGCGGAGTGTGGAAGTCGGTGGTGATTTTTCTCGAAGCCGTATGTTTGGCGTCCCAACTTTCTGACTCCCGCATCACGGATGCGGAGTGTGGAAGTCAGAGGCGTAAATCGTCGAAATGGTGGATTTGATGTTCCGACTTTCCGACTCCCGCATCATGGATGCGGAGTGTGGAATTCAAATGTGGATTTTCGTTGAAATAGTGAAATTGGTGTTCCGACTTTCTGACTCTCGCGTCGTGGATGCGGAGTGCGGAAGTCGAAGGCATAAATCGTCGAGATGGTGTATTTAGCATCCCGACTTTCCATCTCCCACATTGCGAAATGCGGAAGTCAGAGTCGTATTTTCTTTAGCATTGTGCTTTGAGCGTTCCTCCCTTCCAACTTCCGACATGCGGATCGCGTGTTGCGGAGTTGCAGACCAAAGATAATTGCGGCTGTGTAAAAATGGAAGAATTGCGGATAAGTTAAAGAAAAAAAATTAGCTCGGATTGTTCCCTCATCACTCTAAAGGACATTGAGGGGATTGGGGATGTGATAGAGTGGTATCAGAGAAAGGTTGCAGCACTGGGGATGCTTGGGCCGAAGTATGAATGAGCTTATGGATAGAAAAGCACCGGTGGCGCTATTTTGACAAAAAAGAATAATAATTTGTTGTCCATATGGGTAATTTCCAGAATTATAAGGATGGGGAAAATCAAAGAAAGCATCATAGATCTGTAAATTATTCCATGAGTTACTTCTATTAAATTTGGATGTTTTATGTTTTATATGAATTCCTATGATGTCTAATAAATATCCTTATAATGCATAGTGGTTGCAGCCGATAAAACTTGAATAGAGTAGCAGAGGCAACATACAAGGAAAAGAAAATGGTGACCATGAATGATGCCCAAGATCCTTATGAACATGGTGAAGATGCACTAGGAGAAAATGTACAAGTAGATCATGCAGAGAATGAATCCAATGGGAGAAGGGAGAAACTAACTCTCCATAACTTGGTTGAAACCATGATAAGCTTTAATGAAAGGTTGATGAAGTCCTAGGAAGAACATAATCAACTCAATGCTGCTATTTTGTAGAGCCTCACTGATATGCAGTAGAGGGTAAACCTTGGGTCCAACCCCAACAACGTAGGTAAAGAAGGAAGGGGTGCAGAAAGTCACTCTATAGGTCGTTATAGGAAGAGGACTCCAAGCCCAAGAAAGAGTTCTGTGAGAAAAAAGCGCAGCACGCCCTCCTCAAGATCTTCTTCTAGCAGGTCGTGTGACTCAAGCGGCCCTTGAAGAAGCCCAAGGAATACTTCTAGCAGGTTTGATGGAAGAAAGAGATTCAAAGGAATGCCACAGGGAGAATTTAGGAAAGCAAGGCCTCCCACATTTGATGGAGAAAGTAAGACTAGCCAAGAGATAGAGGCATGGCTTCAGGGGATGAAGAAATACTTCAGGATCCATGACTACTCAAGAAATGAAAATGACAGAATTACCATTTACAATCTAAGTGGAAGAACTTCAATTTGGTGGGAGCACCTCATGCAAGTGAAAAGGATCAGTGAAAGGAGGATCGGCTGGGAGAGATTCAACAAGTATTTCAAGGAAAAATACCTATCAGCTAGGTATTATGACAATAAGAGGAAATATTTCAATGAACTCAGGTTGGGGCATAAATATATGGATGAGTGTGACCATAAGTTTTTGGAATTGTTGAGGTATGTGGACTATATAAAGGATGAGAGGGTTAAGATCCAATGTTTCCTTGGAATTCTACCTCAGAATTCCAGAGATAGGATTGAATTTGTTAATCCACCAAGTCTTGATGAATCCATTAGGATGGCAGTGCATTGCTATGAGCAGAGCAAAGGAAAATCATAGGTCCACCCAACATGGAAAGGGAAGCCAAATGGGAGGTTTGATCAAAAGAAAAGTGGATTTAAGCCACCATTCAAAAGTTAGCCAAGAAATTTTCCACAGGGCCAACAAGCATGAAGTGACAAAAATCCCACAGTAGCAACAGAAAAAGCATCAAAAGGGCCACTTCGGTGTTGGGGATGTGGAGAAAACCACATGCTTAAGGATTTTCCACATCAGAGGGAGAATCCACAGTGCTTGCACAACTTAAAAAGGGCAGCTACAATGGAGGATATGGCAAGGGGAATTCCTCGAATCTATGCAGCATTGGATAATCATCAAGCAGACCATCAATCAACAGTGGTGGAAGTTGAAGTTAAGATTGCTAAGCAATCCATTTTTGTTTTGATTGACCCAGGATCTACTCATATTTATGTTTCTCCAAAAGTGGTTGAGGGTTGTTCTCTTAGAAAAATGAAGTAGAATGAGTCTTGGCTAGTCCAGTTAGCCACAGGGACCAAAAGAAAAGTAAGTGAAGTAGTAATGGAATGCCCCATGGAATTGAATGGGTTCCTCACCAATGTAAATTTGAATGTCCTACCATTAGGATATTATGATGCTCTAATTGGTATAGATTGGTTGGAAAGGCATAGAGCCAAGATTGATTGATATGAAAATGCACTTGAATGCATTGATGAAAAGGGTAGACCCAGATTGGTAAAGGGAATTCCCAAGCAAGTCTCAGTGAGACAGATTTCAACCCTACAGTTGAAAATTTTTTATAAGAAGGGTTTCCAATTGTATGCAATTCATATATCATATTCATTAGAGGACAAAGGAAAAATTATGGAAGACTTCCAGTTGTTGCAAGAGTTCAAAGATGTGTTTCCAAATGAAGTGCCCGGGCTGCCACCAAAAAGAGACATTGATTTTACCATCAATCTAGTTCCAAGGGAAACACCAATTTCTAAAGCTCCTTATAGAATGGGCACACCATAATTGATAGAGTTAAAGATGTAGCTACAAGAATTAATGGACAAGAAGTATATCAAGCCAAGTGTGTTTCCTTGGGGAGCACCAGTGTTATTTGTCAAGAAAAATGATGGGAATTTAAGGCTGTGTATTGATTACATGCAGCTAAATAAAGCGACAGTCAAGAATAAGTACCCATTTCCAAGAATTGATGATTTGTTTGATCAAATGAAGGAAGCTAAAGTGTTTTCAAAGATTGAATTAAGGTATGGCTATCATCAAGTGAGGATAAACGAATAAGACATTCACAAGACAACTTTTAGGACAAGATATGGCCATTATGAGTTCACAATGGTGCCATTTGGTCTTACCAATGCACCTCATACAGTCATGTGTCTCATGAATAATGTCTTCAACAAGTATTTAGATAAGTTTGTGATAGTGTTCTTGGATTCCATTCTTGTTTATTCAAAGGATGAAGAAGAGCATGATGAACATATAAGAATGGTGTTGCAAGTTCTTAGAGAACATCAAGTGTATGCAAAGCTGAGCAAGTCTGATTTCTATCAAAGGAAGGTATAGTATTTGGGTCATGTCATCTCAGAGGAAGGAATTGTTGTGGATCCATAAAATATTGAAGCCATAATGGATTGGCCTACTCCAAAGAATGTTACAGATAGATATTTTATGGGTCTTGCAGGCTATTACAGAAGGTTCATTGAAGGATTCTCCAAGATAGCTCATCCAATTACATCATTACAGAGAAAGAATGTGAAGTTCATATGGTCTGAAAAGTGTGAAAGAAGCTTTCAACAGCTAAAGGAATTGCTTACCAGCGCTCCTGTTTTGAAGATTGCTGATCCAAAGAAGGAATTTGTCGTGTGCACAGATGCTTGCATTGAAGGGATAGATGGAGTGCTCATGTAAGAAGGATTTGTGATTTGTTATGAGTTAAGGAAATTAAAAGAGAATGAAAATAATTATGCCACGGGTGAAAACGCGAACCTAGGGAACAATTTTATGACAAACAAAGTGAAAAAACACTAGTACGGGCAGATGATCACGCGAAAAAAAGTCAACCTCAAACTCTAGGCCAAGAGTTTGTGAGAGTTCAAACTCTCGGCCGAGAGTTTGAACCAATCACCACGTTGTATTTTAAAAAAAACTCTCGGATGAGAGTTTGAACTAAAATCACGGCCTAGAGTTTGGAAGATATTGTTTCGGCCGAGAGTTTATGGTCAACAAACCTACGAAAATATATGGCATCTTTCTGGAACCTGCAACTTTGGCAAGCCCGAACCCCTGCAAATTCTAAATATTATTTGTCGAACTTGGTAGCGATGGATTCATCTCCAAATCTAGTTTCCAATGATATAATAATTGTTTCATTTCGATTTGAATTTCTATTTATTAATATATTTTTTCTAAACCTTATCCCTTAAGAATTTTATTACTCTGAAAATCACCCGAAATAAAAATTCAATATCATAACAAAGACGACACCAAAAAATTTGAAATTTTACAGAGATCATAATTGGCTCGTCCTCTTCAAAAGGGTACTTTTAGTTTTTCCAATAAGAGTCACATTTGAAAGAAAATGTGAAAACAAAAACATGTGTCGATAATGCACCATTTTCTGAACATATGTTGTTTCGATAAATAATAAAAAATAGTTCCAAAGTCTTAAAATACTCAAAATATAGTCCATGCATAGTGTAGTGTGTGTAGATTATGAGCCTACAATTTGTTTTTCCCTAAAATGAATAACCATCTATCAAAAAACCGACGTCAACACAGGTCACTCATTATCCATACCTAAAATTTTCAAGCATATACCATTGGTTGACAACAAATTTGTCCCACGATATGTCCATAATTTTTTTTTTAAAAATACGAGTAGAGAGCTAATTCAATTATCTAAAACCTTTTTGTTTACTTCACGTTGAAATTCCTAAGGGAGATATGGGTTTGAATAGGTCGAAGTTGAAAAACATAAAATTTAGCAGTTTTGTTTGTAAAAAACAAGGCAAAATTGTTTCTTAACTTCATGTTTTCACCCCCACACATGATTTAGAACTAGAAGGCATAGTACATGCTCTCAAGAGGTGGAGACATTATCTGTTGGGAAGAAGATTTGAGCTCAGGACAGATCATATGAGCTTGAAGTATTTGTTTGACCAACCAAACTTGAATGCTAGGCAAACTAGGTGGATGGAATTTCTCTGTGAGTTTGATTTGAAATTAAACATGTAAAGGGGAAAGAGAATAAGGTTGCAGATGCTCTTAGCAGAAAATTTCATGTTGCAGCATTAAGTATGTGCAAATCAGATTTGAAGACAAGAGTTCTTGAGGTCCAAACCAATGATGAAACTTACCTTCAAATCAAAGGAAAATTGCAGCAGGAAAATATTGATGAAAAGTGTGCAGGATATCAGATTGGTAAAGACGATATTCTCCTTTATCAAGGTACTATACTGTATATTCCAAATTGTACAGATTTAAAGAGGCTAGTGATGGATGAAATACATCAAATGCCATACTCTGGACATCCAGGATATCAAAAGACAATAACAATAGATAGAAAGCAATACTTTTGGCATGGGATGAAGAAGGACATAGCATAATACATTTCTAGATGTCAGAAGTGCCAACAAGTCAAGGAAGAACATCAACATCCAGCAGGATTATTGCATCTTTTTCCCATTCCGAAATGGAAGTGGGAAGTAATTTCTATGGATTCTATAACAGATTTTCCAATGACAGTGAGGAAGCATGATTCAATTATGGTAGTGGTGGAAAAGCTATCAAAGGTAGCTCACTTTATTCCAGTCAAGTTCATTCATAAGAAAAGTGACATAGCAAATATTTTCATGAATGAGATATTTAGATTGCATGGATTACCCAAAGAAATAATTTCAAATCGAGATGCAAAGTTCACATCCAACTTTTGGAAGGGATTATTTCAAGAGTTAGGAACTCAGTTGAATTTTAGTACAACATATCATCCTCAAACAGATGGCCAAAATGAGAGGGTGAATCAGGTTCTTGAAGACATGTTGAGAATGTATGTGATGAATAAACCATCCAAGTGGGAGGATTACCTACACTTGGTAGAATTTGCATACAATAATGGACATCAAACATCATTGGGAATGAGTCCATTTGAGGCATTGTATGGCAAAGGATGCATGACTCGAGTGAATTGGGATAGTCCGGTGAACAGGGTGGTGCTTGGGCCAGAGATGATCAAGGAAATGGAACGAGAAATTGTGAAAATTAGGCAGAATTTAAAGGCAGCTCAGGACAGGAAACATATTTATGCATATTTGAAAAAGGTGCATAAGGAATTTAAGATTGGGGATCATGTTTATTTAAGAGTGAAACCAAGGAAAATTTCCCTAAAATTGGGGAGTTGTGCCAAGTTGGCACCAATATATTGTGGGCCATTTGAAGTCCTTGATAGGATAGGACTAGTTTCATATAGAATTGCATTGCCTGATAACATGAGAGCTCGTAATGTTTTCCATGTTTCTTTGCTTAAGAAGTATATACATGATCCTAATCACGTGATTGATTGGAATGTGATACATGTGGAACTCGAGGGAGAGTTCCAAGTGGAGCCTATGCACATCCTCAACAGGAAGGTCACATTGCTCTAGAACCGAGCCATCAGACAGGTAAAGGTGCAATGGAAGCACCTTAGTATCGATGAGGCTACATGGGAACTGGAGGATGCCATGAGAGAAGCATTCCCATTTTTGTTCAGTTTTGAGAACACCGAGGACTGTGTTGTTTTAAGGGGGAGAGGATTGTAATACCCCCATTTTGACACTTAGGATATTTTGGATTTTAATATAAATAATGTATACATGCGATGTATTTTTTCTTAGCGTGGAGCTCAAGGACAAGGCCCCGCTAGTGGATGCTCGGATTTTTATTTAAAAATGCAAGTATTTTATATTATGTTAGCCATGTGCCATTCAACCATGGAAATTGAAAAAATGATGTAAATTGTAATAATGCAATAAAATACAAAAAAAAACTGGCTATGGAAGCAATCAACAAGAGGGGGCCATGTGTATCCATTAGGGAGAGGTGAGGGGGTTGTGGGATTGTGGAACATCATGGATCAGTTTTCATGCGTTACACAACCTAACAGTGGGGAAGGAGGAAATGTCGCTATTCTTGAAAAAACCACATTGACAGAGGAATGCGAAAGGGCCCAGAAACGGGGTATGGCAAGGAAAAATGAAATCAAACAGGGTATCCCCATTCGATTGGGGGACTGGCAACAAAATTTTCAGCACTACAGAGAGCCGAGCAGTGAAGAAGGAAGAAAATCGTGATTCTGTAAAAACCTTGATTTAGAGTGTCGAATCCCCCCCAGAAATTGGTGTGGGAAGCTCGATCCAGCAGGGGATCCTTTAGCCTGCACCCTAGGGCAGATTTGCAGCGTGTGAGATACTCAGAGAACCATGAGAAAAGCATGTGTTGATGGCCGAGAACCCAACTGCGGGATAGAGTTCTTTTGGCCATAGAAGTTGAGAAAATCAAAGTGGAAATGACAGGGAAGAATAAGAAGAAAGTAGGGTTGCCTGATAAAACCAGTAAATGCTAGAGTATCAAGGATCCAACAGCTTGGACCTTTCTATTCCCACCCTGAAGAGCACTGGAGGGAAGGTATGGCCCGAGGGACTGTGCAGTAGTGAAGTGAATACTTCCTTGTGTTGGGTGTGGTAGGTATTGTGGGTTCCAAGACTATCTGAGTGTGAATTGAGAGGCCTGCAACTCTGAGGTTGAGCTCACTGGCTTAGCATCCTCCTCCAATATTTCTAAATGCTTGTAAAACCCAACTGTGTGTTGGCTTAGCATGTGTGTTTGGGAAAAGCCATGGCTATGAGTGAGCCTGTTTAGTTCCTCCTTAGCGGATACATAGCCCAGCCCAGGGGTGGTCTCTTAGCTGAAATAATATAGGATGGACAAAGACCTCTGGTTGGGTGGAACGTTGCTCTCACATAGCCATTTTCTTGGACTGTTCATCTTATAAGATAAGTGTTTTCTGTGGTTCTCAATGTTACCAATTCCTATGTTGTGTTCATTTGTTATTTCAAGTTAATTTGAATGGAATGATCATATGTAACTAACCAATAGGAAGTCTATGGATAAGCCTGAATATGAGGTTGGTGCATTGGTTGTTTGCTTCATCATTTTGCTTATGTTAACTATGTTGTTATTATGTTAAACTTGTATGTTGTAGATGCATTCATTAGATTTAGTTCCACTATGTATGTCTACTATGCATTGCACACATCCTTAGTAGGTTTGCACTTCATTATATGAGTTTGGGGGATGAATTAGACACCCCTTGATGTGTTTATGCCCCCTCTATGGTCAGATGAAGGGAGGGGTTGTGGTCAGATGAAGGGAGGGGCCTTGGAAGGGTGATTCCAAGGCTTTTGACAGTGGGGTAAAGACGTTTTGATGGACTTCGGGGCAGCATTTTGATTGGAAAAGAGGAAATATCAGAGTCCTCAGGTGTGGCAGGGGTCCACATTGTTGCATAGAGCTCACCGAGAGCTTTCCATCGGTATCGAGTTTTCCCAAAATGGACTAAGGATGAAGAAGTTATCGGGATGGGAAGTTGGCAGAACAGGGGTATAGCCAGCTCCCGACCTTCTGAATCCGCACTGCGGAATGCGGAAGTTGGGGCACATTTCTGCCACGCCGGGCATTTTGGTGTCCCAACTTTCCGACTCCTGCATTGCGGAAGCGTAGTGTAGAAGTCGGGGGTGCGTTTTCTCAACATCGTATGTTTGGCGTCCTGACTTTTTGACTCCCGCATCGCAGATGTGGAGTGCAGAAGTCGAAGGCGTAAATCGTCGAAATGGTGGATTTGATGTTCCAAATTTTCGACTCCCGCATTGCAGATGCGGAGTGTGGAAGTCGGAGGTGGAGTTTTGTTGAAATATTGAATTTGGTGTTCCGACTTTCAGACTCCCGCATCGTGGATGCGGAGTGCGGAAGTCAGAGGTGTAAATCGTCAAGATGGTGTATTTAGCATCCCGACTTTCCAAGTCCCACACTGCGGAATGTAGAAGTCAGAGTCGTATTTTCTTCGGCGTTGTGATTTAAGCGTTCCACCCTTCCGAATTCCGACCTGCGGATCGCGGGTTACGGAGTTGCAGACCAAAGATAATTGCGGCTGTGTAAAAATGGCAGAATTGTGGATAAGTTAAAGAAAAAAAATTAGCTCGGATTGTTCCCCCATCACTCTAAAGGACACTGAGGGGATTGGGGACGTGACAAGTCTCTTTGCCAAATTTGAACAATCAGTTTAGTCCTTGGTCCATGACGCAAATTTAAAGAGGGCACATAAAAGGGTCTCGGCTCAGGTAGTTCAAACAGTTCAGACATATTTAATATTTAGATCTTTGTTAAATATAACAATAATTATTATTATTTGTGACCATGGATTGATTGATGATCCATGATTGAATTCAAAGCTTCCCATGTTCATAACCCACGTTGTTTCCATGACAACAGTTGAAGGTAGGTTTTTTTGTTTTACATTTTGTCCCCTTGTGTCTTACAAATCTACATTCTTTTTGTGTTGTGTCCAATATTTATGGGATGTGCCCATTTCGTTTTTTGCAGGGGAAGTCAAGGAGTCGTTGAGACCCTATATCATAAGGTCGGTCGCATGTTTATGATTTCATGTTTTTTTTACAACATAAACAAATTAAAGTTGAGTTACGTTTATAAATTAAATTTGGGTTTTTGATTGATTACCTTATCTCCAAATAGAATTTTAGACATTTGATTTGGGTTTTTGATTGATTACCTTATCTCCAAATAAAATTTTAGACATTTGAATGATGAACCTATTAAAGTGGCTTTTGTGCATAATTGTTTAGTGGCAAGTGTTGAATTCTGGACAATCTATGATATGTATCAATGGTTGTGTATTTTCCCTAACCACCTCATAGACCACTTTTGTTTTGTATGAATTTGAGTGCTAGCCCTCTCTTTTCACACGTCCATGATCATTTAATATTTAATATTTTTATTTTTTTTAAACATTATTTCAAATAAATTTCAATTATTTCAAAAAAAATAATTATTAGAAATTTAATAAAAGCGTTTGATATACTTCAATTGATATCATTTTCACTATTTTAACTGATGAAGTGGATATGCATATCTTAATATTAATTATAACGAATTAATACTAAACACTTTACATCTATCCTTAATGTTGAACTAATGACTAATAAATCCACTTTCATGCTTGAATGCTTTGGAAATAAAAAAATATATAAAAAAGTCATTTTATAGGAAAGAAGTTAAATTCATTTTCATTTAATTTTTAAATATAAGAAAAATATGTAATAAAAATTAAATTAATTTACAAAATCTTTTAATCAAGACCAAAATTTTGTTGGTTTTCTTTCAATTTTTTTCAGAGTGAGTGAGGGACTTTGCTACTCAAGGGCTTCTTTAATATTGATGTATATTTTGAAAATAATGCCTTCACATTGTCTTCTCAAATCAACTATTTTTTTCAGAGTGAGTGAGGGACTTTGCTACTCGAGGGCCTTCTTTAATATTGATGTATATTTTGAAGATAATGCCTTCACATTGTCTTCTCAAATCAACTGTGTTTATCTTTTCACATCTATCCATTAGTGTTGAACTAATGACTAGTAAATCCACTTTTATGCTTGAATGCTTTGGAAATTAAAAACAAATATAAAAGTCATTTTATAGGAAAGAAGTCAAATTCATTTTCATTTAATTTTTAAATATAATAAAAATTAAATTAATTTACAAAATCTTGTAATCAAGACCAAAATTTTGTTGGTTTTCCTTCAATTTTTTTTAGAGTGAGTGAGAGACTTTGCTGCTCGAGGGCCTTCTTTAATATTGATGTATATTTTGAAGATAATGCCTTCACATTGTCTTCTCAAATCAACTGTGTTTATCTTTTCACATCTATCCATTAGTGTTGAACTAATGACTAGTAAATCCACTTTCATGCTTGAATGCTTTGGAAATAAAAATATATATAAAAGTCATTTTATAGGAAAGAAGTCAAATTCATTTTCATTTAATTTTAAATATAAGAAAAATATGTAATAAAAATTAAATTAATTTACAAAATCTTTTAATCAAGACCAAAATTTTGTTGGTTTTCCTTCAATTTTTTTCAGAGTGAGTGAGGGACTTTGCTGCTTGAGGGCCTTCTTTAAAATTGATGTATATTTTGAAGATAATGCCTTCACATTGTCTTCTCAAATCAACTGTGTTTATCTTTTGAATAGAATTTAACTTACTCCTATGTTTTGACTTGCCTAGTTGAGGAGGATAACTTAGCTAAAGTGATTACATATCATTAAATGCTCTTATTAGAAAGTAACATGAGAAATTTGAAGCAAGATTTGTTCCCAAAAGGCGAAGGTTGAAGGGTCTATGGAAGAGATCTCTATATTAAACAAGGGCCCAACAAATTTCCTTAAGTAAGCTAAACTCTAGACTATTTGCACCTTTCAGACTAGTTTTGTAGGAATCCGACGTCTCGACAATTATTTGCTGAAATTGTAATTTTGATTATTCAAATCATAGTAGCATAATTTGAGTACCATTTTGATACATACAAAATACATAAGGAAAAAAACCAATACGAAAGAAGTAGACTCCTTATATATAATACTTTTAATCAAATATTGTCAAATATGTACCATATATATATATATATATATAATAAAATCAAACATATATTTAAAAACAAAAAATATAAAATCTCAACACCCTTAGATCTGGGGTGTGAGAGTGTGAGAAACTACAACTAGTTATTAATAATTATTTTAATAAGAAAGTTTGAAATTGAACAGTATTTCTGTTTTATAGTGTTTAAATAATTAAAGTTTAGTTTTTTTAATTGGTTTTCAAAATTTAATTGTCTACTAGTAAGAATTCATAATTTGGTCTGAATTTTAGTACTCAAAATAAGCCAAATTATGCTACTATGGTTCAAATTGAAATTTTGATTGTAGAAATAGATTGACTGTCCTTGATTACCTCTAGGCACCTCGACACCCCGATTATGCACTTTCAAGAACTCAAAATTGTCATTTCAACAATTCCTACAAGATTTTGACTGAAAAACTCACTAGAGATGGTCTAGATTTTGGCTTACTCGCATCGCAAAACATACAGTTAAAAATGGTGGCCAACTCCTCCATTATATAAACAATTTCAACTAAAGTGGTCGCAAAACATCAATTTTCCTCTCTACTCATGGAAGTTGGGAATGCTTGGATGAAAATTCAACGTTCAACCCATGATCATAATCGAAGGAGACTTTTTATGTCCCAAAATTTTTCATTAGGTCACGATGGCCTAAGCCCCTTGGCCATAGTCATGATAGTTTGTCAAATTGATGCTAAGGGTCAAATAATTGCCAAGCATGATGTCCAAGTTGGTAATAATGAAAAATTAGATCCAAATGGACAAGGTGGGTCACATCAAGAGAAAATTCCCAATTCAAAGTTTGTAATATTCCCATCCAAATGAACTATCATGGACAAAAATTACTAGTTCCCTAGGTTGGGGGTGGAAGCATTAAAAGTTGGAGTAAAGGAGCTACAAGACCCAAAAATAACTTAGACTTACAAATTCACATTAAATGGGTCAATTAAATAATAATACAAAGAAAATAAGGTGGCATTGGATCATGAGGGCACATAAGAGGTTGTGGGACCCACATGTGGCAAGATTCCTCACCACACTTGGCATGATTCTCTCACTACACCTGGCATGATTCTCTCACCAATTTGAGTTCAAGATGAAGGGTAACATACTTGGGGATTTTAAGAGGTATTATTCATGGCATGAGTCATGTAAGGTTGAATTGGAGTGTAAGAATAACTCCCATGGAAGAGGAAGAGGCATCTTAGAATAACTGTGACACTTGGAGCTAGATTCCCTAACTCCTATGACAACAATGATGAAGATTCTATGACACCTATGACAAAGTTCAGACCTAATTGCTGACATATGACATATATGACATGTCAGGGCTAAAAGTAGCCTCCAAGAGGGCGCACAAGGGAGTTATGGAATCCAAGAAGCTTCCTCATTCGAATTGAGGGAAGATGGAGACTAGGAATTGTTGGACAAGTGGCACACATTGGAATCCCTTCCCAAATTGATTTGGCATGAGGATTTTGGAAGGAATTCGACACATGGAGAACTTGAAAAGTTTATAAAAGACAAGAACAAAGAAGCAAAGGAGATTTTGATCATTTTTTATTTGCATCTTTGCAATTTGGAGAGCTTCTAGCTTGTCCATGCTAATGGAGTGTTTACCCTACTTGCCTTAGTACCAATTTCAAGGGTGAACTATTCTCATCCTAATTGGCAATTGGAGAGGAAATTCAGACCTTTCATTTGGAGCTACAATTGAGTTATTTGTTGCAGGTTGAAGCTACAGGGAAGCTCGTGATTATTTCTTCTTCAACTTATTCCCATCTCTATCTCACATTTCTCTGCATATTTTGGCTCTTAGAGGAAGGGTGCCTTTGGTGAGATGTTGATCTCTTTGTGAGAGTCCAATATACACCATTTATTTGTATTATGATATATATACTCTATATTTAATGCTCAGAATAATCTCAGTTTGAAATACCAAGTGAAACTATGTAAAAATACCAAACAATGCATAAATGGTGCCATTTTCCCTACATCTTGTTGTGAGAGCTTGAAGTTGCTTTATTTCCATTTGTATCAGTTCATATCTGTGATTTTTATGATGTATGGAGATTCATTAGTGTCCCGAAGAATTTTCATATACATTACATAATCCTTTGGAACATAAATCTTGAATTTCATAGCAAGTGGTGAAGTTTCCTACCATTTCCCCCTATGTGAAGACATGTCCACAAACCTCTGATTTATGGGAGTTGCAGTAGCCTTTAGAAACTGATTAATGATGCATTTGGGTGCCCATTTAATTCCTTTAACTAATCCATATCTCTGTTCTTAAATTTGGGAGGTTCGTACTCCATTTGGGAAGCCATTAGTGACCTCTACCCTTGGGGGTTTGAACCTCAAATTTGCTAGTAAATTTCCCTATTTTCTCCTGAAGTTAAATGAATGTTGCAGAAGTCTTTTGAGAGTGTCCAGACACCTATCAGCCTCAATTTTATGTCTCAATACCTTTCCAACACTCCCAGTCCCAATTCGAAATCCTTAGGAGTCTATTGGAGCCATCTACCCTTGGGGGTTTCAACATAGATTTTCCTAGTAATTTTGCCTTTCATTCTCTAATTGTAAATGAAAGTTGCTAAAGTATTTGGAAAGTGTCCAAGCATATAATAGCTGCTTTAATGTGTCCAAATACATCTCAATCCTCTCCATACATTATTCGAAAAGATTTGGGATCATTTGGGACAGTTTGGGGCTTTACTAGTTCAATTTTCGAAAATTGACTAAATTGGGAAAAAATTCAAATTGGGGACATTACAAGACTCCAAGTTAATCATATATATTTTCAGTAACAAATCCAAGCTACGTCGATGGGACCTAAAATCAATGCTGTGGAAAGGACTTCATTTTATTGTTTTCAGGCGGTGAAAGTTTTCCACGTTGGTATGAAAGTGAATTAGGTGGTTGTCTGGATTGCAAACACAGCTATCAAATCCAAATCTATACACACCCATGATTTGGATTTGGAGTAATTTCGCCTTACAATTGGAATGAAGTTTCGACATGCGAGATGATGGTAAGTTTAAACTTCAGACAATAGACAAAAATTTCATGATGCGCTTGTATTGATCGTCAATTATGAGAAACAATGTAGAAATTGTAATCTCACTAGTCAATAGTGCATTAATTAGTTGAGTGGTTAGTTGGTTAGTTTGACTAGGACACTTTGATGTCCCATAGTATTTTCTGTTCCATAGTATTGGACCGTAGTATTGCTGTTATGTAATCCTATATATTCTTCTGATTAATAATGAGAAGGCAATTAATATGCCCACTGTTGTTCCCTCCTTTACTGTCTTATAATCTTTAACATCGTATAAGAGCGTATGGCCTGATCCATACCCATTGTATTTGGATAAGAATTTTCACATAGTGGAAAGCACGTATACGCATCTTTTGGAGGTTGCAAATCAATACGGGAACACATCAGCGTGGAGGAGTTTCTTCAAAGCACCAGGGCCGAATCTCTCTCTCTCTGTTTTTGTTTCCTTTGGAAGCGCCGACGCACCTGTCCCTATCGGGAACTGCATCACCCTTCCACCGACGCACCTTCTGCTAAGGAAAAACATGTCGCTGACGCACTCTCTGCACGAACTAAGTGCGACACTAATGCACTTCCTGTTAAGCCAAAGTGCGGCAATCACTATTCACTTACACAGATTTTTCTCGATGCACCTTGTGACACACTGTGCTCGCAAGACAAGTTGTGGCACTGTTTTAAAGGACCAGATATGTTCATAAAATCTTCAAAACCAGTATTGAAGAGCAAGTTCTGTTGATGCTGAGCCAAAAGATTGGACAACGTTCCAACATTGTTCAGATCATATTGAAGAAGATCTACTCCTGCAGAGATCGATCCAAGAGGAGCCTCTATAGAAAAGGGAAGATCCTTCATCAAAGTTTCCAAGGATTTGAAGTCTGAAGGACCACTGATATTGAAGAAGAAAAACAAGAAAATCAAATCTTGAAGATGGTGCTAGAAGAGCTACCAGAAGAAATCAAAGAGGTAAGAAATCTGTTAACATCAATAGGATCATGGCATACCTTTGATGGAACCAATTATGATCAATGGGCTTTAAAAATAAGGAATTTGTTAAGGTCACAAGATTTGTGGCATTTTGTAGTTGAAGATGACCATATTGATCCAGCAGAATTTGAGAATTTGACAGAATTTCAGAAAGAAATAAGACAAGTTGTTGCCTTAAGTCTCATACAAAACAATATATAATATTCCATTTTTCGTAGCATTGTCGAAGCTTATACTCCAAAAGATGCATGGGATATATTGAAGGTTGAGTTTAATGAAGAGGAACCGGTTTTAGAAGAAGATGACTTTGCAAGCCATGCAAAGCACCAGGAATCCCACAGTGAAGTGGAAGATAGTCAAGAATATTGTGTTTATAATGCAGCCAGTGATCAAGTAAGCCCAACAAAGTTTGTTGATCTAGTTCTGTTTGTTGATGACAGTGAAAACAAACCTGCCAATGTAACAGTCCCTAGTGACGTGAGTGATAGTCTCTCAAAGAAAGAGACAATTGATAGCAGTAGTGATAGTCTCTCAGAGAAAGAGACAGTTGATAGCAATAGTGATAGTCTCGCAGAGAAAGAGACAGTTGATAGCAGCACAGATGTTGCTCCAACAAATAGTTCATCACAGAACTAGAAAACCAGAAGTTTAAGGGAGCTATATGAGCAGACTCCTATTATTGATGAGCAACTACAATATGCGTTTTTTCCCTGCCAGCCCACAGTTTTTGAGGAAGCAATAAATGATGCATAATGGGTTAATAACAATGAGGAAGTAGCAGTCATTGAAATAAGAGAAGACAAAGATGTGAATGCTCTCCAAAAAGAGCTGAAAATCATTGAAATAAGAGAAGAGGAAGATGAGGAACACGAAGATGTGATTGCTCTCCAAGAAGAGCTGAAAAATATTCATGTTTTTAACAATTCTAACAAAAAATTTCAGTGTGCAGGTAAATTGGACATCAACATAAAATATGTTGAAACAAAAGTAGAAGAAGACTTCCACTATGTTCTAGTACCAATGAAAAGCAATAAAACTATTTATTTTGCAGAAGCCAAAGAAAACATTGAAGAACACCTACTTAGCATCAAGTTCAAGAAGACAAATAAGAAGCAATCCAAGTACACACCAAGGAAGAAAGTTAAGATAAAGTTTTTGAATGAAACATAAACTAGCAGACACAACACTTAGGCATTGATAGTGTTGAATATTGTCCCGGTTGATATTAAGGGGGTGTGTTAAGAATTGTAATCTCACTGGTCAACAGTGCATTAATTAATTGAGTGGTTAGTTGGTTAGTTTGACTATGACACTTTGATGTCCCATAGCATTTTCTGTTCCATAGTATTGGACTATAGTATTGTTGTTATGTAATCCTATATATGTTTATGATTAATAATTAGAAGGCAATTTATATGACCAATGTTGTTCCCTCCTTTACTGTCTTATAATCTTTAAGAATTATGAGAAACAATGTAGAAATTATGAAAGTCTCTTCAAATAATAAATGTATCAATAGTTTCATGCAATCCATATAGATTCTCTTGCGTACAAGGATCCATTCACTCTCAAAACACCCATAGGATAAAACCACTCATAGGATAAAAGACAAATTCTGGTTGGAAATTGCTATTTTCGCAATTTTGTAATTTCAGTAATTGGGATTGCTTGTTCTAGACTAATTGCCCAATTTATGATAACTACCCAAATCGCTGAAATTGCGATTTGAGAACTCCAAATTACGATTTTGGCAAGAATTGTTCTACCAAATTCCGGCAACTCGGGAGCGTTTTAGTTAGTCCTTACCCATCATGAATCTGACAGCAAATATCTCATCAAATCACTCAGCTGCCTCGATATCGCTTGTCAAATATCTCATCAAATCACTCAGCTGCCTCGATATCGCTTCATCGAATCGAGACAACCGAAAGTTTAAGGCGGCGTTTAATCTTCTGGGCAAAAGCGAGTGATTCATCCAGTTCGTACATGAAATCTACGATTGCATCTCCTGTCACTCTATCTACTCGAAATTCGGCCTTTCAGGATAAGATGGTTACACTAACATGGCAACTTAATGGAGAAAATAATCCAACCAAATCCCTCATTATCTATCTGCATTTCCTTCTGCATAACATCTCCCGTTGTTCATTCTGTTAATTCTGGAGCGTTCAAATTCAATCATGAGTGAAAGCAGCAGCATGGTAAACTCTTGTTTAGAAGCTGATCCTGATCTCTCTCAGCTTGATCGAATCGAAAGCAAGATCGATGATATCGCCAATCGTATGAGCGCCAAGTTCGCCCTGATCGACTACACGCTTAAGGAAATGGAGGATAGGCTCAAACAAACCGAGCTGAAGATTCTGAAACTTCATCATGCTATGATGGGGCCGGGAACCCCAATAGAAGAGGAGAAGTCAAGCCCGAAGAAATGATCTCAGAACCAAAAGAATTTCGTTGGCCTTCTCATCATCCAGTACCAGCTATGCTCCTTGTTTGAATCTTTGTTCGGCGTTTTTGTAGATTCTGTTATCGATAGCTATGCTCCTGGTTTGAATCTTTGTTCAGGGCTTTTGTAATTCATGTCATCAATTTCCAGTCTGAAATTAGCAATGGTAATAGATCTTAGTTTTATATGATTAGATGTAATAGTTTGATTCTCGATCAACGACTCTATTGTGTATATTTTAATGTAATCTCAAGGTTTTTAAATAATTTCATGTCCAAAATGGAGATCTTGTGAAATTCTTAAACAATTGCATGAAGAACAATGCTTGCATGCATAGTATCTTTCTTTGGAAACATTAATTCTATTTCAATATTTTGTATCAATGCTGTTCTTTTTTGAAATATTAATTTTAAATAGCAAATTTGGAGTAGCGATAAGATGGAGCAGTATAAGTGCCAACTAAAACGCCCCCTATTAGTCCGAATCCGGTAGAGTCAGAATAACTGAAATGATAATTTGGGAGTGCTCAAATCGCAATTTTGGCCATCTGGGTAGTTTTAAAATAGGACCTTTAGTCTAGGAGAGGCAATAACTATTGCTGAAATTGTAGAGGAACAAATTCGCGGTGTTTTAGTTGTCTTTTATCCTGGCCCTAAGATTTGATGGTCATTGAAAGTAAAATTAAATTTAGGGTACAATACTAACATAAAAAGAATAAGCAAAACTTTTTAATCCAACCTATAAATATATTTTTGTATTGAGTTTGTGATAACATTGATTTAGTAGATATAAGGTATTGAAATTGTATAATCTAGATGTAAAATTTGTGCAATTAAAACTAGATTTTGAATAATGAAAAGTTACGATCAAATCATTTTTCGAATTGTTGTTATTGAAAAGTAGGACAGATGACGAACCCACTACATGCGCTCATCTTTCAAATTGAGAATCGGCCTATGCCATGCAAGCGAACGTGTGGCACTGGGCTTATGGACTCCACTTCGAGCGATTATAACTCTCCCAACGCCATTAACATCCTTCATTACCACTGCGCAAGCCAAGGGAAGCTTGTACTGTTGCAAGTCTATTGGCCAGTGCAAGTGTTGATGGCAATTGGATTTGGGAGATGGAGACAAGGTACTTCACACGGTTGCATGATTCTGGACATCGAACGAGGCAGCACCGGCTTAAAGGGAGGTTTGCTATTAGTAATCTTTCATTTTGACATACTCTTATGAGTTGCAAGCCAACAGACATCCTGGTATCCCTTCACTGCAAGCCTCTGCGCTAGTTTTCTCTAGCATACGTGGTGGTCATGGCTCGCACCAAGAAAACCCCGAGGAAAACTGTAAGCAGGCCGCAAAAAACCCACATGCCATGTGCCCTCAAAGAGCTTGGTCGGGTTCAAGGCTATTTCGAGCAGGAAATTCTTGACTCTACTCGTGCACGCACCCTCAGATTGGAAAAAATGGTTAAAACATAAGAGGAATTGTTCGTTTGTTCAGCAATTGTTTGAAGATTTTGGGGGGCTTGAAGAAGACTCTGGCTCGGTGCGTACGCGTGAAACCAGACACACGAAAACGTTGAAGGTTTTCTGGACTACCAAGGCTCTCATGTCTCTAGCTATGGAAGATTATGTCCAAGGCCTTTTCAAGCTAGAGGAGGACGCATTACCGCTAGTGGATAGAGTTACCAACCTGGAATCAACTCTGCATGCACTCTTTCGGTACCAAAGTTTGGAAATGCAGAGGGTGAACGCCAAACTGGATGCTCTAGCCAGAGCCATCACTAGCAAACCGTTTACCAGACCATCACCAAACCAAAGTGTCACCACTCAACTTGTTTTCAGACAAATACCTGCTGTTGTAGTCGACATGGGAACTCACAAAGCTCTAGGTGTCGGACCCTCCACTATCCCCCTCTCTAATGAGGATTAATTGGTTCCGTTATGAGTTTGTTTACTGCTTGCTATGTCTTTCTGCAATTTTGAATTATAATGGCCATAACCCCCGGTCTGTGGGGGAACACTGCCATTTTGAAACTCTTGCACTCTCTGGAACTCTTTGAAGTCCTTGGTCTTAGGAGGTCTTGGAGCCTTAGGCTCTTTTTTGCTTCAGTTAACTGTGACTTGCATGGCTTCTTTGCTAACTTCCACTTGAGAAACATAGATATGTACAATTTTTTCTTTTTGATTTAATAGATTTTACAAACCTTACAAAAAAAAATTCAAAATCATCTAATCTTTAAACAACTCCAAAAATAACACCATATAAAATTTAGTAAAAAAATAATTTTTTTATATCAAAATATCATTAATAATTTTCTTTTATAAAAAAATATCTAAAATAATTTACTAATAAAAAATAAATATCACCATCAAGAGATACCTTACATCTACTCCTTTCTTTAAGGAAATTGTCTCATACCCCTATAGTCCCCTTCCAATAAAGGATATAAAATTATAAAATCTTTTGGTTATGTATAGTTGGGGGATTATGCAGCATGGAACTATGCATTTTTAAATTATAAAATCTTTTGGTTATGTATAGTTGGGGGATTATGCAGCATGGAACTATGCATTTTTTAAAAATGGAATCAAATTATCTTTTGAAAATAGAGTGATTGAACACGGGAGAACCTTTTTCTCATGATAAAGAGATTCCATTTAGAAAATAATTGGATGTCCTCATTGCTTAAAAATAGAATTATAGGAATATGTTGAAGGAGCATAATTGTAAACACTATTACAGATGATATCACTTGTTTCTTATGTGTTTAATGTGAAGCAAGATGTTCTAACTTGACCAACTACCTAAAGATTTATGTATTTTGTAAGGTAGAGATTGATTTATCTTTGTGATAATTGATGGTGTAGAAGAGATATGGAGAGATGTTCATTAATGGGAAGAATATATGAAGTTAGTGTGGAGACATCTAAAAACTGATATGGAGGCCTCACAATTTAGAATTGCTAGTTATTAAGGTTGGAATAATTTGGTGTGTTTAACTATATGGGTAATTTAGGATATTTTTAATGATGAATGATATTAGAAGATTGATGACACTAAAATGGGTAGTAATTGAAGTGGTTGTAGTAGTTACTTGTGTTTGTGAGACTTTCATGGTTACTTGAAAATCACTTGTAACTTGTAACATTGATAGAAGTTAATCAAGGTTTCATGCTCAAGTTAGAAGTTGCAATAATAAGGTCTTCATTATTGACAAGTGAAATATTTATAACAATTTTAAGTTAGGCACCACTTATTCCTTAACGAGCTTGTTGAAAAACTTCTTAATCTTTTGGTTTATTTGTAAAACAACTATTGGAATTTATGCATGCTTCATCCAAAGTTGAAAATATTTATGTTAAAATTAAGATCTTGTTATTGCAGTTGATGTCATAATACTTCAATATTTTATTGTGTATGGGAGTCTAATCACTTTATTGAACCTTGAAGCTCATATTCTCATTGAAAGCCATAAAAAATAATGATTGATTAACATAATAACTATAAAGGGAAGAGGCACACTAGTATACTCCAATGTATTTAATAGAGATGCCATCCATTAGTATACTCCAATGTATTTAATAGAGATGTCATCCACAAATGTGGGAAATATCCCTTGGTTTTCCTAATTTATCATTGATAATCAATGCAATTATACATTACAGTAAACAACTTTGACACAATTAATCGAAGTGCTGAATTGTGACTGTGTCATAGATATTCTAACATTTAAGCTACTTGTACAATTTTGTCAATGTAGCATGGTCATGCAATTTCAAAGTTCAATCATGCCACCTTTGCACACATTCTTTTCATAGACACAATTACACCTAATGTAGGCACTCTAGCATAAATGGACAAGCGGCATATTTTCTCATACAGCTCTATAATTTAGAGAAGTCCACTTAGTAGATTATTTATACCCCCTTATTTAGATTGCAAATGTGTTAATATTTAGCTTGTACTTTGTTATGGTAAAGATTTATGGTGTTTATATTTTGTTGTACATATTTATATTGTTGATAAAATTTTAGATCAATTGAATTTGTTACCAAATCTTTATTATTTCCATATAGGTTTGATGTATAAATTAATTAATGTCTAAGTTATCCCAATAATTACTCACACCATGATCTTCAAGGATTGTTGAAGTTGTTGCAGCTTGACATTGTGGCCAAAATCTATTGTAGACTTCTTTATTTATGTTCAAGGATCTATCCACACAATCGCTTAATTGATCTATGAAGTTCTCCTCTACTGTAATCTTTGTATGTAACCAAAATCTAGATCTAAAATTTAGATCACATGATAATATTTTTTTTGGTTCTCTGGGGTCTTATGTTTTCTACATAATTTTTGGTTCTATAGGTCACCCATGAGAAGATTCGTTGTGATGAAAAAAAATAATATTCATATTGGTCGAGAATGGATTTGGCTCTCTTTGCAATTTGAAATCAGAGTTGTTGTATATTATTCAAAATGAAGGGAGCTTTTTGTTCCTACGATTCTCTCCATTCCCAATGATCAATTTTGTGAGTTTGCTCATCCTTTTCTCTCCATTCCAATCAGCAATTTTGTGAGTTTGCTGATGCTTGTCTTGTGTATATTTGAAGATACTGCCAATGCTACTGCTCTATTATTTAACCTGCAGTGCTCTATTATTTAATATGCAGTGAGTTTGAGTGAAGAAGGAGCTACGTTAAATAGCTTGAAATTCACGTTTCGATCTCTACTCTGAGATGATCATCAGAAAACATTTCGATCTCTATTCTGAGATGATCATCAAAAAACATTTCGATCTCTTCTTCACTCAACTATTCCTGCGTAATGACTATCTTCAAACATGCAGTGAGTTTGTCTATTAAAATAAAATGGGTGTCCACCCCATTGAAATTCAATAGAGTTTGTCTGTTAAAATAAAATGGGCGTCCACCCAATTGAAATTCTAGGAGGGAAAGAGCAGCTTTAATGTGATAGGAGGTAGTTGAGGACCTTAAGCTTGACAATTCATCGGCTCTCTTAAGATAAACTTGGGATTAAAATTTTTGCAGGCTTGACGTCGTTCCCCATGGCTGAACTGTTGAACTGTATTGCAGCCAAGATTTTGAAAAGGGGGCGAATGATCTCAACTGCGATAACAAATCAACAACTTGGAACTGTCAATACAACGAAGGATATTCAAGGAATTAAATGCTTGCAACTGCAACCACACAACCAAAAATGAGAAAAGTGAAATTACATGAAATGTGGTGTTCTCATGGATCTTCTGTAACAGTATCAACTTATCTTCAAGTCAATTCAATGCAGATCCCAATGAGAGATTTCAAAAATTGGAGATGATGAATATGGATTTTATAGAAATGTTCGCTTGTTTCTTTTATCACATTGCCTTTCTGCTCCACGGCCATTGGTAGCTTCATTGGCATCCAGCGCTTTAACTTGATGGTGGCCCTTCCCAATTCTTGCCTATCTTCTGCACACTAGACCACATGTCACGCATCAACTGGAAAGGATTTGGAGGACAATTCATGCACACCGATCAAGAGGGAAGGATATTTTTTTTTAAACCATGGAACCACAGCCATCGGTTTCACTGAGGGACCACTATATCTGAGGACTGGAGTGAAAACCATGGGCTGAGCCCAGCCTTAGTATTGGCATAGAAAAACATTTTCCCAGCTAGAATAGAAGTGTCACCCTGGATCAGTGCCAAACTTTATGTGAGACATTCCTTTTGCCACAATTATTTTGGTGGTTGAAAAAAGGGGGAGTTTTCATTGTTCCTCTGTTATTGTTGTAATTTTGCTTCATATCATTTTGAAAGTATATCTCAAATTTGTAAAGGATAAAAAAGTTTAATGTTAAGTTGTCATGAAAAGGTGAAAAAAATATGAGTTGAAAGTCTCATCATGTATTGAATTTTTAATAAAAATATTCATTTTGTGGTGGTGGATATTCTTAGATCTGTCTTGAAATGAGAATAAGAAGATATAAGGACATTAATACATGTGCATAATGGTGTATGATTTCTTGGATGTTTGATGCTTGAGTGTGATTTGATCTCTAGTATTTGACACTCATTTAATTTTATAAGCAAATCAAACACTTATGCACATTCAAGCATTCAAATTGTTGATCACATAAACATTCAATGACAAACCTACATTGACATTAATTCCAATTTTTATCAATTCAACTTGAGAACCAACATTAATTGTAACTTGTGAATATTCATTTTGTAAGTTGTATTTTTACATCAAGTTGAACGACATTGTAATTGTCAAGTGCCTTCTTGGTTGAATGTGATACCCTTCAATTTTTGAGTCTAAATCAAAGTTGATAGGTCTTATTGTCAAAGGGTGGATTTGCAAGAAGCGTTTTTTTTTTGTCAAGTCAATTGTAATCAAGACCTACCTGCACAAGGACGTCCCATTTAATCTTTAAAAATGGCTTTAAGTCAAGAATTATTAGAATTATTGAACACTCGAATACTCACTAATGAAGACAACACAGTCATAATCCATAAAGGAACTCTTCAAACTATTCTAACTTGTTTGCAAGTTCCGCAAGCCAAAGTTGAATTTCTTCAGACTCGGTCACAACTTCAACATGATGAAATACAAGTAAAAAATCAACAACTTCTAAAACATTTTGAACTAGTATTTGTTGAGAGCAATCCCTTATTCGAATTTGATGTCCATCAAATTCAAATTCCAAATAACAACCAATAGCCAGCACAAGATCCACGTAGTAATGTAGCTATAGATGAATATTCAAATGAAGTTGAGGTCATACATGAACTTGAATTTCAAGTCTTCACTTATAAAAACCTTTCAATGGTGCAACAACATGTAGTGAATCAATTCCCACATATTTTCAAGCAACAGGTTCATAATAATATTTCCAAGCCTATCATCGAACCTTGGGAATAAATTTGTGACAGCAAACATAGAACATGACTTGGGTATGTTAAGGAAGTTACCTTTCATATTCCCAACTATTCTAGACCAATCCTTTTCCACAATGCATGATTTTTTGTTGAAACTTTGAAGAGACAAGACTCAAATATTCAACAAGTTGATGCAGCAATTGATGATAAAATTGAGGATGAATGCCAACATTGTCATAGAGTTGGCCATTTGCAAACATAGCGTTTTGATCTCCATCCTTGTTTTCATTGTGGGGAGACAAATCACATTTCAGACAAATGTCAAAAGAAAAAAAAATTCTAAAAAGAACAATTGGTTCTGGTTGTATAAGTTCTTGGCGATGGAATCAACAAGTCAAGAAGTTGCATAAGTCTTACCATTAAGTTCATACATGGGTTAAGACCCATTCGAATGGTTAAATTACAAAAAAAATAAATTCAATTATTTATTCCAAATTATGAATTAGGGCATGGCCCATTCTGAATTGTTATTCCCTCGTACCTTACGGGGTGGACGTACACAAATGATACAAAATTGAACTCTCATTCACCTTAACGGGGGGATTTTATTGTGAAAATGGTTAGGGGGGAGTTTATTGTGAAAATGGTTGGGGGGGGAGTTTATTGTGAAAATGGTTAATGGTCAATTATAGCCACCAAATATATGGTATCAAAAGAATGATGATAGAGCTATTGAAGAAGAATCCAAAGCTTAAGCTTGGATCACTTCCACATTTTTTTCTCCTTGCACCTAACAATGGGGTATATCAATGATGATAGTGAGGCTTCAAGTTTCGAAGTCCTATCAATCGAAATTCAATCAACATTTGTGAATTCTAGCATGGCAACTAATATCCTCAACAAGCTATCTACATCAAATCAACTATTCATGGAATGTTTGACACCTAATTATGTCTAAATTCGAGGAGCGCTTCGGTGATCATATTTTTTCACTAACAACAAAATGGTAATCCTATTTATTCACCTATTAATAGAAGATTCCAATTTGAGTCTACCTAAACTACTTGGCAAATGATCAAACTGTCAGGAAATTAGGAGATGTTTAGACATGGAAACTATTCACTTCCAGAATTTATGCTCTCTTTCAAAGTTCATTTCAGATGAACCATTCAACACCTAGATTAGTAGTTTTTCAGGTGAATCTTCGAGTTTCAAATTGAAGATTGAGATCATACCCACCTATGCACTAGTTCTTATTACCTTACTGTTATAGTTATTTAGACTTGTGTTAGAGGGGAGAAATGTTAGACTGTGAGTCCCTAGAAAATCACAAAGTCCAAGGTCACCTTATTATGAGTTGTAATCCTTATCTACAGATGAAGTGTTATGCCTATCCACTAACGAGTAATCAATGGTATCTAGATATAGAGGTGGTCTAATCCATGTATTATAAATTGATATCATCGAGTGAATACAAGAGTAGAGTATGGCTTAGAGATTTTCCCACCAAATCACGTGTGTGAATATATATATATAATGTAATAAAAGTGTGTATTTTAAAATAATTAGGTAAGTACCAAGTTAAAGATATGGATGTATTTATTGAGCCTCTTATTGATGAACAACTAAAATTATGGGTTGGCATCACTATGTACGACATATCCAACTCAATAGAGAAAAGAAAATTTTAATTACATGGAATACTTACATGGACAATTCATGATGCCCCAAGGCTAAGACATTTTTGTGGTGATTGCTATTAAAGTACTTCACTCTAACAATATTTAATTTTATCAACAGTTCATGCATTTAAAAAAAAATTGATTTGTATAATATACTAGTATTAACATAATTCCACACCTTGTAGGTATTTAAACAAAGGGTAAATGCATGTCCAGTATGTGGTCACATAGGGATATCTCGACATTCCAGAAGTTTAGGAAATGAGTTCTTCGACGAGTACATGCACTTCCTCCCTAAGAACCTTCGATATCGAACTACGAAATATATTTTTAATGGGAAGGACAAGACTAGAAAAAAAAACTGAGAATGACACCTCACCTATGGAAATTACAATATAATAAGAATCAACGTCTAGGTAAGCAATTGGATTCCATATCAGGTGTAGTACTAAAAACATTATACAAGTTGCAATGTTTATATTCAATTGTTTGTACAGTATCTAATAGTTATTTTTTCCTTTTATATTTGATGAAAGTCACCAATCCATTAATGAGCTTCCTACACAAGTAATGAAAAGATACTCCATCCAATTCAATAAGTTGCCCTACTATGAGCACCTACAAGTTTCTCATTTGTTTGATATAATGCATACTGAGAAGAGTGTTATAGAAAAATTATGGAGAATCCTTGATGGAAGGTGTAGCAAAGATAAAATCACCAAAGTTTGTAGCAACATTCAGGAATCCAATCATGTAATGGAAAATTTGATTAATTATTCCAATGATAGACAACCAAACAATATTCCTTGGTTATTTACAGAGCATGAAAGCAATGTTGTAAAATATGTCATTCAAAAAATTAAATTTGACACTATTTTTTCTTCAAACATAAAGAATATCTCAATGAATAAAGGAGAATTTGGTGGGGTCAAAACTCACAATTGGCATACCTTTATTAAGGTATTTTGTTAAATGAATCTTCCATTTGTTAGAATTTTTGAAAAAAGTAACGAGTCCTTATATGTTCCAATTTGTTCTACCTCTATGTCTCTCAAACAACTTCGATAACATCATAAAATAAGTTATATATGATCTCAACAAGTACATGAGTTGACTTTTCACAATTTATAATCAAAAGGTTAACTACACAATTGGAATAGATGTGATTTACTTGCAATGTTCACATATTTATTATTGTTTTCAATCCTACATATTGAACTTGCTTTGACATGTTTAGGTTATTGTCATCTAAAGAAATCCATAAAGAATATACAAGGTATTGTAAAGAGAAATTCCTCAGCTAATGTGTGAATTGTAGAAGTATCTTCCTCCAACCCTTTTGAATGCACAAGACCACAACCTCATACACCAAGTTTAGGATATTGAAATATCTAGACCTGTACACACTAGGTCAATGTGGATGATGGAGAGGCACTTGAAAACATTGAAAGCTTTTTTTAGACAAAGATCATCTCATGAGGGCTCTATGGTTGAGAGATATATGGTATATCAATCCATTGTGTATATTAGTGAGTATCTTCCTGAAGTAGCATCGCTACATATTAATGTGCCTCACATTTGGGATGCTACTTCCGAAAAAAAATATGAAGGGGAGCTTTTGTTGGGGAATGGTAGAATGAGGAAAGTGAAAGGTAATCAAACATTAGACATAAACTTATATAATAGTGTTTTAATCCTATAAATTTTATTCATCCATCATTTATGTAAGTTCAAATATAGCTTATTTTGTTTCATACTAAATACCAAATGGGGTGACATTTAAACTAAAAATAACATAGCATAAACAATAACAATGGGGGAATCTATATACCTAATGGTTAGATAGCATTTACTAATTTGGATAATGGAGAAAGAAATTTTAATGAATAACAACTTAAACCTATTTTCTATATTGATAAAGATAACTATATACATAAGGTATGCCCATGAAAAGCACTATTTATAACACTAAGATGCATAAACCTTACCTCTAATATTATGTCACATGTCTCATATTTTACTATATCAAGTTGATTGTTGTAAACATATGACTATATTACATAGATATTTTGATCACTAGGCATACAATATATTCTCTTGTTTTTTTTTTCATTCTTAGTAGATTGCATTTATTTCTCAAGTCACATATATAGTTCGTAGACACTTTGACACTCCTCAATCTCATCACATATAAGCTATTTATGTCAAGGGAAGAAATGTAACAACAAAATTTTAGAGTTGTCATGTAAGCAGAATTGAGCATAGGGATGACCTTAAAATGCTTACACTCACATACATAAAACATATATAAATGCTTGTATATTTTATTAGAAATGTCAATGAAAAACTAGGCACATGCATGCAGAGTTAAGCATAAGCACATGCATGTGAATCTTTGCATTTGCACATAATGTTATGTTGCACAAACAAAATCTTTGAGAACTAAGACATGGATGTTGGAATGGCATAACTCTGGGATTCGACATGATTATGTTGACGTGGAGAAAATTGTTGTGCTAGTTATAACATATATTAAACGTAAGGTTTGATGTATACACAAATCATTGAATATTCTATAAGAAGTGATGTAATAAACCTTAAGCATAGAATTTAAGAGTTAGTGGATGATTACAGAGGACGATCTATGGCCTAGTTAGGACTTATCACTTTTGTGAAGAAGAAGCTTTGAGCACTAAGACATGGATGATAGAATGACACTACTTTGGGATTCAAGATGATTACGATAACATGGAAAAAATCATTGGGGTATTTAAAACATTAAACTCAAGGTCTGATTCCTAAGCCAAAATTGAACATTGAATTTTATAGAAGTGGTGTAATATCCCTTGAGCATAAAATTCAAGAGTTAATGGATAATTCAAATAACGATCAATGGCATTGTCGATAATGATCACATGTGTGTGTGCAATAACACTTGTGAATTACATGAAAAATTAATGTGTGTGTATATGTTTGATTTGCATGAAAGATCAATGTGTGTGTGTGTGTTCTTGTGCACACACACACGTATGTGTGTGTGAAAGACAATATGAGTAGAGAGCATCTATTTTGAATCACAAGTAGTAAATTCAATATCATATATATATAGCTCTTAAAATGTTTTACTATGGACCTTTGGGTAATATAGCTTGACCTTATATCCATTAAATACTTACAACACTTTGTCCTTATCTTTTTGCATTCCTTTATGTGTATACATGCATGCACATCCATAAATTATCAACCATGTAGTTATTATTATTTTTAGTAGGGACCTTTGGGTCATGATATTGTATCCATTATATGCTAAGTTATAACCATGTGTAACTATAATATGTTTTTTTCCAACTAATAGAGTTATTGTTTTTGCATTCCTCTGTTTGAATTTAATTGTCAAAGTATCCAAATTAATAGTAGATGAAATTGGTGGCATTTAATTATAGGAACAATGGTAACTAAACATGTTAAGATAGAAATAATGTTATTTGTTACTATTATGAAAAGTAGGGGAATCATGCTAGATAGTGTTGAAATTGGAAAAATAAGTAGGGAATGAAATAGTGATGTATTAGTACACAGAATAAGAAACTATATAAAAACATGAAAATAAAGATTATTTGGTACTAATAGTAATATAAATTATTAGAAATGTTTGATATTTTTTTTTTGTAAGTAAGAGAGAGACAAAATTCTATTAATAAAGTACAGAGCGTACAAAAATAGGACAAGGAGCCCAAAAAAGGACCAGAACAATCCAGAGTCCCATCCTAGAGGGAAGGATGGAGACCCACCCAATTTTCAACATCAACCTTACAGAGTCGGAACCAGTTTTGCAAAACAAGTGAGGACGTCGACAGAATCCTAACAAGGTTGGTAGCCAAACAACTGGGCGAACCGAAATAACAAGCAAGGTATAGAGACAAAAACCCGACAGAGGCCTCGCTGATAAGACAAAGAATACCAGTAATATTTGACGAACTACACCGGGAAAAACATAGAAATAACATAACAACACAAAAGCTCAGCCAACCAAATCGAACCAACCTACTGCTCTGGGCTTGAATTCCCTTGAACCTCATGGCTGGCGCTCTGCAGAGGATGAATGCAGAGGTCTTCCATCAAAGCTTCCAGAGTGCCTGTGTTCTCCATTTCGCTCTGCTGATTCTCCTTCATTCTTGCAATTACATCTTGCATATTCTGGACAATATTCTCCCGGATGTGTAATTACCGGGCTAATAAAATTCGACAAGCCCAAAAGGGGCTAGCCATAACCGAATGACCCAAATGAGTCTCCACCTCTTCCACCAGGGCGATTTCCAGATATGCTATCTGATTTCCAATGGCCAACGGTGTTTCCTCCAGATAGAAATGCGCCCAATCAAAATTCTGGGGATGATCATTTTCTTGGGAGTTGGACTGAGTGGAGGGGCCTTCACCAGTATGCCTCCTCCTACCCCCAGAATTTCTGCCCGTCCCACGACGGTTACTCAAATGAGGACGGGGAGGCATAATTCTCAGAAAGATAGACCCAGACGTCAACGAAAAACAACCTTTGATATAAATCCAACTGAACCAGAAGTGAAACTCAAACCACATGCCGGATGGCAGGAATAAGCAAACAATTTTAGACTTGCACCTCTGGCAATTCTCGTCATCCGTCATGGATTTATAATCCTTTTTCCTGTATCTGAAAATGGGGAGCGTACCCCTCCATAAAGTCTCTTGAGTGCTCCAATTAACTACTCTGTACTGACCCACGATCTCGCCTTCTTGGAAGATGATGATCCTACAGAATTTATTGCTCTTGGTACCTTCGCAATAGCTGATACCATAATTGCCACCTACAAGGTACATGCTACTACCAATACTCATGATGGTATCATTACTCCAGCCTTGCAAACGCAAAGGAGAATTAAGATGAAAAGACCAAATGAACCTATCATATAAAACCTGGCGATCAACCGACATCAAGGCCTTAGGGTGAAAGGACCTTAGCTGGATACGATGCACCCGGAGGGTGCTAAGGAATGACACACGTTGGGAGATCGTCAGCAAGTGTCCTATCTACTCGATCGCCATGTGATTCACGATCCTCATGACAGGTGGTTATCGTGCTAGGATTAAAATCAACGGTTGCGATCATCTTACAACGATGCATGGCCACGTGATCACCCATCTCGTCCAAGGGTTTGGCTTTGAATGTTACACATGCCTTAACACCTAAATTTTCCAACTCATCTGCCAACTTGTTGCCTTTTCGACGAACGTGAGTGAAATTGATAGTCGGGGAGGTTCTCAGGATCTCCTGGAGCTGGTTCAGCCTTCCTTCTCGTCTCCAGTTCTGAGACACCTTCGAAACCACCATTCCTCCTTGAATACAACGCGCGATGGTGATCAGAATGTTGGAGTCGCCTTCCACCATTAAAGGTAACCACTTTTTTGTAATCGCCCAGTTTATGCCAGTCACCATACCTTCTAATTCTACAACATTCTTGGTGGTTTCACCCAGGTTACCCGAGAAAGATCCCAACACCAGGCCCTGGTTATTTCTGATGGCTCCCCCGAATCCTGCAAGGCCTGGGTTACCTTTTTTTGCCCCATCAAAGTTGAGCTTCAAGGTATCAGCCGACTGAGATTGCCAAAAGTCGGGGCTTATGGGTTTGGCCCTGCTATGCTGCATGTCGACTGTGCCATTTGGTAAGCTAAAGATTCCCCAATCATTCAAAATTATTCTTTCAACAGGGTCTACATTTCCAGTTTCAGGGGTTAGCCTTTTGGTATATAAAGTTTCCTTGATGTTCATTTCAATAAGCTTCCAAATAGCCTCAGTGCTTCGTTGCTTCTCCTCAAAGATTCCTTGGTTTCTCTCCTTCCAGATTTTCCAAACCACGAATCCCGGGAACAATTCCCAAATTTTGTTAAGAAGGTCGCTTTTGAAAGGCTTAGTCTACCAGTTGGCAAGAGTCAAGTCCGGTCGGCCCTGAACTCTTGCAGTCTTTCGAAATCTCTCCTCTCCCCTATTCCATAAGAAGGAGGCTAGAGGGAACTCATCAAGCAGATGATTAATGGATTCACTATCGCTTGTGCACATACTGCAGCGAGAGGGCCCGAAAAATCCTTTCTTGTTGAGGTTTTCCCAAGTCAGAATGCGACGGTGAACCAACAGCCATCCAAAAGTGGCAATTTTAGGCCATTGGTTCGTCTCCCAAATTTTTTTCCATTTATCGTCCCTGGGCATCCGGTCATGGCCATTCAAATGGCCAAGTGCTTCTCCAATGTTGAATTTCCCCATATTGGAATATCCCCATCTGATTTTGTTAGGCCCCGAGGCCCAGGGGATTTTTCGTTTGAGAATTTCTTCATAGAAATTGTCCAGACTTTCTTCAGGAGTTAAATTCTTCCACCATTGAATTGGTTTCCATTGTCTGAATTGTTGTTCCTCTGGCCCTGTATCCCAAAAGTCCCAGACCTTCTCCCAGGGCCTACTATGTAAGTGTTGAAACAACTCCGGGTTGTCCTGCCATTCAGAAATTCTTGGGAATTGCTGCCAAGCATCATGTAGAAAGGATGCAGAGTTGCCGTCTCTTATCTCCCAGAAACTATGATTCTTGACTAAATCATGATTCTCTTGAGCCAACTTCCATATACTCAATCGGGTTGTTCTTCGCCAAATCTAATGAGGTCCTGTTTGGGCCACCTGGGGGCATATTTCCTGTGCCATAGTCTAGCCCAAGGTTCCTCTCTGTGGGTGATCCATCTCCACCATATTTTAGCTCCTAAGACCTTATTGACACACATTGGGTCCCTAGACTAAGTCCCCCCAACCTTTTAGGAGTGCAAAGAGTTTCCCATTTCACTAAGGCCCATTTCCTCTGGTTAGGGGTTCCTCCCCATAATAAGTTCCTCTGCAGATTACGGATCTTTTTCAAAACAGCTTTAGGTGCTTCCATCATAGAGAACAGATAAATCGCCATAGCTTATAGCATAGCCTTGACCAATATGAGGCGACTAGGGAAATTCAGAGCCCGAAACGTCCATAAATCTAATTTGGCTTTGAGTTTATCCAGTAGGTCCTTCCAGGATATTTATCGGATAGTGGATTTCGTCAAGGGTGCCCCAAGATATTTCGATGGAAGGTGGCCTTCAGAAAATTCCAGAATGCGCAGGATGTTCCTGCGATGAATTCTCGGAGTATTGAAAAATAAACCTTAGATTTTTCCTTATTTATTTCTAGGCCACTTCCCACCAAGAAAGTGTTAAGGATATCCTTAATATTTCTGGCCTCCTACACAGAGGAAGGTCCCATCAACATAGTATCGTCAACAAATTGTTGGTGGGTTTGAGGGGCCAGTTCCTCACCCAAGTCCAAACCCCGAATGACATTGTTCTCCTGAGCCGCCCGTAACATTCTGCCTAGGCCTTCAGCCATGATGATGAAGAGAAATGGGGATAAGGGGTCCCCCTGTCGGATTCCTCTAGTCGCATGGAATGGTTGAGAGGGAATTCCATTGACCAGAATTGAAAAGAAAGGGGATGAGACCAAACTCATGATCCATTCCATCCACATATTACTGAAACCAAAAGCTTTTAACATTTATGCAATAAAATTCCAGTTTAGCTTATCATAGGATTTCGACAAATCCAGTTTTAGAAGCATACCTGGGATGTTCTCTTTTTTAAGCAAATGAATAGCCTCGTGAAGAAGAATAATGTCGTCCAAAATTTAACGTCCTTCCACAAAACCAACCTGCTCCAGAGAAATAATTAGCGGTAGAAGGGGGCGCAGCCGGTTTGCTATAACCTTTGTGATAATTTTGCAGATCACATTGCATAGGGCTATGGGTCTAAACTTTCCAGGATCCTCTGTTCTGGTCTCCTTAGGAATTAGCATGAGGAAGGTGGAATTAAGGGCTTTGAGAATATTTTTGGTCCTGCGAGAATCTTCCACTATGGCCAGGACCTCTACCTTCAGCCAATCCCAGCAGGAGTGAAAGAAATTTGTGGTGAAACCATCTGGTCCAGGAGCTTTTTCATCCGTCATTTGTTTAATGGCTTCATCAAGTTCATCCATTCTGATTGTGCCCATAAGGAGTTTGTTGTGGTCCTCCGTGACTAGTCACGAGATGTGTCGGAGGACCTTCTCCCATTCAGCATGCCTATTGATATTAGGATCTTCCAGTAGGTTTTCAAAATGATCTTTCAAGGTCTGTTCTATTTCAGTTTGAGTGTCTATTATATTACCATCCTCCTTCTTGAGCCTCACCACCCTGTTACTGTGTCGGTGTTGGATGGTGGCTTTGTGAAAGAACTTTGTATTCCACTCACCATCTTTTAACCATCGACTTCTATATTTTTGCTTCCAAAGGAGTTCCTCCTGGTGGTCTTTGAGGTTGAGTTCCTGTAGAAGAATTTGCTCCTGTTCTATTAACTCTGCAAAATAACCCTGAGTCATAACCGCCTTTTGAACCTCCTGCATTTTAAGGTCGAGCAGTTTCTTACCCTGAAAGATGTTCCCAAAGATGTCCTTATTCCACTTCTTTATTTTACCTTTTAGGTATTTTAACTTTTGTTGGAACTGGTACATCTTAGTTCCTGTGATCGGGTCGCATGTCTGCCACCACTGTCTCAATTGGTCAGAGAAATCAAGGTGCAGGAGCATGAATTGCTCAAACCGGAACGGACGCCGGAGGTTTTCTCCTATTCTATGCCAATCTAGACAAATCGGCCAATGGTCAGCACTCATTGATGGCAACACAACTGCAGTCAGATCCCCACCACCCATCATGATGGATTCATAAACCAGAAACCTATCTAGTCTAGAAGCAATGCTTCTATCACCTCCTCTTTTATTGTTCCAAGTGTAAAGGCCATTGGATGTTTTGACATCAATCTTGACGCTAAATTGTCGATTACCTCTGAAAATTCCTCATTACAGGGATGAAGGCAACGTCGTCCACCACGTTTCTCATCTAGATTCCTTATTAAATTAAAATCTCCTCCTATTATCCAGGGCCTGTCACCAGTCTCTCTTTTGAGATTGCTAATTGAGTTCAGGAAGGAACTCTTATGAGTGGCCAGAGAAGGACCGTAAACATTAGAAAGAAAACCCCTGACTCTGGTTCCTAAAATATGAAAAGCAGCAGATAAGATAAATTTTGACGTCATCCAATCAGACAGACTTACTTCTTTAGGGTTCCAAAGAATGCCTAAACCCCCGGCCGAGCTGATGGTGTCTATTGCAACCACATTACAATGTTTTCAGACCTTCTGCCCGATGGTTTGAAGATCCATTTCCGAGCATTTGGTTTCTTGAAGAAAAACAATATCAAGTTTCTCAAGCTCAATTTTCCGTTGTAAGAGGCGGATCTTGAGGATGCTCTTGCACCCTTTAATGTTCCAAGATGTAATCCGCATCTTATAACCGATTGAGGTTGGAGGATGCTAGAGCCGCGTCAATGGTTGGATACTGGCCCGAGGCCACCAGGTTCCTTCCTATCATTTGAATTCTCTGCATGTTGCTTCGTCCACCTCTTTTTTCACCCCTGGTTATCTTTTTCCCATCATTCTCTTTGAGGGGTTCAGAAATTATGCCCAGGTGTTTACGGTTCTTTGATTTAATGATCGCTTTCTCCAAGAGAGAGACCTGATGTGGTGTTATAGGAATCAGATTTGCGATGGTGCAGGCCACCTCCAGTCCTTCCAGATCCAGATCTTCCAGTTCCATTTCATCTCCTCCCTCCTCTTGTGATGATCCAGCATCACCCCAAGTATCAACCTCAGATATGTGCACAGTACTGTCATCTTTTTGTTCTTTACTTGTTGCTTCTACCTTTTCCGTCTTGGTAATATCAGTGCCATCTTTTTCTTCTTCTCCAGCTTGCAAGACCTCATATCTATTATGGATCATCGTTTTCTTATGAATTTCAGGGCCCCCTACCTTCCTAGCTTGCCTTTCATTGTTAGTCACATTTTTGAATCCTTCTTGGCTCGCTCCTTCAGAGTCTATCTTTCCTGTTGGCTGTTTGTTAAGCGGACAATCCCTGAATAGATGTCCATGTTCATGACATCGTCGGCATCTAAAAGGGATCTGCTCATAGTCAATGGCTTGGAACCAATCTTCATCTTCCCATGTTAGGTCTATTCCTGTCGGCAGGTCTTGAGATATGTCCAAATAGAGGCATATGCGAGCGTATGAAGTATACCGCATCTTCTTGGTTTGTTCAGAGACCTTAACAAACACCCCCAGCTCATTCCCAATCTCCATTAGTATTTCCTCTTTCCAGTATTCAGAGGGTAAGGAGTAGAGTCTTATCCAGACCGGGGCAATAGTTAAATTTTCCTTGTCTGGGTTGAATCTTTCTTTCCAGGAGTGGAGGTAAAGCCCAGTCGAGTTGAAAAAGTATGGTCCATTGTCAAAAATCCTCGTTCTGTCTTCTTCATTAAAGAAGATCACCGTAAAAAAACCTTTAGCTCCCAATTGGAGATCATAGTGTCCCTGGGGCTTCCAGGTTGTGTTGATCCACCACACTAGTGCTTTCTCCGCTGACCAAACCCCGACAAATTTGCCAATGAGCGCATGTTCCTTCATGTACTTAATATCCAATCGGACCCTCTCTGATTTTATCAAGAGTTTGGGAATCTTGTTTGCCTTGGGCAAGCATTTCCCAGGCTTCCTCAATTCTATCGTTGTCTGAACAGAGTTGGCTACACCGCTTGTCCCTGCCTCCGTATTTCCCGACGCGCTTACGGGGGCTGGATATTCGTTTGTCTTATTTCCTCTTTCCAATTTCCCAGAAGAGGCCAAGGCCTCACCATCTGTGGCCGTGCCCATGTCCTACCCAACACACACTTCAAGGAGGCCTCAACGGAGACCCCACACCAATGAAGAAACCATCTGATCACCGTAGTACCTTCCGCCTGCTTCACCAAGCTTCACAAAACCCTCCGCCGCCACATGACATCGAAATTTTTGATATATTAATTATGGCACAACTAGACATATAATTTGAAGGTAAGATTAGTTTCAAAAGTTTGAACCAAGTGTTAATAGATATATAGTTTGATGATAGAAAATGTGATGTACTTATTTTGTTAATTATTGGAGATGTGCATGAAATAAACGATGTTTTTGTATATTCTTAGTTCAAAAATAATTTGTTTTATATTAATGAAATTAATAAGATGAATTTGAAGGTTGATTTTGGATGTGGCCAATCCATTGTTAAATTTATATTAAATAGCATGAAGTAGTAGCATGTAACTATCAAGAATATGGTTTGTTTTGAGTGGATGCAAAGATCTATAGTGAGTGTATAATGATGGCAGTGATTATTCAAATTAGATTAATATGACATTTGGGGTATGAATATATGAATTTTTAGGCTATTCATTTATTATCTAAAATGCATATGGTTCATGGGTTATCATAAACATATAAGACTTCTAGGCAGTGCGAATCTTATATTTTTGGCAAGTAAATGAGTATTTTTCTAATATAAGGTATTTTTCATGAGTTTGGTTTTATAGTTGGTACATGCCAAAATATGTGGACATAAGAGTAAATACCCATTTGGAGGTAAGTTGTATTTCATTACAATTATAATTGGTTATAGAAAGAAAGTGTGGATTTATTTATTGGAACAAAAATTGGTAAAACAACAACTACTACTAGTTTGAATGTTTCATAGAATGTAAATCTCTTGTTAGGAATAAAAGTGGAAAATCTCTACAAAATTTGAGGTATGGCAATGAGTGAATGAAAGTACACTTTAAAAGAGTTTGAGAATTAATACAAATAGTAGGGCATTAGGAAATAGTTCACAATCTTCTATACAGTTGAATTGAATAGAGTTTTATAAAGAAAGAGGCATACCATTTAGAACACAACACATTGTATGGTGAAGTACAAAAATGTTGATTGATTTTCTTTTAAGAAGCATATTATTACACAGTTTGTCTACTCAATATAATTATAACCATAAAAAATTAAAATCATAAAGAAGCATGGAATGGGAAAAATCTTTAAGTGAAAATTTTATTAAAGAAATAAGTCTAAAATAAATCAAGATAATTTACATGGAAACCCTAACGTTGAGATATGTCCAAAATGAATTTTACATGATTGAAACTATTAGAAGAACTTCCCTCGAGTTGAAACTATTATCTCATCATTTAAAAAAAAATTAGAAGAACTTCCCTCGATTTGAAACTATTATCTCAGAATTGAAAAAAAAAATGCTTGACCTTATCCCTCATCAGCCATCATTATTATTGTTTGACCGTTGTCCATATCGTGATTGTTAATGATACTCATAGTGGTAAGTTTTGAATCCTTTGAATGTATGGTACACAATAAATATATCTTTTATAATAATGGCAAGTATACGTATCTTTGAGTTTAGCTAAGTGGGTTAGAATAATCGGTTCAAATTAATTATTTCAAAGCTAATTTTATTGTTAGGTTCTTGGTGCTTATATGTCTAAGGTTCTACTCCAATTCAAACTTGTTCGATTACCAATGGTTATTGTGGCAATTAATTGATCCACCTTCTTTCCAAAACTTCCAAGGAAGAGGGAAAGAAGGAAGAAACGGAATGTCAAACAGATGTATTCATTGTTGTATATATATAATATTCTAAATCAAAATCAAACATTTTATTATAATTTAAAACAAAAATATAGATAAAGGTTGACTTTCCCTTCGACCAAACTAGAGAGAATTTTAAGAATCCATAATTTTTTTAAAGTGTAAAAATTTTGGTGAATCTTACAAACTCTTAAATTTCCACCCATAAAATATTTGGTGATATTTTTGTAAAAATATTCAAAGTTCTAGGGATTTTATATAGTTTTGGGTAATTTTGGTAATATTTAGAGTAAAAAAAATTATCTTATGGAAGTTGGGTGAATAAACTTAGAAAGAAAGAAAAAAAGGAAAATAGTAAATCATATTTTAAAAAAAAGGTAGAAAATTAGCCAATGGGCTAAATTCCCCCCTTAAAATTTTCCCTAAACCAAAGTCAATCAGCACGAATCCTCCTTGTGACTAGACTATACCAGACTCCTCCCCCAACTTGCCAATGCAAAGGATAGAAAACAGACACAGGCCAGCCCTCCTCACGACCAGAATCCTTTGTGGCCAAACTCCTCCCTAACTTGCCAATGCACAGGAAAGGAAACAGAAAGAGGTACTTTGCGTTCCCTGCAACCAACCTCCCCACGACCAAACTCCTCTCCTGACCTATCGATGTAGAGTAGATGAAATGATGAGTAGGACTGGTGTTCAGTTAGAGGCCTCTGCACAACCTGTGTGCACTCATAGCCCTAGCATAGAGCAATGGAGGCCAAAGAGAGCAAGGAAACAATGGAGAGAAAAAGAGAGCCATAGAGTCCCGCAATGCCTCTTAATCTATGAATTTCATGTTAATGGTTTTCATCTCAAGCTTTTCATTACTTGATGTATGCCTGAAGAAAATCTTATCATGTACCATAGCAAGTTGGGATTTGCCTCTTTCAATTTTACTCTAGTTGTTTTCCTAGAAAAAAACAAATCACCTGGATATGGTAGGAAATACCACATTGCCCGAACATGTTCATATTTTACCAAGTGACACCTTAGCATGAATAGTAAAGGTTTCACTGGCCAAACACATGGATAATTAAAGGGATTAATGAGATTTTACAGGTGTATGGAAAAGGGGTTTCCCATTTCATCGCATATTGTACACATTATTTCTTAGGTCCTCATGGTCCTAATATTTATCTGATTGGTAAAGGATTTACCCACACATTAAATCATATCAACAACCCTTGTGATCCATGACATTTCCTAAGTCTGTGGCAATGGGTATTCCTATTTCATCATGAATGGTGGGGGGTTTTGACCATTCAATATATGACGTGGATGATATGGAACTCTCATGGAATTTCTCAAAGGTATAAACAAAGGACTCTTTACTTCACTATGAAGGTCCAAATTATTTCCACCTATTTAAGATCGACAACTTATAATGTAGTGGTGAGGTGTGCACTTTCTAGTGCAAAACATTGCAAAGCAATGGAATATGTGATGATAAATGAGAACTAATGTAGTGGTGAGGTGTGCACTTTCTAGTGCAAAACATTGCAAAGCAATGGAATATGTGATGATAAATGAGAACCAAGATGTGATTGATCGATATCCTCACATCTCTAAGGTTAAATCATTGATTGCCACGTGGAAGATCCTTTTTGATAAATGTTGGTTTTTATATAATTGTTTCTTAAATGCAATATTTTATATTTTAGAGATGCACGTTCATTAAAACAAGTCTTAAAGGTTGTTATTTCTTCATTTCAAAATTACATTGGAAAGGCTTAAAATGTGGGAAAAATCAATTTCTCACCTATAGCAAGATTCTATAACCAAAAGTATCACATGTTGCACCATTTAATTTGTTGCATTGAACCAAAGTGTTGTATGGTTTCATATACGTATTGATAAATAAGTCTCGAAATCCTTTTTTCCCTTTAACATAAGCTTTTTTATATATGCATCCATGCCCAAACCATGGAAAACCTATTGTGACTCTAAAACGTCCTCCTCCTAGTCCTTTAGTTGTCATTTTGTCATTAACAAAACCTATTTGTCCTAATAGACCCATTTCGACCTTGTGTCAAGGCCTTTAATGAAATTTTCATCCTCCTTACACCTGATCATGGATGCTTTTGCTCATTTCATGAAAAAGGAAAAGGATACCCCATATTGATCATCTGGTTTATCTTAGCATGTTGGCCCAAAATTCTTTCCTTTCCCAAAATTGATGGTCCTTAATGCATACAATTTGAACACTTATAGAAGCTTTATAATATCTATAAATTATTCAAACAACATCTTACTAGTGACCATGAATATTATAGTTTCCAAACTAGCAATAGAATTAGGGACCACCACCTTATGTGATTAAATTTAGAGGACTAGGTATGCTTCCCTTGATGATAAACAAAAAAAATCCCCTATTCATAAAATTGTGGTCCAATGACCCTCCCATTGCAAACAATCATCCCCACTATAGGTCATATAAATTCCCTAACTAAATTCAATAATTTATGGTTAACTTTGCTTTTATTTTTGGGTATAAAACATGACCAAATAGTCTATTCAATGCTAGTTAATCTAGATATTTTCCATGCCCTAGCCGCTAAGTTGCATACCTTAAAATATGGTGAATGCTTTTTTTTCTCTATGAAGGAAAAATTGTCTAGATTTGACATTGACAAAATATTCAAGCTCCCCACCTACCTAATCTACCTTTACATGTTTTTACCAATATATAAAAGGAAAAGGGCTAATTCGTATAATATGTATCTTTGGGTGGTTATGATTTCTTTATTCCCAAAAGTTCTCTTGAGGCTACCAATATTATAGTTACCTTAGGCCTCCCTCTAGACACAAAATAGAAATATAACCCTCATTTTGTGTCATGTCCCCAAATTTTGCATTGGGTCACAATGGCCTAAGCCACTTGGCCATGTACATGATAGTTTGTCAAATTGGTGCTAAGGGTCAAATAATTGCCAAGCATGATGTCCAAGTTAATAATAATGTAAAATTAGAACCAAATGGACAAGGTGGGTCACATAAGAGCAAATTCCCAATTCAAAGTTTGTAATGTGCCCATCCAAATAAACTATCATGGAGGAAAAATTCCACTAACTTACTAGTTCCCTATGTTGGGGGTGGAAGCATCAAAATTTGGAATAAGGGAGCTACAAGACCCAAAATTACCTTAGACTTACAAATTCACATTAAATGGGTCAAATAAATAATAATAATAAATAAAATAAGGTGGCATTGGATCATGAGGGAACATAAGAGGTTGTGGGACCCACATGTGGAAAGATTACCCACTAAACTTGGCATCATTCTCTCACCAATTCGAGTCCAAGGTGGAGGCTAACGTACTTGGGGGATATGAAGAGGCAATATTCATGTCAAGAATCTAGGATGGTCGAATTGGAGTGGAAGAGTAAATCCCAAGCAAGAGGAAGAGGCATTGTGACACTTGTAGCTAAATTCCATGGAACCTATGACAACAATGATGAAGGAATCTATGAAAAATTCAGACCTGATTGCATACCTATGACACATATGACATATCAGGTCTAAAAATATCCACCAAGAGGGCGCATAGAGGGAGTTATAGTCAGGCAAAATTCCCAATTCGAATTGGGGGAAAGAGGAATGCAAGGAAGAAGTGGACAAGTGTCTCATGGGAGAATCTATCACTAATTCAAGTTGAGTGAAGTCTCTTGGAGGGACTTCAACCTCACGAGTCCATATGATGTTAATAAAATAGGAGGATGACAAAGGAGAGTATCTTTTGGATCATTTTTTATTTGCACTCTTGGAGAGCTTAGCTTGTCCTTGCACAATGGATGTTCATCCTCCCTGCCTTAGAACCAATTTCGAAGGTGAAATATACCTGTCCAAGTTGGTTGGAGGAGAGGTAATTCATACCTCTCAACACAGCTTAATGTATATGTTTTTATGTAGGTTCGATTCCCCTTTCAGTTCGATTTCATCTTCTACCTTCTTTCTCCACTATCGCTCTCTCAATACTCTCTCAATGTCCATGTTCAAGTGTGATGGTGCACTCATAGCCACATAAAGTTTTTGGAGGATGATATTTCGAATCTATGGGTTTTTTTTATGTGTATCACTGTAATGAACTACATATGGGATCCACAGCTCAAAATACCATACCTTTCATGTAAATTTCCCAAGCAAACTCAAGATTAGAGCTAGTTTCCTTCCTATTTTCACATGGTGTTTTTGGAGTGAATTTGTATCTGTTTGACATCATAATTTTTCTGATTTTTTTATTGTGTTTCAAGCTGCATATGAATTACTATTTATGACCTAAATTTTATGTGCATACCCTTTTATTTTTTTCTTAAATATTGTGCAACAAATATTATGTCCATTGTTAACCATTTTCTCACAATTTCTATGTCTCACAACCTGTTGTTTTATGGGAGTTATAGAAGACCATAAAAGATGATTTAATTCTGCATTTTGGTTTCCCTTGAGGTCCTATATCAGAGACAAGTCTAATTTCAGAAAATAGGGAAGGACGTACTGTGTTTGGGAAGCCAAAAAGTTACTAGACTAGTGGGGTTTTCAACCATCGAAGTCACCTAGTAATTTTCCCCTTCCTTCCCCCTTGAGAATTGCAAACCCTTAATGTTTATAATGAATGTATAAGTGTCTTAGAGATTAATTATGATGTATTAAGGCTTCTCAAGACCCTCCATATAGAATTCGAAATCATTTGGGAGCATTTGGGACAATCTGGGTTTCACTAGTCCAAGGTTCAAAAATTGGCCAAAATAGAGTAATTTTCCATAGAGGGATATTAAAGTGGTATCAGAGCATGGTCCTTGCACCTATGAATTGGGTCATCCATTGGAGAACTAAATTGAAGCCATGTCTTATTCATATTCAGAATATGAGGAGGAGTATTCTTTCTATGCCTTAGAGGAGAATGATTTTGAGTTGTATGATGGAAGCTATTTGGATGAGGAACCCTCTTGCAATACCTCTACCCAGTTCACATTTATAGATGATGATGGTTACTATTGTGATCACTTGTACAATGAATATGTAGACTGGGATATCACACCACTAAGTAAATATCCTTTGAAGGAAGTAGCATGGTGGAGGGAAACTTGCAAAACCCTGCCCCAACAATATCAAGCCTATAATGTTATTATGGAGTCATCCCCAGTAGTTCCTTTCAATTTTTTTGTGGATGCTTTGTTTGGATATAGGCCCAATAATGAATATGTGGAGTTAGTGAAGAAAATTTTATTCCCTTCTTGCAAAATACCTTGGATATCAAATCATATATGTTTGAGTAAAAAGGAAAAGCGAAATGAGGAGACCCATGAACCACCTAGTTATGTAGGTGGTGAAGCAGAATAAGCATTACACGAAGAGGATCGAAAGTCACTCCCAAGTGAGTTTGAAAAATATGAAGAAACATCACTTGAGCATGAAGAATATTCCATTGAAACTACTGAATATCATTCTGAGACACGTTCTACTTTAGACATGGAACAAAGAGCATCTACTAATGGATGTTTGAACTGTGAAGGAGTACCTATTGATGGGTGATCACACCTCTATGTTGGTGACATAGAGATCACGTTTGAAGGTGTTGCTTCAAGCCAAAGTTCCATTGACCATGGAGACGAAGAACTTGTAGCAGTTGAAGAAGAACCAAGATCAACTTCCCCATCACCACTTGAGCTCCCATGTGAAGTTGATCCCAAGAAAAAAAAAAAGGTTCGCTCTCATGAACCATCCTTCATTGAAGGGTATTTTAAGATGAATGAAAGGAATATCCATGAGGACCTTAGGATACTCCATTACATTCAAGCATTGGTTTCAAAATTTTTTTGGAGAGTTTCTTCATTGGAGGAGACATCCTTCCTTGAATACATGGAGAAGATTCAAAGAGAAATGTGCAACATCAAAGGTAATTTCATGTCTTTTCTTTTTGATAGAAACAATTTGGTTGAGCATAATGAATGGTTACATGAGGAATACTTGAAGAATAATGAGGATATTCATAAGCTCAAAATTCAAAATGAGCAAATTCTTAAGAGGATGCAAGATACTTGTTCTTCCTCCTATGTTTCAAATTGTCATATGGTAGATTGCTTGGAGGATTGTCATGACATGGTGGATCATGAGAAACATGGAAATTTGCATGTGCTTTATGTGTTTGAATATGATCTTGATGAGAGCCAAGCACTTGTTGTGGTGAAAAGGAACTTGAGTTGCCTCTTGATGATGGTTATGCACTTTTTGAAGAAGTGCATGACTCTTCTACTTTGGAACCAACCTATGTGGAAAGTTTCACACTTTTGAGGGAGGTGCATGATCCTACCTCTATGGAGCCTTCACATGATGAAACTTATGCACTTTCTGATCATTTGGGTGAGTTGGTTCATTTTCCTACATTCTACACTTCCATATTTTGCAGCATTCATCCTAATGAAGTATGGGTGAAAGGGTTTTGTCTGATGGTGCCACATGAGGAGTATGAAACTCCTATCTCTCCTTTTGATGGTGACAAGACTAGAGAAACTTCTTCTTTGCATTTGCAACACCATCTTTTGTTACCTTATGATGATACACATCTATATGGATGCACCTATGATGTTAACTTGAGTCACTTGAAGACTCATGATTTTCCTTTCTCCTTGCTTAGTTCATTTGATGTTGGAGGAACTTCATCCAATACTTGGGTGAAGAGATATATGATTGGAGCACACTCTTATTGTCAGCAACATTCTTTGTTATTTCTTAATGATACACATACTCATGTATGCATATATGATACTCCTTTGATCCCCTTGAAGGCTCATTATTTTCTTTCCTCCTTACTTGGTTCAGACTTTGGTGTAGGTTCTTCATTCACTTCTTGGATGAAAGAACACATGACTGGTTATTTTGATGCATATTACATTCTTTTCGAGCAACATTATAAGACATGGGATCCTTACCTATGTCATTGGATCATATTTGATATAATACTTGATGCTTGTGTTTATGGGGCACATGATGATCTACTTACTTGGATGTACAAGCACTTTCATGAATCTTTGATGAGGTACCTTCTTGATGTACATTTTTATGATGTTGTTATGTACTTTGATGATCTATATTTTGTACTCATGATGTTTGGAAGGATTTAATACAAGCAATGGGATCCTGGTGTAGCTTGGTTTTAGCTCACTTGGAGAAGCAGTTCGATTGTTGGTTTGAGAGAGAAAACCAACCTTCAGTTGTTTGAATCCATATTTGCATAGCAGTGTTCCAGTTTCCTATGTGTGAGACCTTTTGAGAGATGGATTCACTTTTCACATGCCTGGTGTTCATGGCATTTCATAGTAGACATTTCACACCCTGGATGTATCATGATCATTTGGGACCCTGGGATCATTTTTGGTCTCATTGGTTTTAATTTGGGGGGTAGCAAGCAGTATGGGAGATTGAGTCACCACTTGAGAAGGTGATTATAATCATAGTAGTGCAGCAAAAAGCATGGTGTTTCCTATCTGAAATTTTCTTGGAATTTGGGAAACTCAAAGTTTGGAAACTCAATGGAAACTTCAAAGAATTATACAGTGAGCAAAAAGGGTTGAAGTTTAGAAAAGGTTTCCAAAATATGAAAGAGGTAAAGATTAATTGTGCAAATTTTGTTTTTATGGATTTAATTAATCTTTTGGTGTTTAGTGTTGATGTTACAAGAGATATCAATATAAAAATAAATAAATAATCCACATCTCTTTACTTTTGGAAACACACAATTGCATTACATGATTACCACTACTCAAAGTTTTGGAAGAAATGTTTTGGAAGGAAAGCATGTTCTTCAACATCAATGTTTGAAATTGCTTGAGGAAAAGAAATATTGGGAGGGTAGGATTTGTCATGCCCCCAAATTTTGCATTGGGTAACAATGTCCTAAGCCACTTGGCCATGTTCACGATAGTTTGTCAAATTGGTGCTAAGGGTCAAATAATTGCCAAGCATGATGTCCAAGTTAATAATAATGGAAAATTAGAGCCAAATGGACAAGGTGGGTCACATGAAGAGAAAATTCCCAATTCAAAGTTTGTAATGTCCCCATCCAAATAAAATATCATTGAGGAAAAATTCCACTAACTTACTAGTTCCCTAGGTTGGGGTGGAAGCATCAAAATTTGGAATAAGGGAGATACAATATCCAAAATTACCTTAGAATTAAAAATTCACATTAAATGGGTCAAATAAATAATAATAAAAAGGAAAATAAGGTGGCATTGGATCATGGGGGCACATAAGAGGTTGTGGTACCCACATGTGGCAAGATTACCCACTACACTTGCATCATTCTCTCACCAATTCAAGTACAAGGTGGATGGTAAAGTACTTGGGGGATATGAAGAGGAAATATTCATGTCAAGATTCTAGGAAGTTCGAATTGGATTGGAAGAGTAATTCCCAAGCAAGAGGAAGAGGCATTGTGACACTTGTATCTAGATTCCATGGCACCTGTGACAACAATGATGAAGGAATCTATGACAAATTTAGACATGATTGCAGACCTATGACACATATGACATATCAGTTCAAAAAATAGGCACCAAGAGGGCGTATAGAGGGAGTTATGGTCATCCAATATTCCCAATTCGAATTGGGGGAAAGAGGAATGCAAGGAAGAAGTGGACAAGTGTCTCATGAGATAATCTATCACTAATTCGAATTGAGTGAAGTCTCTTGGAGGGAATTCGAAGACATGAGTCCATATGAGGTTTATAAAAGAAGAGGATGACAAAGGAGAGCAGATTTTGGATCATTTTTTATTTGCACTCTTGGAGAGCATAGCTTGTCCTTGCACGACAGATGTTCATCCTCCCTACCTTAGCACCAATTTCGAAGGTGAAATATCCCTATCCAATATCGTTGGAGGAGAGGCATTCATACCTCTCAACATATCTTAATGGAGATTTTTTATGCAGGTTCGAGTCCCCTTTCAATTTGAGTTCATCTTCTACCTTCTTTCTCCACTATCTCTCTCTCAATACTCTCTCAATGTCCATGTTCAAGTGTGATGGCGCACTCATAGCTGCATAAAGTTTGTGGAGAATGATACTTCAACTATATGGTTGTGTTTCCTAATGTATATCACTGTAATTAAATGCATATGGGATCCACATCTAGAAATACCATACCTTTCATGTAAATTTTCCAAGCAAACTCAAGATTCGAGATAGTTTCCTTCCTATTTTCACATGGTGTTTTTGGAGTGAATTTGTATATGTTTGACATCAGAATTTTTCTGATTTTTTGCTTATGTTTTGAGATGAATATGAAGTACTATTGATGACCTAAATGTTATGTGTTGACCCTTTGATTTTTGCTTAAATATTGTGCAACAAATATTATGTCCATTGTTAACCATTTTCTCACAATGTCTATGTCTCACAACCTGTTGTTTTATGGGAGTTATAGCAGGCCCTAAACCCTGAGTTAATGCTTCATTTTGGTTTCCCTTGAGGTACTCTATCAGATCCAGTCTCAGTTCATAAAATAGGGAAGGTTGTACAGTTTTTGGGAAGCCAAAATGTTACTAGACTAGTGGGGTTTTCAACCATCAAATTCACCTAGTAATTTTCCCCTTCCTTCCTCCTTGATAATTGCAAACCCTGAATGTTTCTAATGAATGTATAAGTGTCTTAGAGATTAATTAGGATGTATTAAGAGCTCTCAAGCCCCTACATACAGAATTCAAAATCATTTGGGACATTTGGGACAGTTTGGGTTTCATTAGTCCAAGCCTTGAAAATTGGCCAAAATGGAGTAATTTTGCAAAGAGGGATATTACATTTTATCATCCCAAAGGCTAGAGGAAATAAGAATGTTGGACTACAATATCATGAAATAAAAATAGATATTGAGAAGTTTCCAAACATAATCCCGGGAAGAAGTGCATGCATTGATGATGGATGTTGGAAAATATTTAAAGGAATCCATTGCATAAGCATTCTTATACCCAATTTTAGAGAAACGCCATATGCCTACCTACTACATGTTTTACACAACTTATGTCGAAAGGTTTTTCAAGTTTGGTGTTAAATTCACTACCCTTCCACATAAACAAAAGGGTTGAAGTTATTGAACACAATATTGATATCTACATGTTAGGAACCCATGTCAACCCTTCTATTTACTTTGTTAATATATTGTTGTTGGACACATATGCTTTGTAAGTCATCCCATAGTATTTGTTAATCCATAGTTTGTATTATTGTTGTTGGACGCATATGCTTTGTAAGTCGTCCCGTATTAATTGTTGATCCATAGTTTGTATTGGCCCATGGTTTGTATTGACACATGGTATTGACCCATGGTATTGGCGCAGAGACTTAGTATATAAGTTTGTGTTGAGACCAATGAAGATACCGTGAAGTTATTTGTATTGAGCTTGCTCAAAGGAGGTTGCCCCCTTGAAGTGGCCTGCGATCAATAAAAGTGATTATGAGTTATGTTATTTCCGCTATCTCATGTATTTTCATCAATTAATTGTTGCAGGTTCTTCACATCTGGTATCAGAGCACTTTCTTGGGCTCGTTGGGTGGAATTTCTGCCAAAAAAAAAAAATCACATCTGTTGCAAGTTCGGATCTGGGAATAGTCCCTATCTGCTTAACTGTGGGAAGTACTTGGGCATAAGCCCTAAAACTCATTGTGAGGAGTACCACAGGAACCCTAAAGTAGCTGGCCCATTAAGAGGACCTGCTAGCGAAAAGGGCAACGACCCCTACCTGATTGACTAGTTCCCACCCGTGAAGTAAACCAAGAGCTGCCGTTTGTGGCAAAGTGGTTATCAGTTTTACCTGAGCCGTGGAGTGAGGGGTACTGCCCCAATACGCAAGCCGACATCATCGGTGGCCGAGTGAAACCCCTGAACTGTTAGGAATCCGAACATACCTGGGGTCCATATATATTTTCAGCTGAACTGCTGTCATTCACTTCCGCGTCGTTTTAGATCCATTCTGATTCGTTTCATATCCATTCCGAGCCATTTCAGATCCATTCTAAAATTCGTTCCAGATCCAGCCATTTCAGATCTATTCTGAAATTCGTTTCAGATCCAATCGTTTTCGATCCATTTGGCGTCGTTTCAGATCCATCTGTTGTCAATCACTTCCGCATCATTGCAGATCCATCTGTTTCCAATACCTTCTGCATCGTAGCATAAAATTCTGTTTTTTCACCATATCTCCCTTGTTTTCACTCTGTTTCCCTTGAAACTTCCCTGACACCCCTATAATCTCATTATGCATCTTTCATTCCTGAGGACCCTATCCCAAATTCCACTTCCCAAATCCAGAAATCCCACATTTGTCTATTTTTAGGGTTTGCCATAACTTCTTTAATTTTCACCCAATCGCCTTCAAATTTTGCCACTGTGTTCATTCCCTATTTCTGCTTCTTTTTCCTTCTCTAACAAATTTTCCCATTCTTTCACCCCGCTTCTGAAATCCTCATTTTCTGCTGAACCCTGTCCATTCGAAAGTGTCCAAAACCTAGTCAAACCCCAATTACCCATCAGAGTTTTTCCCAAATCCAAATTTCCCTTTACTAAATAAGATTATGTTTGTGTTCTTCTACCCATTCCCAAAAAGAAAAAAAACCTCCTGGTTATGGTTGCCACCCGCGCAGGAGCAAAAACAATGGAGGAAGCACTTGCAGCCATCCAAACCAAACTCCAGGATCTTGATGAAAACTTTCTTGGCCTCCATCTTGATCATTCAGCCATGAACAACAAACGACAGTCCGAGTCTTCATTAGACAATGGGTTCTCTTCTTCCAGCAATTTCCATGGTCCGAAGCTTGATTTTCCTCGCTTCAATGGTACTGATCCGACTAGATGGATCTATCATGCAAAACAGTATTTCAGTCTGCATAATACTTTTGATGTCACCAAAGTTTCACTTGTATCATTTCATTTGGAACAAGACGCTCTTCAATGGTACCGTTGGTACATCAAGGCTCATAAAGAGACAAAATGGTCAGATTTTTGCCAGCTCCTTTTGCAATGATTTGGTCCTAGTGTTTTTTATGACTTCACAGGAGCCCTCGCTAAACTTCACCAAATTCGCATTGTGAGAGAGTATCAGACAGAATTTGAGAAACTAGCCAATCACACAGAAGGATTTTCTGATGAATTCTACAGGAGTTGTTTTATTAGTGGTATTAAGGATGAAATCCGCTTAGAGGTTAAAATGTTCTGTCCCAACACAATGATGGAAGCCTTGGGGTTGGCTAAGTTGGCAGAAGACAAGATTGCATCCCAACAGTGCTCCAAACCCACTTTCGTCCCCTTCTGAAATATGGGTTCTCAATGACCTCCCATCCCGCCAGCTCCTCGACCAACTCCTATCAAGCATTTGTCTGAAACAGAGATGCAGGCACGCAGAGAAAAAGGGCTTTGTTATAATTGTGATGAGAAATTCACTCGGGGACATAGATGTGTTCAACAAAAAATCTATCTCTTGGATATGGATTCTCCGCTTGCCTCTAAAATTGGTGAAGAAGCTCCAGATACAATGGATGATCTTGTCGACATTCAGGAGCCTCCTATTGACCCCCCATCTCAGGACGACCAACCAGAGATATCTCTCCATGCTTTATCTGACGTCACCACCCCCCAAACAATGCGGGTCAGGGGTTACTTCAAGAAGCTTCCTCTTACAATACTCATTGATTCTGGTAGCACTCATAACCAGGGAAATTTTTAGGGGCGAAATTTCACCAATTGGCTATTTTGGGGGATTTTTTTCAAAAAATAAATTCACTATTTGGTCATTTTTAGTCTCTAATATCACCTATATTTACATAAAAGATGTTTTTTTGTCATAATATTCGTCAAAAATTGCAATTTTCAGTAGTAAATTGTATGTTTAATATTTAATATCCACCTACCTATCTATATATATGTTTTTTTTCAATCCAAAATAATCGCCTAGAATACTACACTTAAGTATACTATTAGAATCCTTAAAAAATACCATGTTCATAACTTCATTGACCCCCGGATCGCCAAACAGACTGAATTTTTTGTCCATCCTTGCTCCAACTTTGAAGTCATGGTTGCCAATGGGGGCACCTTACCTTGCAAGGAAAGTGTCACAATGTGCGTATCTCTCTGGAAGATTATAACCTGTGCTCTGACATGTTTGTCTTATCCTTAGGTGGATGTGATGTGGTTTTGGGTGTTCAATGGTTACGCACACTTGGCCCCATCTTATGGGATTTTGTTTAACTTTGGATGTTGTTTTCAGTCAATGGGACACAACACAAGTTTACGAGCTTACAACCAGGGTCTCTCCGCATCATCAGTTCACATCACCTAGAAAAGATCCTTAAGAAGAATTCACATGGTGTCATCTCTCAGCTCCATTCCATTCAGATGCACCCATCAATGGTCTCCACTACTTCCTTGGATAGATATGCAGGTGTCTTTGTTGCACCAGTGGGCTTGCTGCCTTCAAGAGACCTTTCCGGTAAGCATTTAGCCGCATCTACATCTTAGCAGGAAATGATGGCTATTTTGAATGCAGTACCGAAGTGGCAGCCATCCCTATTAGGGAATTATTTATGCATCAAGACTGACCTCTAGAGTCTGGAAAATTTCCTGGAACAACGGGTCTCCTCCCTAGCACACCTGAAATGGGTTATCCAACTCATGGGTTATGACTATGCGATCACTTACAAGAAGGGTAAGGACAATATGGTGGCAGATGCTCCTTCTCGCACATCTGATGACCCAGTTTCTCTTACATCTATTTCTCTGCTTGTTCCAAATTGGTTGCAATCTATTCAACAGGGATATCTCTTCTATGAACTCCATGCTTCTTCATCAACAGGGCACTCTCGGTTCCTCAAAACGTATGACCGGGAACAATGTAACTTCTTTTGGCAGGGACTGAAAATGAAAATTCAACAGATGGTGGTTGACTATGATACTTTCCAGGTCAACAAGGTTGAAACGACACTCCTTTCGGGACTGCTCGAACCCTTGCCCATCCCTACACAGATTTGGCCAACTATTTCTAAGGATTTCCTAGAAGCGCTTCAGTGGTACAATACCATGTCTAAAAGGACACCATATGAAGCAGTTTATGGATAGGCACCGCCAGTTCTTATTCCATACACCCTCAGCAACTCCCCAGTTCAGGAAATTGACTCGGATCTTTGAAATTGTGCTCAGATTCTTCTCATTTTGCAGGACAATCTTCACATGGCAAGAATTCAACTGGAACAACAAGCCGATCATCACCGTTCAGAGTGCACTTTTCACGCAGTTGATATGGTTCTTCTTCATCTACATCCTTCCAAGCAATCCTCCTGAAACTCAAAAGGCATCAGTGGCCCGACATGTAACCCAAGAATGCTACAGGGGAACCACTCCTTCAGATTCTACATCAATTTCCACATCTAAAGCTTTGAGGACAAAGCTTTTTCTAAGGGAGAGGTGATGTTAGGAACCCATGTCAACCCTTCTATTTACTTTGTTAGTATATTGTTGTTGGACGCGTATGCTTTGTAAGTCGTCCCGTAGTATTTGTTGATCCATAGTTTGTATTATTGTTGTTGGATGCATATGCTTTGTAAGTCGTCCCGTAGTAATTGTTTATCCATAGTTTGTATTGGCCCATGGTTTGTATTAACACATGGTATTGACCCATGGTATTGGCGCCTAGACTTAGTATATAAGTTTGTGTTGATACCAATGAAGGTACCGTGAAGTTATTTGTATTGAGCTTGCTCAAAGGAGGTTTCCCCCTCGAAGTGGCCTGTGATCAATAAAAGCGATTCTGAGTTCTGTTATTTCTGCTATCTTGTGTATTTTCATTAATTAATTGTTGCAGGTTCTTCACACTACAAGAAAGGGTGTTTGAGGGAATTGTAGGTTAATCATATGCATAATTTCCATAGGATTAGGCATTAACTAGTGGGGCCTTGGACTTAAGCTCCACACTAAGAATTTATACAGGTCATTTCCATCTATTACACATGGTGTGATTTATAATTGGACTTCCATCAATATATCCATATATACATATTTTGATCGAATACATCCCAAGTGTCAAAACTAAGACATTATGCATTCTCGGGTCCCTAACTCCCTACATGCCTCCAAGCCTCATTATAAATATATAAGGTTCCTATTCAATTTCATATTAGTGATCAAGTCTAGTTGTATATGGATAAACATTTTTTAAGGGACAACATCCTTTCAATATCTTTCAGCATGGAATCAATGCAATGCCAATGTGCAATAAATGGAAACCAAAATGGTGATAATCTTGATATTTGCCTCACTAATAAAAAAATTTACAAGTGCAATATTACATTCAATCATTCATGTATTTTAAAGGTTGAAAGTCCATATTCCTAATCTAATCCCTTTAGTTAGTAAATTACTTTCTTTTGTTTTCAACTATTTACAATTTTTAGCATTGTCATTTCATGTTGCACACCATTGATGCACACACCCTAAATCAAATATCACTTGTTTCATGAGCCTAAGTGGAGCCTTAAAAGTGACCCTTTATTTAACACATCAATTTCCCTCACTTGAGGGCAAAAACAATATTGTAGTCAAGTTAGGACTTTGATGATAAGCGTCTGAATAATTCCCCTTAGCCATTATACATTTGAGACATATTGATTGACGCTTAGGGAGCTAAAATCCTCTTATAAAGGACACATTCTAGGCTAATATATAACTAGGACCATCCTTTTTGGGTGGTACATGTCAAGACCGAAACCAAAACGCTGATGGCTGCACCTTTCCCTTTTAGTATCAAAGACCATCTGGATCGTGGCTTTTAGTTGAAGGTATAGTAAACCTACTAGAGGTATATTTGAATGAGGTAGCCTAGTATCCATTCTATTAGGAATCTTACCCAGAGGTGGCTCTTGCAAGTTGTAGGTGGGAAGGAACCCGAGGAAAATAACAATAGGCCAACTAGAGTTTCCCCCAGTGTTATGTTTATAATTGTCCCATTCACACCTTCACTCACTTAAGTGGTGGGATTGACACCCCTATCCAATTTAGTGTTTGGAAGGCCCTTGTTTTTATTTCTCTTCTTTGTCAACAGAGGATTTGGACACCATCTGTTTGAGGAAGATTTGAGAAAGTTTTATTTTTACATCATTGTTTTTTTATAGTTTTCCTTTTAGGACTAATAAGCCTATTATTTTTCTAGGGTGTTCATTTCATTCCATTAACTCTTTGATTAGCTAGATCACTCATTACACCCACTTTGCACTTGTTATTTGATTTGGACATGACACACTTTTAGTGAGTAGAGTGTATGCCCCTATTTAGATGGTGTAGATTTAAATAAGGCTTATTTTGGTTTATGTTTTTGTGATAAAAAACTAAGTGTCACTATCCAAAGATGCACATAGGTATGAAAAGAGTTTATCCATGGTGTCTAGCTAAGATTGGACATCCTTATACATATTAGAAACATAGTTTGTCTCTAGGTAAGCTTTGGCATCTCTCTTCTCATTAAAAGAGAATAAAGTATGAACCTTGTGAGGGACTATGAAGTACTTGAGGAGGAGTATGCAATAGTTGTAATCAATGGCAATATCAAAATAAGGAGGAGTAACAAAATCATGACGAACATGAGCATGAGTTGTATATGAACCAAGTTGATTGATAGACAGAGTAGGATGTATAGGTACTTGGTTTGGGTCTAGATTTTATGTGGGTATAGTAGCTGCTTGGATGATCATGTTCTTGTAAGATGCTACAATGTTCATAATAACTAGAATAGTTTATAAAAAAGGGTGTATAAGAACCTTGTCTTATGTGCTAAGGTTAGGAATATAAAACTTATTAGCATTATCTTATAAATAAACCTAGTGTTAAGGTCATGATCTAGATACATTGGGGAGTGGTTGCTCTATATAAAGGGATTAGTAGGCCATTTCTTGAAGGTATAAGAGTAAGAAAAGCATGACCAACTAATAGGAGCATGAGTTGTAGATGGACCAATCTACAACATTAATTCTATAATATTTAACTAAAATCGAAAGTGTTATTATAATCGTAGTATAAAAGAATAAAAAGTGAACCACAGCGACAAGTTAATTATAAAGACAAAATGGTCTTTATAAAGGTATGGTATTAGGTAAAAGACCTTGAGAAGAAAATATATATATGTACTTGATATAGGTTAGGGGTAGGCACATGCTATGAAATAAATGTAGAGTGAACTAAGTACCTAAGCATGATTTCACTAGCTAGATTACGAAATCCATGAGGGATCTATCCAAAAGTAACATGTAAAAGAATGAAAGTATAAACATTATAAATTGCATTAGAAGCACCACCTTATGCAATAATGTCAATATCATAATAAGTAGGAGTAAGAAAAACATGACAAATAGGAGTTTGAATTGTAGATGGACCAAGATGACTAATAAAAAAAGGAGTTCGTATACCGTACTTGGTTTGGGTATAGATTATGTGTCAATATAGTAGCTACTTGGTTGGTCAAGTTCTTGGGAGATGCTACAATGCTCATAATAACTAGAGAAGTAGTTTATAAAGAGGGGTGTGTAGGAACCTTCTCTTATGTGTTGAGGGTATGAATATAAAACCTAGTAGCATTATCTCAAAAATTAGCTTGGCGTAAAGGGGATGATATAGTTACATTGGGTAGTGGTTGTTCTATATAAATGGTTTAGTAGGCCGTTTCTTGAAGGATGTAAATGTAATAAAAACGTGACCAATTAATAGGTGCATGAGTTGTAGATGGACCAAGCTACAACATGAATTCATATTATATTTAACTAAAATCAAAAGTGTTTTTCTAATGGACCATAAATGAATAAAAATTGAACTACAAAAGCAAGTGAAGTGCAAAGAGAAAAGGCACAAATGGTCTTTATAGAATTACAATATTAAATAAAAGGCCTTGAGAAGAAAATATATATATATATATATATATATATATGTACTTTATATAGGTTAGGTATAGGCACATGGTAGGAAATAAATGTAGAGTGAACTAACTACTTGAGCATGATTTAACTAGCTAAATTACCAAAGGCATGAGAGATCTATCAAGAAGCAACAAGTAAAAGAATTAAAGTATAAGCATTATAAGTAGTAGTAGAAGCACCATTGCATGCAATACTACCAATATCAGAATAAGGAGTAAAAAACATGGTGAATAGGAGCATGAGTTGTAAATGGACCAATTTGACTGATAAAAAGAGGAGGGTGTGTAGGTACTTCATTTGGGTCTTGATTCTATGTAAGTATAGTAGCTGCATGGATGGTCAAGTTTTTGGGAGATGCTACAATGCTCATAAAAACTAGAGAAGGAGTCTATAAAGAAAGTCGTATAAAAAACTTATCTTATGTGCTAAGGTTGGGAATATAAAACTTTGTAGCATTATCTTATTAATAAACCTGGAGTGAAGGGAACGATCTAATTACATAGGGTAGTGGTTTCTCTATATAAAGGGATTAGTAGGCCATTTCTTGAAGGGTATGAGTAATAAGCAAAGCATGATCAATTAATTGGAGCATGAGTTGTAGATGGACCAAGTTTCAATATGAATGCATATGATATTTAACTAAAATTCAAAGCATGTTTTCTAAATGACTATAAATGAAAAAAAAGTGAACCACGAAAGTGAGGGAACTATCAAATTCTAGTATCATGCAGACGAAAGTCGTTTTTAACTACGAAATATGCCTAGTCTAGACTAAGCATGGCTATATAGTGTCGATATTACATATAAACAACCCTTTATTCTAGGACAATCTTGGACTAAAAATGATATTTAGTACATCCCTGCTTGCAATACTCATAATAGTCTTTAATAGTGCTATCACAACTAATATTATCATGGTGAACGCAACTTATCAACAATGGGACCAAGTTGCAACATGAATGCATATGATATTTAACTAAAAAAGAAAGCATTAATGTAAATGATATTTAACATGAATGCAAATTTAACCACTTGAATCGGAATTAAGAGTTGCAGATTTGCACTTGCAGGTACCACAGGATAGGTATATGTTAGATCTATCTTCTGAGATCAATGATAGTTCGGGAGGAATAGGGAAAAGTGAAATGACCACTCGATGTAGTAGGGTGAGATCAAGTACCAGAGGGCAAAAGGTAAGAATAAATTTCATAAACACGTGGAATTTTTTCATGATGAAGGAGGGACTTGTTGTTAAGATGATGAGGCAAAAAATGACAGTGAGGTCCCCTCGAGCTACAAACATCTAATTAATAAATGAGAACCAAAACAACTTCCAAAGTTGGACACTAACTTTTGTCTGAACAAAAAAAATTATCGCATTGTATCGTCATCTATACATGGACTCGGGTTATTTTCCATGGATGACATAAATGTCCAATATGGAAAGGTAGTTGAATTGATGGAATGTGTTAGACCATGTTATAGTTATGGAAATTGGATTAGGCTTGCACAATATATAAGAAGTATGCATAGATATGCAATTTATGCAAATTATATACAAATAAACTTATAGAAATACTCGAGGGTTTATAAATAGTACACAACTAGGGTCAACTAGAAAGCCACCCAATTGCATATTTAAGGCACGTGAAGAAAATCAAGTAGTGGTTTGCACAATAAAAACAATAGCAACTTGGAAGGAGTTGTTGATAAATTATGACTTGAATTGAATAGTAAAAGCAAACCGGGCTACTGTCATTCGGGTACTTAATGTTTTATTCTTTACACATTGAATTAATGAAATGTTTCATTCTATGTATTTTTTTATGTAAATAATATTCTTTTGACTATTTCGACAAGATGATCGCTGGAAGGCACTTACACTGAATATAGAACCACATGTGGGTGATTACAATGAATTTTTTGATGACCCAATATGTAAGATGATAAAAAATATCAATTGAGAATTATTTTCATTATTTGACTTACTCACTTGAACAGAGGCAGAAATGTAACATTTTGGTCAATAAACTAAGGTGATTATAACTATACTATAAATTTTAAGTTGTCTAAAATATCATATTGATTATTTTACAATTTAAATAAATCTTATATTAACGTGTATTAAAAAAAATCATTTTGCACGAGAGTATTTTTTTTCTTCAACAGATTGAGCCTCATCATGTATTGAGGATTGCACCCTTAGGCAGTCCTGGAGCCACGACTTCCTACAGCAAAGAAATTATATATATAATAGCAAGGCTAGGACAGAGAGAGAGGGAGACACCATTTGGGAGTCCGCCTGTAGAAATCCTTTGATAGATGTGATAGGTCTGTATGCATCTCCAAGGATACCAATGTTTCCATACTTGGAAGCTCTTGCACCTTAGTTATGTTATAGGTCGCAGGACATCACTGGTGAGTTATGTTATAGGTCGCAGGACATCACTGGTGAGTTATGTTATAGGTCGCAGGACATCACTGGTAAATGTTGGAGTGGGAAAATTGTGTGATCCTGACTGCATGGCCATGGCCATGGCCATGTAGAAAACAGACTGCCTTGCACTCAGCAAGCCGCGTAAAGCTGAAGAAATGGAGAGGGCGTGCAAAGCTCCAAAGCAATATATATGTATACATCCTTAAATCGGAGGAAACCTAAATACTAATAAACAAAAAACAAAGAGAGGGAGAAGAGTTCACCTCAGAAACCTGCCATGGCATGAGATAAGGAGAAGGAGATTTAACCAGCTCACAGTCACTCGATCCACAACCCTCTCACGAAGTCTAAAACCATAGGGGGGGCTACCTTGGAGAGAAGCAGAAAAATTCATGATTAAAATGAAATTGATAGGCAGGGAGACATGGTATTGATCTTTTTTGGGGGGTGATTCATGGAATGGTCGGGGGAGGGTGTGTGGCCCTCATGCAAGCCCCACCAACCCTTCAATTATTTTTTAATTCTCAGTTTGTTTGCATTATTTCTCAATCCCATGAGATGCTTAAAAGGTTTATTATTTAATTGTTTGGGACAGAGCATTATAATAATAGTTGGGCATAATTAAAGATATTTTAATTTTAGCAAACTATACAAGCATTGTAATTTTATTTTTTCTAGAGGGATAATGTGGCAGGACGAGAGGTAATATGTATAGTGATATTAGTTGTGGATTTCGTCAGAAAATGATTTGATGTAGAGTGTGGGTTCACTTTCCCGACTTGGGAAGGTTATTAAAGGTCGGGCTCAGGCCGCTTTGTTACGTGACGGAGGCAGTAACTAACTCATCCATTAGTGCACATCCTTAGGCCAAACCCCCGTATCCATTCAGCGAGCCTTAAAACGCACGATTTATCGACACTTTTGTTTGACCATCGAGTGTTCCCCCACCCATCAATCCGGTCTTTCATCACTTTCACTGAAGGAAATTTATAACAAATGTCAAAAAGTGACTCAGTAGCCTTGAAACGCACGATTTATTGCCACTTTCATTCAACCGTCAAGTGTTTGTCATCAATATGGTCTTTTATTACTTTGCTTTAGAAAGCTATGGATCCATGTCCATATCGAGATGTATACCTGAACTTACATGGAGTTATCTCGATGGGGGATATAAAACTTACATATTGATGAGGGCTTTCAAACTATCTCAATGAGGGTTGGGTCATCTTTGTGATTTATTGTCTGGCTTTGGCTTAAGACCAATCAAACCCAGAGATGACATCTGACATCCTGAGAATTGGTGCCTAACCTCTACCTTTAGGTAGAAGTCATGGGGCAAGGCAAAAAAAAAAAAAAAACCGTAAGATAAGGCTAAGCGATACACCTTCTGGTGTCCATAAAATTTGAGAGTGTCAGCTGGTCTTAAGTCCACACAGCCACTTAAAATAAGGTTTGTTATCGATACACATTATGGCAACATCAAATCAAGTTTAAGGTTATCGACAACGTTTCCCAACAAGAGTGGAAGTCTCTTTTCGTGCTTGGGATGCTAGTCGGATCCGGTTAAGATTAACTTGGGTTAGTCGGGTTTGGCTAGGATTGACCTGTATCTGGGTGAGTTAATTTGGAACCCCAAGCAAAGAAGATAAAAAAAACTGCCTTATGAACCTGTAAATTCGAAGGATTGTTTTTTATTTTAAGTTGAAGAGTGTATAGATTCATCTAACTCTATCATGATAAAAAGTTACAAAATAATTGTATTTTAATTGAAAAACATAAATGAGATGTACATTTCTTTAAAAAAAAATTGTTATTTAATTTTTTCAATTTTAAAAATTAATTAATCATTAAATAAATAAATAAATTTTGAATTATATATATATATATATAGTAATTTTAAATGTAATGTTATGACAGGTTATATGCACAATATAAATAAATAAATTTCATTAAAAAATGAGTTTATTAAAAGTGATAACAAAAGACATCTTAGACAAAGTCAAATCAAACATTTTTGTGGGCATCTAAATAAAAGAGGATCTGTTTCGGATATTCATATGATACTTAAGGACTACATCTTGAATTCATATCTTGAATATATCACAATCTTGTTTAAGCATAGAAGTCATGTCCTTTAAACTCTAAAACACATTCGGTATATTCATTACATATCTCATTAGAAAATAAGAAAGTGTAGTAAATATTGAGGGGTAATAATCCATTAAAACACTGTAAAATCCATGAAGAGAGCCTAATTGCTTTATAGGCCTCTAGGAACACACAAATCTAGCACAGTTTCATCCATTGTTTATTATTTAGGATAAAAGGTTTATGATTTGGGTTTTCCTAAGATCCATACAAGCACAAATCTAAATGATATTATTCATCATGACCACCAAATAGATAGAAACAATCAATAGTTTTTACCACTTTTTCGATCATTTTTCTAACCATTTTTGCTCAAAATCTAGCTGGAGTTGTTGAATTGCATATTTCGGTTGTTGAGATTGCATAATCTAATTGCAATGTGGATATTCAAAGGAAATGAATCCATTTCTATGATAAAAAATGGAAATTGAAGAATGAAAATTTATGATCTAGCTAAAGATTATATCATTGGATTATGTCAATGATTCTCGGAAAAGTCAAAATCGTCCATTGTTTAAACTACTTTGTATGTTATTCTTATTAAGAATATTGATTGTTCACATTCTCGCGAACCATGCAAAAATGCATACCAAAGTTTATGTTAGAGTATAATCGCTAATGCACTTATTTGATGATAACAACAATTATGTTACAATCTCCATAACTTGCTTAAGAATGCCACCCAAGGATAAAAATTGTTGATACAAGCATTAGTTCTACAAATTATACGTCTTATAGATCTTGGGCTTGAGACGCGAAGAAAGAGACCTATTTGATGTTATCAAGTTTTTTATACACAAAGAATCATTGAATTGATATCAATGATGCTAGAAAAGGCAAAAGGAAACTCAAAGAGTGAGATAGATAAAGATGTCTAGAATCGAGAAAAGAAGAATGATTATTAAAGAGAACAAAGAAGGGAGGGTTTGATGATCATGCATAAAATTGAAAGAATAGAATCATAATTATCATTGTTATAATCCAAATTTTAGTTTCTTTATGTTGAAAAGGTTCATTTTATGTATGTTCTTATCTAAACTTAATCAAGAACATACGAGTTAGAAAATTTCATTAATCTTAATCCTTATCCCAAACAAAATCATTTACACACTTATTTTTTAAACAAAGACAAACTATACATTATATTTACAATGAGCTTAAATGTGTAAAAATAGATGGATTATTGATAGATTTGCATTCAAGTTTTAATTATGTGTTTTGTTACCCTTAAGTATCTATTGCGATGATGGGAATTCCATGAATTACATAGTAAATGGTTGACAAGCCAACATCAAATTTGATCAACTACTTATCAAATGGTAGACACCAACTTTATAAGCACACCATTACACACACATAGAATTACCAACACAGAAGAATACTATGAACCAACATGTTATATACCTTTAGAGAGATGGAATATCTGAACATGAAGAAAGAGGGACAACCTCATTTCCTTATGTTTGCTTGATGCCTATTCTTTGCACTTCACAATTATCATTGAGACATGCATTTACAACTAATCTTACTAATAAGTTTCCTAGTTTACACTCATAACCCATGACTAATTCTTTTGGTATTTTGTGAAACAAAAAATGGAGGCAAAGATAACAAATTGAATGACATTATTGAGAAGGTGGAATCTAAACACATTAAGTATAGACCATGAATGTGATGTGAATTCTCATATTTACAGGGAAATTCTCATAACACATGGATTACATTGGGATTCAAAAAGACAATGTTTCCAAATTTCTTTGTCGAAGCTTTTATTTAGTGACACTTATTATTTTGTTATTGTTAGGATTGCTTTTATGACTACCTTTTGTTTCTCAACCCAACCGCACATACAGTTTTAAATATGCATTTGTCTAATAATAGTTTAGTATGTATAAAACAAACTAGTATAGTTTCAATAAAAACTTCTAAATATATTTGTTTTGATTATTTAATAAATTTAGTAGATAATGGATAAATATATCATTATAAATTTTAATTTAACCATTCATTAAATACATATGAAAATTATGATGTTATATAAACCCTATAGATAGAGTTTATTTCTCTACATTGCTTTATAAGCCTACATAATGTCCCTTACCATCTACTTAATGACTGAAAACAAAGCCATCTCTTAGATAATTCTAACGAAAATATGAGTTGAAAAACTAAGCTGGGCTATGAGCATGTTGGCCAAATACAAAGAGATATAATGTCATAGTTACAAGTAATAAATTGTCGAAAATTATTGGTCAGCTTTCGATGCAATGGCAGTTGACTTTTTGGGTCGATGCGCCACTTGGTATTATATTGTGTTCATTTTTGTTCTCCTTCAAGGATATTGTGTTGTGCGTTTATTTGGAATAGTGTGGGACCTGAGTGCCTCCAACTTTCACTAATTTCATAAATCGGTTTTTTTCAAATATAATAGAGGCAAGGTTTATCATAAAACCATTAATTTTTAATTTAGCTATTTGTCTTTATAGAATATATTAAATATTCTTTAGTATATTTAATTTGTAATTGTTGGTTGATAAAAAAAATCTTAATAACATTCATTTAGTCTCTTTGAATGCAATTATATATATATATACAAAAATATATTGGGTAATTCATAAATATCACAAATACCATTTTGAATTCTCATAATGGAAAAAAAACAAAGATTGTATAATTTCATATTCAAATCCATGGATTTCTATATGATTTGGGCATTGTTGTCTCGATTATTTAAAAAAAATGTTGAATACTAGCATTTTAAGCAGATGCATGCACAAGCTCACTTGAATTCTATTTTCTATCAAATGTGGATAAATTGTGCAACAAGTGTAGGAAATGTCATTGCAACCTTGAGAGCACATATGGAACAACTACAAACCTATATAAACAATCAATGACGATGGTAGAAACATTTGTGATACCATGGGTGCAGGAATTAAGTCATGTGTAAAGTTGGAAATTTGATACTTTCATTAGCTTCGCATGTTGAGTAAGAAGTTTTACAGATCATGTCTTCTTTTAGGTTTTGCATCTTTATGATGATGACATGTGCTTGCTTCTTTACTCTTTTAATATTCCACATAAACCATATCCCAACCATAAACATAATTTTAAAGCAGGAACTAGCTGCTTTGCAGCTATTTATCTTGTGTTAATTTAATTTCTTTTGTACTAGATAGATGGGTTATACAGAATTGACAGTGGTGTGAGGGGTGCAGGTAGGGTCCAAATGAGCTTCCACCTTCATGTGCTTGGTCTTGTTTGGTAGAGAATAAACTATTCTAGAAACCAGGCGAAGCTCAAGCAAGTATGTTTTTTGGAATCTTTCTTTTTTTTAATTTTATTGATAGGACTTTAAAAATGGTGGACTAATTTGTTGATTATACATCTCTTGTGCCATGTTGCAGATGCTACATTTTGATGTTCTAAGAGTGTTGTCCACCTTATGTGCAGTCGCCACCTCTACAATTGTTTGGACGATTCAGGTATTCAAAAATTGTATAGGATATTTTATCTAGGTGTTAAATAAATATTCTAAAGGATATTTTATCTAAATTCTATGTGGTAGATATGCTAAGGGTTTCTATTAATTCATTTGGGTTTTGCAGTACTACTAGTGATGTTTAAAAAAGTGTTTTTTCATCGTATAACTTTTATTATGCTAATATCAACACATTGCTTAAGTATATATCTTTTTTTCAATATAATGGATATCACTTTTGCAATTATTTGCAATAACAACTATTTTTATGAAATGCCATTAAGTAATTAAAAGAAGATCACATATTGCTACAATTGTTTTGTATTGAATTATAGGTTTATATCACTATATTTTAAGGCATGAAGCAAATCTTATTGATAGGTAGCAAGTTCATTTATGACAAATTCAATTTGAAGTCTAACTCTAATCAATTTTATGAATTAATTATGGAGTTAACCCTCATGAATAAATATAGTGACCTTATAATAGACCACTTGCCAATGCCATGTAAAATTTGAATCATATTCAATTTCTAGTGTACTTTGCGCCAAGAAAATTGGCTAGAATGGATTCTCTAAATAGAGATAAGCCAAATATATAAAAAAAAGCTTCAACAAACTTTGATGTTAAAATAGGTAATATGAACTCAACAAAGGTTATGGAACCATTATAATGTTTAACTAGATAGAAAGTATGAAAATAGTTTAGCCATAATGTCTACCTAAGATCCCTCATAGATAGAAATAGTAGAAGCACCACGATATAGGACCAAACTAACTAATAAAAGGATGAGGGTGTATAGGTACTTGGCTTAGATCTAGATTCTGTGAGTATAGTAGCTCCTTGGTTGATCAAGTTCTTGGGAGATACTATAATGCTCATAATAATAAGAGAAGTAGTTTATAAAGAGGGGTGTATTGGAACCTTCTCTTATGCTCTAAGGTTAGAACTTTAAAACCTAGTAACATTATCTTATAAATAAACCTGGTGTGAAGGGATGATCTAGTTACATTGGGTAGTCATTGCTCTATATATAAGGATTAGTAGGCCATTTCTCAACTTTATAAAAAAATAGTTTCGAGTATAAGAGCCAATGTAATATGAGTGAGGCCTAATATAAAATATCATTTAATAATAACAGTAGAAGTGGTAGAATTGTAAGGTCATTTCCTATGAGGTTTAACCAAAAAGTGGTAGGCTTTAATCAAGTAGGAATATAAGGGATAACTAACTAGCGAGATCAAAAAGGTAATCCACTCTATCCCTAATAAAAATAGTGAATATACATAATTAGAAAGGAGGCCTATGAAAAAGAAGACAACTAAGCTATTGAAGGGAAAACAATGACAGTAAACACAAGATATAAGAATATACTAACATCAACCTTGTAAGGTACCTTTAGGTGAAACTATTCTCCTTCAAATTCTAAAAGATTGTTGGAAGCTCAATGGTACAAGGTAATAGGTTTTTCTTGTTCTTGTTTACTTTCTTTCTTGTTGTTTACAAGGTATCACTAATGTTTTGTTTAGTTCTTCTTGTGTATTTGCAGCTTGTTATAGTATTCTAGTGGTCGATGTTTGGCTTTTGTTGACTACACCTAGTAACATCATGGCTGGGTTTGTTGCTAACAAGTCATGGTACCAAATCTCATAGTTGTCTTTGGAAGCTTAATGTCTAACAAGATCTAGATTTTGAATAAAGATAATGCAAGCATTGAAATCCAAATCTTAGTAGACACTAAGTTTGTAATAAAAAACAATTGCCCTCTTTCTTCCCATCTTTATATACTAACATTTGGTTATTAAATCAATTTTGATTTATTTCACATATTTCCCACTTTATCATCGCTTGTCATCATTAATTGTTGTGAGCATTAAACCCCTTGATGGGTGTAGTCAAAGTGACCCTAAGTTGCTAGCTTTCATGGGAAAGGGAGTGAGGGGAGAGGAGTAGATTTATAGGGTCATGTATGAATAATACTTTTTGCTGATCACGCAAATGCAATCTACGTGGCGGTGAGCCCTAACATGTCTCTGACATGGCTTGCCTCTTGCAAAAATAGTATTTGTAGAATGCAAAAGTAGCCTACTTGTGCACATCTTTGTTTTGACTCACCACCCATGGAAAAACATGGAAGTTATGCCAAATGAAGCTAGGGCTTGTGCATACCTTTGAATTTACATGTACTTCTATGCATGACTTTGGTATTGTGTTGTGAGGTATATGAAAGTTCTCATGGGTGGTGGGGAGAGGCAAGTTTTCACCTTTGTGACATAGCACTACGTGGTGTCATGATGGCACTCTTATTATGTGTAAAATGGGCTTGTGGGCATTAGAAAATATCCCATGTGATTGTAGAGTATGATAAAGGAGTTAAGCCATATGTGAACACCATTGGTTATGAAGCAATGATAAACTTGTGTTGCACTCACTATAAAAGGATATTTTGAGAAGTTCTTGATGGTCATAGCCCTTTCCCCACTAGGATAGTTTGGAATGCTCATATTATTTTCCTTGTGGGATAATCTAGCATGCATTCCAACAAATGAATCATGCCCTTAGCATTGCAAGAATCTTAGCATTATATTTGAATGATTATCAAAACTAGGACTCCATTTAATATATTTTAACTTTGTAACCAAACTTAATGGTTTTGAAATTAGTATAAAATATTATATTTATGATTTAGGTGTACTTGATGTTCTTAGCTTTGTGTAAAATAATGTAACAAATTGATTTAAACACGATAATTATAACATTATGGTGATTGTGTCCATATATAAACTCCACACAACATAATTTGGGTTTTTTTAAATCTAGCGTGTTTGTCAATATGCAGTTATTTTAAATGATATGCCCCTAGCAATACACTTGTAAGTAATAATATTTTGTTACTCCAAAAGGCAATAATGTCATCCATGCAATCTCCAAAGGCTCAAGGTCCGGGTCTTCCCCTCAAACTAAGGAATTTAAGGCTTCCTTTGAAAGGGATGAAACTCTTTCACTAATATACTGTTAACTCGTTAATGAACTTTCAAGTGACAGGGACATGCTATGAAAATGTCCCTTTATGCTTCAGACCTATTTAAGAAAACACAATATCATAGAAAGTTTAATGAAAATGACATCAAAACCATATATCCATTTTTAAGCAATTTTGGAAACCTCATATTTCAAGAACCATACACGAACTTAAAATAAACATATTTCATAAATATTACAAGTAATTGGATATGACTGAATGCCTTTTAAGTTCATTTGTAGTAAAAGCATTCTTGAACAAATAATACACCCCAAACGCCATTTCTTATTTTTCATCTCATGCCGACTTTGATATCACAAAATGATATATTAAGAAATGGCATTATAAGAGAATTTTATTGCATCCCAATAAAAACAAGGGACATTCGAAAGAGATTCAACAAAGTATACACAACATAATGATTCATGGTCGAGGAATTCCCCTTGTTGTCTCCACCATGTCATCATTTGCACTCTTAGTTTCTTCTAAGTCAATTCTATCTGCATTAACAACAAGCATCACGAATTATTAAGTCACCCCTCTTGAGGAGGAAATAGTATCTTTAAACAAGAATGCAGTCATGCCTTGGCTTGTACAAGCAAACAATGGTGGCATGTCATGACATACAAATAAGGCTCCCATAATCGAAGCATTTAACAATGAACTAACACCTTTTTCAAAAGAACTGTCAGAAAATGTAAGTCTCTCTATTCTTGAACTTTTTACCTTTTTCAAAATTCACCAACTCTTTTTTCTGTACAAGTTAATGTATAAGCATCCCTCCTCTCAATATTAGCATCATGAGGGTTCTATGCTGATGGTGGTATTTTCATCTTGCAATGTTAAATCTCTTTAGCACTCCAAGGTTTCTATCTAGTATCTGGTGGGTATCTGATTGTACTATGATATGTTCTTCTATGGAATGTGGGATCCCCTTTATGTTCATGAATAACAGGACCTCTTTGGTGAGGAGTTTCCTTCTGCTGATATGTGGTGGGATTGGGGAATGGATCCAATCCCAAGGTAATATACTTCTTTGCCATATTTTGGATTTGATCTAGCTTTAAAATAGTTTCCTGGTTTTGGACATGTGTAGGATTGACAGGTTTATCCAACCCCATAATGGTACTAGAATTGACAGGTTTGTGACTAGATATCAATTGTAGTGTGTTCTTTTAAAGAATGTGGGTAGATATGCAACTTTGTTAAATTAGTCCGCTGTGCTGTGGGGTCTAGTGGTTGGGATGAGGTATCGCTAATGACCCAGGATCAAAACCCAATGGGCATAGAGCTCTGGATTCTAAGTTAGCCAAGTTTGATTAGTTTCATATGCAGCATTAATTTAAAAAACAAATACAAATTCAAATCTTTCTTCTAAATATAGTATATATTATCCTCATCTTACAAGCACAAACATGAAACAAGTATATGGATTGCAATGCCCTTGCCCAACAAAGGAAAGAACATCAAACTAAGAACGGCAATGCACATTGCTACTGTGTATTCAAAGTAGTGTTTAATGACATAAATGAAAAAAAAGGCATTGTAAATTGTGAATGAATATAATAGCACGCATGAATTATATGGTAAAGATAGTCGTGCATACCAAACAAGGAAACAAGAGAAGGTTTCTTTCGCGAGCTCTTTGGTCTCATATCTGTTGCACAAGAGCAATTAACACTTTTCAGTCAGTCACAGACTATTTTTATAGAGTTTGAAATCATTGAAACAAACACTATCTATCCATATAAACCTATCTATATATAGTTTGAATTCATTCAAAGTTAAATGACACCATTCTAGAGACAAGTATTTTATATGTATATGTATTTTAAAATTTATACAGTAGGAGAGGCAACCTTTGGCCTTTCATATGGTACATGTCTCCTCTTATTTGTAACTGAAAACATATTTACAATTTTTACAAAATTCTTAACCCTACGGATTAGGTTTTCAACACTTCTATCAATGTGACTTTTACATTAGATTGTAACTACTGTTGGAAGTGTTATACTCCAACAGAATATTGGTAAAACAACAAATAACATGGCAGAAGCATTGGTTCTTCTAAAAGGAGTGCAACTGTGGAGAGATTGCAGTGTTGGGGAATTGTCAAATTATAATCTCTCATCTCAATGGCTTCTCTCAAGCTTCCAATATCCAAATTGAAAAAATTTCTAGCAAAGTGAAGGCTATTCTTCGAGTCATTTGACAGTTGGAAGCTACTATTCTTCTTTTCCTCCTACGTATCTTCTCTCTTTTTCCGTTCCAGAGATTGCACTTGCACCCAGATTCCGCATTCAATTTTGTTACTCCACCTACTCTTTTCTGGTCTAACGCAACCTAGTTTTGGACCTGTGTCCAGTCAGATTCGTGGGTCCAGTCAGCCTGGCAGGATCTTGGAACTATGATTGTAATTATCATTGTAATTTTAGCAATATCTCAACATTGAACAAACTCAAAATGACTTGCCATAAATGCACTGCAAGCCACTTAGCGTCTCACTATTTGTGTACTCTATTTATTGACACTAATGAAGAGTCTGTACAACATGTACAGTTTCAGCTACTTCTCATGTCTGCTCCTTTTCCCTCTGTTTTCCATTTGTGTACACTAATCAATATTCTCTTAGCATGACTTTATTCGTTATCATTCATCATGGACTGGATTAGTAGGTAACTATGAAGTTGATGATGTCTTTGGCTAGTTCATTATCATGAAGGTTAGGATTTCTTGACTTTGACAAACTAGAATGAGGATTTTATTGATGCAAGTATGACTGGATTTATCATAAACCAGGAAATATAATAACAAACTAGAATGAGGATTTTATTGATGCAAGTTTGACTGGATTTATCATAAACCAGGAAATATAATAGTCAAATAAATTGCTTGTGGCTAGATCCACTGGCATTGGAATCAACCATTTCTATGTGGAATTCTAGCACTTCCATGCTGTACATTTTCTATTGCTCCATGTAACATTTTTAACAACTACAACACCAAAGAATTTTTTTTAATATGAGAATCTAGAATGCTACACATCATCAAACATTGACCTCAAAAGAGTCGATAAATAATTGATGGCAAAGAATTGATCAAGATTTAACAATAATGTCTATAACCATGCTAATATTCAAAGATTGGTGCCGTACCAGATGTTCCTTGTATTGCTTTAAACATGTCACGATTCTTATAAGTATAACCAACAAAATGCGTGTCCTTTGACGTTAACATCTGTAGAAAAGTATGACTTGATGTTAATAGCATCACAAATCAACATACTAGCATGTAACATTATAAAACCACTCAGCATTAATATGTTGAAAAAAATTTAACATAATCTGAACACTTGTAGTACACTATGATATACCGACATCGCCTACATTATCCCAATTGAAAACAATGACTATTCTATAAATCTATAGTATTATGTATAGCCATTAATAGGCTACGAAATATCTATCACTTGAAGCAACTGGATAGTAGGATACTATGACTACTGTCCATTTTTCATGTTGCAATCTTGCAACTGGCAGCACTGGTGCCACAGAAAACAAAGTCGCATCTAAGCTGCAAGTGGAAGAAAAGCATCACTGCAACCACAGTGAAGGTTACAACCAAAAATTGGCACAAGGAGGCAACCAAAAACATAACTCTGGATAGGCAACCCGTCAGACTGGTCTAGAGATTGGAACAGGGCGTCAACACGTTAATGACCCAGGTTTGAACTCCGACAGGCATAGAGCCCTGGATTATAAGTTGGCCAAGTTTGACAGGAAGTATATGGAGCATTATTAGCTCAAAAAAATAACTCTGAATAAGCATATAATTTCAACTGACTTCATTGCTACAACTAGTACCAATACAAAACCTCACATCATCCAAAGAATGGAATAATAAGTTTGGGAACATTCATCCAAAGTGAAATCTATGTAAGAGGAATAATACCTTGAAAAGGAATCATCATTCTTGTTACACTAAACATTTATCATCGGTTATGTATTAGAGTCTGTAGGGCTTCAAGAGCTGTCCACTATGACCATAGGAATAGAACAATGTTTGAAAATTTATTCTTATGATAACTTTATTTATTTTCCTTATTCTGGAGCTTCTCTATTGCTACATGCCAGTCAATTAATACCAAGTAAAATGTCTTTGAAGGTCAAGACTTTATCTGATTATGAGGAGATTTAATAAGGTTTTCTTTCTCAGGATAACCTACTTGTATGCCTTTGTTTATGCCATTTCATTTCCAGCTGCTCTAGTACTCCTTTCCCATATTTTGGTCTTTGGTGGACATCAATACAATTTTTAATTTCAATTTTAATCTCATAAAATTTCACATGAGAGATAAACATGTTAGGCTTGCTAAGTACGTATCAGATAATCCACTCATGAAATGTAGAAAGTTGTTATCATTAAAATTAGCCATCATTGTTTAAACTTTATACATGACTCAATCAGTGAGTTGGAAGATGAGCTTTTAAGTTATTTATCATGCTCATTCGTACGGCGGCATATTTGAGAGAGCTAAAAATAGTAAAATACTCTATCGAGTTCTTACATATACTTGTTTGAACTAGCCTTTAATATGAAACTCTTGAGCAATATAAGTAAGCATCATTATGATTAGATTACATTGGAATGTGTGGCATGAGGATAGTAGAAATGGATATTTCACAGTTATTGCCATGCTTGTTGGATATAATTAATCTAAGGTTTTTTCTCATTTCACTGGAAAGCTACTAGGTAACTATGATAAAAACTAAAAGCTAGATAATATTGGCCACGTTGCTTTCAAGAAACCCAAGAGGTTTTAAATGTAAACATAATATGGCCTAGTCCAGACTCCAAAAGCATTCAGCAAGCTGTGAATGTAATTGCATCTCAACAAACTGTGAAAACTCATGCCTCTGTTCGTAGTTTTTGGTTTTCATTCGGTGAGTGTCAGTCATGTTTCCTCTCGTTCTTTCAAGAAAGAAGATAGGCTAGTACTCGTATCACCAAGCTTTTGTTGAAAGAAATTAACTTTCTACGTTTCTTGGCCATATAATATGATGTGCCCTGTTAATAAGAATTTGAAAACCAACTATTTATTAGGAAACCAAAGAAGAGAGAAACCCTAGGCAGGGTTAGGTCATTGAACACAAGAGAGCTCAAAAAGACATAGTACAATATTATTATGAGACGGTACAAAAATACATTGGTACCAAAACCCTAATGCATCTAAAACCCTAATATTTAACCGAAATGACTAACATATGTAGCCTTATATCTTATCTTAACAATCCCCCTTAAGACGTCGTACATTGCTGAAAGATTACAAACTGAAATCAAATACATATACTTGAATGAAAACACATAGATTGAAAACTAAACAAAGGTAGTCATTCTTCGTAAGCTTCTTCTTTGACTACAGTTCTTGGACCAGGTTGAGCTCCATCAAGTTGCCTCATAACCCTCGGAGAGGTGTAATTCTTGTGTTGAATTCTCGAGTTTCCAAATTCCACCTCCCCGAACTCCCAAATCGCGAACCTTCAAAGTCAATTACTGGAAACCAATACACATGCATGTTGCATAACCTCACTAGTAGACTGCAATCCACATGCATGTCTCTACCAATCATGGATCTTTCCCTAGATCTACAACTCCTGAACCATCTAGGCAACTATCCATATTGAGTCGGTAATTGCTCCCTTCTTGTATTGTATTCAAAGCACTAGCTTCCTAAAATGCATAGAAACTTAGTTTTCTTCAGTAAGGACAACACCCTGGACAATGTCCAGTGGTTCTTCTTTGATAGACCTGACAGCACAGGCTGTGTGACCCATCTTCGACCTCAAAATTCCTTTTCCATTAAAAATTCCTGGACAATAATTGAGCACATTGGGAACGAGGTTTGCGTGCTTAGGCTCTGAACAAGGCTCTGTTATTTCCCACGACATCTTCATGGCTTTAACAAATCTGATCTCCTTTCTAGCAGAATACTAGTCGAACAAAGATCGTACAGATTCATACAAATTGTGTAAAGAAACTGTTCAAAATGTGTACGGGTCTGATTGGTGGCTTCAAAGGTAGCTTCTATTAAAATTAAAAATAAAATAACTCGTGGCAAATTTTTCAACAAATAGCAGCTTAACCAAATGACAATACCCTAACAACTCTGAAATAGATCTAGCAGCTCTAAAATTTGGTGAATTAATTAGCGGCTAGGTGACTTGAGCATGGCATCTCCTTCAGCAAATGGCGGTTGCATGGCAACAACCACGGCTCACCATGATTTGTGGCGGCTTCAAACAACAGCGGTTAGAGCATACAACAACAACATGGCAGCTTCTTCCTTTGTGCTTTAACAATATTCCTCTCACCGGACATTTTTAACTCGTGATTACTGTACAAGGACGGACTGTCGATTTGATGCTCGATACACAAAACAACTCATAAGCTGTGGCAGCAACTAGTATGCATAATCGTGGTTTCTTTTGCGGCTCAATTGGACAACGAACATGGATGGTGGCTTCCAATTATGCAGTGGTTCTCTTAACCGAATGGTGGCATGTGTTGCAGTGACTCACCCCCCCTTTTTTTAACAATCCAATAGATATAAAAGACAACAACTTCTATTCTTTTAAATCATGGCTAGCAAAGTGGCATTTGGTGTTTTGGACAGATTCTTTCACGATTCTTCTTACTAATTGCAATCTTTATGTTTGTTCTCGACTTTGCTATCTGGTGGTTCTCTTCTCTCTACACGACCCCTTTTCTCAATACCCTACTGATCATGATCAAACTTCTTTAGCACTCAGAAATTCCTAACTCATTAAATCATACTTTTCTGATTTTCCAGATCAGTTTGCAATGCAAGAGAAGAGCATACTTAGTAGATTAGTCCAAGGTATTCTCCCGCTCTAATACCACATTACAAAACCAAAGAAGCGAGAAACCTAGATAAGGTTACGCCACTGAACACGTGAGAACTCAATAACACACAGTACAATATTATTATGAGACAGTACAACAATAGATTGAGGGTCCTCGCTCTCATAAAGAGTTTGACCAAAACCCTAATATTTAACCTAAATCACTTAAATGACTTTATTACATATGTAACCTTATATCTTAACACTATTGTTGGTACCAATGTTATGTCCGATTCAGTGTTTATAACCGGAGATGGTCGGTTCCGTACCAAACAAACTAGTTTTGTACAAGTTCATACACCATAGTTTTGAACATGAAATTTCTATAGAAAAAGGTAAATCCTAGTAACCGTCAATAGTATTAAAAGGTAATATTAAATTCTTAAAGTAAAACTTAAATTTTTAACATTACCATTATGTGTTTCAAGATGTTTAAGAGTAGTTCCAACCTCATCGAACTTCATATGCAAAAGGTAGAATTTTAGATCCCATTCAGAATTCAACAAACTTAATAGTTTTCAAGATTTCAGGATTGGAACGTTTCCACTAGATTCTATCATGGATGAGGGTATGGGATTTGCATTTAATCAAAGCACATCAACCCCTCTATGTACCTTGATGATGGTGGTGTTGATTGTTGAACTCCTTTGTCATGACCTTAATAAAAATGTACCCTTCACTCAAGCAAAATCACTTATTAAGCATGGGAAGTTTTTTCTACCTTATTTTAAGGCTTGGAATAGAGAGCTTCATCAAAATTGTAGGGTGTTGACTAATGTCCTTGAGGATCAACTTTGAGATTTGAGAAAGAGGCAAGGGCTAGACCCTAGAGGAGGGGAGTACAAGGTGCTATGGATGAATAGAATTCCAATATAATGAATGATTTTGAAGATATGTAGTTATTTGTTGTAGCATGAAGTTTTTTGGACTCTAGAGGCATATTTTGGGTCAAATATGGATTGCACTCAATGCTATTTACATAAGAAAAATTTTGTGTATAATGGTTTGGATGCATATGGATGCACATATATATCTGTGTGTGTGTGTGTGTGCGTTTTTCAAAATTTGAATATTTTATGTATTTTTTGGCCAACCAGTTTTTTGGTCTGATTTTTTTTTGTTTAGATTTTTGGGCTTGACCAGTTTGATGACCAATCTGATTCTAATAACATTGGTGCCATCAAAGGAAACAGAGATAATGATATAAGTATCTATCTAAAAAATAACTATAAGAAAAGGTACAAGAGAAGCACTAAAGATTGAAGCTAAAATAGCACACAATATAACAAGATAAGATAAAATAATTTTATTAATGTCCAACAAGTGACCATGAATAGGTCAATGGGACTGCTAAGTACATCAACCAGATTACAAAGTGGGAGCCCTAAAGCCACTCCTGGTAAAATGACGATATAAGAAAATCTATCCCATATAAAGAAGAACCCAAAACCTAAGTCATGACAACATGCAGAAATGAAACGAAGCAATGATGCAAATACATGCTACTGTGGTAAAGAACCAAATGACAAGATTCATCGGCTCTCCTAGGGGAGCAATCAACATCCCTTGAAGCCCTCTCTCCTAAAATCCAAGGCCGAAGGGAAGAAATGCTAAAGAGAGAGTCAAGGCATCCTGTAGTTCGCTGTCGAGACTGAATGATGCGACCAAGAGGGAAACTCCTCATCATAGTCATCATTCATTACGAAAGAGCCAATGCACTGACGGATGATGTCCTTACGAGGTATCAACAATGAATGTTTGATGTATCATTTGACATCTTGTTATATAAATTTTGTTTCATACTTGCACGACAATGTGATTATTTGTTGTTGTTGTTAGTTTAATCTTTATATTAAAAAATGAAGATTAAAGACCCTCTAGGTCACTTGCAGTTTGCCAATTTTGTCACTAATGTTACCAATGTCTCTAGGTCAAGACCCTCATCAATTCTTTTCCAATGACTATGCTTGCAACATTGCTCTTCAAATCTAAGGTGAAAGTACTGGATGAATATTGTGAATAGAACAAGTGTTTCTAGGAAGGGAGATTTTACTGAAAGAAAACTATCTAAAAAGATAATCACCAGTAATGGAAGATGACACTATGAGTGTTAAATATAACTGTAACATGAACATGAAGATTGCATGGCAATAACCCATTGAGCTACATATAAGACAACCATAAATTACAAACTCAAATAAGTGGGGCAAGTGGCATGCAAATTCAGAGAGAAATAGATGAGAATTTTCAAATGTGTGCATTACATGTCAACTACTCTTGTTATTTAATCAAAATCATCTACATGTCCAATGTAAAGCTATTGAAACGCAACCGTGGAGGACAAATGAAAATCTGGGCTCAAAACATACAGAGGCTATAGTACTGCAGCATCACAATTCTAAAACGATTCTAGCTCATAAAACCTAAATCCATAAATTCTGAGAGCAATGAGTTTGCATGAAGAAGTAGATTTTCCCTATGTTCTGCAATATCAGCTCCAACTCATAGAATGTTCATCTTTTTTTTGAAAAATAAGTCACATATTTACATCAGCAATAAAAAAAAGTGGAAGGGTATATACAATGTCTATTGAATGTTCATCTTTCTAATTCATATACTTGTAATGCTTATATAATTATATTATAGCCGAGCCTAATCACTACCAAATGTTGATATCCTATTTTGTAAATGATTGCCTTCTTTATCACTAGTTTCTGGTTCAAGCCCATTACATCCAAAGGATTTGTGCAGTTCAGTACAAATTACAAAATAATTAATATTTGTTTCAAATAAATTTGTGCTTGTTAACTTGACTTTCAATGATATTTCGATGAACTGATTCTAGCTGAATGGATTTTCGCAATTGCTTATTTTTTAGAAATGAAGATTGTTCTTTCCTTAAGATGTAAGCCCATCTGCTTCTAGCATCTGTCAAGTCTATAACATCCTTTTAGAATGAAACATCATGTGGTTCTATGATTTAAAACCCAACTATCCTAACCTCTACTACCAATAATATGAGCAACATAGACATGACGATGAGATAATGAACCTACAAACTTGTAATTATTAATAGCATGCCAGAATACAAATTGCCTCATTTACACAAGTTACAGAATAATCTTCATGTCATTTGGAATAGAAAATACATTTGCTCAAAGGCTATGAATTCAAGGAAACAACATACCTTCCGCCAAGGTCCAGATCTTGATGGAACCAGCTGTGGAGGCTCAGTCTATGAAAAAAGACAGAGCAGGTGTTAAATCATCATACAAATCTTTAACAGTTGGATGATACTGATTTCTATAGGAAAATTCAACTCCATCTAACAATTTTTCATCATGAGAACTAATTGCAACTATATACAGAATGTAAATGCTAGTTATTCAGCAATACCACAATTGAACTATTGTAATATCAACCTGCTCTTTATTTTATTAAAACTAGTATCTGTTGCACTAATACAAGAATATGGATCATTCAAAATCTCAAAAAATGGGATGTTATCTATTGGATCTGACCACAAGCTACTGGTATCCAAAAAATCTAACTAATATCATAGCAACATAAAATATTATATCAATGCTTGTTTTTGTCATTAATTCTGACAAAAATCCCTTCTTGAACAATGATTTCACAAAAAGTATCACATATCAATTGAAATCCAGCCTAGGAAAGGGTTTACCATATGTGTAGTCAGTATCTTCCCTTCCATATTACTTGGAAGGCTGCCCTTCTGGGACAAGCCAATGAACTCTGAACAGATTGGCAACATGTTAGAATAGAAGTCTTATTCTTCATTGGAAAATAGGGCATTAATGTTTGCTCGAAAGGCTTAGAAGGATAAAAGATTCCTCTGGTATGATGAAGCACTAATTTGTGCTAATTGAACCTGCAGTTTTTTATGTTCAGTACAGGCAAGTGCAAACAGAGATGGAAAATTTCTGGTAGCTTATAGATATTGGGGCAATTCACCATGCACTATGAGCAGGGAGGCCCCCTAGCACTCCACCATCTACTCAATCTCATAGGTCTGATCACCTGTGGCATCATGTTGGAAGAACTGTCCAAGAGTGCCAAGAAACGCACCACAGTTGGGCTCCTTCACCTCACCCTCAGAACAACAAGTTCCCAACCTTGGCCCTTGCCATTTCTGAGGCTGAGAAGCCTCCCATGCCTGGGGGTAACGATGGATGCTGGGCCATTATTATCAATCCAGAGCCAGCTGTTGATGGATGGGGAGCATCTCCAAAGACAAAGATGGCCAACTAGCAGGTGCTGGCATGATCCTGGCTGCAGCCTAACACCGTGCTCTGTTTGTGCAATCCAGCTGACCTTTTTGTTTTATGTTCTTTGTGACAGACTGTGCAATCCAGCTGACCTTTTTGTTTTATGTTCTTTGTGACAGACGCTACTGGCCCTCGAGGCTGTTCCTTTTTGATGATGTAGCCTTATGGCACATTTTGATTTCAGACAGTTAGTGCTTTAGCTGATAGTAGGCTTTTGGACTATTTGCTCATGGCAGTTGCTTTAAGAAACCCTTTTTTCTGTATAAATTCCTTCTATATATTTGATCATATTAATAGTTCAAGAAAGCATTTTATAGAAATAAATTTAAAACAAAACATTGAACTTTAAAAAGAAAAGGTAAAAAAAACTTGTCAACTGAATTCAGTACCTTCAGAAGAATATTTAAACCCAGAAAACAATAAAAAGGGAGGAAAATCAAAATCATAACACCATGCTCTGTTTGTGCAAGCCAGCTGGCCTTTCTGATTTATGCTCTCTGTAACAGATGCGACTGGCCTCCTTGATGTTTCTTTTTTGACAATATAGCCCTATGGCACATTTTGATTTCAGACCGTTAGTGCTTTAGCTGATAGAAGGCTTTGGACTATTTGTTCATGGCAGTTGATTTAAGAAACCCGTTTCTGTATAAAACACCTTGCATATATTTGATCATATTAATTGTTAAAGAAGCATTTTACTGAAATAAATTTAAAACAAAACCTTGAACTATAAAAAAAAAGGGAAAAAAAAACATATCAATTGAAATCAGTGCACTTTTGGAAGAATATTCGGACCCAAAAAAATTTAAAAAGCATGAAAAACATATTATAATAAGTGGAATAGTAATTTTATTAAATACATGTTTTTTCTAATAAAGGTATATGCACCTTTGTGTCAATGCTGATAGAAGATTCGACACAAATTTTTATCATTAGAAGGCATGAGGCAGCACGCAGTGCCCTCGAAAGAAGTTCCTTGTTGCAAGGATTGTAAGGACTAAAATATCACAAATTATAAAATAACTTTTCTATTCTTTTTTTTTGTTGAATATGCTTCTTAAATCTATAGAAAATATGGTGTATAAATAATACAACCAAGCACAAGACTACCTAAAGACCAAGAGAAAGGCCTTTATGTCACACTGCACTTCAACTGCACAACCTCTCGCATCTCTTAATAGAAGAGTGGTTTTAACTCTAAATAGTAAACATAATTCACTGGGTTCGTGGCTATGCCGACTCCTTAGCTAGCAGGGATCGCTACCCTTTCCTTGCTTGCTACTCTCTAGAGGTCACTACTAACTCTTTAGGTTAGGTGCATTGTTGGTTTCGGGAGGTCACATGTTTACTTTATTCAATTGGTATATCAATGGATCACCTCCCCACTTTCAGATATTCTCTTAATGCCCCAGTCAACCTTTACCAACCAAATAGTAGTTGCATAAGATCATCAAAGAAGGACATCTTCAAAAAAATTATTCAAGTTACCTGGGTCAATCTACCACGGGGGTTTATTCCTTCCAAACCTGCACTTCTTGTGATAAAACACTAAATCGCAAGTGCAACTTTAGAGGAACTCAAGAGGGATGCCAATGCCACCTCACAAACCCTCTTCTCACTTTTTAGGCCGACTCTCCTCTGGCACAAGGGGGATATCCCTAAGGTAGGATTACTAAAGCTTAATCAATATAGGCTCAAGTAAAATAGAGAAGTAGATTTACAAAAACTGATTTTATAGTATAGGAAATAAAGTGATGCATAGACCATGACTACTGTCAATCAATTGGGCAAGTGGAGTCAAAGTATAACAATTGGAGGGTTGTTTTCTTATGTGGTTAGGAGAGTATGTAGCCAAAAGAAGAACCTGCCACAGTCCTATCTTGTTGTCCACTAAAAAAGAAATTACTTTTGTAGGAATCCAAATTAAGAGAGGCCTCCAAATGGGCACGAGGGTGGGTCTACTAATGGTAAATGTAAATTGTAGCTAATCCGGATTAAGAAAGAAGGTCCATAAATACGTTTTCTAGCAATAGACAAAGAATTTAACGGGAGAATGATTCACAATTAAGTTTCTTCTAACAAGGAACAAGGTTACCAAGATTATAGCCACCATAACACATTTGATGCAAAAGATTTATGCCTTAAAGATTTATGCTACAAGGCTCTCTCGCATAGCTAACTCACATGACAAGTCAAACAATAATAAAATAATGAGTGGTTATGCTAAGTGTATCCTCTCAAGTACTTAACCATGCTAACAGGCTCAAATGTGTCCTCAATCCTCTCCAAGAGAGATCGCTCCACTATTAATCTTCAAAAAGTGTGTAACCACCTCGAAATAACATGTGTGGCCTCCTAGATCTAGGGTTTGAAACCTCCAAGATTTCCTCCAAGGTGGACGTCCCATCAAAGAGGGTTTTGACCAAGCAAATCCTCTCAAAGATGGCACATGTGGCTCTTCCATAAGTGAGACATCCCATCATCAAGCATGAACATGTGTGTGATAACTCCTCCAAGAGTAGATGCCTTCACCATCTAGGGTTTGACCAAGTAAATCATTCTCAAGTGGCATGTCCCATCAACAACAAAGAAAGGTGTGCAATAAAAGCTCCATGCAGAAGACATCCAATCAAATAGTGACCATGACCTCAAAAAATAGCATGTGTGGACCTCTTCCAAGGTGGACATCCCATCAAATAATGTGCACATGAGTGGATTCATAAAGTAAAGCGTCAACAAACCATATCCATCCACAAGATAACATTCATTCATTGTGCTCAACTAAAGATGAAGTGATTACTCATAAATGTCAATAAGTGGTCCAAAAGTCTCCTCAACTACCTCCATAACATGGTTTCCAATGTATAACAATTTCCAAAAGTGTTGCAAGGAAGGAGTCAACAAAGAAGATCCTTTACATGCCAATTCATAATGAATCTCAACTATGTCCATATAGTAGCCATAGAGTAGGAGACGGCCCCGTCATTTTAGCAATAAAATAACGATAAAAAATGTGAAGGGCCTCAACATATGTGCCAACAAGGGTGAGTGCTCCATCTAAGGTCATCCTCCACATCATCATCACCCAATCCAAGTATGGACAAAACCCACATAAGCAAAGGGTGCTCATGCAAAAACCACCAATCAAGTCCAAATAGATCAAATTGGTCGTTGACGGAGCTAGAATCACCTAAACATGTGTGAACGCCAAGAGCACTCCACCAGGAGAGAAAATCCATGTCATCAAAATCTACATCATTTGTCAAAAACACCCAATCAAGCTGGTGCTTTCACACTACGAGGCTCATATCAAGAAAAAGCGGGTCAAATAACACCAGCAAAATATTAGAACCATGTGAAAACATGTGTATAAGCCAAGCACTCTCCAAGAGTGTAATACTAATCATGTCGAGATGTAATCCACATGTAAAATATACCCCCAAGTGCTAGGGCATTCATCCCCTAGGTCCAAGTATCATCAAATCACATTAACACATATGCAAACCTAGTCATTAGGTGAACATAACAAAAGGGGACCATGTGGAATACCCCGTCCTAGTAAAAACCAATAATATAACACCACCATGTACTATAATCATGCAATGTCACTACTAATCCATCAATAATCAGTAGGATGCTCCAAGAACAAGAAGATGCCAAGATAAATTGTATGAAGTAGTATAAAACATGTACCAAGAAGGTGATCCATCAAGCAAGGCATGGAATACGAAGAGACTACCACTAGATGAGCCATCAAACATAACAATCCACCATAGAGAAGTGAGTCTTATCTAACCACAACACCAACTCCCATCATATGATAGTACCATCTTCAAGCATGTAAGTAAAGATGTCATAATGGAAAGAAAATCCATGAAGGTGTGTACCTTTAATCCATCAAAAGCTCCATAGGTACCATGCTGCAAACACCCATCTATTGTGATGAAAATCAAGTTTGCCCTCACAGAATATGAAGGGTGACAGGGTTAAACCCCAAGATGCCCCCCTTACATGCTTAGGCACTAGTTGCATGCTCTAGGGATTCCTCTTGGGCAGTTTCCGATGGGTCCTCATTGAGTTCAAGTTGAAACTAATCATCATATCACATGAGGAGACAACATCTACCAACTCTACCATCTTAATGAGACTAAGATGGAGGAGCACTTCATTTTCGATGTCCTATCTATTATGAAAAAAGAGGTCGATTTTAGTCTTTTCAGAGAGTCCTAACACTCTCTCTCAACCTTCTTTTGGTTCCCGAACCAAAGATGCTTGTCCCTGTACATGAGAGAGACCCTTGAACTTAGATCTCACACCCTCTAGCCACCCCAACCCAAATCGGATACCTCCAGGTAGATTATCTCTTTTTTTTCCATTACTCCCGACAAACAGAGGCACCAAGAGGCAAACAGACAACAACACTTAGTCCACTGTTAGATCCATGTGAAACTGCAAGGCCTCACAATGAGGCCCCTACACAAATGTTGAATTAGATCCAAGGGCAATTCACACAACACTAATGAGGCCCTTACATGGATGTTGAATTAGATCTAGGAGCAATTCACACAACACTAATAGATTGGTTAGTTTTTTCCAAATCTCGACGCAACCCTACATCATATGATCATCCAAACAGCAAGACACTTTGTTGTCCGCCGAGATGCACACCAGCAGCAGAAATCTTTCGAAAGTTGTTCCCTCACTCCAAGAGGGGAAGGTGTGGCCTTGGGGGCAAGCAATGAGTCAGGTACTGTCACCTAAATCCCAGCTCCTCCGTTTAGGCAAACTCCTAACGAAGCCAAGGGGGGTTGTCCCTACAAAGAGTTGTCTATGGCTCTTGTGTTTTTAGTGTTTTTATGGTGTATGGATGTGGATGGGTGTTGTTTAGGAGCTTTTGAGATGATCATAGATTTACAATAACTAAATAAATAATCAAATAAACAAATGCAAGATATGTAGATGCACAACCACTTGAAGAACTTAAGTACAAGACACTCACGATATGATATGGAAATTAAAAGACAAATACTCCAGATAGATAATAAGCAAATTAAATGTGATGACAAGGACCAGTGCCTTATGGAGTCAAAAATCGTCTTGAGTGCTTGGGTTGCTTGATACAAGAGTTCAAATGTGAGTGAGATCGTTTTGCAAATGTTCTTGGTTTATTTTATTGTAAATTTTAATGATGATCTTGTTTTAGGTGTCTTGGAAAGCTAACCGGAAGAAGTAATCTAGGTGGCCCCGTTCAAGGACATGACGGACTGGCCTGGATCACAGACTAGGTATTCAAGGAACTTAACCAGCCACAGTGTCCGAGGTTGGGTTGTCCGGCGCCCTCACTAGGAGTTCCCCACTTTTGAGTACTTATCGAACAATGTCGGTTCGTTGGTTATGGGTGAAAATTTTATTATGGTTTGAATCTTGCAAGATTAGGCAACCAACACCATTTCTGAGTATTCCAACCCCTTTCAAGGTTGGCCAGAGCATACGTGGCGTGGAGAAACGAGTAAATTCAAATTTTATTATGGGGAAAATGAGTTGCGAATTTTAGTTAAAGCACACAGAAACCTCTCTGACGGAGAGTGCTCTTGACTTGTCTTATGACAGAGGTTCAAGAGGCTTAACTAATCTACATGCAAATGCAATGCCACAATGCTCTCCAACAGAGAGTGCTCTTGGCTTGTCTTATTACAGGTTCAAGAGACTTTGGTTCCTTTTAATGATAGAAAAATTATATCAAAGAAACACAAATGATAACTCAAATAACTGAAAATGAAATGACTAATCTAACAATTAGTTTCTAAGTTGCATAAATGAACTAACAAGCAATTAGTGTTCTAAGCATAAAAAATGAAACTAATCTAAGCAACAAAATGGAAGATGAAGCTAATCTAGCAATTGATTTCTAAATGCAAAATGGAAACTAACCAACAACTCAAACCAATCAAGAGACTACAAACTTCCCCAAATGGGGGAAGTTGAATGCAGGGGCTTAAAAACCCCACTTGCAAGCTTTATTGAATAAGTACAAATGCCTTGGGAATTCAACCCTTGAAAGGAATTTTGAAAAGCAAATAGAAGAAGATCTTAAGGAACTCTTCAGAGCTTTTACAATAAAAAGGAGAATTATTATGGTTGTGTCTTCTTGGTTCAAGTCTTCTTATGTTTTGGATCTTTTCTTGGTTTGGGTTTCTTTTTTTATTCTTGTACTTCTTCCAATCTTCTTGCTTTGGATCTCTTCTTCTTACTTCTTTCTCCTTCAAGTACCTACACAACATAGATCACCTCAAGGCACCCATCAAGCATTAGCAAAAATCAAATAAATCTAAGATCTAGAAAAAATGAAACTAGATGAAAAGTTATCAAGCTAATCTATATGCCCACACATCTTTTTAATGCAAGTTTTAACCCTTTAATATGAGATCTAAGAAATGAAAGACTATCAACTTCTAAAAATGACTTAGATCTAATCAATAAAATGCAAAAAATACAAAACAAAGATCTAACTACTAACCAAAACACTTTTTGTTTTGAGAAAACTTTAAGGGAAAAGCAAGCAAAAGATGGGAAGCGAAAGAGCAATGGAAGACGCTGCCGGCAAAGATGGAAGAATGAGCAGCGAAAAGTGAATGAACAGTGGAAAAAAAGTGTGCCCAAACAGTGGTTGGAAACAACCAACAGTAGGCTGGAAAAAGGAGAGGATAGTGAACAGCAAACAGAGGTAACAATGGGCAACAAAGAGAGCAGCGGCAAAGTGGGACAGCAGTAAGGAAGAAAGCACAGAAAAATGAAGAAGAAAAGGAAGCAAAAGTGAAGGAAAGGAGCGAATGAAGTAGGAGGGGGAAAAAAGAAGCTAGAGGATGATGCCGAGAGCAAAAGAGGAGACAAGCCTATTGAAATCAAGAAATAGGCTTGATGGGAAGGATCAAGACTTGGAGAAAGATAAATATGACTTATCCACAATCTTGAGGATGGATCTTAGTAACCAAAGTGACCAAAACAAATTTGAGTTTTAAGATGGAATATAAGAACAAGAACTCCTTTGGGCCTTCTTAAGATGAAAGACTTGAGTTTTTGTAGATCCTGCAATCACAAGGAGTTAGATCAATCTTGAAGATGGAGCATGGGTTCGATGCAACTGCACTTGTGCCCTTCTCCACTTTTAGCAACACCTAATCACAAAACAAACCTCAACGAACAAGTGAGAATGGAAAATATGCTAGTATGCTCAGAGAATTAGATCTAAATCGACACTTCGTAGAACTGAGTACTAATGTCCATCTAGATATTAATCAACTAAGTATAATTAACCAACTTAACAACTGTAAATGGCTAATCTATTGTGCTTCAAGAGCCTTCACAAGCTAGCAATTTTAAACCAATAAACACAATGTAAAAACTGAGAGATGAGTTAGAGAAGATGTCACCTCAACAAGAGATGAAATCACATCCACAGGTAAGAGCTCATAGACCTCCAAAGTCGAAATCTTTATTATCAATTCAAAGCAAAGGCTGATACAATTTTCTCAGAGTAATCTTACTCAAAATTATCCATCCATAGAGAGCCCAAATGGCTTCTCTTTATACAAAATTAAGCACCTAACAACTAAGACGAACAAGGCATGAGAAGAGAGCCAATAGAGGTCGAATTCCCAATCTATCAATGGCTTGGAGTGAAACTCCAACAACAAACTCGAGTTCTTGGTAGGTGAATGGGGAGGTGGCCTCCACCTTGGCAAGGCGCCCCCCATTCCAACATTGGAAGCTCCTTCACTCCAATTCGTGGATGCCATGTGGAAGCCGTGAACTTGAGAGAGGCGTGAATCCCATGAAAAGATGAAGCTTGGAGCTCGTGGAATAATGGTAACTCGACCTTTGTGGTTGTTGAGCCATGTGATGTGGCCTCAATCCATGGAAGGCACCCACCATTCATTTAATGCAAACCACCAATCCACTCAACGTTTGCCACTTAACCAAATCGTGAATGCTCATGAGGGAGGCCCACGTGAGGAGTCTGTACACTCACGTAATCCTCATTTAACCAATTCGAATATTAATCCAAACTTTGGTTTTAGCATGTGCTTTAATACTCTTATGTGGGTCGTACACCTTATTTAAAAATATCCATGCTTTTCCAAAGTTTAAAAAATCACATTTTTTTACTTTTTAATTCTTGTCACTTAGTGTATTTTGTCATTTTTTGGTCATAAAATGCCAAAATAGTGAAAACTACTCCCAAAGGCGATGTAATCGCCCGAAACTTTAGAAAAGAGGGCGCTAGGGTGAAGAGGACGCTTTGAGCGTCAAAACGGGCCTCCCCAAGCCAAAATCCGCCTCCGGATGAGGTTTTTATCATATTTTGAAATTTTCTAATTAAACCATTAAAAAATGGTCTAATTTATGGAAAAAATTATTTTTCTATGAATCAAACGAAACTCCTAGGGGACTTGTTGCATGTTCATACGACTCAAACGAGATGGCTAACACGTAAAAAATCCTAGACACAAGACTCTAATAACCACCTTAGGCTTTGACCACCATGAAAAATACTTCAGCTTTGGAGGTTTGAGTGAAAAACTCAGGGATTATACGCCACTGATGAGTAGCGCATAATTCCTAAGAAAAAAACACTCTGGAGTATCCCCCAAATGGCCAAACCTGAGGATAGCCGAGTCTTTTATAAAAGGACTCCGTTTAGACCAACTTTTTACAAATTCCCCATGGGGGTATGAACATGCAGTTATTACAAATGGGGCAAAATTGCCGTGAAAATGACTTCTGAACTTCTGAACATTGATGATGAACATGAATCATGTTCATGAAACTGGCGGCTCACGAGAAATTCAGCTATTGTACAAAATAGCTGGTAAGACACTTCACAGACAAAATCCCACAGTTCTCCTAGAACCTCCATAAAGCGATCTGTCATGGGCTTCTTGACTTCGGCCTCAAATTAAAAGAGAGTGATACGGGGGTGATTGACTTATGCCCCTCAAGCATGTAATGATCCCCCACCTCTCCCTTTTGAGTTTTTGTTATTGGGTCCTCAACAACATTTGCATGTCTATCCATTACCACTCTACTTCTCAGTTCCATGGTCTCAAACCTTAGATCTTATCTAGCGCAGCATAGTTTAGGTCTGCTTCATGCTTTTATATGCTTTTTTAGGACTGGCCTTTGTGATCCCACTTGCATCACACACTTTTGTAGTTAGAAATCTCTTTGATCTATTTGTGGTCAGTAGTGGGACATTAATAAAAGGATATCATCTTATCTGTTTCCAAAGATGGTTTGCAGGTGGAAAATCCCAGAGGGGATGTGGGTAAAGATTGAATCCAAGGTTAGAGAGTTTCTGCCAGCCGCAATGTGCTCTATCTATGATGCTTGATTGGTCATTGGCCCCATTCCGCCTTTCACTGATTCTAGTTGTATAGAAGCTTGTTATACAAGGCTGTCATAAAAATAAGAATTTTCTCTCATTTTTTAATATGTAATGATGTACATGAACTTTTATGGTTTTAGAGCCAAACGAGAACTTATTCCTGAAGGTATTTCCAGCTTTTAAGACAGTATGGATAGTTGTTTTGAGTACAGATAAAGGCAGATAATATTTCTATTCTCTTTTTGAAATACAGAAGGATGCCTGTGATATATTGAGAGCAGTCATGCTCCAAGTCTTAAAAGGCAATATATATTGCACTTGTATGAATGCTGTAAGCATATGCGATAAGTAATTTCCTTTCAATCTCTGAATCAATTTATCATATATATTCCATTGTGATTTTTTCCCAGCAAAAAAACACAATATACTCATTTATCATTTGTAAAGATGATTAGTATAGGGATATGTCATATACTTTAAGAAACAATGACCACTGGAATTAATTATTTGGAAAAAATATATATGAAATACGATCTTTCATATGTTAAAAATTAAATTATCTACGTCAAATAAAAATAGGTTTCCTATAAGATATATTAACTTGATTTAGTTTGCTTTCAATCTCTGAATCAATTTATCATATATATGCCATTGTGATTTTTTCCCAGGAAAAAAACACAATATACTCATTTATCATTTGTAAAGATGATTAGTATAGGGATATGTCGTATACTTTAAGAAACAATGACCGCTGGAATTAATTATTTGGAAAAAATAGATATGGAATACGATCTTTCATATATTAAAAACTAAATTATCTACGTCAACTAAAAATAGGTTTCCTATAAGATATATTAACTTGATTTAGTTTGCTTTTAATTAGTGAGTAAAATGCTTAAGCTCTATCTTGAAATATAAGAATAATTTTTAACAAAGATGATGAGATTAACAACCTCCAAAAATATTGCATTGCTTGGACATATAGTAAATATATGGCAGAATATTCTTTTGTATCCACAATCATGAACTACAATGGAATAATTAATGTGTTAAAAGTTAATGCAGCTGCGAGAGCCAATCTCTGAGAGGATGGCACCCTAGTCAATTAACTAGGGTTCCTGGTCAGTTGACCAAGCAGTGTATGTCCCTAGTAGGCATCTAGGGCCCCCAGCAGTCTACTGGGGTTCTTGGTCTGGGACCAAGCAGGTCAAAGCCATGGCAAAGTCCCTAGCATGTGGCTAGGGCATTCTGGTCTGGGACCAGAGAGTTTCTTGGTCATGAGGACCGAGCAGATCCTGTAGGAAGAGACAGAGACATCCTGGTCTAGGACCAAGCAAATTCTTGAACTGGGGCCAAGCAAGTCCTGCAGGTATAGTCCTGGTTAGTTAACTAGGTGGATCTTGGTCAATTAACCAAGATGATGATGTGTGATACCCTCCTCTCCTAGGTCTTCGAGATGGTTGAGTAGGTTGTTTCCTCAAGGGACTGGCCACCCCTTGATGGAGTCACTAGCACTTGACCTCAGGAGCAGTCAGGAGGACCAGAGGATCACATCATCCAGTGTGAACCTTCCTTATATGGTGATGATGAACTTCCAGTTATTGTATGGAACACTTGTACATTGAGAGAGAGATATAAAAGGGTTGTCTTCCCACCTTATTGTTACACCCTTGGTCTTGTGGGTAGAAGGGTTGTCTTCCCACCTTGTTGTTACACCTCTGGTCTTGTGGTTAGAAGGGTTGCTTACCCCTCCTTGACTTATGGTTTGTCTTGTGTTTGGTTTGGTCTTGTGTTGACCCCTCCCTTGTTGGTCCTATGTCCTGGCGCCCCTCTTGAGTGTGGTAACTTACCCATTGTTATGTCTTATGTGTAACCCTCACCTTAAGACGTCCTAATATTAAATTAGTCTTTATGTGGCAACCATCCTAAAAGTATGACTTCTTCACTTTAGTAATGAAACCCTAATGTCAATGGAAAATTAGAAGGGCAACCTTCTAGAAGGCCATTAAGAAGCTATAAATAAAATCCTAGCCTTCATTGTTTTGGCACCTTGAAGATATAACTTAGCTCTGAATTTTTTTGTGTGTGACTGTCTAGGGTTTTCAGTAGTCTTGTATGGATGATGTCTAAGGTTTATATCCTCTCTATAAATGGGTGCTCTCTTGTTTTCTGCTCTACTACTCATGCTTGTCCCGCTTGAAGGTGGATCTCTCCTCCTCTCCCTCACACGTGTGAGCCGTGGACTGCTTTTGGACTGTTAAAGAAGGTCGTTGCCTGTGTGGACTGTCTTAGGGCTGCCATCTGTTGTGTGGACTGTTGTAGGGTTGCCTGCTGCTTGTGTGGACTGCTTTCAAGGCACTATTTGTCATCTTAGGGCTACCGTCCACGGTGGTGACTGTCTTGAGGGGACCGAGCCCTATGTGGCGACTGTTGTTCACTGTTTAACTGTTTTTGAGGAGCCAAGGTATGTTCTGAGACTGCTGCTGCTTGTTGTGAGTAGGTCGCTGCTTGTTTAGGCCTGCCACAGCCTGCCAAGGATTGTTGAAGGCTGTCGTTACCCTGTTGAGGCCTGTTTAGGCTTATTTGGGGCTGCCACTGCCACTTGTGAGGGTGCCACTGTTTTTTTGTGAGAGTGCCGCTGCCAGTTGTGAGGTGTCTGTCCACTGCCGTGAGGGTTTGAAGGTTGCTGCTACTACTTAGGTCTGCTGTGAGGTGTCCATACACTGTTGTGAGGGTTTTGTGACTCCCACTTACTGTTGGGTACCTGTTGACTGTCTTGGTTAATGTTTTGGGGCTGATCTTGGATCTACTGTACTCTCAGTGAGCTTCTATTGTAACTGTCTGTCCTTATCCTACAGCACTTTATCTCTCTCTCTCCCAGGTATGTGCATAACCTCAGGTAAGGGTCAGTTTTTGTTCCATTTGTTGACTTGCCTCTGAAAGGTAAAGTCTAATCTGAAAGTTAAATTATGAGTATAAGGAAGGTTCCAACTCATCAAGTTAGTTATCAGACTATTTCTTTTTGTGTTGTTAGTTAGATCTCTTACTACTGCTATCTTTTCAGTTTAATCTTAATTTTTGTTAATTAGTTTACTTTATTACTGCTGCTGCTATACTGGTTATGCTTTTATTTCTGCGGTACTTTCACTGTGTATATCTACAGTTGTTAAATTTGTTTCAAACCCTGACACAGTGAATTTTTTGTTTTAATTTTGCTAAAGTTGAAAGAGATGAAAATTATATCAAAATTTAACATAATGAGCTTCATTATTGGAAGGAGAGCTTGCCTAATTACAAGGATCACGTTGGAATTGATCAAACTAGATTAAAGTCCACACACACACACATATATATCACCCCCCCAATATCTATCTCTTCCTACCCAAACCCACATCACCAATACTATCTCACCAGTCTCCTATCTAATAATCTATGATCCAGCAACTGAATAAGATATATAGGCATAGCCTGATCATAGTGAGACCTTTCAGCTCAGTTTTCCTTGCCAAAACGATATCAAGCTAACCTTGTTATGCACTATAAAAAAAATTAGCGGTTTAATAAACATTAAGAAAATGCTGCTTGTTTGTGTGATGTAATTTCCTGTCCCGTGATGTATTGATTTGATTTTGAAGTAATATATGCACCATTAAAAAAAGATTAAAAAATGAATAAGCCAACTTGATCTTACCTCGTCATATTTCTCAAAATTTTGGGTATCTAACTCCCCATTGACGACAGGTTTGAATGCAGCTTCCATCTCATACAATTTGTCCCACTGAGTAGATCTAAACCATGGGTGTGCCTAGGGGAGAAAACAAAAGAGAAATAACTTAAGTCAGTCTAAGTTACCAACTATCATAAGCATACACAGTTATAACATTAGCTAGTTTGATTTGAGAAACTGATTATAGACTTCAGTTAACTAAAACACATAGTTATACTAATAACACAGTTCGTATCTTTGTACTAGGTAAATGTTGCGACATTTTATTACAATCAATTTACTGTGGTACCAATACCATAATAACAAATTAATATACATCAAGATGTTATGTTCAGCACACGCCATTTATCAAATCCCTATTGCGCCCCTGCATGTTGATCCATGACACAGAAGAACTATTGAATAATTGAACAGATTACTTGGCTTTTTCTTATCCTGTAATATTTTTCCAGCATGCTTAGTAATATACCTTTGATACTTGAGGGCTGAAATGACCTCAGCCCCCAAGGTCTTGATTAATAACTCAATGGTTTTGGTTGTTAAATTAGTTAGCTTCAAGCCAAAATTAGCATTGGTGGTAGTTGTGAGATGTTTTAGGATATTATGTAAGTTTTCCACTTTCTCTACAACATAGTAATGTATCCATATCCAAGTACTTGTATGCAGAAACAGGATAAATGCAGCCATAAAAAAAGTTACGACATTACCGAGAATAATAATGTAAAGAATAAAAAAACAAAACGCAGAGACCAATCTTATTGCAAAGAAAAGAAAATATATTCTCATAAAAAATGAAGAAAAAAATAAATTATTAATTATCTTATGGCATAATACATGGTTGCCGGCCCATCTTTATGCATGGTGCTGTATATGTGTGTATTGCAAGATCACCTGGTTGCATTGCAATTAATAGTAAGCTGCCTTATTTATCATCAGGCCAACCTAGAGGAGAAAGGGAACAGACAAATATAAACAGGAAAGGGAGCAACCACTTTTCTCATCTTGTATCAGGCATTCTCTCTCAAGAGTCAAAATTAATGCACAATCATAATTGCAACATGTTACTCTTAAATGATAAAAGTCGCTTATATTTTGATAATATTGGCTTTTCAATATCTTACCATACCAGGAGACTTGCCATACTCTTTACTGAATTGATATTTTATTGTAGCAACTTTCTGTTGGGGACCAATTACTGAGTTGTCACTCTTCTAAAATGATCCATTGATATGAAGTTTGAACACAGTAACAATAAAGTGAAATGCTCACACACAAGGGAGAAAAGCAAGGCGCAAGACAGGATTATCAAACTATCCACATCTATACGCTCTATATTTTATTATTTTATTAAACATTAATATAAGTACAAAATTGGTGGAATGATTACCTTTGACCAAGTCACCTATCCCTATGAAATATTTACAAAGAGGTAGGTGAGGTAAAAAAATAAGAAGTACAAAGAAAATAAAAATACAGCTAAGAGGAAACTAGGGGCTAAGTAAAAAACATTTTATGGTTAGAAATTTGATAATTAGTAAGATTCGCCAAGTTTTCTACACTTAAGAAAATTATCGATCCTTGAAATTTTCCCTGTAACTAATTCTCAATTCTGCTTAGGAGAAGGAGTTTGAAAGGCTACTGTTTGAAAACCTTTTTTTTAAATCTGATCACGCTAACCTAACCTATTTGGAAAGCCAGCTCAACCTACTTCATATTAGTTAATTTTGTTGATCTTTCCAAGGGAAAGTTCAATGGGGTAATTTTGTGAGTGTTTTCTTATGGAATAATTATAGCAGCAAATTACAAATGAATGAGGAAGCTGCCATATGAGTTGGCATTACCACCCCTTAATCACAGTAGAAGCAACAGGTAAAGGAAGGATTTCAACTAGTGGTGAAGGTTAGAATTGATGAACAGTGAAGCTGAAATGCAACCAGGAAAGAAACACAGTGCACTTACCTAATGTACTAAATCTGCAAGAGCCAAGCCAAGGTTTAAACAGTTGATGGTTGGGGTAATTATGATCTCTAAGACAGTGCAACCCTCTTCTTGTGCTACTATGGGCAAGTAAAAAGGTCAAGTAGATTTTCTTGGAAACATGTGGCAAATTAATAAATTAATGATAAAGCCGACATGTTCATTAATTATTGATGTATCATCATTGATATTTATTAAAGCTCTCATGCAAATAAATGAACCATCTCAATCACGTATTGTGATCCCCCGAGGATGGACTCAGATTAGAAGTCCGAAACATCGGGAAGAAAATAACAAACAGGTATTCCAAAACACTCCCTCATAAATTCAAGACCTGTAAAATTTTAAATGAGTTCTCTTTTTTCAACATATGGCAAGTATCCTAATTTCAACATGCTGTTTGTGTCAATCAAAAGCAGAGGTTAGATCTCATACTTGACATATGGCTATCTGGAGAAATTGTTCAATGGCCAATAGTTGCATCTGAGATTTATTGGAACCCCATGTTACTCAATCCTCAAGGGAATACACTGGGACATTGTTGTTTTGGGTACACTCCATTAAAGAATGTGAATACATGACAGGAGATCAGCCAACCATTGAGGTAATGGCACTATAGCAGAATATGTATTTCTGGAAATGGCACTTTGACAATGGTCTGCACCGTACAACTTGACTGAGAGACACCTTGGTGACAATGAATGGCAAAAACCGGTACTGTGAAGCAGCTCTGTCGCCTCCAGGATAATAGTATATAATGGAAAGGGCTGAACCATAATTTGTATCAAGGAAGATACCCGGACGGACAGTCAACTCGTGAAGACTCGCAAGTACTCGCGAGTCTCTCACGATTGGTGCTTCACTAAAAATGAGTGCTCTTTTCTGAACATGTGGCAAGTATCCTAATTACAACATGCTGTTTGTGTCAATCAAAAGCAGAGGTTAGATCTCATACTTGACATATGGCTATCTGGAGAAATTGTTCCATGGCCAATAGTTGCATCTGAGATTTATTGGAAACCCATGTTACTCAATCCTCAAGGGAATACGCTGGGACAATGTTGTTTTGGGTACACTCCATTAAAGAATGTGAATACATGACAGGAGATCAGCCAACCATTGAGGTAATGGCACTGTTACCCCCCATTTTGACGGGGGTGTTCACACAGTAGCAATATCAGTATGTAGTCAACGCAGCCAGTGAAGGATATGTTGAAAGGTTGAGAACGCAAAGGTAATAATACAGATTGCTAACACCAGATTGCACTGGATGCTACTGTTTTGACAATTTTTGCACAATCTCATGCACTCAAAGCGCCTATACTTGAAGAATGGACATTCAAAGATATCTAAGACAGCCGTCTACCTAGCTCACAATGGTGGATTTTGAAACCTCCGGTCCTGGATCATTCTTTACAGAGGCTGCTAAGGAGTATATGATACAAGATTCCTAGTTTGCACTCCCCGTATATGACAGTTAAATGAGCCTCACTGTAAATAAGGAGTTACTCATGCTAATATTTTATGAACATGGAAGTTTTGTGAAGCTTCTGGATTTCCCCATAACTTTCAGGCAACTCTTATATTATGGTTCAAACATTTCTATCTACGGAGGACTCAAACTACGCAGGATTTTTGGGTGGCGAGAGCAGCTGGTATTGATCCCTGTGCACTAGTCACAGATCTGAAAAGGTTATCAGAGAAAATAAAAATCTCGACTTGCCTGCTCATGAGGTTATGGTTGCGAGTGTTGATTTACTAGATATTCCACGGTGTTGAGGGTATCTTCAAAATCCGTGCATTTTCCATTTCCATTTTGCAGCAAATTTACTGACCGAAATTAGGGTCCTGGTATGATACTATGTTGAACAGGTGGAAATTCTTGGGAAATATTTAGAGGCATCTGGGCCATTTTTAAAGTATTTCCCAGAAGCTGTAGGAGTGGTTATTCAAAAGCTATTTGATCTTTTAAGCATCACTTCCTATTACTTCAGGAGGGTCAGCTCGACAGAGTTTTGTTTATCAGCAAGAAAAACACTTGAATTTTTGCAAAGTCCAAGATGAATCCGCCTTTTTTCAGTTGCCTGCTAGTCGCTCCGCAATTTCTCCTGCATAGCTGAATATCAATGGATATCCACGTTGATTTATTAACAGCCCAAGCTTGAGAATTGCGCCGGTGAAAGATATTTGACAGTTTTCTGTGATGGATTCACGATTTGTTGACCGCCGATTACAGATTGATTCCTAGCGTTTCCGTTGTGGACATAATTTAATAAATCGGGTCGCTGCTAGGCTTTTGAAAGTCGTGTTCATACATGAAATCGATAGCACCTGTTACAAAATGACACCGGTGGTAGCAGCTCGGGGTTCGACAGGGCAGGTCAGCACCACGGCAGTTTTGATTTGGAGGTACGACGAGTTAATCAGCAATCAGCGAGTTTAAAGATTTTTGATGGAGATCACGGCACTGACAGCCGAATACAGAAGTGATCTCCACGCCGAGCAATGTTCCCACGTTTCATTGACAGTCGAATACAGAGTTTTGGCTCGGAATTCACGTCTACACACAGGAAATTCGGTGGTGCTTATGCTGACACCGGGAGTAGCCAAGCCATGGGCCATCTCATGGATGTTCGTATCCATTTCACGCCAAGCACTCGGGGTCTCAGCGATGATTAACACACAGCGAAATTCAAACTGATCATCCCCAACTATCTGACAGCGTGAAGCTTGGACCTTTTGACAGTCGTGTGCATAAAACTCGACAGCGTTTGATTATTAAGCTCAGTTTTTTCAACGAAGTTAATGCAGCAGAAGTTTTCATCATTGGTGTCGTGGTCATTACAGCTCGCCGATTGAAAATTGGAGTTTAGAGAGCGAGTTCAAAAAATTGGTTGTTGGTAGCTGAAGACGTATCCCTCCTGGCAACCTCCGTGAACATCTCTTAAGCGAACCCTCCTTTCTTTCTTTTTTTTTTTTTTTTTTTTTTTTTGATCGGGAAGATACTACATTGAAGACGTATTGATACATTAAACTACACTGAGATTTCCTGGAATTTCGTGGCACCCAACGAGCACAATTTTATCGGGCAGCTATTTATCACAAACACGGTGTTGTAATGCGGGGTGGATTCGCTAAATTTTCTGGGCTATCAGGAGATTGACACCAGTTCTTCATTAAAGCCATGTCAAGGAATGATGGCTCGGCTCGAAACCTGTTTTTAAATTTTTGCCAATTAAAAGTGCCACTTATGGTCAGAGCAGCGTGTGAAACACTCGGTGATCTCACTAGGTTTTGCTGCTTTCAAAAGAAGACATCAGCTCACAATTCGCTGAGTGGCAGTGCTTTTTAATAAAGTGACACTTGGAGACTCTAGTGGAGAAAAAGGTGGATCTCACCTTTTTTTCTCATTTTACTTTATCATTATTTTTTTTTGAGAGGAATAGGAGCCTTTTGGCCTATAAAAAGGAGCCAGCCTCCTCATTGTAACGCATGGAAAAATTCTGGGTTTTTTATCCCTGTTGAGCGTTAATGAAAAAAAAAAAATCAATTGGTTTTGTGGACAGATTGAGCAATCCTCATATGCTTGTGTGATGTATTTCAAATTGTAGAATGAATCTAGCTTGTGAGGGCTTTATCAAGCACAATAGATTAGCCATTTAGGATTAAGTTGGTTAATTATGCTTGAACAATTATTTTCTCAATGGACATCAGTATTCGGTTGTACAAAATATCGATTAAGATTTGATTGTTTATGCATTCTAGATTCGTCTCACTTTTTATGAAGCATAAAGCCTCCATGAGCCCTCTTTTGACTCCATTTCCCCTTCTGATACTGGCACTGGTCTTTCCCTGAGGATTGATCTTCCCTTCCTTTTCCATCACCCATTTTGAAAACTATCTTTTGTTACTTCCGTTTCCCTAAGGCAGCCTTTCCCATTCACCTTGCCCGTTACTGTACCTGCCTTAGCGATCCTAGTTTAGGGATACCCCCCTAGTGTTGGAGAAGAGCCAACCTGAAGCGAAGAGGAGAGGAGTGTGGTGACATTGGCCTCTCTCCTGAGAGAGTTGTCATTTCGGTTGGCGTGTTGCATTTTGGGCTTTCAAACGACACGCATGCCATTTCGGAGGACAACATCTTTGGCGCCGTTGCCGGGGACAAAGTCCAGTTCTCGGAATTTGAAGACTATGCTTCATTGACGACATTTGTGGGAGATTTTATTGCAGATTCTTTTTCTCACATGGCGACTCCACAAAGGGACAGAGCCCTAGTCCTTTTAAAATTTTGAAGATCCTATTGGGTGTAGAGGTGAGCACACTCATTGGAAAGCTTTCAAGCTCACCTTGGCGACTCCACAGTTTGGTATGAGGTATGACTATGTTTCAGATTTAGTGCTTCATTATTTGATTTATGGATGATAATAAAGAAAAACCGCGTAATCTTCTGCACGAAACCACTCTGCGCGAAGCTTACCCCGCGCTAGATTTCTCAAATATCTGTGGATTTCCTAATGACTGTTATGATTATGAAACGGTGTATGACATTCTTCCTGAATTCCGTGGAAATGATGGGGTTTCAGCCACCCATCATGTTGCCTCTCTCTGCAAACTGATGGTTGATTTAAATGTTTATTGTGAGGATGACCTTATGGTCATTTTTGCTTTCACTTTGGAAGGGGATGCAGACAATTGGTTCTATAATCTTCCGAAGAAATCCATAGGTTCATTGACAAAGTTGTTTGAGATTTTTCTACTTCGCTGGCATGATGGAATTGTGGATGAAATTGAACAGCTTGCTAGACAATACAATACTCTCATCCCTAGATCCCATCCTAAAGAACACCTCTGTCAAGATCCTGTTGAAGAAGCAGTACAAAGACCATTGGTTGAAAACATTGCTGAAGAAATCCCTGATATTGAAGATAACACTAATAATACGAATCTGCCTCAAGTTTGTGAGCAGCCGTATGATGAAAAGATGGAGCTGTCACAGAATTACACCACTGAAGATGATCGTGAAAAGTTTTATAGTGAAGACTCTAATCTACCTCGGGTTCACTTCATTGATGGAAGAGGTAACAATTGCTTTGCAGATCAGCTCGAACAGCTTCATGATGAAGAGCTGGGACTGCCTAAATGTCATCTCATCGAAGGTAATTGCACTATTGTTACAGATCTACCTCATAAAAATCTTTTGGATGACAGGATTCTGCTTAAGGAGAAGCTGCCCACTTTCTACTTAAGTCCACTTCAGCGTTATGCTGATGAAAAATGCACTCTAACCTGCTACCTTATTATGCATTTGAAAGATGATCATCCGGAACAGCTTCATGATAAAGGTTTTTATCTGAGCCCTATCAGTCGTTGGATAGAATTTTCTTGTGCACGGTATGATATTTCCTACCAAAGAGTTGGCGAGTTGTTGCATCCTAACAGTCTGATATTACAATTTAGTTTTATTTATGATCGGATGTTAAGACATCTCTGCTATATGTCCATATCTCTGTTTCTAACCAAGCACAAAGAAAAGCAATATGACAGGGATAAGATGCTGTACTGGTTACATTGGTTGTATGCATACACTTGACAGGGTCTAGGCCCATGCTAGTATAGGTAGGTAGGTGAATAAAGCTCTCAAAGGAGCATTTGCTACTGCTATTTATTTTGTTCTTTTTTCAAAATTTGTTTTGTAATAAGTGGTGATCGCGGGATGTGAATTGAGCCATCCCCACCACATGATCTCTCTGTTTTTTCAAAATTTGGTCTGCGATAACCGAGAGAAGCTGGTGTTCTCATGCACTCACCGAGGCGAGCACACGTCCCGCAGTTGGAGCCGGATGTTACCCCCCATTTTGACGGGGGTGTTCACACAGTAGCAATATCAGTATGTAGTCAACGCAGCCAGTGAAGGATATGTTGAAAGGTTGAGAACGCAAAGGTAATAATACAGATTGCTAACACCAGATTGCACTGGATGCTACTGTTTTGACAATTTTTGCACAATCTCATGCACTCAAAGCGCCTATACTTGAAGAATGGACATTCAAAGATATCTAAGACAGCCGTCTACCTAGCTCACAATGGTGGATTTTGAAACCTCCGGTCCTGGATCATTCTTTACAGAGGCTGCTAAGGAGTATATGATACAAGATTCCTAGTTTGCACTCCCCGTATATGACAGTTAAATGAGCCTCACTGTAAATAAGGAGTTACTCATGCTAATATTTTATGAACATGGAAGTTTTGTGAAGCTTCTGGATTTCCCCATAACTTTCAGGCAACTCTTATATTATGGTTCAAACATTTCTATCTACGGAGGACTCAAACTACGCAGGATTTTTGGGTGGCGAGAGCAGCTGGTATTGATCCCTGTGCACTAGTCACAGATCTGAAAAGGTTATCAGAGAAAATAAAAATCTCGACTTGCCTGCTCATGAGGTTATGGTTGCGAGTGTTGATTTACTAGATATTCCACGGTGTTGAGGGTATCTTCAAAATCCGTGCATTTTCCATTTCCATTTTGCAGCAAATTTACTGACCGAAATTAGGGTCCTGGTATGATACTATGTTGAACAGGTGGAAATTCTTGGGAAATATTTAGAGGCATCTGGGCCATTTTTAAAGTATTTCCCAGAAGCTGTAGGAGTGGTTATTCAAAAGCTATTTGATCTTTTAAGCATCACTTCCTATTACTTCAGGAGGGTCAGCTCGACAGAGTTTTGTTTATCAGCAAGAAAAACACTTGAATTTTTGCAAAGTCCAAGATGAATCCGCCTTTTTTCAGTTGCCTGCTAGTCGCTCCGCAATTTCTCCTGCATAGCTGAATATCAATGGATATCCACGTTGATTTATTAACAGCCCAAGCTTGAGAATTGCGCCGGTGAAAGATATTTGACAGTTTTCTGTGATGGATTCACGATTTGTTGACCGCCGATTACAGATTGATTCCTAGCGTTTCCGTTGTGGACATAATTTAATAAATCGGGTCGCTGCTAGGCTTTTGAAAGTCGTGTTCATACATGAAATCGATAGCACCTGTTACAAAATGACACCGGTGGTAGCAGCTCGGGGTTCGACAGGGCAGGTCAGCACCACGGCAGTTTTGATTTGGAGGTACGACGAGTTAATCAGCAATCAGCGAGTTTAAAGATTTTTGATGGAGATCACGGCACTGACAGCCGAATACAGAAGTGATCTCCACGCCGAGCAATGTTCCCACGTTTCATTGACAGTCGAATACAGAGTTTTGGCTCGGAATTCACGTCTACACACAGGAAATTCGGTGGTGCTTATGCTGACACCGGGAGTAGCCAAGCCATGGGCCATCTCATGGATGTTCGTATCCATTTCACGCCAAGCACTCGGGGTCTCAGCGATGATTAACACACAGCGAAATTCAAACTGATCATCCCCAACTATCTGACAGCGTGAAGCTTGGACCTTTTGACAGTCGTGTGCATAAAACTCGACAGCGTTTGATTATTAAGCTCAGTTTTTTCAACGAAGTTAATGCAGCAGAAGTTTTCATCATTGGTGTCGTGGTCATTACAGCTCGCCGATTGAAAATTGGAGTTTAGAGAGCGAGTTCAAAAAATTGGTTGTTGGTAGCTGAAGACGTATCCCTCCTGGCAACCTCCGTGAACATCTCTTAAGCGAACCCTCCTTTCTTTCTTTCTTTTTTTTTTTTTTTTTTTTTGATCGGGAAGATACTACATTGAAGACGTATTGATACATTAAACTACACTGAGATTTCCTGGAATTTCGTGGCACCCAACGAGCACAATTTTATCGGGCAGCTATTTATCACAAACACGGTGTTGTAATGCGGGGTGGATTCGCTAAATTTTCTGGGCTATCAGGAGATTGACACCAGTTCTTCATTAAAGCCATGTCAAGGAATGATGGCTCGGCTCGAAACCTGTTTTTAAATTTTTGCCAATTAAAAGTGCCACTTATGGTCAGAGCAGCGTGTGAAACACTCGGTGATCTCACTAGGTTTTGCTGCTTTCAAAAGAAGACATCAGCTCACAATTCGCTGAGTGGCAGTGCTTTTTAATAAAGTGACACTTGGAGACTCTAGTGGAGAAAAAGGTGGATCTCACCTTTTTTCTCATTTTACTTTATCATTATTTTTTTTTGAGAGGAATAGGAGCCTTTTGGCCTATAAAAAGGAGCCAGCCTCCTCATTGTAACGCATGGAAAAATTCTGGGTTTTTTATCCCTGTTGAGCGTTAATGAAAAAAAAAAAATCAATTGGTTTTGTGGACAGATTGAGCAATCCTCATATGCTTGTGTGATGTATTTCAAATTGTAGAATGAATCTAGCTTGTGAGGGCTTTATCAAGCACAATAGATTAGCCATTTAGGATTAAGTTGGTTAATTATGCTTGAACAATTATTTTCTCAATGGACATCAGTATTCGGTTGTACAAAATATCGATTAAGATTTGATTGTTTATGCATTCTAGATTCGTCTCACTTTTTATGAAGCATAAAGCCTCCATGAGCCCTCTTTTGACTCCATTTCCCCTTCTGATACTGGCACTGGTCTTTCCCTGAGGATTGATCTTCCCTTCCTTTTCCATCACCCATTTTGAAAACTATCTTTTGTTACTTCCGTTTCCCTAAGGCAGCCTTTCCCATTCACCTTGCCCGTTACTGTACCTGCCTTAGCGATCCTAGTTTAGGGATACCCCCCTAGTGTTGGAGAAGAGCCAACCTGAAGCGAAGAGGAGAGGAGTGTGGTGACATTGGCCTCTCTCCTGAGAGAGTTGTCATTTCGGTTGGCGTGTTGCATTTTGGGCTTTCAAACGACACGCATGCCATTTCGGAGGACAACATCTTTGGCGCCGTTGCCGGGGACAAAGTCCAGTTCTCGGAATTTGAAGACTATGCTTCATTGACGACATTTGTGGGAGATTTTATTGCAGATTCTTTTTCTCACATGGCGACTCCACAAAGGGACAGAGCCCTAGTCCTTTTAAAATTTTGAAGATCCTATTGGGTGTAGAGGTGAGCACACTCATTGGAAAGCTTTCAAGCTCACCTTGGCGACTCCACAGTTTGGTATGAGGTATGACTATGTTTCAGATTTAGTGCTTCATTATTTGATTTATGGATGATAATAAAGAAAAACCGCGTAATCTTCTGCACGAAACCACTCTGCGCGAAGCTTACCCCGCGCTAGATTTCTCAAATATCTGTGGATTTCCTAATGACTGTTATGATTATGAAACGGTGTATGACATTCTTCCTGAATTCCGTGGAAATGATGGGGTTTCAGCCACCCATCATGTTGCCTCTCTCTGCAAACTGATGGTTGATTTAAATGTTTATTGTGAGGATGACCTTATGGTCATTTTTGCTTTCACTTTGGAAGGGGATGCAGACAATTGGTTCTATAATCTTCCGAAGAAATCCATAGGTTCATTGACAAAGTTGTTTGAGATTTTTCTACTTCGCTGGCATGATGGAATTGTGGATGAAATTGAACAGCTTGCTAGACAATACAATACTCTCATCCCTAGATCCCATCCTAAAGAACACCTCTGTCAAGATCCTGTTGAAGAAGCAGTACAAAGACCATTGGTTGAAAACATTGCTGAAGAAATCCCTGATATTGAAGATAACACTAATAATACGAATCTGCCTCAAGTTTGTGAGCAGCCGTATGATGAAAAGATGGAGCTGTCACAGAATTACACCACTGAAGATGATCGTGAAAAGTTTTATAGTGAAGACTCTAATCTACCTCGGGTTCACTTCATTGATGGAAGAGGTAACAATTGCTTTGCAGATCAGCTCGAACAGCTTCATGATGAAGAGCTGGGACTGCCTAAATGTCATCTCATCGAAGGTAATTGCACTATTGTTACAGATCTACCTCATAAAAATCTTTTGGATGACAGGATTCTGCTTAAGGAGAAGCTGCCCACTTTCTACTTAAGTCCACTTCAGCGTTATGCTGATGAAAAATGCACTCTAACCTGCTACCTTATTATGCATTTGAAAGATGATCATCCGGAACAGCTTCATGATAAAGGTTTTTATCTGAGCCCTATCAGTCGTTGGATAGAATTTTCTTGTGCACGGTATGATATTTCCTACCAAAGAGTTGGCGAGTTGTTGCATCCTAACAGTCTGATATTACAATTTAGTTTTATTTATGATCGGATGTTAAGACATCTCTGCTATATGTCCATATCTCTGTTTCTAACCAAGCACAAAGAAAAGCAATATGACAGGGATAAGATGCTGTACTGGTTACATTGGTTGTATGCATACACTTGACAGGGTCTAGGCCCATGCTAGTATAGGTAGGTAGGTGAATAAAGCTCTCAAAGGAGCATTTGCTACTGCTATTTATTTTGTTCTTTTTTCAAAATTTGTTTTGTAATAAGTGGTGATCGCGGGATGTGAATTGAGCCATCCCCACCACATGATCTCTCTGTTTTTTCAAAATTTGGTCTGCGATAACCGAGAGAAGCTGGTGTTCTCATGCACTCACCGAGGCGAGCACACGTCCCGCAGTTGGAGCCGGATGTTACCCCCCATTTTGACGGGGGTGTTCACACAGTAGCAATATCAGTATGTAGTCAACGCAGCCAGTGAAGGATATGTTGAAAGGTTGAGAACGCAAAGGTAATAATACAGATTGCTAACACCAGATTGCACTGGATGCTACTGTTTTGACAATTTTTGCACAATCTCATGCACTCAAAGCGCCTATACTTGAAGAATGGACATTCAAAGATATCTAAGACAGCCGTCTACCTAGCTCACAATGGTGGATTTTGAAACCTCCGGTCCTGGATCATTCTTTACAGAGGCTGCTAAGGAGTATATGATACAAGATTCCTAGTTTGCACTCCCCGTATATGACAGTTAAATGAGCCTCACTGTAAATAAGGAGTTACTCATGCTAATATTTTATGAACATGGAAGTTTTGTGAAGCTTCTGGATTTCCCCATAACTTTCAGGCAACTCTTATATTATGGTTCAAACATTTCTATCTACGGAGGACTCAAACTACGCAGGATTTTTGGGTGGCGAGAGCAGCTGGTATTGATCCCTGTGCACTAGTCACAGATCTGAAAAGGTTATCAGAGAAAATAAAAATCTCGACTTGCCTGCTCATGAGGTTATGGTTGCGAGTGTTGATTTACTAGATATTCCACGGTGTTGAGGGTATCTTCAAAATCCGTGCATTTTCCATTTCCATTTTGCAGCAAATTTACTGACCGAAATTAGGGTCCTGGTATGATACTATGTTGAACAGGTGGAAATTCTTGGGAAATATTTAGAGGCATCTGGGCCATTTTTAAAGTATTTCCCAGAAGCTGTAGGAGTGGTTATTCAAAAGCTATTTGATCTTTTAAGCATCACTTCCTATTACTTCAGGAGGGTCAGCTCGACAGAGTTTTGTTTATCAGCAAGAAAAACACTTGAATTTTTGCAAAGTCCAAGATGAATCCGCCTTTTTTCAGTTGCCTGCTAGTCGCTCCGCAATTTCTCCTGCATAGCTGAATATCAATGGATATCCACGTTGATTTATTAACAGCCCAAGCTTGAGAATTGCGCCGGTGAAAGATATTTGACAGTTTTCTGTGATGGATTCACGATTTGTTGACCGCCGATTACAGATTGATTCCTAGCGTTTCCGTTGTGGACATAATTTAATAAATCGGGTCGCTGCTAGGCTTTTGAAAGTCGTGTTCATACATGAAATCGATAGCACCTGTTACAAAATGACACCGGTGGTAGCAGCTCGGGGTTCGACAGGGCAGGTCAGCACCACGGCAGTTTTGATTTGGAGGTACGACGAGTTAATCAGCAATCAGCGAGTTTAAAGATTTTTGATGGAGATCACGGCACTGACAGCCGAATACAGAAGTGATCTCCACGCCGAGCAATGTTCCCACGTTTCATTGACAGTCGAATACAGAGTTTTGGCTCGGAATTCACGTCTACACACAGGAAATTCGGTGGTGCTTATGCTGACACCGGGAGTAGCCAAGCCATGGGCCATCTCATGGATGTTCGTATCCATTTCACGCCAAGCACTCGGGGTCTCAGCGATGATTAACACACAGCGAAATTCAAACTGATCATCCCCAACTATCTGACAGCGTGAAGCTTGGACCTTTTGACAGTCGTGTGCATAAAACTCGACAGCGTTTGATTATTAAGCTCAGTTTTTTCAACGAAGTTAATGCAGCAGAAGTTTTCATCATTGGTGTCGTGGTCATTACAGCTCGCCGATTGAAAATTGGAGTTTAGAGAGCGAGTTCAAAAAATTGGTTGTTGGTAGCTGAAGACGTATCCCTCCTGGCAACCTCCGTGAACATCTCTTAAGCGAACCCTCCTTTCTTTCTTTCTTTTTTTTTTTTTTTTTTTTTGATCGGGAAGATACTACATTGAAGACGTATTGATACATTAAACTACACTGAGATTTCCTGGAATTTCGTGGCACCCAACGAGCACAATTTTATCGGGCAGCTATTTATCACAAACACGGTGTTGTAATGCGGGGTGGATTCGCTAAATTTTCTGGGCTATCAGGAGATTGACACCAGTTCTTCATTAAAGCCATGTCAAGGAATGATGGCTCGGCTCGAAACCTGTTTTTAAATTTTTGCCAATTAAAAGTGCCACTTATGGTCAGAGCAGCGTGTGAAACACTCGGTGATCTCACTAGGTTTTGCTGCTTTCAAAAGAAGACATCAGCTCACAATTCGCTGAGTGGCAGTGCTTTTTAATAAAGTGACACTTGGAGACTCTAGTGGAGAAAAAGGTGGATCTCACCTTTTTTCTCATTTTACTTTATCATTATTTTTTTTTGAGAGGAATAGGAGCCTTTTGGCCTATAAAAAGGAGCCAGCCTCCTCATTGTAACGCATGGAAAAATTCTGGGTTTTTTATCCCTGTTGAGCGTTAATGAAAAAAAAAAAATCAATTGGTTTTGTGGACAGATTGAGCAATCCTCATATGCTTGTGTGATGTATTTCAAATTGTAGAATGAATCTAGCTTGTGAGGGCTTTATCAAGCACAATAGATTAGCCATTTAGGATTAAGTTGGTTAATTATGCTTGAACAATTATTTTCTCAATGGACATCAGTATTCGGTTGTACAAAATATCGATTAAGATTTGATTGTTTATGCATTCTAGATTCGTCTCACTTTTTATGAAGCATAAAGCCTCCATGAGCCCTCTTTTGACTCCATTTCCCCTTCTGATACTGGCACTGGTCTTTCCCTGAGGATTGATCTTCCCTTCCTTTTCCATCACCCATTTTGAAAACTATCTTTTGTTACTTCCGTTTCCCTAAGGCAGCCTTTCCCATTCACCTTGCCCGTTACTGTACCTGCCTTAGCGATCCTAGTTTAGGGATACCCCCCTAGTGTTGGAGAAGAGCCAACCTGAAGCGAAGAGGAGAGGAGTGTGGTGACATTGGCCTCTCTCCTGAGAGAGTTGTCATTTCGGTTGGCGTGTTGCATTTTGGGCTTTCAAACGACACGCATGCCATTTCGGAGGACAACATCTTTGGCGCCGTTGCCGGGGACAAAGTCCAGTTCTCGGAATTTGAAGACTATGCTTCATTGACGACATTTGTGGGAGATTTTATTGCAGATTCTTTTTCTCACATGGCGACTCCACAAAGGGACAGAGCCCTAGTCCTTTTAAAATTTTGAAGATCCTATTGGGTGTAGAGGTGAGCACACTCATTGGAAAGCTTTCAAGCTCACCTTGGCGACTCCACAGTTTGGTATGAGGTATGACTATGTTTCAGATTTAGTGCTTCATTATTTGATTTATGGATGATAATAAAGAAAAACCGCGTAATCTTCTGCACGAAACCACTCTGCGCGAAGCTTACCCCGCGCTAGATTTCTCAAATATCTGTGGATTTCCTAATGACTGTTATGATTATGAAACGGTGTATGACATTCTTCCTGAATTCCGTGGAAATGATGGGGTTTCAGCCACCCATCATGTTGCCTCTCTCTGCAAACTGATGGTTGATTTAAATGTTTATTGTGAGGATGACCTTATGGTCATTTTTGCTTTCACTTTGGAAGGGGATGCAGACAATTGGTTCTATAATCTTCCGAAGAAATCCATAGGTTCATTGACAAAGTTGTTTGAGATTTTTCTACTTCGCTGGCATGATGGAATTGTGGATGAAATTGAACAGCTTGCTAGACAATACAATACTCTCATCCCTAGATCCCATCCTAAAGAACACCTCTGTCAAGATCCTGTTGAAGAAGCAGTACAAAGACCATTGGTTGAAAACATTGCTGAAGAAATCCCTGATATTGAAGATAACACTAATAATACGAATCTGCCTCAAGTTTGTGAGCAGCCGTATGATGAAAAGATGGAGCTGTCACAGAATTACACCACTGAAGATGATCGTGAAAAGTTTTATAGTGAAGACTCTAATCTACCTCGGGTTCACTTCATTGATGGAAGAGGTAACAATTGCTTTGCAGATCAGCTCGAACAGCTTCATGATGAAGAGCTGGGACTGCCTAAATGTCATCTCATCGAAGGTAATTGCACTATTGTTACAGATCTACCTCATAAAAATCTTTTGGATGACAGGATTCTGCTTAAGGAGAAGCTGCCCACTTTCTACTTAAGTCCACTTCAGCGTTATGCTGATGAAAAATGCACTCTAACCTGCTACCTTATTATGCATTTGAAAGATGATCATCCGGAACAGCTTCATGATAAAGGTTTTTATCTGAGCCCTATCAGTCGTTGGATAGAATTTTCTTGTGCACAGTATGATATTTCCTACCAAAGAGTTGGCGAGTTGTTGCATCCTAACAGTCTGATATTACAATTTAGTTTTATTTATGATCGGATGTTAAGACATCTCTGCTATATGTCCATATCTCTGTTTCTAACCAAGCACAAAGAAAAGCAATATGACAGGGATAAGATGCTGTACTGGTTACATTGGTTGTATGCATACACTTGACAGGGTCTAGGCCCATGCTAGTATAGGTAGGTAGGTGAATAAAGCTCTCAAAGGAGCATTTGCTACTGCTATTTATTTTGTTCTTTTTTCAAAATTTGTTTTGTAATAAGTGGTGATCGCGGGATGTGAATTGAGCCATCCCCACCACATGATCTCTCTGTTTTTTCAAAATTTGGTCTGCGATAACCGAGAGAAGCTGGTGTTCTCATGCACTCACCGAGGCGAGCACACGTCCCGCAGTTGGAGCCGGATGTTACCCCCCATTTTGACGGGGGTGTTCACACAGTAGCAATATCAGTATGTAGTCAACGCAGCCAGTGAAGGATATGTTGAAAGGTTGAGAACGCAAAGGTAATAATACAGATTGCTAACACCAGATTGCACTGGATGCTACTGTTTTGACAATTTTTGCACAATCTCATGCACTCAAAGCGCCTATACTTGAAGAATGGACATTCAAAGATATCTAAGACAGCCGTCTACCTAGCTCACAATGGTGGATTTTGAAACCTCCGGTCCTGGATCATTCTTTACAGAGGCTGCTAAGGAGTATATGATACAAGATTCCTAGTTTGCACTCCCCGTATATGACAGTTAAATGAGCCTCACTGTAAATAAGGAGTTACTCATGCTAATATTTTATGAACATGGAAGTTTTGTGAAGCTTCTGGATTTCCCCATAACTTTCAGGCAACTCTTATATTATGGTTCAAACATTTCTATCTACGGAGGACTCAAACTACGCAGGATTTTTGGGTGGCGAGAGCAGCTGGTATTGATCCCTGTGCACTAGTCACAGATCTGAAAAGGTTATCAGAGAAAATAAAAATCTCGACTTGCCTGCTCATGAGGTTATGGTTGCGAGTGTTGATTTACTAGATATTCCACGGTGTTGAGGGTATCTTCAAAATCCGTGCATTTTCCATTTCCATTTTGCAGCAAATTTACTGACCGAAATTAGGGTCCTGGTATGATACTATGTTGAACAGGTGGAAATTCTTGGGAAATATTTAGAGGCATCTGGGCCATTTTTAAAGTATTTCCCAGAAGCTGTAGGAGTGGTTATTCAAAAGCTATTTGATCTTTTAAGCATCACTTCCTATTACTTCAGGAGGGTCAGCTCGACAGAGTTTTGTTTATCAGCAAGAAAAACACTTGAATTTTTGCAAAGTCCAAGATGAATCCGCCTTTTTTCAGTTGCCTGCTAGTCGCTCCGCAATTTCTCCTGCATAGCTGAATATCAATGGATATCCACGTTGATTTATTAACAGCCCAAGCTTGAGAATTGCGCCGGTGAAAGATATTTGACAGTTTTCTGTGATGGATTCACGATTTGTTGACCGCCGATTACAGATTGATTCCTAGCGTTTCCGTTGTGGACATAATTTAATAAATCGGGTCGCTGCTAGGCTTTTGAAAGTCGTGTTCATACATGAAATCGATAGCACCTGTTACAAAATGACACCGGTGGTAGCAGCTCGGGGTTCGACAGGGCAGGTCAGCACCACGGCAGTTTTGATTTGGAGGTACGACGAGTTAATCAGCAATCAGCGAGTTTAAAGATTTTTGATGGAGATCACGGCACTGACAGCCGAATACAGAAGTGATCTCCACGCCGAGCAATGTTCCCACGTTTCATTGACAGTCGAATACAGAGTTTTGGCTCGGAATTCACGTCTACACACAGGAAATTCGGTGGTGCTTATGCTGACACCGGGAGTAGCCAAGCCATGGGCCATCTCATGGATGTTCGTATCCATTTCACGCCAAGCACTCGGGGTCTCAGCGATGATTAACACACAGCGAAATTCAAACTGATCATCCCCAACTATCTGACAGCGTGAAGCTTGGACCTTTTGACAGTCGTGTGCATAAAACTCGACAGCGTTTGATTATTAAGCTCAGTTTTTTCAACGAAGTTAATGCAGCAGAAGTTTTCATCATTGGTGTCGTGGTCATTACAGCTCGCCGATTGAAAATTGGAGTTTAGAGAGCGAGTTCAAAAAATTGGTTGTTGGTAGCTGAAGACGTATCCCTCCTGGCAACCTCCGTGAACATCTCTTAAGCGAACCCTCCTTTCTTTCTTTTTTTTTTTTTTTTTTTTTTTTTGATCGGGAAGATACTACATTGAAGACGTATTGATACATTAAACTACACTGAGATTTCCTGGAATTTCGTGGCACCCAACGAGCACAATTTTATCGGGCAGCTATTTATCACAAACACGGTGTTGTAATGCGGGGTGGATTCGCTAAATTTTCTGGGCTATCAGGAGATTGACACCAGTTCTTCATTAAAGCCATGTCAAGGAATGATGGCTCGGCTCGAAACCTGTTTTTAAATTTTTGCCAATTAAAAGTGCCACTTATGGTCAGAGCAGCGTGTGAAACACTCGGTGATCTCACTAGGTTTTGCTGCTTTCAAAAGAAGACATCAGCTCACAATTCGCTGAGTGGCAGTGCTTTTTAATAAAGTGACACTTGGAGACTCTAGTGGAGAAAAAGGTGGATCTCACCTTTTTTCTCATTTTACTTTATCATTATTTTTTTTTGAGAGGAATAGGAGCCTTTTGGCCTATAAAAAGGAGCCAGCCTCCTCATTGTAACGCATGGAAAAATTCTGGGTTTTTTATCCCTGTTGAGCGTTAATGAAAAAAAAAAAATCAATTGGTTTTGTGGACAGATTGAGCAATCCTCATATGCTTGTGTGATGTATTTCAAATTGTAGAATGAATCTAGCTTGTGAGGGCTTTATCAAGCACAATAGATTAGCCATTTAGGATTAAGTTGGTTAATTATGCTTGAACAATTATTTTCTCAATGGACATCAGTATTCGGTTGTACAAAATATCGATTAAGATTTGATTGTTTATGCATTCTAGATTCGTCTCACTTTTTATGAAGCATAAAGCCTCCATGAGCCCTCTTTTGACTCCATTTCCCCTTCTGATACTGGCACTGGTCTTTCCCTGAGGATTGATCTTCCCTTCCTTTTCCATCACCCATTTTGAAAACTATCTTTTGTTACTTCCGTTTCCCTAAGGCAGCCTTTCCCATTCACCTTGCCCGTTACTGTACCTGCCTTAGCGATCCTAGTTTAGGGATACCCCCCTAGTGTTGGAGAAGAGCCAACCTGAAGCGAAGAGGAGAGGAGTGTGGTGACATTGGCCTCTCTCCTGAGAGAGTTGTCATTTCGGTTGGCGTGTTGCATTTTGGGCTTTCAAACGACACGCATGCCATTTCGGAGGACAACATCTTTGGCGCCGTTGCCGGGGACAAAGTCCAGTTCTCGGAATTTGAAGACTATGCTTCATTGACGACATTTGTGGGAGATTTTATTGCAGATTCTTTTTCTCACATGGCGACTCCACAAAGGGACAGAGCCCTAGTCCTTTTAAAATTTTGAAGATCCTATTGGGTGTAGAGGTGAGCACACTCATTGGAAAGCTTTCAAGCTCACCTTGGCGACTCCACAGTTTGGTATGAGGTATGACTATGTTTCAGATTTAGTGCTTCATTATTTGATTTATGGATGATAATAAAGAAAAACCGCGTAATCTTCTGCACGAAACCACTCTGCGCGAAGCTTACCCCGCGCTAGATTTCTCAAATATCTGTGGATTTCCTAATGACTGTTATGATTATGAAACGGTGTATGACATTCTTCCTGAATTCCGTGGAAATGATGGGGTTTCAGCCACCCATCATGTTGCCTCTCTCTGCAAACTGATGGTTGATTTAAATGTTTATTGTGAGGATGACCTTATGGTCATTTTTGCTTTCACTTTGGAAGGGGATGCAGACAATTGGTTCTATAATCTTCCGAAGAAATCCATAGGTTCATTGACAAAGTTGTTTGAGATTTTTCTACTTCGCTGGCATGATGGAATTGTGGATGAAATTGAACAGCTTGCTAGACAATACAATACTCTCATCCCTAGATCCCATCCTAAAGAACACCTCTGTCAAGATCCTGTTGAAGAAGCAGTACAAAGACCATTGGTTGAAAACATTGCTGAAGAAATCCCTGATATTGAAGATAACACTAATAATACGAATCTGCCTCAAGTTTGTGAGCAGCCGTATGATGAAAAGATGGAGCTGTCACAGAATTACACCACTGAAGATGATCGTGAAAAGTTTTATAGTGAAGACTCTAATCTACCTCGGGTTCACTTCATTGATGGAAGAGGTAACAATTGCTTTGCAGATCAGCTCGAACAGCTTCATGATGAAGAGCTGGGACTGCCTAAATGTCATCTCATCGAAGGTAATTGCACTATTGTTACAGATCTACCTCATAAAAATCTTTTGGATGACAGGATTCTGCTTAAGGAGAAGCTGCCCACTTTCTACTTAAGTCCACTTCAGCGTTATGCTGATGAAAAATGCACTCTAACCTGCTACCTTATTATGCATTTGAAAGATGATCATCCGGAACAGCTTCATGATAAAGGTTTTTATCTGAGCCCTATCAGTCGTTGGATAGAATTTTCTTGTGCACAGTATGATATTTCCTACCAAAGAGTTGGCGAGTTGTTGCATCCTAACAGTCTGATATTACAATTTAGTTTTATTTATGATCGGATGTTAAGACATCTCTGCTATATGTCCATATCTCTGTTTCTAACCAAGCACAAAGAAAAGCAATATGACAGGGATAAGATGCTGTACTGGTTACATTGGTTGTATGCATACACTTGACAGGGTCTAGGCCCATGCTAGTATAGGTAGGTAGGTGAATAAAGCTCTCAAAGGAGCATTTGCTACTGCTATTTATTTTGTTCTTTTTTCAAAATTTGTTTTGTAATAAGTGGTGATCGCGGGATGTGAATTGAGCCATCCCCACCACATGATCTCTCTGTTTTTTCAAAATTTGGTCTGCGAGAACCGAGAGAAGCTGGTGTTCTCATGCACTCACCGAGGCGAGCACACGTCCCGCAGTTGGAGCCGGATGTTACCCCCCATTTTGACGGGGGTGTTCACACAGTAGCAATATCAGTATGTAGTCAACGCAGCCAGTGAAGGATATGTTGAAAGGTTGAGAACGCAAAGGTAATAATACAGATTGCTAACACCAGATTGCACTGGATGCTACTGTTTTGACAATTTTTGCACAATCTCATGCACTCAAAGCGCCTATACTTGAAGAATGGACATTCAAAGATATCTAAGACAGCCGTCTACCTAGCTCACAATGGTGGATTTTGAAACCTCCGGTCCTGGATCATTCTTTACAGAGGCTGCTAAGGAGTATATGATACAAGATTCCTAGTTTGCACTCCCCGTATATGACAGTTAAATGAGCCTCACTGTAAATAAGGAGTTACTCATGCTAATATTTTATGAACATGGAAGTTTTGTGAAGCTTCTGGATTTCCCCATAACTTTCAGGCAACTCTTATATTATGGTTCAAACATTTCTATCTACGGAGGACTCAAACTACGCAGGATTTTTGGGTGGCGAGAGCAGCTGGTATTGATCCCTGTGCACTAGTCACAGATCTGAAAAGGTTATCAGAGAAAATAAAAATCTCGACTTGCCTGCTCATGAGGTTATGGTTGCGAGTGTTGATTTACTAGATATTCCACGGTGTTGAGGGTATCTTCAAAATCCGTGCATTTTCCATTTCCATTTTGCAGCAAATTTACTGACCGAAATTAGGGTCCTGGTATGATACTATGTTGAACAGGTGGAAATTCTTGGGAAATATTTAGAGGCATCTGGGCCATTTTTAAAGTATTTCCCAGAAGCTGTAGGAGTGGTTATTCAAAAGCTATTTGATCTTTTAAGCATCACTTCCTATTACTTCAGGAGGGTCAGCTCGACAGAGTTTTGTTTATCAGCAAGAAAAACACTTGAATTTTTGCAAAGTCCAAGATGAATCCGCCTTTTTTCAGTTGCCTGCTAGTCGCTCCGCAATTTCTCCTGCATAGCTGAATATCAATGGATATCCACGTTGATTTATTAACAGCCCAAGCTTGAGAATTGCGCCGGTGAAAGATATTTGACAGTTTTCTGTGATGGATTCACGATTTGTTGACCGCCGATTACAGATTGATTCCTAGCGTTTCCGTTGTGGACATAATTTAATAAATCGGGTCGCTGCTAGGCTTTTGAAAGTCGTGTTCATACATGAAATCGATAGCACCTGTTACAAAATGACACCGGTGGTAGCAGCTCGGGGTTCGACAGGGCAGGTCAGCACCACGGCAGTTTTGATTTGGAGGTACGACGAGTTAATCAGCAATCAGCGAGTTTAAAGATTTTTGATGGAGATCACGGCACTGACAGCCGAATACAGAAGTGATCTCCACGCCGAGCAATGTTCCCACGTTTCATTGACAGTCGAATACAGAGTTTTGGCTCGGAATTCACGTCTACACACAGGAAATTCGGTGGTGCTTATGCTGACACCGGGAGTAGCCAAGCCATGGGCCATCTCATGGATGTTCGTATCCATTTCACGCCAAGCACTCGGGGTCTCAGCGATGATTAACACACAGCGAAATTCAAACTGATCATCCCCAACTATCTGACAGCGTGAAGCTTGGACCTTTTGACAGTCGTGTGCATAAAACTCGACAGCGTTTGATTATTAAGCTCAGTTTTTTCAACGAAGTTAATGCAGCAGAAGTTTTCATCATTGGTGTCGTGGTCATTACAGCTCGCCGATTGAAAATTGGAGTTTAGAGAGCGAGTTCAAAAAATTGGTTGTTGGTAGCTGAAGACGTATCCCTCCTGGCAACCTCCGTGAACATCTCTTAAGCGAACCCTCCTTTCTTTCTTTTTTTTTTTTTTTTTTTTTTTTTGATCGGGAAGATACTACATTGAAGACGTATTGATACATTAAACTACACTGAGATTTCCTGGAATTTCGTGGCACCCAACGAGCACAATTTTATCGGGCAGCTATTTATCACAAACACGGTGTTGTAATGCGGGGTGGATTCGCTAAATTTTCTGGGCTATCAGGAGATTGACACCAGTTCTTCATTAAAGCCATGTCAAGGAATGATGGCTCGGCTCGAAACCTGTTTTTAAATTTTTGCCAATTAAAAGTGCCACTTATGGTCAGAGCAGCGTGTGAAACACTCGGTGATCTCACTAGGTTTTGCTGCTTTCAAAAGAAGACATCAGCTCACAATTCGCTGAGTGGCAGTGCTTTTTAATAAAGTGACACTTGGAGACTCTAGTGGAGAAAAAGGTGGATCTCACCTTTTTTCTCATTTTACTTTATCATTATTTTTTTTTGAGAGGAATAGGAGCCTTTTGGCCTATAAAAAGGAGCCAGCCTCCTCATTGTAACGCATGGAAAAATTCTGGGTTTTTTATCCCTGTTGAGCGTTAATGAAAAAAAAAAAATCAATTGGTTTTGTGGACAGATTGAGCAATCCTCATATGCTTGTGTGATGTATTTCAAATTGTAGAATGAATCTAGCTTGTGAGGGCTTTATCAAGCACAATAGATTAGCCATTTAGGATTAAGTTGGTTAATTATGCTTGAACAATTATTTTCTCAATGGACATCAGTATTCGGTTGTACAAAATATCGATTAAGATTTGATTGTTTATGCATTCTAGATTCGTCTCACTTTTTATGAAGCATAAAGCCTCCATGAGCCCTCTTTTGACTCCATTTCCCCTTCTGATACTGGCACTGGTCTTTCCCTGAGGATTGATCTTCCCTTCCTTTTCCATCACCCATTTTGAAAACTATCTTTTGTTACTTCCGTTTCCCTAAGGCAGCCTTTCCCATTCACCTTGCCCGTTACTGTACCTGCCTTAGCGATCCTAGTTTAGGGATACCCCCCTAGTGTTGGAGAAGAGCCAACCTGAAGCGAAGAGGAGAGGAGTGTGGTGACATTGGCCTCTCTCCTGAGAGAGTTGTCATTTCGGTTGGCGTGTTGCATTTTGGGCTTTCAAACGACACGCATGCCATTTCGGAGGACAACATCTTTGGCGCCGTTGCCGGGGACAAAGTCCAGTTCTCGGAATTTGAAGACTATGCTTCATTGACGACATTTGTGGGAGATTTTATTGCAGATTCTTTTTCTCACATGGCGACTCCACAAAGGGACAGAGCCCTAGTCCTTTTAAAATTTTGAAGATCCTATTGGGTGTAGAGGTGAGCACACTCATTGGAAAGCTTTCAAGCTCACCTTGGCGACTCCACAGTTTGGTATGAGGTATGACTATGTTTCAGATTTAGTGCTTCATTATTTGATTTATGGATGATAATAAAGAAAAACCGCGTAATCTTCTGCACGAAACCACTCTGCGCGAAGCTTACCCCGCGCTAGATTTCTCAAATATCTGTGGATTTCCTAATGACTGTTATGATTATGAAACGGTGTATGACATTCTTCCTGAATTCCGTGGAAATGATGGGGTTTCAGCCACCCATCATGTTGCCTCTCTCTGCAAACTGATGGTTGATTTAAATGTTTATTGTGAGGATGACCTTATGGTCATTTTTGCTTTCACTTTGGAAGGGGATGCAGACAATTGGTTCTATAATCTTCCGAAGAAATCCATAGGTTCATTGACAAAGTTGTTTGAGATTTTTCTACTTCGCTGGCATGATGGAATTGTGGATGAAATTGAACAGCTTGCTAGACAATACAATACTCTCATCCCTAGATCCCATCCTAAAGAACACCTCTGTCAAGATCCTGTTGAAGAAGCAGTACAAAGACCATTGGTTGAAAACATTGCTGAAGAAATCCCTGATATTGAAGATAACACTAATAATACGAATCTGCCTCAAGTTTGTGAGCAGCCGTATGATGAAAAGATGGAGCTGTCACAGAATTACACCACTGAAGATGATCGTGAAAAGTTTTATAGTGAAGACTCTAATCTACCTCGGGTTCACTTCATTGATGGAAGAGGTAACAATTGCTTTGCAGATCAGCTCGAACAGCTTCATGATGAAGAGCTGGGACTGCCTAAATGTCATCTCATCGAAGGTAATTGCACTATTGTTACAGATCTACCTCATAAAAATCTTTTGGATGACAGGATTCTGCTTAAGGAGAAGCTGCCCACTTTCTACTTAAGTCCACTTCAGCGTTATGCTGATGAAAAATGCACTCTAACCTGCTACCTTATTATGCATTTGAAAGATGATCATCCGGAACAGCTTCATGATAAAGGTTTTTATCTGAGCCCTATCAGTCGTTGGATAGAATTTTCTTGTGCACAGTATGATATTTCCTACCAAAGAGTTGGCGAGTTGTTGCATCCTAACAGTCTGATATTACAATTTAGTTTTATTTATGATCGGATGTTAAGACATCTCTGCTATATGTCCGTATCTTTGTTTCTAACCAAGCACAAAGAAAAGCAATATGACAGGGATAAGATGCTGTACTGGTTACATTGGTTGTATGCATACACTTGACAGGGTCTAGGCCCATGCTAGTATAGGTAGGTAGGTGAATAAAGCTCTCAAAGGAGCATTTGCTACTGCTATTTATTTTGTTCTTTTTTCAAAATTTGTTTTGTAATAAGTGGTGATCGCGGGATGTGAATTGAGCCATCCCCACCACATGATCTCTCTGTTTTTTCAAAATTTGGTCTGCGATAACCGAGAGAAGCTGGTGTTCTCATGCACTCACCGAGGCGAGCACACGTCCCGCAGTTGGAGCCGGATGTTACCCCCCATTTTGACGGGGGTGTTCACACAGTAGCAATATCAGTATGTAGTCAACGCAGCCAGTGAAGGATATGTTGAAAGGTTGAGAACGCAAAGGTAATAATACAGATTGCTAACACCAGATTGCACTGGATGCTACTGTTTTGACAATTTTTGCACAATCTCATGCACTCAAAGCGCCTATACTTGAAGAATGGACATTCAAAGATATCTAAGACAGCCGTCTACCTAGCTCACAATGGTGGATTTTGAAACCTCCGGTCCTGGATCATTCTTTACAGAGGCTGCTAAGGAGTATATGATACAAGATTCCTAGTTTGCACTCCCCGTATATGACAGTTAAATGAGCCTCACTGTAAATAAGGAGTTACTCATGCTAATATTTTATGAACATGGAAGTTTTGTGAAGCTTCTGGATTTCCCCATAACTTTCAGGCAACTGTTATATTATCGTTCAAACATTTCTATCTACGGAGGACTCAAACTACGCAGGATTTTTGGGTGGCGAGAGCAGCTGGTATTGATCCCTGTGCACTAGTCACAGATCTGAAAAGGTTATCAGAGAAAATAAAAATCTCGACTTGCCTGCTCATGAGGTTATGGTTGCGAGTGTTGATTTACTAGATATTCCACGGTGTTGAGGGTATCTTCAAAATCCGTGCATTTTCCATTTCCATTTTGCAGCAAATTTACTGACCGAAATTAGGGTCCTGGTATGATACTATGTTGAACAGGTGGAAATTCTTGGGAAATATTTAGAGGCATCTGGGCCATTTTTAAAGTATTTCCCAGAAGCTGTAGGAGTGGTTATTCAAAAGCTATTTGATCTTTTAAGCATCACTTCCTATTACTTCAGGAGGGTCAGCTCGACAGAGTTTTGTTTATCAGCAAGAAAAACACTTGAATTTTTGCAAAGTCCAAGATGAATCCGCCTTTTTTCAGTTGCCTGCTAGTCGCTCCGCAATTTCTCCTGCATAGCTGAATATCAATGGATATCCACGTTGATTTATTAACAGCCCAAGCTTGAGAATTGCGCCGGTGAAAGATATTTGACAGTTTTCTGTGATGGATTCACGATTTGTTGACCGCCGATTACAGATTGATTCCTAGCGTTTCCGTTGTGGACATAATTTAATAAATCGGGTCGCTGCTAGGCTTTTGAAAGTCGTGTTCATACATGAAATCGATAGCACCTGTTACAAAATGACACCGGTGGTAGCAGCTCGGGGTTCGACAGGGCAGGTCAGCACCACGGCAGTTTTGATTTGGAGGTACGACGAGTTAATCAGCAATCAGCGAGTTTAAAGATTTTTGATGGAGATCACGGCACTGACATCCGAATACATAAGTGATCTCCACGCAGAGCAATGTTCCCACGTTTCATTGACAGTCGAATACAGAGTTTTGGCTCGGAATTCACGTCTACACACAGGAAATTCGGTGGTGCTTATGCTGACACCGGGAGTAGCCAAGCCACGGGCCATCTCATGGATGTTCGTATCCATTTCACGCCAAGCACTCGGGGTCTCAGCGATGATTAACACACAGCGAAATTCAAACTGATCATCCCCAACTATCTGACAGCGTGAAGCTTGGACCTTTTGACAGTCGTGTGCATAAAACTCGACAGCGTTTGATTATTAAGCTCAGTTTTTTCAACGAAGTTAATGCAGCAGAAGTTTTCATCATTGGTGTCGTGGTCATTACAGCTCGCCGATTGAAAATTGGAGTTTAGACAGCGAGTTCAAAAAATTGGTTGTTGGTAGCTGAAGACGTATCCCTCCTGGCAACCTCCGTGAACATCTCTTAAGCGAACCCTCCTTTCTTTTCTTTTTTTTTCTTTTTTTTTTGATCGGGAAGATACTACATTGAAGACGTATTCATACATTAAACTACACTGAGATCTCCTGGAATTTCGTGGCACCCAACGAGCACAATTTTATCGGGCAGCTATTTATCACAAACACGGTGTTGTAATGCGGGGTGGATTCGCTAAATTTTCTGGGCTATCAGGAGATTGACACCAGTTCTTCATTAAAGCCATGTCAAGGAATGATGGCTCGGCTCGAAACCTGTTTTTAAATTTTTGCCAATTAAAAGTGCCACTTATGGTCAGAGCAGCGTGTGAAACACTCGGTGATCTCACTAGGTTTTGTTGCTTTCAAAAGAAGACATCAGCTCACAATTCGCTGAGTGGCAGTGCTTTTTAATAAAGTGACACTTGGAGACTCTAGTGGAGAAAAAGGTGGATCTCACCTTTTTTCTCATTTTACTTTATCATTATTTTTTTTTGAGAGGAATAGGAGCCTTTTGGCCTATAAAAAGGAGCCAGCCTCCTCATTGTAACGCATGGAAAAATTCTGGGTTTTTTATCCCTGTTGAGCGTTAATGAAAAAAAAAAAATCAGCTGGTTTTGTGGACAGATTGAGCAATCCTCATATGCTTGTGTGATGTATTTCAAATTGTAGAATGAATCTAGCTTGTGAGGGCTTTATCCAGCACAATAGATTAGCCATTTAGGATTAAGTTGGTTAATTATGCTTGAACAATTATTTTCTCAATGGACATCAGTATTCGGTTGTACAAAATATCGATTAAGATTTGATTGTTTATGCATTCTAGATTCGTCTCACTTTTTATGAAGCATAAAGCCTCCATGAGCCCTCTTTTGACTCCATTTCCCCTTCTGATACTGGCACTGGTCTTTCCCTGAGGATTGATCTTCCCTTCCTTTTCCATCACCCATTTTGAAAACTATCTTTTGTTACTTCCGTTTCCCTAAGGCAGCCTTTCCCATTCACCTTGCCCGTTACTGTACCTGCCTTAGCGATCCTAGTTTAGGGATACCCCCCTAGTGTTGGAGAAGAGCCAACCTGAAGCGAAGAGGAGAGGAGTGTGGTGACATTGGCCTCTCTCCTGAGAGAGTTGTCATTTCGGTTGGCGTGTTGCATTTTGGGCTTTCAAACGACACGCATGCCATTTCGGAGGACAACAGGCACTATAGCAGAATAGCCAACCATTGAGGTAAGACAATGTTGTTTTGGGTACACTCCATTAAAGAATGTGAAAACATGACAGGAGATCAGCCAACCATTGAGGTAATGGCAGTATAGCAGAATTTGTATTTCTGGAAATGGCACTTTGACAATGGTCTGCACTGTACAACTTGACTGAGAGACACCTTGGTGACAATGAATGGCAAAAACCGGTACTGTGAAGCAGCTCTGTCACCTCCAGGATAATAGTATATAATGGAAAGCGCTGAACCATAATTTCTATCAAGGAAGATACCCACAATCAACATTACTCCAGGTCAAATGGCAGTATCAACAGTGATATAGTTTAGGCACTAGCAGTTACATGAGTTAATTATAGCATCTATATCTAGCAAAGAAAGGAGGTGAGATCGACTTAGTCAAAGAAAGCCTAGAAAAGCATTTCAAAAGCAGCAAGAAATCCATCCAAAAGGAAAAAAGTTCACACTTAGTATGCATGCACAGCCTTTTACATTTATGATCTTTCTTTCCTCTTTTGCCAGCAGGGCGACCTGGGTTAGAGCATGTCGGTTTTCTTTATATACAGATTTGAAAGACAATCTAGAGGTTGGACAGATTTTTTGAAAAGTTTGTAGCAGCAGAGGGCTCCTCACTCATTCACCTCACACCACTACCATCACTGCATGCAAGGAGATCTATGGCCATCCTGTCACTTGTAATTCACTATGATGCAATCAATATTTTGGCGAACATGTGATTTGATCCAATTATGCTTTGTCCAAGCTCTTTGAATCAATTGGTCGTTTGTTGATTAAATTGTACGGCACTGTCATGGGTAGTTTAAGTGCACTTATTTTAATTTATCTTCACCTAAGGTGCACATTCAATTCATCCATTTCTATATTCGTTGTCATAACTGTCTTAAGGATTTGATCTCAACCATTCTCGATTTTACTTAAAATTTATCCTTGCTCGTGACTGTTTGCAGACAGATGAAGAGTGAGTTTTGTGTGTGCTAACCAAATTGGTTTCTATGCAGATTTACTGTTTAGGACACCAGCTTGAGACTAGAAAACAACCAATCTGAGCAGAGGTTTCCAACAGTTACAGGGTTGGTTGTCTACAATTATTAGGCAAGTTTGTCTCTGCAGGTTTGCATGGTAAAATGATACATGTAGCCAAGTAGATAGCTAGAACGTTGATTAATGAAGTATGTTGAATTATGTCTTACCCTAAAAACATTGTGTGATGGGGACTCTACTTCTACAAGAAATCTTTGAAGGAATCATTCCCAACTTTGGGACCTCAAATTTTGCAGCAGTGATCATCCTCGAACAGATGGCAGGCAAAGAAAGTAAAACACGTTATAGAGGAAATTTTGAGAGGTCATGTAAAATCTCATTAAAATGATTTTGCTTTGTGAACTTTGCAGCAAATAATAGTAGACATGTTGTTATAAGTCATCTTCATTCAGATCCATCCATGGTTGTGATCCCTTTCTTCCAATTGCTGTGGATATAGAAAATGTTTATGGCAGGTCTGAACTTGAGAACAAGCTCATTTTCCATTTTTTTAAACTTATTTTGGGCAGAATCTTGCAAGTCTGCTTGGCTTTCAGTAGAGCACAGAATGTGATTCCCTTGATGCATGACTTTAAAGGGTTTGCTTCATGTGGTTTCTTGTCACGTAGACTTGCAGATATGAGAAAACATTTAAAAGAATATTGTTCTTCTCGATCCAATATCTGTTTCCATATCTCATCCATGCACATGCCTGTGACAAATCTGTGTTAACAGGTTCTAAAGGAGATTCGACCCTATTTTCAGTGGGATTTGTTACAGGTAGTGATACCCTCAGGTAAGAGGGTTTACAACAGCCCTTTTTGACTATTTTTATACTTGTTTTTAGCATGTTTCAATTTTCATGATCTAGAAAGGGGCTAATCTAATGCCTAACGGCTATGTCCTTATGTAATATCTGATTTATGGAAGAAACAATTGACGTCCATGGTGTATCCTGTTGTTATGATACTCTGTTGTTGATTGAAACTGATGGATAATAATGCAAGTTCATGGTTAAAATTTGTATGTTTGCATGGTTGGCATAAATCATACACCCTAGAAGAGTAATCTATGGCAATGACGAAGTACCTTTCTGATCATGAGGAATTATTATACGTTGTGCACAAGATCATAATGGGCAGGAATGCCTATGCTGGTTAGATTTACTTTGATTGGTGTGTTGGGCTGAAATATTGTTTGTACCCTGTTATATCTATGATTTGGCCATGGTATTCATTACCATTTGAACTTGTATGCTTTTGTTCCCAAGGGATTAAGTTGTGATAGGACACCACCTTCACGGTTTCCTACATGGTTTCTCCATGTTTATTATGGGGCCCCGTCTACATGCTTTGGATTAATAAAGATAATTGTTTACCTATTTAAATTTTATTGTAGTATGTGTGTGCCTGATGATTACCTGGGTTATGAGGATCTTGACCACAAGAAAAATCTAAGGAAAAGAGGGATAGCATTGTTCTTTTAAGTAATGAGTATTGACCATGTGAGTTGAGCCTAGTTCCCCAGCTACACTTGTTCACTCAAGTGGCAATACTAGGGAACAAAGTAAAGTCAATGTGTGCCCATGAAGATCGTGGGTTATAGAGGCAAAAAGTGAGCCATAATATCAATGATTGTCAAATGCTGCTGACCATAGTGAGTGTATGCTATGCTTCCCCTGAAGGATATTTGAGCTGAACATCTTTTCTATCCCTTATGGTGCAGGATGATTGGACAAAGCACAAAAGGCTTGGACATTGCATCCCTTTAGCATTGAGTAGAAATCTCATATGAGCAGAGATAGACAACATTGCAAATACTTGCATACAAAAGAAAGAAAGAATACAGGTAGAAAGGAGATTGTCACAACTGTATATGTTGTACACTATATTGTATAAGGCATATATAGATGTACAAAATCAGTGGAGAGTGATCATCTCTGACAGAATCTCCTAGATATATAAATACAAAATATAAAGTTAGGTGAGTGATCATCTTTGACCATGTCAGCTACAAAATATTTACAATGACGTAAATATTTACAATGACGTATGTCAAATACAAATATAAAATAAACAAGGATAAAATACAAATATAATATATATTTGGAGTCTGTACTGAGCCCACTAGGATCTGGGACTGTCTCATCAAAATGTATCTATCTTAAGAATCCCTATGAAATGCTTGCTTCGTTGTCTATTTGTCTTTAGATTGTCTTCTGTATGTATAGGTCAACATGGGACTCTTACGTAGTCAAAGAAAACAACACTTTGCCTAGCTTAGTCATAGATGATTATGTGTTGACTTTGAGTTGCTTGGAACCAAAGTGTCCGATCTTCTATCCAGCATTAGCTCTTTCACTTGAATCATGGTTACCATTAGAATCATTACTATTATTCTGTGCATAAATATATTAAGAAATTCAAACAAGGTAAACAAGCCCATAGCCCATAAGCATAACTATATGCTTCAAGCCACATATTACCTTTAACTCATCCACTCCTCTTGAACCCAACCTTTGGTCTACGTCGCATAGCAATCTAGAAATCAAATCTTTTGCTTCATTGGATATCTGAGGTTCTTCAGAGAATTTCAAGCACGTCCTCCAATTAATGATCTGTAGTACAATAGTTGACAAAAGACATTATGTATATCAAACTTACCATGTCAAATAATAATCTCAATGAGGTGCTTTAAAATAAACTTTTTTTCAGTCAAAGCTGTATAATATACACTAATTTCATGTTTTTTGCACCAATAAAGGACGAAACAATCACACAATTATAACAATGGTATCACCATAAATTACCTTCCTACATGTTATTCGAGGATCATCAGAATAGAAAGGAGGGCATCCCATGAGCATCTCATACATGATCGCACCTAAGGACCACCTACAAAACAAGTTAACAAAGTCAAAATAGTGTTGTTTATGCCTTATTCAAAATGATCATTAACCTTGGATATTAATCAAACTACTAAATAATATGAGATAAGGTCTGTTACACATTTTTTAAATAAAATAAGATCAAGATAGAAAAATAGTTAAAGCTAAACGAAAACCATATTTCCTGTTCTCTTGTACCTAATATAAACCTGCAAAAAATTGTAGGCTATCTTCTGATAAAAGGCTTACACAAATATCATTCGAAACACTTGGAAAGGATGTAAGTTCCTTCTAAAACATGTTCTGCAATGCATTGCTTCATCAACATTTTGGATGTCTTCTTTTTCAATGAATGCTATAAATGAAACGCTTTCAAACTCAGGCAACAACTTAATTTCCAGAGCTCTATGCCCACTAGGGTTTTGAACCTAGGTCACCATCATGGTGATGCCCCATCTTGACCACTAGACCATAGCCCAACGGACATTTTTCTTTGACCTCGTGGCAGACACCAAATATCTCAATCCGAAATTGCTTTATCAACTAGGTGAATGGCAATGACTTCACTTTCATAAAGCCGTAGAATACAACCTTGCAGAGTATCATAGTCTATCTTCTCATACATAGCTTGTATAAACCTCGTTCAATATGATTAGAAACAATATGTTTCTTCTAAAGCACAGATTATCTGGCAAATTGATCCATTACCACTTTGGCCCTCTACTACCTAATACAAACTTTTAAAACTCATGTCATCTTATGATAAATGACTTGCACTAAAGTCATTGAAATCCCTACAAAGGATATATTTTTTTCTAAAACATGGTCTACAATGCATTGCTTCATAATCATTTTGGATGTCTTTGACCTCATCACTGCTGTCAAAGCTCTCAATCCCAAATTGCTTTATCAACTAGGTGTATGTACCATATCCCAGTAGAAAGAAGCAAAATGGCAGTGATTTCATTCTCATAAAGCCCTGAGAATACAACCTTGCAGATACATTATTCTAATGTACAGATTCTCTTGCAGATTGATCCATGACTACTTTGGATATCTGTGTTCTCATTGCAAACATCAAATCCTCCAAACCCTAATTGTATTATCAATTAGGTGAAAATATCAAATTTTTTTCACATGTGGTTCACAAACCCCCCAGCGGGGCTGCTACGTCCATGGTAAAAAATCACAGGGGGCCCACCCAAAAGGACCGCACCCCGTTCGCTCTGATTACAGAGCTAACCCAATGGGGACATCAAGTGAGGCCCTTATATAGCAATGTATAGCCACCCGGGGATTTGACCCCAAGAGTTTATGCTCACAACTTACAGCACTCAACCACTTGAGCTAGCCCACCGAGCTAGGTGAAAATATCATATGCCAATAAAGGAAAGTAAAATAGCAATGTTTTCACTTTCCATAAAATCAAAGAAGCTTCTATGAGACTGCAAGTCAATCATAAATCTTCATGAAATATGAAAACATTAATTTGTGGAAACTACAAGAACAAACAAACAAACAAAAGAAAACCCTTCCTCCCCCACTATTGCTAGCATAAAAAGATGATGCTACAATCATAAGCAATGGAAAATGATAACTTCTAAAACTCCAACAAATTTCAGACTGTTTTAAACATATCTCTCTTTAGACGCAAGTTCTTACCAATCACACTCCATACCATAGCCCTTCTTTAGCAGCACTTCAGGTGCCATATAATCAGGTGTGCCAACGGTGGAATAAGCCTACAATAAAAAACAAGATATGTATTTGAAATAAGATTACGTGCTCCAAACAAAAGGCTATGCAAGTGGCTCTTGCTTTAAAATGATATCAAAGACCATAAAGTTTCTCTTCTATTTTACTATTTGCTAGAACACCGAGAGTATTCACTTCTTAAGACAACAAATGCTGACAAGAAACTCAAAATAAACGTAGAGAAATCCATTCCCCATAGTAAAAGTTTTTGTTCAGGAACAAAGTTCATCACATGTTGAATATAACATTGTTTTACTTGTACCAAAAATGTCAAATCCTAATGCTTCACAAACAGTAAGGACTTTCTCAACATTAAAGCTTTCCCTTCATTTAGCTTATCTTTAATTAAGTATGACCTTTGTCACTGCCAGATAATCCTATTTATGTTTCCATGATGTAATCCCTTTTAGTTTTGTTAAAATAAAAAGCTGGTCTTTGAAGAAAAGTCTCCACTTTCTACAAAATGTAATAGTTATGCAGAAACAAGAAACATCTCCTCACAAGGGAGAAGAATTGTATAGCTTCTTAACCCTAATCCCACCTCTTTAATTAAATGTGTGAAATCAATAAACTCTATGCTGCTTGAAGCTTTAGCTGTTTGATCAACATCATTCAACCTTATTAATATCTTTGGCTTCCAAACAATTCTAAACACATCTATCATAATAAAAAATACTTCTGTATATTCTGCAGACTAAGAAGTTTATCTTCCATGAATTCTCACTACCTGGAAAGTTCATTGAAGAAACAAAAGTAACTGCATAAGCCAAACTTAATAAAGGTCAGTTAAGCTAGGTATACCATACATCAATCATGGGCATCATAAGATAGATTATATGAAGATTACACCAGCAGGAAAAAAAAAAACTTAAGTTTCCCATGGGTATGTCTAGCAGCAACCTGCGAGGTGATCAAACTTGAAAGTGGCTGTGGACGAGACCAGGTGCAAGTCCAGGGTAATTTTAAATTTTAACTGCGAGGAAACCCCCCTCATAGGATGGCCACTTAGCCAAAGAACAGCTGGAAGCATCAGTTCCAAAGAAATGAGCAGCTATTTCAAATTAATCTTTAAAAAGGTCATCACCTTTTACAAAACAATCATTAGGAGACCAAAAGAATAGGTACAAAAATGGAGTATCAGAATTTGTAATTGTTTCAGCAAGCATGCAGCCACTTGCATCAGTAAAAAAAATTGGAAAAAAAATATTTTATGACAATACAGAAATCTAAAATGGGGCAATGAGGGCCTTGAGGGCCTAGAGGCTCCAGAATTCCAATTCCCTATGGGATCTGTTACCCCTCTTTCAGCAAGGGATGACCTTCATCAGTTGTTCCTTAGATGAGATCTGTGGCCTCCCCATACATCATTGGTCAGAGGTCCTTCAGTATATATCAGATGGTCCATGTGTCTTGGATGTGCCTAGCTAGAGACAGTGCTTGATCCTCTATGTGTCTTGGATGTGCCATGCTAGAGACAGTGCTTGATCCTCTATGTGCTGTGAAATCTCTAACCCTCATTTTCTCTTAGCACGTTTTCTTATATGACGATATGTTTGCATGGGATGTTACTTTATGCTTGTATAATGATTTATATGCTTAAAACTATTACTCATGTCATAGTCGTTCTTTGGTGTGCTCTACCTTAGAAGTGTGCTAGTCTGAAGGTTAATTTGTGCCTTAGTAAACTAAGTTAGAGTGTTTTCATCCATTTCATAACATTTTACCTAGTCATTTTTCATTTCTCTAGCCAATTCATCCATCCCCTTCACTTTCCCCTTTACGAATGATCTATCATCAATGGTAATCTAAGGTCTCATTACTATTCCCATGTATGAATGCCTCAAATAAAGCTAAAAGAATCTTGTACCCTCAAGGATGATGCTGATAAATTAAATGTAAATGCAAATGGAAAATTATGGAAAATTTCATAATTCTATCTTACATTGAGTAAGTATTTACACTCTTGAATCTGGAAAATTTCATTTAGTTTGATGGTTAAATGCAATTGATAAACTCACATAATCATTGACTTAAGTGTTAACCAATTTTCTTGAATTTTACTTTGTGCAACTTTGTTAAGTTTTATTTCTTCAACTTGCACAAGCTCATGATGTCATTTCACTTTCATGGAATTATGGATATAAGAGACAATGTTGTTAATTGACTAATTTTAAGTTTTATTGGGTAAGTATTTACACTCTTGAATCTGGAAAATTTCATTTAGTTTGATGGTTAAATGCAATTGATAAACCCACATAATCATTGACCAAGTGTTAACCAATTTTCTTGAATATTACTTTGTGCAACTTTGTTAAGTTTTATTTCTTCAACTTGCACAAGCTCATGATGTCATTTCACTTTCATGGAATTATGGATATAAGAGACAATGCTGTTAATTGACTAATTTCAAGTTTTGGCATTTAAATCACAAAAACTTAAACACCATACTTTAAGAAGAGATTTTAGTCACTTCAGCAACTCTGGTTATTCCAATAAAGTTTGGGTGACACCTTGTTTCAGATATACTTCTCTCAAGCAAGGCCTCATTCAAAACATCAACTTAAAGATCTCTAGGGAACAAACATAACTTGTCTCTTGAGCAATTTCATTTGTGGATTCATTTTACACATGGCAATGGACTCATTTACTCAAGCATTCCATTCCTAAAATCTTATGGTTTATTGCTACTATCTTTCTTTCACAATTGCTATTGTAAATATTCATGGTTCATGATTTGTTACGTCTTTGAGCAAAATCGCTTTCAAACTATTTGATCTATTTGTTATTGCAGTATCTTGATGGTTAAATGCTTTATTTGAGAAAATCAACTAAGTAACACACATCACAATCTCTTTTCCCTTACAAAAACCTAATCTAACCAAACCTAGGGAATGCACCACTTGGCCTTGAGAGCTGGTCAAAAGACTGAGAAATTAGCACTGAGGTGACGGTGGTGCTTCTTTCTGAAGTTTCTCTTGATGGTACTAGTGGATTGGGACTTTTCCACTAAAGTGTTAAATCAAGCTGTAACAAGACCAAAAATAATGCCACTCACAAACAAGGGCCCAACAAAAGTTGAACCAATGAGAAACCTCAATCTTGGACAATTAGGTACCAGATTTTGGAAAAGTGGAAAGTAATTATAAATTATCCAATCTACAATGCTCAAGAAAGTCTCTCAAGGAAGCTACAACTAAACCCCATAAGATAGCTTAGGAAAGAAACATGAAGTCAAATCCTTTAACCCATTGAAATTAAAAGACTGTCACGTTATCCCACAAAATGGAGAGTATTATGATTGAAACAACTAACAAAAATGGTGTGTGTGGAGTAAACATATTTTAGGTGCCATGTGAAGTGTGACAATAATTGAGAAACATTTGAAAGGTTAGTACATTACAAAGCATTGTAATGATAGGTTAGAAAATGACCCTACCTACTGTCTAAAATATTGTAGGTTATCCAATCAAATTATTCAATGACCAGGACAAGTAAATCCCTAATCCCAAATTTATGATGGTAAAACCATTCTGTTGAAATTAAATTACTATGGGAATATAAACCACGTCAAAGATCCACTAGGTCCTGGGTTAAGCATGTTCTGATTACAAAATAATGCCCAGTCATCTGAAAACACTAAGAGATGATTTGCAACAGTTGAGAAGTATTAGGGTTGTCTATCATACTTTTCGGCTACATTTCAGAAATCAAGATCAGGATATGGAAAACTTATATTAAATAAATGATTCAAAAGATTCAAGATACATAAAACAGGGAAGAGACAGGCATCTATCAAGTCAGAAACAAAGATAAGTCCACAAGCACTCTCTGGTAGAAATATAGCAGAGTGATTTTTTCACCAGGGAATAATACGTAGAGTGCAGCCTACTAAAATTGAAGAAACTTGCTGCATCCTATGGGCAACAAATAGAAATGAAATACCAGAGTCCGCCGATTCCTTTTCCAATGCTGAAGCTGCTCCTTTTGAGTTAACCAATGGCCCCTGTTACGCCCTCTTAAATCTGAACGCCCCTCCATTTCCATTGACGTGTGCAGTTCATCATCTATGAATTGCTCATCTTCGTGAAGAGTTGACAATGTGCTATAGTCTAACGGCTTGCATAATCCAAAATCCGACAGTTTCATGTGGCCATCTTTATCCAGTAACAGGTTATCAGGCTTGATATCCCTGTAAAAGAATCCTTTGCAAGTTAATAATATGTTTCCACCTTCAACCTTTCATTCTAGTCGAGCTCAAGCTAACAATCACTTTGTAACAACCTTGTTCCATTGATCAGCATTTAGCACTTAATTACTAAGGTCAATATAGAATCCTCTTGTATTCAAATAATACTAACTAAATTTGCACATAAAAAATCTTTAGAAACACATTCAATTACAAATTACAATGTAGGAGTTTGACCTTGTCTGCCAAATTCCTTGCCACCAACAGCACAGGATAACAAAATTGACACGTATATAATCTTCTTCAATATTGTAAAGTCTTGAATTTTGAAATAATACCTGTGAACATAGTTATGTTTATGGATCGAGTGAATAGCCAGGATACTCTCTGCAATATAGAAACGTGCAACATCCTCAGATAAAACATCCTCTCGCATAAGAAGAGTCATTATATCACCACCAGGCAGGTATTCCATTATAAGGTACAAGTATTCCGTGTCCTGGAATGAATAAAAAAGTTTAACAATGCACCGACTATCAACTTCTGCAAGTAGATTCCTCTCAGACCTTACGTGCTCCACCTGAAAAGCATAGAATGTGATATGTAATCATTCATTAGTCTTAACAAAACCATCTAGCACAGGTTGAGATCCCCATGAAGCTAAAATTTCATTGAAAAACAGTCAAGCTAGAGACCCAAGCTATGCTCCAGTTGAAACTGGCAACGAATGATAGTATTGTGTTCTAAAGATGAAGACACTCAACGTTTGGTGGGAAAAAGGAAATGGGATGTCAAAATAGCTAAGTGATCTAGACTCTAGAGAGTTTAAACTTGGATTTCTAACATTTAACATAATGATCAGGTACAGAACTGTGGGCAACTAGAATCCCATGGCTTTTTGCCATATTACTGATGGGAACCATGCGTACCAACTTTTATAAGAAATATCTCTTATCAAGGAAATACATAAGAAGCCAGAAGTTTGTTAACTGTTATTGAACTTGAGTGTTTGGAAATGACAATGAAACAAGGTTAATTAAAAAACTATTTGTGTGCACATGATTTCATATAAAAGTGAAAAAGAAGAATCACAAAATCATTCACATAAGAATCATTATGGAAGTTCATAATCAACCCACATATACACACATACACGTGATCAGCAGAGACAAATATGATGGACAGTATACAATGGCATCACCCCTACTTCTGACGACGACTTAATTTAAAATAGGTAGCATGTTTATACACAGAGGTCCTATGCACACAGCAGTTGGGGATCGTGATCATTCAGCCAACTAATTACAACTTCCGAACAAGGACCTCATGGTGAAGTCTGCATAATAATGGCCTTGGGACTTAATTCATGACCTACTCATAAAGCAATAAAGCACATCATCATATAATAATAGTTCTATCGAGCACATATGTAAATCACTAGAAAAAGGGATACACTATGACAAAATATAATATAATGACCATTTTAGGGCCAACATTTGCACCCTCATTTATCCTTAAGCATCTTGAGCTGCTCAAGTTGTAGGCAAACTGTCAGTTTTCTTTAGTGATGTCTTGGATTCACACATCAGTGCTGTTGTTATAACTTCTCTTGAACTTGTTCTAAAGTTTTCAACATCTCTTGATTATCTTCAACAATGAGCCAGCTATCCTCTTTTGCCGTATATTCTTTGATCATCTCCTCAATAAACTAATCCTCTTCTTTTATAGTGTGATGCATTCGCAATGTGTCAATTGATGCTTGAGATCTTTAAGTGCTCATTGATATACATACTCCCATTGGAATGTAACATCCTTCCTTGTTAATTCATTCAGGGGTGACTGATCTCAGCAAAGTTCTTATAGAACCTTCTATAAAACCCCATGTGTCCTAAAGAGACTTGTTTTGAAAGCCATACATTTTTTTCACTTTATCTTCACATAAATCCTCTTTCAAGTCCTAGCCAGTCCAGTCTTTAACAATTGTTCCAAAATTAAAAACACATCTAGTAAACTTGGATGTTCTCATGTATATCAAAATGAGTTAGGTAGATAATACGGTGATTAACTAGAATGGCATTCAATAAAATCTAAATGACTTTTGTCAGATTGCTCATAGGAACCATGCATAGAAACATTTTTCACAGAAATTTATTTTATCAGGAAATCTGTGAGATGTTCAAGGTCTATTGTTTCTTTTCTAGACAATAAGTATGCCTAGGAGTCAAGACACTTAAAATAATAAAAACTGTTGTGGAAAAGATGAGGCAAAAAGCAAAGGTAGCCTGATAAAAGAGATGTTTGATGTGCTGCTATCAGTGGTTCAGTCCAAATGTTTTCTTTCCCTCCTTTATATTCCTTCCTAACATATTTATATGTCACTTTGTCTCTTTCTCCTACGATTACATATTTACAAAATTGCATCAGATAAAAAGGGCATAAACGTAAGTTCTATGCCTTGTATCATAGAAATACACAAATAAAATACATTAAAACTAAATTATACTATGCACACATGGCTGTTCCAATAGCCTGGAGTAGAGGAGCTTGTGCGTGATCTCAAGAAGATCAAGAGCGAGGGAAAGTGAAAAAACAACATAACTAGTTGGAGAAGCAGTGGAGGTCAAATATTGCAACTCAAATAATTATGCAATGGAACAGGAGGATCAGTTTATCTCGAATCCACACATCATAAGCACCTATTGCTTCAAGAAATATTCCAAATCAAAACATTTAGCACGACTTAATATAACAAATCGAAACACATGTGTTCATTAATACAAATTATGAAGAAAAAGTTCAACTTCCTTTATGCACAGATAAGAAATCTTCACCCTAGATATAAAATGGAATTTAAAACAATAACACAAACAGAGCATTCAAATTGTGCAGCATGTAAACTTAAGAGTATTTATAGAAAAATAAATAGCTACAACCTGCCCACGACTAAGCATGTCTGACTTCTTCAGCTTTTTCATTGCATAGATTTGGCCAGTTGACTTTGCGCGACAAAGCCTAACCTGCATCAGTAATGCAAGTCAGATCGCCTCTGTAAGCAGCAAGTTTTTCAAGTTAGGAGCAACAATTACAGAATGTCGTCAACAAACTACTTTAACAACATTAAGCAAAAGATAAAAAAGTAACTTGCTCATCGATGTTCCTTTCCAACTACTAATTTTGCAATGTTAATTAACATAATTGCCTTCTGTCTATCATTTATAGAAAACTTAAACTACTATGTAAGAGACTAGGTTAAAATATATCGATTTTAAAAAGGAATAGTACCTCCAAAAGTACATTAAGTAATAAAAGGAAAGCATCTCATGTCCAGATTCCTGAGCTGCAGAAGATTGCAATCTCAGTGTTGAGCCAAACCTGCAGTGTCTCTAGATGAGATCATATTTGGAGTACTTTCAAGCACATTCACTCCAAAATGAAAACATGTTGACCCAAAAACTGATGAAAGATTTAGTGTTTCATGCAATTCAATCTTAAGATTTGCAACAAAAGTAGGCAGGCAGGGGCGATGATGGAGGAGCTATCTTTCCAAGATGATGAGCTCAAATCATTGGATAGATATCAAACAAATGTCAAAGTTGTAGTAGGGATAGGGGAAGGGCATTTCTATTCACAAGGCTGACAATTTTATGATTAATTTTATCATTTATTAGTTTATAGTATATACCAGTCTATCATCCATGGAATTTGGGCTCTGTACATTTCAATTTAATTTTGGACTCTGATGAGTTTAAACTAGTGTTAGCTGAATTTGCAGTGATTACTGTAATTGGCATTCACTGGAGTAACGGCATTGAAGTTTGGTTTAGATAAAGTCAGAGGTTGATCTTTATGATTTGGAAAAATAGCGTAGGTTGTAAATCATGAGCATCGCCTCCAAGTTTATGAATATTACAGAGCCACAGGAGATTAAGGCCAAGATAAACTAGGGAAAAGATGAAGAATACCCCATAAAGTTGTGGTCTCTAGAGTATTTAAAAAGAAGACCAGCCTTTCAAGGGATAATATCAATTAAAGATCAAAATATAGTTTAGATAGACTAACATAGATCCATATTAACCCTAGATCTATTAAGCACATAGACGAATCAAAAATTAACTGAGGTATAAACCTCTCAGCACTTAAAAGGTGTGGGGTAAATATGGATCTATGCTAGTTTGTTTTATTATTACATAAAAAATTTACACTATGCTACATTGCTAATTAATGGTCAGCTTTTTTTCTATTTCATTTTTACAATATAGACCTCATTCTTTTATTTTCACTTATAAACGTCACATTGACACGCATGACCCATCTCAGTACCTTTCACTATAGAGTGCACCTCGCTTATCTTGATGCAAAGATGAGTAAAATCTGAGAGAATTTTTCTAAGCCTACTTCCAAGGGATCTTTGCCTCTGGGCGATGTGATGTTAACAGAATAGAAGCCAAGGAAGTCAGTAGATGTGTTGAACCTTCTAATGTACCAAAATTTAGCACCAAGTTGTCACACTCAGACGCAATAAAGACTTGGCTGACCTGGGACACAGCAAGACTTGATGACTTGGGAAAGACTCCGAAAATACAAAACAAAACTCAAAATATAGTCTAGGCGACTCTGTGTAAGTCTGGCAAGTCTGGTTGAGTCTTGGTGAGTGGCAAATTCAGAGTTGAGTATGAGGTGAGTACTCGAACCAGTTAAGACCCAGTAAGGCTCACAAGTCTTGGCCAAGTCAAACTACACTCATTTAGCAAACTTATCTTTCACAACCGTTGGTCAAGGATGAATTGTTCAAAGCAATACCAAACACATCAGGTGACAAGTCACCATGTATGGATGGACTCCATTGTGAGTTTTATAAAAAGGTATGGTTGGGTGATAATCTACTAATGTTCCAAAAAGCAATGGAAGCAAATCATATGGGAGAGCATGTGAAGCAAAGCTTGAACAATCTATAAGGGGGCAAAAAGAAAAAGGATAAGGGGGTAGACACCAATCACCTTGCTTAGCATTTGTTCCAAGGCTTTACCTAAGGACTTGGCCATAGACACTCTTATTGTAATTTCAAAATGCATTGAGTGGACATGCTTATGAGAATTAGCCGTGGTTCCTGGTGGACTTGGTCCAAACTCCACATATGTATCATATTTATATTTTGTCTTTCATACTTTGCATCTCACCTACCTCATTGTAAATATTTCATAGATGACTTGGTCAAAGACGAAAATTCACCTAACTTCATCTCTTTCTTCTGTACATCTCATAGCAGAGTTGATCAAAGATGACTAATATCCACCAATTTTGTACTCTTGTAAATATCTAATGAATTATAGAGTATACAACATGTACAGTTGCGACAATCTCCTTAGTACTTGTATTCGTCCTTTCTTATGTGTGAGTATTTTCATTGTTGTCAAGCTATATGCATATCAATTGGTATTAGAGCTAGCAATAATGGCCTTTGCAAAGTTTTGCAATTCCAATATCATTGAAGTTTCTCCTACCAAGAATTCTCCTCAAACTCTCATCTTCAAGCAATTTTGTAGATTGGTCACATGATTTGCAGCCAATCAACACCTTCCCCTACTATTTCAAGGTCCCTAACATGCAAGTAACACCTTGTCATTTGAATTTTCCATCACTTTTTTGTTCTTTCTCAACAACTTTTGTGATGTCGTGGTTCTTCCTTCACGTCCTATTACACCGCAGATTTTGTCTACAAAAAAAAAATTGAATTCTCGATAATAATATCATGTATTTTCAAACCTCTTACCATGGAAATTTGGAGATATTTCATAATGTGGATTAAACCTATGGTATACAAATAATATTGGTGAAAATTTTCAATTTTTTCAATTTGGACACAACCACGAATTTTGTTATTGGTACTACAACTTTTGCTCTAGGTTTGGAAAATCTTTAATCCAATTTCATATCTTGGAGTTCCCCGGTCTACGAGACTCTTGAGTATTTGCAAGGCTCCAATATCAATCATCTCTTGGAAAAGAAAATGCAAGAAAATCAATGCCAAAAGGGCCAAAGCCTAATGGAGTAGATTGTCCTACAAAGAACCTTACAAAATGAATTTCAGGATAAAATGATGCAAGGGATGATGTCAATGTTTTAGCAACTAATGACGACTACATGACAACAAAGTCTACAATAGCACCCACCTCAATCTCCTCGGCAACACAATATAATATTTGTTATTCCATTGCTAACAATCCTTCGAGCTAGACACAAAGATCTCAATCCCAAAAGTTTACAAATCCTTTAATGCGGATATGTTGGATTCATGGCTATGCAATATTCAAGTTTATCTCAAGACCCAATCCAATATGACTAAATCTCAGAAGAACTTAGAGGTCGAAGTGAATATGAAAGAACAAGCCCTCAACTAGAGTCATAGGCACACTAAAACACTAGCATCTACAAACCAACAACCTATCAGCACTTGGGACAATTTCAAGGCTATTTTTTTAAGTAAATTTATGTAGATTTTTGCTAGTTTTCAGCCACTGGTTTTAAGTAAAAATTATATCTCTGTTTATGACATTCTCAGAAAAATAAAGTGCTGGAAATAAACAAATTTTTCAGACTTAAAACACTGCTGTACCTAATCTTTTTCAGTGACAGTAAATAAAATCTCAGCATGCCATTCAACACACAGAACACTAGTATTTTTGGCCAATGGCCCTGGAAAAACCCACAAGGGGAAACCAGTCAGAGAGAGAAAGAGAGTTTTTATTAAGCTTCTGGAAAAAATCAGACATTCATTTTACAGTCAAAATCAAACTTATCTCAACCAGCAGACTGTCTCGATTTCTGTGCAAGAGATGCCTTGATTTCTTTGCAATATTTCTTCCTCGAAAACAGTGCCAAATCAGCAGTCACTTCAGCATCGATTCCTGTGCTGAATAATGAATATTCAGACTTCGATTTTCGTGCCCACACTAGCAGAAAATCCATACAGTATGGACATCAATAAATGCTGCAGTACACCTCAAAAACCGTGCCTGGAAAATACTGATAACAGCCTCGAAAACTGTGCCTGACTTCTCCTCGTTTTCTGTGCCAAAACTGTGCCTGGAAAACTGTGCCCAAAAACATACCGTACGGAATCCGTACAACCTCAAAAACTGTGCACCAATAAATGAGCCGTACCCTGTCTCGAAAATCGTGCCAGCAGTAAATGCTATCTGCACACCTCGGTTTCTGTGCAGCAATAAATGGGGACTGTCTCGAAATCCGTGCCCACCAAAATCTCTTCAGCAAGCTGTCTCAAAATTTGTGCCCTTCGCTCTTCTTCAGCTCTCTCGTTTCTTCTTCTCTCAAAAAATTGATGTGAGAAGCCTTTTCCTTGCTTTTTGTCTATTACCCTAGGTAGGTGAAGAGATCTCAATCCAATGGCTGAGAATGAATGAGATCAATGGCTGAAATTAATTGCACACATTTTAATATTAAAAATGTTAATTTCATTCACCCACTTAAATTTATCAAAAAGTGACTTTAAACATTAAATGTCACTTAAGTCATTTAATGCAAGGTTCACTTTATTTCCCTTCACTAGGTGACTTCACCTAGGGGAACACTTCCCTAGGTACAAAACTAACAATTTACCTGTTAGGGAACAAAGTTGTTATGTTAGCTCAATGGTTATAGTTTAGAGTCTGAGAGGACTCCCCAGTTAGAGCATCCAACAATTCATCGAGATCTTTGCCAAGTTCTCCATAAAACTTGAGGTACAAGACCATAATGACATCCTCCACATCAAATTTATTTGGTGTTTACTTTCCTAGAATTTGAAATGAGTTGTATTTGTCAATTTCTTCTGTGGGGCATTCTTTTCAAATTGCTTCCAAGATCAAAGCTAAGAGGCCCAAGGCTAACCAATGCACTAAGTTGTCTTCACAGCTCTCTCAAACAAAGAGTTTTTCTTCTCCTTCTTCCTCAACCACAAGTGGTCAAGAACAATGGATAGCCAATTCCACTCCCTCTATTGGTCGTGCTCAAAAGAAATTGAAGAAAAATGACAATAACAAACTTTCTCTTTCAGATGTTTTGTCAAACATTTAGCAGCTGTAGGTTTTTAATTTAAAATTAACTTGCAGACATTAATGATTTAAAATACCCATGCTAAATTCTTCAAACACATAAGCACTGAACATTAACATTGTACACAGTCATTTTAGGTCAACCTTGACCAGGGAAAAAAACCCCACTGGGGAAAAACCGAAAGAGAAGAATTTATTAAGAAGAGAAATTCAGAAATCTCTTACACAAAAAAAAAATTCCCTAAACTGGCAAATTAACACAACTTATCTTCAGCAGTCTGCTGCCTCGTTTTTTGTGCCACTGACAGCTGTACAGCCTACCCACATGTGCTAGAATACTGTTGTACGGACTGTTCTCTATCTGCAATCAATGCTGCCTCATTTTCTATGCCCACACGTGCCAGAAAAGGACTGGTGTATGGTCAAATCAGAAAGCAATTAATTGCTGTCAGCCCTTGCCTCGATTTCTGTGCCCACACGTGCCAGAATCGTGCTGTTGTACGGCATATGTCAGTCTGTCTTAAAATCTGTGCAAAACAGTTCGGCTGTCTTGGGAAACATGCTGCTGAGATCTTCTAAGCTTCTTGGAAAATGTGCCCAGTTTTGTCTTGGAAAAACTCTCTTCTCCTTCTTCAGTCTTCTCTTTCTCTCTTGGTGTGTGTTTCTCCTTGTCCCTTCACTCTTTTTATACTTCATTTCCTAACAACTAAAACCCTAACTACCACATCAAAGGCTAGGATCAATTTCTTAGATCAAAGGTTCTCATTAAATGCATTTTTAATTAATAAAATATAATAATTAAATGCACAACTTATAATGGGACCCACAACTTAAATGAAGTACAAACTTTTATTTATTTACATAGTCACTTTATACATAAATAAATCACTAGGAACAAAACTTTCCCCCCCATTACTAACACACCCAAAAACATGAGGAAGGACATCCAAAGTTAAATTTCAACAGAAATACTGCTCTTATCACAAGCAGTACAGTCATTCCAATGAAGCATGTTACAACTTGTAGACCAAAGAGAGTAAGGGTTTTCTTAATGGGAAGCAATAGGCAATAAAAGAGGCTAACGTTGATGAGCAATCACAAGAAGTGATGCCAACAAGAAGGAGTCCATAGTTTATGCCTTCTAGATGGTTGTTACATTGTTTGTGACAAAGGAGAGAGATTTTTAAACATCTTGTTTGGGAGTACAATGACAGTGGACACCCAATTTTGGGGGAGTGAGTTGGTTTTGAATTATGCCATTGTTTTTGTCACCCCTCTTCATTGGAAAGGAATCATCTTAGAAGATATGTGGATGATTAGACAATATGACATAGAAATCCAGAACACCATAAGGTTGGGATGAATTTCCAGTTTATAGAAAAGGAAATGTTGAGGTACATTCAATGCGGGTTCTCCTTCTCATCTCGAAATACTGCAACATTCAAAGCAAAGTCGGCATCTTAGGTTGCAGCCAAATTGGAACTTTTGTAGGGGTGTACTCCCTTGAGATTGGGGTTAAGACAGATATGCTAGCACTCCTTGCTTATGTAGGGAGGGGTGATTTTGTATAATTGCAACCTAGCTTGTTGATTTCGTCTTGTACTGTATAATAAGATGTATTCAAAATAAATAAATATCAGTCAACATTATCATGACCTTTTAATCAGCATGCTTGAATCACATGAGAAATTTTATGCATAGAATAAAAATGGAAACAATTAGACACACTATTGCCAATACAATTGTGACTTCATAACATTACCTCCCCAAATGCTCCTCTACCGATGATGGTTAATGGCTCAAAGTCATCAACACCTACTTTATGTCTTTGCAATCGCATGTATTCAGTTTCCTTACGCTCTAGGTTCTTTATCATTTCTACTTGCTCTTCTTCCGAAACTTGTGCCTCTTGCAATCTTTTCTCCAAAGTTCGACGCCTGAGCTCATAGCAAATAATGCATTACATTTCTTATAGATCAATGATGTTCATCAAAAAAAAGTAAAAACAAAACAAATAAGTTAATAAAATTATTCATAGATAACAATGGATGAAAGTAAATGCCAAAAAGAAAGGTATAGTTCAATTTTTCATTTTCTCGTTTTACTCTGAACCTCGATATCATAATTTAACATAGTCTATGATCTACCAATTCTCAAAACCAAAGTCGAATTAAATGGTGCAGCTTCAAAAAACAATCTTGACCATGGAACACATGAAATTAATCTTTAGTAGAACACATCCCTGAATAGTAAGCATATGTCCAACATATGCATTTTTTATAAGACTGCTCGTAACTTTCAAATCAGATCCCCATATAAATCTCTTTTTAATCAATCACCAAAATTATGCTTATGGTGAATCTGTGAGTACAATCATGTTTCCAAAATAAAGATCCATTCAAATTTCACTATTTTGTTTGCCAGTGCAATGATAATATGATCAAATAAAACTTTGAACCAGTGATAATGCAATTTAATGGTTTGTAGTCGACCTACCTCATAGTAAATATTTCATAGTTGACTTGGTCAAAGACTCAAAGATAATCACTCACCTAAATATTTATTTTAATATTGTAACTCTAGGAGAATTGGTCAAAGATGATTGTACTCCACCAATTTTATAGTTCTATAAATGCATAATACATTATAGAGTGTACAAATGTGTACAATTCTCTTGTATTTCAATATTTTTTTCTTTGTTTGCTTACTTTACTTGTAAATGAATATTTCACATTGTTGTTACTGTGTTCATGTTATTAGTGATATCTTAATCTTACTCGCAAACAATCATATTTTCCATGACAAGACCAAACTGTTACACCTCGAAGTATTTGCAGCATTCCCAGTCAAGTTTACCAAAGCAAGGGGTTAAAAAAAATGATATAAAGGCCAAGTCGAAGCTTATAGTGTTGATTTAGGGCTAAATACACCTAATCATGTCATGGGTGGCCCATGACATTTCCACCTCCAGGAGGTGCACGCCCTGTAGGGGTCCGTGCCCTTGGGGGGCTAATCACTTGGACACATGACCACATTCCTTTATTTGCAATGTAAAAGGTGATAGCATTTGTTTAGCACAACTTATTTGCCCACTTGGACCTATTTTACCCCTCCTCTAGGCTGTGTACCCACAAATTGTATTTCCTTATTTAAGAAGCCTACAAGGATAATGACGGAGGAAGTTGAGGGCATATATCTGTTGGAGTTAGTTGGGGCATGACGTACTCCTTTTGGCACACCTAGCACTTGGGGTAGCCTAATTGCACTTTTATATTATTATTTTATGTCTGTTTAGTGCCTTAGCCCCCAAAGTTGTGGGTGAGCAAGCCAAAAGTTATATTTTTTACATTATCTTGTAGATTAGGTGAGGCTAGCTTTATATAAATAGTGCCTCACTCTCATCGTAAAAACACAACAAGATATGGGTTCATTATGAAATATTTTCTTTTGCTATTGGTCTATTGTGACTCTAAGCTCATGCGCACCTCTTGGAGATGATCTTTCTTGCTTAAAGGTTGATTGAAGTGACACCTAGGGTTTATATTGCATATGCCATTGGTTGATGCTAGAATAGTTGTACTAACTCAAGCACAAAGATGACCTAGGACGAAATTCTGCTCATCTTTGTTAAAAAATCAGTAAGTTATACTTTGACCTAGTCTAATGACGCTTTATGGTGCGCATTACTCTTGTGTGTTAGGGTTTCTTACTGATATTTAGTTAACCTAGCATTGTATTGGGCCCTTGGATTCCTTCTCTTGCCCTAATTAGGCTCTTCCATCTAACTTGTGAAGTTGTTGGTTGAAGCCCTAATTGCAAGCGTCGAAAGCCATTTTTAGAGAGGGACGTTGGCCATGATCCCTCAATGGCCTAGGGTTTGAGATAAGAATCAAACACCCTATCTTAAAAACCCTTTTTTTGAAATCAAATTCTTGCAATCCTTTATTTAATTTCTGTTATGTTTATTTATGCAAAAAATACATAAAAACAGTACATATATGAAAAAGCCCTAAAATTTTGAATTATTCCAAAACAAAAAAAAATCTGTTGATTGGTAATTCCAAGGTTTTAAAAATCGGAATCGGACTCGGAATCGGTCGAGGGTCAACTCGGAATCGGAATCGGAATCGGTAATAAATCGGTCATAAATCGGTCGATTTGAATTTAATGAATCGGTTTGCTCAAAAATACATAAAACATTTAATTTTTTTAAGAAAAACTACATTTTCAAGATTCTAATTCATGATTCCATAGCATTAGAAACAAAATATAATTTTAATAATTTCATTTGGACTCTATTTAATTTGAACCTTTTCTCATTTCTATATTTCTATGCCTTAAAAGGTTTTATAAATTGATTCATAAGCCCATTTTGAAAAGTATGTTAAAATGAGGTTTCATGTGTATGATTTCCACTTATCAAGGAGTCTTTACCCAAAATGACTTTATTGACTTTCTTTTATTTCACTCCATTCTTTATCCTCATTTGGATAATCTCCCTTGAAATAAAACTAAGTTTACATTTCAAATATATATGAGTTAATTGATGTTTCATTTTATTGGGCACCATTTTGGAAAATACAATTGCAAAAATAATCGTGCACTTGAACTTACTGTCTATGTCTATTTTTATAAATTGGTGAATAGATAAAATCTTTTTTAACTTGAGCAGGAAATGAGTTTGGAGACAAGGATAAATGTTTAAAGTGATAAAAGTTTTATGATAACTTCATTCTTACTCATAACACTTGTTCGATATTCTTTGTTTTGGATCGCTTTAAAACAAAAATTGGGAATTACAACCATTGCGTCATCAGATTTAATGATCCACAGAAAGGTTTCCACATAAAAAGTTTTATTTATTTCTCTGCAATGTTACGTTACAAAGCATTTTATTTGTTATTCTTTTTTTATTGATAGGTAGTATGGTCATTACTAAGTTTTTTTTGGGTGCTGGCGTGAAGAATAAGATGTACCAGATACAAAACAACGATTATAAAAAACTTTGCATCGGTTATTTAAGAGGAGATTCGGTTCCATCAAATCAGGAGATTTGCGTCCACTGCACACTGGCACCGTCCCACTGCACACTGGTCCAGCCCTGAGCCCACTACTACACTGTCCAGCTCACTGCACACTGCACAGACAACGATTCCCACGGCATCCACGTTGCTCCGGAGACTCCTACACACACGGCCGCTGCTAACTTCTAAGTGTAAAATGCAATAGTGTGTAGGTTGGGTCGGGTTGGGTAGTTAGTAACATAGTTTAGGTTTAAAGTTTTAAAATATAAAAAAACTGTCTTAAGTTTTTAACCCCACGGGCCCACACGCATCAAATCGGACCGATTTTTTACATAAATCGGTTGAACCGGACCGATTTAGCTGGCCGGACCGATTTATGTAAAAAATCGGTCAAACCGGTCCCCCGATCCGGTTTGGATACCGGTTTGGACCGGTATGCTAATGAATCGGTGAATCGGCCGATTAGCAAACCGATTTCACCGATTTTTAAATCACAGGGTAATTCTGGTCTACTCACTAAATTCGCCCCATCTGACTTATCCATGAATTTTTGAAGGCATCACATCCTGGTCTGATGCATTGGGAAACGTGAATTTATTTAATATTAACATTTTAGCAGTTTTTTAGTAGTTCTGATTGAGGCCATTTAGTGTGGCCCAACCACCTGGTTGTCTTCCCTTCAAGAGCAAACCTTTTCTAAACCTGTCCTGGGATTTGAAACCATATCAAAGTGCTGGTATTTTGCTGATATTCATCATCAGAATTGGATTAACTCCTGTCGTACAATTTCTGTGTCTTTATCGTTCACTGTTGACTCCAAAATTCCAAATAAGGCAATGATCTCAGCTACAAGGGATCTCAGCTACAAGGCCGTCTAAAGGGGGTATTTGCAGGTTACTGTTGATTGCAGGTACTCACTCCATCAATCAAGGGACTCTCCCCTGAATTAGGAGTTACCCAAAGAAGCCAAGGAGCTAGACCGAGGTGACATTGGGTCTTGCCTCCTCTTACATGCTTACCGTCGCTAGCATAAGGCCATACATAGTCTGCTTTAAAGGACTGCTAGTTGATTAGTAACACTCTCAACCACATGCTAACTACTATCATGGAAACAACCAGCTATGTGCATGCATGTAAGTTTAACTCAAAATTAAAGTTTCCTTTTTCAAACCGTTATGCATGCCCCTTTCACTTTGCTTTTTCTCCACTTCTAAACAGGTCGACCTGGGCATTTCTTGATCTAACTGCTTGTTGATTGCTTGGAATGGGGTCAATCTTCCTTGAATAGCAATTTTACCCTAGTTCAACTGCCATAAATATTACAACTGATACCCCCAATACTGTCTTAAAACTCACACTCTGTACACAAATTTGGAGGACACCAACTTGTAATAGCTACAAAAAGACTAGTTTCAATACCCTATCTTCCAATGGCACACCTAACGCTTTATATGTGCTAGAGGCTTCCTTTGTCTAGTTGGAGCACTTTATCACCACAAAGACCACTACTTTTGCAATTGTGGAAATCAAGGCTGCTGGAAACCACTGCTCTGTTTCAGTTAGAACGCATGCTCTCTGTCATTACTTCTAGTTATAATGTTTACTACAAGCATCAAGCTAAATTGTCTGATAAAAGCAATCAATTGTCATAATTACTGTTATTTTTTATCACATCCGATCTATAGGGCACACTTTTCCTCGTGCATGTACCACCTCCCTGAAAGGTAAGGCCCAACTGGGTGACATTTCTCCAACAAACATCTTCAAACCTCAACAGTTTCAAACTTTGTAAGGTAGTCAGGGGAATCGATGAGTGCAAGGTACCAAGCAATGAACAATGTCACTATAGCACCAACCTACAATGCAAAATGTGAGCACTAAATAGAATGAAATCCCAAATAGATCACACTGAATAATTAAGTCCGTAGTCCATGGTTTATGGAAAACATTAACAACTATGAAGTAATCATCAAGACTCCCTTCACGGTTTCAAAACTAGAGATATACCTATCTTAGCACTATCATCTAAAGCCTTGCTGTCTACTTCCCTAGAAAGGGTCATCAAAGACTTTGGCCTCCATTCATTTTGGACAAGGTCAGCAACTTTTCCATGGTTATTCAAGCATGCCTTTATAGTTGCGTAAACTTTAAAGGGATCAAAAGCTTGTTGATACCCATGGTGAAAGTGTTTTCATTCCTTGAAATACTATGGACAACCTCGGGTCACAATGTGCAAGTAAGATGCCTTCAATGTATCACCTTTTTCCATTAAATTCATTTTAGAAATGAAATCTGGTTTCACAAAGTTTAAAGCTACATTGCATTTCATCAAGTTGTCTGATGTAGTATAAAAAGAAAACTCTACCCAAGAGCAACACCTGCATTCCCTATGACTACAAAAGTCTCCACAACAGGTGTTGTTGTTAATCCTATGCTTGTACTGATGCCAGCATAATCATGGAGGTATTGAAGCTCAACCTTGCCATCTCGCTTATCTAGAACAATAAAGCTAAGAATAGCTTTCAATCCTACCGTTGGTTCATCAATTGCCATAGTTGCAAATAAATTGTAGCTTGAGTCCACTTTAATATCAATTGTAATATTTTATTCCTCAACTGTGTTGTGAGATCCCTGAGAAAAAAATCCCATTTCTTGGTGCCAATGGATGTAAAGACCAATCCCCATTGGGAGTGTAAGTTGTTAGACTAAACTTTTGGTCAACAAGGAAATCTTTATAAAGGAGATCAAAGGCTTTTGGGATTCTTTCTAGACAAGATTTTGATGCAGAATTAGCCCTTTTCTAGGCACAATCTTCTTAGCAAGAAAATAGACGAATCTTTTAGCAGCCATTCCTGATGACCCATATAATCTCCCTAGAGGCAGATTGTATGTTAACATCCCTCCAAAAAACAAAGTCCCTAAAGACCAGAACTCTATGAAGGAAAGATATTAGATAGAGGATGACCTCAAGTTTGAAGGAATTGGCTCCAAACTCTGCCTAAACAATGTGGTGTGAGACAATCTTCTTGCATTGGATGATGGATATGAGAAGAAGGTTTTGGATTCTCTCAATGCTAGCCTAATTTGTCAGAACTAAAGTCTAACCCCATATCTATGAACCATAGAGTACCATAGGTCTGGTGATCATATCCAAGAGGTGCATCTTGGATGAGTTGTCCTAGAACTAGCTCTAAAAGCACCATCTCTCAAGGAGGGCAAGGTATTCATATCCCTTGGTGAGTCATGGCTTGAGGGTCTAGCAAATATTGGAACGTGACCCCATGAACTAAGCTCCCAAGAAAGTATAAACCATGGTGATCTCTATCTCTTCCAAAGTTGTCACACTCGAACACGGCAAAGTCACGACTGGCCTAGGACTCAACAAGGTGCTATGACTGGACAAAGACTCGGGAGGGACAAAAGAAACTCAATATAGTTTGGGCGATTTTGGAAAGTCTTGGTCAAGTCTTGGCAAAGTCAAGCGAATTTTGGTGAGTGGCAAGTTCAAGGCCAAGTATGAGGTCAATGCTCAACCTAGCTAGCTTAGACGAGTCAAACTATATTGATCCCTTACCCCCAAAAGTAGAAATGAAAGGCAAGAGAGCAATTTTCAATGCATTGAAGATCATAACCTTGGTTTTACCCAAGTTAATCATCCAATATCAAAGGTCAAGAAAGATAAATAGGGCACTAATCTATCTCTGCAAGGCCTTCAACAAGGAGGCCAAAAGAATTAGTTCATCAACAAAGAAGAGTATAGATATCAACACATGGTGTAGATAGCACCCATCACAATGCTAAATTTGCTCACAAAAGGACTCCAATTCATCGATGTAGATCCCAAAGAGAGTTGAGGAGAGGGGGCATCCCTATTTAACTCCAATCGTACTCTGGATGAAGTCAAAAAGAAGGTGTGTTGTGTGGAGGCCTTTCTGAATACTACATCGAACACCTTCAGAAAGTCTATAAAACAACAAAAGACTTTCAAAGAGCAATGACAAGCGTCCTCAATGATGGCCATGAGTGTGAAGATGTAGTCCATAGTCTAGTACTCAAAGTGAAAGCCTACCTTCCCTCTGACTCTGAGTCTCCTACTCTCCAACGCATACAAAAGCCATAGATACAGAATTGTAACATATAATTTGGAGAATGTGTGCCCCACCGTGATTGTCAAATAGTTATTTGGATCTAAGCTAGTCCCTAATTAGAAGATCGAGTGAATGATGTGTCGAGACCATGAATGGGGGGAGCCACAACAAACAATGTGGTTAAACAAGTGACAAAGTGGGAGTCAAGAGAGAAAATATAATGTTTGAGGAACTCAACTTAGAAGCCTTCCTCAACTACCCTACTAGTGCTCATAACTATGACTAGTATCCAAATGTCCTTGTCGGAGAAAAGGTGGCAACAGGAGGGGAGAGGTGATGAGGGTAAGGGTTTGCGCAGGGGACATCATAGAGGGAGAAATTAGGAGAGAACATGGATGAGGGATCTAAGACACGGGAGTGTGACCTTTGGGGAAAAGGGTGTGCTAGAAGGTTTTGGGAGAATGGCAAAGAGCCACAGAAAGCTCGTGTTCTCCGGGAGAGGAACAATCGCTTTTTATAGTGGAGGAGATAGTGGTAAGATTTTTGAAGACAAGGGAAAGATGGTAGGTCATGGGTGAAGTCAAAGAAAAGATGGTATGGTGAAGATTACAGTGCTTTGAACCAGTGGTTCATGGAGAAAAGCTTGGAAGTGGGGGGTTGCAAGCAGTCTATCGGATGGGATGAGGGGGTAGGAGTCAAAAGTCACTTCCTCGAGTTTTTTTGGAAAGAATATTGTATTTGGTTGTGGTTGTCTCGAGGGACAAGAAGTAGGGGAGGTCAAGGAACTATTGTGTAGGAGGTGTGTGAACTGTTGTACTCTTAATTACAGAATATAATGGTCCGACAGGAGGGGTGGAGGCAAGGATGGGGCAAGGATGGGAGGAGATAGATAAAGAGAAGGTTAGAAGGCAATTGGTTTGCAAGGTGGGGGGGGGGGCGCTGAAAAATGTCAAATAAGGAGGAGAAGATCTTAGTTGGCCAGGAAATAATCAACCATGTTGGGCCCCCTACTATGAGGGAAACATGTGAAGCCTCCTAATGCAAGGAAGAAAGAAGATCATTCAACAACAATAGATCATATGATTCCCCTAGCTATAAAATGTGCCTCCTATAGGATGTGGGGGGTTTGAGACCATCATCTTGGTAACCTGTGAAGTTCCACTACGTTCAAATCAATCTTCAAAAGGAAGAGGGCATCCTCAAATCTATTGTGAAGCAATTCATATAAGCCCTAGTGTGAGCATTAAAACCCCCCAATAAAATGATGTCTCCAGGAGTAGAGTAATGTGAAATATCAATGATAGGTAGATGCAAGCTTCCCCATCAAAATTATTCTGGAGTGCAAAGTGTGATGAGGCTAGGGGGGGTAATACACTACAATGTCCACATCGCAGGGTAGGGGGCACTACCTAAGATTTGAATCCATAGGAATTTGGCATGTTCATTGGAGGAGACCATAGAAACATTGTTGCGGAGTGAGTCACAAATAAGGAATGCCAACCCTCTGAAAACTCTCACGTTGTCGAAGTGACTGGTCTCATATTTGCAGTCTAAAACCCAATGGTAACCTTGAATAAAAAGTGGTATCCATAAGGGCTTGTGTGTCTCTCCGCGAGGAAGAGGAGGCCTCAGGACCCAAGCGCGTTAGAGAGTGTACCTAAGGAGGAGTTGAAGCCTTTGTTGTAGTTCTAGCAAGCAATGGAAATGTAACCCCCCCATGAGACCACATCATTTTGAAAGCCGAGTGGAAGACCTCCTAGGTGGGTAGCCTAGACCACTACTCAAAGGTACCAAATGAACGAACACACTTGCACTCTTTCCTCGTTGTCATCACCTATCCCCTTGAGTATTTGAATTTGGAAAATTGGGATCTAGTGAGGTTGGCATCAAGAAAGATCTCCTTTATGGCAAGGAGATTAGTGGTCTCTTGGCCTAGAGGGCTCTGAGATGATCTCCTTGAGTCCTGAAGAAGAGGAAGAGTGTCAAGTTGGGGCCCATCCAGGCCCGCTCAAGGAATGTTCCTCCAAGTCAAGGGTATCGTGGAGGAAGAGGTGCCCACCTGCAAGGGAATCGAATGGGAGGTAGGAGTGGGAGTTGTGAGAGACCTCATCTCCTGCTTTTGAGAAGACATAAGGCATCAACAAAGGTAAAAGAAGCAAAAAAGCTCACTTACAAGTTACAAACTTACAACCTATCAAAAAAGAATGATGAAGGCAACATGGAAAGTTCCAAGAAGAAGAGAATTGAGGCCAACAAAGGGAAGGCCTCGTGGAATGAAAAAAACAAGGGCACCTATTGTGGAGCAAATTAGACACCAAGGTTTCATTGTGAACTGTTATCACCTTCTTGGATCCCAACACAAGAAGATTCCATATCCATCCTAAAGGTGATCACACCAAGTATTAGATGAGGACAAAGTTTGAGTAGTGTTTGCTTGTTGGTTAAGCTAATACAAAGATTGCTTTCTTTATATGCAGATTTTGCTCAGAGGTTAAGCAATGTAGGATAGGGAAAATCAACTTACAAGGATGGACATCAAGGAAAGTATTATGTTCTGCTGAAATGGATCTCAAGAAGCGTTGTTACGTATGCTCAATCAGCAGATTGACACATCAGCAATCCACAGCTTTGGTGGGCTACATCAACAAACCTATTATCAGCATTTTCATGCTTGGAAGAACAGCACCTTCTCCTTGGAGGTTTTTCTCAAACATCTCCTAATTATCGTTTTGAAGAGTACATGTCAGCAAGGCTTGTATTGCAAAAATCTTGTGGTTAGCTTTATCCTTTCGCAAGATCATCTCCAGACAAGAATAATGTTGTTGCAATGGAAATTTTAGGCATGATTGAGAAGAGAAGAGAAGTTTTAGTTTGAGAAAAATGATGGGTCTCATGAACAGAATAACTTTGGCCTATTTGCAACATCAGATCAGCATTGTATGAGGGACAAGCTTAGCCTTCAGAATCAGTGTTATTCTTAGGCAGTCAATATGTACAAGATCAGATTTAGTTCGGACTTGGAATAGCACTGATTTTATGGAGACAAATTGAATTTAAAGAGAATCAAATTCAGCATGACAGATTAAATTTAGAGAGAATAAAATTCAGCATGGATCTCATTCCTAATATGGCACTGCTTTCTTGGGGAGATTAGGCACAAGATGACATGATTCTTCCTAATAACCCAGTGCTGCTCTTGTGGATAAAGGCAAGCTTATAAAAATAGGAAAAGGAATCTTAAAGTTAGCTAATAACAGCGCTCTTATTCAGCCTAACAGATTTACATGTATGATAAATAAAATATAGATTTTCCTCAGGTTCAGTGTTATTTTTAAGGAGACTAGCTCTGCTTTTAGGAGACCAAATTCAGTCTTCAAGAAAGTCATATTTATCTAAAGTACAGAACTGCACTAGAAGATTCTGGAGTCTTCTTCAAGCTCAAATTTAGCTTTAGCATCAGCTCTTCTTGGAGAAGGAAAAGTACTCCAAACTAAGCATAAACAGTTGAGATTAGAACCCGCGTCAAGCATAAATACAGGGAGGGGCAAGCAGTTCAAATCATCAGCGCATCAAGTCTTTCATATACAGCAAGCTTCCTCTTCTATTTTCCTCGTCCAATTTCTGATTCTAAAGGCTACAGTCTAATGTCTTTCTTAAGCAATGAAAATTACACTATGTCTCCTTTGGTTCCTTAGGACGAGTTTGTATCTGAAATAGTATCAGAACTATGTACACTTGTCATCTCTTGATTAAAGGAAATCTATTTGTCTGGTTTATGTAAGATGTTTACTGTGAGAATCCAACCAGTTGATTGTTCTCTTTGCTTTAATAATCCAGAAAGGATTCTTTAATCAGCAAGATCAGATTTGGAATCGCCTTTGCTGGTTTGCTTTCTTTCCATCTTCTCCATCGCCCACTGGAACCAGTCAGTAACAAGCTTCAAGAATATTTTTTAACAATTTTATGTGCTGAAATTGAGATACTAGTTCACATATTTAAAGAAACTGTTTGGTAATCTGCAATTTTTAATTGCAGATCTGCGTTTTATTTTGCAGGTTTTTTTAAGGTATTTAGTTTCAGATTTTCAGACTTTAGATCAACGAGATTACGTAAAGGACACCCCTTCCCAAATTGGTAAGCACTAATCTAGAAGTCAGAGGTTCATTTTTGGTGATAGAGACAGCAACCCTAAGATGCTCTCAAACCCCCCAGGGGACTGATTCCGCAAGGGGTAATTCTGTCTGATAACAAGAACGTCTCTGTTCAAAGAAAAGGGATTGGATCAGAAGGAACGTAGACAACAGGAAACAACTCACTCATAAGTCATAACCTATCAAAAGTGAATAGTAGAGGCAATATGGGAAGTTCAAGAACAAAGAGAGATGAGGCCAAGAAGGGAAAGACTTCATGGAATGAGAGGGACATGAAAAACAAGGCCACTTACCATGGACCAAATAAGACACCTTTGTTCTACTGCAAGATGGCAATGCCTCATACAGTGTAGCAAAGAATTATTGAGGGGGGAAGGAGACAGTGGAGAAGCGTCATGTCTGAGCCTAAATGATCATGTAAAACTCAAGGTCAAGGTGAAACATTTTCACACTAGCAGCATAACTTAAACAAGAGGTACACCAAACCCTAGTGAGCTTAGATGGGATTCTAAGAAACATGGGGCACAATTCATAGGAAACCCTATTTAAAACTTCAAAAAGACTTGGATGGTTTGATTGGAGAAATGAATACCATGGAGAGAGACATTGTGATATTGCAGATGTGTAGCTCATTAAATAGGGCTCTTTGTTTGTGTTTTAGATAATGATCAAGGGAGGTATGCAATGCAGACACTCGCAACTTTTGTAGTAGATGTAGATGTATAAACTTTACCCGAGGAGAGTCAAATGTATTAAAAAATACATATATTATCGTTAAAAAAAACATTTTTTAGTAGTAGGTTAATTTTATTACACATTGTATGAGAAAAACTATTTGCTTTAGGTTAGCTCACTTTGACTCTAGCTTCTAAGATCTATTTTTTGTTAGAGTCTCCAATCACAAAATTGTATTACAAAAATATGTGATTTTATAAGAAAAAAAATACTTTGGTAAGCTTTAAAGTTTATGGTAGGTGTGTTCTTTCTTTATGGTAGGTGTGTTCTTTCTTTAATAGGTTGCTGCTTTGAAGTTTAACAACAAAACTCATCTATCCAGCAAGAGTTTCCTCATTCTTCTCCTTGCTGGTAACATTTTGATAGGTTGTATAAAAGAACATGTGCTGTAATCCCTAGAGACCAGACTTCATGTTCATTTGGCACCCTCCCAATATATATGGATGTTCTGTATTGTCTTCAATTTTGCATTTTTGTGGAAAATACAGATAAACATAAGACAACAGAAGAGGCACCACAGAAAGTTACAACACCGTGGTTAAAATGTCTTACATGTAACTAATCAAGAATCCTAAATTCAAAATGGACCAAGGCCTGAGCCTGGATCTAGATCAACGTGTCAAAGGGGGTAAGCTTTATAAGGCATCCCCGATGAAAGTAGGGTTCTGTGGTGCATAATACGTATAGGTAGACCTCTGTACATAGGATGCGAGTGCTCTCGTGTTTCAGCGGTGTTCAGTGAGAATTATTGCTAGGTTAAGAACTTCCTACTGACACATGAAATTTTGAAGATCGAATTAAATGATCCAAAATATCACATAGGGAAAATTTGAAGCATTGACCAGGAGGTTTCAAGGGTGACTATTCCCGTTTCTTTTGTCCATAAAATACAAAATAATGGTGCTTAAAGACCTTGCATCACTACAAAGATTTCTCTATCACGTACCACAAGACCAAATTCTCTGTTTCTTGATGTTCAGTTAAAATTAATTGAAATAAGGCCTATTCGCCTGCTAAATTCAGGCAAGATCTTAAAAAGACATCTAGTCATAGAATGCTAAAATAATTCAAACATCTCACTTTTCATTTTTGGGTACAACGGGATAAAAATACTAAGTTTTATTTCCAAGTGCACAGGAAAAAAACAAAAGATTCGACGATGTTAACTAACCTTTCTTTGCGTTCTTGAAGGTTCTTCAGATGGCTTTTAAAATGATTCTCTATGAACTGCTTAGCTGCAGCAACCTTCTGTCTAGTGACAGGAGACGAAATGTTAATATCACACGCGGATGCAGCCGTATCGATTCCTGACCGATCGCCCTGATCTGTAGGCTGATCTTCCATAACCTTGACCGTCTCAAACTTCAATCCTGTTCTGCCTTGGTGTGCCTCCATTCCGCTCAATCTCCCAATGCCACTGTAAACTCTACATATAATGACATCCGTTTAAAGAATGGACTCCGCTCATCATTGTCAACAAATGCCTGTTTATTCGATTGAGTTAAATTGCAAATAGTGCTTGCCTACGACCAGGGTCAGCGAATGAGCTCCAATTAGTAATTTTTGCCTAAGCCTGTCGGCCAAAATAATCCGAGGCAAAGGCTGAATAGATCTTATAGATCGATGCACATGTTTGCGAAAACAAAAATAGCAGTGACAAAAACCTATGTTTCCGCAGGGAATTCGGTTATCCGGATCACAGAAGTAAAATAAATTTCCCAGTTGAAGCTTAGCCTTGCTGAAAAGCAAGAAAATGTCCCCCGGGGCCGTTGCGTATCCGAATTTAGTAGAATTCTTCACCTTAAAGCTGCGATTAAACAAAAGACAAGCTCTAGTGGCATAATTTTTATTTTATTTTAACGAAAGCTTCCAGGCCAGCTGTATTTACTCAGGCGGAACTCTGTTACGGCCAAATCGCCGCTTCTCGCGGAAATGAAGAACCGCAAGACAATTCGAACACAGAATCGCGTGGTCGGCTGAATGGATCCAAAGCTTTAAAAACTATAAACTACTACTGACACAGTCTGATGTGGCAACAAGTTGAACTAAATAAATATCTGACAGAGCAGGCACAATCAATGCAAAGCCGGCAGCCAGGTAGATGCCTGCCGTCTTTTGACCTAGTAGATGACTCACCGGTAAATAAACAAGTAAACCTTTTCATCGTTTACTTCGGCATTTACAGCTCCAGCGAGGAAACAATGACATTAATAACCGCGGTCCGCAACCCTTCCACGGCAACTGGTACAATAACAAACTCTCATCTTTTTAAGCTAATTCGGGATTTTTTCCTCGGTAAAGTTCCATGCTTCTGCTGACGTGGAAATAATTATTAAACACATTCACTGGAAATGAGAAGAAAACGGATTGTGTCAGACATATTTAAACCTCGGCCCTCGTCAAGCACACTGCGAAATTTAAGGTCTCTAACCCGAAAGCCCTTAAATGAAAACCAATTTTCAATTCTAAAAGCATTAATGTAAACAGCCTGTCTTTGGAATATTTCCGTTGAAGATTTGTTTGCAATGTTCTCAATTTTCAAATTTAATATACCCTAGGTCGGGGGAAAAAGCGTTTTACCTCTAAATTCCCCATTTCCGGGACCGAGAAATCCATCACGGCGACCGAAATCTGTATTGCAAAAGCTAATCCGGCCTCAACTCGCGCCGATCCAACTAAAACTCCAAAAAAGCTCTGCAACATGTGAGCTGTTCCTAATATTCTGCCAGGGCTTCAACGCATCAGAACCTTTAATCTTTGGATTATAAATCAAATCTATCTCTAAACACATCCAGCTTTGAGCTACACCAACTGGATCGATAGGTAAGTCTTGTCCACGTCAGATTACTTTGTCACAGTTGGCATTGATTGTCCGTCACTTGAAGCAAAGGATGGATAACCCTAACTTTTCGCTTATCGCTTATTTCACGGCGCTAAAACGTTAATGCAGGACAGATATTTGACAGAAAGCGAGGGAGCTCCGCATTTAAAGTTTTCCAGAAAACTGAGGTCATTCATACGTACCAGATTCTGACGGCGAATACAAATAAAATTTCACCGTCGTCGAGTCCAATTCACAACGAAGAGCAATGGCCTGCGTGTTCTCTTCAGTCCATGGCTACAAGCGGGGACTCCACGTCAATAACCGTAGACCGAAAACGCCATCACACCGAATGACGGGAACGCTTCGGTGCTTGCAAAGGATGGTGGGTGTACCAATATTCCCGGCTCATGGAAAGTCAAATCGCACGGCTATCTTTCATTTGCTCTCAGGTGGGGACGTGAAAAAGCGTCAAACCGATGGATGTTAAAGCCAAAATACTCCTTCCGCAGAGGCCTAATCTTCGCTTCTGGATAACATATGGACATCACTGTCCAGATCCATTTCTGTAAAGTGCCACTGCTTACCTTTTTGTTATTATTATTTAAATTAAAGAATCCGTCAACTCCGTCGTATAGCAGCCGGCCGAAAGAATTGTTTAGTTAAATCTAGCTGTTAATCTCCAGCATGATTGATTTTGATTATAGATTATGTTTTTTTTATTATAGAAGGTGTATCAACTGAATTGAATTTGGGTGGATGGAATAAAATTTATCTCTCCATTAACGAACCACTATATATGTAATTGAGTGTTTATTACACATTCACTCAATATTATTAATAAACTATTTCTTGCTACCTTAAACGGGTCTACCATTAGCCCATCTATTTTAATGATAAAATCAAAAAGCCTCCTAGACTCCACATAAAAGAAAAGATGCATTTATATGGATTCAAACATTATTTACAAACACATAAATTAACAGGGTTATAAGCTCTTTTCTTGGAACAACAGCTAAGTCATCCAAATAAGCCTCCTCAATGTTTTCTATATCATGGAAGGAGTACGATATGGCCTGATGTTGTGGTTTTAGATATGCTTGGTTGATGAAAAGCAGCCTTTTAACGCGTTTCAAACCCATTTCATTGTAATGATGATCATAGCCTTGCTACAAAACTTGGTGCAGCCATCACCTAAGCTTGGTTCCTAACAAGTTGTGCTATGACTTGATCGCTATGTTGTACAATGATTTGAATGTTCTATCTAATCAAGCTATAAGCATGCTTTGCATTGAGGTTATCATTTGGAGGACTCCGATGGTGGGTGAACTAGGGTCTTGCTTTCTCCGGTCGGGGGGTGGTCTAGAACAGTGGTTGTGATGGGGTGCAGAGGTCACAAAAAGAGGGTTCTTAGAGGCATTCGTAGCAAGGGGGCGATGAGAGCTCAAACAAAGGCAACTGATGCATAAAAATTGTTTTACCAAGAAATTCAGCCATAAATATTGGCATAACTATCTCAAGCGGAGAAGTGGGTAAAAGAGGATTATTTCACCCAACCAAAGGAGATTGAGCAAGATATGTGGCCATGGGTGGAAGACACACGTAATACTCGCTCTTGGGATAGTGAGCATTACAATATGTTTGCATTGCATTGGACTACTAAGGCTTTACTTGGAAAGGTGTTCTTAGATACTAAAGAGGAGAGAATTGAATTGCTCCTTCCAATGGCTGAGATTAATGACAAGCTCAACTTTCTAATTAAGGCTATCATTGGTAAAGACTACGAAGCTGAGAACCATGCCCTGTTAGATAAGTGCCTCATGTCAATATCTCTCATGATGATATAGCTTCTTAAGTTTATTTCTTGTTATAGTTTATTATGTTATTATCATGTTTTTTTCTTGGAAATAATAAAAAAAAATCATATTTATATTCCAAAATAAAATATAAAGACATTCTTCAAAAATAAAAAAAATTATGTTCCCAAAGCTCAACTCCAATAAGAAGTGGATCTGCAACTAATCCTTCTTTATAATAAAAAATTATCCCTAAGGAATAAACTTAGTTACAATAAACTCATGTTTTACTTTCCATAGGACCAATCAATTTTTCATTGATATGGTACAAAAATTAGCTTAACAAAAATTATCAGTTATTATAAATAAAAAGATAACGCATACTTATTAAACACTCACAATGTAATTTAAAAAAATAACGCATACTTATTAAACACTCACAATGTAATTTGAGCATTGTTTAAAAAAATAAAAATAAAAACTTTAATCTAAAAAAAATCTATAGACCTCTTTTTATTGAGAAGAATAACCATATACTTATTAAGCATTCATGTTACTTATTAAAAGCATGCATTGCATGCTTTACTTTTACTTAAAATGTAAGTATTTGCATGTAAGAACGTGACTTTATATTTATTAAGCATCATTCTCACCATTAGTTGGGAAGTCTAATCATAATCTTTATTCAAGATCTTTATTGGAGAAACAAGAGTTTATATTTATTTTACTTTAAGTCTATTAATCTTCATATATGTGCCTTAAAGATATAAACAAATAATTTTCAATTATAAAAAAACCAAAAATCAATGATGACTTGTCAAGATGGTGAAGTAAACCATTATTAATACTCCCACTTGGTTTAAGTCTCTCAAAATACACGTGTATTTGAGTGTTTGTTAGCTACTTTTAGCCAAAGTGATTGAGGCACCTTTGACACAATAACCCTACTCATGGCAAATTAACTTATTTTCCTTTAGTAAACATAAACTTGAGTACTTATAGTAAGTTTCATTTAATTAAATTTTTATATCAAAAAGATGATGGTTTAAGTCTCTCAAAATACACGTGTATTTGAGTGTTTGTTAGCTACTTTTAGCCAAAGTGATTGAGGCACCTTTGACACAATAACCCTACTCATGGCAAATTAACTTATTTTCCTTTAGTAAACATAAACTTGAGTACTTATAGTAAGTTTCATTTAATTAAATTTTTATATCAAAAAGATGATTGATGTATAATATAATATATATACAAAACAAATCAATTTATATACACAATTACTTTTTATTAAATCAGTATAGATCTATCTTAAAGTGGATTTACCAACTCTCGAGAGGGATCAAATCTCTTGAAATGTAAATCTCTTTTTAGAGTGTAAATATTGAGGAAGCATTTTAATTTATCTAATTTGAGTAGTTTTATATGTACAGTTTTAAATGTTTTAAATAGGCGACATGTAATTTTTTATAATTTTTTTAAAAGGACACATGTCATCTCCAAGATAAGCACGGAAATAGTTACACATCTTCCCCTACCGAGTTGTATAATGCACCTCTTCGACACAAAGATGAGCACGAAGGAGTTACACATCTCCCCCTACTGAACTCTAAAATACACCTCTTCGACGGAAAAACATGACTTCATTAAAAAACAACCACATCACCATAATTTGGGAACCCTTTACTCATTTCCTTATTAATAACATAACTCATTATTTCTCTCTAAGCCCAATATGTACCTAGCTCTCATTACTTGTTATGAAGCATTATACCAACTAAGCACTCACATTACATCATGTTCAATTATTTTTTTACTCTTGTGGTTCATTTGTTCATGGTGTAGAAAGTGAAAGTGTTTAACTATAAAAGGAAATACCATGATTAAGTGTGCATGAGCTACTCAATGTTTTTTATTAATTGAATGTGTTTAAGGTAAAAGAGTATTAAGGTAAGTGAATGAAGTGTGCATGAGCTACTCAATATTTTTTAGTAATTGAATGTGTTTAAGGTAAAAGAGTCTTAAAGTAGGTGAATGAGAAATCACTCAATGAAATCAATAACTTATTTATATAATTAATTATAAAAAATAATATTTAATTTTTTTATTAATAATTAAGTGTGATTTTATGTTTATTAAATGTTAATATTCTCTTCATAACTTTCAAAAAAACTACATTAAAAGTTTGCATATAACTTTACAGGTTTAGAGATGATTTTGATTATATATATATATATATATATATATATATATATATATATATATGTCTTTGTAAACTATTTAAATACAATTTGAGCGGACATGTTATTTTTAATAATATTTTGTTTTTTAAAAGACACGTGTCAACTCCCAGATGAGTACGGAAAGAGTTACACATCCCCCTACTGATTTGCGCCTCTTCCACGCAATTAAATTAAATTAAATTTGACCAATATAGTGAACCCTCTCTTAAAAAGAATTTGATGAATTAAGAAGACATTATAAATACAAATATAACTATTACTATCAAAATTCAAAAAAGAAATAATGTATCCATCTCAATTATCTAATTGAATGATACAAAGTATGTGTAATTAACCAAATTTTCATTAACCACGAACTAATTTGTTAAATTAAAAAAGAGAAAATTTGTAAATATATATTTAATGTGAAACCCTAATTAGAATATGCAAAAATGACATCACTCCTTACCTTTTTTTTTCACTTTGTAAAAGCTCTATACTATTAATGTATATATAATTGTCAAATATTACAGTTTCTTCGATATTATGAAGATATCCAAAAGAGTAAACCATCCAAGTACATGAAATATGATGACATCAATAGCCAAACCCACATCGACGATCAAAACAGTTCCAAATCCTACCACTCAACCCAAAACCTAAGAGGTGTCGTGATGAGATATAAAAATAAAAATAAAAAAATAGATAAACTAATGCCAAATACCTCCACTATAGTGGCAATACAAAAATGGATCAGCTGCCATAAATACACCCAACCCATAAGTAGCTAACCCGAAAACATAGGAAATGATCCTAAATCCCACAATAAATGATCTTCATAAAGTTCAAAGAAAACACTGCCCTCCCAAGCCGAAAGACCTTGTCTGGACATCATATTGCTTCTAAATTATTTGCACAAAAATATGGTGAAAACTAAAGAAAAAAGCCAAAAGAAAACTAACGCAAAAAGCCAATAATATTTAATTTTAGGGGAATGAATAGAAGGGCCTAAAGGTGAAACAATGTAACATTAGCTCATCATGGCCTTTGAAATTATTTAATGGGTCTCTCAACGAAGGTTATGTTAAAAAATAATTTGGTCCCACCCTATACCAACAACGAGAATGTGATAAAAAGACAAAAGCAGCCTTGGATCTCTTTCTCGCCTTTTAAAGTAATGATGAAAGTGTAAGAAAGAACATGTCTTCCGCTCCCTTCCATGTGTTATTGGGCTTCAAATTTCGAAACCTTTCGTAAAACCTTGGACACGAAAAAGTCGAGAAAGGAGTCAAATCTCGAAGACCTTAACATATATGAAAAGGAGAGTAGATTTTCTTGTAAATGGATTAAAATCATTTGGTGTTTCTTTATATATATATTTGTTATTTCTAGTTAAAATCAAAATATAAATGTACAATTTTATAGCTCCATTTTGTGTTTGGTCCTCAATGGACTTTTTAATACAAGTATTCTTGCCATCTTTCAAGATGAGTCTACCTTCCAAAACCTTTAGTTTACTGAAATAAACACAACCAAAATAGAAATTAAAAACAAAATACTATTTCTCTACAATATTATATTCCAAAAAAAACTACTTTAATTTACAAATATTTTTAGATCCAATTAGATAGTATACCACACAAAAAAATTTCTAAATAAGGAGATTTCCAAAATTAATAGAGGGTGAAAGTGACAGGTTCGAGTTCCTCTTCTCCTTTGAATTATTGTGTTACCAATACTCCATCCCGTAAAAGAATAGCTTCCTTTGAGAGCTCATCTACCTTCTATTTTAATTCCCTGTATAAGTGATCAAAGTGAAATGTTCATAGCATGTTCTTGCTTCTTGTATACGTTGGACAATAGGCATCAACTGTATATTAGTAATTTCTGATTTTCCATTGCACCAATCTATCAACAATTTGGAATCACCAAACACCCGAAGGGATTTCAACTTAATATCCAAAGAAATTTTTAATGTAATCCATAGTGCACATAGCTCTATTATATTGTTATTACCCCTTCTTATACCAAATTTTAAAGTATATAAATCACTGTTAGAGAGGTAAGTTATTGCTCTTGCACCACACATTGCTAGGTCGTCTTGACAAGTTCCATCAAAATATGCCCAGCCTATATTTCGATTTATGTAAGGTTCTTTTATGACTTTGTCTTTATTCTTATGTTTTTCCTTTTGTCCCTCCCCGAATAAACATCTGATTTTGTGTGCCACTATTAATGATTCCCATACTTTATTTTCAAAGATTGGTTTGTTCTTGGTGTACCATATAAGCCACATGATGTAGCATGGAAGGGCTTGAAAGTCTTTATTCGATGAGTTTTCTTCCCAAGCTTTCAAGCAAAGTATAAGTGTTGGTTCGTTCCAAGATCCAAAACAATGAAAAGACTATAATACATCCTACCAAACCTGTTATGCAAAAGGACATGAAACTAAAAAATGATCAATTGACTCAGCATTTTCTTTACAGAGCATACAACAGTTTGGGTCGATCCAATTCCTTCTCTGGCCATTGTCCCAAGTGAGGATCTTGTTAGCAAGTGTTAGCCATAAGAAAATTTTAGTCTTTAATGGACTTTGATCTTTCCATATATGGGCCCACCACCATGGTTTTTCAACTGGCCTATCTACAAATGAAAGTGCCTCGTATCCTTGCTTAGCAGTTAGTTCGCCCGTAGCTCAATTCCAAGTCGATTGCAATTCATCTTCCCTATATTGCAAATATATTGCATTGTGTGCTAGAGCAATAGTATAATTGTTCCATTCAATAACCATATCCTCATGCATATTTAATTCATTAGATAATACCCAGGTTTGGACCTAGCTTCTCAGATTTAAGTAGGTTCCAGCTTCAAATAAAAAGTATATTCCATTATCATGTAGAACTGTCAACAACCCCTCTGACAATTTGTAATTTTCAGTGGCACCAATCCATGGTTCTTCCTTGATCTTTACTTTATTTCCTCTACCTATTTTCCAGGCCACCCATCTACCTAGCAATAGGAAGGCTTGTAACAATCCTTTCCAAACATTTGATACATTTTTGACATATTTTTGTTCTTTTCTTATCTATTCCTATGCAGATTGTTCCTTGAGATAATTTGCCCTCATGATATTTCCCCATAAACCATCATTAAATAGAAGTCTCCATAAATTTTTATCTACCAAAGCTTTACCAAATAAGAAGATGTTTTTTAAGCCCTAACCCCCGCATCCCTTTGGTCTAGCTAGGATGGTCCATTTAACCAAGGATATACCTTCTCTTCGTTTTTTCCCAATCCATAGAAAGCTATAGCACTTTTTTGGATTTTATTTAGAATTCCTTTAAGTATGTGTGCTAGTGATAACCAAGATAGGTATACTTTCAAGTATCGATTTTGTGAGAACCAATCTCCCTCCATGCGAAAGCCACTGAAAGTAGCAACAAAAAACTTTGCCCTCTATTTTTTTGCATAGCCACTCCCACTCATAGACTCTATAGTAATTTGATTGTAGAAAATAACCAAGGTATTTGAAACCCTTATCAATCTGCCCTGTAGTAAAAGGAAAGAGTTGGGATATCTCGTTCTCTACTTTTGGTGATAATGAATTATAATATAGTTGAGACTTTGTTTGATTGACCTCCATTTCTGTTGCAAGACAAAATGTATCAACTATCTCCTTTATGACATTCCATTCACGCACAGTTCCTTCCCCATAAAGCATGATATCATCAACAAATAAGAGATGTGTCAAGTTGATAAGTTCTGCCACTTTTATTCCTTTAAGTTTACATGCACACTTGGACGATGTTATTAATCTACTTAACCCTTCCACAACCAACAAGAACAAAAAGGGAGAAAGGGGGCAGTCTTATCAAAGTCCTCTGGAGGCTCCAAAGAATCCTAAAGGTGTTCCATATATAAGTACAACGAATGAGGTCAAGGATACGCATCCCAAAATCCAATTTATTGTTTTCAATCCCATCCCCATCTAAAAGAGGACCATTCTAAGAAAAGTCTACTTGACTTATTCATAAGCTTTTAACAAACAATTTTTAACACTACAACAAGAGTTTTGTTTATCTTAATGGAATGGATGTCTTCATGAGCCACACACACAGCAACATGAATCTGTCTATTTGATAAAAAAACAAATTGTTCTTTAGAGATGTAGGAAGACAACATACCTTTGATCCTATTCGCCATTACCTTCTATATGACTTTATATATCAAGTTGTAGAGATAAATGGGTCTATAATTTTTGAAATTGGTCGCATCCACTTGTTTTGGAATTAATGTTATAATTGTTGAATTTATGGCTCCTAGCACCTTACCAAATGATCTGGATTCATTCACCACCCTTAATATCTCATCCTCTAGCATATCATAAAACCAAGATAAAATTCCACTGTCTAGCCATCAGGCCCTGGACATTTTGACATTTAAATGTGTGGGACACCCTGCAACTCCTCCTTTGTGACAAAAGCCTCCAATCTATCATTCATGTCTTCATTGAATAATTTGTTTCCTCTTTGGTTTTTCGTTATATAGCTAAGTTAATGTATAATAGATTAATGTTCAAAGTTAATTAGAAGGAAACTTATCCACTTTTCATAAATAATATGCTTTTGGTAAATGGTTGAAAATATTTATTGACTTAATTTTTAAGAAACCAAAATTTAAAAGATTTGAAGATTGGTTTTGATTTATTAATTTTACATATAGTTTCAAGGGTTGGTTTTGATTGGTAAGACACTCATGCATATTTTTGTAGAAGTCCAAAGGATTAGTTAAATGAGTTGGTGACATTATTGTCAAGTTGTTGATGATAATCCACCACGATGTGCAAGTCCACAATTCTATTACCATGAGGTTAAGATCACTAAATTTAAACTACCACCTCTACATTGGGCACCATCCTCCACATAAGGAAGTATGCATTTTTCTAGCCATCAACTAAAGCTCTAGGAACCATAGTAAGCAAGCTTGTAGAAGAGGCACCATGGCCGTAAGGATTTATAGGTAGAGATTTGAGTAACTATTATGGAAGCATAACCACGGAGTTCAATAAAGTATTGAAAATGGGATGGGCCAAGTTATTGGATAGATGTTTTTTGAAATTCCAATTTTCACCTTGTCTTCAAATTTTATTACTATGGCCCACGAGGGTATAACAATTGGTAATGAGTAATTGATATGAGAAATTGTAAATGAAAGGTCACAAGTTCAAATCCCCGTGCATACTTACTTACAAATATATATATTACTATGGCTTAGTGATCATATTTTGAGGTTTAATTTATTGATAATTATATTAATGATTGTCTCAAAAGGTGCAAAGCAACACTTTGAAAGATGCATTATATAAAAATCAATAATTAAAAAGAGCAATGGTTAACATTACTAATAGTCATCAACTTACTAAAAACTCACAATGAAATGTCATTTGTTCTAAACCTAACAAATTTATGAGCAACCAGAGGGAAAGTACATGAGGGTTTTGAAATTTGCAATAATGGATGAACTGCTCACATAAACATTACTATTTTGCCAAAAACTCATAGACCTCATGTTAATGTAGTAGTCTAAACATGTTACGATTTAGACATTCTTTGGTCATATTTTTCCAATTATTTTTGTTTGAAATCCGATAAAAAATGAGAAGAATCGTTACAATTGCAAATATAAGTTGTTGAGATTAAACAACCCAAGTGCAAGAAGGGAATTTGAGAATGACGAAACCATTTAATGATTCCAAAAGTAATTTCAGTAATGAAAAATTACAATTTGACTAAAGATTGTATCGAATTTTGGTGACGATGAGAGACAAAAAAAGTCATATAATATTTAGACTACATCCATTCTAATAGATAGTTTCACAATAAACCATATTACATAAATTGATGAAGATATTAATTTATTCACATTAAAAAAAGGAAAGATATTATTTCATCTATATATTGTCTTACTCGATGCGTGAAAATAGATTTTGTTTAAAATTTTGACTAAGATGAATAGTTGAGGTGAAGAAGCCATTTTTGGAGATAAAATCTTGAATTTAGATTTAGAAATGGATGTATTCTACATATTCTACATTTTCAACCTTTTTTCTGGGCATATTTTTCGTCTTACTTTATTAGGAGTCCGGTTGGAAATTTGTAAAAAATCTTAGAATCACATATATTAGCTATGAAAATTTCATAATTTGGGTGCCATAAGGGTATTTGAGGGTGCTGAATCTATTTATAAATTCAAAAATGTAATTTAAAGACTTCCAAATTTGGATTTTACCCAAAAAAAATTACCGGATTCTGATAAAAAACCACCGTAAATTCCAAAACGTAGAATAAATAGACTACTCCTTTAGAAATATGATCTTATATATTTTACTCCTTTATACTTCTATATAAACAGAAGTCGGGCTACACACACACACACACACACACACACACACATATATATATAGTAACTTTAAGTTAGTTGTCATTTTTAAGGTAGAAATTATCTCCATTGTAGCAATGTATGTTGTGTGTGCAAGGACAATTATAGTTCTAGTCGATTTTCACCAACATAAATAACTAAACAAGTATTTCTAGTTTGTTAAATTGCCAATGTCAATATATCTTCTTAGATAAAAGGAATGTTACAACAATTTTGATCTCATAGAACAAAATTAAAGAAATGCTCTTATGTTGAACTTGGGTGTTCAATTATGGTATCTATAAATTGAATTGACCATTGAAGTTCTGCTCCTGGATGGACCTAAAAAACTTATAACATAAATAATAAAGAAGATAAAAAATAAAGAGCAAATTTAGACATGCATGATGACACTTAATTAATGATCCTGATTGAGATTCAAAGGTGTCTTTCATGATAATCCTAAAAGAGCTTAGTGAAATTTTATTCACTCTTATGTGTTAGGATATTCCTATACTCCATCCTAGTCCTACTAGCTTTCCAGTCATTTTCATTTTCAGTCATGCATGCAAAACTAGGGTTTGCATGCATTTTGCATGCATTCTAGGTCATCAGTCCCAGCACCTAGTCCTCAGCAAACTAGCCCCCGGAGCTTCTTTCATATCATTTCTAGGCCTCCCAGTGACTAATGCGCCCTCCTTTGCTCCACTGCATGACAAGGGCGCCTTCTTCACCTACTAGTCCAGTTATATTCAGTTATATTGAGTTATCTTCAATTATTTCCTTGATTTAAGGATTAATTGACTCTTTACTGAGTTTATCACTCTGTTGGACCTCCAGTGAGACTAGATTGACCATTCTGACTCCAGTTAGAACCTATGGCGCCCTCCACTGAGCCTCCTTCACTATATTAGTGCTTCCATGTGCCAGTTACACCAACCACATTCAGTTTGACTCCCGGTTGACCATTACTTGTGCATTGATGACTTCACTGATGAGAAGGTCGACTCCTAGTTAGGCATTGATGACTCTCCACTGATTATGGATCTATGCATGAAGGCTAATTCGAATTCCTCCTAGTGAATTCGAATCCTCATACTCAGCATTGTATATTTACCTGTTTACTATTCAGTTTAATGTAACATGTGTAATTATTCTGCCTCAATCAGAGTTTCTTTGGATCTAAGTTCTATTGCTTGTCTCTTCTTCTATTATTCCTAAATTATTTCATTGTGAGGTTTACATCATCTCTTTGGATCTTATGTGGGCAATTTCACATTATGTTGCAACATTTGCTAACTTCAAAATAAAATACCTACAGAATAAGAAAGTTGATTAATCGAAACCTCAACTACAAGGAAAACACCTTCTAGTGGAGGTTGTAGCGGAATCCCCCAAAAAACATGTCCCTTCTCTATTTATAGCAAAGGTTTCTAGCGGAGGTAGGCAGGCGAAGGTTTTAGCAGATGTTTTTTTATCAATGTACCTAAACCATTATAGTGCATCGGTGCTTCACATCGTTTAGGTGCATTGGTGCTTGTTTTTTGTTAATGGTGCACCGGTGCTCCTCATTGGTTTAGGAGCATCGATGCTTTATGACCCATGTGCACTAGTGTGATTTTAGCCAAAAAGGTGCTCCACTTTTCTAATGGAGCACCGGTGCTCCTCATTGGTGAAGGCATATCGGTGTCGGTGCTCCTCTTTGGTGAAGGCGCACCAGTGCTCTTTTTAAGGTCTGGGTGCACCGATGCTCCATGACCCATGTTCACCAATATTTTTTGTAAAATAAACATAGGCGATCCACGTTTGAAATGGTGCAAGATGCTCCTCCAAGGTTCAGGCGCACCAGTTTCAATGCTCCTCTTTGGTCAAGGCACACCAATGTTAGTGCTCCTCTTTGGTCAAGGCATACCGGTGCTCCTTTTACAGTCTAGATGCATTGGTGCCTTTGCTAAACAAAAGCACTGAACAATAAGTCATTATTTTAACTTATTGAAAAAAGTGGAAATTTTTAAATGTTTTAAAGAAGCGGGAAACGTTGTCTTAAACATAGAAAAAAAGAGGGTTTGTTTCATTTCTTCATTTCACATGGTTCTACCAAAGAGAAGAAGAAGAAGAGGAAGAGGAAGAGAAAGAGTATTGTATCCAAGCAACCAATTTTTTCCCTCTTCATTGTTTCATGTCTTCTCGTTATCTATTTTATTTACTATTTTGAAATTCTCACTATTATTTCTAATTTCTTATTTGGTTTTGTTGTTTGTTTTGGTTGGTTTTAGGGTTTTTGCTTTATTTTGCAGGTTAATGGTGGATTGCTTTTAGGTTTTACATCAAAATATATGGGTTTTCCCCACTTATTGAAATAAGCAGGTTTTTTTTAACCTGAAAGAAGCAGGAAAGACGTCTTAAGAAGAGGGGAAAAAAGAGGGTTTGTTTCATTTCTTCGTTTCACATGGTTCTACAACAGAGAAGAGGAAGTGGAAGAGTATTCCAGCCAAGAAACTATTTTTTTCCCTCTTCATTGTTTTATTTCTTATGATTATCTATTTTACTTCTATTATTTTACATTTCTCATTATTGTTCATAATTTCTTATTTGGTTTTGTTGTTCGTTTTTGTTTGTTTGAGGGTTTTTCCTCTATTTTGCAAGTTAACAGTGGCTTTATTTTAGGATTTTTCTTCAAAATATATGGATAGCAAAGTTTATTAAAGAAAATGAAACTTTTTTGTGTAGCATGCGTGCATATCCATAAGGGTTTCCACCTCCTTTTATTTGCAGGTTAACAAGGTTTCTGTATGTGCATAAAACTATTTTTTGTTCAAAGCATTCTATTTTCTATTCGCGATGCTTCTATTCAATGTGAGTGCACCAGTGCTTCTCATTGGTGAAGGCGCACTAGTGCTACTCTTTGGTTAAGGCGCACCAATGCTTCTCTTTGGTGAAGCTGCACCAGTGCTCATTTTTTGTATAAGTATACCGATGGTCCTATTTTAAGGTGTGGGCACACTAGTACTCTTCTTTGGTCTAAGAGTATTGATTCTCCACATTAGGCATATTATCTATTGTGGATGAGTGGTTTTGGAGAGTTATCATCAAACAATTTTCATGTAACAATTGAGTGGTTTTGTAATTACAAGATATCCACTCATTAAGAGGTAAATGGAGTGGTTTGACATTCACCATGGTTTTGTATTGGTGGCTTCATCACCATTACTATAAATTGAAATGCTTAGCATTTCAATATTAATTATTGTACATTTTCATAATCATATTATTATTATTATTGATAATGTCTTATTTCATATGCTTTTAACTATAATATTTTATATCAAATAATTATAATTATAATTATAATTTTTGCTTAATATTCGGTAAGTATTTCATTTTTAAATTGTACGTCCTATTGTTTCTAAGATAAATAATCTTTAATAAACAAGGGTAAGAACTAATACTTGGAATATTCAAAATCAAATTTATTATATCACTACATTTTACTCCTCTTGTATCTATTAAATCACCTGCCTTTATTTGCACATTCACAAGGTTTATGTACACGACATATTGTTTTTTTGTCATCGGTGCTCCTCTTTCGTATGGGCACAGTGATGCTCATTGTTGGTTAAGGTGCATAGGTTCTCATCTTTGATATAATAACTTCTTTACTATAGACGCACCAGTGCTCCATGACTATAAACTATAGTGCTTAACATCTCAATATTAATTATTATACATTTTTATAATATTATTTTTATGTTTATTGATAATGTCTTATTCAATATGCTTTTAACTATAAAATCATATTTCAAACAATCAAAATTATAATTTTTGTTTAATATTAGGCAGGTATTTTATTTTTTAATTGTAAATAATATATTAATTAATAAACAAGGATAAGAACTAGTACTTAGAATATTCAAAATCAAAGTTATTATATTACTGCATTTTAATAATCATGTATTTATTAAATCACCTCCCTTTATTTGCATGTTCACAAGGTTTATGTACACAAAAAATTGTCTTTTGTCATCAATGCTCCTCTTTGGTATTGGTGCACCAATGCTCATTGTTGGTTATTGTTGGTTATGGTGCACTGGTCATCATCTTTAGTATAAGTGCATCTATTCTTATTTACTATAGGTGCATTGGTGCTCCATGACTAATGTGCACTAGTGTGGTTTTGGACAAAAAAACATTGGTGCTCCTCTTTCGCATAGGCGCATCGACGCATCTTTGGTATAAGCGCACCGGTGTATCTTTGGTATAAGCACATCGGTGCATCATTGATAGAAGTGCACATGTGCTCCTCATTGGTATAAGCGCATCTTTGGTATAAGCGCATTGTTGGTATAAGCGCATCGGTGCATATTTGGTATAAGTGCACCGACGTGCTTGTCTCATTAAAGCGCACCGATGAAAAAACCTCCACTAGAGCCTCTAACCATAGAGATTTTTTTGTTATAATAATTTTTTGTAAAACCCTTTGATAAAACATTTGGTACCATTGGCGGAGGTTGTAGTGGAGGTTTTTTTGAAAATTTGACCAATCTTGTAACACTAGAAACCTCCACTACAAGGGATTTTCCTTATAGTGCTCACACATGGATTGAATCTTTACTCCATCTATACCATGGTCAAAGTGCTACAAAAATTTTATACTAATTTCTAGATAATTTAATCATTGAATTCAAAAGGTGATAACAAAATAATTGCCTTGGAGGAAAAATAGAGAAAGGAATATAAATAGAATTATCCTAATGTCACTTTCTAAAGTAAATTTTTAAAGCTCATCCGTCCACCATATCTACACCATATCTACAAGCAATCATATATTTGCTTAAACATTTAAAAAATAAATAAATAATTTCACAAAGCATTTAACCTCGTTTCCAATAGTCAAGTAATAAATTTAATTACAACTTACCCCAAAATATTCATTGCGTCGAGAATGTGCATTTCTACAGCCCAGGTGGGGGGAGAAATGTCCATCTGTCCTATAAAAATAAAAAAAAAAACAAAAAACAAAAATGAAATAAAAATAAAAAATAAGAATGCATGCATCAATGTGTTGTAACATAGGGAGTGCCAATTTCTCCCATGAAAAAATAGTAATAAAAAAATAAAAATAAAAATATTAGTGGGTTGTAACATAGTTGTTAGAGAGATGTGTGTTGTATTTTAGTGGTGAAAGGTTTGTGGATTTGATTCCTCTCGGCGCTTTGTAAAACCAAAATTAAATGAGTCTATACTAATTTCCAATACAATATATGTGAGGCAACATAGCTATATTTTCAAACCTCGTTCTTTTTCATTGAAAACATGATATAGATTCAAAAAGCTTTTCCATCAAAAACTTCTAGATTAATTACAAATTAGTTATAGATATAAAATTAGTGAAAATATAAAATTAGTTGGAGAGAATCTCTCACTCTCTAACTAAATCTTGACAACCTCCATAGAAATAGAACAAGCATACCTACTTCAATAACAAACAACAATATTCTCATGAGTCACACATTGAGACAAGGATGAGTTATTCATTATGACACTTCCTCTTAATGAGTACTTGTCTTAATCTCCATCAGGTAAGCTCTTCAATAACAAACAACAATATTATCATGAATCGCACATTGATATGAGAATGAGTTATTCATTCTGACACTTCCTCTTAATGAGTACTTATCTTAATCTCCATCAAGTAAGGTCTTTTAAGTTTTTCATTGATTAAGCAAAACTAGCTCTTCACCATATAGGTTGTGGACGTGGATGTGTGATGTGATAGAAAATGAAAGAGTATACATGTTTCCTCACACACCAAGCCTATTTTTTAGTATTCTACTAACATCAACAAGGGGTATATATTTATACATCAATTTTGTCCTCAAGTTAGAGATACTAACTTAACCACACTAACAAACTAGTGAGGGAATATTTCAACCACACATTGAAAATATAAAATTGGTTGGAGAGAATCTCTTAGTCTCCAACTAAGTCTCAACAACCTCGATATAAATATAACAAGCATACCTACTTCAATAACAAACAACAATATTCTCATGAATCACACATTGAGACAAAAATGCATTATTCACTTCGACGCGTCCTCTTAATGAGTACTTGTCTTAATCTCCATCAAGTAAGGTCTTCATCAACATCTTTCACCAATTCAATGCATCAACTGCTCCATTTCTAATTGAAGAACCTCCTTATCAGGGAGCCTATGTCTAGTCCAACCTGGCACTTCCATCTCATACCTCAATCATGTAGACATCACCAAATTATCAAAGTCCATATAAATGAACAACCATCCATCGGAATGCATGGGTTTCTAACTGATGCAACCACCAACCTAGTAGGATGTCCTTCAAAAGCATGGTTCATTCAACTTCTTGATGAAATCCCCGTAAATATACACAAACTTACGTTTTCTAGGCCAAACACACCTCGTAGAGTCTACAACCAACGTAGTCCACTCATACAACATTTAGTCGATGCAAGGCCCATTCTTCCAAGTGTTTGCCAACCCCATAACAGAGGTTACAACACAAGATTTCCAAACCATTAGGGATACATGGAAAAAAGGGGTATGCATGTCTATCTAGGTCTTACAACAATATGCCCTTTACAAGTTACATGGATACATGTACACACAATTAACATACTCCATCTCATGGAGACACTGGGAAAAAATTCACCAACCAATACAAAAGATTTATACATAACATCTCAAACTTGCTACAAATACATGGCATGATTAACATTTCCATATAACATCCCAGACTTTCTACAAATACATGGTGTGATTAACATTTCCAAATGGTCATTGATTTTATCGAACACAACACACAACTCTATCTGATTTGTCTACACCATCTAATCTCCATTTCTTCCACAAGCATTGTCACTGGCATCCTCAAACTCTTTTTTGCATCCAAAAACAACTTATTCGTCCTCATTTGAACAATATCTCTGGTATATTGGTTCGATCTTCATCTTGGATCATCCATTTTTCACCTATAATTTGTCAAAGTCACAAATTCTGACAAAGTAATTTCTCTCTCATATTGAGGTCATGAATCTCAATACGTGTGTTAAAATCCTCGTCTCAAGCCCTCGAGAGCTTGGCATAAGCTTCCTAATTGAAAAGTATGCTTAAAATACTGAAAGAAAAAGCAGTGCAATGATCGCAGTCTAGGAACCACACGCTAAAGGGAAAAGTGATTGGGCTCCCAACGCTGAAAATAAGTATAATACCGAGGGTAGTGACCTGGTGCTAAAGCAATCGGGTGCTAAAGGTTGTCCGAGAATGTCTAGAAAAGGATTAGGATATCAACAGTCAGGGACAAAAGTGATCCGTCAAAGTGAAATGATGATAAGAAAATTGAACGAGCAAGTCTAATGCATGCCCCGTAGATCAACAACTGTCAATAAAAGCACATCGGGAATATGCACACTCTTTAAAATGCTCCAAGGAGTTGTTAGCCGAAAACCTTCGAGGTTACATGGAAGAGTTTGATTGATAATGGCTCCACAGATCCCTCTCCAATACTTTCCAAAACTTATAATTACCAAGAAATTTTAAACATTACCCAACCTTTTCAACACCACCACTATAGGTCCACACTAATGCGCACAATAAGTGATAGATTCAACAATCTAACCATGCTCTCAACAACTCACAAGGCGCTCTAGTAATCATTTATTTCCCATCGGGCTGATTATAAAGCTTCACCATTGGAACACACAGTTGCATCCCATTACCATATTGACATTATTAGATTCTCTCAACAATTGCTATTTATGAGATTATACAAACCTTGTTGATGTCACTTTGTTGCATAAGCTTACATCTAAATAGAACTATAGTGTAGAAATTAACAAGCATGGAAAGGCACATTAAATTTGTTTTGATGCAAAGCCTCCTTTCAAAGCCATGTGCACCACACAGCCTCCATGTGCACGGTTCAATTCACTCCTCTTCCTAAGAGGGAAAAATGAACCCCCTTGGGGATTGATCCAAAGATCTAAGGAACCTCTACAATTAAGAAAAAATTGCAGCAACTCAAGTCACTGTATTCTTCATCTTCTTCTACATCTCATCCTTCCTCTTCCTCCTCTTCCTCACATGAGCCAAATTCTTCAAAAGCATACCACTCCTATTGGTGGTAATGCTCGTCAACAAACGAAGTATCAAATAAACCCATAAATTCAACGACAATGCCATCAAAAAACTAAGGATGGCGTTGTAGACACATACCAATCTCAACACTCCCTTCCGTCTGAGTGAAGAATTTGACAGATGCCCTGGGCTTTTGGAGGGATTAGACTTCCTTCTCTGCTTTCTACTTATGAATTCTCCCCTACAGTTCACTTGGAATGTTTGGTCCTAGTATTCCTCGTAGGTTTGGGCATCTAAACCTTTTGATTCTTCCAAGGGATTTCTTTAATCTTTGTTGCAAGAAAAACACATCTTTCTACATCCCTCTTAACATTAAAGTGTGCAACGTTTTTTTGAAATAGAATCGATGGAAAAGAACTTGGGTCGTTGATGACTACCTGTGGTAATCAAAATAGAATGAGATATTTCTTGAATCAATTCATAGTTGAATAGGCAGAGCATCATCCCCATTTGTTTGTCGATTCCATTTTTCCATGAGGGGGAGATGGCAATCTACTTGTCTGTCACATAGAATGTGTTGATATTTGGGTAAATCATGGTGACGGTGGGAGACGAGAAAAAAATTGTGTTTTCAAAGGGAGGGAGGAGCCACAAACCTTTTAGAATGAATACCACTGTACTATTCCACGCTAATTAATCAAAATCACTCCTCATGGTTGCTAGCGAAGGGAGGTCTCCAATCCATGACACTACCAACGATGTCACAAATTACAACTCCTCTTTGGGACATCTCACAATTCATGGCTCCACACATTAAGCAATAGACAAATCTATGGGATCAACCATGGCCCCAATGATTAGTGAATAACCATCTCCACGCAAAATTATGTCACCACGAAGATGGATCTCATCGAATGATAGATAAACCATATATCACCACATAACAAAGCACAACAAACTACAACTTTCACACTGCTGCTACAGGAACACTATAACAATCACTCATAACAAACTTTCTACTCTCCTATGCTAAGCTAATCCTACATATGTATGAAATATCAACTCTCAAGGCTCTCATATGTTCCCGGGCCCTCCCGTGAGGGAGTTAGGCCCAAATCAAATCCACTGCCATGATAGAAAATGGGAGAGTAGACATGTTTCCTCACACACCAAATCTATTCTTCATTATTCTATTAACATCAACAATTGGTGCATATTTATACATCAAGATTTTCTTCAAGATAGAGATACTATCTTAACCACACTAACAAACTAATGAGGGAATACTTCAACCACACACTAAAAATAGAAAACTGGTTAGAGAAAATCTCTCAAACTCCAACTAAGTCTCAACAACCTCCACAAAAATAGAACAAGCATACCTAATTGAATAACAAAGAACAATATTCTCATAAATCACACATTAAACAAGTATGAGTTATTCATTCCAACATGGTGTAATCATTAATTGATTTCCAAAAATCTTACTTGGGTGTTTTTCTAACATGCATTCAATTATTCAGGAAGCAAAGAAAATTGTGGCTCCGTGCTTCTTTATCAGTTGGCTAAAATGTAAAAGAAATTGGGTCATGCTGCTTTAGAAAATGTAAAAATTGGGTCAGCGCTTGAGCTACTTGCATGACTTGGGTTTTTTGGTTGAATGCTTTGTTGATTGCCTTGATTGTGTTCCTCCTCTTCAGCTTCCATCTACAAACATAAAATAAAGAGTAATGAGTGTATCTACATTGGTGGGCATAATGCAAAAATAGATAATATACGTGATTATGTAAATCAAAAAACATAGCATAGCAAGAATTGAGTCATAAATAATACACAATCTTTCAAATTCATGTATCGTGCCTTCTCTCAACAACTCTTATGTTGGCTCCACTCCATACTTTGTTTCCTGCAAGTTTTATACTCCATCACAAATCATAGATTTAGTATAAAGGCTTTTTATTGTTCCATTAATTATAAAATGAGAGAAATAAAACAAAATATATACTTACAAATTCCACAATTAATTTTTGATACACCAACTATACTCACAACCCATATTGAACCCAATGTCAATCAATTCTTCTAATTGCTCTTCTTTGTATGTAAGAACCTGTTTGAAGACATCCAAGGATGGGTGTCAAAAAATTAAAATATAAAGAACAAAACCAATATGAAATCTTAAGTTGTAAGGAAAATTCACAATTACTCACAAACTTTGCTATCAACCATTTTCTTCCTTGTCATCCTATCTTATATGTTGAATGGGTTCCATTTTCTTTTATTTTATGCAACAAAACAATTGAAAATTAATATTTAATGCTAAATTAATTAATTATATGTACATAAAAGAAAAAAACAACGATTACATGCATTTGAACCACATTCTTATTGAGACGGCTCCTCCTGCGATGCAATTATGTCCATATCTTTTTATACTTTTTTGGACATCCATACTGACATTTTTCGGATATCACCTTTTTCATCCTTTGAGCTTTTCATAATCTTCCTAAAAATTAAAATGGCATTAAACTATTTTATTATATTTATATGAAAAGTAAATATAGCATAATTCATATTAATAAATGAATCTTTTATAGTGGTATATACATATTATAGAAAAACATGTTTAGGAATATTACTTTTTCAATTATTTTTACTTTGTTGTTGTTGTATGCTTTTTCTATTGCAAGTCTAACAGGTCTCATTGACTATTGCTATGGAAATGCTTCCTGAAGTCATTGGATTGATTTTTGTATTGTAATTGGAAAGTATGTCTATACGTTCTTTCCACTATATCCTTCATAGTTTTATAAATGTTCCCCCCTTCTTTAACTTCCAGCACCACTTGTCACTTCTCGCTAGCTCATTCGGTTAAGGTGTGAGTCTCATCAATAGGGCAACCCAGGTTTAATTCCCCTTAGGGGTGACCTAGTCGAGAGGATACACCCAAAATCCAACTAGTTGAGGGTTGGTGTGGCCTAGGCCAGGTGCGATCCCCGGGTGATTTTGACGGCTTAGATGCCCCTAGGTCATGGTTTCTTAGACCAAAGGCCACTCTCGCAAGTCAGGGAGATTCTAGCCAAAAAAAAACTTCCAACACCACTCCAGATGACCTCGGGACCAATTTATCATCATTTGTATCTTCTATAATTTTTATTTTCTCAGGATGACATTCTCTTCCTTTGTTGTTGGTCCCTGCAAAACATTCAACATATGTGAAATAGATTGCTTGAAACATTTTAGAGAATATTTTAAAGTGCATTATTACTAAAAATTCAAAGAAAAAATTCATATTGATTACTTCTCGATTCACCTGATTCATTACTCTACAACTTTTCCATCAAGGTTTTACGATGTCCTGCATTTAGATTGTAAAGAACCTTCTCGATTTTCCTCATTTTCCGTCTCTACATGACACACATTAACCAATACACATTAGTTGATCTTGCATATAATTCAAACATATTAATCTTATACTAAAATTACAAAGAATTTGCCTTCTTCACATTTTTGGATGTGCTCTCATTGTACAGATCAGAATTATTGTTCCATGAACTTATATCACACATTTTATATCAATAAAAAACCTGGACCAAAGAATATAGAAGCTATTAAAGATATTATACAAATAAATTACATAAGTTCCAGCTAAAAAAAGTAGTATGGCATATTGGTGCACTTTATGAATAAAAGCACGTTGATGCGTCTATAATATATACGCATCGGCGCATCCTAAATATTTAAGGACCGATACCAAAAAATAAATATTAAAAAACTTAAGCTACGACTATATCAGTGCGATATATTTATTCAACAACACCAGTGCGACTTATTATCCATAGTGCACCGAACATTTCATAAAAAAAAAATTAAATATAGCCAAACGATGTGATTTTATTAAAAGTGCACCAAAGTTTCTTATGAAACTATCTACACTGGAATCCGTGAAAGCATTTTTAAAGAAAAAACGCTAACATGGACGGGGTTTGGGATCTGACGCAATACGTGGTCTTATTGCATCAAATTCCCAACGCTTTATATATAGAAGCACAGACCTATTAAATCTAAAGTGCTTAAAAAGAAAAAACCCTAATTGTGAAATAATAAAGGGAGTTGAACCATAATGTTACATTTTGCAGCCACATAAAACAAGGAAGCAACAAGAGAGTAAGGGTTCTAGTGTTGAAAGTAACTGTGAAATTTTTATTTTTTTTTGGAATTTACTCTAAATCTCAATAGGAACATAAATAAATCATGCATTGAGATTAATAGTAAGATTTTACATACTTGAAATTTTTACTATGAAGAGTTTTGTGTGATTAATCATACCTTACAAATTCTGATATTAAGAAAAAGATGGTTGCTCCAAAGTCCTCTCCAATCTCTTGCAAAACTCTCCCCTCGAAATTTTGGCTAAATAATGAAATAGTGATTAGTTTTTTTTTAAACACTCTATCAAACTAGTTTTTTGGAAAAGAAATCCCTGCTCCTTTTTTAGCTCATGTAAAAACATAACTCGTGCATTTTTTTTGCTTCACATTTTCCACATATCATTGCGCTTTAATATATAAGCACATTGGTGTGACTTGATAGACAACGCACCGTTCATATATGACTTCGTAAAAAAATTCGCATAAATGATGCCCCTTTAAGATATGATTCCACCGATGTGCTATAGGTTTTAAAGCACATTGTCAAGGCTTAAAATAGAAAAATAAACCTGTAAAAAAGGTATTTTCATGTTGGGATATTTGACAACTGGTGCGCTCATAATATATGTGGGCACCGATGCACCTATGGTATATGGGAACATCGGTGCGATATTATTTGCAAAGAGCATTAGGTAGACATAAAATACTCAAAATCGATAATTTTGTATTGTGTTTTCCAATCTTTGGTGGATTTTAAAAATATTAGTGCTAAAAAAGCATACCAATGGTGATAATATTGAAAAATGCATATCTAAATATCTGCTATCAAATGTAGTGGATATTTTCCTTTGCGGTTTTTTTTGCGGATGTTTAGCATCGGTGCATTTATTGGTTTAAGATGCACCTCATTGCGCTATGTTTATTAATGCACATCAAATGTGTTAAAAGTCCATATGACTATCTATTTGAACCTAAATGGTATATTTATATTAAATGAACTTAAAATGGTATATTTATCTCAAATGCTCAAAATTTATTTTAGGAATGTAGACATGTATTGACTATTGATTTGGCTCAAATGCGTGGAGAAAAAGTTTATAATATCAAATGGCCAATTCTTCAAATTCTAGCTCATTCCATATTCTTCAAAGTTCATCAAGTCCTGACCTTCCATCTCCAATATGTTCAGATTTTATTTATATTTTGATCATATAATTGAATTTATTTTATTTATCCATGTGAATATGAATAGTAATGCATTCAATTTTGCAGGATCGTGATTCAGGATCAAGTTTGAATGCTGCAAGCTCTTATTAGGAGCAAGATACTGCAAGCAGTTGGTAGATGAAAATGGACAACCTCTTTAACACGCCAACTATAAAATGTCATCTTCCAACCACAATCATGAGTCATTGATGGTAATTTATCGTGAGTTGGATTTATTTTACGACACCCCAGTAGTATGTGGTTGTTCAAAATGTCAAGAGTTGAAGGAGAACCCTCAGCGTGTCATACCCACCCATTATATTAATGATCTACTACCCAATGTTGATGGTCTTATACCTCCTATCGCAGTAAAAAATCCAAAATGAGATAAAGAAAAGACAAGTAGGAACACTTCCTCATGCTCATTTTTAGAAAAGTTGGAAGCCAAAACAACTATGTTTTGTCCTAAATTGACCAATCCCTTTGATCCTGCTCAGTCAACCGAAAAATCTAGTAATCCAAAGTATGATATCAATACCACCCAAAACATCTCTACTAGGAGATCCAAAAATTTGTATGAGTTGAGAGCAAAAATGTCCAAACACACACCAAGGTCAGTCCAATTGTTGGGGGGTAGTGATGACTTCTCTCTTTCTATGCATTTTCAAAGTAAATGCCAAACTTAAAGGCAATCTCAATATTTGAAGGTAGTCTTCCAAACATCAGTCTGCTCAATTGGAACCTCATGATAGCCAAACTTCAGATCAATATTATTGATCTGAAGTGGACTCGAAACGTTGATGTAAATCATGAGATCTGTGGAATTTCCAACTATACATTCTGAAGCCAATCACCACAGAAACCTTGCAACAGAGATTATTGAAATATTTGGCACCCTTGAGCTAGTTAAGAAGGTCATCAATTTGGTCAATGGAATACCGATTATGTACTGTGAATTTGTGTAGATCTTCATAATCAATACAAAGTTGCCATATCCCATCTTTCTTTTGCACCAACACAATTGGACTCCCACAAGGTGAGGAGTTAGGTTGAATATTCCCTTTCTAGATTAATTCTTGAATCTGACGTTTGATTTCTTCATTTTCCATGAGGGAGCGTCTGTATATTGGCTCCTTAGGTAAATGCACCTTGGGTATCATATGAATGGAATGCTTGACCTAGCAATGTATTGGCACCCCGGCATGTGTGGTGAAGATGTCTCTATATGATTCCACGACCTTGTCCACTTGTGTCTGCTATGTAGAGGGATCCAATGTAGAGGCAGTGGAAGTTGTTGTGATCTTTCGCTCACCTTCAGAATGAACCATGAAGAGGACAAATTTCCCAATCTAGGAGATTATCTTCCTGCACTGGTTAACTATAATGAGAGATATTGCAATGGTGGGAATTGTCTCTTGTATATGACGTTTCGACATATATGGTTGTCCTAAAATAACATCACGAAATTCAAGTGGTGCAACATCACACAATACCTCATATTTGAAGGGCTTGATGCCATATGATGGGAGACATTGTTGACTGATGTAGATGTCTTGTCTCTAGCTAAGGCATCCAATGTTGTAGGGTTGCAGGTGTGGTGTTGTTGGCAACTTCAACTGTTTGATGACCTGTGTCAAAATCATATTCTTTTTGCTTCCACTGTCAACAATGAAATGTAGTGTAGGTCGCTTGACCCACATCTGTGAGTGTAAAAGGCATTATCCTTCCTCTAGATTCTTTGGATCATCGAGATGGACCTTTATGGTAGTGATGGTAACATTGGGTTCTGCATCGATGATCCACTTTCCCTTGTCTGCAACTGGAACATTGGATTCGATATCAGAGTCAGAATCAGGATCTGAGTCTGAAACCTTGATCTTAGCCACCAATGACTACTTTTAGCGATATTCACCAGTGTTGTGCCAAGGGCTCTTATGGAACTCGCACCATTTATCGGTGTCCTTCTTTGTCTTCCCATTTCCCTTCTTTGCTTGTGATTTGGACTGGTTGTCCTAGGGATGGTTGTCCTTACTCTATCCTTTGTTCTATGGGATAGGGTTTTCCTTTCCTTGCTTCTATGGCGGATTTGTAGACCCTAACTCCTGCTTATTCTTCTACTTAAATTTTTGCTCGATTTTGACAACATATTGATAAGCAGCGCCTAATGATGAGATGTCCAAGAACTCCATTTCAATTCAGATGTACCTATGCAAGCTACTGCAATATTCTAGAACTAGTTGTTGCTCAAAGTCCCTAATATAGAGCTTTGTCCGCAAGGTATGGAAGGTGTTAGTGTACTCTGACACAATTGGGTCTCTTTCCTACTGCAGAGTAATCCATTTTGTGTATTGGTTGTCATAGTTGCCAATGGGATAGTATTGCTTCTTAAGGGCTTCCACAAAAGATGTTTATGTGGCCTCACCCCCCAAAATATTAGTCTCGTTTGTGGCATTGTTCTCATAATAAGTGTCCCACCAATATTTCACATGGGGCATCGTCTTAAGGAGTGCAAAGACGATCTTTCCGTATTGGAAAAATTGTGGACAACCAAATATCCCTCTTGCTGACTCAACCATTTATCTAGGGCATCAACATCTATCTGAACTTCAGATAAAGGAATATCAAAGTTAACTTGTACCTTGAAGGGTGTGGATCCTTCAAAGTGACTGCTTCTGCTTGATGATCCCTCTAATGATGCTAGAATCTATCAAAGGATTTGGGAGAAATGATCCATCATTTCGTTCCTCTATTGCACGAGGGATTCCTCGAGCAACATCTTGAAAAATATCTCCTACTTTGCCATCTCTTTTTTCCTTGGCCATGGGTGGCGGTTTGGGCCACTAAGGGCGGTCTTTCTCATGCTGAACTAGTTCAAGACCCAACTGTTTATATTTTGACCTCATAGGGGACATGCATGGAGAAATAACAAAAGAGCAGACCGCTCTAATACCACTGATCTGAATTTATGTGAGAAATAAATGAAAGAATATATATAAAACCACATACATAGATATATTGGAAGGAACGCAATGATACAACAAACACAAATTCTATTAAATAGAAGAAATAGAACATAATGTAAAATAAAGCAACTAGAATGGTGCTAGCTTATCTCTCAGAAGAGATGTGACAACTACGCTCATTCATGGCAAGTTGAATAAAATTGTTTTGAGCCAGTTGAATAGGTGGGTGGCCACCGATATCCACCTGGATCATGTCAACTAGAATTAATGTTCATTAAACTCTTATCACACATTTTATATCAATAAACAACTTGTGCCATTAAATATAGAAGCTATTAAACATATTATCCAGATAAAGAAGGAGTATGCCCATTTGGTGCGCTTCAATAATAAAAACGCCCTGGTGCGTCTTATACTGGAACACATCAATGCATCATACTTGAGAGCACCATTAACAAAAGATACATAAACAATTTCATACACTCCTTTCTCGATGTGATTTATTTAATCTAAAGCATTGTTAAGCAAACGATGCACCTTTACTACAGGCACACTGGTGCGCTAGAACAAAAAGGGCGCATAAAAAATTGCGAAAGCATTTTTTAGAAAAATAAAAAAAGAAACTAAAAGGGCCAACGGGGTTTTGAATCCGACCCAAGAAGTGGTCCCTTAGCACCCAACGCCTTATATATAAAGCCATAAACCCATTAAATATAAAATACCTAAAAGGAAAAATCTTATTTGTGAAACCATAGAGGGATTTAAACCGTAATGTAAAATTTTGCAACCAAATAAAATGAAATGAAGCAACAAGAAAACAAAGGCGCCAGTGTTGAAGGCAACTATGATAGTTTTTCTTGTAAATTTATTTAAAATCTAAATAGAAAAATAAACAAATCATGCATTATGATCAATAGTAATAATTTACATACTTGAAATTTTTACTATGCAGGGTTTGTGTGATTCACCATACCTTACAAGTTTCAATATTCAAAATAATCCGGTTGCTCCAATCTCATGCTTGGTAAGTCTCTCTTCCAAAACTCCCCCCTCGAAATATTGGCAAAATAATGGAATAGTGATTAGTTTTTGAAAAATAAATTTCCACACCTTTTTTAGTTTATGGAAAAAAAAAGTCCAAATTTTTATTTTTTATTTTATGGATATCGGTGTGCCATATATACAGCCACACTGGTGTGTCATAACAAATAAAGCACAACTAAGATATACTTAAAAAAAAAACCAGAAAATTTGTGCGCCGAAAAAATAGGCATGCACTGGTGCGCTATGTGTTCCACGACGTACAATATTGGCATAAAAAAAATTTAGAAAAAATATCAAACGATGTTACATATTAAAATCATGGTCACACCGGTGCCCTTCAATATACTAATCGCATTGTTGTCAATAATATTGAAAATTGAATAGACAACTATCCGCTATCAAATATAGCAAATCTTTTATTTTGCGAGCCTTTTGCGGATGTTCCAACACGGTGTGTACGTGGCTTAGATGCACAGGTGTGTGCAGTTACTCAAGATGCACCTATGCGGTTGTATTATTATGGCGCTCTAGAATAATTAAAAAGCCTTATGAATGCCTGTTTGAACTTAAAATGATATATTCATCTCAAATGTTCTTTTAGGATTCAGTCAGATCAGTTACAATACTTTATAGTATACATATGCTGCTTAAACTCACCTTATTCTTAAAAATGGTTTTGAAATTGTATTGGAAGTTAGATTGTGATATGGTTCTCAAATTTTATTTTAGGACAGTAGACACGTATTGAATGTTTATTTGGCTCAAATGCAGGGAGAAAATGTTACAATATCAAATGACCAATTCTTCAAATTCCAACTCATTCCATCTTGTTCAAAGTTCAACAAGTTCTCCCTTTCCACCTCCAATAAGTTCATATTTCATTTATATTTTTATTATTTTATTGAATTTATATTATTTATACATGTGAATTTGAATAACAATGTATTCAATTTTGTAGGATCCCAATTCAGGATCGAGATCAAATGCACAAAATATTCCACTAGTTGAAAAATGTCACAAGCTCTTATCATGAGCAAGATACCGCAAGCAATTGGTAAATGAAAATGGAGAGACACTTTACCTCACAAATTTTAACATGCTATCTTCGAGCTACAATCTTGGGTCATCGACGGTAGTTGTTGTGAGATGGATCTCTTTTATGAAAACTCAATAGCATGTGGTTATTCAAAATGTCAAGGGTTGAAGGAGAACCATCGACATGTCACACTCACCCATTATACTAATGATCGACTACCCAATGTTGATGGTCTAATACCCCCTACTGCGGTAAAAAATCCAATAGGTGATATAGAAAATACATGTAGGAACACTTTCCTATGCTCATTTTTGGAAAATTTGGAATCCAAAACAACTATGTTTCGTCTTAAATTGACCAACCTCTTTGCTTATGTTCAGTCAATTGAAAATTCTAGTGATCCAAAGTATGCTATCAGTACCACCGAAAACATCTCTACTAAGAGATCCAAAAATTTGTATGAGTTGAGAGCAAAAATGTCTAAGTACTGACGGGCTTTTTAATTGCATTCTAATTACTTAGAAAACAACTAGGAAGTGTACATTAATTGTCAACCTGGGGTTCGTTGAGAACTTGCAAGTTACCGTGCACTGTATGTGCAAACCACAATCTCCTCTTACATTGGTTTACCTACTGAAGTTGTAGTTCAATAACCTTAATTACAAACAATGGTATGAACAGTTACATAGTCTTGGCAAGAAACTACCAACTAAACAACTACCAAACTAAGTTGCAATGAAAGTAAAACACACGACATGAAAGTAAATGCCAAAATTAAATTCACACTTGAAAGTAAATGCTAAACTAAGTCAAATTCTGCTGGAAAGTAAATATTAAATCTAATTCACACTATGCAGGAAAAGTAAATTCTAGAACTACTTCACACTTTGCAAGAAAGGTAAATTCTAATACTACGTTCACACTATGCAAGAAAGTAAATTATAAATCTAAGTTCACAACACACTTGACAGAAAGGTAAATTGCAGAAATAAAATCTAAAAGCTATCATTGCCAAATACAAGTTATTGTTTATGATCCAATGGAGTAAATAGCATTATTGCATTAAGCTCAATGATTGTAAAATAAAACATTAAATCTCTATCTATGCATTGAAATCGAATTGCAGAAATAAAATTCACACTTCATAAGAAATCACAAGTAAGCAATGAAGTACAACTACATCAACATAAAATAAATAAAATCATATTGCAAAAGAAATTATGAAACTAAGATCTAATTGAATCAAAATGAAAGTATAGCTTTATTCCATCATCAATTTGACTATTGCTCTAAGAGTCCTCCCCTAGAATGGAGAAATAACTCTTATTTATACATGATTTCTCCATAATAAATAATAAATGAGGATCCAAAATATCCTCAACAAATTCCTAAAAATTTGGATCTCAAAACTAATCCAAGATCCTTACTAACTACATGCTATTTAGAATACCTTTGAAGTCAAATTCGAATTTAGGGATAGAGGCTATAATAAAATAGTCAAAACTCATCCCAAATGTCTCTTAACAACTTTTGACTTCTTAGGTCCATCATATATTTGATAGAGATCATCAAATCTTTGTGAATAAGCCAAATATGCACTCATATCCACCTCCAATTACCAACTTTAATTTAACATCATGATTTGAGACATATAAGAATAATAGAAATAATGGATTTATAAAAATCCATTACTCCTCATGAATATCTTTCTCCAAAGTTGGTGGTTGAAGGTAAAATTTGAATTATTGACTTTCTGTAATGCTGCAGATAGAGTTTCTGTAATGCTGCAGAAAGTTTCTGTAATGCTGCAGATAGAGTTTCTGTAATGCTGCAGATAGAGTTTCCATAATATTGCAGATAGAGTTTCTATAATGCTGTAGATATAGTTTCCGTAATGCTGCAGATACCTGTGGAGTTTTTGTAATGCTGCAACAAATGTTCTGCACTGCTACAGAACTCCCTCAAATATGTTGTAGATGTTTCCAACAATTGATTCAATATTCAAAGCAAATACATAATACACTAATTCCCTCAATGTTAGTAAAAAATCAAATGAAATACTAAGACATGTAATGGAAAAATTACTTGAGCATAAAAACCCGGATATGAGCATAAGAAAAGGATAAATGCATGAATATGGATAGGCAAAAGGAATTATAAATAAGGTGAAATGGTGGTAAAAATATGTTAAATCCAAGGCCCGTCAAGTACACACCAAGGTCTATTCAGTTGTTGGAAGGTAGTGATGACTTATTTCTTACCATGCATTTGCAAAATAAATACCAAACTTGTACAACCCCACTTGTATGGTGCTTGGCCATGTTCTCTTTCTGTTCTTATGTTGGAACTAAATTCTCCTTTTGTGGTAATAATTTTATGATTGCCAAGTCTAAGATAGATGCTGTAAATCTTGGGTTGTTTATCCTTTCACATGTACTCATTCCTCCCAAACATTGAATAACACTTATGCCATTTTGTGGTCTTATTCAATGTCAGTGTGATTACTTAAATATTGTTAAATACAAACATAGCATTTCCATGTATAGTGTGCATGAATGGTTATCCTACTGGAAACCTTAACAGGAAGAACTTGTTGTATATCGATGGTCGTCCACTCACTCATGGAAACATTGCAGGGTTCATAATAGTTTAGGTGCTCTTTATTTTCCACAAATTGTTCATTTGAGGAACACGCCAAGGACTGGGAGTTCTTTATGAAAAGGAAAGCAACCATATTTGTTGTTTTGCATGTAATACATCCTTTGTCTCCTAGTGATGAGTTGTTAATAGACTATAACTTTTGTAGACCACCAACCACTCGTCAAATACGACTTACATTGGGACTACCTTTAAACTTCCCCTTAGGGCGTAAGACAAAAGTCATTGATTAATTGTATTTCTTTTATTTTCAATGGGATTAATGTAAATGTATTATTCAATTTGAACTTATGTTTTATAAATTGCTTGCGGTTGGACATTCACTATTGCAAAAAATTCTCATGCTTCTATATATTTGTTTGGTATAATGTTGGAACAAACCAATTGCATTGTGCTTATTAATACCATCGATGTAATGTTCAATATTTTTGAAATCAGAATTTTGATGATGGCAACTTGTCTACCATCTTCTATTGCACCCCACTACAATTTCAAATCAAGAGAAGGCTACAAAAAGAGCGTAACTCGGAGAGGAAGCATACCAAGCATGGTTGAATCAACCACCTATTTAATTCCCATTGAGCTCAAACTCACCAATTAGGAATGCCCACAGTAACAGTAGTTCTTCACATGTTGGAAATAGATGAATGACTTCTTACGAGAGGTTGGTAATGAAATAGAGGTTGGTATGGATGACTTCTTACGAGATATAGGTGCCATGGATGCAATGTCGTTAGATGTATTCTAAGACGATTAGTTAGGGGATGATGATCATATCACTGATATCTTCTTCAAAATCCTTAAATCAGCTTCCACCACCCCTCTCTTTGGACCTGGCTAGTCAAAGTATACCCATCCTAGGACAACAATGTTACTATACAACTTGAAAGCAATGCATGGCATGTCAAACGCATGGTTCTCAGCACTTTTGAGGTAATTGACCATCAAATCCCTTATATTTTGAGGAATCTTGTCACACAATCAACATTGAAAATAGTCAATTTTATGAACGTTAAATGACATTGTACATTATATTTCCCTCTAACTGTAGGCTATTCAAAGATAAGGTACTCCTGAGTGATAATGTATTGCTTGGAAGCTATGAAAAGGCAAAGCAAATGTTGACAAAATGTTGGGTGTTGAGTACATATCATATCATGCGTGTCCGAATGATTGTATTCTATATAGAGGTGAATATGCAGAAAAAGAGATATGTCCAAAATGTGGGCATGACAAGTACCATAAATCGAAAAACAAGGGTAAACCACATGGTCCTCCTCATAAGATATTGAGGCACATGCCTATAATCCCAAGGATTCAAATGCTCTTTCAGCGTAAAGAATTAGCTATGGTGCAAGGATGGCATGCCTTGCACCAAAGTGGGTCAGGATTTATGCGAATCTCAACATATTTAATAGTCATGAGGCATATAGAGGATACATGGCTCATTAAATTCAAGGATGAGGTACAAAGCCTTCAATTGAGCATTGGCCATGGATGGAATCAACCCATATTCCCTCCAAAACACCAACTATTCTATTTGGCTTGTAGTAGTGATCAATAACAATATCCCTCCATGGTTGTCCATGAAGAGTGAACATCTTATGTTGGATCTTATAGTCCCAAGTAGAAGACAAGTGAAGAATATGAATGTTTACCTACAACCATTGATCGATGAATTGAAGGAATTATGGGAAGGGATACATGTATACAATGTATGAAGACCCATCCCAACAAAAAGGAGTTTTACATTGCATGGCATATGTGCTTAAACCACACATGATTATCTAGGATTATGAGTTTTCTATGGTAAACATGTTGTTTGATTTGTTTATATTTGTAACAATATTTGTTGGTATATTCAATTCGGTATGACTTTATTGATCTTCAGCACTAACGTGATTTATATACCATAACATTGCATGTCTTCTAACAAAAAGGTATCATGGATGTAAATGATGTGAACCTTATATGAAATCTAGGTGGTCCAACCACTTACGAAACCTGGTGTACGACTGATAGAGGGTATTCCTCCTAGAAAATTAGCCTTATAAAAGAGCAACATTTGCTTTCAATGGTAAACTTGAGAGAACCCAAAGGCTTGAGATAATGACACCGACTCACTAGCTTAGCGCATATGACACAGAGAAGGAGAAGGAAATTGCAAAAATGTTCGATTAAAATGGGGAACCTATGTTCAATGATCTTGAATTCTTCGACACCTATGTTGAGAAAATGCCCATTGGAATGAAAAGAAAATCGGTATTGTATGAGCTCCCATATTGGGAGCATCTTAAGATTGTCCACTTACTAGATCCCATGCATATATTTAAAAATGTTTCATGTTCTTTGTGGAGGATCATTTCATAGAAACAAAGTGACATGTTGGCTTTCAGGAGAGATCTTATTTCTTCAAATACTAAAAAGAAGCATTCCCAAGACAAGAAAATAGAGGAGAGGTTGGCCCCTCTTAGTCATCTAAAGAAGGTGATGTCCCATGGGTTTTGAAGAAATATAATCTTTCTTTTGAAAATGAATTTATGTTGTGTGTGAAGGTGCCTTCTTTATATGGGTCTTCTCTACGACGATGCTTCACTATAGATGAAAATTTGTTGGGTTTGAAATCACACGATCATTTCAATCTTATAAGGGTACTATGTAAAAAAAAATGTTTTTTATTTCTTGTTTTTATCTTTTACCCCACAAGTTAAACCACAATTAAATTTGTATGTGTTCACTTTGTAGTGTCATTATCCTTTTCTCATGCATGGGTGTCTGAACCACGAATTTCCCAAGGACTTGCGACATGCCATATCTAAACTATCTGCATTTGTACAGTGGATCACATCAGAGGAGATTCGCATGGCTAGCATTCCATGGTGGCGTCAAGAGATAGCTAATATTGTTTGTATGTTTGAGAAGGAACTGCAAACGACTTTCATGGAATTGCAAGTTCATCTCCTAATTCACCTAGTCAATGAGGTTGAATTAGTTGGGTTGATCTCATGTCATTGGATGTTCTTCTTAGAGAGGTACATGAAACAATTGAAGGGATTTGTTTAACATAGGGCAAAAACTGAGCAGTCTATGGAAAAGGGGTGCATAGTATATGAGTCATTATATTATGCCAGTGAGTACAACAAGCAAATCGACCACACACTAGGCACAGTGATTTGGGATGACAAATGCGATGAGGACAAAAGGGAAGGGAGCTACTCCAAACAAACAAAAAAAGGCACATGATAAAGAGTAAGTCACTTATCTTTTGTCACATTTCTACATAACAACTATTCATAATGAACTTCATAATCTATATTTGACCTCATACATACTATACGTTGATTTGATTTCATGAATACAACAATGAATTCATAAATTGGTGCCATCAATATATTCATTATTTACAATGTGGAGGCAACACACTGACACGGCCATGGGTCACATTGTATGAAGAGAAGAGAAGGAAATGGGACATTTATAGGAAAGAATTCAGATGGTTAAACGGTATAAGCATACCTTATCATGATCATTTAAAAGAAAATATGCCAATGATATGTCCCAATAGTTGGGTTGCTGACTCAGGTCAAAGAGAAATACGATGCATCTAGTCGTTACCTGCCTTCTGAAGTGTTGGAATATTCCAACCATCTTATCTTGGTTTCGAATGCTTTGCATGCATTCCATGCAGTGGTAGGTGAGTCTCCTAGCACCTGGTCCTTATTTTAGGCCCCCTATAGCTTAACTTTGGTCATCATTAGCCCTCTTATCCACTTAGAGCACCTTTGTTACATCACTGAAGTCCAAAGGTGCCCTCATGCATGATTTTAGGAGTCAGTACAGTCGGTTCCATGGTTTATGGTGCCTTGTCCCCTTGATTACACAGTTAACTGATTGTTACACCTATTTTCACTACTATTGAGTGTAGGAGCACCCTTTTTTTACCACTGTCATTCATTTATGCGCATCCTTGGAGTCTCCTTCCCTAATTTATAGCCCCAATGACTCATTCATTCACCATTCCACCTCAGTTGAATAGCCATTCATCATCGGTGGCCACTAGAGAATGGTTCCAATGCTAACTAAGCCTGCCACTTGAGGTGAATTCGAATCCTATCAGATGCTATTGAATTCATTCTATTGTAACATCTTTTGATTATTAGTTTATCGCTGAAGAAAGTATCAACAACAATTTTTCATCTGTCTTTCAGTTTTATGAGTGATTTGATCAGTGTTTCTTCATAATTCTTCTCAGTTAAAACATTGTGAAATTAGGGAGGTTTGTTCAAGCTTAGTGATTCATCCTGTGGAATTTCACATGGTATCAGAGCTTGTGAGAGCTTGGGATGAGCAGTTGCTTTCATTAGTGCACCAGAAGCCACAAAGGCTTCCACGACAAATCCTGGTGACATTGCATTGAAGCCATTGGAGAAATCCTTTGGAGTCTAGCCAGGTGTGAAGGACTCAACTAATGTGCGTATTGTCTTATGCAAAGCTCAGTAGATTCGGAAACAATCCTCCAAGATATTTTTCCAATTGTTTTTGCAGGTTATTCCATCATCAGAAGAGCATTCAATCACCTATAATGGATCTATCTTCGATTGCAAAGCTTGTTCCCTTCAATTTCTTTGAATGGAAGGATCAAATGGAGATATTCATGCGCAACAGAGGTCTCTACAAGGTGCTCAAGGATGTTGAAGTCGAACCAAATGGTGCATGAGATAAAGCCAAGTACCTGAACAAGCTTGATGAAGCATATGGTTTGTTGTGTCTCAGCATCTCCAAGGATCTAATCTTTCATCTATCCGGTTTGAAAACTCCCAAGGAAGTTTGGACAAAGCTCGAATCCTTAATTGGGTAGAACGATGATTTGAGAGGGAATCAATTGGAGAATGAACTGATCCCCAGCAATTTCGAATCCATCATAGACTTCTTCATTAAATTCAAGAACTTGGTTATGCAGCTGAAGATGTGTAATATTGAGAAGAAGGATGAGCAGCTTATTCTTTATATTCTATCAAGACTAGGACTAGAGTATTATGTATTCGTATCCACCTTCCAAACAACAAATTTATCCATCCCAAATTGGAAGATGCCCACTCTAGATGCATTCATCTTGTCTCTCACAAAGGAGCAGGACAAATTGGTGCAGATGGAAGTCATAAAACCATCAAGGGATCAAGCTCTTGCTGTTGGAGAAGGAAAGAATGTGAATGGTCATGGAAAGAAGAAAGGAAAGGAGAAGAAAGAGTGCTTGCATGAAGAAGACAATTGATCTCATGGCTCATCTTTTGGAGAAAAACAACCTTCCAATACCTGCAGATGCTAGGTGGAAAGAAGTTGATTCTAAGTTAGAATATAAAGAGAGAGGTCACGCACTCATGGCTGGCACTTCGAATGCATATTCCTCCATCATAGATTCTGGAGCCTCCAGACACATGTATGCATCTAGAGATCTCTTCTCAGAATTCAAACCTACTGTTGGGCCTTTCATCCTAATGGGAGATGATTCAGAAGTTCCTTCTAAAGGAATTGGGAGGATCAACATTGTTCATGGATACTTCAATGATGTACTCTATGTTCCTACCTTGGCAGCCAACCTCCTTTCAGTCTATCAAATGACACATACAAGAGTTCCAAAGAAAATAATTTTTACTCCTAATGCAGTTGAGATACAAGAGATCTCTTATAGGAAAATCATTGCACAAGGAATTGCAGATCACCATTCCAAACTCTATGAGTTCTCTCATTTCTTGCCTTACTCAACACAAAGTGCACTTCGTACTCATGCGAATGAAGTGAGAAGACTTTGGCATGAGAGGTTTGGGCACCTCAACTACAAATATTTGCAAGAACTGCAGAATCAAAACATGGTTGAAGGCCTCCCAAACATCAAATTTGCGAAGGGCATGTGTCATGGTTGCTTGATTGGTAAGCATCCAGAGCACAAGTTTGAAAAAGGAAAGGAAAAGAGAGCCTCATCTCCTATTGAGTTGATTCACAATGACATATCAGGACCTCTTCCTCACCTATATCTGAATAATGCTAGATACATCTTAACATTCATAGATGACTATTCGAGATTTAGTTGGATATATTTTCTTAAGTTGAAATCAAAAGTCTTTGAATATTTCAAATTTTTTAAAGCTTTTGTACAAAATTTGATTGACAAAAAGATCAAGGTCCTTCGTACTAACAATTAAGAGTATGTGAAGAATGATTTTCAACTATTTTTTGCAAATGAAGGTATTGAAATGCAGCACACTGTTCCATACACACCACAACAGAATGGTGTGGCTGAGAGAAAGAACATAACTCTAAAAGAGATGGCTACATGCATGCTTGAGTCTAAAGCATTGGCTCCTAGACTTTGGGAAGAAGCTGTCAATTTTGTTGCATACCTCCATAACAAAGTTCCTCACAAAGGCCTAAAAGACAAAACTCGATTCAAATCTTGGATAGGATACAGGCCAGATGTGTCTCATCTCAGAGAAGAGGAGAGCCTTAGAGCCTCAAAGCAAAGAGTGCATATTGGTTGGTTATGCATAGAATGCAAAAGCGTATAAACTACTGGATCTGTCTACCATGCACACTTTCCTTGAAAGAAGTGTCTAGTTTGAAGAATGTCCATAGCATGATGCCCACCATGTTGAAGCATAAAGCTTACCAACTACTCCACCACAATATGTTGAACAAGATAGCGAATCATCTGCTCATGAAAGTTCAGAATCTAATTCAGAAAGTGAAGATGAGCACATGCTAGATCCAGATCCATAAGAACCTGTAGATCCAACACCACTTCCAAGATGGGCTGCAAAGACCATAGAATCTGTTGGTGATCTTGTTGGGGATCCACAAGGTCCAAGAAGAACCAGATCTCAGTATCAAAGTGCAAGTTTTGCACTCTCTTATACAGGTCTCTTTCTTCTTGATGGATGTATTCTAATGGTTGGATCAGATCCAAAAACCTTCTTTGAGGCTTCCCAAGATCCAAGATGGATAACAACTATGGATGAAGAGTACCAATCTCTTCAGAAAAATGAGACTTGGGAGCTTGTTTCTCTCCCTCCTAGGAGGAAGCTTGTTTAGTGTAAGTGGGTATACAAAACAAAGATAGGATCAGATGGAGTAACATGCAAATACAAGGATTGCTTGGTTGCTAAAGGATTCTCTCAGGTTCAACGGATTGACTATACAGAGACCTTTGATCCAGTTGTAAAGATGGTCTCCATCCGTCTTGTTTTGTCTCTAGCTGCATCCAAGCACTGGGAGGTGCATCACATGGATGTGAATAGCGTATTTCTTCGTGGATATCTAGAGGAGGAGATCTACATGAAGCAACTTGAAGGATACATTGATGATCCTTCATTAGTGTGCAGGTTAACGAAGCCTTTATATGCGCTCAAGCAAGCTCACCGAGCATGGTATGCAAAGATGGACTCCTTTCTACTGTCACAAGATTTCCAGAGATGCAAGTCTGGTTTGAATCTCTACATGAGGCATGATGGAAACTCTCTTATCCTTATTGTCCTATATGTTGATGATTTAGTGATTACAGGGAGTCTCTCTTCATGCGTTAGATCTATCCAAACAACCTTGCACAATGTCTTTTCTATGTCAGATTTGTGACTGCTAAGGCCGTTTCTTGGTCTTGAAGTATCTCAGAGTGATTTAGGAATCAAGATTGCACAGTCCAAGTATGCATCAGATCTACTTGATAGGTTTCACATGACAGAATGTAAACCAACAACATTTCTTTTTCTTTCAGGTATTAATCTCGAAGATGGTTCTTCTTCACCATTAGTGGATAGTACCTTGTATCGGCAACTGATTGGGAATCTTTTGTTTCTTACACATACTCACCCTGATCTATCCTATGCAGTGAGTGTTGTCTCCAAATACATGCAAGAACCTCATGAGCTTCACTGGAAGGCATCCAAAAGGATCTTGCACTATGTGCAAGGGACGAATACCTCTGTTATTCACTATGCAGTTGGGTACACAGATTCAGATTGGGATGAAGACTGCTCATATTGGAAGTCTACATCAAGTTTTTTTTTCATGATTGGATCCGATCCTATCTGTTAGTCAAGCAAAAATTAGACAATTCTTGCTCTTTCATCAGCTGAGGCTGCGTACAGAGGTGCAGTAAATGTAGCCACACAATGCATCTAGTTGCAGGGCATCTTTTCAGAGTTTGGTATTTGCTACAGTACTCCACCAGTCATCTTCTGTGACAATCTAAGTGCTTTAAGGATTTCCACAGATCTGGTTCAGAGACAGAGAACCAAACATATTGAGATACACATGCACTATGTCTGAGAATTGGTACATGATCGTACCATCACACTTCGCTACTGCCCTTCAGAAGAGCAAATTGCAGATATTTTCACCAAGACTTTTTTCAATGAAAAAGTTCACTTATCTTCAATCCCTTCTTGGGGTGAGTGATACCTTGGTTGATTATATTTCTTATTGTCTATTTTGAGGGGGGGGGGGTTGTTCCCACTAGGTTTTCCCTCTTTCCTCAGTTATTTTAGATTGTTGTATGGGGTGACCATTGGTCTCAGTAACCAGGGCCTATTTTTCCCATTTATTTACTTATATTTTTCCGCACAGCAAGGCTTAAGGGGGGCGTTGGAATATTCTAACCATCTCATCTTGGTTTTGCATGCATTCCATGCAGTGGTAGGTGAGTCTCCTATCACCTAGTCCTTATTGTATCCCCCCTAGAGCTTAACTTTGGTCATTATTATCCCTCTTATCCACTCAAAGCGCCTCGGTTATATCACCGAAGTCCAAAGACGCCCTCATGCATGATTTTATGAGTCAGTATAATCAATTCCATGATTTAGGGCACCTTGTCCCCTTGATTACCCAGTTAACTAACTGTTACACCTAATTTCACTGCTACTGAGTGTAGGAGCGCCCTTTTTGACCACTGACAGTCAGTTATGTGCCTTATTGGAGTCTCCTTCCCTAATTTCTAGCCCCAATGACTCAGTCATGTGCCAGTCCACCTCAATTGACTAGCCATTCATCATCGGTGGCCATTAGACCTTATCGGGAGATGGTTCCAATGCTAATTAAGCCTGCCACTTGAGGGGAATTCGAATCTTATCAGAGACTATTGAATTCATTATATTGTAACATCTTTTGATTACCAGCTTATTGTTGAAGAATGTATCAACAACATTTTTTCATCCATGTTTCAGTTTTATGAGTGATTTGATCAGTGTTTCTTCCTAATTCTTCTCAATTAAAACATTGTGAAATTAGTGAGGTTTGTTGAAGCTTAGTGATCCATCCCGTGGAATTTCACATGAAGAGGATGCACTAAACATAGGGATCAGATGCAACAACTTAGTAATAATCTATTTTTGTAGATATTTAATTTTATAATTCACATTTGAATTATAACATATATATTGTATATATTAACGGTAAGGTCATTAGATATATGACAACGTCATTTGTTCAATTTTTTACAAGTGCATTTATTCCAATCTAAGTGGGCATAGGGACATCATTTTCGCACCGAGGATGTCAATGATGGATGTGCCATACAAGATTGTGGAATGGAAGTCGAGTTCGAGCAATCTAGTCGTGTTAGCTGTGATCAAAACCTAATAGGGGGGAAGTTGGGTTACATCGGGAAGATACAAGAGATCATTCAAGTGGACTTCTCATCTTTCCAATGTGTTATTTGTAGGTGCAAGTGGTGGGACACCTTTGACTGGAATAATGTAAAGGAAGATCGTGAAAGTGGGTTGATATATATCAACTATAGAAAAGTGTGGGATGAAACTAAGGAGTCTTATGTTTTCCCAAAACACTGCAACCAAGTGTTTTTTTACCGAGATGTGTTAAATTGGGATTGGTAATTTGTATTAAGACACAACCCTAGGTCAAAACATATTTTTGAGAACAACAGTGCGATCATGCCAAGCGAGGAAGATAAACAAGGCGATGACAACGAAGAGTGATATGTACATATTTTATTTCATCATTTACAGTGTTGATGTATCATTTTATTATTGTTGCCTTTAATTATCTAATTATATTGCTTATTTTTCATCTCATGCCAGTGGAAATGAAAAGTTGATTACAAGATGTTTTTAAACAATTTTAATTGGTTAACAATCAATCTGATGCAAAATGTATTTGCCTATCAAGTAATTTTGATTGATTAAAACAAAATATTTAAACAAATAAATCCCTCATACTAATGTTTACACATGTTAGTTTTATTTATGAAATAAATAATAGTAAAATAGTAAAATAACTTAAATGTTGAGTTAATGTAATAACTCATCCTAAAATAAATAACTATTTAAATTATTTACATTAATTAAATAAATGAATAAAAGGAAAGAAATAAAATTGTAATAAAACTAAAGAAATGCAAATCATTTTTTTATATTTTATACTTATATGTTTTATTTGAAATTTTCTTAAACATGGTTTTTTAATATTATTTTACTTATATACATGATAAATAAGAAAAACAATAAAAGAAATAAAACATTATTTAAATGAAAGATAAAATGTTAACTAAGATATGTATCAGATTAGAAAATATTTTAAACAAACCTAAGGTAAGTACGGAAAATCTAGATACATAGAGTAAAATTAAACAACTTGCATATGTAAAAAAGTCAATATACAAAAATAAACTAAAAGATGACAATGAGAATAAATTAACGATAGAAGAGCGAGGAGTTTTCACCAGTGGGCAAGGTTCAATTCCAATGAGGGTTGAACCTGGACCCATGGGGGCACCTTGAGGTAGTGGTCGAATGTGTGGTTCCATCTAGAGAGATTGTATTAAATGATCTCGAGACCTGTCGACAGATAAGTGGATGAAAGCCCACCCCTATATCCTCCTAACATTAAGTCAATTCCTGCTAGCTAACTCGGTTAAGGTGTGGGTCTCGTCAGCAAGGCGACCCGAGTTCAATTCCCATAGGGTTTACTTAGTTCGGAGGCGACACCAAAAAGCCCAATCAAGTTGAGGTTGGTGCGGTCCAGACCGGGTGCGTTCCCCGGATGATTTTGACAGCTTAGATGCCACTGGGTCGTGGTTTCTCCGACCATAGGCCACTCTCGCAAGTCAGGGAGATGATTCGAGCAAAAAACAAAGAAAATAAATTAACGATAAACCAAAATTAAAAGACGAGAAATAGCTGGGCCAAAATGATTTCTTTTATTGATGAAAACACTTCATACATTTTCTCAATAAATAACTTTGCTTTTAAGACTCTGTGAAGTCTTGGACCAGGTATAACTTTCAAAACCATATAAGGCGGTATGTCACATCGCTTGAGACATGATCAAGTTTTACAGTGAAGGAAGGATAAAAAGGGTTGGACTAAGTGAATCAATAATTAGTTTTGCAATGCCGTCTTCCTGCACACAAAACCATTAATTAACCTATACTGCCAATATTTTTTTTTTAATTTAAAAAAGTTACAGGATTTACAATCTACTTTAAATAATCCAAACCAAGTTTGACCTCCCATTTCTCGGCAAGATTTTAAGAGAGCACCTACTATCGACAACATTGTTAAATCTTCTCGAGAGAAAATAATAATGAAATGAATGTATGAGTAAAAAAATTGAATGAAAAAACTATTACTCCAACATACCTCCTGCCGATAATTGTTGGATGGACCAACATCCTTGTTATTCCTTATTCTTTATTTTTAAAATCCACGTTGGTATGTGATGACTTTTCAATGGACCAATTTACTGACTTTTCTATAATATCTACTTGATGAATATAGAGAATTAACATCTGTCTCTTGGCTGCTACTTTGTCCTTGTTAATCAAGTCGTTGGTTTCTTGTATTTCACTCAACATGGTCAAGTAGATGTTGAAAGAACTCCAACGCATCCTATTGCCTAGTACCGAAGAACTCAAGATATTGATGGCAATAAGTGTCTTAAATATACTAGGCGGTATGCCAATAAGTGTCTTAAATATACTCAACTTTATTGTTAAAAGGTCCCATGTCTCAATGTAATGCTCCTCCAATTTCATCCCAATTCTTTTCTTTTGGAGGCAATTCAACTACCCAATTGCTTAATTTGAATTCCAATGAGACTTCCTTTGGGTAGTATTTCCATATATGGTTTTTAGGAACATCTAATACATAATCACCATTTGAGAAGCATGTCTACTTAATCCACTGGCAATAACTCAAGCTATTTGTAATTAAGTTTTACCCATGGTCACTGTGCGTTTGAGTTCCATCTCGCTTCTCCTAACTCCATAATAATTCCGCTTACATTCTTCCGACCTTTAATGGTATGTGTCTTTCTTTACGAATCTTTCTTTGAATGAAACCAAACTTATTGGATCATCAATTGCATATACACCTTTATTTATCTCATGCATGTGTTATGGATGCATAACACATATATTTTATATATGTGATATTTTGTTTGCAATATCGACGTGGAGTGCAAAAATGAAAACCTCAAGTGATGGTTGTCTTGGTCGATTATGAAAAAGTCTCATTCTCATTAAATAAGCTCACTTGTGACTTGCTCAACCATTGACATTGTGACTTGAATCTTGGATTGGGAAATGTGTGAATGGTATTCAAAACTAACCGCTTCAAATCATGGACAAAACCATATATATGTATATGTATGTATGGGAAAAATGTATGTGATATATGAAAGCCATGTTAAGTTTGTGTTTTAAGAAATTTTCAATTTTTTTTTAAGAAAATATTATTTTCACATGATAAAAAAAAAGGAGTAATGCAAAGTGAATGAAGCTTTTTGAATGTTTGGAGGATTTAAACTTCTTTGCCATGAAGTGAAGACAAAAGGCTTGAAGGGTAAGCAGGGATTTCATAAATGTATGATTGATGATGACGATGGATGAGGGATGGAGGGGAAATGGAAAAGAAAAGAGACAAGCTAAGTTATTAAAGCTCTTCAAACCAAAGGTTATTTTGTTAAATAAAACTCTAAAGCAAACGTCTTGTAGTTTCTTGTTTGTGCCATCACAACACTGAATAGGAATCCATTAACTTCACATCGTTTAACCATCATTATATTAAAATCTCAAAGACTTCCTATTGGTGGAAACCCCAGACAATCTAAAGCTAGTTAGAAATATAGGCTAGTTTTTAATATAGCAATTGGAGGCAGTGACTCGGTAGGCATTAGACATTTTGACATAAAGTTTTTATTAGTAGGAGTGCCTGGCAACCCATTGTCGGCTAAGTGTGGTTGATTACGGAAATTGTCATCAACATATATCATATGTGTGTCGATATTTAATATGAATTTCTAACAATATGGAAATAGTCATTTATACTAAATATGTTAATATTAACTAGTAAGTAATAAACAAATTTTGATATTAATTTGAAATGTATAGTTTATCTACAAATTAATTACTCTTAAAAATTGCATCTATAATGTGTGAATGCATTTTATTTATTTGTTAATTAACACTAACACGCTCTATCATTAAATTTTGTTCTGTTAATTTACATAATATTAATGCCTTCACTAATCATAAAAGCACTTTCAAACTCTAATAATGCAATCACATTAAGGTTTTGCTAATCAAACTCTAATAATGCAATCACATTAAGGTTTTGCTAATCAAACTCTAATAATGCAATCACATTAAGGTTTTGCTAAATAAGGTTATTTATAACAATTCACCAACTCATCGTCACTAGCATGATTAATTCTTCAGCATGACATGAGGGATATCCATGACCAATCTCCTTGCATATTGAAGGGAAGTGTGTACCTAAAATCTTTACCCTAATCTACACCCATATCATAGTCTATCCTAGGCAAACTATTTACTGGGTTTCTACATGGAAAATATAGTCACTCGTTCATCTAGTCAACCTTAATTCATGTTTGGCATTTAGCCCCACAAGAACACGTGCACTCTCTAGACTATGCCTTTTTTACAATTCCATGCATAATAAATTTGTACCCAAGAATAATATACATCCCTGTAACGACTAAGTGATCTCTCCATTCTAGTTATAAATTAATAGAGTCCTCATATCATTTTGGCAACAAACTTTGGCCATAATGACATCACTATTTTCTTGAACTAATCATATACTTCTTAAATCCTCATATAATTTTTAAATGTAATAATCAATGGGCAAGTGCACATCAATTGTAATATTTGCATTCAGCAAATGTACCCTATTTATCGCATTTTTTTACATCTATGTTAATAAAATCGAGAATTGTTTAAAAGAGGATGGCTACATTGAAATTAACATGGCTAGACTTATTGTCACCTTTCATAGATTACATTATTATTTTTATATTTAAACTTTTAAATCTCTTCATGAATAAGAAACTTAACATTCTCAGTCATTTTACATTTTTTATAAACTTAACATTAAGATGGATAAAATCAAGATCATGATAGTTAAACCTAAGAGAAAAAATTATCATCTTATTTTCTATGGTGGAAACACTCTACATAGGAATCAATTTAAATTGTCATTTAAAATAGAAGAACAAGAGTGAAATCATTAATAAAAGGAATAGGGATACTACAAAGATTTTATAAATCCTAAATTTAAGGATCAAAACTAACTTTCAAATTGTATGTGTATAAAGAACAAAATTAACACTATCAAAATTAGAACCAATGGGACTCATAACCTCCATAATGAAACTACTCGATAATCTAACAAAAAACAATAGATTGGGATGAATGATTTTGTAAAATTTGTGATAAATAGGAGTGGAAGGAAGAACCTAATTTCATTTTCACATGGCCCATATTTAATAATTTAATCGAAAACTTTACTTAGATTTATATATTAGTTTATCTTTCTAAATTTGTAAATTTGCAAGTTTGTATTTTGTAATTGTAATTTTGCAATTTTGTAAATTATTTTGTGATTTTGTATTTTTGTAATTTGTACGTAAATTTGTAAACGTAAATGCAAATTTGTAAATGTAATTTGCAAGTTTTGATTGTTACCATAATTGCAATTTGTGATTGTAAATTTGTAGTTGTAACTATCCAATTTGTAATTTGTGATTTCTAAATCTAATTAATAATTCCTTATTGTAATAATTGTAATTGTAATTTGTAGTTGTGAAGTTGTAATAATGATTATAAATTGTAATTATAGCTAAGATTTTTTTTTTTTAACCAAAACGAGTATTAATATTAAAAAAAAAATATAACCGTGGTTTGTAAACCAAATCGGCAGGTTACAGAGAACTGATCCAAAATCAGCATTTTTCAAAGTGAATACAAAATGGTTTCGAGAATTGGAAGAACCACATATATGATGTAACTCAGAAGATTATAAATTGCAATTATAACTAAGATTGTGAACATTTGTAATTATAATTATAGCTAATATAAAAGACATCGACATAAATAAAATAAAATAAATTCATCACACACATGAATCACTCATTGACATAATTAACAAAATACATCATACACATGAAGATAAATATCATAAAATAATTTGACAGTCCATTCAGTTCATAAAAAAATAAGTGTATATAAACATGACAATAAAAAATATTACAATGCGATCATCAAATCAATGGCCACCACCACCATCACCTAACATCATGTAACGTACCATTATCATCATGACCAACTAACAAACATAACCATCACACACATATGACAAACAGCGTCCAACATACACATCTATCATCACTCATCAAACATAAGCACCATCTTACATACACATAAAAAAATAGTTAACATAATATAACATACACATCAAACATCACCTAACATACACATGTAAACATTACCTACCATCATCTAACATATACATTTAATAGATTTAAATATCATATAACACACAAATATAATAATAACATTTAATAAAACACAAGCTACATTATCTAACATAACCATCACACACATCTAATAAATAGTATCTAACATACACATATATCAGCACACCTAGCAAACATATCTAACCTGACCTAACATACACATCATCGTCAACCTATAAATAAACATTAACATCAACATCAACATCGATTATGTGAAATGTAGTATATGTGTGTGCGTGCGTGCACATGTGAACAATAATATTAAACTCATGATACATGCCAAATATACATCTTGAGTCCAATAAATGCTATGAGATAGTTGATCCACCTCCAGAACCAGAGGCATCACTACCTCTGCCAACATATCCAAAGGCATCGACACCTCCACCAACAGAGCCAGAGGCATTAGTACCGCTGCCAGGATACGAAGCAGCATGGAGAACAACATAGTCGATATATCCCTAATTATATATATTACTCAATGCGTCCATCATATCTAGAGCCTTAGAGATGGGTGGAGTAGGAGATGGTGGATGGTTGGATCGGTGAGGAGGAAAGGTTGTTTGGTCAACCTATGGATCATGAGACGGAGATGGTGGTGGGTCTGCTGGGTGTGAGGAGTGGATATTGGTCAGCCTTCATGGTGAGGAGGAGGAGGAGGAGGTGGATGAAATTTTGAGGCTCCATCCTCATGGTGAGGAGGAGGAGGATTGCCTCCCTCATCAAATGTAGAATCATCCTCTAGCCTCGTCTCCAAGAATCTAGAAGGACCGACGATATACTGCATCAAATGCCTCATATCACTAGGAACCATCCTCTATATCTCTATTAGGTTAGGATCTCACATGATCTCATGCACTCGTACAAGCTAGACACCTCATCAATCCAACAATGCGGACAACCTTCCCAACACATTCTCTCAAAACCTATCATCTGTCATGTGTCGCAAGTCGGGTCTAGGAAACGCACGGAACTGAGGCTCCTACATATCCTCATGAACCTAAACTGGTGGAGGCCCCTCCCCATCGTACATGCCAATGTCTACAAAATATATAGTACACAACAATAATTAGACAATTTCATTAAACAATTTAAAGACAATGTTAGAATAAATTTCATTTGGCAGCATTAAGTAAGACAATAAAATGCAACTAGATTAAGTTAAGCATAACACTAATATTACCTCTGTCATCTGGTGGCTCAACTTGGGTGAAATAGATGTTGTGACAGACTCTCCAGTCCAACCCGACATATAGATATGGCACAAAGTCCAAAGGATGGTCCTCGTCGTTGGCTAGCATCTCTTGCACCTATGATGTGATCCTCGATGTGAACTCTAGTTGGCCCCTCTTGGGTAGCATCTATCCCCACACATGCACCTACACCTTGGTCATATCCTTAGGAGGGTAGTGGTCAAATAATGTCCTCGTGTCCAAAAACCTCTCAAAAAATATACAGAAAAGCTCCGATCCAAAAGGGAAGTTCACACTCCCCTCAATCTATGCATGGCATTGATCAAGAGCAAAACAAAACTGCCACAAAAATATTCCAAACCACCTAATGCATCTAGGTATTTGCACTAAAGAATCAACATAATACAATAGAGGGAAACTAATGCACTACCCATCAATGGTGGAATGCACCACCATCATAAGCAAAAGAGAAAGGCACCTAACCTCCTATACCTCGAAAGCAACAATATGCAGCTATCCTATGGAAACCTAAAAATGAGCAGGGTCAATTATCACTGATATATCTATGAGAGAAATCAATATTACTCTATGTTGCGACACCAAGTGGCACATAAGGGAACTATGGAAAATCCTCCCCTCTCCTAGATTGCCCAATGACGAAGTAAGTGTCCTCCTCTGTGGGTTGAAACCATAAATAAAGACCAATCCAAAAGGCCTATCTACTTTCATCCCAATGAAGGATCAACTACGTTAAGAGATTTGAGTTCCCCTTGAGGGATGTAGCCTCTTGATAGAACTTCAAGAGGCTGACAACCCTCCATAGGTCTTGTTTCTAATTGGTAATTGGAAAACGGTACAAGTCTCTCTCCCTCTCTCTGGCTTCCCAAACCCGTAAAATGTTGTACATGTCCACTCTCGTTTATTGCTGCTCCCTTGGTTGATGTATCTTATTCACATATAACTTCCACTAGTCTCATACATAGACACAAACATGTATATATAAACATAAAAAAAAAAAATTAATTAATTAAATGATCATTCTATTTATTTATATGAAAACAAATTCTCAAAAAACATAAATTTTCACAGTGGTGTGCCCAAAACAAAATCAAACACCACTTGGGGTGCTTTTGTATCTAGAGCGCACTGCTAACAGTACACTACTAGATACTTAATGCATTGAAGAGAGAAAACATTTATTTGTAAGAATGATTAACAAATATATAATTCTAATCATGGTGCGTCAATAAGCACATCGACGTAGTGCTTGATATACACGTGTCTACCACGCCCATGGTGTGCATGCTAGTTATTAACACACCGCAATACCTATTTGATACAGTGCAAGGTCTTCTATGTTGGGATAACCAAACCACCCTTCTAACTTTGCGTGCTTGAGGGCCATGAGTAAAAATAGGAAGGTGTACGGTGATGCGATATTTTTTTTAAAGTTAGGCCGGTGCATTTTACAAGTTGGAACGCACCACTAATGATGCAGACGTATTAATAATATGCACCGAAATATGTTGTAAAATATTTTTTCAATAAAAAATGAATTTCAAAATTAGTGCACCTGGAAAACGTGAAGCATTGCCCGCAATGCTTTTAAACACTACTATGTGTGGATGTGAATTCTGAAAACCTATTGACTCTCCATTTGAAGTACCAACGTCAAAAAATATTAAATGCGGAACGTCACAAAAATCACATCGGAAATTATACAATATCCTACAACATCTTTATTACGACATCTAAATGATGTTCATTGCAACTATGAAATAGTTCTACCTCGTCTCCTTTACGTTGGTGGAACATCATACATTAGTTTATCGACCGGAAACACAGTTCTCCAATTTGAATCACAAATGTCACTAATACGTCTGCCCAGCGTGGCAGTTCCGACGATCTGCCAACCGTTTTGTTGTCGTTAGCATGTGGGAATAGAGACGAGGGTCCAAGAATATAGATCACTGATAGCATAACACAGTTGTCGGTAGGATGGCGAAACACTTTCAATAACCATGTCGATGGGCCTTGAAATTACGACGTATGTCCTATAATCAAATACTAACTTATGTTGACTGCCCCTTGTAGACATCAAGATTGTGATATATCATTGATGTTGCACCCATCGTTTGGAACCTTAGAATCCAATACATTTCAGATTTTATCCAAGGTTAGAAGTTAGAGTACATGGAACTTGCAAAGGTGGACGATATATCATCCTTGCAGGCAAGTGGCATGCATGCCAAGAGAAGTTACAGAATGTTGCGGGATATGAACCGACAACTTATGAGTAAGTAATGAGAATGGGAGCTCGGTGGTCGATGTATCAACCTTGCGGGAAAGTGGCATGCATGCCAAGAGAAGTTACAGGATGTTGCAGGATATGAACCAACAAATTATGTGTAAGTAATGAGAATGAGAGGTGTGTCACCTCCCATTCTCATTACCAAGAGAAGTTACAGGATGTTAGAGTTCAACCTCTCTCGGCGCCCAAAAGTTTATCTCGGTTAGTTTCAGATCCAAAATCCTTTTAGCGCCCAGTCTATTTCGGGTCAAAACAAACTTTAACTCTGAGCCTATTTCGAGTCAAAATAGACTTTAATGTTGATCCCATTCTCAGAGCAAAACGAATTTTGGCACTGGGCCTATTTTAGATGAAAATTAAGTTTGGTGCCGGGCTATTTCGGGTCAAAACAGATTTTGACGCCTATTGATTTTACCCTGGTCAGTTTCGGTGGAAAAGAAAATTTAGCGCCGATCGCCAATTCCTAAGCAAAAAAAAAGTTGGTGCCGGTGAGTTTCGGACGTAGATCCATTTTACATCGGGTTACTTTGGACATATCGCCAAAAAATCAAAATGTAGCGATCTATCTGACTGAATATCGGCACAAAAACAAATTTTGCACCGACCGTTTTGGCGAAAATCCTGTTTTGTTTCGATTGTTTCGATGCAAAATCAAATTCTGCTTCTATCGCATAAAAACTTGTTTTCTTTCGACTGTTTCAGCAAAGAATCACTATTTGTTCCGACTGTTTCGGGGAAAAATCAAAATTGTTCTGAAACATGAAAACTTGAAAAATTATTATAAGTTCAAGATTTTCTAAGAATGAAAAGTGTTTGAAATCAAAAGGAAGATAAAGCCCAAGAATGCCTTCGTAAAAAAAAAATTAAAGGAGAGGCCCTATAATTTTATGCAAATTTTGGGGATAAAGTTGCGGCTGCAACAAACTGACTGACTTCTAACTCACAATGAACTGGCCAAAAGATTTGGTACTTGGCATCTGCTACATTCTTGTCACCAAACTCAGGACAAAAAAAATCCACAGAGCCTTTCTATCCTTATCCTATTGAGTTCCCCATTGCTCTATCACCCCAAATTTTTTGTAGGTTGCCTCTACAATTTTATAAAACTATCTCCTAGTAATTGCGTAAAAAAATACCATGTTGTCAAAACACTGCTTTTGTTTCCTTCCAAGTTTCTTGTCGATCACCAAGTTAACTTTAAAGACTCAGTAAAAAAACCTCCTTGATCTTAATTTTGATAAACGAATTTCCTTTTTCTTCCATTTTCCTCTTCTATTAAAATCCATCTGTATAGAACACATTCTAATCCTTCCTTTGATAACTTGTCTACTATTTCATTTCTCTGTTTGTAGATATGAAAAATAGAAGACTCCTCTAACATATTTTTTAATCTTATCACTTCTTTTAGTACTCGATTTAAGACAACATTGTGGCACAATTTTTTCCCCTGAACCCAATCTATAATATTTAGAGCATTGCCGAAAATTTGCAACCCTTTTAGATTATTTTCTATTACTAGTACCAATAAGAATATTAAGGCTTTTATCTCTGCTAAATTTTTTGTTCCCTGTCTAACACTGGATTTGAAATTTAAAGTATGATTTTCTGAAAAGTAGATGATTCCTCCTACCCCTCCAAACTTTGTGGCACAATTTTTTCCCCTGAACCCAATCTATAATATTCAGAGCATCGCCGAAAATTTGCAACCCTTTTAGATTATTTTCTATTACTAGTACCAATAAGAATATTAAGGCTTTTATCTCTTCTAAATTGTTTGTTCCCTGTCCAACATTGGATTTGAAATTTAAAGTATGATTTTATGAAAAATAGATGATTCCTCCTACCCCTCCAAATGAAGGATTACCTTGACCAACTCCATCAAAATAGGCCCATGGCTTCTCTTTGTTGATAAATTCTGTAGTCACTCGTCGTGAATAAATTTGGGGAAAACTTTTTATGATGGAGATACTTTTAAAGGCATAAAATTCTGGAGGAATCTGCTTGTTTTAAAAAATACTACAATTTATTGCTGTCCAAACTTGCCAGAAGACTATCAAAGGGAATGCTTTAAAAGTAGTAAATTATGGGTTTAGACACCAATTCCTCAAACTGTCTAAAACTTGAATCCCACTCCATTATACTCTTACTTTTAATGATAATTGTATCTCTTTCCAAACCCGATCTATAAAAGCACATTCCATTATAAGATGATAGTTTGTTTCCTCATTTGAGTTACATAAAGTACACATTCTTGGTCCTATTTTCCCTCTTTTCTGAAGCTTGTCCCAAGTTAGTGCTTTATTATTTAAGAAAAACCACATTAGGATTTTCGCTTTTAACGGACATTGAAACTTCCATATTATTTTCCACCACCATTCTGGATATTCTTCTATATCTCTTTTCATCAACACTTTGTATCCTGCTTTTGGATTATACTTACCTTGAGAGTCACTTAACCAAACCAACATATCAATATCCTCAGATAAATGAATGTGACTTTGGGAGAGTGCTGCTATGTATTGATCCCAAATAGATTTATCATTTCCATAAAACCCAAGGTTTCTGCCTTCATCCACGCTTGTGCCACTCTCTTATCTGCAATTTGATTTAGATTTATAATTCCTTTAATTATGAGATGATTATACATATGTCGAGGAATTAAATGAGCTGCATTGCTTCCTACCCATGCATCTAATCCTATTATGACCTGCTTCCCACTGCCCATCTTCCACCCGAGACTCTTCCCTATCAAATCGAAGGACATTACTGCTGCCTTCCACAAGATTGATACATTTTGAGTGGATTTATTTGGACTTCTTATCCATTCCAAAACAATCTTTTGTTTTATATATTTTTGGAAAACCGCTTGTTTCCATTGCCCATTACCTTGAATTAGATTCCACACTGACTTTGCTGCTAGCGCCTTTGAAAAAGAGTAAATATTTTTTACTCCCCATCCTCCTCTATTTTTTGGAATTGCAATTCTGTTGCAGCTTACCCATATTGTTCCTGAGCTTTCTTTCTTTCCTGACCATAAGAATTGAAGAGATAGCTTCCAGAGCTTATCCATCGTACCTCTTGGGATCCATGCCACATTAGTCCAGTATACCGGTGTTGCTTCTAAAACTGTCTTTAGCAAGATAAGTCTTCCTCCTTTCGAAGCTATCTCGTGCACCTGATTGAGATGTGTTTCTCACATTTTAATACTAGCCATTATCAGTCTTTTATCCCATAGGAGACAAGCTTTAAAATAAATCCCAAGTATTTCATACCTTCATCCAACTGAGCAATTGAATACGGTAGAACTCTGAGATGGTCTCCTATTGAATCATCATCAAAACCTTTAATGTATGAAAATGATTATTGATTGTTTATCTTCATTCATGTACCTTTGCAGAATAGGTCCAAACATTGTGCCACCGACTTTGAATCATTTAGAGTTCCATTACAGAAGATCAAAATATTGTCTACAAATAGGATACAAGTAAGAAAAAAAATGCCTCCTAAACAGACTCCTATAAAGTGCCATGAATCTCTTGCTGCAATTAGAATTCTGTTCAAACCATCTGCCACAAGTAGGAATATTAGAGGTGCCAATGGGCAACCTTGGCGAATTCCCCTCGTTGCCCTAAAAAATGAGATGTTGCTCCATTAATCAATAAAGAAAATGTGACAGAAGTCAAACAACACATAATCCATCTAATGAAAGAAACACAAAAGCCCATTGTGACAATACCAGTCTAAAAAAAGACCAGCTTACTCGATCGTAAGCTTTTGCTAAAACAACTGCTTTTAAATTTTTTGACCTGATTGAGTGTATACCTTCTTGGGAAACACATACTACCTCGTGGATTTGCCTCCTTGGCGAGAAACCATGTTGATTATTTGATATGGACTCTGCTAGAAAAGGTTTTATCCTACCCGCTACAATTTTTGCAATGATCTTATAGACGATGTGTATACATCTATAAGAATCATAATCGTTTGGTGAGTATAGAAAAGGAGGTCAAAGCTGTCCCCAAAGACAATTACATGGGCTAAAAGTGCTAGTGTGATAGAAGCAATTAACTTAGGAAAATATATATTCTCTTGATTTTAGAATATACAAGCGTGCATATGACATACATGAGGTTGATGGGGCTCGCTCTGACATCTCCATCTCTTCTAATATCTTTTTGCACTAATAACTTTAAAACCTTTAAAGAAGCATGGTGTACCTTACGCACATGATAGTCGACTTAACCTTTTTGTATTATTTATTTATTTTTTAATTTTCCACACCATACATAGTCACCTTGCCCTCCAAGAAATCAGTAACGTCAAGCCCTTCCCCAAATCAAAGTTTAAGCATTGCAAGAGGTACTAATAAAAACATGTCTATGTTGGACTCAAACAAGACTCAAAAAATTTCATATCAAAGGTGTTGTATGGACTAATTACCCTACTCGATAGGGACTAATAATTTATAATGAAGAAGGTTAGACATTCGATGTTTTTGACTTTCTTTAGTTTGCTATCAGAATCTCACTAGACAATCTTTGCCAAATTTGCAATTTTAAATTGATGAAATCACTATTTTTAATACATATATGGAATGAGAATCCTCGAAGCATCCTATTGCAACTAGATTCTGAAATATTAACATTTAGTATTTATGAATCCCCAAAATTACATTATTTTTTTGAACTACTAAAAAGGTTAATTCCAAATAACACCTATAATTATGAATTTGAAAAGGTTAATTCCAAATAACACCTATAATTATGAATTTGAAATAGATAGCACTTTTTTTTTCACAGAAAAATATAACTTACTATTAATATGCGAAATAGTAAAATATGTCCAACTGTCATGTCACTTTCAAATACAGACAAATCTGCCATATGGAGTCCCCGGAACAAACCGGTTATATCATCAAAATGAAAAATCATGAGGGCTGTCTAAAACAGTCGACAAGAGCAGCCAAAACCCATAGTCAAACTGCTATGTGTCCAATAATATCAGAAAGTAAATGCCACAACATCAAGAGTATAAGCATCTCATAAAAGTTCTAAAATATAGCTGTCCACAAAACATAAATATCGAATACATCACAGCAGGGAATGGAGTGTAATACTAATATTACACCCTATCAGTGTCAGCATCTGCATGTAGATGATATAAGGCCGCAAAAATATATGAGAGATAATATAGATCTGCCCAACAAGATATTGGGCGTATCATAATCAAGTATCTGCACATGTAAACTACAAAACATATAAGTAACCAGCCGCATAAAACTCATGAAAAGATAAAAATAAGAGCAAAAAAGACAGACTCCCTCAAGACCAATGTAATAAGTAGGAACCATGAGAAAATAGCAAATCATCCCGCCATTCCTGCCACATGATGAACCCAGGCAGTGTGTTGAGAGCCCGTTTCGAGAGCATATCCGCCTCCAGATTGACCTCCCGGAAGATATGTTCAAAGTGTATGTGCTCAAATTCAAGAATGAGCTTTCTAGCTTCCTCCAACCAGTGTTTGAGCATGAGAACATTCAGAGAAGCAATACCTTTAGCCCAGGCGATAATGGCCTGCGAGTCACCATAAATAACTAGGGAGGAAATCATCCGTTTCCGAGCACAAAATAACAGGAGCCATAGGGCGCAAATCTCACTACGTGTGTTTGTACCATTACCCAGGTTCAGCCAATAATGCACAGTGGTAGTATTGGATATGTGTATAGTTGCTCCGGCACCCCCAGTGCCATTCAAACGAACAGCAGCCCCGTCGAAAAATCCACAAGGAAAGACAAGTATAGGAGGAGTCAAACGATTCTTCAATATCCGCATACCCAAGCCAATACCCGCGCCAAAGGCAGACATATATTCCTTGTGAGCAGCACTTTAAATAAGAAAAAGCTCACAAAATTCACTAACGAGTTCAATATACAACCCTCTTCTTAACAAACAAATGAGTATTAATTTAGTTATTTACAACACTCTTCTTAACAAACAAATGAGTATTAATTTAGTTATTTACAACCCTCTTCTTAACAAACAAATGAGTATTAATTTAGTTATTTAATACTTTACTTCATTTAAAAACAATCCAATTCTACAGCATTTGTTTCATAGGCACCACCACTAATCTGTTGAATACCAGAGATCAAAATGGAGAAGCATGAAGGAGAAGAAGTTGCCAAAATCCCGGGGTCAGTTTCTCGTATTGAGGATCTCCCAGACGTCTTGCTCTTCAATGGCATACTACCTTATCTGGATGCCATTGATTTGGCAAGGTTAGCTTGCTGCAACACCAGGCTCAACAAAACAGCTGCTGCGGACCAGTTATGGTACCCCATCTTCATCAGCCATTACTCTCCAGGAGGAGGCCTCAGGCACCATAAACGTTATAATAATAATCCCAACAAGGGAAGAGAGCCTCCTCCGTATCCATGGCAGACGTGGCACCAGGCCTTCTGTTCCAAGCAGGTATCTCCATCTTCCCTCATTGTCTATACAAGCATTTTATGACAATTTTTTTGCCAAATTGCTAAAATAGGAATCCCACTTCTAATGGGGTTCCCCAAGCTCAACCTGGCTCAATAGTTTTGGTAATATTAAGCATGATAAGCCCAAATTACATTCGAGGAACCCTTACCCTACGCAAGGTGGACGAGAGAGAACCAGGGTACAAGCTCTTCTTGGGATGGTTCACGTTATCTGGACAGAATACGTTCACACATTCCATACCTTTGTTAAACCGAGGACACGAGGCCCTTGTGAATGATACATGTACATTTGCTGTATTCAGTGTAGAGATTTTGTCACTGGTGGCTGGCCGAGTCGGTGAAAATGGGGTGTTTATATTGCTACTGATCCCTCTCTTTCCAATGACATGATCGTGTGCTTGTGCTTGGAAAAGCGGTGGGGCCAAGTGCAAGTCCTGGCCCCTGGGTGCTTTGGTGGAATAGTTAGCAAATGTTTCTGGTCATTGAATATCTTATGGAGAACAGTTGATGCTTGCTAATGTTGATCGGAAACATTCAGTCAAGAAAAAAGTAGAAATTTCCTTCTTTAGAAAGAGTCCAGGTTCCTTAACCTATTATCGGCTTCGCAACTGATTAAAGAGAGAATTGTATTAAAAAGTGGATTTGTACATAAGCGACCAGAAGCTACTTGGTTCTCCCCTCATTCTGTTTCAACAGCTGGCTGGAGGAATAGTCAAGGCCTATGCAGCCAGCAACGTATATCTTACAAAGAAAAGATGATTCCAGCGCTCCCAAACTACTAGGAATCTGGTTGAGCGTTTTGTACCATTTGAAAGGGCTTGGAAAGAGCTGTCCAACCTGTTATCCCATATCGTGTAGGGGTGGCTTGATTATCATTTTCTATGTGATATTCCATCACATCCAACAGTTCCACTGATGAGATCTATGATTTGCCCATGATATTTGATAGAGATACTTCTAGCGTGCTTAGTTCACCATACAGTTTGCACCAGTGTTATGACATATCCTCTCTAGTTGATTTATGGTTAATGCTTTTCTTATGTGTGGACATGACCATAAGGGGTCAACCGTGTTACTCTATAATGGCTCATGTATCTTAGATGGTTATCTCATAGCCAAGGATGCATCATGGCATGGTTATGATTCTTCCTTAGATTAATTGTGTAAACTTATGAATTAGTTGTATTCCTAGGGATCTAAGTAAGTGTGATCCTCATTTCATGTCATTAACAACATTTCACTTAGCCATTTTTCATATTATGTCATTTCACTAGCCATTCCATTCATTTCCATCATGCCCCCCTTTCACAATTGACTTATCATATGTTATGTACCATGATCTCTACACTATTCCCATGTATGAATGCCTAAGCAAAGTCAAAGGAGTTGAGTACTCTAAGGGAAGTGAAGCTAAAATGATAAATGTTATATACATGAGCAATGCACCCTTGCAAAAGCCATGTTGTATACATGAGCAATGCCCCCTTGCAAAAGCTAGGTTCTCTATGTCCCAGGTTATCAAAGCCAAATCTAAACCAAAGGGACTAAACCAAAAAATGCTAAAAAATAAAAAAAATGAAATAAAAAATAAAAATAAAAAAAGGATCGCAAAAAACTAAAAAGAGGTGTAAGGTAAGGGTAATTCAAGAAAAATCGTTCCTTTCTAAGGCACACATGAGGAAGAAAAATCATTAACCTCTAGCTCTTGAAAGCTAAGAGGTAGACCTAGCAGTCAATCACATTTCTATGATGGTCAATTCGTGAACATCCTCTCCCTAACATCACATTTACTTCATCACCCTCATCTTACTTAGAAACTTAGGAAATATACTTGGTTGTAAAGGTAAAACATGAAAATCTGAATTAATTATAGTTTTTATTTTAATAGAAACAAATAAAAAGCTTTATATTAAAAGGGTTGAGGAAGACCTAAGCAACCTTGAAACAACGTTACAAATTCATTACAAAATGCCCTGAGCAGAAGCAGGGACTTCAAAATTTCCTCAACCATGAGTGTCCATACCTAAGTCACTTGACACGAAGATATGGGATACAAAGGACACAAAAATAACGAAAATACAAGTATATGACAAAGACACGACGATCCCCAGAAGCAGGACATAGAGGGGACACACACACACATATATTAAAAATCAAGGTTACACGAACCGTGGGTGCGATCGGAATCGGCTGAAGAATCCGATACAGGATTCGACAATCTCCAAAATTAGGAATCGGGGATTCGGAACCCTAACCCTAATTTTTTTATAATATTTTAATATATATATAAAATAAAAAATAAATTAATAAATAATATATATTTAAAAATTAAAAATATAAATCTATGGCTATAAACCTATGGATTCAGATTCATACATGTTGATGTAACATTTACATCATAGTATCATACATTCAAAGTTGTAACATGATCCATTGATCATAGTCATACATCATATTCGTAACATGAAACATCATAGATTCATAGAATCATACATGCAATTTTCAGATTTGAAACCAAATTGAATTTCATAAAATAACATATTTCATATTTCATATTAACAGTAAATCAGTAAGATAAAACATTATGATCATAGATTCATACATCAATGAGCAATAGCATCATAGATTCAGACATGTAATTTTCAGATTTGAAATCAAATTCATAAGTTCATGAATCATAAGTTTAAACTTTAACATAATTGATAATGGTAATGACAAGTCAAATTTATATCATATAATGTCAACATGGCAATGGTAAATGTGAAATGATAAATATCAAAGAGTCACGAAACAAGTCTATAGTTCTTCAAAATAACAAAAAGTGAGCTTATCTAGAGAGCTCCACAAGTCTGAAATGAAAGATAGTAAACTAGAAACATGAAAATCAAGAGTGACTCAGTGAGATAAACTAATCGGAGAGCTCCACAAGTCTGAAATGAAAGATAGTAAACTAGAAACATGAAAATCAAGAGTGACTCAATGAGATAAACTAATCGGATAGATAGTCATCTCCATCCACATCATCCAATGGAACAGCACCTAGTTCCCCAGACTGATGATATAAAGGAGCAGGGGAAAAGGATGCCATACAACTACCACTCTGCCCACTAGCAGCAGAAGAAGAGGAACCTGGCACAGTCGAGCTAGTCCTAGGAGTCGAGCTAGTCCTAGGCATGGGTGCCTCACTCAAATCCTCAACATCAAAAGGATCTGTAGAATCAACCAAAGAGAGGTTGGCCATCAAGCAATCAGGTGTATCCAAATCTGCATCCTCGGGATTCACATCCCATAACTTCCAAGGACCCTCGCTATAATCTGTCTTTGATCGAGAGATAAGGTGAAGATTTGAGTGAATGTACACAAGATCTTCTGCCTTTGCTGATTGTAGCCTGTTTCTCTTGACTGAATGGATGAACCCATAAGTGCTCCAGTTTCTCTCTGCTGCTGAAGAACTGCAAACCTGTGAAAGAACTCTAGATGCAAGGGTCTGTAACTTTGGAGCTTGGGCACCATAATATCCCCACCATGCAAGAGGTGTCATAGTTCCTCTATCTGCTAGTGCATTTACATTGCCAAATACACCACTCCCTGTAATGAATGAAGTAAACTGGTTCTTTAGCTCTGCAAGCTCCAACTAATCATAGTAAATCTTTGAAATAGCTGCTCTAAAACCATTGGCCACCCCATTGTCTTTGTGTGGGGCCTTCCTCTTACCCCCAAATTTAGCCAAGTAGGCCTCATCATAGTACTTTGGATTTAAGGCATAGGCTAAAGCATGTAGATTGGTATTGTATTTGTTCCATCTACTAATTATGATGTCCTTTATGGAACCAAGCAAAAGAGGGTCCTTCTCTTCAAGAAGTTCCTGAACTCTTTCCAACATACGGTCTGTTCCCTCATAGATGTCACCCAGCATAGGCACATCCGAATCACAAAGTCTCAACAAATCAACAAGTGGCTCCATTATGGAAACAAAAAGCTCAGCTTGAACCCACCAAGCCTCATCAAGAATTGTACCTTAACCCTCATTGCTTTTTCACTGTTGCTTTGTTTCCATGTCTGCCACCGTGGACTAACAACCATAGAGGACAAAGCATCCCTCATGTCTATTAACCTCCTGATCATTATATAATGTGATGCAAATCTGGTTTCTCTAATCTTAAGAAGTTGGAGTCTAGCAAATTCCCTGTACATAGCTTGTGCATGTTGGTGGTTAGTGATAAAAATCTCAATCTCTCTTGCTTCTTCACATAGTTTTTTCATCCATTCAACTTCAGTAACAATGGATTTGAAAGCAAGATTTAAACTATGGACCACACATGGTGTCCAAAAAATATTGCCATACTTTCCCTCAATAATTGCCCCAGCTGCTTTGCATGAACGTGCATTATCTGTTATAACTTGCACAATGTTTGAAGGCCCCACATACTCTATTGATTCTGAAATTTTTTCAGCAATCCATTCAGGAGTCTTCTCCTCCCCTGAAGCATCTATTGCCCTCAAGAAGTATGGGCCTGCAAGAGACATGACAATAATGTTCACCAATGGCCTATTGGCCGTATCAGTCCAACCATCAGATATAATGGAGACACCATTGCCACTCCAAGAGGAACGGACCGGTGCCAATATTTTCTCCACGAGCAATTTCTCCTTCCGTAGACGGCTTGTGCGCACCTTTTCAAAGTTTGGTCCCACGTAATCCCTAGGGGCTTCATTCACTGTCCTTATCATGTCTTGCCAATATGGAGACCGCACTACATTGAAGGACAACCCGCATGCATATAGAGCTCTTGAAACTCTACTGTCTGTCTCATCCCTCCCTCCAATGTCAAACATTTTGGTCAAGGGTCCAATGTTTTGTCTCTTGCGGGCTTCTTCAACAATCAAAGGAACATCATTTCCCCTTTTTGAGAAGGAGGGCTGTCTTAAACTCCTCCTTTCTGCCTTGGCTGCATTAGCAGTATCTTGCTCTACCTAAAATGCCTCCACATCCCTTCGGGTGATTTTTTTGCAACGGTGAACTCCATGATCACCTTCCAACCAAAGAAAATGGGCCTTAACCCTCGTGTATGACCCTGTAAAATTAATTTTGCACCTATTGCAGTTCCACAAGCAGCTGCCACCACCTTTGTTTTTCTCTTTTGGCCCAATCTTGGTGACATATTTCCACAGGGGAGAGTCAACAGGGTATGATGGTAATGGTCCTGCAGTTCCTACTTGTTGCACATTCTCATTCTGGTTTTGTTGAGTTCCACTTCCTCTCCCTCCCCTAGACTGCCCTGGTTGACATGAGGCCATTGTTGGTGTGGTGTAAGTTCGTCACTGTCAACTCAACTGTGTTCAGTTCACTGTTCAGTAAACCCCAAGTTACTAAAGCTCAACTGTCAAGTATGCTAGCAAAAATTAAAATGCAAATTTTTTTACTGCTGTGTATGCAGCAGGCTAACAACATACACAGCGAACTGTGTATGCTTGCTAGCATACACAGTAGCGTTGGTATGCTAGCATGCATACACAGCTAACGCTGAAAACTAAAAAAAATAAAACAATAAACATAAAATAAAACATAATAAAAATTAAAATAGATCTAAGACTAAAACTAAAAGACTAAAATTTAACTTACCTCTGAGACTGAAACCCGACGGCGATCTCTGTTGAGGATAAACACTGAATCCAATGCCAAACGCCAATGCTCAACCCTCCTGTAGCTCGTGAATTGGATGAAAGACAAAGGTTAAAAACTCCCGCGTGCGAATGGATGAAATGAATGGGGAATTTTATGATTTTGACGATTATAGGGTTTTTTTTTAATGAGAAGGGGAATTGGATCCCATTGAAGGATCTGTTTCTCGAGCGCCGGGATACGGATCCTTCAATGGGATCTGATTCCCATCAACACCAAAACTGTATCACTTTTCAGAAACTGGATCCCCCAATACTGGAACCAGATCCTCAAACCGGAAACGAATCCGCAAAAAAAAAAACCGAATCTTGGAAAATCGGAAACGGATCTTCGGATCCCCGATTCTTTGCCAATTCGGAAACTGATTCGAGAGGTAAATGGCCGAATCCGGTAATGTTGTTAAAAATTATATATATTAAAAAAATTTCAGAATTAAATAAGCTAGGAAAAACTCTAAAAATAACACCTGAACTTATATAATTTTTCTCAAATAGTTGTTGCAATTTATGAATAGGATATTACTGGAAAAACACAAATATTTACAACAAAGTAATACTTTCTAAAGCTAGGATAAAACAATGCTTTTTCCAAAATTACTAAATCTGGAAACTTTTTCTATTTTTTAGGAAAATTTCAGATTGCCAAAATTTCAGAAATATCTCAAGAAAAGATTAGTAAACTTGCCTAATTGTGAGATAAGTACTAAAATTTCTAAATCCAATAATTTTCAATGAAGCAAAAAATTATTTTTATTTTTATAAATTTATTTTGGAATAAATCTGAAAAATAGAGGATGAGCAATAGCAGTAATTTCCAATTTTTTATTTTATGCTAACTTTCCCAAAATAAAATGTTTAATCTATTAACCTAAGAATACTTAACAATTTTTTTAAATTTTAATAATTTTCTATATAGGGAAAATTCAGAAATAAAAGATCTTTTTAAGATATTCAAGATTAACCAATAGATCTAAGTGAAATCTAAATTATTTTTCCAATTTTTTCTTGTAAGGTTAGATTTCACCAAATAAAGAAGAAAGGAAAAAGAGAGATGATTTTTTTTAATGGTTGTTGCAAAAGAAATAAGAGAGACAAGTGCCTTACCTTTGGGCTATGGAGTCAACTAAGAAATTCTTCAATGGACTTGTTCCACACAAAGACCACCTAAAACGAATAAGTGCTCAAGGCCTCCAACCCTTCATAGATGTATTAGAAGCTACAAAATGCAAACCACAAAGGGAGTGTTACCGGATGAACTAGTAGGGCTAGTGTTGATGAACAAAGTGTGACCACTGTCACCTTAGTCACACCTCCAACTGCTTCAGAGAGTCGTAACCTCCAAGGGGAGAGCCCTTTGGTGCTCTGCAAACACTAAGAACAAGGAGACTATGTCTTCTAGGAGACCAAGTTAGAGATCAGTGCCTTCAGTCAATGTAATTTTACGAATGAAGAAGACATACTACTTAGGCTTAGTACTTGTAGAACTTGATGTAAGATGTATCAATGTAACATTCCAAGTATTCAATTCACGAGGTATGTGATTAGTAATAGAAACATTCAATAGTGCTTTAGCATATAAGAGAGATCATTCATCAAACATAAGCACTAACCATGTATCATTCAATGTAAGTGCAGTGACAACAGTATATAATAAACCAATGACTTCTCCAACAATAATAAGAGGACTGATGTAATAATATGACAGTATGACAGTCCTAAACAATTGTAAACAACAGTTAAGATGCAAGAGACATATCTTCGCATTCAACCAACTTCACCATGCATGCATGGTAGATCACTTCAATAGCACTATATGACAACCAATAATGAGGGTTGATATAATAACAGCATAATCAATACAGTATTTGAGCACTAATTATGACTGTGTGAATGTCCTAATTATGTCAATTTGAGCAGTGTTGAATAATCCAAAGGGTATGAATATGATGTTAACAATGCAACTCCCACTATCAACCACTCCCTTTCATCAATATTTATGCAATGAATACAAATTCTCATACTGTATAGCAGCTAGTAAAATGTGTTTCAGACTTCTTATGACAGCCTTTAAACAATAAGCAATCTTGTAATTCAAGCTAACTTTGTTTGTAGTTTTGTGTGTAGGTATTGTACCAAATTGGATGACTGTCAAATGTTGACAGTCTGCCAATCTACTTTGCAGACTTATTTGCAGCAGGAGAGAGAGGTCGTCTCTTGGCTGTTACAGTCTTGGACAAGCCTAAAACTAAGGGAGGCTCAAGAAGCTTGACCGAGCCCCTTAAGAGCAAGGTCGAGGCTCTTTTAGGTTAGGCCGAGGGTTTGAGGAAGAAGGGAGAAGGGGATGGAGAGGAGGAGAAGAAAGGAGGAAGAAGGGGAAGGAAAAGGAAGGAAGAGGAAGGAAGAGGAGAGGGAAAGAGAAGAAGGAAGGAAGAGGAGAGGTAAAGAGAAGAAGGAAGGAGAGGGAAGGAAGAGGAAGGGGATTGGGAGAAGAAAAGGGCAGGCCGATGTGGAAGGAGAGGGAAAAAGGAAGGGTGAGGTGAGAGAAAAGGAGGGCGAAGAGGAGGAGGAGGAAAGGAAAGGAGGGCGAAGATGTAAGGAGGAAGAGCGAACCCTAGGGGAGAGGTAAAGGTAGGCCGCTAGGGCAAGCTAGGACTGATTTTTAGGGTTAGGTTTTTAGCTTTCTAGGGTTAATCTATGTACAAAACAGAAAAATTAAACAAATTACAAAAAAAAACAAAAAATTAAACCTAAAATTAATATTTACAAATGTACAATTAGGGTTTTTAGGTAGAAAAGAAGGACAAACTTAGGGTTTTAATGGATATTACCCTTAAACTCTAGCCTTAGATGAAGGTGACCAGCCTTCTTCTTGGAAGTACTTCTCCTTATCAACTAGATTAGGGCTTCTTGAAACAACCTCTAGGGTTCATTTCAAGAGCCTAAACTAGGGCAAAGTTGGAGATCCAAGGCTAAACTTCGTGAAAACCTCCTCTAGGGAGCGTTTTCACTATGCTAAGAGGATAAAAAGTAGATAAAAGGCCCTATTAAAAAAGAATGCAGCGTTAGGGCCACCATTCAATCACTCAAGAAGCAAAATTTACCTACCATTCATTAAGCAAGACTAAAAATGGCAAAGACTTACTTGAGCATGAGTTATTCCAACCAATGTTGTTGAAGCGTGGGAGCGAAGCGAAAGCGGGAGTGCGGGTGCCCATTTTTCAAAAAATGGTCGGAAGCGAAGTGTCTCCGAAGCGTTTATATATATACATTAAAAAAACATGTAGAATACCAAACTAGATGCAAAATTTATGAAACATGTATGTTTGTGCTACTTCCAATATATGAAATGCCATCTAAATTCCATAATTCATGATTCCATTATAAACATACAAAGTTACGAATTGAAAATTGAAATACATTTTACAAATACAAATACAAACCATCTAGATTCTATCAATTATAAACATACAACCTTTAGAAGTTAGAAGTTAGAACCATATAATAGGGAAGTACATCATTAACTTATGGAAGTACATCATTAAGTAGTAAAGTACCAAATAGGGAAGTACATCATTAAGTACCAAAATTCAAATAGTTTTGTTTACAAAAATTGGCTATCTGCATGTGCCATGAAGCATAACTAAACTGAGCTATGAGTTAAAATTTAAATCCTATCTAGTAAACTGTAAAATGCAAAAACAATCTATTTCTCCTAGTTCCTCCTTCCACCACCACGATTGCCTCGTGAGGGTACGCGTGGTGGTAGTGAAGATGAAGCATGTGTATCTGGCTGTGACTGTGAAGGTCCTTCTAAAGTTGGAGTACTAGTGAAGGGGCCACGTCCATGAGACCTCGCACTGTGATTGGATGGAGGTGGCATCTCATCACGCTCATCCTCATCCGAAAGAGCATTCTCCAACTCCTCCAAAACCAGTGCTCCATCCTCCAAGTTGTCCTCCTCTGGATTGTAGTCCCACATCTTATTTGATTTGTCTATAGTTGGATCCGCACAGTAATGCGCCAACAATCGCAAGTTGTAATGCACATAGACCAAGGTCTCTGCTGGTTGTACATTCAACCTGTTTCTTTTGACATTGTGGATGAAACTGTATGTGCTCCAACACCTCTCTGCTGAAGAAGTGTTCACCACCTGTGAAAGCACCTGCATTGCCATAGATTGTAGCTGTGGGCAACTAGTGCCGTGCATGTCCCACCACGCCAGAGAAGGCAAATTCCCTTGATCTCTAACTGCATGGTTGCTCCCAAAGGCACCAGTGCAACTGATGTATTGGCTCAACTGTAGCCGAATGCTATCACACTCCTCAACATCTGGGTACAGTTTTTCCAATGCTTGCATATAACCAGCTTGAACCTCTGGATCTTGGTGTGGTTTTCTCTTTGCCTCACCACCTGGTGCTGGGGTTGAAAGCCATGATATATGATAGTATTTTGGGGTAAGCACATATGCTAAGGCATGTAGTGGAATATTCAGCTTCTCCCACCGTTTTTCCACCTCTATACGGATCAAATCATACAAATTCTCATCTTTAGGCTGAACAATGTCCTTAATTTGTCCTAGCATAGTGTCCATTTTCTCATACACCTTCCTAATGACCGGTCTATCAGAATCTACAAACCGAAGCATGTTATAAATCGGCTTGGTGAACTGTAAAACATACTTGACCCGTGACCAAAAATAACTATCAAGAACAGTTTCCTTTGCTGCATCCATGCCATCTCTATCAGTGCTAATTTCATCCCACTCATCACTCATCACCATAGCACCCAAAGCCTGTCTTACCCTCAATAGGCGCCTGAAGGTGAGGAAATAGCTACCAAATCTAGTCTTGGCAAGCTTAAGTAATTGCAACTTAGAGTAAGTGCCATAAAAGGCATTGATCCTTGTATGCCTAGTGATAATTTTAATGAGTCTCTTCCCTCGCTTGTACAAATCATTTATCCATGTGCATTCTTTGTGCTTGATAATATCATGCATTAAAAGGTTCATTGTGTGCACCAAACAACCGGACCAAAAGATGTGAGTATATTTCCGCTCAATGATTTTTCCTGCTCCTTTACAATTTGCTACATTATCAGTGATTACTTGAATCACATTAGTAGGACCAACCTCATCAATACTTTTCAGTAAGATGTCTGCTATGTTCTGAGAAGAGGCCATGATTGATGAGGAGTCTTGCGCTCCAAGAAACATGCACCACTAGACGAAACACCAAGGATATTTATCAAATGTTGGTTTCTAACATTTGTCCAACCATCAGATACAATGGATACCCCAGTATCTGCCCACCCATCTGTAAACTGTGTAAGAGCTCTTTTGACTTTTGCTTTTTCCTTGTCAAGTAACACGGTTCTAGCTTTTTCATACCCAGGGGACTTGTATCCAAAAGGTGCTTTGTTAATGGCTTTAACCATGGCATGCCAATAAGGGGAGTGGAGAACATTGAATGGCACACCACATGCATAAAGAAACCTCACCACTTTTGCATCCACATCCTCCCTGCCAGTAATATCAAGGAAATCTTCTATGGTTCTCTTACTTCCACTACCAATTGAGGACCTTCCGCCAGGTGAAGTAGGAGATGAAAATGGGCTCCCAAAGCTAGAAGAAGCATCAAAGTGAACCTTTTGTTTTTTAGCATTCGTTCTTTGTGCAGCTTCCTCTATCTTAATGTAGTTTTCTCTCTCTACTTGTGTTATCCTGGGGCAAATTGTAATACCAAGGGACCCTTTGTTATCATCATTGTCTAACACCCCACAAAGATGCCTCCTCACACGGGTGTATGAACCGCTATAAGGTTTATTTGGACGACAACCATGTGGGCATATCCACTTAGAGGTTCCACCACCTCTTCCCTCCTCAACTTTTGTGACAAACCTCCACAAGGGGGTTAATGAAGCTTTGCCACTATCAGCTTCAAGATCACCCTCTTCGCCACCCTCCTCTCCTTCATTCATTGGGTCACTATGAGAATGACCACTATCTTCTTCTTTATTCACACGCCTATTCCCAACCAACACCATGAGAACCAAAAATGGAAGCAAACACCACAAGAACAACATTTTCTTCAAGTTTTAGATGGACAACCTGCAATAGAATGAGGAGGAAGAGGGAAATGGGAAAATGTAGAAGAAGAAACAAATACAACAATAAACAATAAACAAACAAGACATTTTGTGAACAATATTGAACAAAAATACACATTGGGCATACGTATTTTGATCTCCTTTATTTGCAAGAAGATGGAACCCTTTGTTGTCTCCTCCAAGCTCTCTCAAATCCTTTTCAAGCTCTCCAACTTTGCTCCAAGTCTCCAACACCAAGCCAACACCAAGACTCCAAGAGCTCCTTCCCTCTCCACTCCAACTCCAAAATGAAACAATGAGGAAGAAAGAGGGGGATATTTTGCCTTATCTCCCCTCTCTAACCCTAAAAACACCCTAGGGCCCATCCACAAAGCCAAAAAAAAAAAAAAAAAAAAAACAAAAAAACTTTTCGGCCTCCTTCCGCGGGTTCGACGGACTCCCCCAGGAAGTGCTCGGGGTTCGCTGCCCGAAGCGCTCTCAGTTCACGGCCGAAGCGTTTTTCCCCCAGCTCCGGGTGTGCCGAAGCGTCCACGATTCCAACAGTGGCAGGAATCGGGATATTTTTGCCCGAAGCGTGGTTCGTTTTTTGGAAGCGAGGTTTGGAGGGCGCTTCGGGCACGAACTCGCTCAGAGCGCGAATTTTCCCATGGAACCGGGGAGGGGGGGATGCTTCGGCAACCAGGATTCCAACCATTCTAGCATCCACCAAGCATTAGCAAAGCAAAGCAAACATCCAATTTCATCCAAAGAGCAAGAAGACTTTCCCTCCAAGGGTGCACATCACTCCAAAAAGGCTATCTTGGGTAAAAAAGTAACATATTGAATTTTATCCCATAAGTTATGATTTGAAAGTGAAGTGAGGAGAGTTTATTTAGAGTCTCTCACACTCACTTTTACAAAATAGCAAGGCCGACATGCGTTTAAAATGTCAATTTGAAATTATAAAATGTCAACTTAAAAATATAACATGAAATAATATAAAATAATCAAATATGTGGGTAACTTGGGGCATTTTCCCCATAGTATATTACCCAGAGATGACTAAAATAGCTAAAAATGAGCAAATTACTTCGAACTGAAGGCTGGAGTAAGTAGGGGGGCGTCATGCCCCATCTAACCCCAACAATGCTGATAATCCCTCAACGCCCCCCCCCAAATCAAGCAGTACGGCCTGGATGAGATGATGACGTCATCACTGCAATAGGCCCAAGGAGAGAGGGTGCTAGGTTGAAAAGAGACCAGGAGGGTGCCTGAGGTGACCTGGAAGAGAGGCAAGAGCCTCACAGTTGGAAGAAATGTCATCGGAGTAGAAAACAAAGTGGGGGGTCATGTGACCCATCCCTAGGAGCCCCAAACACCAACCTCAGGGCTACAAGCCCTATAATGAGGCAGTCGGCAATGCCACTAAGCCATAGTACTCCTAAGAGAAGGACCAAAGGATCCGGCCATAACCACCACTCATAAAATGCTAGGTAACACCTGTCATGGTCCTGAAAAAAAACAACCCTCTTCTCTTGGGCACATATCTGAAGGTGCGCTGGTACAGGTACAACGTAATAGGGAGGATAAACTCCTCCTCTACTTCTGCTTGAGTGAAGCCCTGCACTAGAAAGGGTTAGAATTGTAATATTCGAATTAAGAACCCTACAATGAAGAAACACCCTCTATGCAAGAACTTCAATTGGATCTAGAATAATCCTTACCATAGATCCAATCCTTTTAGACAATATTTTCCCTAAAAGAGCTCAAGAGAAATAGAACACAATCTAGCACAATGTTACCTCCAATAGAAGAACCATGAACAAGAATAAGACCATCAACAATGAAAAGCTCCAAGTATAACCTCCAAAGCCAAAGAAACTTTATTATAGAATGAATGTCTTGTACAAAGATAGCTCTCTTGTAGCACCATCAACCAACAAATGAAACGTGAGAGGGGCTTTCCTTTTATAGATTTAGAAGCTCAACCTCTTCTCATTAAGCAATTATTTTTTTCTTTCTAAAAGACTCAAAACCATAACTATAAGACTCAAAGCCTTAATAGATCCCTCTTGACATGACAAAATAATAATAAAAATACCTTGAGGTGGTTGAAGAAGGCCAAAAGGAGAGGCCACTATCTGAATACGGGCCAACGACTTGGTACAAAAGGGATAAATGGTCAAGGAGAGGGGGATGATTTGGGGTTTGGAGGAAACTTCTAGCCTTTCCTTGGCATGTGTGGGCCAAAGGAGGCTTCTAAGGATCCAACCCTATTGTGTTCGGAGTGGGGAGTAGGAGTAGACCGAAAAGCGAAATTTTCAAATGCTCCCATTTTGGGAGCGTTTTTTTATATAGTATATATTTCAATATATTTTGATGGATTTATATCTGAAAAACATGTAGGATGTTGAATTTACTATAGAAAACGTGGATTAAACCATATAACATCAATCATCTAGTAGTTATAACTTATAACATTGTCATCAAATGATCAACCATAACAACTTTTATAAGAGCTTGGCAAAGAAGGGAGGTACCATAACATTGTCATCAAATGATCAACCTAGTATAGGAGCTTTTAGTATAGGAGAGTTAGGGAGTGTCTCAGGAGCGCACTCCCAAAACTGGGAGCGTTTTGGGAGTGAGCTTCAGGAGCGAGGGGGTTGGGGGCGCTCCCCTGCAATAGAGTACCTCCCAAAAGTTAGGAAAGGGTCCAAATAGGTCAAACAAGGTCCAAACCAAGGCTAAGATGAAGGAAGAGGGCTACACGTGTGAGGAATAAAGGGTACAACTCACTTGTGTGGGTTTAGGAGTGGTGTTTTGCATTCTAGAGGAGGGTGTCGGGAATTTAAGGGTGTAGGAAAATCCAAGGGTCAGGATAGACACAAAAAGAAGGGGGGTGCTAGCCTAGAAGGCTAGCTTAGGTGGATGCATTGGGATGCTTGAGACTTGCATAAAAATACATTGAGGGTCTCACGTTAGAAGAGGGAACTTTGAGTTATCAAGTTAATGACAAATTATAGTATTAAACCCAAAGTTGGACTTGGGGAAGCCATGTCCTAACCTTCTAACTTGTTTTTAACTTTTTAACCACTAGGATATTGGAATTATCATGTAACCATGTGCAAGAGGGACTGCTAAGATTCTAGACTCTAACTTTACACTACATAAGTGTCCATGGTGACCATATACATTAGATGTTTACATTACATTGACTCAGAGGGCTCATGTGCTCTAATGTATGGCGAGTTGCACTTAGGAAATGTCCCCGGCTTGGAGGATTTTCGTGTGAAAAAACTTGAAAGATTTACGATTGTAAAGATGTGAATAATCCTCAATAAAAAGACACTCAAGAGACATTCCCTTTGTGCAACCGTCATAGGGTAGTTGAGTATGTGTTATAACTGACCCTTTTACATATAGAAGATACATATCAGTTACATCATTTCATTACAACCATGTATCACTTGATACAAATGACAGTTTACATAATTGGCTTAGACAAACCATACATTGAACTTCATTTGGATCATCAGCATCTTTACCCCTTGGATAAGTCCTTGTACAATTTGAGGGGTAACGGGGCCCACCCTCCTTGGCTGTTTGCCCTGAACTTACTGATGAACCAACCTCCGTAACTGTAGGCACTATTGAAGGGAGCTTTTTTTTCAGGTCTGCTTCATCACAAACGCTCGAGCTGGCTTGAAAAGAATTTCCCAGTATAAGCTTATATTTTTCAGAATTAAAGCTTCAATTTGTTTTCCGTAAAATGTTGGGCATCTATTCTATAATTGTAAAATTTCAATTATGTATTTCTGTACTGCGATTATATTAGAGATAAACAGTGATTGGTTTTCCTTGTTGCATAAAAATTGTCAATTACTTACAACAATTCCTTCCTTATTACTACATCTGATAGTTGTATTTAGGAAGTTTACTTTTTTCTAGAGAAAATAAGCACATGGATCCATAATATATGATCAGTACTAAATCTATTACATTGCAATATTTTCCATATCGATTTCTCTCGAAGTCTTTAATATAAATCATTTCAATGTGGATTGCTCTGATGCTTTTGTTTTCCTTGAACAGAACATAAGATGCGTTGAATGCAAGGAACATACTCCTTACGTTTTTACCTTATTGCCATCTCGTGTCAGGCTATGTGAGAGGTTTTTTCTATCCCAGCCTATCATATATTTGCACAGCATTCATATGATCTCTGGAACATGCAGTATATATATTTTTATTATTAGAAAAGCGTCTCATTATTATGTCAGAGTAAAAACTACATATGATCAGAAAGATGGAGAGTGCAGGGACTCTCCCTGTATGGCAGTAGAGTAGTGCTTTATACCGCTATAGGCTAACAAAATTGGGCCATATTTTTAGTCCTTACCTGACTGCAAAATGGCATGTTGAACGAAATGATTTTGCCATGATTAATTATTTTCTTCCCATTACTTCTGCTATCATCATGGTAGCAGAGAGATGTTGGCTCTCAGTCACTTAGGTCCTCATTGTAAATTTAAAGAGATCTTTCATTGGCCTTAGTTCTAGCTTTTGCTAGATAGTATGCGATTCTATCTACAGTTCTTCTTACATTGTAGAAGTGAACCTTCTCAAAGGTTGGGAAAAGTGCCTTCAATGTACAGCCAATATTATTGAGCCTGAGTCATTTTCCAGAGGGCATTCTTATTTTGCATTGTTACTTTTGCACTTGCAGTGATAGATGACGATGGAGATAGCCCTTCCTCCTCTTCTACTTCTGGTGCAGATTAGTGGCTCCCATCTCTTACCCTCCTCTTGTATAATGCCATATTCATCTTTAGTCCTCTTTAGGGTTTTGGGCTTACCCCTTTGTATTCTCTATTTCAACTTGATTTGTATTCCTTTCTTTCTGCATATAGGCATTTTGTTTGGTACTCCCACATTGCTAATGTGACTTGTACTTTCTAGTTCCATTGATCTATTTTGGTCACTTGTGGACACTATTAAAAGTTATTTCTTTCTCTCTTTCTAGGACCAAAATAGATCTCCACTTCTTATCTTTCCTCTGAGAGTTTGGAATTTTCAAAGCTTTGATGATAATTTAAGAATCCCTTCTATAATTAGACTCTATTTTCCTGTCTCTATGGCAACCTTAGTTACCACTAGTGCCACACTGCTGCCAAAGCTTTGTCACGGTTGTTTGTAGTCATTCTTATGTTTCCTACATAATTGATTTTTAGCTTAACTGAGCCATTTCTTGTCGTTCCTCCTATATTTGATTGCCTTGGCTTTCCCTCTGAAGCTCCATTATATTTGATTTTGAAGAAGGGGTCCGTGGGTGGGGGCGACATAGAAGGTGAGACTTGGTTTTGCTAGCAATGTTTGGTTTCCATCAGAATTGTATTCTAGTCTATTCAAATTCCTTAGAATGGTTTGTTTTAGCTCCGAAACATCAGTTGTTTCCACTCTTCATGTCAAAGCCATTATAATTTCTTCTACATTTCCTTGATTTTTTCCCAAAGTTGATCAGAGGCGCAACTTTCCCATCTGATATTCCACTGTTTCTTTCCTGCCAATGATTCCAGATGATAAAATTTGCAGTGAGATCCCAATCTTTAATGAGAAAGTTTGAATTGAAGTCTTCTCTTGACCAATCTTTCGTTAAATGATCAATAGAAGTGTTGTGGCTTCCCAAGGTAGCCTAGCATGAGTTAGCTTAAGGTAGTGATTGCAAACATGACCTCCATCCACTTTATCTTCACCGCAATTGAAGCAAGATGGGCATTATATGCCTCTCTTTAGTAAATTATCATGAATGGAGATTCTATTGGCAGTTTCCAGCCACATCTCCTTTTTGGACTCCCTTTTCCATTGGAAGTTTGCACTTTTCCCCAATTTATTCTGTCAGAGGGTCATAGGATCTTTTGACAGTGTGCCAGGGTTATTGAGCCTATCTCAGATAGTGTTATTGGAATCGAATTGGAACCGGTAAAACCTGTCGGTCCGACTGGTTCACAGGCCCAATGGATCCGGTTAGGTGCTTGAACCGGAAAACCCTTGGTTTTGTCCTGGACCAGTTATGAACCGGCTGGTTCCGTACGGAACCGGACCAAAACTGTTGAACCAGCCGATTTTGATTGGTTCTGTGCGGAACTGGCCGGTCTGTACTGCTGTGACAGGGGACCTTTGTTTTTCATTTTTTTTTAAATAACATAAAAAACTCTATCCTTAAGATTCTAACCTAACCCTAAACCCCTACTCATGCTATTTAAAGCCTCCCCCTCTATTTCACTAAGCACTCAGTGCTATTTTGGTAATTTGCACCTGTACTTGCTATATATATGAGAAACTTCGCATATTTGTGTATTAATGATTTGGATTCATATGTATGCACATGAATATATATGTATTTTTATAAAATATGAATATTTTATGTATATTTTGGTCGATTTTATGTATGTTTTGGTCAACCGTGTTTTTTCTCGGTTTTTTTCCAGTTCTGGTTTGGTTCACATTTTGGGCTTTTGCCGGTTCGATCATCGGTCCAGTTCTGATAACATTGATCTCAGAGTGTCTTCCTCTTCACAGGTTACTACTATTCTTCTTAATTTAAGGATTTCCTAGAGCTTCCCTCATATTTAGTTTCTTCTGACCAAGTGGTGGAATTCTTTCGCATTTTCGTCATATTTAGTTTCTTATGACCAAGTGGTGGAATTCTTTGAATTTTTCTCATAGAATTTAAGCCTCCCTGTTCCCTTCTTAATCGCATCTAATGCAATCTCCTACCTTGATCATTCCATGCCTTTTAAAATCTTCTGTAATATCATCTCTTATGAGAGGTTTAAACTTGTTTTTTCACATCTTCATAAAACAAGGTTCTTCCATCCTTTGATTTTTGTACCACCTGACTTTGTTCTCTAATGGACTTCTATAAAGTTGATCCCATGGGAAACTCCTCAACTCGGCTTCGCTGTCTCGGGTCAGCTTAACTCGGCTTAGACCTGGACCACATGCAAATGGGTGCTATGTTCCTCAGTGATTTCCTCGAGCTTCCTGATATCTCCCTTGAGAGAGCCTGGTTCGGACATCACTCTACACTTTTCATCCAGTTTAGGTTAGCTGGTGATAGGCTTTGGGCTCTCAAAGCCAAGTGGCGGTTGTTCTCCCTACTCAGTAGAATTTCTTGGATATTGACCTCACCAGATCCCAGGTTGCGGAATTAAAATGCTCCAGGGAGTTAGTTGTAACAACAAAACATGCAAGGAAATGGGTGGTCATTAAAGATCTTCGGGCCATTATTCGGGATTCCCCACCACCAGGGTATTCTCGGCCTGGATTTTCTAAATGACTAGCCTTGTTGAGGAGTAGATAGGGCATGGGGATTTTAGTGGGATGCTGGAATGATAATGGGTCATTTTGGTCTTCACCAGGCATGTTGTATGATGCCCTTGGTTCATCTAATCTCCTTTTTCTTACCAAGACCCACGAGAACCTTGTCAAACCACTTCCGGACATTGTAGGTTATCATCGGCTCTCCACTTGTTGGAAAGAAACCAGGTCTTCTGGTGGGGTTTGAGGTTTAGAATGGAGTAGCATGCTTGATGAGAAACTCCCTCCGTGGTAGCAGTCGATGAGTTTTCTAGGTTCTTGTGGGTCCAGGTTAGCAGATTACCTCCCCCTCTTAAGAGATCTCTACATAACGGTTTGCTATTGCAAGGACGACATAGGGTCCCTTGTCATCCCTATGTCGTCCTTGAAAACTGAGGGATATCTCTAACCATCCTTAAATCTTGTCCCCCTGCCCCTTGAACCTTAACTTGGCCACATAATTCTCTTTCACACCTCATGTTAAGCCTTTTGGGGCCAATTTGACCGACTTGTTGATAATTGTGTTTGACATAACTTGAAAATTTTAAATTTTGAGCAATATTACAAGTCAACATTTTTCATTACTTAATGGCATCTTTGTGGGTTAACAATTACCTCTACCCCCTAGTTCCCTTGAAAGAAATGAGGGACATTGTGATATTTTTCACCTGTTCAAAATTTTTCCTACTTCCGTCAATTATTTGTTTTGTTGGTATACTTTTGTTTCCATGAGGAAATTTTGTCAATATTTTTCACATGTTCATAAATTCTTCAACTTACCTCAATTAATTTAATCTGTATAAGTTTGTTTCAATGAAGACACCCCTATGTGGTGATCTTTTCTTTTGCTTCCCTTGAGCATAGTCACAAAATACACCCAAATTTTGAAAGGAATTTGCACTTCTTTGAATCTTCAGTTGCTCCCATATTAATATGGTGTGTTAGTGTTATGAATCAAAGCATTGACAACTAGGAGGCAAGCCAACATTTATTGCCTAAAATTTGAATGTTGGCAAGCTTTCCATGGTTATATTAATCCCTAACCTTAACTTTTTCTTTCCTTGTTTTTTTTCCTTCAAAGATTAGTTCATGTTTTCCTTCCTTTTCGTATAGATAGGTTGTTGTATTTTCTTATCTATAACCATGCCTCTTTATAATAATTTTTTTGCAATACTTGTTGACACCTAGATTGCATGTGCCATTGGAGGGTTAAGTTCTACCTTGATTTCATTAGGCTCGCTCATCTACAAGTACATCTAGGGTTTCACATTGGTAAGAGGCTGCTATACAGTGAGTTTTGTTTTCCTAATTTTTGGGAGCCTTGTTATGGGGCTGCATGTTAGAATTATATACATATTCCTTGACCTTGTGAGCTCATGATCTTGATGAGCTTCGTTCTGGTGACATGCAAGGTGTTTCATGAAATTGTTGTTGGAATACACAGTGATACCGAGAGGGGGGGTTGAATCAGTATCACACTCTTTTCAACAATGTTCTTTAATGTCCTCTTCTGCTTAAGCACAGAGGACTATCCCGCTAACCTATTTGATTCCCATAGGTTCGAGCGGGCACTGACATTCAGGGAATTAACTAAGGATTGATGCCAATTACACCATAAGAAGATCTTAAGCATGGTTATTAGATCATCAGTAGATAAATAGGGGCCACATGAACTAGGGCCACCTGCATGCATGGCGTGCGAGCCATATTTCATGTTGCATGCATTGAAACTCCTTTATTTAGCTTCCATGCACAATGTTCTGTAATGTCCTCTTCTGCTTAAGCACGGAGGACTAGCCCGCTAACCTATCTGATTCCCATAGGTTCGAGCGGGCACTGACATTCAGGGAATTAATTGAGGATTGATGCCATTTACATTATAAGAAGATCTTAAGCATGGTTATTAGATCATCAGTAGTTAAATAGGGGCCACAGGAACTAGGGGCCACCTGCATGCATGGTATGCGAGCAATATTTTATGTTGCATGCACTGAAACTCCTTTATTGAGCTTCCATGCACACCGAAAGCACTGTATGCAAGTCAATTGGAAATTAGAAGATAAAGCGACCTAATCATGCATAAGTTAGGTCAAGCCAGGTGAAAGTTATAAAAGAAAGGTAAAGTGAGTGAGTAAGGCCTGCTTATATGATTATTGATTTGAGAAGTCGATTGGGAGAGCTCAGTGAGCTATTTTGAGTTGAGGGCACACACTCAACCATTCAGTGTATTTCGACAACGAAATCTATATGCCCTAGTCACTAACAGGGTTGGATCATCCAGATTCAACATCGCTATTATCATCATGTATCATTCTTTAGCATTCTGCAGGGTTCGAGTTACAGTTTGGATTGAAGGAACTCGCCTTCCTTCCTTGGGCGAATTGCACAAAGGGAGATCTCTTCGTATCTCGGTCTACAGAGGTCAGTTCTTCTGCATGCTGGCTTCATTCTTCCGAGAGCACCACTATTACCCTACCCCTGGAAGAAGAGCTTTTTATTTGGACTTCCAAGCTAGTTATCAACATCTTCCCTTTTCAGAAGACGTCCTCTTTTGCATGGGTGACTTTCTCAGAGGAGGGTTCACATTTTATGCCTCAAAGTTGGTGCATGGTCTGCATGTAGCCTCTATTGTGATTAGAGGGGGATCATAACCCCAATACACACCTTCCAGAGCCATTTCCCATCAGTTTGCCATCCATACTTCCATATCATCAGTGAAGAGGGTGCATTAATCACAAGGGCGCATTATTGGAGGAGAAATATTCTGTATCTTGCTCATCCATCGACACAATTCTTGCATGCTGGTCTCATATTGACGTATATCCACTCCTTCATCTGATGGTACGTACATGCATACTTTATATCCGTATTTTATAGCATTTCTAATTATTTGGGTTATTTAAGGGGTTGCATCTGCATGCATGCTCATGCAAGCATAGCTTAGTACCTACATTCATAGTTACTTCGAATATCGATCCCTAAAGACTACTAGCAAGCAACAAAACTTCAAAAAAAGAAAAAATATCAGTTTGGGATATTACAGTGGTATTAGAGCATGTTCCTCGCTGGTTGTGGGAGCATGTAGTTGTGAATAGTAAATGAATACAGAGGACCCACACAATATTACTTACAGGAGGCAGAGATTTAGGAACAGTGGAAGAAGAGAAGAAGAAGAGTTAGAGGATATAGAACTAGGAGACACAGAGACTCAGTTTGGAAAAGGTAAAGGAAAAGAAACAATGGCAGATGATGATAAAATGGCTTTCACTAGCCTCCTTTCCGCTTTAAAAGAACTAACTTCAAGACATAAAGAGAGATGTTGACAACCATCAACAAATTGGCAGATAAGTTAGGGCCCACCCCACACAGTCCTCTTTTTCCCAACAGTGACCGGGTATCCACCAGTAGCAGTAGGGAACAGTTACACACTAATATGCAGAGTCACCCTCACCTCTACAATAGGTCATCTAGACCTACCATGCCACAATTCTAGGATAGCCCGATAACGGTGCCAATAGTATAGGTAGAACCGGAAGAGCCCATGGGGGCATATCTACGTGAGTACAGAGCACTGGGAGATGACTTCTAGTCAGCCATGACCTTTACAGATTTTTGCCATTTTAAAAGTAAGAACAAGCTGGGAGCTTATAATAGGCCTTTCAACCAGAACTATGAGTTACAACGGACAGTAGGGAAACTGACCATTCCTACCTTTGATGGGACCTAGAGTGGCCCAACGTGGAATTAGGTGCAGAAGTTGGACACTTACTTCCAACTCAACCCCATGATGGAGACAGATGCCATTAAGTTGGCTACCTTGCATTTGGACGGGGAAGCCCATGAGTGGTGGTACCACGGGCTAGTGACATTAGGTCACAATACCATCACCTCTTACACAGATTTTACACAAAGGCTCATCGAGCGTTTTGGCAGGAAAGACCCTGAGGTGCATTTCAGAGAGCTAGCACAACTCAAGCAGACAGGCAGTCCATAATCATTCATATCAGAGTTCCAAAGGGTAGCAGTCATGGTGACAGACATTTCAGAGAGCAGGTTAATTATGTTGTTTACCGAGGCTCTCACTGAGCCCTTACGTGGATGGGTTATAAACCCACCACCCCGTCAGATGCCATCAGTCGTACCATAGATTTACAGGATTCAGTTCCCAAAAATAAGTTTCCTCCTAGAACCAATTTTCCTATAAAAGATAAGGAGAAGAGACCCTTCCAAAAAGAATGGCCCAAGAAAGAGTGGATGGATAACGATACCCGCTAGGACCTTAGAAGAAAGAAACTATGTTTCAGTTATCAAGAACCATGGGTACCAGGTCACAAGTGCTCAGGGAAGGAGAAGGCTCACTACATAGAGGTATGCTTCGACAGTAGAGAGGATGATGATGAGCAGGACCAGGAACAAGGAGAGTGTAATACCCCTACCCTGCCTTAGTAATTGTTGGCCTCAATGCAAATATTGTGTTTGTTCAATGTGTGTTGATCCTAGTGTGGAGCTCAAGGCCAAGGCCCCACTAGTGAATGCTTAAGGTTTGCTTTCATAGGCAAGTATTTGACAGTGAAACTATGCATGTGCTATTAAGCCACGAAATTTTGTAATTGATGTAAATGTTTAATATTGCAATGAAATACCCAAAACTAGCTAAGTGAGGCAGCTAATGAGAAGGGGGTGAAGGTATCCACTAGGGAGAGGTGAGGGGGTTGTGGGATGGTGACTCACGCTGCCACTTGGGAAGGAGTAACCGATTTGATTCCCTGTACGGGTACGGATTTAGTTACAGAACGTGGAGAAGGAAAGCCAGCGTAGGATATTCGCAAGAGATAAAAACGACGCTGAGATCTGGTTCGGGGGTTCATTCATTCTGTTGGTGGGGGAAATTCGGAAATGCAGAGCGAGCCATGAGATAGAGGAGAAAGACGAGATCTCTTGTGTGAGCCGGAGTAGTGAAGCCGAATGCCAGGGGAACCACGCGCGTATGCATTATCTTTGAGAAGATCCATGAAGGCGAGTTCGAAGGCGGACGACAGGGCGTGAATAGCTTGAGAAAGCTGTGGGAATCCCGGAATCCGCAAGCAGAGAGTCGAGTTGCGGACAGAGCTTAGTTCACAACCTTGGAATGAACCATCATGTTTAGCAGATGTAGAAGATAGGGTTTAAGGTTGGATGGCTTGATAAACCCAGTGAAGACTATGATCTCATAGAACCAGTAGTTGGACCTTCCTATGCCTACCCTGAATAACACTGTAAGGGAAGGGGCCTTGAGGGACTGCATAGCAGAGAAGAGGGCCTTCCTTTTGTTGGGTGAGGTGGATAATGTGGGTGCCTTATCTGCTAAGTGAATGAGATGTCTGTAGCTCTATGGTTGAGCTCACTGGCTTAGCAATATCCTCCCTATTACCCTGTATGCTTGACAAACCCAACTGCAGGTTGCTTTAGCATGTGTATGCTTGATAAACCCAACTGCGGGGTGGCTTAGCATGAGTATGTTTCCGAAATTGCTTGATAAACCCAACTATAGGTTGGTTTAGCATTGAAGTAGATCTTGACTGTTAGAGAGTTTGCCTAGCCCTCCTTAGTGGACACAAGCCCAGCTCGGGGGTGGTCTCTCAGCTGAAAGAGTATAGGCTGGACAGAGACCTAAGGTTGGGTGGAACGTTGCTCTCACTTAGCCATTTGCTGGGGCAACTTCAAGATACAAAGATAAGTGTTCTGTGGAATGAACGATGCTATTTATCGTTATTATTATTATGCTGTGTTGCTTAAACTGCTGAATGAATGGGAATAATAGTTAGACCATGTGTAAGCCTGAGTGGAAGGCTGAGTGCATGTTGAATGCTTCATTCAGTTGCATGAGTTTAATGCATTGCTAATTTTACATGTGTTAGATGTATGGTTAGCCTTAACTTCATTTATTATATGTATTTTGTTATGAGATCCTTACCCTTGAAAAGGGGCTGCTTAACCTTACTTAATCATGGAATGGTTATGTGACCTGCGGTATTCTTAGACTGCTCTGCGAGTCAGAGTAAAGATGGGTTATGGTAGGAGACAGGTAGAGACCTGTTAAGGGTTGGAAGGTGCCTAAGAAGTTTATAGACAAAACTTCAGAGAAGGAAATGAGGAGGTTAGATACCTCGACTGGGCAGGGGGTTTCGCCATTCGATAGAGCTCTCTAAGAGCTTTCCAACGGTACCAACCTTGCCTCATTTGGACCCAGGATGAGGAAGTTATGCCTCTCAGAAGTTTTCGGGAAGGTTGAAGTTAGACTTCCGCAATTCCGACTTCCGCAATGCGGATTGCGGATTGCGAAAGGGGAGTTTTTGAAAGGTTGCAATTGGATTTCCGTAATGCGGATTGCGGAAGGGGAAGTTTTCTGGAAGGTTGAAGTTGGACTTCCGCAATTCCGACTTCCGCAATGCGGATTGCGGAAGGGGAAGTTTTCCGGAAGGTTGAAGTTGGATTTCTGCAATTCCGACTTCCGCAATGCGGATCGCTGATTGCGGAAAGACGCAATGCAGATTGTGGATTGCAGAGAGATGCAATTGTGGATCGCTGATTGCGGAAAGACACAATGCGGATTGCTGATTGCGGAAAGACGAAATGCAGATTGCGGAAAGACGTAATACGGGTTGCGGATTGCAGAAAGACGCAATGCAGATTGTGGAAAGACACAATTGCGGATTGTGGATTGCGGACCCGAGAATAATTGCGGAAGGGTACGTGATGGAACATAAAAATATAAAAAAAGAGTATGAGGGACTCCCATCCCCTCTGAAGGACACCGAGGTGATTTGGGGACATGACAGAGAGGCACTTTATACAGCAGAGGAGGACCAGCCTCCTGAGGGGACACAGGGAGGTGTCATTGCTACATTATTTGGAGTTCCTAGATTTCACACCCTTCGGATCAGAGGTGCCATACATGGCAACAGGGTTGGAGTGTTGATAGATGGCGGGGCATCCCACAACTTTATTGATGCTGCTTGGATAAAAAGATAGGGTATTCCAACTAAGAGATTTGATGGATTCACCGTATCTGCAGCAGGTAACCACACCATGGAGTGTGATCAGAGGATTCCAAAATTAAACGTAACTCTAGGGAACTATACAGTGACAGAGACATTCTATGTGGTTGACGTACTAGGCATAAATGTGGTATTGGGAGTTCAGTGGCTTTATTCCATTGGAAAATGTTCTATGAACTACCAGACCATGGAGATGGAATTTCAGGGAACAGAAGGACAGAGAGTGGTTTTGAGAGAGGGATGAATACCTACCCTCCCAGAGCAGTATCATCACACAAGATGGACGCCGTGCTCCGATAGGGAGACACAGAGTGGGAAACAGAGTGCTTGGTTACTTTCAGGAAACCACCAGATAGAGCCACAGAACATCCAACAGACATACAGGCACTATTGCAGAAGCATAAAAAGGTATTCGGAGTTCTTCCATCAGGTAGGCTTCCAGATCGCGGATTTGAGCACATTATTGAGTTAGAGGAGGGGATTCGAGCAGTCATCTCTACCCCTTACTGGCACCCCAAAAGATATAAAGATGAAATTGAAAGTACGATCAAAGAATTGCTCAAATTAGGTTACATAAAACCTAGCTCTAGTCCATTTGCATCCTCAGTGGTGTTAGTAAAGAAGAAGGATGGAACCTTACGCATGTGCATTGATTATAGGGCACTTAACAAGAAAACAATTAAAAACAGGTATCCAATCCCCAGGATCGATGAATTGATGGATGAACTACAGGGGGCAAAATACTTCTCCAAAATTGACCTCCGATTAGGTTACCATCAGATATGGGTTAGGGAATAGGATGTTCCAAAGACCGCTTTCCGTTGTCACTACAGACACTGAGTTTCTATTGATGCCATTTGGGCTCACTAATACACCAGCTACTTTCCAGTCATGCATGAACAACATCTTCAAGGCTCAGTTACGCAAGTATCTTTTGGTATTCTTCGATGATATATTGATTTACAGTCGGACTTGGGAAGATCTTTTAAAGCACCTAGATGAAGTACTTGGAATCTTAAAAGAACAATCACTATATGCCAAGATGTCCAAATGCGAGTTCGGTATGCAAGAGATGTTATATTTGGGACATGTGATAGGAGCAAATGGGGTACAGGTACATTTAGAGAAGATTAGAGCCATATTGGATTGACCTACACCTAAAAATGTGATAGAGTTGAAAGGATTTTTGGGCCTTTGCACCTACTACAGGAGCTATGTCAGTGGGGGGCAAAATACTTTTCCAAAATTGACCTTGGATCAGGTTACCATCAAATACAGGTTAGGGAATAGGATGTTCCAAAGACCGCTTTCCGTTGTCACTACGGACATTGAATTTCTAGTGATGCCATTTGGGTTCACTAATACACCAGTACTTTCTAGTCATGCATGAACAACATCTTCAAGGCTCAGTTACGCAAGTATCTTATGGTATTTTTCGATGATATATTGATTTACAGTCGGACTTGGGAAGATCTTTTAAAGCACCTAGATGAAGTACTTGGAATCCTAAAAGAACAATCACAATATGCCAAGATGTCCAAATGCGAGTTTGGTATGCAAAGATGTCCAAATGCGAGTTAGGGAATAGGATGTTCCAAAGACCGCTTTCCATTGTCACTATGGACATTGAGTTTCTAGTGATGCCATTTGGGCTCACTAATACACCAGCTACTTTCCAGTCATGCATGAACAACATCTTCAAGGCTCAGTTACGCAAGTATCTTATGGTATTCTTCGATGATATATTGATTTACAGTCGGACTTGGGAAGATCTTTTAAAGCACCTAGATGAAGTACTTGGAATCCTAAAAGAACAATCACTATATGCCAAGATGTCCAAATGCGAGTTCGGTATGCAAGAGATGTTATATTTGGGACATGTGATAGGAGCAAATGGGGTACAGGTACATTTAGAGAAGATTAGAGCCATATTGGATTGGCCTACACCTAAAAATGTGACAGATGAGGTATGTCAGCGGGTTTTCACAGATGACCGCACCACTCACAGATCTGACCAAGAAAGGGGCATTCAGTTGGTCAGAGGCAACGCAACGGATATTTGAAAAAAATGAAAAAAGTAACGAGTTCGTTCCCAGTACTAGCACTACCAGATTTTACACAGCCATTCGTATTAGAATGTGATGCTTTAGGAGAGGGTATAGGAGTAGTATTGATGCAGAATAATCACCCGATTGCATTGGAGAGCCGAAAACTCAAGGACTATGAACGCCACTATTCAATATATGATAAGGAAATGTTAGCCATTCTCCATGCACTAACCAAGTTCAGGCAATACTTAGTGGGTGGCAGATTCAAGATTAAGACAGATCACAACAGCTTAAAGTACTTCCTGGAACAAAAAGAATTAAACGAGAGGCAACATAAATGGGTGAGTAAGATTCAGGCCAATGACTTTGAGATTGAATACATAAAGGGAAAAACAATGTGGTAGCAGATGCACTTTCTAGACGACCAACCACTTTATCCCTTATGAGCATTTTGTCGGATTGGAGATCTCATCTTTTGGTCGAATACTCCAAAGATAAGTTTGCTTGCGAAATATTGGATGGATAGATTCGGGATGATAGGTATAGAGTAATATATGACATCATACACTATAAAAACAAAATCTACTTGGTCCTCAAGTCCTCACTTGAGAAAAAGATTCTGCAAGCTTCTCATGATTCACCTTTAGCAGGACACCAAGGATTTCTTAAGACTTACAGGCAGATTAGAGAGAGGTTCTCATGGAGGGCCTCAAGAATGATGAGATGCAACATTTGAGGGAGTGCAGTTTGTGCCAACAGAATAAGACAGAGCATACTCACCCAGCCGGTTTATTACAACCATTACCCATTCCCGAGCAAAAATGGGAAAGCATTTCCATGGATTTTATTACAGGGTTTCCCAAGGTACAGGGTAGAGATTGTTTGTATGTAGTGGTGGACAGGTGGACCAAGTTTGCTGACTTCTTTGCCATTCCTTTCGACTATTCAGCCGCACAGGTAGACGAGTTGTTTTTCAGAGAGGTATTCAGATTACACGGATTACCTAAGACCATCGTCAGTGATAGAGATAGCAAGTTCACTGGAGCCTTTGGAAATAACTTTTCAGGATGGTTGGGACAGAATTGGCCATGAGCACGAGTTATCATCCACAGAGCGACGAATAGACAGAGATAGTTAACAGGTGGATTGAGGGATACTTGAGGAACTATGTAGCAGGTCGACAGAGGACATGGATTAAATGGCTACACCTATGGGAGCACTGTTACAATACTACACACCATATGACCATCGGTATGAATCCCTTCAAAGCCTTATACGGTTATGATGCCTTATCTTTTGCAAATCTGATATTTGGTGATAGCAGGGCTCCAAAAGCCAAAGAGTGGATTCAAGAAAGTCAAGATATTCTCAAGATACTCAAGGAAAACATACAGGTTGCTCAAAATCAACAAAAGGTATATGCAGATAGACACAGGATTGAGTGCAGTTTTGAGGTAGGGGATCTGGTATACTTACGTCTACAACCTTATCGACAGTCGTCCCTTAAGAAGAAAGGAGCAGAGAAACTTAAGCCTCGCTTCTATGGTCCTTACAAGATAATCCGAAAAGTTGGAGAGGTAGCATATGAACTTGAATTACCATAAGAAAGCAAGATTCATAACGTGTTCCATGTGTCTAACCTTAAGAAGGCAGTTGGTCAACAAATTGTTACTTCATCCGAACTGCCCCCCCTTGATGATGAGGGGCAACTGATTTTGGTTCCAAAACGAATCCTAGAGGTTTGAGAAAGATAACTAAGGAACAAGATCATTAAAGAGTACTTGGTTCAATGGAAAGGATTGCTTATAGAAGAGGCCACTTGGGAAGGAGAACGGGTATTACAGCACCCAGCATTACAGTTGCTTGAGGACAAGCAAATTCGAGCGGGGAGGACTGTAATGTCCTCTTCTGCTTAAGCACAGAGGACTATCCTGCGAGCCTATCTGATTCCCATAGGTTCGAGCAGGCACTGACATTCAGGGAATTAACTGAGGATTGATGCCATTTACACCATAAGAAGATCTTAAGCATGGTTATTAGATCATCAGTAGATAAATAGGGGCCACAGGAACTAGGGGCCACCTGCATGCATGGCATGCGAGCCATATTTCATGTTGCATGCACTGAAACTCCTTTATTGAGCTTCCATGCACACCGGAAGCACTGCATGCAAGTCAATTGGAAATTAGAAGATAAAGCGACCTAATCATGCAAAAGTTAGGTCAGGCTAGGTGAAACTTATAAAAGAAAGGTAATGTGAGTAAGGCCTGCTTATATGATTGTTGATTTGAGAAGTCGATTGGGAGAGCTCAGTGAGCTATTTTGGGTTGAGGGCATGTTATCACACTATCTCTAGCTGTTCGTGGTAGATATCCCAATAGGGACGGTAGAGGGGACAGCTAGGAAGGTGTAACCGGCAGTAGCCAGGTCCTCCGCTCAAATGAACGGAAGTCACACCGGACAAGGCTACTGTCACTTTAGACAAGGCACTTGGCCTAGTCAAGGAGGAGACCCCGCTCAACCAGTGATGGTTGAGAGACAACAAATACACCCAAACCAAAGAATAACTGAATAAGAGACGAAAGACAAGGAATGAGTGTAGATGAGCTCCTAAGTCTGATCTCAGCCGATTGATGGACACAAGTAGTGAAATGGCAGTGATGTGATAAGTGACCAGCAATAGCTTATGATAAATGTAATAGATTTATATGGCTGAAAATCAACTAGGGCAGTGAATGATGCAAGGAGTGATTAATAGAAGAAAATCTGCCCAAGGGAGAGATTGATTTCGATACTGGTGGGCCTAGGGCATTGTAAAATTAAGGCTTTTAATCACTTCTAGCTATTGACACTTGATTTCCTAAGGTGAAATGACGATACAAATCCAAATCAAGACTACCCAGAACCCCAAAGAGACCCAAACCAACTGAAAGAGAAAAACGCCCTAGAGGGGCGTTTTTGGCAAAGGGACCAGTGCTAAATCTATGGGCTAATGGAGTTGGAAAGCTATGAAACTTAGTATTTAGACGTTTAAGAATAAATCATAAGCGGGTTTGAAGAGAAAATTTAGTTCCTACGGTCAGAAATTAAGTTATCAATTTTTAGGGTTTTTTTTATGTAGATTGCAACTAAGCATTTGTAAATGAAACTGAAATACAAGAGACAAGCAAGGATTGTACCAGGATAATGAAGGTGAATACGTTCTGGAGCTGAAGACAAACCCCGGAGATCAAGTGCCAAGCAATCGTGCGTTTTTGTTGCAGCCAGTTGACCAATGCGCCCTTGTACCTGCCACAGGGAGAATGAATCAGAAACTATAGCAAGTACTCAAGGAAATCAGCAAATGAAAGACAAATAATGAGGAAAAGCGAGATACAATAGTAAGTTTCACTTCCCTTGTTAAAATCTTGAAGAGAGAAGCAACTAGGAGCTGCTAACTTAAGAGCTGCGCCCTCCCCAAGTGGTCAAGTCACTTGCAATTCGTTTTTGGCCAAAGAGTGATGGAGAAACCACAAAATAACTTAGCAATGCACCAACAATAAGCTAACAATCAACACCATAAGCATTCATCACCATATCACAAGCAAATTTGGAAGAATTGTCTCTCTATTGCTCAATCTCAAGTCTGAAAAATGCCAAGAAGAAGTACAAATGGAGTGAGTGCCTTCTCTTATAGAGAAAGGCAGCTCTCAAAACCTATTTCCCCCCAAAATGGAGGGTGGAGATCACTCCCCCATCAACCAAAACGAGTGGTGGAGATCTTCGTAGCTGGGGGTGCGAATTGCCCATAGAAGCGCACAAGTGGAGAGGGGGACCCATTGTGGGGTCCATACAAATGAGGAGGGAGGAGTTGGGGGGGTGGCTATAGTGTGTTTTAGCCCCCCCAACTAATACAACAAGGGCCCACACCCATCATACAACAAAATCGAATTCCCCTAGGTGGAGAAAAACGCCCCCCATGGGCAATTCACTCATATGGAGAGCTGGTCCAATGGAGGGACCCACAATGAGAAATACAATGTCCAAACATCATAATTTTACCTTAGAAATCACCTTTTCCTTTGCCAACCATTGATTTTTCCATTTGCTTATAGTTGCCTTAGTCAAATTCTGATTTTCCATGTAATTTTTGCTGGTTTATATGGCTGAAGATGAAATTTGGGCTTTTGACCCACTTTTAGTGCCCGGATTGCCGAACCGTCTGCTGCAATGTGATCGTGGACCCCAAAAGTAGTAGGAATGACCACTCGAACAACCCCAATCCATCACTTAGGCATTTTTTGCCCAAAATCCATAATTTTTAATTAAAACAGGTCAAAGTTGATCAATAATAATAAAAAATTTCTCAAACGCTTCAATCTTTTGCAATTCTGCCACTTGCATGCTCATATGGGACCCCTGTAGATAATAATTGACCAAAATCGAAATTCCGGTCGCAACATTTTTTCGGGCCCATTTTTGGCCTAGTCAACTCAGTTTGACCAAGTCAAAATTGGTCAAGAATAGTGCTAGCTGAATACCTGTGTGCAAACATGGAGTGACAAGGCTCAATTATACAAGTTAGTACATTACTAAGCAATACGATGATAACATGGTGATAAAAAATACATTAAATCCCAAGATAATACAAGGCCCTGGTGAGGTGGGCCCACCACCTTCAAAAGACTAAAATGCTATGCACATCTTATAGAATTGACCACTTTGCTGACTTTAGGTGATGTGGAAACAAGGCGGAGGACAACGGGAGGACAAGGATAAAGATCATGTGACCCTTTGGACAACTCGGGATAGCGGGGTCCACTAAGATAAGTATGCCATGACAGAACACGGGGAAGGGCGGTGCCTCACAAATGGGTATAGTGCAGGGAAACCACCACTAGTCATCTAATAAGTATCTCACAACTCACATCCGTGCCCGAAGACTCTGTGAGGTTCTTTTCTAGAGCCGCCAAACTGGGTGTCCGGCAAACCGTAACTTGAGATTCTAGGGGACAATCTTGAGCTTGTTCCTTGCTCCCTCTCACCTCCTTTCCCCGTAGGACCAAGTGAGGAATAACCACTACAAATGCTGACATGTATGGCCGACCTATGTCCCTGTGTGTTTATAAACACATTGCATGGATTTTACAATGAGTTTCATACTTAGCCTTTTTTTGGCTAGATTTACATTTCTTCATTTACATCAAGGCCCTCTTGGGCTACATACATATCTCAAAAGATATAAACATGGTGCTCATACTGCAAAGGTAATGGGGGTGAGCAATACATGCTTCGATGACCAATGGGGAACACCCGGTGAGGCTATACAATCCTAACTGCATTGCAACATCGGGGGCAACCGACAGGAGCAAATCCCAGGTCTAAAAGTGTATCTCACACACTAAAGAGCCGAGGCACAATAAACGGGGAGTCATGGCAAACTCAGAGATCAGTGGGGAAGGGGTCCTCGGGATCACCAATCAGAATCCAAGTCAGGAACAAGTATCATGGATGAGTCGGGTGGATGGCGAAAGTGAGAGTGGAGCTAAAGTCAGCTACCGAGAGGGACTAAGTGACCAAGTCTATGCCAAGTGCAGGGGACATGACCCAGCGTGCATATACATAAGTCTAACAGGAGAGGTGGACTGACATCATCAAGGGCCCAATCACATCATACAATAGCTAGATCACCAAATATATCATCTCATGCAGAGTTAGTGTACTAACAAGTATAAAGAAGTGTAATCTACATTATGAGCAATAATCATCAAATGCAATACCTGCTGCTACTGAAGCTATCTCTAAGCTGGATCTCTGTTGAATCCGGGCAACATAGTGAACCAACAATATACTGTGATAGTCTCGGTCAAAACAAGACTAGGCAACTGTCTCAAATGGGCTTATGTCAAAGCCTGGCAAGGAAGAGGTGACCTTGTGGTAGATGGTAAGTGAAAATGTCTGTAACAGTGTACAACTGTCTGTCCACTCTGATATATCTGCTAGGGGCAATCTAAACAAAAATGCCTCGTCTGAAGGCGGCTGATCTCTGATCTGGAAAAAAAGTACTGTGCGGTCCTTGGCCGCACAGTCTGCAGTATGGTAGCTCCAGCTAACATAGATGTGATAACATGGCACACACTCAACCATTTAGTGTAATTCGGCAGCGAAATCTATCTGCCCTAGTCACTAACAGGGTTGGATCATCCAGATTCAACATCGCTATTATCATCAGGTATCATTCTTCAGCATTCTGCAGGGTTCAAGTTACAGTTTGGATTGAAGAAACTTGCCTTCCTTGCTTGGGCGAATTGCACAAAGGGAGATCTCTTCGTATCTCAGTCTACAAAGGTCAGTTCTTTTGCATGCTAGCTTCATTCTTCCGAGAGCACCAGTATTACCCTACCCCTGGAAGAAGGGCTTCTTATTTGGACTCCCGAGCTAGTTATCAGCATCTTCCCTTTTCAGAAGACGTCCTCTCTTGCATGGGCGACTTTCTCAGAGGAGGGTTCACGTTTTATGCCTCAGAGTTGGTGCATGGTCTGCATGTAGCCTCTATTGTGATCAGAGGGGGATCATAACCCCAGTACACACCTTCCGGTGCCATTTCCCATCAGTATGCCATCCATACTTCCATATCATCACTGAAGAGGGCGCATTAAACACAAGGGCTCATTATTGGAGGAGAAATATTCCGTATCTTGCTCATCCACCGGCACAATTCTTGCATGCTGGTCTCATATTGACGTATATCCACTCCTTCATCTGATGGTACGTACATGCATACTTTCTATCCCTATTTCATAGCATTTCTGATTATTTGGGTTATTTAGGGGTTGGCAAACCCATGCATCTGCATGCATGCTCATGCAAGCATAGCTTATTACCTACATTCATAGTTACTTCGAATATCAAGCCCTAAAGACTACTAGCAAGCAACAGAGCTTCGAGAAAAGATAAAATATCAGTTTGGGATATTACATGTTCACTTCATTATTTATGTACCATTATCAATCATAACATTCATCAACATAAAAACACAGTACACCAAATCTTTATATGGAAACTCAATTTATTGAATTGATAAAACCATAAATTACAAAGAATGATAGGAGAACAATCTCCTATGATGGTGTGAGCACCCACTCACAGATTTGCAGACACCAATCTTACAGGGACACCAATCCCTCGTGCAAGCACCAACTTGCTATTTGCAGGTACCAACTTGTGAGGACACCAATCCTCTTATGAGCATCAACTCATAATCAGCAAGCACCAACTTGCACTTTGCAGGGACCAACCTGTTCAAGGGACGAGGACACCAATCCTCTTGAGCTCCAGCTCAAATCAGCAGGCACCAACCTGTTAAATGGATGAAGACACCAATCTTGTGTAAGCACCAACTTACAATGCAAGCACCAACCTGCTTTCTTCAAAATCTGATCTTCATGAAACTGTCTTCAAATCTGTGTCTTTCTTTTTCAGTTCTGCTTCTCTGTCAGTACTCTTCTTCTTCTGTTCTACACTAGTCCTCAAATCCTTTAAACAATCCTTGAACAGCCTCAAGAAATTCTGTCCACAAAATGTCCCTAACCAAATTCAATTCTGTCCACTAAAGTCTCTCTAATAACAGTCCCCCAAATCTGCTCCAAAATAAAATTGCCTTTACCAACTGTCAAAATCTGTTATTACTATTAGACAGTCCCAGTACTATTAGACAGTCCCAGAAGTACCCTTGATCTGTGTGCCATAAAAACAGTCCTGAAAATCTTCCTTGGATCAGTTCAGATCTCCTCCAAAGAATAGGCTCAAAGATTCTCTTCAAATCTGTCCAAGTGACCTCAAAATCTGCCACAGATCAAAAATGTTTTTATCCCTTCAAGAACCAGTACAAAGTCTCCTAGAGATCTGTGCCTTCATCAGTTCTTCAAAACCCCGCCTTTGCTCTTCATTTCAGCCTTTACTTTTCTATCTTCATTCTGCTCCTTCGCTAGTGTTTCTGCTCCAATCCCAGATCACATCTTTTCATCACAACTCACCCAAATAAGGGCGCTTTAGACTTATTTATACATATTCCCCTTCTTTAAAACAGGGCCGACCTAAACTCTTTTAATTTCATTTTTGCATAGTTAACATTGAAGGAAGGGCCGACTTGTTTGTTGGCTTGTAGATTTTGTGGAGGATAGCGTTGACACCTCGATGTTGCTAATTGTTGGCACTTTACCAAAATACTTCATCGTTGCTTTAAGACTTCAATATTTGCTCCTTGCTTAGTGCAAGGTTACTTCATCAAGGTGTTATCTTTGACATGTCATTGCTTCACAAGACTTCAACGTTGTTTCATAATTCATGGTACTTCTTTATTGCTTCTCTTCAAGCTATAACACTTCAATTTATTTGCAGGCATATTTATCAGTGCTGCGGGCATTTTATAAGTGCTGTGGGCATTCCTCATGGCACTTCATCATGATTGGCGGGCATTTGCTTGACAGTGCGTGCGTGCTGCGGGCATTTACTGACAGTGTGGGCATTTTTCGATGGCCTGCAGGCATTTTCCTTAACAGTGCGGGCATTTTCTCCATGCTTTGCGGGCATTTTCATGGCCTGTGCTGCGGGCATATTTCTTAGTTGCTGCAGGCATTTTCCAAGTACGGGCATTTTCCCGTAATGCTGCTGCGGGCATTCTTCATAGCCTGTGGGCATTTCTTCAATGCTTGCGGACATTTTACTAAAGCCTTTGCAAGGCCTAGTGCGGGCATTTTGTTAAGCAGCTGCAGGCATTCTCCACATCCATTCTGCTTCTCTCTGCCACATCAGCTTTGTTCCTCACTGCCACATCACCTATCACATCATCTGACACATCATCTGCCACATCGACATTCATCTCTGCTGCCATGTTGACATCAATGACAACATTTGTCCAACAATTGCTATTTTTAGCAGTTAGGGTTACAGGGCTTGCATGTCGAATCAGAACACATATCTAGGTTCTTTGACATGTCGAATCATCTGACATGCAAGCAGTTTCTATTTTTATCAGTGGCTATTTTTAGGTGTGCTATTTATAATAAGTTTTACCATCGCTGTTATATTGACATTTCAAGACTCTTGTTTCTTAATAGGTAGAATTACGATTTTTAGCAGGTGGAGGGGCAGTGTCATGGTTTGGTTGTGCAACGTTGGATTTGTTTCTGGGTTCTGATTTGGATGGAGGATGTGTAAAATTTCTGCTATTGGAGATTGCTTTTTCAGATTTTAATGCACAGCATAAATTTGACTTCTTTGATTAGAGGTTTCCTAGATCTTAACCCTGTGAATTTCCAGGCTTAGGGTTGTTATGAAATAGTATAAAACAGCAGCAGAAAGAGTACAACATTTCACTTCCAAACAGTCCAAAATTATAGGCAATCCAAGGAGAAAAGATACCAAACAACTCGGATAAGTTCTGGCCCTCAAAGGCAACTTATCGCATGTAAACCGGATTTGAAAATGATCATTTACAGCAATTATAACATCAGTACAATATCAGGCATAGCAAAATCATAACAGTCCTTTAGATTCCTCAATGAAGATGTTAAATCACTTAACAATTGTCCCTTTAAATATGTCAAATCATTATCAATACATATATAGCTGTAAATAACAATACATTAAGAACATATATAGCTGAAAACCAAGTATGGAAAATGTGCAAGTTTTGGACAGTTGAAAACTTTATCTATATGCTCAAGATGAAGTACATGTACATACCATAGCCTTCTCTCGAGGCTATAACAAGTCCACTAGCTCTCCAAAACCCTAGCGAGGGAAAACAAAAAAACCCTAGCTCAACCAAGGAGCTCCAATAAGAAAGAATCACTCCAACACATCTTCGAAAGCAAGATGTTCTCTCCTCTTCTCCTCCTCCACCAAATGCATCTAGGGTTTATCTCCAAACCCTAATATTCTTACATTCATAGAGTAGAAACCCTAACCTTAGAAATCTCCAAGAAACCCTAGTGCTCCAAGACAAGATAGACCAAGTACGCTCTAGACAAGATAGACCAAGTACCTAAGAAGATAATAGAGCTCATCACCAATGTCTTCCTCACACGAGTAAATTATCTCACAAGGATTAAGCTCCAACAAAGATGTCTCCTCTAGGTTTCTTCAAGAAACCCTAGTGACTTCCTCTAAGAAGCTAAGTAAAAAGAAAAGAGTGTGATAATGATAATAATGAAAGGATTCTCTCCTTCCTCTATATATATATGGAAGGTAGGGAAGGCCAACAATACATTGTAGGCCAACACAAGTGAGATGCTACATTCCAAAGTACATGTGTTATGCTCCAAGGTGATGTCATATACAATAAGGGATCCAAGATGATATATCTACACAAGGCAAGTCCACATTCCTCTATCACAAGTCTCCATGGACTCTATTGATCCTCCTAAGCGATGTACTCCACTAGGTCAATTACCCCTTGCAAGAACATTGTCGTAGCCTAGGCATCTTTGAGCCAACTCCAAGTCTCCAAATAGGAATTCATGCAACTCCATGCCATCTAGGATATGATGCCCTCCTCCCAGATACACAATGATCCTCCTCCCATGCAGGTCATCCTTCAACCAACTAAACTCTCCATGTGGCCACATTGAAGGGTGTCCACCAAATTGTCAAGAACTCCAACGCCTAAGGAAAGAATACCAATCTAGTAACCATTTGAGGTCAAGCAATCACTAAGCAAGCTATCTCAATTGTGCAATTCCATCATGGACCATCTACCATGCTCGAATCCATCTTGTAGGGGTTGAACATACACTATGTACACCAAAGCTCGTGAAGCACCTCCAAACATGATGTAAACACTTTTGAAGTAACTCAAAAAACTAACACTCCCTCTTTACGAGGAAAGTGTTTACACCGACACTTGTTGACTCCCTCTGCAACTCCACCAAATCTGCTACTTGCAAATCAACCATTGTCATTTGTAAAGAACTTGTCACCCATGCTATCACAACATCTCGATCCAAAGAATAATGACCACTTGTGAATATGAAAGCATATAACCTTGGAACAAAATCAACTTGCCAAATTCCATCATCCTCCAAGTCAACATCGTGGGCCAAAATCAATGAAGACCACATCAAGAGCTATCTAGGACATCTTGTAAGGATAATTATATCTTCTTGCAATATCGAGACAAGTGTATCACATCTATTGAAGGCACAAAGATATAAAAATACATAGGTTAAGTCCTTGATCTTGGAATACCAAGCTCATGGTATAGGTAACAACCTATGTAAGGCCACCATCAATTTGTCATCATGAGAATCCCTCTCATGTACCTCAAATCCTTCAGCCACTGAACCAACCTAAACTAGGTCAACTCCCTTTGTCTAATAGAATCCATCAACCCTATCCCTGTACTCTACAATATTCCCATTAGTTGCAAACTTTGAATCAATATTAACATTATCGTCCCTCAAGGTATCTCATCTCTCCTCCAATGAACAACTGGAGTCTCATGGATGGAAGAAACCAATGCAACATGAATCACATATCTCCTACGAGGTATACTTGCCCTCACTGAAGATCTAGGTGCTCCTATATGCTCTTGTGCATCTTGTAAGGTCCGAATAATCCATCTCGGCTACCTACAAGCTAGAGTAGGTGAGGACATCTCCACACTCAATCTCACCTCAACTCTCTAACTTTGATTCATCTCGAGTCTCTGAATCAGTCTCTGGAACAACAACCTCCACTCCTCAATCATCGAAGGAAAACCACATGAATTAGAAGACCTTACATCCTCATCAAATATCACATCTCTGTTGCTCACCGCAGTCTCCCACTGTGTTGGAATATTGATCCTATAAGTTGTAGATGTATCATTGTATCCGTCAACACAAGATGCAATCAAGGCAGCTGGAATCCTGGAATCTATCATTAAATCCATCATGGGTTCTAAACCTATCTCCATGACATCCTACCATGTCTGTGCCTCCTCAAAGCTAGAAGGATCTTCCAACCTCCCATTGGAATGTACAAGTGCTATTGGATTACCAAGTAGCTTGAGAAAGCCATCCTTTCTCAACCCTCTAGCCAAAGTCCTTAGAGTAGCTAGGCTACAATCACTGATGGTGCATTGCTGTCCCTCAATAGCAACTATCCAATGTACATCTGCCACACAAGACATTGAAAGAAGATTCTTCTTCAACCTAGGAACAAATAAGACAAAATCCAACTCAAGAACATCACTTGAAGGCATCTGAAAGGAAATGGAGCCAACTCCTCTCACACAATATGTGCCCTCATCACCAAGCTCCACAATCATGCCTCCCTCCAGCTCCTGAATCTTGCTGAACAAAGACTTGTTATATGTCATGCGTCTTGAAGCTCCACTGTCCACATACCATTCAACACTAGACATAGTGTTAGAGAACAACTAAGAGGCCAAAGCCATATTCGTCCTGGAAAATCTGCAATATGAAGAAGATCTTCCACCTATGGCAGTTGAAAAACAAACTGGCATCTACTAGAGCAAATCAATCACCTATCATAGATCCTCCTGAGTATCTCACTCGCTGAAAATAAAACCATACCAGTCAATAATCACATAGATCTTCCACCTATTATTGGCAACCCTTGGATCAAATCAGCCACCTATCTTAGGTCCTTTTGGGCATCACACCAGCTGAATACATATTTATAACAGCCATCAATGTAGTACATCCATCATCTCTTATCACAAGAAAAACTCATCAAAACCTCTCACAGGTACAAGTGATCATCTCAAGCACAAATCAACAATAAATGAAATAGACAAATCCCTTCCAAGGGTCAAGATGCTTCTCTAGGGTTTGGAACTCCACAACCTCAACAAGGTCAAGTACCTGTCCCAGCTAATCTCTAGATAAAATACAAGCTCCCTCTTACTCTAGAGTGATCTCAGCCAAAGCGAGCTTTGATACCATGAAAAATTTCTGCGATTGGAGATTGCTATGTCAGATTTTAATGCACAACAGAAATTTCACCTTTTTTGACTAGAGGTTTCCCGGATTAAACGGTAAACCTTGTGAATTTTCAGTCTTAAGGCTGTTGTGAAATAGTGTATAAAACAACACTGGAAAGAGTACAATATTTCACTTCCAAACAGTCCAAACTTCTAGGTAGTTCAAGGAGAAAATATACCAAACAACTTGGATAAGTTCCAGCCCTCTAGGGCAACTTATCCCACATAAATCAGGATCTGGATATCATCTTTTACAACAATCATAACAGCAGTACAACAGCAAAACAACCCTTTAGATTCCTCAATCAAGATGTCAAATCACTCAATAGTTGTCCCTTTACTTATGTCAAATCACTTAACAATTGTCCCTTTACTTATCTCAATCATCAAAACATATATAGCTGTAAATAATAATACACGAAGAACACATATGGCTGAAAATTAAATTTCGAAAACAGTCAAGTTTTGGACAGTTGAAAACTTTTTTTATATGCTCAAGATGTACATGTACATACTGCAGCCTACTCTCAAGTCTAGTACAAATCCACTAGCTCTCAAAAACCCTAGCTAAGGAAAACAAGAAAACCCTAGCTCAATAAAGGAGCTCCAGTATGCAAGAATAACTCCAACACATCCTCCAAGGCAAGGCATCCTCTTAATCTTCTCACCTTCTTAGGGTAGAAAGCCTAACCCTAAAAATCTTCAAGAAACCCCAGTGCCCCAGTACAAGATAGACCAAGTATATAAGAAGATAAGAGAGAGAGAAGAGTGATCATCACTAGAGTAAACCCTAGAATCTCATAAAGATGAGGCTCCAACAAAGATGTCTTCTTGAGACTTCACAAATACTCCTAGGGTTCATGAGGAAACCCTAGTGATTTCCTCCAAGAAGCTAAGTACAAAGAAAAGAGTGATAATGATGATTATGAAAGGACTCTCTCCTTTATATATGTGAGAGGTAAGGGAGGTCAACAATACAATTTAGGTCCAAGCCCTTACAAGCAACCTACAATTAGCTCATGTAGGCCAACACAAGTGAGATGCTACACTCCAAAGTACATGTGTCATACTCCAAGGTGATGTTTTTGTACATAATACGTGATCCAAGATGATGTGGCTACATAAGTTAAATCCACATGACTCCATCACAAGCATACACAAACTGCATGGAACCTCTAAGCAATGTACTCCATTGCGTCAGCTGCTCCCTGCAAGAACATTATTGAAGCCTAGGTGTCCCTGAGCCAATTCCAAGCCTTTGAAAAGGAATCCAAGCAATCCCATGCCATCTAGGGCTTGATGCTCTCGTCTAGGATGAACAATGCTCCTCCTCCCAAGTAGGGCGTCCTCCAAGCAGGTCAACTCTCCATTGGCCACAATGAAGGGAATCCACCAAACTATCAAGAGAACTCCAGTGCTTGGGGGGAAGAATACTAAGCTAGCAACCATTTGAGTTAAAGCAATCACTGAGCAAGCTATCTCAATCGTGCAAATCCATCATGGACCATCACCCATGCTCCAATCCATCTCGGACTATCTAGGGGCTGAACGTTCACCATGTGCTACAAAACATGGTGTAGAGACTTTCGGAGTAACTCAAAAAACCAACAAGATGTGTGGTTAGGTTTCATGATGATCATTAACAGGTGGTAGTTGCCTCACATTTGGACACATTGCAACTAAATATAGATATACTAGAGTGTTCATGATGATTGATTTATGATATGGTATTTATCACAGAATCCACATGTAGTGAGTTGCTTTCCTAAGCTATCGTTGCTCTATTTGGAGGTTTTAGTTTTTGGTTTGGCATGTGAATTGTTATTCTAGGAAATTCAAGTTAATTCCAAGACTTAGCCACTTAACGCTGTCTTGCATTACCCCTTTAGATATTGGAAATTATAAAATGTATATTTGCATGCATGGAGAGGGTTTGCAGGCCTTAGTCTAATTTGGAACTAGGAGAGGTCGAGTTGTGCATGCATGAGCACATGGTTTGTGGCTAAGTTTACTATTGGAGTGCATGGTTCAGAGAGGGAGTTAGTACGCCATGCAAGGGATTGACTTGAGTTTGATCCCTTCCTTATCTCACGCCTCTAGAGCACATGAATTGGAAGCCTCTTCTCCCTTACTTCTAGAAAGGAATGTTATATAGCATTATTTTATGGACTGCATTATTTTTGCTAGTTTTAGGAGCACTTCTATGCTTATTCCCAGCTCTTTGAATTTTGTGGTTGTTTCCTATGGACAATCGTGCACCGGGGTTTTTGTTGTTATTCTTATGCACTTGTTTTGAATTTCCCTTTCACTCAAGGCACATTTGTTTTTCATACATTTGTTTTGTATTGTTATTTCACTCAAAAGTGCATATTCTTCTCCATTCTTTTCCATTTTGGTGCTCAAACTTTAGTTAAAGAAACTAATCCCACTCTTTGCAATTCAATTTCTAGTTTTTACCCTGTTCTTGGATGCTTTCTGGGCACTTGAAGGAAGCGCAGTGTGTTGATTACTTTTTAGTTTACATGCAGATTTCTATGCAAAAAATACAGCACACAAACATCTTAGGGACACCCCCTTGTTGCTGGAAAAGCACCAGCCCAAACAGAGAGGCATCTAGAGGTCACGGTTAGAATGCCTATAAATTATAATTATTATGTGGATCTGTTCATTTTCATAGTGCAGGTTCACATGATAACAGTACTGTAGCATCTGCAAACATGTTGTATCTATCTGCTGACATGTGTGGTGTGCTTAGAAATATTCGTAAGCATATTAGGCAATCTTGTGTGTAATGGGACCTAGGGAAGTCACTCTTGGATTAGGAAACATAGTTGGATACAGTGTGAGTAGTATGTACAACAATTCTTTGAATACAATGTGAGATATGATTTCTACTCTTTCTTCTAGGAGAATCTGACCGTGTTTTGAGCAATCATCTATTTTAGGGACAAACAAAATAAGTAGTTAGGCTATTATTACTATAAAAGCATTCATTTTCAAGTGACTGAGCTCCTCACACATTGTGTTTCTGATTTTGGCTATAAATTTCTTTTAATTTGCTAGGCCAGCTGTTTACTGCCTGTGCGATGCCCAAATATATACTTTTGTATCATTCAAACTGTATTTCATAGTTACCAGATGGCAGATACCAATACAAATATGAATATGATACAAGTAACAATATGACAAAAACATGTATCTGAAAAAATCCAATATGGCCGAGATATGGGAGTATACATCTCACAAATATGATTTTAGGATTTTAATGACAATTTTTAGTGTTTTAATGATTCTTTTCGGTTTTATTGTTTTTGTTTTTAAATCCGATTTTGTATGGTATGGCGTATTTATATCCATAGTACATACTGTACAATGGGAATATGGATACGATATGGTCAATGATATGTTGACCATACGATACTGTGTGGTATGGAAAATGTGATTATATGTCTTCCTCCCATACAGAACGGCCTTGTATGGCCAAGTTTTGTAAATGGGCTGTATTTTACTGTATTCATGATTTAATTACTTTTTCTTCTTTTGTGCATGGTGATAGTTCCACATCCTAGAAATTTGTTAGTAGTTTCAAGTTACTTTCAACTTTCTATAACTACTGAATTATGTATTCAGATTCCAGAAATCATTGTAGACCTGAAATATGATGACAAAAGATCTGTACCTTAAATTTTTGAGTCTTGCCATATTTGTTGACCTTGTAAGTTTTTGGGAAAGTGAGAGGCATGGCAATTGCGTATTAGTTTTTTAGCATAATACAGTAGGGCAAGAATTTTTGTGGTGATTTAACCCTAAATGCTAGGTTAGGGAAAATCTTCCATGGTTAAGTTTGAGAGGATTAATAAATCTTGCAGCAATGTACAATGAATGTTTGTTCTCACAACTGTATAATATGGTTCCTTTCTTATACATGCTTCATTTATGTTTTTGACAAATTTAAAAGTCAGAATGGATTTGGATTGTGGATAATTAACTTGAGAACTAAATGGATTTGGATTCTGTTATTACATTGAATTGTTTCTGCTACTTTTCGTTTTTAGGAACAATTGAATTTCTATAAGTGGTTAGCTATTCTGAAAAACTATATCAACTATGGGTTATCTCAAATATTTTCAGTCAAAGCTGTTATCATCTAGCTTTCGTGGAATGTTTTAAAATTAAATATGTAGGCAATTGAATTAATTTGGACATTGCATGTGCTGTATAGAATCTCAAATGTTTTTTGTTGAAAGCTTTTTCATCATTTTGTGCATTCATTCTGCAATAAATGGTTTTGACATTATTTTGATATGTGCAACACAAATTTTCATATAAGGGATGATATAATCAATGGTTTTAGTGCTGACATAATAAATATGGATTGCAGGTGTGAATACACGACACCTAAATATGCACTTGTTACTGAGTTAGAGGCAAGAGCTCGCTATCTTCTGGATGATGAAGACCTACGCAGTTTACCATTTAAGAAGGTGCAAATGAAGAAATTTTGTGTATACTTTTTCCTTAGGTCGGATGTTGAAAAGCTTGCTCATGCGACACTAGTGCAATTTGAGGGAAGAGATCTTTCTGTGGACAGACACAAGGAAGAACAAAAGATTTCAAATGCTGTTGATACAAATTGCAGTAAACCTAGTTTTGAAGCATGGGATGAAGTTGATGGAAGCAGTGCAGACAGTGGTAATGATTATTTAGATGATGAGGCACTTGCAGAAGACACATCGAATGCAATGGTTTTGACTGAAATAAGTAAGAATGAAATGTCTCTGCATGGCTCAGATGAACCTTCTCAGGATACACCTTTTCAAACATTAGAGAATACAGAACATGCTTTGAATAGGGGAGAGAAGAAAGCCCTGCGGAAGGAACACAAGAGGCAAGTAAAAGCAGAGAATAGAGAAAAAAGAATGGGAAAGAAAATTGGAAAAGATCCACACTGGGAGCACAGCTTTGCAGAAAGTGGCAGCAAGAACAGTCAATTTTTGAAGGAGGTCGAAAATGTAGGTGAAAATTTGAACACTGTTGACAGAGGCAAGGTTAAGAAAAAACATAGGAGTAAACGAGAGCATGTGGCTGCATCTAATGGGGCCTACAGGGAGGACAAATTTCTTGGATATAATTCTCAACTGAAGGCCAAGTCTCCAAGTGATTGGGTGAAGGAAAGAGACTGGTTGGAAGTAGAGTTGGGGCGATATGGAATTTCTGCACTTGAACTGGTTCGGTTCTAAGTTGCCAATCCTTGTGCCTGTATCTGTTACTTCATCCTTTTCAGGTCAAAGAATGGATATCCATGAAGTAATATACAGTAATACATGGATCTTCTGATTAATGCTGTATTTAGTTGCACTTGATCTATCCGATGATCCCCCTTTAGTCTGTAGACTGAGCTAGGCATTGTAAAACCATTTAATGTAAGAAAAAAATTGTTGTCTGTGTTGGCATAATTTTCTATAAAATATTGCTGCATTGAATTAGATTTGTATATGCTTTAAAAGTGCTCTTGCATTAAATGGGTGCTTAATCTGTTAACTATTGCTATCCATTTTGCATGTTTATTATGTTTAGATGCTTACAATTTTTACAGAGATCCTGCTCACCTCTTTCAAACTAGTGGCATTCAATAAACATTAAATTATTGGAGTTACAATTTCACAGTTGTATGTTGAAGATATGACCCAATGTCCCAACACAATTAAAAGTGCATCTCTTCAAATATTGACACAAATGTTTGGTGGGTACCCTCGTACCCCAAATAAGCAATGAATTCATATACACTTCAGTGATTACAATCTTGTGGTGAGGACCACATTTTATAGGTTTTTTACTTTAGGTCTTGATGACCTAAGCCTACCCTAGCAACCATTGTGGGCTAATCTATGACCCACTAATTGTGTACAATAAATGACATTAATGGTCACAAGGGTGGTAATTTTTAGAACATGCTGCACAGATCTGCACTTATGAACAAAATCCTAACTGAAAACTCTCAAAACAGCGGACAGTAAATACTCAAGAATCTGGACCATGCAGTTAAGGGTGCAGACAGTGCATAATGTGGAAAATCAGAACAACAAACTCTATAACCCTAAATCTCATAAAAACCATTATTCTGGAAATTATGACAGCAAGTAGATAGCAACAGTCAATCACTCATCGCTTCCTATTACTCAGGAAAGAAGAAATTACAATGCTATAGCTCAAAACTCTCTGTATCTCTACAAAACTACTCAAAAACTGAATGAATCTCACACTACTACCCTGTGTTTCTTTTATAAACCAAGAGAGGGCTCGAATTATCAAAATTAATCCCAGTCGTGCACCTAAATTAGAGATGAAGCAATAATCTCTGTCTAGAATAAAGCACCCAACCCTCGGATAATTTGCTAGAATAGAGCACCTTATTTTTGGAGTATGTGCTCTAATTTAATTCTGGAAACACATCTCTGCCATGTGCCTTATCTTCTTTAGGATCAGCACTTAACTAAAGATAAAGAAGCGCCTAGCTTACAAACAGAGAAGCACATACTAAATTTAAAAAAGCTGATGCCTTCCTAAACTGGAATAGTGCCTAAGCTAAGGAAAAGCTTAAAGGTGGCGCATGCATGTGCCTTAATCACAGATGTCTCCTATAAATGCTGCTGCACCCAAACTAAACCACCTCCTTTACCCCCGCAATCTGCACAAACGTCTCAAGTCTGTACAGAAGCTGCTAATGTGCACTGCTGCTGAGGAGAACACATGACTGCTGATGCTCAATCACAGTTTTTCCTATAAATTCTTCTGCACCCAGACTAAACCACCTCCTTTACCCCTGCAATCTGCACAAACGTCTCAAGGCTGTACAGAAGCTGCTAATGTTCACTGCTGCTGAGGAGAACACATGACTGCTTATGGGAGAACATCTTTGGAGCAACAGCAACAGGTAGACCTAACACTCCCTCTTTGTGAGGAAGGTGTTCTCCACCAAACAAGTTACTCTTTCTTCATCTCAATCCTCCAGAATATTCAAGGTGTATTTCCCTTGTTCAAGGAAGACTTCATCAGAAACTGCATGCATGGAATCGATCATTCATTCTGCTATGTGTTTTGGAACTGTCTCCTAGACATCACAATCCTCCATCATAGCATCCTGCCATGCCTGTGCTTCAGCTGTGACCTCACCCCCTAGAAGGCTCTGTATCAAATGATAGAAGACATCAATTCAACATAAGTTGGAAACTTCTTAGAGGGATGACTCACCCTGGAAATAATTTTTTGGTGCTCCTATGTGGTCTTATGCCTCCTGCAAAATCTGGGTAAGTCATCAGAGCTTCCTGGCTGAATTGGATGGTAATGAGGCTTGTGTTCCTTCGTCGGAACCTTGATGATCTGAATCTTATTTCTCTTTTTCTTTCTGATCAGCCTTTTGGACAAGAAGCTTTTCTTCCTCAACCTCTGTCAGAGGCTCTTGAGAATTAGAGGACCACCCATCCTCATCAAGTTTAACATCTTGACTTACTGTTGTCTTTGGCTGTGCTGGAATGTAAATCTAGTAAGCTTTGGAGGTCTCACTATAGCCAACATATATATCCTTGATGCTTGAGGGTTCAACCTTAGTACCCTTTTCAACAAGCACATGAATATAAACAGGACAACTAAATACATGAAAGTATGATCACAGAGGCTTCCCACCGGTAAAGGATTTCACTGGAGTCTTGTCCTTCAATATGCTACGAGGACATGTATACAAAATGCAGTAGTGGCATGGCATGCCTTTTGCCCAAAGACACAGGAAAAGCTATTTTATGGATCATTAATTTGGCTATCTCTATGATGGACTGATTTTTACTCTTTGCAAGCCCGTTCAGCTGAGGGTTCTAAGGCACTATTAATGCCCTCTTGATCCCTACTCTGCAAAATTCATCAGTCCTTGGAGGCGTACTTTCCTCCATTGTCATATCTCAACACTGTGATCTTCCTCCCTGTCTGTTTTTCAACTAAGGCTTTGAAATATGTGAATTTACTAAACATTTCATCCTAAATGTTCATATAATAAGTCCATGTCTTCCTAAAGGAATCATCAATAAAAGAGATAGTCCAAACCATAGTATCAAGATTTGGCCGCAGAACCATAGTATCAAGATTTGGCCGCATTGGCACTTATGTATGAAAATTTGCATGGAATTCAAAACTCAATGAATATTTGACATAGTACGGATACAGCAAAGTTGACTAAATGCTTAAATATATGTACAGTTTTAATATTTTAAAGATTGACAAAATGTTACTATTAAAATTTAATTGATAAGATGAGTTGAAATTTCAACTAGAATAACTAATGTTCAAGCTGTAGTTTTACTTTTAACAATTCAACTATTCATTAATTATTAATATGAGAGTGAACTAGAATAACAACATATCCAACGATAATTCAAGTCTCATATTATTTGTAAGTTTGTAACTTCACCATCACAAGACGATGAACACATTTGTGAATGATTTTGCATAGCAAGATAGTAAAAAATGGATACAAAACACAAGAATCATTTCAAACCAATTTGTGACTATCGTTTCATTTAATATTTTAAGTGAATGTTGAAGTCACACACTTTACTTCATCCACATAAATAAAAAACATACATTACTTCAAATTTTTGAATAGATAGTATATTTTTAAATTCTATAAAGTTAAGAAATGCATGTTTTTGTATTTATGAGATGTCTGTTTTTGTATTTCAGTGGTACTAGATTTTTTTTTTTATGGTTACATATTTTATTCGTATCGAATCATATTCGTACTCTAATATTGCTACTATGGTCTAAACTACTTAACAAAGAAGCTGATGTCATTGGTCCACACACGTGAATGGATCATATCAATAATCTTGATCTATGCTCACTCCTTGGAGAAGTAGTCTTGACACGCTTGTCGAGTGCACATCCCTTGCATAGTCCAAGCTTCTCGATCTTGAAGTTCGACAATCTTTGCACCATGTCCTTAAAGAGTGGAAGTGCTCCATGGTGCAGGGGACCAAACCGCTTGTGCCACAACTTGGACAAGGTGTCACTATCATGCATTAAAGAATCATGCTTCCTTGGGACCATCAATAGTTTGTAAAGGTTAGCTTTATGCACTTATTTGGCCTACACTTGATGAGGGTCAAGGTTGCATTTTTTAATGATCATTCGTTATCTTCAAATTCATCCACACACTATAGATCTATCATGCAAGAAATTGAAAGAAAATTCTTAGTCAAATCAAGAACATACAAGATATTATTCAACTCAAGAATATCACTTGAAGGCATGCAAAAAGAGATAGTGCCCACTTCGATAACTGGATAAGTGGCATAAGTGCCCAACTCCTCTTGTATGCCATCCTCTCATTCTTGAAGATTGCATAAAACCTTCTTGTTGAAGGTCATATATCTGGATGATCCATTGTCCATATACCACCTTACATTGGAAACAATTTTTAGTGGAAATGCATGATACCATGGAGAAAGTTGTCTCAAGGTTAGATGCTAACTCATTTGCTCGACCATAAGTTTTTCCATTCTCTACAAATTGCTTTTGCTAGTGCTTGGATTTCTTTCTCTCAATACACTGAGATGCACAATTGCCCATCTTCTAATTCTTCTTCCTTGCCTATCTGACCCTTCCCAGGTCCTCCTTTCTTACACCCTTTCCTACCTTATTGATGAGGGTTGGATTTTAGATCTCCTCCACTTTAGATGAAACTATCTCTAGCCTTGTCTCTTGTTGAATGAAATCATCCCAAAGCTTCTCAAGGTGGGCAGTGTTACCTCCCAAACTAGCATGTGTGATTAAAGTCCATACTAGCCCAAGGGGAACCAAGGGAAACATGCTAATGTCACCACACCTATCCCCTCTCACTTTAGGTTGGCTCTTCTCCAACTCAAGGGGGAGTGTTCCCTAGGGTTAAAGTTTAATAGGACAAAGACAATGAGGACCAAGGTGATTCCAAAGGGTTACCCTAGCAAAGGTTTGTAGTATAGAGATATACAATAGAATGATGGGAGGATAAGGGAACTCACTTCAAATGACCAATGCCAATCCAACCTAGGTAAATGGAGTCAATAGGTCACTAACTTAGAGGGCCTTGCTTCAAAGATCATCCAAGAAATAGAGGGCCTTGCTTCAAAGATCATCCAAGAAAGAGAGCGAGCTTTAGGAAACACTACCCTGAATGGATGTATTGGAGGGTTCAACTTGTAATTAAGGGGTCCCAAATGTTGAATGTGCGAAATTTAAGGGGTCCCAAATGTTCACTGGACAGATATTTTATATTGTAGTAAGTTTAAAAAAATAACTATTAGCCCAAGGGATTTAATGAGAGAGAGGGCTTGAAAATGGTTTTCACCCATGGTTTTTAGAAGAGGCTTGAAAATGGTTTATGTCCATGGTTTTTAAAAGAGGGGTTTGAAAACGGTTTTTGCTTAGGGGTTTGAAAACGGTTTTCTTTTCCCATGCAATAGTAATCAATTTATAATTTTTAAATTTTGTAAATATAAAATAAATTCATGTGTAAAATATTGATAAAAGATTCATATGATGGCAATATAAAAATCTAGTACATCCATTTTCACCATTTTTTATTTCAACACAATGATACATTTAGTTAGGTAAAAAATATTAATCAATTATATATATCTTAGAATTGAAAAATATAATTTTTTCATGTATTTAATTTTAGTAAATTTAATTTATTTAATCAATAAATATTATACAAAATATAAAAACATATATTTTTCTTAATTAAAAAAATAAAATATCATTAAACAAATTTAAATATTTATAATTGTAATACATTGCAATTTCTATTTTATATTTAGTGAAAGACTTTAGAAGGTTTTATAAGGTTTTATAGTTTAGTGAAAGATTCACCAATACTTTTACAATGTTTTATAATTATGTGCAAGATTTGCCATGATTTTACAATATTTTATAATTTTGTAAAAGATCCACCCAAATTTTACAATATTCTATAATTCTGTGAAAGATTCACCAAAAAATTATATATACATATTATATTATTGATAAAATAGTTTTCACACATTCCTTGTAGAGTCCCTTGATCGCGCCATCAATGCCGACCGATACGTGACTACTACTAATTTACTTCAGCTTGTTGTCAACTGCAAAGAGTTAGAGGAGTGATTTCATGAATTCTGTTGAACATTACAAATCAGTTTGGTGATAAAGGGGGGAAGCAAAATCTTGGAAAGGGGGTAGAGATGCTCAAAGTAGCATTGCAGATAACACTAACATTGTAGATATGCTCAGAGGAGCTAAGCATGCCCAATTGGTTTCGGAGGAAGTCAGGGGTTGCGTTCCCCTGTAGAATGAAAACCTATCTACGAAGCCTGCTTGCCAATAGATTATTTGTTGTGCATATTGTGAATTTTTCTACGTTTAGGAATGAAGAGAAACTATAGAATGCAGAGAAAACAAAGTATTGTAAAGATTTGTGTGTTTTGTTCCGTTTTGAATCACTGTGTCTTCTTTCAGTTTTTCTGTGTATATGCCATTTTGTTGTGTACCTTCAGGTTTGTGTGTTTCCTAGATTTTCTAAGTTAACCTACAACTTGAGTGGCTTCATTAAATTTTCCCTATCCAAGATCCAATTCACTTCGACAATATTGCCCCTAAAGTAGCTTAAGAGAAGTAACATGGGCAATGCTAGCAAAGATGATCTCCACTACATAAGCACAATAGCAAGAGAGATGTCACACATTAACAAGAGAGAAACCCTTGGACAATATTTTCTCCAAAGAAAGATATATCAATTAAGCTCCAAAAGAGAAAAATCTCGAAAGATCCAACTGTGAGTTCAATTGAGGAAGTGGCTCTCTTTATATAGGAGTAGCTCAAACTTCTTTTACAATAAAATATCATTATTTCCTTAGATCTAGCCTAGGGTGGAGTAAAATAATATGAAATCCCTACTTATAACAAAATCCTACCAAAGCAATAAAATAAATTGGTCAATGCTACATGTACAATGCAAGAGAAACATGAGGCCCCAAAATGAGGGGGCTCCTCCATCAAGCAAGGGAACAAATGATAAGATGATGCCACATGGCCTCCAAAGACTCCTTCAAGGTAAATTCTCCAACAAGAATGTGTCCACAAGAAACCAAGATACCTTTAAAATGCAAAAATGTCTAAGGGGATTGCCCATCTAGAAAGCTCCAAGTGGATGCTAGCTCATGAAGTAATCTCCAAGTAACAAGGGCTGTCCACTTAGCAACTGACACTCAACACCCAGGAAATCTCTCTTCACAAGAAGATGTCCACAAGGCACATCCACAAAGTTGTCCACAACGCCCCAAGGAATGTCCATATTAGTCTCCAAAGGCCCTAGAAGCACATATGCCAATTAACTCAATACTTTTCTAAGAAGCAATTGTCCACATGTCAATGAATCCTCAACCTCCAAATTTCAAAATCATGCTCCAACCACATAAAATCTAACAAAGGCGTTGCTCCAACCAAATGTCTGCAAAGCAAACCTTAAAGCATCCTCCAAAGCAATCTTCAAAGGGACATATCTATGTATGATGAAATAAAACCTTATAACCAAGGAAATACCATAGGTTTTACTCTTAGATCCTTCTTCAAATGAAATTGACCCTCTAAACAAGTTTAAAAGCACTGTTTATAGGTTTCTCTATTACAGATCTGCAAAGGTAATGCGTTCAAAAGGGGGACAACCTCTCTAATCAAGTTTGAAGATCCCTAAAAATGCCAAGCACTAGCTTCCAGGTGTTGATATAGGCCCAAGTGATGGCTGCTTTTAACTGCTATTTTGGGAAACCCCCTGAAAATGTGCTCAGAATCAGAGATGGAGGCTACTTCCATGCCCATACTTGAGGAAAGGTCTCTATTTGATGGTTTTAGGCTACCAAAATTGCTACTTCGGGACTGTTTTGGGGCTGAGGCATGCTCATGAGAGTTTACAACATGTTGTATGAGGTCAAACAAGGGTGCACATGCTCAGAACTTTCCCAATCTATGCCCATATTTCATGGTTTAGGGCTGTCATTATGCCCATGTTTCACCAAAGCATGTTTTCTGTTGTTGTTCATTACCTTTTGAGGGCTTCAATATGCCCATAATTGTCTTTTAACACTCCAATTCAACCTAGATTTAAAGATAGGTCTATTTGATATTGGAAAGGTGCACAAGGATGCATAATTCACAATATTTCTTACCACATAATCACTAAACACTGCCTAGATTTATTCAAGGGCTTATTTTTACTGTTGTTTGGGGTCAACAATGTCCAAAAATGTCAAGGAAACTGCCTAGAATGAATTTTATTGTTTCCAAGACTCTGAATACATGCCACTTAAACCAACAAACTCAACCCAAAATCGTTGTACAAGGCTATTATGAGGTCTGAAAGAGACTAGAGTTGAAGTTCGGGGCTGGTTATGTTCATAACATGTCGACTCAAGGCTTTTCACTACTGGTCTACCTTCCAAAACCTCCCAGGATGCCTCCTCTCAACTTGCTTAGGGATGGAATGATTCATTAGTCCTCACTTTGGCATTTTCTAACCCCCAACAGGAGCTAGGGCATCTTCAAAACTCAACAAAACATCTTTCTGAAAATTGTCACCGCCTTCTCAAGAGTGTGATCAAAATTACACATGGACACCCATACAAATTCGAGGGTAACATACATCATCTCACAAGCACATACACCTCATAAAAAAGGGTCCCAAGGTGAAGAGAACCTATTTGGTGCTTTGGGCACCAAATCCTTAACCCCAATCTTCACCCCAATAGTAGTAAGTTGATCTCTCAACTTAGTGATCTTCAAGTAGCTAACTATTGTGTTTGTCACTTGTGTGTGGTGGTGAGCTTGTTCCTTAAGAGCATCTTGCGGGAAATATTCACTCTCTGATATAGAGTTATCATGACATCATACATATCCGTGGTTGACTTATCCACAATGTGTGGAATCAAGTGGTCCTTCATAAAATCAAGAATGATTATCTTGGCTTTGGCTGCCTTCTTGTTGTGTCCGACCAATTGTGTGAGATTGATAAGATCTATAACATTAGCTTTGAAAAAACGCCAAAGTTCAACCCCTCCAACAACATTTACAATTTGCACTTCCAAGGGGTAAAGTTGGAAGCACCCTCTAATTGTCACACTCTTTGAGATTGAAACTAGTCATTCTTGCAGTGTTTGAGCACATCTTAAACAAATAGGTCAACGGATAATAAAACAAATCAACAACATATCATAGTTATAGATTGCATTTCTCAGGGGTAAACGACTCTCTAATCATTGGAGTCTCATGGGCATTTCACCCACAAACCTCTCATAGGTCCAAACACCTATCTTAGGCACAACTCAACTTCAATAATTGAAGCTAGGGATTCACACCCATTGCAATATGTTGACAACTCCCTCTCATAGGCATTAGCTCACTCCATACTGTTCCGATTCCGAATATGAATTAGAGGACATGTTATTGAAGAATTGATAGCGTGCAAGTGGTGTGGACAAATGTGGAAATAACTGTGGAAGAATGAAGCTCAAACAAAAACTCCCACATAGGTTCAATGTGAACATGTCAGAAGTAGTTAGAGTTAATTTTATTTTGTAATTCACTTGAGGAATAAAGTGAAAGCCGTATATTTAGTTGTTGATTCTAAAAAAGTGTATTTTAATATATTAGTGATTTAGATTAATCTCAATCATACATCTCATTGAGAGATTAGGGTTTTAGCTAAAGTATAAAGGCATGTCAAAATAGAGAATTTAGATATAGTTTTGTTGGACAAGGACAACAATTGGAAGAGAGGAGAGAAAGCAAGGACAAGAAGAGAGGATTGACCAACAATGATTGTAGGATGAAAATAGTGTAGTACAGAAACAATCCCTACAATCGTATGGACATGGATGTATGGTACAGTTAGTACAATTGTACGAATAGGTCCGTATAGTCGTATGGACATAAGTGTGCAATAGTGCTTCAGTTTTTGTGCAGATGTACTTCTCTTTAGTAGGATGCACACCTCAAGTTGGGGTGATTTCTGTTTATTGGGTAGTTGCTAGGTTTAAGTAACCTTGGATGTTCCATTGTAAGCTTTGATTAGTTGAATGATAAGTTGACTTCAAGAAGATTTTTCATGTGTATATGTGTGATTGTTTTGTGCTTTTGTTATTTACTTTCCAACTGTCTATGTGATTATTGCTATGTGAAGAAGTTATTTGTTTGTAATTAAATAAATAGACTTGTTTAGTTGAGAACATAAGGACACCAATTACCCAGGGTTTGGTACTTTCACATAGTATCGATGCTTCTCTGATTGAGAGGATTTGCAGAGTTTATGGTAATTGATCAATTGCTAGAACCAACTTTTGGGAGCTAGGACCAACAATTAGAGGGTTTCAAAGATAGTACTTATTAAAATTGGGAGGTTTGTGTGTGTTAAAGCTCAAATATGGCATTAATTAGCTTCAAGTTCAAGGACAAATTGGAAGGTGCCTCAAATTTTCTATCATGGAGAGTCAGGGTAACTCTTCTATTGGAAGAGAATGATCTTTGGGATATCATCTAAACTACAGTGACTTTGCCGACAGATCCGTAGGATTTGGTAGTTCACAGGAAGAAAGAAGTGAAATCCAAGCATATGATCATGGATGATATAAATGATAATTTGACCCCTTATATATCCGAGATGAAGATGGTGAAGGATATGCTCAATGCTTTGATTAGCCTTTACCAAAGCGAGAACATAAATAGGAAGATGATATTGCATAATAGATTCATATTTGTAGAGATGATCGGATTAGACATGTGTACCAGTTACTTGATGAAGGTCATCCAGATTTGTGATAAAACTTGATCACTTGGGGAGAAGATTGAAGACAAAGAGATAATGAATTGAGCACTTAATGGGTTCTCAACTTAATGTGAAACATTTGTCTAGGGTGTTTGTGCTTGGGAGAATCTTCCCTCATTTGAAAGATTGTGGGATGACTATATCAAGTAGGAGACTCAGATGTAGTCAAAGGCCAACAAGCAGGGAGGTGACAATCACCATGTCCTATTTGGTCAAACAAAGGACATAGGTAAAAGACCCAACAAGGGTAAGGTAAAGAGTGAGGAGTCAACTTCACTAATATGGTAGGACTTGAGTAAAATCAAGTGCTTCATATGTCATAAGCATAGACATTATGCATCACAGTGTCCAGACAAGCAGAAGGGTAAAGGGAAGCAACGATAGAATTAGGTAGCAACCTTTACCGAAACTCAGATGAATGAGTTTGATTCCAAGTTCGAGAGGGATTTCTCAATGGTATCTTGCCTTTCTACCAACACGGTTTCAAGGTATTCTTAGTATGAAGACAGTGGGGCATTTATGCATATGAAATCAACCTGAGAGTTATTTTCAAGTCTAAAAGAGCATGTATCAAGAGTTCAGGCTGAGCTTAGTGATGATGCCAAGTATGTAGTAGCAGGACTTGGTTCCATTCCCTTCCATCTATAGTTAGGAAAATTTTTAAACTTTGATGGTGTGCCGCTTGTTATAGGTCTTAGAAAAAAATTGCTTTTAGTTTCGATTATGGAAGATAAGGGCATTGTGGTAGAGTTTAAGAACCAACAAGTCCTTATAAGACCGAATTAGTGTAGCCTAGAATCATCATAGATGATTGGGGTTAGGGAAGGCAACTTATATAGGTTATGGGGTGAACTTGTTCAAGTCCTAGTTCATACCATGGATAACATGTGTGAATTGTGACATGAGAGGATGGGGCACTTGCATCATAGTGCACTTCCTATTATGAGGGATATATTCACGTGTCTACCATAGTTCAACATTGAGTAGCAGGGAGTATATAGAGGGTGTGTGCCTAGCAAGAATACCAAGGCTGCTTTCCCAAGTGGTGAGCAAAGGTATGAGAAGATTCTAGACCTAGTGCATTTGGATGTATGTGGATCGATGTCAGTGGTATCAATCTTAGAAATCATTTATTATGTTTCATTCATTGATGACTTCTCTTGCAAAACTTGGATCTACTTCCTAAAGACCAAGGATGAGGTATTTACAGGTTTTAGCAGTTCAAGGCTCTTGTTGAAAACCAAACATGGAAGATCTTCTCGCTTTGCACACATTTTGATGCATGATTATACTTTATTGCTTGAAGAAGGGGCCATCTCCTTCCTTCACAAGGTTGTTTGAATATCATGGGGACTTTGTTCTTGGATTTATGCTTCGATCTTGATTGGTGGGCTCCTTATTCCATGGATCTAACTTTTGCACATGTATTGATGAGTTGGAACTTGGATATTGAGCATTTGGAGGTGACGTCCTAGCTTGAAGGAATATTGTTGGCACGTGGATATCATCTTGAGCCTTTTGTAGGGGTACCCTAGCTTAGGGAGAAATTAACTTTTGACATAGTGCACATAATTTTTCTAGCTCAATGCCATTAGATGCAAAGTGGCCATGGGATTTTTGAAAATTGGTTGTAATAGAAAATCCAATAAATATTGAGGGAGTTGGCAATTTCAAAATTATGGTTTAAAGAGCTACACCGCATTTTGTCCACACATATCATTTGGAGGGCGCCTATTTCATTTGGAGAGCCACATGTGCCTTTGAGGAGAATATTTCTTGGAGATGTCCACCTTGGAGAAGGACACTTTGCATAAACACCTTATATTTTATTCATTGTTGACTTCACAACATGAGTTGGTTATGATCTAGCATTATTTTATTGTTTTGTTTGGAGAGAAAATTGGATATTAACCACTTTATTTTATTGTTAGAGATTTTGTTGAGTAAATTGTGGATCAAGGAGAGAGAGAGTTATTATTCTATTGTAACGGAAGTTTAGCTAACTCTCTATATAAAGAGTAGCACTTCCTCTTTCATTCTCATGGTGGATTTGGGAAGAAATCCCTTAGAGCTTAGTTGATTCTCCTTTTGTTTCTCATGGATGGTTGATCAAAGCACTTCTCTTTGATGGTTTGTTATTTCTCACGTTTCATTGATGGATGGAATCTTCAACTGCTAATGGTCTTGAGAATTAATGGAGTAAGTCTCTCTCTTTTATGTGGTGATAGCCCATTGGAAGTGTTAAGTTGTGGTATGTCTCTTATTCCATGGTTATATGCCCTCTTTCCCTTGCATGACAAGTATCCCTTCAAGGTCATTTGAAAATATCTTCAATAGTGTTTTTCTTTTGTTATATTTATGATTTTAGTGACGCAATTAGAGAATGGATAGGGATTTTAATATTGATGCTCGAACATTTTTAATCTTTCCTTTAAGTCTTCATATGAGCCTTGGTTGACCCCATACTACCCAATGGATAGGACACTAGTCTTTTGTTCTTTCATCCTTATTCCTTATTGTTCTAAATCACAAACCGTTTTGGTAAATCCATCTCTTCATTTCACGTTGGAAGTTATTTCAAGCTCTAGTAATCCTACTTTAGGGAAGCGCCCCTTGAGTTGGAGAAGAGACGACCTAAAGTGTTGAAGAGGGTTAGGTGTGATGACATTGGCCTTTCTTAGTTTCACCAAGAACATACCTTGAGATTTAGGACTTTTATCTATTGGATGTGAGTTTGGGTGGTAACATTTTGACACCGTTGTCGGGTATAAAGTCCATTTCTTGGGAAATTTGAAAACTATGCTTCATGAGATGTCGTGAGAGTGTTATCCTTGAAGATCTTGTTCTCACGTGGCGATTCCATGAAGGGATGAAATCCTTGTTCCTTGCATATTTTTGAAGACAATTGGTGGGTGTAGAAGGTGAGCACACCCATATATGTTGAAGGCTTTGAAAGCTCATCTTGGCGAGTCCACATGAGGCATATTTCAGGTTTGGTTGCAACCTGAAATAAAAATAACTAAGGCAAAGCCAAGGGGGGTGGTCCCTAATAAAATACCTAAGGCTGATTACTCTAATTTACAAAATAAAAATTAATCCAGGAGTTTGAAATAAATTATACTGAGACAAGATTCGCAAATATCACTTGAATAACTTCAACAACATATATAAAAATATCCCATTACACACACGAATTCACTTAAAATAAACAACATTTGATGCAGGTATACCAGTGCCGATAAAGATAAATAGTGTCGTGACGGGAATGTTTTGCAAGTGTCTTGTTGGTCAGTTTTAGTTTATTATGATGAGTTGATTAAAGGAGTGGGTTAATTTGGAGATTACAATTGGTGTAAGTGCAATACTGAAATAAATTACTCTATGATTTGTACCAACTTGGATCTATTCTCCTAAGCGAGTACTAAGCAACAATACTAGATGTCCAACGAGGAGAGAACGAATCTCATTAATAATTATACCCCCGACTTTGTGGTAAGCTTAAAGTAACCCTTCGCTGGTAGTAGTAGATCTTTGATGGATTGCACTATTAAGTAGCCGCTACTTCCCCATTCTGATTGTTAACCAAAGCTCAAATGAGTTTGCGATGGTCACAAAAGCATAATTGGGGACATAAGCCAAGGTTCAATTACTCTTAAACATAAATGAAATAATAATAATTGCAACTAACTAAGTGCAGTGAGTGCTAGAGTGATTTAATCTAAGAAAGAAATGAGAATACTAAAAGGATATGGTTGTGTGTGCTAGTTTTTGCATAAAATAAAAACTATGTCCTGAATGAGTTTGTGGTCCGATGTTGGGTTGAGATCCACAAACGATTAATTTTATCTTTAATTAAATTAATCTAAAGCAAAGCAAAGAAAAAGTCAGAAAGTTTCTTGCCACAACAAAGAGACGCAAATACCCTTAGGGGGATGGGACTTGGGCGTTGGGTAGCCCACTTGCTTGTCTTTTTTTAATTTATACTTATTACAATAAGGAATACTTGTGTTCTTTTATAACTTCAAGAACTACAAGTTTACAAGTTTCGAGGCTTTGAAAATGCCTGAAGAAAAGGTATAAAGAAATGAAGGTTCCCGGATGGTTTGATAAATCAAAATTTCGCCATCATTTCTCTTTACTTGTTCACTAAGAGCTGCAAAACAACCAACAAAGTTATGCCAAATATGTTGAATTAATCAATTAAAGCATAAAATATTTAGCATACTATTCAAGTACTTTGAAAGATAAAAAATATTTAATGTAAGTACTTGATTTTTTAAGAGTCAGATCTTATAAAATGAGTTGTTTATAAGCAAAATCAGATTGAACTTATGAATGCATAATAAAATCAGATTAACTTATGATCATTATTGAAATGCACTAAGCTGATCAACTACGCATAAAGTGACCGAGAGATTTCTTTAGAAAAAAAGTGAGAGAAGGTGAAGAATATCAAGCCCTTGAACTTGGGAAATGGAGTTTCTGCAGTGGGACTCGGAGGGACTGCACTTGTTTCAAAATATGTTTGGAGAAAGGAGGATGCTAACACGCTCAACCTATTCTCCAGACTTAGACAACCTGCAATACTTCACAACACTTGCATGAGATGGTTAAAAGCACCGGTGTTAATTGCAAAAGAAGTTAATAAAACATGTATTTAAGCAAAAATGACATGTATATCTAAAGTATCTTAAAAAACTAAACAATAAGAGATATATAAACAAATCTTACTCTTATCCTATTGGGAGGCAGCTCTCCTTCAAAGGCCAATTATAACCACAACAAACACAAGTATGTAAACTACACAAGTTACCTCATAAGCTTGCTAAGCATCAACCATCCACACACATGAAAAGCCACGCAGTTCTTGCCTCCAAAGCTTTATTCATTAAAAATACTTCAAGAATATTATAGAGAGCATAAGCATAAGTTCAACCTTCCATCATAAACAATGGAGAGTGAGCTTGCTTACATAGAAGAAGAGAGACCAAGAGGACGCCTTGCTTTGATGGGTTTTCAAAGAGATAAGTAAGAGTTGGATTAGATTTGATAAAATCTCCAAAATCAACTTTTTTCTAAAACTTAACTATCTAATTAGGATGTGCCTTCCTTGAGAAACATCAACTTTCTTCGAATCACTTGAGAAAAGTGCTCTCGTGTCTTTAGAAACTCATTGATGTTGCTACTTTGCTTTGCCAACTCAAAAAACATGTTTCCGGCATGTTACCTTGCTTTTATGAGCTGTTGATTTTTTTATCCATTTTTTATCCTCTTTTATTCACTTTTTGAGAAAAATTAAAAATAAGTGATAAATAATCACTAATTTTAATTTTTAAGTGGGTCTATGAGTAAAGTGGGTGTGGGTGCTTTGGGTTAGAAAATGAGCACCCCCATGACAAAAGTCCATTCCTAGTGCCACTTTATGACTTAGTGTTTTTTTACAATTAAAACAGGCTGCTTTTTACGAAAAAATTAAAAATTAATGAAAAATTTAAAAACACCTAGGGGGGACTTAGCACATGTTCATGTGACTCAAAAATAATGACTATAATGGTAATATACATTGACACCTAGGTTTTAATAACCTCCTAAGGCCTAACCACCAAGCCAATTACTCCAACTTCGGAGGATTGAGTGAAAAACTCGAAAATCATAAGTCGTTAAAAAATGATATATAATTAACAAGGAAAATACACTCTAGAGTAATGTATTGATGACTAAGTCCTAAGCAAGCCAAACCTTTTACATAAGTTCATCATGCTAAGTCATTTATTACAATTCCCCGTGAGGTATGAACATGTGAAATAATAAAAAGGGACAAGAAATGGCTTGATGGACTTCTGAACTTTGATAATGAACAAGTAAGTTGTTCAATCTTTGGCAGCTTAATTGAAAATCCACCGAAGTGCAACTTAGGAGGTAACAATACTCATCTGGCAACAAACCATGTTTCATTGGTTGAAAAATTTATTTCAGATTTGAATGTTGAGCATGAAGATGTTGAGATGAAGTTGTTTGCAAGTTTTTGTAAGGGAAATGCAAACAGATGGTTCAAATCTTTGGGAAAACGAAAGATTTCAGCTTATGCAGGGTTTACTTGATCATTCTTCAAGCATTGGAACCCTTCCTATGAAGAAGATCAAGAGGATGAAAGCATTGAAGACCATGTGCTTGGAGAGATTCAAGATAAAGAAGAGTGCAACCATAAGGAGGATTGTATTGCAGCTCCACATGAATAAATACTTCATGAATTTAATGAAGATCATGCACATGAGGACCTTGATGAAGAAGATTCACAAGCATCCATTCCATCATCCCATGAAGACAAGGGTTTGGTAGGCTACACTCTTTCTTAAAATTCTAAATTTATTGATTTTTTTATGGATGACTTTGAGAATGTTGATTTAGAAAAAAACCATTGAAGAGTGAGGAATTTGTAAATTTCATTGCTCCCACATTTGATGATGATAGCCAATGGTATGTTGCACGAGTGTCCATTTTCAGAATTTTGATCATGGTTTGGGTAGAGATGATTGGAAATTCTTAGAAGATCCCATCTACGACATATCTAATGAAGGGAGTGCATATTTTGAAACCTTTGGGTTGACTAATATGGAAGAGGCAACTTAAAAAATTTCTCATGATCATTTTTAGACATGTATGTGTGCTAATGATGCAGATTTGAAGCAGTGTTCTACTCTCTTTTCTCGCTTGAATTTGGAACAACAATTGTAGGGTCATTTCTATCCATGTTCTTCACTCCTTAATACCGATTTTTTTTATGATTTAGGGTTGTTTTTGTTGATGTTTCTCCAGGGGCAGCATTGGTCAGACATTCTACAAGATTGGTCATGTGATTTGACCAAGGAGAGTGATACATTCACTCACGGGAAATGGCCATGTGATTTGGGTAGTGGTGAATGGCCCCGGCGTAGCCTTGCTTAGCTGTGTGATTTGGCTAGGTGTGAATAAGGCTCGAGGTGCTTGCACAACCTTGCTTAGTCATGTGATTTGGCTAAGTGTGAATAAGGCTCAAGGTTACATTAGAGTGAGTGATCTATTCTATGTTAGAGTGTTTGAATTGTTTATTTAATAGGGGACTTCATCCTCTTGTGGAATTTACATGTCTAGTCTATTGTTGAATTGACATACTAAGAAGTGTCTGGGACTTCTTAGTGGGTCTCTTCAACATTAGAGCTCTGTGTGAATAGACATGTACGTGAGGAGATGATCATCAACATGGACAACTTTTCTAGTGAAGAAGAAATAACCAAGAAGATAAGTCAAACCATTGAAGAAGTCCTAGATAGCATTGAAGAAGCCCCAAGTAAGATTGAAGACAAGAAAAGACAAGTTGGCCTTGAAGATAAAATGAAAAGTGGAAAACAAAAGTACAAGTCAGCCCCAGTGAAATAAAGGTGATTTGATGTGTATTAAATAAGCAGCTAACATTTCACTTTTCATCATCACTTCACAACTCAACTTCTCTGCTAATGTGCACTTTCCAAGAAGGCCTAGCAAAGGCACAAGGAGCTAATTTTTGGGGTTCTTATCTTCTCTAGAGGTTCGCTATCCCTAATCTAGGGGTTCTTCATGAAGGGCGAATTCTCTATGTATTAGGGTTTCCTCATGAAAGAGGATGCACTTGCTGATCTAGGGTTTCTTCATTAAGGGCACATTCTATGTGCTAGGGTTTTTCTTCATGGTGGTGATGTACTTGTAACTTTGGACTGATTTCTTCTAAGAAAAGTTGTTGGGTTTTCTCCCAAGGATAGGTTTCCAAGGGTAAAATTTTTGTGTCTACTGTGCATGGCTGTGCTTCTATGTTCTTTTGTTTCCACCGCAATTTAAAGTTGAAAATTTTCAGTGTATAATTATTCTATAATAAGTGTGGGATGAAAATTACTGTTTGAAATTATAAGGTAATAATGATCAGATCTGGAAAATAGAAAAATTCAATAGTTTGATGGTAATATATATGCAAAAAATTTCCAGCTACATAATCCCTTATTTTTTGATACATTTGTGAGTAAAAAATCAACAAAGAAGCATATTTTTTTGGCTGGAAATGATGTATTAAAATGATGGTTTTATAACAGAATTTCCCAGCCATATCGCCCTTCTATTTTTTTTGGAATTTGCATGTGAATTCTCAGTAGGAAAATGTGTTCTAGGGGCTTGAAATTGTATGGCACGACAAAGGTTTTGATTGTAGAAATTTCTAGTCACCTTTTTCAAGTTTTTTCATATTTTGCATGAACTTTCAATTAGAACTTGTAATTTTAATGTTGAAATTTGTATGGGGAAGCATTCATTTCAAATTGGCCTTTATTGCAGTGATTTCCAACCATGAAAAACATGGTTTCAAGCCCTAAAGTTGGGGGTGATTTTTTTTACTAAAGCTGGAATGCTATGTCCTATCCCATGTATATCTTATTTGGAGGATGACCTTGAGAATTTTTGCAGATTTCTATTGTATGGTGAACTTGTATGGTTAGCTTATTATTGTTATTATAGTTTTTGTTTTACATAGCCTTTTTAGGGTCCTATTTTCAAGAAATATATGGGATTGCATCCCATTCTCATATATAATTCTTAGTTCTATTATTAGATTTAATTACTAGTTTCTAGGATTTGGTAAGTTATTCTCTCCATGATTTGTTGAATTGGTTTTTTCCATGTGAAGGCTATATATAAGCCCATGTTTGTTTAACGAAAAGGCAGTGAGAGATTTTGGTTTGCTTTACAGAACTCTACTCATGTTATGCTTTCCCATATCATTGGTATCAAAGAAATTCCCATCTTTTTAGGATTTGGGTAGCAGATGGTGTCCTTTGCTTTAATCTGGTCACGCTTACCACCCCTTCTCTGTGGCTCAGCCTCTGAACCAATTGATTGGATCCACCTTTATTTCAAATCATGGCTCATTCTCTCATTAGAGTGAAACGTTTAGATCAATACATACTTAGATCTGTTCGTGATTTTCAACCACAATCGGATCTGCCTCCTCCTTAGTAGTTGCGGCCTCTATCATTCTAGGCAACGACACCTTCACAACCAGAGACCTGTATTGGAAACGACACATAATTCTAGAGTCATATGATTGGATTGTGGCCTGTTTGTGGGTGCATTGGTCCTGATCTGAATACTGCTTCAGATAGACATCCATACACAGCAATTTTGTGGCCTCGATTATGTATGCCATACATCAGTGGATTCCTTCTATATCAACAACCATATCCTCTATTTACAGTGCAACTCACATACCAATGACTTCAGGAGTGGCCTCTCTCACATTTGTGTTACCCTTCTGCATGGGCGCTCATGGCATCGTGATTTGTGCAATACAAGCTGCAGATTGATGATGCTCTCCTCTTAGATGTAGCTGATGGCATCAAAATCTGAATCTGAACCCTGTAAACTCAAGTCTTTCTGTGAGGTTCGATCTGTGCCCAAGACCATTGATCAAAACCCGCGTGGTCGTGAAGTGAAAGTACTGTCTACAACACGAGAATATTGAAATAGAGAAATAACATTCTGCCTCTCAAATATCCCTCAATTGCTAAGAAATGTCTATAAAATATTTTTTTATCAATCTATGTTCGCACACACGCATGGATATTTAGAGAACTACATCTTTGTAAATCACTACATTTGGCAATTGGATATTTAGAGTTACATCTTTGTAAATCACTACATTTGGCAAATATGTTGAATATTGCCAATATTACATGTTAGAGATAATCATAAGCTTTTAAGATTTTAAAGTACATATTTCTTATTTGAAGTCTCTTTCTTAAAAAATTTGCGAGGAATGTTATTTTTAAAAGGGAGATCTTCATTTATCATTGGAACTTTAACCTTTTTAAGGAAGGTTGGTTTTGTAATTTCTCAAGCATATCAAGAATGTATTATTGTTTTTACTTTGTCTTGATTTTAATGATAAACACATGATCTATAGCAACGACAATGCTTGTCGCAAAGACGATGGAACTTGTCAATATCATCGCCATGTTACTTGAAAAGGTTAACAATATCATAGAGATCAAAATGTCTTCCCGATGCATGAAATGTGAAGTGCCTATCTATGATGGGTCACACAATCGTGAAGTGTGGGTCACACAATCCTGAAGTGCTTGATAACTGGATTTTGGATATGGACACGTGGTTCGTACAATGTGATCCTTGATGATGACAAGATTCCATTCCCCAAGTTAAAGCTCACATGTCTTGGCAAAATGTTAGTTGTCGATCGTGCTACTAATTAGAACCACATTACCACTTGGACTCGGCTTGTAGAAGCGCTTAGTCTCGCCTTCTACTCTTCCTTCAATCTCATTTTGAGATTTAAAAGGGGCATTCCACCTTAATATGACCATAGCCATGAAAATAACCACATCTAAATAATATTCTCACATAATATGGTGTTTGAATATACTTTCTATTACATGCTTCTACCTCCATAATATCTGGATGTTCCTCCCCAAAATTGATTTTCACCAACATCCTAACTATAGATTGTTGCACCAAAGACCAATTAATTTCATTGAAACCAAGAAAATGTTTAATATTATTCTTGATTTCCTTCAAAAATGATTCAAACCGTAATTTCAAGTGTGAGGTTGACATATTTTACCCATACTGGTTACACCAACGCCTTCTCTATTCATAGGTTGAAACACGGTTATGAAATTTTTGCAGAGAGGATTATAAACAACCAAAATCACTTCCCCTTATTTATTTTCTTTGCATGCTCTCCTAATTAGAAGATAAATACAAGCCAAGCTTGGGCCACCATATAAAGCAATGTACTATAGCTTAGTTATTTCTCCCATAACTTGTTGATCCATTCATTTAGTGTTTTCTTAGAAATCGCTTGCCTAAAGAACCAACCAACCATTGGTCTATCCTACATATTGAGGATCTGTTTTTGTTTATGTCTTCTCCAAGCACTATCTTGACCTTATCCTTATTCCTTTTTACACATTGGCTCTTCCTTTTTTCCAAGCAAACCTCTATATCAACCCTAATTTTAACCCTCTCTACTTCTACATGATCCTTAAATGATTATGATCACTGTACCAACTTGAAAAAACCCCTTGGTCTTACCAACCACTTTTAACATCCCCATATAAACATTATTGTTCATAATATGTTTGAAACTAATCTCAGGAAAACATTGATGTGTAGAGAACACAATCTTGTCCCTTACAAGGAATTCCCTAGAGTTTGAATATGTCATGTGTGAAGGCATGTCCTTGTGGGGATCTAGGCATATCGTCTTTGCATGAGATTTTCCTATCATTGGTATTCCTTTTACAATCGACAATTTAATCTCCTTTAAACATATCTATACACATCCTTAAGACCCTCTTTCTAATAGTTTTTTTTATGACCGATTTGTCAATGAGAGTACCTTATGGGGAATTGCATGCTTAGACAAAGGTTATTCTAGTGCCCAATACTTTAACCCTTTACCTTTGGAAAAAGTTTCAATGCCATTATGGTGTTGGTTAAGCCCTAAGATTTCCATTGTAGGCATCGAATATTGTCAAAAAACTCCATTCCTACTCCATAAGTTGAAGATCTCTTCTTATGTAGGGAAAATCAAAGAACCTCCACATAGATCCACATGATCTTCCTCTATAATTTTTTCGCCTAGTCTCTCCTCATTAATACAATATATTAACAAGGTAAATAAAAAATATTCACCACAACTTGTAGAATATATGCAAGCAAGCTTCAAGCGACAATTTTCATAAATTTTAGTGTGGTCTATAATCAGTCTATTTGGACTCTAGAGAAGTGTCCTTATATCTTCAAGCATATAGATCACCTTAAATATGTGGCAAGATGAACCTCAAATATACTAGATTAATAGCGAGTAAGAGAGATTTGCTTTCGAAATGTTGTTTTTTCTTATATAGCTTAATCAAATTCATTGAAAAATTGAAAATTATTAGGGAATATTTGGTTGAAAAATGGTCTACTAAACCTAATACAAATTCCATGTCATCATGTATTAGCCAATCAAAATATTCTAAAAATTAAAAAAGGTGCATATGACATGTAATTTTTTATTATATAATTTGGAGATATGTGAAATGTTTTAATAATATTTGTCTTGGATAATTAGAGTAAAATTAATATGCTAACAGATTTTAGGTAATACGTGACCCATATATAATATATAATAGTAATAGTAATTAATATTATAACTAATATATAATAATATTATATTATAATTAATATATTATAATAATATTATACATTGTGAAAAGTTGGGTCTAATAACTCATAACTAATATAATACATAATTAATATACAATAATAACTAATATACACATCCATTTTTTAGGTAATACATAACCAATATATAATCGTAATAGCAATTAATATTATAACTAATATATAATAATACTAGACATGTGAAAAGTTGGGTACAATAAAACTAATATATAATATATAATTAATATATAATAGTACCTAATACGCTCATCTATTTTTAGATAATACTTGACCCACATATAATATATAATATTAATATTAATTAATATTATAACTAATATTTATTAATATTTAATTTAATTAATAGATTATAGTTGGGTCCAATAACTTTTAACTAATATATAATATATAATTAATATATAATAATAACTAATATTATAATATATAATAGTAATTAATATTATAAGTAATATATAATAATATTATATTATAATAATACTATACACTATGAAAAGTTGGGTCCAATAACTTTTAAAAGTAAAATAAGGGTGGTCCAATAACTTTTGATAAAAGTGAAATAACCTCGGGCAGCTTCGATAAGAGTGAAATAGTATAAAAAATTGTCTACATGGCATTATTTTATCAATTTATTGATTTTTCCTTAGGAGAACTATTTTAAGTTGAAATTTTTTCTAATAGTGCAAAGGCATATTATAACCTATTCGCACATTCAAGAGATATACTACCGCATAGATTGGGATGGGTACTCCACCAAAATGAATATATTCCATTGCTTGATGTTGAAATACATAAACAAAGGGTTGAATGTTTACATGCCCATACCATAATTCATGCTCTCCCTTGGTAAATTGAAATAATTGGAAAGCCTTGTTACTGATTGGAATGCTCACACACACACTTGAAATGAGATTATAGAAGTATCATATATGATGATCTGTTATTGATTGGAATGCTCGCACACACACTTGAAATGAGATAATAGGAGTATCATATATGATGATTTGTTGACTCCTACTGAGGCAAAGTAGTAAGTACTTGCTATAATTTTGTTGGATGGATTGGATATGATGTATTCTTGATGTCGTGATTCCAATTGTGCGTTATAATGTGATGATGCTTGTCATTTTATGGAAGGGATTGAATTCTTTTGAAACTAAAATGTGAATAAGGCATTATAACAAACAATATAATCATTATGATATTTAAATTTATGCTTATGGTTTTGGTATACAATATTTAAATAATACATTGAAATTTCATCTACCACATCCTTGTCTACATTTTAAATTTTGGATGAAGTTTCATGAAGAGAGGGAGGATGTTGTCATGTCCCAAATTTGGTATTGGGTCACAATGGCCTAATCACATTGGCCCTATTCATTAGAGTTTGTCAAATTGATGCTAAAGGTCAAATAATTACCAAGGAGGAAAATTACTAGTTTCCTAGGTTTGGGGTGGAAGCTTTGGGATTTGGAATAATGGGGATAATAAATTATGTTTGAACATTAGAGTGGCATAAATATTTAATAAAGGAGCTAAATAAATATATACAAGTGAAAATCAAAGTGGCATTTGATCATGAAGACACATGGAGGAAGTGGGACCCACATATGGCTAGATTTCCCCACTACATTTGGCATCATTCTCTCACCAATTCGAATTCAAGGTGAATGGTAACATACTTGGGGGAGTCCAAAAGGTATTATTCATTGCATGACTCATCCAAGGTTGAAATATAGAGGAAGAGTAACTCCCATGGAAGAGGAAGAGGCAATTTGGAGCTAGTGAGACACTTGGGCTAGATTCCCTAGCTCTATGACAACAATGATGAAGATGCTATGACACCTATGACACAAATCAGACCTGAAGGCTGACATATGACATATATGACATGTCAGGGCTAAAAATAGACTCCAAGAGGGCGCTCAAGGGTGTTAGGGCAGCTAAGATGCTTCCACATGTGATTTGGTGGAAGTGGGAGACTAGGAATTGTTGTACAAGTGGCGTTCTTTGGAATCTCTTCCCAACATGAGTTGGCATGAGTCTCTTGGAAGGAATTCGACCCATGGAGGACATTAGAAGTTTATAAATGTCAATAACAAAGAATGAAACCAGCTTTTGATCATTTGTGGAATTTGCAATTGCATTTGTGAAGAGGGAGAGCTAGTGGATGACTAGTTTCTTGCCTTAGCCAATTTCGAGGGTGAAAGATTCCCATCCAAGTTGGCAATTGGAAAGGCCATTCAGACCTTTCATTTGGAGCTTTAATGGAGTCTTTATTTGCAGGTGTAAGCTACAGGGCAGCTCATGGTTTCTTCTATTGCAGCTCGCTCCTTCAACCATTTCCAGTTTTGATGGCATATTCTTGATCTTTGAGGGAGGGCGTTTTTGGTGAGCTATTGTACTCTTTGGGGGAGCTTCTAAAGCCCCATTTCTTTTGTAATATGAAGTAAATACTCTGTTCTTCATCTCCAGAAATTTTCAGGTCGAAATTCCAAGTAGAAATGTATAAATCTCATTTTTAATGGAAGAACAATGCCATTTCCCCACTACCTTATTGTGAACCAATGTATTGATGATGATTTCGAATGAATGGATGATCCTATGATGCATTTTTTATTAATGGACTGCCATGGATGTATTTTACAAGTTTCATGTACTGTACTTGAGCATTTGAAGTATTTTTACTCAGTTTAATTGCATTGGGAGAAGAAATAGTGTCATTTCCCCAAGGGTCGAATTGGTGAATTTTGCAGTTGAATGGGAGAGGGTGAGAACAGTTGTAATAAACCATTAATGGTGCATATGAGACCTTAATAACATAATTAACACATTACATACCTCTGTTCATAAATTTGAGTGGGTTTGGAGGCATTTGGGAAGCCATTTTCAGTACTTACCTTAGGGGGATTTGAACCCCAAATTACTAGTAAAATTGCATACTTGTTCCAGGATCTTAAGAGAGTTTGCAGAGGTCTTTTGGTGGCCATATGTTATCCCTGAACATCATATTCAATCCCTAATATCATTCATCCACCTTACTTGAATATTTGAAGGCATTTGGAGTCAATTTGAGACCTAGAGACCAATACTAGTCAAAGGGAAATCACTAGTAAAGTTACCTAGATTGACCAGAATTGAAAGAGTATTTGCAGAAGTGTTTTAAAGGTACAAAGGCATCCTTGGAACACATATTTATGTTCTAATATCATTCATATACCTTCTCAGAAGATTTGGGATCATTTGGGGCAAATTTGGGACCTAGAGATCGAAACTAGTCAAAGGTCGAACCAAGGAAAAAAGTGGAAAATTGCAATTTTAATAAAATTCCTAACAAGGGACATTACAGTGGTATCAGAGCATGATCTTGGCACCTGATGTGGTATAATATTCATGAGGACAATAATTCAAGTACCACCATTAGATATTGAAACCAAAAGTGCTTTTGTTGAAGAAAAAAAAAAAGTAGGAGAAGAAGAGCAAATTTTTTGAGGAAACTATGACTAGGGATGAAAAGGGAGCCTCATATGATGGTGAGGAGCATATAAAAATTATGAAAACAATATTTGAAGATATGACCAAGCAACTTAAGGAAGGATTCGAATTGTTTTCTATCGAACTTGTGGAAAAAATTATTGATTTTAAGGAAACCAAGGGGAAAAATGCATCAGCTTGCTTGAAGGAGCAAAAGGAAGAGACATCACAAGATCATGAAGAAGATTCTATTGAAAATATGGAAGATCATTTCAAGACACCTTCTAGCTTAGACATGAACCAAAGAGCATCTACTGATGGATGCTTAAACTATGAAGGAGTACCTACTGATGGGTGCTCACACCTCTATGTTGGTGACATAGAGATCACTTTTGAAAGTGTTGCTGCAAGCCCAAGTTCCATTAAGCATGATAATGAAGACCTTGCAGCAGTTGAAGAAGAACCAAGATCAACTTCTCCATCACCACTTGAGCTTCATGAAGTTGGTCCAAGAAAAAATGAAGAAGATGAGGAGGTTCATTTGCAAGAGCCTCATTTTCTTGAAGGGTCCTTAAAGATGAATGAAAAGAAGATCCAAGAGTCCCTCAGCATTCTCCATGACACTTAAGCATTGGTGTCAAATTCTTGTTGGAGAGCTACTTCATTGGAGGAAACATCCTTCCTTGAAGACATGGAGAAGATTGAAAGAGCAATGTGCCACATCAAAGGGTAATTTCATGTCTTTGCTTTTTGATAGAAACCATTTGTTTGAGCTTAATGAATTGTTACATGATGCATACTTGAAGAATAATGAGGATATTCATAAGCTCACAATTCAAAATGAGCAACTTCTTGAAAAGTTGCAAGATACTTGTTTTTCCTCCTATGTTTCAGATTGTCAAATGGTAGATTGTTTGGAGGATTCTCATGACATGGTGGATCATGAGAAATGTGAAAATTTGAATGTTCTTGATGTATTTGAAGATGAACTTGAAGAGATCCAAACACTTGATGTGGTGGAAGAGGAATTTGAATTGCCTCTTGATGAAGGTTATGCAATTTTTAAAGAAGAGCATGATTCCTCTACATTGGAACCAAACTATGACAAAGAGTTCACACTTTTGAAGGAGCTGCATGATACTACCCACATGGATCCTTCCCATGATAAAACTCCTGAACTTTTTGATCATTTGGGTGAGTTAGTACATTCTCCTACATCCTACAATTCCATGTTTTGCAGTATTAGTCTCAATGAAGTATGGGTGAAAGGGTTCTTTTTGATGGTGCCACATGAGGAGTATGGAACTCCTAGATTTAACTTTTATGATGACATGGTTGGAGCACATTCTTATTCACATTTGTAGCAGCATAATTTGTCACTTTATGATGATTCACATCTACATGGATGCACCTAGGATATGGATTTGAGTCACTTGAATACTCATGGTTTTTCTTGCTCAACACTGGGTTCATTTGATGTTAGAGGAACTTCATCCAACACTTGGATGAATAGATTTATGATGGGAGAACATTTTTGTTGGCAGCCACATACTTTGTTATATCTTTATGATTCTCACATTCATGAATGTATAGGTGAGACTTCTTTGAGTCATTTGAAGTCTCCTTGTTTTTTCTGCTCATTATTTGGTTCAGATTCTAGTGGAGATTCTTCATTCACTTCTTGGATGAAAGAATACATGGCTGAATATTTTGATGCATATCACATCCTTTTGGAGCAGCATTATAGGACATGGGATCCTCACCTATGTCATTGGGGCAGATTTGATTGGTCACTTGAAGCTTGTATGCACTTGGAAAATGGTGGTCTACTTGCTTGGAGGTATAAGCACTTTCATGACTCTTTGATGAAGCATATCCTTGATGTACATTTTCATTATGTTGTTATGTACTTTGATGATATATATTTGGTACTCATGATGTTTGGAAGAATGCATACAAGAAAATGGGATCCAGGAATCCTCTTATCTAATGGTGTAGGTTGGAGAGCACTCTTAATTGTTAGGGTGCAATACAAGCAATGGGACCCTGGAATAATTTTTGTCTCATTGGTTTCATTTTTTTTTGGGAAGCAAGCAGCATGGGAGATGGATTCCCCACTTAATAAAGTGATTTTAATAAGAGTAGTGCAGCAGCAAGCACGGTGGTTTCTCTCTAAAATCTCCATGGAAACTCAAAGACTCAAGGTTGGGCAATTCAATGGCAACTTCAAAGAATTATACAGAAAGCAGGTTCTTCAACACCCACATTTAAAATTGCTTGAGGACAAGCAATATTGGGAAGGGAGGATTTGTCATGTACCAAATTTGGTATTGGGTCACAATGGCCTAATCACATTAGCCCTATTCATTAGAGTTTGTCAAATTGATGCTAAAGGTCAAATAATTACCAAGGAGGAAAATTACTAGTTTCCTAGGTTTGGGGTGGAAGCTTTGGGATTTGGAATAATGGGGATAATAAATTATGTTTGAACATTAGAGTGGCATAAATATTTAATAAAGGAGCTAAATAAATATATACAAGTGAAAATCAAAGTGGCAATTGATCATGAAGACACATGGAGGAAGTGGGACCCACATATGGCTAGATTTCTCCACTACATTTGGCATCATTCTCTCACCAATTCGAATTCAAGGTGAATGGTAACATACTTGGGGGAGTCCAAAAGGTATTATTCATTGCATGACTCATCCAAGGTCGAAATATAGAGGAAGAGTAACTCCCATGGAAGAGGAAGAGGCAATTTGGAGCTAGTGAGACACTTGGGCTAGATTCCCTAGCTCTATGACAACAATGATGAAGATGCTATGACACCTATGACACAAATCAGACCTGAAGGCTGACATATGATATATATGACATGTCAGGGCTAAAAATAGACTCCAAGAGGGCGCTCAAGGGTGTTAGGGCAGCTAAGATGCTTCCACATGTGATTTGGTGGAAGTGGGAGACTAGGAATTGTTGTACAAGTGGCGTTCTTTGGAATCTCTTCCCAACATGAGTTGGCATGAGTCTCTTGGAAGGAATTCGACCCATGGAGGACATTAGAAGTTTATAAATGTCAATAACAAAGAATTAAACCAGCTTTTGATCATTTGTGGAATTTGCAATTGCATTTGTGAAGAGGGAGAGCTAGTGGATGACTAGTTTCTTGCCTTAGCCAATTTCGAGGGTGAAAGATTCCCATCCAAGTTGGCAATTGGAAAGGCCATTCAGACCTTTCATTTGGAGATTTAATGGAGTCTTTATTTGCAGGTGTAAGCTACAGGGCAGCTCATGGTTTCTTCTATTGCAGCTCGCTCCTTCAACCATTTCCAGTTTTGATGGCATATTCTTGATCTTTGAGGGAGGGCGTTTTTGGTGAGCTATTGTACTCTTTGGGGGAGCTTCTAAAGCCCCATTTCTTTTGTAATATGAAGTAAATACTCTGTTCTTCATCTCCAGAAATTTTCAGGTCGAAATTCCAAGTAGAAATGTATAAATCTCATTTTTAATGGAAGAACAATGCCATTTCCCCACTACCTTATTGTGAACCAATGTATTGATGATGATTTCGAATGAATGGATGATCCTATGATGCATTTGTGATTAATGGACTGCCATGGATGTATTTTACAAGTTTCATGTACTGTACTTGAGCATTTGAAGTATTTTTACTCAGTTTAATTGCATTGGGAGAAGAAATAGTGCCATTTCCCCAAGGGTCGAATTGGTGAATTTTGCAGTTGAATGGGAGAGGGTGAGAACAGTTGTAATAAACCATTAATGGTGCATATGAGACCTTAATAACATAATTAAAACATTACATACCTCTGTTCATAAATTTGAGTGGGTTTGGAGGCATTTGGGAAGCCATTTTCAGTACTTACCTTAGGGGGATTTGAACCCCAAATTACTAGTAAAATTGCATACTTGGTCCAGGATATTAAGAGAGTTTGCAGAGGTCTTTTGGTGGCCATATGTTATCCCTGAACATCATATTCAATCCCTAATATCATTCATCCACCTTACTTGAATATTTGAAGGCATTTGGAGTCAATTTGAGACCTAGAGACCAATACTAGTCAAAGGAAAATCACTAGTAAAGTTACCTACATTGACCAGAATTGAAAGAGTATTTGCAGAAGTGTTTTAAAGGTACAAAGGAATCCCTGGAACACATATTTATGTTCTAATATCATTCATATACCTTCTCAGAAGATTTGGGATCATTTGGGGCAAATTTGGGACCTAGAGATCGAAACTAGTCAAAGGTCGAACCAAGGAAAAAAGTGGAAAATTGCAATTTTAATAAAATTCCTAACAAGGGACATTACAGATGTAATGTCCCATTCAGAATCCCCTTACACTCAAAAATCAAAATACAATGCTTGAAATTAAATAATCATTGTTATAAATAAATGCTATAGGAAATCAATCTAAGTGTTATAAAAAGCATGTACTAATTCTACAACAAGCTTAACAAAATATTATTTCCCTAGCCAACCACATGGTCTTGGCATGCCAGCAAAAGAACTTCAACAAGAAATACAATGAATATACTAACTACTGACATGAGACATAAAATAATTCCCCAGCCACCCATAAGGACTTAGGGATGTTGGACTAAAGAATTATAAAACACATAGCTAAGAAATGTAGATACAGTCACACAAAGTACATAAAGAGGTGCATTCACTAGCAAACTCTCTTTAAGTGGGCCTTCATTTGAAGATATATGATGAATCCCTATAATAGACTTTAACTCAATTATGTGGTATAAATTTTATTTTATTAACAAAAATGTATTTCAAATTTACAACTCTAATTTGCATCTCGCAACTCTAACCCTAGCTATGGGGAATCTAGAATTTAACCAAAATCAAGTTTCATATGGGTACATTTATACTAAGGATTTCTTGGTTCCTTCAAGGCAAATACTAAGGAGTTCTATAACCCCCTCTTAATTTTACCCCAAGAATTATCAACTTACTTGTAATAGTTAACTGTCATTATGGAAAGCTGCTAATGAAACACATTCTTAGGCACATTACCCTTCTTTAACAATTGAATCGACTGATTGTTCAAGACATGAACTCATAAATGCATATTCCTTCTTGATTAATGGACTGAGGTATTACTGGAGAAATGGACTCACTGGCCCATCTTCCTTCTTGATTGGGATAAGGTAATGGGTCATATCTATGTGTCATTCTTTTTGTCAAATGGCCCATTTGGCTTATTTCCTTTAACATATTTTGTGAGTGTATGACACATTGTAGAGTCAAGAGAACTCTATTCTATAGTATATTATTTCCTTTGATTTATAATTTAATAATGCATGTAAATGTTGGTGAGTAATTTCCTTGTGCTAATGAAATAAATACATAACTATTCTGCATAAATCATAAATCCATAGTAAGCAAAGTATAACATTCACAATTCCTCAATAAGCCTACTAATAACACATTATTGATCAAGCAGACATGCAAACTCATAAATTTTTCATCCAATAAAATATTGCCAAATCAACTAATTGCAAGGAATTAATTATTAAACTTTAAATGGATACCCAATTGGTTAGTTCAATAGATATTATGTTCACGTGTGGCAAGGCTTAGGGTTGCAAAAGATATATAGCCACGAAAAGATGAAAAAATAGGTCAGTGCTAACACTCAATAGCAATACTTGCAAAAAACCTAGCCATCCATGAGAGAGAAAAAGAGAGATGGAAAACATCACATTGAACTTGTCCCTTAACTTCTTCTCCCAAAGGATCTTCTAATAATCTTGGAGGTGAACTCCCATAAATCCAATCATGCCTCTAGCAAATGAAAATATATTTTCTTTGTAAGCTTCTATTTTGATCAAGCACTGAGTATGGCACTCCTCCATAATGCTCCTTTAGTCTTTGTCCAATCTTCAACATGCCATGTGGAGAATCCTAATGCTAGGGCACACCTCCTAAGGATTATCTAAATCCTAGCACACCCCTTCTCTTTTCTTGAGAGAACTCTAACAATAATGATTCTATTCCTTCATTTATATTTGACTTATACTTATTTTTCTTATTTGGGTCAGAGATGACCTCTTCATAACTTAAAGGTATGCTTATGATCCGAATCTTGGGAGCTGAGAACTGGAAGGATTGAATGCCGAGAGAGGAGGAGGTTAAGCATGCAAATCTTTCATAAAATTCACATGAAAAACATTAATCTTGCATGAGAATAAGCATGAACAAAAACATATGAAGTGAATGGGAGGTGAGGCTCAAAGAAGAGCCCCACATCTCAAACTAATTACTAATAAGTCACTCAGATCTAATTAGTCTCACAATGAACAATAGAAAATAGGAGAGAAACCAAAATGAGTAACTTCTTATCATGAGAAGGCTTACCAGGCCTTTATATAGCATTATTACAATGTGTCTTGATGCCATACCATGGGCCAAAACCATGTGCTACCAAATACCATGGATATGAGAGGGTGGCCTCTCCATTTAATGCTTTTATGATAAATGAGAGAGGGTGGCCTCTCCGTTTAATGCTTTTATGGCTTATACATCCGAATTTAGACCATATTCCCCTTAAAATTCAGATCATTCCTCCCCCCTTAAAAAATGATGGTCCCCATCATTTCATGCTAAAAAGAGACCCAGGATTATAATGTGCTAGCTACCAATGAAGAGAAGGGTTTTGTGTGGTTGACCCATAACCGTGGGTTTTGCGAGGTTGACCCATAACCATGGGTTTTGCAAGGGTGACCCATAATCATGAAGGCAATGGCAAGCTTGATTCCAATGAAGAGAAGAGTTTTGTGTGGTTGACTCAGAACCATGGGTTTTGTGTGGTTGACCCATAACCATGGGTTTTATGTGGTTGACCCATAACCATGGTGGCAATGACAAGCTTGTTTCCACTGAAGAGAAGGATTTTGTGTGGTTAACCCATAACCGTGGGTTTTGTGTGGTTGACCCACAACCATGATTACAATATATAACTGTGGGTTTTGTGTGGTTGACCCATAACTGTGATTACAATACATAAATGTGGGTTTTGTGTGGTTTCCCCCATAACCATGGGTTTTGTGTGGTTGACCCAGAACCATAGGGTTTGTGTGGTTAACCATAACCATGATTACATTAAGATTTTAAAAAATTGAAAATTCATGATCTTTGGTGCAGTTGATGTCTTGCTGCAAATCCATTTATAGCTTCTGATGAATGTACTGAAATTGAATTCCATTGAAGACCCATTTGAGATCTCGAAGAGACCTTTCCATCTATATAACATACTTGCTCTGGGGTCGCCCAGAGATTGAGAAAATGTTTGTTGAAGTTTAAGAGATGCGCGCACACTATTTTGCAGACATATGTTGCTTCAATCAATGATATCTCTCAAACTAGAAATCCAAATGGAAAACTACGAAATACCCATTTTAGCTGATGGAAAGAGATTTCTAATGATCTATGGTAGAGCCTCTGAGACATTTTTTGGAGTCTGTAGCACTTGTTTAAAGTTGTTGTACGTCCGACCACATTATGCACAAACATGTGCTACTTCAAACAAGCATATCTCACAAACCGGGAAAGGAAATGAAATTCCGTGAAATACCCATTTGACTTGAAGAAAATACTTTTTCGATGAGATATGGTAGAGCCTCTAAAACATCCTTTCCAGTCCATGGCACCTGTTCAAATTTTGCTGAACGTGGGAGTGTTGAGTATAGAGATGCCAAGGGTTTGTAGAGAAGCATGGGTTGTTGTAGAGGCTGTGGAAACTCCGTTGAACCTGCATAATGCTTCAAAATCTTGTCCCGATGGAGAGCATACCCGCTCTGATACCACGGATCCGGATCTTGGGAGCTGAGAACCGGAAGGCTTGAATGCCGAGGGAGGAGGAGGTTAAGCATGCAAATCTGTCATAAAATTCACATGAAAAACACTAATCTTGCATGAGAATAAACATGAACAAAAACATATGAAGTGAATGGGAGGTGAGGCTCAAAGAAGAGCCCAACCTCTGAAACTAATTACCAATAAGTCACTCAGATCTAATTAGTCTCATAATGAGCAATAGAAAATAGGAGAGAAACCAAAATGAGTAACTTCTTATCATGAGAAGGCTTGCTAGGCCTTTATATAGCGTTATTACAATGTGTCTTGAGGCCATACCATGGGCCAAAACCATGTGCTACCAAATACCATGGATATGAGAGGTTGGCCTCTCCATTTAATGCTTTTACGATAAATGGGAGAGGGTGGCCTCTTCGTTTAATGCTTTTATGGCTTATACATCCGAATTTAGACCATATTCCCCCTTAAATTTGGATCAGCTTATTAATTAAATTCTCTTTCAGTGGGAGCCCCTCTTACTAGTATTGACCTCATCATCATCATCAAATACAACATAAAAAACTATAGTTCCTAAAGTAATTTTGGCATTCATTTTTCTTAAGCACTCCTCCATCAAGATCATTTATTGCCTCCCTTTAGGGCCACAATGCAAATGAAGCATGTGTAATCCCCCCAATTGACCTTCTTTGACCATAGAGATAGTTTCTTGTGCCACATGGCATCATTTCAAGCAAGATGTTCCTCCATTAGCCCTTTGTTTTGCTCAGACCTTGCTCCAAGCTCTCTCCAATGTAGGGTGTTTTTTTCTTTTGGGTTGTCTTTCCATATATCATATATGGGGTACCTTCATACTTTAATAGCAAGGTACCTTCATATGGGGTTGTGTTAGGGATTTTCTTGACATTTTCTAGTTAGCATTCTTGATCATGCCTTTATCCATGCGTAAATATTGAAACTAAACTATAGTAATTTATCCATCTATTGTAAAACGTTGAAGGATGAATTTCATTCATTGCCACTCTAAAGCCACCTAATATGTATCTTGACATCTTATGCATGAATGGGGTCCAATATCATGTATGACACACACCATAATTTCAACATTATGCATAGATCCTAGACATGGCATTTGGTTAGCATTGCGGTGCCCTCACATGGGGGTGGTATCGCTCCTATCAGTTGTGATTGTATCAATTTGCATAAATCCCCCTTTTCTTAGACTCAAATAAATGGTATTTAATGTTGTCCAGAAAAAAAACATATATCCTTCTAATTAGTGATTAAATTTGAAGGGCTAGTCCTAATCTAAATTTGAAAGTTATATATTCATCCAATCCTTCAATGATAAAAAAGTTGCAAAAAATAGTTGTGCTTCAATTCGAAAGAGTAAACTAAGTACACACTTTCATTAAAAAAAATATTAAAAAAAATATTGTATTTCCAAATTTTTATGATGTTAAAAATTAACTAGCTAGAAGAATATTCAGTAAAAACTAATAAATGAATAAATTGTTTTATTCTACTTTCATATATGCCCATATTTACCTCCATGGCATGAGGTTAAACTACAACAAGATGTTGTGCTAGACATGACGACATTGACTAGGATGATCAAGAGGGAAGGAGCTATTGAACAGATCTATGGGAATAGGATAAGGTTGCATGTGGAAGTGTAGTTAAGGGTTGAAACCACCTTTTTCTCCTAGAGTATGAGTTGGAATTGCTTCTGGCAAGTTGACTACAACTTAGTTGATTCCGACCATTAGGTATAAGTGACTAGGATAGTGTAGCAGGAGTTGTAGTTTGCCCGATAATGTTTCATTGCACAACCACCATATGTAGTGAGTGGGGTTTGTAGGATTTTCTCATGATTTGATCCTATATTGCCTCTATAGGTAGATATGTGAAAATTGAAGCATTTTTTTTAAATAGCCATATTTAATCTTGGCATACACAATGGGAGGTTATTTTCAAAAGAATCAAGATTTGACTGTATTGAACTTACATGATTTTTTAAAGTATAACCATTAGAATGAACATACTCCAAATGAGGAAGTCATTATAATTTCTTCTTTGCTTATTTGTGAAATTCAATACAAAATAATCTAAACTAATAATATCAAAACATAGGGGTTATATAGAATGGCTATAGTTTATGTTTATGAGGGGTAAAAGAAATAGTATCTACCCTCATGGTAGTAAATCCTGTAGCAATTGTCCTAGCTTGGAGTAGTCATTTGAATTCGACATCCATCCTCAAACTTAATCATGGAAGCTTTTAGTACTCACCCCATCCTTGAGTCATATCACCTACCAATGTGATTTAAAAGTGGGGAAGAAAGAAACCTATATCAATTACAAAAACAATATTAAACATAATAAAACCCCAACCCTATATATATATATATATATATATATATAACTAGCTTGGAAGCTTGGAGTAGTCATTTGAATTCGACATTTATCCTCAAACTTAATCATGGAAGCTGTTAGTACTGACCCCATCCTTGAGTCATATCACCTACCAATGTGATTTAAAAGTGGGGAAGAAAGAAACCTATATAAATTACAAAAACAATATTAAACATAATAAAACCCCAACCCTATATATATATATATAACTAAACCTCTAGTATTTATTAAATACTTGCATTAAAAAGTTATATATTAATCAATTTTAATCAAATTTCATTTCCATTTATACCTGCAAAACAATATTATACAAAATTTGAAAATCTTAGCTACAATAAGAAAACCAGAAAGAAAAAAAAAAACAAGAGCTGCGTGCAACTTAGTCCCCGCCTTATTGTATAAAAGTAAAAATCAATATTAAATATCAACCAATAACTATTTATTTAAAAAATGAAAAAATAACGGTATTGAGTTAGCAAAATGATAGTTTAATGATAACAAATTAATGAAACTTCCCACAAATAATCCTATTTTATAAGAAACTTCAAATATAGAGAGCCAAAGTCCTAAACTAGAAATGATGTTGTTCAAATTCAATTTGAACTCGATGTATATTTGAAATGTCAGTAGTCCAAAAATCAGGGTGATATGTCCTTCCTTCTTCATAATAAAAACATTTGCAATAGAAACCAAAGTTGTTACAGGTAAAATTTATTATGGGTCACGATGCTATTGAAATGTATCTTAACGTAACTATTAGTAGGAATCGCGGAAGGCATGGGCCATATATCCTAGTGCCTGATATGGATCTCTGATCTACCATGTCAATTCCAATTTAGGGCTTTGGCCCTCTGACTTACAAAGATGTTTGTAAAAATTATTTGATTTTAGTTTGATTACCCATAAAAAAAAATAAACATGACTCCTAATGCATAGATGAAGGATTTAATTCTCACTAAGAGATGGCATAAGTTCTAGCTTTAGATTTCTCTCTAGGCCTTACTCAAAATCTTACCCTCAATCTCATTGATTTTGATTTTTCCCTTGTTGGAAAGTTCTATGGCCCCTAGCCAACCGAACCATGTTGTATTTGGTGGATCTTGAAAACATAGATCTCATCGGGATAAGATTCTAACTTCTATATCTCTTTCTTCCTTCTGGAAGAGGATTTTCTATCTCTATTTGCTCACAAAGGAAATTGCGACTAAATTTTCAAAGGTGGACACTAGTTTCGACTTGGATGCAAAAGATATGCTTAAAAGACTATTATTTCCTAATATTGTAATGGAACATTTTGTCACAATACTCTAGACAAATTGGACAAGCGAAACAGGCAATCAAACATTTGGAAAGCCTTGAATAAATCTATATGATTGCTCAAAATATTTATTGGAATCACGTGAACGGTAGAAATATCAAATTTTTAAAAAGGGAAAAATTCTAGGCCAACCCTTGTTTACAAAGATAGATAAATCAAATTCTAAATTGACTAATTAAGCATCATTTAATTGTGTGGTCAGACTTAATAATTTCCCATCTTAAGAATTTTGAATAGGGAAAATAGATAAGAGCCAGTAGGAAAGATAGAGATTGTTTTCAAACCAATATTGTTTTTTGATAATTTGTATGCAATATTGTTGAACTAACGATATATATGAATGAAAACATCTTTTCCAAATCTATCACATGTTCTACAACACCTTTAACATTCCCATTGGTCTCTATTGATGATTGTATGGTTGTTAGTTCATTCCCCATGCTATTCCTCTAATTAACCCACACAAGAGCACAGTCACCCAACATTGTCAAGATGTATCCCAAGATGCACAGTAGGAATGCCATGGGGAACTTTTTGAGATCTAAATCTTGAAATGTCTTATTGGAATTGCTCATAAAGTGAAGGATAGTGGTGCTCAGAAACATGCCCCTTGCAAATCCAGTGCCCAACGCAAGAAAGCTCTAGTTCTACCTCTAGAAATAGGGAGAAATCCTTCCTACAAAAAGCACAACAAACAAAATAATGAGACACCATATTTTCACCATGACTAAACATCTCTCAAATCTCTCTTCTTCGCTTCATTTCCTTGACCACTTCCTTAAGCTGCATGGAAAAAACTAGGACAAGAAAGCAAGAAGTTAGCAAGTATATTGATTGCAAGTAGCACCCATCGACATTTACAATCAATTGCAGCCATGTATCTCTGTCCACAGAAACATCAATCTCTCCATGGAAAACAATAGAGTGGATTCTGACAAGTTATAGGTGCTTTATGTTAGTGAATGTGCATGTTTTGCTCTCAATACAACCAAAGGGGCTGGACTTACCTAACCCATGAATAGTCTATGAACAGACTCTGTTCCGAGCTAAGAGACCTACTATCCATAAACCTTGTTAGGAGACGTGTTCGCCATAAACTTGTCACTATAAATTTGTCAAAATGTCCACTAAGCGAAAGAGACAAATGTTAAACCTTTATTTTAATTTTTAAATTTTTAAAGCTTAAACATTTATTATTTACCTGAAAATTTAATGATAAAACATGTCACAAACATCCAATTTTTTTTTAAATATAAATTCAAAATTAGTATTTTATTAAAAAAATTAAAAATATACACAAACTTTACAAAGAACAAAGTTTGAAAATATTAATTTTATGTATGGATGTTCTTAATACATAAACATGAAAGATATAATCATTTTCCAAGACTAACAACAATTTCAAAAAATAATACAAACTTAGCTCTCCTTTAAAATGGATAAGGACTAATTTTCACCAAACCTTAGTGTGCAATAGGAACTAAAACAAAGACTATTTTGCTTTCCGATTGGTACAATTTCCCAAATGGGAAGACCACTATGATGCACTCTCTTATTCTTTTAAAAATATTATTTATTTCTTATTTTAAAAAGTAAATATAAGGAAGAGTTTCTTTACATAGATAAAATTCATTTTTTTTAAACAATAATAATAAAATGGTTATTTTTTTCAAATTTAGTAATAATTATTTTGTACTGATAAAATTGCAAATATCAAATATTAATATTACACAATAAAATTACAATAAAAATATTTGAAATATAAAAATAAAGAATTCAACAATTTAAAATTGTAATTTCTAAAAAATATTAATAACAAAAATTTTAAATTGAAATTTTAACTTTTTTAAATTCTAAAATTTATCAAATAAATTAATTAATTATAAACATTATAAAATAAATAAACATTATATTATACTAATATGAAATAAAAATTACTTACTATCTAAAGAAACTTTTAAAATTTCTTTTAATTTTTTTAAATTACTTTATTCATCATTAAAAAGAAAAGAGCCACACAAACTTCATGTGTAAGGTAAGGCACAATATTTGAAAAAAGAGAAAAGCAAGTGACATCTTTCCTAAAAACTTGATTGACGACAAATATTAAATACTAACTTTTTTTTATTATAAATTTGCATCAAAATTGTCTTAAAAATAAAATTTTAAAATGTTTTTGTTTTTTATTTAATTAAATAAGTTGATAACTGGTTAATATAGATACATCTTTGTTTTAGGTTTATTTAATATATAATATGAGGATGCTATTTGATCTATGATCCTTTGTAAAAAGATAATTTTTTGTATTTTGAATATAAAATTTAACACATGTGAATTTGACCCTTTGTAAAAAGAGAATTTTTTGTATTTTGAAAATAAAATTTAACATGTAAATTTGACCTATGATCTTTTGTAAAAAGAGATTTTTTTGTATTTTAAAAATAAAGTTTAACATGTGTGATTATATATTAGATGTAGTTTAAATATTGTATGTTTTCAATTTTTATGTCCCTGCCCAGGCAGGAATATATAATAATCTTTTTGATTGTGCAAGAATATATACTAATCTTTTGATGGTCAAAGCAGGCAGAAATATATACAATCTTTTGATGGTCAAAACTTTTGACTCTGCATTAGTTTGGAAGAGTGATTGCAATGTTGTTATAATGTTTAAAAATAATATTAAACTGATTTTTTTTCTAATGAATTATATTTTCTATTTTTAGAAAATTAAAATTACGCTTTGCTTTTCTTATTGGTGAAGACTATTTAGACAAAAGTAAATCCGTGGAGGAGGAAATAAAATTGTCAAGCTCTCAAAGCGGTCGCGGCCTTCTTTTCCCAGAAACCCTTTCAGGTAGTCAATTCATATGACTCAACAGTAATAATACATTTTCCAGCACCTGTGAGAATCTACAAGCTTTTCGGCAAGAGACGCAACAAAGAAGACTGTACATGAGCATGCTAACGCCATTTGCAATAATTTCCAAATCCAATAATGTAAATGATGCATTTGCTTTGTTTAATGGTAGATTTTAACACATAATTTGACTGGCCACGTAACCCAACTGCTATTATAACCACTTTGTTGCTATCATATGAGCACCATATGAGCAAGCCTAGGTGGTATTCCCAGGTCGACCAAAGGCTGAAATTCAACATTTTGTTCCATGTACATTCTCATGAAATCAGATGCATTTTCCAGTGCATTCAACATCCATTAATTGGTATCCTGTAACTGCCCTTGTAGACCGTTTATTCACTACTTCATTGTCTTCGTGACATTCTGAATCTGCAAGGCTCGATAGTGGATGGACGCCTGCCATTTCTCGACCGTTTTTCTCAATTGAAACTGCAGAGAGTAACTGGAAATGGAATGATAGGAAGACGAATACAAATCATAGAATGGGAAGGGAACAACATTCATCAGTCCCAACCATAGTATTGTAAATACACTGAAGAATATGAGAAGGGGAAATAAACTCGGGGCCTGCTGTTTTCTTGTCATCTCTGATCCCTACAACTTCAAATCCAACAAACTCTCGGCTAAAGTAGCTGCATCTGCTCCAAAATAAACAGGTAGGGACTCTACCTTCTGTATCGTTGCCAAGTAGGTCGCACCATGACTTGGAGGAATTGCTAGTTTCCTTGACGTGACATAATCTGAAGGCTTCGTCTGAAATTGGTGCAACCATAACCGTTAATGGTGCTGGAGAGTCTCACCGCCATTGTTACTTTCACCTGGGTGGTATTGAAGACACAATTTTGTACTTGAGAATATTTTGACTTTGTCTTTATATTTTTCCTGTTCTTGGACTGAGATTTGTTCATTGACAGCAACAGCTTCTTTCTTAGAAGAGTGTTCCAGCAGCATGAGTAGCTTCTTGATCTCATTGTCTGTTCGCCTGGGCAGTTATCTGCTATCAGTGACCACCTAAATGCATGAATATGTATATTAAATTACATCACACTTATTGCTTGAACTTCTCAATTCTAACTAGGTCTAATTTCTAGAGGGGAATCCATTAATGTTGTGACAGGATCTTCAGCGGCGTTGGTTGAAAATCCGAAGAGGTAGAGTATACATTTAAAAAACAAAAAAGGTAAGGTATATTCGTATAAAACTCGAATACATTTCCTCTAACAGTCACCTTCTACTTGCCGGCATCGATAGTGAAGTCATGTACCAGGGACTTCTATTCATGATGCTTATAAGACTCTTCTGCAATCTGTAACTGAGTCAAGTACCAGCCCATATAAGCCTTTTGGCACTTACATGTTTTGCTCAAGCAATGGTGCAGCTTGTATTGCAAACTCAGCTACAGAGCACCGGGGGGTTGTCGCACTGCACAAAGCTTCAATAACTAAATATTTCCATGTTCCTTACAACTTTGAGCCTAGCAGCCTTGATTTTGTTTTAGCCATGTTATGGAAGTGACTTATTTGACCAAATCCTCTCTTATGAAACTCATACATCAATTGTATTGTAGTAGTTGTATGTGCTTTCCTTGTAAAAGCACAAGGACCAACTAACACTTACGCCGCCCTATGTGAGGGAAAGAGAGAAAATAAATTCAGGCAGGGAACATCGAAGCACCAAATTTTTTTATGCGTATATATGCAACATAAATTAGGCAATGGGCATTGTATGAGTGGAAAATCATTGAACTCTCTTATATCAGGAACGATATATGATTGTGCTTTACGAGACTATATATATGATTGTGCTTTACCAGATTCGTACAAAACCATGATAATATGTGAAAACTATAACCATACAATCAAACAAATAACCATATAATCAAGTAGACTCTAACTAAACTATCAGTTAGACTTTTTCCACCATTTCAGGAGATCTTTTAAATCTTTAATGTAATCGAACTTGAGTTTTGTTTGCAGAGTCATCCTTTGGGTTATGGAACAGCGACACTTGTTCTTTGAAATCATCAGCGGAGCAGTTGCCAAAATTTCATAGTATCACGATCTATCCTTAATGCTTTATTACAATAAACTCATTCCTACCATGTATTATTTACATCTCATGTATTTATGGTTCATCAAATAGTTAATTGAGAGTTGTAGATGAGTACGTCTGATCTGTATCCATACAAACGCCACTTGTGGTTACATCATCAAACGGACTATCCATGACATAATTCTCAACGAAGCAATGGATTGCAAACAAAATGAGTGAAAGAATTTCCGAACTAAATAGCAAGGGCTTGTTTCACCTTTTTCCATATTTGCTGCTGCTTCATGAAAAAGAACATAGTTGTTTCATTCTTATTGTTGCTTGGGTCTGCACTGTTTCATGGAAATAGAAGAAAGAGAAAGACTCCTAAGCTGAGCCCGTGGCCGTAAATGGAGGTAGCTGTAAATTTGCCCAGGATTTATATGGTGTAACACTGAAAATAAACTCGATGCAAATATTCTTATACAGCTTTTTAAAACTTTTGATAGATACAACCCCCCAAAAAACAGAGTCAAACTCGGATACAGATAGCATGAAAAATGGACGAGTCGAATGCTTATTTATAAAAATCAATCACATGGATTAATACTAAAAAAAAGTCTGAAACTCTAAATTTCATTAACATTACAGTTAAGAGGATATAACTACATTTATGGTTTCTGGCGTTTCTGCAATCACAATCCTTGGAACATTATTTTGAATGGGCATTACGAGGACCTGCGTATTGCATAAAGGACAAGCTTTCTTGAAAGAAAGCCATGGATCTATACATCTCTTGTGAAAGGAATGATTGCATGGCATTTTTCGATATTCCAGAAAAATCTAGAATCGAGTATTGGCTTTTGTTGGTTTGCTAAATCCATTTTAGTTTTTTATATCATTCAAACGGGGAGATATGATAGCTTATAACCCTACATTACGTGCTTTGGATCACCCTAATCAAATATTTAGCAAAGAGAAGAAACACTTATAAATATCCCCTCGTTCTATGGAGAGAAAACGCAAAAAATGAAACCCAAAGAACAAAATCATTCAAAGAGAAAATACATTCCTGAATCCCTAATCAAACACAGGGTATTAAGTGTTGTGCCTCAGAGGGAGTGACAAAAAGCATTCAACATGCATTTTTCTGATGATACATGCTACATTAACCCATCACCGGCACAAAATTACAAAACATGGGCATTCAAGAGATATGGTAACCACGCAACTCCTACCACTTAAAACATCAAACCTGTATAGAAGAAAATACAAAGGATTTTGTAGATCATTTCCTAATTGCCTGTCCATACTGATATTCATGTTGGGTGTGGAGTAGAATGCTCACTGGACAAGATTTTATCCTCCTCCTCCAGATACCCAAGCTGCCCCAACGCTCTCTATTCCCTTGGGAGAACAGGATACCATTTTTTTTATTACTGTACAACGTTACATATTGTCTTTAAAACCAACCTGACTGGCCTAAGACCTCGTATTTGGCTTGCTCAATTGCACTCAGGCTGTTGTAATCTCTAGCAGCCTGCAACTATTTCCACAACGTTGTACACGCCAAACCAGGTTGGTTGGATATCATGACAATAAGAACACACACATATTCCCTTCCCGACCATCTCCTTTGCTCCGACTCTCAAAAACTCGTTGAAATCTTTCTGAAACTAATCATGAAAATAAGCTTCTCTAAAATCCAAAGATCTGCAACTAATGCTACAGCGGCAGGACATGCCACTAGTACATATAATAGTACATATAAGGGAGTTTTGATACAATATTTAAGACAATATTTGGGTAAATTGTCTCAATTTGAGACCAAAAAAAACTTGTGTATTGTCTTAAATATTGTCTTTAAGCCATTGTCTTAAAGTATTGTCTTAAACTATTGCCTCTATTTGAGATAAAAAAATAGCGTCTTAAATTATTGTCTCTATTTGAGACAAAAAAAAAATTATTGTCTTAAATATTGTCTCTAAGAAAGTTTCTTAAATTATTGTCTTAAACCATTGTCTTAAACCATTGTCTTCAAAAAGACAATATATTATACCATATTGTCTCTATAAAGGACCATATTGTCTCATGTTGAGACAAAAAAACATTTTATCATTCCACCAAAACCAACAAGGATTATTTTCTTAAAATTAAATTACAATATCTTATATTGTATATACTTATAATAGGGCATAGTGGAATCGAACCACTAACCTTCCACATTATATAATGCATGATGATCTACCATTACGTTAATACCCTATAAAAATATCAATGAGAGGTAAATTGTTATGAAATACCTACTAATTCAATAAATCAAACATATTGTAACATGAATGTTAAGAATGTTAAGAAGAAGAAATAATTAATGAAAATAAGCTGTGCAATTTTGTATTCATTGCTCTCTCCTTACTATTAAAACGCTCCCTATAGTCATACATTTATGTGATTTATTTTACCTTTTGCTTGTAATTGTCCACAAGCTCAAGGAAATTCAATAATGCTATGATTCAGATCACTATCTTTAATGATAGATTGCTATTTGGTAGAATTAGTTGTTTAAAAAGTTGTCCAGGGTAATTATAAGATGTGAATGTGTGTATGGTGAGGATTTGAAAAGATAAATAATAATCTCAAACTTCATAAGAGGGAATTATTTATAGTCTCATTTATTCAAACATTTAGATCTCAAAACATATTGAGCATGGTAAGAATAAAATTGTAGTTCCTAGATTTTGTAACCTTGATTATGTCAATCCACTCTCAACCTCACTTTTCACACCTTTACACCCCACTTAGAACAACACACAAAAGAACAATCCTTGGGACACGATATATCTACTCCAGGCACCAATACAAGAATTCACACAAAATTTCACTCTAAAATTGAACAAAAGTGAATCCCATCTATTTAAAACTTACACAAGTGTCATGCAATTAATTTAGAGTTTCTGGCATGCATGATCAACAACTTCTATACTTGGTAGTATTCTTCTTATGGGAATCTATAATGAAGGACTCTTTTGCTCAAATTTAAGGCACAAAAATCCATAAAGAAGTTGGCACACTAACTACCTATGAACTTAAAACCAAATTGTCTACGATACACCGGTGTGGTCTCTGAGGATCTTAGAAATCATAAAATAGAAATCTCATAACTAACCAACCTAGCTCAACTGTAGATTGTCGGGAACGTCGAGACCCAAGCGAGGTGAGGTTGCAGCTAGAGCTTCTTCCATTGATGACCGGGGTGGATCTGCACGAGCTGTAGATTGTCAGGAACGTCGAGACCCAAGCAAGGTGAGGTTGTAGCTAGCGCGTCTTCCATCGCTGACCGGGGTGAATTTGCATGAGATCTCATTGCAGAATCCAATACCTGATCCATTAAATCAACCATAATCCTTATCATTCATATGCATTTATAATAAAGAAACCTTAAAAAATGATGGGTATTGCAATATAACAATTAAAAATTCATAATACATTAAGAAATTCATGATCACAAAAGAAAACAAGAGTACAAAGCAATAGCCCTTGGAGCATCCAGTGCTCTTATCAGCCTCGAGAATTTCCCCAAACTCAGTTCAAATTCTTTCCATATCCAAATTAGTGGACTCAAAATGTGGAAATGGTGCAAAAATGTAGCACAATGTTGTGGACGAGGCCTTTGAAGCAGGAGTCATGTGAAAAGGGTCATGAAATTGGAGCTGAAACTAAAATCTGTCCAGAGATTAATCCCATTCACGGTTGAGCAAAAGCTTCATGAAAAATTTCCAATTCTTTTATCTCCTTCATAATTTACCAATTTCATAAAATCAGTCTCCATTATAGGAAACTTCAAAAAATAAAAAAAATAAAAGCAGTCTTCCAAACTCTAAAAAGCTATCTAAAATAGATATTTAAAACTAAATGTCAATTTGTCCTTAAAATTGTCTTAAATATCATTAAAAAAAATTAAGCTCACTATAACTAACAAAAGAATTGCTAAGTCATGACATTGGAGCTGAAACTAAACTTTGCCCAGAGATTAATCCCATTCACGGCTGAGCAAAAGCTTCATGAAAAATTTCCAATTCTTTTATCTCTTTCGTAAAATCAATTTCATAAAATCAGTCTAGGAAACTTCAAAAAATAAAAGAATAAAAGCAATTTTCAAAACTCAAAAAAACAATCTAAAATAGATATTTAAAACTAAATGTCAAATTTTTCTTTAAAATTGTCTTAAATATCATAAAAAATTAAAAACTATTTAAAATAAATGTTTGAATAATTATTTGAAACAATATCTGAATTTTGTCTTTAAAAAATGTATCAAAACATGCCAACCTTGTAGTAGTGTGCACATAAGATAACATGACATGACATGCAGACAACACCTTTCGGACATGCAAAGAAGATAACATGACATGCAGACAACACGTTTTATTAGCTTCCTGTACTGCACTGCATCGAATCCGTAAAAAACTGCATGCAGTTTGTTCATTGAAAAGGCAAATCCTGCACCTTCACTGCAGCTATGCCATCAAAAAGGGGAATCCTTGATGGTCAAAATCAATAGGAAGAAAATATTTAAGTGTTAACTTTTGCAAGTTTAAAGTGATGTTCTATTTTCATTTTCATTTTATTTTTCTTAATAGGTGACAATGATAAAAATTGTCTTTTCAAACATTTTCCACCAGTAAAACTTACACACTTATTTAAATATTTTATTAAATAAATACAAATAAATAAATAAATTCTTTCAACTTTAGATAAACTATGATCAAGTTTAGAAATGCTTTTATGCTAGATAAATTAATACTAAAAAGTGGAACGTATAGTCTTTGCCTACAACAAAGACTAAAAATACAACAATCCAAACCAAATTTGTTGTCTAAGTCCATCTTACTTAACTCATTATAATATTATTGATTCAAAACTCAAGGGGAACATAATTTGGTTTATCTTGAATTTTAATGACGTCCATACAAAAAAACAAATTAAAACAAAACAAATATCCTAAGTATGTTTTTGCCTAGAGAAATCCAAAATTCCCATCTTTTGCTTAGGGCCTTTGTAATCGAATATCTCAAATTGGATTTCCCTTCTTAAGTCTATTATGGTGTATTATTGTGAATTTATTTGAGCAAATTTTTTGTTTTTTTATATTTAATTTTTTTATTATGGTGTATTATTGTGAATTTATTTGAGCAAATTTTTTGTTTTTTTTATATTTAATTTTTAAAAATTTATTAGGTGTATTATTGTGAATTTATTTGTTTTTTTTTTTTATATTTATTTTTTTAGAGTTTTCTTTTATGTTTTTTACTTACTTTTTATCTAAATTTCCAAGATTGAGGAGGGGTATGGAGATTGGAATGACATTTTTTAAAACATGGAACTTGGGTACATCTGGGTATTATAGACCTATATTATAATATATGTTTAACATACTTTAAATATTTAAACATATAAATATCAAATCGTTTTCAGAATGTAACACACTAAAGTTTAAGATACTAACTAAAACATGCACATTGCTTCATTGATGTAAGGTTATAAAATATAAAGTTTACACATGTTGATATTGAGATATTCATATGACATATGTTCATTGTCATACTATATCCAAAATTTGTCTAATAGCCTAATAGCATTTCCAAATATGAAATGGAAAATTCAAAAAACATTGAACAATGAACAACATAGTTAATTTGGCTTCCTCAAGCCATGTCCGCTAGGTAGCTACATATGCATATCACTGTCATCAACATCAATAAGGTCCACATTCAATAATCTCTTTAGTTAAGAATCACACTCAAGTGGAGCCTCCTCCTCATCCATAACAACTGGAGCTATCTCGACAAGGTCGTTTGGTTCTATCTCCTCATCCACCATATGGCACCATCTATGTATTGGTCTCATCTCTTGAAAGGACCCTCCTTGTACCCTGGGTCTTTCTGAGATATGAGATGAAGTGTGCTATGAATGTTTACTAATTTCTCTTCCTTCTTTGATCCCAAACCGTTTCTCTTCACTAAATGGATGAAAGTATAAGTGCCCCAATTCCTTTCACAAGATAAGGAACTAGCTACTTGCCCAAGTAATTGTATGGAAAATTGTTGCAACTTAGGAGCATCAAAACCATGAAGCCATCACTAATCAATTAAATCATTTTTCTTGTTCCTATTAGTTTTAGAAGCATGTGAACTAAAGACACCTCACCCATGTGAAAATTGGGCAAATTGAGATCGTATCTTAGAGGTACGACGTCCCTAGTGAGTGCCACCTCCCTGTTTTTTAGGGTACACCATCCCCCATTAGGGCCATGTCCTGGTTCTTTGGGGTATGCCCCAAAAGAACCTAACATTGTTTTGGGGATGTGGTACATGTACCCGAGGTAAGGATCCACACCCTATCCATGGGTACGTGTACCCATTCAACAGAGCTTTTCACAGAGAGGTTGTGATTCTTTTCAATCCACAAAACAACTTTCCATATAATATATTCAAGCACACATACACTTTAATGAAAAACTATTGTGGACAAGTCCACATTTAATATCAATGCTTAAGGCCCCATAGGTCTCTAACTTTGATAAATGCCTCTACATGAAGCCCCTCCACAACTACTCAAATTGCTTTGGAGAAAGGATTCAACCCACAAGAATTTGATTTGTATTAGTATATTTTCCCATGACTAGATCCCAACATAGAAAAATAGCCCCATTTACTTCCATGCTACCCTTGCATTACCAAAGGCATCTTCCTTCAAAACCCTACCTACTTTGTTCTCTTTTTTTATATTCCTAGAGCCTTTCTTCTCATTTATGTCTTCAAAGACCCATTTACAATTTGTATGTGAAAGTTGTAATGAAATATGTTTAGAGATGGATTTTATAAGGAAATCATTTGCAACAAGTATAATTTGATCATAAATCTATTTTTAAAACCAACATTGCAAATTTATACAAAGTATAATCCAAATATATGATAACTTTTATTTTCATAAAATGTAAACAAAACCAAATCATAAAATCCATAAACTCTTAAGCATGGTAGATATTTTTTCGCAAAAGGAAAGAGTTTGAGGTTGATTCAATGATCACTTCCCCTTCCTTTCACCCTCTTTTCCTCTTCCTTTCACCATGTTTCCTTTGATCACCTCCTTTTCCTCTCACCCCCTTTCCTCTCCTTTTTTTAGTGTTTAATGCCTCTAGAATCCATAGCTATATAAGCATTTATATTTTATATGAAAAAAAAAATTATGGTTAACCACACATAAATATATAATAATTAATAACATAAATCATAAAAACTTAAATTATAAAAGAAAATTTTGACAACTTACAAATATTTAATATAATACAAATAAAAACCTCATATTTTTGTGTACAATTATGAATTCAAAATAATCTTTTAACTACATAGCCTTATATATATAAACAAGGAAGAAATATATATGTATATATCAAAAAGGAAGAAGAATGTTTTAACTACATAGATTAAGAGAAAACTAAAAAGAAGTGATATTAAAAAGAGAGGAAGATGCTACCTTTTAAATTTTTCACATAATACAATTTTTTTAGATTCACTAGGACAAAGCATCCTCTAACCAATAAAATTTATCTCAAATGAATAAGTGAAATAATATAAATGTTATAAATCGATAATATAATGGGCTATCACACAATAATGTTTTTACTAAATTTATCTCAAATGAATAAGTGAAATAATATAAATATAAATGTTTTTTTTGTAAGCTATATAGAGAATTTATATTAGTATACAATTTTCTTTTACATGCATGATATATCCTTGGTGTCTAAGAGCCAACTGGGGCTTCTCACAGTACCAAAAAGAACAGATTAAGAGCCTTTTACAGTCTTTCCAGGCATGAAAATTCAGAGCTAGCATAGTGGAGTGTGCTTCCCTTAACAAATAAAACAGAACAGTAGCAAGAGATTCGGTTTATGAAAGTTTACAACCAAAAGACGCCTCATATGGCCACCAACCAGAGCAATTTAAACTAGACATAGGAAATATTACAGTTTCAAGAGCTAAGCTTCCATGACCAAAACAAAACAGCTAGCAAAAAGAAAGAAGACAACAAAGTTACTTGGAACCACTGGCCTCGTCTGCTTCCTCGAACTTTTCTTCCATGATGGGGCAGTGCTCATTTTATGAGTTGGAGGTGCTCTTAAGGGATTTCTTTGCCGGAAGCGGTTCAATTTTTTTCAGGAGAAGGGATTGTCGAGATTTTTCGCTCGGAATTCTTGCATTTATGACTGCTCGTAGAGGCAATGTCGGCTTTGTTGCATGGCTACACTATCTTCTCGCTTTGTTGCTTTTTGAGAGGCTCGTTAGGTTTGGAGACATGGGAGGCAACCAAAGAGGTGGTCACATGAAGAACTGGAGACGGTGAGGAAGGTGGGGATGAATTATGCTCCCGAATGAAGTCCTGAGAGTGCATTAGAATATGGGCCAGTGAATTTTTCACGAGCTAGTAGTGTATGCGCCTAGTTCTTTCCCTTTGAGTCATCATCTGTTGAACAACAAGGTCCTCCTCCCAATCATCTAACATGGTGCGTAAATGCATTTGGATAGAGCAATCATACCCAAAATCAATGGAGCCTCTGCGTCCCTTGTTGCCCGAGTTCCAACGGCCTTTTCCACCCTGGCAAGGGTTGGATCGTGGTCTTCGGGACATGGTAATAATCAAGTTGTTGCAGAACCCAGAGCAGATCCCTTGAGGAATAGGATTCCTCCCCAAGACACCCAAATCACTGCAAAATCGAAATTCAAAGATAGGAAATTTGAAATTATCACCGATCGCCCAACCCGACATGCGCAGAGGAAAGACGTTAATCGGATTTTCACTGCTCCATATCCAGAAATAGTAGTAAATCTTGTCATAAAGCTTGAAATCAACATTCATGTCATCCATTAATTCGCACCAGGATAGCATGATTACCCTTGTGCCCGGAACAACTCTGCAACTTGCTTGGAAGGTTAATGCCATAAAGGCCGAGTGCATCGAGAAGAGGGGACTTTAAATTGCATGGAGGTTAGGTCGAGGAGGAGCCACATGGGAGGTGGCAGCTTCTCGACCTGACATGCTATTCTCCTTTGGATCACCCACATCCGAGGGAAATAATATAAATGTTATAAATTATCCACAAAAGAGATGTTTTTACTTCTAATCAAAATTGTGAATTTCCAATAAATTTTGAAAGTTTTTAAATTAAGATTACTTGACATCCAATATGAAGTTGTTCAATACAATTATGATATATTAGGATGATGTCCCTGTCCAATAAAATTAAAATTAAATGATGTGTTATGATGTCCTTGTTCAATAAAATTTTATGATTGTTATGTTAGGATGATGCTATTGTTCAATACAATTAGATGATGTCGTTGATCAATCAATTATATGATGTGTTAGGATGATTACCGTTCAATACAATTATGACGAGTTAGGATGATGTTACACATTCTTAATTTAAAAGGAATCTTTCTACAAAGCCCTATCTACTTTATTTTCCTTTGTACGTAGAAGTTGTAATGAAATATTTTTAGGAATAAAGTCTACTATGAAAATTATTTGCAACAAGCCTCATGGTCCTAACACCACTGACTTTCAAAGTACTTTTTCCATTGTCAAGGCTTATTACCAAGAACAAGTGCACTTCTAGATTTATGTACCTCATAAAAGGAAAATGAAAAGAAGGCCTATTACCAAGAACAAGTGCACTTCTAGATTTATGTACCTCATAAAAAGAAAATGAAAATATTCCTTTTAGAGTCTAGGGAAATAGAAGTCATGTGTAATGTCTATGTTTTTAAAGTTAATAATCTAAATCTAGATGAATTAGATAAAAGCATAAACGATATACAGGAATCTACCTCTTATACTATGAAATAAAACTTCTATGTAATGATTTATATAACAATTACTTTACAACTACGCGAAATGTAATATAGGTAAAAGTTTTATTGCATTGAGATACATGTAGGTTTAGAAGGTTTTAAGTATTGATAAAAAGTATTATTGGGGTTGTTTTTAACGGGGCGTGTGAAGGAGAGGATATAGTTTGTGTTTTGGGTGGTATTTTTCACTCTTTTGATACGTTTAGTATTTCCTTCAAAGCAAATAGTGGTAGTGGTTCAAATAATAGGGTTGAGTCCTTGGCTTTGAGAACTTTACTTAAAATTGCTATAGGAGAAAATCAGAAAGATTTGTAGGTGTATGGAGACTCCTCGCTAGTGGTGGATTGGTTGGGAGGCACAAAGCAGTAGTGGAATAACAATTTGCAGGGAATTGGTAAGCTTTTAAAAGCTCTAGCAGGGACTTTCAATTCATTCAAAATCTACCATATATTCAAAGAACAGAATGAACAAGTGGGTGTACTTTCAAAGGTTGGTTTGTTGCTTCCTAACGGATCCATAACTTTCATAAGGAACAAAGATGATGAAGTTGAAGAAAAGATAACAATACTTGAATGCATGTGATGATAGTTTATTAATTTTCTGACTTTGTTTTTAGTAATGAAACCATTTTTATATTTTGAAAAGTATGCAAATTTTGGTTCAAAAGTTAAAATTCTATTTTTCATATATGAAAAAGAGTAGAAAGATTTTGAAGATACAAAAGATGTAATGTAAAGGATTTGTAAAAGGTAGACCGTATAGAGATTACAATATTTTTGTTAGCCTTTCAGTGGAAAAGTTAAAAATCGTAGTAGTTTTATAAACTGTTTTGATTAGTGCCAAGAGCACCAAAAGAATGTGTTTTGGTTTACGAAGAAAATAAAAATGTGATTTTTTCATGGGAAAAAGTTCAAATATTTAAAAAAATAAATTAATATAAAGTATACAATATAAATTCATAGTTAAAATTAATATATATATATATATATATATAATTAGATAAATATAAATATAATTATCAAATAAATCCATATTGAATTTTAGAGGTCAATATTAAAGAGATGTTCTATTGACCTAATAAAATTGTAACACCTCATTTTTTATCCCAAGATGTAAATATGATGTAATTATGTAAAGGCTAGAAACCGAATATGAATGGTCTAGGATAACCGAACACATTGTAAATATGCACATCTTCTTTTTAATATAAAAGTTCCCGACAGTTACACGTGAAGAAGGGCGAAGAAGAGATGGGGGGCTATGAATCCACAAGTGGGGAAAGTGAAAGGGAATAAGGGGTGATGACCCTAGTAGACTTTAACTATACATTATCCTTCATTAACCTTTTTAATCTAAAGTCCCTTAACCATAATCATGAAGGTAACTTTAATTAATCATAGGTTAATTATCTTAATTGAGTATTAAGAGGGAAAAGTGGCCTCTTTTAGGGGAGCCATGTGCCAAAGCAAATCCATGCATATATAAAGTTAGAAACTCATTACATTAATTCATTCCAACATCCAAAAAGGAAGAGCATCCATGCCATGGTAATTTTGGTTGGTAAACCAAAGGGAAATTAGTTTTCTAGAAGCTACACTTGATCCCACCCTGATAAAGGGTAGCTTAGATACCCTGTTAAACTGGGGTCTAGGATTAGGGAACCCGGCCTGTAGTGTGACATCCTTGGAGCCTTGTCATGGAGACTTCCTGGCCAACCTGTGATAGGGTGCTAGAAGACGAAGGGGATAGCACTAGGGACTAAGGTGTAGAGAAGGGGTACCTTCCTCGACATTTTCAAGGTTGATGGGGAATGAGTGAGGGGTTGGGGTCAGTTGTGGATGGGGTTACCCGCAACACTTAGGTAGAAGATAAGTGTCCTTAGGTGAGGAGTGCTTTATGAGGAGTGTGGTTGTAAATTGAAGGGTAATAAGTGGAAATTCTCCCCTCGTGGATTGATAGCCCCAACTCGGGGGTAATATCTGTTAAAGAAAGATATACTTGACGGAATGCCTATAACTGGGAGGAACGTTCTTAGCTTGCAGCTGTTTGGAGGAAACTTTCATAAGATAAGTGCCAATTGTGTATGAATGCCATGAATTTTAATTCTATTATGTGATGTTTCCATTATTGTTTTGGAATTGATTCTATGTATGGATTGATCGAGAATGGTTTGATGTATTCATGTTAGGATTGATTACATATTAAAAATGTACAATTTCAGTTTAAAGAATTTATATTATATATATTTCACTTTCGCTGCTAGAAATCCATATTATAGTAAGTCATTGGAAAGAAAATTTGCAATCATAAATTATACATATAATGTGCCATTATAACTATGTTGAGAACACAAGATACTCAATTCTATGTATAATTTATGCTCTTGCTTCCAATGGCTAATGGGTATATGACAATGTGGTATCAAAGCTCCAAGTTGCAGCATTGGGAGTGCATGGGCCAAAAATTGCATGAGCAATGTGAAGCTGCAGTTTCAGATGAACTTATTGGTGAGATGACTCAGTGACAGGATTGGGAAAACAATGTTGAAATCATCAATTGTTTGATTTAGGCCAAGGTTACAACACTGGAGCCAATTATGGGCTAGAAAATGCAATGCTCATAACAAATTTGTGGATTGTACACCAAATGTTTAACAAAATGCCTATGAATAAATTTTGGGAAAAAAATATGTTACAGGTTATATGCTAGTGGAAATGCTCAAGTGGTAGCAACTTGCAAGGGAGAAATTTGAATTATCTATAAAAATTCATGGATGAATTTTGTATTCTATCAAAATGACATTATGTTAATTGAAAAAAAGTTGGGAATAGATGGAAGTAGGGGTAACAACATCAACTAACGAAAAATTATAGGTGGGATCATGGGTGCCATGTGTAATTTCATGGTGTCCATATGTCAAGAATAAAATATTAGCTGTAATTTTATAAGTGGCCATCTATCAGGAAGAAAATGACTAGGTGTAAATTTGGGTTGGCCACGTGTTTATGGAGACATGCCACATGTACATTTCATATAGCCACTTGTTGGATAAAAAGAATCTACATATTTATTAAAAAAAACAAATTTTGGAAATTTGGTGCAGGCTCCACCAATGCCACATGGACGGTGTGACGTGGAGGTGCCACGCGGATCCAAAATGATGTGGAGTTTCCACATGGATGAGGGGATGTGACATGGACTAACCACATCATACGGGTGCATAGATGACCGCATGTGAATAAAGATGAAAAGGAAAGAGAATATTGGACTGTTGAATGGTTACGAAGATCAACGACTCATATCCATTCTGACTTGTGAAGATGCACGCGGGTTAACTTATTGGCCATGAACCGAAAATGTAAAACCACCAGTATGACATGGCGTTCCCATGTTCATTCTAGCTCGTAAAGGAAGTTTTGAAAAAAACACTTTTGTTAAGATCCGAAACTACTTATGTCCCATAAGTGGTGAAGTGACATAGGGTGTCATCATAAAGGATGGGACCCCTCAAACACGCCATCTCATAAAATTGTGCAAACGAAAAAATAAAGACAGTGGTTTTAACATTTGGATTCTAGAGTACTGGGAGTTGAAAAATGTTGTCGATCTTATCCACCAGATTGCACGAAATCAAAATATTCACAAAATAAAATAAGAGTATTGCCCTTGACCCAACCTGTAGAGCCACAAGGGGGCAAGCTCCCTTGACCCTTGCCATGCCCCCTATGACATCATGGATTTCAAGAATTTATTTGTGGTGATAGCATGACTAATGAGAAGGAGAAACATTGCATTTTGCTAGCAGTTCATGAATAAGTGATGCCCTCTCAACAAAATTGGACAGGAAATGGGCATGTGGTTATAATTTGAGAAAATTGTTAAATAATAATTTCCATAATTCTTATCTATGCATGAATTTTTTTATTGAATTTTGGAAATAAATTTAAATAATAGATTTGATTTATGAACACATTGCATATACTGGTACAACAAGTTGCTACAAGTTACAGGTTTGCATTTAGCACACCATAGAAGAGAATTGAAGAAGTAAAGATGGGGGGAATGGAACTTCCATATAGTTTAGAAGAAGAAGCGAAAGGGTAGAATATCCATGTGGGTAACGAGGAAACAAAATCTAATGGGCATAGACCTAACATGGAAACAATTGAGTTGATGGAAACCATGAGAAGCTTGAGGATGAAAGTACACTGTTTTAGAGATGATAATGAGAGAATGTTGAGGGTTTGTGAACAACAAAACCAACTAAATACCCAACTAATGCAGAGCTTGAATTTATTATAGAGGCAAATGTAGGTTGGATCATCATCATTCCATGATAAAAAAGATGGATAACATGCTAGGAAGAGATTCTATGAAAGATCCAGACATTCTAAGAGTGCTACCAGAAGTCTTGAACACTATGTCTCACCACCGCATGCAGCCAAAAATTCCTACGCATATGAAGAATCAAGGAGCAACCCATAAATGTATTCATCTAGACATCTTAAAAGAAGACACGTGGAGAGAGAGTCGCATGGGGGATCTTAGGAAGATTAAGCCACCCAATTTTAATGGTGAACATAAGAAAGGAGGATATGTGAAACTTGGCTATTGGGGATGAGAAAGTAACTCCAATTACATAACCATTTACCATTTTCAAGGAAAGGATTCCTTTTGGTGAGATCAACTAGTCCAAATAAAGCATATCAAGGAAAAGAAGGTCACATGGAAGCAGTTTAAGAGGTATTTCCAACATAAGTATTTATCTAAACATTACTATGAGAATAAGATGGAAAAGTTCTTTGAACTCAAGCTTGGATATATGTCTATGGAGGAGTATGAAATGAACTTTTTGGAATTGCTTAGGTACGGTGTATTCCTTAAGTATGAGAAAGTAAAGATACATAGTTTTTTGAGTGAATTTCGTTTATTTTACAGAGACGTACTTTAGTTTGATGAACCCAAGACTTTGGTAGAGAAAATTCAAAAATCCAGTTGTATATATGAACAGGGAAAAGGCATAACATATTTTCACAAGTCTTGGAGGTCCAAGCAGAAATATAAATAAGATTAGAGGAAGAAAGGATTTAAACCTCCTTTTCTTAGGAACCAATCAAACTCATATAGAAAAGTAATCCAACTCAACAAGGACTCCCCAAAATGGCAGAGTCTCGAGAGAGAGGAACAAGGGAGCAAATCAAGTGTTGGGGATGCGAAGGAGAGAATATGTGCATAGATTGTCCTAATAAGGGAAACATAACGAGGACTATGCACAACATTCAAGAAGAAATTATAATGGAGGACGTGGCTAGAGACATCCCCAGAATCTATGCAACTTTGGATAATAGACATGCGTAGCATCGATCCAATATGATTGAGTTTGATTGTAAAGTTTCCAATCAACCTATTGTCATTTTAATTGATTCAGGGGAAATTCATAATTATATCTCTCCTAATCTGGTCGAAATATTTCAGCTAATGAAAATTAATCATGATAAATCATAGTTGGTTTAGTTGGCTATTGGAACCAAAAGGAAAACCAATGAGATAGTAATGGGATGTCCCTTAGATATGAATGGAATCCATACTTTTGCATGTTTGAACATAATTCCTCTTGGGATGGACTGGTTGGATGCATGCCATGTTATTTTAGATTTCCATAACAAGACTCTCACTTGTCTTGATGAAGAAGGTAGGAAGAAGATAGTGAAAGACATTCTAAGTCTTATTTTCATAAAGCAGGTTTCATATGTGCAGTTAAAAATTGGTTTCAGAAAAAGATATCAGTTGTATGCATCTCATGTGGAAGATCCATAAAAGAATAAAGGCCCTAGCTTGGAATATCTTCCAGTATTACAGGAATTCACTGATGTGTTTGAAGAAATATAAGGTTTTCCACCTAAAAGAGACATTGATTTCTCTATTGACTTGGTATTTGGAGTTGCCCTAGATTTCAAAATACCATACATAATGAGTACACTTGAGTTGAAGGAATTACATATGCAACGAGAGGAGTTGTTGAAGAAATGATACATATGACCAAGTGTGTCTCCTCAGGGAGCACCAATACTCTTTGTAAAGAATAAGGATGGAACATTAAGGATGTGTATTGACTTTAGATAGTTAAACAAAGTCACTGTGAAGAACAAATATCATCTACCTAGAATTGATGAATTGTTTGATTAGCTAAAATGAGCAAGGATTTACTCCATGATATATTTGAGATCTGGTTATCATCAAGTGAGAATAAATGATGAAGATACCAACAAAACAACTTTCATAACCCAAATGGTCTTTATGAGTTTGTAGTACTGCCATTTGGATTAACAAATGCACCAAGTACTTTTATGTGCTTAATGAATGACACATTTAGACAATATTTGGATAGGTTTGTCAATGTATTCTTAAATGACATTCTTATTTATTCAAAATTAGTGGAGGATCATGAGGAATATTTAATATTAGTACTACATGTGTTAAGAGAGAATCAACACTATGCTAAGTTGAGTAAATGTTTATTTTACCAAAAGCATATTCAACACTTAGGACACATCATATATGAGGAAGGAATAGCAGTGGACCCAAAGAAGGTTGAAGCTATCATGGGGGGGCATACATCCATGAATGTATCATAGGTAAGTTCATTTATGGGATTGGTTGGATGTTACAGAAGATTCATAGAAGGATTCAAAAGTGGCACATCCAATTACCTCATTATAAAAGAAAGGTGTCAAATTTGAATGGACACCACAATGTGAAGAAAGTTTTCAGCAGCTAAAGGTATTGCTCACCAGTGCACCAATTCTCAAAATTGTTGATCCAAATGAAGATTTTATGGCATGTACATATGTTTGCAAAGAAGGAATTGGTGATGTGCTTATGCAAAAAGGACACGTGGTATGTTATGAATCCAGGAAGCTGAAGGAACATGAGAAAAATTATGTCACACCTGGTTTAGACTTGGATTCTACAATGCATGCCTTAAAATGTGGAGACATTATCTCATGGGAAGAAAGTTTGAATTAAGAACATATCACAGTGGGTTGAAATACTTGTTTGAAAATAAGACTTTGAATGCTAGACACACAAGATGGCTGGAATATATTTGTGAATTTGATTTTGATATCAAAGATATAAAAGAGAAAGAAAACAAGGTTGTAGATGCACTCAACAGGAGATTACATACAATGCAAGCTACAACCATTAGCATGTGTAAATCAGTTTTAGGAACCAAAATTCTTGAGACTGTTATTTCATATGAACATTATCTACAAGTAAAAGAAGGCTTGCAACAAGAAAATGTCCAACATAAATATGAAGGATACATATTGGAAGATGATGGAATTCTTATCCATAAAAGTAGAGTTTATGTACCCAATTATGCTAAGTTAATGAAATTGATAATGAATGAAATGCATAAGGTTCCATATGCAGGACACCTTAGATACCAAAAGACAATTGCAACAGTGAGATGTGAATACTTTTGGCCAAGAATGAAGAAAGATGTTGTTGTGTATATATCCATGTATGGAATTTTAGAGGGTGAAAGTGGAGCACACACATCCAACAAGTTTGATACAACCACTACCAATACAAGAATGGAAATGGGATGCAGTGACCATTGATTTCATCACTAAATTCCCCTGGACAATGAAGCAGCATGATTCCATCATGGCAGTGGTGGATAAGTTAACGGAGGTTTCCCACTTCATTCCAATCAAATCGATGCATAAGGTAGCTAACATAGAAGCGATGTATATGAAGGAAATTACTAGGTTACATGGGATACCAAAGGCCATTGTATTGGGTAGAGATCCAAAGTTTACTTCAAACTTTTGGAAGGGTTTATTCAAAGGATTTGGAACAAATATGGATTTGAGTACAACATACCATCCCTAGACTGATGGGAAGACTGAGAGAGTTAATCAAGTTATCAAGGATATGTTGAGGAGGTATGTGATGGATCAACCATCTAAATGGGAAGATTAATTGTATTTGGTAGAGTTTGCATACAATATTGGGCATCGTGTTTCTTTGAAGATGAGTTTGTTTGAAGCCTTATATGACAAGAAGTACAATACTCTAATTAGTTGGGACAATCCAACATACATAATAATAATTGTGCCAGAATTGCTCAAGGAAATGGAAGAACAAATTGTAAAGATCAGGCAAAATTTGAAAACAACACAAGATAGATGAAAAATTTATGTAGACAAAGACAGAGTAGCAAGAGAATTCAGAGTGGGTGATCATGTGTATCTAAAATTCAGGCCGAAGAAGAGTTCATTGAAACTTGGAATTTGGCCTAAGCGAGTGCCCAAATATTGTAGGCCATTTGAAATATTAGCTAGGATAGGACCTATTGCATATGGGATTGCTTTGCCTTCTTGCATAAAACTGCATAATGTAATTCGTGTGTCATAAATGAAAAAGTATATACTTGATCCTAACCACATTATCGATTGGGCTATGATTAAGGTGGAACATGAAGGGGATATTCCAATGCATCCAATGCACATCCTTGACAGGGAGATTATGTTGCTTAGGAACAAATCCATAGGGCAAGTAAAGGTCCAATGGATGCATTACGACTCTAAAGAAGCAACGTGGGAATTGGAGGATGCGATTTGGGAGGCATACCCGCAACTATTTTGAAAATGTTTATTGTAATATTTTTGTACATGTACATAATGTTGATATGGATTGAGTACGATGCATAAATTAAGGGGGGGGGAATCTATCACCTTGTTTTTTACCCCAAGATTTAAAAATGATGTAATTATGTAAAGGTTAGGATCTGGATATGATTAGTCTAGGATAATTTAACACACTGTAAATATGTGCATTTTTTTTAATATAAAATTCCCCGACAATTGCAAGTGAAGAAGGACAAAGAATAGATGGGGGGCTATGAATCCACAAGTGGGGAAAGTGAGAGGAGATAAGGTGTGATGACCCTAGTAGAATTTAACTATACCTTATCCTTCATTAACCTTTTTAACCCAAAGCCCCTTAACCATAATTACGAGGGCCACTTTAATCAATCATGGGTTAATTATCTTAATTGAGTATTAAGAGGGAAAAGTGACCTCTACTAGGGGATCCATGTGTCAAAGAAAATCCATGCATATATAAAGTTAGAAACTCATTCAATTAATTCATTCCAACATCCAGAAAGGAAGAGCATCCATGCCATGGTAATTCCAGTTGGTAAACCAAAGGGGAATTAGTTTTTTTGAAGCTACACTTGAGCCCACCCTAATCAACGGTAGCCTAGCTACTTTAATAAATTGGTGTTTAGGATTAGAGAACTTGGTCTGCAGTGTGACATGCCTGGAGCCTTGTCACAGAGACTTCATGGCTGGCATGTGGTTGGTGGGGACAACCCGAGTGACTACACTGCAAATAAGGGGTACCTTATTTGGCATTGTGTAGGTTGATGGGGAATGAGTGAGGGGTTGGGGTTAGCTATGTATGGGGTTACCCACACCACTTGGGTAGAGGATAAATGCCCTTGGGTGAAGAACGCTTTGTGAGGAGTGTGGTTGTAAATTGAAAGGGTAGAAGTGGAAATTCGCCCCTTGTGGATTGATAACCCCATCTTGGGGGTGGCATCTATCAAAGGAAGATAAGGCTTGGCATAGTGCCTACAACTAGGAGGAAGGTTCTTAGCTTGAAACTTTTTGGAGGACACTTTCAGCCACTTGTGTATGAATACCATGAATTTTAGTTTTATTATGTGAGGTTTCAATTATTATTTTGGACTTGATTCTGTGTATGGATTGACTAAGCATGGTTTGATGCAATCATGTTAGGAATGCTTACATAATTAAAATATACAATTTTAGTTTAAAGAAATTCTATTATATATATTTCACTTTCGCTGCTAGAAATCCATATTATAGTAAGCCATTGAAAAACAAATTCTTAATTGGAACTAAGCTCAAAAATTGTAAATAGTATGTGACAATGATATCTCACAAAACTAAAAATAAGTAAAATAATAATGATCCTAAAAAATATTAATGTTTGAATTTCATTGGTATTTGTCGTTTCTCTTAATAATGTAGTTAATGAATTTGTACATTACTAACATTCCACTAAAAGTAATTAGGTGCATTTACAACTATAAGTCCACGAAAATAATTAGGTGCATCTATAGTCATATGTAATAAATTAAATAATATAAAAGCTACCTCATTAAGAATAAAAAACTTAAAAAGATGAACACTACAATAAAACTAACATAGATCCATTTAAGTCCAAATCTATGAAGCTTCAAGTCCCTAATACAAATGTTTTTAGAAATTTGAGAAAAGATTTACAATTCAAAGGATTTGATCCCTTTAAGCTCTTGGTAGATATGGACTTAAATGGATATATGTTGGTAAACCATAAATGTTGTGAATTTAAACATGAGGAAAAACAATCTTACTTACTACTAGAAAAGGAGTGAAGTGGTGTGAGGAAGGTGTAATACATTATATGTGGTGGAATTTTTGGAGGACTCTCTTATTTTTTAAGGCTATGATGTTATTAGACATTGTATGATTTTTATTTTTTTATTTAAATAAATATCAAGAAACAATTTTTTTTTCTTTGAAGAAAAAGTTTTCTCCTAAAAAGTTATAGATTAAAATATGGAAGAGGTATAAAATTATACTTAACCAATATTATATTATTATGAATATATGCCACTATCTGCATAAAAGATATTTACCCTTCTTGCATGGTGAATATATCATTGTTCAACCTTTTACATCATAATAGTTGAGCAACCAAGAGTTGTACAATATTTAATGTAAAGTTATTCAATACAATTAAGATGGTAAATGGTCTTCAATGTAAATCTCACGAGAGAGGTCTAACTATATTGAGAATCTCACGAGAGGTGTAACTATATTGAGAAAATTGGAGGAGATGCAATGAAAGTAATTATTATTATCACTCAAAATATGTGAACAGCATCGCCTATTTACATAAAAGATATTTACACTTCTTACTCAGTTGTGAATATATTATTGTTCTAACTTTTTACATCATAATGGTTGAACAACAGTGGTCCAAACATTTAATATAAAGTTGTCCAATACAATTAAGATGGTGCATGGTCTCACACGAGAGGTGTAACTATATGGAGAAAATTGGAGGAGATGCAATAAAAGCAAGCTAACCAGCCAGCTAACACTATAGAATTTATTGAATGCCAACCTGCCAAAATTGTTTAGGTTTCAATTTATTGTCACCATTCCCTTTAAGGTCCCTAGATCTTGCCATTCTCAGTTGTTTCTCCTCTGTATTCAGTCATGGAGATTGAAGAGTCTCCAGCAGCAGCAGCTGCAACCGACCAACGAAACCTCAATCGCCAAAGTACTCTCAGCCCTCTGAGCCATGCTGTGTGGAGGACAACAACTAACACGACTGAGATAGGCCAGCTATCTGCCTATCTCACATGGATGGACTTGACTGTTGCAGTGACAAATGCAAAAGGAGAAACGCAGAAGCTGCTTCGAGGATTGACTGGTTATGCAGAGCCGGGGCATATAATGGCTATCATGGGGCCTTCGGGATCTGGAAAATCCACCCTTATCGATGCTTTGGCAGGTACTCAAACATCCAACAAAAACAACTTCAAAATTCCACACTAACCCCTGGAAGAGTCTGAATATTGTTAATTTAACGTTAATTTGAATCTGGTTTCTTCAGTGGATTGCATGCATTCTTTATTGCTTGTGCAGGGAGGTTGGCCACAAATGCTGTGCAGACTGGAACTATCCTCGTTAATGGGCGCAAGAGAAAGCTCGCATATGGATCCGCAGTAAGTATGAATCCAGGTGTAGATGAAGATGCATATTGTGAATGAATGAATTTAATGGAGCTGTTTGAACTTTGATTCCTATCTATTGTTACTATAATATATCCAATAACTGGTAGTAGTTATAGCTTCTTTCAAGTCCAAATTATATACACATTGGAGCTGTTTGAACTTTGATTCCTATCTATTGTTACTATAATATATCCAATAACTGGTAGTAGTTATAGCTTCTTTCAAGTCCAAATTATATACACATTCAGGCTCAACAACTGTATATATGTTGACATCTATGTAGGAATCCAAAACTTTAACAAATCTATTCAGGCTCAACAAATGTGTATATGTTGACATCTATGTAGGAATCCAAAACTTTAACAAATCAGTGAATGGATAAATTTTATGAAGCTGTCTTGATTTCAAAGTTACATAGACATTAAAATTATACCCACAACACTGTAACAATGTAATATCTGTAGATTTTTAAACACGGATAACCAATTTTTATTATTATTGTAGACTCTTTAGCTGTGTAGAGAGATTTTCTCTCTTCTGCTTATATTGTTGTTATCACTGGGTTAGATCTGGGCAGACTTAAACTGTAAAGGAAATGGGTATATTATGTGCAGGGATATGTAACCCAGGTAGAAAATCTACTAGGCACTCTAACGGTGAGAGAAACGATCCAGTACTCTGCTAATCTGAGGCTCCCAGACAGTTTGTCTAGGGAGGAAAAAGAAGCCATAGTTGATGGCACTATCTTAGAGATGGGGCTGCAAGAATGCGCAAATCGGCCTATTGGCAACTGGCATCTGAGAGGAGTAAGTGGAGGAGAGAAACGAAGAGTCAGCATTGCCTTGGAAATTCTAATGCGTCCTCGCCTTTTGTTTCTTGACGAGCCCACCAGTGGTCTGGATAGGTATTAATTACTGCTTCAATCGAACTGAAAATTGAGGTTTTGGTTGGGAATACTGTGTATTTTGATATGTAAGTAGTGAAGAGTGCAAGTTGGTGTACTTAGTAACTGACGCATTAATTGCTGGTTTGAATTTTTAATGTAGCGCTTCTGCTTTTTTCGTGGTGGAAGCTCTGAGGAACTTAGCACGGGATGGCAGAACAGTGTTAGCGTCAGTCCATCAACCGAGCAGTGAAGTGTTTGAGCTTTTCGACTATCTGTACCTTCTGTCTGGTGGACAGACTGTGTATTTTGGTGAAGCCAAAATGGCTCCGGAGGTGCTCCAACTGGAAATTACATTTCAGCAGTTATTTTTCCCAAATTTTGCTTCGTTATTCTATTCAAGTTTTAACGTTTTAGGTTTCTACTGTTCGATTGTTGGCAGTTTTTTGCTCAAGCGGGTTTCGCTTGCCCCAGAACACGAAATCCTGCAGACCATTTTCTTCGTTGCATCAACTCGGATTTTGACAAAGTGAAGGATACACTTAAAGGATCGTTTAGACACCACGTAAGTATTATTTTTAAGGCATTGCTTCGGTTTCAATTTCAAGCTGGCTTGTCCTATTGTAATTTGGCATCTCTGTATTTTCAATATTCAATTGTTCATCAACTAATCTACCGATATATAGATATAACATTTTGGAATAAATACTAAGGAAATAAATGCAATTTCAACATTCCAGTTGTTTATGGATTGATTTGTTCATGGACTGATTTATTGATTGTATAGAGAGTAGTCTGTTTTATAGCTCTATAGCTCAGTATAGAGAAGATGTTGTCACGGACCTATATACTTGTTTCCATATTATAAATATCTTTTAAAATCTAGTTATTGTAAGAAATTGTTTATATCTTCAGTTAATACTTTGAAGAAGAGGAGATTTTCAATTAAAAAAGAAAGACCTTCTTGGAAGATAAATTAAAAAAAAAAAACTATTATAATGATCATAATTTGCCTTTAACAGTGTTTAAAAAGACTAAACGTATATACTTCTGATCATTTTCAAAGATGAATTCCAAACCCCAGTGGAAGAAATAAAATGTGAAGTGCACCTACTAATTAAAAGTTGTGGATCTTTAGACAGTTTATTTTTATTCCAATTAAAAGGCAGGTCATTAGATTATATGAGGGCCTTTTGTTAAAGCTTTATTATTGCTTTCATCAAGATTCATGAATCTTTACATCAACATGTTTATTCTATAAACTGTCTTTTTTAGAATTCTCATCCTAAAAATTCTGATTTACAGAAAAATAAGAAGAAATACCACTCCGACAAGGAAGAGAGAGACCTGTTTGGAAGATAAGTTTCCGGACAGAAATAATTATTACAATTGTCATAGCTTTAACCTGACAATCTGTAGAAGGATTGTGAAGCGCATGTCAGGAAAATTAATGCTTATTTTCGGCTTTTGAAATTTTGTGGACTACTTCGTCATGTCCCTTCCCTAGTGACCTTGGTCAAGTCTTGGATCCTCCCATCTCTAGGGGGTCTAGAAAGAATAATTAAATAAAGAATAATTAATAGGGGTAAATTTTGGCACAAGTACTATAGTAATTAATTAAATTTTAATATTCTGAGTTTTAAATTATCTATGATAATAAATGTCCCATCATTATTAATTTTTTTAGTGGAAAATATTAATGATGACATGACTAGGAGGGCGCATAGGTTCAAAGTGGACCTCACCTACTCAAGTGGAAAGCTCAGAAAAATCAAGGAGTTAGCTAAAGGCAAGGTGGCAGCATAAGAAAGTGGAAATTGACAAAAGCAAGGAAAAAATAGGCAAAAGCACAAAGCAAGAAAGTTTAAAAGAAGGAAAGTGTAGAAAGCAACTAGTTTGGAAAAGCAGGCAACATTCAAAAAAGCTAAGTAGGGCGCACTTGCTAATTCCAGTGAAAGGACACAAAGCAGGCAAGTTTTGCAAAGCAAGTAATTGCTAATTCTCTCAAGGAATGCGCCCTTCCTCTCTCACACGTGTGGGTGACTTGTCAGTGAAGCTACTTCAGTTATAAAAAGAAGCTAGAACGCACTACTCACATTTTTTGGTTAATTAATTTTGTGATTGAGAGTTCTTGCTACTCAGAGTTGAGAGATGTGCCTCAACCATTGCTTGGGAGATGAACCCCAAGGTCTTTCATGTTCCAGTCAGCCATTGATCAGATCCAGAGCCATGGAATGCTGATCTATAGATCTACATTAGCCCAGTATTGAAGATTCTTGAGCTTCCAGAGAGTGATCCTCAGTCAGAGTGCCATTGGAGATAGCATTGGGAGATTTCATCAGAAGGAGGTACTCCATTTCAGAGAAGGAGATCAGTGCATCCCAGAAGGTTCAGCGCGCCCCTCATCTACAACCATCAACCCTGATTACATCCTCCTATCAGATCCAGTACAAAATTCCATCTCCTTCCTCCTCTCATGCTTATTCTCTCATTATTGTAAAAATCCTCTAGCATTGGAGATCCACTGAAGTATTGAATGTAATAAACTCTTTATTCTTTGCTCATGACCCCTGATTTTGACCCGTTGATGTTCAATAACTCATATCAGAACCTTCATTTACTTCAGGAGTGAAATTTGTAAGCCTCTAAGGTAATTTGGATTAAGAAAATGGAAGACTAGCTCTTTATGCCTTTTTTAAGGACTAGTTTTACCACTTTTGCCAGTAAAATTTATGTATGAGTTTATTTTCTGATCTGATGGTTGTTTGAGGTTCCTGAGACAATACTGAAGCACCCCAAACCCCGTTCCTGAGAATTTGAAGACACCTTAGACAGTTTGGGAGAGTTTGGAAAACTGCTAGTTGTGTAGTCCTACCTAGCGCCCTTGATCCTTTTGCTCCCAAATCCACCCAGAGCCTCCCAAATCCTCTGAAACTATTATCCATTACTTACTAGGGAGTCTAATGCTTGACATACACCACTGGTTTCATTCAGGTGTAAACATCTAAGTCTAGTTTGCATATGCTAGAAGGCCCAGGAAGCCTCAAAGTAGACATCAGCTCTAGCTGACTGTTGTAATGTAAATGGCCCTAGTGCTTTGTGCATAGGACTTGGAAGTTGGCCCTGTTTCTGACATATTGGCTGTTGCACATAACACCATACATTTTGCAGAACCTAATTATCCTAAATTAATAATCCTGGAGTCACCAATCATCAACTAGACCAATCCATTCCTAACTAGTTTTGTTAACTAGTTTCCTGATTGCCAAAATTGTGTTGTTACATTTTAAAATTGGGAATAAAATTGACTCCAATCTGATCAGGGTTATTACAGTGGTATCAGACCATGGTTCTCTGAACCTGCTCTTTAAAATTTGTGATGAGTCCTAAGAGAGTTCCATCCCCAAAGGAAAGAACCCTGAAGATCCTCCTGTTGAAGAAGAGGTGGAATCTACTAGAGGAAAAATACAAGGAGGAAAGGATGTGTCTGACTTAGATGAGAAGGAAGAGTTCAGACTCTTTGTGCAAAGTATGTTAAAAGGGCTGCATGACATATCCCAGAACATCATCCAATCTGGGCAAGACACCAGAGAGTTCTTGGCTAAGTAGCTAGGACATAAAGATGTAGAAGGGAGCAGCAGTGGCTCACAAAATGAAGAAAGGAAGATCCTTGGTGGATCTATCTTTTCAAGGACCGGGCCTCATAATAGGCCTAATGAATTCAAAGAGGAACTCAAGGATCAACCTCGATAGACCATGCCCAAGTTCCTTGAGGAACACAAGGAGGATCATGAAATTCCAACTGAATCAATTGCTTCCTGGGAGGATCGGTATGTAGAATACGAAACCTTGAGTGAAGAATGTAGGAGGGCATTGTCTTTCAAGGATTTTTGTGAAGCATAGTATAAAAACCAGCCAAGAGGAGGTCATAGGCTGCCAACACACAATTATGAGTTGAGAAATGCAATTGGTAAGATCCAGTTACCCTTCTTTGATGGATCTTCAAATTGTACTGCTAGCTCCAGGGTGCAGAATCTAGACACTTATTTTCAACTAAATGCCATGGCTGAGAGGGATGCCATCAGAATGGAAACTTTGCATTTGGAAGGAGAGGCAAATGAATGGTGGTTCCATGGCATGAGAACTTTGGGCCATGATCAAGTAACTTCCTATGAAGATTTCACTAAGAGACTAGTGGAGAGGTTTGATAGAAGAGACCCTAAAATCTCTTTCAGGGAGTTGGCACATGTGAAGCAAACCGGAACTCCTAAAGCATACATCTCAGAGTTCCAAAAGCTTGCAGTGATGGTCACTGACATCTCTGAGGTTCGCTTGATCCTCCTGTTCACGGAAGGATTAACAAAGCCTTTGAGAGGATTGGTAAAAGCATACAGACCATCCACCTTACAAGAAGCAGTGAGCAAAACAAGGGATATGCAAGATGCCATCCCAAGAACAAGGTATCCTCCAAAGGTTAATGTGCCTACAAAATTTCAAAATCAAAGGCCACCTTTCAGAAATGTGGCTGCCCCAAACAAGAAGGAATACTCATACAGGGATTGGGATGAGTAAAGAAGGAAGAAGCTCTGTTTTTCTTGTTAGGAACCTTGGGTTCCGGGCCATAAATGTGCTAAGGGGAAAGCACACTATATTGACGTCTTTTCAGAAAGTGAGGAGGAGGAAATAGAAGGAGAAGCACTAGCATATGATGGCTATGAAACAGCAGGGGAAGAACAACCCCCGCAGACAAAAAGCAAAATTGCAGTGTTGAGTGGAGTTCCCCGCTTCCATACCTTGAGATTCAAAGGGGTTGTGCAAGGGAAGAAAGTATTAGTTTTAGTCGATGGGGGTGGGGGTGCCACCCACAATTTTATTGATGCAGCCATGATAGAGAGGAGAAAGTTGCAAACAAAAAAATTTGGAGGTTTTACTGTGATCATTCCGAGAAACAACACTATGTAGTGTAACTGGTGGATTCCAAAACTGCAAATGACCATTGGAGATCATACAATAACTGACAGTTTTTATGTTGTCAATGTGGCTGATACCAATGTGGTATTGGGACTGCAATGGTTGTACTCCTTTGGGGAACATTCAGTGAATTACCAGATACCCCAAATGAGCTTCAAAGATGTTGAAGGGAAGCAAGTAGTTTTGAAGGGTGTCAACACCTATCCAAAACAAGTAAGTTCTGCAAATAGTATGAGGTCGGTATTGAGGCATGGTGATATTGAGTGTGCTGCTGAATGTTACATTACCACTCAAGTGACTTCCATAGATGTATCACACCATCTGGAGGACATTCAAAGCCTGCTACACAAACACAAGAAAGTGTTTGAAGATCTTCCCCATGGCAGGCCTCTTGACAGAGGTACTGAACATTGGATTGAGCAGGAAGTTGGCACACTTCCTATCAAGATCCATTCTTACAAGCACCCTAAAAGATTCAAGATGAGATTGAGAAGACCATCAAAGAGCTGCTTGAGATGGGATTCATAAGACCAAGCTCAAGTCCCTTTGCTTCATCAGTGGTCCTAATAAAAAAGAAGGATGGAACAATGCGCATGTGCATTGAGTATAGGGCCTTGAACAAGAAGACCATCAAAAACATATATCCTATCCCAAGGATTAATGAATTGATGGATGAGCTGCATGGAGCAAAATAATTTTCTAAGATTGATCTCTGCTCCGGATATCATCAAATCAGAATGAAGGATGAAGACATCAAGAAAACTGCTTTTCGGTGCCATTATGGGCATTTTGAATTTCTTGCCATGCCTTTTGGCTTGACTAATGCACCGGCTACTTTCCAATCTTGCATGAACATGATTTTTAGCAAGCAGCTACGTAAGTATGTCCTTGTATTCTTTGATAATATTTTGATTTATAGTAGGACATGGGAAGAACACTTGCACCATTTGGACAATGTTTTGAACAATCTTGGCATAACAGTCTTTTTATGCCAAATTGTCCAAGTGTGAGTTTGGATTGACTGAGATCCTTTATCTTGGTCATATCATTGGGAAAGAAGGAATCTAGGTGCATATGGAGAAGATCAAGGCCATACTTGAATGGCCAAAGCCAAAGAACATAACAACCTTAAGGGGATTCATTGGTTTGTGCACCTACTACTAGAAATTTGTGAAAGGATTTTCTAAGCTAACATCCCGTTTGACAGATCTCACCAAGAAAGGTGCCTTTTGCTGGTCAGATGAGGTTGAAAAAGCTTTCAATAGAATGAAGGAAGTCATAAGCAGTTTCCCAATACTTGCACTTCCCGATTTCACTCAGCCTTTCATATTGGAATGTGATGCCTTAGAAGAAGGCATTGGAGCAATTTTAATGCAGAATAGGCATCCCATTGCCTATGAGAGCAAAACGTTGCAGCCACATGAGAGGCATTATTCAATTTATGATAAAGAGATGCTGGCCATCATGCATGCCTTGGCCAAATTCAAACAGTACCTAGTGGGAGGCAAGTTCATAGTAAACACTGATCACAACAGCTTGAGACACTTTTTGACACAAAGAGAGCTAAATGATAGACAACAGAAATGGGTAAGTAAGGTTCAATCCTATGACTTTGACATAGAATAAAAAAAGGGTAAGATGAATGTGGTAGCTGATGCCCTCTCTAGGAAATTTGCTTTTTCTTTGCTGCAAGTTCCAACTGATTAGAAAGTCCAACTAGCTATGGAATACTCTAAGAACCAATTTGCTTGTGAAGTGTTGGATAGGGTGATTCGGGATGATGCCTACCAAGCCCTTAGTGCCGTCATATATTACAAAGACAAAAAATTTCTAGTGCCTGGATCAAAATTAAAAGAAAATATTTTGGTGGCTGCCCACAATGCACCAGTAGTAGGCCACCCTGGATTCCTAAAAACTTACTGGAAGGTGAGAGAGAGGTTCACTTGGAAGGGCCTAAAAAATGATGTGTTAAGGCATGTAAGGGAGTGTACTGCATGCCAACAGAATAAAGTGGAGCACACTCATCCTGCTGGTCTCCTACAACACCTACCCATCCCAGAACATAAATGGGAAAGTGTGTCCATGGATTTCATCACAGGACTGCCAAAAACCCAGGGTAAGGATAACATCTTTGTAGTGATTGATAGATTGACAAAATTTGCTCACTTTTTTGTTGTCACATCAACTATTACTTCCAGTCAAGTAGCTGCACTGTTTTTTAAAGAAGCATTCATATTGCATGGTCTGCCCAAGACTATAATAAGTGACCAAGATAGCAAATTTACTAGTGCTTTCTAGCAAACTTGTTTGAACTAGTTGGAGCTAGTTTGAATCTCATCACAAGCTATCACCCTCAGACTGATGGACAAACTGAGAGGGTAAATCAATGGCTGGAGGGTTTTCTCATAAATTATGTTACAGGACAACAAAAAGCATGGATCAACTGGCTACATTTGGGGGAATTCTGTTATAACACAACATTCCATATCTCCATTGGGATGACCCCATTCAAAGCTCTGTATGGATATGAATCTCCCACATTTGTAGATTTGATTTTTGGGGATTGCAGAGCACAAAAAGCAAAGGATTGGCCGCAAGAAAGCCAAGACATACTCAAGGCCCTCAAAGAAAACTTGCAGGTTGCACATAACCAACAGAAGGTGAATGCAGATAAGAAAAGAACAGATTGAACCTTCCAAGAAGGTGACTTGGTCTACTTGAGGTTGCAACCCTACAAGTAATTCACTCTGAAATCAAAAGGGGCTGAGAAATTGTTGCCCAGATTCGATGGACCTTATAATATCACAAGGAAAATTGGTGAAGTTGCTTATGAATTAGATCTACCATCAAGGAGTAAGATACATAATATTTTCCATGTGTCATGCTTAAAGAAAGCAATTGGCCAACAAGTAACTGTTTCATAAGAATTGCCTCCTCTCGATGATGAAGGTCACCTGGTCTTAGAACCAGAAAACATTTTGCAGGTTAGAGAGAAGAAGTTGAGGAGCAGAACCATTAAAGAATATCTAGTGCAGTGGAAGGGGTTTCCTATTGAAGATGCAACCTGGGAAGGTGAACAAATTTTGCAACATCCTGTATTGCAACTGCTTGAGGACAAGCAGTCTTGGGGAGGGAGGGTTGTCATGTCCCTTCCCTAGTGACCTTGGTCAAGACTTGGATCCTCCCATCCCTAGGGGCTCTAGAAAGAATAATTAAATAAATAATAATTAATAGGGGTAAATTTTGGCACAAGTACTATCGTAATTAATTAAATTTTAATATTATGAGTTTTAAATTATCTATGATAATAAATGTCTCATCATTATTAATTATTTTTTTGTGGAAAGTATTAATGATGACATGGCTAGGAGTGCGCATAGGGTCAAAGTGGACCTCACCTACTCAAGTGGAAAGCTCAGAAAAATCAAGGAGTTAGCTAAAGGCAAGGTGGCAGCATAAGAAAGTGGAAACTGACAAAAGCAAGGAAAAAACAAGCAAAAGCACAAAGCAAGAAAGTTTAAAAGAAGGGAAGTGCAGAAAGCAACCAGTTTGGAAAAGCAGACAACATTCAAAAAAGCTAAGTAGGGCGCACTTGCTAATTCCAGTGAAAGGACGCAAAGCAGGCAAGTTTTGCAAAGCAAGTAATTGCTAATTCTCTCAAGGAATGCGTCCTTCCTCTCTCACACGTGTGGGTGACTTGTCAGTGAAGCTACTTTAGCTATAAAAAGAAGCTAGAGCGCACTACTCACATTTTTGGTTAATTAATTTTGTGATTGAGAGCTCTGGCTACACATAGTTGAGTGATGTGCCTCAACCATTGCTTGTGAGATGAACCCCAAGGTCTTTCATGTTCCAGTTAGCCATTGATCAAATCCAGAGCCATGGAATACTGATCTCCGGATCTACATCATCCCAGTATTGAAGATTCTTGAGCTTCCAGAGAGTGATCCTCAGTTAGAGTGCCATTGGAGATAGCATTGGGAGATTTCATCAGAAGGAGGTACTCCATTTCAAAGAAGGAGATCAGTGCATCCCAGAAGGTTCAGTGCGCCCCTCATCTACAACCATCAGCCCTGATTCCATCCTCCTATCAGATCCAGTACAGAATTCCATCTCCTTCTTCTTCCTCTCATGCTTATTCTCTCATTATTGTAAAAATCCTTTAGCATTGGAGATCCACTTAAGTACTGGATGTAATAAACTCTTTATTCTCTGCTCATGACCTCTGATTTCAACCTGTTGATGTTCACTAACTCATATTAGAACTTTCATTTACTTCAGGAATGAAATTTGTAAGCCTCTAAGGCAATTTGGATTAAGAATATGGAAGACTAGCTCTTTATGCCTTTTTTAATGACTAGTTTTACCACTTTTGCCAGTAAAATTTATGTATGAGTTTATTTTCTGATCTAATGGTTGTTTGAGGTTCCTGAGACAATACTGAAGCACCCCAAACCCTGTTCTTGAGAATTTAAAGATACCTTATTCAGTTTGGGAGAGTTTAAAAAACTGCTAGTGGAGCAGTCCTACTTAGCGCCCTTGATCCTTTTGCTCCCAAGTCCACCCAGAGCCTCCCAAATCCTCTGAAACTCTTATCCATTACTCAGTAGGGAGTCTAATGCTTGACATACACCACTGGTTTCATTCAGGTGTAAACATCTAAGTCTAGTTTGCATATGTTGGAAGGCCCAGGAAGCCTCAAAGTAGACATTAGCTCTAGCTGACTGTTGAAATGTAAATGGCCCCAGTGCTTTGTGCATTGGACTTGGAAGTTGGCCCGTGTTTCTTACATATTGGCTGCTGCACATAACTCCATACATTTTGCAGAACCTAATTATCCTAAATTAATAATCCTGGAGTCATCAATCATCAACTAGACCAGTCCATTCCTAACTAGTTTTGTTAACTAGTTTCCTGTTTGCCAAAATTGTGTTGTTACATTTTTAAATTGGGAATAAAATTGACTCCAATCTGATCAGGGTTATTACATACTTCTGAGAAGATTACGTGTTTTCCAAAGCTCCATAAATTGCTGAGAAGGCACTGAGAATTTAGAAGCTCTATCCTTTAAGAGCATGTTTGTCACTCAGCCTGACCATGTATCAATTTGCTCGATAAATTTCAGTTGTTTTAAATTGTTTAAGTCTACACTAATTTATTTTTTAATTTGGGAGTAGGCATCTGATATTTCATTATTAGACAATAAAAATGAATGTAAGAATATAAATTATGATGTATTATGGGTCCAAAGGCTAGTCACAGTTGGATAAGGAGAGCAAGCATGTATGCTCTGCCTCAGATTATACAGAAGCAAGATGATCTTCATCTTCAACTTTTTGTCATCATAGAGATTTTACTGAGATTCTGTTTTGGGGAAATACAATTTTTTTTGGCTAAGCTGACTGCAGCTAAAATCTGTATTTGGCCTTATTTGTATTCACTGAGGGTTTAAAGCCCAGGTGAGTTAATACGAGCGTATTCACTGTGAGTGTTAAACCCAGGCTTGTTAATACAAACTTAAAAGTATAAACCCCATCACTGCATTACTTTACTTGCTGCTAAACACACTCTTACACTCCAGTAAACATTACAGAGAGATATTTATAATCTGTAGTTTTATAAAGAAGTTGAATTCTGTGATCTTACCAACATTAATCTATCTCGTAAACACCTAAAGGAATAAAAAAAGAAAATAGAGAATTCTCTTGGTGGGACTAACCTAGTTTAAACTTTATATTATTATAATTTTTTCCAATTATTATAATCTCTTCATTTTTTTTTCAATTTAAGTTATTAACATTACACAGATAACATATCTACCTTAATTGTAAATACACTTGACTACCCTCCATACTACCATACTACTACCAGTGAAACAAAGCAACTAAGTCGTTGGACATTGGATGATGAAATGTTCCTTACAGTCAACTTCCAAAGAGAGAACTATACATGTAGGGTTGCTTTCTGGGTACGTGAAAATGTCCCTGCACCAAACACTTTGTCAGCTTTCATTGACTGTTTTAAAAATCAACCAAGACTTTGTGAAGAATACCTGACATTATATTGATATGTTATGATTTATTTAGAGGAAATATTGCATGAATACCTGACATTATATTAATATGTTATGAATTATTTACAGGAAGTAATGCATGAAGTGGAAGTGAGGGACCCTCTGCTCAAAGTTTACTCAGCCCAGGCCATAAGAATCTTGACCCAAACTTTCTTGTCATCTGAGTTTGCTATGACAGCTGCAGTTCGGGTTCAAGAAATGTCTCAAATTGTAAGTTATTTGCGGGTTGATATTCTTGGTCATGATTTCTGTGCCTTTATGCATATTTCTTACTTTCCGAAGCTCTGATGCAGAAAGGAACAATGTTAGAATCCAGTGGAAGTCAAGCTAGCTTCTGGATGCAATGCATGACTTTGACGAGGAGGTCTTTTGTTAATATGTACAGAGACATCGGGTATTACTGGTTAAGAGTAATTATATATACATTGGTGTCTCTCTGCGTTGGCACCATCTATTTCGATGTTGGCACAGGGTACAACGCTATCGTGGTAAGCATTTTAATTTTCTCTGGATTAGGCAAAGATAACTTCCAATGAAAAGTCGATACATGTTTGTTGGTTAAGACGAAATAAGCCTCACAATTGGCTTGTGCAATTCTGTTGTGGCAGGCCAGAGGCTCTTGTGGTGCCTTCGTGTCAGGATTCATGACTTTCATGTCTATTGGAGGCTTCCCATCATTCTTAGAAGATATGAAGGTATCATTTTTCATCTCAAATCATCAATGGCCAAACAAAGTTAGGCTGGGGTATTGTAAGAGTTGGATTATATATATATATATATATATATCAGGTCAGGTACACAGTATTAGTAGGATTAGTAGTTAGTAGTTTTGTTTTTTCTGTAATGATTTTTATTATAAGTTTAGTAATTATTTTTATTATAAGTTCAGAAGATTAGAAGAGAATAACATCCCATTCTACATCATTGATTAGTAAATTAGTAATTATCTGTATAAAAACTTTATTTAATTTTTTTTGAATAAAATCAATTCAACAAACTACAAACATTTTCCTTCTCTTGCAACCCAACAAACTACAAACATTTCTTCTGCTCCCAAAAATTACAAGAATATACATTGTCACCAAAATCCCTTTTGTATTTCGAATGCTTTTCCTGCATTCTAAGGCAGCCTTAATGCAACGGCTTATTTGTTTAGAGGCTCAGAGTTAAGTTCAGCAGATTTTGTAAGTTCCTGCCTACTCCCTGTACGCTCAACAGGCTATGCAAATTCCTCGAATGGTCTTACTTGTAAGCTTCTCTTAATCGTTTTCACCAGGTTCACAAGTGTTGCCAGTTTTACTTTTTCAACCTTTATAATTTTCTCCCAGATGGTCTAAACAACTCCATCAATTTCACCAGTGGTTTGTCGGGCTTGATAGTTAGTAGAGAACATAGGAAAGCACATGGAAATCTGCTACCCCAAGGAATAGTTCCGGGGGCTACCCTCCTGGCAGGCATTGGTAATACTACTAATACTGTATATAGTTACTTAAATTGGATCCCATTTGGGTTGTACTTTTTAGACATTGTGTGAACATGTTTTTTAGACATTTTGTGAACATTAACATGTTGGGGCTCCCCTCCTGGCAGGCATCGATAATACTGTAGATAATTACTTACATGGGATCCCATTTGGGTTGTACTCTTTTAGAAATTTTGTGAACATTAACATGTCCTCTTTCTATCTATGTGTCTCTTTTTCTTGTTTCTACTTCAAGAACAAATGCCATTTGAAATATTTTCTTCATCTCCGTGAGTTGACATATTGTGCAAATAATTTTTCTCTGAATATGTAAATAGAAAGTCATTGCTACATGGAGTACTCTCTCAGCATCCATAAGTTTTAGATTGGCTAAGTAAATCATACATTTGCTTAAGGTTTCTGTTGTTTCTTTTCCAAATCTTTTAAAGGATTTGGTTCTAACTCTACAAAATAACTTTTTATAATCAAAATTTGGAAAAAGATGATAATGATGATGATGGTGGTGGTGGTTATTGATATCCATTGAGCCTAATTTTGGTTTACGTAACCTTAAAAAAGGTAAGGAATCACTTGGTTTTCTTTAAAAATTTATTTGTGTTATAGAAAAGTTTAAGAGAAGCATTTCTAGATATCCATAGTTGTGATGAGTTAAAAGGTTAGGAAGGTCAGTATTGTTGCAAATGTTTTGAAATTGTGCTTTAATGTGGATGTACATGGATCATTCTATGAGAAAGTGATTTTCATCAACTCTCTTAGTGTCCTAAAGATGACATTCTTTCATCGCACGACATTTTAGGAATTGTCTAACTCCTTGTTTCACTATAGAGCTTGTGAGAACTTTGGCATTCTCCATCTCCGGATCTAAATTTTCCTAGGCTTTCTGCAGAGTCTTATACCATATATCACTCTCTTTGGCATATATCACCCTGTTTTATAAGTTGGAAGCCAATCTCCATCTCCGTACCTAAATTTTCAGACTGTCTACAAGGCCTTATGCCATATATCACTCTCCTTGCCATATATCACCCTGTTTTCTAAGTTGGAACTCAATCTCCATCTCTGTGCCTAAATTTTCCTAGACTTTCTGCAGGGCCTTATGCCATATATCACTCTGTTTTCTACGTTGGAACTCAATCTCCATCTCCGTACCTAAATTTTACACTTGTTCTGCAGGGTTTTATGCCATATATCACCCTCTTTTTTACATTGAGTTCCAATTTACAATACAAGTCAAATTCAAGGCCCAAAAATTTATAAAAGGACACCTCCTCCGGTTTTGACCATCAAATGTAATAGTTAACCTTTGAGCAAGTGGCAATGACCATCACTAACATTTACCTGAATTTTTCACAGGTTTTCCACCATGAAAGGCTCAGTGGACACTATGGAGTGGCAGTGTTTGCAATTGCAAATTTTTTATCATCTTTTCCATACCTAGTATTGGTGGCTGGGTTCTCTACCACAATTGTCTTCTTCATGGTGCAGTTGCAGCAGGGTTTTGGTCACTATTCATACTTGTTTCTGGATCTGCTTGGAACAATTGCTGTGGTTGAAAGTCTGATGATGATTGTTGCTGCCTTGGTACCCAACTTTTTGATGGGAATTGGAACAGGCGCTGCAATTCTGGTAAGGTGCCATGTTAGCACGTATTATTTATCTTATTCTTAAACATTGCACCTAGAAATTTTTTATCCTCAGCACGTAGTAGATCTGGGTTGAGATGGATCTCTACGCTAGTGTAGGATTATTTCCGTTGATTTCAATCACTCTTTGAAACCTTTTTCATTGTCATTGAAATATGTATTTTTGCAGGCAATTTTTATGATGACTTCTGGATTTTTCCGTCTGTTAAACGACCTTCCCAAGCCTATCTGGCGCTATCCTATTTCCTATATAAGTTATGGCTCATGGGCTTTGCAGGTATAGCTGTGATTGCGTTAGAAAAGCTGCATCCTATATTTCATTAAATCTTTAGCTATTTGAGAATTTAATTGAATTGTAGACAAAATTTTATTAGTCTCAGATTGAAATTCCTTGATCTTTTAGGGTTCAAAGCTAATACATATCCCGGATCTATTGCAGGGCTACTATAAAAATGACTTTATTGGCATGGAGTTCGATACTTTCACACCAGGAGCGTATAAAATTAGTGGTGAATATGTAATTGAAACCACTCTAGGGTTGAGTCTGCATCGTTCCAAGTGGTGGGACTTGGCAATAGTTTACCTGAATATTGTGGTATATCGACTCTTGTTCTTTCTCATAGTCAAGTTTAACGAAAGAATTACTCCTCTCACACGTGAATTCTACAACAAACGTTTTAGGAAGCGCCTTACTAAACAGCCTTCTTTCAGATCCTATAATCCTCCCCCATCTGCCCAAGGTTCTTCTCCCATGCCGTTGCTTGGGACTTGATCTAAATTGCAGTTCCTGAAGTCTAAATTATTATTATTATTCTCATAGAGGCTTGTTCTTCAGACTGGAGGAAACTGTGCATTTATCACAAGTAATACAACTATGTGTGAATCTTTGTGTATGGGTTCTCAGGGAAAATGTCTTTCAGAGCTAAAACAAAATGATACAAATGTCAACTTTTTGTGCATACTGAAATCGTTTTCGTGTGAAGACTGAAAGCTGGTTTTTAAATTTAACCAGACTTGAAATTGATTGCATCTGACAATCCAGAATAAAAGAGAGAATCAATGTAGTTTGGCATCTGTATGAGTGTTTGAAGGAGCTTTTATTTTTTGAAATCAGAATGTTTAAATAGTAGTTTAGTTTCATCAGATTAAAATTTTATTTTATTGTTCTGCTTTAGTTGGAGCGTTGGAATTTGGTACTATGAGCCATTAAAACTAAAATTGGAATTTGTTTAAAATATGTGAAATTACTCTTATTATATTTGATCTTTGCAGGGATATGAAAGCTATTTGAAAGTTGGAATTGTTTATATATATATATATATATATATATATATATATAATTACTCTGAATATATTTGAATTTTCAATAACATGAAGATATATGAGAATTTTCAATGACATGAAGATATATGAGAATTCTAATAATTTTTCTGAATATATTTGAATTGTCAGTAAGATGAAGTTATATTTGAATTTTTAATAATATATGAAAATTCTAATAATTTTTTGAAAAATATGAAAATTTTAATAATTTTTTAAAAAATAGTTATTTTAATAGAAGATTAACTTAGTCTGAAAACATTTAAAATTATTTATGTACCAATATAATAATTAAATAAAAAATATAAGTAGATAAACTAATTTTAATTATGTGGTTGAGTTAATTGAAGATCCATATTCATTAAAGATAATAAATTATAATTATAATTACTATAAAAATACAAAATACAAGTTAATTTTAATTTAAAGAGAACATTAATATTTTTTTGAAATAAAAAGAAGATATAGAGTAAATTCATACTCGCAAAAGTTTAGATTTATGAAGACTTTCTTAATAACCAACCAAAATCTTGATTTTTATTTAGGAAGGTATTAGAAAGGACAAAGTGGAAAACTTTGAAGAGTGTATTGAGAAGGGTTTGAGGCTTCACCATATGAGAGAGATACACTCATCCCACATAGGAAATCATACCTCCATTATGCACTAGAGAAGTTTATGAAAGAAATTTGGCAAAGGAAACAAAAAGTTTATAACATGGATACTTAGAGTTGAACAAATATCCTCTAGGGTTAACTTGTGACTATATTGTCCTTAAGGGTTGGGTATCCCTTTATCCCTTTCAATTGGTTAACCTTGATTAAGGGTTAGGTATTCCTTTAAAAAGGTTAACCTTGATTATATTAGTGGAATTATACATGAGATTTTATTATTACATGATACTTGGGGTAAGGGAGAAATTTGATGGAGGCCCTACACAATTATTTGAAGGATAAGAATTCTTTGCATTGTATGCAAATGCGAACTCGAACGTTTAGTAACATTAAGGAAAAACAATATGCAGCCACTTAATTCTTATTTCTTTTAATAAGGATTTGTAAAGTATTCTTGGTTCAAGAATTAGGTTAGAAAATTTTGCTGATTAATTTTATGGACATTATGACAACAAGAAACTCTTCTAGAATATTTTCTTCTCTAAGGGTTATTTAAGGCAATATAAAGTCATAATGGGGGTGATTTAAATATTATCTGAAGAATAGAAGTTTGGGGAGATAATGTAAGGCATCATTGATTATTTGTTTTTTTCCCAAGTACAAGATAGAAGAAGTGGGATTAATATATGTTGAACCTATCGAGTTTACCTTTACCTCGAGAAACAATAGACGGGGTCAACGAGAGTATCTAAAATATTGGATAGCCTTTCGGTTTTTGAAAGCCTAGTAATGTAAGTGGAAAATTTGATGTCATGGGTAGAAGTGCAGGGGATTCTTATCACCTACCAATCATTATGTAAATAGATTTAGACAAGACTCAAAGCAATCGACTCCTTTTAAATTTAACCTTGAATGATTAAATGACGAGGACTGGTTGAAGATTGTAAATGAGGAATGAGTGGATATGGTGCAAACTCACAGGACTCGACATGTTTTCAATCTACTAAAGCACTAAAGAAGGTTTAAAATTTTGGGTTTCAAATTTTGTAGTTGATTGATGACAGTTTGGAGTGTGTCTTTGTTGATTGTGATTGAGTCGTCTACAATTGTATGTACTAGAGTATTCAACAACTCTAATGTTTCTTCTGTATTAGACATGGTGAGGACAATTGAGGACTCCTTGTGCAGGTAGGACCAAGTACAATGACTCAATCAGACTAAGGGATTCTTGCAACTCCTCTCTTTACAAGCAATATTTCAGCATCAAACTTTAAAAAGTGAGGGGTGTCGGTCTCAGCCGAAAATGATCCCACATACAATGTACAATTCAACTTAACTTCATTTTGGTACTGTACAAAAACACATATGCAAGTACCAAAAACAAACACTAGAACTTACAAACAAATCACAGTTGCAAGTTACACTTATGATTGTTGAATTGAGGAACCTGAATGATGTGGATCTAGTTCTGGAACCTCTCTTCTTTTGGAGCAGCTGTAGCAACAGTTGCAAGCTTGCTTGACTCCAAACATGTTTTAAATCTTCTCTGGATGCAATTTAACTCTCACAATCCCGATCACTGTAGGATAACTGATGGCTAGAGAAAGCGTTGTCAATCTTGCATATACACTATGCATTTCAAGAAACTATGTGCACTAACGATAGTTTTGCATACACATTATTTAATTCTACAAGGCTATAAATTCAAATATTAGTGAACTTCCAAGGATGTGAACAAAGTGAAGCAAACTAGCAACTCCACTACAATCACCAAACGCTGTAATGTGCAACAATTTCAAAACTAGAATGGTACTAGTCTTCAAATGGTTCAATGTTCTTCACTCACAATCTTCAATAAGTTAGCTACTCGAATACTGAGAGTAAAAATCTCTCTGCAATAAATTCTGAGGAACAATTGAACTAGATAAAATGATACACCTTGGCAATACTATGCAAATAGTAATGTATACCACATTCTGAATAAGTGTCCTTGCCAGTAAGGACAACACCAACTATTGATATTAGTGAGTGCATCTTTTGCAACTTGAATATTTAGACCTACAACATAGGACATAATTTGGAAGAAAAGATACAAAATGCTTCTTACAAGTTATGCAACACTATCAACCTAGCTCTTAGCGCTATCTAATTCTGCATCGTAGAGCTATTACATAAAATTACATTCAATTTTGCAGCACTATTAATTTTATAGCGTTATTACACTAATATAATACCACTCAAATATTTTACATGGACAAATATCATTCAAATATGGCAGAACTATTAGTGGACGTAGCTTCACAATGGAGGTCTTCATAATGGTGGAGATCGAGCCTCCCCCACACCAAATCGTAGCACAAGAATGCGGAAAGCTCCATGCAGCAAAACTAGCACAATACTTCAAATAATTTGTAGCTCAAATTCAATTCAAACAACTCCACGCAGGTCACACATGTTGCAAACAACCTCATTCCCATTCAAACTCCCACATCGAATTTTAGGTCAGAATTAGGTTTTGCAACGGTCATATAAAGTACAACAGAAATTGTTTTACCTCCACACAACACAACTGGTACAATATTTTGCAGCACACGCTCTCAATCTCAGTCTTTATATCCCATTCCAACAGGCTCCATGCTCATGGTTAGGAAGAATGCTCACTGCACCACTCGACACTACAGAAAGGGCACAACACTTCACAGTTTGCAGGACCCACGCTGAATTTTTCAAGTGGAGTCGTGGCTCATCGAGGAGATACAACACCGTTGAATAAGGTTGTGGCTCCAAGAGCTTGAGCACACACCCACAAGCATCAACAACGCAATGGCGTGTGATAATTGGCACTCAAATGGCCCCTGCTGGTGACGGAAAATTTTCCAGCGAGGCATAGTTTCACTTTTTTTAGTTATTTTTTGAAATTTTGATGATCTGGGTGTTTTAAAATGGGCCAAAACCCCTACGGACACAATTCCATGACATGGTTCCACAGCAAATGAGATGAAACTAAAATTCCACCGGTTTTTATAACCAAATCTAATCTAGGGAACAAATCCCAGAAAAGCAAGGCCATTTGAGTGCCAGTTATCCCACGCCCAACGCAATATCACAAAAAGCAAGGTTCCCACGCGAATGCCTTGTCAATGTTAGTCTTTCTCCACATGGCTTTGTATCAGCTCCCCGAGCTTCTTAGCATCTCCAAGAGAACCCATACTAAATCGCAAAGTTCACAAAAAAGCACCGTGGAGAGAGGTTGCAGCTCTCAAGGAATATCAAGGTCGCAGCAGTTACCGGTTCACCGTCTGGCTAAGAAAGCATTTGTTTAACTCGAGGGAGACACAGGGAGACACAGTCCTTTAAAACTAAAGATTGTATACAACTGTGGAAGGTTTGTATATCACCACAGGGAGTCATACAACTCTAGAAATCACTACGAGAGAGCGTTTAGCGTTCACCTTGCGCATTCACCTTCAACTTATCAAAATTTTCTACGCAGCACCAGAAGCACGAACTTGTGGGAGACAGGTGCAGGTACAGCTACAGGTATTGAACCCATAGAGCCTCAGTCTCTAAAGAAACTTAGTCAAGTCTCTTAAACACTCCTTTGAACTCTTTGCTTCTCTCCATGGCGACCCTCGAACAACCAATCAAAGTAGTCAATGAATAAGGATTTCCTGCAAGGTACGAGCTGAATATGAAGTAGTAAAGAACTTGTCGATTTTGCAACAACTGGAACTTGGCAGTTCGGTATCAACCTCAAAGAAAATCATCCATCTCTAACAAGTAATCACATTCAAGTTTTTCCAAGAGATTACTAGCATTGCAGTTCATTTGTAAACACAAAGACTAGAGTTTTTTTTTCATTTCCTCCAAAGAGTGGTGTCTCCACTTCAACGAGCATTCACCAACAGATTTCACCAACACACTCGCTCTTCACCAACGGAGCTCCAGGAGTGCTACGATCTTCAACAGAGACAACTGATATAGCCACGCACTTCACAAACTCTGGAGAGTATCCACGCTCTTCCTTATACTCAAGGAATTTTACAGAGAACGTAGAGAGCCCACAACAATTAGGGTTTTCTAGGTGTGTTGTGGATCCCTCAATAACAAAACAATACGCAATTGCATTGGTATTCAAGCGGAGGATTCACGGTGTAGTCTTCAATTGTAAAGAGTGAGCTAGAGGTCCACGCAGAGAGAGACTTGGCCGACACCACGGGAAAAATTCATGTATGTCCTCAAAACATCAAATATGAAATGATCCTTGGTAGGATTTGGTTGCCACAAGCTTCAACACCATTCAAAAAAATTGATTCAATGTTGTATGCTTGTGGTTATCCAGATGTGGCTCACGGGATTCACAAGCATGATTCTTCCTACGATGGTAGCTCCTTTCTCTGACAGTGGATTATAAAATCCCTCAATAGCTACAAATCGACTATCTTCTATTCTACAACAGAGTGGCTCGATGACAATTCCTCTTTACATAGAAAGCACACTCATTTGTCTTGACATACCTTTATATCTCTTGACGGCTTAGGAGTATTTGACTAGTCACAACAGCAACAACGGCAACAGTATGTGCAACAATGGAGAGTACGTACTGAGCTGGAGAGGAATTTAGGGTTTCAGATTATAGATGAAACAAAACACCCACGATTATTGTAGAGAATAATGCAGTTGCAAATATTTTCATTTAGAGAGGAACAAAACATGCATAGAAGGATGTAACACACGGATGGTAGAGGAGTAGAGAATAGTGCAGGTTTGGCAAAGAAATCATGGGCAGAAAAATTCCTAGCAAAAAGATAAACAGGTGCAAAAATACCAAATTGAGCAGTGGAAGGGTGACTCTTCTATAGTTAGCATAGTGTAGGACTCAGGAGAGCGTAGAAAGCATAAACGTATATGCAAAGGGCAGAGAATCTGGCAGGTAGTTACATATAGAGCGTAGAAAGCATAAACGTATATGCAAATTTCAAAGAAGTTTGAATTCAATGGTTGCACGTGCACAATTAGAGGCAGCGCGACAGAGGGAAGGAGTTATTAAAGAATGTCAGGAATATGGCAGGAAATTGCAGAAATGAAGGATTAAGGGTAGGTCCGAGGAGAAACAATAAATATCACAAAAGCTATGATACCATTGATAGGTGCCCCATTGGGAAAAAAGGCATAAATGAACTGAAGAGAAGAAGATGGGTGTGAATAAATATTTTAATCTCATTAATAATATACATATTTATATAAATGAGATGTCTCTTGGTTTCATATTCCAAGGTGATTCTTCGATTCGTGAGAGATTAATAGTATTCTCCAATGACTTTTTTTATTCACTTAGACTTTTGATTTACCTTGAACGTGAATAGTGAACATTAATCCAAACACCAAGGATTATGTTCCCAACAAAAACAAAGGTTGTGTGTAGACAAATTTGTACAAAATGTGATTCAAATATTCATCGGTCAGTTTCGAAAAATAATAAAAATATAATTTTCTAATTTTTTTTTAAAAAATATGTATATTAGTACATTTTGAGTAGATTATGTTCATACATATTTTTTTTTCCGAAAATTATACATTTAGCATTAAATTATTTTACGTGCACACAAGCCATTTGTTAACTTTTCCTAAAATTTGCAAGAACAAACATTTCATTAAATGCAATTTTGACACATTAAATGATATTAGTATTTTTTTAAATATCATTAGAAAGACAACATAATTCCCTACCAATTGGTTTTTTTATTGCATGTCGAAATTCACAAGGCATAGATGAGTCTCGAGGACTTCGATTTAATAAATGAGTAAAATATCGAATTTTCACCATCAATTTTGCCCAAAAAATGTTACCCATCTTTATGGATTCGCCCATATCCTTGTTCACATTATCATCGAATGTCTCTTCAATATTTCCATGTCTTTTTTTTGCATGTAGAGTTTGTGCAATCATATTTCCTTTCATATTATCTTTTATTACCCATCATTATCCAATCTATGTGTATAAAACAAAATCAAAATCTTATAACAAAAAAACCAAAAACTTCAATTTAAAAAATAATTGCAATTAACTCAACCTTAACTAAAATTTTATAGCGCTTCACATTTTAAATAAATATTATTTCAAAATTTAAAACTCTACATCTATCTTAAAATAAACTTTAAAAGAAATTGAAAAACAACTTCATGATGATGATGATGATGAAGATGGTTAACGTCCACTAAGATCAAAATGGTCTATTGGACCTTAAGTGAAAAGAAAGGAATTATTTGGATTTTTGCTAAATTTTGTTCCTGTGCTCAAAGAGCTTAGAACGAAGTGTCCCTAGGTCGCCATAGTTTTCTCAAGTTACAATGTTAGAGAGGTTTATATTGTAGCAAAGATTATGAAACTGCGATCATTCTAAAAGAAAGTGACCTTCATCCTCAATGTTCCTAGTTTCACAGAGTTGGCAAATCCTTTCCAACCATGTTGTTTTAGGAGTTGTCCACCGTTCTGGTTCATTAAGAAGCTGATGAGAGTTTGTTCTTATCTTGGCTATATATTGATTTTCTTCTTCGAACTAGTTAAAGCAGAGAGATAATTTTGATCTTCCAAATTAGGGTTAATGACCTCCTTATAGTATCTTAATTTGATTTTAGCCTCTAGAAATTTCGTGTCCCACATTTTCGCTTTAAACTTAGTTGCGATAATATCTTTAATGTTATTGATATTTTATAAAGTGACTTTTTCATCAATCCCCCAATGGTTTAACCAAACCCTAGCATCTTTATACCATCATTTCTTAAGCCGTAGTTGATCTTCACTAGATTTTAAAGCAATTTTAGGAAGTCTCTGGTCTCCCATGTTATTTTTCCTATACATGTACATCATGTATCTAGTCATAGCGATGCTCTTAATGGGGGGAATACCTACTTCTATTAGAAGAATAGGGTAGGGGGTATTGCTTTTAATTTTGAGTTTATACGTTTCAATAAATTGCCCAAAATACCTTTGAATTCAAAGAAACGGTACAAAAAAACCTCCACCTTAAAATAAATTGTCTAAAAAACTTCATTTACAAATACAATCAAACTTAAATAAAACTTTATAATCCTTTCATTTAAAAAAAAATAGCACTTCAAACCTCAAAATTATACTTTTCAAAAAATATTTTTGTGAAGAGAAATTAAAAAAATAATTTTACAATCTTACCTTTAAAAAGTTGCAAAAAATTGCCAATGATACTTTTGCTTTGAAAAAATTGCTGAAAAAGTGTATTGATTTGAATATATGAAATTATGTTTTTGATTGGTTCTATAAATACGACTTTAACCCTCCCGAATTATGTGGTTCATTCTTTTTCTCAGTGGAGCAATATTTTTAGATCCACAAAAATTTCATGATTATATTTTTCAGCCAAAAAAGGTTTTTAATGCCAAAGTCATGAACTTCTGTTAACTTTAACTTTAGTTCGAACTATTTTTTTCGATTGAAAACTTGTATATATGAACAAAACCTGCAAACCTATGTTTTCAGTCAGTTTCTCCAATTTCGGAAGAGGTGGACTTGATGAAACACTATAACTATATTCTCAAACATGATACTATTAGTGTCAACATTGAATCTACTTTGAATACATACAACTTTTAATAGATTTGGTTAACAATTATAAATTTTAATTAATTTTCTATAAAAATGTATATATATTTTATTTTAATATCATCATGATTCATGCAGTGAAATCAAAATTTAATATATTCACAAATACAAAACTAAAAAATAGAAAATTTTATATTATAATAGCATGACTTGCCCTATTCAAAAACTTGATATTTTTAAATATTTTGATTTTAATTAGAAAAAAAAACAAACATTAATCAACCCAATAAAATTCTTAACAAATTACGTTTTTACAGTAAAATAAAAATTTGAAAATACGAAATAATTTTTATTTATCTAAATTTTAATAATTTATAAAAATATTATTCACTTTCAAAATAACAAGCAAAACTCTAACAAAACAAATATATAATTATCAAATTCATTTCCCATATAAATTGGCAAGATGTAATTTAATGCATTTTCATTGTCTAATTCATTAAAGACTCATGCTTCACCCATAATTCCATTGTCAACTCACGCTTTATCAATAGTTATATTATATTGTAAATTAATTCTTTCATTGGTTTAATTTACACACATGTGCAACCGTTAATAATAATTTAACTATACTTATAATGTACACAAATCATGACCAATGTTTATTAATGGGAATCAAATTCAAGAAGTTACATTTTGGTGAGTTAAGATCAAATTGAAATGTTTGCACATTACTTTGCTTATAATACAAGAATCATGACCAATGTTTATTAATGGGAATCAAATTTAAGAAGTTACATTTTGATGAGCTAAGATCAAATTGAATTGAAGTGTATGCACATTACTCAAATTGAAGTGTTAGCACACTACTCCATTTGGAGCATCTAAATTAAAAAATCATTAATATAAATAATAATGTTTTTTTCACTTGTCATACTTTTTGAAGATAGTAAAACAATTTTTTATGTATTTAAAATGAACATTATGTTTTTAAGTGATAATGCTTGTTGTAGTCTTAGGATCGTATAGGTTACTAGTAGTACATCGTATATATATATAAGATTACATGAACATATAACATACATGGACATGATAGAAGAGTAAGTGGGTCATCAACAATGAGCCTTTGTATTAACATGTATATAAGTGTTGTACAACAATGTCTTTGATTCTTGTCTTATCGGCCTATATATATTGTTTATAGGTATTTATTCTGTTATGGTGACAGTTCGGTCGGCTAACCGACCAAATGGACTGACCTGACCATGGTCGGTCGGAGGACCTAGTCGGCCAATCGGCTAGGCTCCTCCAACATCTCCCCCACCAACAAAATGTTTCTTTGACCCGAAGATAACAGGGAGATGGAAAAATGAAAGGTTGTTAATACAAGTGCTTATTCAAATTTTCTTATGGCTGCAGTAGACTAGATGTAGCATTCGGTTGCTCAACTTCACTGCATACTGCTACTATAGCTTTGGCGGATCTGGTACCAAAGTACATTAGCATACTATGTCTGGTACTGAACAACATCAACCAACCCTTTAGTCTTTGAAGGAACCAAATAGACTTTAACATGTTGTTTTAGAGAAGAAAAGTGTCCAAGAAAATAGACACATGGTCACGTTAAAGCTCCACATTTGCTCAAGCTTGCAATGAATCAACAGTGAAAGCTGGGGGTTGGGGAATGCGATTGGTGGCAAGGAACTGAGTAACAACTCCTAGTCATGGAAGATCGAGGTCTCTCAAAATGCTCATATATCATGGGTTGTGATGCTCTCGTCGTTCGTTGGTCATCGAAATGCTCATATATCACGAGAGGTGATAAGGAACGATCAATGAGGTGTAACAGACGATATTTGTGGGACTCAAACAAATCTCATAGAATAGTAACGGGAAAGGCATATGACTTAGGGAAGAAAATTCCATGTTTTCTAATGGGCTCCTAAATTGCCCATTTCTTTCACTATCATTATCATCATATTTAATCACAAACCATCCAATCACCTTTTTTAAAACATATTATTTATTCAAAATACATTAAGTAAAAGCATTCAAAATAAATGATCAAAGTCTATATGGTATCCCTATGTCGAGCTTCTTCTTGAGGTATTAGTCCATTTTTATTTGTTTATTTTATTGAATGCATTGTAGTGTGTTGACATGCCGGCATTAGGTTAGATTAGTTTAGGATTAAGCACTGCACATATTGTGTTTGCACCTCTAAGCTTACGATCCTCAGTTGACAATTTAATGTTGTATTAATAGTGCATATATTTTTACCGCCATTTTCCATAGAATTTTGGTCTGGTGTGATATGGTGTTTAGACGGCTTTTTATAGCCGGGGGCACGAAGGAGGGGTGAGATTTTGATATGATGTGGATTAGACTGAAGGAGATACGACAAATATCTAGGTAAAGTGTGAAGGTTGTCGTGATTCTTTCTTGTAGATGTCGTAGAATTTCTTTAAGAATCACATGCTTGGCAGCAAAGCGATGCCTTGGAACTCAAATGCACGAAGATATGGTGGCGATTTTTTTAATGATGACACCACAGTCGCCGATGGTTTTAACTTCAATGGTGGTGATTGATAGTTATTTAACTCGCATAGAAATTTTTCCGATCCACGCCTTGGTCGACAATCGTCATAACTTCTCCGTCGGGGTCAATCATGGTAAAATGCACTCCACGGTGGGAAACTCATTCTATGTTGGCTTGAATGCTCCTTTGAATGTCAGTGGTTGGATTCCATTCGTCGGTCAATTCTTGGCAGGGTTTTCTGATTCATCCTATTGCTTTGACTTGCCTGGTTCTCCTTATTCTAGTATGTCGTCATTGCTTTGCAATTATTCCTACCAAAATCCATGTCTTAGAGCCTTCTTATATAAGTTTTGGTATAAGTTAGTTTTTTCATAACTATTTTCCTACATTTACTTTAGTTAATATAATTTGGCTAGTTAATATACAAATTAATTACAAACCTGGGGCACGACGGTCGACCAAATGGTGATACAACCATTTGGTCGACGCTGTGCTGATTCTATGTTTTATATCTTTTTAATCTTGCACCGTTGACGATTTTTGTAAAGACTTTTCCTTGTAATGTCTTTATTCAGATTGAACCATTGTTATTTAGCTCCTCGACTATGTATGGTCCAAGCCATGCTATATGCAACTTTCTCATGTTTTCTTTTATTCGACTGTCATATAATAACACCAAGTCTCCGACTGATATATCTTTCTTTCTTATATTACGATCATGCCAAGCTTTCTGTTGTTGTTTTTGAACTTCTTGATGGTGGATTGTTATTTGGTGTTGCTCCTCTAGTCTTGTTAGATCGAAGTTTCTATCTTCTATGGATTTGACGATATCTAAGTGAAATATATCTGTAATGATTGGTGCCTACTACTTAAAGTGTAGTGGAATAGCAGGTATCTTGTCATCCCAATCATCCTTATCAATACTACAAAGCTTTGTTAGTCCTTTACTTAAAGTTTTATCGAATGCTTCAATAGCTCCATTCGATTGTGGGTGATAAGTTGAACTCTTCTGGTGGTCGATCATAAATTCGATCAATAGGATCGATATAGTTTTGTTGATGAAGTGTGTTCCTCTATCGCCAATGATAGTAAGAGGGAATCCAAATCTTGTGATGATATTTTCATATATAAGTTTTGCGGCTACTTCACTAGAACATGCTTTGAAAGGTTTGGCTTATGGCCATTTGGTGACATATTCGACTGTTGTAATAATATATTGAGCTCTGGTTTGCCATCCAAGAACTGGGAAGGGTCCAACAAATTCGATAGCCCATATTTCAAATGTTAAGCTTGGATTAATGGATATTAAGGGCATCTCATTTCTTGATAGTGGTCTACCTATTCTTTGGCATCTGTCACATTTATTTACGTGAGATTTGCAATATTTGTGTAACGTCAACCACCATAGACCCGATTGTAAGATTTTTCTTGCAGTTGTATCGGCCTGAAAGTGTCCTCCAGCAGGTCCACTATGTGCTTCATCGATGATAGCTTGTCGTTCATTCTCTAGGACACATCGTCGAAGTACTTCATCCAGTCCTAATTTATATAGGAATCCAGTTTTTAGAGTGTAAGGTGTAGCCTTCATTGCAAGTATTTTATTTTCCTTTTCTTCCATTCCTTCCAAACCTTGACCTTTCTCCATATATTGTGCTATATCTTCCAATTCCTTTGGTACAAATTCAACCCTAAATAGGTGAGCATCGAGCAACTCATCGTCGGACCCGACAGGATCTTCTCTTGTTTCTATTGTTGATAAATGGTTGAGTCCGACATTAATTTTTCTTGGTTGGACTACTATTTCAAATTCAAATTCTTGTAATAAGAGTAACCATCAACACAATCGACCATGGTGGAGGGGTTTGTTTACTAAGTACTTGAGTGCTTGATGATCTGTGTAAAATACAAAAGGATTAGACATCAAATAATGTCGATATTTTTGTAATGTGAAAATCATGCCTAGTGCTTCTCATTCTGTTGTAGAATCATTTCTTTATGCCTTATTTAACTTTTGGTTGGAATATGCATTAGGGTAATCCATTCCATCATCTCCAGGTTGAGTAAGTACTGCAGCAATTGTGATACCCAAAGCGTCGATATGGACATGGAACTTGATCGACCAATTTGGAAACCATAGTATTAGGGCTTCAATGAGCTTTCTTTTAAGTAATTCAAATGATTGTGCACATCCTTGTGACCACTAAAATTCTTGATTTTCCTTTAGTATTTATTCTGAGGGATATGTAATATCAGAGTAATATTTGATAAATTTTTGATAGTATCATGTGTTCCCAAGAAGTATTCTGACCTGTTTTGGATTTACGGGTGGTTTTAAGTTGAGAATAACTTTAATTTTTGCGTAGTCAACCTTGATTCCTTACTTGCAAACAACATGTCCTAGTAGGATTCCAATTGGTGTTGCAAATATGCACTTTTTAATATTCAAAGTTAGTTGTATTTGTCTGCATCGTTCTAGCATAAGTCGAAGGTATTGAACAAGGCCTCTTAGCAGTGAGTATATTGTCCCATCGTCGAAGTAGACAACCATGGTTTGATATAGATATTCTTGAAATGCTTTTACTTCTATCCTAGAAAATACTACTGGTGCATTCTTTATACCAAATGGCATAACTTTGTAAGCAAACGAACCAAACTCACAAACACATGTTGTTTTATGTTGACCTTCTTTAGCAATAGGAACTTGGTTGTATCCGGAAAATCAGTCAGTGAAGGAATAACATTCATGACTTTCTACTTTGACATTAATTATTTCGTCAGCGAAAGGGGTGGGAAGGGGTTGGTTAAAGTTACCATGTTTAGTCCTTTGAAGTCGACATAGATTTGTAGCTTCGTTGGGTAATGCTTCTTTGGTTGAATGACCACAGGAATTGCCCATTCTAACTAGTATACTAGATATATGATTGGGTGAATCCACAAATGTGGTTCACCATTTTTGGCGGATCGCATGGGAGAAATTCATTTTTCGGACCCTCGATCGAGGTTTTAAATGCTCGATCGAGGGTTTACAAATACCTCGATCGAGGGATCTAACATACCTCTATTGAGGGTGTTTTAAACCCTCGATCGAGGGTCTAACCAAACTCTCGATCGAGGGTTTGGTTAGACCCTAGTCGATCGAGGGTTTGTTCGATCCAGAGGGAAAAAAACAAAACAGTGCCCGGCCGGTTGTGCAATGGCTTTACAAACCCTCGATCGAGGTTCTAAATGCTCGATCGAGGGAATGCAACAGGGAAAAGAAACAAAACAGGGCCTGGCCGACCCTGTTTTTTGCAGTGGCTTGACAAACCCTCAATCGAGCTTTTAAAACCTCGATCGAGGGAATGCGACAGGGAAAAAAAAACAAAACAGGGCCTGACCGGCCTAGTTTTGTGCAGGGGCTTGATAGAGACGGAATAGTAGCGACCCGTGACCTCGACCGAGCATACGCCCAACGCCACCTCCCCACAGTGACGCCACCTCGCCACATGGACGCCATCATGTCATCTATTCCACCAAGTGGGTAGAATTCCACAATTTTTTTTGTTATTTAAACAAAATATATATTTTGTATTTGTTGTATAAATTTGTGTTTTTGATCAAATCTAGTTTTAATTTCGTTTTCTAGAAATGGTTAGGATGTAGGCATTTAAAGTAAACCAAGATTGAAACCGAAAACCGCCATTGAAACCAAACTAAATGAAAAAAAAAACCATTTGATTTAACTAAAACAAAAACCCATTTCAAACCAAAACCATTTGAAATTTGAAATAGATTTAGGGTTTTAGATATTTTGTAATTATTTGTTTAAATTATTTGATTTATTTTTGTTTATATATCAACCGGTAGCATTTCACCGCATAAATGCTATCGGTTTTATTTTAAAATGTGTTTTTACAAGCATAAATGCTGCCCATTTTTTTTCAATCCTTCGAGAACGCCAAGAGGATTGAAAAAAAAACCAGTTGAACCTAAAACAAAAAACCATTTCAAAACAAAAACCAAAACTATTTGAAATTTGAAATAGGTTTCGTATTTTAAATTTATGTTGCATTTATTTGTTTAAAAATTATTTGGTATGTAAATTTGTTTATATATCAACCGGTAGCATTTCACCGCATAAATGCTACTGGTTTTATTTTAAAATGTGTTTTTACAAGCAGAAATGCTGCCAATTTTTTTCAATCCTCCGAGAACGCCAAGAGGATTGAAAAAAAAATCATATATTAATATTAATATTAATATTATAATATAAAAAATTAAAAAATGAATATTAATAATATATATAATCATATATTATTTATTAATTTTTACTTAATTTATTTTAGAAAAATAATATTTAATATTAATAATATAATATAAAAAATTAAAAAATGAATATTATGTAATACATATATCCACTGTCTTAACCTTCAAATATATGATTATTCTCTTCACTACACCCCTTTCTTGTTAAATTACATGCTTGTACTCTCTCACCAAATTAACAACATAAGAAGCAATGTCTAATATACTATATACACAGCATGGTAAATGAAAAGTTGTGAACCACATTCATTATGACAGTTTCTTCATAGATTCCATTTTGCCCTCTTCCCTTCAACACATGTCATTAGAATACTCCACTTCCATTGAGGTCACAATTAGTTTGCATTCACTAATTTCAAACCTCTTCAATGTACCTATTAATTCATTTGACTCTCTAGGATCATCTACATACAATGCTAAAATGCAAACAAAAGTCACATGCATTCATTCTTGATGTAGATGTTGAATATTGTAACTTCTAAGAATATTATATTTGTATATTATTATTCCGGAGATGTTTCATCCCTCCAAGGTGACTCTATCATGTATCCGGAGATGTTTATTCCTCCGATGGTTTGTGGTAACTAGGGTTATTAGACCCACCATGTGGGGGTCGTCCCTGGGTTTATATTTTAGGGGTTATTAGACTTCTCCAGGAGAGGTCGGCCCCATTAGGGATTTTTGGTCAGTCGGGAACTAGTAAAAATAGAGGAGGAGAGCTCCTCATTTGACACACTTCCACAACTCAGAAAGTAGCGCACTTGTGTCTGGCAGGTCTGCATGTGAGGTAGAGAAGAAGGACAAGTCTTGGAGCACATCTTGTATTTTGGTTGATCATCTTATTGAGGAAAGCTTTGCTGAGTTTTCTACCCCATGAGGGTTTCCTAGGGTAAATTCTGTGTCTATCTTGTGATTATGTTTCTTTCAGTGATCTTGCTAGTTTATTTGGTTTAAACTTAACATGGTATCAGAGCTAGCCTGAATAGAACATCTTTCACAAGGTGAAATCATATTTCTCTCTCTCTCCCAAAAGTAGGGTTTCTACAAAAGTTAGTATTTTTGGATTCTGGTTGCATGGCTTAATAGCCCTTCTAAAGATCTATCTTTTGAGCCTTGGATCAAGGTTTTTGATTGGGTAGAACTCTGGGAAAGTCAAACCCTAGTTTTACCAAAAGTACGATAAACCAGAAATTCTGTTGTAGATCCGGAAAAGTGAAAAGTTAAAGTTTCCGAGTAAGTACTACTCTATCTCTTATCTCTTGGACTCCCCCAAGAGAAGATGGCTCCAAACACGAAGCTTGAAGACAAGCTAGAAGGTATAGAGAATTTTCGGGCATGGAAATACAGAATTGGTCTCATTCTTGAAGAAAATGATCTTGCTCATTATATCAAGGATGAAGTTGCAGAACCTGAAGGAGATGAAGCCAAAGAGAAGCATAGGAAGGATTTGATTAGGGCAAAGAGAATCATAGCTGATTCTATTAAAGACCACTTGATTCCCCAAGTGACTTCCAAGAAGACTCCAAAGGAAATGTATGATGCCCTAGGAAGAATGTATGAAGGAAAGAAGATCAATAGGAAGATGAACCTAAGAACTCAGTTGAAGAGTACTAAGATGCACAAAGGAGAATCCATTCAAGACTACTTCTCAAGGGTCTCCCAAATCAAGGAGCAACTAGATGCCATTGGTGATATTCTTGATGAAGATGAACTTGTGATGACGGCTCTAAATGGTCTCACTAGACCTTGGGAGTCATTTATACAAACTATGTGTGCCAGAAAAGAAAGTATGAAGTTTCATGTAGTTTGGGAGGATTGTGTACAAGAAGAGGCTAGGGTTGCAAACAGAGAATCCTTGCTCAAAGAAGATGACCAAGCCTTGGCCACCCACACCAAGAGAAGAAGGAATCAATCCTACTCCAAAAGGGATTATCACAAGGAGTCTCATTCTCCACTTAGATTTAAAAAGAAAAGAGGATCTAATCAAAGAAGAGATTACTCCCTATTCCAATGTTTTGCTTGTCACAAAATAGGACACATTTCTAGAGATTGTCCCCTAAAGAAGAAAAAGGGCTTTCATTACAAAAGACATGAAGCACATCTTGCAGAAGATGATAGTGAAGAAGAAGTGGAAGAGGAAGAAAGGCCTCACAATCAAAGACCTAGAAGAGAAGAAGAAGAAGAAGAAGAAAGGACCCTCTTCAAGAGAAGATCTAGGAGAAATGAAGAAGAATATGCAGAAGAATATGTTCTATTCTCCGCACTCTCTGGATCTATAACCCCTAGAGAAGATACATGGCTTATTGACAGTGGTGCTTCAAAACACATGACAGGTTAGAAAAAGACTCTCTCAAGTCTCGAAGGAAAGACCTCTCCACAAAAGGTATCTCTAGGAGATAACTATCAATATCCCATCAAAGGAATTGGTGAAGCAAGCTACAAGTTTGATTCTGGTACCTCCATGAAAATGAAAGAAATATTGTATGTACCAAGATTGAAGAAGAACTTGTTATCTATCTCAGCATTGGATAAGAAAGGCTATAGGGTTGCATTCATTGATGGACAAGTATTAATGTGGTCCAAAGGAAAATCTATCAAGGATGCAATTATCATTGGTGAAGAAGAAGGAGGTTTGTATAAGCTTAAGGTCCATCCAGAAGTTGCACTTGTACATGAAACCATTAGCCCAAGTGAGGTATGGCATAGGAGACTTGCTCACATTAACTACAAGGCACTACCTTATGTAAGCAAGGTAGTTATAGGTTTTCCAGATTTAAAAATTGATCATGATGGCACATGCAAGGGATGTGCAAAAGGGAAGAATATCAAGAACCCCTTTCCTAGGAGTGAAACAAAGACTAAAAGTACCTTGGAGTTAATACACTCTGATGTATGTGGATCAATGCCCTCCACATCTTTGAGTGGATATGAATACTATGTCATATTCATTAATGACTATTCAAGGAAAACTTGGATATTCTTTCTAAAAGGTAAGAATGAAGTCTTTGGAAAATTCAAGGAGTTCAAAGCCTTAATAGAAAATATCTCAGAAAATAAAATCAAGATTCTCAGAACAGATAATGGCAGAGAATATACTTCAAAGGAATTTGAAGACTTTTGTAGAGAAGCTGGAATCAAGAGGAAACTAACCACTCCCTACAATCCCCAACAAAATGGGGTTGCTGAGAGAAAGAATAGAACTATCATGGAAGCTGTAAAGACTATGATACATGATCAAGATCTTCCCATGTATCTATGGGCTGAAGCAGCCAGGACAACTGTCTATGTACAAAATAGACTTTCTCATAGTGCTCTTGAATTTAAGACTCCAGAAGAAGTGTTCACAGGAAAGAAGCCTGAGGTAAGTCATCTCAAAATATTTGGATGTCCTGTGTATATTCACATTCCAAAAGAAAAGATAACCAAGTTGGATCCCTCTGGTGATAAAGGAATATTTGTTGGATATTGTGAAACATCCAAAGCTTTCAGAATTTACATACCTGGTTTTCATCATATGGAGATAAGTAGAGATGTAACATTTGATGAAGAAGCAACTATCAAGAAATCTAGAAAGTGTCAACTTGAAGAAATCTATGAAGAAGATACACCTCCTAGAGTCACAGAAGCTGTTCCCATCCCTAAAGATGATACACCAGAAGACCATGACATGATAGAACCTCAAGAACCCCCCATTACAAATCTATCTAGAAAAAGAAGACCAGCATGGGCTAGAGACATTATTCAAGGAGCTGAAAAATATGGAGCTCCTGAAGGTTCCACTAGAGAAAGGAAGAAACCCAAGTTAGTATCCAACTATGTGGCCTTAATGTGTGATCTTGTGGATCATCAAACCACCAACTATGAGGAGGTAGCTCAGAAGAAAGAGTGGGTAGAAGCTATGACAGAAGAGTACCAGTCAATAATGAAGAATGATGTTTGGGATATAGTTCCCAAACCAAAGGATAAAATTGTGGTTTCTTCCAAATGGATATTCAAGATAAAACATGCTGTAGATGGTAGCATTGAAAAATATAAGGCAAGATTTGTAGCCAGAGGATTCTCTCAAAAGGAGGGAATAGACTATGAAGAAACATTTGCACCAGTGGCTAGGTACACATCAATTAGAACTATCATGGCACTTGCATCTATGATGAAGTGGAAATTACATCAGATGGATGTTAAAACAACCTTCCTGAATGGTGTCATTGAAGAAGAAGTGTACATAGAACAACCTCAAGGATTTGAGGTTAAAGATAGAAGAACACATGTATGCAAGTTGAAAAAGGCTTTGTATGGATTGAAGCAAGCTCCCAGAGCTTGGTACGGAAGGATTGACAGTTTCTTAACAAGCATGGGCTTTACCAAGAGTAAAGCTGATCCAAATCTTTATCTCAAAGTTATGGATGATGAACCTGTTATATTACTATTGTATGTAAATGATCTATTTCTAACAGGAAATGAGAATCAAATTATCGAATGCAAGAAGAAGCTTTCTTCAGAATTTGAGATGAAGGATCTCGGATTAATGCACTACTTCTTAGGTCTAGAAGTATGGCAAGAACAAAAAGGAATCTTTATAAATCAAGGTAAGTATGCTGTGAAGATTTTGAAGAGATTTGATATGTTGGAGTGTAAGGCCATGGCCACTCCCATGGACTCCAGCTTGAAGCTATTAGTTGATGACTCATATGAATTAGTGGATATAACTCTATATAGACAAATCATTGGGTCATTGATGTATTTAACAAATACCAGACCAAATATATGCTTTGCTGTAAATACCCTGAGTCAATATCTAGTAGAACCAAGGAAGGTTCACCTAATAGCTGCAAAGCATGTAATGAGGTATCTAAAAGGTACATTAGATTTTGGTCTTTACTACCTTGGAAATCATGAACTCAGATTACATGGTTACTCAGATTCCGATTGGGCAGGAAGTGTTTCAGACAGGAAGAGTACATCAGGTAGATGTTATGGACTTGGATCTGCCATGATCTCTTGGTTCAACAAGAAACAATCCAGTGTGGCTCTCAGTACTGCGGAAGCAGAATATATAGCTGCCTGCTCTGCTAGTTGTGAAGCAGTATGGCTTCAGAAACTATTATCTGGAGTGTTTGACTTAGAATTGGATCCCATTGTGATCATGTGTGACAATCAAAGTTGTATCAAGATGACTGAAAATCCAGTGTTCCATGATAAGTCAAAACACATAGAGATCCAATATTTCTACATACGAGATATGGTGCAAAGAGGAGCTATTAAGCTCGAGTATGTGAGCACTGAAGAACAAATTGCTGATATATTGACCAAACCTCTGTCTCGGATGAAATTTGAATGCTTCTGAGACAAGCTTGGTGTGGTTCAAAAGGACCCTCCTCGAAAGGGGGAGTAGTGTAGTCATTGATGATGAGATTGCCTCATCGACAGCAAGGTCGATGATGTGGATACCTGTTTACTACACTTGGATACTTAGATTATATAGATTTAGGACTCTTAGAATACTTATTTTTACTTGCTTTTATTTTGATGATATATGTATTGGTGAGGATACATGCCTTTGATGATAGATGTATTGATGAGGATACATGTTTTATTGATGTATTGATGAGGATACATGTTTTGTTGATGTATTGATGAGGATACATGTTTTATATCTGTATTGATAAGGATACAGGTGGGGATTATATCGTCCCTGGACTTCGGTCCCTTGAATTGATCCGTAGACGTATGGTCTCCGAGAATGAAGTCCTTAGTGGACAGGTGGGGATTGTATCGTCCTCAGACTTCGGTCCCTGAATTGATCCGTAGACGTATGGTTTCCGAGAAGTGGTCCCTAGTGGATGAGAGGGGATTGTATCATCCTCGCACTTCGGTCCCTGAATTGATCCGTAGACGTATGGTCTCCGAGAAGTGGTCCCTAGTGGACGAGAGGGGATTGTATCGCCCCTGGACTCCAGTCCCTGAATTGATCCGTAGACATATGGTCTCCAAGAAGTGGTCCCCCGTGGATGAGAGGGGATTGTATCATCCCTGGACTTCGGTCCCTGAATTGATCTGTAGACGTATGGTCTCCGAGAAGTGGTCCCTAGTGGATGAGAGGGGATTGTATCGTCCCCGGACTTCGGTCCCTGAATTGATCCATAGACGTATGGTCTCCGAGAAGTAGTCCCTAGTGGACGAGAGGGGATTGTATCGTCCCCGTACTTTGGTCCCTGAATTGATTCGTAGACATACGTCTCTGAGAAAGTGGTCCTTAGATTTTGTCTAAGTTGACGAGTGGACTGTATCGTCCCTAGACATATTATGGTGTCTTAAATGGATCATGTTTTGCAGGGTATGCTGATGATCGTGTGATGACGATGCTGATGATCGTGTGATGACGATGCCGATGATTGTGTTATGACGATGCTGATGATTGTATGACAATGATGATGTTGATGTTCCAGTAACTGGTTAAGTTACTGATGATGATATATTAAAGAAAGCTTCCGATGATATACAGATGTATCATGTGTGATGTAGTCGATGACTCCTTGTTCCTGCAGATGTTGTTATAATATCCTTCTTGTTAAGGGGGAGTGTTGAATATTGTAACTTCTAAGAATATTATATTTGTATATTATTATTCCAGAGATATTTCATCCCTCCGAGGTGACTCTATTATGTATCCGGAGATGTTTATTCCTCCAATGGTTTGTGGTGACTAGGGTTATTAGACCCACCATGTGGGGGTCGGCCCTGGATTTATATTTTAGGGGTTGTTAGACTTCTCTAGGAGAGGTCGGCCCCATTAGGGATTTTTGGTCAGTCGGGAACTAGTATAAATAGAGGAGGAGAGCTCCTCATTTGACACACTTCCACAACTCAGAAAGTAGCGCACTTGTGTCTAGGAGGTTTGCATGTGAGGTAGAGAAGAAAGACAAGTCTTGGAGCACATCTTGTATTTTGGTTGATCATCTTATTGAAGAAAGCTTTGCTGGGTTTTCTACCCCATGAGGGTTTCCCAGGGTAAATTCTGTGTCTATCTTGTGATTATGTTTCTTTCAGCAATCTTGCTAGTTTATTTGGTTTAAACTTAACAGTAGACACATGGATACACATCCAAATTCTAAAAAAATCAAAATTTTATATATCTATAATCTGATTATACAAAGTTTTGGATGAATGTTTCATTTAACATATGAATCCTTCCACAACCTACAAATCAAATTTTATTTTATTGACTTCACATATGATTTCAAATAAATCATGTGGATCTCTTCCTCTAATTCTCCAATGATAAAAAGTTTAAAAAAGTTGTCCATGCACATTTATATCTTGTACTTCACATATCCACAATTCTTTTGCAACCACTTTCATACTCACAAGATGATATTGTGTATGTGTTTGATTCTTTTTTGAAATTTTGGTTTTTTTTAGAGATCAACTTTGACTATTGTATTGTAAGACCATAGGATCATTTGGTTAATCTAAAAGTAGTTGTTTCAACCATATTCATTCTTTCATTGATATATGAATATAAACAAAATAAATATATAAAAGGGATCTAATTTAAAATAATTGATATTTAAAATTGATTAATTGTTTATTTTAATAAATAATAGAGATTTGATATTGTATAAGTTCATATAAAAAACTATCATTTCTTTCTCACATCTTTTCACAATTTTTGGGTCCTGAATTTTTGGCGTGCTTTTTAGGGCCTAATTCCCATATGTTTTTAAAAATTGTGACACATAAAGGAAAAATATTTAAACCTGTGTGAAAAGACCCTTTCAAATGAGCTAAAAATTCTAAAATTGAGCAACAAACAAAATGTTATGGTCTTGATAAGGATCCCTTTTTTTTCGGCAAAGATCGGTTGAACATCAAGCTTTGAATGTGGCCTCAATCCTCTCTTCATGTTAGGGTTAGGTTATTGCATCTTAGGGTTTTTCTCTCATAGGATTTGTTGGTATCACTATAAAGACATACTTTCAATATATTTTTATGAAATTTTTAAGAATAAGTGTAATCACCACATCTCCACATCTCTTTTTAGAGGTAAGCTACCACCATTATAACACATTGTATTGCTATACACAATGCATTATTTTTTAACATTGATAGAATATAGTTTTCACTCATATTGTGTTGAACACTATGTTATATGTATCGTAATACCATGCTTTTTCATTTTGTTCTCAACATAATCAAGATTAGTGATTTAAATTGGTAAGAATTTCAAGAGAAGTTATAGTTTAATATAATTGAAAAGTTTTAGCTCAATTTTGAAACTCAATTTTATATAAATAATTTATGTCAATATCAATGAAAATAAATAACTCAATTATGTTTCATTACATATATCTTATTACAGTAATAAAAAATGTTTTCTTTTTAAATTTGTAATTTAATATATTTAAATTGCATATATATAATAATGTATTTAAAAAATTTTCAATTCAACTATTCAATTGCAAAAATAATTTGAATTTTATTTTTTTGCCACCTCCACCTTAGTAAACATATGTTATATAAACCACATAAATAATATAGCCATGAATGAATCAATACAACTCACAAATTTCCCCATGAAAAAAACAACTTTATTACTCTCTATGTACAATAATACTACATTAAAATAACATATGTAGATTCCTCTCTATATAAAATAATACTACATCAAGATAACATATATAGATTCCCCTCTTTAATATATTATGCTTATTGGTTTGATTCGGAGTTATGAGATCAATTTGTATTTGTTCAAATGATCAAAATACAACTTAGCTTTAAATTTTACATTAAAGAAGAGTTTGTATTTCCATATAATATGATTAATTTTGAAAATATTAACAATTTTTATTATTTAAAGTTATGAATTAAGTAAGAGGTCAAACCTTTTTTTTTATAATAAAAAAGTATTGGATGTCACTTCATATCAATATGAGATGTCCCAATATGAGAGTTGTATTAGTAGATCTTGTTCTTAAGTTTATGAAAATGGAGTGGTAAAAAGGTGAACAAATTCAATCATTTCTCCATTTAAATTATTCTCCAAATGTTAATAATTCATATTAATTCATATTAATTGAAGTTATGAATTAAGTAAGAGGTGAAAAACTTTTTTAGAATAATAAAGTATTGGGTGTCACTTCACATCAATATGGGATGTCCCAATTATGAGAGTTGTCTTAGTGGTTTATTCTTAGGTTTATGAAAATGGAGTAGGTAAACAGGTGAATAAATTCAATTATTTTTCCATTGAAATTATTTTCCAAATGTGATAAGGATTTCAAAAGAAATTACAGTTTAACATGATTGATGAGGAATTTGATCATAAAATTTTGCGAATAAGATTTTTAACCCAACTTTAAAACTCACTCCTATATAAATAGTTTATGTTAATGTCAAAAGAAATAAATAACTAAGTTAAATGTATTACATTACATATATTGTCTCACTGCAATGATGAATAATGAGTGATTTTTGTTTTCCAATTAATTTGTGGTAACTTGTAATTTAATGTATTTAAATTGCATATATAACCATGTGGATTTTTAGTTTTTGAAAAAATAAATCTTGCAAAATTGAATCCAAAAATCTAAAACAATGATTGTAGGAACCTTCCTCTCACTCGATGGTTGAGGATCAATAGGAGCAAACTCTAGTCCAGTGGTGGCCTTGAATTTGAATTGGAATTGAAATTGAATTTGGAATTGAATTTGAAATTTGAAATTGAAATTGAAATTTGAATTTGAATTGAACTTGAATTTGAAATGTGAAATTTGAAATAGAATTTGAAATTTGAATTTGAAATTGAAATGTGAAATTTGGAATAGAATTTGAAATTGAAATGAGAAAATTTGAAATTGAAATGTCAAATTTGGAATATAATTTAAAAGAAAATTAGAATTAGAAATTGAAATGTGATGCAGATAGTCTTGAAGAGAGAGATTCAGTGCTTCGTGCTCCGCGAAGCACGAGAGGATCTGACGTCGCTCGACAGGGCGGCCATCGGCAACGCTCCCGTTCATCGAGGAGTGATGCCAGGCCGGGGTCGACTGCCACTGGTGTCGGCAGCAGGACAAATAGTGTGTCGGTTCATCCCGACGACATACATGTGGATCCCTAGGAAGAGGATGTGCAACAAGACACGAGTGCATCAGGTGCGTATTTTTTGTTAGCACATTTTCAGTAGATTTTTAGTATATAATGCATTGAATTTCAGCTGCAAGTTATAATATATATTTTTAGTAACATTTGTGTTTTGGTTTGGATCGCAGGTGACCCATCAGGGGGATCGTACGATGATGAGGTCGTACAGATCACTCTCGCTGACATCATTTCCTAGCGAGAGTGGGTGATCTCATGTGTGGGAACTTTGAGGGAGGATTTTCCCACACGGTGATATTTGTCGATGCTGTTATCAACAATTGATGAGATGTTGGCCCTCTACAGGAGGGTAGGACCTCTCAGTGACATTTGGTGACATTCATGCCAGAGGAGGAGACAAGGTGTCATTGGGATCCACAAATGGGAGGATGTCAAAGTCGCCATAAGAGGGCATGACATCAAGGGTGTTTTATTCGACATCCCTCGTGACCGCGCCCCCAGTCAACCACTTAGACTCAGGGAGTTTAAGTTGGAGGTCGCTGCACCACATATATATGATAGATTCGTGGGAGCGTGGGGCATGTTCCCCCACTATGACCAGGTCCCATTGTACTTTGCAAAACATGTTTATGCAGAGTTTGTTTTGGACATGCACCCGGATTACACTAGCACAGGGTCCCAGTTCTATGGGGCTGGTAGGGGATGCTCCTACCAACGTCCTGGATCTCGGAGAGACCCTGCCTTCGTGTCACCCGCTCTGAGGTTGTTACCGCTTCTAGACAGGGCGGTTATCAGGTCGGGGGATGTGGCACAATCATCCTAGCTTGCTGCAGAGGCTAGAGATGACCTTGCAGACTCGTTGTTCACTGCCATGGGCAGTGTTGTTGTTGCTGCGCATGGAGAGGCATCTAGACCACCCCCTCCACCTGCAGAGCCAGAGATACAGTATGTCTCTAGTGACACACTCATGAGTTTCGATGGCGAGACCCTACTGCGGTATGCTGAGTCAGCGCGAGATGCATACTTTCAGTTATATCGTAGATGCGTTGCTACAGGACGTGTATACTTGTGTACAATTATGTATATATGTTCTTCATGTTACATCATATCAATGTCGCAAATTGAATGGTCAATAATACTTAAGGGATTTGTATTCTATTGATCCATGCAGGGGACCCCATTCATGGATCAAATCTTTGGTAGCGAGCCATCAGTTGGTCCGCCAATCGGGATAAGTTATAATTTATGTTCCAATTTAATTTGTGTTTGAATATTATTTCTCAGTTTAAATAATTTGTGTTTTATTTCTTAATTTTCGAGATTTTATGTTGCAGATCTTAACTTCAAATGAATTTCAAATTGTACAGGGCAACGGAAAGGAGATAGATCCTGATTATGGACATGAGGACCGCGAAGGTCCTGACGAGCCGAGTTCAGAGACACATGTGAGTTTTAATCTATGTTCCAATTCATGTTATTTAGTCACATTTAGTAATTGATTTTTGTACTTTCTGTTTCAATTTTTTATGGATAGCTTTTAAATTATGTTAAATTTAGTTTTAATTTTTAATAAATCTAACTTATTACATGTAATGGCATATTACACAGGCATCGCAACAGGAGGGTGTCAATGCTGCAATGGATTTCACACATGGTTGGGATGTATCTTGAGTACATGATCCTGATGAAGGGCCATCTACCCGTATTCCTACCCAGATCTCGGATATCACCATTGACACGATGGATATGGTGGAATTCCTTGAAGGTTTAGAGTCTCAGAGACAGCAGCGGGCTGCTACACACGAGGGCAGTCAGAGGGACGATCACAGGCCTCGTGGGGGTGGTGGCCGATGAGTTGATGATCTATACATTTCCATGTTTGGGATATTTTCATATTTTATATATTTTCATGTGTTTGGATGATCTGTGTGTATGTTTTCATGTTTTGGATATGGATTTCTATCGTTTATACATGGACTTTTGGATATTTTGTATATTTTATCATATTGATGTCTTGATGTGTATTTTGTATCTGATTTGAAATCGATTGTTTTTTTATATTAGATCTGGATATAGTTATTATAGTTACAAATTTATGTTTTGTCGTTTCAAATGCAGATTTAATGTGTAGTTACAATTTAGTTCAATTTAAATGCAAATTTTGACTACGTTACAGAACATATTCAAAAATTTAGAATTGAATACATACATTACGTTTTAAGATTGAAATTACAATTCCAATTCAATTATAATGTAAAATTTCAAATTTAATGTGTAATTTCAATTCCAAATCAATTACAATTTAAAAGCTCTTTTTCAACTACATTACAATTGCATAAATGAAATCAAAATGTAAAATTAGAATACATTTGAAATTAAAAATTGAAATTGCAATTACACTATGTTGTCTACACATCACAATTTAGTTACAATTTACACATTCCAATTCAATTACAATTTAAGATTAAAATCTCAAATTTAATGTGTAATTTCAATTGAAAATTCAATGTGTTTTTGATGCATGTAATCCAAAATGTGAAGTTCATATACTTTGATTTATATGAAGAAAGGTAAGATAAACCATTTTTGCAATTTATATGTCTCACAAAATAAATACTGAGGCAACAAAAGTAATGAAATGTTTATTAAAAGCAAGCCTGTAAAGTAATGAATGTTCACATCAATATACAAAATAACGTTTTATTGAATGCGAGTATGTAAAGTTAATGAATGCTTACATCAACAAACAAAATAATGTTTTGTGAGACTATGCTTCCCAACTACTTATGACAAAACCTTACAAATCGTTTTGATGATATGGACGATGTAATCCTCATCTCATCATGGCTTGCACTTGATGCCATCAAGGACATAGTTCACCATGATACAAAATTATAACAAATGAAGTCAAGAATTATGTGGATGCCATACAAGTGTCAAGCAAAGGGATTTTCAACCACCAAATCACCATAACTAAATGTCAACCACGAATGTAAAAATTCTACTAGCAAGGTCAATCTAATTATTAATCAATTGCTTTGGAAGGAAATCAAATTGAAGGAGTGTTTTGGTGCCCTTCATTTCCCTTAGTAAGCAAAATTCAAAACTATGGATTGATTGGGGTCACTTCCCAAAAAATATAGCTAAGGAAAAGTCACATATATACCACACATGGGTATGTATGAGACCTTTGGTTGAAGCTTCAATGATAGACTGTGAACAACCAAGGGAAACACAATAGTCCTAAATAGTAAAAATTCTAGGTTATCAATACAAGAATGTGCGGTCCAAACAATAATTATAATACCCAAAATTTTCTAAATTCATATATTAAAGAATGTTGCACAAAATGGTATTCGGTCACCAAATTCAAGTTCAAGGTAGGTGACAACATTGAGTATCTATTATATAGAGCATTGTCACATATGAATACAAGGGACATAGAAGAGTCTAGAGATTTAAGGATCAATTCTAGAGCCATATAAATTTCCCTGAAGGTGTGGGGACTCTCAATTGCATAAACAATGTATGCCTTAATCATTATACTCCTAAATTGAATTAAGTGGGCATCCAAGCACCAATAAAGTAGGGACTTAAGTTATATATTAAAGATTGTATATGAATTTATATATAGCATTTTACAACACCTAAACCGTTTGTATGGAATTTGATATATCACTCTAAATTATGATACTTATGTGTTTTCAAGGTACCCAAACTCATTTCAAATGATTTCCATACTTATAAATATGAAAATACAAATTAAGTTGTGGCCATCATGAATTTTACTTAGTTGAAGGAATTATTTAGCAACCTAAAACCTAAAATACATAAGTTTATTGATTTTGGTGTAACCTGGATTATAATATATAAAATTTTGCAAGTTTGGAATCAAAATTTAAAATTAGAATACATTGTACAATTCAAAATTTAAATTTTACAATTCCACATTGTATAGATGTATTTAAAATTCTCAATTACATTACAATTGTATTTGCAATCAAAATTTAAAATTAGAGCATGTACATGTTCAAGTGTATTCACATTGGAGCACCATGACCCAAATTTCACAAAATCCTCCCATCTAGTATTTGTATTCTTGACATTAAAGCATCTACAAAAATACATTTATAAAACAACCTCCACAAAATCTCCCAAAAAATATTACACAAGACAACATGAAAACTATGCCAATGATGCAAGTGGTATACATGTAACTCATTCATCTGGCCAATGGGTTATAGAAATGCAAGTCTCCATAATACGATCATATGCATCTTCTGTCATCTTCCATCTCTTTTGGATTACCTCTCTTCGCCTTGATTTCTGTTAGAGGTATCCGAGCTACAACCACCAAATGATTGTATTGACATGATATATATTCAGGCATAAAATCTCTGTAAATAATGTGATCACCCTGTTTTTCACTTTTTCAAAAAAGCGTCCCATTAGAACCATGTCTCCAGTCTGGTATGTGAAGTCCTCATCTTGGTAGGGTCGCACCAACCTATTCTTTATTTGCGTGCACCGCATCAAATAGTATGCAACATTTTCTTGGTTGTGGAGGGGTGCAATGACAACAAATACATCACCTGCAAGATACATTACAAATATTATTCAAATGTCCTACGTGTAAATTTCTACAACATTTGTATATGTGTAAGATATAATGAACTAATTAACTTAATGAAGACTCTTGTACCTTTCCTAACCATATCGAAAACTCGATCATGATCTAATGAGACCATTGCCTCTTCAGTGTGCATCTCTTGCCATGTTGGAATTGGATGTGGGCCCTTTGGATTAAGAGATACATATTTCCATGGTTTGACATATAAATCATTTTCACAGTGATCAAGCCCGCATCCATTTGCATCAATGCAAAAATCGCAAAAGCAGGTATACTTCCTCGTTTCAATGGAAAATAGCTCCCCCATATCTTTACTTCGAACATAATGCAATTCCCTTGTACCAAGGATGGTGTCAGAATACCATGGCATGGATCTATTAACATCTCCAATGGCAACATCCCAGAAGAACCTGCATGGAATTCAGTTTGTCATATGTAAATTCCTATTGAGTACATGTGTTCTTTTGGAAATGATGATATTGAATGTTATTAGCTTATTAATTGAGTTTGGAGTTTATTACCTGCACACCGGCCTTGCTTGTTCGCGACCTTGATGTCCTAAATGATGTGTGCACCAATCAACTACTTCAGTGGAGTATTTGAGTCGGGTTGCACCATGACTCATTTGGTACCCTCCGAAGTGTTCATTTCACACATGCACCTGCGCCATCATGTTCACCCTTTCCATGCCTTGTCTCAAAAAAGCTCCAGGTGTGTCGGATTCCTGTCTCTTTGTGAAGGCGACTCAACCAATAAAATGAGCGTGCCGATTTGAATTGCCCTGCACACCCATTTGACCAAATCTAGTGTTCAGTAAATGATACGCCTCTTTGTCTGAATGAATCATAAATCAACCCAAATCAATGTTGAACGAACAATGTGTCATGCTCACGATCATCACTAACATAAAAATGGTACTCCTTGATCACTTCACGTGACTGAAGAGTGCTATCCCTACTATCAATGTTTTCCTGAGCATGTCTGTACAATACATGTACGAAGATAGACACCTGGTCGGAGTGATAGTACTCATTATGTATCTCTCTCTGAGGAGCAAAGGTGTAGTTCTCCGCAAAGTCTACCACTGATAAGACTGTGCCTGGCTCAAATACCTCACGGGAATGTTTGAATTCTGAAGCTTGCCACCTGAACCTATGGGAGTGCTTTATGTATTTATAAATCTAACTTTGAAACTTCTCCATGAAATCTGAAACAGGAATCTCATCATCGAGCAAGTCGATCCTCTTGGATGGCACAGACGAAGAAGATGTTGGATTCATGGTGACGTACTCGTACCTCTTCCACCTAACGGTGATATCTGACAATCCATGGTGTGTTGGATCGATAGGAAAGTTCCTATGGAACAATGCCAAATCACCACATTCATGGCATTTGCTCCCACCTACACACCTCTTATTGAAAAACACGTGTTCAGGATTCCTGTTACATAGTATCATACAAATAAAATCTCGCACTGTGTGAGGAGCTAGTACATCGTTCCAGTGCCTTTTGCAAAAATCTAGAAATGTGTCATATTATAGTTGAAATTCAACGTGGTACCGACAGCAACAAGTGTCACGAATCGTATTCGGCCTAATATACCACGGTTTCAATTTGTTGAACATGCTAAATGATATTTGAACACCAGGATTGGTTTCTTGAAATTCCTCGTAAAGTGCAACTCCCGTCATCTCCATCACATGCTTACAGTGCTCCTGATAAATGCCTCTAGATAAACGTTGTCGCAGGACATGCTTTCGATCTGGAATAGCACGAGAATGACTATCCCAAAACTCTATCACCTTCTCTCTAATGCCTACTGCCATCCTATCTCGATAGGGTTCCCTACAAATAAAATCCCAACAAGCAGCTTCATCACTTTCATCTATCCGAACCCTGAATTTAGTATATTTGAGCAATGTTCTTTTTGAAACATTGAGCAATGATGCCATTGTTGATACCATTCGATTTCTTGAGGTGCTTTGTGCCACAACAGTCGTTGTAATTGCCTTACGAGCAGCTCGGGTATCATTGTTTCTTGATTTTCCAAATGAAGATAATGCAGTTCTTACATTTTCTATTGCATCCTGTCATGTCTTTTTTGTTTTAACATCTTCAAAACTCAACAACTTTGTGGCACGTTTCAATTTTTTGTGTTTTATCAACCCATGTAGGATTTGAGCTTGTTCCATCGTTGAATGTTGTTCAAAATATGACTTGATTATGTTAGTGACATGCTCTCTAACTCTCCGACCAGGGATCGAGTTCCCAATATCTTCTTGTGCAGAAACAATTGCACAATCCTCTAGAAAATTTCCACCCCTTCCAACCCCACTGCAACTCTCAATTATATATTCAATGTGAGAGGGAAAAGTGTCATGTGATGGTTGATCAGGATCATGAGGGAGCACAGGGTCATGTGATTCTTGATCCATGATGTGATGTCTGACCATAATCTCTCCCCACATAACATGTAAATTAACAAATTGAAAATTGGTTACTTGATAGTTGTGCATTGAACTTTAAAATTGCTAGTAACTTGAAATTTGATGTGGAAATTGAAAAATTGAAAATTGCATGTGAATCGAATTTTTCAATTAATACATTTAGCTTGAGAATTGTTCTAAGTAAAAATTGAAATTGCTAGTAACTTAAAATTTGAAATTGCTCTTGAGTAACTTGAAATTTGAAATTGATCTTGAGTAACTTGAAATTGCTAGTAACTTGAAATTTGAAATTGCTCAAGTGATACGAACCGTTACACCAAAACCCCGAGGTGTTAGTGAAATGGCGCGGAAGTTATCGACAACAGTTCAACTGAAAATAGATATGGACCCCAGGTATGTTCGGCTTCCTAAAAGTTTAGGTGTTTCACTCGGCCACCAATGTTGTCTGACGGCTTGCGTATTGGGGCAGTACCCCTCACTCCACGGCTCAGGTAAAACTGATACCCGCTTGGCCACAAACAACAGCTCTTGGTTTACCTCACGGAGAAAAACTAGTCAATCAGGTAGGGGTCATTTCCCTTTTTGCTGGCAGGTCCTCTCAATGCGCCAACTACTTTGGGGTTCCTGTGGTACTCCTCACAATGAGTTTTAGGGCTTATGTCCAAGTACTTCCCACAGTTAAGCAGATAGGGATTATTCCCAGATCCGAACTTGCAACATATGCTTGTAATTGCTAATTTAATTAAACTTGAGAATTGTTCTAGAAATAAAGTTTGAAATTCCTAGTAAAATTTGAAATTGCTTGTAACTTGAAATTGGTAGTAATTTATACATTTAACTTTAAAATTGCTAGTAACTTGAAAATCAACTATATATATTTAAGTCAAGATAATTATTAATAACTTGATAAAAATTATTGTGGGCATACAAATTAATATCATTTACAATCATCACATTATATAATTGTGGGCAAATTTTCTTTATGCAATTTATGTCCATTTTACTTTTATATTACAAGAAAAATGTTATTTTAACTTTATGGTATAATTTATAAATAAATAAATATTTAAAATATAAGTTGCAAATCACCATGCAAAGAATAAATGATTACAACACTTCTACCCTAGAATTTCAAGGACAACATCATGCATCCCATGTTGTAAATACATGAAATAAAAATTTAAGATTGATTTTCTATCCATGATAACATACCTATTATATTCTAAATGTGGGAAAAAAAACATTGATTTAGAGATGAATACGATATTTAATTTAAAAACATTACATCGTGATATGATTGAGGAGAAATTCATAATTTTTAATGCAAAATAACATTTTCATTAGTTGATGATTTTGCAATTTCAACAATAGACAATTAAATGGAAATTGTAATTTTATTATAAATTGCAATTTAAGGATTTTTTTATCAATAATGCTTCACATATCAATGGAAGGTTGCAAACATTGCAAATTTAATTATTTCCAATTTGTCCTAACAAAATATATGATTCTAATCATTAATCTTATCATGGTGATATGTCATGTTAAATACAAGTTGTACATTTAACTTTAAAATTGCTAGTAACTTGAAATTTGTTGTATATGTAAATTAACAAATTGAAAATTGTTAATGACTTAAGAAAAATGTACAAGCATTGAAAATACATTAAAACAATAAAATTGTTTGTACAACTTAATTTCAAAACAACTAAATATGTACATGCAACTTGAAATTGTACATTTAGTTTGATAATTACTAGTAAAGTTTGAAAATCAAGTATATATATTTAATTCAAGATAATTATTAATAACTTGATAAAAATTATTGTTGGCATAAAAATTAATATCATTTATAATCATCACATTACATAATTGTAGACAAATTTTCTTGATGCAATTTATGTCCATTTTACTTAAATACATTACAAGAAAAATGTTATTTTAACTTTATGGTATAAAATAAACAAATAAATATTTAAAATACAAGTTGCAAATCACCACAAAGAATAAATGATTACAATACTTCTACCCTAGAATTTCAATAGTTGATGATTTTGCAATTTCAACAATAAACAATTATGAAAATTGTAATTTTTATCATAAGTTGCAATTTAATGATTTTTTTATCAATAATGTTTCACATATCAATGCAAGGTTGTAAACATTGCAAATAATTATTTCTAATTTGTCATAACAAAATATATGATTCTAATCATTAATTTTATCATGGTGATATGTCATGTTATATGTAAATAAAAGTACATGTGATTGATGAAATTCTTTTAAAGTAAACATTATAATTAAATAGCTCTTTGAACATTCATTTGTATTCAAATATTCATTACTATGAAAATATTGTCAACCACCATAATTATGAAAATATTAGTTCATTTGTTTTCAAATTGAATAAATTCTAACTAATACATAACTATCACAACATGTTCATTTCAAAATATTTATTCATTTGTTTTGAAATTGAATTTTCTAACAAAACAAGAATTGAAATTACATTTAACTTGAAATTATTAGTAACTTAAAAAATTGCAATTAGTTAAATATGTACGATTTAACTATCACAATATGTACCATTAATGTTCAAGTGTACATTTAATTTGAAAATTATTCTAATAACATTGAGAATTGTTAGTAAAGTTTATAAATTTGAAAATAGTAAATATGTACATACATTTTAACTTGAAAATAGAATCTATTTGTGCACAAATTTCATTTGAAAATTGTTGGACAATAAAATTGAAATTTGTTAACAACTTTGAAATAATTTGAAAATTGTTAAAGCAACTTTGAAGCATAATTTGAAAATTGTTAGCAACTTTGAAATAATTTGAAAATAGTTAAAAATATGTTCATATCTTAACACGAAAGTAGAATCTAAATTTACATGTTTCATTTCATTTGAAAATAGTTCTAATTTAACATTTGTTTAAAGCCACTTGAAAATTGTTCATTTAACATAAAAATTGTTGCAAACTTTAAAATTTAAATAACAAATTGATGAAATAAATAAGAATATCATTACAAATAAATATGAAACAAATTATATTATGAAATTTAGTTAAATTTATTGAAAAATTGTTACTAATTTTGTAAATTATGTAGCATGATATTTAAATTATGATAGCATATAATTCAATAATTTACCTTGGTTGTGCTCCATTGGAATTTGTTGCACCAAATGTGCATCTTCTTCTTCTCTCAACCTTGCTCTTTGTTGTCTCATTCGTTCTCTACTCTTTTCACGTTCTTCATTGGCATTTTGTTGTCTTACATGTTTTCTTTGTTTTTTTTTCATTCCCCATCAATCTATAATGAAAATAAACAATTTTTTTTTCAAAATGTTATAACAAACAACAATATGTTAGTATGAAATCTTCAAATATGCCTACAAAGAAATCTTATATGAATCAATTTGCAAAGAAAACAAACAATTTTTTTTTCAAATTGTTATAACAAATAACAAAATTTTAGTATGAAATCTTGAATTATACCTACAAAGAAATCTTACATGTCTAATGAGATCTAATTTAGCAATATGAAAATTACAAATCTCTAATTCAACAAGCTCAAATTGACAAATCTCTAATGGAGAAAAAAATAGCAATGAGGTAAAATTGTTGTTTGTGAATTCTTGTTTGCTGGTTATATACATGTTCGTTCATGTTTTTACAAGGGAAGGGTAGTTGGAAACATTAATTGTTTCCAACTCCTTTCGCGGTTTTGCCCCGATTGTTTTATATTTTTTTTTACACACACAAACCCTCGATCGAGCCTTTTTTACAGACCCTCGATCGAGGGTTTAACAAGAACTTGATCGAGGTGTTGTCAAACCCTCGATCAAGGTATTGTTAAACCCTCGATCGAGGGTCTGTTAAGCCCTTGATCGAGGTATTTAAAAACGCTCGATCGAGGGCTTAAAATACATGCCGAGAGCCCTTTTCCCTGCAGAATGGTTTTTTTGTATGCTTTCCACAGAGTTAAACCATGTCATTAAATGCTCATTAATGAGAGGACTTGATACCATTGGATTCGTTAACGAATCCTCTATCCAGATAGATAAAATTTATGAATTTTTATTTTCATATGTCTTTTGTTTTTAAATTTCTACTAAAACTTGCCCTAAAAAACCATGCCGACAACTTCTATTGAGCTCAAAGATAAATCAACAAAATTCAAAATACACATCCAAAAAATTTGAAAAAATATACGCGCCCTAGATAAACGCGTCCTCTTCAAAAGGGTATTTTTATTTTTTCAAATTATGTAAAAAATTAAAATATTTCGTGCACGAACACACATGTGTGCAAAATGCGATTGAAATATTCATTGGTCATTTTCAACAAATAATAATAAATATATTTTTCCGAGAAAAATTAAAAGAAAAATATGTAAGCCCTAGTGCATTCTGTCTAGATCATGTTCACATATTTCATTTTTTTTAATTATTACTTTAACATTAAATTATCGTGCATGAACACAAACTACTTGTTAATTGCTCTTCAAATTTTTAAGTACACACGTTTCATTAAATGAAAATTCGACACGATAAATGACATTGAAATATTTCAAAAAAAAATATCATTGGAAATCTAACATAATTCTCTACATTTCGTTTTTCAACCACATGTCAAAATTCATTTGGCAAATATGAGTTTCAACGGCTTCAATTTAATACATGGATAAAATTTCTGTTTTTCATCGTCATATTTGGCCAAAAAGAGTTACCCATCTTCATGGAATCACCCGATTCCAACTACTACCATATTCTCAGTTTCTTCTTTACTATGTCTTTGTACTTATGTTCCAATTTGTATGGTTGTTTCTTGACAGGTCTGGCGTCTGATTTTATGTCGATTTTCATTTTTCCCGTTTCTTGTACTAACCCCTTTAAATATTTATAATCTCTTGCAAATACATCTTGGTATTCTTTTAGTAAGTTAGTTATCTCTGTTGTTTGTTGGTCAGACCAATAATCTCATATTTTTGCCATTTTCAGCCGATCATCATTTGAGATGTCGATTTATTTTGTTTTTATTTGTGCCTCCATCCATTTTGGTGCTCTTGTTTCATTAATTGGCCGGTCTTCTTCCTTAAATTCTGTGAATGCATGGGGAAATTCTTTCTCAGTAACTCTTTCTTGTTCTATCTTTTCTTCTGTGCTGACTTTCATTAGAGATTTTACAAGTTTTACTATGCAAGGGTGATTTATTTTCCACCTGAAACTTTTGCCCATAGTTTTATTGTTTTCAAGTTCTAGTCGATTTAATCGATAGGTTGATCTGGTCATGATATTATTACATGTCGACTACAGTTGTTCTGTCAGTGTCGACCTATCATTACTTGTCTGCTGTATAAATATTTGAATTGCTTCGACTAATTCTCGGATGCATTCTTTTTCTTGAGAAATATTTTAAAAAGTTTTCTTTCAATTATTTCCAATTAAATGTTTCTCCTCTGGCTTATTCCATCTTATACAATTTGTTTGGTAAGTCTTCAAGTGTATTCAAGACTAGATGGGGATATAATCTTTTGTCTCTGTATCCCAATCGTTTCCATTCCTTTTCGCATAGATTAATGTGTTGGCTGGGTCTTGAACTTGTATAAATTTTAGTGTTTCTATCTGTGTTGTGAGTTTCTTTCTTCCAAAGCGTTCGATGAATTCAAGTTTGAAGGAAAGATTGATGAGTATCCCACCATCTTGCTGCTTGTCCAGTAAAGGTTTCGACCAAACTTTGAAGTCGACCTTGTTGTACGACATTTTTAGAGACTTCCTCAACATGTGCAATCATAGATTCTTGTTCTTTGTATCATAGCGGTGGAATATTTTTCGATTCATTTTTTATTGGTATGATCGTCGGATATTCTCTTATTTTCTTCTCAAAGATATTTGGAATGATGGATATAGTAAAACATTGTTGTACCCTTTTTCTAGGGATGACCTCAATCGACCAACATTCACGAGCTTGTGCTTCATAATTTTCCATTTTCTAGTCGTATAGTTCCGAGTTGGATTTGTATCTGACGGACATAGGGTTTCCCAAGTGGATTTCCCCATGGTTGTTTGGTTTGACAATATATTCATTATTCTAGACTATTTGGTATAGCTAAGGGATGTCATCATCGTTATCATCTGGTTTGGCCCAAGGTTTTCCCTGAGATGGATTAATAGACACAATTAATTTCTTTCCCTCTCCTTTGAGTTTAATTCTATCTTTTTGTAGTGATATCGATGCTTTCATTTTGCGTCCCCATGGTCGACCAACTAATGCTGGGAAGGATTTGGATCATTCTCGTGGATTGATGATTTCAAATTCGATGTATGTGCTGATTTCCATGGCCATGATTGTAGTTTTAATGTTTTTCCACACTCCAATGGGTTCGATTAGTTATTGGTCGGAAAGATTCAGATAAATGCCCGACTCTGCTAGTCGTGGTTGACCCATGCTTTTCCAAGTCGATATTGTGATTATGTTAGCTTGTGACCAGAAGTTGAGGATGACTTGTGCGACGTAGAATCCTTCGACTTCGAGGTCAACAAGGGGTTCGTTATCCGTTTTATCTTTTTGATTCAGGATACAAATATTTTTAGTAATCTTTTCATTTTTTGAACTACTTCTGATAAGATACATTAAGTCAATCAGTGATGCAACAACTTCTTCTTCTTTTAAGAGTTGTAGTAACTCGTTAAGTGTTTTATTTCTTTTGTTTGCATTACTTTCTTCAGAGGTAATTTGTGTAAATATTTTTGTTGCATTCTTAAATATTTCCTTCTACTTTAGTGGATTGGGATAACCATCTTGTTTTATTTGTATTCTTGTAACTTAGGGATTATCCCCGCCAATTTTTGTGCCTTCTCTTGTAATGATTTGCAAATTATTAGTATTGAATGCTTCAGTTTTAGGGACACAAGACAAGATGTTAACTTTTTCTTTTGTTAAGCACATCTAGCATAATGGGGCACTCTTTTAAATTGTGCTCCCCAACGCCACATTTTGTACAAAATTTTAAGTCTGTCCTATCTTTTCATGGACAATCAGGGCTTAAATGATCTTCACTGTAACATACAAAGTAGCATGGTTTGTTTCGACTTCGTGGTCGGTATCCCCAGTTGTTATTTATTCTGCGATCGTTGTATCCTCCTCATCGATTGTTTCCATAGTTGCGTTGGTCATTGTTACGGGCATCCCCACCTTTTGTTCGATCGTTTGTGTCTGATATACCATGTGGTAGTTTGCTTTAGTCTTTAAATTATTTATGCATTATGCAGTCAAATGTTCTATTGTTCAGCAAATTCCACACCATTTTGGATTTATGTTGTTGGCATTGTAGGGGCAGTTTGTAGTCGAGTGAGGCTCAAATATTTCAAAATATGTCGTTGCATCATCTGGAAGTTTTCTAGCTTCCATTCTTATGTAAATATCCTCGAGCTCTCTTTCAGTTGTTTTAATTCTCGTTGGTATGCATTGGAGTCATTGTGGTACCTTCTTATTTTGTCATAGGGGCATGCATCTTTGGTATGTCCTTCTCGAGAGCATGTGGTACACCATATGTCATTGCACCTCACTATAAGATGCTGCAATGATTTCTCTATAGTTTCAATTTTTTTCTCTAGTTGTTTCTCGACATGTCTAGTCGAATAATTTGAATTCGATTCAACTCTCAAATGTTTCTTCAAGACGTCGTCATAGACTCTGTATTCCTGCATTGGTAGCGGTGTCTTGATTCTCTGCTGGAGTCCTTCGACAAAAAAATGGATCAATAGCGCAGGGTCCATCTTAGATGGCATCCGACTGAGGAGATATTTAAATATTCTGTCATATTCCCATACAAATTATCCTATTATTTTCTTGATTTGCTTTAATTTATGTCTAGCCAGGTGCTTGGTGTCATCAAATTTCAAGAATTCTAGAAATTTACCCTTTATTTGTTGCTTTGTCTTTGGACCTTCTTCAAGAAAGTTCATGTACCATGTAATTGCTCTATTTCTAAGTCCTCTTGCAAACTGTGCAATCTGTTGGTTCTCATCATCAATAAGGTTAGCTTGCCAAAGGGCTTCACACACAAACCAATGTTTCTTAGGGTCACCACCCCCTGGAAAATATGAGTATTAATTGAAAGACAATAAGCCATATTGCTAGATTTACAATTTTTGATACTTACCAAGGGAGACTGAATAACTGATTGACTTACTATTTGACACTTACTACCGAATTCTTGTGATTGCAACCAATGCCATGATAAACGTTCTTCTTCTATAGACTCCTCGTAACCAGGTCGGTTCTCTAATGACTTGGTCGCTTCAATTAATAATGTTGCTGGCAGGGGGGGGTACCTCCATGTGTTCTGAATAAAATAAAATAAAAGTGTCTTCCAAATCTAGTTTTGAAGGTAATATAGTTGTCATGTTCTGGACGTTGAATCATCAAGCTATCTGCAATTCATCCACATTGGTCTAGTTCATTCCATATGCTTCTATCATTTGGTCTAAGTCCCATGTCGTGCTCGACTATTTGCCTAATGGTTGACCCAATCGTCATTATCATGGGTACAGAGTTGACGGGGGTTGATGCATCTAGGATTGTAATACATAATGTTTGTGGGGTCAACACCATCGCGTGTGGTCGATCTTCGGGTATCGACATCTCACCTTCTTTCTAATTTGGTCGACTTTCCATTGACTCAGTAAAAAAATTTGGCTGCTCGATCATATCACCCAATTTATTTATACTTCTTTTCATGCGTAATGGACTAGCAATTTCTCAATTGTTCTCATCGTCTACACCTCTTTTCTCATTTTATTTTATGTATATCTGTTATTTGTTTGTGAGCGGCTGGGCATTTATCTCGTTAGAGTGGACTTTTCTTTTTACAGGCCTTCATTGTTTTCTTCTTTCATCGACTAGCCTCATTATTTTATTTAGAACACATGGTCAGTGAACCCCTCCATTGCCGACCCAATCCTTATTGTTCGACGGAGGTGGGTGCAACAATGGTCTTCATTTACTCAAGAAATATTCCCGCTGTCGTTCGTTGACAAAGCACTCCCACTCTTTTTGATTTCGCTCCCAGTCTGATGTAATAGGTACATCCAACGAAGGTCGTGGTTTGACTATATGACCAACTCCATTTTCAATTAGGAATTTATATAAAAGACTTGGTATAGAACAAAAGAACCCTTCGTGAAGGTTGGTGTAGAATCTTCGTCGGACTTGGTCTGCGGATGATATTTCTTATACATCTTGTTCTTCACATAAATATTTGCATATCTTTTCAAGCCACTCACATATATTTGTTCTACATCCATTGTAAATCTTGTGCATTAGCAGTATTTCATTCTGAGCGTTTAATTTGGGCATGAACGTTGTCCAAGAATTTCTTTATTTCTCGGGGTACAACCTCTATAAAATTTTCATGGGACTTAGTGAAGAACTTTTCCCTTTCCTATGCATTTGTTAGCTTGTTCCACCTTGCATAATCCTGAATGTAGGTTTCTATTTTATTGTCTCACTAGTCATGAATCTCTCTTTCAAGCAACATCTGAACGTGGTCATTATTTCTTCATCGTTACGTACTATAGACAATGGAGCCAATGTTGTAGTCTTAGGGATTGTATAGTTTACATGTAGTACAATGTATAAATATATATAAGATCACATGAGCATATAACATACACGAACATGATAGACGAGTAAGTGGGACAACAACAACAATCCTTTGTATTAACAAGTATATAAATATTGTACAACAATGTCTATGATTCCTGGCTCACCAGCTTATATATACTGTTTACAGGTAGTTATTCAATTACAGTGACGGTTTAGTTGGCTAATCGACCGACCCGACCACGGTTAGTCGGAGGACCTAGTCGGCCAATCGACTAGGCTTCTCCAACAACGTTTAATGAAATTTTTTATACTTTCTCCAACTATCATAATACATTAAATACTTGTTATTTTTATGTTTTAATAAGTTTATTTCATTGATGATTTTGAATATTTATTTTGTTTATATGGAAAACCACCATATTTCTCAAGTTTTTTTTTAGTTAGATTTTTGTATTACCTTTTAGAAATAGAAATATAATGTAGAAAATATAGTCACAGCTCAATAGGACCCTCCACGTTTTGGAAAACAAATCCAATTCAAGCAAAGTTTTAATAACGACTATCCAAGACCCCAGATTCGAAGTCTTTTGATAGGACTCATCATATGCAAATCCCCAAACATAAACAAGACTACCACCGACTATATATTTTCCCCAAAATAACGTAGCCCATATACAACAAGACCAACCTCAGACCACCTAAAAACAACATTACTAGACTCGAACTCAATAAAAAAAGGTTGTATACCCATTAAATAGACAAAGATATCAGAGAACTTGGTTATTGCCTGAAGGGGTTGCCTTCCCAGATCTTGATGGAGTTGCAGAGGTGTTCCCATCCGTTGGAGGTTTCAGGAGAAATTGCATGCCCATCTATTTCACACTAACATTGATTTTTTTGTGCATGGGCCATGAGTCCGCTTGGTGTTCCTTCCAAGAGTTATCCATTTCTCCGCCTGCCTCCATTGCTTTTCCCATGTCAATTAGAAGCTGTGCTAGCAAGCACTTCATTATCCAGAAAGAGGCAACCAAACACTCATATAACGCCACCCTTACCCTTGTGTTACCCTAATCCTAAATCCAGTCCGCCAAGGCCTCAAACTCCTCCACCAGCTAGGTTTAGGCTAACTCATCCCATAGGCCCTTCTCCACTTCGTCAATTCCTTGCTGCACCAAATGAGGGATCGAGGATTTGTAGTGGCTACTTGGGAAGCCTTCAATTGTTCCCACGTAGCTATCGACCTGGCCCCCGCGTCCTCCCCTTTCCCAGCTTGGCGTCCTTTCTTCCCCCGTGTCTCCATCTCTCTCAGCCTCCACCCTATCTTGATTCCATAAAACTCTACTTCCTTCTTCCCAAACTCCTCAACCGAGACGACCAAAATAAGCAGGAGAATACAACCACTCCATAGAGCCATCCCCTCCACAAAAGTAAGGTCTACATTCCCATAAACTTCCATCATAACTCCAACAAAATTCCATGAGCTAACATAGAGGCCCGTACTCATGCCAACTCCACCACACTCTCTCACCATTATGCACCACAAGCGACCCTGCAAATGACCCTTTGCCTCGTACTATCAAACATTCATAACAAAGGGCTGCTAGCTTCTTGAATTATTACCTCTCATTAGTCTCATCCCCGTCAACACTTCGTCGTACCCCTAGGTCTCTTCCCCTCTCCTTTCAACGCTACCATGAGGCCTCATCATACGCCACTTTCATGGCCTCCTGTCTACTAGCACCTGCATTAGGGAACCATATTTTTCAAAGTTATTCATATCTATTTAGTATATTTATAGTTCATCATGATGAACTAAGATAACAAATTTAAATTATGTCCTATTAAGCTAAACATTTTAACTAGTAAATAAGCATTAATTAACTACATAAAAATATTTAAAATTAATTTCATTTTATGGGAAATGACGACTTGCCAAATCTCAAATTACTTATATTTGAAGAAGTCTAAACGTTCGACAATTTTTCCCGTTAGGGAGTTTTTGGTCGTAATGCGACGATTCTTTTTCCAATAAATCTGAAATTTGTGTTGTTCGAATAGTTTTTTTGAATATATAGATGGATTCAACATCCTAAAAAACCGTAGAGTGCACCCAAATTATGCAAGTTTAACACTATTCTGTCAGATTTTAAAAAATTATTCCTGGATTCTGTCAGATTTTAAAAAATTATTCCTGGATTCTGTCAAATTCGTGCCAGAAAAATATGTCCTCTCTAGGGAAAATCGTCGAATTTTTAGGCTACATGCTTATATTTTGCCAAATTAGTTTTATGGGAGTCTCTTGTCATCTTAATTAAGACTACTTAGTTTATTTTGCATGTCCATGTTTTTTGTATGTGCATGCACCAAAAACATATCTCATATGATTGTTAGGAACTAAGACAAACAAATGTGAGTGGCAGATAAATAAAAGAAAACAATGCTAACCCTTATGCATGTATAATATCTAACAAACCATATGAAACTTATCAAACTAGAGCCAGAGACCTCATGGCAAACTCCTTGAAACATTCCATTTAAACCAATTAAGCTAATCCATTGGGCCATCTACACACACAAAACCTAATGGGTTAGCTCAATTTGTTTAAGCGAACTATTTCAAGGTGGAGTTCGTTGTAAGGTCCCCAATTCTACTTCAGGTGAGTCCCACTGGATTACCAATTGTTGTTGTTGTTGGTAGCTGAGTTATCCTCCATCAAGATATTTTAGGTAAGAGGGGAGGATCCAATGAGATTTTCCTTGAATATATCTAATCTCTATAGATGTTGTTGGGTTTTGTTGAGGTCTTGTAATAAGACTTTGAGTGTACTCTTAAATGATAGTGGAAATAAATGCAATTTATATATTTGATACAAATTATCATTTTCAATTTACTAGGTTAAACACTAGAAATATAAAATAACATTTAAAGTCATGAACTTGAGTTGTAGAGTCTATTTAAATCCCTAGCGGAATTACCTCAAGCCTTGTAATAAGAGCTTAAATCGCTTTACAGTACTCCACGATTCATTAATTCATCAAATAAGGGATATGATTTGGCATATGCTTTATCAGTGTGTTGTCAAAGACCCATAATAAGATCTCAAACATATTTTTTTTCCCAAGGAAAACGTCACGAGGAAATGAAGGGAAGCTTCCCCATGTTTGTGGATGGTATCCCTAGTAAAGTTGTTGGTATAAACTAGTGGGCTTTACCTAGAGGGATTTGAATTTGGCATATACTAGCATATCGCTGACCAAATGCCCAACAACAACTAGTTGAACTAACTCCAACAAAATTAGCAACAACTAGTTGAACTAACCCCTTGGAATTAAGACCTCAAATGTATATTGGATTTTTTTTTTAATATTGTACATAATAATAATTATTTTTATATTTACTATGTTAAACATTAGAAAAATGAAAACTATTTAAAATCAAACTTTAAGCCAACTACAAACTAAATCAATATACCCAACTTACAATAAAGATAATATCTTAAAAATATAACATGATTTAACAAAAACAATTACATTAAGGAGTTACACAAAGTATAAGAGGGAACCACCAACAAACAATGTGAACGTTTGCTTAATTAATTTCCTATGTATTGCAAATACTTTTCCATCAATCAGATAATGTAGTAATCAAATAATGTAGTACTGTGAAAGTTTGCTTAGTTAATTTCCTATATATTGTAAATACTTTTCCAAATATATAATTGTATAGCACTGAACAATGAACAAACAACATGAAAATATATGATTATTATAACTAAAATAAAACATGATTTATTAAAAACAAATATATGATTGTATAGCACTGAACAATGAACAAACAACGTGGAAATATATTTAAATAATTTAAGTGTGTATGTATAATGTCTGGTGCATGTTCCATATATTTTGATATGTTACATATATAGATTATTTCATGTGATATGTGTATTTTTCCCAATATTCCAATTTACCATTTTGATTAACAATCTATATTTATAAATTTTGATTAAAAAATCATATTTACCTGTAATTTATCTTTATCTTGATTTTAACTTCTTCATATTTCTTATACATAACTACAACTCCACAACTCCATGAATTTGAATTTCTTACTTAACATCCCAATCTTTTGGTAATCTTTTGGTTAAGGATCTATATCAATACTTAATTGGTCTCTTGTTTCTCTTCCAAAGCCGTGCATTGGTACCACTACACTAATAACTTTTATCAATTGAATTCCTACATGTACAACACCTTTAAATTGAATTTCTACCAACTGTATGCAACAAAATGCTATGGGGATTCTTTAGATTGAATTCTGCCAAATACCCAAATTTCACCCTACTTGTGCGCAGATGGTTCTTCCATCTGGGCCAACCTAGATCCCCCCAAAAAATTCAAACTCACATTCCAAATATTAACTAACCAAAGCAACTAACCGTGTCCTACAAATCTTTGAATACGTGCTCTCTGAACGTCTTTGGAGGTAAGCATCCTTCACATGCAAAATCCACCATTCTCAGACTAAAATTGCAAGCAGGTTTCTTTGAGAACCACTGGATTTGCGCATGTGAAGTTCATCTTAAAAACAATCTCTACGATTTTTGTATATATATTTGGACAATGAATAGATTTGTGTGGCATCGGCATTTCAATGTCGTTCGAAGAATAATAGCTCCTCATTCAACTCAATTGCGACAAGTAGAGCCAATGGCCACGTATCTCTTATCATTCATTCTTTTAACTATGCTTACTTTTATGAAACTGACACGAATATAGTTTACCTTTGTTTGCAGGCCTCAGGAAGAATATCTAAAGATAAAATATGTTCACAGCAGCCGAGATGGTTTCATCTTCATGTTGGCTTGGCATATTCAGGCCATAGGCCAGGTCAGGAATCATTTCTACAATCTATGTTAATTGTGTTAAATTATGTGAAGTTGATTGAATACCCATACGTCCAAATCCACAGAATGTTTGTCCCCACTTCAAGCACTCACTCCAACACTACTCCATAGAATTAAGCTCTGCTCTCCTGCAACTGAGCATTACATTGAACAGCCGATGAAGAAACCACGTGCAATACCATTTTCCAGTATTCACCTGAATTCATCGTCGGCTAATTTGGATTTACGCAGTGTTTACTTATCATACTTTATTTTCTAGGTTATACCCGTTTGTTTCGTTGTGTTTTCAGGAGATGCCTGAAGTACACCCGCATTGACATTGTCATTAAGCTTTAATGGCTGAGTCCTATTGACCTAATTTGGTCATTTGTAGATATTAGTATTATGTATTTCTTTTTTTCTTCTTTCTCAGAGAGATTTGCAATTGCTGCATAATTAAATTTTAAGGTTCGAATCGTATTGATCTAATTTGGTAATTTGTAGACATTAATATAATTTATTTTGTTTCTTTCTTCATTCTCAGAGAAATTTGCAATCGCTTCAGAATCTTCTTGTGCACGGCTCTTTTACGCAATCTAAGATCGGTTCCCCGTCTCCTTCATTTCTGAAAGCATAAATCTGTAGTTTGCGGCTAGGGTTACAGTTCACCTAAATGCAACCCCTTGTAATGCTTGGAGGATACGACAGACTCTTTTCCTGGTTACCTTTTTCAGTTATCTTCACCATCTCTGAAAGCATAATTGGTTAATTATCTCCTTCATTTCTGAAAGCATAAATCAGTAGCTTAGCACTGGGTTATAGTTCATCTGTCGGGTTACAGTTCATCTAAGTGCAACCCCTTGTGTGCCTTCACAATTCCCTTGTAATGCTTGGAAGCTAGGCTACGAGAGATTCTTCTCATGGTTAGCTTTTCAGTTATCTTCACCATCTCCTTCTTTTTCCCTTGTGTGTCTTCACAATTCCCTTGTGATGCTTGTAATCAAGGTTACAAGAATCATGGGTGTGGTGGGAAAGCATAAATCTGTAGCTTAGCACTGGGGCTACAGTTCATCTAAGTGCAACCCCTTTTGTGCCTTCACAATTCCCTTGTAATGCTTGGAGGCTACGAGAGATTCTTCTCATGGTTAGATTTTCTGTTATCTTCACCATCTCCTTCTTTTTCCCTTGTCTTCACAATTCTCTTGTAATGCTTGTAATCAAGGTTACAAGAATCGTGGGTGTGGTGGGAATTGGTTGAACCGTGCGGATTCAACACTCACCCCAAAAATAGGAATCAGGGAATCGTAACCCTAACCCTAATTTTATTTATAAATATATATTTTATATTTATATTTTTTAAATTTAAATTTATAATGAAAATATGAAAGCAAAAAAAAATCTCAAAATAAAATGATTCATAGAATCATATAACATCTTACATGTTAACATCATGGATTCTAAAATACCGAATACATCAATGCATCATAGATTCATACATGTAACATGATAACATCATACATATAACATCGAGGATTTATACGAGTGTAATCAAACTCGCCAAAGACTCGTTGAGTCTGGTGAGTCTGCACTAGTCTGTTGCGAAACGAGTACTCGATAGAGACTTGCCTGGCAGACTCGCCACTTGCCAAACTCGGCTGAAACTCGCCAGGCTCGCCAAACTTGCCAAAGACTCGCCAAACTTGCCAGAGACTTGCCAAACTCGCCAGAGATTACCAAACTCGCCAGAGACTACCAAACTCGTTAGAGACTCGCCAGAGATGGTAATATTAAATTCTTAAAGTAAAGTGACATTCTACTTATCTTTCATTTTCTATCCTTTTACTTAAATTTCTAACATTACCATTAATTGTTTCAGGATGTTTGAGAGTGGTTCCAACCTCATCAAACTTCATATGCAAAAAGTAGAATTTTAGATCCCATTCAAAATTCAACAGACTTAACAGTGTTCAGGGTTTCAGGATTGCAACGTTTCCACTGGATTCTATCATGTATGACAGTAGTGGATTGGCATTTAATCAAGTGCATCAACCCCTTTATGTACCTCGATGTTGGTAGTGTTGATTGTTTAACTCCTTTGTCATCATGACCTTAATAAAAATGTACCCTTCACTCAAGAAAAATTACTTATTAGGCATGCGCAGCTTTTTCTACCTTTGTTTAATGCTTGGATTAGGAGGTTTCTTCAAAATTGTAGGGTGTCAACTAATGTCCATGGAGGATCAACTTTGAGATTTGAGATAGAGGCAAGGGCTAGAGACTAGAGGTGGGGGGCATAAGGTGCTATTGATGAATAGGATCCCAATATAGGCAATGATTTTGATGATATCTAGTTATTTGTTGTCATGAAGTTTTGAATTTTTTTGGACTTTAGAGGCGATTTAGAGCCTCTTTGTTTATATATTTTGGGTTAGAAATGGATTGCATTCGATGCGATTTTAGTTATATGCACCCGTACTTTCTTTATACTTTCTATATGAATATCCTGCTGATGATTTGAGTTGGCTTGATGAGGAGACTGAGGATCTCTCTAGTGTTTCCATTTTCTGAAATGGAAACACCCAATACACCTGCATCACAATTGTTGCTTCAGTCTAGCGATGTTGGCACTAACTCCTCTAGGCCCTATTCTAGGTGTTCTACTTCTCATAGTCATGCATTAGACTTGAGATTGGACTTGAAGACGTTGTCTATTTTGATTTTCTACTTATGTTTTGAGCTATGTAGTTGAACTTGGTACTATTTGTGAATTTGTTCAAGGAATCATCTTTCCGTTCACTATTTTGCATATAAATATGGAGTGTCAAATGTTGTATTATCATTTTTCTGAGATGATACAAAAGATTTCTGCATAGAATGTGGTTTTATAATTTTTGTAGATTAGAAATGTCATTAGTATATTTTTTGTGCACAAAATTTACTATATTTTGAGTTTTTTTTCTATTTGCCGAGTCGTCGAGTCGGTCAAGTCCCAAGCCAGTCGAATCTTTGCTGAGTCCAAGTTTGACAACATTGATTCATAATTTCATACATTAACATCATACATAAATCATCAATTCATCATACATGTAACATGTTACACACATCTAAAGACTAACATCAATGATATTATTCATATTGAGTAACTAATACATCATGATTCATGCATCATAACATCATATAATGCATAAGTGGCTCCAGTTTCTCTCTGCTGCTGAAGAGCTACAAACCTGTGAAAGAACTCTAGATGTAAGTGTTTGTAACTTTGGAGTTTAAGCACCATAATATCCCCATGATGCAATGGGTGTTGTAATTCCCCTGTCAGCTAGTGCATTTACATTTCCGAATTCACCACTCCCTTTGGTGAATGAAGTAAACTGGTTCTTTAGCTCGTCAAGCTCCACTAGATTAGAGCAAATATTTGAAATCGTTGTTCTAAAACCATTGGCTACCTCACTGTCTTTGTTTGGGGCCTGTTATCACATATATAGTAGCCGGGCTACCATACATTATTTTTCTGATTCCAGTACACTATTCAGCCAGTTCCCTTGCATTGAGATGCTGAGATGAGAATCTATATTGGATCACTATCAGATTTTGGACAACAGTTGTATTCCCCATTGCCATGACCGAGTCTCAGGACACTCAGAGAGAGGACCGATATAGTCATTATACCATTTGTACAGAGCAGTCAGTAGTGCCTAGAGTTACAACAGCAGTTTCAGAGGACAGATGATGGTTCAGATGATGAGCATTCAGGTATATGACTCAGCAGGTATATCATAGTGTTGTGATTATATTGCTTTTATATTTATTCTTATAGCATGTCTTAGCACTTAGTGTCATGATCGGCGATCATATAGATATATGGACCTGATTGATCTTATTATATATATTATATTGTCCCTACTTAGACTTAGAATTTCACTATTCATACTCATTGGTTTTACCCTCCCTAGGGAGAATAGATGTGATCATTCCACCATACCTTGGCTTGCTAGTGTTGGCTCCATTATTCATTGTCTTCATCCATCCATTACCTACCTTTTAGTTTATCACCCTGACTTACTACTTGACTAGTGACATGGAGGATCTTTTCCCCACTATAGCCTCTGTATTGGATGAGCTTCCCTGTTTATTGTGTCTCGGCTCTGAGTTGGTGACAAAACTTACCTATGGTGAGTTGGAGTTCCTTGTGAATTCCCCCTAGTCACTAAAGTTGTGTTGGCTAAACCTGAAACTTTTAGTGCTGCCATGAATACAAAATCTGGAAAAAATGAAATGTTATATCTTGTATGAAAAGCCTGTTCATGCAATGTGTTTTTCAACACACATGAATGAAAGGCATGCCAAATGAAAATGGCCATGAAAATAAAATGTTATATCTTTTGGAAATGTAAATACCTAGGTAAACAAGCTGTCTGTGACACACCTAGAAGTGCTCAGGTAAACAAGTGCCTTAAAAACACACCTGCAGCAGAAAGCTTAAAATAAATGTAAATCTATGCAATGTGTTTATAAACACACATAGATCGAAGGCTATGGAAACTTCAGGACCAAAAAGCAATGGAACTTAAATGCTATATCTAAATAATTGCTGGCCTCATTTGTATTATGGATTGTGCGCATCTGTTAAAGGTGAATAAACCCTCTTTGAACAACTTATCCATTTGTGAGACACCGCCATTCCCTGTGTTGTTGCTCATTCAGTATATACTATGGTGTGTATTCCCTTTCCCTTTGCCAAAGTGTCACAAAGTTAAGTCAGTCAAGTCATCCCTTAGCCTAGCCAGTTATTTTAACCTTCACCCTTCACTGGCAAATCGATCACAGCTATGAAGTGAGTATGGTCTTGAAAGTCTAGGTCTGAGTCTAAATAATAATTAATGACATTATATATTTGGATTTAGATCGCCAGTAATGATTACTCTGTGTTATAATTGTTATTTGAATAAGTTGTAGAGCATGCATTAACCTTTGACACTTTGCAGTAGCTTCTGATGATGGTTTGAGTTATATTTGGTCATGTTGACTTGGTCAAACTTAGTTTGACCAAGGTCAACCATAGGACATGAGATGGTTGGACCTTGTCATGATATGGATAGATGATATATGGTCTATGTACATGTACATGATGGTTCTATGCATCAGATACATGTTTATGATGATGATTCATGGTTTACAACATTATTTGATCAGTTATAGATTATTATTATTTGACCTGTTCCGTTATATTGGATATATTATATGATCATGCAGAGACTCATATGGTGTATGAGTACACATCTTGGATGGATTTGGACCTTCTGAGTCCAATGAGACAGTTTGTTTTCAGTTCTGGGCACTTACAGTGATGATTGAGCCTCAGTAGGCTAACCCAGTGCAGTTTTGGTCTGTCAGAGACCCTGTCAGAGCAGAGAGGATTTTTATTTGGTTGACCTAGGGAGCTGTGCTTGGAGGGGGTGGTCCAGCCACTTGTTTTTACCATATTACCCCCCTCCCGGACACACTGGTGCCCTCACCTTGACAGCGCAGGCACTCCAGGAGGCAGTTTGGGGCAGTTTCACGCTTCCTGAGGCATTTCAGGATTGGTAGAAATGGCTATTGAGGAATTCGATTTGGGCTACTGAGGCAATGTCTTGGCATGGGATGATCAGTGACGATGGGTTGATGTCTTCCACACCTCCTCCAGCAGTTTCAGCTTCATCGGGACCCGCATCCATCACTTATGGCACTTTCTGATGATTTATGAGGCCTCTTAAGGCCCACGATTTGTCCATAGAGGCACGATTTGGTATATTGATGACTATTTTATTATTATTGTGATATGGGGATTGACCAAGGGTGGCTAAAATTACCCCTTGGACCCACCATAAGCTTCTTATTATATTTTGTCATCATGATATGGTGGGATTCCCCTCTCCTAGGGCGATTTTGTCCACTTATGTTATATTTTATTAGTGATCCATGTATTTTATTGTTGAGCTCATCTTAACCATTGATTAGACATTTGTATCTTTTAATCTTAGCCACTCATTCAAAAAGTGGTTAGGATTTTGATGCCTCTCCTTCCTATTTAAAGGAGAGAGCCTCTCATTGTAAAGGGGACCGGTGGCTCTGGATTATTAGAATAGAAAATTATTATTGCATCTATCTCCAGTGTTGTGGTGAATGTTTTTGGTGTTCGTTCGTTAGTTCTTCCTTTGCACTAAGTTATTGGAGATCTTGTTTTGCCATATCTTTTGTACCATGTTTTTGCATCTACAAGTGGAGGCCGATTTGCTTTGAGGAGGAAGTATTGGTAGGGGAAGACTCTCCCTACTTCTTCTTTGGATCTCTTCGTTGGTAACAGGGAGTATTACTGTCCCAGGACCTTCTATTTCATGTTATCATTGCATTTTACTTGTATTTCCTCCATACTTGATCTCTCTGATTGAAATCGATTTCCTTGGATTGACAGGTAGAGGAGGGCGCACTTGTGGGCTAGGGCATCAATTTGGCAAGCAAAATCAACAATCTCTCATTTGATCTCTGCGGGAATCTTCCTCAACATCAAGGCATCTCTCTTCATCACTCAGGTATGATCTCAAGGTAATTTGTATCTCCATGATCTATCCACTTGTCTTAAATATTTCAAACCCTAATTAATCAAAACCCCCATTGTTACATTTTCTTAGATCTACTGAGATCTAGTGGGTTGTTGGGTATAATATTGAAAACCCACCTCTATAGTATCCATGGCATCCCGGATCTATAATTTGGTGAGGATTGGCCTCCATTTGACCCCCTTCCCATGCCAACTTAGCCTCTCCAAGTGAGGTTGCACTCCTTGGGGAAGGTGAGTTACCCTAGATCTAGTTGATGGGAAGTTGAGATTCCACTTGATTCATGATCTACACATCCAATAACTTACCCCTACACTGTCACTTTTCTGATTTCTACCTTGTGGGCCCTATTCCATGTTTTAAGGGATTTAATCCCATTTTTGGACCACTTGGTATCTTAAAACTCAGATCTAGTAAGATCTAGCCATCAGATTGCCTTGAAATTGTAGATCCATACTCTCACCTGATCAACCTACTTGGATCTAAATTTTGGATGCCATTGGACTTGTCTTGATCCATTTATCCCCATTTTTACCCTCCTTGGACAAAGTCGCACTACCTTGGAGATTGGAGTTGGTCCACTTCTAGGACGTGGGTACTTGAGATTTTAGTGGATTTGGAACGGGCATAATTCAAAACCTAGGTCTAGTTGGTCACTTCATCAAATCTTGCCTTGGGGATAGCATTCCTTGTTTTAAGGGATTATGGTCCACTTAGGTCAAACCTTCAATCTTTAGATCTAGACTTATTCATCCATCAAACCTTTAATTGCCCACTTGCCTCATGCAATAGGAGTCATCAACCACAAGTTAAGTTCACTTTGACTCCATTAATCCCAATTCCCAAGGCACTGATCTCTCTCCAAGTCAATTCGACTTTCCTAGATTGTTGGATTAACTTATGGTTTGATCCTTGTGTGGTGGACTAAACCCTTTGATGTCATCATATATCATGATCAAGCTTGTCACTTGTACTAGTTAGCCCCAATTCAACCCCTAAACTACCCTGCATTGGACACGGTTCCCAAGGCAGTGGATTTTCTCACATTGAACTAGTACTTCAATCCTGGATCCCATTTCAAATACTATAAGTCACTCTCACATCAATAATGAACCAAAGCTATACTCATTGAACCCCTCACTTGTCTTGTGACTTCATCCTTAGGTCTAGGATAAACCATACACCTTACTTCACTTAGAATTAACTTGATTCGGTGTCTTGGTTTTGATCTCTCTTGTCGGGAGTAGATCGGGTCTCCCCCTTTGTTGTCTGGGCTAGATAACATAAAGCGAAAGTTGCCTCGACTGGCGTGACAACCATCTATTGGAGGTCGAGGTGATCGTGGTTGCACCTTTTGAGTTGCCCTTCCCTATTGCCATCCATTAATGGATACATCCACAGGGGTAACTACAGTTTAGGTGATAACATTTTGGCGCCGTTGCCGGGGAAGGCATAGGCTTACCCTGGTTCGATATATTTTTTCTTAAAGCCCTACTCCCGTTCTTTTTGCCTAACATTTTGGCGCCGTTGCCTGGGAGGGCATAGGCTTACTCTGGTTTGACATATATTTCTCAAGCCTTACTCCCGTTCTTCCTGCCTAACATTTTGGCATTGGAGGGCATAGGCTTACCTTGGATAAATCTAGTTGTCATTATTCACTCTCTCCTGCATATACAACGACACATATCTTGGTAGAAGAGTTTAAATCTACCTGGCGACTCCCAACCGTGACTTCGCTGAGGAGCGAGCTCATTTGCATCCTTACAATACTAGAATTAAGACAGATCTTATCATTATCTAGAACCCATGGGGTGCATCATTTTATTTTTAGGCTCTTGCTTCTCTTGCTTCTTCACATAGCTTTTTCATCCATTCAACTTCGACAATAGTGGATTTAAAAGCAAGATTTAAACTATGCACCACACAAGGTGTCCAAAAATTATGGTCATACAATCCCTCAATAATTGCCCTAGCTGCCTTACATGAACGTGCATTATTTGTGATGATTTGCACAACATTTGAAGGGCCCACGATTTTGATTGCTTCTGAAATTTTTTCAACAATCCATTTAGCATTCTTCTCATCCTTTGAAGCATCTATTTCCCTTGAGAAGTATGGGTTTGAAGGAGACATTACAATAATTTATGTTATTTGATGTTATGATGGATGAATCATGATCTAAGTTGCCAGGGTACCCATACCCGGGGGTAGGGTACACGTACCCGTAACGGGTACTTGGGTACTCGTAAGGTACGTCTCCTACCGTACCCCATATTGGCTCCACGTACCCGAGACTCCATTATAAAAAAAGGGGTACTTATAGGTAAAATGGTATGCCGTACCCCATGTTTGGGTACTCCAGGGATACGACCGACTCAATAAAATGCAATCCGCTGGAGAAAATGTAATGACCCCCAACCAAATCTGAACTAATTTTTTGCTGACAATGTATGGAGTTTGGTTCAAGACTTATGTCAAACACTTTGCAACATTGTTCAAATTCCATTGAATATTGTCCATATCTGGTAGACTGATTTTGCATTGATTTACAATGAATGTTTTTATGGTTTTATGTTCAGCACTCAAGGAACATAATTTAACTACCAAATGTGCACCTAAAAATTATACCTATGTATTTAATAGTGAGAAATACACTCACATTAATTGAGGAATATATTTGCGATTTTTAATTGCCTGTAACAGCAGTACAAATAGGTGTTTAAAATAAGATTTCAAGTGTACTTTCAGGTCTGAGTTCGAGTGTTTGGGCTGCTTGGTACAATGATTTATCAAATTTTATGTTTTAAATTTTCAATGTGAATGTTCATTGTTCAATGAATCATTGAATTTAGAATTATGAATCATGATTCATAATTTATGGAGAAATCTGAAATATGATGTGACTGTGATATATATATATATATACACACACACACAGTACCCTCGACGTACGCAAGTACCCTGTTTCAAAAAGTGGCGTCCCCGTCCCCGTACCCTTACCTGTCCCTGTCCCCGTACCCAAGTTTCCTGGCAACTTAGATCATGATGTATTAGTTACTTAGTATGATCAATATCATCGATCTTTAGATGTATGTAACATGTTACATGTATGATGAATCGATGATTGATGTATGATGTTAATGTATGAAGCCTTGATCTTAGATGTATGATGTTACACGTATGAATCTATGATGCATTGATGTCATAATTCATGCATCATAACATCAAATAGCTATATGTCTGTGTCAACATGGAAATGATAATCATAAAATCATAAATATTAAAGAGTCAAGATTCAAGACTAAAGATCATCAAAATAACAAAAAATGAGCTTATTTGAAAAGCTCCAAAAGTTTGAAATGAAAAACTAGAAATATGAAAATATGGAGCAAGATAGACTAATTTGATAGATAGTCATCACCCTCTACATCCTCCAATGGAACAACACCTAACTCCCCAAACTAATGATATGAAGCAGCACGGGCAGAAAATGCAACAAAGCTACCACTATGCCCACCAACAATAGAGGCAGAAGACCCTCCCACAAATGAGCTAGATCGAGGCATCGATGCATCATCCAAATCCTCAACACTGAAAGGATCTATAGAATAACTAACCAAAGAGAGGTTAGCTATCAAAAAATCAAGAGTATCCAAGTCTGCATCCTTGAGATTCACATCCCATAGCTTCGAAGGACCCTCGTCATAATCTGGCTTCGATTGAGAGATGAGGCGAAAGTTTGAGTGACTGTACACAAGATCTTCTTCCTTTGTTGATTGAAGTTTGTTTCTCTTGATCGAATGGATGAACCCATAAGTGATCTAGTTTCTCTCTGCTGTTGAAGAGCTACAAAAAATTTATATGTACATTAACACATTAATGAATTAAAGTCGGCTCTCGAGATCATAACACAGCAATATAAATAATGTAAAAATTCGTGCAGCTTTTAATTGAGATATGTTTTCTCCTGAAGATGGACTCAACTATGCAGTCCAAAACGCGTCGAGAACTTAAACTCTACACAGGTATCCAATCCCCCTTAAAGATAGCTACAAACCTATTAAAGAACTTAACTTTGGAGTATGAGCACCATAATATCCCCAGCATGCAATATATGTCATAATTCCCCTGTCAGTGAGTGCACTCACATTTCCAGATGCACCACTCTTGTGATGAATGAAGTAAATTGGTTATTTAGCTCGGAAAGCTCCAATCGATCAGAGCAAATATTTGAAATCGTTGTTCTAAAACCATTTGCCACCTCACTTCCTTTTTTGGGGCCTTCCTCCTACCCCCAAATTTAGCCAAGTATGCCTCATTATAGTAAAATTTGGATTTAAGGCATAGGCTAACCCATGTAGATGGGTATTGTATTTGTTTCACCTGTTAATGATTATGTCCTTTATGTTGCCAAACAAAAGAGGGTCCTTCGCTTCAAGAAGTAGCTGAATTCTTTTCAACATACAGTTAGTTCCCTTGTAGATGTTACTCAACATAGGCACATCAGAATCACAAAGTTTCAACAAATCAACAAGTGGCTCCATTATGGAAACAAAGAGCTCAACTTGAACCCACCAAGCCTCATCAAGAATGGTACCTCTAAACCGCATTGCTTTTTCAGTGATGCATTGTTTCCATGTTTGCCACCGTGGATTAACAACGATGGAGGACAAAGCTTCCCTCATGTGTACTAACTGCTTGACCATTATGTAATGTAATGCAAATCTGGTTTTTCCAACTTTCAAAAGTTGGATTCTAGCAAATTCCCTGTACATAGCTTGTGCATGTTGGTGGTTAGCGATAAAAATATGAACTTCTGTTGCTTCTTCACATATCTTTTTCATCCTGTTGTCACGAAGTCTAGAGGCCTTTTTCTATGGCAGAGAACAATGACTGCTACACTAGTGATAGATCAGGGCCTTTCCCCAAAATGTGTCTTTCCAGGCAAGGACCTCTCTCTTTAGGCTTCCCGAATCCACTTGAAACAGATCTAGACTAGCCATGGGAGGTGTCCCCGGTTCTACTTTCCCAAGTTTGAACCGAGAAAGGATTTTAGCTTTCCAAACGTAGTGACAGAAGAAATTTTTGGATAGGAAAATCATGGTACTTTGGGGTTTAGGCAATAGTTATGAAATGGTATCCTAGGAGAGGTTCTCAATCCAAGGATGAAAAATAAATAATAGCAGCAACAAATAACTCCTAGAATGAGATGACCGAGCAATATATAAATCAGAAGTGAGCTACAACTGCTTGAGGTTCTAGGGTCTCTTGGCATGCAAATGATGGTTGAATCTTGAAGTTATGATGCCTGTCTTTTTAATGTACTTTAATGACTAACCAACCAACGATTAATAGAACTGAATGCTATAATATGCGATGCCAAAGAGTTAAAATGCTAAGCGTGAATTTCCAGCTCTATTTCTGGCTATTTCAATGGGTTTTTGGGCATAGAAAACTCATAAAAAATCAATTAAGAGAATAGCTAAGAGAGCTAGGATGAGTTTAGGTTCGTCTTAGCATGGAAATAACCTCATTGTACTAAAAAAATCAAATCGGTAAACTCAGACCAGCGAGGTAAGCTAGCATGCATGTAGCCCCAAAACAAGAATTTAGTGGCTGAAAATCTCTATTTAGACTAGTGCCTATACTAGAGGGTAAATGAAGTCAATAGATAGATTATATGGGCAATAATAAACCCCCTAAATAAGCCTGACAGTTACTGCTGTAAAAATTGTGTTTAACTCCCCCCCCACATTCCCAACAAAACAAAGGGAAAACGGTGAAAATATGCTTGACATTTGTTTTTTCAAAATTTTTTTGTTAAAATTGTTAGTGCCACTTACCTCTTCTCTAGATGATGAATAGAGTGATCCCTCCTTTCCAACAACTTGTGAGTAAACGCCAACTCTCTTTGATAGTTCCTTAGCTCTTTCCACCTGCCACACAAATCGATTTGGTTAGCCAAGACAAAAACCAAATAAAATCCGAATGAGTGAAATGAATATTGCCATGCAAGTACAAAGAGGAAACTAGTGAGAAAAAAGGGGCAAGAGAACAAATCGATTTTCTCAAGGAAGAGCGCCCTCCTTGCCAGTGAACCAGGACACACTTAGCTCCTATGGTTCTCTTCTGTAGATTTTCCAGAGATCACTGCTCACTCTAAAAATCATAGATCCCAACTCGGCCTTAAGTCTCAACAAGCCATATGCATATACTGAAACCCAACTTCTCAATCCCAGAGAAAATATTAGCAATACAATTACTTATAACTTGAAGCACATGAGATCTATCTACAACTTAACACATATAGCAATCACACATAAACAATAGGACACATATATTTTGTTTAAAGACCCCGGAAAAACCCTTGCGGGAAAACCAGTGAGAGATGGAAGTAGCTTTTATAATCTTAAGCAATTACAATCGATACAATAGAGTAATCCAACATGTACTTATCTTTGAGCCACACAAGCTCTGTAAGTCTGATCTGGAGGAAGGCTGGGTGATGTGCCCCTCTGGCTAATTGCACCCTTCACTATGAATGAATGCGCCACTCAACTGAATACCCCCCTCAAATCTGACTTTAACTGTCTCTGAACTGCTATCTGATTGGGGCCTCTTGCTCTTCTGCCTCAGGATCATTGTCTCGGTGATGCCCACTCTCAGATCTGGTGAGCACTATCTCAGGGCCCACCCTCCTCAATGAAATGCACCCTCACAGAATGATCAATCGCTAATCTCGCAACAGATGGATCCGTTTTGTCTCAGAAGTTGACTTTTCCTCCAATGGATCCAATCTCAGCACCAGATGAAGAGTGCTAGATCTATGCCCAGATCTACGCCCCTCTCTCCCTTTGGGAATGCGCCCCTCTCCTTAGGAATGCGCCCTAGCTCATGCATTGAGCTCTCCCTGTGTAGAGGAACTCACTGCATAGTAATTGTGCTCCTCAGTGCCTCAGATCAAGTGTGCCCTGATCTCTCTCAGATCTACCCACTCTCTCCTTAGAGAATGCACCCCTCCTCTCAAGGATGCAACCCTCTGCATGCACTGATTCGTCCTCACTCTCTCTCTCTCTTCAATCTCTGAAGAAAAACCTCGAGTAACCTTTTCTTTTGGCCCCTTGCCTTCTTTTATTTACTCAGAACCCAATTAGGGTTTCCAAAACCCTAATATGAGTGCATGCAAAAATCCCGCTTTTGCATGTAAAATAACACCGCACATTAAAAAATCTTGCATGTACAAGGCAAAATTCATTGAAATCTCTGCATGTCTCTACCACTAGATCCATGACACCTGGTAGAGTGTATCTCATCCTCTACACTGCCCTGATGCCTATACTGATAATGTACCTTCATGCTAGGCATCACCACATGAAGGACATCCCGAGATACACATATCTTGAACATCTTCCTGAAAAACACACGATAAAATTGCCCCCAAAGCCAAAGAAATTCCCTCCTAGTCACATGACATGTTGTTGGCTAAAACTTGAAGCACATGTACTACTTATGGAAATTATTGGAAATCTCTTTTATGAAAGCCCATTGAAATTAAATTCTAGAATGTGTTTCTAAACACACAATGAATAAAGGGCTAAAGCAATGAAATGCTAAAGTACCCCATGAATGGTCCAAAAAGGTCTAAAAAAGCAATGGCTAAATCTAAAGATTGCTAAACTCATAATTGACAAATGTAAATATACCCCGGATGCAAGCTGCGATTAGTTGTGCTTTTAAGCGCATGCAAAATTCCAGAGGGGTCATATAGGCCTAAAAAGCTGTGGTTAAATGTATTCCAAATCTAAAGATTGTTGGCCATGGAAATGAAATGAATGATTCTAATGAACTTGGATCAACTTGATGTAGACATGATGCCAAGGTTGAATAAGCACTCTCTAAACAACTCATCCATTTGTGAGGCACTGCCATTCCCTTTGTCTAGCTTGTCTAGCACATGCTTGAGTGTATAGCACCTTTTCCCTTATCCAAAGCATCACTTAGTTAAGTTGGTCAAGTCATCCCTTTTTCCTAGCCTTGTCCTTAGCCTTCACCCTTTGCTAGCAGTTAGATCATGTCCATTGGATGAAGTATATGTCTTTAAAGCTTTGGTGCAAGTAAATATTAAATAACATTAAATAGCTATGTATTAACTGTCACTTGATTGATGTTTATACTTTAAGTTAAGTTGTCAATATGGTTAAGGGAACATGTCTTAGTCATTTGCTATAATCTTGTCTTTGGTTGTATTTTGACCTAGTCAAACATAGTTTGACCATGGTCATCCTTGGGATCCGTGATGAGATGGACCACTTATGTTATATGATGTTGATCTATGGTCCTACATATGCCTATTGATGATTCCATATGTTGGACACATGCTTCAGATGATGATTGATGCAGTTTTCATGGATTATTATTGTTTACAGATCATATTTTTACTTCTCCGGGTATGGCAGACCCTATAGATGATCCTACAGGTTATCATGAGGTGTATGAGTACTCATATCTAGTGGAGTTAGGTCTTTTGGATCCATTGAGACACTTATCTTTCAGTTTCAGGCACTCCTGGGGATGATACTAGCAGTTTTCCACCTGTTGACCAGATTGGCCATGCTGATGTGGCCTGTCTAGTAGTATCTTTGGAGGCTAGTCGTTGCCTAGGGCGCTACAGAGGAAGGGGGTGGTCCAGCCACTTGTTTTTACCATATTACCCCCCCTTTCGAACATGATGGTGCACTTAGTTTGACAGCGCAGGCACCCCACAGGCAGTTTTGGGCACTTTTAGTGTTTTTCAGTAGATTACAAAATGGAATAAAAGGGTCATTGAGGAATTTGATTTGGGCAATTGAGGCAAGGTTTTGGCACTTGGTCTGCTCAGAGGTCATCCATGGTGTATCCCCCTTCTTTCAGATCAGTTGGCTCCAGTCAGTGGGGTCCACATGGGCAACATGAGGACTTTTATTGTATATCTCTCTCTGATTATGGGGAGAGTATTTGATCATTTGTATATTTGGACATGTCATTGAGTCATATTTTATATTATTGTGCCATGGGGACATGCTAGTGAAGGGAAATAATACCTCCTAGCCCCACCATGTGCTCCTAGTCACTTGTCCATGTCATTATGTTGTGGCACACATGTTATTAGCCACCCCCATGTATGACGTCACCCTTCATAGAGCTTTTTAGGCTATGACGTCATCACTTGTTGAGTGATCCATGTCTATTGTTGTGTTGGCTTATCTTAACCATTGATTATATTGTTGTATCTTTTGATCTCAACTACTAGTTTTCAAAAGTGCTTTAGGGTTTTGGTCTTCCTCATCCTATATAAGGAGGAGACCCCCTCATTGTAAAAGCAACTTTGGAGCTCTTGAAGATTGGAATAGAATACTATTTTGTGGATCTACTTCTTTTGTCTTGATGGATTCTTTTGCAAGTTGAATATACAACCTTTTCTCTATGTATCACTTGTGGTTCGTGGGATTCAAGTCGTTTTCTGTAGGGAGGCCGAATTGGTGAAGAGGAGGACGATTTCAAGGGAGGTTATTGTTGGGGTGACCCTCATATCTTGCTTTGGATTGATCTTTGTGACAAAGAGTATTGTTATCACCTAAGCTGTAGTTACCCCTATGGATGGATCCAGTCATGGATGGCAATAGGAAAGGGCAACTCAAAAGGTGCAACCACGATCACCTCGACCTCCAAATATGTATGGTTGTCACGCCAGTCGAGGCAACCTTCGCTTTATGTTATCTAGCCCAGACAACAAAGGGGGAGACCCGATCTACTCCCGACAGGAGAGATCAAAACCAAGACACCAAATCAAGATATTTCTAAGTGACGTTAGGTGTATGGTTTATCCTAGACCTAAGGGTAAAGTCACAAGCCAAGTGGGGGTTCAATAGGTATGGCTTTGGTTCATAGATGATGTAAAAGTGACTTATAATGTTTGAAGTGAGATCTAGGGCTAGTGTACTAGTTCAATGTCAAAAGATCCACTGCCTTGGGAACCGTGTCCAATGCAGGATAGTTTTGAGGGATGTATTGGGGCTAACTAGTACATAAGACAAGCTTGACCATGATTCATGATAGCTTTAAGGGTATAGTTCACCATGCAAAAGTCAAACCACAAGTCAATCCAACAATCTAGGAAAGTTGGGTTGTCTTGGAGATAAACCAGTGCCTTGGGAATTGGGAAGTGGAGTCAAAGTGGGGTTGACTTATGGTTTAGGACTCCTACAACATGAGACAAGTGGACAGTATAGGTCTTGATGGTTGAATGTATCTAGATCTAGGTTTAACCCAAGTGGACCACAATCCCTTAAAACAAGGAATGCAGTCCCCAAGGCAAGATTTGACAAAGTGATAGTCTAGACCTAGGTTTTGAATTATTCTGGTTTCAGATCTGCAATAATCTCAAGTACCCAGTTCCTAGAAGTGAGTGAACTCACTTCTCCAAGGTGGTGCGACTTTACCCAAGGAGGCTTAAATCGGGGTTTAGGTGGGTCAAATCAAGTTGGATGGCATCCAAATTTTAGATCCGGGTAGATCGGTCAGGTAGGAGTATGGATCTGTAATTTCGTGGCAATCCACCGGTTAGATCTTAGTAGATCTGAGTTTAAGTGTTCCAAGTGGTCCAAATTGGGGATTAAATCCCTTAAAATGTGGAATAGGGCCCACAAGGTGAATTTCAGAAAAGTGACAACCTGGGTGTATGTTATTTGATGTGTAGATGTCAAATCAAGTGGAATCTCAAACACCCATCGCTTAGATCTAGGTCAACCTGCTCAAACTAGGAAGTGCGCCTTGCTTGGGAGAGGCTAAGTTGGCCTGGGAAGGGGGTCAAATGGAAGCCAATCCTCACCAAACTATAGATCCGGGATGCCGTGGATGCTATAGAGGTGGGTTCTTAATATTACGCCCAACAACCCAATAGATCTAAGTAGATTTGAGAAAATGCAAAATTGGGGTTTTAATTAATTAGGGTTTTAAATGTTTTTGACAATTGGATAGATCATGGAGATAGAACTTACCTTGAGATCATACCTGAATGATGTGGATGAGATGCCTTGATGTTGAGGAAGATTCCCGCAGAGATCAAATGAGAGATTGTTGATTTGCTTGCCAATTTGATGCCCTAGTCCACAAGTGCGCCTTCCTCTACCTGTCAAACCAAGGAATGAAGATTCAATCAGTGAGAGCAAGTATGGAAGAAATACAAGAGAGATGCAAATAGTAACATGAAATAGAAGGTCCTGGGACAGTAATACTCCCTGTTACCAACGAAGAGCTCCAAAGAAGAAGTAGGGAGAGTCTTCCCCTACCAATACCTCCTCCTCCAAGCAAATCGGCCTCCACCTGTAGATGCAAAATCGTGGTACAAAAGATATGGCAAACAAGATCTCCAATAACTCAGTGCAAAGGAAGAACCAACGAACGAACACCAAAAACATTCACCACAACATTGGAGATAGATGCAATAATAATTTTCTATTCCAATAATCCAGAGCCAAAAGTCCCTTTACAATGAGAGGCTCTCTCCTTTAAATAGGAAGGAGAGGCACCAAAACCCTAACCACTTTTTGAATGAGTGGCTAAGATTATAAAATACAAAAGTCTAATCAATGGTTGAGATGAGCTCAACAATATAATACATGGATCACACATAAAATATAACATAAGTGGACAAAATCGCCCTAGAAGAGGGGAATCCCACCAAATCATGATGATAAAATATCATAAGAGGCTTATGGTGGGTCCAAGGGGTAATTTTATCCCTCCTTGGTCAATCCCCATAGCACAATAACCAATAAATAATCATGAATGTACCAAATCGTGCCTCCATAGTGAAGTCGTGGTCCTCAAAAGACCTCAAAAATCCACAGAAAGTGCCATAAATGATGGATGCGGGCCCCGATGAAGCTGAAACTGCTGGAGGAGGTGTGGAAGGTCCCGATCTATCATCACTGATCATCCCATGCCATAACTTTGCCTCAGTAGCCCAAATCGATTTCCTCAATAGCCATTTCTACCAATCCTGAAATGCCTCGGGAAGCGTGAAACTGCCCCAAACAGCCTCCTGGAGTGCTGGCGCTGTCAAGGTGAGGGCACCAATGTGTCCGGAAGGGGGGTAATATGGTAAAAACAAGTGGCTGGACCACCCCCTTCATCATCAGCGCCCTAGGTCATCCGGATAAAAGTCATCTCTGCTCCGACAGGGCCTCCAACAGACCAAAACTGCACTGGGACAGCCTACTGAGGCTCAATCATCACTGTAAGTGCCCGGAACTGAAAACAAACTGTCCCATTGGACTCAGAAGGTCCAAATCTATCCAAGATGTGTACTCATACACCATATGAGTCTCTGCATGATCAAATAAATATCCAATATACCGGAACAGGGCCAATAATAATGCGCCGTACATATACAAACACTGCTGTAACCTCAGAATCATCATCATAACCCTGTAGCTGCTGCATAGAATCATCCTGTATGTGTACATAGACCATATATCATCTATCCATATCATCATAAGGTCTAACATCTCATGTCCCATGGTCCTCCATGGTCAAACTAAGTCCAACCAAGACCAAATATAACTCAGTCCATCATCCAAGGCTGCTGAAAAGTATCAAGGTTAATACATGCTTTACAACTTATTCAAATAGCAATTATAACACATAATGATCATGACTGGCGATCTACATCCAAATATATAGTGTCGTTAATTATTATTATTATTACTCAGACTAGACTTTCAGGACCATACTCACTTCATAGTTGTGATCAATTTGCTAGTGAAGGGTGAAGGCTTGAATTAACTGGCTAGGCCAAGGGATGACTTAACTGCCTTGACTTTGTGACACTTTGGCAAGGGAAAGGGAAAACACCATAGTATATACTGAATGAGCAATAACACGGGGAATGGCGGTGCCTCACAAATGGATGAGTTGTTTAAAGAGGGTTTATTCACCTTCACAGATGCGCACAATCCATAATACAAATAAGGCCAGCAATTGTTTAGATATAGCATTTAAGTTCCATTGCTTTTTGGGCCTGAAGTTTCCATAGCCTTGATCTATGTGTGTTTACAAACACATTGCATAGATTTACATTTTTCTTTTAGGCTTTCTGCTGCAGGTGTGTTTTTAAGGCACTTGTTTACCTGAGCACTTCTAGGTGTGTCATGGACAGCTTGTTTACCTAGGTATTTATTTTCCACAAGATATAACATTTTATTTTTATGGCCACTTTCATTTGGCACGCCTTTCATTCATGTGTGTTTAGAAACACATTGCATGAATGGGCTTTTCATACAAGATATAGCATTTCATTTTCCAGATTTTGTATTGATGGCAGCACTAAAAGTTTCAGGTTTAGCCAACACAACTTTAGTGACTAGGGGGAATTCACAAGGAACTCCAACTTACCATAGGTAAGTTTTGTCACCAACTCAGAGCCGAGACACAATAAACAGGGAAGCTCATCCAATACAGAGGCTACAGTGGGGAAAAGTCCTCCATGCCACTAGTCAAGTAGTAAGTCAGGGTGATAATCTAAAAGGTAGGCCATGGATGGATGAAGACAATGAAATGATGGAGCCAACACTAGCAAGCCAAAGTATGGTGTAATGATCACCTCTATTCTCCCTAAGGAGGGTATGTACCGATGAGTATGAATAGTGAACTTCTAAGTCTGAGTAGGGACAATATAATATAAATAATAGGTCAACCAGGTCCATGTATCTATATGATCGCCAGATCATGACACTAAGTGCTATGACATGCTATAAGAATAAGTATAAAAGCAATCTAACCATAACACCGTAATATACCTGCTGAGTCATATACCTGAATGCACATCAACCTGTACCATCATCTATCCTCTGGAACTGCTGCTGTAACTCTGGGCACTACTGACTGCTCTGTACCAATGGTATAATGGCTACATCGGTCATCTCTCTGAGTGTCCTGAAACTCAGTCATGGCATGGGGAATGCAACTGCTGTCCACAATCTGATAGTGATCCAATATAGATGCTCATCTCGGCATCTCAAATGTAAGGGAACTGGCTGAATAGTGTACTGGAATGAGAAAAATAATGTATGGTAGCCCGGCTACTGTATATGTGATAACAAGTATCATTATTGTATCTTAGTGACATAGTTGATGCTTTCTTTTACATCTTTTCATCATTTTCATCATTCTTTTGCTAGGCTTGTTTCTAATTAGATCTTGTCTTGCAGGAGGAGGGCGATTTGGTCATCTTTTAGGGAGGACAATTTGGCTTGGAGCACTAGATCTCACTCTTGAATATACACATAGAGGGAAGGTTATCAATTTGCAAAGTGGCCACAAGATTTTGAGGTATGTTCCATGAGGTATGTACCTAGATCCATTCATCTTCTCCATTGGTCAAACAAACCCTAAAGTTATAACCCCCATTTTTACTGTTTTTTTTAGATCTACTTGGATCTAGCATGCTCTTTGGTATAAAATTTAAAACTCACCTTAATAATCTTCACGGCAATCTCGATCTATAGTTTGGTGGTGTTTGGAATCCATTTGACCCATTTCCGAAGGCACATTGGTCTCTCCAAAGGAAATTGCATTCCTTGAGGGAGGCTAGTTTGCTAGTTCCAAGACGTGGGTAGGTGAAATTTTTGCTTCATTGGATAGATCAACCCCTAAGGCTAAAACCTACCCCTAGTGCTTCACCTTGTTGATTTACACCTTGTGGGCCCCATTCCTCATTTTGAGGGTTGTGCCCCACTTGGGTCACTAGGTGATGCATTAGATCTATGGAGATCTAGCCATGGCTTGTGCTTGACATTTAAGACCCACCTAGATAATCATCTTAAATACCTCGATCTATAATTTGGTGGACATCCGACTCCATTTGCCCTTCCAACTAAGGCACTAGTCCTCCTTGAGGCAAGTCACACTCCTTGGGTAGGTGGCCATTTGCTAGATCCCATATGTGGGTATTGCTAATTCTTTGTCAAATCCATAGATCCATGCTATAGCATACTCCCTAGTGCCATTTCATTTCAACTTTGACCTTGTGGGCCCTATTTGGACCATTTTCCACTTTTTAAGGGGTGGGCCCCACTTGGGTAATTATCATGGCATTAGGTATTCTTTAGATCTGCTTACTTAACTTCATAGGTGACCTTAATTAAACACTTGGTCGAAACATTTGTCCCTTGCTTAAGCCTCCCAACCAAGCCTTAAACACCTTGGGTCCACTTATCTTTCTAGATCTAAAATCTTACTCCATTGACCTCCTTGTTTAAACTTTACACATTTCCCTAGGAGTCTTTGGGTTAGCTAGTCTTCATAGATTGGCAAGGGTCTCCCCCTTGATCTTGATTCATCTTGATCTAAAGTGAAGGTTGCCCGGGTTAACGTGACACCCACTTGCATTGGGAACCGTGGCAAGCCTTGGGTCACCTCTTTAGTTGTCCAATAGCTCTACCATCCTGGATTGGATACCATTTAGGGACAACTACAAGTTGTGTGATAATAGGCCCTAGATAATGTAACGACCTTAGTTCCACTGCCAGTGAGTGTCCATAGCCTTGATGGAGTTGCCACAGTAATGCCCTTTTATAGGCAAGTAGGCAGTACATCAAGCAAAGGATGTGGTACATCAACAAAGGATGAGTACCTACTCCCTTGGCCACTAACTAACTTCAAGGATGGGTAACTTGCTTCGACTCTAGGGGATAGACTTCCGTTGACTAGGCCAACCTAACTGCACTGAATCATCCTGGGTGCAAGACGAAAGAGATCAACATGATTGAAGACAAATCCATACACTCCAGAGTCGAGACATAGGATAACATGGAGGCCATCCAAACATAGAGGTCATAGAGGGGAAATTCCGCAGGTCGATCAATCATGTCCAAGTCAAGGGATACAAAGCAAGGTGGATGAGATGGATAATGTGGAAAAAAGCCAAGTACAGAACCGAGATCGAGGGAACTGATCTAAACATTGCATTACCAATTAACCCAAGCAAAGCATGTATACGAAAATATCAACTAATGCACCTACATCACTTAGAGTACATGTCCTACTGGCAACCAAATAAGAACAAATGATCACTAATGAAGCAACAAGGTCTAGCATAGTCATGAAACCATTAAAAACTATAAACTCCATAAAATAATACCTCTGCCATATACCTGCTCAGAATCTGCAACTGCAACTACAATCTAATTGTACAAACATTGCTATCTCTGCATGTCAAGGAACTAGTACATCCAACTAATTGCTCTGCTCTAGTGAACTAAGGTATGAACATTGTGTGACAAGGGAGGTCATGAAGGGGGATCAAAATGACAAGGGTGGCCCCACAATTGTTGCCCTTGAATGATTCAGCTAAACATATATATATCATCCACCATTGATGCTTCTCTAAGAAACATCTGCCTCAAGTGTAAGGACTAGGCTCATGAGTGGCAATGTGGTTTGAAAAAAATGATAAGTAGCCTAGCTTCTAAGCATGTGATAACAGGAACTATCCCACAAGGTACCCTCATTTCCAATTTCCATAACCTTTTGTAGTATTCGGTGAGCCCAAAAGGGGTTGGGCCTTCAAGCTCAACTTGGGACACCTCTCGTGGATAGTTTAGTTCACCTTGTGTGGACTAAGAAGCACAAAGAGAGAAGAAACCTATCATGTGTGACAACAATCTATCATTTGGGGGGTAGGATTTCTTGAAGTATCACGTTCTTAGTGACTGTTCATCTTTGCCATCCTGGATAGGATCATACTTGGTCACTACAAAAATTGTGATAACAAGAATTTTGCCTTTATCTTCAGAACGTCTAGCAATACGTGGGGGCCATGCATCTTCTTCTCATGTTTCACGACCACTTCCAGCTGCTCCTATTCCTGTACTTAGACCACGAGAAAAGAAAATGGAAGTTTTTCGTGGCAAGAGGAAAGCTTAGTAGATAATATCACAATACTTTGTATTTGATGTTTATTATGGCCTATTTTGTAAACATTAGATAAGTTTAAGTTTTAAACTTTGAACTTTGAATTTTGAACCTACGTTTGAAGTTTAAGGTTTAAACTTTAAATTGTTGATTGTGTTGGACACACCGAGCACACTGAGAGGGGGGGGTGAACAGTGTGTATAGCTTATTATTACCTTTTCAACTTTAACGATCATCATCAGCATATCCAAGATTCCAATCATTATCTAGAGTATATCATTCATTAATGCATTATCATATTATCATTATATCATCATCATCATTATAATCAATATCAACATCACATAGAAAACACCATACCCAATATTTTTACGTGGAAACCCAAAACCACAGAATCCTTTATAATAATAATTTACCAGCAACAACTGGAAGGAGGCAACAACCCCCTTTGTTACAAAGACTTCAATTCTCCAGCTACAACTGGAAGGAGGCTACAACCCCCTGGTTTACAGCCTACAACCCCTTGGTTTATAGCCTACAACCTGAAGGAAGCCTCAGCTCCCTAGATATCCTTGCCCTGCCCTTCCACCTTGATATGAAGATAGAACCACTGAACCACAACTGTGCCACACTGTTCATCAATCTATACAATCAATATGTCCAATCTGGTTGTACCAATCAATCTGTCATCACTGTTGTAGATTTTACTTTGCACTTCAATCTTTTCTGTAGGTGTCATTGTCCTCAAAAGGTTTGTGTACTTGTAGTTGTCATGTCACAGGACTGTCAATGTCATAGGCTGTCACTGTCATATCATCAACACATCATTATGTCCACTAGCACATCAATCTGTCCTCAAGCACATCATCATTACTAGCAAATCATCATTCTCATCATATCAATCATAAGCATGTCCTTCTGTCATTGTATGTCACTATTGAATAAATTCAAACTTTATTTTCGGCTCTTGCTGCTACAGTGATGTCCTCATACCCGAAAATCAGAGAAGAATATAAAAGAAAAACATTTGCTCCTATTGCTCCTGCTGATCTCCTGCTGCCCCGAAATTTTCCTCAGGCATCTCCTCTAACCCCCGAAAATCAGAGCTCTACATCTCCTCCGAAATCTTCCACACAATACACTCCCACCATAAACATTTGTCGTCTTTATTTATACTTTTCCTTTCCATAAGAACTGGAGGCCAACATGTCATTTAATTTTTATTTTATCATTAAAATGATTAAATAAATCACATTATATTTATTTAAGGTGGCCACACCATTATACTGTTTCCATATCATCTTCTTCAAATATTTTAACCTTCTTTGCCTTTACTTGTCAAACATTGATGCCCGCAAGGGCTTCAAATTATGCCTGCATGAGCCTTTTAGAAATGCCACCATGATTCCTTCTGTGATGCTCGCAAGGGCCTATCTTTATGTCCTCATATGCTCGCAACTGATCCTTTTCCAGATGCCCGCAAGGGCTCCTCATAGCTCCCATAAAATGCCCGCAAGGGGCTCCACAAAATGCCCGCAGAGGCCTTATAATTATGCCCACAAGAGCCTTCATTTATGCCCACAGGATCACTTTAAAATGCCCGTAAGGGCACTATAAATATGCCCGCAACACTCCCTCAAAGATGCCCGCAACTGCCTTAACAAATGCCTGCAAGGCCTAATTTAAAATGCCCATAGGCTGTCCTTTGGATGCCGGCAGGTGCCTCTCCATATGCTCGCAATGGGCCTTTGAAAATGCCCGCAATGGGCTTCAAAATATGCCCACAAAACCTTTAAAATGCCCGCAGGGTACTCAAAGGATGCCATTTAGTTATGCCCACAATGCCTTAAGAAAATGCCCGTAGGGGGGCTCTTAAGGATGCCCGCAAGGGCCTAACATTTATGCCCGCAGGTCTCCATAAAAATGCCCGCATGGGCTTCAACTAAAATGCACGCAAGGGCTTTATAAAATACCCGCAACTATCCTTCAAATGCCCGCAGGGGCCTTCAATGATGCCCGCAAGTCCTGTTATCACCAATCTTGTAGTTGCCCCTATAGATGGATCTAAGGTGGATGGTAGAGGGGACAAGCAACTAAAGTGGTGAACCAAGAGAGCCTTGGTTCCCAAAAGGATGGTTGTCACGCCAACCAAGGCACTCTTTGCTTTAGCTATCAAAGCCAAGATAGCAAGGGGAAGACCCAGATCAACTCCCGATAGGAGAGATCAACCCAATCATCAAATCAAATCAATCTAATGAAGTACGTAGGGTGACAGGTATGGAACCCTAAAATTAAGGAAGTAGGACCACTGTGGAGGCTTAGGAAAGGTGTGATATGATGATGAAAGATAACACACAGTGATTCTAGGATTAAGTATGATTCCAGAATTCAAAGCTAGTTTCAAAAGGTCAAAATCAACTGCCTTGGGAAATGTGACCCTTAAAACAGGGAAAGTGTCCTGTTATCACACCATAGTAGCAGAGCTACTATTCTTGTTCAGCAGATATCTGCACATTCCAGAGCTTCCATTATTCAGAGCATGGCTATGATGATTGTATATTTTGTGATCACTCATGATCAGAGCAGTATATTATTCAGATTTATATTTGACCTTGTGTCAAGGCTGAGCCTTGAGAGTTCAGATTTGATGACCGATGTGACCCTTTATCCCATAAAGTTTCAGTTCAGTGCTTAGAGACGTACTTCCAGCAGTGTTTCAGATGGTATATGATGATTATTACTATGATGATGTTATATGATCTATGGATGCTTTATCACTGACTGTGGATTATTATCTTGTTGATTTAGTCATGATCACAGCATCTGCTTGGTATATTATTCCTGATGTGGCAAACTGTTTGAAATGAACTGTAAATCATAAAATGGACAATTGCTTGCACATTTAGGTCATTTAACAAAACCCACTGGTTTTCACCTTACATAGATATGGTCTTTCCCGACACTAGTTGTCTGCTAGTGTAGGCTCCATATTCACTTGACTCCATCCATACATGACCTTCCTATTTGACTTTATACCTTGACCTATCTCATTTGACTTTCTGATATTGAGGACTTCCCCATTTTTCTACCTCTGTGTTTGGACCGCATCCCTGTATATTCAGTGTCTCGGCTCTAAGTTGGTGACAAAACTTGCCTTTGGTGAGTTGGATTGTAGGCCTAAATCATTCTGGTCGGTTGTCCCGATGTTTGGCATTGGCTCGAACTCCCCCTAGTCACTTGAGATGTTGTTGGTTAAAACTGAAAGCTCATGTTCTACCTATGGAAACTTATAAATTCGCCCATGGAAACTAAAAAGGGCAAGAGCGATGAACAGCTAAAAATACTCCTCGAAGAGTATAAGAAAGGTCCAAAAAAAAGCAATGGTTCTTAAAAGCTATATCTAAACAATTGCTGACCTTATATGTATTTGAAAACATGCCCTGGATGCAAGCTCCAACTAGTTGTGCTTATCAGCACACCTGAGATCCGAAGGGTTATGTAGGCCAAAAAGGCCATGAAATAAAATTGAATGATCCTAATGAACCTGGATCAACTTGATGTAGACATGATGCCTAAGTTGAATAAGCACTCTCTGAACAACTTATCCATTTGTGAGACACAACCATCCCCCGTGTTATTTTGTCCAGCACAGAGTTTGTAGCTTTCCCCTTTTCTCCCAGTCCAAAGTATTTTTGAGTTAAGTTAGACAGGTCAACCCCTTGGCCCAACCTTGTTCCTAGCCTTCATCCTTCACTAGCAGTTTGACCATGTCCAATGGGTGAGTTTGTCATTTGAACTATTGTGCAAGTAATTTTATATAACAAAGGAATATGCTAACTTGATTAATGCCACTGAATGGATGTTATACTTTGAGCTTGGCTGTGAGAATGATTAGAGAAGCATGTCTTAGTCTACTGATGTGATTTATCCTTGGTTGTATATTATTGGGATCTGTGATGATGTGGGCCATGTATAGATGCCTATTGATGATGATTGATGGTCCCACATACTTGATGATGATATCATATGATGGACATATGATGCAGATGATGATTGATGCAGTTCAGCAGATTTATTTATTACTTCAGATCAGCAGATTATGCATTGTCCATATATGGTGGACCCTACAGCTGGCCCAATAAGGCAACCCATGGTGTATGAGTGCACAATTCTAGTGGATTTGGGTCTTCTGGATCCAATGAGACACTTATCTTTCAGTTCCGGGCACTTCTGACAGTGATTGATGCAGTTTTACACTTGTTGACTAGATTTGGGGCTGATTTCCAAGCCTGAGCAGCAGGGGCCATGAGAGGCCGGTTCACCTAGGGCGCTGTATGAGGAGGGGGGTGGTCCAGCCACTTGTTTTTACCATTTACCCCCCCTTCTGGAGAGCTTGGTGGGCTCAGATGGACAGTGCAGATGCCCTAGGAGGCAGTTTTGGCACTTTCACAGTTACCAAGGCAGTTAAAAAAATGGGATAAAGTGGTCACTGAGGAATTCGATTTGGGCAATTGAGGCAAGGTTTTGGAATTTGGTTTTCACAGAGGTCTTCCAGGGTGATCCCACTATCTTCCAGTCAGTTTTCACCATGTGGGTAGGCCCACATCGATCGCAGGAGGTCTTTTACTGCTTGTCTGTCACAGATTGTGAGGACAGATTTGATCATTTATATTACTTGGACATATTTTATTATTTTATTGTGCCTTGGGGATGAGCTAGTAAGGATTGATGCCTCCTAGCCCCACCATGTGCTTATTTTGTTATGTCCTAGTCATCATGAAGTGGATTTTGGTATTTTTACCCCTTCTAGTGGATGACGTCACCCTCCATGATTATTTTATACTACGACGTCATCATTATATTGGGTGATCCATGTGATATATTGTTATGATTCATCTTAGCCATTGATTGTATGATGAGATATATTAATCTCAACCACTCATTTGATGTAGTATTGTAGAGTGGTATAGGGTTTTGGTCTTTATTATCCTATATAAGGAGGAGACCCCCTATTGTATAGCTCACCTTTGGAGCTCTGGAATATTGGAATAGAACACTTCTTTGTGGAGCATATCTCTCTTGTCTTGTGGATTCTTTTGCATATTGAGTATACAGTATCTCTTCTATGTATCATTGTGGATTTTGGTGCTTCTACTAGTTTTCTTGCAGGAAAGTCGAATTGATGGAGAGGAGGGCGATTTCTTGAGGGTTATTGTTGGAGGGATCCACATATTCTCTCTTGGGTTGATCTTGTGACAGGGAGTATCATTATTGTATCTTTGTGACATAGTTGATGCTTTCTATTACATCTTTCTATCATTTTCATAATCATCTTACTTGACTTATTTCTTTGATCTTGTCTTGTAGGAGGAGGACGATTTGGCTATCTTGGAGGAGGACGTTTTGGTTGGAGCTCTTGGATCTCACTCTTGAATATACACATAGGAGAATGCTATCAATTTGCAAGGTGGCCACAAGCAATTGAGGTAAGATCTACAAGGTATGTGCCTCTTTCATCCATTCTATCTTCATTGGTCATAAACCCTAATTAATTAAAACCCTCATTTTTGGTTTTTCTTAGATCTACTTAGATCTAGCCTTGCTTTTGAAAATATCTTAAGAACCCACCTCTATAGCATCCACCCCTAGTTGGATCTATAGTTTGGTGGTGATTGGGTTAAAATTGACACACTTTTCAAGGCAATTTAGCCCTCTTGAACCAAATCGCACTTCCTTGGAGAGGCTTGTTGGGTTAGATCTAGCATATGGGTAGGTGAGATCCTGCTTGATTTGTAATCCACACACTTGATAACCTACCCCTAGACTTTTACTTTGGTGATTTCTACCTTGTGGGCATCATTCCATGTTTTAAGGGATTAAAACCCCCTTTTGAATTACTTGGCACCTTAAAACTCAGATCTAGTAAGATCTAACCCTTGGATTGACTTGATTTTCTAGATCCACATAGATCGGGGCATAAGCTACTTGGATCTACAGTTTGGTGGCCATTGGACTTGATTTGGCCCACCTCATCTATCTTTTAGCCCTCCTTGAGCAAGGTCGCACTCCCTTGGGTGAGTGAGTTTGCCCACTTTGAGGACGTGGGTGGTTGAGATTTTTGTGGATTTGGAACGGGCATACCTTGAAACCTAGGTCTAGAGTATCATTTTGTGACGATCTGCCTTGGGGGTAGCATTCCTTGTTTTAAGGGATTGTGGTCCACTTGGGTCATTTCATGAAAACCTAGATCTAGCAAGATCCAACCATTCTGTCTCAATTAGCCCACTTGACTTGACCTCTAGGTGTCCCGATTTACACTTTGACATATCTTTTGACTCCATTAGCCCATCCAACAAGGCACTAGTCCTCCTCAAAGCAAGTCGCACTCCTTGGGAATTGTGTCAAACCTTAGATCCGGTACATGGGTACTCCTAAATTCAACTTAGATCCATAGATCTACTCATTACATATCCTCTAGTACCAATTGCATCCCTTAACTTCACCTTGTGGGTCCACCTTAAGCCATTTCACATATCCCAAGAAGGTAAAACCCACTTGTGTACCACATGGTACTATGCCTTGTCATTATAACTAATCATGTGGCCTAAATCATACATTGGTTGAAACACTAATCATTTCTCAAACCACCTTCAACCATACTTTAACTTCTAGGTCCACTTAACCTTGCATTGGTTTCCGTAACTCATTGTCTACTTATCCCTAGGAACCTTTGTTTGGGTCCAATCATCTTTGATTGGTAATAGGGTCTCCCCCTAGGTCTTGATTCATCCTGACCTAAAGCGAAGAGTGCCTCAGTTGACGTGACTCCCACCTTGCATTGGGAACCGTGGCATCTCTTGGGTCACCTCTTTAGTTGCTTATCTCCTCTACCGTCCCGGATGGGATACCACTAGGGGCAACTACAAGTTGTGTGATAACATGTCCCAAAACAGAGATTTGACAGTTAGGGGTTTCTAGCTATGCTTGATAGATGGATATGACAATATCTAAGTGTGCAAGCAACTAGACAGAGATCAACCCACAGAGAAACTAGACAACCTAGGAAAGTCGTGAGGGCTTGGAGAAGATCAGTGCCTTGGGAATTGGGCAAAATGGTGTCGGATGTCCACCAAAATGTCGATCTGCCTTGTCAAGGTGCAAATCAAGGTGGGTTTTGAAGATCAAGGTCATCCAATGGCTAGATCTCAGTAGATCTGAGAGTCAAAATGCATCACCAAGTGACCCAAGTGGGGCACAACCCTCAAAACGAGGAATGGGGCCCACAAGGTGAAAATCAACAAGGTGAAGCACTAGGGGTAGGTTATCAAGTGAGAGGAGTATGAATCAAGTGGGATCTCACCTATTGAGGTCTTGGAACTAGCAAAACTCATCCAACCAAGGAGTGCGACTTCACTTGGAGAGGCTAAGGTGCCTTGGGAAAGGGGTCAAATGGAAGCCAATCCACACCAAACTGTAGATCCGAATTGTTGTGGATGCTATAGAGGTGGGTTTTCAATATCTTACCCAAAAGCCTACTAGAACCAAGTAGATCTGAAAAAATGTAAAATGAGGGTTTTAATTAATGAGGGTTTTAATGACTTAGAGAAATGGATAAATCATGGAATGAGAAATTTACCTTGAGATCATACCTGTGTGATGGATGAGGTTACTATGTTGTTGAGGAATGTTCCCGCAGAGATCAAATGAGAGATTGTTGATTTGCCTTGCCAAAATTTGATGCCCTAGCTCCACATGTGCGCCCTCCTCTTCCTGTCAAACCAAGGAAACAAGATTCAATCAGTAAGATCAAGAATGGAGGAAATACAAGTATAAGCAAATGATAACATGAAGTAGAAGGTACAAAGACAGTAATACTCCCTGTTACCGACGAAACAACCCAATGAAGAAGCAGGGAGGGTCCTGTTATCACCAATCTTGTAGTTGCCCCTATAGGTGGATCCAATGTGGACGGTAGAGGGGATAGGCAACTAAAGTGGTGAACCAAGAGGGCCTAGGTTCCCAAATGGATGGTTGTCACGCGAACCAAGGCACTCTTCTCTTTAGCTATCAAAGCCAAGATAGCAAGGGGGAGACCCAGATCTACTCCCGACAAGAGAGATCAACCCAATCACCAGATCAAATCAGTCTAATGAGGTACGTAAGGTGACAGGTATGGAACCCTAGAAATAAGGAATTAAGATCACTGTGGAGGCTTGGAAAAGGTATAATATGACAATGATATATAACACACAGTGACTCAATGATTAGGTATGATTCTAGGATCCAAAGCTAGTTTAAAATGATCAAAATCAATTGCCTTGGGAAACGTGACCCTTAAAACAGGGAAAGTGTCTCAAATCAGAGATCTGATAGTTAGGGCTTTCTAGCTATGCTTGATGAAAGGATATAATAGTTTCAAGCACCAAGACAAAGATCAAGCCACAAGATAACTCAACAATCTAGGAAAGTCGAATTGACTTGGGGAAGATTAGTTCCTTGGGAAATGGGCCAAATGGAGTCGGATGTCCACCAAATTGTAGATCTGGAATGTTGAGGTGTTGAGGTAGGTGGATCTAAAAGATTAGGATCATCCAATGGCTAGATCTTAGTATATCTAAGATTGAAATGTGCCACAAAGTGACTCAAGTGGGGCTCAACCCTCAAAATAAGGAATGGGGCCCACAAGGTCAAAATCACTGAAGTGACACACTAGAGGTAGGTTATCAATTATGGAGATCAAGGATCAAGTGGGATCTCAGCTACCCAGGTGCTAGATCCAAACTATCCCCTCCTAGGAAGTGCGACCTCCCTTGGAGAGACTGTTTTTCCTTGGGAAAGGGGTCAGATGAAGGCCAAATCACACCAAACTACAGATCCGAATTGCTGTGGATACTGTAGAGGTGGGTTTTAAATTTTATACCCAAACACTAAGTGGATCTTACTAGATCTGAAAAAATGTAAAATGAGGGTTTGTAAATTGAGGGTTTTATCAATGAAGTAGCTATGTGAATGGATTGGAGCCAACACAAGAAGAACAAACCTGTGGATCTTACCTGGATAACCTTGTAGATGCCTTGATGATGATGATCTATGCAAATCCGATCAATTTGGAGCGATTTGAGGTAGTTTTCTATGAAGTCGAATTGCCCAAGGAAGCCAATGCGCTCTCCTGCACAATAAACGTCAACAATATCAGATTTACTGTGAACAAGAGATAAGACTAATGCCACAAGAGAAATAACAAAAAGATAGCATAGATCACAATGATACTAATGATAACTCCCTGATACAAGCGAATGCCAAGTGAGCGAGTTGAAGAAGCCTTGCAAAAACGCCCAAGTGAAGTCACCCTCCTGTAGACAAGACTGAAGTTTCCAAAAAAGATAGATCTTACCACAAATACCCAAATGCTAGGATGCAATAGACTTTACAATCACCATCTAAGAACACCGGATGCAAAGGAGACCACAAGAATTTCCACAAGAAAGTTTTTCTATATCAAGATTCCAAGAGCCAAAGACCCCTTTATAATGAGAAGCTCTCCCCTTTAAATAGGAAGGAGAGAGTCCATAATCTAACCACTTTTTAAATGAGTGGCTAAGATTAAAAGATCAAAAGATCTAATCAATGGTTGAGATGAGCTCAACAATACAATACATGGATCACTAATAAAATATAACAATAAGTGGACAAAATCGCCCTAGGAGAGGGGATCCCACCAAATCATGATGACAAAACATAAAATATAGCTCATGGTGGGTTCAAGGGGTAATTTCTAACACCCTTGGTCAATCCCCATGGCACAATATCCAAGAATAAATGATCTAGACACCAAATCGTGCCTCTCTGGGATAGTCGTGAGCCTTAGGAGGCTCCGGAAATCATCAAAAAGTGCCATAAGTGATGGATGTGGGTCCTGATGAAGTTGAAACTGCTGGAGAAGGTGTGGAAGACATCCCACTCATCATCACAGATCATCCCATACCATAACCTTGCCTCAGTAGCCCAAATCGAATTCCTCTATAGCCATTTTTACCATTTCTGGATTGCCTCGGGAAATGTGAAACTGCCCAAACTGCTTCCTTGAGTGCCTGCACTGTTAAGGTGAGCTCACCAATGAGTCTAGGAGGGGGGTAATATGGTAATAACAAGTGGTTGGACCACCCCCTCCATGCACAACGCCCTAGTTGAACCAAGTAAATTTCATCACTGCTTTGATAGGGCCTCCGACAGACCAAAACTGCACTAGGATAGCCAACTGAGGCTCAATCATCACTGTAATTGCTCGGAACTGAATACAGGCTGTCTCATTAGACTCAGAAGGTCCAAATCCATCTAAGATGTGTACTCATACACCGTATAAACCTCTGCATGGTCCAAAATAAATACTCATCATGTCCGGCAAACCAAATAATAATAATCTGTAAAAGTGTTGAAAAGCACAAATCATCATCATAAGCCTAAAACCACTGCATAAGCCCACCATGGTGACCTGTACCAGACCATATATCATCTATTTGTAACATCTGAGGTTTGCCACCTCATGTTCTGTGGTTGACTTTTGGTCAAACCGAGGTTTGACCAAGTCAACATGACCAAAATATGACTCAAACTGTCATCAAGCTGCTGCAAGGTGTCAAGGGTTAAAACATGCTTTACAATCCATTCACATAGCAATTATAACAAGTAGCAATCATTACTGGCGATCTAAATCCAAATATAATATGTCATTAATTATTATTAATTACTCAGACAAGACTTTCAAGGTCATACTCACTTCATAGTTGTGATCAATTTGCTAGTGAAGGGCGAAGGATAAGAAACAATTGGCTAGGTCAAGGATGACTTACTGACTTAACACTGTGACACTTTGGAAATGGAAAAGGGAATACACACCATAGCATATAGTGGACAAGCAACAACACAGGGAATGGCGGTGTCTCACAAATGGATAAGTTGTTCAAAGAGTTCACCTTACACAGATGCGCACAATCCATAATACAAATGAGGCCAACAATCTTTTTGATGTAGAATTTAAGTTCCATTGCTTTTTGGGCCTAGAGTTTCCATAGCCTTTGATCTATGTGTGTTTATAAACACATTGCATAGATTTTCATTTAATTTACACTTATTGCTGCAGGTGTGTTTTTAAGGCACTTGTTTACCTGAGCACTTCTAGGTGTGTCACAGACAGCTTGTTTACCTAGGTATTTACATTTCACAATAGATATAGCATTTGATATTTCACAACCATTTTCATTTGGCTTACTTTTCATACAAGATATAACATTTGATTTCCATACTTTGTATTCATGGCAGCACTAAAAGTTTCAGGTTTAGCCAACATCTTTAGTGACTAGGGGGACTTCTCAAGGAAATCCAACTCACCATAGGTAAGTTTTGTCACCAACGCAGAGTCGAGACACAATATACAGGGAAGCTTATCCAATATAGAGGCTACAGTGGGGAAGGTCCTCCATGCCACTAGTCAAGTAGTAAGTCAAGGTAATGAACAAACTGGGCAAGTCATGAATGGATGAAGACAATGAATAATGAAACCAACACTAGCAAGCCAAAGTATGGTGGGAATGATCACCTCTGTTCTCCCTAAGGAGGGTAAAACCAATGAGTATAGGCCAAGAACTTCTAAGTCTGAGTAGGGACAAATATGATATACATATAGTACAACCAGGTCCACATATCTATATGATCGCCAAATCATGATACTAAGTGCTAAGACATGCTAAGAAAATGGAAATAAAAGCAACATAACCACAACACCATAGTATACCTGCTGAGTCATATACCTGAATGCTCACCATCTGAACCATCATCTGTCCTCTGAAACTATTGATGTAACTCTGGGCACTACTGACTGCTCTGTATAAATGGATAAATAGCTACATCGGTCATCTCTCTGAGTGTCCTGAAACTCAGTCATGGCATGGGGAATATATCTGTTGTCCAAGATCTGATAGTGATCCATAGTAGATGCTCATCTCAGCATCTCAATGTAAGGGAACTGACTGAATAGTGTACTGGAATCTGACAAAAAATGTATGGTAGCCCGGCTACTATATATGTGATAATAGGTCCTCCCCTACCAATGCGTCCTCCTGGAACCAATTCGGCCTCCACCTGTAGATGACCAAATCATGGAACAAAATCGATAGCAAGACAATCTCCAATAACCCAGTGCAAAGTAAGAACAAACAAACGAACTCCAAAAAGCATTCACCACAACACAACAAGTAGATGCAATAGTATTTTCTATTCCAATAATCCAGAGCCAAAAGTCCCCTTTACAGTGAGGATCTCTCTCCTTTAAATAGGATGGAGAGATACCAAAACCCTAACCACCTTTTGAATGGATGGTTAAGATTAAAAGATCAATATGATCTAATCAATGGTTGAGATGAGCTCAACATAAAAGTACATGGATCAATAATAAAATAATACATCAATGGACCAAATCGCCCTAGGAGAGGGGGTCCCACCAAATCTCAATGATAAAATATAAGATCTAGCTCATGGTGGGTCCAAGGGGTAATTTCTAACACCCTTGGTCAATCCCCATGGCACAATATCAATAAAATAATGCTATAAGCACCAAATCATGCCTCTCTGGGAAAGTTGTGAGCCTTTGGAGGCTCCATAAATCCATATAAAATGCCGGAGTGGTGGGTGTGGGTCCCACTGGAAGCTGAAATTGCTGGAGAAGGTGTGGAAGACATCCCACTCATCATCAAATATCATCCCATGCCAATACCTTGCCTCAGTAGCCCAAATCGAATCCCTCAGTAGCCATTTTTACCATTTCTGATCTGCCTTGGGAAGTGTGAAACTGCCCAAACTGCCTCCTGGAGTGCCTGCGTTGTCAAGGTGAGGCCACCAGGTTCTCTGGGAGGGGGGTAATAAGGTAATAACAAGTGGCTGGACCACCCCCTCCATGCACAACGCCCTAGGTGAACCCATCAAATCTCATCACTGCTCTGACAGGGCCTCTGATAGGGCCAAAGCTGCACTAGGATAGCCAACTGAGGCTAAAAATCACTGTAAGTGCCCGGAACTGAAAACAGACTGTCTCATTGGACTCAAAGAGCCCAAATCTATCCAAGATGTGTACTCATACACCATATAGATCTCTGCATGATCCAAAATAAATGTCCATCATATCCGACAGACCAAATAATAATAATCTGTAAAAGTGCTAAAAAGCACATATCATCATCATAAGTCTGAAACCACTGCATAGATCCACCTGGTGACCTGTACCAGACCATATATCATATCTCTGTATCATCTGAGGTCTGCCACCTCATGTCCTGTGGTTGACCTTTGGTCAAATTGGGTTTGACCAAGTCAACATGACCCAAAATATAACTCAGGCTATCATATAACTGCTGCAAGTGTCAAAGGTTAATGCAATGCTCTACAATTCATTCAAGTAACAATTATAACAAGAAGTAATCATTACTGGCGATCTAAAACCAATATATAAAGTCATTAATTATTATTATTACTCAGACCGGACTTTCAAGACCATACTCACTTCACAGTTGTGATCAATTTGCTAGTGAAGGGTGAAGGCTAAAATAAAAAGGCTAGGCTAAGGGGTGACTATTGACTTGACATTGTGACACTTTGGAAATGGAAAGGGAATACACACTCTAACATATGCTGGACAAGCAAATAACACGGGGAATGGCAGTGTCTCACAGATGGGTAAGTTGTTCAAAGAGTGTTTATTCAACTTAGGCACCATGTCTACTTTTATAAAAGATGATCCAGTTTCATTAGGATCCATTGATTTCATTTCATGGCCTTTTTGGCCTACATAACCCTTCGGATCTCAGGTGTGCTAAGAAGCACAACTAATCGCAGCTTGCATCCAGGTCATGTTTGTACATATACATATAAGGTCAACAATCGTTTAGATATAGAGTTTAAGAACCATTGCTTTTTGGACCTTTCATTATACTCTTCAAGGAGTATTTTTAGCTTTTCATTGCTCTTGCCCTTTACTCACGTGTGTTGGTAAACACATTCTAGAGTTTACAGTTTCCTGGGCGAATTTACATAAGTTTCCATAAGTAGTACATGAGCTTTCAGTTTTAGCCAACACATCTTAAGTGACTAGGGGGAGTTCGTACCAGTGCCAAACATTGGGACAATCGACCAGAATGATTTAGGACTACAATCCAACTTACCAAAGGCAAGTTTTGTCATGAACTCAGAGCTGAGACACAAAAAACAGGGAAGCTCATCCAACACAAAGGCTAGAGCGGGGGAAGGTCCTCCATGCCACTAGTCAAGTAGTAAGTCAGGGTAATAAACAAACTGGTAGGTAATGGATGGATGAAGACAGTGAATAATGAGACCAACACTAGCAAGCCAAAGTATGGTAGGAATGATCACCTCTCCACTAGTCAAGTAGTAAGTCAGGGTAATAAACAAACTGGTAGGTAATGGATGGATGAAGACAGTGAATAATGAGACCAACACTAGCAAGCCAAAGTATGGTAGGAATGATCACCTCTATTCTCCCTAGGGAGGGTAAAACCAATGAGTATGGGTAGTGAACTTCTAAGTCTGAGTGGGGACAATATAATATATATAAACATACAACCAGGTCCACATATCTATATGATCGCTAGATCATGATACTAAATTCTAAGACATGGTACAAGAATGAATATAAAAGCAATATAACCATAACACTAGAATATACCTGCTAAGTCATATACCTGTATGCACAATATCTGAACCATCATCTGTCCTCTGAAACTGCTGCTGTAACTCTGGGCAATACTGACTGCTTTGTACAAATGGCTAAATGGCTACATCGGTCATCTCTCTAAGTGTCCTGAAACTCAGTCATGGCATGGGGAACAAAACTGCTGTCCATATAATAACATGATCCATAATAGATGCTCATCTCAGCATCTCAATGTAAGGGAACTGGCTGAAAAGTGTACTAGAATCAGAAAAATAATGTATGGTAGCCCGGCTACTATAAATGTGATAACAAGTCCCTTGATAAAATGCCCACAGGATACTTGCTGAGATGCCCACAACCTTGTCTTCAGCCTTGTCCTCAATGATAAAATGCCTGCAGGATACTTGCTGAGATGCCCGCAGCCTTGTCTTCAGTGTCATGTCATAACTGCTTGCCATGTCCTCAAGCCATGTCATCTCCCTTTGGCCTTTGTCATTAATGTGTTGTCATCAATGACAACTATGGTCATCAGATTGCATCTTACAACTCTTTGGTTATGAATATGACAATATGATACTTCGTTTCATTTCATGGTTGATGTTATTTGTTAGAGTTTGTTGATGGCAAATATTATATGTTGAAATTTGAAGATTGATGTTGTGAATGATTGATGATTGATCATTTGATAACAATGTTATAAGTTATAGCTCCTAGATGATTGATGTTATATGTGTACTAAATGGTTATATCTATGTTTTCATGTTTTCTATAGCTAATTTGGCATTCTACATGTTTTTCTGAATATATGCATCAAAATATATTAAATATGTATTATATAAAAAATGCTCCCAAAATGGAAGCTTTTGAAAATTTCACTTTTCGCTCCCGCTTCCCACTCTCGCTCCCCACTCCCAACAGCATAGGCTTCAATTGGATGATATATGCGGCAGCGCATATCATCTGGCACAAGCCAATCCACCCACATGAAAATGTATTACCATGTGGAATAGAGCAATACGCACTGTACATATCAGAAAAGTGCCCTTCCAATAAACCACCCTTTAAGATACACCAATAGTGCACCTTCAAATAAAACAATAACAAATATCGCTCCACATGCACGATAATATCAATATTCCAGAGATCTCCCTTCTTACAATAGACAAGCGTATTAAACAACCTTCACACACAAGCACCAACACGACTGCTCTTCAATCTTGAGTTCGACTCAGTTGTCTCAATCACGATGATTTCTATCCAGAGTGTTGTGATGGCTCAAGTCTACAGACGATGTATTAGATTCTACCAATGTTTTAAAACTCGGACACGGACTCGGAATTGGTCGAGGGTCAACTCGGACTCGGACTCGGAATAGGCAATGATTTGGCCGATTTGAATTTAATGACTCAGTTTACTCAGAACTACATAAAATATTTAAATTTTAAAGAAAAACAATATTTTAAAGATTCTAATCAATGATTCCGAAGCATTAGAGACAAAATTTCCAAAGTTTGCTCATGTATATACCATAGAAGGGTGAATATATCAAAATGGCACGAAGTGTATGTAATAGATATCTGATTCTGGAACAAAATACATAATCAATGAGGCCTACATGGCTTGGAGAGTCCAAAAAACAACTTGATATGATACCACTACATCATACATCATACATGTCATTGATCAACATGATCAATCATCAAACTCATCACCACTGCTAGAACTAGAAGTAGAACTAAAATCAAGACTCGCGATGTCATAGGCAATAGCTTCATCATTTGGCTCAAGCTCAAACTCCTCAAGGTCATCTACAATTGCAGTAGTAGTAGTAGTAGATGAACATATAGAAGCACAAGGTTAGGGTTCATCTTATAGCTTTAGGGTTAATTTCTAAGTTGGAGGAAACGGGGACATAGGGACGAGTTTTCAAAATAGGGACATGTTTGAAATGTGACCCCCCAAAATTATGGAAATGGGGATATATATCAAAGTTAATCCTTGATCTCAAAGTTGATCCTCCAAGGACATTAGTCAATGACTCAACACCTTACAATTTTGATGAAACTTCTTAATCCAATTGTTAAAATAAGGTTGAAAGAGATTCCCATGCTTACGGTGATTTTGCTTGAGTGAAGAGTACATTTTTTATTAAGGTCGTGACAGAGGAGTTCAACAATCAACACCAACAACATCAAGATATATAGAGGGGTTGATGTGCTTGATTAAATGCCAATCCCATACCCTCGTACATGATAGAATTTGGTGGAAACTTTGCAATCCTGAAATCTCAAAAACTGTTAAGTATGTTGAATTCTGAATGGGATCTAAATTCTACTTTTTGCATATCAAGTCCGATGAGGTTGGAACCACTCTCAAACATCCTGAAACAATTAATGGTAATGTTAAAAGTTTAAGTAAAAGCATAGAAAATGAAAGATAAGGAAAATACCTATGTTGCACTGGCCTCGGGGACGGGGGAACGTGGGGGACGAGTTTCCGGAATGGCTGGAGTGCACCCCCTTTTTTTCAGGGGACGGCAGGTTGGGGATGGCAATTATATAATATAAAAATTAAAAAATATAAATTATATAAAATGTATATTAAAAAATATAAATTATATAAAATGTATCCATAATCAATTGTCAATTTATCCATAAATGATCTACATGCAATCTCAATTATTAAAACAACATAACATATCATAAACATAACAACTTCCATAACATAACATTAACAACATTAAATTTTTAAAACAACTTCCATGCAAACTATATCAAAAAAATAGTAAACTTAAAAATTTAAATTTAAACTTTAAAAGTCTATAGCATATCAATCATGGATAAGTTTAACCAAATGGCATGGATGATAGTCCAAATGGCAAAATGCCCAAAATAAGTATAACACTGTCACTAACAGTAGTGCCACAATTCAAATGGTAGAACACCAAAATGCCTCTGAAATTTGAATTCAATATCTCAATTTGTCTGATATTTAGTGAGTTTTGCACAAAAAATTAAAAAATCATACTTAAAAAATAAAAAAAGTCAAAATAATTTTATTAATTAATAATTTAATGTAACTGTAACCTGGGTGTAACGCTGTAGCAGTCCTGTACGTTGTAGTAACATGGGTCCTGTATGCCGTAGCAAAGAGCCGCGAGCAACCGAGCTGAGAGTCGAGAGGGGAGTTCGACTGTGCAAACTTGCAAAGAGCCGTGAGCCACCGAGCTGAGAGTCGAGAGGGGAGCCGACCAACTGCGTGCTGCATGCTGCCTGCTGCGAGTCCACAACCGACTACGTGCTTCCTGCTGCGAGTCGAGAGGGGAGCTGGGAGTCCACGAGGGACTGCGTGCTGCCTGCTGCGACCACCGTGAGTGACGAGGGTGAACAGGGGCTGTCGTGAATGATGAGGGCGAATAGGGGAGCTGCCATAGAGTGAAAACCGTGTTTTTTTGTGGAATGAAAATGCCAATGGAAGGGCCCACGGGTGGGTAGGGTAAGGTAGTTAGGGTTTCATTTTTTAGTTTTAGTTTATGTTTTAAATTTTTACTAATGAAAATTTAAATGTTAAATTTTTTGTTTTTTTAATTTTTTATGTATGAAGGTCGAGGGACGTCCAGGAGTTCCCGATTGGTCGAGGGACTTCAGGGACGTCCCTAAAAAGTTCCCAAAATTGCCAGGTACGTTTAGGGAACGACAAATAAGTTCCCGAGTCCCCGATGATTTGGGGACGTTTTCGAGGAGTTCCAAAGTCCTCGGAACTTGGAAACGCAGGGAATGGAAGGATTTTTGGGGGGGACGGGTCCCCATGCAACGTAGGAAAATACCACTTTTTAACATTACCATTTAGTATTGCCAAATCTATTGAATAACTGAACAAAGCAGTTTTTTTTTTCCAAACAACTTGGCCGGTTCAGGTTGGGACTCGGCTGAGTTGGCCGGTTCGGTACCGAACCAGCCGAATTGGACATCAACTCGGCTCGAACCGGTCACCCGATCCGGTTTGAAGGACGAGTTAGCTCGGTGAAGGGTCAACTCGGTCAACTCGGCCGGTTCGGTACCGAACCGGTCACCCGATCCGGTTTGAAGGCCGAGTCAGCTCGGTGAAGGGTCAACTCGGTCAACTCGGCCGAGTCCGAGTCCTAGTTGACCGATTTTTAAAACAAAGGATTCTACAATCTCAGATCCAGTCCCAAACTTCACCAGCCGAAGAGCATCACAATCTCTACTTCACGTTAGCAAATCTGTAAGTTGCAGATCATGCTGTCATCCCCATAAACAAATCCATATAAACTGTAATAAATATAGGTCATCCATATTATCCTCAGAGAACCACATCTCCGAGACTATGTTAGGGTTTCACGGCAAGCCCAAAGTATCCAAATGGAATTGTGGTGTTTAGAAACACCTTTTAACAATGAAGCACATCTTCATAAGATTTCTAATAGTATTATGCTGTGTGTAGGTTGAGGCTCAAGCCTCATCAATAGTACCAACTTCATATTGAGCTGGGGACTGCAAAATTCAATTACATCCTCTTGGCTATGCCTATGACCCCAAAGGGTACAATAAAACTCCTAGTTTCCTTCATGTAGAGTGTTTACTCCCTTGTATAATAAGTCTAATCCAAAGGTGGGTCAAGCTAACCAGTAGGACCTGGTATCGGTTAACCAGCTATACGTCTAATAGGTATCCTAGATTACTAATTACATGGCTAATAGCTTCTGTCGATAACTAGTCCCAGTCTACACTATCAATTAATGGTTCAAGATTAAGGGCATAATACAAATCTGGGTTCACTTTAAGATGTTTAAAGTAACTAGGTCAACTATGAGCTAGTCAAATTGATCTCCACTAGCCTTGGTTTGTTCAAAATTTCAAATACTGATAGATTCCAAACTGATTATCTTATCAATATTCTTCGCGTTTGAAACTTCTCTGTTTAAGAAATATGATAAGATTGGTACTCGGCATTTATGTTCTGCAAGAGCAACCATTTAGACTATTTAAAAAGTAATCTGTCACGTTATTGAGGCTGTAAAAAGTGCTTATTTTTAATGTTATTATGTATTTTCCATTTGTTTTGTTTAGTAAACTGATAGTTGTTCTTTCTTGAGTTCAAAATACACGTTTCATAAAAGTATGTTTTGTTTTATTTGAACTTGACATCTTGTAGTTGGTTCCAGCTAGTGGCATTTGGACACGCTATGTTGCTGAAGGATCCAGGAAAGTTCCGCGTTCAGTATTTGTTTTGAAGAATCGGAGGGGTATTTCCACCAGGATGGCTTAAGAACTTTCATTTTGGGCATGAACGTTGATCTTTATTCTGGATAAGTCTATTGTGGAATTGCCATCTTATCCTTTCATCCTACAGAGCAATTTCAAATTTGTGATGACATTATAATTGCCTTTGTTAAGTTTTAAGTTATGAAAACAGTTGTATGTATTTATAAATATCACAAACTGATCCACAGGTATTCATAAAATAGCAGAGCCAGATTTTTATGAAACCCTTGGAGTTCGTAGAGATGCCAGCAAAGATGAAATAGATAATGTTTTTCACAAGGTAAGTGTTGTTTAAAAGTAGTCATTTCTCTATGGCACATAGCAATAAGGGGAAAACAGTCTAAAAGATTGATAAATAACTAAGCAATGCACTAAGAAAAGGATTTCCTGTTTATAGGACCTCCACTTCCTTTCATTTTGTGTTTGTTCATTCAAATGGATGTTTTGTTAAATAGAATTTTGTAAAATGATATATCAATCAGAAAAAGGCATTGGATTCTTTTGAAGTGTCCATTCTGAGCATTTACATCAGTGTCTACCTCCATGGATAAGATTTCATCTGCAACTGTATCTTGTTAACTAGTCTAATTAGGAAGTCTTCTTCAGAGTCCAGACATTAAAGAGTAACAAAAAATACATAAAACTGCATCCAGAATTACAGCATTAGGTAGTGCAAACCTCAAATAAAGTGCAGCCCTCAGGTTGATTAAACATGAAACATTATTGTTGCCTGCTGATCAATGCACATACAATAGGAACATGTGTCTGTTAGTGGTTGCTCCATAGGAGCACTCTGCTTGCTGTGACTGAGCGGGAGAAGAAGATCTTCCTTACTTCCTTGCCTTAACCATCTATTTCCGTGGAATACAAAGGCAATATGCCAAGCTGATTGTTGTGTAGGAGAGGTGCTGCAGTTCTTCTCAGCCATCCTGTATTACACCAGCAGATCTGGGGGCAGCAGTGGTGACTGGGTAGATAGATCGCTTTTTTTGTTGGGAGTTTGTGCCCTTCTTCTGTGGATTCCATCATTTCCTTTTGGAAGCTTTGAAAGAGGCACCTGGTTGTGAAGCCAGCGACAAACTCCTTCCCATAACACATGTCACAAAACAAGCAGTTGACTCCACTACATATATTGTCCTCAAACTCTAATCTGAAACAAACACATCATTGAGTAGAAAAATATTCAAATGTCCAGACTAGAAAAGTTACAAGAATTAGTCTATGCCTGAAAGTTATTGAAGTTACAGATATGCAAGGGAATGTATAAGCAATATCTAGTTCTTTCTAAGTCTAAAGCTTATATGGAAATAGTAACAAAAAGAATAACATGAGTAGAGAAATTAAAGGCTATATGAAAATAGCTTAGGAAAAATGAGTGGTGTACTAATCATCTCCAACCACTAAGTCATTTTCAAAGCATGTCATCTTGTAACATGGGGTTCGCTTGCTCAGCCTTGGCAATAATCTGGGAAAGTATCTAATGAGTGATGAAGAGTCAATTGGGGTTGATGAAGTATCTCTCTTATCATCTGGGTCTGATTTTTGTTCTAGCTTCTAGGGCAGTAAAGAAACTGGTGACAAGATGGTTATTGGGATGTCTAGAGATTGTAGGTTGCCCTTTCTAGAAATTATTGGGGGCAATGCTGCAGAACCGGTAGGTAAAAATTGGACTTAGGGGCTGGAGCCGTTGACTTGGGAAAAATTCGATAAAATATTGGAGAGCTCCCTCTTGGGCTGATTTTTGTTCTAACTTCCAAGGCAATAAAGAAACTGGTGACAAGATGCTTATTGGGTTGCCTAGAGCTTGTAACTTCTCCCCTCTAGAAATTCTTGGGAGCAATGTTGCAGAATCCAGACTCTAGCAAAAAATCTACAAAGGTCAGAAATTGTTGACTTTGGAAAAATTTGACAAATGATTTGATAAAACACTAAGAAGTAAAAAATGAGGTAGAAAATCTGCCTTTCAAGTGACTTTTTTCCTTCACAGTTATCGATTTATTTTCAAAAGATTGGCGAAACATCACCCGAATTGAGAATTTTTTGTATATAGCAAAAAATCAGTGATTGTTTGTGCTGATTAATCATTTCATGCATGGCTCATCATTTCAGGCAGGACTCCGTGTTCCGCAACATTGCTTGGGAGGTAAGATTTGTTGTTTGGTAGCTCTAGTGATGAAACTGTAACAATAACCGGTGAATGGTGTTAGGTAAACTTGACTCGGTTAAAGTGTCAAATATATGTCTACAGTCCATGGTTTTCGGCCCCGTGTTATTTTGTAGCCCATGGTATTGGCCCTGTTATCACACAACTTGTAGTTGTCCCTGTTATCACATTTATAGTAGCTGGGGCTACCATATATTTATTTCAGTTTCCAGTATATTTGTTAGCCAGTCCTTTACATTGAGATGCTTGAGATGAACATCTATTTTTGGATCACTCCTATGATTATGAGCAGCCAGTATATTCTTATGCCATGACTGAGTCTTAGGAAACTCAGATTTGATGACCGATGTAGCCATTTTGCCATACAGAGCAGTATGCAATGCCCAGAGTTGCAGCAGCAGGTTCCCAGTAGACAAATGATGGTTCAGATGGTTTGCACAGGTATATGATCCAGCATGTATTATCTTGTGTATTGGTTTATATTGCTTTCCTGGTCATTCTAGTAGCATGTTTTAGCATTTAGTGTCATGATCTGGCTATCATATATATATATTGGACTTGGTTGTTATTATGTATCTATCTAGTGTCCTGCTCAGAATTATGAAGTTCTTGTCTATACTCATTGGTTTTACCCTCCTTAGGAGAATGGAGGTGATCATTCCCACCATTATATGGTTTGCTAGTTTTGGCATCATTTTCACTATCTCCATCCATACGCTACCTTCCAGTTATTGTTTTTACCTTGAATTACTACTTAGCCTATGATATGGAGGACTTTCCCACTCTAGCCTCTTTGTTGGATGAGCTTCCCTGTTTACTTTGTGTCTCGGCTCTGAGTTGCCTAAGTTGTGTTGGCTAGATCTGAAACAGATAGTACTACCATCATTACATTGTATCTGGAAACTTTATTGTATATCTTATATGAAAGCCCATTCTAGAATGTGTTTTTACTTTTTCAACACACGTGAATGAAATCCTAATGAAATGAAATCCAAGAATGTGTTTTTAAACACACACAGACTAAAGGCTATGGAAATTGAAATGTGAAATGAAAAGGTCCAAATAAAGCAATGGTTTAATAAATGCTAAATCCAATGATTGATGACCTTATTTGAATGTAATGATTTATTCCTCATTAACCTACGGGTTGTGATATGATATGGAGCAAGGGACAGCTAATTCTAAGTGTCCCCTAGAGTCTTGAGTTATGGTTTGTCGGGCACCTAGTCATGGCGGCTCTAGAAAAGATCCTCACGGAGCTGAGTCAACTTGGATGTGAGTTGTAGACATCTGTCAAGGTTGAATAAGCACTTCCTAAACAGCTTACCCATTTGTGAGACACTGCCATCCCCTGTGTTATTGCTTGTCCAGCATATGCTTTAGTGTGTATCCCCTTTCCTACATCCAAAGTATCATAGTGTTGAGTCGGTACAGTCATCCCTTGGCCTAGCCTTGCATTTGTCCACCCTCACCCATCGCTAGCAAATTGATCACAACCATGAAGTGAGTATAGCGTTGAGGTTCTAGTCCGAGCTATTATTATTAATGAAAATCTTGAATATCTTGTTTTAGATCGCCAGTGAATTGATTACTTTATGTTTATATTGCTATTGGAATGATTAATGAAGCATGTCTTAACCAATTACACTTGCAACACTTTGATGTTTCAGCTTGGATCATTGTTATCACACAATCTCTAGCTGATGGATAAAGAGTGTCCCAACAGGGATGGCAGAGGGTGAACAACTAGAATGGTGTAACCAACAATAGCCAGGTTCTCCGTTCAAGGAACGGAAGTCACACCGGACAAGGCTACTGTCACTTTAGACAAGGCACGTAGCCAAGTCAAGGGGGAGACTCCGCTCAACCAGTGATGGTTGAGAGACAAAACACAGCCAAACCCCAAAGATAGAAAGAAGTGAAGGGAGGAAATCGGTGTTGATTAGGTCCTAAGTCTAGTTCCATCCTGTAGATGGACATAGATAGTAAAAACGGGAGTGATCTAGAAGTGACCAGCAATCAAATGTAATGAGATAGACTAATCAAATTAGTGATTGTATGGCTGAAATAGACTAGGGACATAGAGTAAGCTAGAACTGAAAGAATGGATTGATGTTGCCCAAGAAGATGAGTTAAGCAATGAAATGACAAACTAGGGCAGCAATAAAATGGTGATTTAAAATACTTCTAGCACTTGGTAGTTTGATTTCTAAAAGTAATATGATGATTTAAGACCGATTCTAAACTACCCAGAACCCCAAACTGACCCAAACAAGCAGAAGAGAAAAACGCCCCAGGTGAGGCGTTTTTGCCAGGTAGACCAGTGCTAAATCTATGGGTAAATGGAGTCTAAAAGAAATGAAACTTAGGATATAGCCTTTTAAGGGTGTTTCGTTAGTGGGTTTTAAAGCAAAACAAATTCCTACGGTGAAATCTTAAGTTTTGTATTTTTTATGGGTTTTTATATGAAATTTCTGCTCAACACACACAATGAAATTAAAATGCAAGAGACCAGTAAGAAGGACCTACTTGATAATGAATAGATGGACGAGATTGCCGAAGAATAGCCTTCCAAACTCAGTTGTTAAGCTGCAGCGTGCTTCCTTTTGTGTTTTGAGTTCCCAGTGGCCAAATTCGCCCTAGCTACCTGCCACAAACAAGATCAAGTTAGTGTGTGCAACAAATAATAAGAGAAACCAGCAAGTAAATGACTGAAAATGAAAGGAATTGAAAGGCAAAAATGCAAAGACAACTCCCTTTGTTGATACTTTGAAGAAGTGGAGCAATTGTAGGGTTCCCACTCCAAAAACTGCACCCTCCTCCAGCTGCGCTCTTCACCTGCAAATCGTTGGCCAAGGACAAGATAGAAACAATGCACTAACAACTCAACAAAGCTAAGAAAGACTAGATATCAGTCAAGCAATACATATCCATCCATAAACTCTCAAGAAACTTTGTGGAAAATGGCTTTATATCATCAAAACTCAAGTGTACAATGTGCCAAGAGCGGTAGAAATGGAGTGAGCTCATTCTCTTATAGAGATGGCTCAAAACCTAGCCTCACTCCCCCCAAAACCAATGGTTGGGATTGACTTTCCCAATCACCAAATCAAGGGTGGAGATGAGCTCAAGAGGGGGTGCGAATTGCCCATGTCTAGTGCACCAGTGGAGGAGGAGTCCCTTGTAGGGCCCATAAAAAACATCAAATGAAATGCTAAGGGGTGTCTATATGGTGTTTTAGCCCCCTAGCTAATACATTAAGGTCCCACACAACATGGAACTCCAAATCGAATTTTGCCCAAGTGAAGAAAAACGCCCCATGGGAAATTCGTCCACCTAGGCGAGCTGGGCAAGAGAGGGCCCCAAAATGCATAATATCATGTCCAAACATACCAACATTACCTTAGAAATCACCCTTGTATTAGCCAACCTTTGATTTTTGCCCTTTGCTATAGTTGCCTTTGTCAATTTTTGATTTTCCATGTATTTTATTGCTGAAGGAGTAAATTGGGCTTTTGACCCACTTATAGTTTCTAGATTGTTGAACCATCTACTGCAATGTGATCGTGGACCCTAAAAATAGTAGTAATGGTTACTTGAACGACCACGATCCATCACTTAGGCATTATTTACCCAAAATCCATGATTTTTAATTAAAACAGGTCATTAATGACCAATAATAATTAAAAATCTCATTGCTGCCTCAACTTTTCCAAATTCTGATGCTTGGAGGTTCATATGGGACCCCAAGAGAATACAAGTGACCAAAATCGAGATCTCGATCGCAATATTTTTTTTGGGCCCATTTTTGGCCTAGTCAACCTAGTTTGACCAAGTCAAATTTGGTCAACATGGTGCTGGCTGAATACCTGTATGCAATATGAAGCGATAGGCTTCCTTATACATGTTAGTACATTACTAAGCGATAAAATGTCAATAAGGTGATCAAAAATACATAATATCTCAAAAACACAAGGCCCATGGTGAGGTGGGCCCACCACATCCAAAAGACTCAAACTTGTATGCACAACCTATAGAATTGACCACCTAGCTGACTTTGGGTGAGGTGGAGAATAATGTGAAGGATAAGGGATGACAAGGACTAAGATCACGTGACCCTTTGGATAACTTAGGAAAGCGGGGTCCACTGAGATAAGCATACCAGGATGGAACACGGGGAAGGGCGGTGTCTCACAAATGGGTATAGTGCAGGGAAACCGCCACTGGTCATCTAACAAGTATCTCACAACTCACATCCGTGCCTAAATAAGACTTTGTGAGGATCTTTTCTAGAGCCGCCAAACTGGGTGTCCGCCAAACTTTAACTTGAGACTCTAGGGGACAATCTTGAGCTTGTCCCTTGCTCCCTCTCACCTCCTTGCCCCAGAGGACTAGGTGAGGAAATAACCACTACAAAGATGATATGTACGGCTGACCTGTGTCCATGTGTGTTTACAAACACATTGCATGGATTTTACATTTACATTTCATACTTACCCTTTTTGGCTAGATTTTACATTTACAATAGCCTTTTTGGTTTGCTTTACATTTCTTCATTTCTTCATTTTACATCAAGGCCCTTTTGGGCTACATACATATCTCAATAGATATAATCAAGGTGCTCATACTGCAGAGTAATGGGGGTGAGCATAAATGCTTCGATGACCAATGGGGAACACCTGGTGAGGCTACACACTCCTATACTGCATTGCAACATTGGGGGCAACCGACAGGAGCAAATCCGAGGTGTGAGAGTGCATCTCACACACTAAAGAGACAAGGCACAAAGGACAGGGAGTCATGGCATACTTAGAGATCAGTGGGGAAGGGGATCCTCAAGGTCACAAATCAGAATCCAAGTCGGGGAAGATCAATCATGAATGGGTTGGATGGGTGGAGAGAGTGAAGGTGGATCCAAAGTCAGCTGCCTAGGGGGACTAAGTGACCAAGTCTATACCAATAGTGGGAATGTGATCCGGTGTGCATAGACAGGAGCCTACAGAAGGGGGTGGACTAACATCACCAAGGGCCCAACAATACATCATAATAACAACTAGATCACCATATCAAACATCTCATGCAGAGTTAGTGTACTAACATGTATAAACAAGTCTAATCAATAACATAAGCAGTAAAACATCAAATGCTATACCTGCCGCTAAAGCTGACTTTGAAGCTGGATCTATACTGGATCCGGGTACAAATAATAAACCAGTAATACTTTGTGATAGTCTCAATCAAAACAAGAGTAGGCAATTGTCTCAATGGGATCATGTCAAAGCCTGGCAAGGAAGGGTGACCCTGCGGTAAATGCTAAGTAACATGTCTGGACAATACAATAAAACCATCTGTCCCCACAAATATATCTGCTCGGGGCAATCTGAACAAAATTGTGTGCCTCCTCCGAAGGCATCCGATCTCTGATCTGGAAAAAAAAGTATAGTATGGTCCCCGACCACACAATCTGCAGCATGGTAGCTCTAGCTAACATGGATGTGATAACAATCATATTATGGGTCAGTTTGACTTGGTCAAACCCAGTTTGACCAAAGTCAACCACAGGACATGAGATGAGTTAGACCTTGGATGATAGCTACTGATGATATGTGGTCTATTATTGGTCACCAGATGGTTCCGTGCAACAATTACAAGTTTAGATAGTGATCTGTGGGATTTTAATGATTTTGATCATTTGCAGATTATTATTATTTTTATATGTCCGGGCATGGTATTGATATTATATGACTATGCAGTCATCCATATGGTGTATGAGTATGCATCTCTAGTGCATTTGGTCTCTCTGAGTCCATTGGGACAGTCCGTTTTCAGTTCCGGGCAGTTTCAGTTGGGATTTCTCTCAGTTTATCACTTCAGTGCAGATTTGCCATTAAAAATGGCCTGTCATTGCAGTTTCATGATTTGCTTGGTTCACCTATGGTGCTACAAAGGGAGTATGGGGTCCAACCACTTGTTTTTACTATATCACCATACTCCCAGACAGGTTGGTGCAGTCAAATTTGGCCCCAGGTGACCAGGTAGAGAGTTACAGGCATTTTTATATTTTACAGGTGATTTACAGAAGCATAAAAATGGTAAAATTGGCTATAGAGGAAATCGATTTGGGCTACTGAGGCAAGGAAATGGCATGGGAATGGTTTTGATGATGTTTATGATGTCTCCCACACCTTCCACAACAGTTGCAGCAGTCAATGGGGCCCACACATATTTCTCGGGCACATTTTCATGGTTTTATGGTGTCTTTGGAGGCACACGACTTTGCCACTTGGGCACATTGTTGTACTTTGATGAGTCATTTGATATTATTGTGCCATGGGGACACACTAGGGAAGAATTATATCACCCCCTAGAACCACCATGAGCATTATGTTATGTTCTGCTAGTCTCTTGGAGTAGGACGTCCCCTAGGGTGATTTTGTCCATGATGTATTGTTATATTTTTGAGTTGATCCATGTACTTTATGTTGAGCTCATCTCAACTGTAGATTATCACTTATGTATCTTTTAATCTTAGCCACTCATTAAAAAGGTGGTTAGGGTTTTGGTCTCTCCCATAGCTATTTAAAGGAGAGACCCTCTCATTGTAAAGGGACTTTTGGCTCTTGGATTCTGGAATAAAATATATCTTTGCAAATACTTGTGCTCTAGTTTTGGATGTTTTTGGTGTTGATTGAAACTGTTCTTCCTTTCCACTGAGCGTATTGGTGATTATCTTTGCGCATCTTTTCTCCACGCTTTATCTACAGGTGAAGAAGTCGAATTGGTGAGGAGGGCGCACTGGCTGGGGAGACTTTCCTTGCTCCTTTATTTTCTTTTTGTCGGTTTTAGGGATATCATTGTCCTTGTACCTCTTACTCTTTGTGATCATGTTCGTCATTTTTATTTCTTCCATTCTTGCTTAAACTAATTGATTCGTTTTCTTTGGCTTGACAGGAAGAGGAGGGCGCATTTGTGGAGCTGAGCATCATTCGTGTGGGAAAGATAAGGGCATCAAAATTTCATTTGATCTCTGTGGGAACAATCCTAAACATCATAGCAACCATCTCCATGACTCAGGTACGCTTGCAAGGTATGTAGTTTATTCTTCTATCCTACCCATCTGTCATTTACATTAAAACCCTAACTTCAAATCCTTTGGAAAATTCTCTGGCTCAAACGACATGGTTTATTGGCAAACCATTTCTGGGTTATCTATCTCTTGCACATCCCTAGGTGGGTTCTCCTAGACGTCATAGTTGGAGGACTCCATCCGCCCAAATCCCAAGGCACTAGTCACCTAACCCTTGTGCATTCCCTGACTAAGCTGGTTTACTTGTCGTTTGATCCTTATTACTGAGCTTGTATACCTTGACATTGTCTGATCTATCAACCAAGTTGTGCTAGAAATCCTTAACTCTGAGATCCACTCTTTGGGACACTTTCCCTGTTTTAAGGGTCATGTTTCCCAAGGCAGCTGAATATTGATCATTTATACTAGCACCTGAATCCTAGAATCATTTCTATTTGTTGAATCACTATGTTTAAACACTATCTGTTATATTCTATCTTTCCTAAGCCTTCACAGTGATTCTATTTCCTTAAATCTAGGGTTCCATATCTGTCACCTTACGTACCCTATCCTAATAGCTTGATCTAGTGATTGGGTTAGATCTCTCCTGTCGGGAGTAGATCAGGGTCTCCCCCTATACTATCTGTTGCCGCCTAATACACACCTTGGGGGGACGCGACAGGAAACCTTCAAGCCGCTCGGTGTGTCCTTGGGGGCAAGTGAGAGTCAAGTGGTGTCACCTGATTACTCGACTCCTCCGTCTAGGCTTATTCCTAGTGAATCCAAGGGGTGTGGTCTGAATGAAAAATAAACTCAGGCTTTTAATCTATAACAGAATAAAAGTCTATTCTAGGAGTTATGATGAAATCACTTAACAATAAACCATAAGTCACTGCAATATGAAATTAAAACCCACAATTTTTAAGATACAACACCATTCATGACATTTGTAAAGATTAACTTAAACAAAAGAAAAATTTAAAGATCAGTGCCAATGAAAATGGAGTGCTTGCGAGGGTTGCTTCTGTGGTCTCGGTGAAAGTATTGCAGTGTCTCAGTTGGTAAATTTAAGATTATGAAATGAGTGGATTAAGGAGTGGGTTAATTCTTGGTTTGGCCCAAAAGAAACCTAACCTTCAAATTGAGTGCTTTAGCAACTTTACCAAGTGTCCAACTAGGCGAGGATAGACTTGCTTAATAGCAGCCTGTTGACTTTGTAGTTTCCGCCCATGCAACCTCCTGAATTCTTAGAATTTGGTTCTAATGGATTTTTCTATTAAAACTAAGTACCTTGCACCCGTTTCTGATTGGTCCAACTGTTCCGACTAAGCTGTAGCGGCCAAGAGCATACTTTGGGCTTGGGGTATGGTTTGTTTTATTAAGATGTGTGAGTGGATGATTAACTAAGCTATGGCCCAAGAATATCTTTTCCTCTCACCACAAAGTGATGGAGTACTTCGGTAGAGCAAGGGGTTAATTTTAGTTGTCAGTTTTAGAACAAGATTGTAGTTTGTAAAATGAACACATAAGCATAAAAAAAAGAAGTAAATGGTCCTTGAGGACGTTTGTGTGCTTAAGTGTTTGTTGTTTAATTACTACAAACTTAAAGAAAGTTAATCTAAGTAAATAAAACTAAGCAAAACTGAAAAAAAAAGTAAAAAAAAAGCGAATCCCCCCGGGGGGATTGGGGTTAGGCGCTGGAATTGCCTGCTGAGCTCTTTTTTTTTTTATGATTTACAAATGAAGCTCAAGAAACACCGTTGGTCCTTTAATTAGGCACCAATACAGTTTACAAATATTAGGATGATGTAAGGGAGGTAAAACTAGCTCCCCGGATGGCTACGGACACCTCTGAATCTCAGATTTTGAGCTCTAAAAAGTTCAAACCTGCTAAACGACAAAAAAAACCAGCGAACTGAATTAGTCTTAAAAAGGCCAAGAAACACTTAAAAAGTGTCTTTGAAATTTGCAAAATTTTCTAACTTAGCTAGCAACCTAGAACTGAATAAAAATGAAGCTTTTAGATTCTTTAGATTGCTACTTGCTTAGATCTATTAATCAAATGAACTTTGAAGCAAGATTTAGATTTAAATAGGACAGTAACCGAGATAGAGTGAAAAAAGGATCTAGAAGAGTGAACCCAAGGGGGTTGAGCATTTTGAAGAAAGGGCAATGGAGTCAAGCTCCCTGATGCACCGGTAGGATCGAGACTTGGTTCATATTTACTGAATGAAGGCACGATCTAACATGTTCGTGGACTTCTCCAGCTTAGGCTACCTGTAAACAACTACAAACAACTAGTAAGGGGATAAGAGCATATGTGTAAATAATGAAAAGAAAGCAATGATGCAATGAATTCAAACAAGAAATTACATTACTCTTAGCCTCCTAATATTATTAACATGAATAAGCTAACTATAAAGTATTACTTACAGATCTTACAGAAGATAGCTTCCCTTTAAAAACATATAATCCCAACAATACTAGCTTTGAAACATAATACAGTTTACCTCAGATGTACAAGCATGAAGATCCAACCAAAGACAATCACCAGACTAGCCTCCAAAGCCTTTTTTATTAAACTCATAAAAATATTACAATACAAATGCAAGCAGAGGTTCCACACTTTCAGATGCATTATAATGGAGCTAAGCTCCTCAATATATAGCAGAGGGTAAGCCAGCTAGGGCGTAAAACCCTAAGGAGGGCATCCTCCTTAATTGTAGAGCAAGGAAGCAGCTAGCCAATGGAGATGCACCATTTCATCAGAGAAAAAAACACTTGAAAGTGGAAGCTGCCGAGTTGATGAAGGAGCTCATGCGTGGATGAGATCTAACATGTGATGTTTCCATGCTTTGATGGAATAACAATGCGTTGGTTGCTTTGATGTGTTGACTGGCAGCTAGGGTAGCCGCATCTCCAATTAGCAATAAAGCTTCCACCCAATGAATCAGAACCGGCCGTGAGGAGAGAGCTGGCCCACGTGAAGGATGGAGGGCGGATTCGATGCTTCCTTGCTGCGTTGGAAAGGGGAGTTCGATTGGATGCTCAAAATGGAAGGTAACACGTGGTTGGGCCACCTCCCAATGAGGTAGGCACCCACCCTTTAACTTAACATCCACCTCAAATCGTATATGCTGTACGGCTGGTCCACGTGAACCTCCTTTCACGTAGCATGTAAAATGAAAAAACGCCCAACCTTCACATTTGACTTTTAATCATATGGTTTAACCTTTTACTTAGTCGCCCACCTTAAATTGACTAATGCCACGTCAATTTGGCATGTGACATATTCAATTTTTTAATAATTTTAATAATTTGGCTTGGTGCATTTTGATGCTCTTTTAGCATTAAAGTGCCATTCTGTAGCTCTAATAGGAAAAACTGCTCCACGAGACGCTTTGGTCGCCCGAAACATAGGAAAACTGGGTACTAGGGTAAAGAGGATGCTTTGAGCTTGAAAACGAGCATCCCTGTGCCAAATTCCGACTCCGGATCACACTTTTATCACGATTTGAATTTTTTCTTTTAAACCATTAAAAAATGGCTTTAAAATGCGAAAAAAAGTATTTTTCCCGGAATCGACTGAAACTTTAGGGGCACCTAGTACATGACCAAACGATAAAAATCTAGCATCTAGAATGTTTGTAAACATTACAAAATGGACTCTAATAATCCCCTAAGGCTTAACCACCACTTTGGGCATTCTAGCTTTGGAGGTGTAGGAGAAAAACTCATCGATTATACTCGGCTAAAGGAAAAGCATAATCGACAAGGGAAAAAACTCCTTGGAATACCTTCTTTGGTTGTCAAGTCCTAGGGAACCGAGTCACTCAAAGGCCACCATGCTAGCACGCTTTATTACAAACCCCGTGGGGCATGGTCATGCACTATGAAAATTAACAAAGGGGCCCTGAACAGGCCAAACTTGGAACTTCTGATCTTTGAAAAAGCACAAGCAATTGTGCAATACTAGCGGCTCATTGAAGTCCAACTAAAGTGCAACTTTAGGTGGTAACACTATCTTTGGCTTTGATAGTGTGAAGTGAAGGGTGTCTCGATTGGCGTGACAACCAATCCTGTTGGGAATCGAGGATCTCGTGGTTCACCTATTTGGTTGCCTATCCCCTCTACCATCCTATATTGGATCTATCATTTGGGGAAACTACAAGTTTGGTGATAACAACCCCTAAAGGTGATCCTATCCAGGATAGTAGAGGGGATGGGTAACTAAAGAGGTGACCCAAGAGGGCCTCGATTCCCAAGGTGGATTGGTTGTCACACCAATCGAGGCACTCTTCGCTTCTTGTTGTCCAAGCCATGGATAACAAAGGGGGAGACCCTGATCTACTCCCGACAAGAGAGATCTAACCCACTCACTGAATCAAGTAAATCAAAATAAGGTATACAAGGTGGAAGGTGAATAACCCTAGATTTAAGGAATGGAGCTACTGTAGAGGCTTAGGGAAGATAAGATATGGAAGTTGATTAGTTCAATTACAGTAACTCATAATTAAAGATGAATCTAGGATGTAGATGCTAGGGTAAATGATCAAAATCGACTGCCTTGGGAAACATGTACTTAAAATGTGGAAAATGGTCCCAAGTAGCAGATCTGACAAGTTTAGGGCTTCTTAGCACAGCTTGATGATAGATCTGACAGTATCATAGCACACAAGCTAGGAAAAGAGGAGTTAACCACTCAGAAAACCAACAGACCAAGGAGGGCGCAAGCATAGAGAGATCAGTGCCTAGGGTATCGGGTAGATGGAGTCCACAGATCAAGACGCCCTTGAGGACCCACTTGGGGTTAGGCCTAAATATGAAAACCCAGAAATGGTTTTCCATTAAACCAAGTAACTAACCCTAGAGAATTTTTAGAAATTTTAGCAGTTAGGGTTTTGAACTAAGTCACCTGACACGAGGACAAGGGACACGAAAATACGAGTGTCCGACACAGACACGGTGACCCCCGGAATCAGGACACGAAGGACACGTTTTATATACATATATATATTTTTTAAAAATATATTAAAATTTAAAAATATAGACATATAGATCCAATTTTTTTTAGAAACTAGAAAGTAGAACATTTACAAATATTCAATAGAAATTAGAATCAATACACATTAATGATTACACATTTATCATTCACAAATCACAATGAGACACATAGATGCATTGAAATTTGATAGGCATTGGGAAATAGCTCACGATGTCAGAACCATATTTCTCATTAAGTCATCAAAATCAAATGTATTACATAGATGTCGGAATGCCACTAGGCACTAGCAGATGCCAAATAGACTAATAGTAAATACAAAAAGGGGTGGATCAAAATGGAAGAATCTCATCTGTCAATGACTCAATAGTCCTCCTCCATGCATGAATCAACAAACTCACCACTGCCCTAATCCTCATCATCCTCCTCCTGTCTGCCCATCTGACGATCTGCATTTGCTGGTGTGGAGGATGAACCCTCCATAGGATCACCATCATCAAAAGTGACCGGCTCTAGCACTGGATCATTAAGATCCATGTTGGCTAATGCCAACTCAGTACTGATGTCCAAACCCATATCATCAGGAAAGACATCCCACATCTTTGTCTTTCCCTTCGCCCACTCCTCCCTCTTCCTGTAAAGAAGACGAAGGTTGGAGTGCACATACACTATCGTCTCTGCCCTGGACTGCTCAAGCCTGCTCTTCTTCAAACTGTACAAGTTCCCATATGTGCTCCAATTCCTCTCACAACAAGAGGATGAAGTAACTTGAGAGATGACCCTCAAGGCTATCTATAGAAGAGGGTATGTTGTCTCATGAGTTTCCCACCAAACATAGGGTTTCTTAACCCCCATGTCTCTAAGCACCTCATATCCTCCAAATCTCTTAGTGCTAGTGGAAAACTCTACAAATCCCTCCTCCACCTCCTCAAGTAGGTCTCTATCCTGAAGTAGCCGTCTAAATGCTGTCTTCCTCCCCTATGAGATCTCTCCATCCATGTGAGGAGGGACTCTGCATGAGGGCCTTGACCCACCATTGATGCAATCATGACCGTAGAACTTGGGGTTCAATGAGTGGGCCAAGCAATGCAAAGGTGTGCAATTCTTATCCCACCTGGAGATATGAATATCCTGTATGCTGGACCATAAGTTCTCTGTTGATGTCTCATACTCGGCACACTCATTCTCCATAACAATGGTCCTCATGGACTCAATCATGGAATCCCACCCCTCATAAACATTTGTTAGGATGGGCTGGTCCGTGTCTGCAAACTGCAACAAAGAAATGACTGGCTCCATGATCCTAATGGTAAGATCTACCCTCTCCCACCAACCATCATCTAACACTGTCCTTTACCTTTTTTGAAGCAACCTGATCCGTTTTTCTCCAAAAGGACCAAAAATCTGAAATAACCATGGACCCAAGAGCGTTTTTGACCTCTCTCAACCTCTTGAGCATGATGAATGAGGAATCAAACTGACTATTTGCAACCTTCAACAATGAAATATGTGCGTACTCTTTGTAGATTGTGAGGGCATTGGTGTGGTTTAGTACAAAGTTATGGATATGGCATGCATCCTCAATAAGTTTGCCAATCGATGTCACATCTGAAGCAATAGATTTCAGTGCTAAATTCAAAGAATGGACAATGCAAGGTGTCCAAAATACCTGTAAGATTAATAAAAGAAAGTATAAATGAGTCTAGACTCTAGACTCTACAAGACGACAACTAACAACTCAAAATCTCAAATAAATGAGCAAATTAGCAATGCAATTATGCAAGGTGTCTGTTATCACACCATAGTAGTTGAGCTACCCGTTGTTGCTGAGCAGATATCTACACTTTTCAGAGCTTTGCCTTTACAGAGATCAGTTATGATGAGCAACACCATTTATGATCACTTACACATCAAAGCAGCTTATATCAGACAGTGTGCAGACCTTGTGCCAAGGCTGAGCTTTGAGAGCTTAGATTTGATGACCAATATGACCTTTTGTTCCATACAGATTCAATTCAGTGCCCAGAATTCCAAATGTTCTTATTGCAACAGTGTTTCATTGGTTCTAGTTGATATTTGTTGAGATATGCAGTGATATGACCATTAGACTTATGATTGTTAGCATTTGATTATTATCTTGTTGTTTTAGCCATCTTGATAGCATTAACTTGGTATATAGTTCATGATGTGGCAGTATTATGATTAAAATGAACTATCTTGGTTGGATTTAAATAATAATTGGATGTATTACTTGCACTTTAAGGTTCACTGACTATACTCATTGGTTTCACTTACCCTCTTATGAGCATGGACATGGTCTTTCATGACATTTATGTTTGCTAGCTTAGGCACCACATTCACTTGACTCCATTCATCCATGACCTTCCGTGTTTTGGCTTTCACCTTGACTTGCCTTCTTGACTTGTGGTATGGAGGACCTCCCCGCTTTTGCCTCTGTGTTGGACCTGCATCCATGTTAGTTTTGTGTCTCGGCTCTGAGTTGGCAATAGAACTTGCCTTTGGTGAGTTGGATTTTATGCCGTTATCATTCTAGTCGATTGCCCCGATGTGTGGTTTTGTGCGGAATTCCCCCTAGTTGCTTGAGTTGTTGTTGGCTAAAACCTGAAGCAAAATGTACTACCTTGGAAACTAATGGAAGCCCAATGAAAAGGGCTATGAAATGTAAATGCAATGAAATGCTGTGAAATGTAAATGCACCCCGGATGTAAGCTGCGATTAGTTGTGCTTATTAGCGCATGTGAAATCCCAGAGGGGTTGTACTAGGTCTGAAAAGCAATGGAAAAATGAATGCTATATCTAAATTATTGTTGGCCATGAAATTGTATGAAATGAAAGGTCCTAAAAAGCAGTGGTTAAACAAATACCAAATCTAAAGATTGCTGACCTCATATGGAAAAATACCTCATTGAGCCTACGGGTTATTATTTGAGATGAAGTAAGGGATAGCTAAATCAAAGTGTCCCCTAGAGCCATGAGTGATGGTTCTAGTAGTAGACATTTTTGCCAAGGTTGAATAAACACTTCACTAAACAACTCACCCATTTGTGAGACATCACCATTCCTTGTGTATCTTGGTCTGACACATGCTTAAGTGTGTAACACCTTTTCCCTTATCCAAAGTATCACTATGACAAGCTGGTCAAGTCATCCCTTCTACCTAGCCTTGCCCTTAGCCTTCACCCTATGCTAGCAGTTAGGCCATGTCCGTCGGATGGTGTATGTCTTTAAAGCTTTGGTGCAAATAAAATATTAAATAACATTGGATATATATGTATTAACTGCCACTTGATTGATGTTTATACTTTAAGTTAAGCTGTCAATATGGTTAAAGGAACATGTCTTAGTCATTTGTTATAATTTAGTCTTTGGTTGTAATTTGACCTGGTCAAACATAGTTTGACCATGGTCATCCTTGGGATCCGTGATGAGATGGACCACTTATGTTATATGATGTTGATCTATGGTCCTACATACACCTATTGATGATCCATATGTTGGGCACATGCTTCAGATGACGATTGATGCAGTTTTCATGGATTATTATTGTTTACAGATCATCATATTCTTACTTGTTCGGGTATGGTGAACACTACAGTTGGTCCTATTATCACCAAACTTGTAGTTTCTCCTAGAGATGGATCCAGAAGGATGGTAGAGGGGATAGGCAACCAAAGAGGTGAACCATGAGAGCCTCGATTCCCAAAAGGATTGGTTATCACGCCAATCGAGGCACCTTCGCTTTATGCTATCAAAGCCAAGATAACAAAGGGGGAGACCTTGATCTACTCTCGATAGGAGAGATCTAACCAGATCACCAGATCAAGCTATAACAATAGGGTACGTAAGGTGAAAGGTATGGAACCTGAGATTTAAGGAATTAGGGTGACTGTGGACGCTTAAGAAATATAAGATTTGGATTATGGTGTTTAGGCACAGTGACACTATGATTACAAGAGATTCCAGGATTCAAGTGCTAGTATAAATGATCAAATTCAATTGCCTTGGGAAAAGTGACCCTTAAAATAGGGAAAGTGTCCCAAAGAGTGGATCTGAGAATTAGGGCTTTCTAGCATTGCTCGACAAAAGGATATGACAGTGTTAAAATAGACAAGCTTGCAAACCGAGAACAAATGACAGGAAAACCAGCTACTCAGGAATTGCATGAGGGTTAGGAGATCTAGTTCCTTGGGAATTGGGCCATAAGGAGTCCTCCAACCATGACGTTTAGGAGAACCCACCTAGGGTTTGGCCAAAGCAAGAATACCCAGAAATGGTTTTGCGGTAAACCAAGTCGTTTGAGCCAAGGAATTTTCCTAAGGATTCTAATGAGGGTTTTAACTGTAAATGAAGATGGCCAATGGATTGGAACCCAAAAATGACTGAAATAAAAGTAGATCTTACCTGGATAATCTTGCGGATGCCTTGATACAGATGATCTATGTCTTCCCGATCAATTTGAAGTAGTTTGAGTGAGTGTCCAAGTGAAATCGATTTTCCCCAAGAAGCCAATGCGCCTTCCTCTCCTGTACAATGAACTACCTAAGTTAGATTCAAAGCACCTAGATAAAAAGACTAATGCAACAAGAGACATATCGAGATGAATTCAAAGATCACAATGACGCTATTGAAAACCCCCTGATACAAGCAAACCCAAGTGAAGCAAGTTGAGGATGCCCTGTAAAAACGCCCAAGTGAAGTCTCCCTCCTGTATACAAAACACTGTTTCCACAAATATTTTGGATTCACCACAAAACTCCAAATGCTATGTGACAATAGACTTTACAATCAATATCTAAGAACATCACATCAAAGAAGATCCCAAAGTATTTGCTAATAATTTCTTTATTATCAAATTCCAAGAGCCAAAGGTCTTGTTATCACCTAACTTGTAGTTGCCCCTAGAGATGGATCCAAGATGGATGGCAGAGGGAAAAGGCAACCAAAGAGGTGCAACCAAGATAGCCTCGACTCCCAATGGATGGTTATCACGCCAATCGAGGCAATCTTCACTTTATGTTATCTAGCCCAAGACAACAATGGGGGAGACCCAGATCTACTCCGGATAGGAGAGATCAGACCAAGACACCAAATCAAATCAAGTATAGATGAAGTACGTAAGGTGCATGGTAAACCCTAGATCTATGGATGAAGTCACAAGGTAAGTAATGAGTTGGATCAAGAGGTTTAGACAATGTAGATTTTGTCCAACATGTTTATGTGAGTGACTTATAAGGTTTGAAACAAGATCCAGAATCAGGGTACTAGTCAAAGATGAGAAAATCCACTGCCTTGGGAACCGTGTCCAATGCAGGGTAGTTAAGGACCAAATTGGGGCTAACCAGTACCGAGGATGAGCTTGATGAATGGATATAAAGGTGTTTAAGTGTTCAAGCATGCAAGACAAAGATCTAACCACAAGCTAACCCAACAATCCAAGAAAGTCGAATTGGCTTGGAGAAGATTAGTGCCTTGGGAAATGGGCCATGTTGCCGCCTAATACACACCTGGGGGGGACGCGGCAGGAAACCTTCAAGCCGCTCGGTGTGTCCTTGGGGGCAAGTGAGAGTCAAGTGCTTTCACCTGATTACTCGACTCCTCCGTCTAGGCTTACTCCTAGCGAAGCCAAGGGGGGTGGTCCCTATGAAAAATAATCTAAGGCTTTTAATCTATAACAAAAGATAAAAGTCTATTCTAGGAGTTAAAGATGACGAGATGATAAAATTATAACAACAAAGCACTGCTTGTGAATTAAATCAAATAGCTAACCCAACATAAGATAAATAAGCATTCACGACATTTATGATTGACTTAAACACAAAAAATTAAAGACCAGTGCCGAGAATGTAAAAAAAAGCTTGTAAGTACTGTTGTGTGGGGTTGCTTGTGTAGTCTCAGTGAAAGTATTGCAGTGGCTCGGTTGGTAAATTTTATAGTTATTAAATGAGTAGTTAAGGAGTGGGTTGATTCTTGGTTTGGCCCAAAAGAAAACCTAAACTTCGAACTGAGTGCTCTAGCAACCTTACCAAGTGTCTAACCAGGCGAGGATGAACCCGCTTAAGAACCTGCTGACTCTGTAGATTCAGTCCATGCAACCTCCCGAGTTCTTAGGATTGGATTCTGATGGATTATCCTATTAACACTAATTACCTTGCACCCGTTTCTGATTGAGCCAACTGTTCCGACTAAGCTGCAGTGGTCAAGAGCATACTCCGAGTTTGGGGCGTTGTTCGTTTTATTAAATAGGTATGAGTGGATGATTAATCTACACTAAACCCCAAGCATAAAGCCAGGGGGGTTAATTTTAGGATTCAATTTTAAGCACAGGATAATAATTTGAAATAAACACAAAAGCATATAAAAAAGATAAACAGGTCCTCGAAGGACGTTGTGTGCTTGAGTGAGTTATCTAATTACTACTGCTTGAAAGAAAACTAATCTAAAACGAAAAAATAAAAAAAATAAACAAGGGTGCGAATCCCCCCTGGGGGGATTGGGTTCAGGCGCTGGAATTGCCTGCTGTGCTCTTTTTATTTTTATTTTATTACAACTTGGAAACTTAAGAGAAATACTGCTTGCCCTTTATCATTAGGGACAAGTCAGTTTACAATGTTTGAGAGAAATAATGATGATGCTTGAAACTGGTTCTCTCTGGGTGGTTCAGGAAGCTCCAAATGCAAGTTTTATTTACTTTTCTTACTCCAACCTGTTATGAAATCAAAACAGATTAGGGAAGTATGTTGGTTAGAAAATGATAATCAGAACACTTTAAGAGTGTTCTGACAATGCTACAAACTGTCAAAATCAAAACCAATGCAACTAGTATTTAAAAAACATGTTTTTGGGCAACTTTTTGGGTTTTTAAACTAACTTTCAAATGACCTTTTGTGTGCAGAACCAAAAAACCAGCGAGCTAAAAAGTTTGTAAAATGCCTAAAAACAACTAAGAAATTACTCTTTTTCGAAATGCAAACTAAGTCTGAAAAATGAAGCAAAAAGGTGCAATGAAACGAGACAAAAGGTAACTAGGAAGACAAGCTAGGGAGCTTGCCTTGCTAGGATCTTTGGCTTCTCTCTTTCGAGTTTGCAAGCCAAATTACAAGCCTAACAATGCTAGATAAATCTTTTACAAACACTTCTTCACTAATGAACCTTTAAGATTTGGACTTTGATAAAATGAAAACATTAGTAAAGGATACTAGATCCACTTCATAGGATATCAAAATTTTAGATCTAGAATAATATGGAAACAGTAACCAAGATAGAATAGATGAGGGTTTGAACGAAGGTGATATAACCGGTTTTGAGTGAGAAAGACTGGGCGGATGGAGATCATATGCAAGTGAACACGCGAGGGACTACGCTTCCTTTTATAACTTCAAAGATTGGCAAACTAGCATGTATGCCTTCTCAATGAGATCAGATTACCTGCAAGAAACCTCACAACAAACCTTGCACAAGCGGATTAAGAGACACTGATATAAATCATATAAAAGATAAACTGAAACATGGACATTCAAACAAGATATGAACAATGTTTAAGATATACTTCATACAATTGATAATAAAGAATAAAATATAGATTCTACTCTTTACCCTACTGAAATAATAAATTTCCTTCAAAGGTCAGCATGAATCCGAACAATAAACAAAGCTCATGAAGAGACACAGATTACCTCCATGGGATTTAAGCATTAGACATCCACACATTTAACACGAGTCCACAATATAGCCTCCAAAGCCTTAACTTTATTCTCAAGAACACAGAAATTATACAACAATAATAGAGCAGAGGTTCCACCTTCCGATCTTTACAATGGAGCCAAGCTCCTCAATTTATAGAAAATGCCAACCCAGCTAGGGCGCAAAACCCTAAGAGACCAAACTCCTAACTTGTAGAGCAAGTAAACTTAATGGCCAATGGCAATGCACCATCAGACTTGGACAAAAGCTCTTGAAAATGGAAGGTGCCGAATTGAAGTAGGTTGCCCACGTGAAGGTGGAGCTCGAAATTGATGTTTCCTTGCTGGGTTGGAATGAACAGTAGGCTGGTCGCTTTTTTAATAATGAAATCTGTCCATATTGGTAGAGCCACCTCATGCTTTATCAATAACCAATCAAATGGCTGCCGAATGGTGAGAGAGTTGGCCCACGTGTGAATATGGATGGCGAATCTTTACTTTGAAACCTTGGATAAATATTTGCCCATGTCACAATGTTTTAACCTTTGAATTAAACGCCCACCGTGATTGATACATGCCAACTCAAACTATACCAAGCCGTGAAGGAATATGGCCCACACGAATATGGAGAGGGTGAGTGGAGTTAACGTGGATGGTGGGTGCGTTGAATTAGTATCTCATCCACGCTGAGTGCCACCTCAATATGAGGAAAATCGACCCCACTAACTGACTTATCAACAAGTAAAACCGTACGGCCATGAGGAGGAGTGGTTCCACGTGAAGGATTTTCCACGTAGCTTGACATATGAGATATTCGCCCCCCTTTCAATTTTGACTTATAATAAAAGCATTGACCTTTCCACATAGTCGCCCACCTTTGAAAACATTTGCTAATTTGATAGCAGCCACGTTGATGAGGGATGGCCCACGTGAAACTTGAACCGTACGGCTTTGGCAAATGGTTATAATCTTTAAAAAAAAAGCATTTTAATACATGCTTTGCCTTCTTACCAAAGTCGCTCACCTTAGTTGACTTAATGCCAACTCAATTGGCATGTGACCTTTTCCATTTTTTGAAAATTTTAATTATTTGCCAAAGTGCATTTTGTCGCAACTTTAGCATTAAAGTGCCAGAATGTAGCTCTGAAAGGAAATACTGCTCCACGGGGGTTCTCGGTCACCCGAAATGTAGGAAAATTGGGTACTGGGGTAAAGAGGATGCTCTGAGCTTGAAAATGAGCATCCCTGCGTCAAATTCCGACTCCGGATAAGACTTTTATCACCCTTTGAAATTTTTTAATTAAACCATTAAAAAAATGGCTTAAAAATGCGGAAAAATATTTTTTCTCGGAACTGACTGAAACTTCAGGGGTACCTAGTACATGACAAAACGATAAAATTCTAGCGTCTAGCATGTTCATACATGTTGCAAAATGGGCTCTAATAATCCCCTAAGGCCTAACCCCCACTTTGGGCATTCCAGCTTTGGAGGAGCAGGAGAAAACCTCATCGATTATACTCGGCTAAAGGCAAGGCATAATCGACAAGGGAAAAAAACTCCTTGGAATACCTTCTTTGGTTGTCAAGTCCTAGGGAACCGAGTCACTCAAAGACCACCATGCTAGTACGCTTATTACAAACCCCGTGGGGCACAGTCATGTACTACAAAAAACTGACAAATGTGCCTTGAAAAGGCCAAACTCGGAACTTCTGAACTCTGAAAAAGGCACAAGTAAATGTGCAATACTGGCGGCTCACTGAAGTCCAACTGTAGTGCAACTCAGTTGGTAACATCTGGCTCCAACTGCGGGACGTGTGATTAATCTTTCCTAGGAAAGGAGATCATTCGAGAACTCCAGATTCTCAGTTTCCTGCATGGAAACGTAAGTGCATCAGTCCCATATATATATGAAAAATAACCAAATGAAACATCTAAGTTACGACATTTATTCATAAAAGGAAACTATTGTACATAACCAAAATTCAATCTAATGTACAAAACAATAATATACATAAAATAAATCTAACTAGAAAATGAAATGCAGGAGTAGGGTTTAGAAATTTTGATACAAATATGCCCCCATGGGCATCAGATATTTTCAGTGTAGAATAGTTTGAGAAGGCCTCCGTTGACTGGGAGGGTACACTTCTCGCCGTCCATACTGCTTAGGTAGAAAGCGTTTGTGCCTGCTACTTCATGAATGAGATAAGGGCCTGCCCATAAACTGTCAAATTTTCCATGTTTTCCAGGTTTTTCCCTTCTTTTGTCCCAAAGTAGTACTGTGTCACCAATCTGAAATACCCTTGGCTTTGATGACTTATCAAAATTCTTTTTAACCTTCTCCTGATTCTTTATGCTTTGATCAACCGCCTCTCGTCTGATTTCATCCAACTCGACTAGTTGATCCATTCTATACTGAGATGCATCCAGCTCTGTGTTACACTCTTCTAGTAACTGATACACTGGCAGCTTTAGGTGCACAGGTAAAGTAACATCTAATCCATAAACCAGTTCAAAAGGAGATTTTCCAGTTGAACTTTTCTTAGTAATCCTATCTGCCCATAGTGCAAATCTGATCTTACTATCCCAAGCTCTTTTATTATCTCCAACAATTTTCTTGACTATGGTCATTAAGTTTTTATTACTTGATTCTGCCAGACCATTACCTTGGGGATAATAATTTGATGAATGTGATAGGATGATACCATACTCGAAACAAAAGGATGACATTTCTGCTGAGCTAAATGCCTTAGCATTATCCGTGGTGATCCTAGCGGGCACACCGAATCTAGTGATAATCTTATCTTCTAAAAAATCCATGATCACTTTCTCGGTTGCCGCTTTCGTGGGGATTGCTTCCACCCACTTGGTAAAATAATCCGTGGCAGTTAGGATCCAAGAATAACCATTGCTAGAATTATCCTTAAACTGACCAATGAAATCAAGACCCCACTGCTGGAAAGGGGCTTGGACAACTACAGGTTTAAGAGGCAAGGATGCTAACTTTTGTTTTCCTGTGAAGAGTTGACATTGTTGGCAACTTCTGACATGCTTGTGAACATCTGAGAACAAAGTGGGCCAATAATACCCTGCTCTAAGGACTTTATGGGCTGTTGTCTTGGCCGCATAATGTCCTCCACAAAATCCAGAGTGGAACTCAGCCATGAGTTTTTTGGACTCTGGCTCATTGATGCATCTAAGAATTAGACCATCTGGATTTTTCCATCCCAGCCCATCCTGGGTGATACAAAAATTTGTGGCTTTTAACCTCAAGGCCCTTCTTTTATGGCCAATAAGATGATCTGGGCATGTGAGGTTGGTTAGAAAATATATGATGTCTGAATACCAAGGAACCTGTTCAAGACGTTGAAGCTCTTCTGATCTGACCTGTACTGACTCATTGTTCTGACATACCATCCCTAAGGCTTGCTCGTTCCCTTCAGCCATCATGCGGGCTAAACCCTGACCTTTAACTAACTTGGTGGGTTTGATTTCTAAGTCATATTCTTGGATCTTAGAGACCCATTTACCCCTTATACCAAGACAGTCTTGTTGTGATAAAATGTCCTTAACCGCCGCATGAGGCACATACCCTATAACTTTCGAGTATCCGATATACATTCTGAAATGCTTAAGTGATTTAACTAAGGCATATGCTTGTTTTTCCATGATAGTGTACTTAAGCTCAGAATTCTGTAAGGCTCTACTCATAAAGGCTATGGGTTGCTCCTGGCCATCCTTATTCTTTTGCAACAAAACTCCGGCTATGGTGTCTGGTGATGCGAATGAAAAGATTTGAAAATCTTTGGAATAATCAGGACTGATCAAGACAGGTGATCTACAGATAGCATCCTTTATTCCACTAAAAGCTTCTTTACCCTCTTTATTCCATTCAAACTTAGCGTCCTTTTTAAGCAATCTCTGCATGGGTTTCATTAACTCTGCTAGGTCGGGAATAAAACGTCTGATAAAGTTGATTTGCCCGTTGAATGACTGTAAAGCTGTTTTATTACAAGGCAAAGGAACTTTCTTTATGGCTTCTACCCTCTCTGGGTCAATTTTGACCCCATCTTTGGAGATGATGTGACCAAGTAACTTCCCCTCATCAACACCTAAGACAGACTTAGCTGGGTTTAAAGATATGCCGAATTTTCGACATCGTTCAAAGATTTGTCTTAGGTGGCCAACATGATCACTTCTTTCTTTAGAAAAAACTGTGAGATCATCCTGATATATTTCTATGATCTTACCGATTAGCTCATTGAAAGCATAATCCATGGATCTCTGGAAAGTTGCCCCAGCATTGAGCAATCCAAAAGGCATTCTAAGATACTCGAAAGTACCCCATGGGGTGGTAAAAGTTGTCTTATGCCTGTCTTCTTCGCTGACCACTACCTGGTTATACCCCGAAAAACCATCCAACATTGACATCATTCCAGAACCAGTTACTCTTTGAAGCAGTGTTTCCATATTGGGGAGAGGGTAGTTATCTTTTAAACATGCCCAATTCAGGTTTCTAAAGTCAATGCATAGTCTTAGGTTTCCATTTTTCTTTCTTACAACAACCAGATTTGAACACCATGAGGAATGTCTAGTTGGGGCTATGATTCCAGCTGCTAGCATCTTTTGAAGCTCTTTCAAAACTATGGGGGCCACCTTGGGATTGATTTGTCTCAACTTCTGGCGAAAAGGTTTGGCATCCCCTTTTAAAGGGATAGTATGTTGGAAAACATCTTCCCGATATGACTTGAGCTCATCATATGAAAAGGCAAAGACATCCCGATATTCCCGAATTAGGGCTATAAGGTCATTTCTTTCCTTTTCACTTGTACCCTTACCAATTTTGATTAGCTTAGGTTCAGTTTTAGTCCCAATGTTGATCTCTATGTAATTTCCAGCCTTTAATATTTCCTTTTCTGGCTTATGCCTGTCCTGTCTGTCAAAGATGTGCTCCCATTCAACTATACTTTTAGGTATGGCATTCCTAGGTTGATCCTCATCTTCCTTGTAGTCATACTTTTCTTCCTTATAGCCTATCTTACAATCAGTGAACTCTTGGACATTATGTATAAATCTAAGGATTTGCTTGTCATCTTTGAACACCTGCCAATGATCTACATTGTCCGGGATGGAGGGTCTGAAATTGATCTCAAATTTTCCTTCACCATTGATTATCTCTTCAGTCGGTTGGAGGGTTGAGGCCGCTACTGCTAGTTGGTCTGCTTCCTGATTTTCTTCCCTAGGTACTGATGTGATGTTTAGGGCATCAAATAATTCCATTGTATCCCAACAAGCATTCCTATACTTCCTTAACCTTTGATTCTTGCATGCAAAGGTGTTCTTGATTTGACATATAACTAAGTCTGAATCTCCTTTTATACTTAGAATTTTTATACCCATATCTTTAGCTATTTCAAGGCCTTGCAAGAGTGCTTCATACTCTGCAACATTGTTTGAAGCATCAAACTCAAGTCTGAAAGCAAACTTGAAAGTCTGTTGAGATGGAGAAGTAATCACAATTCCAGCACCCTTTCCTGATCTAGAAAATGCACCATCAAAACTCATCCTCCACAACCCATTTACTCTATCATCTTTAATCTTTTCTTTAATAGGAGCTAATGTGTTTGCAAAAATGGAATAGTTCCCAGAACCATCTGACTCGTGAACATACTCATTATCTAGCACATTAGGGTCTTCAACATGAAATTTTCTTTCCTTTTCCCTATATAACCTGACATGAGCATCTTCATTAGCTGGGATCATGGCATAGGTCCAATCCATCTGTATGCAACCACCAAGGGAAGCAGCCCATTTTCTAGATAGCAACATGCCCCAAATGTTAGGGACATCGATCACAACTACATCCATAGTCAAATTCACATCAGGATATGCAGCTAACTTAACAGGTAAGTTCATGATAATGCCTATGGTGTCGATTTCTCTAGAATCCATTGCACACACATTCTGATAAGGTCTTGTGACTTTCAGGTTCAATTGTTCCATGACTTTTTTAGTTATGACGTTGGATGTGGCACCCGAATCAAGCATGCAGTTATGGAGCAACATGTTGTTGACGACTAAGGATACATAGAAAGGAGGATGCTCTTCCTTACGAGGATCTATACTATGTAGTATAATAGGAAGATCTTCATTGATTTTCTTAGGTTTTTCAGGAATGACTTCTTTTGGTTCTTCCTGAACTTTATCCTTAGTTTTTTCTAGGACCTTTTCCTTAGGTTTTTCATAGATAACTTCCGTAGGTGCTTCATCAATATTTCCACTAGCTTCTAAAGACTTTATCAATCTATCCTTTTGACTTGGCATTTTAATTACTTCAGTTACAGGAACAAGCATTTTAGCACCAGCTAGCCAGCTAACTACATCAACATTTAGTTCTGGGGAAGGAAGATGAGTTACCTTAGGAATATGCAGATCTGATTTGATGGGGATGGCAGTCTTCCTTCTCTGATAGGTGAAGCCTTTGAACTTTGCTAATTCTTTGATCTCTTCAGGTGTAGGTTTCTCTCCATAAATTTTTGTAACATTGTCCTTTTCCTGTGCCATTTCCTTAGCTTGTTTCCAAACATCCTTTGGCAAAGTGTGAGTTTTACCAACATGATTGATATACTCAGGTTGATTTGAATACCCTACAAAGTTGTTGACTTCAGGAGGACCTTGTTCATTTATGTAGTTAAACTTGGGACAAGTTGACTCATCATGAAATTCATTACAAGACCTACAGAAAGGGGGCACCTCTTCTATAACCATGTTGGCTGAATCAAGTTGACTAGGGATCCTCTGATTGTTGGATGGATACTTTTGCTTCCATTCATTGTTCTGTCTAGGAGGAAACCTATTGGAAGGCATGTGAGATTTTTCTCTTTCCATAGCAATGAGTCTGTTTTGCATGGAATTCATTTGTGCAGCATGATTGGCTTCCATAGCTTTGATTACATCTGTCAATTCTCTCAAAGGATCTTTTGCTAGGTCCTTGCTATCTGTTGATGCTGACTTGTCTTTGTTGTCTGATTGTTTTGATGTAGTACTATCATCACATATATAGTAGCCGGGCTACCATACATTATTTTTCTCATTCCAGTACACTATTCAGCCAGTTCCCTTGCATTTGAGATGCTGAGATGAGCATCTATATTGGATCACTATCAGATTGTGGACAGGAGCTATATTCCCCATGCCATGACTGAGTTTCAGGACACTCAGAGAGATGCCCGATATAGCCATTATACCATTGGTACAGATCAGACAGTAGTGCCCAGAGTTACAGCAGCAGTTCCAGAGGACAGATGATGGTACAGGTTGATGTGCATTCAGGTATATGACTCAGCAGGTATATTATTGTGTTATGGTTAGATTGCTTTTATACTTATTCTTATAGCATGTTTTAGCACTTAGTGTCATGATCTGGCGATCATATAGATACATGGACCTGGTTGACCTATTATTTATATTATATTGTCCCTACTCAGACTTAGAAGTTCACTATCCATACTCATTGGTACATACCCTCCTTAGGGAGAATAGAGGTGATCATTACACCATACTATGGCTTGCTAGTGGTGGCTCCATCATTTCATTATCTTCATCCATCCGTGGCCTACCTTTTAGATTATTACCCTGATTTGCTACTTGACTAGTGACATGGAGGACCTTTCCCCACTATAGCCTCTGTATTGGATGAGCTTCCCTGTTTATTGTGTCTCAGCTCTGAGTTGGTGACAAAACTTACCTATGGTGAGTTGGAGTTCCTTGAGAATTCCCCCTAGTCACTAAAGTTGTGTTGGCTAAACCTGAAACTTTTAGTGCTGCCATCAATACAAAATCTGGAAAAATCAAATGCTATATCTTGTATATGAAAGAAATGCCAAATGAAAATGGCCATGAAAAATAAAATGTTATATCTTTTGGAAAAATAAATACCTAGGTAAACAATTTGTCCATGACACACCTAGAAGTGCTCAGGTAAACAAGTGCCTTAAAAACACACCTGCAGCAGAAAGCCTAAAAATAAATGTAAATCTATGCAATGTGTTTGTAAACACACATAGATCAAGGCTATGGAAACCTCAGGCCCAAAAAGCAATGGAACTTAAATGTTATATCTAAACAATTGCTGGCCTTGTTTGTATTATGGATTGTGCGCATCTGTGAAGGTGAATAAACCCTCTTTAAACAACTCATCCATTTGTGAGACACCGCCATTCCCTGTGTTATTGCTCATTCAGTATATACTATGGTGTACATTCCCTTTCCCTTGCCGAAGTGTCACAAAGTCAAGTCAGTCAAGTCATCCCCTAGCCTAGCCAGTTATTTCAGCCTTCACCCTTCACTAGCAAATTGATCACAACTATGAAGTGAGTATGGTCCTGAAAGTCTAGTCTGAGTAATAATAATAATTAACGACACTATATATTTGGATTTAGATCGCCAGTCATGATTACTCTGTGTTTTAGTAGCTATTTGAATAAATTATAAAGCATGTATTAACCTTGACACCTTGCAGCAGCCATGGATGATAGTCTGAGTTGTATTTGGTCTTGGTTAGACCTAGTCTGACCATGGAGGACCATGAGACATGAGATGTTGGACCTTATGATGATATGGATAGATGATATATGGTCTATGTACACATACAGGATGATTCTATGCAGCAGCTACAGGGTTATGATGATGATTCTTGGGATACAGCAGTGTTTGGTCATTTACAGATCATTATTATTGGCCTTGTTCCGGTACATTGGATATTTATTTTGATCATGCAGAGATTCATATGGTGTATGAGTACACATCTTGGATGGATTTGGACCTTCCGAGTCCAATGAGACAGTTTGTTTTCAGTTCCGGGCACTTACAGTGATGATTTAGCCTCAGTAGGCTGTCCTAGTGCAGTTTTGGTCTGTTGGAGGCCTTGTCGGAGCAGAGATGACTTTTATCCGGTTGACCTAGGGCGCTGATGATGGAGGGGGTGGTCCAGCCACTTGTTTTTACCATATTACCCCTCTCCCGGACACATTGGTGCCCTCACCTTGACAGCGCCATCACTCCAGGAGGCTGTTTGGGCAGTTTCACGCTTCCCGAGGCAGTTCAGGATTGGTAGAAATGGCTATTGAGGAAATCGATTTGGGCTACTGAGGCAAAGTTATGGCATGGGATGATCAGTGATGATAGATCGGGACCTTCCACACCTCGTCCTGCAGTTTCAGCTTCATCGGGGCCCGCATCCATTACTTATGGCACTTTCTGTGGATTTTTGAGGTCTTTTGAGGACCACGACTTCACCTTGGAGGCACGATTTGGTACTTTCATGATTATTTATTGGTTATTGTGCCATGGGGATTGACCAAGGAGGGATAAAATTACCCCTTGGACCCACCATGAGCCTCTTATGATATTTTGTCATCATGATTTGGTGGGACTCCCCTCTCCTAGGGCGACTTTGTCCACTTATGTTATATTTTATGTGTGATCCATGTATTATATTGTTGAGCTCATCTCAACCATTGATTAGACATTTGTATCTTTTAATCTTAGCCACTCATTCAAAAAGTGGTTAGGGTTTTGGTGCCTCTCCTTCCTATTTAAAGGAGAGAGCCTCTCATTGTAAAGGGTCTTTGGCTCTTGGATTATTGGTATAGAAAAATATTCTTGTGGAAATTCTTGTGGTCTCCTTTGCATCTGGTGTTCTTAGATGGTGATTGGAAAGTCTATTGCAACCTAGCATTTGGAAATTGTGGTAAGATCTATCTTTTGGAAATCATTGTTTGTCTACAGGAGGGCGACTTCAACAAGGGCGATTTTGCAAGGCTTCTTCAAATCGACTTTCTTGGCATTCGCTTGTATCAGGGGGTTATCATTAGTATCATTGTGATCTATGCTATCTTTCTGTTACTTCTTTTGTGGCATTAGTCTTATCTCTTGATGCATCAAATCTGATATTGTTGACGTTTGTTGTGCAGGAGAGAGGGCGCATTGGCTTCTTGGACTAAATCGATTTGCATAGAGACTACCTCAAAGCTTCCAAATTGATCGGGATTGCATAGATCATCATCATCAAGGCACCTACAAGGTTATCCAGGTAAGATCCACAGGTTTGTTTCTCTTTCCTTTATCCAATCCATTGACATAATTCATAAATTGTTAAAACCCTAAATAATTCAAAACCCCCTTTTTACATTTTGTCAGATCTACTTAGATCTAGTGGGTTGTTGGGCATGATATTGAAAACCCACCTCTATAGCATCCACGGCATCCCGGATCTATAGTTTGGTGAGGATTGGCTTCCGTTTGACCCCTCTCCCAAGCCAACTTAGCTTCTCCCAAGGAAGGCGCACTTCACCATTTGAGCAAGTTGACCTAGATCTAGTTGATGGGTGTTTGAGATTCCACTTGATTTGACATCTACACATCAAATAACATACACCCAGGTTGTCCCTTTCTTGGAATTTACCTTGTGGGCTCCATTCCACATTTTAAGGGATTTAATCCCCATTTTGGACCACTTGGAACACTTAAACTCAGATCTACTAAGATCTAACCGGTGGATTGCCACGAAACTATAGATCCATACCCCTACTTGACTGATCTACCCGGATCTAAAATTTGGGTGCCATCCGACTTGTCTTGACCCACTTAAACCCCAATTTAAGCCTCCTTGGGTAAAGTCGCACCACCTTGGAGAAGTGAGTTCACTCACTTCTAGGAACTGGGTACTTGAGATTATTGCAGATCTGAAACCGGAATAATTCAAAACCTAGGTCTAGACTGTCACTTTGTCAAATCTTGCCTTGGGGACTGCATTCCTTGTTTTTAGGGATTGTGGTCCACTTGGGTCAAACCTAGATCTAGACACATTTATCCATCAAGAACTTTGTTGCCCACTTGTTCCAAGTACTAGGAGTCCTAAACCTCAAGTCAACCCTACTTTGACTCCGCTTCCCAATTCCCAAGGCACTGGCCTCTCTCCAAGTTAACTCAACTTTCCTAGATTGTTGGATTGACTTGTGGTTTGACTTTTGCATGGTGAACTATACCGTTGAAGCTATCATGAATCATGGTCAAGCTTGTCACTTGTACTAGGTAGCCCCAATTAAACCCATAAACTACCCTGCATTGGACACGGTTCCCAAGGCAGTGGATCCTTTCACATTGAACTAGTACACTAGCCCTAGATCTCACTACAAACATTATAAGTCACTCTTACATTCAATTATGAACCAAAGCTATACCTATTAAACCCCTCACTTGGCTTGTGACTTCATCCTTAGGTCTAGGATAAACCATACACCTAACTTCACCTAGAAATACCCTGATTTGGTGTCTTGGTTTTGATCTCTCCTGTCGGGAGTAGATCGGGTCTCCCCCTTTGTTGTCTGGGCTAGATAACATAAAGTGAAGGTTGCCTCGACTGGCGTGACAACCATACATATTGGAGGTCGAGGTGATCGTGGTTGCACCTTTTTGAGTTGCCCTTCCCTATTGCCATCCATGACTGGATCTATCCATAGGGGTAACTACATCTTAGGTGATAACATTTTGGCGCCGTTGCCGGGGAGGCAATAGCTTGCCCTAGTCCTTCCCGCATATACAACGACACATATCTTGGTAGAAGAGTTAAATCTACCTGGCGACTCCCAATCGTGACTCCGCTGAGGAACGAGCTCATTTACATCCTTACAACACAAGAAGTAAAGTAAACTTAGATCAAGTTGAAGGAACCCCAATCACATATCGTAAAAGAGATCCTAAAACACAACCATCGAACTTCCTTTGGAAATTGGTTAACGATTCTCCAAACAGAACTTCAGGATCCCCTTTGATCAAGACGGTTCCTCCCTCATCTCCTAGTTCAAACTTAAACACAAACTTACCAAATCCAATGGCCGGAACAAACCCGGGAAACCAGAATGTTCCTCCACCACAAGCTCCTAGGATTTTTGGAAGAAAGGCAAAACCATCTCCTTTAGACTTTTCCCAAATCCAGGGTGCACCCCATGACATGCCTGAAAAGTATTTTGAAAAGGTTCCCAGATTTGATGGAGTCTCTGCTATATCAATTGAAGACCACATTGATAAAGTATGGGAACACATGGAAGCATACGGAGCATCTGAGGAAGATGTGTTCATGAGGGGTCTCCTGGCATCCTTGGAAGGAGATGTTAGGAAGTGGTTTGACAGGTTGCCTGCTTCATCCATTGATGGGTATGATAATTTTGTCAACAAGCTAAACAGTGAGTGGTCCCGAAAGTTAGATGGAAAGTTTCTCTTGCACCAACTTTTTGACATTAAGAAGAGAGAAAATGAAACAGTCCATGAATTTAACATAAGATTTGACAAGACTGTAGCTGTTATCCCTGAAGAAATTAGACCAAAAGACCAAGCGGTTGTGATTCACTACTTAAATGCTTTTGAGGGATGGATTGGTTATCAGCTAAAGGATAAAAACCCAAATGACTTAAAGACCGCTCAATCAAATGCTAAGATGGCTGAGCAAAATGTAGCATCCATGGGGAAACAAAACTTTTTCGATCAATTTACCCCATCCACTTCCAGATCTGACCCTAGACTCCGAAAACCAAAGGAACCTGTGAGTGTGCCAAAGGAATCCAAGGACACTCTAGAAGTCATGCAAGAAATGATGAAACAATTAACTGTCCTAACTAAGAATGTGGCAAGTTTGAATGACCCTGAGAGACATAGGAATCCTTATGGCCCTAAACCTTATTGGAATAATAATAGAAGGCCTGATGGGGATAGGGATAGACGACGACCTGAATACCCAGAAAATTCTGAAAAGAAAGAAGTCAATTGGTGTGATGAAGAAGAAGAGATACCCTCTGACACCATTGACCATGATGACCAACCAGAAAACATCAACTTTATAAATGACTTATCTTATGATGAAGACTTTGGAAGAATCCTTTTAGAAGAAGAGCCATGGGAGCAAGAAGATGATATTATTGAAGAACCTAGCTCCACATGTTGTGCCTTAGAACTCCCAAAACCTAAAGAGCAACCAAAGTATCAAATCTACAAACGAGGAACCACCTCCCAGCCTTCTTTCCTTGATAAACATAAAAAGATTGATGAAGATAAAAAGGAAGAAGAAGATCTTGCCATAGATGATTATGATCTTAAGATTGATATGAAGAAAGAACTAAGCAAGATAATGTGTAATATCCCTGTCACTGAGCTAATGAAGGTGCCTTCTGTTAAATGCCAAGTAGAGGAATTTTTCAACGGTATTGGCCAAGAGAAAACTCCCGAACCGGTCCTAGAGTCATGTCATATCCAAAAGCTTAGTGGAACACAACCTAGCGAAACAGAGAAGGATCCACCAATAAACATCCATTCAGCCATTTATGAAAGAAAAAGCGGTGGTCACTCTCCCTTTTACCTTACCTTGCACATTCAAAACATGCTCCTTCATAATTGTATGTTGGATTCTGGAGCAGCGATGAATGTTATGCCTCTACAAGTTATGAAGGAAATGGGACTTGAAGTGACTAGGCCTTACGGAAATGTTTGTGGTATAGATTCCCGACGAGTACCGTCTTATGGTTTGATTAAAAACCTTAGGGCTGACCTTTTCGCATGTTCAGACATTTCTACTATGATGGATGTAGTTGTCATTGACTTACCCCCAGCATATGGAATGCTTTTATCTAGAAAATAGGCAGCTGGTCTAGGTGGATACCTTATGATGGATCTATCGTTTATTTGTGTTCCCAACCCTGATGGAGCTTTGATTCGGGTTAACAGAGAGCCTTGTTATAATGAGCATGTTGAATCTTTTGATGAAGGTTTGAAAAACACATATGGGGATGAATTATTAAATAATGCCAAAACTAACCTTGTTGAAGATGAGGATGAATTATATGAAGTTGATCAAAGTATGTGTATGGTCATGGAAGATTCTGATTCTTTTTGGGAAGACAAGCAAATGATTGAAATAACTAGAAATGAATTTGTTGAGGAAATAGATGAATTGAGAGGACATGAAAATCAACCCCAAGATCACGAACAAAACAATGAAACCATTCAAGAACCTGCTATAGAAAATCACACACTTGAAGGGGTTGAGCTTGGCATAAGAAATCTAGGAAGAGATGAGAGTCTGCTTGATGATCAAAATATGGAACAAATTCCCCCAATAGAAAACCTCCATGAACAAACACACAATGAGGAGAACATTGAAAACCCAATACATGAAGATGAGTTTGATGATATTAGGAGGGGAGAAAGAATTCCTTTCACTGTTAGGGAGTGGTTTGCCTTGACCGATCACAATAGAGAGAGAGAAAGACAAGGGCTTGCACCTATTTACCCATGGGAAAACAATCTTGCAACATCTACTAGGGTTGAAACAAATGAAGAGCCTGAAGCCACCTATTATTCCGATACAGAAGATTCTTTATCTCATTTATCTCTAGAAGACGGTAGCCTTATTCAAGTCCATGATAACTCTCTAGGTTGGGAAGAAGATGCCCTAATTAATGATGCTCCTGAAGGGGACTATAATTTAAATAACCTTGCTATTTTTCAAACTCCTTCAGAGCCTCAAAGCCATGCTTTATCTACATATCCGCATATCCCTAGTTTCCTCTTACCATCTGAGTCATCTAGTCAGCACACTCATGATCTTTCTCACATTCCTACTTCCTCCACATCTCATTCTGAGTCATTTTCTCCCAGACTGGAAAACATGGTCATTCCTGTTCCCTCAGGGGAAGGTTCTAGTCATAACACTGTCATATTTAGAGAGCAACCCCCCTTGGAAGAACATAGAGACTTCTTGACTGTAGGTGAGGTTGTTAAAAGAATTTTGTCGCCCCATGGGGAAGAGCCAAATGAGGAAATCCAAGAAACAAGAAGGGAAGGTAGGGAAATCCTCGTTGGCACAGTTGCTATTTTCTTAGATGGTGGTCCACCCAGAATTGATGCAGTTCCTTCTAGAAGAAACTCGAGGATTGTCACACCTCAACCGCAAAACCCTGCTGAAATCCATCCCATGCCTATTCGTAACATTGGAGTTATTCCTGAGTCAGTCAATAGAAATAATTTTCATACAGGAAGTCAAGTCATCATTCCTAACCATTTATTGCATATAAGATCGGGACAAGCTGATGACTTATGGGTTGGACCTTTCACAGTAGAGCGATGCATTGATGGCATGTGCTTTCTGACCACTGGTAGTGGACGACGTATCTTATATCCTGTCCATCAGAGGGACTTGAGGGATCACATCCCTGATCCCACATAGTTGGGATTTCTCCGCTTGCATTGCCTGGTAGTTTAGGGTAGGTAGGAAAACAAATAAGCCTACTTAGGCAGTAGTTAGTCTTTTCAGCCATTGAGTCTGGCACCTTTTTAGTCTCTAAGCTCCTTGTAAGCTCCTAGTTTGACTGAGTACCTGTCACTTTTTCTTTCCTGCACAATAAATTTCAAATTTTGCAAATTATGTTAGTACTTTAATTTACTTTCTGCATTTATACTTTATGCATTTATATTTCTGACATAGAGTAGATTTTATTTCAGTTGATTTTATATTTTTCCCACACATGCGGCATGAGGTATTTTGTTTAGATGTTTGTGAATGCAGAAAATAGGTTGCAAGAATAAAAGCTGGAAATAAAATGGTAGAGTGCTGGATCGTGGATTCGAGTAGCAGAGTTCGAGGACCAGAGATTCTGAGGTTCTCAAGCGCTCACTTCAGCCGAGCACTTGTCCCAGCCGGAGCCAGATGTTATCACATATATAGTAGCCGGGCTACCATACATTATTTTTCTCATTCCAGTACACTATTCAGCCAGTTCCCTTGCATTTGAGATGCTGAGATGAGCATCTATATTGGATCACTATCAGATTGTGGACAGCAGCTATATTCCCCATGCCATGACTGAGTTTCAGGACACTCAGAGAGATGCCCGATATAGCCATTATACCATTGGTACAGATCAGACAGTAGTGCCCAGAGTTACAGCAGCAGTTCCAGAGGACAGATGATGGTACAGGTTGATGTGCATTCAGGTATATGACTCAGCAGGTATATTATTGTGTTATGGTTAGATTGCTTTTATACTTATTCTTATAGCATGTTTTAGCACTTAGTGTCATGATCTGGCGATCATATAGATACATGGACCTGGTTGACCTATTATTTATATTATATTGTCCCTACTCAGACTTAGAAGTTCACTATCCATACTCATTGGTACATACCCTCCTTAGGGAGAATAGAGGTGATCATTACACCATACTATGGCTTGCTAGTGGTGGCTCCATCATTTCATTATCTTCATCCATCCATGGCCTACCTTTTAGATTATTACCCTGATTTGCTACTTGACTAGTGACATGGAGGACCTTTCCCCACTATAGCCTCTGTATTGGATGAGCTTCCCTGTTTATTGTGTCTCGGCTCTGAGTTGGTGACAAAACTTACCTATGGTGAGTTGGAGTTCCTTGAGAATTCCCCCTAGTCACTAAAGTTGTGTTGGCTAAACCTGAAACTTTTAGTGCTGCCATCAATACAAAATCTGGAAAAATCAAATGCTATATCTTGTATATGAAAGAAATGCCAAATGAAAATGGCCATGAAAAATAAAATGTTATATCTTTTGGAAAAATAAATACCTAGGTAAACAAGTTGTCCATGACACACCTAGAAGTGCTCAGGTAAACAAGTGCCTTAAAAACACACCTGCAGCAGAAAGCCTAAAAATAAATGTAAATCTATGCAATGTGTTTGTAAACACACATAGATCAAGGCTATGGAAACCTCAGGCCCAAAAAGCAATGGAACTTAAATGTTATATCTAAACAATTGCTGGCCTTGTTTGTATTATGGATTGTGCGCATCTGTGAAGGTGAATAAACCCTCTTTAAACAACTCATCCATTTGTGAGACACCGCCATTCCCTGTGTTATTGCTCATTCAGTATATACTATGGTGTACATTCCCTTTCCCTTGCCGAAGTGTCACAAAGTCAAGTCAGTCAAGTCATCCCCTAGCCTAGCCAGTTATTTCAGCCTTCACCCTTCACTAGCAAATTGATCACAACTATGAAGTGAGTATGGTCCTGAAAGTCTAGTCTGAGTAATAATAATAATTAACGACACTATATATTTGGATTTAGATCGCCAGTCATGATTACTCTGTGTTTTAGTAGCTATTTGAATAAATTATAAAGCATGTATTAACCTTGACACCTTGCAGCAGCCATGGATGATAGTCTGAGTTGTATTTGGTCTTGGTTAGACCTAGTCTGACCATGGAGGACCATGAGACATGAGATGTTGGACCTTATGATGATATGGATAGATGATATATGGTCTATGTACACATACAGGATGATTCTATGCAGCAGCTACAGGGTTATGATGATGATTCTTGGGATACAGCAGTGTTTGGTCATTTACAGATCATTATTATTGGCCTTGTTCCGGTACATTGGATATTTATTTTGATCATGCAGAGATTCATATGGTGTATGAGTACACATCTTGGATGGATTTGGACCTTCCGAGTCCAATGGGACAGTTTGTTTTCAGTTCCGGGCACTTACAGTGATGATTTAGCCTCAGTAGGCTGTCCTAGTGCAGTTTTGGTCTGTTGGAGGCCTTGTCGGAGCAGAGATGACTTTTATCCGGTTGACCTAGGGCGCTGATGATGGAGGGGGTGGTCCAGCCACTTGTTTTTACCATATTACCCCCCTCCCGGACACATTGGTGCCCTCACCTTGACAGCGCCATCACTCCAGGAGGCTGTTTGGGCAGTTTCACGCTTCCCGAGGCAGTTCAGGATTGGTAGAAATGGCTATTGAGGAAATCGATTTGGGCTACTGAGGCAAAGTTATGGCATGGGATGATCAGTGATGATAGATCGGGACCTTCCACACCTCCTCCTGCAGTTTCAGCTTCATCGGGGCCCGCATCCATTACTTATGGCACTTTCTGTGGATTTTTGAGGTCTTTTGAGGACCACGACTTCACCTTGGAGGCACGATTTGGTACTTTCATGATTATTTATTGGTTATTGTGCCATGGGGATTGACCAAGGAGGGATAAAATTACCCCTTGGACCCACCATGAGCCTCTTATGATATTTTGTCATCATGATTTGGTGGGACTCCCCTCTCCTAGGGCGACTTTGTCCACTTATGTTATATTTTATGTGTGATCCATGTATTATATTGTTGAGCTCATCTCAACCATTGATTAGACATTTGTATCTTTTAATCTTAGCCACTCATTCAAAAAGTGGTTAGGGTTTTGGTGCCTCTCCTTCCTATTTAAAGGAGAGAGCCTCTCATTGTAAAGGGTCTTTGGCTCTTGGATTATTGGTATAGAAAAATATTCTTGTGGAAATTCTTGTGGTCTCCTTTGCATCTGGTGTTCTTAGATGGTGATTGGAAAGTCTATTGCAACCTAGCATTTGGAAATTGTGGTAAGATCTATCTTTTGGAAATCATTGTTTGTCTACAGGAGGGCGACTTCAACAAGGGCGATTTTGCAAGGCTTCTTCAAATCGACTTTCTTGGCATTCGCTTGTATCAGGGGGTTATCATTAGTATCATTGTGATCTATGCTATCTTTCTGTTACTTCTTTTGTGGCATTAGTCTTATCTCTTGATGCATCAAATCTGATATTGTTGACGTTTGTTGTGCAGGAGAGAGGGCGCATTGGCTTCTTGGACTAAATCGATTTGCATAGAGACTACCTCAAAGCTTCCAAATTGATCGGGATTGCATAGATCATCATCATCAAGGCACCTACAAGGTTATCCAGGTAAGATCCACAGGTTTGTTTCTCTTTCCTTTATCCAATCCATTGACATAATTCATAAATTGTTAAAACCCTAAATAATTCAAAACCCCCTTTTTACATTTTGTCAGATCTACTTAGATCTAGTGGGTTGTTGGGCATGATATTGAAAACCCACCTCTATAGCATCCACGGCATCCCGGATCTATAGTTTGGTGAGGATTGGCTTCCGTTTGACCCCTCTCCCAAGCCAACTTAGCTTCTCCCAAGGAAGGCGCACTTCACCATTTGAGCAAGTTGACCTAGATCTAGTTGATGGGTGTTTGAGATTCCACTTGATTTGACATCTACACATCAAATAACATACACCCAGGTTGTCCCTTTCTTGGAATTTACCTTGTGGGCCCCATTCCACATTTTAAGGGATTTAATCCCCATTTTGGACCACTTGGAACACTTAAACTCAGATCTACTAAGATCTAACCGGTAGATTGCCACGAAACTATAGATCCATACCCCTACTTGACTGATCTACCCGGATCTAAAATTTGGGTGCCATCCGACTTGTCTTGACCCACTTAAACCCCAATTTAAGCCTCCTTGGGTAAAGTCGCACCACCTTGGAGAAGTGAGTTCACTCACTTCTAGGAACTGGGTACTTGAGATTATTGCAGATCTGAAACCGGAATAATTCAAAACCTAGGTCTAGACTGTCACTTTGTCAAATCTTGCCTTGGGGACTGCATTCCTTGTTTTTAGGGATTGTGGTCCACTTGGGTCAAACCTAGATCTAGACACATTTATCCATCAAGAACTTTGTTGCCCACTTGTTCCAAGTACTAGGAGTCCTAAACCTCAAGTCAACCCTACTTTGACTCCGCTTCCCAATTCCCAAGGCACTGGCCTCTCTCCAAGTTAACTCAACTTTCCTAGATTGTTGGATTGACTTGTGGTTTGACTTTTGCATGGTGAACTATACCGTTGAAGCTATCATGAATCATGGTCAAGCTTGTCACTTGTACTAGGTAGCCCCAATTAAACCCATAAACTACCCTGCATTGGACACGGTTCCCAAGGCAGTGGATCCTTTCACATTGAACTAGTACACTAGCCCTAGATCTCACTACAAACATTATAAGTCACTCTTACATTCAATTATGAACCAAAGCTATACCTATTAAACCCCTCACTTGGCTTGTGACTTCATCCTTAGGTCTAGGATAAACCATACACCTAACTTCACCTAGAAATACCCTGATTTGGTGTCTTGGTTTTGATCTCTCCTGTCGGGAGTAGATCGGGTCTCCCCCTTTGTTGTCTGGGCTAGATAACATAAAGTGAAGGTTGCCTCGACTGGCGTGACAACCATACATATTGGAGGTCGAGGTGATCGTGGTTGCACCTTTTTGAGTTGCCCTTCCCTATTGCCATCCATGACTGGATCTATCCATAGGGGTAACTACATCTTAGGTGATAACAAGTACCTCTGGTGAAACCTGGAAGATTGGACTTTCCGGATGACTGCATGTTCTTATCAATCTTTTCAGCTATAACTTGGGCTTTCTTAAGATCAACATGTTCTTTATCCCTAAGTTGATATCTCATCTCTCCATTGAAAGATTCAATATAATGTATGAGGATTGAGCCATCAGGAGGCTTAATCTCGGCATGCAAGCTTGAGATGAGATTGTTGAATCTTTTGTTGAACTCTTCCATAGTCTCATTCTCATTCTTCTTCATGTTGTTTAGGGATGCTAACAGGTACCTATCTTCTTTCTTGTCTCCCCACTTGGCTAGGAAACCCTTCTCAAATTCTTTGAATGTTTTGAAACTGCCAGCATCTAGGTCTGAGAACCAATCAAAGGCATCTTCTTCTAAGGATAGTGCAAACAGCTTCATCTGCACATCTTCATGTTTAGCGTTAAGACACCATTTATTATAACATTGTGAAAAAGACTTTAAATGTGCCTTAGCACTTATGGCGTTGTTACCCTGAAATGAAGGCAACTTTTCAATTGCCTTCTCAGTTACGACATGAGGGTACCCTACGATTGCAGTAAGGTCTAGAGGGCTAAAAAAATCTCCCATGTCTTCTGGTGGATTAGACTCTTCAAACAGATGGTGAATATCTAAGATTGACTCAAGTCTAAGATTTTCAAGTATTCTCCGAGAGTTTTGTTTATTCAATCTTCTTCTATATACCTTTTCAGGTTCAGGAATAAAATTGAATAATCCTTCCGAATTTCTTCTTGTTGAATACTTCGTTGAATTGTTTAAAAGTGGAGTCGCCAGATGGACCGAGTAAAAATTTAAATATTCACAGGATACATCAAACAAAGTAAAAAAGGCAAAAAAGAAACAAAGGTCGTGACCCGGGAATAGAAAGGTTTATCCCCGGCAACGACGCCAAAATGTTGCCACCTAATACACACCTGGGGGGGACGCGGCAGGAAACCTTCAAGCCGCTCGGTGTGTCCTTGGGGGCAAGTGAGAGTCAAGTGCTGTCACCTGATTACTCGACTCCTCCGTCTAGGCTTACTACTAGCGAAGCCAAGGGGGGTGGTCCCTATGAAAAATAATCTAAGGCTTTTAATCTATAACAAAAGATAAAAGTCTATTCTAGGAGTTAAAGATGACGAGATGATAAAATTATAACAACAAAGCACTGCTTGTGAATTAAATCAAATAGCTAACCCAACATAAGATAAATAAGCATTCACGACATTTATGATTGACTTAAACACAAAAAATTAAAGACCAGTGCCGAGAATGTAAAAAAAAGCTTGTAAGTACTGTTGTGTGGGGTTGCTTGTGTAGTCTCAGTGAAAGTATTGCAGTGGCTCGGTTGGTAAATTTTATAGTTATTAAATGAGTAGTTAAGGAGTGGGTTGATTCTTGGTTTGGCCCAAAAGAAAACCTAAACTTCGAACTGAGTGCTCTAGCAACCTTACCAAGTGTCTAACCAGGCGAGGATGAACCCGCTTAAGAACCTGCTGACTCTGTGGATTCAGTCCATGCAACCTCCCGAGTTCTTAGGATTGGATTCTGATGGATTATCCTATTAACACTAATTACCTTGCACCCGTTTTTGATTGAGCCAACTGTTCCGACTAAGCTGCAGTGGTCAAGAGCATACTCCGAGTTTGGGGCGTTGTTCGTTTTATTAAATAGGTATGAGTGGATGATTAATCTACACTAAACCCCAAGCATAAAGCCAGGGGGGTTAATTTTAGGATTCAATTTTAAGCACAGGATAATAATTTGAAATAAACACAAAAGCATATAAAAAAGATAAATAGGTCCTCGAAGGACGTTGTGTGCTTGAGTGAGTTATCTAATTACTACTGCTTGAAAGAAAACTAATCTAAAACGAAAAAATAAAAAAAATAAACAAGGGTGCGAATCCCCCCTGGGGGGATTGGGTTCAGGCACTGGAATTGCCTGCTGTGCTCTTTTTATTTTTTTTTTATTGCAACTTGGAAACTTAAGAGAAATACTGCTTGCCCTTTATCATTAGGGACAAGTTAGTTTACAATGTTTGAGAGAAATAATGATGATGCTTGAAACTGGTTCTCTCTGGGCGGTTCAGGAAGCTCCAAATGCAAGTTTTATTTACTTTTCTTACTCCAACCTGTTATGAAATCAAAACAAATCAGGGAAGTATGTTGGTTAGAAAATGATAATCAGAACACTTTAAGAGTGTTCTGACAATGCTACAAACTGTCAAAATCAAAACCAATGCAACTAGTATTTAAAAAACATGTTTTTGGGCAACTTTTTGGGTTTTTAAACTAACTTTCAAATGACCTTTTGTGTGCAGAACCAAAAAACCAGCGAGCTAAAAAGTTTGTAAAATGCCTAAAAACAACTAAGAAATTACTCTTTTTCGAAATGCAAACTAAGTCTGAAAAATGAAGCAAAAAGGTGCAATGAAACGAGACAAAAGGTAACTAGGAAGACAAGCTAGGGAGCTTGCCTTGCTAGGATCTTTGGCTTCTCTCTTTCGAGTTTGCAAGCCAAATTACAAGCCTAACAATGCTAGATAAATCTTTTACAAACACTTCTTCACTAATGAACCTTTAAGATTTGGACTTTGATAAAATGAAAGCATTAGTAAAAGATACTAGATCCACTTCATAGGATATCAAAATTTTAGATCTAGAATAATATGGAAACAGTAACCAAGATATAATAGATGAGGGTTTGAACGAAGGTGATATAACCGGTTTTGAGTGAGAAAGACTGGGCGGATGGAGATCATATGCAAGTGAACACGCGAGGGACTACGCTTCCTTTTATAACTTCAAAGATTGGCAAACTAGCATGTATGCCTTCTCAATGAGATCAGATTACCTGCAAGAAACCTCACAACAAACCTTGCACAAGCGGATTAAGAGACACTGATATAAATCATATAAAAGATAAACTGAAACATGGACATTCAAACAAGATATGAACAATGTTTAAGATATACTTCATACAATTGATAATAAAGAATAAAATATAGATTCTACTCTTTACCCTACTGAAATAATAAATTTCCTTCAAAGGTCAGCATGAATCCGAACAATAAACAAAGCTCATGAAGAGACACAGATTACCTCCATGGGATTTAAGCATTAGACATCCACACATTTAACACGAGTCCACAATATAGCCTCCAAAGCCTTAACTTTATTCTCAAGAACACAGAAATTATACAACAATAATAGAGCAGAGGTTCCACCTTCCGATCTTTACAATGGAGCCAAGCTCCTCAATTTATAGAAAATGCCAACCCAGCTAGGGCGCAAAACCCTAAGAGACCAAACTCCTAACTTGTAGAGCAAGTAAACTTAATGGCCAATGGCAATGCACCATCAGACTTGGACAAAAGCTCTTGAAAATGGAAGGTGCCGAATTGAAGTAGGTTGCCCACGTGAAGGTGGAGCTCGAAATTGATGTTTCCTTGCTGGGTTGGAATGAACAGCAGGCTGGTCGCTTTTTTAATAATGAAATCTGTCCATATTGGTAGAGCCACCTCATGCTTTATCAATAACCAATCAAATGGCTGCCGAATGGTGAGAGAGTTGGCCCACGTGTGAATATGGATGGCGAATCTTTACTTTGAAACCTTGGATAAATATTTGCCCATGTCACAATGTTTTAACCTTTGAATTAAACGCCCACCGTGATTGATACATGCCAACTCAAACTATACCAAGCCGTGAAGGAATATGGCCCACACGAATATGGAGAGGGTGAGTGGAGTTAACGTGGATGGTGGGTGCGTTGAATTAGTATCTCATCCACGCTGAGTGCCACCTCAATATGAGGAAAATCGACCCCACTAACTGACTTATCAACAAGTAAAACCGTACGGCCATGAGGAGGAGTGGTTCCATGTGAAGGATTTTCCACGTAGCTTGACATATGAGATATTCGCCCCCCTTTCAATTTTGACTTATAATAAAAGCATTGACCTTTCCACATAGTCGCCCACCTTTGAAAACATTTGCTAATTTGATAGCAGCCACGTTGATGAGGGATGGCCCACGTGAAACTTGAACCGTACGGCTTTGGCAAATGGTTATAATCTTTAAAAAAAATGCATTTTAATACATGCTTTGCCTTCTTACCAAAGTCGCTCACCTTAGTTGACTTAATGCCAACTCAATTGGCATGTGACCTTTTCCATTTTTTGAAAATTTTAATTATTTGCCAAAGTGCATTTTGTCGCAACTTTAGCATTAAAGTGCCAGAATGTAGCTCTGAAAGGAAATACTGCTCCACGGGGGTTCTCGGTCACCCGAAATGTAGGAAAACTGGGTACTGGGGTAAAGAGGATGCTCTGAGCTTGAAAATGAGCATCCCTGCGTCAAATTCCGACTCCGGATAAGACTTTTATCACTCTTTGAAATTTTTTAATTAAACCATTAAAAAAATGGCTTAAAAATGCGGAAAAATATTTTTTCTCGGAACTGACTGAAACTTCAGGGGAACCTAGTACATGACAAAACGATAAAATTCTAGCGTCTAGCATGTTCATACATGTTGCAAAATGGGCTCTAATAATCCCCTAAGGCCTAACCCCCACTTTGGGCATTCCAGCTTTGGAGGAGCAGGAGAAAACCTCATCGATTATACTCGGCTAAAGGCAAGGCATAATCGACAAGGGAAAAAAACTCCTTGGAATACCTTCTTTGGTTGTCAAGTCCTAGGGAACCGAGTCACTCAAAGACCACCATGCTAGTACGCTTATTACAAACCCCGTGGGGCACAGTCATGTACTACAAAAAACTGACAAATGTGCCTTGAAAAGGCCAAACTCGGAACTTCTGAACTCTGAAAAAGGCACAAGTAAATGTGCAATACTGGCGGCTCACTGAAGTCCAACTGTAGTGCAACTCAGTTGGTAACATCTGGCTCCAACTGCGGGACGTGTGATTAATCTTTCCTAGGAAAGGAGATCATTCGAGAACTCCAGATTCTCAGTTTCCTGCATGGAAACGTAAGTGCATCAGTCCCATATATATATGAAAAATAACCAAATGAAACATCTAAGTTACGACATTTATTCATAAAAGGAAACTATTGTACATAACCAAAATTCAATCTAATGTACAAAACAATAATATACATAAAATAAATCTAACTAGAAAATGAAATGCAGGAGTAGGGTTTAGAAATTTTGATACAAAGATGCCCCCATGGGATGTTGAGGTGTCAAGCTAGGTGGGTCTTGAAAATTAAGATCATCCAATGGCTAGATCTCAGTAGATCTGAGATTGAAATGTATCACAAAGTGACCCAAGTGGGGCTCAACCCTCAAAATGAGGAATGGGGCCCACAAGGTGAAAATCACTGAAGTGACACACTAGGGGTAGGTTATCAAATGTGTAGATCAAGGATCAAGTGAGATCTCACCTACCCAGGTGCTAGATCTTAGCAAACTCACCCCTCCTAGGAAGTGCGACCTCCCTTGGAGAAGCTGTTTTGCCTTGGAAAATGGGTTGGATGAAGGCCACTCCACACCAAACTATAGATCCGAATTGCCATGGATGCTATAGAGGTGGGTTTTAAATTTTATACCCAGAAGCCAAGTAGATCTTGCTAGATCTAAAAAATTGTAAAATGAGGGTTTTAACTTGTGAGGGTTTTAAGCATTAAGACAAATGGATAGATCATGGAATAAGAAATTACCTTGAGATCATACCTGAGTGATGGATGAAGATGCCTTGTTGTTGAGGAAGACTCCCGCAGAGATCAAATGAGAAATTGTTGATTTTGCTTGCCAAAATGATGCCCTAGCCCACAAGTGCGACCTCCTCTACCTGTCAAACCAAGGAAATCGATTCAATCTTAAAGATCAAGCATGGAGGAAATACAAGCGAAATGCAATAGCAACATGAAGTAGAAGGTCAGAGACAGTAATACTCCCTGTTACCAACGGAGAAATCCAAGAAAGAAGTAGGGAGGGTCCTCCCCTACCAACACGTCCTCCTCAAACCAAATCAACCTCCACCTGTAGATGACAAAAACGTGGTACAAAAAATAGCAAGACAATATCTCCAAAAACGCAGTGCAAGGGAAGAATCAACGAATAGACTCCAAAAGCATTCACCACAACACAACAGATAGATGCAATAGTATTTTTCTATTCAATAATCCAGAGCCAAAAGTCCCCTTTACAATGAGAAGCTCTCTCCTTTAAATAGGATGGATAGAGGCCATAATCCTAACCACTTTTTGAATGAGTGGCTAAGATTAAAAGATCAAAAGATCTAATCAATGGTTGAGGTGAACTCAACAATACAATACATGGATCAACTCAAAAATATAATATAATAATGGACAAATCACCCATAATAAGGGGATCCCACCAAATGTCAATGATGAAACATAACAACTAGCTCATGGTGGATCCAATGCGTAATTTCTAACACCCTTGGTCAATCCCCATAGCACAATAATAATAAAATACTCGTCTAAGCACCAAATCGTGCCTCTCTGGGAAAGTCGTGAGCCTTAGGAGGCTTCAGAAAGTCATATAAAATGCCATAAGTGATGGATGTGGGTCCCGATGAAGCTGAAACTGTTGGAGGTGTGGAAGACATCCCACTCATCATCACTAATCATCCCATGCCATAACCCTGCCTCAGTAGCCCAAATCGAATTCCTCAATAGCCATTTTTACCATTTCTGGACTGCCTCGGGAAGTGTGAAACTGCCCAAACTGCCTCTTGGAGTTCCTGCGCTGTCAAGGTGAGCTCGCCAATGTGTTCGGGAGGGGGGTAATATGGTAATAACAAGTGGCTGGACCACCCCCTCCATGCACAGTGCCCTAGGTGAACCAATCAAATCTCATCTCTGCTTCGACAGGGCCTCTGATAGACCAAAACTGCACTAGGAAAGCCAACTGAGGCTAATAATCACTGTAACTGCCTGGAACTAAAAACAGACTGTCTTATTGGACTCAGAAGGTCCAAATCCATCTAAGATGTGTACTCATACACCATATGAATCTCTGCCTGATCATATAATATAACCAATATGCCCGGACAGATAAAATAATAATAATCTATAAATGATCAAATGATGCTGAAAACCACAAATCATCATCACAGATTTGTATCTGCTGCATAGAAACATCATGTACATGTACATAGACCATATACCATCTATCTGCATCATCATAAGGTCTATCCATCTCATGTCTTGTGGTTGAACTTGGTCAAACTGGGTTTGACCAAGTCAACATGACCAAAATATAACTCAGGCTATCATCAAAGCTGCTGCAAGTGTTAGAGGTTAAGGCATGCTCTACAATTCATTCAAGTAACAATTATAACATAGATTAATCATTTCACTGGCGATCTAAATCCAAATATATAGTCATTAATTATTATTATTACTCAGACTAGACTTTCAAGACCATACTCACTTCATAGTTGTGACCATTTTGCTAGTGAAGGGTGAAGGCTTTAAACTGTAAAGGCTAGGCTAAGGGGATTGACTTACTGACTCAACACTGTGACACTTTGGAAATGGACAAGGGAATACACACCATATCATATACTGAATGAGCAATAACACAGGGAATGGCGGTGTCTCACGAATGGGTAAGTTGTTCAAAGAGTGTTTATTCACCTTGACAAATGTGCACAATCCATAATACAAAAGAGGCCAACAATCTTTTAGATATAGAGTTTAAGTTCCATTGCTTTTTCTTGTTGCAGGTGTGTTTTTAAGGCACTTGTTTACCTGAGAACTTCTAGGTGTGTCTTTAGACAACTTGTTTACCTAGGTATTTACATTTCACAATAAATATAACATTTGATATTTCATAGCAATTTTCATTTGGCTTGCCTTTCATTCATGTGTGTTGAGAAACACATTGCATGAATGGGCTTTTTATACAAGATACAACATTTAATTTCCATACTTTGTATTCATGGCAGCACTAAAAGTTTCAGGCTTAGCCAACAACATCTTTAGTGACTAGGGGATTTCACAAAGAAATCCAACTCATCAAAGGTAAGTTTTGTCACCAACTCAGAGCCGAGACACCATAAACAAGGAAGCTCATCCAATACAGAGGCTATAGTGGGGAAAGGTCCTCCATGCCACTAGTCAAGTAGTAAGTCAAGGTAATGAACAAACTGGGTAATTCCATGGATGGATGAAGACAGTGAACAATGAAACCAACACTAGCAAGCCAAGATATGGTGGGAATGATCACTTCTAATCTCCCTAGGGAGGGTAAAACCGATGAGTATAGGTCAAGAACTTCTAAGTCTAAGTAGGGACAATATGATATATATAAAGTACAAGCAGGTCCACATATCTATATGATCGCCAAATCATGATACTAAATGCTAAGACGTGCTACAAGAATGAATATAAGAGCAATATAACCATACCACCATAATATACCTGCTGAGTCATATACCGGAATGCTCATCATCTGAACCAACATCTGTCCTTTGAAACTGCTGCTATAACTCTGGGCACTACTGACTGCTCTGTACAAATGGCTAAATGGCTACATCGGTCATCTCTCTGAGTGTCCTGAAACTCAGTCATGGCATGGAAAATCAAAACTGCTGTCCATAATCTGATAGTGATCCATACTAGACGCTCATCTCAGCATCTCAATGCAAGGGAACTGGCTGAAAAGTGTACTGGAATTAGAAAAATAATGTATGGTAGCCCGGCTACTATATATGTGATAATAGGTCCCTTTACAATGAGAGGCTCTCTCGTATAAATAGCTACGAGAGAGACCAAAACCCTAACCACATTTTAAATGAGTGGTTAAGATTAAAAGATACATAAGTTATAATCTACGGTTGAGATGAGCTCAACAAATAAAGTACATGGATCAACTCTAAAACATAAAGATCCCCCTAGTCAAATCGCCCTAGGGAGGACGTCCTCATAAAGTGACTAGGAAAATATAACATGAAGTTCATGGTGGGTCTAGGGGGTGATATAATTCCTCCCTAGTGTGTCCCCATGGCACAATAACATCAAAATAATCATCAAAGTGTAAAATCATGCCCACTAGGGAAAGTCGCGAGCCTCCAAAGGCACCATGAACCATAAAAATGTGCCGGAGAAAGATGTGAGGGCCCCACTGACTGCTGCAACTTCTCTAGAGGGTGTGGGAGACATCATACACATCATCAAAACCATTCCTTTAACATTTCCTTGCCTCAGTAGCCCAAATCGAATTCCTCTGTAGCCAATTTTAGCATTTTTTATGCCTCTGTAAATCACCTGTAAAAGATAAAAATGCCTGTAACTCTCTGCCTGATCACTCGGGGCCAAATCTGATTGTACCAACATGTCTGGGAATATGGCAATATAGTAAAAACAAGTGTCTGGACCCCATACTCCCTCTGCAGCGCCCTAGGTGAACCAATCAAATCATGACACTGCTCTAATAGGCCATTTTTAATGGCAAATCTGCACTAAAGTAATAAACTGAGAAATATACCAATTGAAACTGCCCTGAACTGAAAACCGACTGTCCCAATTGACTCAGAGAGCCCAAATGCACTAGAGATGCATACTCATACACCATATGGATGACTGCATTAGCATATAATATCAATACTACGCTTGGACATAATAAAAATAATAATAATCTGCAAATGATCAAAATCATTAAAATACCACAGATCACTATCTAAGCCTGGAAACACTGCATGGAACCATCTGGTGAGCAATAATATATCACATATCATCTATAACCATCATCCAGGGTCTAACTCATCTCATGTCCTGTGGTTGACTTTGGTCAAACTGGGTTTGACCAAGTCAAACTGACCCATAATATGATCCAAGCAAGAAACATCAAAGTGCTGCAAGTGTAACTGGTTAAGGCATGCTTCATAAATCATTCCAATAGCAATGTAAACATAAAGTAATCATTTCACTGGCGATCTAAAACAAGATATTCAAGATTTTCCAATAATAATAATAGCTCAGACTAAAACCTCAAGGCTATACTCACTTCATGGCTGTGATCAATTTGCTAGTGATGGGTGAGGGTGGATAAATGCAAGGCTAGGCTAAGGGATGACTGTACTGACTCAACACTGTGATACTTTGGGAGTGGGAAAGGGGATACACAGTAAAGCATATGCTGGACAAGCAATAACACAGGGGATGGCAGTGTCTCACAAATGGGTAAGCTGTTTGGGAAGTGCTTATTCAACCTTGATAGATGCCTACAACTCACATCCAAGCTGATACCGCTCCGTGAGGATCTTTTCTAGAGCCGCCATGACTAGGTGTCCGACAAACCGTAACTTAGGACTCTAGGGACACTTAAAATAAGCTGTCCCATGCTCCATTTCATAGCACAACCCGCAGGCTAATGAGGAAAGATCATTACATGTATATAAGGTCAGCAATCATTAGATATAACATTTGTTAAACCATTGCTTTCATTAGACCTTTTCAATTTCCATAGCCTTTAATCCGTGTGTGTTGAAAAACACATTCTTGGATTTACATTTCATTAGGCTTTTTGATTCGTGTGTGTTGAGAAACACATTCTTGGATTTACATAACCCCCCAAGGCCTAACCACCACTTTGGGCATTTCAGCTTTGGAGGTGTAGGAGAAAAACTCATCGATTATACTCGGCTAAAGGGAAAGCATAATTGACAAGGAAAAAAACTCCTTGGAATACCTTCTTTGGTTTTCAAGTCCTAGGGAACTGAGTCACTCAAAGACCACCATACTAGCACACTTTATTACAAACCCCGTGGGGCATGGTCAAGTAATACAAAATTGAAAAGGGGGCCCTGAAAAGGCCTGATTCAAAACTTCTGAACTCTGAAAAGCACAAGTAATTGTGCAACACTGGCGGCTCTCTAGAATTCCAACTGAGTGCAACTCAGGAGGTAACAATAATAACAATGGTCTTTGATGGATCGTGTTTGTATCATTTTGCCATTTTGAATTTAGCATTTACATTGCACAATGATGGATTTACATGGGATGAATTATTATGTTGAGATTTTTATTTTTATTTTTATAATTTTCGAGATGGAGCCTCCTATCCTATGGACCGATTGCCCCCATGTTCCCCAAGAATTTTCCTAAAATTTGGGGGGTGTCTCCACACATCCCCATGTGCATTTCGTTGCTCCTATGCTCTCGTGTCTCAGAAACTTGGTGGAACATTGGTTTATTCATGATGCTATATTGCATTCATGGGAAAAATTGATCCTTACTTTTTTGTGTCCTAGAAAAGAAGACCTAAAAAATTTGGGGGCTATCTCCACACATCCCCATGTGCATTTCGTTGCTCCTATGCTCTTGTGTCTCAGAAACTTGGTGGAACATTGATTTATTCATGATGCTATATTGCATTCACGGGAAAAATTGATCCTTACTTTTTTGTGTCCTAGAAAAGAAGACCTAAAATAAGTGTCGGAATGAAAAAATCAAAAGGAAACTACAAATTTTTCCTTTTAAACCAATATTTAATGACTACTTGGTTTGTTTAATGCATTAGGTCTTTGTGAAATATAATCAATTCTAAGATAAAGACATCTTATTGGTTTTGCAGTTGGAAAATATATATCATCCAGATTTGAACAAGGGTGATGCCATGGCAAAGATCAAGTTTCGGGAAATACACAATGCTTATGAGGTTTGTAGATGAATGTTGCATAAGTAGCAACTTTTCATTGGCATGGTAAAACACCAACAGCATATTGCTGATTATTTGCAAAAGATATGAATGCTATTGTCACTTCCAATTATTTATTTAAGTTATTTGACCATCATATTGCCATTGTATCTTATAATATTGTTGGAGGCTTGAGTTATCTTCTTATTTTGTTTGGAAGGGGCATTGCAGATTTTGAAAGACATGAAGAAACGAGCTGTATATGATAGGGTATTACTCTACTGATCTCTTGACTTCATTTTTTTCATCTGGTGGGTTTAATTATTTGCAGAAGTTGCATTTAAATTTTTTTGTACTTTTATAAACATTACATGATCTTGTGATCCATTATACATCCTACCCTCCAAAATAATCTGAATGTGTAACAACGGGTTCAAAATATTTATGTGATTTTTCTTTATCTGTAGCAATGTTTTTTCATCTAGTAGAGATCATAATGAAAATGGTGTTGAAATACTTACTGTAATCAGTAAATGTGGCCATGATCAATTCATGTGTCTCTAGTGTACTTAATCTTGGCCAAGGCCATACATTATTCTTTCATTGTATTACTACGTGTGGTTAAATCTGGCCTAGTCAAATTTGACATGTATGCTCAATAACTTTCTTGGTTATGTTTAACTAGAGGTTTCTTGGATCTTAACCCTATGAATTTTCAGTCATAGGGCTGTTATGAAATATAAACATAACAGCAGCAACAAAGGTCAATATTTCAACCAATGTAACAAATATCGGCGCAGCGAAAAAATCGGTAGGGTCCAGGAAACATCGTTTTGGGATATCTCGGCAGTACATCGGCAAAAATCGGCAAACTTAAAAAATACAAAAATACAAACTTTTCCGGCCACTAACATGCCCTGTCAAAAAATCGGGAAAAATCGGCAAAAAATCGGCTAAAAATCGGCCAAAACTTGGCCAAAACTCGACCTGTCAAAAAATCGGGAAAAATCAATAAAAAATCGGCCCGATTTTTCCTTAAAAAATTGATGCCTTTAAAAAATCGCAATTTTTCGTGATTCGCCAATTTTTCGGCCGATATTTGTTGACTTTTCCTGAGCAGCATCGAGTGCCATTCTCTGGGAGAATGGAGGCACCTGGTTAGTTACCAGGATATTGACCCAGTCTGGGACTGGGAACTCAGCCCGGGGTTGAGAGCCATTCTCTGGGAGAATGGAGGCACCTGGTCAGTTACCAGGATATTGACCCAGTCTGGGACTGGGAACTCAGCCTGGGGCTGAGAGCCATTCTATGGGAGAATGGAGGCACCTGGTAAGTTACCAGGATATTGATCCAGTCCAGGATTGGAAGCTCAGCCTGGGGCTGAGAGCCATTCTCTGGGAGAATGGAGGTACCTGGTCAGTTACCAGGATTTCACTGTAAGCCCTAGATCGGGTTTGGGCAAGCGGTGTACTCCTCCACTTGGTCTTGGTGGCAACAGAAGGGTGAAGTAAAGCAATTAATTTATCTCCTTTTGATGATGTGCTTGGAGTGGACATTAAGGCCTTGAAGAACACCTGGATAACTTGTTGAAGATAAATGAAACCCAAGCATAGCTTGGCTTGGTCCATGAACCCACCATTTAGAAGAAAATAAATAAATATATATTTATTTATTTATTTATTATGGGTCGGCTCATTATTGGAAAAAATAAAAATGATGAAAATGTGTGAAGGACAGGTCGGCCTCATATTTATTTTTTGGAGGACAAAAATAAATAAAAAATAAAAATAAAAATAAATTTAATTTATGTGAGGACAGGTCGGCCTCAATTAAGTGGAATTATTCCACTATAAATAACAAAGGAAACTCAACATTTCAATACACAATTCGTGGCATCTTCAAATCAGCTCGTGGGTGTTATTCACTGATCTAAGAGACAGTTCGTGGGAAAGTTCTCTGCTGGGTTCTCTCTTCACACTGCTGGTCATTACTCCTTGAAAGGGTCACAGTTTCATGTTTTGCTCTCACTCTTTTTATTGTTGGTTTAAAGCTGCCTCAGTTAGGGTCTACTGCTGCCCAAATTCCATTTAATTTTCTGCTGTGTGCAGTCGAGCCCTGATAGGGCATTCTTCAGTGTAGCCGAGTTTTACTCAGGGTCTGTCCCTAAGTTTTGGCAGCCATTACAAGACACTACAGGTTACAACAACCCCTGAAAAAGGCTTCAATAGGTCACAGCACCCTCAACAGGGTATACACCAGTGAACAGTGGCATGTACAGGTTGGTTGTACAAGTTTGAAACTGCTTCAGGTATCTAGCATCATCTACAGCAGAACAGGGTTCTTCTTGGTCAATGAAACAATTCTAATTGTTGGAGAGGCTTGTTCTTAGCCTGCTGTTGTAAAACTCAGTCATCTCATTTTGGAGATAAATTATTATTAATATTGCTTTGGGGTTTTTGTCCTTGAAAGGTTTCCCCGTGAAAAATACTGTGTTCAATTTTTATGTGTATTTACAGTTAGCTATCTCTGCACTATTTATATTTACAGTCTGTTACTGCTATCAATTTTTCATTTTTTAACATGGTATCAGAGCTCTGCTTGTAAAGCACACAGTGTTTGAGCAGGTGACTGTGTCTTACATAGACCTTGGGACAGTACAGACAGACTAGAGATGGCTTCTTCTACCTCTTTCAGACCCGAGGACAGGCTTGAGGGTTCAGCAAACTTTAATTCATGGAAAGCAAGGCTTATCGCCACCTTGGAAGAGAATGACCTTGATGACTTGGTCATCAATGTTGTAGAAGAACCCACGTCAAACACAGGAAGGGCAGCATTCAAAAAGAAGCAAGCCAAGGCTAGGATGATTATCTATGACTCAGTCAAGGAAAATATAATGCCTGCCATAACACCACTGAAGACAGCCAAGGAGTGTTTTGACACCTTGACAAATCTGTACGAGAAGAAAGCACCCAGTCAAAAGAGAGTCTTGAAAAATAGACTTCGTACATTGAAGATGGAAAAAGATGAAGGAGTGGCCTCCTTCTTCACAAACATTGCTCAGGTAAGAGATCAACTTTCTGCTATTGGGGTTACAGTAGATGATGATGACCTTGTACAAACTGTTATTGATGGTCTTCCAAGTTCTTGGGAAACCTTCTTAGCTTCTGTTAGTGGGCGTGAGACTCAGCCAGATTTTGCGAGACTTTGGCATGACTGTTTGGAAGAAGAAGGCAGAGTATAGAGCAGAACTAAGGGTCATAAGGAAGGGAATCTTGCACTAGCAGCTAAAACCAAGAAACAATTCAAGAAGCCCTTCCCTCCCAAGAAGAAAGAGAACAAGCCACAAGGTAAGCAATTTGATATGTTACAAATTAAATGTTTCAATTGTTTCAAGATGGGACATTATGCTAGGGACTGTAGGTAGCCACAGAGAAGGTTCAAAAGAAAATTCCAAGCATCTACACCTGAAGAAGAAGAACCAAAGAAGAAGAAAAATACAAAGTCTTCCAAGCAAGAAGAATCAAGAAAAGAATACTATTTGATTTTTGCCCTAGTTGGGTCCATCACCAACAGCACAAATTCTTGGTTGGTGGACAGTGGAGCCTCAAAACATATGACAGGTTCCCGTGAAGTCCTTACAAGCTACAGAAAGAAGAAGTTTGCCACTCAAGTAGAACTTGGAGATGACTCCACCTACAAAATTGAGGGAGTGGGTTCAGTCTCATTTCAACTTGATTCAGGGACCATGTTGCACATTGAAGACATACTATATGTTCCAGGCTTGAAGAAAAATCTTCTTTCTGTTGCTGGCTTAGAAGACAAAGGCTACAAAGTTATATTCATGGACAAAAAGGTTTTTTTGCTGTGGTCAAAGAATGAAAGGTTGAGTGCAACAGAATTGATTGGGGTTCGAGAGGGAGGCCTTTACAAGGCATCTGGGCATTCTACTCAAGCATTGGTTCACAGTACTATCAACCTTTGTGAGCTATGGCATCGTAGGTTTGGGCACCTTCATTATGTAGCTCTCCCTGGTCTTCAAAAGATGGTTACAGGTATGCCTGAGTTTTCTAATGAACTTAGTGGTATTTGCAAAGGTTGTGCCCTTGGTAAAAATACCAAGAAGTCTTATTCCAAAAGTAACAGCAGATCAAAAGGGATTTTGGATTTGATTCACTCTGACATTTGTGGACCCATGTCTTCACCGTCCTTAAGTGGTTGTTTATACTATGTATTGTTCATTGATGATTACTCTCGTAAGTCTTGGATTTACTTTCTAAAAGCTAAGAGTGAAACTTTTGATAAGTTCAAAGAGTTCAAGGCGCTGATTGAAAATCAAATAGGAAGACACATCCGTATCTTGAGGTCAGACAATGGAGGTGAGTTTGAATCTAATGATTTTGATGACTTTTGCCAAGAAGCAGGAATCAAGAGGGAGTTAACTGTACCTTACAACCCCCAACAAAACGGGGTTGCAGAAAGGAAGAATAGAACAGTCTGTGAGGCTGCTAAAGCCATGTTGTGTGATCTAGATCTTCCTTTGTCTCTATGGGCTGAGGCTGCTGGTATTGCTGTCTATATTCAAAACAGAAGTCCTCATGCCATTTTGGGAGAAAAGACTATAGAAGAAATCTTTACAGGTAAGAAACCTGCAGTTGACCACATGAGGATCTTTGGCACTCCAGTCTACATCCATGTGCCAAAAGAAAAGAGATTAAAGCTGGAGCCTTCCGGAAAGAAAGGCACATTTGTTGGGTATAGTGAAAATTCAAAAGCCTACCGTATCTATGTTCCTGGTCAAAGATACATTGAAATCAACAGAGATGTGATATTTCATGAGGAAGCTGTTTTCCGCCACTCTAAAGAGCTTTCAAAAGATGCAGAAGAATCTCTTTCCAACATTCCAGACTCTCCTCATTCAGAGAATCAGAGGGAGGAAGAAGATGAACCTCATGCTTACTCAGAACCAGAAAGACTAGCTGAAGAACTACTTGAAGCTCCTCCTTCCAAGAGAAGACCTACTTGGGCGAGAGAAATATTGCAAGAAGCAGAGAAGCATAAGGCTCCTTCTGGGACATTCAGAGAAAGCAAGAAGCCCCATAAATACTCAGGTCTTATGAGTAAGCTCATTGATGCACAACCTTTTACATTCAAAGAAGCTGAAACTCATCAGGTATGGATTGATGCCATGACAGAAGAATATAATTCCATTATGAAAAATGATGTGTGGGAAATTGTTCCTAGACCAAAAGGGAAGTCTGTGGTGACTTCCAAATGGCTCTATAAAATCAAGCATGCTGCTGATGGCAGCATTGAGAAATTTAAAGCAAGATTTGTGGCACGTGGTTTCTCACAAAAGGGAGGCATAGACTATGATGAAACATTTGCTCCTGTTGCCAGGTATACCACCATCAGGACCATTATCTCCCTCGCTGCTGTCTTCGGATGGAAGCTCCATCAAATGGATATAAAGACAACTTTTCTTAATGGAGAAGTTGAAGAAGAGGTCTACATTGAGCAACCTGAAGGTTTTGTGACTCATGAAATGCAGTCTCATGTGTGCAAACTAAAGAAAGCTTTGTATGGACTCAAACAGGCCCCAAGGGTCTGGTATGCTAGGATTGATGGTTACCTTCACAGTTTGGGATTCTCCAAGAGCACTGTTGATTCCAACCTTTACTTTAAGGTTGTTCAGAACCATGTCTTGATCCTAGTCCTATATGTGGATGACCTGTTCCTCACTGGAGAGGATCAACTGATAGCTCAGTGCAAGAGGGAGCTTACTTCAGAATTTGAAATGAAGGATCTGGGACTCATGCACTATTTTCTTGGTTTAGAGGTCTGGCAGAAGCCAGATGAGATCTTTCTGTCTCAAGGGAAGTATACAGTTGATATCTTGCAGAGATTTGGGATGCATGACTGCAAACCCATGAGTGTATCCATGACATCAAATCTGAAGAAGTTACGTGACTTAGCTACTTCTTCACAGGCAGTGGATCCTACTCAGTATCGCCAACTTATTGGATCTTTGATGTATCTAGTGCATACGAGACCAGATATTTGTTACACAGTGAATGCATTGAGTCAGTTCATGTCCGAGTTGAAGCACATACACTGAATAGTTGCCAAACATGTGCTTAGATATTTGCGAGGTACTATTACATATGGGCTCAGATATACCTCCAACAGTGGGGTAATGCTACTTGGATATGCTGACTCCGATTGGGCTGGCAGTGCAGTGGACCGGAAAAGCACATTAGGGTACTGTTTCAGTTTGGGATCAACCATGATCTCATGGTCCAGTAGAAAATAGGGTTCCATAGCTTAGAGCATAGCTGAAGCTGAGTATATTGCTGCCAGTGATGCTTGCAGAGAAGCAGTTTGGCTTAGAAAGCTTCTCTCTGACCTGTTTGGTGGAAAGCTTGAACCAACTATTATCCATTGCGATAATCAGAGTTGCATTAAGCTTTTAGAGAACCCTGTATTTCACGACAGGTCAAAGCACATTGAGATGAAGTACCACTTCATCAGAGATATGGTACAGCGAGGTGCCATGAAGCTCCAGTACATCCGTACAGATGAGCAGATTGCTGACATATTGACCAAGCCCCTGTCGTTGACAAAGCTTGTGCACTTTCGAGACAAGCTTGGTATTGCAGAGAATGACCCTCTTGCTGAGAGGGAGTGTTGATTTTTCCTGAGCAGCATCGAGTGCCATTCTCTGGGAGAATGGAGGCACCTGGTCAGTTACCAGGATATTGACCCAGTCTGGGACTGGGAACTCAGCCTGGGGCTGAGAGCCATTCTCTGGGAGAATGGAGGCACCTGGTCAGTTACCAGGATATTGACCCAGTCTAGGACTGGGAACTCAGCCTGGGCTTGTTATCACATATATAGTAGCCGGGCTACCATATATTATTTTTCTGATGCCAATACACTATTCAGCCAGTTCCCTTACATTTGAGATGCTGAGATGAGCATCTATATTGGATCACTATTAGACTTTGGACAACAGTATGTATTCCCCATGCCATGACTGAGTCTGAGGACACTCAGAGAGATGACTGATGTAGCCATTATACCATTGGTACAGAGCAGTCAGTAGTGCCCAGAGTTACAGCAGCAGTTTCAGAGGACATATGATGGTACAGGTTGATGAGCATTCAGGTATATGACTCAGCAGGTATATCATTGTGTTATGGTTATATTGCTTTTATACTTATTCTTATAGCATGTCTTAGCACTTAGTGTCATGATCTGACGATCATATAGATATGCGGACTTGGTTGATCTTATTATATATATTATATTGTCCCTACTCAGACTTAGAAGTTCACTATTCATACTCATTGGTTTTACCCTCCTTAGGGAGAATAGAGGTGATCATTCCACCATACCTTGGCTTGCTAGTGTTGGCTCCATTATTCATTGTCTTCATCCATCCATTGCCTACCTTTTAGTTTATCACCCTGACTTACTACTTGACTAGTGGCATGGGGGACTTTCCCCCACTGTAGCCTCTGTATTGGATGAGCTTCCCTGTTTATTGTGTCTCGGCTCTGAGTTGGTGACAAAACTTACCTATGGTGAGTTGGAGTTCCCCCTAGTCACTAAAGTTGTGTTGGCTAAACCTGAAACTTTTAGTGCTGCCATGAATACAAAATCTGAAAAATGAAATGCTATATCTTGTATGAAAAGCCCATTCATGCAATGTGTTTCTAAACACACATGAATGAAAGGCATGCCAAATGAAAATGGCCATGAAAATAAAATGTTATATCTTTTGGAAATGTAAATACCTAGGTAAACAAGCTGTCCATGACACACCTAGAAGTGCTCAGGGAAACAAGTGCCTTAAAAACACACCTGCAGCAGAAAGCCTAAAATAAATGTAAATCTATGCAATGTGTTTATAAACACACATAGACCAAGGCTATGGAAACTTCAGGCCCAAAAAGCAATGGAACTTAAATGCTATATCAAAACAATTGCTGGCCTTATTTGTATTATGGATTGTGCGCATCTGTTAAAGGTGAATAAACCCTCTTTGAACAACTCATCCATTTGTGAGACACCGCCATTTCCTGTGTTGTTGCTCATTCAGTATATACTATGGTGTGTATTCCCTTTCCCTTTGCCAAAGTGTCACAAAGTTAATTCAGTCAAGTCATCCCTTAGCCTAGCCAGTTATTTTAGCCGTCACCCTTCACTAGCAAATTGATCACAACTATGAAGTGAGTATGATCTTGAAAGTCTAGTTTGAGTAATAATAATAATTAATGACGTTATATATTTGGATTTAGATCGCCAGTAATGATTACTTTGTGTTATAATTGTTATTTGAATAAGTTGTAGAGCATGCATTAACCTTTGACACTTTGCAGCAACTTCGGATGATGGTCTGAGTTATATTTGGTCGTGTTGACTTGGTCAAACCTAGTTTGACCAAGGTCAACCATAGGACATGAGATGGTTGGACCTTGTAATGATATGGATAGATGATATATGGTCTATGTACATGTATATGATGATTCTATGTAGCAACTACAGGGTTATGATGATGATTCTTTGTTTACAGTAGTATTTGATCATTTACAGATTATTATTATTTACCCTGTTCCGGTATATTGGATATATATATTGATCATGCAGAGACTCATATGGTGTATGAGTACACATCTTGGATGGATTTGGACCTTCTGAGTCCAATGAGACAGTTTGTTTTCAGTTCCGGGCACTTACAGTGATGATTGAGCCTCAGTAGGCTATCCAGTGCAGTTTTGGTCTGTCGGAGGCCCTGTCATAGCAGATGTGATTTTTATCCGGTTGACCTAGGGTGCTGTGCTTGGAGGGGGTGGTCCAGCCACTTGTTTTTACCATATTACCTCCCTCCCGGACACACTGGTGCCCTCACCTTGACAGCGCAGGCACTCCAGGAGGCAGTTTGGGGTAGTTTCACACTTCTCGAGGCATTTCAGGTTTGGTAGAAATGGCTATTGAGGAAATCGATTTGGGCTACTGAGGCAATTTTATGGCATGGGATGATCAGTGATGATGGATCGATGTCTTCCACACCTCCTCCAGCAGTTTCAGCTTCATCGGGGCCCGCATCCATCACTTATGGCACTTTCTGATGATTTCTGAGATCTTTTGAGGCCTACGATTTGACCATAGATGCACGATTTGGTATATGGATGACTATTTTATTATTATTGTGCTATGGGGATTGACCAAGGGTGGCTAAAATTACCCCTTGGACCCACCATAAGCTTCCTATTATATTTTGTCATCATGATTTGGTGGGATTCCCCTCTTCTAGGGCGATTTTGTCCACTTATATTATATTTTATTAGTGATCCATGTATTTTATTGTTGAGCTCATCTCAACCATTGATTAGACATTTGTATCTTTTAATCTTAGCCACTCATTCAAAAAGTGGTTAGGATTTTGATGCCTCTCCTTCCTATTTAAAGGAGAGAGCTTCTCATTGTAAGGGGTCTTTGCCTCTTGGATTATTGGTATGAAAAAACTTTCTTGTGGAAATTCTTGTGGTCTCCTTTGCATCTGGTGTTCTTAGATGGTGATTGGAAAGTCTATTGCAACCTGGCATTTGGAATTTGTGGTAAGATCTATCTATTTTGGAAATCATTGTCTTGTCTACAGGAGGGCGACTTCAAGAAGGGCGATTTTGCAAGGCTTCTTCAAATCGACTTTCTTGGCAATTGCTTGTATCAAGGGGTTATCATTAGTATCATTGTGATCTATGCTATCTTTCTGTTACTTCTCTTGTGGCATTAGTCTTATCTCTTGATTACATCAAATCTGATATTGTTGACGTTTGTTGTGCAGGAGAGAGGGCGCATTGGCTTCTTGGACTAAATCGATTGCATAGAAAACTACCTCAAAGTTTCTCAAATTGATCGGGTTTGCATAGATCATCATCATCAAGGCATCTACAAGGTTACCCAGGTAAGATCCACAGGTTTGTTTCTCTTATCTTGACCCAATCCATTGACATAACTCATAAATTGATAAAACCCTTATTTCTTCAAACCCTCATTTTTACATTTTTTCAGATCTACCAAGATCTAGTGGCTTCTTGGGTAAGATATTGAAAACCCACCTCTATAGTATCCACGGCATCCCGAATCTATAGTTTGGTGAGGATTGGCCTCCATTTGACCCCCTTCCCAAGGCATTTAACCTCTCCAAGCAAGGGCGCACTTCTTAGTTTGGTAGGTTGACCTAGATCTAGTATGTGGGTAGTTGAGATCCCGCTTGATTCATGATCTACACATCCAATAACCTACCCCCAGATTGTTACTTTTATGATTTCTACCTTGTGGGCCCTATTCCACATTTTAAGGGATTTAATCCCCATTTTGGACCACTTGGTATCTTTAAACTCAGATCTAGTAAGATCTAGCCATCGGATTGCCTTGAAATTGTAGATCCACACTCCTACTTGGTTAACCTACTCGGATCTAAAGTTTGGATGCCATTGGACTTGTCTTGACCCCACTTGTCCCACCTTTTAGCCTCCTTGGGTAAAGTCGCACCACCTTGGCGAAGTGAGTGGACTCACTTCTAGGACATGGGTACATGAGATTTTTGTGGATTTGGAATGGGAATAATTCAAAACCTAGGTCTAGTAGGTCACTTTGTCAAATCTTGCATTGGGGATAGCATTCCTTGTTTTAAGGGATTGTGGTCCACTTAGGTCAAACCTAGATCTAGACCTTTTCATCCATCAAGACTTTAATTTCCCACTTGTCTCATGCAATAGGAGTTCTTAACCACAAGTTAACTTTACTTTGACTCCATTATCCCAATTCCCAAGGCACTGGTCTCTCTCCAAGTCAATTCGACTTTCCTAGATTGTTGGATTAACTTGTGGTTTGACCTTTGCATGGTGAACTAAACCCTTGAAGCCATCATGTATCATGGTCAAGCTTGTCACTAGTACTAGTTAGCCCCAATTCAACCCCTAAACTACCCTGCATTGGACATGTTTCCCAAGGCAATGGATTTTCCAACATTGAACTAGTACTCGAATCCTAGATCTCATTTCAAATATTATAAGTCACTCCCACATCAACTATGAACCAAAGCTATACTCTTTGAATCCCCCACTTGTCTTGTGACTTCACCCTAAGGTCTAGGATAAACCATACACCTTACTTCACTTAGAATTAACCTGCTTTGGTGTCTTGGTTTTGATCTCTCCTGTCGAGAGTAGATCGAGTTTCCCCCTTTGTTGTCTGGGCTAGACAACATAAAGTGAAGGTTGCCTCGACTGGCGTGACAACCAATCCATTGGAGGTCGAGGTGATCGTGGTTGCACCTTTGAGTTGCCCTTCCCTATTGCCATCCATGAGTGGATACATCCATAGGGGTAACTAGAGCTTAGGTGAAAACAGGGGGATGTATAACATGTCAAGACTAGGAAACACAACTTCATAACTTGTTGGGGGGGTCTAGGAGATACTATCTTCCTTAGACTAATGCTCCAATTACATCAAAATAATATATCAGGAATAAGTGATAAAAATCACTAGGACGTTTTGTCCCAATAATACAATATAAAACCCCCAAATAATTTCCCGGAGGACATGTGGACCGCACTGAAGCTGTAGACTGTGCCGAAAGCTGTGTGATGCATCACAATATCTCTTTGATCAAACCTCAGACCATTTACTTGCCTCAATTGCCCAAATCGAATTCCTCAGTAGCCAGTTCTTCCATTTTTTATCCTCGGAAAATCACCTGTAAAATAATAAAATACTTGTATCTCTATGCCTGGTGCATCGGGCACAAATTTGATTGCACCAAAATGTCTGGGAACATGGTAATATGGTAATAACAAGTGGCTGGACCCCATACTCCCTCTGTAGCACCCTAGGTGAACCAAAATAATCTCAAAATGTGTTGTTAGGCCATTTTATGTGGCATATTTGCAATAAAGTGATAATATGACCATAGACACATTTGAAAGTTCCTGAAACTGATATCTGAGTGTGCCAATGGACTCCGAAGGCTCAAATGTAGTAGAGATGAGTACTCATACACCATGTGACCACTTGGATGATCATTTGTAAGCTCAACCATGCTCGGACAATAAAAAATAATGCTCTGTAAACAATAATAATAATAAAAATCCATCAAACCATCATATGAAACTTGTGTCTGCTGCATGGAACCATCAAGTGGGCATCATGGGACCACAAATAATCAATCTCGAACATCATTAGTCCAACTCATCTCAGATCCTGCGGTTGACTTGGTCAAATTGGGTTGACCATGTCAAGACTGATCAAAATAATGAACCAGGCTCAAACTGATTGATACTGCAAGTGCAAATGGATGAGATATGCTCTTTTAATTATTTCAATAGCAAGACTAAAGTACAAAGTAGCATTTCACTGGCGAGTAAGCAATAATACATCAAATATAAGTCTGGATTAAAACAATCAATTACTAAGAGAAAGACCCTCAAGTGTATACTCAATTTATGGACTTGACCATTTTGCTAGAAATGGGTGAAGGTGAAAAGACAAGGCTAGGACTAGGGGATGGCTTCACAAACTTCAACACTGTGACACTTTGGATAAAAAAAAAGGGGAAATCACCTATGCATATGTTGGACAGAAAACACACAAGGAATAGCGGTGTCTCACAAATGGAATAAATTGATTTGAGGAGTGCCTATTCACTTTAGCAAATGTCTACAGCTCACATCCAAGCTTGAACCAACTCTGTGAGGATCTTTTCTAGAACCACCGTGGTTGGGTGCACAACTAACCGTAACTTGAGGTTCTGGGGACACTTAGAATTAGCTGTCCCTTACTCCATCTCACATCCCAACCTGTAGGCTCCGTGAGGAATTAATTATTACATTTTATCATGGCTAGCAGTTCGTTAGATTTAGCATACATTTAACCACCGCTTTTTAGGCCTTACGACCCTTTGGATTTTGCATGTGCTTAGAAGCACAACTAATAACAGCTTTTATCTAGGGTGCTTTATACTTTATTTCATAGCCCTCTTCCATTGGGCTTAAAAACACAGTTTTAATTTATAACCTTGGGCTTGCATAGAAAATATAACAATCAGTAATATATGCATGTAATGATGGTAGTACAATTTGCTTCAAGTTTAGTCAACACAGCTCAGGCAACTGGGGGGACTATCCACAATCAGGACCAAACATCGGGGGCAATCGACCAGAGAGGTCAAGGCTTCAAATCCAACTCACCTAAGCTCAGGAACCAACACCAGAAAGTTCTCCTGGCCCAGAAGGATCAAGGCTTCGGTAAGTTTTGTTGCACAACTCATAGCCGAGACACAAAACAACAGGGAGTCTATCCAACATAGGGGCATAAGTGGAATATCACAGGATGAAGAGTAAGTTAGGATAAAACCAAATAGGGAAGAGAACGGATGGATGGGGAAAGGTGACAAGTGATGCCATAACTAGCAAGCCATAAATGGTGTGAATGACCAAGTCCATACTACTTAAGAGGGTAAGACCAACAAGTATACACAAGAAATTCTGATTCCAAGTAATTAGACTTACACCCTTCACTTTCCCCATCCATCCATTCTCTCTCCCATCTTTGCTTTTCACCCTGACTTAAACCTCAGCCTGTAATATGGCGGACCTCCCCACTTTTGCCTCTATGTTGGATAGCATCCCTATTAGTTTGTGTCTCGGCTCTGAGTTGGCAACATAACTTATCGACGCCTTGATTCTTCTGGGCCAGGAGAACCCGCTGGTGTTGGTTCCTGAGCTTAGGTGAGTTGGATTTGATACCTTGATCACTCTAGTCAGTTGCCCCGATGTTTGGTCCTGATTGTAGATAATCCCTCTAGTTGCTTGAGTTGTGTTGGCTAAACCTAAAGCAAATAGTATTACCATCATTACATGCATATGGAAACTATTATTTGATCTTTTGTGCAAGCCCATGGACACAAATTAAAACCATGCTTCTCAACACAATGAAAGAGGGCTATGGAAATCGAAATGTTAAAGCACCTTGGATGCAAGCTGCGATTAGTTGTGCTTCTAAGCACATGCAAAATCCAAAGGGTTCTAAAGGCCTAAAAACCAATGGTTAAATGTATTATAAATCTAAAGACTGCTTTCCATGAATTAAATGTAATGATTAATACCTCACCGAGCCTACGGGTTGGGATGTGAGATGGAGTAAGGGACAACTAATTATTAGTGTCCCCTAGAACCTCAATTTATGGTTAGTTGTGCACCTTTTTACGACGGTTCTAGCAAAGATCCTCTTGGAGCTAGATTTAGCTTGGATGTGGGCTATAGACATTTGCCAAGGTTGAATAAGCACCTCTTTAAACAACTTATTCTATTTGTGAGACACTGCCATTCCCTGTGTGTTTATTATCCGACATATGCTTAAGTGTGTATTCCTTTTCCCTTATCCGAAGTATCACAGTGTTGAGTCAGTCAAGTCATCCCCTTATCCTAGCCTTGCATTCTTCACCCCTTTGCTAGCAAAATGTTCATGTCTACAAAATGAGTATATTCTTGAGGTTTTGTTTTGAGTAAATGATTATTTAAACTTATATTTGATATACTTATTGATTAACTGCTAGTGAAATGATGGTTCTTGTTGCCGCCTGGTTCCACACATGGGGAAAACACAGCAGAAGTCTTCAAGCTGCTGGTGTGGCCTTGAGGACAAGTCAGAGTCAAGTGCTATCACTTGGGACTCGACTCCTCCGTCTAGGTTTTCCTAGCAAAGCCAAGGGGGGTGGACCCTAAGAATGAAAACAAAACTAAGGCGTCTAATCTAGGAGTTAGAAAAATATTTTTTATAACCAAGACAAAGCAGCATATACTTTTGTAAAGCACAACAATCATTTATCAATACATCATTTGCTCTCATTCATTATCATTATCATTCATTTGCATCATAATAGCATGAAATAACATTAATATAGACCAGTGCCTTGTAATGGAGTCAAATATATGCATGAGCAGAAAAATGAATGTAGTGCGAGTGTTCTTGGTGTATTTTAATATTAATGTGAAAGTGATCTTTTTATTATTGCAGGTGGGTTTCCAATATACGCAAGGTACGGGGGAACATGTCCGGAATTTTGATGCGTGGCTTCCCTCTCAAGCTTGGGCTGAATCGGAGTCTCAAGGAGGTGTTCAGATGCTGTACCAATGAGGGCAAGCCTAACGGTTTCCAAGAGGTCACTACTCAGTTTTGTCCCAAGCCTTCTGAGAAATTTCCCCACGACAACAAAATGTTCGTGATGTGCCGGATTTTCACATAAAGGGTTTTTTATTTGGGGCGGTGTTAGCTCCTATTACTAGTCATCTTCCCCTTTCTGATGTGTACTAACTGGATCAGACTGAGTTGCAAGTCGGCCACAAAGCATACGGGAGAAGACCTTGGTATTTTAAAAAAAAAAATTATGAACCAAAATTTTATCTTTTTTAAACCCTAGGAGTCTCTTTTCAGGCACGTACTCGGGCAAGCCCTTGTATAGAAACCCTACTTTGGGAAAGCAAGGGGGGCATTTGAGTTTGTAAAAAAAATGATAAAACTATGTTTTGAGTGAACTTGTGGCCCGCTAGTGGAATGGACCAACAAGGTTAATTTTAAGCCTAGTTCGATTTTATTAAGTGCGGAAATGAAATCTAAACAAAAAAAAATTGCAAACCACGAAAATTGAGTCGACACAGTTTTTCCCCCTGGGGGGATGGGGTGTGGGTGCTTGGTTATCCCACTTGCTTTCGTTTAATACTTTAGTTACAATGCAATAGAAATGCCCCAGTCTTAATTGACTCAGTGGCTTACAAAAATTGGAGAGAAAAAGGTATCCGGTTTGCAAAAAATCAATAATGGTCCTTCAGATTGCCTGGATCTTTGAAATTTTGGCAGCACCTCCTCCTACTTGATCGTCTTTTGCTGCAAACCAGCAAGCAAACGTCAGTATAAGATGCCCAAAAACACTTTAAGAGTGTCTTTGGAACACCTCCTAAAAAACCCAGAAAATACTAAGTGTAAAAACTAGTTAAAATGACGGAATTTAACCAAGTAAAACAAGCATTTGGGCCTTGTTACTTGGGATCTTTGCAAGCTTTTAAGGGCTGCAAATTATCAGCTCTTTAAATCATCAAAATGAACTTTCAAATCAGATCTAACACTACTCAAAACTTTTAAAGATTTGACAATTTTTTACAAGTTGAGAAAAGTAAAATGCTAGATAAATGGAAAGATCTAATCTATTAAAGATGAACACTTTGTAAATGGAATAGATCAGACATTTAGAGTAATAAATCAGAATGTAAAGTTCAGATTGCAAACCATTATTACTCTTTCAAAAAGTAACAAGTAACCGAGGTGAAAGTATGAAGTAGAAGAGAAGGAGATATGGAGAGTTTTTATCAATTTATCAATTTTTTCCTTGAAGAAGCCTTGGAGCCTTCTTGGTGGAGAACTGAGGGGTTACGTCTGCAAAAAGATGTTAGAAAAGTAAAGGAAACAAACAAGATCTTCCACTCATCCACTTGAAATAACCTGCAAATCACATCAACTTGAAACCAAATGATCAAATCTAGAAATATACATATGAGAAATCAAAAGGAAATGCTCATAAACAAATGATACATTTAAATCAGATCTCTACACTTGCATAGATAAAAGACTAAATAATAAACAAATTATCTAATCCTCCTTATAAATCAATACTGATCCTTCCCAAAGCTAGATTTAGATGCAAAAGAAAACAAGTAGCTCAAATACATGTTACCTCAATGAAAACCATGACATTCACCCACTCATCAAAAGCATTACACCAAGCTTGACCTCCAAAGTCTCTTTATTCATTAAGCAAAATGACAAGTAGAAAATCAAATTACAAGTGCTAGCTCTAACTCCCAAACTCCAACTAGAGAAAATGGAGTGGGCAGCCATACTTAAATAGCCAAATATGGAGAGAAATGGGTGGAATGAGTGGCATAACTCGTGAAGAAAATGGGGCTGCCCACTCCCATGTAATGGGCTGCCAGAATCAGCCCCAAATCAGCGAAAAATCAGCCATGGACAGTCCATAAACATAGCTGCAAATTCCATGATTGAAGGGGCCCAATTTTGGGAAATATGCCCCCCTCAAATGGGGAAGTAATCCCAATAATATAGCTGCCCGAAATCTTTCCAAAATCAGCTCTTACAACTCTTAAAACATAGCTGAAAAAATCAGTCCATAAATCACTCCCAAAATTTAATATTTTTGTGAGTCATTTTTTCACTTTTTTAATTTTTTCATGTCTTTTTTGGGTTTTTTGGCTATAGGTAAAAATTTAAGCATCCAAACATTAGGAAAAGTGGGTTTAGGGGTTAAGGGGGTGCTCTGAGTTAGAAAACGAGCACCCCTAAGGCAGAAAATACATCCAGACGCCACTTCAAGGTCAATTACAAATTTTTTTAATTGAACCATTAAAAAAAATGGCTCAATTTATGGAAAAAATAAACTTTGCCGAAAATTAAAAAACAACCTAGGGGGACTTAGCACATGTCCATATGATTCAAAAATAATGCCTAGCATGTTCATATACATTGACCCATAGACTTTAACAACCCCCTAAGGCCCGTCAGCCTCCCCAGGCATTCCAGCTTTGGAGGAGCAAGAGAAAAACCCAAAAAATATGTTATGCACTAATGCAGGACATAATAACTAGGTGAAAAAACTCCTTGGAATACCTGACTTAGCCAAAAAATCCTAGGGAACCAAGTCTTTTACAAAACACCATGCTAGTACGTTTTATTACAAACCCCGCAGGGCCATGGACATGTGGAAAAAAGTTAAAACGGGGGCCCTTTAAAAGGCCAGCTGGATATCAAATCATCGAAAAAAGAACATTGAAATGTTCAACTTTGTCCGCTCGCTTGATAGTCCATCTAAGTACAACTTAGCTGGCAAGAGTTCCTACTTTAATTCTTGCTATTAGAATGATTAAAAGAGCATACCTTAACCATTTGCACTTGCAGCATCAGGCATTTTTAGCCTGGGTCATATTATGATCAGTCTTGACCTGGTCAAACCTATTTTGATCAAGTCAACTATAGGATCTGAGATGGTTTGGACTAGTGATATTCGAGGTTGATGATTTGTGGCCCTTTGATGCCCATTTGATGGTTCCATGCAGCAGACACAGGTTTCACTTGATGGTTTGATAGATTTTTATAGTTATTATTATTTACAGACCATTTATTTTTATTGGTCCGGGCATGGTTGAGACTACAGATTGATTATCCAGGTAGCCACGGGGCGTTTGAGTATTCATCTCTAGTGCATTTGGACCTTTTGAGTCCACTGGTACACTCAAATTTCAGTTACAGGCACTCCCAAACGAGATTTCACTCAGATTGTCACTTTACTGCAGATTTGCCATAATAAAATGGCCTGGCAGCACAGACGAGTTTTTATTTGGTTCTCCTAGGGCGCTACAGAGGGAATATGGGGTCTGTTACCCCTCAAAATGCACTTGCATTTTTGAGCATTCAGACAGCTTCTCTAGAGTTCTCAACTACAGTAGTGGATTGGTTCTATTACAGCCTTGTTACAAGAAGCATAAATATTTGATCAACAGCATCCGAGGCATGCTTTGTTGTTAAGCTGAGAGAACAGGAAAATTATGACAGGATATTGGGGAGTTTTTAACTCGGTTGCAAAACTATAAAAAGGGTCTGTGCTCTGTATACAGGTAAAGAGTGGTAGTCATTTCTAGCAGAGGTGCTTCCTAATTCAGCTGATTGCCAAAAGCAACTTGAAGACCAGGAAGGTTGCAAGGGTCTTTTGTACATGGTTCTACATGCACGGGTTGTACTAGATTTGTGGGAATGCCTTGAACATGAAATCCATTTTGAGCAAGTTAAAGGGGATTTTGATTCCTTTCGGGGGAAATGGGCTTTTGAGCAGCTTGGCAGCCACCATACACTACTGAAATATGTTGTAGAAACAAAGATGCAAAAGAATTGCTTGCTTGCAGAAGCTATTGTAGAGGAGGTTATCTATGAAGATCTTCCATCAAATTTGTGCAGTATACGTGATCGTGTAGAAATCAAGGAGAATGCTGATATGAACCATTCAACAAGAATTACGTATGCAAAAGGCCCACTGGTTCAAAATCATTATGGTGCTAAAGACTCAAATTTGCAAGTAAGAGATGAAACAAGAAAGGGTTTGAATGTTCTTGGTGCATCTCTTATGAATCTCTCACTTTCTTTTAAGAATCGGAAACCTAAAGGTTACTGAAATAACATAGAAAATCTAAAACAGGAGGTCGGACAATTTCAAAGAATTTGGGGTATGGATCCATCTTATATGCCTAGCAGAAAATCTTTTGAAAGGGCCGTTTCTATTGTTAGAGTTGTGCTCAATGGCAAGGACAACTATCCAAAATGGTCAAGGAATATCAAGCACACCCTCATCTTTGATGGTCTATGAGATGGCATCTCTAAAGGGAAAGTTATGCTCGCCATTCCTCTTATCAACTTGAAATGAAGACAGCCTGAGCGTCAGAAATAGCTGTGATTTCAGAGTGTGTAAACGGAGCTGTCATCGCCAATTTCAGTCTTCAATGAGATAGTCGGCACATAAGCTAACTCACACTGCTCACAGCCGAGCCATGGAGTTGAACGTGTATTCCTTTGCCACCCGATTTCGTCCACCTTGGCAGCAGATTTCATTCGGATGAGGCGTTTTTACTGACAACTGCGACTAGAATTTTGATGCGGGTTACCCTAGCAGCCAATAGATTGAGACGGGGTCAGTGCTCTGTGTTCAAATTAATGAGCACGAGCAGATGTGGAAATACAATACGCAGAGAAGGTCGAAGTTTTAAATGAGCCGAGAGAGCTTGCTGATTCCCCGTAGCGTGAGCAAACCCATCGACATTGGCAGCACTAAATTCCGCGATTGGTTGTGATAGAGTGTAGTAACACGATGGTTTCTCGGCTATCAAACAAAAAATGCCATAGTCAAATAAACGCCGGAGGTCACACAAGGTTGTCCATTCTGTATCCCATGTAATGAATTTGATGGATTTTTTGTTCCCAACGTTGACGTGTTTTCCCCCCGTATCGACATTTCAGACGCGTCTTCTGTTCAAAACGGGTTTTCAGTCGAGGCATGAGGTTTGGCTCGCAGTCGATGGCGGCCGAATGCTAGAACCAACAGTTGTTTAGAAAGGAAACGCCAGGGCTCGGGTTTTACGCACAACAGTTTTTTAAAGGTTTATCAGAGGTCACAACTGGCGGCTCCGTATCTCACACTATGTGTTAAAATCGCGATTCTTTTGCAACTGTTGTTAAGACCATGGCTCACGGTCAATAAAGAAAAAATCGGTTCGCCCATCACACGCTAAGGATCAGTCGAGTATCAACTAATTTCAAGAGAACGCCAAGTCTGATGTCAGGTAGCTGCTTGGTGTTAAACAAATTAATTAACGCAATGAATGTTGAGTCTAATCGGGGGTCACAACAGAGCTGTGGGGTTGAATGCACCCCACATTTTAGTTGCCAGGTATCGAGTTATTTCCACACCAACTGGGGTTTCAACGAGTGGCCAAATTTAAAGTTCACGTTTTGCTGAGTGGGAGTGCCTTTTAATAAAGGTGAAGCTCAGAGGTTTTTTGGTGGAGAGAAAAGTGGATCTTCATCTACTTTTTCCTTCATTTTTTTTATTATTTTATCTTTTCTTCTAAAAAAGCCTTTTTTGGGCCTATAAAGGAGCTAGCTTCCTTCATTGTAACGATGGAAAAACCTGGGAGCTTTCTTCTCGTGGACTTAATGAAAAATACCATGGTATTCTTTGGATAAACTGAGTGTTTTTTTTGTGGCGTGAGCTTGTGATATTTTAATTGAGTGTGAGCATTCCCAGATTCTGCATTTTCTTTTCTTTGTGTAAGAGGCCATAGAAGGGTGACAATCCACCACGTTGGAAGGTGAAGGATTCTTAGCATCCAGCTTTCTTCTTCCCTTTGGTGAAGAACTCTTAGCATCTATTTTCTCTTTCCCTCTGTGAGCGTGTAAATTCAGGTATTGATCTTTGCATTTAATCTGATTGTGCAATATTGATGTTTGGTTTGCATAGCGCACCTTCCGCACTTAGAGAGGAAGAAGCATTCTTTCTGATCTGTCAAACACTAGACTGAGCAGGGCTTGCTCAATAATGCGATCTTTCCCCCTCATTCACATATGACACAAGGCCTCTTTGAGCCCTCTTTTGACTCCATTCGCCCCTCTGATATACTGGCACTGGCCTTCTCCTCGAGGACTGATCCTCCCATCTTTCCCATCACCAAATCGAAATTACCTTATTTTGTTACAATCGTTTCCTAAGGCAGTCTCTTCATTTCACCTTGCCCTCCGTTGCACCTGCCTTAGCAATCCTATCTTAGGGATACCCCCCTTGAGTTGGAGAAGAGCCAACCCGAAGCGAAGAGGAGAGGAGTGTGGTGACATTGGGCTCTCTGCTGAGAGTTGTCATCCAGCTGGTGTGTTACATTTTGGGCTTCAACACACGCATGCCAATTTTGAGAGACAACAGGGTCCAACCACTTGTTATGACCATATTGCCATACCCCAAACACTTTGGTATAGTCAGATTTGTGCCCGGAGCACCAGGCAGAGAGATACACGCATGCTATCGATTTATAGGTGATTTTCCGAGGATAAAAAATGGGATAAAATGGTCATTGAGGAATTCGATTTTGGCAAATGAGGCAAGGAATTGGCATGAGGTTTGTTCAGAGGTCATTCATGATGCATCCCACACCTTCCGACATAGTTTCATCATTTAGTGGGGTCCACACACACTATGGGGCATTATTTTGATGTATTATTATGCTATTGGGGGGGCCACGATTTGGTGACTTGGTCACTTTATGATGTTATTGAGTCATATATTTTATCATTGTGCCATGGGGTGATGCTAGTGAAGGATATTAATACCTCCTAGCCCCACCATGTGCTCCTTACATTTGTCATAGTCATTTTTTATGTGGTGTGACCCCCCTAGGGCCACCTTAATGAGTGCGCACCCCTCATTAGTGAGTTGATCCATGTGTTTTAGCTTCGGCTCATCATAGTCGTCGATTGTATTGTGTTTATCTTTTGATCTCCACCACTCGTTCATGAAGTGGTTAGGCTTTTGGTCTCTCTCATTCCTATTTAAGGAAGAGACCCCCTCATTGTAAAGGCACCTTTGGGCTCTTGAACTCTTGGAATACAAATATTATTTTGCAGATCTACTTCTTCTAGCTTTGATGAATGCTCTTGCATGTGAATCTACAATCTTTTCTCTGTGTTATCATTGTGGATCTAGCTTGTTCCAAACGTTTTTCTGCAGGGAGGCCGTGTGGTAGAGAGGAGGGTGAATTGAAGAGGGCGCTATTGTGGGGAAGCCCCATATCTCTCTCTCGGATCAACCTTTGTCTCAGGGAGTATCTTTATTGTATCTTTTGGACATCTTGATGCTACTTGTTTCATCTTTTCTCCCGTATAGTTACTTTTATGCTTGATCGATTCTCATTATAGATCGTTTTTGGCAGGGAAGGGCGCATTGGTCACTCTGGAAGGATAGCGATTCTACGTGGGGAAGTTGGATCTCACTCTTGATTGCCTCACTTTGGGAAGATCATCATTTTGCAAGGCGACCTCAAGCTTTTTGAGGTAAGATCTACAATGTACGTATTGGTTTTCATGCATTTTACCCATTGGTCACTTCTAACTCTCATTGTTAAAACCCTAGTTTTATAGATCTGTAGATCTGGAGATAATTTGGGCTTAATAACTAAAACCCACGTCTTAATAAATTAAAGAACCTTAGAGATTAAATTTGGTTGAATTCCGACTCCATTTACCCCTCTATCCAAGGCACTGGCCATCTCTAAGGGAGGGCGCACTTGTGGGTTCTGTTATCACACCATAGTAGCTGGGCTACTATTCTTGCTGAGCAAATATCTGCACTTTTCAGAGCTTCGCCTTTATAGAGATCAGTTATGATGAGCAACATTATTTGAGATCACTTACAGATCAGAGCAGTATATATCGGACATTGAGTAGACCTTGTGCCAAGGTTGAGCCTTGAGAGCTTAGATTTGATGACCAATATGACCTTTTGTTTCATACAGTTTCAGTTCAGTGCCTAGAGTTCTAGATGTTCTTATTGCAATAGTGTTTCAGTTGACATGATATGACCTATAGACTTGTGATTGTTAGCATTGATTATTACCTTGTTGCTTTAGTCATCTTCATAGCATTAACTTGGTATATAACTCATGATGTGGTAGTTTATTTAATAAATGAAATGAAATATCTTGGTTGGATTTAAATGCTGAATTGGATGTATTACTTGCACTTAAAGGTTCACTGACTATACTCACTTGACTCCATCCATCCATGACCTTCCTTATTTTGGCTTTCACCTTGACTTATCTTCATGACTTTTGATATGGAGGACTTCCCCACCTCTACCTTTGTGTTGGATTGCATCCACGTTTGTTTTGTGTCTTGGCTCTGAGTTGGTGATAGAACTTGCCTTTGGTAAGTTGGATTTTATACCTTTATTATTCTAGTTGGTCGGCCCGATGTTTGGTTTAGATTTGTGGAATTCCTCCTAGTCACATGAGATGTTAGCTAAAACTGGAAGCACATGTACTACTTATGGAAATTATTGGAATCTCTTATGAAAGCCTATGAAATTAAATTCTAGAATGTGTTTCTAAACACATGATGAATTAAAGGCTAAAGCAATGAAATGTTAAAGTACCCCATGAAGGGTCCAAAAAGGTCTAAAAAGCAATGGTTAAATAAATGCTATATCTAAAGATTGCTGACCTCATAAATGTAAATATGCCCTGGATGCAAGCTGCGATTAGTTGTGCTTTTAAGCGCATGCAAAATCCCAGAGGGGTCATATAAGCCAAAAATGCCATGGAAATTAAATGAATGATCATAATGAACTTGGATCAACTTGATGTAGACATGATGCCAAGGTTGAATAAGCACTCTCTAAACAACTTACCCATTTGTGAGGCATTGCCATTCCCTTTGTTTATCTTGTCTAGCACAGTGTGTAGCTTCCCCCTTTCCCGGTCCAAAGTATCACTTAGTTAATTCGGTCAAGTCATCCCTTTACCTAACCTTGTCCTTAACCTTCACCCTATCCTAGCAGTTAGGCCATGTCCATTGGATGAGTACGTCCTTAAAGCTTTGGTGCAAGTAAATTATAAATAACATTTAATATCTATGTATTAACTGCCACTTGATTGATGTTTATACTTTAAGTTAAGTTGTGAATATGATTAAAGGAATATGTCTTAGTCATTTGTTATAATCTAGTCTTTGGTTGTATTTTGACCTAGTCAAACATAGTTTGACCATGGTCATTCTTGGGATCCATGATGAGTTGGACCACTTGTGCTTGATGATGTTGATTTATGGTCCCACATGCACCTATTGATAATTCCATATGTTGGACATATGCTCCAGATGATGATTGATGTAGTTGGTCATTTTTGTTATTATTTCCTGATCATCATATCTTATACTGTCTAGGTATGGTGGACCCTACAGGTTATCATGAGGTGTATGAGTACTCATCTCTAGTGGATTTGGGTCTTCTGAATCCATTGAGACACTTATCTTTCAGTTCTGGGCAATTCTGGGCATGATACTAGCAGTTTTCCACCTGTTGACCAAATTGGCCATGCTGATGTGGCCTGTCCAGTAGTATCATTGGAGGCTAGTCGTTTTCTAGGGTGCTACAGAGGAAGGGGGTGATCGAACCACTTGTTTTTACCATATTACCCCCCTTCCAGACATGATGGTGCACTTAGATGTATAGAACAGACACTTGAGAGGTAGTTTTGGGCACTTTCAGGGTTTTTCAGTAGATTAAAAAATGGAATAAAAAGGTCATTGAGGAATTCGATTTGGGCAATTGAGGCAAGGCTTTGGCACTTGGTCTGCTTAGACGTCATCCATGGTGTATCCCCCTTCTTCTAGATCAATTGGCACCAGTTAGTGGGGTCCACATGGGCTACAGGATCTCTTTTATTGTATTTCTCTCTCTGATTATGGGGATAGGATTTGATCATTTGTACACTTGGACATGTCATAGACTCATATTTTATATTGTTGTGCCATGGGGACATGCTAGTGAAGGGGAATAATACCTCCTAGCCCCACCATGTGCTCCAAGTCACTTGTCCATGTCTTATGTTGTGGCTCCATGCTATCTAGCCACCCCCCATGTGTGACGTCACCCCTCCTAGAGACACTTTAGCTATGACGTCACCCTCTATTTGAGTGATCCATGTGTTATATTGTATTGGCTCATCTTAGCCATTGATTATGTTGTTATATCTTTTGATCTCAACCACTAGTTTTCAAAAGTGGTTTATGGTTTTGGTCTTTCTATCCTATAAAAGGAAGAGACCCCCTCATTGTAAAGGCACGTTTGGACCTCTTGAAGATTGGAATAAAGAAACTATTTTGTGGATCTACTTCTCTTATCTTGATGGATTCTTTTGCAAGTTGAATATACAATCTTGTTCTTGTGTATCATTGTGGTGCTTGGTGCTTCAATTCGTTTTCTACAGGGAAGGCCGAATTGGTGGAGAGGAGGACGACTTCAAGGGAGGCTATTGTGGGGAAACCCCATATCTTTCTTTGGTTTGGTCTTTGGTTGAAGGGGGTATCATTATTGTATCTTTGTGACATAGTTGATGCTTTCTACTTCATTTTTTCCTCATTTTCATAATTCTTTTGCTAGGCATTGTTTCTCATTAGATCTTTTCTTGCAGGAGGAGGACGATTTGGTCATCTTTGAGGGAGGACGATTTGGCTTGGAGACTCAAGATCTCACTCTTGAATATACACACAAGGAGAAGGTTATCAATTTGCAAAGTGGCCACAAGCAATAGAGGTATGTTCTACAAGATATGTGCCTAGATCCATTCTTTCTTCTTCATTGGTCATAAAACCCTAATAATCAAAACCCTCATTTTTTTAATTTTTTAGATCTACTTGGATCTAGCATGCTTTTGGGGATAATACTTAGAACCCACCTCTATAGCATCCACGGAAATTCGGATCTATAGTTTGGTGGTGTTTGGCCTTCATTTGACCCATTTCCCAAGGCACTTAGTCTCTCTAAGGGAAGTTGCACTCCTTGGGAGGGTGGCTTTTTTCTACTTCCAAGACTTGGGTAGGTGAGTTTGTTGCTTCATTGGGTAGATCACCCCTCAAAACCTACCTCTAGTGCTTCACCTTGTTGATTTTCACCTCGTGGGCCCCATTCCTCATTTTGAGGGTTGAGCCCCACTTGGGTCACTTGGTGATGCATTAGATCTATGGAGATCTAGCCATGGCATGTACTTGACATTGAAAACCCACATTGATATTTATCTCAACTACCCTGATCTATAATTTGGTGGACATCCGACTACATTTGCCCCTTAATCCAAGGCACTAGTCCTCGAGGCAATTCACACTCCTTGGGTAGGTGGGATTTTGCTAGATCCCATACTTGGGTGTTGCTATTTCTTCATCAAACCTCTATATCCATGTCATAGCATACCCCTAGTGCCATTTCTTTTCAACTTTGACCTTGTGGGCCCAAATTGGACCGTTTTCCACTTTTTAAGGAGTGGGTATCACTTGGCATAATCTACATGGCATTAGATCTCTCTAGATATAACAATTGAACCTCATAAGTGGCCTTTATCATCTATTGGTTGAACAATTTGTCACTTCTTAAGCCTCTTCAACCATATCTTAACCCACTTAACCTTTTTGTATCTAAAATCAACCACCATTGATCTCCTTGTTTCATTTTACACATTTCCCTAGGAATCTCTGGGTTAGCTAGTCTTCATTGATTGGATAGGGTCTCCCCCTTGATCTTGATTCATCTTGATCTAAAGTGAAGAGTGCCTCGGTTATCGTGACACCATCTTGCATTGGGAACCATGGCATCTCTTTGGTCACCTCTTTAGTTGTCTACACCTCTACCATCCTGGATATGATACCTTTAGAGACAACTACAAGTTGTGTGATAACAGGTTCTTAGTCTTTTTCTAGATCTATCATCTGGGTGTTGCTATTTTGTCTTTGAAACTTCAGATCTGTAACTTAGCCACCCTCCTAGTGCCATTCCTACTTCAATTTCACTTTGTTGGCCCCATTTCACTCATTTTCCTTAATTTAAGGGTGGGCCCCACTTTGGTCTTTTAGATTGGCATTAGATCTATCTAGATCTACTCCTTTAATCTCATAAGTGGCATATTCATTTCATGGTTGAGCATTTGTTCCTTTTATAAGCCTCCTCAACCAAGCCCTAACTCCATTGTCCACTTATATTCCCTAGATCTAGATCTACTTAGTCTTGATCTCTCTCTCCTTTCAACTTCACATTTCCCTAGAAGGTCTAGAGTAGGTTCGCTAGCCTCCATTGGTTAGCTAGGGTCTCCTCCTTGGTCTTACATTTGCATGATCTAATGTGAAGAGTGACTCGATTAGCGTGACAACCATTTATCCTTGGGAATCGTGGCTCTCTTAGGTCACCTCTTTAGTTGTCCAACACCTCTACCATCTTGGATAGGATCACCTTTTGGAACAACTACAAGTTGTGTGATAACAGTAACAAAATGAAAATAACATATACAACTAACACTAGTCTCCATACACTTGCAATGCAAAGGTGGGCAAGCCCAACTTCTTTTACATGCAAGGGATGGCTGAAAAATAAAAAGAGCTTTTACTGGAAATAAAGGAATAAGGAATCAAGCCCAAGAGACTCTCTTGGGCTTGTTACAACAAGAGAAATTCCAGCCTTTGAAATATAAGAAAATGGGGGTCAAGAACAAGAAATTTGACCCTTTTTTGGCAAGGAACTTGAAGTGGCCACTCTTAGGTAATCTTTGAGTTTATTTGTGATCAAATTTGGGAATTTCTTCTCCCTGTAACATCAAAAACCTGCACAAAACAACAAGCTAATCTTTTCCAAATATGATAGAAATGAGTATGGAATCACTTTAAAAATTTAACATAGAAATTTATGCAATTTGTGAATAAAATGTAGCATGTAAAGAGCTGGAAATGATGATTTTTTAGAGCGAAATAAGTAAATAGAAATCCGCAATAAGAAAGGTTAGTTAGAAGAAGCCAAGTTCCTCAATAGTTGTTGGAACAATGGGGTATCCCCCTCTGGAATTCCACTCTCCAAGCTTGAGTAACCTGGAACAAAACTAGCTTCAAATGCACAAGGGGTGAGAGATCAAGCAAATAAATGAGAAATCATTTCTTCAAACTAGAAGTCCACGAAATTATCAAATGCTAAGAAGATAACCCACATAAGATGTAACCACAATATTACAATATTATTCTCAAGCAAAACAATTTGCTTGAGATCCACAAGTACAAGAAAGAAACTACAATGCTACAATGTTACCTCACATAAAGCCAAGAACCGAATTTCCTCCAAAGATTTATCTTCATTCACATCAAAAGCTGGAAATTACAATGGCTCACTTCTTTGGACAAGAATGGAAGCAAGAGAGCAAGAGAGAATGAAAGAATGCAAGAGCATAAGTGATTGTGGAAGAAGAGAGATTGTAATCCAAATGAGGAGGAGCCTCCTTAAATAGGAATTAAGAGAGGGGGGAGTTCCTTTGCATGAGTGACATTTGTCACTTGGAGAGATAGGGGGCCCAAGAAGGGGGGTGCACTTCCTTGGGTTAAAAATAACAAACAATGGGGGGGGGAATCCCCCACTCATGTTTTATATTTCATTGCTAGGCGAAGGGGAGGGAATCATGAAGGTGGGATCCCTCTGTTACGATGGTACTAACACCAGCGTACCTGTAGAGGTGCCAAGGAGGGTTTTTTTTTTCTGACCAAGAGGGGTGTTTAGCTAGCTCATTCTGAGGTAGGGGCATGGCCAAACCCTTTGGCTTCTCTTCTGAAATTACTATGGCTTAATGGCATCGCTGACTGCCTCATGAAAGGGTTTGAAACCTTGAAGTTGGTGTCTAGGTCTTCCAGGGGTGGGTCACTGGGTCACATGACCCCCACCTTGTTTCAACACTCCAACGACAGTTGTTCCAGCACTGAGACCCACTCTTATCTTCCAAAGCACATCCAACACCCTCTTGGTCCTCCAGTTCAGCAACGCCCTCCCTCTGGACCCTCCTTCAGTGGATGACATCATCCTCTTGGCAGATTGTTTGCTTGCTAAAAAGCGGGGATCGTTGAAGGTTTTCATCACTGTTGGGGTTAGTTGGGGCATGATGACCCCCCCTGTACAGTCTGGCCTTCAATTTCGTCAAATTTGGCCTTGTAATAGCATATTTTGGCACCTAAGGGGTAAAATACGCCAGGTAGCCTACAATAGGCCATCTTTAGATTATTTTATATTATTTTTGTTATATTTTTAAGTTGACATTTTTAAATATTAAATTGACCTTATTTTGTGTAAAATGAGTGAGATAATATAAATAAGATCTCCTCTTTTCATTTTTAGACATCAACTCCTGGGATAAATCATTATGTCTGCTATTTTCCCTAACTAGGGCTCTTTGAAGGAAGGCACTCCTTGATAAAGGTTATTTTGCAAGTTTAAAGCATCTCTTGGAAGTTTTTCTTTTGTTCATGCCATTGCTAAGGTGAAGCTAGAGTTGTTTGCTTAACACATGCACTTGGAGGTATCTATACTTTTTGTTTGATGTCTCTCTGTCAAATGTATGAAAGTGATGCTTGTTAGGGTTGGATGGAAGCCATTACTGCTTTATTTTTCTCTTGATTTGCATGTCATTTTCGTCATTGATCAGCATTGCAATCAAGCTTGAGCTTTAGGTCTTCAAGTCTTGCTCGAGCTAGGGTTCCTCTACGAATCCTAGAGATTGTAGAGGTGAGCCCTAGTGGCCAAGCTTGCCAAGTACCATCTCAAGGAGGGTTACTCTTCTCATTGATGCCCTAGGTTTGGTGATTTGCTCTCTCTTGATGCCCTAGTTGTTCAACTACTTCATAAAACCCTAATGTCTGAGTTTTATTTTGTAAATATTAAGTTAGTTTAGGTTAATTTCTTTGTTTTTTGAAGTTAGTAGTTAATTTTTGTTGTTTATATGTTTTTTTTAATTATTTGTCATTGAAAAACTTGTTAAAAAAATGAATTTTCTGGTTAAAACCCTAAATCGCAGCTCATCCAGCCCTACGACCTAAGTCTTCAACCCTAGCTAGCCTTTGCTCTCTCTCCCACTCAACTCGCTGTCCCTTCCAGCCTCACTTTACACCCTTGGCTCCCTATTGCTCCCCTTTACCACACTTCGCAGCCACCTTATCCTGCCTTCGCTGCCCCATTTGTAGCACTCCCGAAACACTGTTGCCGCCGCTTTTCCTCTGCATCCCACCACGCTCCACTCCGCGGCTCCCTAAACTCGAGCTCGGGCATCCCTCGTGACCCGGGTCTGCTCTACGACCGTCACCTTCACTCGTGGAAATCGCGACCTCTGCTGCTCTTGCCGCCGCCCTTCTCCCCATCCACGTCGTCTTCCCACTTGCGGGTTCGTTTCCCTAGCCCGCCGCCCTTCCTTTCTCCCTTCCGCTGGCCATCCCTTAAACCCGTGATTTCTTTCCCCTGTTTGCCTGTCAGTGCCCCTCTAGAATTCGGGTCTTCCTCCCCTCGCTACTGCCATTCCACAACTCGGGCCTGTTATCCCAAGCCGTCTCCCATCTAGCACAGGTCCGTGATATCACAGACCCTGTGCACCAGCTTCTTCGCTGCCCTGACCTGCAGTCATCAACATAACTAAAGTTAAATTGTTTGCAAAAAGGTTAATGCAAAGAGAAGGGTTTTCAATGGTAGTGTTAACACATATTTTGGCGTCATTCTGAGTTCCTTTCCTGTTGACAAACCTGAAGGTGACATTTTAAATTTGAGTTGAATTATATTTGCTCATTTGGTGGTAAGGATTATTGTTTGATGGTGATATAGGTATTAAGTTTTGGTTAACTTATTAGTCCTATGGTTTATACTTACGAGTGGTAAATAAGCTTCTGCTATTACAAGGTGTTTAATGCAATATAAAACTAAAAGTTATGTGTTATCACATTCACATAATAATACTTCACTAGGCTGTATGTTGTCTTTAAATACTACATGATACCATATTATCTCCACTTAAATACTTTGATCCATAGTGGAAAACATCGCCGAAAATTTGCCAATTTCCCAAGAAATTGTGATTTTTTCAGCGAAAAAAATCGCGATTTTTTGCAAAAATCGAACCTTGCGATTTTTTGCAAAAATCGAACCTTGCGATTTTTTGAAAAAATCGACGGATTTTTCCTTAAAAATCACGCAAAGTCCCAAAAAATCGCTATGGAGTTTTAAAAATTTGACCAGTACATTAGATATTGAAGTCAGTAACAGTAAATGGTAATGTTAAATTCTTAAAGTAAAAGGATGGAAAATAAAAGATAAGGAGAATAATGGAAAATAAAAGATAAGGAGAATGCCACTTTTACTTAAATTTTTAACATTACCATTAATTGTTTCAGGATGTTTGAGAGTGGTTCCAACCTCATCGGACTTCATATGCAAAAAGTAGCATTTTAGATCCCATTCAGAGTTCAACAGACTTAATAGTTTTCAGGATTTCAGGATTGCAACGTTTCCACTAGATTCTATCATGTATGAGGGTAAACAATTGGAATTTAATCAAGCACATCAAACTAGGCATGTACCTTGATGTTGATAGTGTTGATGCCTGAGCGTTTGGAAGGAGCCTCCAAATTTATCTCCTGGAAGTCTAGGGTTTTTCTACTCCTAGAAGAAAATGATCTCTTGCTATATGTAAATGAGAAGGTCCCTGAATCAGAAGTTGAAGAGGATAAATCCCGATGGAGGAAGAATGATGCTAAAGCAAGAAGGATTCTTGTGGGTTCAGTGAGAGACCATTTGGTTCCTCAAATCTCAGGAAAGAAGAATGCTAGGAAAATGTTCAAGACCATTATGAAGTTGTTTGAACACACTAGCCTAAATGTATCCATGACTTTGAGAAACCAGCTCTCAAATATGAAGATAGCAAAGTCAGAATCCATTGCCTCTTACTTTATGAGGATCGCAGAACTCAGAGAAAAGCTCAGCACCAGTGGAGATCCTATTGGCGATAAGGAGCTTGTCCTCCACATTTTAAATGGTCTTCCACCATCATGGGAGTCCTTTATCCAAAGCATAAGTGGTAGATCCAAACTACCAAAGTTTGACAAGCTTTGGGAAGATTGCTCTCAGGAGGAGACAAGGATCGCAGCACGTCAAAGACTCCATGGCCATGGCACTCAACCGAAGGAGAACCAAGCTTTTGTTTTTCATGCCACGAAGGGTAAGGGAAAAGTTAGGAAGTTCCATAAACACAAGCACCAAGATCGGAGACCGAGTCCTCGCCCAGATCAAAAGGAGAAGAAGGACATATCTCAAGTTCAATGCTATAGGTGCAGAAAATATGGACACTACGCAAATAGTTGTCGAAGTTCAAGTAAAAGGAAGCATGAAGCCTCAACTGCTGATGTAGAAGAGGATCATCATCGCAAGAAACAAATGGATGATGATCGTTCGGAGTTCCTCTTCTAGAAGACCCAAAATGCAAGAACATAGATCTCTTATGGTTCCCACAAGAAGGAAGTGGAGCCCCACACACCAAAACAATAAAAGATAAGTATTTTGTTTTCTTGCTTACATAGATCTGTTTTTTTGTCTTATATGCTTTTTATATGCATATCTAATGTATTGAGTAGTTGAAATAGTTTACCATGTTATATTATGCATATGAGCTACACAACATTTCATGAAGTTAGTCTAGATGATATCTCCCTCCGACATGCTTAGGGTAGTGCACACTCTTGATGGCATGGTCAAGTGGAGATAACAAACATCTAGATACTTCCCAGAAGTGTTTGTTAGACATGTTCATGATTGTTGTGATAAAGTATTAGCTAAGATTCCTGTGTAAACTATTTGTTTTTCCATTTGATTATAAAATGTCACTGATCATCAATCGGGATTTGACTTGTAGGGAAAAGACCATGTGATTTGGCCTACAAGAGAAGACTTGTTCCGATGGACATATGAATCCCGTTGATGTTCAACAAGAAGCTTCCTGGAATATGACTCTCAGCCTAGAAGGATGACCTCGGAGGAAGCTTTCACAGAAGTGAACCAGAAGTAAGCCACCTTCAGATATTTGGATGTCCAGTCTTTATACATGTGCCCAAGTTGGAACCTTCAGGCAAGAAGGGAACCTTTGAGGGATACAGTGAGTCTTCAAAGACTTACAGAATCTACATCCCAGGGTCCAGATAGATTGACGTCAGTAGGGATGTGACCTTTGAAGAAGAATTAGCTATTAGGAAAGGCAAAGGATCAGACATGGAGATCGATGATGAAATTCTAGAACCAAAGGGAGATGAGATCATCTCCCCCTCTAGTTCAAGAGGGAGTTAACAGAAAAGGATGAACCTATCGATTCCATTGATCCAATTGATATCCCCAGAAATGTTGCAGTAGGTCGAAAAAGACCTAGATGGGCACAACAGACTTAGCATGGAGCATATGGGAAATACAAGGCCAGATTTGTTACCAGAGGATTCTCTCAGAAAGAGGGAGTCGATTATGATGATACATTTTCTCCTGTGGCTCGAGATACTTCCATCAGATCGATCATTGCTATTGTTTCAGCTATGAGATGGAAGGTGCATCAGAATGATGCAGACCCCAACCTTTGCTTCAAGGTTGCAGATAATGAGTCACTGATTTTTGTATTGTATGTCGATGATTTGTTTCTCACCAGAAATGAGAAACTCATTGTATGGTGTAAGAAGAATCTCACCTCTGAGTTTTAAATGAAAGATCTTGGATTGATGCACTACTTCTTGGGATTAGAAGTATGGCAGAGGCAGAAAGAGATTTTCCTAGGACAAGGAAAATACACCATTTACATATTGAAGAGATTCGGGATGTTGGAATGCAAGTCCATGGCTACTCCGATGGATGCAAATTGGAAGAAGTTGAGAGATTCTACTTCAGATTCTGATTTGATTGATCCCACCATGTATCGCCAGTTGATTGGGTCATTGGTGTATCTGACCAACACCAGACCAGATATATATTTTGTTGTGAATGCCCCCAGTCAATTCATGTTCGAACCAAAGGTAGATTCACTGGATTGTTGCAAAACATGTGCTCAGATACTTACGTGGCACTGTGGGATATGGTTTGAAATATGCTTCAGATAGTGACCTAAGATTGCAGGGGCTTACAGACTCAGATTGGGTCGGATGTGTTGTAGATCGGAAGAGTACTTCCGGATGTTGCTTCAGTTTGGATTCTATAGTTATTTCTTGGTGCAGCATGAAACAAAACTCGGTAGGACTCTGTACTGCAGAGGCCGAGTACACGGCTGCTAGCACAGCAGCTAGAGAAGTAGTTTTGCTTCATAAACTCTTGGCAGGATTGTTTGGCCAGATTCCAGAGCCGATCGTGATTCATTGTGATAACCAGAGCTGTGTGCAGATGTCAGTGAATCCTGTATTTCACGACAGGTCGAAGCATATTGAGATTCGATATCACTTCATTCGTGATATGGTGCAGAAAGGTGTGGTCGAGTTACAGTACGTGTCGACAGACGACCAGACTGCAGATGTTCTCACCAAGGCTCTTCCCAGGATGAAGTTCGAATACTTTCGCAGAAGACTTGGAGTCAAAGAGAACGTATCCCTCCTTGAGAGGGAAAGATGAAATTGAGATGCTTGCCCTGCTTTGCCCTGGTGCCTTCTGTAGTTCGGTTACTCAGCTAGATATGGGAGAAATCCCATAGGCAGATGAGTAGGACAGTTAGCAGTTGGTCGGGCTCACCCTGGTGCCTTTTGCAGTCTGGTTACTCAGCCAGATATGGGAGAAATCCCATAGGCAGATGAGTAGGACAGTCAATAGTTGGTCGGGCTCACCCTGGTGCCTTCTGTAGTCCGGTTACTCAGCTAGATATGGGAGAAATCCCATAAGCAGATGAGTATGACAGTCAGCAGTTCATCGGGTTCACATTGGTGCCTTTGCAGTCCGATTACTTAGCCAGATATGGGAGAAATCCCATAGGCAGATGAGTAGGACAGTCAACAGTTGGCTGTGTGGTTGCACAGGTGCCTCTACAGTCCAGGTACCCAACCAGATATGGGAGAAATCCCATAGACATAAGAGTCGGACAGTTAGTAGATGGTCGTGCCCCTTTTGCTCGTCTGAGATCTCAGCCAGGTATGGGAGGACCCCATTGGAAGATGAGACAGACAGGTAGCAAATTGTATAGCAGAGACGGTACAACTGATAATCTCAGATATCCAGGATTGAGTGATTCACCTGGATCTAGGATTGAGTGATTCTCCTGGACTCACCGAAGTACTGGTGAAGATGATGCACAGAGACTGTGTGGACAACCTTCAGTATGCATAAAGATGATGGAGAGAGTGTAGAGTACAAGATGAAACCTAGATGATCGTGATGCAGATGAAGACCGAAGAATACCTTCCTCGTTGAGAGGGAGTGTTGGATTTTGTACAACTTCGGAAGATATTATTCATTATATTTTATTGTACCTTCATTGTACTTGTTTGTACCTCCTAAGGGAGATGAACTGGATGTAATTATTTATGTAATCACATGAAAGAGTCAATGTAAACCTTGGGGTGCAAATAAACAAAAGAAAATTATTAAAAATAAATTATTTATTGCCCCCAGGTGAAGTTGGCCCAGTTAGGGAATTTCTAGTTTTTGCACTTGTAAAAGTAGGAGGCTAGTGCACCTCATTAGCTCATTCTCACACTTAGCAATTGCGCATCACTTGGAGGAGGTTGATTTCGCATCACTTGAAGGAGGAAGCTTATTTGGGCATCTACTTGTGAAGGACACTTTCACATTCTTTCTCTTTTCTTATTTGTACTCTGATCTCGGAATTATCATCTCTCTGCGAAGCTTGCTGGGTTTTCTCCCATTTGGGTTTCCCAGGTCAAACTCTATGTTGTTGTTTTGTGCTTTGTCTTGCTTGTAGTGATCTTGGTTATGCATTTATGTTTTATGCTATGAATGTATGAAATTTAACACAACTAAGGAATGCTTTGATGCCCTAGCAAATCTCTATGGCTTATTGAATGAAAAACCTCTGTAGTAACACAAGCCCTAGGCTGCTCCAAATCATAAGAGAATTCTGAATGTGAAGATGAAGGTTGTGATTGAATTTCAATTGTCTGAGTCCGATCTGAAAAATGAATGCACATCTCCTCTAGGTCTTCGTTACTAGTATTCATGTTTGGTTTTGACTGATCATATGAAGCACATGCATGCTCCTTTTTTATATCAAGATCTCCCAAAAAAATTTAATGTACACTCCCTTCTCTAGATACATCAAAAATGGGTTTCTCAATGTATGTCCAATAATCATCATAGGTATCTTTGGCAAAGATGGATGATTTTTTACTATTTGTATCATGTCCCTGGCTATATTTGTCTTCCTCATGGTCATAATAAACTTCTTTATAAAGCTCGTCTTCAAAATTTTTACCCAGAGAACCAGTTTTCCCTAACTTCATTACCATGTGGAGAATCAAGAGGAGTATCATCATACACAATACGGTCTTCGTCATAAATTTCTCAATAAGCCTTTGTATTGGTTTCTTCTAAAGGTAGATGCGAAGTACAAGTGTCATCATCCTCTCTGAAATGATATTGAGATAGCTTCAAATCTTCAATGCTTTTCATCATGGCAATAAGAAGAGGTTCTTCAATAACATTTTCCATCAATGGTTGCTTAAGAGTTTCTTCATCAACATCCATAATGGCGTCTTCATGCTCATAATCCTCATCTTCAGAAAAAGGGTCATAAGGAAGTAAGCCTTCCAAACCATCATCATTATACACATTGCAAACTTCCTCATTTTCCATAAGGGCATCTGTAATAGTTTCTTCTGGAGGTGGCTTAGGAGTACAAATGTCATCATCTTCACTAAAGTAATTTTGAAATCCCAAATATTCAATGTTTGTTACCATGGCAATGTGAGGAAACTCCTCAAAGACCTCCTCAATTAAAGATCCCTCATGAATGTCTTCGTTAATCTTTGCAATGGCTTCCTCTTTGGGTAAGTTTGGAACATACATATGATCATCATTATTGAAATGGACCTGGGAACACTCTGAATCTTCCATATTTTCTGTTAAAGTAAAATGAGGAGGGTCCTCAACAATGTCCTCAATCAAGGATGCTTCATGAAACTCTTTAATGGGATCATCATGGATCATTCTTTCAAAGTCAAACTGTGCTACAGGGAGAATGGTACCATGCTTTTCAATAAGTTGCATAATCTCTTCTTTAGGGAGAGCGGCTAGAGGAACCTCCACATATTCAATGTTCTCTATCATGAAGACATGAGGAGGCTTGGGGTTTTCCATGTGATATTTTATCTTGGGTAAGAAGTAAGCCAAGGATTTTTCAAGGAATCTTTCCACATTGTCATCATCACGCTGCTACTACTTTAAGAAAATTCTAAGGAAGCATAAAAGGGAGGTAATACATTTTTTAGGAAGGCCCTCAATAAACCAATAATAAGCCTCTCCTTCCAGAGTACCCGCAAACATCTGCATCATATTATCTTCATACAAAACATTGAAGTCAGGCAAAACCTTAAGGAAAGACATGATGTGTTGGATGATTGGATCACCATTTCCATAAAACATCGGCAAATAACTTGATATATCCTCCTCACCATAGTGAAAGTTAGGAAACCTGGGATATATGAAAAACTGAGGGGAGGATATGCACTAGCAATTTGAGCACCAGACTCTTCATCATCCATATCGGTGTCAAAAGCGTCAGTCTGAAATAACCATGGAGGCCAACTTGTACTGAATCAGGGGAGTTGTCAGAATGATGAGCTCTTAAGTTTATTGTGTCGCATGGGCTCATCTACACACAACTAGTCTCAACAAATCTATGAGATACAAGGGTTTTATCCCTTCAATGGAGTCACCATGTGAGAAAAGTAATATGCATTAAAAACTCTCACAAAACTATTTTTTGTTTTACTTTGAAATTTTATAAAGAGAAAAAAGATTAATGGAGTCGCCAGATGAAAGAATAAAGATCTACTCTAAACACTCATCAAACAAAGCAAAAAAAAGAAAGAAGAGAAAACAAAAGTCGTGACCCGGGAATAGAAAGGTTTATCCATGGCAACGACGCCAAAATGTTGCCGCCTAATACACACCTGGGGGGGGGCACGGCAGGAAACCTTCAAGCCACTCGGTGTGTCCTTGGGGACAAGTGAGAGTCAAGTGTTGTCACCTGATTACTCGACTCCTCCGTCTAGGCTTACTCCTAGTGAAGCCAAAGGGGGTGGTCCCTATGAAAAATAAACTAAGGCTTTTAATCTATAACATAAGTAAAAGTCTATTCTAGGAGTTATGATGAAATCACTTAACAATAAACCATAAGTCACAGCAATATGAATTTACAACCCACAGCTTTTAAGAAACAACACCATTCATGACATTTGTAAAGATTAACTTAAACAAAAGATAAATTTAAATATCAGTGCCGATGAAAATGGAGTGCTTGCGAGTGTTGCTTTTGTGGTCTCGGTGAAAGTATTGCAGTGTCTCAGTTGGTAAATTTTAAGATTATTAAATGAGTGGATTAAGGAATGGGTTAATTCTTGGTTTGGCCCCACCAGATCTAGCTCTTTGGACTGAGTGCTTTAGCGGCTTAATCGAGTGTCCAACTAGGCGAGGATAAACCTTCTTAAAGTAGCCTGCTTACTCTACGGTATACACCCATGCAACCTCCTGAATCCGCCAAGAAAGATGAGATAGGATTGTCCTATTAAACTAATTACCTTGCACCCGTTTCTGATTGGTCCAGCTGTTCCGACTAAGCTGCAACGACCAAGAGCATACTTTGGGCTTGGAGCGTGGTTCGTTTTATTAGGATGTGTGAGTGGATGATTAACTAAACTACAACCCAAGAATATATTTTCCTCGCAACACAAAGTGATGGAGTACTTCGGTAGAGCAAGGGGTTAATTTTAGAGTTAAATTTTAAGAATAGTTGTACGATTGAACAAAACACATAAGCATATAATAAAATGATAAATGAGTCATCGGAGGATGTTGTGTGCTTGAGTGAGTTGTTTAATTACTACTACTCAAATGAAACTAATCTAAAACAAAAAAGTTAGAAGAAGTTGTGAAAAAATAAAAAATGAAAAAAAAAGTGCGAAATCCCCCAAGGGGGATTGGGGTCAGGCACCGGAATTGCCCGCTAAGCTCTTTTTATTATTTCGATTACAATCAAGAAAATCAGAGAACTACTGCTTGCCCTTTATCATTAGGGAACAAGACAATTTACAATAAAATGTGAAAGTGAAACAACGCTTGAACAGCTAATTCACAGGGTGGTTCTGGGAGCTTCAGGATGACTTTTATGTGAGTTTTTTAGCACCAACCTGTTAAGAAAACGAAACAGACCAGCGAACGAATGTTGATTACAAATGATAATCAGAACACTTTAAGCGTGTTCTGACAATGCTACAAAGTGTCAAAATTAAATCTAATGCAACTAGTATGCAAAAAAACTTGTTTTGGGCAATTTTTTTTTTAGTTTTTAATTGACTTTTAGTTAAATTTTAAATGTAAGACTGTCATAAAATGGTAGAAATTCCTGCGAACTAAAAAGTTTGTGAAATGCCTAAAAACAACTAAGAACTTATTCTTCTTCTAAATGCAAACTAAGTCTTAGAAAACTAAATCTAAATTATGCAATAAAATGAGACAGGAAAGTAACTAGTAAAACAAGCTAGGGAGCTTGCCTTGCTAGGATCTTTGGCTGCCCTCTTTTAAGTTGCAAGCCGAATTACAAGCCTAACAATGCTAGATATTTCTTTTATAAGCACTTTTCCTTAGCAAAACTTATATTTTTTGAATCAGGTGCAAGCTTAAGGAAACTAGATCTACTTCTTATGATATTAAAACTTGAGATCTAGAATAAAATAGAACCGTAACCAATTTAGATTAGAAAGATGGATCTTGAAGATGAACCCTTGGGGGATGAGCGTCTAAATGGGCTATGGAGTTTGCTTCCTAATGCACCAGTAGTATTGGCTTCCTTGCTTTGGACCTATTGAGTATGAGGAAGAGCTAACATGCTCATCCGCTCCTTCAACCTGAGTTACGTGCAAAATGGATTCAACACTAGCAAAGGGGGTTAAGAGATATGTGTGAACAATTGAAAGAAATAAGAATGAATAACATACTCAAACAAGAAATATTATTTCATCTAGCATTCTAGCATCACTCACAATAGTAAGAATTCTATAAAGCAATGCTTACTATCCTTATGAAAAAGTAATTTCCGTACAAAGGAAAACACCCAACATATACTAGCATGAACTGCGATACAGATTACCTCATTGATGATCAAAGAACATGACAATACACACCGCAGATAACACCAAGGTAGCCTCCAAAGCCTTTTATTACTTAATAACCCAAAGAATAATACTACAATAGACAAGAGCAGAGGTTCCACCTTTAGATGATTTACAATGGACCAATGCTCGCAATTTATAACACAAGGCAAGTAGCCTGGGGTGCCAAAACCCTAAGAAGACAAAGCTCCTTGATTGTAGAGCAAACAAACTTACAACCAATGGAGAAGCCTTACTCAAATGGTAGAAAACAAGTCAAAATAGAAGATGCCAAGTTGATGAAGAAGCTACCCACGTGAAGGAAGGTGAATGGTAGATGATGTTTCCATGCTATAAGCTTTACATTGATGAGCTGCGATTGGATGCACTAAATGGAAACTTATCCATGAGCTTTGTGCCACCTCACAATAAGGTAGCCACCCCCACCACAAAGACTTCATATCCAAATCCATACAAGGTCGTGAGATGAGGCTCGCCACGTGAGGAAGAGAGGGGCGCAATTCTTTATTTGGAAACCTTGGACCAATTCGCTTGATCACTACGCCCACCATATAATTTATAACATATGGTTTTAAGTTTAACTTCAATCGCCCACCTTTGATGCCAAGTCATAATCCGTATAGCCATGAAGGGGGATAATGCCCACGTGAAGTTAATCAGTACGGATTTGAAATTAAATGCTTCAATCCTTAAAATGACCACCACTCAAATGCTTTGTCTCTTTCACTTAATCACCCATCTAAAATGACTAATGCCATGTCAATTTGGCATGTGACAAATGCATTTTTTAAATATTTTAATTATTTGGCTATGGTGCATTTTTATGCTCTTTTAGCATTAAAGTGCTAATATGTAGTTTTGATAGGCAAAACTGCTCCACAGGGGTTCTCGATCGCTCGAAATGTAGGAAAACTAGGTACTAGGGTAAAGAGGATGCTCTGAGCTTGAAAATGAGCATCCCTGCGTCAAATTCTGACTCTGGATCGCACTTCTATCACCACTTGAATTTTTTCATTTAAACCATTGACCATCCCTGATTGATTGTACTTCAAACCCTTCATCTCTCTCTCTCTCTGGTTTGTACTAACCCTCTTGCAGGGTCATATGGTTCCTAGTGTTTGACTGGCCTCTAAGAGGCACAATCCTTTTTTTGAAAGTAAAATCTTTTGAGTATAAAACAGGAAGGGTTCTAGACTCCGGGTAAGTACCCTAAACTTGTTTTCTTTACTGTTGGTTAACACTGGGTTAGTTATATTATTTTATTATTGATTACATGTTACTGAAGATTACTTTAACACGGTAACCAAATTGGCAGTGTTAAAGGTGGAAAGTTGAAAGAGATGAAAATTATGTTTTGTTAGAGCTACTGCTATACTATCATTTTCAGTACTAGCTGTTAAAAGTAACTTTGCATTAAAGTACATTGATCTTTATTTTGCATCAAACCCTAACCCCAACCCTAACCAAAATTCAACATAACTTAGACATATCCAATACAGTTACAGAAAACCCCAAGAATTAGAAAACTATACACACAAAGATTAACACAAGTATGTAGTCGAGAACACCACAATGGGGTGTGCCCAAAACTGTACGTACAAAGAATCTTGGTTACAATCTCAATAGCAGCAAGCTCAAGTTTACAATCCAAACAATGTCTTCACACATGTCCAGACCAAACCCTATCGCAACCCACAAGTCCACCTCCTATGGCACCTATCACAAGACTCTCACTAGGCAGCCAATCTTAGTGCACTCCGTCGCAAGCTAAGTTGTGTCTTACCCTTCCATTCGCCTTCTCCTAAGTTCTGTGCTTCCCCTAAGACAAGTGCACACCTCTTGTATGAGATCTTAAATAGTGTGTTGAGTTGTGTGCTTTGCCTTGCAACGCACCTCCTATATATACACACGTTGAGGTGTGAAAGGATGTGCCCCTTCCCACATGCCCCTTCACCCGCACTTCTTTACTTGTTGGGACGACTTGTCCCCTTTGCACTAGCACTCAAGTGTTGGTCGCGTTCCACCTTCCAGGCTTCCAACTTGTCTTCCCTCACGAGCTTCGGCCGACTTCTTGTCTTAACCACCCTGCCAAGCGTGAGTTGTTGTCCACTCTCGCAAGGTCCCAAGTCGTGTTGGTTTGTTTGCTATACAATGTCTCAAGTCATGGCCTCAACCTGTCAGTGCGATGGGCTTCTTGCGCGATCTACTCATCTCTCGTGTTGAGTGTGCTCCCATGGGTGCAAGCGCACCTTGTCTTGTCCAAGCAAGGGCTTCCACCCTTCTAAGGTCATCCTCAATTGAACGTGAGAGGCACTAGGTTGCCTTCACTCTCAAGGGTGTGACAACAACCCCCCTCAAAGTTTTAACCGGGTATTCGGGAATACAACATGCCTCCCTCTTTAGTTTACCTAAATCTACACCTATACTTTTCAAAAGTGACCCAATAAACCAGTGATATGCATGCCTAAGTAGTTTGAGCTTCATGTAAAAGGTCTTGGGTTCAATTCTCTTTGTTAGCTAAATCTATTGTGTGTCTCACTCAATGTCCTTGTCCTTGTTGGGTTTGCTGGGTTAGGCACAGCCCCTAGAATCTTCATTGTCATGCGACGTCTTAAGGGGTCTACATGTCTCGTGTTGGACACTCAAATCCATTTGTCCTCATGTCCCCGTCTCATGTGACTGAATTTAATTACAATATTTATGACCTATTGGCTATTAACATTATAACATTATTAACCTAATGTTCTAACATTATTTATTACTTAACGGAAATAATTATATTACAAAATTTCTGGAGCAAGTCGTTTCATTCGATGGCTAATCATCATGTTGTTAGCCATGAATGCAATTCTGGTTGTTCTGAATTTAGAGGTACTCGGTCGTTTTAACTTATTAATTGGTTACCTTTGGGATATTTGCAATTATAATGAGGATATCTGCTTTCTACATGATGCTTGAAAAGGTTCGATGAAGAATTTTCATTATCTAATGTCGAAGTTGATCTTTATGTCATGCAGAAAAATAACTGAACGTCAGCGGTTTATTCTCGAAGAAATTGCAAAGGAGGAAGCCAGTAAAGCGAAAGATGTTGCTCTAGAAGGCAGTTGAGTAGGTCAGTTTACTGCTTTTTAGAATTTTGTTTGCCACATTAACATTGTAAGTATGCTGTTAGATGCGAAAATTATTAATTATTTGCGCTGATGAACCAGAAATCCTCAAAATTTGAATCTATTGTCTATGATTTTTCTCTCTTTCCTTCACTATCTTGCCCTTTTTGAATTTGTAAAGAAGAAATTATCACTAGCGACGACAGAGGATTCTGTTGTGTTTTATGGGATTGCGTGCTGTTAATATGATTTTTGCACTTGTGCTTGAAGCTGAAAGAAGACAGATTCTAGTACTAAAATTCAAATTTACAGATAAATTTTCAAAATTGCTTTTAACAGTGTTTGCTTCTACTAGTTCTATTTTTGCTCTGTTATTTAATCTTTTCTTTTTCACTACTAATTTATGGGTTTAGCATTTTCCATGCCAACTAGAACAGTGAGCTTGTCTTTCCTAGGATTTTAGCATTTAGAATAAAACATTTTATCACCGACCTTGATACCGTAAAGTACACAGGTTGGACCGTTGCATTGGTTGGCTGTCTGATATGAAGAATCGCATGATGGATATCCTCTCAAACAGTGTTATTTTCCTTGTTACGATCACATTTTTCTTAAGGAAGTAAGGAAGGAAATATTTTAACGTCCGTGAGGCTAAAAATAGCCTATGGGACGGACCATTTCACAAGCCGTTTTCTGCAACTCAATCCTTTGCCCGTTCAACCTGATGATGAGCGCTCCCAATTTTTCCATGGTCTCCCCATTGAATAAATTATCCCAAGATTTATCTGCCAAGACACTTGCATATCTGTCCCTACTGTCCTTAAAGGCTTCACACTCCAAAATGAAATGTATTTCTGTCTCCACTTTACCAGAGGTGCAGAAAATACACACTCTTTCTTCCCAAGCTTCTTTTGGCCTTTTCCAGCGCCCGGTCTTGCAACGGAGTTGATGGGAATTAGTTCTTAATTGAGCAATTAGAATTTTGGCTTTCCAAGGTATATTGGCCCCTATGTACGCCTTTTGATGCTGACTGTATGTAGGGTTAAACTCTTCAATATAATACTTTTTCTTTCTCCCTAACTCTTTATCCCAAGTTCGTTTGTGGAACTTATTGATAACAAAAGCCTTTATCTCTTGGCTATTCATGGGGCACATGTTCAAAAACATATATCCCATTTACTAAGCCATTGCTAACTTTTAAAAACTGGATTTCAAACAAAGCAAGTTTCGGGGTTTTGGATTATTTTTTGGATACCACCTTTTAATATCTTTGCCCCATATATGGCGTCATGTATCAATTCGTTGATTTGTAATAAATCAAAGGCAGCCTTCTTTCAATGTAGGTGTACTATTAAAGAAGAAAAGAGGCTTGATCATATGGTTCTAGTTCTTATTCTTCACTGTGCTGAACTTTTGAATTCAAAAGACAAAATGAATCCCAATAAATTTAAACTCAAGGAGATTCCCATATCGAGTGCCATTTATATTTCATCCTCATTGGAGATCATATGTATCTCATCGTTTATACAATCAAATGAAACTAACCGTAGCTTGTTTACTGGCGGCAGTAGTTGATACATCAAAAATAATATAGGAAAAACCATATGGATGCATCGTTTATACAATCAAATGAAACTAAGTGTAGCTTGTTTACTGGCATAAGGTCAGTAAGGAAATATGATTGCTAACTCCCTATTGTAGGTAAATTAAATCAATGGCACTATTCCCAATGTGATCTTCACATATTTCAAAAAAGTTGTATTTTGTTATCCACAATCACGACCAATCCAATATGGCTTGAAACATTAATTTAGATTTATAAATATAATTGCCAAACTCCCAATTTCATCAATGACCCTATTCCCACTCTGATCTATTGTCACAGATTTCATAAGAATTTTAATTTTGAACTCCCTATTCTTTATGAAAATTCATCAATGACACTAAATGTAAGATTTTATAAAAAAATATTATTCTGCATCCAATTATCAAGATATGCATGAGATTTTTATCATGTTGATAAAAATAATTAAGGTGAAAAAAGATTAAGATATGGAAAATATGATTGAACAAGAACGACCAAGTGATGACGCTTTTTTTCCTTTGGTCAAAATATTTTAAGTTTTGGAAATTTTTGCAAACAAAAGAACCCATTCGGTTCAATTTCTTTGCTTTTGTTCTCTATTGAAACTAGAGAGCTGCAAGAACATACTAGATTAAAGTAGTCCACTCTTGTTGTGTATGTACTTTACAACAAATTAGTCTAAATAATTCACTTCTAGACATTTGCTAGAGACGATGGATTTTGTTTTTCATATTATCCATTCAACATATTTCTAAGATAATGGAGGAATTGAAACTTTAGAATGTCAACTATCAATCATCATTTTCAATATTGCTTTGGAAAAAAAATATAGATAAACAATTATTAGTAAATTTACAATTTAAGAACACTTTAATGATATGAGATCCCAATTAAATATACAACTTAGCCACACTTTAATAATATGAAATCTTAATTTCATTAAAAAGCCAATTAAATAATGTTTTAGATAAAAGTTTGAATATATTAATAAATAATCTCAATATATCACATGATTGAATATATGTTTTTTATAAGTTAGTACACATGGATTTTTGAACCAATGATCTAACATAAAGAGTGCCTTAACAGAGTACACTGATTCACTATCTATTCTACACCCCATGGGCTCATTGAATAGATGTTATTGCAGGGGGTTAGATATTGAATGTTGTATGATATCTAAACAATGACCTCTATGTCTATGTGGTTATTTTTCTCATTTTGTCATTTAAGTCAACCTATTTAAATTTCATGAGATGCCAACTATTAACTTGTGTGGCAATTAATTCGCCTTTATAATGACCTCTATGTCTATGTGGTTATTTTGTCTACTTTGTCATTTAAGTTATAAGTTAATTAAATTTCATGATATGCCAACAATTAACTTGTGTGGTGATTACTTTACTTTTAAGACATAATATTTAAACAATGCTCTCCATGTCTTTGTGGCTATTTTGCATATTGTACTGTTTAATCATAACTGAAATTGTCTTTGTGGTTATTTTTCCCCCTTTACTATTTAATCATAACTAAAATTCACATAAATATTTTGTATATTGATTATTATTTCATTAAAATATGAGGTCAGTATTTGACCTTAAATATATAAATTGGAAAAAATATTGCCTTGATCACTTTATTAATCAATTCAACAATAAATTAAATTAATTTATTTCAATAATAATATTTTATTATAGATTGAGAACCTTGGAGCTGCGCTAGGGTTTCGAAGCCGATCGTAGGGCCTCGGCCTGCTACTGCCGCCTCTCCCCGCTGGCCTTCCGGCCTCCTTCTCATCGCCCCTCCTGTTTTACTCCAGGTCTGGCTTCTTCCTGCGCCAAGTCTGCCATGGCGGCCGCCCTTGCAGCTTCTGCGCCTGTCCGCGGCTCCGTTCCTCCTGGGAGCTCTCCCTTCTCAGCGCGTGAGTTTCCTGAGTTGGCTCCCACGGCTGGACCTCTCCCTGGCGCCTCCGCAGCAGGAAAGACCTCCGTCCCTTCGCTGAAATCCGGGCTTCCTCTTGCAGACTCGAGCATCATCCCTGGCGGCCCTTCCTTCAAGGACGTGACCTCTCGACGGGGAGATCTATCTGCTCGGCCCTCTTCGATCCCTGAAGGACCTGCTATCACTATTTGCATGCCTGAGGAAGCCCGGACGCTTGCCTCCCAGTTCAGCAAATTTGCATTGGTTTGCAGGTTCAACGGCTTCTGGCCGAGCCTTGCAGACCTGCGTTCCTGGATCTCCTCCGAGTGGTCTCCGTTGCTTAAGGGTGAGGTTTTTGCTTGCCCCTTTGCTAGGGGCTTCTTCGCGGCGGTTTTTGACTCCTCTGAAGATAGAGACAAGGTCTCCAGCTCCGGGCCGTGGTTTTGGGGCAGAGCAGGACTGTCCTTGCAGCCTTGGACTCCCGACTTCGATCCAGCCAAGGCCTCTATTTCTTCTGCTCCGATCTGGGTGAGACTCCCGTCCCTTCCCTTGCATTTCTGGGGGGACCAATCTCTTGAAGCTATTGGAAATGGACTCGGAAAATTTCTATGCAAAAGTCCCGATACTTCTCCTTCTCAATCAACTTTTGCTCGGATCTGTGTAGATATGGACTTCAACAAGGGATTCCCAGCAGAAATCAACCTAACTGGCAAGGACTACTCTAGATCCCAGAAGATCGACTATGAGAACCTCTGTTTCAGATGCAGGGTTTGTTTTGAAACAGGGCATATCGCCCGTAACTGTGAGAAGCAACTCGGAAAAAGAAGGCAGTCTCGAAGCCAAAAGCCCACTTGGTGGACAGAAGCAACCCCAAAGAAGCAAGCTGAAGGGATGATCCCAGCACCAGTTGCAGAAGGGGAAGCAGGAACCGCCCCCAAAGAACCAGCTAAGGAGGAAGATCCAGCAGAAGCAGTTCCGCCTAGCTCGCCAAATCCCTCCCAGCGAGGCTCAAGTTGGGCAGACATTGCCGAAGCCGAAGAAGCACCAGATCAACCAGTAAATCTTGATCAAAGTCAGAGCAACGAGTGGCAGACTGTATCAAAAAGGAAAAAAATTGTTCAACCCCGAAAAGAAGTAATGACACGAAGCCGCACTGGTTCGCTGAAATGAGATCGCTTTTCTGCTAAAAAGAGGTGTATTGATGCTAGATCTTCTATGTAATAGCTTTCGGTTGCTAAAATACCGGTTCTAATACAATACCATTATGTTCTTGTAAAAAAAAAATAATATTTTATTATTTAATTTGATATAGCATTATAAACTTATCGAATTTTTAATTTATATTTACTATATTTCAATTATATAAATGAGAATATTATAAAAATTGTAAAATACATAATTGGTTCTATTATATAATATTAGAATATATTTAGTATTAATTTATTTTTTAATATTATAATCATAATCATGTTTATATATATTAAATATTTCTTTAATACAAATTTATTATTAATATATTAATTTATTTTTTAATATTATAATCATAATCATTTTAATTATATGTTTATATATATTAAATATTTCTTTAACACAAAGTTGTAGCAATTTATTTTTAACCAATGTAATTTTATAAATGTGAATGTGATAATGATGAATGCAAAATACTCATTAAATAAGAAACTATTAATATGTTAATAAAATTTATTATAGAAAAAAAAATTTAAAAAATTGATTTTTAAATAAGAAACTATTAAAATAATATGTTAATAAAATTTATTATAAAAAAAATAAAAATATATATAAAAAAATTGATTTTCAAAACATGAAATATAATAATACTAATGTAAAAACAAATAAACATATTAATTATATTTTAATTATAAATTTATAAATGAAAATAAAAATTTGGAAATGCATCAATTTGGTGCATTTTATAACTTAGTATTAGTTTTCTTTTAAGTATTAATTTTCTTTTAAGAATGTAATTGCACTTAGTATTAGTTTGTTTTTAAGTATTAATTTTCTTTTTAAAGAATGTAATTGTCCATGGTTAGCATAGAAAGTAGTGGTTCTTTGGATGGATGATTCAATAGAGAGAGACATCATTATAGCTAAAACAAAATTGAGGAATTGGTACTTTGATTTTACAGATTTGAAAAAGATAACATGTTCATGCACATCAATGGAAATTCTTCATATTAGACATTGCTACATATGGGCTCAATTTACGATGACATATTCTGACAGTCCAAATAAATCGATACATCGAAAATTACTAATTTATTATTAAAATTTTGATTAAAAAATTATGGGTGCCTCATCGCACTTCCAACCAAGTTCTACTGTCATCAAAACTTTGATAATGTTTTGTCACAAATTTGATGCTTTGTCGCAATAATTAGAAAGAACTTGTTTCGTTGCAATTCCAATGATGGCTTTATGCCCCTTCAATAAGGCCATATACCCATTTGATATGGTTTAGGCTAGTCAACTTTGATATGGTCAATATTTGTCGGAACTCTAATAGTGGTTATGTCCTTTATAAATATTTAGAATTAGAGAGATTTTGACAATTTTGTTGGAGTTGCGACAATTGTAAAAGATTTTCTAGTCATTTTTTGACGTATGAAATAGGTTTTTTTTAATATACTTGTTTCACATTTAATTCTTGATCTACATAGCTTGGAGATATTTTGACAATTTTGTTGTAGTTGTGACATTTGTAAAGGATTTGTTGGTAATTTATCAATGCATGAAATAGATTTTTACTATCTACTTGTTTCACATTCAATTTTTTATCTACGTAGTTTGTATTTTTTACATAATCATCGTTGTCTTTAGGTAATCAAATTGTAAACACGTTTTTAATTTTACATGTGTGAAATTGGTTGAATATATTATTATGTTTTACTTATATTGCTTCAATGGATTTTGTTGTACTAAGTAATTACAGTTAAAAACATTTATAAACAAGGCTCTATATGTTTAAAGTAAATGGTAGGGACTAATTCATCACATTTATCCTTGAATCATGCTATAGGAAATGAGATACATCTATAAAAATTTAAAATGGCCAAAGCATGTGTGCTAGGTATCTAAATATTATTTCCCTCTCACCATTCAAAGAGAGAAAGAAAGTGTGAGATGCCATACTTGTTGAAGAAACTCATCCAAGGCACTAATACTGTATTTTATGTTGTTGACACGGTGTGTAATGATATCTCACTCATGGAATATGAAGTTCAAGGGAGTGAAGGCATTCTTTGATCACTCTACTATGTATCTAGTCATTGTTTAAAGATTAAATAAATAGTAGGTTTTTTTCTAAGTGAGGCATGCCTACAGTGGTCTCACCACCATTAGGATTGATTTAGCGATTGTCATATTAGGTTTTGTACACATTGTGATAGTTAATATTTTGAACATGAATTTACACCACATCATCAATCTCATTTCAATAACACATAAAAAACATTGCCATTTCTAGTTATAAATAACATTGCATGTTCTATATGTCGAGAATGCAAATACAATATGGCAATATTTGTTTTTCTTATGTTCTTTATAATGTGCATATGTTTGTAGCCTATAGAAATGAACTTACATGTGTGAAATTGGTTTAATATATTATTATATTTTACTTATATTGCTTCAGTGGACTTTCTTGTAATAGGTAATTACAATGCCATTTAACATTACTCCAAAATAAAATGATAAGAGCATTGTTAGGTTAAGGGCGACATTGGAGGCAAAGGGTGACAGTAAATGTTGTTTCCCTTCTGCCCAATGTAAGGGCTTGTATACAAGAAGACTTTTAATAGAAAATGCTAAAATACATGGTAGACAATATGGGAATGTTGAAGGGGGGTATGAATATTGTCCCTTGGTAGGTTATTCTTGATATATTTTTATATTGATCTTATTAGTAAAAATTTCTATCATTTTAATATTTGTTAGGTACACCAATTTTATCTTGTTGTTTGTATTTATAAAGACAAAGCGTCCTAGGCGTGTGCTTGAGAAGGTGTCAAGTAGTAGTAGAAATAATGTTGTACAAGCCCTTGAATATGGAGCGAATATTGGAGATCAAGTTAATCCTATGGAAGGAAATGTCATTAATAATATAGTTGAGAAAATTGATAGGATAAATAGATTGATCCAAGACACCTTTGTTCCAATAGATGACAACTTTGATGATCATGATGTGAAGGTGCAAATGCCCCTTTATGAAGGCTCAAGGACAAATCTTCTCTCTGTTATATTGTTGTTGGTGAATTTGAGGGTAGTGAATGTTTTGTCAAACACTTGTTTCACACAAATCCTAAGGTGTGGAATATAATTATTTATATATACATAAATATTTTTTCTCTATTTGTATTGTTAATTAATGAGTAAATTAAGGATGTAATATTGTCTATTAGTATTTTTTACATTAACTAACATTTTTTATGTTGTATATTGTTAGGTGATTTTCTTTTATCATCGTCAAACATTTTACCTCGCAATTACCAAGACATATCTACCATTATGAAATATATAGATGGAGTATAAGCTATTGACGCATGTCCTAATGATCATATTAAATATTATGGACAATATGCATCATAAACAAAATTACCTCGTTAAAATCAATAGATATAAAAAAAATCAACTAACAAATAAAGTGCCTCACAAGATTCTTCGTCATATTCCCATAATTCCATGTTTGCAGTGACTATTTAGGTGCCCAAACATATCATAGTTTATGAATGACCATGCATGGAACATAAGTGAATATGGTATTCTTTGAATGCTTGCAAATGCTTTTGCATTTAGGAACATCAAAGAAAGATGGCCAAATTTTAAAGAACCTCATAATGTTATTCTTTCATTAGCAGTTGATGGTGCCAATCCATTTGGAGAGCTCATGTCTATTTACTCGTTGTGGAATATTTTTGTTATAAACAATAATCTTCCTCCTTGGATTTCAATAAAGAGGGAGCACATAATGTTGGCAATGATTGTTCTAGGTATTTGTTTACAATCATGTTTTGAACATAACATTTCATTTGTCTTGTTTGCTGCATAATTTCTTATATATATGTACAAGGTAGTATTTATGTGTACTTTCAATCAATTAGGTAAGTGCCCAGTTAAAGATATGAATGTATATGAATGTATATATTGAGACTCTCATTAACGAACTTCTTATGTTATGGACTGGAATCACTATGTACATCTCCAAACCAATAGGGAAAAAACAATTTCAATTCCATGGAATACATACATGCACAATTCATGATGCCCTAAGGCTAACACATTTTTGTGGTATGTAATGTACTATTGCACTTTAATAGTATATAATTTTATGAAAATATCACGCATGTTTTTAAAATAATTTCTTGGTATATAATTAGTTATATTAACATTAATCCATATCTTGTAAGTCTTTTAACAAAGGATAAATATGCATGTCCATATTGGGCTCCTAGGATGACATCTTATCATTCAAGAAGTTTAGGAAATGAGGTGTTTAAAGAGTATAGGCACTCCATCCCTAAGAACCATAGCTCAAGTACATAAGTATCTCTGGTACAAGTTTCATAGTCAGTTTCACTTTATTTTTCAAGATATGTGTTGTGGAAGTTAGGGCTTCCAAATGATCTTGAAATCAATTTCAAATATGTTATCTTGCCATTTTCTCTATAACTTATTCTCTAGGAATTTTCAGAATATGAAACCTACAAGGATATTATAATACACACAGAAGTATATCAAGTACAAGTTCCATACTTTGGTTCACTATAATTTCTGATATATGTGTTGTGGAAGTTAGGAATTTTGAATGGTCCCGAAATTAGTTTCAAACATGTTAGGTTGACAATTTTCTATAAATTCTTCTTTGGGAAATTTCAAACTGTGAAACTTGCAAGTATCTTAGAAGACATACAAAAGTAGTTTTGGTACAAGTTTCATATTTTGGTCCACTATACTTATGAGATATGCATTGTGGAAGTTAGGCCTTCTGAATGGTCCTAATATCAGTTTCAAATAGGTATGATTGGAATTTTCTCTGTGAATTCTTCTATGGAAAATTTCAGATTTTGAAACTTGCATGGATCTTAGAGAACATACAAAAGTATCTCAGGTACAAGTTTCAGACTAGTTCTTTGTACTTTATGATATTTGTGTTGTGGAAGTTAGGCCTTCTGAATGGTCCTGAAATCGGTTTCAAATAGGCCAGCTTGGAATTTTATCTATAATTTATTCTCTAGGAACTTTCAGACTTTGAAACTTCCAGGGATCTGAGAAGACATATAGAAGTACATTAGGTAAATATTTGATAATCATATTTGTAAAATTGGATACTTGACAAGTTATACAAGTTCATTCTTGGGAAGAGACCAAAACTGCAAGCTTTGGGAAAGTTATCATTTGGAAATTCAAATTTTGTCCAAACTCGATGAAGGAAGAAGTAGAAAGTAGACTCGGTGAAGGTAATATGAATGTTATAAGCTTTTGAAGAATTTATATGTACTAAATATAAAATTGGAACTTGAAGGTTGGTGCCACTCAAACAAAGAGTTTGGTGTCTCTTACTAAGTTGGTGCTTAGTGGTAGGGATCGATGTCTCCAATAGATTGGTGTCTACAAAGATATGTAAGAGTAGGTTGGTTCCTACCAAGGTTTGTACCAATGGGGATTGGTGTTTCTAGTGGATTGGTATCTACAAATATCTCTCAGAGTAGGTTGGTGTCTACCAAGGTTTGTACCAGTGGAGATTAGTGTCTCTAATAGCTTGGTGCCTACAAATATTTGTAACAGTAGGTTGGTTCCTACAAGGTTTTGTAATAGTGGGGATTGGTGTCTCCAGTAGATTGGTGCCTACAAATATTTGTAATAGTAGGTTGGTGCCTGTAAATAATTATAAAGAGAATTTTTTTTGTTTTCTCCCGAAAGGGTTTCCACATAAATCTTGTGTTCCATGTTCTGCATATATGATTGTTTTCTTATGGTTGATTAATGTTTGAAAAATTAAAAAAATGTTGTATATTGGTGCACCCCCCCCTCTTAATATAATTGTGTGCTCAACACACATGATGGATACATAGAGAAAATATCTACAGTCAGCATAGTAGCCACATGTGAGCCACATACACTAACATGGAAGATATGTATCTCTCTCTTTTAGCCTCACAGTTCAATGAAGAATACATCAAATCCTTGTTATTAGAATATTTACACAAAATATATAAGCCAACCTTCAAATCAACTCAAAAAGGTTGAAATAGTAAGATTGGCTCCAATCCGTTGTTCAACCAAGGTATTAATACCTCCTCTTTAAAACGCGTCAAGAAAGTCTAAGGAAAATCAAGAGGTGGAAATAAAAATAAAGACAAAGTGCATGAAGTGGGAGAGCATCTAATTAACTCATGAAAAAACAAATATCTTAAATAGAAATACCTCCTTCACCCCAACTAAGTTCAACTATGTAGATTCATATCATGGAACAATAGGGGACTAAACTCTTCTAAAAAAAAAAAGAAGCTCAAACAAAAAATAAAGAAGGAAAACCCAAAAATCCTTTCATTCAAGAAACCAAGTGCTTGGAGTCGTGCATTTAATCACTTTCTCTGAAAATCTTCTAGAACGACATGGTAGTTGGCTTAAGCATGCAAGGATTCTCTACAAGATTAACAATTCTCTGGATTCCAAACTCCATTTAACTAAAAAAATTAGCAAGTTCTAGATGGTGGTACCCACTTCAAGGTAAATGGATCATTTTCCTTTCTATCCTTTAAAATTTTTTATGGAGTGAAAAAGAAATATTTTATTTCCATTCTTTACAATATAATCCCAAATATTGATAATTTTTTTATCTTAATGTGGAATTATAGTAGTATTTGAAATCAAATTAATAATCAACAAGCATAAGCATTCACATGAGACACAGTATTTACCCTAAGGGAACCCTCTAGTACTTGAGGGAGAAAACCACAGCAAAACATTCCTTAGAATATTGATAGATAGAAGAGAATGTCTTTATAATGAGCAGATTACATCAAGCACCCCTAGTGCATTATCAGGGAGAAATACCAAGCACCCTTGGTGCAATCACAGAGAAAGAGAGAAGATGGAAGAATAAAACTCTGAATAATATCCTGCACAAAACCAATTCATTGATTTTGGCCACATACACAATGAATGTGAATTTCCTTCAAGAGAAAAGAGAATTCACTCTCACATTGAATTCATCAATCCTGCATAACATATATAGATAGACAGATAGATAGATAGATAGATAGATATATCATACTTCTCATGCTTCGACTTCTATTTTTATCTTTTGACTTTAGGATGAACTCGCCCTTCAACTGGATGCTAGGTCACTTAGTTAAGAGAATAACTCAAGTGTAGTCATGCAAGTGTCGTAACTTAAGTGTTGACTTTTAGTTCAACTTAAGTGGTGTCTTTTAGTTTAACTCAAGTGTTGACATGCAAAACCCTTTAGTTAACTACATCTTCTTTATTAACACTTAGTTAACTCTTTTAGCTTAATTCCTTCTTGATAACATAATTGAAGTGAACAATTTGAATTCTCCTTTAATTAACTGAAGTTTTTCTTGTTAACATCACTGAAGTGAACAATTTGAATTCTCCTTTAATTAATTGAATTATTTCTTGTTAACATCACTGAAGTTTAACAATTCGATTTCTCTCTTATTTAACTGAAGTAATTAGCATTATTGAGCAAATCAAGTTCTCTATTATCTTATCACATCTTATCTTTGTCTCTTGTATTATCTGCATGGTCCACATGTGCCAACTTTAATTTATCTATCATATCAAATATATTAAGGAGATTTTTTCAATGATGTGATCATCTTGTTCTACTATCGTTCCAAGTGGTCATATGCTAAAGTAATTCACTCTAGAGGTGGTCAATCTCTAAAGGAGACTTAATATCTCAACCATGGTTAGTAGTGCATCATACACCATTCATGCTTCGACATGCAAAGCATTAAATCAACACACGGGGCACCACCTCAACACATGAGGATCTGTCTTAACATACAAGACCTTAGTCTTGACAAACAATATTGTACAACACCATCACTTTGACATACAAATAACTTACTGAAATTGTTTAATTATTATTGTGTATTGTATTTTTTGCAGGCATTGGCAAATTCGATGGTGAGGTTGGGTAGCTTCCTCCCGCTTATTAGGATGAGCATATGGAGGAACTTGATCAAGTTGGGCCACAGTTGGATGATAGACATCCTAGCCACATTCCACACAGGCCACGGGATAGGTGTCACCGGGATGTGGCAGACAGGTTGGCGACCTTGTTGGTAGATGAGGGGGTCCAGCCTTTACGAGAGAATGACATTGTTCGGCAGCCTCACCTTGCGGAGATATGGAGGATTATTCCCCATGATATGAGGTTTTTGATGCAGCATATTGTCAGTGCATGCCTTTTGTTAGCTTCTAGGAGGGATGACCATCAACCTCCTCCTCCACCTCCACCCCTCCTCCATCATCTTCGACATCTACTACTCCACCTCATCCTCCATCATATTCGACATACAGTACCACCTCCTCATCCATCAGCTTCCTCGACATGTCATTAACCTCCTCCTCCCCCACCTCCTATTCCGTCAACTCCATCATCTCCTCTACTCCTGTTCGACCGACCTACCGATCCTACTTCATCATATCCTCTACTGTTGCTCGTCCGACCTTTCGATCATACTGATTGACTCAACCATCCACCATTTTCTACTCCATTTGAATCTATTATAGAGATGCTCATGAGAGGGGGTCATACGATTCAGCTTGATGTACCTATCCATGCTTCTCTCCGAACTCTTTTTTTCTCGGTAGAGGTACTAATGTCTTTGGCTCTAATGGTAGAGGTTTCAATGCCTCTAGCTATGTTGGCAGAGGTGCTAATATTACCTCTAGCTCTATTGGTGGAGGTGATGATGCATCTGGCTATGATCAGAGAGATACTGATGATACCTCTACAGGAGGAGTTAGATCAGATATGTCATAGCAGTTATTGGACGAGAGATATATATTTGGCATATTGTATAATTTTTTTGATGTTATATATGTTGATATCTATATATATACTACATTTTTCATTTTTATGTTGATGTTGATGTTGATGTTTATTTATATGTACTTGATGGCGATGTGTATGTTAGCATGGGTTAGATGATGTTTGTTAGATATGTGTGATGGTTATGCATATTATAATATAATGCGGCTTGTGTTATGTTAGATGATGGCAATGTAATGTTTAAGATGTTGCGCTCATGTTTATGTTTATTTGTATGTTTATGATGCTATATCGATGGTTTTTATGTTTTATGTTAGATGGTGAAAATGATTATGATGGTGGTATGTTTATGTTTATGTGGTGAAAAATATTATGGCATATTTATGGTTATGGTTATGGTTATGATGGTATGATGATGTTTATTTTTATTTTTATTATGGTATGATGATGTTTATGTTTATGTTTTTTAGGTAGTATGATGATATATATTTAAAATTATAAATTAGGATATTTATTAATGTCATTTGATAGATTGACCATGTGTTTAAAATAGTGATTGTTAGATATTGGTGACAATGATAATGATGGTATGTTTATGTTTATGTCGTGAAAATTATGATGATGGTACATTCATGTGTATGCTTATGGTTAATTTTATGATGGTATGATCATGATGTTTATGTTTATGTTTGTTAGTTGTTGAAAATTATGATGATTATATGCTAATGTAAAAGAACTTTGTACTATTCAAAATGTGGGTCTCTAAATCACTAACTATTTTAGTCGACAAAGACATCACAATTTGCATTGTAAATTATGTTACAAAAGAGGTTATTGTATGACTTAACAAGTTTTCAAAGCATTAGAAAGTTGACAAAGTTTTCAAAATTTTAGCATCCTTTTGACATTTTTTCATATTAAATAATTCTTGATTTGAGAATAACTTACATATAGTTAACACTCATAAACATAACATATCAACTATCAATACAACACAAGTCAATATTTTATACCTTTATAAAGAAAGTTATTGGGTTTTTAATTTTGGTCAAAATTTTAGCATCATTTGACCATTTTCATATTAAATAATTCCAACTTAAATTTTTTAGACAATTTGAAGTATGATTTCATATATAGGTTGATATATGGGTTAGAAAATGAATTTGAAAGTATGGTTGGTTGTTAGGTCATCATAAATGTGAAAATATGGATTGGAGTAATGGTAATTGAAAATGTGGAAAAATGTTTCAAGTAATTTAATATAGGTTAAAAATATTTTTTTTACAAAATATAATTGAATTAAAATTATCATTGAATTAAATATTTTTATGAATTTTGTATTGATAATTGATGAAGTTGTGGTAACTCTATGATTTATGAATGTTGTATAATATGTCATTGTATCATGTTTATAATTGTTGTATAGTTTGCAATCATAGTATTGTGATTATGTAATAATATATATTTTTTATTTGGTTTTCATATAATTTGTATGGATATTATAATTTATTGTAATTAATTTCTTAATAATGTAGTAAAATTTTTCTTAATTTTATACTTATATATATATAAGAATATTATTAATTTGGTGTAACTTTATGTTGAGCATTACGAAATAGTTTTTAATGATTTTTAATAAGGAAATTAAGTCTTCATCATATAATGTTTCATATAACTTTATTATTCAAATGATAAACATAAATGAATAATTTTTTGTAAGTAAAACCAAACATCATGACAAAAATTCAAGTATTACCATGTGATATTTTATAATATATAAATATCAACATCACAAAAAAAAATGTAAATATCAACTTCAATATGACTTATCAATGTATCATTCAAGATTTTTATTTTTTTGACAATAACTCACTTTACAATGACAAATATCAGATCTCTATAAGGAAGTGAAACAAATATTTAATTAAAAGAACACTATTTTCTCTCAATTCTAAATCCAAAAGTTGCATTCTCCAAAATTATTATTATTAATCATGACATTCATTATATAATATAACATTAGTCCACATTGAAGGAACACATTGTATACCCTCTAAAATATTTAGGTGAAGAACACTTCACTATAGTGACTTGGCCACACATATGGCTCTTTCTTTCTAAAAGTTTAGTTGATTCGATTGAAAGGAAACTTCAAATACATATAGATATGAATATGCATATCCATATGAACTAAATGGAAAGTAAGAAATATTTTCTTTAACTATGGAACATATTTCACATCAGATTGGTTGTTAACCAACTCAAATTGTTTAAACACTACATCTAGTAATCAACTTTTCATTTCCACTGCCATAACATGAAAAATTAACAATATAGACCGTTCTTGATAACAATAAAAAAAATCATATCTCGATATGTAAATGATGAAAAAAAACATGTACATATCACTCTCCATTGTCATCGCCCTCATTATATTTCTCGGTTGGCATGATAGCACTGTTGTTCTCATAAACATGTTTAGATCTAGGGTCATGTTTTAATATGAACCATCAATCTCTATCTAACACATCCTGGTGAAATAACACTTGGTTGCAGTGTTTTGGGAAAACTTAAGGCTCCTTACTTTCATCCCACACCTTTCTAGAGTTGATACATATCAACCCACTTTCACGATCTCCCTTTACATTATTCCTATCGAATGTGTCCCACCACCTGCACCTAAAAATAATACATTGGAAATATGAGAAGTCCACTTGAATGATCTCCTGCATCTTTCCAACATAACCCAACATCCCTCCTATCAAGCTTCGATCGTGATGGCTAGCATGACTATATTGGTCAAACTCGACTTCCACTCCACAATCTTGTGTAAAATGTCCACCATCAGCATCCTCGGTGTGAAAATTATGTCCATAAGCCCACATAGATGGTAACAAATACACTTGTAAAAAAAGGTTAACAAATGATAGTGGCATATGTCTAATAACCCAACCATTAATTTAATAAACATAGATGTTATAATTCAAAGTTTCATTATAAAGTTAGCAATGTATATAAATATATTATTATCAAGTTGTTGCACCCAATCCCAATGTTTAGTTAATCCTCCTCTTCAGGTGGGTAACAACCAGATGCACCATATTTATCTCTAACTTGGTTTGCAACCAAACTGTTGGGACATAATATTGACATATTTTCTTTTAAATGATTTGGAAAAGGCATGCTTCTACCGTGCAACCGCTTGAATTATTTGTTTTCAATGTCTCATTTCCTCCTCTTCTATTCATACAATGTGACCCACAGATGTGTTTCCTCTGCATTGTGAAGAATGAATTTATTGATAGCATCGATTTCTGAATTCGTTGTTGTATTCATGGAAACAAAACCACATTCAGTACACATGGGATCAAATATAGATTTTGAAGTTTGTTGTGAATAGTTAGTATGTGTAAATGTGAAGATCGAAAGATAAGTGACTTGCTCTTGAACATGCACCCTTTTCCTTTCGTTTGAAGTAGCTCCCATTCCCTTTTTTTCTCATCACATTAATCATCCCAAATGATTGCACCTAGTGTGTGGTTGATTTGCTTGATATACTCACCAGGATAGTAGAACGAATCATATACTATGTACCCCTCTGCCATATACCCCTCAGGTTTTGGCATTTTTCGAACAAATCCCTTCAATTTTTGCATGTACCTCTCCAAGAAGTACATCCAACGACATGAGACCACCCCGACTAATTCAACCTCATCGACTCGATTAATTAGAAAATGAACCAGCAAGTCCATAAAACTCATCGAAATTTCCTTCTCAAACATACAAACAATCTCAGTTATCTCTTGACACCACCCTGTAATGTTAGTGATATAAATCTCTTTTGATGTGATCCACCATACAAATGCATATAGTTTAGATATGGCGCATTGCAGTTCATCGGGAAAGTCATGGTTCACAAACCCACACACCAACAATGGATAATGACACTACAAAGTAAATAGAAAAAATTATTTGAATTAATTTAACTTGTGTGATAAAAGATATAAATAAAAAATAAAAACATTTTTGACATTATACCTACCCTTAGAAGGTTGAGATGATCATGTGATTTCAAACCCGACAAATTTTCATCTATAGTGAAGCAGCACTGTAGAGTAGACATATATAAAGAAGGTGCCTTCACACCCAATATAACATTCTTAAAATCGACCATTTTCAATGTTGATTGTGTGACAAGGTTCCTCAAAATATAAGGTAGTTGATGGCCAGTTACCTCAAAAGTGTCGAGAAACACATGTATGACAAGCCATACTTTGATTTCAAGTTATACCTTCACATTGTTTTTCCCAATTGTGTAGACTTTGACTAGCCAGATCAAAAGAGAGGGGTGCTGGAATCCTATTTAAGGCTTTCAAAGAAGGTTTCAGTGATATGAGCATCATCCCCTAGCTCATTGTCTTGGAATGTATGTAACATCATTGCATCCATGGAACTTGTTTGTTGTAATAACTCATCCATACCAACCTCTACTTCGTTGCCCCCATTGCCAACATGTGAAGAACTACTATTATTGTATTCATTCGTAATTGGTGATTATGGATGCAATGGAAATTGAATAGGTGGTTGATTCAACGATACTTGGTATTCTTCCTCTCCAATTTGTGCTCTATTTTCAGCCTTCGCTCGATTTGACATTGTATTGGGGTGCAACGGAAGATGGTAAACAGGTCGCTCATCATCAGAATCTTGAATTCAAAAATATTGAACATTACATCGATGATGTTAGTAAGCACAATGCAATTGGTTTGATCCAGCATTATTTGAAAGAATTACTACAGAAGCACAAGAATCATTTCCAATAGAAAATGTTAAGATGCAAACAAATTAATAAATCAAACGTTCATATTAAAAATTAACAAACACAATTAATCGCAGAAGAGCGTTATATCCGAGCTAGAAGCATGTGCAGTGCAATTCATGAGTATGTGTGTTAGATTTTGGTGTGGCAATTATACATATGATAATGGTGTGATCAAACATCCTTGAGTGTATAATGACTCACATGAGGAGTTTAGGGAAAGTCCCCTATTTTGGACATAAAACAAACAATTTATAAAACAAAAGTTCAAACTGAGAAATACATTAACATGAATCCCATTGAAAATTAACAAACACAATTAATCAATGTTTTTTGTCTTATGCCCCAAGGGGACGTCTAATGGTAATCCCAATGCAAGGCGTCTCTGACAAGCGGTTGGTGGTTTATAAAATTTATAGTTTATTAACAACTCGTCACCAGGAGACAAACTACGTATTGTATGTACAACAACAAATCTGGATGCTTTGATTTTCATGAAGAAATCCTAGTCATTGAAGTTTTCCTCGAAAGAACAATTTGCAAAAAAAAATATCACCTAGAACTATTTATGAACCCTGCAATGTTCCCATGTGTGCGTGGATGACCATCTATATATAATAGGTTCTTCATGTTAAAGTTTCCAGAAATATAATCATTCATGCACATACTATACATGGAAATTGTATGCTTGCATTTAACAATATTCAAGTAATCCGACGAACAGTAGATAGGGTCTCAGAATGGAATAAGTGCTACTGAATTTTTGGGAGGAACGAGTAAATGTGAAAGGATAAACAGCCCAAGACTTATAGTATTTATATTATACTTGGAAATCATAAAACAATTACTACAAAAGGAGAATTTGGTTCCAACATCAGGCACAGGTAGAGAATATGGCCAAGCACCATACAAAGCATAGTTATAAGAAGTTTGATATTTACTTTGAAAATTTACAGGAAGGGAGAAATCATTGCTACCCTCCAACAATTGGACGAACCTTGGTGTGTTCTTGGAAAATTTTGCTCTCAACTCATGCAACTTTTTGGATCTTCTACTAGAGATGTGTTGGGTGGAATTCATATCATACTTTGGATCACTATAACTTTCAGTTGATTGAACATAAGCAGAGGGGTTCATCAATTTAGGACGAGACATAGTTGTTTTGGCTTCCAACGTTTTCAAAAATGAGCTTATGGAAGTCTTCTTATGTGTCTTTTCTATATCACCTATTGGATTTTTTACTATAATAGGGGTATTAGACCATCAACATTGGGTAATCTATCATTGGTGTAATGGGTGAGTGTGATGTTCGGATATCCACATCATTTTTTTCAGGATCTTGCATGCAATTAGGGTTTGCATGCAGAATCTAGGGTTTGCATGCACCTGCATGCACTTGCATGCATCCCAGTCACCAGTTTGATGCCTCCAGCACCTTAGCCACCTCATTCTAGCACCCGGGAGCCACTTACTACAGAGTTTTAGCCCTCCTAGGCTGAAAGGCGCCCACTTCTCACCTACTGCCAGAGAAGGGCGCACTTGTTCACCTACCACTGCAGTTCCACTTCAGTTACATTCAGTTAGCTCCGATTCTCCCTGATTTGAGGCTAGTTTCACTCCCGACTGACTGTTTCACTTCCGTTGGACCTCCAGATTGACTAGATGACTTGTTCTGACTTCAGTTAGCCTCCCATGCGCCCCCACTGAGCCTCCTTCTCCTTAATCAGTGCTACACACTTCAGTTACACTTATTACACTCAGTTAGACTCAGATTGACACCTGGATGACTGGTTCTTGTGCATTGATGAGCACCACCGATTGATGATGAGGACTCCTAGTTGGAGTCAAGCTACTCCATTCAGTGATTCGAATGGCCTACTTAGTCAATTCGAATTGCTCAGTGACAGTTTGTATTGTAATTCATTCACCCTTTCTGGGATAGAGAGCACTGCTGCATGTTTTGCACAGTTTTGCACCATATTTTCTATGTTCATCTGTTGTGATTGATTTACTTGTTCATTAGATCTGCTGTGACTAATTTTACATGGTATCAGAGCCATTGCAGGGACAAGATCTCTTTTCTACAGGTGTTTATACAAGAAGATTTGACTGAATTGCTAAAAATTGCAAAAAGTTTGGCATGAAATATCTCAAGGGCATTCGCTTCTGTGCATGCAAAGCTTGAAAAATATTCCAATACCACTCCAGAAGCTTGAGTTACCACATAATTCCTGGATCTGATACATTGGACCTATTCAACATTGCTTGAAATCCAATCCCATGTGTGATGCAACTCTCAAAGGGTGGATTGTTCGACCTTATTGTGGTTGTTTTTATGTGATTTGCAGGTTTATTGTCTCCTTCAATTGCACTCGCTATCTTTTGCATGCAAGCTTCCCTACAGCAATTGCATTCGCTATAGTCTGCATGCAAGCTTCCTCTTCATCAGTTGACTCAATCCTTGCAATGGAATACTCTTCTTCAAAGCCTATCCTCACCCCATTCAATTATTTTGATTGGAAAGATGATATGGAGATCATATTACGTTCAAAAGGTTACTACCGAGTCACTCTTGGTCTTGAATTGGAGCCAAACAATGTGTCAGATCGAACCAAACACTACAACAAGCTTGATGAAGCTTATGGTCTTCTTTGTCTCTCCATCTCTAAGGATCTTCACTTCCATCTCAGCGGATTGAAGACTCCAAAAGCCATATGGGAGCAACTTGAAACACTATTCGGCAAGCAGGATGAGCTTAGGGCTTTTCAATTAGAGAATGAATTGATTGGCCTTAATCCTGAGAATTTCGAGACCATCAATGAATTCTTCACAAAATTCAAGAACTTGAACTTGCAATTGAAGAACAGTGGTGTTATCAAAGAGGATAAACAGTTGATCCTCTCCATTCTAAGCAAGCTTGGGAAAGATTATTCGGTATTTGTCTCTACTTTCAATTCCGGTCGGCTAACTACCCCGAATTGGAAGATGCCTACCTTGAATGCCTTCATTGAGTCCGTTACAAAAGAGCATGACAAGTTGATTCAAATGGGGTCCATAAGCTCCAAAGATTCAGCCCTATTTGTTCAAGGACCCAAGATTTCGAATGGTAAAGGAAAACTAAAGAAGGAGAAGCCCAAATTCGAGCCTCACAAGCAAAAAGACAAAGGCAAGCAAATGGATGCACCATCCAGTTCGAAATCCAAGCAAAAGGGCAAAGAAGGTAACCAAAAATCTAAATGTACTTATTGTAACCGTGGATTTCATCCCGGAAGTTCATGTATGAAGAAGACTATAGATCAAATGGCCCTCCTTTTGGAAAAGAACAACATAACCCTTCCTGACGGTGCAAGGAAGAAGGATCGGAATGACGATCATGAAAGAGGACAAGCACTCATGGCAACGGTTTCAAAGCCCACTACTCTCTTAATAGATTCGGGTGCATCAAATCATATGGCTGCAAATATTGATTCTTTTTCCTCATTCGATCCAAACAGCTCCATCCCCATCCATTTGGGAGATGACTCAAAAATTTCTTCAAAGGGCAAAGGTACGATTCATGTAGAACATGGATGCTTTCAGAATGTTCTCTATGTGCCTTCCTTAGCTTCGAATCTCCTTTATGTGTATCAAATGACACATACTGGTGAACCAAAGCAAGTCACATTCAACCCTAATACAGTTGAAATTTCTGATATCAAAAGTGGAAGACTAGTTGCGGTTGGAAAGGCAAACCACACTGCAAAATGCTATGAGTTTTCGCACTTTATTCCGCTTGCAAAGCCCACTGCTCTTCGCACACATGGTATCAGAGCCATGACAGGGACAAGATTTCTTTTCTACAGGTGTTCTACATGAAGAGAGAGCAATCTTTGCTCACCAATATATTTCAGCAGCGGCATGCAAAATCTCATGTGCATTCGCTCATGTGCATGCAAGGATGAAAACATAGTGTTTGTTTGTGTGTGATTTGTAGGTTTCTTACTTCTCCATGTGCATTCGCTAATGCAAAGATGGAGACTTCTTCTTCACAAAATATTCTTACTCCATTCAACTATGATGAATGGAAACCAAAGATGATTGCATTCTTGAAGAGACAATGTCTTTTTGATATGTGCATTGGTAATACAAGAGATTTTGATTCCGATGAAGAGGAGAATGATTGGCTCAATGATTGTGACAGAGCTTTTGGAGCAATGTGTCTTGCTATGTCTCCTTGTATGCGCTACCTTAGTAATACTGCTGAAAATCCAAGTGATCTATGGGTCCAACTTGACAGAGAATTTGGAAAGCAGGAAGAAGAGGATGATGCTAGCCTTTTGGAGAACAAGCCCAGTGAGATCTCCTTATGTGTTCTTTCCGATCATGTGTTGGCCTCAAAAATTGTTCAAGATGAAGAAGAAACTATAGATTCAACACTCATTCTCTCAAAGTCTTCTATTTCGAATTCTGAGCAAGATAAACAAGCTCATACTCTAGATTCCGAAGAGGTTCTTGAATCCTCTCCTTCACATGAGTTTGCCGGCATGCAGAATAATGATCTACTTGATGTTTTGGAGGTAAAATCTGATTTTGGAGGTGAAGCATTCACCCTCCTTGATTGCATGCCTTCTATATACTTATGTTCTATCATTTGCAAAGTTTCTCAAAGTTTTAATGAAGATGAAGAGCACTACCATTCGCTTGAGTTCAATTCTCATGCACGTTTTGCTGATTTTGGTTTTGATCTCACCCTTGTTGGTTCAAAGGAGATCTCAAGAAACCATTCATCTATTTTTGGAGCTGATTTAACTTCTATTGATAAGAAGTTCAAGTTTCAAGATCTATTTTATCCGATTGGAGCTATTCCTACCTCACTTGGTTCGAATCACAGGTTCCAGGATCATCCTGATATTTTCAGATTTGTTCTCACCATTTTTGGTATGAAGATCAAGTTCATAAAGTCTCCACATTCGCTTGCATCCACTGATGGAGAATTCAAGCACATGTTTTTGGAGCATAATCCATTTACTCCCAAGAGTAAGATACCTCCAAAAATATCTATTTGAGTTTGGAGCAGTTAAATCTTTTAGTGTGTTACAGTTCATTTTGAGGGGGGGTATTTTTCCCATGAGGTTTTCCCCATTTCCTCGGTTTATTGACTGTTATTAGTTTTGGATTATTGTATTGGGGTGACCTTTGGTCTTAGTTACCAGGGCCCCACATTATTTTTGTTGGCACATCATAGTCTAGCTTGAGGGGGGGTGTTCGGATATCCACATCATCTTTTTCAGGATCTTGCATGCAATTAGGGTTTGCATGCAGAATCTAGGGTTTGCATGCACCTGCATGCACTTGCATGCATCCCAGTCACCAGTTTGATGCCTCCAACACCTTAGCCACCTCATTCTAGCACCCGGGAGCCACTTACTACAGAGTTTTAGCCCTCCTAGGATGAAAGGCGCCCACTTCTCACCTACTGCCAGAGAAGGGCGCACTTGTTCACCTACCACTACAGTTCCACTTCAGTTACATTCAGTTAGCTCCGATTCTCCCTGATTTGAGGCTAGTTTCACTCCCGACTGACTGTTTCACTTCCGTTGGACCTCCAGATTGACTAGATGACTTGTTCTTACTTCAGTTAGCCTCCCATGCGCCCCCACTGAGCCTCCTTCTCCTTAATCAGTGCTACACACTTCAGTTACACTTATTACACTCAGTTAGACTCAAATTGACACCTGGATGACTGGTTCTTGTGCATTGATGAGCACCACCGATTGATGATGAGGACTCCTAGTTGGAGTCAAGCTACTCCATTCAGTGATTCGAATGGCCTACTTAGTCAATTCGAATTGCTCAGTGACAGTTTGTATTGTAATTCATTCACCCTTTCTGGGATAGAGAGCACTGCTGCATGTTTTGCATAGTTTTGCACCATATTTTCTATGTTCATCTGTTGTGATTGATTTACTTGTTCATTAGATCTGCTGTGACTAATTTTACATGTGACACGCAAAGGGCTCTCCTTCAACCCTTGACATTTTGAACAACCACAAACTACTGGGGTGTCATAAAAGGGATCCAGATCACGATGAATTACCTTCGATGAGCCAAGATTGTGGCTTGAAGATGACATGCTACAATTGGTGGGGTAAAGTGGTTTCCCATTTTCATCTATGAACTACTTGCGGTATCTTGCTCCTTATAAGAGCTTACGACGCTTTGAAATTGGTGGAATATCTTGTGCATCCAAACTCGAACTTGAATCGGGATACTACAATATAGAATAAATTTATATTCAAATTTACATGGATAAGTAACATAAATTCAAATAAATAGTCAAAATATAAATAAAACCCAAACTTACTAAAGATGGAAAGGGAGAACTCGTCGAACTTTGAACAAGATGGAATCAACTGGAATCTGAATAATTGGCTATTTGACACTATGACCTTTTATCCATGCATTTGATCATCCAACTCAGCAATCGATATACGTCTCTACAGTCCTAAAATAGTTTTAACAACTATATCACAATCTAACTTCCAATATAGTTTGGAAACCATTTTGTAAGAACAATGTGAGTTTAAGCAACATATATATACTATGAAATATTGTAATTAGTGTGGTTGAATACTAAAATAACATTTGAGATGAATAAATAATTTTAAGTTGACACATCAAGCCACAAGATTTTCAAAGTAAACTGGTGTGCCTAATTTATTTAACACGCATCGATGCACCACCTTCTGTGTAACACATCGGTGTGTCCTCACAACAAATGCACCACATATCAACATCCGCAAAAGGCCCCGTGGAAGAAAATATCCGCTACATTTGATAGCGGATATTTATTGATGCATTTTATGAAATAATTCACACCAGTGCATTATATAAATACATGTGCACCGGTGCATATGAATTCAATAGACAACGCTGCATGATTTTATTTGTTTTTTATTTATTTATTGTTTATACTGTACCACGTTGAAATTCAAACACCTCGGTGCGGTTAATGTATATATGCACCAGTGTCTCCAAAAAACAAATGCATCGAAAATATTGAAAGTCAAAATTTTAAAAAATTACACAAGTTATTTTTTCCCTAAATTGAAAAAAGAGTGACAATTTTAAAATCGAAAACTAATTCTAAAAGGTGTTTAAAAGCAAAAAAACTAAACATTTAATTCATTCTTTGATCGAAATTTTGAAGGGAGAGTTTTGGAAGAGAGACTTACATGGAAGGAGTTTGAAGAAATCAGATTATTATGAGGATCAAAATTTGTTAGGTATGGTGAATCAAACAAATCCCTACATAGTAGAAATTTCAAGTATGTAAAATATTACTATTGATCTTATTATCCTATTTAGATTTCAACTAGATTTAGAAAAAAAAACCTTCATAGTTATCTTCAATGTTGCAACCCTTATCTTATTGCTACTTCTTTTTGTTTTATGTGGTTGTAATTATGTGGCTGCAAAATTTTACATTAGGGTTTAAATCCCTCTATTGTTACACAATTACGATTTTTCCTTTTAGGGATTTTAGATTGATGAGTTTGTGATTATATATACAAATCGTAGAGTGATATGGGGCCACATTTTGGGTCGAATCTGTAACCATGCTAGCCCTGTCAAGTTTTGTTTTTCAATAAAAAAAACATGCGTCATTTTCGGTGCGTTCATGTAACATGAATGCACCGGTGCGTTTGTACAACTAGCGCACCGGAACTGATATGTGTGACAATATATTCATTTTTTTTAAATGCAAAAAATTGTTTCTCGGTTATCGGTGCCATAGTATCCCAGTAACAAACCGTTGCATTTATATGAATATCACACCACTAATGGCATTAACGCATCTTTTTTATTTTCCTAAAATGTTAAATAATTTTCAGCCATTCATGATGCACTTGTGTTGATATAATGCATCAGTGTGTGGATGTACATAAACACACCAAAGCATTTTATGTGATTAAGCGCACTGATATCAACTTGTTTTCTATTTTGAAGTTCTGTAATTTATTTGTGTAATATATTGATAGCTTCTGTATTTAATGGTCTAGGTTGTTTGTTGATAGAAAATGCATGGTATGAGTTCAATGAACAACAATTTTAGTCAACATAATGGGAGCACATCCAGAAGTACAAAGAAGGAAAGTGCTTTTTAATTTCTGTAATTAAATTAATTTGTTTGAATTATTTGAAAATGTAACTAATATGTATTGGTTCATCTGTGACATGTAGAGCCAAAAAATGAAGAAGCTCGATAATATTCTTACCAATCTAAGTCCAGAAGAGCATAAAACGTTGATGGAAAAGTTGTAGAGGGGTGAATTAGGTGAATAGAAAATAAGTCATTATGAATTATTTCTTCAAATTTGAGTAATACTATACTTAAGAATATTCACTAATATGTTTCAAATAATTTAAAACACATATGTTGAATGTTATGCAGGGACTGACAGCAACGGAAGTGAATGCCATCATAAGAAAAAAAACTATGGAAGATGCAAATGATGATGAATTGGTCCTTAGCTCATATGGAGTGGTGTTGGAAGTTAATAGAAAGGGGAAATAATTTTATAATACTATGAGGGATATAGTGGAAAGAATGTATAGACATACTTTTCACTTACAATACAGAAATCAATCAAATGATTTGAAGAATCAAATCATATGTAAACTACAAGAGGTGTTTCCAAAGCAATGGTCAATGAGACCTGTCAGACTTGCAATAGAAAAAAAATACAACAACAAAAAAAAATCATTCAAAAAGTAATATGGTTAAAGATGTTTATGTAGAATATGTATTTATAACTACTGCAAAGCTTCCTTTCCTTTAATAATTTTAATTATGCTATATTTAGTTTTCATATCAATAGAAAAATAGTTTAATGTCATTTTACATTTCCAGGAAGATTATGAAAATCCCAAAGCATGAATGTGGTGATATGAGAAATGTGCCAGTAGGGATGTTTAAAAAAGTGTATAAGGAGATGGTCAAGGAAATGGACATATTTGCATCGCAGTATGAGCCATCTCAACAATAACATGCTTCATATGTATGAAATCATTGATTTTTTCAATTATATACATCTCATTAATTAATTCAACATTGAATATTATTTTTCAATTGTTTTGTTGCAGAAAAGAAAACAAAATGGAACTCATTCAGCATAGAAGACAGGACAACAAGGAAAAAAGGGGTTGATAGAAAATTTTGTGAGTATTTTTTATTTCCTTATATCAAATTAAGATTTCATAGTGGTTGTGATCTTTATATTTAATTTGTTTTGTTTTCACTAACCAACCTTGGATGTCTTGAAACAAGTTTTAACATACAAAGAGGAGCCATCGGAAGAATTGATTGACATTGGCTTAAGTAAGGATTGTGAGTATATGTTGGCGTATCAAAAATTAATTGTGGATTTTGTTATATGTTGTTTTACTTATCTCATTGTATAAGTAACAGAACAACAAAAATCATAAAATTAAATGAATGATTGCTTATGGGGTATAAAACATGTAGGAAACAAAGTATGGAGTGCATCCAATGGAACAGTTGTTGATAGATGGCATGAGACATGGTTTTGAATGAATGTATGACACTTAGGATGCATTCATTGCTCCGGTACGTCGAATTTCAATTCACATTCATGTATATTAAATCTATTTTAATTTTTAATATTCCTAGCAATGTAGATACACTTAGTACACTTTATTTGTATGTTTGCATATGGAAGCTGAAAAAGAGGAAACAATCAAGTCAAACAACAAAACATTCGGCCAAATAACCCAACTGATGCAAGTGGCTTGAGCATTGATAACAGTTCTAGCGAAGAATGATGGTCCATATTTATTTTTGATGTTAATGCAAGTTGTTGTATATTAATTTTGAAATAAGTGTCTATGATAATCAGACATTTTGTTTAATGTACTAGACATAATGTCCGAATTGAAAGACAACGGGTTACCAATAAGTGTTACAATTACATGCATGTTGACATGTTGATTATTGTTGTCTCTATGTTGTCCTATTTTGTATGACAAATGCCCTCTTAATGATATATAATGAAATAAACTTTTTTATTATATTGCATTCTCCAATGTTATTGTCAAATGTTACATGTGAAATGGTACATTATATTGGTAATTAAATGTATGGATGCTTAAATATTACAATAGATGCTAGAACCTAAAATATAAGAAATTAATCCAAACAAACACAATAATTAAAATTGAAATGAATAGTACTATAAAAAAATATTTCAATTTCATATGAATAATGGAATTATAAAAAATTAAAAAATAATATAGATATTTCACTACAATGCCAAGAGTCATTGTTCAAAGAATCATCTATGATGCTTTTACTACATTATGTCGCACCGATGCGTTTACTCGAATTATACGCATCAGTGAGTTTAAATAATTATACACCCCGATGAGTTTATTATTAATCGCATCGGTTCGTTTTAATTGTCAATATGCATCGGGATATTTAAAGCATGTACGCACCGATGCTTTTTGTAATTTATCGCATCGGTGTGTTTTAAATATTGAAATGCACCTGTTACACCTAAAATTCTACCATCATGAGATTCAATGTATACATCCCTAAAGTTTTATTGACTAAGTTATTGGCTTGGAAGAGATATAACCCATTTACACTAGCTTTTGAGAGGTCATCATAGGCTGCACTCATGCAACCTGCGACGTCGCATCTTTCTCTCTTGCAGGGTGCCACGATGTTAGTTAATGGATAAAAATAGCTCCTTCGAGCCCATTCTTGAATCCAACTGACATGGATCCCTATCCCTGACCTTGTGGGAGAGCTGGCACTTGGTTCCTAACCTCTTGGAAGGATCCCCTATCTCTCTCCTACCATATCTCAACCTACCCTATCCATACCCCATCCACTTAGTCCTATATAAATGAATCTCTATCCCTCTCCAAAGGGAGGAAGTCTATAGTGTCTACATGCTAGTGAAATCAATATTGGAGATATATCTACTCATACATTGAGAGACTCACACTTCCTTGGGAGGATATGGCATTGGCTTGGATGGAGAAGGATTGCCACATTAAACCTCGGTTGTAATCATTCTTTTCTATGTACTTTCCCTATATTTACAGTAATATAAACGCTTTCCACCAATATTGTTGTGATTGATGATATTGTGTAGTTTACCTATTTAACTGTTTACTTAGATCTATTATCGTCCGGATACTTTTACTTGTTTGTCTTGTTTTGTGCATCTTGACAGGTCTTGCAGCTTGGATCTGATGACCGCGAGGCATGGAGCAACATCCTAGAGAAAGGGCTACAAAATTAAGGTAAGGCATCTGATAACTCGATCCCTAACTAGATCTAGGAAAGTGGTTTATAGTCTGTATTATTTGTTTAGACTCACATTGAGCTAGGGAGATCCAGCTCACGTCCGCTCAAGTGGATTGTCCGTCAAACAAATCTAGCGACCATACAGGGGAAGAACATTGTTTTGGAGTTATGAATTTGAATGTCATTTTCAGTTGATTTCTTATTACAAGCCATTTTATTTGTCATTTGCCTCTTAAACTGGTTTCACCATCAGATCTTCACTTTGAAGACTTTGATTACCTTCCTTTGAGTTTGTACTTCTAATTTTCAAACCTTTATCATTGTCAGTGGACTCAGAGCGACACTGTGTCATTTTTTTTATCTCTGTTCTTTGTTTGTTAGTCAGTTGTCGCAACCCTTCCATTGGTCTTCTGCGACACCGCCACACGTCCCGCATTGGTGAACTGTGACGTCACATTGTGTACAAGCACAGAGTGCGCTAATCTGCCAAAGTTTCCATACAGACACCCCTTCTCCATTTCTAATTTGAGTTTGGTTTGTGTGCAGACTCCCTCTTTACTGTAAGATCCAATCAGAGACTCCATTTTTATTTTTGTGTGTTGAGTTGTTTTGGGTTCCATCTTGGACAAGTATGAGATTTGGTAGTGGTGGACACTCTTGTCTCCCCCACCTGCATCCACTCACCCTTACATTCCCTCCTCTCCTTTCCAGATATGATCATTGTATTGGATCGGTTTCCAGACCTCATTTACATTCATTGTTGAGCTTTGCTTGCTTTAGTATTGCTTGTTACTATCGATTTTGATTGTTTGTGTGTACTTTTAGTCCATTGAGTGCTCATCTTTTCTTGAGATTTTCTGAGTTATTGAAGTGCTGCAAGTAATCTTTTCATTTCTGTATTTGTGTTTAAAAAGCATCGTTGTTATCAAATTGTTATTTTTATACATCCATTGAAAGATCAAAATTACATTATTTCCATCATTTCTCGAGCTCATTTGAAGAATTGCATATGCATTGGAATGTCTCATTTGTAGATCTTTTGGAAAAGTTGAAAGAAAGTTGCATTATTTGTGTTTTTCACGAATTATGAGTTGCTCATTTTCTTGAAAAATTCGAATAGATATCAAGTTTTGCAAAAGTAGTTCCATGCTTGGAAAGTTAAATGCATCTTTTGGTTCTTATGCTTTTAGGCCATTGTAGTGAAAGTGAAAAGCTTGCATACTCTACTTAGAAACTCTCTCTTTTCATCACTTAGCATCATTTTTTTTTTTAAAGATAAAAGAAAAAGAAAAAACATCCTTTGATTTGGTTTAGTAGTGTTGTCTTTTATGTTTCGCTCGAAAAGGAAAAGAACACTTCACAGTCATTTTTTGGTAGATTTGGGATTGCATTGCATTGTGTTGCTTTGGTAAAATTGGAAAGAAGTTTCTCCCTCCCATACATAGAGTTCATCAAAAGAAAAGTGTATTTTTTGCATGTAGTTAGGTCCTGCATTATGTTTACGATTATGTACCCACCTCATGCATTCACCTAACCGTCCAGATAAAATTAACGGTAGAACTAGGGTAAAATTTTTTAATAACTTGTGTGTAAGTTAGAGACGTGTTCCGGCGTCGTTAAGCGTGGCAGCTGTCGTTATTTTCCAGCACTGTATCCCGGGGTATTGTAGTCTTCCATGTACTTATCGGTATATCGAGCTCTTTCACGTACCCACCAAGTACCACACGTACTTGGCGTATATCGAAAGGTGTTTCACGTACTCAGTAGTATATCAGAAGGTATCTTGCCGAACGGTTGTGCATTAGACATCACCACTACGCATTTGAGCTCCCATGTACCTTGTGTATATCGAAAGACACCCTTAGGATTCCTGAAACCAACTGAGTTAACCTTTTGGCCGTCTTGGCGGAGCAATACACCGAGAACAGTACTCGGGGAGATTACTACGCACGTACCGTCCACGTAATCAGGTATTCAGGCAAGGGTACGGTACCAATCCTCCTTGTCGCATTTTACTGTTGGACCCTGCGGTATATAGCGATTTATGAAGCCTTAACAATCCTGTGAGGTTCCAGACCTGTGAATCCACTCTTATAACATAAGTTTGCTTGTGGCCTTAGTTTGTGTAGGGTTTGTCTAGTCTGCTTTTCTTTTGTGTAGATTGCCTTAGGAGAAACTTTTTGTTTCAGTCACTTTGGATGACTTTCCTTGGAGAAGGTCTCGCAGGATTCAGAATTTGCCACCTGAATATACCCTTAACCAGGAGGTAATTTCGAGGGTAAGGATGGATCCACAAGCCAGGGTCGGGTCACATGAAGTGGAAAACCCCACTTTGAATGTTGGAGGACTTTTGTTTCCTCACACTCCTCCAGATTCACCTGCTTCTAACCCCCTGTAGGGTGAAGAAGCACAAACTTCTACTTCACAAGACTTACCTCCCGTCTCTCCGGGAGAGCCTGGATCGTTGGAATGGATATATCAACCCCAAGACGATCCCACAACACCTACTGGTCCTTCAACAGCTTATTAGACATATTCTCTAGGCCACCTAGTGGCCCATTTTTCCGTTGCACACCCACCCAGTGGGACTACTCCTGAAGATCCCTTAGCGTACTATCGCAGCCAATTGGCCCATTTTCATTCTATGGCTGAGTAGCTTCGGAGATCAAGTCTCCAAAGATGGGTAGAAGGCCCGACAGTACCCCCTTATCAACCAATCCCAGGTCTCTCTTTATCTTTTGAGTCACCAGAATCATCCACGCAACACGTGACCACTGCTAAAATTGGTCAACCATCCATTCCTGCACATATGTCCCCTAGACAGGAGACCAGTTCAGCACCTCTCACAACCTAACCTATTGAAGCACAACAGTCCAACACACCTGTGATCACCATGGTTACGTTACCTGCTCTTCCCCCACCTCAAACTTCAAGGGGAGGATACTCTTTACTCCCTACCTTCCTTACAAGTAACGTTAATCATACGGTGAATGATCAACAACCAGTGTTGGGTCAATTTTTACTTAGTGGTCAACACGTTGTTGCTGGGGGGAAACCCATGTCTCTTAACCATAATACTACAGCAGGAGTTCCCATCGGGCCTTCCATTGGAAATTTCTTACCTCCCGAACCTTCCACTTCGGGACTATCCCATGTTGGGGGACCATCCAACGTAATTCAACGTCCATCATGTCAAGCATATCTAGGTCATCTTAACCCTGTGCTGGGTCAACTTAATCCCAGAAACACACTCTACAAGGTACCCTACCCCGAAAATCCTTACATTCTATGGGGACAGCAAAATTTTTTACAACATGGACCCCCATTTACAGTCCCTCCACCCCCCTTCGATCCACCCCCACCTCCCATTAGAGGCGGCGGGCCCTCACATAACTCTGGAGGAGGTGGACCTCTTGGTGGAGGACCACCTCATTTCAGTCATCATGGCCCACCCCACTGGTGGAGGCGGTGGAGGACCACCCCCCCTGCTGGAGGAGGTAGATGAACACCCCCTCCTGGTGGTGGTGGTGGTGTAGGACCATCCCATCTCGGTGGTGGTGGTGGAAGACCTTCTCATCCTGGTGGTGGTGGTGGTGGACCACCACCCTACTATGGTGGAGGTGGCGTAGGAGGCTCTTACCCTTCTGGCGGCGACGGTGGCCCACCACCCCCTCCCGGAGGAGGTGGTGGAGGCTCATCCTATGTCGGTGGTGGTAGCATACCACCACCTCCTCCTGGCGGAGGTGGTGGCGGCCCATCCTACCCTAGCGATGGTGGCGGACTCCCAACATTTGGAAGCGGCCCACCTCCTCCCGGCGGCAAAGGCAGTCCCCCACTTTATGGTAATGGGCCACCTTATTATGGTAATGGACCACCTTACTATGGCGGAGGACCTACATTCGGTCCAGGCGGCCCGTACCCCTATGGCCAGTTTCCTCCTAGAACACCCTATGGTCAGTCGATACATGGTCCCACAGGTCCTTACACACCTTATCAGTATTATCAGTACCCGCAGCCTAATCCGCAGCTAACCTTTTTTGCTACTTTGGACCTACCCGACTTGTCTCGCCTGACTGACGACCCCATCTACCATAGAACTAACTGGCCACCCATTCTGGTGAAACTTCCATCAGATATCCCAAAATTGGATGGCAAGCCGGGTGAGGATCCTAAAAACCACGTGATGACATACCACTTATGGTGTTCATCCAACTCCTTGATGGACAGCTCGATCTGTCTTAGGTTATTCCAACGGACTCTCACTGGTTCGGCTGCCAAGTGGTATATTGAACTACCACCCCATTCTTTTCCTGATTTTGGTTCTCTTGCTATGAACTTCTTGACTCATTTTTAGCTGCCTATACAGTCTGAAACTGGTACAGAGCTTTTAACATCGCTCCATCAAAATACTTCTACTCACATCTTAGATCATATACATGAGTGGTGGAGGAGACGACGTCTCATTAAGGCTCCTATTCCAGATCAACTCCTAGCAGACTGGTTTACGAAGTCGCTCATACCTACCATAGCACGAGATCTTTCCATGGGAGGTGTTGACATTGAGGAACAAGCCATCGCTCGTTGCCATTTGCTAGACTTAGTCTATGCTCAATCTGGCACGTTGTTTGATATTCTTCCTGACGCCCCGCAACACTTACGACCCCGCGAAACCACCCAAGGGACTCCAAGTCGATGGCATCATTGGATCCCTTCACACCCAACCTTCTTCTTAAACTGTTGGTTCGTTGAACCCCCATGGTTCTTCCCCATTACCAACACAGGCTGGTCACGGAACCACCAAATCATCCAATCCTGTTGTCACCGAAGAAGTGAATTATGTTTCATCAGCTTCACCTTGAAATTTTGGTGGTAAGAAAAAGAACAAAGGGAAACCTAAGAAATCTTCCACCCAGCAGGAACAAAAGAGCACCCCTGATGATACCAAACAGAAAAGGAAGTTGAAGTATCCTTGTCTACTGTGTGGTGATGATCACTTTTCTAGAGAGTGCCCCCATAGAGACAAAGTTCAAAATTTTCTCAAGGGAAAACCCACACCCGCAGTTCTCAACGATCCATTCCCTGCTCAAAATCAACAGTCGATCGCTCACACTTCTTCTTCCCAAGGAGAAGCATCCACCACCACACATGTTCTCATGATCCATAGCGAGACTATCAACTTGAACACCCGTTCCCGTTCGTATGACTCTATTCCGACGAAGGAACCCGTTGGAAGCAATACTGAAAAAGATTCCACTTCGATGCCCGATGTCACCATATCGGCTGCTCCTCTTACCATTGAGAAGCCCTCGTTTGAGTCAGTGTTGTGTCCACCCAAGAGCACGATTAGAAAATCAGTTTTCAATCCTAATGCTCGGGCTACTCAAAACTACAACATTGTAGAGGACCTAGCACAAGCTCCTTGTGCTATGTCGACGCTCGAGGTCTTGCAAAACTCTCTGAATCAACGCAAGAATCTCCTCGCTGCCATCGGTGTAGTTGACCCGGATTCATTGAATACCATCATGTTCCGGCTAGAATACTTCAAACCGAGGCTCTCCCATCAATTGGCATTTCAAGTTGCCACAAACATTGCTGGGAAGATAATCCATCGTACCGTTTTGGATGAAGGAGCCTCTACATCAATCATGTCGATTGCATGTTGGAGAGCCATTGGATCTCCCTAGTTGAACTGTTCTCCTACCACTTTGAGAGCCTTCGACGGACATGGCTTTCAACCTCATGGGATGTTACAAGCTTTACCAGTCGAGCCGGGGGGAAAGACCGCAACCCTTAACGTGGAAGTGGTTGCTGCCCCGTTAGATTATAACGTTCTGCTTGGTTGTAACTGGTTTTATGCCATGACTGTGGTCGCATCATTTGTCTTCCGCATAGTGCAATTCCCCCATTAAGGCCGAATTGTCATAGTCGATCAACTGGATTTCTACACACCTGACACCACTACTCACCCGGGCGATAACATTCCTTCGATTGGACAATCTTAGCAAAAGCATGAGAGTGTGGGAGTCGGCCTCCTTAAGGATTCATCCCTTATGGGCGTCTTTCCTACTTCAAATCCCCCAAACCATGTTGCCACAGTGAACATGATCTCCTTGCAGATTTCATCTATCCCTAACTCCACCAATTCATGGCTTGTACCTGATGAATCCACCACGCACCTAATTGGAGACACCATGCCTCTATCACCCACTGAACTCATGTACAAGGCTATCCAATCATCCTCGGAGGACCACTTAGCTATGGCCTCCACCTCCTGTTCTCTACAACGAACATCATCCGATCCTCTGCTATGGAATTTTCATTCTAGTGAGTCCATTATGGAAATCATGAGTGCAGATGATCCTCCGTGAGAAGACCTCCACCATCGCTCGTCTTTCCTTCCCTTTTTGGACACTGTGGAGAACAACATTCGCACCATCTTCACACCAAACGTCTACTCTGGCTCTCAGTCCTTGATACTCGCGTGTCAAATAGACTCCAAAGGAAACTTAGCCAACATTGAGCTTGTTAGAAAAACAAGATTGTAGAGCAATAACAATAAACAGAAATGCAAATATAATCACACACACATTACAAGAGAGACATAAATATATCGTGGTTCACCGAACTTGGGCTACGTCCACACTGAAGTTGCCAGTCCTTATTATTATACCGTCCAGCAAAGTGAAGGGATACAACCTACAGCACAGCCACTGCACTTCCTCTTCACTGTTTCACAGTCTCTCTTCTTGATCTCAAATATCTTTACAATACATCAACCCTATCCATATTACAATGTTTTTCTTTTATAAGGGAAATACAATGGGAAAATACCACGGGTTATCCACAACCATGGGCCCAAAAACTGTTGATGAAAACAGCCCCAAAAATTTTTCGCGGGGGCGTTGCCCCCGAACCCCAAGGTTGGGGCATGAGTGTACAATCCTCTGGGGTGCACGACTTAGACAATATCATCTATGAGACTGAACATCTGGCTCCACAACTAACAATATCCCACTTGGAGACTGATCACAGCAACTCCACTGCTGCTGTACTTGCTAGACCTTGGACTTGGAAACTTTCTCCTCTTCACCTTCATGCTAGAAGGAAAACTGAAACCAAGCAAGAACTCAGTTTCTCTCTAGTCACTACCTTTGTGAACATGTCAGCAGGATCTTGGCTAGTATGTATCTTTTCCAGCTTCAACAGATCATCTTCCAAAACAGAGCGTATGAAATGGTACTTCAGCTGTATATGTTTAGTCCTGGAATGGAATGTTGAGTTCTTTGCAAGATGAATGGCACTCTCGCTGTCACTGTACAACCTGCTATCCTTCTGCTTCTTACCCACTTCCTCCATAAACCTCTGCAACCAAATCATCTCTTTACTAGCCTCTGTAATAGCAACATACTCTGCTTCTGTTTTTGAAAGTGCAACAACCTTCTGCAATCTCGAAATCCAACTTACTGTTGTTCCACCTACAATAAACACATATCCTATGGTGCTCCTCCTACTATCCTTATCACCTGCCATATCTGCATCAACATATCCCTATAGGATAGCGTCTGAACCTCCAAAACATAATTCCTGAGTGGTGGTACCTCTCAAATACCTGAGAACCCACTATACTGTCTTACAATGTTCTTTACCTGGATTGTTCATATATCTGCTCACAACTCCCACTGCTTGTGCAATATCTGGTCTTGTGCACACCATGGCATACATCATGCTGCCAACTGTTGATTGATAGGGAATCTTGGACATGTAATCTGTCTCTTCCTGTGTCTTGGGACACATTTCCTTACTTAGACTGAAATGGCTGGCCAAAGGTGTACTTATTGGTTTTGCATTCTGCATTCTGAACCTCTCCAACACCTTTTGTATGTACTCACTCTGAGACAATGTCAATTTGCAATTTTTCCTGTCTCTCATTATTCTCATACCAAGGATTTGCTTTGCAACACCCAAATCCTTCATCGCAAATGAATTAGCTAGCTTCCTTTTGAGTACATTTATATCCTGCATGTTAGACCCTGCAAAAAGCATGTCATCCACATACAATAACAAGATAATATATATTTCATTGTCTAGCTTCTTGAAATAAACACAGTGGTCAGAATGACATCTACTATAACCTTGTTCTGTCATAAACCTGTCAAATTTTAAATACCACTGCCTTGGAGCTTGATTCAAGCCATACAAACTCTTTTTCAACCTGCATACCAAGTTCTCCTTACCTTTGAACTCATACCCTTGTGGCTGCTGCATATATATCTCTTCCTCCAAATCCCCATGGAGAAAGGTTGTTTTTACATCTAACTGTTCAAGATGAAAATCTTCTACTGCCACTAGACTTAATATAGTCCTAATTGAAGTCATCTTAACAACGGGAGAAAATATTTCATCAAAATCTATACCTTTCTTCTGTGCAAACCCCTTTACAACAAGTTTCACCTTTTACCGCTTCTTACCTCCTTCTTCTTCCTTCAACCTGTAAATCCATTTGTTCTGCAATGCTCTTTTACCAGCAGAAAAATGAACCAAATCCCAAGTCTGGTTTCCTACCAATGAGTCCATCTCCTCATTCATTCCTTGCTCCCACTTCTTTCTAGTTTCCACCTGCATTGCTTCTTCATAACATTATGGTTCACCATAATCAGTCATCAATAAATAATACATTGAAGGAGAGTATCGTTCAGGGAGTCTACTTAACCTGGTAGATCTTCTTACACTTGCAAGAGTTTCAGGTACTTGCTGCTGTTCTTGATTTTCTGCCACCTTCGGAACTTCATTTTCTTTAATTTCATCAAGCACTGTGTACTCTGTGTTTTCTGTTTCCTGTTTCTTTCCCTGCAACTGATCTTTATACATGACCTTTTCATTGAATGTCACATCTCTACTCCTGATGATTTTGTTATTTTCATAATCCCATAAACGATAACCAAATTCATCAACTCCATATCCAATAAAGGTACATTTCTTGGATTTAGCTTCAAGCTTTGTTCTATTATCTTTATCAATATGGACAAATGCTTCACAACCAAACGTTCTCATAAATGAGTAGTTTACCTTTTTATCTGTCCATGCCTCCTCTGGAATACCACCATCCAAAGAACTTGAAGGTCCTATGTTTATTAAATAAACAGCACTATTTACAGCATCCACCCAAAACTGTAAGGAAAACCCTGCATGAAATCTCATACACCTTGCATGCTCCATGATCGTTCTGTTCATCCTTTCGGACACACCATTTTCTTTTGGTGTTCCTGAGACTTTCTTCTCTTTACGAATCCCATGGTATGAACAGTAACTATCAAACTCCTTGCCACAGTACTCACCTCCATTATCAGAACTTAAACACTTCAACCTTTTTCCTATCTCATTCTTAACCAAAGCTTTCCACTTCTTAAAAGTAGCAAACACATCATATTTCTGTCTAATGCAATAAACCCAAGTTTTCCTAGTTGCATCATCAATAAATGTAACATAATAATGAGAGCCACCAAGAGATTATACCTGAGTTGGTCCCCATACATCTGTATGCACAAGCTCTAGCTTTTCATTCTTCTTCTGTTTAACCCTGAGAAATCTGACTCTCTTTTGTTTTCCATAAACACAGTTTTCACATAATTCCAAACTTACCTGCTTCAAATATGACAGCAACTTCCTTGAGTGGAGAATCTGCATCCCCTTCTCACTCATGTGGCCAAGCCTATGATGCCACACTGTTGTATTTGTTCTTGTGGAAGCTAAAGAGATAGAATGGTCAGTATTGTGAGGACATAAATACAACGTACCTACCCTGTCTCCTTTTGCTATCACCATTGATCCTTTAGTGATCTTCCACCACTTTTCTCCAAATGTAGATAGACAGCCGCCATCTCCCAACTGCCCTGTTGAGATCAGATTTCTTTTCATAGCAGGAATATGCATAACATCTTTTAACAACCAGTCAGTTCCATTCTTAACTTTTATCCATACCTTACCCATTCCAACAATTTTACATGGCTCATCATCACCCAATAAAACATGTCCAAAATCGCCTGGAACATAATCATGAAAGTATTTCCTATGGGTTGTAGCATGACATGAAGCCCCTAAATCTACTACCCAATAATCACTAGTATTATCTAATGCAAGAATCAAAGCATCTTGTAACACATCACCTGCTACATTTGCTTCCTAGGTAGTTTCCTTCTGTCCATCTCCTTTCTTCTTTAGAGATCTGTAGTCTTTCTTCAGATGTCCTTTCTTTCCACAGTTCCAGCACTCTATCTTTCCCAGTCTGGACTTGGATCTGCCGTTTTTAGAGTTGTTGCGATTACCTTGGCTCTTTCCTCTCTCCTTTTGTCTTCTCCTGCTCTCCATGGTAAACGCATTACCTGATGTCTCACCTGTGCTTTTTCTTCGCATTTCTTCTCTAAGAATAACACCAATAACATCATCAAATTTTAAGGTGTTTGAACCAGAGACAGAGTTACTTACATCCATGACCAAGCTATTCCAGCTTTCTGGTAATGAACACAAGATTAGAAGAGCCCTAACCTCATCATCGAAGTTCATACTTACAGAACTTAGTTGATTTGTAACCGTATTAAACACATTTAAATGATCAGTAACAGATCCACCTTCAGACATCTTCATATTAAATAAACGCTTCATTAGAAATACCTTGTTGGAGGCCAAGGGTTTTTCATACAGCTTACCCAATGCGCTCATCAAACCCTCCGTTGTCGTTTCTCTTGATATATTGAAATCCACCGACGAAGCCAGGCTCGGTCGTATTGTTCCCAGAGCCTTTCTGTCAAGAACCTCCCATTCTTCGTCCTTCATAGCCATCGGTTGCTTTACTCTTCCTCCCAACGGCAGGAATAGATCCTTCTGGTACAGATAGTCCTCGATTTGTAGCTTCCATAACTGGAAGTATTGGCCGTTAAATTCTCGACCTTAAACTTTTCTTCTTCTGCCATTGCTCCCACTCGAACCAGAAACCCTAGCTTCCTATGGGTTTATCTGCCAAATATACCTTTGGATATGATACCAATTGTTAGAAAAACAGGATCGCAGAGCAATAACAATAAACAAAAATGAAAATACAATCACACACACATTACAAGAGATACACAGATATATTGTGGTTCACCCGACTTGGGCTACGTCTACACTGAAGTTGTCAGTCCTTATTATTATACCATCCAGCAAAGTGAAGGGATACAACCTGCAGCACAGCCGCTGCACTTCCTCTTCAATGTTTTACAATCTCTCTTCTTGATCTCAAAGATCTTTACAATGCATAATACCTAATACATCAACCCTAACCATATTACAATATCTTTCTTTTATAAGGGAAATACAATGGGAAAATACCACGTGTTACCCACAACCGTGGGCCCGAAAACTGTTGGTGAAAACAGCCCCAAAAGCTTTTCGTGGGGGCGCTGCCCCTGAACCCCAAGGTTGGGGCATGAGTGTACAGTCCTATGGGGTGCACGACTTAGACAATATCATCTATGAGACTGAATATCTGGCTCCACAACCAACAGATCCTACCACTTTGATAGACATTTTGGTTACTCCTGATGTAGTGGAACACATTCAGTTAGGCCAGAAGTGTTCCCTTGAAGAAGTGATCGCCTCCACGGCCTTATTCAAGCGATTCTGAGACGTGTTCTCTTGGACCTATGCGGAGATTCCTGGGATAGACCCCTCCATTGTTTTACATGAAATTAAAACCTATCCTGACGTCAAACCCGTCCGCCAAAAGTTGCAACCGGTACACCCTCGGAAGACTGCGGCAATTAAGGCAGAGATTGAGAAACTCTTGAAGGCCGGCATCATTTACCCTGTCCCGTTAACAGAGTGGGTCTCAAACGTCGTCCATGTGAATAAAAAGCAGGGGACCATCTGTGTCTATGTCGATTATCGGGATCTCAACAAAGCTTGTCCTAAGAACAACTACCCGACTCCCTTCATCGACCAGATTATCAACAATTGCGTTGGAAGTGTCATTTTTTCATTCATGGATGGCTTTTCCGGATACAACCAAATTGAGATCCATCCCGCCAACCAACACAAGACTGCATTCATCTATCCTTGTGGAACATTTGCATATCGTAAACTTCCGTTTGGTCTTAAAAATGCTGGTGCCACATTCCAGCGGGCCATGTCATACGCCTTCCATGATGTGAAGTACTTTGTGGAACCCTACTTGGATGACCTCCCTGCCCACTCAAAGCAGCGTGAGTTCCACTTAGATCATCTAACGGTCATTTTCCTCAGATGCAAGCGGTACAATATCCATTTGAATCCTCATAAGAGTATTTTTTATGTCGAGTCCGGACACCTCTTAGGCTTTATCGTCTCGAAAGATGGGATCCGTATTGATCCCTCGAAGGTGGAATCCATTGTCGCTCTTCCACCTCCAACTAACATTACGAAACTTCAGAGTCTACAAGGAAGAGCAACTTATTTACGGTGCTTCATTTGTAATTTCGCGGAAAATACGCAGGGTTACATGAGATTAATGAAAAAGGATGTCCCCTTCATTTGGGATGACCAAGTTCAACAATCTTTTAATAGATTGAAACATGCCATTACGCATGCCCCTGTGCTCCAAACGTCGAATTACTATCGAGATTACATTCTATATCTCGCCGCTTCCGACACCGCTTCCAACACCACTATCGCCATGGTTTTGGTGTAGGAAGACCAAAACTCCCAAGAACATGTGATCTACTATGCCAGTAAAGGTCTCATTGATGCTAAAACTCGCTATTCATATGTTGAGAATCTCGCTCTCGCGATAGTCATAGCCGTGCAGAAGTTTCGACATTACATTCTGCTTCGCACCACCACCATCATCGCCGATTCGAACCCCACGTACCACGTTCTAACTCGTCAGGTGCTTGGGGGCAAGTATTCACGCAGGAATTCGATATTCTTTTCGAAAAATCCAAGTCGAAAAAGTCTTTGGTGTTTGCTAAGATCATCTGCGACCTCCCTCGTACTGATGTAGAATATGAGCCCAATGACTCTTTTCTGGATGAGTCATTGTTTCTTATCAGTGCATATGATTTGTGGTATGGAGATATCACGTTGTATCTTCAAACCCAATGTTTCAGCCCTGAATTGTCTCGTGACAGTCGCCGACGCATATGCCACCATGCAAAGTATTACCTGATCATCAGTGATACTTTGTACCGTCGTGGTATCGATTCTATCCTTCAACATTGTCTGACTCATGATGAGGATGAACACATTTTGAATGACTGTCACACTGGGGCGTGTGGCAGTCACCTCTCTGGGATGGATACAGCCCAGAAGATTCTTCGCATTGGATATTACTAGCCGTCTATCTTCAAAGATTGCATCGAGGCTGTAAAAAAATGTCCTCCATGTCAACATTTTCATACAAAAAAGTGCACCCATCCCGCCCCATTACACCCGGTTATTGTCGTTGGCCCCTTCGTAAATGGGGTATCGATTTCATGCATTGTAATCCTACCTCGGTCGGGGGGCATAGTTACGTCATTGTAGCTGTGGACTACTTTACAAAGTGGGTCGAGTCAATGCCTTCATACACGAACGATGGCAAGACTGACGTACTCTTCATGTTTAATCATGTAATAGCGCGGTTTGGAGTTCCTCAAGCGACAGTTACTGACCATGGTTCTCACTTTATGAACCATATGGTTAATGAGTTGAGCGATAGATTTGGTTTTCGCCATGAAAACTCAACACCGTACTACCCCCAATCGAATGGACAGGTCGAGGCCATTAACAAGGTCTTGAAAACTATGGTCCAACATATGGTGGGTACGCACAAGGCCAATTGGAATAACATGCTCTTCTCCACACTGTGGGCTTATCGAACCTCCATTAAAACCGTCACTGGATTTACTCCATTCCAACTAGTGTATGGATTGGAGGCGGTCCTTCCTATCGAGTGCAAGATTTCATCCCTCAAGCTCGCCATCGAACTTCTCCCAAACACTACTGCCGAGGAAGAACGCTTCCTCTACCTAACTAAGCTCAACAAGACTCGTCTAGATGTCGCTCTTGCCAACAAGGCTCATAAGAAACGCATCAAAGGGTAGTACAACAAGTCGATAGAACCTCGCACCTATAGCGAAGGAGATTTGGTCCTCACATACGACCAAAAACATGATAAGCTGGGGGCAAGAAAGTTTGATTCCATGTGGCATGGACCTTACATAGTGAAACGCATTTTAGAGAAGGGAGCTTATGAGCTTGAAGACTACGACGGGATATCTTTGGGTGAGCCCCGCAATGGGCTCTACCTGAAAAGGTGCTATGCCTGAATATTTCATGCATAAGTACTATTGTATATACTGTACATGGAGTGTGTGTGTGTTTTTGTGTGGTGTGATGCTTTGATTTTTTTCCTGTTTAGGTCTTGTTTCATTTCTTATACCATGTTCTATTTACGTGTGCAGATGGAAACATGCTATGGATTCGTGGACGGTGCCAGGCGACATACCCATAACCTTGCTTCGACAGCCTGGGTATTCTATTCACCTACTGGCGAGCTCATCAGCTGAGGGGGAATATGTCTAGGTTTCATGACCAACAATGCTATGGAATATCAAGCAATCATTGGAACCCTAACTGATGTTATTTCTTTGGGTATGGACCATGTTGTCATCCACCTAGATTCTCAACTAGTGGTCTCTCATCTCAACTGAGTCTACGCCATCCCCGATCCTACCTTACTCCGTCTCTATAAACGAGTCTGTCTTCTGGAAAGGACCTTCGAGTCCATTCAGTACCTGCACATCCCACAAGACATGAACACAGTTGCTAACTCTATGGCCAACTTCATCTTAGATTGGTACATTTCACACACATAAGCATATTTATGAATTGTTAAAAGTAGACATAACATGTAAATAACTCATTTTATAAGAAAACACATAAACAAGATCACACTATTCATCCATTTTAAACACATATATGTATAAAACCGCCAAAATGTTTGTATATATATATATCATCATAAAAATAGTGTTGGTACAAAATCTGAAGCACAACGGCTTTCAGTGAGTCTCTCCAAAATCTGAAGCCTCATAGCTTTCAGTAGTACAAAATCTGAGGCTTCTAAGCCCTCAGTACATGTATAACAACAATATAAGGCCTAACGCCTAGCCCGTACACCCCTAGGTCTGACAGCTCGAGCCTGTTGAGTATGAAAGCAGTCAACTACTCTCGCGACCCTGCGGAGCGGCGCATTGAAGCGCGTAGATGCTCCCACCGTATATCCCTACATAGTACGCGGTAACTCATCTACCATCGGATTTGGAATGTCTGACGTCAACCCACTCAAGTTCGTGTAGACATCCTCCATCTCGGCAATGGCAGCATGTACGACTAGAGCCATGACTGCTCCCTCTCCTCTCTCTCTCCTCACCAGAAGAGAGACTCCTACTGGTCGTACGGGGTCCACATCTGCACACACTTGTTAACTTGTCAGCGTTATAACAAAAAAATCATAAATATACAAAACTAAAAAGTACAAGGGTTATTTGTTCTTACCTATGTCTCCCCATACTTCTCCATCGGGTAGTACCAGATTTGGGTCATCTATGTAGTCCGTACCGTTGTACGGGTAATCCTCTACCATAAGTAACTAACCCTCTAGCCAGGTAAAGAACTCAAGACCATATCTGATGATGGGGCCCCCACCATGTCGAGCCATCACCTAGGTCCATCTAGCCATGTGTGGATCCTTAGGATCCCTATCATGTAGTGGTACCTGTGGGCACAAGAGGGGAACCCGCTCCAAGAGGAACGTGATCACTATCGAACAGTAGCCAAACTGCTTGAGCTCTCCTCGCGGACACTTGGTCAGCTGAGCTCGAATGTTCGCAAGGAGTCCCCCGCACCAGTTTAAGATCTTTGGAGACATGCAGTCCTCCGCATATAGCATTTGTGATCTGGTGCCTAAGTGAGGAGCTTGGATCCCTGTTATCCTCGTGATGGTAAATAGTATGGCCCGCAACGGGCGTTCCCGTACTTCCTTGATGGGAATATTCCCACTCGAAGCACGGGTGTTGGGAGTACAATGCTGCAAGATCATAGCATCCACCGTCCGATCACTTCCCCGTGATCTAGTAAGAGTCACATTTTCCCCTCTTTGGGACAATCCAGTCAGAAAATAGATGTCCTCGACATCTATGGTGAGTATGTGCTCACCGATCATGAAATATTGTTAAGCCGCGTCCCAGCATCGAAGCATATGTGTCAGCAATTGGATTTGGGCCCTCATGCCCTAGATCTGGAAGAACTTGAGGAGACCATAGTTCCTTAGTGCTTCTACAAATTGTGGATCATTTGCAACTTGCATTTCATTTTTCTCGTGTTCTCATTCGCACCACTCTAAGACCATTTTTGATGCTGCTAACTGTCAAAAGGAGCATTTAAACATTGTTAGGACTCACTTCAATCACTGAAAGTTCATCTTTTGGGTTATCTTTTTGTTTTGGGTTGGACGTTTCCGTCGTCGCACCCCGTTAATATGGACATCGCGACATCGTCGCAACCCGACTTTGTGGGATTTGCGACGACCCGGGTTCATTGCAGTTCCTGTAAGGGAAAACTGCGATGACTCGAGGACACAATAGTGCTCCACAAATTAACCAAAAAACCCAAAAAATGGACCAAAACCAAAAATGTAAACCACTACAATTATGCTGGATGAAGTTTAGAGTTACCTGCTCCAGACGGCTGGTGAAATGGTTTCCCATAGCTCTCGGAATCGACAAGTGAACTTTTGGCTCCAAATGGCACTTCTTCTCCCCAAATTGGTAAATGAACAATGGTGACTATATTTGGTTTTTTGTTTCTATTTATAGACAAAATGGGATATTCCTTTTCAAATATTTGATGCTTTTAGGTCATTTGCTATAGTTTGGATCATTTTTGTCGCATTTGAACACATGGTTGACTATTTGACCTAGTTTTCAAGTGTGTAGAAGTTGTCAATTGGATTTTGCACGTCGTTCTCGCGTTATAACAGTCATCTGAGGTATGAACAACCCCTTGAGTGTTTTGCCATTCTTTTATAGCCATTAGATCGTGATTGTTTTATGATGATGAGCTTACTCTTTGTTCTTTTTCGTGCTCTTGAAACTATGAGAATAAGTTACCGAGTTACGATTTATCACTTTTTCGGGCACGTTAAACTCCTACGGAAAAGGAACCCCCCCAGAGTCTATCTTTAAGCTCTTTTCAGGCTCTTGAAATACAAAAATATTTCCAAGCGAACTTGCCGCATTCACACTTGTTAAAGTATTTGAATGGTCGTATTCCTGGTGATAATTTACCCATTTTTCAGACCAGGAGGCACTACTTACGAAAAAGGTATACTCCAGCCAATTATGACTGGAAGAGTCCTCTCCTGCGTTGTTTTACCCTTTTTCGGGCGATGAGGCTAACTTTACGAAAAATGACTGTTGGAGTCTTCTTTAATTCTTTTCAGACTCTCTAAACATGAAATGATGACCGAGTTTAACTTCTATGGACTCGTTAAAATTTTACATTGAAGGGCCCGCCATGGGACGAACCCCTCCAATTCCAGGTTTGAAAAATATTTGGGATTGGAATCATCTATGAGATGAGATATATCGAGCATCTGGTTACCCTCATCAAGCTCGTAAAAAACACATGAGGCACTCATTGTTCATGATGGGGGAAAATGAAAGCTTTTATGTTACACCCTTTATCAGTGGCAGTACCTAGTCATTTCTTGAACATGGTACTCATTTACATTTGCATACTGTACTTGGATCATTCATTTGTCCTCGAGTTTTACCTGATTCATGAGTCTTGTTACTCCTTTGAGTCATTCAAAGAACACTTCCATCATCAGTTGCATTAGGAGTTGGTACCATAACTCGTCAAGTCAATACTGCAAAGGCATGCCATGCCCGTGTTCAAGAATACTCTCGCTACTCATTATCTGCAGTCAATACACCTTCCATCATGTCGGTCTACTCTGAGTCAATCTTGCATGTCATTGTACCATCCGATATGCTGGACACATCCTTTGTCGTGTTTCTGTGAAAATACTCACAGCAGATCTAAGAGATGATGTATACCTCACAATGAAAGAATTTAGGAATAAGATTAAGAGTGGTCAATGCAGTAAGATGAGAAACAGAATAATAATACAGTAAAACTCGGATAGAAGCAAAAGTACTTCACACGCACTAATTCATTAATCACAAATGGACAAATAAATAATACAATGCGTGAGGAATTCGAATGCCAAGGTGGCAATTCGAATTGGCCTTCATGGAGTGATCAAAAGATCACTGGAGTATCATTGGAGCACAATTAGTAGTCTATCTCATCATCAGTGGAGTCATCAATGCTCAAGTAACTGTCAACCGTCAGTCAAACTGAGTCTAACTGAGTGTGGTAGGTGTAACTGAGTGTAACTGGCACATGGAGACACTAACTAAATGAAGGAGGCTCAGTGGAGGGTGCATGAGGAGCTAACTGAAGTTAGAATGAGCAGTCTAGTCACACTGGCGTTCCATCGGAGTGGTAAGGTCAGTTAAGAGTGAGTTAAGCCTAAAATCAAGGAGAGAACTCAATTAACTGAAGACAACTGGACTAGTAGGTGAAGAAGGGCACCTTTGTCAAGTGGATGGTGATATGTGGGCACATCACTGGATAGGAGGGCTCAATTTGAGTGGAAATAAGCTCCTGAGTGTTGGAATACTAGGTTCTAGGTGCTGGAGGTGTCAACCTGATGACTGGGCAGCATGCGGATGCATTCAAAATGCATGCAAGACTGAAAATGCAAAGGATGAAAATGTTGGTAGGACTAGGATGGAGTATAGGAATATCCAAACACCCCCCCTTAATCCATCATGATCCCTAGTAACTAAGACAAAAGGTCACCCAATTTAATGAATAATAACAGTCAATAAACCGAGGAAATGGGGAAAACCTCATGGGAAAAATACGCCCCCTCCAAATAGACTGTAAGGCACACACAAAAAAAAATGCTCCAAACTCAAGCAGGTGTGATGCTTGGTCATATGTCTGGAGGTATCTTCTTCTTGGGAAGAAGTGGATCATGCTCAAAAAGCATGTGTTTGTACTTGCTCTTCAGATTCAATGTGATGAGAACAAATCCAAAAGTATGAGGATGATCCTTGAACCTGTGATTCGAATCAGTTGAGGTAGGATCAAATCTATGAATGTGCAGATAGTCTTTTGTCTTCTCCTTCAAACCATCATGGGTGAGATTATGAGAAAAAGAACCATCACATGATTGCTCGAAATCCAAATCAGATTTAAGATTTGAAGAATAGTTTCTTGAGATCTCCTTTGAACCAGCAGGGGTGAGATCAAAACCATCATATGCATGAGAAATTATCTCAAGTAGTGATTGCTTAGAATCCAAATTAGATCCAAGACTTGAATCATGGTTTCTTGAGATCTCCTTTGAAACATTAGAGGTGAGATCAAAACTAGTAAATGCACGAGAAATTATCCCAAGCGAATGGCAATGGCCATCATCTTCAATAACCTTCTGAAAGCATGAAATAATGATCATATTGTAGTACATAAGAGGTGAGTGATCAAGGAGAGCGAATGCATTACTTCCAATGGCTGATTTGAACTCCGAAACATTCAATAGATCATGATGCAAACCAACAGACTCTGGTGCAAGAGAGGATTTAGGACCTTCTGCAATTTCTAGAGTGTGAGCTGGCACAGAATTCGAAATAGAAGAAATTTGGAGCATGAGTGTAGAATCTGCTAGTTCTTCTTCTTTTTGGACAACTTCAATATGAGATATGTTTGATACCGATTCATGATCAATGAGATCATCAAGGAGGGTGAATGCATCACTTTGCTTGCTCTTGAAAGGGTTTGGACCAATCCCTTCATTCTGCTTGCCAAAACTTTCATCCAGGTGGGCCCATAGCTCTTTTGGAGATTCAACATCATCAAGGGAGTAGAATTCCAAGCTTCAAGACATAGCAAACATAATGGCTACAATGGCTCTTTCACGTTCAGTTAACCAGTCAATCTCTTCTTCAGAGGATTCGAACTCTCTTTCAAAACAATAATCAAAGAGATCATGTCTCTTCAAATATTGTATCATTTTGGGTTTCCATTCAACATAGTTTAATAGATAAAGAGGAGGATCTTCTGAAAACATGGAAGCTGTAGAAGACCTGCAAAAACAATAGAAAATATCTGCAACTGCTACTGCTGCAAAGATGCAGAAACTGCTGCAGCTGCTACACTCGAAATCTTGATAATAACCTGCAAAAAACTCTCAGGAATGGAGATAAACAATACTCTCAACATGCTCTGATACCATGTGAAAATCCTCACAGCAAATCTAAGAGATGATGTATACCTCACAATGAGAGAATTTAGGAATAAGATTAAGAGTGGTCAATGCAGTAAGATGAGCAACATAATAATAATACAGTAGAACTTGGATAGAAGCAAAAATACTTCATTCATTAATCACAAATGGACAAATAAATAATACAATGCATGAGGAATTCGAATGCCAAGGTGGAAATTCGAATTGGCCTTCATGGAGTGATCAAAAGATCACTGGAGTGTCATCGGAGCACAACTAGTATTCTATCTCATCATCAATGGAGTCATCAATGCTCAAGTAACTATCAACCGTCAGTCAAACTAAGTCCAACTGAGTGTGGTAGGTGTAATTGAGTGTAACTGGCACATGGAGACACTAACTGAATGAAGGAGACTCAGTGGAGGGCGCATGAGGAGCTAATTGAAGTCAGAATGAGCATTCTAGTCACACTGGAGGTCCATCAGAGTGGTAATTTCAGTTAAGAGTGAGTTAATCCTAAAATGAAGGAGAGAACTCAGTTAATTGAAGACAACTAGACTGGTAGGTGAAGAAGGGCGCCTTTGTCAAGTGGATGGTGAGATGTGGGCGCATCACTGGATAGGAGGGCTCAATCTGAGTGGAAATAAGCTCCTGAGTGCTGGAAGACCAGGGACTAGGTGTTGGAGGTGTCAACCTGATGACTGGGCAGCATGCAATGCATGCAAGATTGAAAATGAAAAGGATGAAAATGTCGGTAGGACTAGGATGGAGTATAGAAATATCCTAACAGTTTCGTGTCGATGATGGGGGATTCATCATGGCCCTCCTTTGATGGATTCATCCTTGTCTACTTCAACACATCATCTGAGGATCGAATCTAGAAACCAACCAAGTACCTTGGCCCTGCATGCCTCAATGGCAGGTATTTCAACATGAGTTTACATCATTGAATCTTGATTGAAAGATTTAATCTCGCATTCGACTTAAACTCATTTATTCACGCTTAATGATGTGTACTATGATGCCTTGGGAATCATTGACATCAATGGTGATTTCCCTCGCACTTGTTAACGGTATACATCAATGACCGGTAATCAAGTGGTTTCTACCATGTTCGATGTCAAGACATTTGTAATCACATGGATAGATTCGTATTGTTGCGGGTTCATCTTGAAAAACCTGGGGAGTCATGTTTTACCTAGGTTGCAATGGATTTTGTATTGATTCATATCACATGGATCCACATTTGTATTGGTCGTGGCTGTGTTATCATCTCATCGTGGATCTACGCTTGTGTCTAGTAGCCATGATTGTGTTCAGTTGGTCATTACTACCATGGATCTGCATTGTATTGGTCGGCAGCCATGTTGTAAATCATATGAGACTGTGTACTCAGATTCAGTTGTATTGCAGCAGCGTCCTTCGTCTGACAAGCCATTTCCATTCCTTTTGTCAAAGCATTTCACCTGTCCGAATTTCAATAGCTTCATGCTTTGGGGGGCATTCTGTTACACCTAAAATTCTACCATCATGAGATTTAGTGTACACATCCCTAAAGTTTCATTGACTAAGTTATTCTCCTGGAAGAGATATAACCCATTTACACTAGGTTTTGAGAGGTCATCGCAGGCTACACTCATGCAACCTGCGACGTTGCATCTTTCTCTCTTGCAGGGTGCGACGATGTCAGTTAATGGACAAAAATAGCTCCTTTGAGCCCATTCGCGAAGCCAGCTGACATGGATCCCTATCACTGACCTTGTAGGAGAGTTGGCACTCGGTTCCTAACCTCTTGGAAGGATCCCCTATCTCTCTCCTACCATATCTCAACCTTCCCTATCCATACCCCATCCACTTAGTCCTATATAAATGAAGCTCTATCCCTCTCCAAAGGGAGGAAGTATATAGTGTCTACATGCTGGTGAAATCAATTTTGGAGAGATCTCTACTCATCCATTGAGAGACTCACACTTCCTTGGGAGGATATGGCATTGGCTTGGATGGAGAAGGATTGCCACGTTAAGCCTCAGTTGTAATCATTCTTTTCTATGTACTTTCCATATATTTACAGTAATATAAACGTTTTCCACCAATATTGTTGTGATTGATGATATTGTGTAGTTTACCTACTTAACTGTTTACTTAGCTATGTTATCATCCAGATACTTTTACTTGTTTGTCTTGTTTTGTGCATCTTGACAGGTCTTGCAACTTGGATATGACGACCGTGAGGCGTGGAGCAATATCCTGGAGAAAGGGATACAAACTTAAGGTAAGGCATCTGATAACTAGATCTAGGAAAGTGGTTTATAGTCCGTATTATTTGTTCTAGACTCACATTGAGCTAGGGAGATTTGGCTCGCGTCCACTCGAGTGGATTGTTCGTCAAACAGCACCGGACCATTGTAATAGTTTGTACGCGCTGGTGCTTAGTATTATGAAATGTACTAGGGCGTTGTTATAAATAGACAACACCGTCAAAGTTTAAAATATTAAAAATTTCCGGTGCATATGACATAAAATGCCACATTGGTGTGGTTCGGTTGTAAGTAAGCACCAAAGCATATAAGCTATACATAATTATTGGTTGTTACACCAAATCCGGTGTTGCAGAAAAGCCTGTATCTGGGTTACCGAGGAAGAAGATCCATCTTCAAATGAACTTTATATATGAATGTTTTATAATAATGAGTGAAATGAATATTACAATTATCAGTCGCCATTATATATGGTGTGGGAAGCCATGTTTGAAGAGACACATCCATTAAAACCTAATACTAATTATTTATTGCTATTCTTATTACTACTATTGTTATTTTATTTATTATTTATTATTTATATTCGTTACATTTCCTTCCCCTTTAAGGGAATCTTTGTCCTCAAAGCTGAGTTTGCTGACAGTGCCTTTCGTTCTGGATTTTTGTTGATGTTGATTTGATATGTGCGATCTGGATTGGTCTCTTTTATCTTGATGCAATCTGGATCCTTGTTGTATTGTGATTATTTCTGCTTAAGTGGAGAACTTCTCGGTCCATACAGTCGGTACTTAGTTCCTTTCCATTTAAATTCCATGTATTTTTTGTTTAAGTTGGTAGAGTAAGTTCCTAATGATGATAACCAGTTGGTGCCTAATATCATATCTACTTCCTTGAGTGGTAAGGAATAAAAATTGATTTGTAGGTTCAAGTTTTGTATTTGCAACGACACCTTATGGCATTTTCTCACTTTTCGATGTGTTGATCAACAATGGTTGACTCTTTGAGATTTTTCATGGGGTACAAAAAAAGATTAAGTTCTTTTTCCTTGTTGATATCTATTATATTATGTGTACTTCCAGAGTCGACTAGAATTGTGATGTCTTGTTCTTTAATAGAACCTATAAGTTGTAACCTTTTTGGTCCTGTTTGTTTTGATTTTGTTTCCTGAAAAAAAATTTGTTCATCTTTGATGTTGTTGCAATTTCTTAACCGAGGTAGAGTATATTTCCTTATAAGTGACTGGTTTTCCTTGTTTTGGGTGTTAACCTCTTTAGGTGTCACTAAATCCTCTTCCTTACAAGTTTGTTGGATACATGTAATTGTCGCTATTGATACCTCGTGTGACCTTGTGTCTGCATCAGAGTTAGATGTATCTTCTTCTACAGTGACATGTACCTCTTTCCCATTTATGATTTTGCAGTGTGATGTGTGATTGGTTCGGCATTTATGGCTTGGGATCCAATCTTCGCCACATTGACGACAAGTAGTCTTCTTCTTTTTTATGTCATTGTCGAAATGACTGGTTTTTTAATCCTTTTCAACTTCATAGCCATATGACTGAGGATTGTTGCATTGATGACCAGGTGACCAACTATCTTTTCAATATCTACATTGTGTCTTTTCCTCTTGCAAATAACCTTTGTCAAATTTTTCCTTAGATATCCCTTCTAGTTTGAGTTATGTTGCTTTTTCTTTACGTCTTGCTACTTCAACATTTGGTATGTCATTCATCTTTAACTCTTTTTGTATATATGGTTTTAGGCCTCCTAAGTAAGTTTCAAGTTGTTGTTTATCAGATAACCCAAACACTCGTGTGGCAATGGATTCCCATTGTTGTGTGAATTTGTCGACGCTTCCTTTCTATTGTAACCTGGTAAGCTTTGAAAAGAATTTGTCCTAAGTGATTCCTTGAAACCTTTTAAGAAAATCATTTTTGAATAATTTCCACGTATAGGAAAAGTTGTCTCTTTTCCACCATATGTACAAATTGTGAGCGTGTCCTTCCAAGTGCATTGATGCATACTTCACTTTTTCTTCGTCTATCATAATGTTGTATATATCGAAGTATTCATCGGCCTTATTTAACCATGCGACACATTGGTCGTCACTTCTGTTGTATTTTGGCAACTCAATTTTTTCTCTTGGTGGGTGCATTATAAAAGGAGGATATTGAGTGCCTTTTGTTTTGTTGCATGGTGGTGACTTAGAGTTGCAGGATGATGCAATCGACATGTATGAACTGCTTCATTGTTTGCGACGGGTTTTAGTCTTATCATTTCCCAGCATCTCCATGATATTATTCAATTTGTCGTCCAATTGTTCCTGTTTCCCTTTCATGTCATCCAATTTGTCATCTAGCCTTCTTTCTAACATTAGAACAATTTCGTCTTTGATTTCTTTTTTCAGTGTTGCATTGCTATTTTTCATTTCTTCTCTCAAACTTTCTTCATTCTTGGTGATGCGGTCATTGAAGTCTTTCTCCAATTTCTTGATTTAGTCTCGTAACTCTGACATGGTTCTTGACTTGGTGTGAGGAGGTGAATATCTAGACGCTATTCTGGCTTATGTGGAGGTGAGTGATACTCGTGGGATTTTTGTGTGGACTTGGTTAATTAATAATAATTATTATTATTATTAAAATCAAGCGGTAGTAATAAAAATAATAATAGTTATTTGAAAATTATAATATTATTATTTATTATAAAGTTAAAATAAATATTATGAATAATAATAAAATTATTATATAATATTTATTTAACTTTATTTTCTTTTTTTTTAAATCATTAGAGAAATTTTGAGGTCAAAAAATGGCCTCAAAACAAAGAAAATGTACTATAAAAAACAACCAATCACATTCTAGTAGATGACATCATCCCCCTTGGTTGAGGTGGCATTGCATGAGTTAAGAATGTTTATTTGTCAAACTTTCTATGGTGGATGAAAACACATAGCTAACCAAGGTAGTGGTGTAAGTACTTTTAAGTCACAAAGTAAAGTACTCATAATGATAGTATTTTCATAAAATAATATTATTGTCATTTTCAAGTAAAATACTTATAATGAATGTCTTTTCACACTTTCTCATAAAATAATATTATTGTCATTTTCAAGTGAAGTACTCTTAATTCGTAAATAAAGTCCTTTCATTTTTTTATAAAATAATATATTATCATTTTTATGTTTTTAATTTTAAATTATATATTCACTCCATTCTATTAAATAACATAATGTCAAACTAATAAAGAATAATAATAGATTTAATAAATAATAATAATAATAATAATGCAATGTGGATTATAATAATATTATTAACATTTTACATATAAATAAATTCTCAATTAAATTACATTAAATTAAATTCATGAGAAAAATACTAAATATAAAAAGTTAACATGAAATTAAAAAAATAGCTCTTAAAAATGTTTTTTATTATTTAATTTCATTTGCAAGTTCAAGACAAATAAATGCTAAAGGACAATAAATTTTTGGGAATTTACAATGAATCTTAGTCACATCAATGTAGACTTATTTTATTAATTTTATTTCTAGTGAATTTTGAAAAGTAACTCAACCATGGTTATTTATATTGTGCATAGAAAATAGTGTGGGAGTTGACTTGTCATATATACCTACCCCATAAAACCCCGAATTCATAATATTTTAATATATCTCATATTTTTGTAGTACATCTCTTAGGAGGCCATTTTTTGACCTCAACATCTCTCTAATGTTTCTTTTTTGTAGGGTTTCTACGTGGAGGGCGTAGTGTGCAGGGTGGGCACGTGAGCTTCAAGGAGAGGAGTGGAAGGGTGGGCACGTGAGAGGTGAGGGAACACAGGGGCATGAGGTGTAGGTGATGCAGGGAAAGTGTGGGGATGGGAAGAAGACGAAAGATGAGTAAATGGGTGAGTGTGAGAAATGGATATATGAAGAGGAAAATGATGAGAGAGCGCATAAAGGTGCTGAGGAGCAACAAGATTTGATACCAATGTTACACCGAATCTAGTGTTATACCAATGTTACACCGAATCCAATGTTGCAGAAAATCCCATATCCCATATCTGGGTTACCGAGGAAGATGATCCATCTTCAAATGAATGTTGTATAATAACGAGTATTATGAATATTACAATTATCAACCGCCATTATATATGGTGTGGGAATCCATGTTTGAAGAGACATGTCCATTAAAACTTAATACCAGTTATTTATTAGTATTATTATTACTATTGTGATTTTATTTATTATTTATTATTTAGATTTGTTACATCGGTGCGGCGTTAAAGTTTGGTGCTATGCACCGGTGCACATTTTTCCAACAAAGCGCACTGGTGGAAAAGCATCTACTAAAACCTTTGGCCGCCATGTTTTTTAGTTATAAAAAATATCCGTAATAACCTTTGTTAAAACATCCACTACTATTGGCGGAGGTTGTAGTGGAGGTTTTTTTAACAATTTTTGTCAATCTTGTAACACTAAAAACCTTCACTATGACATCCGCTATAAGGCCTCTTCTTTGTAGTGTTGTTGAAGAAGACCTCCATAATGTCTTTTCATTCTCTAGATCTATAGCCTTTACTCCTATAATTCACCTAGTTCCACACAAAAGCTTCAAGAGATTTCCTCCTTTGAAGCAAGGAATGGTCAAGAACCACCATTCAAGCACTTCAAAGTGTTTGGATCTCGTGAATCGGCTCACATGCACTTTAAAATAATGAGGAGTTTAGAAAGGTTTTCATGGATCTTCACAAATCCCTTTACCGAGCAGCAGTTCACCTAGTTGAGAGCTTCTTTGAGAGTAAAGACATTTTCTGAGGAGACTCCTTACAGTCTTCTTTTTACATTCTCTTTTATGGGGGGGGTTCCCACTAGGTTTTTTAACTCTTTCCCAACTTTTAAAGATTTTTTCTTGTACATGGGTACCTATTATGGCTGAAAATTGTTGGGACCCATTTTATTTTTTACTTAGCTATTTTTTCCTAGTTAGGCTTATGGAGGGGTGTTAGAGTAAATAACCCTCATAGAGCATGTGCTAGTGAATCTAATGGGCCAAACCACACCTAAAAAACCCTCTCAAGTCACCCATGAGATCAAACCCTAGTTTTGAGGGTGTATTACCTAATTTGGGGGCGCATTCCCTAATTTGGGGTTTTTCTCCGTAATTTAAGGAAGTATGACACAATTAGACTTAAGTTGTTTTACCAACTAAGTCCTAATTGAAACCCTAGTTTTGGGGATGTATTTCCTAATTTGGGGGCGCATTCCCTGATTTGGGGTTTTTCTCCCTAATTTAAGGAAGTATGACACAATTAGACTTAAGTTGTTTCACCAACTAAGTCCTAATTGAAACCTAACTTCCCCAAAGACTCATTGGTGCCCTATTTTAGTCAAATGTGCCCTAGTTGGGTGATTTTAGGCACATGCATGCATTATTCAGTTAAACTGAGTAATCAATGAGTTCCTTAATCATTTAAACTTGGTTTAGGAGTGCATGCATGGCTAATTATGCTTATCTGCTCTCAGTTAATCCTGACTAGCGCTCTTTGGATGGCATGAACCCTATTTGCATGGAAAATAAAATTCAATTTTCTCTCTGACCTAATTCGAATTGTCCCTCTATAAATTGTAACCTCTTACATTCATTCAGGGACTCTGATAATAAAATCATTGTCTTTCTTCTCTTCAAAATTACTATGTAATATTGGTTCATGTTAATTATTGCACAATTGTTCTCGCTTGATTTAATCATCATATCTTGTTATATTTTGCTCCTAGATCTATGAATGCTCAAATTCTATATGGGTAGGTTACCTATGTGCCAGTTAGAGGAATTATATTCAATGTAGCAACAATGGAGTGAGAGAATAAATACGAAACAAATGGCTCCTAGATGAAATTCCTTCGCTCATGAAAACAATATCATAGTGTAAAATTGCATATGAAAATAAAATGAATGTTGTAGATGGCGTGAAAATGAAGATCATGGGCCTAAGTTACATGCATTTGAGCTTACAGCGGGAAATAGGGGCACCTAACTGAAGTACCTAATAACAAAAAACTATTAACATAACAGGGAAGAGTTTGGAACAAAGAATTTGGTGATGCAAACAATGCATCAAGAGGCCCTATATGAGGTCACACATAGAAAAAAAAAATTCTATAAATTCGTTACTACCCCCACATGTGAATTTCATTTGTATATGTTTGAGTTCAACTTGCTTGTGGGGTTGAAACTTTTGAAGTTCATATCTTTCATTCCAACCATCTCATTTCAAATTTGTGAGTTCTTCGTTAGAGATATCAACCTCCTTTGATTTTTTTTCTAATGTTTCATTTTGTATAGTAGGGTGTCATGGGACTAGAAGAATTCATAGAAGGGTTTCATCCAAGTGCATAGAAATGGGGGGATATTTTGCATGTCGTGCATAGAAAATCACATGAAAGCTACACCCCACACATAACTTGTGATCAAATTCTTGTGCATCAAGCACACACACATTAATAAATAGGAGCATGCTACATGAAACTATATAAGCTACAACTGCATGCCTAGAGAAAAACTATTTGAGGGATAGCAATGAGCCCAACACATAATGGCTAGAGAAATATTTGTGCATTTGTCGCACATAAAAGACTGAAAAGATGCATGTTGAGTTGAAATTATCTATTCATATGATGCCATATGGGATGTACAAACAACACGGATGATTACTCACCAAGGGGAGAGGGAATTCAAAGCCCTTCAGAATAAGATCTCTTATGATCATGTAGTCTCAGAACAACTAGCATGTCATAGGTTGCTCAAATTCCTTGAGAACTTGTTGATGTGATCAGGCCACCTTCTCCTATCCAACATCGTGGAGTAATATGATGTGGATGCCAAGGATTTCATAGTGCAATGGGAGCACAATGATTTGACCTTAAATAATGTTTATTTCTTTACAAGTCTCTTGATGTATGGATTTGTTGGAAACATCCTACTTGTGAGGCCATGGGATAGGTCTCTAGATGAATTCATCGAGATACATTATGGTTGGTTTGATGGTGAATAATGGGACAATATGTATAATATAAATATAAAGATTAGAGACCTAAACAATGGATGCAAGGCTAGTGTGAGTTATGGGTTTTTGTCGACCACACTGAGTGTTAGGTGGTCATATGATGACCATTGAGAGTGTACTTGGAGGCACCTACTTTAGGTGGGTCTCGATGTTTCTTATTTCCTTTAAGTGACATTTAACCACATGCAAATGAACTAGTGGTGGAGGTTTTGTGTTAGAGACCTTCATTAGTGCATTTTTCTTTAAGAAGATATTGACTTTCTAGCCACACCACATGATCCAGGATGAAATACCATGATATCCCTAGATGTGCTGATGGGGAGAGTTGAGGAGGACACGGGGAGGTGGAGTAGTAGACAATGTCTTCCAACTAAATTTATTTTCCCACTGGAAATAGCTTCTAGAGAAAATTGAGTACCCTTATGAGAGTTTGGACTACAAAGGAGATCTAGAGCTCCAACTCCCTCTAGGCTAGGCATGGGTACTAGAAGGTAAATGAAAATGCATGAGTTATTTTGATTTATGAATTATGTTTACATATTGGCATAGATTGTAGCTATATTTTTATATGATATATGTGACTAACACTCATCTTTGGTAATATATGTGGAGATGTGAGACTTGTGAGAGCAATAGTCCAACAATGATGAAAAATATGAGTTGAGGGAATGAATGTTATGCCACTATCGTAGAGACATAGAGGTGACCTAGACATGGTAGATCGATCTGTCATAGATCGATAATCTATGAAATTGGATTGGCCAACTATTTGAGGGGATGAGCAAGCAAGGATTTCAATGTCAAGCCAAGGGATGAGGGACTTATCTATAGGATCCCTACCTCCCATAGAATGAGACCCTCCTCCTTAGGACGATACTAATGAGGATGATGATGATGAGCACTACCTCCATGTGATATACTCGTGTATTTTGGACATGCATCATACTTTTGACATAGCATGGAATTTGATGTAAACTCTTATTATTTTTATGATATATATACATATGTTTTCTATGGTTTTGATTGATGATCCTTATGTGCAATGATTATATTCATATTGATATTTAAATGTGATTATGATTACGATGATCATTCTCATTTTCATGTATGGTTTTCTTTTGGTTTCATATTAAATGTATTAAATTCCAAACTAGAATCTAATGTGTTGTATGATCTACAAAGCTATTGAGGATCCCAAGAACATGAATGAATGTAATGGACACAAACTATCTAACCAATTGTCTAACTTGCAAATATTTTCTAAATAGGCAAGGAGCACGAATCCATAATAGTTCATCAATCGTGGGATGAGTAGAGGAGAATTGAGTTGAACATGAAGGTGGAAAATATAGAATTGTAGGGAATTGACAAGCAATCCAATCATGACATCATATTTTACCTAATTATTGGTGGCAACAACAACACATAACCACTGAGATAGAAGAGCGAATATGAGGGGGGATAAATGGCCCAAGATGTCAGGACAAGATATTGAGTGTAACAACTCACACCAATAATGAAACCAATGTAACATAGAGGGAGATATCATAGCTTGAAATTTGCACATTTTTCAAGGTTTTGAGATATGGCCGCAGACCTTGCAAAGGTCAAATATTTTAATAGACTAATCAAATTGCAACAAGACTAGCATCATTGGACAGATAATGTATAGGGATTTTATAGGATATATTATATGCTCTAGTTCCAACTACTCTTTCCAATACTATATCCATGGAAACAATTTATCCCTCCATTGAAGCATGGCAAAGTGGGGACACATACAATAGGAGAAGTGGGGGCCCGAAGTGGTCCATGCATGGAAACAAGTTAAACAACAGACCATGGAAAAAATAGATGATGATAGCAAACCTTTTACATGTACAACAATCCAGTTTGACAGGGATACATGAGAACAATGCAACTAGGAGATCATGAGTACATTCGACCAAACTTATGCTATCTTGGAGGAGATGTTTGTTAATAGTACCATATATTCTTTCATCATGGAAGAATATAACTAATACCATGATGCATGATTTGAATTAGAGGATGCTTGTGATGATTGGTATACAGATAGTTGTCATTTTTGGGATGACAATTATTTCCATATTCTTTTGAAGAATCTTCTCCTTCATGTGAAGAACAACAACGATCAGCGCCATCATTTTCCTACTCTTTGGAGGACTTGCTTTCTTTGTTTGGTTTTTTGGATCCATATGAACCTCCTGGGTATATGAGGCACAACACTCTACAATTTCTAGATCTTCAATTTTAGATATGAGGAGCCCGTTGTAACACGTGGACATTAGCCCAAAGTTTTTGGATGAGTCCCTTCAACTACTTCACTATGGCCATTAACACTTGTACATGGGACATAGGCTTAACTTGGAGTATGTTGGACGTCATCAACAAGGTGGATCAAACTGATCCATGCGACCCTAGTTCCTATTTCAGCATAGTAGTCAACATTCGCCCATGGGACCTTCAATTATGGTTGTACAACTTCACACCAAACGTTGAGGACAACATTTTTCTAAGGGGGGTGGAGCGTTATGAACCTCCCTAGGGGGTAATGGGGTGATCAAAGAACCCATTAAAGTAGAAGTGGAGACCATTCAAAGTAAAGTGGACTAGGTCTACTATATTGTTATTATTAAATAAATCCCACTATGTTTAGGAAATAAATGCAATGGGACTTTCTTAAAGAAGGTCCGCTAGGTGGTTAGGAAGTTAGGAGGTTAATCTTGTATTGTGATTTCCTCCTTATGATAATGTGGAGAAGCATATTGTATGTTGATCTTCGCTGATTAGGAAGTAGCCCCCTCGAAGAGGCAAGTGAACATAGTTGATTCATCCCACCAAAAGAATCATTTCATATAAAATTAAAGGCTTTATGGTATCTCTTGTGTTATTCTTTGTATAATAATTATTTTCATATTGGGTTTATAACACTTATAATGCTATGGGGATGATGACCTTTTTTCTAGGAAATACTTTAGACTATGATGGTCAGTCTTGGTCTCAAAATACATCCCTATGAGTTATGGACGCCAAGTCTCAACTACATGAAGGATGGTTGTCGTTTCTTTCCCATATGTATATTTTATTGTGGTCACATGAGTACTTATTAGTGAATGCCAAAGGGGTTCCCTTGTTGCATCAATATTTCCCCCATACCTATGTCTGATGCATCACATTCCAAATCAAATTCTTAGTTAAATAACCCATGCAAGCTTAAAAGACTTGCTCAGATACCTCACTCCATACAAAGGCATTATTTTTTAGTAGTGAGGTTAAAGGGGCAACAATTTTTCCATAAATTTTCACAAACTTCCTATAGTAGTTTGTAAGTCCTAAGAACCCATGCAAGTTCTTCAAGGTTTTGGGGTAGGGCCAACCTTGTGTAGCAACAAATTTCTTAGGATCTACGCATACTTCGCCCTGACTTACAACGTGAACCAAGTATTCAATCTCTGAAGCCCCAAAATAACATTTGGAATGTTTTAGGAATAACTAGTGGTCCCTCAATAGTTGCAAGGTTCAATTGACATGCTCTATATGGAATCCCCATGTTTTGTTGTAGATCAAAATATCATCAAAGAATGCTAGCACAAAATTGAGTAGAAAGGGCCCAAAATTCTTGTTCATGAGGTTCTAGAAGGTAGATGAAGCATTGCAAAGGTCATTAGATATTTGAATATTTAAAAAAAATATCGTTAAACATTTTATGGTTGGAAATTTAAGAATTAGTAAGATTCACCAAGGTTTCTACACTTTAATAAAATTATTAATCCTTTAAATTTTCCCTAACGTAAAATTTTCACTTGCCTATTGAGGTGGGACAACCTTTCATTGAACAAAGTTCCAAATACAACAATATTTAACAAAACATTCTATGGTGTCCTAACTCTTTAAAAGATTTTCAATGGTAAAACTCTAACAACTCGTGGACCGATTTTTAATGAGTACTAACTAACTAATAAGCCTTAATTAATAAAGTAGTTTTTAAAAATTAAATAATTATCCAGTGCTATCTAATAAACTTTATTAAAAAATAAAAGTTACAATATAATTAATTGACTACATTTTAGATAACCTAAAATATAGAATTAGAATAAAATCTTAACATTAAAAAAAAATAAAAAAAATCAATTAATAATATAAATAATTAAAACTATATTAATTGCGGCGCTCTACAGCCCAGTATGAGAGATCTTGTTAGTCGAGTGTTTGTCGAATTTGTCGAGTGTTTGTCAAGTAACAAAATAATACAAAGTAAACAAAAAAAATAATACAAAGTAAACAAAACAAATAATACAAAGTAAAAAGTAATAAATATTATGTCGGCCATAAACAAAAAAAATAATACAAAGTAAAAAGTAAATATGAGGGAGATCATGTAATTTCTATTTCTTATGTCGGCTATAGTAATTTATTTTTATTAGCTCTCCTTGAATAGCTTCTTGAGTGCAATACATGAGGTTTGCACCTCGGGAGATTTGATCCCTCTCGGCGCTTGATAAAGCTTAGGATTTGGATTTAGGCTAGTTTAAAACATGTAAAAATTACTTGAGTCTTTATTATGGAATTGATAAATTTTTTACATTAATTATGTTATGGTCCATGGTTTTACAATGTTGTTTTTGTTATATATATATATATAGGAGTAAAAGGCTTTCGTATCTTTATCAAAACTTTGTTAATCCAAAACATAAGATTTACTTAAGGTTGACCAAGACATTATATAATTGATAAAGTTTACATAACATAGTTTTACAATGTTATTTATATAGTTATTTTACTGTCCACTTATATACAACAAGAGATTTGCACATGAATAATGCCGGTAAACTCTTCTTTACAAGGGTCACATAAAAGACATAACGTGTCTCCACTTCTCTATATAAATCCCATAGAATATAAAAAGTACGTATGATTGTAAGCATTATCATGAGATTTATGATTTTTTTTCTTATTTAAAAATGTTTTTAATTTTAGAAAAAATTATCAATCAATGTGGAAAACAAAATTATTATTAAGTAGTATTTTTTTGTATTTTTTTTGGAATTTGTATTAGTATTTGAGTTAGTATATTTAAATTTGTATTAGTATTTGGGTATAGTATATTTAGGTTTTGTATTAGTGTATAGTATATTTATTATTTAATATTAATGAGTGTATATGTTTTGAGAGGAATGAGTGTTATCTTTACTACAGAGGTTTAATTTTTGCAAGTGAATAAGTGGATTATGTAATTCTGGTCCTATCTTGATTTTTCTGAATAGCAGGTATTGGCATCTTTCCCTGGTGAACCACCATTGAAAAAGGATAGATTTAAATATACTAACACAACCACTTAATTTGTTGTCAGTGGATAAATGATGACAGATAGATAGTTGATCCCATTTTATAAATACAGTCAAAATAAAAATGGATTTATTAGATGCTTTGACTAATTTGATTAAGGATCCATATTCATATTTATAAAGTTTAATAGAGTTCTGAGTTCAGATACTCAACATCTATAATACATAGGATGCCCCTTAAGCCAAAATATCAGCATAAGAAACTACTCTGCTGTATTTGATTTCTACTTCTTATATAATATATTTAGGTTAAAATTAATTTAATGTTAGATGAAAGAACAATCTACCCAATTGAAAAACTATCACCAAATTTACATAAATATCAAAATTCATACCTGAATTTGTCTTCAAACAGCAATGAAAACCCACACCTAAATTTTTCTTCAAACAACAGTAAAGAACCACCACTGGTTCCCACCCTTAAAATCTATAAAATAATCCTTATCCACCAACAAGGAAATTCTTCAAACAACAATAAAGAACCACCACTGGTTCCCACCCTTAAAATCTATAAAATAATCCTTATCCACCAACAAGGAAAGCAAAATTATTTATATGTTAAGTCCCTGTCTTTTCTGGCACATGCGAGGACGACCACACAGACAAGAAATTGATTACCGAGTACAAAGTTATATGAAAATTTGCATTGAATCAGAGACCATAATCTCAGGATTTGATTTTTGTCTATCCTTTTTCTGCAAAAGTAGCTGGATGAAAAGAAAAGTCATAGCCCAGGCAACACTAAATCTAAATCGATGACTTTCAGCAAACAATTTGCTTCCATCTGTCATTTTAACGAAACTCTAAATATTGAAAGTAGAACAATATCCAAAGGCAGGCTGAGCAATAACATGCGGTACAGTGAATGTAGGATAAAACACGAGCCTTTCTTCTGTGTCTTTCTCTTAATAAAATAAGGAAGAGATTTGTTGGGTATGTGTCCTCCTGTGTCCTTGCATTGTATAACAAAGCAAATCTGACAATTATATGTTTTATATTCACAATGCCAGCAGCAGCTTTGTAGTGATGTCAAATCACTATCGGTATTTCCAGCATGAATTGTTGCAGTCACTTCTTAACATATGCTTAAAAACAGCCAAAGTATTGAGGAATTAATTAATTGGTTGAGCTAATAGGACTGAGGAGTACAACCAAGATAAAAATGGAAAACATAATCCTCATTGTCTGCGGTGAGACACTCTCATTCAGACAAGATTTTACAGTATCTAATATTTTAGCCCAAAGATTTTTACAGTATCTAATATTTTAACCCACCAATAGCAAAAGTAAAACGTTTGTACTTTCCTGAAAACAAAAATTAATTGTAGTCCTTCCTTGTTTGTGCTAAAATGTATGCGTTGATTGACAGCTGATTAGTACAGGAAGCTTGGGGATTTTCTATTTTTCTCTTCTTGCTCAGCCATGTCTTTTCAGAAATGTGTCTGAAAGAAACTCCACAAAGAATACACAGAAGAATGAATCTCTACGTTATTCCATATCCAATAGGTATCATATTCAGCGCACAAATTGATAATTATGTTTCTCAAATCCTCAACATGGATTTGCATGTATCAGCTCTTCTTAGAACCCAATTATGTTTGATTGCATGGAGCTTCTTTATATTAGATTGTATAGTATAGCATTCATAATAAGCTGAATCAGCATTACTTGATTTGATTATGTATTATCTTCTTATAATTAATCTTTGTATTAGTCTATTTCACATCTTAAAAATTGTTTGAAATATTATCATATTACTGTAGGAAGGAGGGCTTGTGATTGATATGATCTTCAGAAAGTCACACTTTTCTTCAGTTTGGCATCATCACTTTATTTTGTGATAGACTTAATCATGAGGTAAGAACTTAGCCATGGATATGGCAGAAGTGCTTCCTCCCCAACCTACATTAAATCCCAATTAATGCATAGTGGGTTTCAAAATCTAAAATCGATAACCAATTCATTCATTCTCCAAACAAATTTACAAGAAAAGTTCTAAGCCTGTCTTGCACTTGCATCAAATTCGATGATGTGTGATGCAAACCATAACAAATCTACCGCCCAAGAATTGGGCAATAACTACACAGTTGAAATTCTCAAGTTCTGATAAAGTTCTTTCAACCAGTGTTCCAAAAGGAAGGTTTGATCAGGGTTTGGAAGGGCATTTATCACTTGTCCCTGGCGAGCAGTAACTCCCAACTTTCTTCCATATTATATCATACCTATTTAGTTCTAGCAACATTTTGAAAGGTAAGTCGTTGCTCTTAATAAAGTGATAGAAAGTTGCATTTGTAAAAGTCCATTGAATTATAGTGGTTGCCAAAAGTTCAGAAAGAAGCCTGGAGAGTGGATCTATATTAAGTAATCTATATTAAGTAAGAACGTATAAATCTCTGCACCCATATCGAGACTTTCAGAGTAAAAGACCTCGGAGTATTATAATGAGAAGCTAATTTCTTACTCAAACCATATGAAGTATTATTGCCGCCTTTGTACATTCAAGTTCATAACCAGAAGTAAAACAGCAATGTAAGTCGCAAGCCACCAAACTGAAGGAGAAAGTTTGTTATAAAACATAGACAGTAGATATGTCGAGAAAGTTTGTTATCAAACATAGATAGTAGATATGGCAAGGTTTCCTTGCAGCCTGCAGGGTGTGGTAAGGAAGCATCGGTGTTCTCAGCCTGCCTCTCCTTTCCTAATCCAATTTCCAGAATAGTTTTTTGTGAATCACAATTTAATTGCTAGGCATCAACATGGCTGTCCTCTTCTGATTGAGGGCCGGGCATGGAGAACAACCAGCATCTATGGGATGAAGGAATAGCAATTATAACATGCATGTAAATCATGTCTGCTTCAAAACACAAGGGCGCTTTCTTCAATTTAAGTTGGGTTTACCACACAGAGACAACCCAACTCAGAGATAAACTCTCATTTTCAACAGGCTTCACAAACACCAACATAGGACCATGACATCTCAACAACTACATATACAGTCTATAAATGTTGTGATGTCTAACTGTCCAAGGACGTTAACATGAAAATGCTAAAGCTGATTTTATTAATTCCTTCTCACTTGTACTTAAATTGATTGTCATTTCGTAGACTAAATTGAATTGCTATCCAATACTAAATGGTCAAAAGAAATTCAGGACAAAAGAGATTTTAATAATAACTAACATATAGTAGATCATGTGCTATCAAATAAAAATGATCCAAAGAAATTCAGGACAAAAGAGATTGTAATAATAACTAACATATAGTAGACCATGTGCTATCAAATATCACCAAAGGAAATCCAGGACAAAAGAGGACTACAGAGATTGTTACAACAACTTACAACATATAGTAGACCAAGTTTAGAAAATTATGGAAAAGAACAAAAGATGCCAGAGACTGGGGATGTAGAGGAAGATTTGAACTGCAGTTCCACATTCCACAAATACTACCCATACTGTATCTATCTGTTACATAAATATAAAATCATAGATTTGAAATCATGACCCAGACTTATTACCAATAATCTGCTGGGAAAGCTCACAGCCTCATTTTACAATAACTAATGGATGCCCATCTATACTGGCGCATTATTCAATCCACCAAATCCTCAAATATATCATTTACTTATCAAACAAAATACAACCAACTACTAATGAAAAAAATTGTACATTGAATCGTGTAGTTTGGAATTCTCGAGATAATTTGAAGTCTGATTAAAAGGAAAATTACATCTCATTGGTCAGTTACTCGAATCCAGAACAGGAGCAACCCAAAAAACAGAAAAACTAAACTGAAACAGCCCAAAGCTCTCACTGTCCAGTAAAAACAAATCCTAGAAACTACTGGAACTTATCCCTCCGAATAAGCCAGAGAAACATACACAAAACGTCAAAATCAAGCTGTGTAAAAAGGGAAATTTCCCATATACAAGAGTTTCAGCTTTAGCTGCAGTTCATCTGTGGCTATTCTACTACTAGAACAGCTCAAAACTCCATGTACACTTCAATAAATGGGTCAAGCTACCAGGTGCTGCAATACAGTCTTCTGAGCTAAAACCCCACGAAACAAATCAGCAACGGGCGAGATTCGAACCTAGGCATCTCCATACTTGTGCCAGCAGAGCAGCATCGTAACACAGCGACGTATGATATAAAGCCTTGCACGCTGTTCCTTGACAAGGCTCATACACCGCCTGCTCATGGATGATTTTCTTGCATTATGCTTTGCAGATGATGAAGATGAATTCTTCAAATAAGAAGAATCGGCCGAAGCCTTCTTGGGCGACTTCCATTTTTCACCTTCGGTAGAATGGGCAGAGAAACAGTGGCCCATGTTCGGATCCCGATGCTGCCAAGAAGAAACTGAGGGCTTCAGCTCAACAGGCGAGGAAGAGGATAAGCGCGCCAGCTTGACGGATGGGTTGCAGGTTCAAGTCACACAGAAGAAGAAGAAGAAGAAATAATAATAGCAGCAGCAGCAACAGAGTCTAGAGAATTAGGCGTACGTGGAGGGTTTATAATGGTCAAATTGAAGTGAATTGGGATATTGATGATGGAATGGATTTTTCTCGTCTCGTCGTCTAGTCTTGCACAGACAGGTCTGCAGAAGAAGAAAATGAGCACCAAACTCTGAGCTGATGAGACTGTGTGATGGGATGGGTTTTGATTGGACTGCAACTGTTATTTATAAAAATCATGTGGGGTGTACTCGCTATTTAAGTAAGCTAAGTGCCTGCAAATAAATCATGGGGATTCGGGAGGGAACAGGCTTCCTCTTCCTCTGCTAATTTTCTTTAAACAAAGCATTGCCAATCAGGCCTGCACAGTCTACGAGGGATAATAACATTGCAGGCTTGCAACTTCACCGCAGGCTTCCTTCCGGTCCATGGAATCGTTGAATGAATAAAAAATATGTTCTATGTGTTGGCGTGAAGTCTCAGAATGTGGGCTTCTCCATCGAAAAACCTCGCTATTGTCGCTCTAATGCCCTGCACGCCAATCTTCGAGTTCCACAAGCACAAGCACACGCACCACCTCAATTTCCGTTTCAACGGGGAAGGGAGGGTTTAGTGCAGGGTTTTATCGCAAGGGACTGGAGGCTTAAGATTACGGGATTTGTTTTTGGAGCGACTCTGACGTTAGCATTGGGGTTTGGAATTTTTGTCTAAATGTTCCTGTTCCCATTCCCACCGTGGTACGCGGGAGCGCTTTACTCACGCTCCGCATGTACTGCCCTCTACTAGACCACCACCTTACAAGAGCATGGTCACATGAGATTAGTGTTGAACTAGCAGTTAATCTTTGGTCGTTGCGGTTGGTGAACACAAATGGCTACATGTTATCACTTATTTTCTTCTAGTTAAACAGGTTGTTTGCCACGAACTATCCGTTATCCATGCATCATCTACAAGTTATCCATGTATCATCCATGCATAGCTACAAGTACATGTTATCACTCGTCTTCTTCTGATTAAATGAGTTGTTTTCAACCATGCATCATGTACAAGTTATCCATGTATCAGCTACAAGTTATCCATGTATCATCCATGCATAGCTACAAGTACATGTTATCACTCGTCTTCTTTTGTTTTCCATGAACTATTCATTATCCATGCATCAACTACAAGTTATCTGTGTATCATACATGCATTAGCTACAAGTTATTCATGTATCAAGTACCATCATTTACAAGTTATCCATGTATCAGCTACTTATTTTTTATATTGTTTTTTTTTTTATAATTATTTATTTCAAATTTGGAATGACTACCATAAAATCAATGTGGATAGTACACGTGTCTCATCCTCATGCAATCTAGGAAAAGCATAGGTGCTAGTTCACCCCAAATTATAAGATATAAACATCTATCTGTACTGGCATAGCCGCACAGCCACTTAACTTGTGGCAGGTAAGTCACAAGTCGCAGGTGAACATGGATAAGTCACAAGTTAATTGCCATGAACAAGTTATTTGTTACATGTTCTCCATGCGTAGTTGTAATCACCTATTGTATATTCCTCCGCTCTCCATGTGTAGTTGTAATCCCTTGTTGTCTATGCCTAAGCTACTTGTTATCACCTTCCTTCTTCTAGGTAAGTGGATTGTCTGTCACTGCCCGTTTTCATTGCATCAACTACCAATTATCCATGCATCAACTACGAGTCATCCATGCATCAACTACTAGTTATTTTTTTTATAATTGTGCCGATGTTGTTATCCATGCATCAATCAGCAATTATTCATGCATCAGCTACCAGTTATTTTTTATATTCTTTTTTATATATAATTGTTTATTTGGAATTTGGAACAACAACATTCATAAAATCAATATGGAGGGTACACTTGTCTTATCCTTCTGCAATCTAGGAAAAGCATACTTGTTGCTCCACTCTAAATTTTAAAATATAAACATCTATCTTTATAATAATTAAGCATCAAAATTTATGTCAAAAAAATCATAGTTTTAATTTGTACATTGATTTCAAGCTAAAATTGCAATTTTTGTGATAGCCATTAAACAAATTGTTCCTAGTATCATATAGATAACTAATGAATAAGTAAAAGATTGTTTATAAGGTATAACATGGAAAGTTTAACTTGAAAGATGGTTTATAAAGCTTTACATGGAATTTTTAAATTCCAAAAGGATAATTTCTATTCAACAAAGTTTTAGTCAAAATAATATCTTATAAATAGAATTGAATCCACACTAAGCATTCATAGAATCAATCCATTCTACTACAAATTTCTCCTTTTTAATATCTAAAATTAAGTTAGATGTACCAGCTCTCGCTCTTTCATTATATATGATTTAAATTATATATAAAGATGCCTACATTTAACTGAAAGGCAAATGAGTTAGTAGCTACTTTCCCTTTATAAATGCAAAAGTTAGTATGTTTTTGACCCATCAAAGTCCATTGTTAAATTGGTCATTAATGTTTTACTAAATTTTTGATCACTCAAAGTCCAGGGTTGAAATTTGGTAAATTTTTCATTAAACGTTATGTCTGTCCACATCCCTAGTGCCTAGGAAAACAAAGTGACGTGGACTTGATCAAAGAGGTGTGGACCCTCTTCTTTCATTGCGATGACTATCATTGGTACCAGTACGATATAAGATATCACTTTTTTATAAAATCTCTGAACAAGAAAGTACCTTAGGCATAAAGTTCAAACAAGAACCCCTAAACCTATAAAGTGACATCGACATGATAGTTAACTACATTGCTATCTATAAAAATCTATAAACTCTAAGGGTTAAATATAGTGATTTTATAAACTCCAGGGTTTAAATATAGTAGGGGTTAAATATAATGGGCGAGGATGACTTTGCACTTAGCTGGGTTGATTACCCAGAATATAATATGGTTAATTTTGGGAAAATTCTTAAAAGCAAGTTTTCATTAATCAAGTGAAATTATAATTTTTAACAAAAATTATGTTGGATTTGGAAAAAACCAATAGAAAATAGTTAAATTTGTCTATTTGTTTAACTTACTCATTTGGCATATAGGTGAATGATGTACTTGCTAGCAAAGTGATAGAAAACATATATTGTGTGTCTTGCTATCTGGAATGCCAATGCACTTTTTATGCGTTGTAATTTTTGTTTGACATGAATAAGTCATTTGACAACCTTTCTCCTCTTCTTGAAAATACATAGAAAGTGGTGTGTATGTCTTAGAGTGGTAAACAATAATAAGCTTTAAAGGTTTAGGTTGTGTAGTGATAGATATGGGGTAAATGATATCAAAGAAATGTCATGGGAGAAGGATCATTGTTTTGTGATTTAGATAGCTTTTCTTAGAAACCATAGTCCCCAGATTTTAATTTTAATTCAAATTCAATGCCTATTTCAATGACTTAATTTAGATGAGATTGTCAAATATCCCTTAAGAAGGAATTGAAAGTTTCGTATTCAAATGTTTTAAGTTGTTTGGCCTAAGCCAAACAGATTAAAGCTCTCTTTACTTGTGTCAAAATATGTAAAGAGCTTGACTTCAGTAGAGGTTTATCTAAGAATTCTTTTTAAGGGTGGAACAACTTTCATTAAATTTAGGCTCTAGACTATGAGAATATGATTCTTAAGGTTTGAGTTTGTGTAGAGATAAGTTGTACTTGAAGGAAACCTATGTAAGGATTAAGATTTATAATCATATAATCATATGCGTATATCGGGAGACACTCACTAAGTAATAGATAACTTGTTACTTATTTGTGACACTTAACTTGGTTCTATAGATATAGATTGTAAAAAATTCAATCAAAATTGTGAATCAAATTTTTTTATAGGTGTTTATATCTTAGAATTTGTGTTGGACTAGTGCCTATGCTTTTTCTAGATTGCATGAGGATGAGACAAGTGTACTGTTAAAATTGATTGACGACAATCGTTCCAAATTGGAAAAAAACAATTATATAAAAAATAATCAAAATAACTTACTGCATGAATAACTGGTAGACGATACATGAATATAACGAACAGTTCATACAACACTTAACTTATAACCTATCAACGTAAAATCACCAAAATAACGACAAAGACAGCTTCCTACACTGCCAAGTGCATAATCTTAATCATTTATTAAAAATTCAGTGAGCCACCACCTTCTGACTCCCTCACTCTCATCATTCCTTCAACATAATCATCATTGTCGGTTGGTTGGCTGGCTGCCTTGGCGGCAGTAGCAAAATAATGAGGCTACAGGATGTCAAAATTTAACGTTACGTTAAAAACTTTATCTCTGTTACAAAAATTCCTCCACTCTTAACGCCGGCAGCCGAAGAATATTCCGTCAATCAGTTGCAGTATTCTATTTATAAATGATCTTCCCTGCCATTTCTGTCAGAGTGCGCGTTGATTGCATGGGATATTTAACAGCAGCAAACTCCAGATTTTAACGTCCACTGCCGAGAATGTCGAATTGTACGCTCGTCGGATCCAGGTTTGACTTAACCCATTGTGCCATGATTGGAGGAAGATGAGACTCCAGAAGGTTAAATTCGAACCAGGGTTAAGCCATCATGACGGTCGATATGAAAACGGTCAGACGCAGATTCTCCGACACAGAAGAAGAAGTCGCCCTACTGGAAGTGTAGTTGCTGTTATTATTAGGCGGTGAGTCACCGGTCACTCTGCGGGGCCGCGGGCTTCCAACAACGCACGAGTGAGCAGGGAGGTCCCAGCGTTTTGCGCGCTGCTGTGCCTCGTGTCGGGCCACTCGAAGCGACACCTGTCAGTCTGAGCAGGAAAACCTGCCCATTGTTTCCGGTGGTGAAGAGGACGGTTCTGTGGTCAACCCAGACAGGAGAATCCATCGATGTTATGATAACATTTAATTTTTAGAATCCCGGGCTTCTATATACCCACATGTTTAATTTTAATTGGTGTAGTAGGTGCCTAGGGTTTCTCTATAGTTTTGGTTCGTTGGAAGGACACCATATGTTTGTTTATTTATTGGTGCCTTACAATGAAAACTCTTCCAAGCTAAGGGGAAAGGCTCATTAAGGCTTGAAAAGGCAAGGATACACATCATTGGTGAAGTTACTGATTTGCTACTTAGCTTTTTATTATATGTAGGGTGGTTAGTTAGCTTTTTTATTATATGTGTAGGATGGTTTGTCATCTTTCAAAAAAACAAAAATCTTTTCTTTGTATGACTCGAAGACCTTATAATTTCAAGATTAAATCAATGAAAGGTACAAATTTAGTAGCAAGTTTATTATTCAAGTATTTTTGGTATGTTTTTCTCAGCTTATTTGATATTTTTTATCAATGAGAAAAAAAATTCACTTATTAGCAATGTGTCTTCTTACATATAATGTATGTTGGAAGATGTGTTGTATAACATAAAATGTAAGTGTACGAGTGTGTGTACCATATTCTTCATTACATGCATTGTACCTATTGTTGTACCCTATTCTATATTCCTTATACAATTTCATTTGATGTGGAAAATTTGTTCAACAAGTTCAATCATCTTTTGATTTTGACACAACATGGATATGTTACAAATGAATTTGTGACAAATTGAAAGAGACCCTTGATCTCCCTATGGTCAATTAAATAACATCAAGTTTCTCAATCAACTGATGATCAATCAAGCAATGTCATTCCTCTCCCTACTAGACTTGACATGGACTTAAAGACGTTAGTCATGTTGCACCTTTAATGGTATTCACTTGTGACAAATTGAAAGATCCCTACTAGATTTGAGATGGACTTAAAGACAAGAGTCATGTTGCACCCTTAATGGTATTCACTTGTGACAAATTGAAAGAGACAAATTCAGTAGTAAGTTTGTAATTCCATTATTTTTAGTATTAGTTTTAATCTCTTGAATAGTCTATTGGATACTTCCTTTATTAATGAAAAAAAAAGTATGTCACTTGTTAACAATGCATCATCTTACATATAATGTATGTTGGAAGATCATGTGTCGCATCACATAAAATGTAAGTGTACGATTGTGTGCACCATATTCTTTATTTCATGCATTGTACTTGTTGTTGAACTCTGATGTTGTACCCTATCATATATTCCTCATACAACTCCATTTGATGTGGGTAGTTTGTTCAACGACTTTAATCATCTTTTGACTTTGACACAACATGGGTATGTAGGAAGTGAACTTGTAACAAATTGAAAGAGACCCTTGATCTCCTTATGGTTAATTGAATAACATAAAGTTTCTCAATCAGTCGATGACCAATCAAGCAATGGTATTCCTCTCCCTACTATATTTGAGATGGACTTGTGAAATACATGAGTCGCATTGCATCCTTAATGATATTCCTCTCATAGTGTCGTTTGACATAGCGAGTTGCTTGGCGACATTTATCCTCTTCCAACTTGACACAACGTGGACATCTAATAAGTGAAATTATAGCCTATTAAATTATTAAATTTGAGATAGACTTATAAAAACAAGTTTTTCCCTAAATAACGATTACGAAAGATATCTACTCTACCAAATTCACCAAAACTTACATATAGTTTCAATTGTTATCACAAATACCGACATACAACAAACACAAACATGTCTTAAATAAAATTTAAAAATAATAAGAATAATTTAACATCACTCCATTTTCACATACCAACACAAATTTCTTTTATTGGAATAAAAAATAAGTTTATAAAATAATTCTTTTATTAAACTCATATACAACTTACCATCTACTTTAATTGCATAAAATAGTTTGTTTCCACAAGCTAGGCAATGCACGCACGGGGGAGTAAACATACATATATCTCTTTAAAAAGGAAAAAATGGAACCTCGGTAACACCACCGCTTAACTTTACTCACGTACCAAGTGTCATTAACCTAAAGACAAAAAGATTATTCAAGTCCCAAACAAAGTTACTATTTGAATAAAGATTAACTAAGACATAAAATATTATTCAAGTCCTATACAAAATTATCATTTGAATGATGGAACTGTCTTGACATCAATTAACACACATTTTTCAAGTTACTATTGTCGGAATTTGACAAACAATGTCATGATGTATTTCAAGTTTTTTTAATGAGAATTAGAGTCAAATAAGAATATAATACAACTGTATGGAAGAAGAATAAACAAAACATATCCAAATAAAATCATAAACAAAATTATTTATTAAAGTTAAATACTTTTGTGTTCTAAATATTTAGGTTTTCAATATTTTTCAAGTATATTTTTCGTCTTGTTTTTTTCAGAATTCGATTAGAAATCTGTAAAAAAAAATTGAATTTATTTATGTATTAAAAAACACAATTTAAACACTTTCAAATTTAGATTTTACCTCAAAAAAATTATGGATTCCGACCAAAACCCACTGGAAAGTCCAAAATGTAGAAGAAATAGACTGCTCCTTATCTGAAAAAAGTATGAGTTACTGAAATTGAAATTTCTTAAAGTTAGAGACACCGAAGGAAAATAAACACAAAGTAAATATGACAAAATAAAAAATAGAGCAATGAAATAGAAGTTATGAAGGGCTTCCTCTTTATCATCAAAATCACCCATTTCATTTGTTAAAGCATTATGGAAAAAAAAAAAAACACAACTAAAATTGAAGTGAATTTGGCAATTTCTTTAAAATGTAGAGACACTAAGGCAATATAAAGTCTCGTTAACTTTAGCATATTAGCTCGTTGTATGTGGTACATCTTCTTTTTAAAGTACCTAAAAATATTGAAGAAAATGTACATCAAAGTTTAGATTGATGGAAATGATTAGAAACCAATTAATTTGCTCCTTGTTGTAAGGAACTCTTTCACCAACATGAGTACATGTGTGCTTCATGGGTAGTTCTTATCATTTTTTCTTGAATATATATATAACGAGAGAAAGAGATTTTAGTGTGCTTAATGATAATTAGTAAGATGGAACAATTTTCCTCTACAAAAGAAATAAATCATAGTTTTATTATTTTGACCAATGAAATAATATCCATCTAAAGTTACTCAAGCAATGAGTGCATTTTTCTATCATAAAAAAACAATAAAGATAAACATAAAACAAAAGAGATATTGCTTGATAATCTTGGTCAAAAGAGAAAGTGAGTTAAAACTAAAGAGCATTGGAACAAGCTTATTGATGGCATTGAGAAGGCATAAAACATAAGTTTTTTTATATAACATAAGTAGTCAAATGAAGGGAAACTAATCATGGTGAGCAATCAATGAAAGAAATAAGCTCTTTATAACATGATCTTCCCTAGAGAATATACATCTTGCATGCGCTAACAGTTGTGTCCATGAAGGGTCGAACACTTGTAATATGCGAGGAATTGCGTAAGTCATGTGTCTCCCATTCCATATTTGTTAACAACTACCTCAAACCACACTTTGCCATGCTAATTTACACTTATGGTTGGTAGCTATTGGGTTTTTACGTGGTTTCATTACTTTAAAATAGTAATAAAAATTGATAAGAAACATAGCACAGTGTCGTTATGTGCCTCTTATGTTTGGATTAAAGTATATATGTCATGCGATTATGTGTGAATCATATAATTAAGATTTTATGTAGGTGTATATGTGACCTGTAGTTATTGATTTTATCACAAACCAATTTGGTGATTATAATTCAATTGTGCATTCAATTCATTTGATGGACATGTAGCAAAGTCAACAGTTGGGTAAAATCATGAGTGTGGGTGCCTATTTTGGGGGGGTATGAGAAAATAAATCTGGTTTTCCCAAGTTTTCAACTTCCAACAAACAAAAGTTATTTTTGTGTTTAGAATTTCATTTTAAAGTAAAAACAAAAATTGTGAAGAATTATGTTAGCTATCTATTCATTATTTTTCTAATTTTTTTATAGAGATTTGATATGCCAATTCAGTAATGTTTGACTGTATGTTCTTATAAAACAAAAGGACTGAGAAATAGTCATGTTTGAAGGCCGTCATTTAATCATTGTTAAACTTTTGTTTACTAAAAGAAAAATATGTCATTCCATGACAATCTAGACAGAGTGTATTAACGTATGACTATAATTTTGTATCCAAGGAGTGAATATGCTAATTTTTTTTATTTTTTTTTAATTGGATCAATGTGGAAAAATTGTAGAATATAAACATGTTTACGAAGACGTAACATCTTCCCCAATTTTCATTAAAACTAAAACAATCTAAAAGCACCATTTTGAAGTAGACACTCCAACGATCCGTTCCATACTTTTTTTTTATGTTTTTATGAAGTTATTGATCTTTCATTTCACTGAATAAAAAAACCAATTGAACCAAAACATACACATGTTAACAAAAAATTAATGAAAATTAGCATATCTCAACCAAATTCAACAAAAGTTGTACCTACGAAAAGTAGATTCAAAGAAAAAAATAATGGAATCGGTTCCCAAAGTCAAATTGTAGTATTAAACATCACCTGCGCCTTTCAAAGTTGGAGAAAGCTTAAAACAATCTAGTTTTCGAAAATTCACAAGTTTTCGGGTGAAAAATAGTTTAATTGGATGTTTTTGGCCAAAAATCAATTTTCCGTTAAGTTGGCTATTAAATTTAACATAGACAATGTTTCAGCCAAAAAATTGATCTTAAAAAAATTCCATTGGCTGGAATAATATCGGGCCACTTTTAATAATTAAGCATCTTTCGAACCCTATTTATATACTAAGCCAATCCACAATTTCGCATATTTCATTTTCATAGAGAACTTTATAGAAAAATTCTAAGAGATTTTTTAAGGTGTTTTTTTTTCTATGGGATTTTTTTTAAGGTGATTTTTTTCTCAAAGGCTCAAAGACATTATTTTTAAGGTCAAAGGCTTAAAGACAATTTCTTTTAAGGTGTATTTTCAAAGGCTCAAAGAATCAAATGCAATTTCTTTTAAAGTGTTTTCTCAAAGACTCAAAGGATCAAAGGAAATTTATTTTAAGGTGTTTTCTCAAAGACTCAAAGACGATTTCTCTTAAAGCGTTTTCTCAAAGGATCAAAGGCAATTCATTTTAAGGTGTTTTCTCAAAGTCTCAAAAGCTCAAAACAATTTATTTTAAGGTGGTCTCTAAAAGCTTTAAAAGCAATTTTTTTTTTCAAAGGCAATTTCATATTTTTTTAATGGGAAAAGAATTTTCATCAATTCCTTTTATAGTAAAATTCTCTTAAGTAGATATTTTTTTTTGGTGAAATTCTTCTTAAATATTTTGTTATTAAATATTGTGTTTGAGGTGAAGATTTTCTTATCTTATTTTTTGTATGGTGAAGGTTCTCTTAGAGAAATTATTTTAAAGTGAAGACTCTTTCCAGTATTCTAAGGTGATATTAAGAAATTAGCTTTTTAATTTGTTTTAAGATAAATTTCTTTCTAAATAAAATTTCAACTTTTCACAAATTATTACTTTTAAATGACTTACAATTTTTTTTAATTTGAAATTTTTAATTTTTTGTTATAAGGTGTTGATTTTTTGAAAACCTATATAGATTGAACAATCATGGGAAATAAAATACAATGCCATAGAAAATATGATCGGACTCAATATGATGTTGTTCATAATGAAAAGTAAAGATTCTATCATAATAAAAGATGAAAGCTTACACATACTTAAGAGACACTTGTTAAAGATGTAAATAGAGATTTACATCCTAATGTTGTTGAAATGAGTATTGAAAATCAAGTTCAAGAACAAGAAATTGAACTAGGTATGTATATACATTATACATTTTTTAAATCCGATCATTTTTTTTGTATATAATGAATTGTAATTTTGAAAATATTTCATAACAAACAGAGAGAAAATTGTATCATAATGTCGATCAAGTTGTTGAAGACGTTGTTGAAACCCATAATGAAGTCGAAATCGAGTCAAGGACATGTATGTAGAATCTTCTGTATATTTAATTTAATTTATGATTGAATTTTGTTTTTGTAATACCAATAAATAAATGTGAAATCTATTTATCTTATGTTTCTATTTTAGTATATTTGATATGCTAAATTAAATTTAATTGAAATATATAGGTATTTTCAACATTGATGATGAAATGTTACAAAACATTTATCGTGACAAATTCAGGCACAAAATACCCGACCATGTTGCACATTATCATGCTCATTGGTTTTATGAAGATGTTCTTAAAAAATAATCAATAGCAGCACAAGCTCATATTTTGAGATGTTTGTTAGTGTCCAAAAAGTTAAAAGACACTACATCATTATTGGGTATTCAAAAGGAGACAAAAGAATCAAAGGTGAAACAAAATGTGTTTGATGTATCCCTAAGAAGAAAAAGAAGAAGAACAAGTCGCCCTGGCCAAAGCAGGCAAGAAATGGAAGTGTAGTAGTTGTTGTTATTATTAGGCGATGACTAGACACTCTACGGGGTCGCGGGATTCCAATAGCGCACAAGTGAGCAGGGAGGTCCCAACATTTTGCACATTGCCGTGCCTCGTGTCGGGACACTCAAAGCGAAACCTATGAGTTAGAGCAGGAAAACCTGCCAATTATTTATGGTGGTGAAGAGGACGGTCATTTGGTCAACCCAGACAAGAGAATCCATTGATGTTATGATAAAATTTAATTTTTAGAATCTTGGGATTGTATATACTGACAAGTGTAATTTTAATTGGTGTAGTAGGTGCCTATGGTTTCTCTAGCCTTGGTTCATTGGAAGGACACAAGATGTTTGTTTATTTATTGGAGCCTTACAATGAAATCCCTTCCAAGCAAAGGGGAAAGGCTCATTAAGGATTGAAAAGGCAAGGATACACATCATTGAACGCATCCATAGGTGAAGTTACTAATTTGATAGCTTTTTATTATAGGTAGGATGGTTTGTCATCTTCGAAAAAAAATAGTTTACTTAATTTTCTTATCTTTTGTATGATTTCAAAATGTCATAATTTCAAGATTAAACCAATGAAAGGTACAAATTCAGTGGTAAGTCTATTATTCCATTATTCTCAGTAATAGTTTCAATGTCTTTCCTAGTTTATTAGATACTTCTTTTATCAATGAGAAAAAAAAGTATTTCACTTGTTAACAATCCGTCATCTTACATATAATGTATGTTGGAAGATGTGTTGCATGACATAAAATGCAAGTGTACGAGTGTGTGCACCATATCCTTCATTGCATGCATTATACAAGTTGTTGAACTATGATGTTGTACCCTATCCTATATTCCTCACACAACTCCATTTGACGTGGGCAATTTGTTCAATGACTTCAATCATCTTCTGATTTTGACACAACATGGGTATGTAGCAAGTGAACTTGTGACAAATTGAAAGAGACCCTCGATCTCCCTATGATAATTGAATAACATAAAGTTTCTCAATCAACTAATGATCAATCAAGCAACAACATTCCTCTCCCTACTAGATTTGGGATGGACTTGTGAAAGACATGAGTCACATTACACCCTCAATCGTATTCCTCTGATAACATTATTTGACATGGGCAAGTTATTTGGTGACCTTTATCCTCTTCCAGCTTGAAGTAAAATTATAATTCATTAAATTACTAGATTTGAGATAGACTTTAAAAGCAACAAGTCTTTAGCTAAATTGTGAATATCTATTTTTTCAAATTCACCCAAAACTTACATCTAATTCCAATTGTTATCACAAATACTAAAAGACAACAAACACAAACAAGTCATAGATAAGATTTTAAAATAATAATAATAATTTAACATTAAACCAACAAACCATCACTGACATAAATTTCCTTTATTAAATAAAAAATAATTTTATAAAATGATATTTATTGTATTAAATTCATACACAACTTTACCATCTACTTTAATTGCATAAAATAGTTTGTTTCCACAAGCTAGGCAATGCACTCACGGAGAGTAAACATATCTCTTAAAAAAATGGAACTTGGTAGCACCATCACCATAACTTTACCCACGTACCAATTGTCATTAACCTAAAGACAAAAGATTATTCAAGTCCCATACAAAGTTACTATTTGAATAAAGATTAACTAAAATATAAATATTATTCAAGCCCTATACAAAATTATTATCTGAATGATGGAATTGTCTACATTATCAATTAAAACACATTTTTCAAGTTACTATTGTCGGAAGTTGACAAAACACTTGCATGATGTATTTCAAGTTTTTTTATGAGAATTTGAGTCAACTAAGAATATAATAAAACTGTATGGCGGAACAATAAACAAAATATAATCCAAATAAAATCATAAAGAAAATCATTTTTTTCCTAACTAAAGTTAATTTTTTTATTTGAAAAATACGAGGTTAATTAAATTTTTTACCTTTTTATTTGCTAAAGCATTATGGAAAATACAAAAGAAACAACTAAAATTATAGTGAATTTAGAAATTTCTTAAAATTTAGAGAGATTGAAGACAAAGAAACACAAAATAGATGTGTTTAAGTAAAAAAGAGAGCAATAAAATAGATGCTATGAAAGGCTTCGTCTTCATCATCAAATTGACCCATTTTATTTGCTAAAGCAATATGGAAAATACAAAATAAACAACTAAAATTGAAGTGAATTTGGAATTTTCTTAAAAATGTAGAGACGTTAAAGACAATATAAAGTAATGTTAACTTTAGCAAATTAACTTGTATTTGGTACATTTTATTTTGAAGTACCTAAAAATATTGATGAAAAGATACATTAGAGTTTAGATTGATGAAATCATTATGAACCAATTAATTTGCTCTTTGTTGTTAGGAGCTATGTCACCAACATGAGTACATGTGTGCTTCATGGGTAGTTCTTATGTGGGCCTAATGGTTAAGAACATGTGTTTCCTCCTAGGAGGTTATAGGTCCGGAGGGGTGTAGGGTATGTACACCTCTATAAACACATCGTTGAGTAGATGAGGGATTCCTTCTCCCACAAACAAGGGTGGTCTCATACACCAAATTGGTGTCTAGCTTGGCTACGACGTTAAAAATAGATTATTATTGTTATATTATTATATGATGTTAAACTTTAATCACTGCGTATGGTGTTTTTTTCCAATAGAATTCAAATTTTCTTGAATCAATATATATATACAGAGAGAGAGAGAGAGAAAGAGAGAGAGAGAAGTATTTTAATGGACCTAATGGGAATTATTAAGATGGAATAATTTACCTATACAAAAGAAATAGAAGACATAGATCATGGTTTTATTATTTTGACCAATGAAATAATATCCATCTAAAGTTAATTAAGGAATGAGTGCATTTTTCTATCCTAAAAGATGATGATCTAACAGATAAACAAAAGAGATGATGATTGATAGTCTTGGTCGAAAGAGAAAGTGAGTTGGAACTAAAGAGCATTGGATCAAGCTTATTGATGGCATTGATAAGGGAGAAAACATAATTCTTTTGTATACAACATAAGTAGTCAAATGAAGGGCAACTAATCCTGGTGAGCAATCAATGAAAGAAACAAGCTCTTTATAACATGATCTTCCGTAGAGCATGTACCTCTTGCATGTGCTAACAATCGTGACCATGAAGGTTCAAACACTTGTAAATGTGAGGGATTGCATAAGTAATGTGTCTCCCATTCCATATTTGTGAACAACTACCTCAAACCACACTTTCCCATGCTAATTTACACTTATGGTTCGGTGGCTATTGGGTTTTTAGATGGTTTCATGACTTTAAAATAGTAATAAAAATGACAATAAACATAACATAGTGTTGTTATGTGCCTCTTATGTTTGGATTAAAATATATATGTCACATGATTATATGTGAATCATATATATTAAGATTTTACATAAGTGTATATGTGACTTGTAGTTATTGTTGTTATGACAAACCAATATGGTGATTATAATTCAATTTTGCATTCAAGTCATCTGATGGACATGTAGCAAAGTTAATAGTTGACTTTGTTGTTTGTTTGTTGTTGGACCAAAATGCATAATTGAGTTAAGTGAAGGGATGGAATGATGATGAATTTAGATTGGTGTCAGTGGCAGGTTCCCTCGCTATTGGGTAGTGGGAATACATCAATGTATCCTACTTGATAGATTACCCAACACCCATTTTGGTAGAAACATGAAAGCTTTTGGATCATCTAAATGAGTACTTTCATGGGGTTCCATACTATGTTGAGTACATTCGTAATTTCTTGTGTTGTAATCATCTATGTGATTGGTATGTCCATGTTTTTTACTCCAACATCTGGGATCTCCATGTTTTTTACTCCAATATATGGGATCTTCATGAAGACAAGCACTCTATATTGGTTTGAACAAGACATAAACAATCTATATGACTAATATTGTTGGTGCCTTGGAGGTCGTTTATGGAATTGTATGCTTTATAGAGGCCAATCTCAACATATGCATACAAGAGAACCATGGAAGTCTCCTTTGCGATGTGTTCATCATAAAACGATTCAACATTTTCATTAGGTACCCAATCCATCACAGTCACCATGACCTTCAAATAACACTTTCCCCAACAAAACCAAACATGATACAAGTTAAGGTTGGCGTTTTCTTTCGAAAATAGCAAGATAAGGAGTAATACAACCCCTTGTAGTATTATGAGCATAAAATATTCAAGGGGAAAAGGGGAAAGTATCATAAGAAAGAAACCAATTAATGGATGAATTTCCTTGTCTGCTCATAGACAACATGAATTGGGGTTTCTTCTGGCTATGAAAACAATGACTCTTTTTCATCCTATTAGCCACATGTTGAGCAACATGTTACAATTTTTTTTTGTAACTAGGGTAATCGATAACTGGGTCGAGCTCATACTCATGTGACACAAGGTCAATTCCAATATGTTGCCACTATACCCCTAGGCGTACTAACACTGCCCCATGCATCACACATAAGACTACAAGGTTTGAAGTAGCAATGGCATAATGAGTTCCATAACAGTGCACCCTATAGGAAACTGATCTACACCCTAGAGGCATTACAATTTAAAATTTTAATTTTAATGATTTAAAAATGTTGATTAATAATTTAATTTAAGAAATCAGAAAATTATTTTATGTTAAAAATATTTTAATGAATAAAATTATTTCAAGTCTAATGTGCTTTGTTCTTCTAAAATGACTTTTAAAAAAATACGAAAAAGAAAGAAATAGATTTAAGATTTTTCGTGGTGGATAATGTTAGAAGAGTAGGTTTCTAGAGTCTCCACGGTTGTCATTTATGAGTCTACATTTCGAATCCTCAGTTGGATTCATCATCAGGACAAATGACAAAATGATAGTTGGAGTCGATGTTTTTGTCCTGATGATGAATCCAACCATGATTCAAAATGTCAACTCAGAAATGACAACCATGGAGACTCTAGAAACTTGCTCTTCTAATAAATGGATTATATAATTTAGAAACGAGTAAATCACTATAGATGGTAGACATTCCCTAACAAACAAAATATTTGTAGAGGTTTGCGATTCCTCAATAGTAGAGGGCTATTCATGAGATATCATATGATTAGGTATGATCCAAGAATGGGCCCTTCTCAAACAAAACATTTTCAAAGGAGGTCAATGGTTCCTCGGTACAATAGGGATATTCATTAAGTATTGGATCAATGCCCCTAGCTTTGATCCAACAATGGATTTGTTCCCATAGTCATTATCAACTGGATTAGATTTCCATACCTTCCTTTTGCATTATGGAAATGATATTGTTTTGAGGTTATTGGATTTATTAAGTCATCTAAGATAATAGAGGAAAGCAAGTTGGCTACATATTCAAGTATCCGCATAAATATTGATTTAAGAAATCCCATACCAAAAAGAATCACTCTTTTCCTGGAATAAGAAAACACTAGATGGGCAATCACGTAGGTCAAGGTGCACCTCCCAAGGAGGGTGCACCTCTGGACAATCAAAGGGAGGAGGGCGCACCTCATTCTCTATTCCTCAATCCACATTATCAACTCAGGAAGGTGCACCATCAGACTCAGCTAGTGGTGGATAATAAAAGTAGGGTGCAATATCCCAGAAGACAATTAGGATGCTAGCTAAATAGCCGTTGGAATTAGTTAGTTGTAGCTTTCAACTCTTTCATACCATTTTAATTGCAGTTCTCTATATAAGAATTCCTACTAAAATAAGAGATGGTCAATTTGCTCAGTTATATTTTGCTCTTGTGATCTATTGATTTTTGTCTAATATCCAGTATGATATTTTGTAGATCTTTCTTGTGTGACATATCATATGGTATCAAAGTAGATATTTGAGATGATTTTGCTACACTCAATTCTAGACAGTTAGAGTTGGTGATTTAATCAGGCAGGCGCTAGGGGTGGATCCAACCTCCTTCCCTCATGTATTGATATAGGGTTTAAAATACCTACACTACTAGGGTTTCCCAGAGAGGCACTAGGGGGGAAATTTCCCTCCTTCTCCTCCTCTGTAGTGTGCTAGGGTTTTCCAATACCTCCACTAAATGAGACTATAATTGTTTTTGGACAGAGAGCCGCTAGGGGCCATATTTGACTCCCTCCTCTGCATATTTTTCTCTTCTAGAGAGGTGCTTGGAGCACTTGTGCTCTCCCTCTCCTCATCTGCAATGCGCTCGGGTTTTCAGGACTTCCATTTCCTCTCTTCATTCATCTTTCCAGGGGGCGTTAGATGTGCTGTCATTGTTAATTTTGTGTTGGATTTGGTTTGTAGAGAGGCGCTTGGGATTTGCTTCCCCCTCTCATCAACATAGTGCATTCTTCAGGAAATATCTTGGTTCGAGCTTCCATTTTTGTAGGGTGCACTCTTGTGGTGCTCTACTTTCTTGCTTTCAATGTACAACATATGAAGATCATGCTTCCATACATTGACACCTCCCCAAAGGATTTCGTTTCCAGCCAATCCTAACCCATTTAAGATTTATCTCTTGTCATTCATGAGCTTATCCACTTGCAACATAGATATCCTACACCTCTTCATTTAGATACCAGATATCAGTTGCCTAAGTTCTCGGAGCAGATGAATGGCGAAGCATTGATTCTTGGATACATAGTCTTTCTACGTATTTCAAGACCAGTCCTGATCTAACTAAGGTCGAGAAGCTTCAGATTGATAGTATGCAACTTAAGGGCATTTCTTAAGCTTGATATGATACTCAAATGGAATCCCCCACTCTGTTGGTGGCATTGGGGGATCAGACCATGGATTCTCCTTTGGATTCATGGGACTCCTTGTGTGAGGCTCTCCATCAATGATTCTACCCTCTTGGATATCGACAACACCTTCTTGCTCGTTGGTTACAGTTGCATCAACTCGCTGGGTAGTCAATTTAGAGTTACATTGATCTCTTCACCAGGATTCTCCTTCAACTATAGATTCAGGAGTGAGAAGAGATTCTCATTGTTAAATTCAATTTTGGTCATTTATTAATGTTGTGTAGGGAAATCGATTTATTTGACAGTTCTACCTTGGATTAGGATTTTCTCTGAGTGTTGGCGATGGAACGTAAGCTTACTCCCTGCCTCTGATATCCTTTGTCAAAACTAGGTCCTTCCTCAACCCCTTCCTCTCCTACTTCTCCCTCTCCCACTCCTAAAGCTAGGAAATAGTGTTCCTTTCATAAATCCCAATTCTATTAGTTTACTGAATGTCATGCTCTTCACAATTCTAAAGATGCTAAAATTCTTTTTGTCAATCTCGCTAAGACCTCTACTCCTCCCACACCTATGCCTAATTTAATTCCTTCGGATAATCCTTCTGAATCCGATCGCTCTTTAGTCCTCATGACCAAAGAGTCACTATCTTTTTCCCTAGCCTCACCGTTTATGCACACCTGCCAAATTAAGCAAGCTATTGTGACCCACATTATGGACAATGGTAGCCAAAAGAATCTAGTGGCTCGTGATCTATTCCAGTTTCTTGCGCTACCCACTCCACATCCAACACCATATCAGTTGTTTTGGGTTTAGAAATATGGCCCTCGTTTCATGGTGATGCACTGTTGTACTCTTACATTTTCTATCGAACCCTTTTGTGACACCATCCTTTGTGACGTGGTTCCTCTCGATTGTGAAAAACTTATGTTGGGAATTCCCTATCAGGATCAATGCCACACAGTCTATCATTCCCATCAACACCAATATCATCTTCATAAATATGGTGACACTTATGTCCTCACATCCTCTTCTCTGACATCCCCTCCTTTACTCATGGGTAACGATTTTTTTCACCACGTTAGTCGGCATCAACACTTTTCTCTCTGTCTTGTGTGCCTCCTCAATCCTGACACCCCCTCTCAAGCCCTTCCCTATGATATGGAGGAGCTTCTCCAATATTTTGAGGATGTGTTTTCCAGTCATAATGGGATCCCCCCACTGCACCCTATTCAACACTCTATTGATCTTATTCCTGGTGCTACCATTCCAAATTATCCCTCCTATCGATTGGCACCTCATGAAGCCCAAGAAATTGCACTCCAACTCCAACAATTGTTGAATTTTGGTCATATCCAACCCATCTCACCCCCCTATGCCTCTCCCTCCTTTATCATCCCCAAAAGGAAGTTGGGGAATGGTGGCTTGTTACAAACTATCATGCTCTCAATAAATCCATTGTCAACAAATTTTATCCGCTACCATGCATTGATGATCTCCTGGACCTTTTGAAGGGTGCTTGTTTCTTTACTAAAATGGATATGACAGTGGGATATCATCAAGTCTGTATGAATACTGATGACACCTGGAAGAAATCCTTTAATACCAATTTTGGTCTCTTTGAATGGATTGTCATGCCCTTCAGTCTTACTAATGCCCCCGCCACTTTTATGCGACCGATTATAATATTTTTAGTGATCATTTTGGAAATATTGTAGTCATCTATCTTGATTATATATTGATCTTCAACAAGACATGGGGAGATCATTTTCTTCATGTCTGCACTGTCCTTCATCTTCTACGTGAACATCACCTTTAGGTAAAAAATTGTAAACATTCTTTTAGGCGGACTTTAGTTTCATATTTGGGTTTTTATCATCTTAGCTAAAGGGGTGAGTCTAAATCATACCAAAGTCCAGGGTCTAGCAGAATGGCCTACTTCTCAGTTAGTGTTGACCCTTGAAAATTTTTTGGGTGGAATTATTTTTTACCATAAATTCATCTCCAATATCTCTCGGTTGGCCCAACCCTTACATCAACTCTCTAATCAGTTGCACTTCATCTAGACCTATTTGGCACAACACCACTTTCAATATTTAAAGGATGCTCTCTGTTGTGCTCTGGTCCTTCAAATTCCATATCTTCAGTTTCCTTTTGAAATTGAGACAGATGCTTCTCAACATGCCATTGGAATGGTTCCTAAATAGGGAGGACACCCTGTAGCATATCACTCAGAAACATTTGTTGATGCAAATCGTAATTACAACACTTATGACAAATAATTGTATAGCCTGTTCCAAGACTTGAAGCAATGGCGCCATTACATTATGGTTAAAGAGATAGTTTTGCATACCAATCACCATCCTCTCATCTTTATTGATTCCCATAACAATATTCAGGAGCAACACCTCAAATGGGCCTCTTATATCTAACAATTTCATTTGGTGATTAAATGCAAGAAGGGAATTTCCAATCGTAAGGTCAATCTATTGAGTAGACCACTAGTGTAGGAAATTCAGTTGTTGGATTTACATTGCACTACATATGAGACTTGGAAGCCTCTCTATGCCTCTAATCCCTTCTTTGTTTATATTTGGTTTGATGTGCACAACCCTACTTCAGTTAATCAAATGCCATTCTTGGACTATACTGTCAGGGACGATTGGTTGTACACGCTTAATCAATTGTGTGATCTTGCTACAGATGATTGAATGACTTTAATTAAATAATCTCATGCATCCTCTTATGGTTGCCGCTTTGGTGTGAAGAAGATAGGCCACAACCTCCAACGCCACTTTTTTTGGCCTTCCATGAATCGATAAGTGGAGCATTTAATCTATGCTTGTTCTTTGTGTAGCCAACATAAGCCCGCCAATCATAAGTATGGATTGTATCATACCTTGCCTTTTCCTTCTCTCCCTTGGGAATCCATCTCCATGGATTTTATTAGTGGCTTTCCCGTGACTCTTCACAAGCATGATGCAATCTGGGTGGTAGTCTGTTGTTTCTCTTAAATGGTTGTTTTTCTTCCTTGCATCAAAACCACTACCGTTTCTCAAACAACAAATCTCTTCTTTACTCATGTTTGGGTTCACTTTGGCTTACCCACCAACATCATTTATGATCATGATGCCCATTTTCGAAAACCTTGTGGGATTTCCTTGGCTACCATATTTAATATTCCACTACCTTTCATCCTCAAACCAATGGCCAAATAAAATTTGTCAACTGTATCCTTGTTCACACCCTCTGCATTCAGTTCACAAAATCAAAACAGTGGGATATGTATCTCCATATCATTCAACATAGCTATAATTTCGATGTGAATTCCTCCACTGGTTTATATCCCTTCGAAACATGTTTTTATTATCGTCCTTTTCCCCCTTATGAGTTGCCTCTCACCTTGCATCCTTTAGGAACTCCCCATCAACAACAAGAACATAAATATGCCTTATGCTTCCTCCAATACTTACCCCAACACCATGCCTAAGTATTTGCAACTCTCAAAGTGCTATAAAGAGCACCATGATTCCCATATCTCTCCTTAGAATTTTGCTCCTAGAGATAAAGTATCATTTTATATGGAACACCAACGTTTCAAGTCCCAACGCCATAATAAGCTAAAAAATATTTGTTATGGTCCCTATACTATTATGCAATAGATTGGCCTTAATTCCTATCATCTTGACTTTCTTCCTTAGTTGGGTATGCATGACGTGGTCAATGTCAATAGCCTCAAACTCTATGAACCTTACTTGCTTAAAGAGTTTGATACCATCTCACATCACACTGATTTTGTACTTGAATTCCATCCCCCTATGCCCCAAGACACACTGTTGGACACTCACACTATTTCCACTTGGCACGACCAGCTTACTTCTTATCTTGTAGGTCGCCAAGGCCACACTCCAGCATGAGCTTGATTATTTTATGAGGATTCAATGCGCAGATACTTTCCACATTTGCTGACGAAAATAGGGGCACTTCCAGGACTAAACGAGGAGGAATTGGGAAATCACACAAGTCAAGGTGCACCTCCCAAGAAGGGTGCGCCTCTAGACAGTCAAAGGGAGAAGGGTGCACCTCCTTCTCTATTTCCTCATTCCACGTTCTCAAATCAAGAAGGTTCACTATCAGACTAAGGTAGTGGTGGATAATAAAAGCAAGGTGCAATCTCCAAGAAGATAGTTAGGATGCTATCTAACTAGTTGTTGGAATTAGTTAGCTATAGTTTGACTCTTTTAGACCATTGTAATTGCAGTTCTCTATATAATACTTCCTATTATTCTAAATAAGAGATGGTAATTTTGTTCAATATATTTCTCTTTTGTGTTCTATTCATTTTTGTCTAATATTGAGTATGATCTTTTCAGATCTGTCTTGTTTGACAGTCGATTACTAGACAAACAAAAGTGTAGGAGCATGTTAAAAAAACTTAACCTAAATTCATAAACTAAACACACCATACCAACAAAAGTGTATAAACATGTTAAACAAATTTAAATTATTTTTTTATACTAATTTCTATTGAGACGTGCATTACGTGACAAACCAAACCAAACCAACAAAAGCATATAAACATGTTAAAAAATTAAATTAAATTCATACAGTAAACATCATTGATTCTATAAAAGCATAAATTTTATAATCCAAGTACATAGTCCCAATTTTCAAATCAATATGCCCAACCAAATGCCTTTGATTCCATAAATCATATAAATATCATAAAGAGAAAACCTATACCAAATTTCCAAATGAAAACATATCTAGGTCCAAAACAATACATAGTCCAAACTCGCAAAATTCCCAAAATCATAATTCATATAAAACACTAAATAATAAACTCATCACCACAAAAAGTTTAAATATGTAGGTATTAGCTCTAGTAGATGTCAGCAAACAACAAACATAGCTCCATAATAAAAATGATTAGGGGCCCAAGGCCCCAAATAATAAACTCAACTCCAAACAACAATGACTATGATCAAAATAACAACTCAACTCCAAATAGAAAAAGATGAATAAAAATGGCACAGGCTATTTTTTTTATAAGAAATTCATAGATTTATGGTATTTTTTTAATAATTTGAATTTATGTTATTGACATGATAGGTAATAATGAGGCACCCTTTTAGGTTTCCATGCATGGGATTCCCAAATATCCCTTGAACCCATCCAAGTCCTCTAGGAGGGGGGGAACTAGGAGGACATGTCCCCAATGAGTGGGGACACACCTCCTCCTAACTATGGAAAAAAATAAGAGCTTTGGTAGTGCCTACAATAGACATACTTCCCTTTTTGGCTTATTATTTAATTTCACATTTCAACTCCTAAGCCATGGGAAAAAATTCATGGCCTCTTTGGCCATTTAGGGTTCAAAGAGGCCTCAGGAATTGTCTAGTGCTTCCAACTTTCAAGGAGAATAATGTTGCATAAAATTAAAGCTCATTTATATTTTTACTGAGTTTGAGGACCATGAATGTTCTAAAGATAAATTAATTTTGTTAGAACAAATGACTGAATAATTAGAAAACACTAATAGACATAGAACATCACAACCTCAAAATACCTTCCAATGTTTAAAAAATTAATCACACATTATTATAAGACTCGTGTATGGCACAAGCCATTGTTAACAAATTAATAATCGTATAAATTATTGCAAGAATCATGTCTAGCATGGTATTGTGGTACATCAACAATACCATGGAAAAATCCATATACAAAGAGAAAGTATTGTAATTTAGTAAAACTAGAAATCCTATTTAGAGTATGCCACTGTACCATGACATACTCGATTATACATTGCCACCCTACAACAATTATCAGCCTGATCAAAATCACAATCCATTGTTAAAAAAACACAATCAACTGGAACATTCCATTATCACTGTGGAAGATATATGCTATGAAACAACATCAAATATTTCCTTAGTCTTTGCAAAAACTCAATCAAACATATAGACATATATTTTTATAGTGATAAAGCAACAAGTCAAATTCATACACAAAGAATATAATTTTGTAGTTTAGCAAAAACAACATTCTTACTTTATTTACAAGACTATGCCATGACATAATAGACTAGAAATCCAAATTGTTGCGTTGGAATCCTAGTGAAAAAACCATTCTTACTTTGATTGCAAGACTATGCCATGACATAATAGACTGGAAAGCCAAATTGTTACAATGGCATTCTACTAGATTCATTAGCCTCACACTTAAAAATTCAGAGTTAACAAAAAATAAGGCTTCACTAAGAAAGATGATTGCTATGATATTTGAGCAACATAGTTGATAACGATATTGAAATATGCTTTTGTGCTAAGAACATAACACTACAACAAGTAGATTTGGCTCTAAGTTATCAAAAGCATCATCATCATCATCGAGGAGAGGTTGTGTTGCAACAACTACAAGATTTTCCTCATACCTAACTCATAAAAAAAGTTTCAGAATCCAAATATTAGGAAGAATAGAAGCAAATAAAAATAGAAACATTGTTATTATGATGTTTATTGCATTTGTGTATCCATATCAATATGAAACTTTGGTGGAGCAAGTGTGAGTGACTTCAAAAAATAAAGGTTGGTATCCCTACATATGATAAATCTAATGTGTAAGTATTTATTAGCTTCTCCAAAATGCTTTGAAACCAAGTGTTTCAAGATTATTTACTACCCTAGTGATCTTTGGGTGGGATCACCACATATCGATGCCCATAAACAATTCAAACATTCCTTCAAAAAAATGCAATTTAAATAGATTTACAGTTTAAACAAAAATTAGAAAACAAGGGATAGATTTCCTACCTCTTGTCCAACGTTTGAATAAGTTCCCTTTATTGAATTCCAATCCAAATGTATATTTCATGACATGCAATCGTCAACACCAACAAATATATAAGTAAAATTGCAAATAAATGTGTTGATTTTACAAGATAATGAAGAACAAGAAATTAACACATTTTTTGAGAGGAAAGAAAATTATTTATATAAAATAACAACATAATACAAAATGGATTTCACCTATCCTTGGTTGCGTCACTATTCTGAATTGGATGTTGAGTTCCTCCGCCCGGGAAACACACATACACACCTCCTCCATGCTCCAAAATCATTCCCAAAGAAAACAATATTGTAGTTTCTTGGCAAGAAAGGGATGGAGACCATTGGAAATGCATATTTCCATATATTGGGGAAAATAATTGCAGACCTAGGAATAGGGTTTATGGATTCAATATGTATAAGATCATCGTAAGGATGCTATATTGCTCTCTCCTCCTTCTCATGCTTCCTTTTGCCTCTTTTATGCTTTTGAGGAGGTAGTTAGGGAAGTTTAGGTAGTTACCTACATGAAAAAGACGATTGAAGAACCGTGAAATTATTTTTGTGTTTCCCGATATATATATATATATATATATATATATTTTTACTTTCAAAGAAGATCATAATGGGCTATACATAGGTAGGGCATGTATACGCGTACAAACCATATCCAGAGCACGTATGTGCAAGACATTAGGGTTTTTTGAAGGATTTAACCGAGAAGGGATGGGGGAATTGAACCATAGAGGGAGAAGGAAGTCTGCAAAGATGGACATCAACCAAAAATAATCATTTTGTAGTGATGTGGAAAAATATGCTATAACACCAAGTTATATTTTAAATGTACCTCGATCAAAGTCTATGTCACAAATGCTTTCCCAAAAAGTTTGTGTAATATTATATGGCTTCTAAAAATTATAATTTCCTTTATCCTTTATTTCATAATATTGAAGTTTTTTTTTTCTTGTGGAAAGTAACTTGCTTGGATTTAACTTGTTTTTTCTTCACATCAACCTTGTTACCACAAAGAACAATAGGAATATTATCACATACCTTGCAATTTACCATATAATATCATAAAAACAAACAGTCATGCAAAAGATAAATGAAAACTTCCAAAGAGCATGTGCTCTTTCATTAACCCCCCCCCCCAAAAAAAAAACCTACACTCTTAATACTTTCCTTCAAAGATATAGTCGAACTTTCATCCATCCCCAAAAAGTCTCAGAAGATTTGGAAGGAAATAGATAACATTCAAGCTTACAACATGTTCCGGACCTTGGAAACATAAACATAAGATCCATGTAGGGATTGTCACCCCCCTCCAAAGTTTTAGGAAGGTACCGAAATCAAATATGGTTCATAACATAAATCCTTCCAAAAATATTTATAGGGATCTAGAACATTCTTCCACAGAATAATGGAGTTGAAGCACACCCTATGATTACAAAGATCAATCAAAGGACAACCCTTCAAACTAAAACCCAAAAACACAACTACTAATCCTCTAAGTCTAGTTAGTACAAGGTAGAAAACTAAGCCATATTTGGGGCATCTCAAGCCCCTTCTAGAGAAACATCGATATGGGAATGCAATAAACATAGAAAATGAGTCTTGAAAGTAGATCAAATAATTTTACCAAGGGGGACAAAAAGGATCACTCTCATAAAAGTTTCAAGATAAAAGTATACTTGAATCTATTCCTAATCATGTTAAATGGAATTTCAACATCAATGATCAATGAATTTTATATCCTCGAATGAAAGGGGTTTTTGACCCCATTAAAATAAAAGGAGCTTAAAAAGGAAAATTTATATGCCTTAAAAACCAAAAATCGTTAGAAACGTATACAATTATTAGCCAACTTCCTCATTTAAACCTCATCTATGAACGTGGGCTCCATATCTACAAAATGTCATAAAAACACATTAATTATCACATTAAAATATAAAATGAATTCATTACACATAAGCATCTCATTACACATGGACATCCCATAATTTAAAAATATAATGATATCCTCTTCCTAAAAAGGTGGGCAGTGAAGATATAAATGTTTATATATGTGGATAGTGAATATATGTGTGTGTGAAATGAAATCATTACACAAGTATTTTTTCCTTCCAAATCAAATCAATGATTAAAGATAATAATGCTTTGACCTTCTAAATGAAACCTTGAAATCATTACACATGGACATGACATTTTGCAAAGAAAATAAAGAAAACAAAACCCGTAAAGTGAAGGCGTGTTTAAAAGATATTATTGGTATCAAAATAAGGAAATATGTGTTACATCGTTACCTTATTACCTTTACCTTTTATTAGTCTCTGCCTTCAGCTACAAGGACTCTAGTATTCAACTTGTTGTTTTTTCAATTAAATGACACTCAACACGAAGCCTTTATACCTAAGTTTTAAATCTCAACCGTTTCACTCAACAAATCATACTATGACAATTGTTTTTCAACGAATGCGAAAATTTTACCTCTTATTTGGCCTTATCCCAAGGCAAGCTCATTGTTTTCCCAGGCTTTATATGTGTAAAATACTATACAACTATTATTTTACAAATTCTTGAATATATGGAAGCTGTATTAATGCTAGCACTTGTTTGGTATTTCATGTTTTCTAGATCAAGCTGCCTCCATTAATATTGACAATTCTACCATGTCATGTCCCAAAAATTTGCATTAGGTCACAATGGCCTAAGCCCCTTGGCCATAGTCATGATAGTTTGTCAAATTGATGCTAAGGGTCAAATAATTTCCAAGCATGATGTCCAAGTTGGTAATAATGCAAAATTAGATCCAAATGGAAAGGTGGGTCACATCTAGAGAAAATTCCCAAGTGTTGGTTTGTAATATTTCCCATCCAAATGAACTATCATGGAGGAAAATTACTAGTTCCCTAGGTTGGGGGTGGAAGCATTAAAAGTTGGATTAAATGAGCTACAAGACCCAAAATGACCTTAGACTTACAAATTCACATTAAATGGGTCAATTAAATAATAATACAAAGAAAATAAGGTGGCATTGGATCATGAGGGCACATAAGAGGTTGTGGGACCCACATGTGGCAAGACTCCTCACTACACTTGGCATGATACTCTCACCAATTCGAGTTCAAGATGAAAGGTAACATACTTGGGGTATTTTAAGAGGTATTATTCATGGCATGAGTCATGTAAGGTTGAATTGGAGTGGAAGAATAACTCCCATGGAAGAGGAAGAGGCATCTTAGAAGAATTGTGACACTTAGAGCTAGATTCCCTAACTCTTATGAAAACAATGATGAATATTCTATGACACCTATGACAAAGTTAAGACCTAATTACTGACATATGACATATATGACATGTATGGGCTAAAAATAGCCTCAAAGATGGCGCACAAGGGAGTTATGGAAGCCAAGAAGCTTCCCCATTCGAATTGAGGGGAGATGAAGACTAGGAATTGTTGGACAAGTGGCACACATTGGAATCTCTTCCCAACTTGAGTTGGCATGAGGATTTTGGAAGGAATTCGACCCATGGAGGACTTGAGAAGTTTATAAAAGAGAAGAAAAAAGAAGGAAATGAGCTTTTGATCATTTTTTATTTGCATCTTTGCAATTTGGAGAGCTTCTAGCTTGTCCATGCTAATGGAGTGTTTACTCTACTTGCCTTATTACCAATTTCGAGGGTGAATGATTCTCATCCTAATTGGAAATTAGAGAGGCCATTCAGACCTTTCATTTGGAGCTAAAATAGATTTTTTTTTTTGCAGGTTGAAGCTGCAGGGAAGATCGTGATTCTTTCTTTTTCAACTTGTTCCCATCTCTATCTCACATTTCTCTGCATATTTTGGCTCTTGGAGGAAGGGCGCACTTGGTGAGATGATGATCTCTTTGTGAGAGTCCAAGATACTCCATTTATTTGTAATATTATATATATACTCTGTATTTAATTCTCAGAAGACTCTTAGGTCGAAATACCAAGTGAAACTATGTAAAAATATCAAACAATGCATAAATGGTGTCATTTTCCCTATATCTTGTTGTGAGAGCTTGAAGTTGCTTTATTTGGATTTGTACCAGTTCATATATGTGATTTTTATGATGTATGGAGATTAATTAATGTCCTAAATAAGTTTCATATACATTACATAAGCATTTGTAACGTAAATCTCGAATTTCATAGCAAGTGGTGAAGTTTCCTATCATTCCCCCCTATGTGAAGACATGTCTACAAACCTCTGATTTATAGGAGTTGCAGCAGCCTTTAGAAACTGATTAATGATGTATTTGGGTGCCCATTTAAGTACTTTAACTAATCCATGTCTATGTTCTGAAATTTGGGAGGCTCATACTGCATTTGGGAAGCCATTAGTGACCTCTACTCTTGGGGTTTTGAACCTCAAATTTACTAGAAAATTTCCCTATTTTCTCCTGAAGTTAAATGAATGTTTGTTATAGCTTGAAATGACACCTCTCCGTCCGTGACGACACTTGTTTCCCTTGGTCGCATGACGACACTTCTTGAGATCAAGTTCAGTCACACAACAGGACATTTGTGAATGGAGGAGTCATTTGGGACACTAAAAATGGTTGAAATTACCTCATTCTTGACCCATTTTATGTATATGACCCTTAGGAACATTTTTCCAGACCAAACCATCTCCTGGAAATGAGCAGAAAAGCCTGTTTTGGGCCATTTTTCAACATGAGCGCTGGTACACAGGCATGATAGTAGCGTGTGTACCCTACTTTGCTTCATTAAAGTAGCGCTCAACTCCATATGTACGTTACTTTGTCTACTGTAGAGTAGAGTACACCCCTGTTTTGGTCAAAATCTTGAAATTCAAGTAAGTTAAGTTGGTTGGGAAACCTCTTGAGTGGTTATAACTTCTTTTCCTCTTCCTCACTAACTATATAAGGAGGGTAGAAGGGCCATGTGAGGGGACTAAGCCCAATTACAAAGTTATGCTGGAGGAATGGAGACCCTCATCCACCTCTCTTGTGCTTCAGTTTTGGTAAACCCTAGCACAGTTGATTAGAGGCTGGAATCCTTAGAGAACAAAAGCAGAAGACCTTGAATCTAGGTTTTGTGAAGTATCAAGCTTGAAGGAAGGCATAACTTTATGTACTTGCTTTCATTCATCAATAAATATCAAACGTTCTTCTCTTTCCAAACATGACCTATTAATGTGTATTAGATTTTATTACAATTTGTTTATAATCTGATGTCTTCTTCTATTATGAATATCGATCTTATATGTAGTCAAATGTGTTTGAGAAAGGTATCAAGTTGTTTTGTAGGTCTGGGCATTGCAACACTGGATAAGCATTGAAGAGCGAGGGAGGCAAAGCTAGGATCAACCTTCTGAATAAGGTACCTACATCTCTAAACCCTAATCTCTTCATTTATTTTTTATACTTGCAGAATGCTTGTAAGTCTATCTTTATCACCGTAAGTTGGTAGTTTCTCCCCTGAACTATAGGTGCATGTTCCCCTCAACAGAATGGCGACTCCGCTAGGGAAAGCCTAACTACTTAGGGGTATCCAAGGTCATTTCTTTAGTTTTGTTTGAAGGTCTTTGTTCAATTTCTTGATTAGAATCAGTTAGTAGGCTCTGTTTGACCTTGTTGGACTTTTACAGACCCTTCCCAGCCCTTGCAAACCCTTGTGGACCCAGGTGTGGGGGGTTTTAAACCCATTTTTTTCAATTTTTCAACCTGTATGCTACTGCTGTGCAGTACAGTAGCGCCCTGGGCACTAGTTTCCTTCATACACAATAGCGCTCAAAATATGGGTTTAAATTTTTTGAGTTTTTGGGTTGTGGACCCAAATCTGGGGGTTCTGGCTGCATTTTTGTGGTCCCTGATGACCCTAGGTCTATGTTAAACCCCTGTAAGTGGTCTCCCATCCTTGTATTGATCCTACATTCATGATTTGAACCTCTTTTGATCAATTTGGGCTTGTTTGGAAAGTTTTGGGGCTTGTTGACCCAAGTTGGGGGGTTGTGGACCCGTTTGGTGTTTTGTACCCTAATTTGAGTCTGACTGGACCTACTTGCCCCATTTCCACTGGATTTGGAACCTATTGAGTCTTCTTGACCCTGTTTGTATCTATTTGAGTGAAATTTCTCTTTTAGATTGGTTTTTTATCCTCCCTTATGATTTTAAGTTTTCTTTTGTAGTGAAAGCTCAAGTGTTTTGGATGTTGTTGAAGACCTTGTTTGCATTGTTTATGTGCAGACCTGACTTTACCAAACCATACTTCTTCATAGGTCATTTGCTTCGTTTGGGTCTAAAAGTAGTTTTTGTACTCTTTTCCCAATGTTTGGCATGCTTACATCAATAAGAATTTGAAAGTCATATTTGGTAGCTTTTACTGTTTCATAAAGAGAACCTAAAAGTTTCTTTGCTTTGCTTTGATAGTAGGTTAGTTTCAATTTTGTTTCTTACCTTTGGAAAGCATAAAAAAATATGATTTATCTTCTGAATAGAGTAATTTGCAAGTGGCTTAAAATATTTTAGAGTGCTTTGCATAAAAAGAACAAGTTTTCTTTTGCATACCTATTCGTTTGAGTAGCTGCATTCTTAGGTTTTGAGTTTAATTTTGTACATTTGGACTTTATTTTTACCTTTTTTGCATTCGAAAGATTAAAAATTGCATTTGCACATGCATTATAAATCAGAATTTTAAGACTTGCATTGAAAAGAAAAAGATTTGTTTGGTGTTAAATATTTCATTTTCAGTACTCTATCTCTATTATAACCACTCTCACACACCCACTACCTTTTTGAGTAAGCAAGTAACCTTTAAAATGAACTCTAATAAAATGTTCTAGCAACATTTTATTTTTTAGGTTACACTACACCAACTAGTATTGGTTAGGATCTTGGGTTTAAAACACCTTAAACCACCCAAGATCACACATTACGCAAAAATCGTAGTTCGACTATCATAGGTAAACCCACTTCATTCAAAGCTTGCCTGGGATCTATGCAGTAGGTCTTGTGAGATCAAATTGTTGGGAATACTCCTCCTACTTTCTGTTTCGAGCATATACCAGGATTGGATCGCGTTTGGGGACTCTTTTGAGTTTCGGGCTCAGTTACCTTTCCCACGCCTTCTGATTCGACCAGCGACTGTTCCCCCAGGAGTTTTCGGTGTTGTGGTATCCTTAGTATCTGACCATAGGTTCATACACAGGTGACAGCGGAGGGTATATCTGCTGTACCTAGAATAGACGTGGGAGGAAATCCCATGCTGGTATTTGGAAGGGCGGTTGGGTGATTCCAACGCTTGCACCCTTAGTCATTGTATTGTGGACCCCGAGTAACTATTCTTCATCCTTCGTTGATCTATTCTGGGCCCTCATAATCCCAGACTCTTCTCCGGAAGGCATCTATTTTCCTGGTTTGATTTACCTAGAACCTTTTTTAGTGGTGTGCTCTTTGTGCTACTTGTTTTAGTTTTCCTTAGAGAACTTCTTGTTCATTTGAGCAGAAAACTATGTCTAGCATTCCGGCGAGTGCCAATCAAGGTACCCCTGTTCCGGGGGATCCTTGTGCTGTTCCATTCATTGGAAACATTGGCACTACCTTAATGACTACTCTGAATCTTCCTGGATTCACCATAGGGCTTTCGGTTTGGTTGTTTTCCACTCCGAATGCCTTGCATGCTCCTGACGCTTCTTTTGTGAGCACCTCAAATCAAGAGCATCAGAACCCTGTGCCTCCTTTTCCAGTAACATCTCCTCCTCCTCCTTCTACATCATGTGGCGAAAGTAGCAATACTAGTAGCCAGCAGTCTAAAAGGAATAGACGGAGGAAGAATAGGAAGAATATGCTAAAACAAGGGGGCAGCAACCCATCCTTTGCAAGTCATGCTGGGGGCAAGCACCCTTCCTCTGCAAATCATGCAAGGGGCACCTACCCAGCCTCTGGAGGTCATGTTGGGAGAAAACTTTTAGTCACTGAAAATCATACTGAAAGTTTGTCTTCAACCACTTTCAGTCATGTTGAGGACACGTCATTGATCACTGCTATTCATATTAATGACAAGTCACCAGTTCCTATGAGTCATACTGGAGACACCAGATCAGCCACTGCAAGTCATTATGAGGGAGTTGACATTGTCAACAAACCGAACAAACAGAAGCTTAAGTTCCCTTGTAAGTTTTGCGAGGGAGATCACCTTACTTACTTGTGCCCTGTACTTCCAGAAGTGCAAAAAGTGTGGTCCTTATTTCAAAAGTCTTCTGCTTCTGAGCAACCAGCCACTGCAAGTCATGCTGGGGGAAAGCTGTCAGCCAATGCTAGTCATGCTGAGAACACCAATGTTGTAAAGGAGTCTCGACCTATAGGACGGAAACCAAAGTTCCCTTGTAAACTTTGTAAGGGAGATCACCTTACTCACCGATGCCCTGCCATTCCAGAGGCACGAAGAGTGTGGTCCATGTCTGAAGGAACCTCTGTTCCTGAATTGTCTATAGATTCCCTGCAGTCAAATCAACCTTTGGTTGATGAAGTGGTTGAACCAATGCAATCTTTGGTCGACCCCACTCTTCCTTCGGAGAGTGAAGTGATCGAATCGATGCAATATTCAACCGATCCCATCAGTCCTTCGGAGATTGATGCACCTACTGCTAAAGTCTTCTGCATTACCAGTTTGGATGTTCCTAAAAGGGGGGTACTTCATCTGTGCCATGTGAACCCCTACCAAGCCCTAGGAGCATTTCCTTTGATTGGAATAGTTTAGCCGAGCCTCGTCTTCCTTCTTCAACACCTTTCTAGATAAAGGTTGATATTGGGAACCATACGGTTGACCGATGCATTGTTGATGAGGAAGATTCTGTTAGTATCTTGTCCGCTTATGCTTGGAGAGATTTGGGTTTCTCTAATGTTATTCCAGCTGTTAATTGGCCGTTGACCTTTGATAGAAGACCTAGCGAACTGATCGGATTCCTCCGTCAGGCACCTGTTACCTTGGGTGGAAAAATAGTCTTAGTTGATTTTATGGTTTTAAAGGACCCTATGGACTTTGATATGATCCTCGGGCGTGATTACGTTTATGCTATGCATGCTGTGGTGTCTATGCTCTTTCATGTGATGCATTTTCCTCATAACGAAAGCATCGTCACTATCGACCAGCTTGCATTCGTTGATCCTCCTTATTACCCAACTGTAGACCAGTCAGGTCCCTCGTCGTTAGGCACTACTATGTCACATGGGAATTTTGTGGCATATTGTTCTTTGAGTTCAACTGCTACTGAGAAGGAGTCTCTAAGCTCATGCTTACCTTCTCGGGACTTAGTCCCAACTTTTGACCAAGTGACACCTCCATTTGAATGTTTAGATATGTGTTCTATCTAGGACGATATACTTCATTCCGATGAAGTTTTCCTAGAGTCCATAATACAGTCTGCCATTCATTTGGATATTTATCCAGTCGCAGTTATGTCCAGCCCCGGTTTGACCTTAAAGTATGATCTCCCTACTATTGAGTCTTTGGACTCTCCTATAGATCCGCAAATCGGTGTTCCTACTGAGTTTGATTATGCTTCTAGAATTTTCAACTCCCGTGATGATGAATTTGTTTCTACAAATTCCATCATGTCCTTCAACTTTGATCTTCATCCTGAAGTTGATCTTGTTGATTGTAAGTCCTCGGGCTTGGGTACCATAGAGTCTTCATTTGAAAACTCTGCCTTGTTTATGCCTATTGTTGATGATAGTGAAGTTGAAAGTATTTCTACCACAGTGACTTGTATCAGGTCTTTCTTTACATATGTTTTAGATATGATCTTGGTATTGATGTTTCTTGGAGATAGGATTCTTAGCTGGATGTATACTTGCTTACTAGTCCTTTTCGACACCTTGTGCGGCCATGTCAGATATATTCAGAACCTTGCATATAGGTTTAGGCTTCCCCATTATTATGTTGCATTTGAACCTTTTGCCATCCGAATTCTCCATAGGGTCGAACCTGTTGGATATTGATGTGCTAGCCATCTCTTTATGCATCATGCACCAGTCCGAAAACAGAGCCTACCTAACATGGGTCACCCTAGTCAGCACCCTTATGCCATTCTAGTGCCCATGCTGAGTTTTTCTCATAGGCTCAGGAGCCTTTTTAGATTTACCGTGACTTTGAGAAGAAGCCTCATATCTTTCTTCCTCATATATTTCTAGCCATCCCTGATAAGGCTCCCATCTTTATGTTCAAGTTGCATATGCATCTATTATGATCCCGCTTGCACTAATGAGCCTGATGCCGGCTTCCACGCTTTTAGCTCATTATAAGCCTCCATCTCTGATCTCATTTCCGCTAAGCCCTGTATCATTTTGCCTTCGCAGTTTGACACCATTTACCTGGAGGAGACACACCCTGAGTGTCATTATCTTGCTCATGTTCCTTGCATTAGGCATAGCTTTGTTCCATGCGCTTGGAGCTAGTTTTGCATGTCCCTGACACTCGTCTCCTCCCATTTGAGCATTCTTCTACCTTTACTTCGAGCTCGTTGTTGGCTTGGTTTCGCAACCAAGCTTAGTGCTATGGGCACTTGCTAACTAGTAGCAGCAGTTTCAATATTAAGCAAAAACAATGAACTAAATCTAAAACTAAAACTAAACTAGCATGTGCATTTTTGAATTAAAAAACAAGAACAAGAAATATAGAAAATAAATTTGTATTGAAAATGGGGGCAAGCAAGTGCTTGCAATAATAATACCTCCAAGTGATGAAGATAGTTGAGAAGCTCCAAGGATGAGCAGCTCCAAACTCCAAAGGGTCCTTTCTCCAAGGTTGCTACAATGGCCAAAAGCTCAAGGGAGATTTTGGCAGCATGAGGATAGGAAGATGGATGGATGTGAAATGAGGAGCCCCTACCACCTTTTTATAGGTTTTGGTGGTGGGGAATACCATTTGTGGTTTTGTGGAAACCAATGGTATTGACCAACATGGTTTAGGTACTTTTCCCTCCTTTTTCCTTTTTTGAATAAAATTAATGTTTTTATTTCCTTTTTAATATTTTTGGGAATTTTGGACCCTTTTTGAGGGTTTTTTATGCTTTTTTAGGAAAAATAATCTTTTTGAGTGGGAAAAGGGGTGTACTAAGGTCTTTTGGTGACCTTTTGTTGGCTTGAGAGGCTCAGATGGTGGAAAAAGTGGACAAATGGGTCATGTGAATAAGGGAATGAGCTAGTGAGCACTTTTTGGGTGTTAACAGATTGCCCCTTGATGTGTGAGGGCAGGAGCTCATCGTATGGCCGATAGACATCATAGTTCTTTTGTCTTTTTTCTGGGGTTTGGGTAAGAGAAGAGAACGTTTGGAGATTGGATCTACGGCCCTTGGAAGCTGCAAAAACAAAAAATATTACATGGCCTCAATATGAATGAGGAATAATCCTGATAATGGACGAGGCGGGCATACCCATGCTCGTATCAAGACATATATAAACAATTAGTCCCAAGAATGGGGACCTGAGAAAATACATAAAAAATTTGCTAGTACATCATAATGGTCCAGAGGGGACATCATTTTGGGATGTACTCATGATCATAACATGGCTGATCTGAATAACTGATACATTGGAATAGAGCAACAACCATTCTGACAAAGGTCTCAGAAGGGTTGATGAACTGCTGCAACTGAAGGTGTCCAACATCTATAGGGGCTCAATGACTGTGAGCCATATTTGGGAAGTATATGTAACTGTATACTCGAGGGAGTATAAAACTGGGGTACATCTGAATACTGTCGCCATGCGCAACCCGGATATCTTTAGAAAAAAGTGTAACTGGTTGTATCCATAGGTAGACTCTCAAATGTGGAGGATCCGGGAGGTATCTGGGGTCTTCGACTAGTGACTGAGCGGACCAATACCCTGTGCGAGTCTCAACGATGCGATCAAGGTGTTGAAGTCGAGCATGTGAGAAACAACCATTTGGAGAGGCACTGAGGACTCTTCTCAAAATGATTCGTAGGCACTCATCATAAATGGTGATGAGTCCAAGACACAGGGACCTCTAGGTCTATCCTCTGGAATAAGTTTGGTTGTCGTCGATAGAGGGAGACCAGCAACTAACAAGGCAATGCTGTTTCCTTGATAGGAGCACGAGGTGTAGAACTGAAGTGTTGTAGTACTGATGGTAGGACTAACATACTTGTGGGGATGGGAAATAACTAGGGTCATATAGTGGGTAGACTCAAACTTCCTTTGTTCAGAGCATGATGACATGGTTGACCTGGCAGCATAGGGAACTGGCTTGTAGGTGTGGGTATCACTGCTTTTAAGGACGGAAGGGTATGTACTAACTCTGGGGGGGAATCAAGCTGATGGGTGCTGTCGAGGGGTTCTCAGGGTGACATACTGCAGAATACTCTGAACAAAGGCGACCAAAATGGGGACGCTGCCGTATGAGTAGACGTGATCTGTTGTGGCACCGAGAAGTACCATTGGGTCCTTCTTCGTAGTTTTAATGAGCTCCAAGAAGGGATAAAAGTGTGCTCTGAAATGGTACCATCCTGTGGATTTTGTGAGCCCAGGACTATTCATGCTCATTGGTGCTTTCATTTTTAAGGAGTTTGAAAATGATAAGAAGACTCTGCAGTGGTTATGATTACTGTCCTGTTGGTTTTATGAGCCTAGGATGGTGATTGCTCGTGGTCGCTTTCATGTTTAGAGAGTCTGAAAGCAGTAAGTGGACTCCATTAGTGTTCTTTTTCGTAAGTTAGTCTCCAAGGCCCGAAAAAGCATAAAATGATGCAAATGGAGAACTCTTCTAGCCGATGTGACTAGAGTATTCCTTTTTCGTAATTAGTCTACAAGGTCCAGAAAAGGGGTAAACTTATACCAGGTAGACGCCCTTTCAGATACGTTTAGAAAGCATGAAAGGAAGCAAGATTGCTCGGCGATCTTTTCATTGTTTTTAGGAGTCAGAAAAGAGCTTAACAGAAACTCCCTAAGTGCCTTTTTCGTAAAAGGGATTGCTCGGCCCGAAAAAGGGATAAAACTATACCGAACAAAAAGGGATTGATGGGAGCGAGAAAGGGTCTCAAGCGTCATCGTGTGTGCGGGATACTGGATCCGGTGACATAAAGATTGTCAAAAAGGGGCAACGGCCATTGTGGCACGTAAACCGAGGTGATGGGTGACATTTTTAAAAAATGTTTGAAAAATCTGGAGGTGAGAGCGCAAAATGATCTCAAGCATCATCACGAGCGCGGAAAACTGAATCCGACGATATAAGGCACGTCAAAAATGGACAACGGCCGATGTGGCATGCAAACCGAGGCGACGAGGGGGCATGGAAAAAATGTCCGAAAAATCTGGGTGTGAGAGCGAGAAATGATCTCAAGCATCATCATGAGCGCGGAAAATTGAATCCAACGATATAAGACTCGCCAAAAATGGACGACGACCGATGTGGCATGCAAACCGAGGCAACGAGGGGGCATGGGAAAAATGCCCAAAAAATCTGGGCATGAGAGCGAGAAATGATCTCAAGCATGATCACGAGCGCGGAAAACTGAATCCAGTGATATATGACACGTCAAGAATGGACGACGGCCGATGTGGCCCGCAAACCAAGGCAACGAGGGGGGGGAAATGTTCAAAAAATCGACCCCGTGAAAACAGGAAAAGGAAAGAACTATCATGAAGTACAGTAATGGACGGTGGTGTCCATCCAGTTTACTATGGGTAAAATCGCTTGAGGTACAACCTGTTGCGTGGGTTTCGGAGGGGGTTTCCTTTTGAATCGATCAGAATGTACGCCCCCTGTCCGAGGCAAGTGTGTATAATATATGGGCCTTGCCACATGGACACAAACTTTCCTTTCCCAGTTTTGTCATGAGCTTGATTGTAGGCGAGGACAAGGTCCCCTTCAGAAAAAATTCTTGGGTGGAAATGTTTATCATAATTCAATTTGGATCGGTTCTTGGCTGCTTCCATGGTTTGAAGGGCTGTGCGCCGATCTTCATCGGCCTGTTCCAGGAGTAGTAAGCATTGCTTGATTGGGGCAGTGTCCGGTAGGAGTTCAACGGCCATGTGTAAGGTTGGAATCTGGCACTCAATGGGGAGGATGGATTCGACACCGTGAACTAAGTGGAAATGGGTAAAACCAGTGGCGGTTTTAGTTGACGTGCAGTATGCCCATAGTGCCGGGAAGAGCATGTGGTGCCAATTTGACTTGTGTTTGTCTACAGTGTGCTGGAGGATGGTTTTCAAAATTTTGTTTATTACTTTGACTTGGCCATTTCCATGGGGGTAGTAAGCAGAGGAAAAATGGTGTTCAAATTTCAGTAAGGTTGATAGTTCTTTCCAGACGGCGTCTTCGAAGTGAGAGCCGTGGTCTGAGACAAGTTGCTTGGGCACTCCAAAACGCGCAATAACATGGTTGAGAAAGAACCGCGCTGCGGTCTCGGTTGTGCAATTGTAAGTTGGCATGGCCTCTGCCCATTTGGTGAAATAATCTACAGCCACAATAATATGTTTGTGACCGCTGGCTGACGTGGGATTGCAATCAAGGAAGTCGATGGCCCATTTGCAAAATGGTCCGGCAGTAACGACTGGATGAAGGGGGGCGGGTGGGGTTCTTGCTTTGGGGGAAAAAAGTTCACAGTTTTGGCAATGTTTGATTGCGGTGATGCAATCAGTAAATAGTGACAGCCAAAACTAACCTGCACGAATGATCTTTTGGGCGGTGGCCATGCCGGAGAAATGGCCTCCGTAGTCACTGCTATGACAATCATTGAGAACTTGCTCTGCCTCACTATGGGATAGGCAACGTCGTAGGATGGTATCAACGCCGCGTCGATAAAGTACATCCCCTAACAAGAGGTATCGGGGGGCTTGATGACGTATACGACGGCGTCCGTCACGATCGATGTTAGGTCGAAATTTTTGCGTGCGGAGGTAAACTAGGATGTCACCGTACCATGGGTTGTCAGACGAAATAATGAAGATGTGATCATCAATCAGATCCGTTTGGATAGCGGGTGATGACGAAGAGGATGGGAGGTCAGTAATGAGATGGGCGAGCGCGAGGGCTTTGGTGCTCTTGGGAGTTTTGAAAGTGAGGTCATACTCCTGGAGGATAATGACCCATTTAGTAACATGACCTTGTAGGAGCCGGCGGTTTAGGAGATAGACCATAGGGTTGGAGTCAGCGACAACTGTGGTATGATTGAGCAGAATGTAGTGTCGCAATTTTTGGATGGAAAAGACTACAGCTAGGGCTAATCTTTCCTCGTAGGGGTGGGCCAGACAAGGTCTGGCTGACGTAATAAATGACATGCTCTCGGTGAGAGGCATCCTCTTGGACCAAGACTCCGGACATGGCATGTTCGGATGCCGAGACGTAAAGGATGAAGTCCTGGGAGAAATCCGGAGGGGAGATTAGAGGGGCTTGTGTGAGGGATTTCTTGAGGGCATCGAATGCTGTGTCTGCTTGCTCATCCCAAACAAAGGGTATGTGGGTACGAAGTAGGCGTAAGAATCCATGAACTTTGGTGGTGTAATCTGGAACGAAGCGACGAAGGAAATTGGACCGCCCCTGCAAACTCTAGAGTTGCCTAAGCATGCGTGGAGAGGGAAGGTCTAAGATGGCTTTGACTTTCAGGGGATCAACAGTAATTCCATCCTAGGAAACAATGAAACCCAACAAACGGCCTGCAGGAACGCAAAATACACACTTGTGTGGGTTCAAGCGGATTTTATATTTGCGACAACGCAGGAAAACTTGCCGGAGGTCGTTAAGGTGGTCTGATCATTTCTGGGAACGAGCTGTGAGGTCATCAAGATAGACCAGCAGGATATGGACCAAGTCGTGAAAACAATAGGTCATGGCCCGCTGGAAGGTGGCACCAGCATTTTTGAGGCTGAAAGGCATGACACGATAGGCAAATGTGCCCCATGGGGTGGTAAAGGCAGTCTTGTACTGATCCTCCTTACGGATATGAATCTAGGTGTATCCGAAAAAACCGTCCATGAAAGATAGGACTTCATGTCCCGCACACGCATCGATGAGTTGGTCAATGAATGGTGTGGGGAAATTGTCTTTGGGACAGTCGCGGTTTAAATCACGGAAGTCAGTACATACTCTAAGGGTGCCTTGTTTTTTGTTGACGGGAACGGGGTTTGAAACCCATGTGGTATAAGGAATAGGATAAATGAATCCTGCTTCGCAAAGTTTTTCAACCTCGGCTTTAACAGTGGGGAGCTTGGAAGGATGAATGGGTCGCTGTTTCTGACGAACGGGGGGGACATCAGGCCATGTGTCAATGTGGTGCTCTATAATGGCAGGGTCAAGACCAGGCATTTCGGTATAGGACCAAGCAAAGACATCATGGAATTCTTGAAAACGTTTTTTGTAGGCCTGAGTTTCCGCCTGAGTGCAAGATGCACCCAGCGAGATGAGCTCAGGTTTCCCAGGTGTGGTGGAAATGTCAATTTGTATAATGGGGGAAATGTTTGACATGTTCCCTTCTTCGAAGGCATCCGGTACTGGGATGGGGTCCTTGAGCCAATCGACCTTAGTGGGTATGAAATCTTTCGATTCGAACGATAGCTGATTAGATGTGGTGGATGTAGACTCCTCTGGAAGGAAGTATGAGCGATGATGCATATCGTTCCACAGGTAGTCGGGTGCAGTGAGTGTTTCCAAAATTTGCTCATCAGTATGGAAGTAGTCAGACCATAAATCAAGGGGTTCTGGTTTGAAAGTGGTAGTCGAAGAGATCATATAAATGGTGTTAATCTCTCAGGATGAGGATGATGCGGGAGGGTAGATCTCCTCGATGAGGGGAGGAGATATTTCTAAGTCGACGTTATTCAACTCATACAACACTGCTCTGTAATCTGGGATATCAGGACAGTGATGTGAGTAATGGCCGTAAACACTGCATATGACACAAGGGTGGTTAGTGCGCAGTGATTTATCGCGAGGCTTGGGATTTGGGTCGAATTTGACAACCAGGATGTTGGGGCCGTCGTCAAGCATTTGCATGTGTTCCTGTAATGCAGGTAACTGTGGGCACTGATGGGTTGGATGGCCTAACTCATCACACAACGAGCATTTGGGAGGAGCACGAAACACGAGAGGAGGTTTAACTGCTTTGGGTGGGGGTACTGCAGTGTATGGTTGTGGGCCTCTGCCCCCAGTGGGCCTGATGAGAGGAGGGGGATTCGTAGATGACGAAGGAGTCGTGATACCGGGAGGTGGTTGGGTGGAAGTGACAATGGGTTGCACCGGTTGCAGGATGACGTTTGGTGTCGGCGGGGGAACGAGAGGCGAAATATACCACACGGGTAATCCCAAGGTTAGCCCGGGGAGACTAAGGGTAGCCATAACCGGAGCGCTTACTATGCCCGAAGGAGGGAATAGAAAGGGGATGGTGTGGATGGGTGTAACCCCAATGTGACTAGGGACCAATGGTGGTTTAGGTAACAAGGAGGGTTGATTACCAGGTGTTTGTGTATTCTGTGAAAGAGTACAGAGGTCTGCGACGTGGGTCTCTGGTGACAGTGGTGGAATAGATTGGAATGTAGAAGTCATCGACGCGTCGAAGTAAAGTCCGGGTCCCACTGAGGAAACGAATGAGGTAGTTGCACCACAAACAGGTTGTTCAACCATGGGGAGAACATTTTTAGGTGCAGCGGGGGCCTTGGGATCGTAATAGGTGAGTTGGTTGACCTTGACCACGCGTCCCTCATGGGGGAATTGCATGGTGTGAAAAATGGATGAGGCAACAGCTCGCATGGCATACATGTAGCTGCGGCCAAGTAAGAGGTTATAGTCGAGCTGGGCATTGATGACCTCTATGTCAATGAGCACGGTTTTACCCGCCAGCTGGATGGGGACATTAGCTAAGAGACCTTGGGGTTGAGCCGAACGGCCGTCGTAGGCTCACAACGCAGTGGTGGACTGCTGGAGAGTAGGAGATCCCAACTTCTGTCAAACGAATGTGGACATAACGCATGTGGAGGCCCCTTCATCGATGATGCACCGATGGATGACAAGATTCCGAACGGAAACAGAAACTTGGAATGCTAAAGTGGAAGGCAGTCGTGGTTCGGATTGGTTCGAATCGAATGTCATTAGTTGTGAATCATTAGGGTCAATGGCACCAATAGCAGAGAGCAAAGTCTTGCACTGCGAAGGACAGTTTTTTAGGACTTCTAAAGCAGACATGGTTGCAGGAGATTGGGCTAAGTCATCTACAATGTTGTAATTTGACGCGGCGCGAGCATTGGGGTTATTATTGATGCGACGAAGTGGGAAGCGAGGTGCTTTAGGAGCGCCATCAAGTGGGGTCGGGGGTATACGTAATGTCTGATCCATGGGATGAACGTTAGTGTTTTTGTCTGTGGGAGGGGCTTCAGAGGTGGAGCCATATTGGTTCCGGCGGGTTTGGAGGTTGGCATCGACAGTTGACATCATCAACAAGTGGTGAGTACCTGAATCGAACATGGGTTGATCAGGAGCGACATAAGTGATTTGTTGTGGTGGTGCATTTCCCTGAGGGGGAGCTAACGGCTGAGTGTTCACTACGCCTTGAGTTGGAAAGGGGTTTTGTAACACCAAAGGTTGATGTTGTGGTGGTGGAGGGTTGGGTGGCGGCTGAGGAGCTGCTTGCCCCTGATGATGGGCATCGTCAGTCCAGAGTTGCCGAGCTCGCTCTAAATGTGGGCAAGCATGTGTGTAATGACCATAAACCCCGCAAATAGAACAAGGATGATTTGTTCTAAGATTATTGTTTTTGGGCTGCCTGGGATTACGATCTGGATTCTGGTTGGGAGGAGCAGCGTTATTATTTTGTGAAGGATTGGGAGGTGGGGGACCTTGATGTTGTTTTTGATTGTTTCTGCGGTTACGTCCTCTTCCACGGTTCTGTTGCCCTCCCTAGTTGCGCTGATTATTTTGGTGCTGGGGCTGGTTGTGCTGTGTGTACACTTGCCCTTGAGCAGTGGGAGGATTTTGGTTCACCGCAGGTGCAGGAGAAGGTTGTGGGGGATAATAAACGGGTGGGGCTGGAGGTGGACCAGTTACCTACTGGGGTTGTTGGTAACCCTGATCTATTGGAGGTGTTGGGTTAGCTGTCGCAGCTAGCTGTGGGTAGTACACTGGTTGAGGTGTGGGTGGGGGGGCGTATGCGGGTGGTGCATGACCAAAGCACTGAGGTGGACATGAAGGTCTGTGGGTATGGTGGTGATGTGCCATGGGAGCATATGAATTGGTTGCTCCAGATTGAGATGTATCCCGCGAAAGCTTGGGGCCATGGCTAGGATGTGCAATGGAAAAGGGTTGGGGATGTGAGGCCATACGACCAATGATGTCATCTGCGGCATGGGACGCCCCCGGTGCATCGTGTTGGGAAGACTCGCCCCGAGGGGCGTCTGGTATAATGGTATACAGATAACCCGATTGGGCGTAAATGAGGTCAAACTGTTGGGCTTTGAGGATGGCCTCTTCTTCAGAATGGGGTCGTTCGGATGCCACATCCTTCGCAATGAGAGGGAGGAGGGAATTGAGAAACCAATCTAAGAAGATACGATCGTCTAACTTGATTTTGCAGAGGCTTCGGCGTCTACGTCACTCATGAATGTGGTCAGTGATGTGGGTGGCCGTGTTCTGTCTGCAAGACAGTAAGATCTCGACTCCCGCATCATAGTGGACAGGTAACTGGAAGAACTGCAGGAAGGTCGAGGCAAGGGAGGTAAAGGTGGCATGGGTGCCATGGGGTTGCTCGATATACCACTTAGTTGCAGAGCCAGTGAAGGTGCGATGTAACAGACGGAGGCGGACAGAGTCCTCCACTATAGAGTTGGAGGAACACCATAGATGGAAGGACATAATATGGTTCTGGGGGTCCTTGCCTGCCTTTCCCTCAAACTTAGGGATGTCGGAGGGGAGTTTGGTGGGCATCAGAGGCCACACAGGGTCGTGTCTAATAGGATCATTGGTTAACCTAGCTAAGTCTGGTAAGTTCAGACTCGCCATGTAAGGTAAGGTAGTAGATGGATGTGGCGTAGTGACTGGGACATGACTAGTCATGGTGGTATGATGTAGGGGTCCAGTAGCGCCTAAGGGTATGCTCGGTATTGAAGGTATGTGTCCTCCGATAGCTGTGGTCTGGTATGGGCCAGCGTTTTCGAGTGCAACATGGGTTACACCGGGGTTAGGAATAGTAGTGGTGATTCCTGGAATCTGGGTTGTGGTAATCAAAGGGGGTGTGACCCATATGTTGGGCATACCCATAACAGGTGGTGGCCCTGTGTTGGGAATTCCTATAACAGGAGGTGGCCCTGTGTTGGGCATTCCTAAAGGTGGAGTGTTGCCCATATTAGGCATACCTAGGGGGGTGGCTGTTGCCATGGATGGCACCGTAGTAGCAGGGTCTGTAGATGTCTCTCCTATGGTGCTAGTAAAAAATGGGTCAAATGGTGTTCCAACCATAAGGTTGGTTGGGAATAACGCAGTGGAGTTTTCGGATTCTGCCTCAGAATTGGGTGTGAAGTGAGGCGTGTCAGAATCGGATGACTGTATGGTTGACCAACGATGTGTTGAGACAATGGATAAGGCTCTACGTCGGTGACGTGGAGAGCCAAGTAGATTGAACTCTGGGAGTTCGCCCTGAAGACGACGAGAGCGTCTAAAATTCTCAATGGTGAGAAATAAGTTTGTGTAAAAATCTGTTATGTAAAATGGTAATGTATAAAAAACTCAAAACCCTAATGCAACCAAGGGTGCAAGAAGGGGAGTGAAAATTAAGGCTCTCAGGCCAAAAAAAAAAAAAAAAAACCTCAAAAAGCACTTATTATAGCAGCTGTGCTATAATAAGTGGAGGGATGCAACAAATGGTCAGAGTACCAACATGCAAACAGCTTCTAGAAAAAATAGGTGTAACTAGACCAAAGGTGGATTGAATCATGCAAACACCTAACTAAAAGTATTGTGAATCAACAAACGATATTCTCTGCAAGGTGATGAAATCCAAGTCAGACAATATGAGTGTTGAATCAATGGCTAGATATCCCCCTACCGGGAGGGACACCGGGTAATCAATCCTAAAGAATGGAAACTAGGATACTCCGTTCATGACACGTCCAGAAAAAGGTAAATCTGTCGTTTGGTCCTTTTATCGCAATATCCCCATACAGGGATATCCCGAGAACTGCGAATGGTAGCCCTTCGGTTACTGAATGGATTTCGGTATTCCACTCAGGCTTCCGGAACCATCCTCGCGACTTCAACCCTCCTAGGGGAGAGGCCTTCCGATAAACTGGTTATGACCGTGCCAATAAATACTAGGAGATTTTGGTTCCCTAATGGACAACAACTATGTCTCAGATGTAATAACTGAGGGGTGTTATTGGAACACCTATCCCCTCAATACTACCTAGCTACAAAGTTCTTTTAAGTGTTCTCCAAGTGGGGTTAAAAGTTTGTTGAAGTTAGGGTTCGTTTTAAGGCTCAGTTTAAATTATGTGTTTGAGTGGGTGCACATGTGGTATTTTAAACTGAAATTGAAAAAGTAAATGCTTTACAAAAAATATTCAAAAAACAAAGGATCTTTTGAAATAGTAAAACAAATAAATGACTTCTTCAATAAATGGAAATTAAATGCTTTGCAAAGACTATTCAAAAAACAAAGGATCTTTTGAAATAGGAAAGCAAATAATATGACTTCTTTGAGAAATAAATGGATTTTTTTTTTTTTTTAAATTGCTATGGGCAAAATATGAAGTAAACAGCAAAATTTTAATCTAGATAAAATGCAAATAAATCCTTCTTTCAATTTCTGAAATTTTTTAAAAAGACTTTTTCAAATGTGCATTCAAAATAGTAAAATTTTCCTATGGCTGTAAACAATGTTGGAATTTTAATACTGTAAAAATGTGCTATGTGGGGAGAAAATACAGTAAAAAATTATTTTTTTAAATGGATTTGCCGAATGAAAAAATTGGCAGCGCGGGTTTTAATAGAACAGCCGCAATGGACCGCGCGGGTTTCTGTCGCACAATCACGATGGGCAGCGCGGGTTTCAGCCGCGAAGCCGCGATGGACTGCATGGGATTTCGTCACATAGTTGCGATGTGCAGCGTGGAAAAGGTCCGCAAAGCCGCGATGGACTGTGCGAGATTTCGTCACACAGTTGCGATGTGCAGCGCGGAAAAGGTCCGCGAAGCCGCGATGTGCAGCGCGCTAATCGGTCGCGAAGCCGCGGTGAACCGCGCGGAAAAGAGCCACGCAGTCGCGATGAGCCACATGACTGTTGGGCAAAAAGCCGCGAGGCGAAAGCCGTACGCGGACGCCGAAAAATGAACCCGAAAATTGAAAATTTCAGGCTGTAAATGGAAATGAAATGGGCAAGATCTAGAACAGCAATGGATCTGCTGCCTAGGGTGGCAGATCTATGAATTAAACTAACTAATACAATCAAAAACTAAGATCTAAAGCAAAAGTGAGATCTAGAAATTCGAAAGCAGCGGAGTCGCCAAAAGACTGTTGGCTTGGTTTTGCAACCAAGCTTAGTGCTATGGGCACTTGCTAACTAGTAGCAGTAGTTTCAATATTAAGCAAAAACAATGAACTAAATCTAAAACGAAAACTAAACTAGCATGTGCATTTTTGAATTAAAAAACAAGAACAAGAAATATAGAAAATAAATTTGCATTGAAAATGGGGGCAAGTAAGTGCTTGCAATAATAATACCTCCAAGTGATGAAGATAGTTGAGAAGCTCCAAGGATGAGCAGCTCCAAACTCCAAAGGGTCCTTTCTCCAAGGTTTCTACCATTACGCAGGATCGCATCGCAATCAAACATTCATATTAAAGCCAGCACATTGATCTTTCAAGCATAATTTGCCAATTATTCCCATCAGCACGAAAGCAATAGCAATGAGGCACACGATCAATATGATGATGAACATTATATCTTCAGAATACAGTTTACAGACGCACAGGTGGATCGGCTTCGGACAGCGAAGCTCGTCACCACATCTCACTGCCTTGACACAATGTTATGGGCCCTTTTAGATTTGGCTACTTCCCGAAGGCATGTAGTTACTCTCAGGCTCCTGGGATTCCCATAATATGCCAACTAGCAGACCCTTACAGACTCTTTATACAGAATCGAGACCTTGGCTTTCTGATGCAGTGTTATACCATTACAGGCAACCTGCAGAGCATATTACCTCGGCTCTCACACACCTACAGACCTGTCGAGCGGACTACTTGCTCAGACGACTCCTAGACTTGCAGAGCGGACTACTTGCTCATGCGACTCGCTATGAATCAAATGAACCCAAGGCCTTTCTTTTATAGCATTACAACCGGTAAGCCGGTACCCAAAAACTTACACTAGACAGTCAAAAGTAAGATTCCGGGGCATGATGGGGACTACCACCATGTTATCTCGTCCCTTAGAGGCAGTGCCATGTGGGGACCCGGCGAATCTTATCCGACAAACTCAAGACTCGGACTGACTGAAAGACATAAAGTAAAAGCTATTGGCCGACAAAACTGGGCCATTTATTACATCAGTCAAATTACAAAGCATCTCGGTACAAAAAGTAGACCGAGGAATCCAAAGAAAGCTTTCGGCTACTATGGCCGACAAAACAAAGTGGGTTGGCCCACCAACGGCTTCCACTAAATATGTACAAGAGCATGATCACGGACCAAAGAATCTTCATTCCCGTAAGATACGGAAAAATTATGGAGTATCATATCCTGATCCGCATACGCACACTGTCGTGTCACCAGGTCCAGGTACCCCCGCCACAAACACAGTCAAGGCAACCTTGAGCATTTAGTTCTTCTTCAAGTTCTCGCCTTGCCAATTCTTCTTCTATATAATTTGGCTGGGATTCAGTATACTGCCAATAGTCATACTGATTATTTGGGAATTCTTCATTCATATCTGGATATAAAAGTTCTCCGAAGCATTGTTCTACATCTGACCCACGGAGATATTCATTAGCACCATAGACAAATTCGGAGGCGAATTGTGATTCAACCCTATAGTTTAGAGGTAGGGTTCTTCTATGGACTTTAGTATCCAGTCTCTTGCCATCTTTATCCCTTTTGATAAACTTCTGGGTGACTGTTACACAGTGTTCTAATGGAGTGTATCTACCTCCATGATGTCTCAGTTTAAACTTAAACCACTGATGAACCTGGTCAGCGGCTTGCATATCAGCCTCAAGATGAAGAATAAAATTAGCTTTACGATCTACCCAGGCGTTTCTTGGGCAGAATTTTTCCAGAAATATTTGAGTCCAACCGGACCATTTTCTGTGCTTTAAATTAGCAGGATCAGCACAAATAATTATTGCTGTCTGCTCTCTGCAAAACTGAAGAATCAAGTTGTAAGAAGTCCATGTCAAATCTCCTGAGCCGAGATCGACATACCAAATTTCTCCTTCAGCTTCCATGTTCTGGTCAATCCAGACTTCTTCACATCGAGCTAATTTTTCTCTGGCATTCTGTAAACCTCTGAAAGCACCTTTTTCCCATCTTTCGAGAATCTTTAACTTGCAGGGATTCTCTTGAATTTGCTTAATCAGAGTGAGGCTTAAAAACTTTTCTGCATCCTTGACATCAGCATAATCTAACAGTTGCTGACGTTCTTCCTGAGAAATATCCTTATCCCAAGGAGCCAAAAATAAGGATTCTGGAGGGGCTCTGAGAGCTTCTTCTTCTTCTTGGAATGGAGCTTTGCCACTTTTATAATTCACCATATTATCACTCATGTATCTTTTATTATGTCCTGGACCAGAACCAGAACCACTTGCATCATTAGCAGAAAACATATTCAGACTTGGAGAAGAAACCTGTACATTCTCACGAGTCAACATGTCAGCAAGACAATTTAAGTAACCTGGCTTATACACAATGTCATAATCAAAATTACTGAGCCAGATAAACCATTTTAAAATTCTGCTACTATTTTCTGCCATTAAACTTTCATTCTTAAAGATACCGGGCATAATCTTTAAATCTGTTCTAACAATGAAACGAACAGGCTTTAAGTACAGAATGAAATGGTTGACAGTTTTCTTGACTGCAAGTATTTCTTTATGGCTACTTGGATAATTTAGTTCAGCTCCTTTAAATGAACCAGATGCATAGCCACAGATTCTTGCTTGGCTATTTATTTCTTCAATTAGAACACCTCCCCATGTGGTGTTAGACGCATCTGTTTCAACTATCAAATTTCCCTTTCCTTGGGGAAGAGACAAAGCTGGAAGATGCTTAACTTTTTCTTTTATTCGCTGGACAGCTAAAGTCATCTCATCAGACCATGGAACAGGATTTTTCTTTAGCCTTTTCTGCAAACAATGAATATCTGCGGCTTGACCTTTATAAAAGGGCCTGATATAATTTAAGCATCCTAAGAATCTTTGTAACTGGGTTTTCTCAATAATTTTGTCAGGAAAGTGATCAAATGATTGGAGCACATGCTGCTGCAAAACTACCTGACCTGCTTTGATATGGAGACCCAAAAATTCTATTTCTGTCTTACCAATTTCCATTTTGCTTGCTGATAAGACCAAACCATGCTGGTAGACTAAATCATAAAACTGCTGCAAATGCTTCAAATGTTCTTGGAGATTTTTAGAACATATGAGAATATCATCAATAAAAACAGCTAACCATGGTATATCTCTAAAGATATCTTCCATTCGCTTCTGAAACTCAGAAGGAGCATTATTGATACCAAATGGTAGCACTTTCCACTGATACTGTCCATGAGGAACTACAAATGCAGTTTTGAATCTGTCTTTCTTCTCTATCCCAATTTGGTAAAAACCAGATTTTAAATCAAATTTACTAAAAACAGTACAACCATTGATTTTCTGCAAAAGACTAGCTTTATCAGGCAAAGGATACCTGATCTTTTGGAGAACTGCATTAAGAGGTTTAAAATTGACAACCAACCTTGGTTTACCTCTTTTCTGTTCACTGTGCTTGTTTACAACAAAGGCTCGACAAGCCCAAGGGCTTTTAGATGGTTCAATTAAACCTTTATCCAAGAGCTCTTTAATTTCTTTAGAACAGAATTCTCTTTCACTAGGACTCATTAGTCTTGCAGATGCTTTCATTGGTTTTATCTGCTGAAGTGGATCAAATGGAAGAGAGACAAAATATTTTTCCCTTGTCCAGAAAGCAGAACAACAATCCTTTTTCAGCCTTTCAGAAATACCCTCTAGATATTTATCAGCATTGAGTTGGGCGAAAGATATACATCTTTCCATTTTATTAAGAGAGGCTGTTGACACGGCTTTTTGTTTTGGAGGAGAAGCTTGACATCTAGTGGAATAGGAATAACTTAGTGGAATAGTTACAGATTGGTCATTAACTGTACAAGTGAATGTCATCTTCTTAGTATCCATTGAAAAAGGACTAACTGACACTAAAAATTCAGAACCTAATACACAATCTTCTTTAGTTTCTTCAAACCGAAAAAGAGATAAAGAACAAAACTTTGAACCTATAGACACTGGAAAATCCTTTACTTTACCAGACAGATAAACTGGTGATCCTTGGATTGCAGATCCATATTCTTTTGTTTTCTCCCAATAAAACTCAGGAATAGCATTTCCTCTAGCCAAGTTAAACTGGCATCCGGAATCAATTAAACACTGTATTGGGTAAGATTTAAACTCAGAAGGGCAAAAAGTTAGAGTAGTAAATAGTTTAGGACCTGATACAGCTCCTAGAAGACTTACACTCTGGGATCTTGGTGAAGGTGAATGGTCAGGGGTTTTTTCAGGATATTCTTCTTCTGGGATGTCATCATCCTTAGTTCCACAAACCCTTTCAATTTCATTGGACAATTCATCTTCTGAAGACTGATCTTTTTCTAGCAAAAACAATTGCTAAAGAATTCTTTATTTCGTCAGCTTCTTTCACCAATTTTCTTATTTCCTCCTGCTTAGCTTTCAGCTTATTTCTCAGCAATCTTTCTCTGTCTGATCTGTGCTGTTGTCTATCTTTATGGCCGCTTGGATACTCTCTGTACAGTTCTGCAGGATTAAAATTTAAGTCAATTGATTTTCCTTTATCCTTTTCTATTGACTGTAACTGGGCTTGTAGAGACTTTTTCTCATTTCTAAGCTCAGTTCTTTCCTGATGTCTATAGATAGGAATAGAAGACAATTCAAGATCAATTGCTGCTAATCTCTTCTCAATCTGTACAGGAGAGATTATTCTTGAAAACATATATAAATTAAAATCAAACTCAGGAAGATCAGTATATACAGAGGCTGTCTCACACCCCCCCTAAATGTGGTTCCGAGTCAGAATCAGAAGAGGAAGAATCGGGAGCACATTTAGCAAGTTGAATATCAGAATCTGAGGAAGAATCCTTTGCCTGATAAAGCTAGTCTTTTGCAGAAAATCAATGGTTGTACTGTTTTTAGTAAATTTGATTTAAAATCTGGTTTTTACCAAATTGGGATAGAGAAGAAAGACAGATTCAAAACTGCATTTGTAGTTCCTCATGGACAGTATCAGTGGAAAGTGCTACCATTTGGTATCAATAATGCTCCTTCTGAGTTTCAGAAGCGAATGGAAGATATCTTTAGAGATATACCATGGTTAGCTGTTTTTATTGATGATATTCTCATATGTTCTAAAAATCTCCAAGAACATTTGAAGCATTTGCAGCAGTTTTATGATTTAGTCTACCAGCATGGTTTGGTCTTATCAGCAAGCAAAATGGAAATTGGTAAGACAGAAATAGAATTTTTGGGTCTCCATATCAAAGCAGGTCAGGTAGTTTTGCAGCAGCATGTGCTCCAATCATTTGATCACTTTCCTGACAAAATTATTGAGAAAACCCAGTTACAAAGATTCTTAGGATGCTTAAATTATATCAGGCCCTTTTATAAAGGTCAAGCCGCAGATATTCATTGTTTGCAGAAAAGGCTAAAGAAAAATCCTGTTCCATGGTCTGATGAGATGACTTTAGCTGTCCAGCGAATAAAAGAAAAAGTTAAGCATCTTCCAGCTTTGTCTCTTCCCCAAGGAAAGGGAAATTTGATAGTTGAAACAGATGCGTCTAACACCACATGGGGAGGTGTTCTAATTGAAGAAATAAATAGCCAAGCAAGAATCTGTGGCTATGCATCTGGTTCATTTAAAGGAGCTGAACTAAATTATCCAAGTAGCCATAAAGAAATACTTGCAGTCAAGAAAACTGTCAACCATTTCATTCTGTACTTAAAGCCTGTTCGTTTCATTGTTAGAACAGATTTAAAGATTATGCCCGGTATCTTTAAGAATGAAAGTTTAATGGCAGAAAATAGTAGCAGAATTTTAAAATGGTTTATCTGGCTCAGTAATTTTGATTATGACATTGTGTATAAGCCAGGTTACTTAAATTGTCTTGCTGACATGTTGACTCGTGAGAATGTACAGGTTTCTTCTCCAAGTCTGAATATGTTTTCTGCTAATGATGCAAGTGGTTCTGGTTCTGGTCCAGGACATAATAAAAGATACATGAGTGATAATATGGTGAATTATAAAAGTGGCAAAGCTCCATTCCAAGAAGAAGAAGAAGCTCTCAGAGCCCCTCCAGAATCCTTATTTTTGGCTCCTTGGGATAAGGATATTTCTCAGGAAGAACGTCAGCAACTGTTAGATTATGCTGATGTCAAGGATGCAGAAAAGTTTTTAAGCCTCACTCTGATTAAGCAAATTCAAGAGAATCCCTGCAAGTTAAAGATTCTCGAAAGATGGGAAAAAGGTGCTTTCAGAGGTTTACAGAATGCCAGAGAAAAATTAGCTCGATGTGAAGAAGTCTGGATTGACCAGAACATGGAAGCTGAAGGAGAAATTTGGTATGTCGATCTCGGCTCAGGAGATTTGACATGGACTTCTTACAACTTGATTCTTCAGTTTTGCAGAGAGCAGACAGCAATAATTATTTGTGCTGATCCTGCTAATTTAAAGCACAGAAAATGGTCCGGTTGGACTCAAATATTTCTGGAAAAATTCTGCCCAAGAAACGCCTGGGTAGATCGTAAAGCTAATTTTATTCTTCATCTTGAGGCTGATATGCAAGCCGCTGACCAGGTTCATCAGTGGTTTAAGTTTAAACTGAGACATCATGGAGGTAGATACACTCCATTAGAACACTGTGTAACAGTCACCCAGAAGTTTATCAAAAGGGATAAAGATGGCAAGAGACTGGATACTAAAGTCCATAGAAGAACCCTACCTCTAAACTATAGGGTTGAATCACAATTCGCCTCCGAATTTGTCTATGGTGCTAATGAATATCTCCGTGGGTCAGATGTAGAACAATGCTTCGGAGAACTTTTATATCCAGATATGAATGAAGAATTCCCAAATAATCAGTATGACTATTGGCAGTATACTGAATCCCAGCCAAATTATATAGAAGAAGAATTGGCAAGGCGAGAACTTGAAGAAGAACTAAATGCTCAAGGTTGCCTTGACTGTGTTTGTGGCGGGGTACCTGGACCTGGTGACACGACAGTGTGCGTATGCGGATCAGGATATGATACTCCATAATTTTTCCGTATCTTACGGGAATGAAGATTCTTTGGTCCGTGATCATGCTCTTGTACATATTTAGTGGAAGCCGTTGGTGGGCCAACCCACTTTGTTTTGTCGGCCATAGTAGCCGAAAGCTTTCTTTGGATTCCTCGGTCTACTTTTTGTACCGAGATGCTTTGTAATTTGACTGATGTAATAAATGGCCCAGTTTTGTCGGCCAATAGCTTTTACTTTATGTCTTTCAGTCAGTCCGAGTCTTGAGTTTGTCGGATAAGATTCGCCGGGTCCCCACATGGCACTGCCTCTAAGGGACGAGATAACATGGTGGTAGTCCCCATCATGCCCCGGAATCTTACTTTTGACTGTCTAGTGTAAGTTTTTGGGTACCGGCTTACCGGTTGTAATGCTATAAAAGAAAGGCCTTGGGTTCATTTGATTCATAGCGAGTCGCATGAGCAAGTAGTCCGCTCTGCAAGTCTAGGAGTCGTCTGAGCAAGTAGTCCGCTCGACAGGTCTGTAGGTGTGTGAGAGCCGAGGTAATATGCTCTGCAGGTTGCCTGTAATGGTATAACACTGCATCAGAAAGCCAAGGTCTCGATTCTGTATAAAGAGTCTGTAAGGGTCTGCTAGTTGGCATATTATGGGAATCCCAGGAGCCTGAGAGTAACTACATGCCTTCGGGAAGTAGCCAAATCTAAAAGGGCCCATAACATTGTGTCAAGGCAGTGAGATGTGGTGACGAGCTTCGCTGTCCGAAGCCGATCCACCTGTGCGTCTGTAAACTGTATTCTGAAGATATAATGTTCATCATCATATTGATCGTGTGCCTCATTGCTATTGCTTTCGTGCTGATGGGAATAATTGGCAAATTATGCTTGAAAGATCAATGTGCTGGCTTTAATATGAATGTTTGATTGCGATGCGATCCTGCGTAATGGTATCAGAGCCAGTGACTACTACTGTTTGGTGAACTCTCAAGTATCTGGTATTTCGATAAACCTTCTCTGTTTATATGATGCATGTGTGACTCTGTGCTGAATATACCTGCTTTTATTTCAAGAACACTCTTAAAACATGTATCCAGTAGGCAATGGAAATGATTGCTGAGTGATTGTGGGAACATAGAAGTGTAAGCGTAGTGCGGATGTTAGAGTAGCAGTAAGGCCCAGGGATAGGGGAGTAAGTCTACAGAATTGCCCGCAGCGTAGAAGCTAGCCCTCACTTCTTCAAACCATGGATCCCACAATGGATGCTGTTCCGCTAGCAAGTTTAGAGTGTCAGTCAGGTAATGATATTGAAGTAACACTTGCAGATAGAAGGACTGGTTCATTTCAACCTTCTACATCAGATAGTGAGAATTCTTCTTACATCACTATATCAGATACAAATCCAACTGCAGATTGGGAGTTACCAAAGATTTTGCCAAAAGAAGTCTACAGATTAAATTGGTGGAATTTTCATACTGCAACTCAAATCAAAGTTTCAAATATTGATATATCTTTCACAGATGATCAAGAGCCTATTCATATACCTCTCTTAGATAAATCTCAGATTGATTGGGCTAAAGAACAACACTTTAAATATGCACACTTTGGTGCTGTTAAGTTAGGCTTAGGTCCACTAGTCAGACCCCGTTTACCTGTTTCATCTATTTGTGTTATTGTAGATACTCGTCATAACCAGTTTTCTGACGCTGTCATAGGTGGTTTTACTGCACCCGCTTCATGATGGTCCCCGCGTTTGGTACTGTATATCCTCGTTTTTCTGTTAGTTTAGATGACCCACATATCTATAATCTTCTGAAAGCTTATATTTTACCCAAGGGATTTAATATGTTGAATGGTTCCAAAATTATTCAACTTAAGGGTGGTGTCTGTGTCCGGTTTGGGAAATGATACTTTACCGCAACTTAGATCCAAGATCAGTCAGAGTCCTGCAGACTGCAGCGTGGTGGAAACACCAAAGTCCAGGTCTAAAAATGCAACTCCCATTACTTTCAATTGGACTGGCATTTCATATCCACAGTCATGGGAAATGAAGTACTCTGAACTTCGGCATCAAGAACGATTAAAAGCTGTATTATCCCCTAAACCTCTTGTCTTTGATGAAGGCACATCCTCTTTCAGATCTCCACATCCTGAACCGATCCCGAGATTTAAAAGCTCCTCTGATTAGATCCGCTTCAACTTCAAGTTATGATGCTGCCAGAAGGCAAGCCTTATCAAATCAGTTGAGTAAAAGCTCTCTAGAAGATCCTATTGTAGATAATCCTGTACAAAATAATTTAGAACATAAAGGTCAGCATTCTGACTGTACTGCTTGTCCAAAAAATAAAACAAAAAATCATTCAAAAAGAGAAACGTCAAACCTCGCAGGAGTATCCTAGCCTCTATATGTTTTCATCCTTACCTAGAGTACGAGCAGAATCTGAATCTGTTAATGCTCATGGCCAAAGATCCTTTCACCCCTGGCCCGCAATCTCCCTGAAACAGCATTCAGACAATATTCTTCTGATGGGTTAAGTAAGAAAGAATTTATTTCCACAAAAAGCAGTTGCTACAGATCAGAATTCATCTGATGAAATAAAGTTAGCAAATTGGACAAATTCACAATTACAGTGTACTGCTTCTAATCTTGATGATATGGCCCATGATATCCAGTTATTGAAAGCAAACTGTGCTGAACAAGGAAAAAAGCTTGAATTGGTTATTGCTAAAACTAGCTTTAGTTGATCATATTTTGCATGATACAACTGAAATAGAGAACAGCTGTAAAAGTAGCTTCTGACAAGTTAGAAGCTAGATTAGATGTTCTGTCTCAGTTAACATCTAGAACTCAGGAATTAAAAAAGAAACAATATGTTGTTCCTGAACAAGTTTTACAGTTAGCTCGAAAAGGTCATACCAAATCCGTTTCATTTGGTCTTGTAGATGCAGAAGATAATAGACCAGAATGGGATTTTGGTGCTAGTGCAGCTGAAAAAGGGACTGGATAAAAGAATTTAAGACATTTAATCCTGTGCTGGATGAAAAATATGTTGGAGATGTTCATATGATGGCGGCAGAATCCTCAAACAGAATGAGAATAGGATCACAACCTCACAATGAGGATTATGATACTCATATGCCTGATGCCACAGGAGTTTCTGAAGCTCCAAGAATTCATAGCTTTGGCATAAACAATTTAAATAACTTGATTTCTCAGATGCCTGAACAACCAGTTTTAAATATTCAATGTCAATCTAGGGAAGAAATCAAGAATGCTCTCCAGTTGCTTACACATTGGTTGATTTATAAAAAGCAACAAGATCATAATGTTACTGCCCAAATGTTAGGTGCACAGTTAGTTGCAGGTCTTTCTGGTTTAGCATATGAATGGTGGCGTTGGTTGCCACAAGAAGCCAGAAATGAAATGCTTGCAGCAAATGATTCAGATGAACAAATAATATCTGCCCTTAGTCGAGAATTTTATGGTCCTGAAGCACATGAAGATTTTGATCATTTAGCTTCTTTATATATGTCTGCACGTTTGTGTGATTTGAATAAGGCAGAAGCTTATTTCTGTTATATGCAGAAATTATTGATCTCTTCAGGAAAATCTGGCAATGAAGCTTATCTAAAACATTATTTAAGAAGTTTCCCTGGACATGTTCCAGATGCTGTTGAAAAGGCGTTAAAAGATAGAAATATTCCTTTGAGATCTTTGTCTTTAGCACAACTCCATCATTATATTCTGGAAACATGGCAAGAACATTGTTTACAGAAAAGAGTAGATAAAGATTTTAAAAGGCATCAACAAATGTTCTCTGCTTCTTTCTGTAAAGAAGTAGCTAAAATGCCTGATTGGGGCTGTGGAGCCCATAACAGGGGACATCTAGGAACTGAAAGTTGTCATTGCAAGAAAAAGAAAAAGAAGTATTTCACTTCTGAAGGTAGATATCATTTGGATAAGCCCTACAAACACAAATCCAAGCATTTTAAGAAAAAGCATAAGTATAAAAGATTTGTGAAAAGAAGATCTGAAAAAGGATTGTTGTTCTGAAAGTCCAAATGCTTTCTGGACAAGGAAAAAATATTTTGTCTCTCTTCCATTTGATCCACTTCAGCAGATAAAACCAATGAAAGCATCTGCAAGACTAATGAGTCCTAGTGAAAGAGAATTCTGTTCTAAAGAAATTAAAGAGCTCTTGGATAAAGGTTTAATTGAACCATCTAAAAGCCCTTGGGCTTGTCGAGCTTTTGTTGTAAACAAGCACAGTGAACAGAAAAGAGGTAAACCAAGGTTGGTTGTCAATTTTAAACCTCTTAATGCAGTTCTCCAAAAGATCAGGTATCCTTTGCCTGATAAAGCTAGTCTTTTGCAGAAAATCAATGGTTGTACTGTTTTTAGTAAATTTGATTTAAAATCTGGTTTTTACCAAATTGGGATAGAGAAGAAAGACAGATTCAAAACTGCATTTGTAGTTCCTCATGGACAGTATCAGTGGAAAGTGCTACCATTTGGTATCAATAATGCTCCTTCTGAGTTTCAGAAGCGAATGGAAGATATCTTTAGAGATATACCATGGTTAGCTGTTTTTATTGATGATATTCTCATATGTTCTAAAAATCTCCAAGAACATTTGAAGCATTTGCAGCAGTTTTATGATTTAGTCTACCAGCATGGTTTGGTCTTATCAGCAAGCAAAATGGAAATTGGTAAGACAGAAATAGAATTTTTGGGTCTCCATATCAAAGCAGGTCAGGTAGTTTTGCAGCAGCATGTGCTCCAATCATTTGATCACTTTCCTGACAAAATTATTGAGAAAACCCAGTTACAAAGATTCTTAGGATGCTTAAATTATATCAGGCCCTTTTATAAAGGTCAAGCCGCAGATATTCATTGTTTGCAGAAAAGGCTAAAGAAAAATCCTGTTCCATGGTCTGATGAGATGACTTTAGCTGTCCAGCGAATAAAAGAAAAAGTTAAGCATCTTCCAGCTTTGTCTCTTCCCCAAGGAAAGGGAAATTTGATAGTTGAAACAGATGCGTCTAACACCACATGGGGAGGTGTTCTAATTGAAGAAATAAATAGCCAAGCAAGAATCTGTGGCTATGCATCTGGTTCATTTAAAGGAGCTGAACTAAATTATCCAAGTAGCCATAAAGAAATACTTGCAGTCAAGAAAACTGTCAACCATTTCATTCTGTACTTAAAGCCTGTTCGTTTCATTGTTAGAACAGATTTAAAGATTATGCCCGGTATCTTTAAGAATGAAAGTTTAATGGCAGAAAATAGTAGCATAATTTTAAAATGGTTTATCTGGCTCAGTAATTTTGATTATGACATTGTGTATAAGCCAGGTTACTTAAATTGTCTTGCTGACATGTTGACTCGTGAGAATGTACAGGTTTCTTCTCCAAGTCTGAATATGTTTTCTGCTAATGATGCAAGTGGTTCTGGTTCTGGTCCAGGACATAATAAAAGATACATGAGTGATAATATGGTGAATTATAAAAGTGGCAAAGCTCCATTCCAAGAAGAAGAAGAAGCTCTCAGAGCCCCTCCAGAATCCTTATTTTTGGCTCCTTGGGATAAGGATATTTCTCAGGAAGAACGTCAGCAACTGTTAGATTATGCTGATGTCAAGGATGCAGAAAAGTTTTTAAGCCTCACTCTGATTAAGCAAATTCAAGAGAATCCCTGCAAGTTAAAGATTCTCGAAAGATGGGAAAAAGGTGCTTTCAGAGGTTTACAGAATGTCAGAGAAAAATTAGCTCGATGTGAAGAAGTCTGGATTGACCAGAACATGGAAGCTGAAGGAGAAATTTGGTATGTCGATCTCGGCTCAGGAGATTTGACATGGACTTCTTACAACTTGATTCTTCAGTTTTGCAGAGAGCAGACAGCAATAATTATTTGTGCTGATCCTGCTAATTTAAAGCACAGAAAATGGTCCGGTTGGACTCAAATATTTCTGGAAAAATTCTGCCCAAGAAACGCCTGGGTAGATCGTAAAGCTAATTTTATTCTTCATCTTGAGGCTGATATGCAAGCCGCTGACCAGGTTCATCAGTGGTTTAAGTTTAAACTGAGACATCATGGAGGTAGATACACTCCATTAGAACACTGTGTAACAGTCACCCAGAAGTTTATCAAAAGGGATAAAGATGGCAAGAGACTGGATACTAAAGTCCATAGAAGAACCCTACCTCTAAACTATAGGGTTGAATCACAATTCGCCTCCGAATTTGTCTATGGTGCTAATGAATATCTCCGTGGGTCAGATGTAGAACAATGCTTCGGAGAACTTTTATATCCAGATATGAATGAAGAATTCCCAAATAATCAGTATGACTATTGGCAGTATACTGAATCCCAGCCAAATTATATAGAAGAAGAATTGGCAAGGCGAGAACTTGAAGAAGAACTAAATGCTCAAGGTTGCCTTGACTGTGTTTGTGGCGGGGTACCTGGACCTGGTGACACGACAGTGTGCGTATGCGGATCAGGATATGATACTCCATAATTTTTCCGTATCTTACGGGAATGAAGATTCTTTGGTCCGTGATCATGCTCTTGTACATATTTAGTGGAAGCCGTTGGTGGGCCAACCCACTTTGTTTTGTCGGCCATAGTAGCCGAAAGCTTTCTTTGGATTCCTCGGTCTACTTTTTGTACCGAGATGCTTTGTAATTTGACTGATGTAATAAATGGCCCAGTTTTGTCGGCCAATAGCTTTTACTTTATGTCTTTCAGTCAGTCCGAGTCTTGAGTTTGTCGGATAAGATTCGCCGGGTCCCCACATGGCACTGCCTCTAAGGGACGAGATAACATGGTGGTAGTCCCCATCATGCCCCGGAATCTTACTTTTGACTGTCTAGTGTAAGTTTTTGGGTACCGGCTTACCGGTTGTAATGCTATAAAAGAAAGGCCTTGGGTTCATTTGATTCATAGCGAGTCGCATGAGCAAGTAGTCCGCTCTGCAAGTCTAGGAGTCGTCTGAGCAAGTAGTCCGCTCGACAGGTCTGTAGGTGTGTGAGAGCCGAGGTAATATGCTCTGCAGGTTGCCTGTAATGGTATAACACTGCATCAGAAAGCCAAGGTCTCGATTCTGTATAAAGAGTCTGTAAGGGTCTGCTAGTTGGCATATTATGGGAATCCCAGGAGCCTGAGAGTAACTACATGCCTTCGGGAAGTAGCCAAATCTAAAAGGGCCCATAACATTGTGTCAAGGCAGTGAGATGTGGTGACGAGCTTCGCTGTCCGAAGCCGATCCACCTGTGCGTCTGTAAACTGTATTCTGAAGATATAATGTTCATCATCATATTGATCGTGTGCCTCATTGCTATTGCTTTCGTGCTGATGGGAATAATTGGCAAATTATGCTTGAAAGATCAATGTGCTGGCTTTAATATGAATGTTTGATTGCGATGCGATCCTGCGTAATGGTATCAGAGCCAGTGACTACTACTGTTTGGTGAACTCTCAAGTATCTGGTATTTCGATAAACCTTCTCTGTTTATATGATGCATGTGTGACTCTGTGCTGAATATACCTGCTTTTATTTCAAGAACACTCTTAAAACATGTATCCAGTAGGCAATGGAAATGATTGCTGAGTGATTGTGGGAACATAGAAGTGTAAGCGTAGTGCGGATGTTAGAGTAGCAGTAAGGCCCAGGGATAGGGGAGTAAGTCTACAGAATTGCCCGCAGCGTAGAAGCTAGCCCTCACTTCTTCAAACCATGGATCCCACAATGGATGCTGTTCCGCTAGCAAGTTTAGAGTGTCAGTCAGGTAATGATATTGAAGTAACACTTGCAGATAGAAGGACTGGTTCATTTCAACCTTCTACATCAGATAGTGAGAATTCTTCTTACATCACTATATCAGATACAAATCCAACTGCAGATTGGGAGTTACCAAAGATTTTGCCAAAAGAAGTCTACAGATTAAATTGGTGGAATTTTCATACTGCAACTCAAATCAAAGTTTCAAATATTGATATATCTTTCACAGATGATCAAGAGCCTATTCATATACCTCTCTTAGATAAATCTCAGATTGATTGGGCTAAAGAACAACACTTTAAATATGCACACTTTGGTGCTGTTAAGTTAGGCTTAGGTCCACTAGTCAGACCCCGTTTACCTGTTTCATCTATTTGTGTTATTGTAGATACTCGTCATAACCAGTTTTCTGACGCTGTCATAGGTGGTTTTACTGCACCGCTTCATGATGGTCCCGCGTTTGGTACTGTATATCCTCGTTTTTCTGTTAGTTTAGATGACCCACATATCTATAATCTTCTGAAAGCTTATATTTTACCCAAGGGATTTAATATGTTGAATGGTTCCAAAATTATTCAACTTAAGGGTGGTGTCTGTGTCCGGTTTGGGAATGATACTTTACCGCAACTTAGATCCAAGATCAGTCAGAGTCCTGCAGACTGCAGCGTGGTGGAAACACCAAAGTCCAGGTCTAAAAATGCAACTCCCATTACTTTCAATTGGACTGGCATTTCATATCCACAGTCATGGGAAATGAAGTACTCTGAACTTCGGCATCAAGAACGATTAAAAGCTGTATTATCCCCTAAACCTCTTGTCTTTGATGAAGGCACATCCTCTTTCAGATCTCCACATCCTGAACCGATCCCGAGATTTAAAGCTCCTCTGATTAGATCCGCTTCAACTTCAAGTTATGATGCTGCCAGAAGGCAAGCCTTATCAAATCAGTTGAGTAAAAGCTCTCTAGAAGATCCTATTGTAGATAATCCTGTACAAAATAATTTAGAACATAAAGGTCAGCATTCTGACTGTACTGCTTGTCAAAAAATAAAACAAAAAATCATTCAAAAAGAGAAACGTCAAACCTCGCAGGAGTATCCTAGCCTCTATATGTTTTCATCCTTACCTAGAGTACGAGCAGAATCTGAATCTGTTAATGCTCATGGCCAAAGATCCTTTCACCCTGGCCGCAATCTCCCTGAAACAGCATTCAGACAATATTCTTCTGATGGGTTAAGTAAGAAAGAATTTATTTCCACAAAAGCAGTTGCTACAGATCAGAATTCATCTGATGAAATAAAGTTAGCAAATTGGACAAATTCACAATTACAGTGTACTGCTTCTAATCTTGATGATATGGCCCATGATATCCAGTTATTGAAAGCAAACTGTGCTGAACAAGGAAAAAAGCTTGAATTGGTTATTGCTAAACTAGCTTTAGTTGATCATATTTTGCATGATACAACTGAAATAGAGAAAGCTGTAAAAGTAGCTTCTGACAAGTTAGAAGCTAGATTAGATGTTCTGTCTCAGTTAACATCTAGAACTCAGGAATTAAAAAAGAAACAATATGTTGTTCCTGAACAAGTTTTACAGTTAGCTCGAAAAGGTCATACCAAATCCGTTTCATTTGGTCTTGTAGATGCAGAAGATAATAGACCAGAATGGGATTTTGGTGCTAGTGCAGCTGAAAAAGAAAACATAATGGACTGGATAAAAGAATTTAAGACATTTAATCCTGTGCTGGATGAAAAATATGTTGGAGATGTTCATATGATGGCGGCAGAATCCTCAAACAGAATGAGAATAGGATCACAACCTCACAATGAGGATTATGATACTCATATGCCTGATGCCACAGGAGTTTCTGAAGCTCCAAGAATTCATAGCTTTGGCATAAACAATTTAAATAACTTGATTTCTCAGATGCCTGAACAACCAGTTTTAAATATTCAATGTCAATCTAGGGAAGAAATCAAGAATGCTCTCCAGTTGCTTACACATTGGTTGATTTATAAAAAGCAACAAGATCATAATGTTACTGCCCAAATGTTAGGTGCACAGTTAGTTGCAGGTCTTTCTGGTTTAGCATATGAATGGTGGCGTTGGTTGCCACAAGAAGCCAGAAATGAAATGCTTGCAGCAAATGATTCAGATGAACAAATAATATCTGCCCTTAGTCGAGAATTTTATGGTCCTGAAGCACATGAAGATTTTGATCATTTAGCTTCTTTATATATGTCTGCACGTTTGTGTGATTTGAATAAGGCAGAAGCTTATTTCTGTTATATGCAGAAATTATTGATCTCTTCAGGAAAATCTGGCAATGAAGCTTATCTAAAACATTATTTAAGAAGTTTCCCTGGACATGTTCCAGATGCTGTTGAAAAGGCGTTAAAAGATAGAAATATTCCTTTGAGATCTTTGTCTTTAGCACAACTCCATCATTATATTCTGGAAACATGGCAAGAACATTGTTTACAGAAAAGAGTAGATAAAGATTTTAAAAGGCATCAACAAATGTTCTCTGCTTCTTTCTGTAAAGAAGTAGCTAAAATTCCTGATTGGGGCTGTGGAGCCCATAACAGGGGACATCTAGGAACTGAAAGTTGTCATTGCAAGAAAAAGAAAAAGAAGTATTTCACTTCTGAAGGTAGATATCATTTGGATAAGCCCTACAAACACAAATCCAAGCATTTTAAGAAAAAGCATAAGTATAAAAGATTTGTGAAAAGAAGATCTGAAAAAGGATTGTTGTTCTGAAAGTCCAAATGCTTTCTGGACAAGGAAAAAATATTTTGTCTCTCTTCCATTTGATCCACTTCAGCAGATAAAACCAATGAAAGCATCTGCAAGACTAATGAGTCCTAGTGAAAGAGAATTCTGTTCTAAAGAAATTAAAGAGCTCTTGGATAAAGGTTTAATTGAACCATCTAAAAGCCCTTGGGCTTGTCGAGCTTTTGTTGTAAACAAGCACAGTGAACAGAAAAGAGGTAAACCAAGGTTGGTTGTCAATTTTAAACCTCTTAATGCAGTTCTCCAAAAGATCAGGTATCCTTTGCCTGATAAAGCTAGTCTTTTGCAGAAAATCAATGGTTGTACTGTTTTTAGTAAATTTGATTTAAAATCTGGTTTTTACCAAATTGGGATAGAGAAGAAAGACAGATTCAAAACTGCATTTGTAGTTCCTCATGGACAGTATCAGTGGAAAGTGCTACCATTTGGTATCAATAATGCTCCTTCTGAGTTTCAGAAGCGAATGGAAGATATCTTTAGAGATATACCATGGTTAGCTGTTTTTATTGATGATATTCTCATATGTTCTAAAAATCTCCAAGAACATTTGAAGCATTTGCAGCAGTTTTATGATTTAGTCTACCAGCATGGTTTGGTCTTATCAGCAAGCAAAATGGAAATTGGTAAGACAGAAATAGAATTTTTGGGTCTCCATATCAAAGCAGGTCAGGTAGTTTTGCAGCAGCATGTGCTCCAATCATTTGATCACTTTCCTGACAAAATTATTGAGAAAACCCAGTTACAAAGATTCTTAGGATGCTTAAATTATATCAGGCCCTTTTATAAAGGTCAAGCCGCAGATATTCATTGTTTGCAGAAAAGGCTAAAGAAAAATCCTGTTCCATGGTCTGATGAGATGACTTTAGCTGTCCAGCGAATAAAAGAAAAAGTTAAGCATCTTCCAGCTTTGTCTCTTCCCCAAGGAAAGGGAAATTTGATAGTTGAAACAGATGCGTCTAACACCACATGGGGAGGTGTTCTAATTGAAGAAATAAATAGCCAAGCAAGAATCTGTGGCTATGCATCTGGTTCATTTAAAGGAGCTGAACTAAATTATCCAAGTAGCCATAAAGAAATACTTGCAGTCAAGAAAACTGTCAACCATTTCATTCTGTACTTAAAGCCTGTTCGTTTCATTGTTAGAACAGATTTAAAGATTATGCCCGGTATCTTTAAGAATGAAAGTTTAATGGCAGAAAATAGTAGCAGAATTTTAAAATGGTTTATCTGGCTCAGTAATTTTGATTATGACATTGTGTATAAGCCAGGTTACTTAAATTGTCTTGCTGACATGTTGACTCGTGAGAATGTACAGGTTTCTTCTCCAAGTCTGAATATGTTTTCTGCTAATGATGCAAGTGGTTCTGGTTCTGGTCCAGGACATAATAAAAGATACATGAGTGATAATATGGTGAATTATAAAAGTGGCAAAGCTCCATTCCAAGAAGAAGAAGAAGCTCTCAGAGCCCCTCCAGAATCCTTATTTTTGGCTCCTTGGGATAAGGATATTTCTCAGGAAGAACGTCAGCAACTGTTAGATTATGCTGATGTCAAGGATGCAGAAAAGTTTTTAAGCCTCACTCTGATTAAGCAAATTCAAGAGAATCCCTGCAAGTTAAAGATTCTCGAAAGATGGGAAAAAGGTGCTTTCAGAGGTTTACAGAATGCCAGAGAAAAATTAGCTCGATGTGAAGAAGTCTGGATTGACCAGAACATGGAAGCTGAAGGAGAAATTTGGTATGTCGATCTCGGCTCAGGAGATTTGACATGGACTTCTTACAACTTGATTCTTCAGTTTTGCAGAGAGCAGACAGCAATAATTATTTGTGCTGATCCTGCTAATTTAAAGCACAGAAAATGGTCCGGTTGGACTCAAATATTTCTGGAAAAATTCTGCCCAAGAAACGCCTGGGTAGATCGTAAAGCTAATTTTATTCTTCATCTTGAGGCTGATATGCAAGCCGCTGACCAGGTTCATCAGTGGTTTAAGTTTAAACTGAGACATCATGGAGGTAGATACACTCCATTAGAACACTGTGTAACAGTCACCCAGAAGTTTATCAAAAGGGATAAAGATGGCAAGAGACTGGATACTAAAGTCCATAGAAGAACCCTACCTCTAAACTATAGGGTTGAATCACAATTCGCCTCCGAATTTGTCTATGGTGCTAATGAATATCTCCGTGGGTCAGATGTAGAACAATGCTTCGGAGAACTTTTATATCCAGATATGAATGAAGAATTCCCAAATAATCAGTATGACTATTGGCAGTATACTGAATCCCAGCCAAATTATATAGAAGAAGAATTGGCAAGGCGAGAACTTGAAGGGAGATTTTGGCAGCATGAGGATAGGAAGATGGATGGATGTGAAATGAGGAGCCCCTACCACCTTTTTATAGGTTTTGGTGGTGGGGAATACCATTTGTGGTTTTGTGGAAACCAATGGTATTGACCAACATGGTTTAGGTACTTTTCCCTCCTTTTTCCTTTTTTGAATAAAATTAATGTTTTTATTCCCTTTTTAATATTTTTGGTAATTTTGGACCCTTTTTGAGGGTTTTTTATGCTTTTTTAGGAAAAATAATCTTTTTGAGTGGGAAAAGAGGTGTACTAAGGTCTTTTGGTGACCTTTTGTTGGCTTGAGAGGCTCAGATGGTGGAAAAAGTGGACAAATGGGTCATGTGAATAAGGGAATGAGATAATGAGCACTTTTTGGGTGTTAACACTCGTTAAAAACAGTAAGTAGGTTTCGAGCATTCTTCTACCTTTACTTCGAGCTCGTTAAAAACAGTAAGTAGGTTTCGAGCATTCTTCTTTTACTTCGAGCTCGTTAAAAACAGTAAGTAGGTTACGAGCATTTCTTCCACCTTTCCTTCGAGCTCGTTAAAAATAGTAAGGAGGCTATGAGCATTTCTTTCATCTTCACTTCGAGCTCATTAAAAACAGTAAGGAAGTTGTGAGCATTGTCTGTATCTCCTTTGAGCTCGTTAAAAACAGTAAGGAGGTCATGAGTTTACTTTTCCGGACTCGTTAAACCTTTACAGAAAAGATCCCTATGGAGTTCTTTTAAGCCCTTTTCAGACTCCTTAAATAGGAAAAGTTTGCCGAGCATAGTTGTCTTTTCGGGCTCGTTAAAATAACTGAACCGACATCCACTTAGGTATAGAATTACCCCTTTTCCGGGCCTTGGTGGATAATTTACGGAAAAGGTATACTCTAGGTATACTCTTGTATGCGCTAGAAGAGTTCTTTACAAAAAAGGACCTTTGGAGTCGTCTTTAGGGTTTTCAGACTCTCGAAATATGAAAACACCAAGTGAGTATTCACCTACTCGGGCTCGATGTGAAATCCACGAGATGGTTGATAGAGGACTGTTTAAGTTTTTCAACTCTATAAACAAGAAAACACCGCTGAGCACATACTAATCCGGGCTCGATATAAAATCCACGGATAGGTGTATAGAGGACTGTTTAAGTTTTTGAACTCTATAAGCAAGAAAACACCACCGAGCACAGACCAATCCGGGCTCGATATAAAATCCACGGATAGGTGTATGGAGTTTTCTTCTAGGTTTTTCAGACTCCTTAAATATGAAAATACCGTCGAGCATGCTTTAGTTCTTTGTCAAGCTCGTTAAAAAATGAAAAAGGAAAGGGAAGGGAAGAATGTTAAAATATCTTTCAATATGATGGCAGCAAGTCAACTATTTCCTTGAACAAAGCACATGTTTTGAGTCTATCAAACAAGTTGGGTTCTAGTGTTGGCCTTAGGGTAAACTTGATCTCAGAGTTCTTACTCCTCCATTTGGTTAGTCTTCCAATCATATGGAGAATCTGTTAATGTCTCCTACATTGCAGATTTGCGTCATGGTCTCTTTGTGTTCAAAGCTGCCTAAGTCACTCTTGTGTTGTGCTCATTGTTCAAGGATATAACCTGTGTCGGCCATTCTGCAGTTTCCTTGACCTCATGTGTTGGCCACTCCTTGGTGTCAGTATGTTTCATCATGTGTTTAGACCTACTCAAAATCAGCTCATACCTTTTGAGTGTCCCTCATGTTGGATGATGGAGGATGCATTAAGGACTCCCTTCCAATGGACTTCTTCCCATCGACTTCAGCTCATTGTGCTCTGGGAATGAAGTTTAGAGTTTCGGTTAGTACCTTGGGGATTGCAGTCATTAGTGGCAGTTTCCCTCGCTATTGGATAGATGGGAATACATCAATGTCTCCTATCTGATGGATTCTTCAAGTGTTCGACGGCAAGACCACTTATTCGCACTTGCTCGAATGTACAAGGTACCTTGGGTTCCATTTTCATTATTGGTGGACACCCTCGCGTTTGTTAACGGTATACATCAATGACTGGTAATCAAATGATACCTCCCATGTTCGACATCAACTCATTTATTCACATGGATAGGTTTGTACCTTGGGTTGTTTTTGGATGAAGACCTTGGGATCCTCGATAGCATCACCTCATTTATGTTATCGCCCAAGCTGCGCAAGACTGAGCCACACTTTTTTGGGCTCTTGATGAGACATAGATCCAGCTTGTTCTCTATGGCTATGTTCTCCAGTTTTGACATAGATCCACCTTGTATTTACGTGGCTTTGTTTACACTTATGTTCCTCATGGATTCACGCTTGTATTTTAGTGGCCATGATATATGCATCAGTATTTGGATCATTATTGTATCCTATTGGAGGTCATGTTCCATCATTTGAACATGGACAGTTACCCCAAGGATGAGTTTGTCTGACATTGCCTTTGCTTTCAGGTACTTCATTTGAGCCTATGATTCTTGGTTTCTCCGTTCCTCCATGATTCAACTCTTTGTTATTTATAATGTATTTCGGCCATCATTTCCCACACTCCCTCTGACCTCATACATTAGGGGTCATCTGTTATAGCTTGAAATGACACCTCTCCTTCCGTGACGAGACTTGTTTCCCTTAGTCGCATGACGACACTTCTTGAGATCAAGTTCAGTCACACAATAGGACATTTGTGGATCGAGGTGTCATTTGGGACACTAAAAATGGTTGAAATTACCTCATTCTTGACCCATTTGATGTATATGACCCTTAGGAACATTTTTCCAGACCAAACCATCTCCTGAAAATGAGCAGAAAAGCCTGTTTTTGGCCATTTTTCAACATGAGCGCTGGTACACAGGCATGATAGTAGCGTGTGTACCCTAGTTTGCTTCATTAAAGTAGTGCTCAAATCCATATGTACGTTACTTTGTCTACTGTAGAGTAGAGTACACCCCTGTTTTGGTCAAAATCTTGAAATTCGAGTAAGTTAAGTTGGTTGGGAAACCTCTTGAGCAGTTATAACTTCTTTTCCTCTTCCTCACTGACTATATAAGGAGGGTAGAAGGGCCATGTGAGGGGACTAAGCCCAATTACAAAGTTATGCTGGAGGAATGGAGACCCTCATCCCCCTCTCTTGTGCTTCAGTTTTGGTAAACCCTAGCACAGTTGATTAGAGGCTGGAATCCTTGGAGAACAGAAGCAGGAGACCTTGAATCTAGGTTTCGTGAAGTACCAAGCTTGAAGGAAGGTATAACTTTATGTACTTGCTTTCATTCATCAATAAAGATCAGACGTTCTTCTCTTTCCAAACATGACCTATTAATGTGTATTAGATTTTATTACAGTTTGTTTATAATCTTATGTCTTCTTCTATTATGAATATCAATCTTATATATGTAGTCAAATGTGTTTGAGAAAGGTATCAAGTTGTTTTGCAGGTCTGGGCATTGCAACACTGGATAAGCATTGAAGAGCGAGGGAGGAAAAGCTAGGATCAACCTTCTGAATAAGGTACCTACATATCCAAACCCTAATCTCTTCATTTATTTGTTGTACTTGCAGAATGCTTGTAAGTCTATCTTTATCACCGTAAGTTGGTAGTTTCTCCCTTGAACTATAGGTGCATTTTCCCCTCAACAATGTTTCATACGTCTTTTGAGATTTTCCAAGGATACATCAGATTCATTTTTATGTCTCAATACCCTTAAAACACTCCCAGTCCCAATTCGAAATCCTTAGGAGTCTTTTGGAGCCTTCTACCCTTGGGGGTTTCAACATCGATTTTCCTAGTAATTATGCCTTTCATTGTCTAATTATAAATGCAAGTTGTTGAAGTATTTACAAAGTTTCCAAGAATATAATATCTGATTTAATGTGTCCAAATACATCTAAATCCCATCCATACACCATTCAAAAATATTTGGGATCATTTGGTACAGTTTGGGGCTTTACTAGTCCAAGTTTCGAAAATTGACTTAATTGGGAAAAAATCCAAATTGGGGACATTACATGCCACTGAATTTGCTGCCACTTCCTTTGCTGCATTTTTTGCTTTATATAATATTCACATCTCTCATGCTCTCCATAGTATCAGTGCCTTCACATTGCTTTCCCTACACTACCTTCAAGCTGGGTCTCAGTCTCTGTGCTACACAAATTTAGATTCAAAACCAGAAGAAAAAAATGTAGATACAAATTTCGAGCCTAATGAATACTTGCAAAGATATGCAAATATAGAAACATGGAAACATTAAGTTAAAGAGGTTTTGCATGAAGGTGATCAACAACAAGAGTAGAGTCAACAGAGAATCCAACAGACATCTATGCAGGGAATTGAGCAATCAACAAAGAGTACAGATCCAAATATCGATCAAAATATTCAGTTGAGGCGTGTTGGTAAGGTGTTCATTCTTCTTTTTTTTGCATAAATCAATATAAATTGACTAAAGCATGTGCAATTGTGCTCTTACCTTTCTCTGCTTCCTGCTTCCCTCTGTAGAAGCGAGATGAAACAACACAGGTTAATGTCAAATTGCACTTACTCAGTGATGGATTCGATTACAAAGAAGTCGATGATCTGTACCTCCATTCTCAGGTTTGAATCCCGAATGAAAACAAAGCATGCATGCCATTTATTATGTTAGTTGAGTAGGTTCTAGGAACTATTAGATTCCTTGGACTTGGAAGCTTTGGCACTCTTCAAAAATAAAGTGAATGGAACCTTTTTCTGAAACATATTCTGCAATGGCACTCAATGTTTCTCCTATCCTTAAAATCAGACTATAATAGAACATATATAATGAAAACAATGGTACTCATATTATAAAAAAAACTGGCATTGAAAGACAAACTGTAATGGTACTTTTTCTTTAATAAAAATAGACTATTGTTACCACTCTGCTTATAGTATCACATTTTTTAGGAGCAAATTCACCCTTCTTTTGCGCAGTATTATTTTATTTTCCACATCACTACAAAATTTTGTTCACTGTAGTACAAGGGAAACCCAAAGTGCAAACTTCAATTTTACATGAGCTCAAAGGATTGACATTAAGTGTTGGCATGAGAGATGGCAGAGATTGTGTTTCCTGAGGGGTAATCCTTATCAATGGTAAAGATATAGAATCACTTGATATGTCTATGTCATGCTGCGATACATTTCAGAAGTGAATGTAGATTATCTTAACAATGACAAACTAGAAGCTAGAGATCTGTAATACTTCGTAACAATTCCCAATACACTCTTCTATTGATACAATCCCATTTACAAGTGCACTTCTACTAGCTCTCTCAGCAACTACTGCACCTAACCTCGCAGAACTGAGGTCATTCGAATAAATGAGATCACTCAAACAAAGTATTTCACCTTCTCTCTGGTGGGCAGTAGGGATTTTGACAACCTAGCAACTATGTTCAACGGGTGCATCATCCACGAATACAAATAAGGAAACAATTGCAAACAATGAAATGAGTAATTTTTTTTCAAATTACTATGGTTTATGTCAAAGCTTTCAAAAGATACCTATAATAATTGATTTTTAATACCTATATGCAATTCAATTGAGAAATGGGTACTTTGTCTCCTGTTCGCATCCCACTTTAGTTATGGTTGGAAGCAGTGTGTGAGTTGCTCATTAACAGCCCGAGAGCGTAATATGTGAGTATGCAACAAATGAGCAGTGCATAGGTTTCTCTTAAGAAACCCAAAAGCATGCGTACAACTGGAAAAAAAATGTAAAAATTGTAAATTTTTAGCCTAAATTCTAGAATTCTCTTTGGAATTTGGTATTGTCCTTTGTATGGGAACCTACCTGGTAGAGTTTAATTAGTCATTTTTTTATTTCATTTTCATTGTTGGAAAGATTTAAAATTTAAATGTCCACCCCTAAGAAAGTGATTTAAATGCTAATTAGAGCATCATAGCTTTGTTTCATTGTTTAAGGGCACATCACAACCCAAGTCTTTTGATTTTTTGTTAAGGCAATTGCATTTGGCACAACATGTACATCTTAAACATACTTTATTGTAGGATGCTTCCTTGGTTCTTTGTCCACAAGCTTGTTGCAATTTGCATCAACTAATACAAATAACAACCGGTGAGAATAAACATTGAATTGATAATAAAATGTTAAAGCAACGGAAAAGAAGAAAAGTTAAGAAAATGTTAAAGCAACACAAAAGAAGAAGGAATTCACAAAGAGAATTCAAGAAAATGTTAAATAAACAACAAACAAGGATGGAGTTTACAAGAAAGTTAATATAATAACATTTAATGCCTTAGATGATCTTTGAATTGAGAAGAGAGTTGAAAGGAATAACAAACAAACTATTTGAAAGATGAGCCTTGAATTTGAAAAAAAAAACATTTAAACAACAAAAAATGGTACCAAAGATGAGCCCTAAATTCATAATGAAATATTAAAAAAAACAACACCAAATGATGTTGAAAAAAGTTAAGATAATACAACAACAAATGATCATGCCTAAATTGAACCTTAAATTGACAAGAAAAACTTGAAGCAACAATAGAAATAACATCAACAATTGATGCCAAACATAAGGCTCCTTGTTTCACATGGAAAATATAAAACTACAGGAACAACAACATCAAATAATGATATAATTATACATCATATTATATAATTTATGACTACCTATGGTTCGCAGAAGCTGCATGTTCATTCCAATTTTTTCAAGGATAATTTTAGGGGCGAAATTTAGCCCACGGGCTATTTTTCCATGTTGTTTTCCAAAAAAAGATTCGTCAATTTGCATTTTTTGAAGCCCTGCATTTTGCCCAATTTTGATGGGGTAAATTTTTTCACTCTAAAAATCGCCAAATTATTTTATAAACTATATAAAATACTTAGAAATTGAAATAATTTTAGAAAAATATCGCCAAATATTTTATAGTTGACATTTTAAGAATTGGTAAGATTTGCCAAGGTTTATACACTTTTAAATAAGTATGGTTCCTTAAAATTATCCCCGATTTTTTGCATCTAGAAATAGGGAAAGGAAAAATCCAATATGATTCTCTCTCTCTCTCTCTCTCTGTATATATATATATATCAGCCTCCAAAGCCTCTTCATGAATGTTAACCCTTATATGAATTAATTACAAGATGTGATAATTTAGATCTAACTCAATGACGGATATATACCCACATTGTTAAAGATTTCAATACCAATTCAATTACAATGGTTATGCATAATGATTCTAACAACTAGATATAATAGAATTTAAAAATAGCAGAAACATAGTCACATAAAACACATAAACTTATCTTAGAAAAGCCTTTACAGGAAAAGACCAGCAAACCAATGAAATTTACCTGAGTCTCATCTATTATCAACACTATTAACCAAAGTTTACAACAATGATTTATCATATCACAATAGAGTGAATTCACTACACTCCTACTTCTTTAACTCATACAAGTACTATGTTGTACTATATTGTCATGTTTCTTTTTAACTTTCCATCACTTCATATTTATAGATGCAATACTCTAATTCATGACAACCAAATTAGCTACAACTAACTGCTTCATTAATAGTGATCCATAACTTCCTAACAAATTTCAGTTATTATGTTATAGTCAACTTGACTGAGTCAACTTTAGTCGGCCGCCAATCGAGATTCTCAACATCCAAGTGTTCAATAAAATCCTTCTCACTTTAGGCTTGTCAACTTCCCATCGACTAGTCGTGGTAGTCAACCAATAAACTATTCTAGTAATCTAGTCAACCAAACTGCCATTGTCTGTCGACTTCAATACCAACTGACTTGTTGACCAATCAACTATTGATTTTGACCGTCAATTTACATGCAGAGAAAATAGCATACCCAACATTCTCCCACTTGTTGTTTTATTTGCATACATGAGATATTTCATAACTTTAGTTCACTTAACTAGGGTTGACAAGCCCATTGATTATCTACACCAATTAAACCTTTCAATGCTCATTGACTTAGTTAAATAGTTTGCAGTATTCTTCAACGTGTCTACCTTTTCCAGCAACACTTTCTGGTTCTCCACTATTTCTCTCACAAAATGGTACTATACATCAATTTGATTTGTCTTTGAATGGTATACAGGGTTCTTTTCCAAGAAGATTGCACTTTGACTGTCACAATTCAACCTAACAACTTGTTGTTTAAACCCAACATTTGAACACAATCTCTACAACTAGACTACCTCTTTACTTGCATGAGAAGTTGCCATGTATTCAACCTAAGTAGTTGACAATGCAACAATCGACTACCTCCTACTTATCCAACTGAATTCCCCACCGAATAACTTAAAAACATATCCATTGGTCGACCCTCTATGGTCAAGATATCCATCCCAGTCGGAGTCGAAAAAATGATGTAAACTTATTATTTTATGAGTTTCATGTTTTCCTTGGTAGCGGATTGCATAATCCATTGTGTCACACAAATACTTGAATACTTTTTTAACAGTGATCCAGTCTCTTTTCTAGGTGGTGACATACACCTTCTCAATACTCCCACTACATGGGAAATATCAGGTCGAGTATAGACCATTGCATACATTAGACTACCTACAACACTAGCATGGGGCACTTGTGCCATGTAGTCTATCTCTTCTTGTGTCTTAGGACATTGTTCAACAGATAATTTAAGTCCTATAGGAATAGGGACCTTAACCACTTTCCACTCCTGCATGTTGAAGTGTTTCAAAATTGGCTCAACATGTTTACTATGATTTAAATCTGATTTAACCAGAGCCTTCTACTGGTTCGATCTATTTTAATTTCCATTCCAAGAATGAAATGAGATGCACCGAGATCCTTCATTTCAAACTTGGAGGATGGTTGCACTTTCACCACCCTGATCAGATCCATGTTGTTTCCAACCAACAACATATTGTCGACATACAAAATTACATATATAAAATGATCATTGATTTTCTTTCTATACACAATGATCAACCTAACTTCTCACCAAACCTAGCTGCTGGATATACATATCAAACTTCGAGTACCACATCCTGGGTGATTTCTTTAAACCATAGAGTGAATTCTTGAGCTTGCAGAGTAGCTCCTTCTCCCCTTTCACTATGAATCCTTCAAGCTGCTTCATATAAATTTCTTCTTCAAGGTCACCATGAAGAAATTTTTCCTTCACGTCCATCTGTTCTATTTTAAGAGCAAATGATGTAACTAAATACATTAGTACCCTAATGGAAGTTAACTTTGCAAGATAAGCAAATATATCACCAAAGCGACTCTCTCGACTTGGGAACATCCCTTCGCTACTAGTCGATCCTTGTACTTCTTGACCTAACCTACCACATTAAATATTTTCTCGAACACCCACTTACTGTCAATGGGTTTCCTCCCATTTGGTAAAGCGACTAGATCCCATGTTGCATTCTTCTGTAATGTCTCCATTTCTTCTTCCATGGCCTTTTCCCAGAGTTTACCCTTTGTTGAGTCGATCACTTCCTTTACCCACCTAGGATCCTCTTCTATTCTAGTTAATGCAGAACCTCATATTGTACCTTTTAGGTTGTTGCTTTTCTCGACCAAACCTCCAATTGAATGGAATCTATTGTTCCACCTCTTTGCCGGATTCAATCGATTCATTTGAATCATGACTTTTGTCTTTCCATTTGAACTCTAGATTTTTTGGTTCCTTTTCTCTTTTATCCTATTCAATCTTGGAAGGACCTTTGAATTCTCTGGAAATCACATCTCTACTATAAAATTCCTTCCATGTGATCAAATTCAACATATTATACCCTTTCACTCCATCTTTGTACTCGATCAAGATGGATTTCTTGGACTTGTTGTCGAGTTTGCTTCTTTTCTCCTTTGGAACATGCACACATTCATCACACCCAAATAATCTAAGTTGTACAAGAGAGGGATTTTTCGTATCCCATTCCTCATATGGAGTCTTGTCAACCATAGACATCGACTTCAACCTATTCACCCACTAAAATGTCGTTTCAATTGTATCTACCCAAAATTCTTGTGCAATACCTGCACCATTGATCATGCTCCTTGATTTTTCCATCAGCGTTCTATTCAATCTTTCAGCAAATCCATTCGGTTGAGGCGTGTATGGAGTTATTTTTTTCGATCTATATTGTGTTATCTGCAAAATTGGTCGAACACCTTACTACAAAATTCTCCTTTGTTATTAGTTCTTAGCACCTTGATCTTTCTACCAGTATGATTTTCTACAAGAGCATTGAACTCTTGGAACTGTTAAAAAACCTTAGATTTATTCCTCGTAAAATACAACCATGTCATTCTAGAGAAATCATCTATGAAAGAGATATAGTAATGGGATCCCCTTTGTTATGGGTACAACACAGGTCCGAACACATCACTATGTATTAACTCCAATATTTACTTAGCCCTTGTGGTCCCAAATGGGAATTTTACATGACTTTCAGGGAATATTTTAAGGATCCATAATTTTCTTAAAGTATAGAAGCCTTGGGGAATCTCACTAATTATCAAATTTCCAGCCGTAAAATGTTTGGCAATATTTTTACAAAATATTCAAATTTCTAAAGGTTTTATGAAATGTTTGGACAATTTGGTGATTTTTAGAGTAAAAAACTTGTAGTCCTTGTTGAGGTGTATTTACTGTCTTAAGGAATCACCAAAATATTTAATTATCGACCAGGGTTGGTAATCTTCGAGTTGTGGCAAAGTATATGCTGAGGTAGAATGGGACCTAAGGCTTCGGCTCGGCAGACCTTGGAAATGTTTAATAATGAAAAGATCGAAAGATCTTTCAAAATGAAAAACCGAGTCAAACTTTAAAAAAAATACAACTACTGAACTAATTAAACCTACCTAAACCAACAAATCAGAATACTATCAAGCTATGCTAAACTACTCTATGGATAATAACTAAAAAGATAAACACAACAATATTATTCAAGGAAACAAAACTCAATCAAAACAGAACTACTATAATGAAACTGAAAACTACTGATAAATCTCTAATTTAAGAATTAGAAAACAACTGTAAATGAGTTCAGAAACCTATCTCTGAGATAATTCAATTGACAACTAACTATGGAAACAAGAAACTATATAATCTTAAACCAAAACTACAAACTACTTAATGAATTCAAAAACTATTCATACATTCGACTCAAGATCAAACTAAACTACCTAATTCCATTCTCCTTGAGTATTATGAGGAAATGTATCAAATGTAATAGGAACAGGAGAGAAGGTATCAAAGTGACTTTCAAATGTAACAAGGAAACAAAATGGAAGCAAATCTAGTTTAACTTCTACAAATAAATGCAAACTAAAGAGTGTCCAATTACAACTAACTTTAAACATTGTAATCTATTTTCTATCCATACGCAGATGACATGGGACTAATGAAATCTAGAAGCAAGTAGAAAACTTAATAAAGACATTTACTTGAAACTAAATTTGATTGAGAAGCAAGTAGAAAACTTGATAAAGATATTTTATTTATGAACCAAATCCTATTCTATGAACATCTTCATTAACTATGTAAATGGGAAAACTAATCCTATGCTTGAATTGAGAAACTATAAAAAACTAATGTACTTTGGAGAATGAAATTACTAAGTCTAATCCGAAATTAATCTTAACAACATGTAATAAACTACACTAAGAATGAAACTGATAAATTCTAGAACAGTAACACATTAGCAAATCAGACATGAAAGACACAATTTGAAAAGCAGTTAAAGCAGAGTTAAGGAAAATGGAATGGAAATTAAAAGTGATGATGAAACTTAATTAATACTCTATGTAGTGTGGAACAAGATCTTAATTATATCTAAGAATGCTAATTAAATGCAAGAAATATTAAAGTTCGAAAACCTAAGAATCTGGATTCTAAATAAGCATAAAAACAATGCAGAAAATATTAAATTCCGTATGACGATTCGGTTGGCGATCTGAAAGACGGTCTGAATGGAAGAACATGATTTAAACTAAGGAAAGAAGTAGACTCAATGATCTTAACGCCAACTGGTTGGTGCATATGAACCTACAGTGCAAGAAAAGCAGTAAGTGGATTGTTTAAAGTTGGAATGGCAAGAGGCAACCTATACTAATCATTATCTAGGGAAAACAAACTATTTCTAGGGAAGAATAAGTAAGGCTGAGATGTAAATAAAACTAACCTATAGCTATAGGAAAAACTAGCAGAACTAATTCTAACTATGGATTAAACTTGAACTACTGAAACATTAACTAGTTGACTTGATCTAATTGCAAATGACAAGATTGAAAGCAAGCTAAGATGACTTATGCATGACCGATCATTAACTTGTAAATTAAACTTAGCAAATTAAACTAACAGCAAGATATAAACTATAGCAAATAAAGAACAGACATGTACAGGAGATGAAACAACATCATCTACAGGAAACAAGTTAAATACTGAAAATGAAAACTATTAATTTGCAGAAAAGAAATGCAGAATATATACAGTAAACCTCTAGTTGTTGAGGGGGCCTTCCCAACAATCAGAGATTGAAGCTTAACTCAAATTATTCACCAACAATAGGACATCAACAACTAAGAAACTGGAACTTCCATTGACTGATAAAAATTACACAACATCTATAGAAAAATTACTGTTATCGTCTATGTATTACAATTGCTTTGTATATGTATGTTGCGTTTCTTCACAGGAAACGTCTTTATATAAGTTTACAATAGGAGAGAAGGTCGACTTAGTTGACCTCTCTAAAAATAGGAGGTTTAATGACTAAAGAAACGACTGTGAGGTGGTTCACGACAACGCACAGGCCGTCTGCCTAAGTCCACGACGTTGATTCTCCTTTACGCGAACAACTGGACGTTAGTTCCCTTCAATCATGGGAAGAGGATGTGTTGGCAAGCTGGGCGTGGGAGGACGAGGAAATTCTGGAACGTCGACATGGGCAGAGAATGTGTTGGAAAGCTGAGAAAATGAGAGGACGAATCTTCTGGAATAAAGGCTCACCAATCGTGAGCGACACGTCCTTAACAGAACCCACATCATCGTTTTCGTCTTTATTGCCCCGAAATATCTCAACCAACGATTCCATGAGTATGAATGGAGGGTTAAATGACAGTTCAGATGCAGCAAGGTGTCTTCGGCGTGAACGCATGGCTGAATGAAGGTCCAAATGATGACCACAACCTGTAGAACAAAAACTAAATGCCAAACACATCTAGAAATGTGAGATGATTATCAATAAACCATAAAAATGATGATAATTATTCACGATTCGTATGATATTCAAATAAATGCATACCTGGGTCTGTTTGATGGTGTGATTGATAAAGAGAATAACTTATTATATCAAAATAGTGACAAAAATGGACACCAACATTCCCCCAAACCAGAGATATGCCAGGTCCCACTGAGCAAACGAAGAGAAATTTAGGAAGAAGGCTGAGCTGCGGTAGCAGTTGCCTTCGATTTGGAAGAGGAAGTGGATTTAGCTCTAAGCTTCTGGAACTGTTCCTTCAAAGCATCATGCTTTAACCAGAGAGAAATGTTGGAAGCTGTTTTGGCTTCATTTAAATCTTGAACACATTTCACCTGGAAATGTAGTAAGTCCTTGTTCTCTTGATGAAGCCCAGAGATAATCCAACATACTTCTCATTCTGGATTTTTAACTGAGCTATGTCTTGGGTTAGTCTGTCCACAGTCTGATGGAGTGGAGTCGGTGCTTCTGCAAGAGACTTAGGGTCTTTTTGCAGGCTCGATCCCTTTTAAAATGGTTCGGGATCAACAGATGTAATGTGTGCCTCAGGAACCTTATCTTCAATATGTGCAGGGGCAGGTTCCAAGACAGAGTCTTCAAGTAAACTATAAGATACATTAGCTAATGCAAGGAGAGGTGATTCGAGGACAAGATTGTTCGTCTGGTCATCATGACTGTCTGAATGCATTGGTTGGATGACGGATTGATCGATAGACTGGATGATGGTCTGGTCGACAGATTGGTCACAATTGGCCTTTCTTGACTTTGTGGGTATTGGTGAGAAGAATGGGGGTTCCATAGTTGTGTCCTTGTGGACAGGCTCAGGAGAGAATGAATGAACAGGGTGTATTTATCCTGAGGCACCCTCACTAAATCGTACAGACTTGGCATCCCTTTTTGATTGGGTAGTGTTTTGGACGGGCTCGTCTACACGGGTTTGGAATCGGTGATGCTTGTGAGAGGCAGAGGCTTTAACAAGTGGCTTCTTGACCAGGTGGGGGTTTAGTGTTTCAAACAAAAAGCTATCCGACGTTTTCCCTGCTTCCTTCAACTGATGGGTGATCAATATTTTTATGAGATGGTGATGGAATAAGCTGTCGGCAGGGTTAACTACATTTTCCCTAACCTGCATAGACATCTTTTATAGGCTCTTTAGAATATAGAATGGAAAGTTTAGGTCCTGATTATTAACGAAATGTGCCAATAATCGGAAGTGACAGGCTTTAAAAATGGTGTACTTACCCTCACAAGTGATCAACCAGATGATGACATTCAAGGGCTCAAGATATTCAAGCTTCACCCATTCCCAGTGGAATCCTTTTGTGCCTACAACATGTTGGTATTCGGCTTTGAGAGCAAATTCGTGATCCGTCGGTGGAAGGAAAAGGTGTTTGTCCCAATGGGCACCTTCCCTAGACAATTTTGTGGCCTGCACAATGGACTCTTCTATTATGGGAAAGGTGAGATGGCCAACCTTAGCGGTTTTTCCATCGAACCCCTTAGAAAAAAGGAGTGAAACCTCGTCATCGTGGCCATCAAGAAGGTGAAGGAAGAGACCCCATCCCGCTCACAGCAACACTTCATGACATGCCTTAAATTCAGGAATACGGAGGAGGTCCTGGTAATTGCCAGGCTCGTAACGGATCGGCATCGTTTAAGTAGAGGTCGAGGAATGCAAATGGAATAGGGGATGCAAGAGATTGAAGGGGATGCAATATATTGCAGGAGACGCGGCTTGATAGACTCCGAAAGGATAAGGGAAGGAAAAATGAAGCAGATTTCACGCAATGTTGGTTTAAATGGCGATTCGTTCGAATAGTTAAACAATCGTGAGCAGGGATTTAGCACGCTTAAGCGATCATGTCATCATACCAAGATATTTGAATCATGTGCCATCATGAAAATATGTGCATTGATGAATTCATAAGGTGATGATATATTCAACCATGTCCTGTTGAGCCCAGAATTGGCCCTTTTTAGTCATCATTAATCACCTTTCCTGCCCCTGTCTTACACCACTTATCATGGCAATCAGACCTATTGTCCTTACCTTATTCCCTAAATTACCAAGGTACGACTGATCATTGTTTTATTTTATTAATGCTTATGATTGTGATAATTAAAGCTGTGCATCTCTCAAATTGTGCTAACATGTTGCGATTTATGAAGGTAGTTGAGACAAATGGACTGCAGGAAAGATCGGGGCTGAACAAGTCAAGAAGGAAGGGATGTTCGTTCCTTGAAGAGGGATCCTTGGGGCTCAATTCATCAATCAAAGCACAGCTGTGACAGGGCAGCTGTAACAGAATTCGCTATCTTAAGTATGTTGCTGCTCGAGTCTAGCTGTGAGCTGGAAGGACCGCCACTCTTGGGTCGATTAATGACTTTCTCATATTTAGATGTTTCTGTTCTGCCACGCATTGTAACAGCTAGCTATTTAGGGCGCTTGAAGATCAGAGATCTTCATGGATGCCCAATTATAGGATTAGATGTTATGATTTGTATTTATAAATATGGGGAGTTGCCTCGACCCAGGGGGTTGAACAACAGACAATTAATTTGTGGTATTAGCAGCTGAGCAAAACTGTGTACTCATTCTTCTGTTAATATAAGGGGTTACTTCTGAGCTAAAGAGTTGTGTTGTTCAGCCAGCGTCTCTGTGTGAAGGCTGGGCCCGTCTTCCACAGAGATTGCTGAGTTAAAATAGGATTTCTAATTCATTGTGTGTGATGCTTTGTTCTTTCCTTTTGTACGCAGCAACAATATTTATTCTGTGGATTTTCAGTCAAAGATTATATTTCTGTGAGATTGGTGAATGGTGTAGAATAACAGTCGACTGAGTAAGGTTTGCTTTATGTATTTCAATTGTTTTCATACACAGCTGTGTTCATCTTACAGCTAAGTCGTGATCCCATGAACCCTTACAATTTATCTTTCCTGTTGTGTGTTGATTGATTTCCATTCTACAATTCAATTTCTTAGAACAGTTGATTCAATCTTTTGCAATTGAATTTCTAGATTAATGTTCAGCTTATGCTTTATGATTTCCAGATTGATTATATCAGACAAGTGATTGTTCTAGAATACGAATGAGATTTCTTTTCTGCAATCGTTGATTTGATCTGGTACTATTTCTTATTGATGCATGATAGAGAAGAGTTGAAGTATAGCAGTTAAAAGGCAATTGGGATTGCATAGATTTTTGGGGATGAACATGGATGATAGAAGATAAAAGTATTCACTTCTAATGGTTTGGTGTTTAAGCATATACTGTGCAGTTATCCCTTGAAATAAAAAGACTTTCTCGGGTTGACAATAAATTTCATCTGCTCTGTGTGTATTGGTAACAATTTATCTGCATATAGAGTGCTTGACATTTTGGCGCCGTTGCCGGGGAAGGATAAAATTAAACATTGATCATTAGTTGCATCTGATAATTAATTCTTTGCTGAAATGATTTGGTTCGCATGAATACAAGGAGGGTAAAACACGATCACCTCCCAACTCCCAAAACCCCACAAATTACTAACAGCGCAGGTGGTTCGGGTCGTGGTCGAGGACAACAATTGGGTAGAAGAACATTCATCGACGATCTTGTTGACAGAACTGATTCATCCACCAGGGCTCGTCATCAAGAAACTCCTATCAGACAAAACCCTGTCGGTCTTGGAATGCTAACATCCACGGTGGAGAATACAGGAGCAGCTGTGACTCCCTCATACACCCCTGCTAAGAAAGGAGCAGCTGACGCAGCTGTCACAACTGAATACGCAGCTGCTACCACTGAAGAATACACAGCTGCTACAACTGAAGAATACGCAACTGCTACAACTGAAGAATACGCAGCTGCTACAACTGAAGAATACGCAGCTGTTACAACTGAGGTGAAGAACGCAGGAACGAACGAAGAAGAGGATAAAGAAGAAAGGATGGATAACAGACATGAGAACGAAGAGGAAGAGGCAATGGTAGAATACCATCTGCCAGAAGGAATTACGGCTACATTACAATTTCCAATTCAGCAGCTAGAAGGGACAGCTCCTATGAAGAACATCTCACCATCAGTGCTGCCTCGCTTCCATGGCAGGGCAGCAGAAGATCCAAATGAGTTCCTTTTTGAATTTGATATCCTCTGTCGCATCTATGATTATGTCATAGATGCTCAAAAGTTGAAACTTTTTCCCGCCACCCTGAAGGACAATGCATTATGATGGTTCATGAGCCTTGGGGGAGGAACTGTTGCTAATTGGAATAAGATGAAGCAAGTATTCCTGGAGAAATATCAAGAATATTGCAACACCAGGGACAAAAGAGAGGAATTATTTAAGATGGTGCAGAAGGAGGATGAAAGTCTAGAGGATTTTGTAGAAAGGCTACTGTACAATGTGCAGAGAGCTGGGCAGACGAACATGGGGCTGGATGTGCTCAAGATAATGTTACTTCGAGGGATCAGGGATGACTGTTTAGACATGTTAAATTTGTTAGGAAAGGGGGATATCTCCAAAGAGACTTTTGAGACGATTGTGGAATTATGTAAGAGGTACTCCAGGGGATCTTCCAGGAATAATAAGCGGGATAAACGAGACAAGCTGGAACGTGATGTCTTCGACAGAACTCAGAAGTCATCTAATGGAGGAGCTACACGTGCAGAGATAGGCAATCTCCTTGAAAATTTTAAAACAGAAATGATGAGCTCCATCTCTTCGGAGATTGATGTCCTGAAGGCCAAACAGAAACAGGCAGTGGAGGATCTCACATTAGGTGTGTTCTGTCCCAGATGTAGAAAGAATCATCCACTGAAGGAATGCCATTTTGACAAAATACAAGTATGTCAGTTGTGTGAGCTGAACCATGAGATGAAGGAATGTCCCACACTTCCTCAGGTGAAAGCTGTCTTGCAGGCATCAACTCCAGAAGTAGAACCAACTTATTTCATTGCGCAGAAGAAACCTTGGCAGCCTCGAAATCAAGGTATGCCTCCGGACTCGTTTCCATTTTTGAATAATATGAATAATTGGAATAATAATATGCAAAATGTGAATACACAATTCCCTTCAAATTATGCTCAGTGGAATCCTTCTCAACCTGCAATGCAAAATTATAACTCCTGGAGTCCTTGGACACAGCCACCACATCAACCTACGTCATGGTCTCCTGGATGGAGAAACTTCCATCTTGGGAACCAGTTTCCTCAACCACCTCCACCTCAACAATCACCATATTCTCCTCCATATCCTCAATTTCCTCAATACCCACCTCAGCAGTCGCAGCTGCAGTTGCAGAATAATCTTGTTCCTAATATACCAATACAGCCTCAGCTACCTGCACAACCTAATCCTAACCCAAATAATAAAACAGTCCATCAATTGGAGACTGTCAATATGCCGGCCTAATCTCTTTCCCCTGTACCTTGTAATGATATTCGTCTACGATCTGGGAAGATAATAGAACCTGTAATTACAGAAAATATTCCACCTTCTGTGCATGAAAAAGGAGAGAGTTCACAGCATCCATCTGATATGGATCCTATCACTGAAGGTGCTGAGCATTCCTTAGATGGGACGGCTGAAACATTAAATGAGAAATCAGATAATACACAGCCTACCCAATTGGTGAGGCAACCACCATACCCTGAGAGACTAATGCTACCAAAAATAGGGGGGCAACCTCAGTTCAACCTCCTAGGAGAGCTGAAGAATCTTTATGTTAAAATCCCCCTTCTTCAAGCCCTTCAAGATGTGCCTATTTATGCTAAAACAGTTCGGGACCTATGCACTAAGAAATCAGGGAGGAAACCTAGAGATCCTCCCACTGTTCATGTCATAGGGAATTTATCTGCTTTAATAACAGGAAAAACCCCCGTGACCAAGTATGACGACCCTGGCAATCCCACTGTCACTATACATATAGGACAAACGCAGATACCTAACGTACTAGTCGACTTAGGAGCAGCGATCAATGTCATAACAATTGAGACTGTAAAGAAGCTGGGACTCACTAATTTTAGGCCGACCCCTACCATTCTAGAATTGGCAGACAGATCCACCATTAGACCCGAAGGGATTCTGGACAACCTTGTCATCTTAGTGGATTCGTGGGAATACCCTGCTGACTTTTTGATATTGCAACCAAAATCACAGCTGGGAGGACACCCATTGATCCTGGGAAGGCCTTGGTTGGCCACAGCTGATGCTTGCATCAGCTGTCGATCTGGGTCCATGACTATATCTGATGGTATGGAAACCAAAAACCTCACCCTGTATCCTCCAGCACGGCTGAGCTTAGAAGCTGAAACTTCCCTTTGGATAGAACAGGAAGAGGAGGAGGATGTTCAGCCACTATTAACAATAGGGAAGGCCTTAACTTTTAAAAATGAAACAGAAGAAGATGCCATCAGTAATTTCATTAGCGAACCTGCTTCAGTGGGTAAAGAGGTCTATCAAATCCTGAACATTACCCTTGGTAAAGAAGAACAAGAAAATCTTACGGAGGAAACATTGGTTGGTGATACAAACATAATCCCAGTTTTGAAAAATTCAAAAAGCATTCCTATTGAGGTAGAGCCGGGAAGAACTTTGAACTTCAACCCTGGACTCTCCTCAGAAGAACAGATGCGCCTAATCAGTCTCTTGAAGGAACGTAAGGGGGCATTCTCCTGGGAGTATACAGACATGAAGGGTATCCCTTCTAATCTGTGCACTCATCATATTTACATTAAAAATGACTCCCGGCCTGTATGTCAACCCCAACGACGCATGAACCCAAATCTGAGGGATATAGTGAAGGAGGAAATCCAGAAACTTTTGGAAGCAAGCTTCATCTACCCTATTTCAGATAGTGAGTGGGTTTCGCCACTTGTAATTGTGCCCAAGAAAAATGGTAAATGGAGAGTCTGTGTTGATTATAGGGAGCTGAACAAAGCTACACAAAAGGATCATTTTCCTCTGCCCTTTATTGACCAAGTACTTGATACCCTATCAGGGAAGAAGTTCTTCTCCTTCTTGGATGGGTTCAGTGGGTACAACCAAATTCAGATTGCTCCTGAGGACCGGGATAAGACCACCTTCACCTACCCCTAGGGAACATTTGCCTACAGGGTGCTTCCCTTTGGTTTATGTAATGCACCAGCAACGTTCCAAAGAGCTGTAATTGGCATATTCTCTGAATTGGTTAGTGATAGTATGGAAGTCTTTATGGATGATTTTACTCCCTATGGCAAGGATTTTGAGGAAGCACTGGAAAATTTAAAGAAGGTTTTAATTCGCTGTGAGCAAGCCCGCCTCTCATTAAGCACTGAAAAATGCCATATGATGATGAGTGAAGGGGTGGTATTAGGACATTTCATCTCTACCGATGGCATTCAGGTGGATCCTTCAAAAATTAAGGTGATAAAAAATATACCTGCTCCTTCAACGCAGAAAGAAGTGCGGAGTTTTCTGGGACACGTTGGATATTACAAGAGGTTTATAGAAAACTTCTCCAAACTTGCTTCACCTTTGTTTTCATTATTAATGAAGGATGCACAATTTGTGTGGAGTGAAGCATGCCAGATAGCATTTGATAAGCTTAAAGAGAAGCTGTCCACAGCCCCTATCCTAAGGGGACCTAATTGGACCATACCTTTTCACATTTCTTCAGATGCTTCTGATATTGCCATTGGAGCAGTATTAGGACAGCAGGATGGTCAAGTACCTTATGCCATCTATTATGTTAGTAAAAACTTAGCCCCTGCTGAACTTAATTATACTGTTACTGAAAAAGAATTCCTTGCTATTGTTTATTCTATTAATAAGTTTCGACATTACATTACTGGGTATCCTACATTTGTGCACACTGACCACTCTGCCATTAAGTATTTGATGAACAAACCTGTCACCAATGCTAGAGTAACCAGGTGGCTTTTATTATTACAGGAATTTGATATTACCATTATAGATAAACCTGGAAAAGAAAATGTTGTTGCTGATTTTTTATCACGATTTACTAACAGTGATGACAGTTCGCCTGTTGAGGATTCTTTCCCAGATGAACATTTATTCGCACTCTCAGCTCATTCACCCTGGTATGCAGACATTGCTAACTATTTGGTTGCAGGAAAGCTCCCACCACATATGTCTAAACGAGAGAAGAGAAAAATCATCCAGCAAAGTGCCAGGTATTGTTGGTGTTCGGATATCCACATCATCTATTTCGGGATACATCATCTATTTCAGGATCTTGCATGATCTATTTCAGGATTTTGCATGCATAGGCATGCATCCCAGTCACCAGTTTGATGCCTCCAGCACCTTATCCACCTTCTTCTAGCACCCGGGAGCCACTTACCACAGAGTTTTAGCCCTCCTAAGCTGAAAGGCGCCCTCTTCTCACCTACTGCCAGAGAAGGGCGCACTTGTTCACCTACCACTGCAGATTCACTCCAGTTACATTCAGTTAGCTCCGATTCTGATTGATTTCACTCCGATTTCACTCCTGACTGACTGTTTCACCTCCGATTGACCTCCAGTTCGATTAGGTGACTTGCTCTGACTCCAGTTAGCCTCCCATGCGCCCCCACTGAGCCTCCAGATCCTATATCAGTGCTACACACTTCAGTTACATTTATTATGATCAGTTAGACTCAGCTTGACACCTGGATGACTGGTTGTTGTGATTGATGAGCAACACCGATGATTGATGAGGACTCCTAGATTGAGTCAAGCTACTCCATTCAGTGATTTGAATGACCTCCTTAGGCAATTCGAATTGCTCTGTTCATTGTAACAGTTTGTATTGTAATTCATTCACCCTTTCTGGGATAGAGAGCACTGCTGCATGTTTTGCACAGTTTTGCACCATATCTTCTTATTCATCTGTTGTGACTGATTTATTTGTTCATTAGATCTGCTGTGACTAACTTTACAGTTGGCTCAATGGCCATCTCTTTTACACAGGACCCGATCTTGAGATTAGAAGATGTGTAAAGGAAGATGAGATCTTTCATATACTGAAGGCCTATCATGATGAACCTTGTGGAGGACACTTTGCAAACAAAAGAACAGGGCATAAAGCGCTGCGGATGGGCTACTATTGGCCAACACTGTTCAGGGATGCTAAAAGATATGTTCAGTCCTGTGACAGCTGCCAAAGGATGGGCCAACCTAATAAAACAGATCAGATGCCTTTACAGCCCCAAGTGGTACTAGAACCATTTGACAGATGGGCATTGGATTTTGTTGGCCCTATCAGCCCTCCTTCCAAACAGAAGGTTTACATTCTGGTGTGTACAGATTACATGACCAAGTGGGTAGAAGCTGTAGCTTTGGCTAAGGCTAATGACCAGGCGGTGATTGATTTTCTGTACAGTGAAATCTTTACCCGCTTTGGGGTACCAAAGGAAGTAGTCACTGATGGGGCACCGCAATTCATCTCACACCAATTTGAGTCCTTGCTCCGGAAGTATCATGTGCGCCATAGGATAGCTTCACCATACCACCCCCAGGCCAATGGTCAGGTGGAAAGTACTAATAAAGTTATTGAAGCAATCCTTACTAAAACAGTTAAAAGCCATCGAAAGGATTGGGCTGACAGGATTCCAGAAGCACTGTGGGTATATCGCACAACTTGGCGCAACACCACAGGGTTCTCTCCTTTTGATCTGGTGTATGGAAAGAGAGCCATCTTTCAAATTGAATTTGAGATCAGGACCCTGAAAACAGCCACCGAAATGAATCTAGATGTAACAAAAGCCCAGAAGAGAAGATTGAATCAATTAAATGAACTAGACGAGAAACGGCTAGCTGCAGTAGACCAGACTGTGCTGCTTCAGCAACAGAGATCCAACTGGCATGACCGATTCATAAAAAAGAAAATATTCCATGAAGTGGAGTGGGCACTATTATACGACTCCAGATTCAAGAAGGATTTTAAAGGAAAATTACGTACAAGATGGCTGGGTCCATATTTGGTCGACAGGGTATTTGACAACGGCACTGTTCGCCTGGTGACCATTGATGAAAACCATATACCATTACTTGCTAATGGCCACAGACTGCGACTGTATCATAAGCCCATCTCAAAAGAGGCATCCATTTCACAAATTGCTGCCGATCCAGATTATCAGTTGGCACCGGAGCAGGAATTTTTCTCTGCCTTTGCAAATCCTTAAAACTGAAAATCGTATTTGCTGTACATAAATAATTTCCTGCTGTAGCGTATAATTAGGGAAGCACCAGGAGAACGACCAGTTTGGGCCCGTCAAACGAAGATCTCCCTGTGCCGTCCTTGCTATAAAAAAAAAATAAAAAAATCTGGCAGCTGCAACATATTTCCCGGCAGCTGCAACATCTTTTCCGGCAGCTGAATATCTTTTCCGGCAACCACGTCATCATTTCCCAGCAGCCGCAAATCCATTTTCCCCCCTATCGTTAATCCTTTCCGGCAGCTGCAACATCGGCGGCTGCAACATCTTTTTCTGCAGCTGCCACCTCATTTTCCTGCAGCTGCCATCTCATTTCCCAGCAACCGTAATATCTTTTTCCCGTCTGCTGTCAATACTTTCCGGCAGCTGCAACATCGGTGGCTGCAACATCGGCAGCTGCAACATCTGCGGCTGCAACATATTTTCCCACAGTTGCCACCTCATTTTCCCGCAGCTGCCACCTCATTTTCCCGCAGCTGCCACCCCATTTTCCTAGCGGCTGCCACATCATTTACCAGCCACTGCCACATCATTTCCCAGCATCTGCGTTATCGTTTTCCGTTGACCATAAATCATTCTTCCCGGCAACCGTTAATCCTTTTTCCGGCAGCTGTGAATCATTCCTGGCACCTGCCATTTCTTTCCAGCGGCCGCAACATCATGTCACAGCGACTGCAACATAATTCCCACAGTCGTAAAAAATTTTCCGCCAGCTGTAATTTTTTTTTTTTCTTTTTCCCGCTGCCGTAATACTTTTCCATGACAGCCGTAATTTTCCCCGATACCGTAAATCCTTTTTCCGGCTGCCATGAATTCTTTTCCGGTGGCTGTAACTTCTTTCCCGCCGGCTGAAACATATATTTTTTTTGCGACTGCAACATCTTTTTCGGCGGCCGGGCTATCATTTTTTTGGCAACTTGCAGTCGTAATTCCTATGTTAACAGAAGAATTGTTTCAAACCTGCTAATCATGGTGCTGATTCACCTTAGTCGTGCCGACGAACTCATCATTCCGACCCCGAGGACACGATGGTTTGGGTTTCACCGGCGGAAGAAATTAGTGCCTTATCCAAGTCATCATGTTCACACGTCTGACTGTGCACGAGTTCGGCTCCGTGACGTCACCAACTGCATGCTCCACCAGTTTTCGCAGCTTTCCAACGTACAGTTTTATGAGGTATGGCTTTCATTTATCACGTGATTAAGCATTGATATCATGTAAACGATATTAGTCGTACCTTCACTCGTACCACCATTTATACCTGATTAAACCTTTCCCTCGTACGATGTAACACTAATAACTGCCACCTTCCCCAATTCGATATGGAAATTTCAAACGCTTTTCTGTGCTCAACTTTCCAAATTTGCTCATTCGTTCAACATCTCCGCTCAACGATTCGTGCATCCTCTGTGCTGCAACTTCCATTTTGGGATCCTGTAATCTGTGGACTAGCAGTATCAGCTTGCAGCCAGGACCATGGGGATTCCAGTTCGCCATGAACCTTTCAATACTTGCGAACTCAGGCGAAATCCTCAAGTTCTTGCCATTTTTCAAGCTGTTGGATGGCTCGAACTCTTTGAGCGATTGGATGGATTCGATTGGGACGCGGCCTTGCAATTCGCCTTGAATCTTACTAAAACTCACTCCACGGTGTGGGCGCTGTGTATAGACGTCTCCGAGATCATTATATCTGAGGTTACAGCCATCCCGATGGTGGGAAAACCATGGTTTAACCGACGAGTCCCTGCAACGGTTGCACGGGAAGAATTTTTACTTCCAGGGGAGCAAGTTGAAGCATCCAGGAGAGGGATTGCACTGAAATCACTACCGCGGCCATGGGACCAGGTTGTTGTCTTCCTCAAGAAATACATTACCTGTGAAGGTAGATATCAAACTGTGTATAACTCTGAACTTCCTTTGCTTTCTCATCTCCGCCATGGCATTTTATTTAACATTCCATTTTATTTATTGCATGAATTGCGTCATATGGCGACATTTGTTCAGTCTGTGAAGCACCCACTTTCCTCTCTCACCCACCATGGCCTTATCAAACTAATTATTGTAAGAACCCTTGCCCAACATAATATAACTTGGGAATAATTTATAACCTGACCACAGCAACCTGTTCCCTTGAGGGTCATCCCATTACACCAGTTACCAGTTCCACCACAACAGGAGGACCGGAGTTCCTCCAGTGAAGTTGGGGGGAGGGATGAAATGGGAGAAGAACAAAAATCGGGGGCACAGGCAGGACCATCCGGGGTGGGTGAAACCACAGTAGAAGAAAAACAACCGGGGGCACAAGCTGGGCCATCTGGGGGGGGAACTATATCAGAGGAAGAACAACCAGGGGCACAATCGGAGCCATTCGGGGGAGATGAATCTCCAGCACAGGCAGAACCAGTGGGGGATGACCTTGCACTTGAAGGAGATCAAGGGGAAGTACAAACAGAGTCATTAGGCGACAGTATAAACGAAACCCTTATGGAAAACCTAGATAACAGGACAGCTCCGACAACAGAAGGTGAAATTGGAGCAGCATCAAATGCTGTGACAATGGAACCTGAAGATGACGGAGCTAGGGCAATGGAAGAAGACATTGAACTGGTAACAATTGAGTCTTCACCTGAGTGGGTAGGAGGAGGAGCTGCGATTGAAGAAGAACAGCATGAGGGTCAAAGAAATATTCCTTTGACCTCACTTTTTCCTCCCTATATTCCATCTCCACAGGAGGAAACACCAAAAAAGGAAAAATCACAGAAGGAACCCCCACAAAAAGAAAAATCACAAAAGAAAACGCCACAGAAGAGGAAGAGAGCCACCAATGAATTTGACCTAATAGCACCAATCAGAAGGAAACGAACTCGATCCGCCACAGCAGCAGAGGTAGCTAGGAAAAGATGGGAAACCTTAGAAACACAGGTTGAGCCCCCAATCCTCGCACCAAGACCGATGGATGCTCCACAAAGGCCAGTGGAGGAAGAACCTGGAATTGAAGGACTTCCGTATGAGAATGCAATGCTGAAAGAGGACCTCCAAGTACTTAGAAGGGAGTTGGAAACTTGGAAGGAAACTTGCAGAAAGCAGGGTGAAAGAAAAATGTACACACTAATAGAGGCTATAGACCAAGTGGAGGAATCAGATGCTACTGAAGCTAGGGAGGAGGATGAACGAATACTCTGCCCCACCTGTGGAGAAATCTTTAAGGAAGCAGGCCATAAAATTCGACTTAACACTTATTCAGCACAATAGCCTGTGGCCACAGTGGGGGATGCAGTGGAAAGAGAAGGTGCTGCCACACAAGAACCAACACTTTTAAATATCCTTGCTGAAGCTGTTTCCCACGATGCAGAAATTATGGAACAGGTAGGAGAAGAACATGGAATGGGGGACGCTCTGGAGCTTATAAAGGAATATAGTGAAACCCCAAAGTGTTCCCACGATACAGAGATCATAGATCAGATAGGAGAAGAACTTGGAATGGAGGTCACTCTGGAGGCCAAAGAAGAATTCCATACTGTGACCCCAGAATGCTCCCAGGACACAGAAATTTTGGAAGAAGAGGTTCAAAGGAAGGACAGTGATAAACTGGAACATGATGCTGTAACACAAGAACCAGCAACCCTGAATTTACTTGTCCAATCAGCCGAACAGGTGGGAGAAGAACCCGGAATAGAGGACACTCTGAAATTCAATGATGAACTTTGGGTTGTAACCCCAGAGGGCTCCCATGACACAGATCTCCTAGGAGAAGAAGTGCAACAACAAGAGGATGAAGGGGCAAGCCAGGATGTTGCTACATAAGAACCAACATCCTTGGAAGCTGCAACAGGAGCTCCTGAATTTCATTCAAAAGATAAACCTGGAGTGGATTTCATTCCCGATACACAGTTGGGAGAAGATGAACAGGTACAGACACCATGCTCAGGTGACACCGAAATTTTGGAGGATGAGCTGCACGATGAGAAGGAAATCCAATCTCAGCAGCAGAGGGACAAGGAAGACACTGTTACACAAGAACCAGTGTCTCTAAAAACAATGATGGTAGCTGCTGAAGAGAGCTTAAAGGATGTTGTTGTTACACAAGAACCAGCAACCCTTTTATTAAACTTAGAGGTACTAGAAGACACTGCCCCACAAGAATCAGTGCTTCTCCCTCCTAAGAATGTTATTGATGTAGATTCAGATTAAGGATGGCCCTCTAAGCTCTCAGGCACAGCATAGTGAGACTGCAGGAAGATTCCCACTACATTAACTGCATTTCCAGATACCAGCAATTAGCAGAGGAAGGGGAACAGTGACTCACAGAGGCTGTTCAAAAGACAGATCAGGTACCTGGGTTTCCTACAATTCTTTCATGGATAGAGCTCAGTACAGGATTTAGATTGTAAATAATGCAGGTTGTTGCATGAGGACATGCAACAGGGTAGTTGGGGGGAGATGTTGAGCCCAGAATTGGCCCTTTTTAGTCATCATTAATCACCTTTCCTGCCCCTATCCTACACCACTTATCATGGCAATCAGACCTATTGTCCTTACCTTATTCCCTAAATTACCAAGGTACGACTGATCATTGTTTTATTTTATTAATGCTTATGATTGTGATAATTAAAGCTGTGCATATCTCAAATTGTGCTAACATGTTGTGATTTATGAAGGTAGTTGAGACAAATGGACTGCAGGAAAGATCGGGGCTGAACAAGTCAAGAAGGAAGGGATGTTCGTTCCTTGAAGAGGGATCCTTGGGGCTCAATTCATCAATCAAAGCACAGCTGCGACAGGGCAGCTGTAACAGAATTCGCTATCTTAAGTATGTTGCTGCTCGAGTCTAGCTGCGAGCTGGAAGGACCGCCACTCTTGGGTCGATTAATGACTTTCTCATATTTAGATGTTTTTGTTCTGCCACGCATTGTAACAGCTAGCTATTTAGGGCACCTGAAGATCAGAGATCTTCATGGCTGCCCAATTATAGGATTAGATGTTATGATTTGTATTTATAAATATGGGGAGTTGCCTCGACCCAGGGGGTTGAACAACAGACAATTAATTTGTGGTATTAGCAGCTGAGCAAAACTGTGTACTCATTCTTCTGTTAATATAAGGGGTTACTTCTGAGCTAAAGAGTTGTGTTGTTCAGCCAGCGTCTCTGTGTGAAGGCTGGGCCCATCTTCCACAGAGATTGCTGAGTTAAAATAGGATTTCTAATTCATTGTGTGTGATGCTTTGTTCTTTCCTTTTGTACGCAGCAGCAATATTTATTGTGTGGATTTTCAGTCAAAGATTATATTTCTGTGAGATTGGTGAATGGTGTAGAATAACAGTCGACTGAGTAAGGTTTGCTTTATGTATTTCAATTGTTGTCATACACAGCCGTGTTCATCTTACAGCTAAGTCGTGATCCCATGAACCCTTACAATTTATCTTTCTTGTTGTGTGTTGATTGATTTCCATTCTCCAATTCAATTTCTTAGAATAGTTGATTCAATCTTTTGCAATTGAATTTCTAGATTAATGTTCAGCTTATGCTTTATGATTTCCAGATTGATTATATCAGACAAGTGATTGTTCTAGAATACGAATGAGATTTCTTTTCTGCAATCGTTGATTAGATCTAGTACTATTTCTTATTGATGCATGATAGAGAAGAGTTGAAGTATAGCAGTTAAAAGGCAATTGGGATTGCATAGATTTTTGGGGATGAACATGGATGATAGAAGATAAAAGTATTCACTTCTAATGGTTTGGTGTTTAAGCATATACTGTGCACTTATCCCTTGAAATAAAAAGACTTTCTCGGGTTGACAATAAATTTCATCTGCTCTGTGTGTATTGGTAACAATTTATCTGCATATAGAGTGCTTGACATGTCCAAAGTAAACTTTGGACAGGTTGAATGTAATGTTCATCATGAGATAATTAAGCATAAGTAGCATAAAAGAACATGATGAATTTTAATTAATTCAATGATAGATCGTACACATATAACTTAATGAAAGATTAAAACCATGTGATAACCATAAGATGATTCTAGAAATCATAAAAAATGCATGATGAATCGATTCATTCGATGAAGTCAAAATGAACAAAGGAGTGAGATTGAGTGCAGGGATAACGTTTGATTAATTCTTGGTATGGTTAGTCAATTGGATTTTACCAGCAGAATTCAAAAATTAGATTCTTAACACACTTAATCATGCGGTTATAAACTACGATTTCATTCGGTACTTCATTCAGATCGTTGTTCATTTGCCTCATTCGTCACGTCATTCGGATCATCATTCGACCCTTCATTCAACCCTTCATACAGACCTCTGATCTGTACAAGATATGTTTGCTGGTCCTGACTGATGTTGTTTTTGCAGGGAATTTCTGAGGCTTCCAGCACACAGGGGATGTTGTAATCTGCTCTTCTGGAACTTTAGTCATGTTCTTCTTTATTTGTCATTGATCAGGACAATCTTACTTATGCTATTTGCATTATCCTGAAAACACCTATCATTTTGTCAGAGATAAATGAACTTTTTATAAATATTCAGAAAGTAAAAATAGTTCTGAGTCTCCCCCAAACCAAAAATATGGCGTGTCCTCAAGCCATCATGGAAAAATTGATCAATATTCCAATATTTTCAATTAATAGTTTAGCTGATAGCTCTAAAATGCTGTGATAATTTTTCATAAGAAAATGAAATACAAACTAATAGATGGAGATGATTCAAATATGTACATTCATCAAAAAGATAACAGTGCTTAGGAAGACCATATGAATAATGATAGTAAAATTCATACGAAGAATGCCATAGGAAAGACTAGTCATCCACGACTCATTTTAAAGATCTCTTGTCATCCCAAGAATATAGATAAAGTTCACCCTAGAGTTCATGATATTTCTATAGTTATGGGTCCCACTTCTAGGATAGTCATACCCTAGGTATTGCTTGAATTAGATGATAGGGTCCAAGTCCAACTTACAGCCATTATCTAATGACAGTATAAATAATTGGCCTAAACATGTATTCGTATACTCAAGTTTTTTAGATGAGCCATGTGCATAGCAATGCGTTAACCGAACCTCTTTTACCCGATATTGCCCCGCTGCTAGCAGGCCTGTTCAGTACCCCGGCGGGTTTATCTTGGTACCATGCAAGCATAGCCCCGCTGCCAGCGAGCTTGTTCAGTACCCCGACGGGTTTACTTGCATTTACTGTGCTTCCTTGTTTAAGATTTTACTTAGCATGGACCCACTACCAGCAAGCCTGTTCAGTATCCCGGCAGGTTTGCTTCGAATAATGATTTTTTGTAAGGAATCCGGTGGCACTAGAGTGTGCTAAGCCTACTAAACACATAATTCAAATTTTAGAGCGAACCTTATGAGTAACTTAATTTATAATAGCCTGAATTATAGATCATGTTAAAAGATAATAACCTAAAGCTATTCTTTGACCTCTCAGTCTATCTTCTTCATAAAAGATCAGTAATGTTCCCCACAAAATAGAAATATCACTCACTTTTGTGCTACCTTTTGAAAGTGCTTTAAGAGACAAGTTTTGATAATGAGTCTCGGATGAACTAGTAGTCCATAGGTGTAAGATAGAACTTTGAAAATCATGATGATTAAAGGAGGTCTTAAGCAACTGTTCTAATGATAAATCAGAAATGTGCATGTCTGAATCAAATACCATATACATAATCATAGAAGAAAGTGGTTAAAAATGGTATAAAGGACACTTTAACCTTTCACTATAAATTTTCAATTTTCAACAATAATAGAAAGAGGAGTTAAGATGCATTATGAGTTTGTTTTTTTAGAGCACTTCTCTTTTCAGATGATATTTCATGAGCTGATTATAGAGATAAGGTTCTTGTAATCAAACTGCAAAACCACTTGTTAGATGATTCAATTTTATTCTAAACAAAAAACATATGTACAAAGAAAAATTCATATGGAATTTCATTAAAATTAGGGAAGGGAAAAGAGCCTTCCTGTCTGAGTTGACAAAATTCCATAAGCTGATCATAAGAGTGAATTTCCTGTATAGATGCAATTAACTATTAGAAATGACTCTCATTTACTAAAAACAAAAATATATTTACATATATACAAATGAATATAACCCAAAATAATTCAAGAACCAGGAGAAGGAGGAATGACTTCCTTTCCTACCAGCTCCATCTCCTCCTGTTGTAAGGTATTCTGCACAAAATCTTGCTTAGATATTGGTTGATGATAAAGTCTAAGTCTATGTCCATTTACAACAAGGGAAATTTGCGAATCATCAATTGTCTTAATTTTGACAGATCCATTATCAAAAGCTGTAACAATTTCATATGGACCCATCCAACGAGTAGTTAATTTACCTTTAAAGTTTTCGTACCTTGAATCAAAATGTAATGCCCAGTTTCTAGTTTTGAATTGTTTTCGTTTAATGTATCTATCATGCCACTTTTTTCGTTGGTTTTGAATTAAAATTGTGCGTTGGACAACATCTTGTCTAATCTTGTCTAATTCATTTATCTATAGGATTCGTTGTCTTTGTGCTTCTTCCAGATTCATCCCTAATTGTGCAGGCATACGAAAGGTTTTGACTTGAAATTCAATGGGTAGAAGAACTTGTTTACCATAAACAAGTTCATAAGGTGTGTGGCCAGTAGTATTCCTCCAAGTTATTTTATAAGCCCACAAGGCTTCTAGAAGCCTCTCTGCCCAGTCTTTGTTGTGTAACTAGATAGCCTTAGTCAGGATGGCTTCTAATACTTTGTTGGTAGACTCTACCTGACCATTGGCCTGCGGGTGATATGGTGAAGATTTACAATGTTTAATACCATATTTGTTAGTAATTTCTTTCATCAACTTGGAGGTGAACTGAGATCCTTGATCAGTTACAATTTCCTTAGGTACACCAAATCAAGTAAATATTTCTTCATATATAAATTCTACCACAGATTTCTCTGTGGCTCAGAATAAGGCTTTAACTTCTACCCACTTGGTGACATAGTCTGTGTAGACTAGGATGTACTTCTTCTTACGAGACATAGGGGAAATCGGCCCAATGAAATCTAGAGCCCATTTTTCAAAAGGCTCAATCATAACCTAGGGTTGTAAGGGCATCTCATCGGATGGCGTAGGTATACCCATTCTTTGGAAACTGTCACACCCCTTGACATACTTGACATCATCTTTAAAAATGCTCGGCCAATAATACCCATAGTGCAATACTTTGTATGTTGTTCTCTTATCAGAAAAGTGTCCACCGCAAGGTCCACCATGACATGCATGAAGGATCTCTGCCATCTCATCCTCTCGTACACATTGTCTAATAATGAGATCAGGACCAGTACGAAAGAGGTCATTGTCCACCCAAGAGTAATTAGAACTTTGAAGTATGATCCTATGTTTCTCAGGTGGGGAGAGATGGTTTGGTAGCTTTTCAGTTGCTAAATAATTGGCTATGTCTGCAAACCAAGGGGTTCGAACAAACACAACGAACAAATGTTCATCTGGGAAGCTATCATCGATAGGACTAGCACTATTGTCAATTTGAATTCGAGAGAGAAAATCTGCTACCACATTCTCTTGACCAGGACGATCAACAATGGTGATGTTAAATTCTTGTAACAAAAGAAGCCACCGAGTCACTCTGCCATTAGTGATAGGTTTGTTCATTAAAAATATAATGGCAAACTGGTCAGTGTGTATAAAAATTTCATATCCTGTGATATAATGACAAAACTTGTTGATGGCATAGACTACTGCTAGAAACTCTTTTTCAATAACAGTGTATTTTGATTCTGTAGGAGTCAAATTTTTACTAGCAAAGTAGATGGCATGTGATGTTTGTTCCTCTTTTTGACCTAAGAATTCCCCTGTAGCTATGTCAGAAGCATTAATGGATATATGGAAGGGAAGGGACCAATTGGGGCCCTTGAGTATCAGTGCCACTGATAGCTTTTCCTTCAAAGTTTCAAAGGCATGTTGACAAGGTTCAGTCCATTGGAATTCTATGTCTTTCATGAGTAGCTTGAACATAGGTGAGGCTATCTTAGTGAACTTTTCAATAAAACGTCTATAATAGCCTGCATGGCCAATAAATCTTCTTACTTCCTTCGGAGTTTTTGGAGGAGGAAGATTAACAATTATTTTTATCTTGGCAGGATCTACCTTGATACCTTGAAGAGAGACATGATGTCCCAGAACTATGCCCTCGGTTAGTAACATCTTACATTTTTCATGACTAAGAGCTAAGTTCGTTTCTTGGCATCGAATAAGAACTGTTTCAAGGTTGTCAAGGGCTTCTTGGAAGGTATTACCATAAACTGTAAAATCATCCATATAAACTTCTACCCAATCATGTATAAGGTCAACAAAGATTCCTAAGACTGCACACTGGAAAGTGGAAGGTGCATTACATAGGCCAAATGGAAACACTCGATAAGCATATGTCCTCCAAGAACAAGTAAAGGTTGTCTTGTCTTGATCCTTAGGTGCTATTAATATTTGATTGTATCCACTATACCCATCAAGGAAAGAAAAATATTGTTTCCCTGACAAGGTATCTAACACCTGGTCAATGAAAGGTAAAGGGAAGTAGTCCTTAAGAGTGGCCTTGTTCAATTCTCAAAATTCAACACAGATATGCCATTTCCCCGTAACTTTCTTTGGAACTACCACCAGAGGAGACACCCATTTACTATTAGAAATTGGGTAGATGAAACCAGCATTAAGGAGTTTTTGTAATTCATCTTTTACTATATTATTTAGGGTTGGATTCATTCTTCTCTGGGGTTGCTTGATAGGAGGTATGTTTGAATCTGTGTAAATGTGGTGAATACAGGTATCTGGTTGTATACCCTTCATATCGGTGTATTCCCATGCAAATGCTCCAGTTTGATTCTTGAGAACTTTTAGTAATTGTTTTTGCTGACTCTCATCTAGACTTGCATTTATATGTAGAATTTTTTTGGAACTAACCTCACAGGGTATGGTATAGGATCCTAAATGTTCTTCGATTGCGAATACACAAGGTGTACTTGTAAATGTTAAGAGGCTCATGTTTTCTTGGAATTCATCTTCAAATATCTGGTTAAGTTGGGAAAAAGACTGAGGAAAGTCTATACATGTTGTGGAAGAGATAAATTGGTTCAACACATTCTCGGTATTTTGTTCTTGAAGTGCCCAGGAGAAATCACTAACAAGGGAAAGTTCTTCCAAGTTCTCATCCCCAAAAGGACAATCTAACAAAAACGGGTTTTCAGTTACTGGCCATGCTGGTGGGTATAAAGCGAGTTTTCTTGTAGATAACCCATCAGCGGTAATCATCTCTCCATTCCTGCATACTATGAATGCATTAGCAGTAGAAAACCAGGGTCTTCCCAAAATAATGCGGTGACCTTTAGAAGGGTCTTTTGATTCTATGACCATAAAGTCCACGGGATATTCCCATGAAGCCACTGATACAATGATGTCATCTAAGATCCCAGCAGGTTGCACCATAGTGCGATCTGCTAATTCTAGCATTGTTGGGGTAGGGCGGAGGAACTGTCCTAAATGGAGAGTTTCTAAAACTGTGGTATTCATTAGGTTAATAGAAGCTCCTAGATAAATAAGTGTGTTTCCTATGGCAGTGTTATTAATGATAACAGTCATCACAAGATTTCCTGGATTTGTATACTTTGGAAGTCTAGGTTGGTTTGCTATGTAATATGACATTTCACCTATAACATGAATCGTCGGAGGATCTTTTTATTTTTTACCTGGTCTTTTAATACATAGTTCCTTGATCACTTTACTATAGATTGGTATATCTTCAATGGCTTGTAACTAAGGGATCTTAATACAAATATTTTTCAACTCGTTAATGATATCATACTTTGGATAAGTTACAGGTTTTTCTATTACTAGATGCTCCAGATATGGGGGTGTTTCTTCATAAGGATGGTTGTGTGTTTAAGATTTAGGAATAACCACATCTTCAAGAATGGCATCATTCAAAACTTCACTATGTATGTTTTCTTCTTCATTCTCTTCTCGGATAACAACTGATGACTTGGGATGATCTTGCAAAACTCTTACAGACCGCAGTTGAATTTCATGTACTGGTGCGGTCGAAATGGCATATGATGGAAGAGGTAGCAACCCAATGCTATTAAGGGCTTGAGTTGACTTTTTGTTAGGATTTGGTATCGGTTGTGCAGGTAATATTGTGGTTCTTGGAGGATTCATGTTTTGAAAGATGGTGGGTAAGGATAGTTAGGCATAGGAGGAGGTGGTCAAGAATAAGATTTCCCTCTCCATCCGTGTGGCCATTGCTGTTGTTGAGCATTCTGAGGAGGGTACTGTGGTGGCCAATTTTTCAAACTTGAAGTGTTCCATTGTTGAGGAGGTTGATAAGGATAGTAATAGGGTGGAAATTGTGATGATGGATCCTGATACGATGATTTATCTCTAGGTTTCCAAGGAGTCCTAGATGTCTCTCCAAAGTTTCCACTCTTCTATACATCTTGCAACCCAGTCAATGATGGACAATTATCAGTTGGATGTTCTTCTGTACAAAGGTGACAAACTCAAACATTATTCTATGGACATTCTCGTTGGGGATGTTTAGTTCTACACCTAGGACAGAAAACACTCATTGCTGCACGCTCTTCATCCTATCTCTTTTTGGCTTGTAATGCATCTAATTGAGAACCCATGGCTCCTAAGATATCTGTGTTGAAATTTTCCAATACGTTTCCCAACTCTACCCTTGTAACTCCACCAGGACCGAATGAGTTTCCTTTTAAGTTTCTAGCATAAGATTCTCGAAAGTGTCTTCCACTTTTCCCTCTGCACCTAGAGTAATTCCTACATAGCTCACAAATATATGAAAAAGAATTATGAGAGATGTCTCATGCTGTCATGAGATTAAGGTTTTCTAAGAATTCTTCTGAGATTCCCTTGAGGAAGAGTGTTCTTACTGCATCTTCTCGAAGATCACTCTATTTAGATTTATGTAACACATAGTTAAATCTTTCGAGATAGTCTTCTAGGCTCTCATCTTCAAGTTGTTGTATTTTAAAAATATCATTGCGAGAGTCCTTAGGTTTACAGTAATCCTGATAGTTCCATAGAAATGCATTCTTCATGTCTTCCCAAGTTCTAATACTAGATTCTTCTAACCCCATGAACCATCGAAGAGAAGAATCTTTTAATATGGCAGGAAAGAGTTTTAGCTTTTGTCCACCTTGTAGGTAGTTATAACTCCTACACAAAATGTCAAATTCGAATAAGAATGTATCTGCATCTTCACTACTCTTCACATAAAAGGTTGGTAGCGAGGAAGGAGGGATGTTTTTCATAGTTACATCTTGTGCAGTGTCTAAGATAGGGAATCCAAAAGTACCTGCAGTTCTAACCTCTCCCTCTTCTTCATCTTGTCGGGCATGATCTTCATTTTCATCCTCCATGAAGACTTGATTGCTAAAGAGAGAATACTTAGGTGGTTCCTTTCTTGGAGAATATGGGATATCCCAACGTTCTGTTTCTGGAAGATTATTCTTCTTTTTAGGAGGAGAATCACCAGATACGTGGGAGTCCAGTTTTGAAGGTCCTACCGTTGTTGTTTCAATCTGTGAAACAACTATGTTCACGGAATTTTCAAAAAGAGCATCTAATTGTGTAGGATCAATAAAGTCTACTAAGTTTGGACCACCTGCTATTGAAAAGGTAGTGTCTTTGGGTTTTTGAACTAATGGAGGGTTGAGAGATTTTGATGTTTTATCCTTTTGAATTTCCTCTTGTCTAAGTTCAGTCTCAATATGAGCTTGAGGTTCTTCAAGTGGAATTTATTTATGAACATACTTTTGTGATGTCCCTATGGTTTCCCCTAATTGATTTCCAGAAAGGATTTCCTTTGCTTTCCAAGTAGGACTATCCCCTTTAGGTTTCTTCCGATACCTTTCTGCTGAGTTAGTAGTCGGGGTGGCATGCCTCCCGTATAGGTTAGTAAGAATTTTAGTAGGAAGGCTAGTTTCAATAAATCTACATTTTGAGTCTCTAGACCTATTCATGAAAGCAAAACTATAACTAAAATAAATTCTAACTGCATCACTACTATTGCTGGGTTTTGGGGATGCCTGTTATAACAGATGCGCAGGTTCTTACCTCTCATCTTACCACTCACCCGCCACCATCCTATTTCTAAATTTCAAAGCGGAGAATTCAAATCTATCACTAAGTTTTAGGATAAAATCCTAACTATCTATAAGTGAATTCTACCTATCTACAACTCCCCGACAACGGCGCCAAAATGTTGAGGTGTAGTTACTATCTTAAGGAATCACCAAAATATTTAATTATCAACCAGGGTTGGTAATCTTAGAGTTTTGGCATAGTATATGCTGAGGTAGAATGGGACTTAAGGCTTCGGCTTGACAGACCTTGGAAATGTTTAATAATGAAAAGATTGAAAGATCTTTGGTAAAATGAAAAACCGAGTCAAACGTTTAAAAAAATACAACTACTGAACTAATGAAACCTACCTAAACCAACAGATCATAATAGTATCAAGCTATGCTATTCTACTCTATGGATAATAACTAAAAAGATAAACACAACAATATTATTCTAGGAAGCAAAACTCAATCAGAACATAACTTTTGTAATGAAAATGAAAACTACTGATAAAGCTCTAATTTAAGAATTAGAAAACAATTGTAAATGAGTTCAAAAACCTATCTATGAGATAATTCAATTGAAAACTAACTATGGAAACAAGAAACTATATAATCTTAAACCAAAACTACAAACTACTTAATGAATTCAAAAACTATTCATACATTCGACTCAAGATCAAGCTAAACTACCTAATTCCATTCTCGATGAGGATTATGAGGAAATGTATCAAATGTAATAGGAACAGGAGAGAAGGTATCAAAGTGACTTTCAAATGTAACAAGGAAACAAAATGGAAGCAAATCTAGTTTAACTTCTACAAATAAATGCAAACTAAAGAGTGTCCAATTACAACTAAATTTAAACATTGTAATCTATTTTCTATCCATAAGCAGATGACATGGGACTAATGAAATCTAGAAGCAAGTAGAAAACTCAATAAAGATATTTACTTGAAATTGAATTTGATTGAGAAGCAAGTAGAAAACTTGATAAAGATATTTTATTTATGAACCAAATCCTATTCTATGAACATCTTCATTAACTATGTAAATGGGAAAACTAATCCTATGCTTGAACTGAGAAACTATTAAAAACTAATGTACTTTGGAGAATGAAATTACTAAGTCTAATTCGAAATTAATCTTAACAACATGTAATAAACTACACTAAGAATGAAACTGATAAATTCTAGAACAGTAACACATTAGCAAATCCGACATGAAAGACGTAATTTGAAAAGCAGTTAAAGTAGAGTTAAGGAAAATGGAATGGAAACTAAGAATGATGATGAAACTTAATTAAAACTCTATGTAGTGTGGAACCAGATCTTAATTATATCTAAGAATTCTAATTAAATGCAAGAAATATTAAAGTTCGAAAACCTAAGAAACTACATTCTAAATAAGCATAAAAACAATGTAGAAAATATTAAAGTCCGTATGATGATTCAGATGGCAGTCTGAAAGATGGTCCGAATGACAGTTCGGATGGAAGAAAACAATTTAAACTAAGGAAAGAAGCAGACTGAATGATCTTAACGCCAGCTGGTTGGTGCATATGAACCTACAGTGCAAGAAAAACAGTAAGTGGAAGGTTTAAAGTTGGAACAGCAAGAGGCAACCTATACTAAGCATTATCTAGGGAAAACAAACTATTTCTATGGCAGAATAAAGAAGGATGAGATGTAAATAAAACTAACCTACAACTATAGGAAAAACTAACAGAACTAATTCTAACTATGGATTAAACTTGAACTACTGAAACATTAACTAGTTGACTTGACCTAATTGCAAATGACAAGATTGAAAGCAAGCTAAGATGACTTATGCATGACCGGTCATTAACTTGTAAATTAAACTTTGCAAATTAAACTAACAACAAGATATAAACTACAGGAAATAAAGAACTGACATGTACAGGAAATGAAACAACATCATCTATAGGAAACGAGTTAAATACTAGAAATGAAAACTATTAATTTGCAGAAAAGAAATGCAGAATATATACAGTAAACCTCTGGTTGTTGAGGGGCCCTTCCCAACAATCAAAGATTGAAGCTTAACTCAAATTCTTCACCAACAATAGGACATCAAAAACTAAGAAACTGGAACTTCCATTGACTGTTAAAAATTACACAGCATCTATAGAAAAATTACTGCTATCGTTTATGTATTACAATTGCTCTGTATATGTATGCTGCATTTCTTCACATGAAATGTCTTTATATAAGTTTACAATAGGAGAGAAAGTCTACATAGTCGACCTCTCTAAAAATAGGAGGTTTAAAGACTAAAGAAACAGCTGCAGGGTGGTTCACGACAGCGCATAGGACGTCTTCCTAAGTCCACGACATTGATTATCCTTAACGTAAACAGTTGGGCGTTTTTCCCTTCAATCATGGGCAGAGGATGTGTTGGCAAGCTGGGCGTGGGAGGACGAGGAACTTTTGAAACGTCGACATGGGAAGAGAATGTGCTGGCAAGCTGAGCAAACGAGAGGACAGATCTTCTGGAATAAAGGCTCACCAATCGTGAGCGACACATCCTTAACAGAAACCACATCATCGTTTTCGTCTTTATTGCCCCGAAATATCTCAACCAACGATTCCGCGAGTATGAATGGAGGGTTGAATGGCGGTTCATATGCAGTAGGGCCTCTTCGGCATGAACACGTGGCTGAATGAAGGTCCGAATTACGACCACAACTTGTAGAACAAAAACTAAATGCCAAACACGTCTAGAAATGTGAGATGATTGTCAATAAACCATAAAAATGATGATAATTATTCACAATTTATATGATATTCAAATAAATGCATACCTGGGTCTGTTTGATGGTTTGATTGGCAAAGAGAATGACTTATTATATCAAAATAGTGAAAATAATGCCAATCAGAGCATGTTTACTGATCAAAATGGTGACAAAAATGGACGCCAACAATCCTATGGAAATTGGGTGAACCATATTGGAAAAAATGGAAAATGGAAAATATTTTTTTGGAAGAAAACCTCGAAAATTAGCCCATGGGCTAAATTTCCCCCCTAAATTTTTCCTTGATTTTGATGCATTAAATATAGCAATTTGTTGATATTGGATGATTCAAAACACTAGTATGATACGAGAAATCAAAATAACACTTGCTATCTCTCTCCACTGCAACAAGACTATAATGTTAATGGCATCAACCCTAACTAGTTACCACCTCTAAACTCTAAATATTGAACCTTTAATTCATCATCAAAATCATTTTATTTTGTGTTTTGAAATTGTTCATATTACGAAAAGATCAAACCCTTAACCAATGACCTGAAAAACATCCATTGGTATATGTTCTTCCTAATAGCTTGTACAATGTTCCAGTACGAACTCCTCTCATCAATACCATCGCTCTTTACACCATTTTACATGAATCTTTCTCAAATATAGACTATACACTTGCATTTCCCATCTTGCTTATAGATACCAGGTTTCAAGCCAAACTTGGAATATGCAACGCCCCTAGAAGAGTTCATATCCTTCCAAATTTTAGTATCATTTGAACTTTACCTCATCTGAAAATCCTGGTCGGTGAATAATCTCCTAGAAGAACATCGCCTCCATCATATTTCTTGTATTCACATAACCACCCTATATGTGGTGTCATTGATACAATGCACCAAAGTCGATCAACCAAGAGTCACGATATGACTGTGTACTTGTCAAGGCCAAACACACATCTCCTTTTTCTTCAGTCAAAGGCTTACTTTCACTTGATTCCCCAGATCCTTTGTTCTTCTTGACTCCCACTGATTTACAATCTCACTTATAATGCCTGAATTTACCACATCACCAACATTTTCTCATCGTCGATCCAAGGAATTCAGATATGGTCTTAGATCTACCCCTCGACTTTGATTTTCTACTGGAGGTTTTAACTTTTCCTTTTTCTATCGGTCATCCTCTTTCCATCAAGGCCTCATAGTTTGATCCTTCTATGTTCTTCCGCCTCATATTTTTTTATAGTAGAGATGCAACCACATCGTCGATCTTCAATGTGGTACTATTGCTTCCAAAAGCCACGACTAGGCTATCCCACGAGTCTGGAAAATAACACAATAGATTAATACATTTATCCTCCTCCGTGATTTTGATATCCATAGACAACAATTGGTTGACAATAGTGTTGAACACATTCAAGTGCTCTGTTATTGAGTCACTCTCATTCATCCTCATAATTTATAGCTTCTTCCGAAGAAACAACTTGTGAACCAGATATTTTGATGGGTACAAGTTCTCAAACTTATCCCACAATTTATTTGTAGTGTCTCCTCTTGAGACATTCAACAATACATAATATACTAAACAAAGTCTAATTGTAATCCTTGCTTTCCCGTTGAGTAAAATAATTAGTTTAAATACATACCCTCCATGGCTATCTTTCTACATTTTCCATAGCGTAAAATTAGTATCTATGAAACACATCAATCCACACTCTGGCTACTTCTTATTTGACCATTACATTGAAAGCATTTGTAGGCCAAGTGTGAGGATAATAGTCTGCTATCCTGTTACACCAAGGCATTTGTGGTCCAACGCTTAGGATAGTTTCCCTCTAATAAATAATGTCGAGTTTGACCTTGCCATACATACTCTATTCATTGTTTCTTTAGCGGATTTTAGTTTTGTCCCCTCAATAAAGCTAAGTAGATCTTGACAATATTTAAAATCCCTTTAAATAGTTTAAATTCCATTGACAAGACATGATGGAGAGGTATGTATCACCATTGCATGTGCCCTTAATGATATACATACTTGTGTACCCATATACGGTTTACATATAGCCCCAAGTGTTAGCTCAATTGGTCTTGAGTTAGATGTGAGATCTTTGCCCCCAAATGTAGAGTAAGTCACAAGTTCGACTCTTTTGGTCCCCTCAAAGTTAGGATCCTAATTTCTAGAAAAAAATATAAAATTTACATATACAAGTACCCTATAAGATCCATATCTTTTGTTATTTAACTTCTAGGAATGTGATAATATCTTTCTCACTACCTCACATTTGCATAAAAGTAACACACTATTTCATATGTCTCGATATCTTTTCACTTTCTAAAAACTCCACACTTCCACTTCTCAAGTTATTTCTAAAATACATCATTTTCAACTCACTCCCTTATGACGATGTACTTTTTACACCCTAAGGTGAAATTATCACTATTATAACTTAAAAATTAAATAGCATTTCAAATTTTCATTAATCATACTTTTTTTCTCATGATAAAAACTATGTTATTAAGTCTTCTACATTCTATTTTACCAAATTCCTAACCAATATAATTCAAAATAATTTTTTTTTAATAACTAATTATCAAACACCTTGTAATGGAGATGCCAACCGTACATGAGCATTATTTTCTTCCATATGGTGGGGCCTATGCAAGTTACATCTTATAAAAAGCACGAAATCATTTTTGTACTTTCTTGAAGAAAGAATGCTTCATAATCGTTAATGCTATGACTATAGTTGGTCGGTGGTTCCACCTTGCTATGTCTTTGTCATCATGGTACCCAAGTCCGAGTGCGTCCATGGTAATAATGCACCTCCATCAACTTTATGTTATCATGCTTTGGTTTCAATTATAGTTACCTCGACTTGCTTGGCAGAGAGAGGTATTCATGGGTGGGCCTTATGCACCCAATAGGCTCTCCTGTCGTTGGAGTTGTTGGATGAGAGATTCAATGGTGTTTTTTTAATTTGTTCGTGAGAATGCAGTAAGTTTCTCAAATACATAAGGTTTATTTGACATAAAAATATTTTAAATATTATGTTTATGTCTATGCTATTTATTAGAAATATATAATATTTTTAAATATGTTCATTGGTTGTAATTTGGGTGGTTGGGAGGAAGTTGTCCTCCCCACCCAGGTTCAATTCTTGTAAGTGACATGATGCTCTTGTTAAGCCCCATTATAATAATTGTATTTCAAGCTTTCCTTGATTTCTTCGAAATAACAAGAAGGTGATTTTTTCCGCTAAAAAAATATATAATATTTTTAAATATAATTATAGATATTATATCTATGCTACTTACTTTGTTTGAGTGGAAAAATTAGAAATTAAAATTAAAATATAATATTTTATAAATTTTATTATCAATTCAATATAATTATTAACCTTCCAAAAAAATTATATAAAAATTAATAATCATTTAAATGTTTTTATTTACTCGTTAACTTTTATAGTATATAGTAAAATTTGTATTATTTCATTATTGCAAATTAGAAATTTTATATTATGTTTTTACATGTGTTATATTTTGTTTTTTTGAAAATAAAATAAGTGTTTTTAATCATCAAAATTAATAGCTTCTATATTAATTCTACTTTACAAGTGTCAAAGAGAATCAAATTTTTTGGAATGCAAACCTTTCCTCAGCATGTCTTATATTTTGTTTTCTTCAAAATAAAATAAGTGTTTTTAATCATCAAAATTAATAGCTTTTCACAATCATCATAGATCCATATTAATTCTATTTTACAAGTGTCAAGGGGAATCAATTTTTTTGGAGTGCAAACCTCTCCTCAAGTTTTGCATTCTAAGAAAGGTTAAATCCATCAAGATGGATAACACTTTTTAGTGAAATGTGCAATGAAAATTTGAAATTGACATTTTTTTAAATTGAAGGCTTCAAATCTCATGTACACTTTGTGAACTTTTCATGTGCTTAAAAAACAATTTGTAGGGAAGTGTGTTGTCTTTTTACAAATGTTATTTAAAAAAATATTAATATCATTTAATGTGCTAAATTTACATTTAATGAAATATTTGTCTTTGCAATTAGAAAAGTTAACAACTAACCTTTGTTTCTGTAAGTTAATTCAATGCTCAATGTTTAATTAAAAACACATACGAGTATGATATACATAGAGAGTAGTAGATCCCGCTTATTTTAATTTTTTATTTGGAAAATTATGCTTTTTATTATTTTTCAAAGTTGACCAATTAAAATTTGAATCACATTTTATACACCTTTGTGTTCCCATAAGTTTTTTTCATATGTTTACATAAATTGAAAGTCCAAAAATACTCTTTTGAAGAGGAAACATCCACGGGGTTTCCACACAATTTTTATAATTTTTTGGTGGTGTATTTCTTTTGTTATTGATTTTTCTCTGAGCACCTTTGAAATTGTGGAAAAAAGAATTTCGGTAAGTTTTAAAGCAAACAATAAAAAATATAATTTGAAATCGAAAAGGTGAAAATGATATGTGATTGCATAGATGATCCATTGTCGAATCTAGTGGCATCAACTCCACCACCTAAGATAAATGAGATGAAGGGGTTTCACCCCTTGGAAGTTTGTTATAACTCAAATCAACATTTCTCTGTCCATGACGACAATTCAAAATACCCTTACCAAAGTGACGCTTACCATTTTTTTTTTCAAATTTTATAGATATGATCATGGTATTGTTGTTTCTTGGATACATGATTTTAAACTAGATTCATGGTTTCTTACTGGTGTGTCAACCATCTCTATATGTATTTTGCACCAGTCCGGCAGCAGATACTAACTAACATGGGTCACCGTAGCCAGCACCCTCTTTCCATTTTGGTGCCCATGATGAGTTTTTCTCATAAGGATCGAGATCCTTTCTACTTTTACATCTACTTACATGACTATTCCTAATGCTTCGCTACAACATTCATACTGCTATTGCATTCATCATGTTGCTCGTCATTTGCATCTGTTGCATTAGCATTTTGGATTGTGTATCTGGAAGAAACATGATGATGAGTGTCCACCTCTTTCCCAACATCATTTTTGCATTTGGTTTTGTATTTGTCTGTTCCATGCACTTGGAACATAGTTGTATGCCTTGCGACACTCATTTATTCCACTGTATTATAGCATTATTTTATTCACCGTAAAGCTTTAAAATACGAAGAAGACGCTAAAAATAAAATATTTAAAAAAAAGGGAGAGGGTGGGAGATCTCAGATATCTATTATGTGGTGGAAACAAGTCAGGTTATCGTTGAACAAAGCACTAATCTTGAGTCTCTCAACAAGTTGGGCTCTAGTTTTTGGCCTTAGGATTTAAGCCTTGATCTCAGAGTTGTTACTCCTCCAGTTGGTTACTCTTTTAATTATATGGAGAATTTATCAATGTCTCCTACATTGCAGATTTATATTATTGGTCCCTTTGTGTTAAAATTTTCCCAAGTCACGACTGTGTTGTGCTCACTATTCAAGGATATAACATGTGTTGGCCATTTTGCAGTTGCTTTGAACTCATGTGTCGACCATTCCCAGATGTCAATTTGTTCTTATCAATGTAGCATTGAAACTAGTGTTCAGACTCGTGCTTTTGTAGAAGGTCCCCATCAAATTCTCACAGGAAGGTTGTGTCTCATTGATGACGATTCATATGCTATGAGGCATTAACCTAGATTAACACCCTGGCCCTGTTTACATCATTGATAGGTAACCTTGCACTCAATAGATGACAATTCATCATTGGTAGTTCATTGAATGGTTTCCCATGATGTTCAACAACAAGAAATCCATTCACATTCCGGGATTTGTGTTGTATCTTGGATTCCATTTGCATCATTGGTGGAAGTCCTTGACCCTATCAATGAATTTCATTAATGGTTGTTACTTAGGGGGTCTCTTCCTTGCACTATTTACATATGGTGCATGCAATAGATGTACTCGGTGGTCCGTTCTGCAAAAATTTGTCCTAGTCCCTTTTCCAAGTCAAATCAGTCCTTAATATTTCCTCGCATTGGATGATGGAGGATGCATTAATGCCTCCCTTCCAACAGATCTCTTCCCGTCGACTTCAACACATCTTTCTCTAGGAGTGGGATTTAGAGTCTATATAGTACCTTGGGGCTTGTAGTCATCAGTGGAAGGTTCCCTTGCCATTGGGTAGTGGGAATACATCAATGTCTCCTACTTGATCGATTCTATAGGTGTTCAACTCCAATTCATCTATTTACACTTCATCGAATGTACTAGGTACCTTGGGGTCCATCATCATCATTAATGGGTCTCCTTGCGTTTGTTGATGGTATATATCATTGACCAGTAATCAAATGGTGTACCCCATGTTCAACTTCAAATCATATATTCACATGGCTAGGGTTCATACCTCTCAACAATTTGGATGGAATACCTTGATCCACTAGTAGAAATCTCACGACTCGCTACTACCCGATTTGCGCAATACTGTACCACTCATCATATGTCATTGGTACCATTAGGATAACTAGTACTCACATAAACTACAATTAGTTCTCCTAATGCATATTGAGACATAGATCCAATGTATATATGTTTATGGATATGAGATCTCCTGATTGGCATGGATCCTCTATGTATCATATTCATGGCCATGATCCATATATATGTCACATGGGTCCACTGTGCATTCTTTCATGACCATGATCACTACATCATTTATATGTCATGGATCCAGAGTGTATACAATTTGGGGTCCATGTTCTAGTATCACAATTTGAGCATGGATATGTCCATCTCAGGGAAATGAATGTCTGACATATTTTTCTCCATTTTAGGTACTTGTTGGAGCTAAGGGTTTCGGAATGTTGGCCTTGATTACACCGCATCCCACTCCACTAGTTATTATAATGTATTTTGGCCATTAAATTCCTTTCTTCCCTGACACATTAGTGTGCATTTGTTATTACTAAAATTGGCACTTTTCGTTCGTGACGACAATTCAAAAGATGACACTCAAAGTGTCACTAATCGTTTACAAAAAAAGACAATTATGGATGGAAGAGGCCTTGATATGATCCCTAATGATGGCCCTAAGCATTAAAATTGAGATCCCAACACAATTCCCTTCATCTTGAAAAGTTGCAACCATGAAAGAGAAAATTCGTGCCTTGTAAATTAGTAGGGCACAAATCATTCCTGTGTTTCCCCTGACAAGGGACTGAATGGAATAAAAAATGCCCATTTGAACCTTACACACTAGCAAGGAGAAATCCTTTTGCATGTTTCCTTCAAGGTTAGGGTGTGAATTCCCCATAATTTCATAAAAAAACAATAAAATTCAAAATTGGGAGTTATGGAAGCTTCTCAAACTAATTGACTCGGTTATAACCTACTGAACCACTTGGAAACTATCTCCATCAAACTTAAAATTATATGAGATGGTCCAAGGATGAAACCCAAGATAACACGATAATGCTGGAGGAATCACTCTTCATCACATCCCTCATTCCCATCCACATTGGTAGCCCCTGTTGTTGATCCCTTATATACCTGAGTGTGAAAGTTACTACCCTCTATTGGAGTATCGGTACAACCACATGGTATAACTGCTGCACCTCTGGGAATATAAAAATGTGGAATAACCACCACTCCTGGTAATAGGACCTTGTGCTTGGTTTCAAATGTTCATCAACATCTGCAGGTTTTGGTGTAATGACAAACCTTACATGGTATCAGAGTTCAGTGAGCGTAGGTTGAGAAGTTGCTTTCAGTAGTGCATTAGAAGCCTTTCGATTTCCATAGCAAATCCTTGTTCTATTGCATTTAATTTATTGGAAAAATCCTTTGAGGTCTAGCCAGATGTGAAGGATCCGAAAAAATGTTCCTATTGTCCTAAAGTAGTGCTCAGTAGTAGTCTATCTCCAAAAAATGAGAGTTTTTTGTAGGATATTGAAAGTTTTTCAGTGCAGCAGCATCAACAATTTATCTTGTATTTGCTCCAATAGTTCATATGAATAATTTGAATGCTCCTGTCTCTCCCAGGATCCTGATTCCCTTCAATTATCTTGATTGGAGGGATGATATGTAGATGATGTTGCGCAACAAGTCATTGTACAAGTTAACAATGGGAAAGGAGGTCGAACCTCAAGAAACTATTGAGAAGGCCAAGTATCTAAATAGATTGGATGAAGCATTTGGTTTCATGTGTATTCATATTTCTAGAGATCTACTCTTCCACCTCGAGGGATTGAAGACTACAAGAGAGGTTTGGTTGAAGCTATAAACCCTCTCCGGCAAACAAGATGAGCTGAGGGGCCATATTATGGAGAATGAGTTAATTTCTCTTCAACCTAGCAGTTTCGAAACTATAAAACAATTCTTTTCTAAATTCAAATATTTGGTCATGCAATGCAAACAGTGTGGCATTGAGAAGAAGGATGAGTAGCTAGTGCTATCGATTCTGAGCAAGCTTGGTACTAAGTTCTCCATCTTTGTTTCTACCTTCCATTCAGGGAGATTGTCAATCCCTGGTTGGAAAATGCCATCCTTAGATGTATTCACTGAATGTCTTCATGTTCCCATTCTCGCTAAATTATGGACATTTTTGCAATTTGGAAGCAAGAATTAATCATTAGTTTTGATGAATTGGAAGCTAGTTTGCAAAAATTGGAAGCTAGTTTGCAAAAATTAGAAGTTAATTTGCATTTTGGGAGTAAAAACCTTATTTTTTTCTCCATTTATGGGGTACATATGTCCTTCCTACAAGGACACACTTGTGTACACATGCTTTCCATTAAAGGAAAGTGTGTGTAGATCCTTCCACACAAGCCCTGACCTCATGACAAGAAGCGCGTGTGAGCACCTGGAGGAGAAATAGGGAATGTTAGGATATTTTAATAATCCATCCTTGTCCTACCTAGCATTATTTATTTTTCCTAGTTGTTGATGATGTAATTTTCTTCCTAGTGGTGTGCAGATGTCATCCAGGATCCATCTACTACCTTCTGAGCCCTACATGCATAATTTTAGGACCACTTCAGTCAGTTCCCTATTCTATAGGAACCAACTGAGTGTTCCAATGCAGTCAACCTGGTTATAGCTTTGGATGCCACTGATTGTGGCCTCATCCGCCCATTTTTGATTGACATGCATGACAAAATCACTATTGTGCCCTCCTTAGTCAGTTAATTGATTATGACTCCAGTTAGCTGAGTTTAGGTTCACTTCAGTTGAGTTTGAGTCTTCCGGAGCACTCCAGTGGTGATAATCCCTATGCTAGACCAACTGAGGTTCGAATTCTCTTGTGTGATTTGAATTCTTTCCATTGTAATATCATTGTTTATTATACTGATTATTGGATCGTGTGACATTATTTTGCTCCTATCTGAGTTTTGCTGCAGAATTATTTCTCTGCTCTTTTTTACTGCAGTTTTCACTCTTATTCAAATTTTCTGCTCATTCTTTCTCTGTGAGGTATACTCAGCTCTTAGATCTGTTGTGACATAGAATTTAACATGGTGTCAGATCCATTGAGCGAATAGGTTGAGCAGCTGCTTTCGGTAGTGCACCAGAAGCCTTTGGATTTCCACAGCAAATCCTGGTGCCATTGCATTGAATTCATTGGAGAAATCCAATGAGGTCTAGCCAGGTGTGAAGGATTCGGATAAAAGTTCCTACTGTCCTAAAGTAGTTCTCAGTAGTATTCTACCTCCATTATTGAGATTTTTTTGCATGTTATTCAAAGTTTTTGAGTACAACAACAATTGCAACAGTTGCAACATTTTATGCACTTGTAACAGTTTTCTGCACTTGCACTAGTGTTTCTGCACCTGTGTTTTTGCACCAGTGTTTCCGCACCTCTGTTTTTTGCACTCAATTTTCTTAGTAGCAATTTCACCTTGTAATCATTCCAGCAGTTGCAATGGACAATTCAAAATTTCCTCTCTCTCCTAGGATCGTGAAACCCTTCAATTACCTTGATTAGAGGGTTGATATGCAGATGGTATTGTGCAACAAATCATTGTACAGAGTAATAATGGGGAAGGATCCCGAACCACAATTAGGTATGGATAAAACCAAGTATATGAATAGATTGGATGAAGAATTTGGCTTCATGTGTATTGATATTTCCAGAGATCTACTCTTCCACATCGAAGGATTGAAGACTGCAAGAGAGTTATGGTTGAAGTTAGAGACCCTCTTCAACAAACAAGATGAGCTAAGAGGCCATATTATGGAAAATGAGTTGATTTCTCTTCAACCCAACAGTTTCGAGACCATCCAACAATTATTTTCAAAATTCAAATCTCTGGTTATGCAATGCAAGCAGTGTGGCATTGAGAAGAAGGATGAGCAGTTGTTGTTATCCATTCTGAGCAAGCTAGGTCCTGAGTTCTCCATCTTTGTCTCTACCTTCCATTATGGGAGAATATCAATCCATGGTTGGAATATTCCCTCCTTTGATATTTTCATGAATCTCTCATCCAAGAACAAGATAAGTTGATCCAGATGGGTGCCTTGATGGCCTCCAAAAATCAAGCTCTTTTGGCTGGAAAGCTAAAAAGTGCGAATGGGAAGGGGAAGCACAAAGGAAAGGATAAGAGGCCATCTGAACCCAAGCATAATGCCAAGTCAAGTCCATCGGAAGGAGCGTCCAGCTCCAAGAAGGACAAACAAAAAGGATGTGAGAAATCCAAGTGTTCCTATTGCAAGAAAGGAAACCAACCAGATAGATCTTGCATGCAGAAGAAGATAGATTAGATGGCCAAGCTTCTTGAACAACACAACATTGCCCTCCCAAAAGGTCCAAGAGATACTGATTCTGGAAGTGAGTCTGATGGTCATGAGAGATGCCATGCACTGAAGGATAGATTTTCAAAATCACAAGCCCTTCTCATAGATTCAGGAGCCTCTAACCACATGGTTACCTCCAGAGAATCATTTTCTTCTCTAGATATCAAAGATGGTCCGATTATTCACATGGGAGATGACTCTCAGATCTCTGTTGAAGGTAAGGGAACATTAAATATGGAGCACGGTAAGTTCAAAAATGTTCTATTTGTGCCTTCTTTGTGAGCAATTTTTTTGTCTGTATATTAGATGACTCACACAGGTTCACCGAAGAAAATGGTCTTTGGTCCTGACATAGATGAGATTGTAGAGATCTCTACTAGGAATATTATAATGAAAGAGTTTGCAAACCATGCCTCCAAGGCATATGAATTCTCACATTTTTTGCCATACTCTCTGCCTACCCCATCGGAATCTGATGAAGATCAGATTGATATCTCTTCTAATGAATATGAGGATCAAGATCTTGATGTTGAGAATAAAGTTCAAGGAGATTCATATTTAGATCCAGATCCAACACATGCTCCCAATCCATGGCCAAGGACAATATGGGCTCACAAAGTCCTTGTAGCTGTTGGGAACACGATTGGGGATCCATATTACCATAGAACCACCAGATCTCAGTATCATGCAAAAATTTCACTATGACATGGACATCCACTTCTCTCATATAGGTGCTACATGATGGTGGGGTTTGATCCACAATATCTTGGACAGACTTTCCATGTGGGATCTACAACCAAGAAACAATCTCAGTTGTATGACAAAAGGTAATCAAAGGTTCATGATTTGGACCACAATGAGCCATTCAATCCAGTAGCAAGAAGGGTTCCTGAAAGAATTGTTTGGGAAAATACAACTTCTACACAATGAGAGGTACATCAAAGGAGCAGATCCAAATCTAGCACGTGCATTGCTATCCTACATAGGAGTAGCTTGCCAATATTTTTTCAAAGGCTTTCACTAAGGAAAGTGTTTTCCTTCTCTGCTTAGTATGAAGGTTCTTTGAGTTCCCTACTGCTGTTCTTTTGAGGGGGGTTATTTTTCCCATGGGTTTTTTTCCCATTTCCTTGGTTCATGGACAATTCTTTATTTTTATCATTTATTTGATTGTATGGGTGACCTTTGGTCTTAGTAACCAGGGCCCAAGATGCAAAAGTATGGATTAAGGTGGGGTGTTAGGATATTTTAATACTCCATCCTTATCCTACCTAGCATTATTTATTTTTCTTAGTTCTTGATGATGTCATTTTCCCCCTAGTGGTGTGAAGATGTCATCCATGATCCATCTACCACCTTCTGAGCCCTGCATGCATCATTTCAGTACACTTTAGTCAGTTCCCTATTTTATAGGAACCAACTGAGTGTTCCAGTGCATTCCACCTGAGTTAGCTGAATCTTGTGGGGGGTTAGAGCTCCGGATGCCACTAATTGTGGCCTCATGCACCCATTTATGATTGACATGCATGAAAAAATCACTATTACGCCTTCCTTATTCAGTTAACTGATTGTGACTTCAGTTAGCTGAGTTTAGGTTCAGTTTAGTTGAGTTTGAGTCTTCTGAAGCACTCCAGTGGTGATAATCCCTATGTTAGACCAACTGAGGTTCAACTTATCCCATGTTATTCGAATTCTCTCCATTGTAACATCATTGTTGATTATATTGATTATTGGATCATGTGACATTATTCTGCTCCTATCTGAGTTCTACTGCATAATTATTTCTCTGCTCTTTTTTATTGCAGTTTTCACTCTTATTCAACTTTTCTGCTCATTCTTTCTCTGTGAGGTATACTCAGCTCTTAGATCTGCTGTGACATATAATTTCACAGTGAAAGCCCAAATCTTGAGAAAAATGGAAACTAAAACCAATAAAAAGGGAGATGGGAGCATGATGAAGAACTTGGTGGTGCAAAATGTCAAATGTTTGCCTAGCCACCCTGTAACCGTTGTTTGAAGTTTGAAGGTGTTTGGTCTCCAATGGAAGCTTGTGGTAGAAGTTTCAAATCAAATGGTAATTTCAAGTTTTCACATACATTTATTTGAATTTTTACCCACTTATATAGAGTTTAAGATTCTTTTTATTGTTTTATCATCATTTTCTATTATTGTTATTGTAGGTATAATAAACTATGTATAACTTCGACATCATCAGATATTGATCCACAAGGGTCCATCTTAGCATGTATATGGTTCAAAACTAGCATATAGGGTAGGATCATTTCCATCCTACATTTTGCACTATCTTTCTTCATCTCATTACACCTTAGGATCCACCCCACTAGATTGCGACATTAGCCCTCTTTGAATTAAAAAGTCACAACTTGTGTGGTAGAGATTAACTAACATGGGTGCCCTAGTTAGATCCTTTATTTTCTCATTGGTGCCCACGTTGCAGTTTTGTGTAGGCTTGGGAGTCCCTTCGTAGTCCCATTATGAATTTGTGATGAAGCCACAAGAATTCTTCTTAGTCTTATCTAGCCACCCTATAAGGGTATCCCAGAATTTGTTTTGATTTGCACTGCTACATTGCATATTATTGCTTTTGCTAATGAGTTCCATGTCCATCGTTGCTTACCTTTAACTTCTTACTGCTTATGCATGCTCGCTTGTCACTTTCCTTTTCTTATATTGTAGCTACATTTCAGAACCCTTATCCTTAGAAGAAACACACTAAATGAGTGTCCACATCCTACACATCCCCTTTTTGTGTTTTTTACATAGAAATGTTCCATGCACTTGGAAGATAGTTGAATGCCATGCAATGTTCATCTCCTTCGTTGTAATATGACATTATTTTATTCCCTTTTCAGGTTTATTATTACACAAAAATACAAAAATCAAATATTTATAAAAAAAAGAGAGGGGGGGGGGGGAGATTTTAGATCTTCATTGTTCATATGGAAGTAGTTTCAATTATGTCACCCTTGAACAAAGCATTAGTTTTGAGTCCTCCCCAAAATTTGGGTCCTAGTATTACCTGAGGAAGTTGACCCATGATATTTGAGTTTGTACTTGTGTGGTAGGTTACTATTCCAATCACTATGGATAATATGTTAATGCTTATTGATATATATATATATAATTGTTCCCTTTGTGTCAAATGAAACCCACGTCACCATTATGTCATGCTACTATTTGAGGGTTTCCTTTAGCCTATGTCTTCCATTCCTCCACGGTTTCTATACCTATTCATGTTGGCCTTCCTTGTTGTCAAGTTTCCCTCAATATTATCATCATAACTAGTGCTTGACTCATGCAAGTGTGGAACACCACCATTGAATTCTCATTAATGGGTCATTTCTCATTGACTATAACATGTTTATCTAAGAGTTTGGACTAGAGTTTATGGAACCCTAGGCTTGGTTTCATCATTTGTAGGTTACCTTGCACTTGGTAGATGCCACCTCATCATTGGTGGTTGATTGAGTGGATTCCCATATGTTCAACGATGAGATCTCTATTCACATTTTTGGATTCCTGTCATACCTTGGATTCCATTTTCATCATTAGCGGAATTCTCTCCCTTTTCAACAACTTGCATTATTGGTTGTTTCTCATATGGCCTTTTTTGTGTGTTATTCTTATTTGGTGCATGCAAAAGATGTGCTCAATGGTGTTCGTGCATAAATTTTTTCCAAGACCTTAAACAAAAATCAACTCCTATTCTGTGCTCATGTTGGTTGATGGAGGATACCTTAATTCCTTCCTTCCAATGGACCTCTTCCCATCGATGCCAATTCCTTTTTTCTTTGGGAGAGGGATTTAGAGATCTTTATAGTACCTTGGAGCTTACAATAATCAGTGGCAATTTCCCTCACTATCAACAATGGGAATACATCAATTTCCCCTAATTGGTAGAGTTTACAAGTATTCGGTAACAACACATCTATTCATACTTGCTAGAATGTACTGAGTACCTTGACACCCATTATTGCCATTGGTGGGTTGTCTCATGTTTGTTAACAACGTACATCAATGATCAATAATCAAATGGTATCCCCCATGTTCAACTTCATATCATTTATTTGCATGGTAAGGATTCATACATGATGATAGTTTGGATTGAAATCCTTTCACTACAATATCATTACCATTAATATGTTGTTCCCAAGTTGCACAAGATCGTACCACACTTTATAACGTTGGTACATATGAATAACCAAGTTGTCCTTATTCTAGTTCCAGTTGTTCTCCTGATAATCATTGAGACATAGATCCACTTTGTATTTTCTCGTGACTATGATCTAATTTTGACATGGATCCACTGTGTATATTTTTGTGGCCATGTTTCAACACCTTATATAATTCATGGATCCATAGTGTATTTGATTTGGAAGCCATGCTTATTTGCACCTGAGCATGGGTATGACCACCTCAAGGAAGAGAGTCATCTAATACATTGGCCTATGTTGCAAGTACTTTTTCAAGCCAGCATCCAGGAACTTCCACTTGAGCCCGCTCGACATTTATTTTTGAGCATTATAATGTATTTCAGCCATCATCTCCCCTTCTAACCTCATACATTAGGGGGCATCTGTTATTGCATGTTTTGGCACATTAGTGTCTTTATAGCTGATGGGACCACCTCATAACACACTACCATCTCAATACAACCCTAAATTCATGATAAATCCTAGTTTTGAGGGGTACATGCACCTTTCTCTGGAGAAAGGTGCATGTGCATGCACCCTTCCTTCAAGAAAGGTGCCAGTGCCTTGAAAATTGCATAAAAATATAACACATTGTGAAATTCACGAATTTGAACATTTGGAACAATAGTTTCTCAGTTGTAACTCCTTGAAACCACCCTCTAGTTGTCTTAATAATTCCAAACAAAGTACAATTAAAGAATTCATGGGATGGATAGGGGCACTAGCACTGATAATACCATTAATTGGAAGAATTGGTCCAAGTATCCTCATTTTTTTGCCCTTTTCCTCCTAAAAAACCATTGTTTTTGAAATTCTTGCATCATCCCTTGATTGGTGAAGTTTCCATTTATTGTTATCTTCTCCATTGTGTTCAATACAAAGATTGAAGGTAGGAGGGATTGAAGCATTAGTACCTCAGGTTTAGGGGGACCCAAACAAAGGTTTAAGAGGGTGATGATAGCAAGATCATGTAATTGTACTTGTTGTTATTTGTTAATTAATATAGATCTCTCATCAATTCCTGCTAGCTCACTCGGTTAAGGTGTGGGTCAGCAAGGCGACCCGATTTCAATTCCCCTTAGGGGTGACTTAGTTGGGAGGCGACACCCAAAAACCCAGTTAAGTTGAGGCTGGTGCGGTCCAGGCCGGGTGAGATCCCTGGGTGATTTTGACAGCTTAGATGCCCCTGGGTCATGGTTTCTTAGACCACAGGACACTCCTCCAAGTCAGGGAGATTCCGCAAAAAATAAAAATAAAAAATCATACAGATCTCTCCTCTCCCCCCAAATTTGGTATTCAATGTTTAACTATCTTTAATGCTTAGTGGTGTAAGGGTTTAGTCTTCCTGATAGATTGCTTGGTGATTAATTTGGATTGTAATTTGATTCATGCATGGGAGGAAGCTATAGGACAACCGATTGGACCTAGGCTCCTCTTCTTCCTTATGTATTGATCGAATGTTTGTTCCTCCTTATTTATTGGTTGGATACCTGGCTACAAATCATTAATCCTAGGGAATTTGGTTTGTTGTCTTTCCATTCGATCTGTTATAGTTTTCCCTAACTATATGGGAGTTTTTCTCCTCAAGAAAAAGTGGCACTTTTCACTAGCCACTCGGTGTTCCACAATTTGAGTAGGCATGTAGAGGAGATGCTAACAAAGTAGAGAGGAAAACACATATTGTAGAGGCCTATAAAAGATCATAGTGTCTCATAGTTCCAAAGTAAGTTTGGAAATCTTTGTAATGTGTATTGCAATCTCCATAATATAAAAAGACATAAGGTACAATCCTTCATTTGAATGTTGGATTTCCTGAAAAGATTTGAGAGTAAATATGTGTCTCCCTTTGTATCCCTTTTTATTATATTCTATTCCATATGTGGCAACAATTTAAAAATAAAAATAAAATATGTATTTTTATGAAAAAAATATAGTTGCACACTCAATATAGTAATTTAAGATTAGATTTATTTGAATTAACCAATCATTAAAATATACAATATAGTTTAAAAATAATTAGATAAAACGTTTTTAATTTTAAAATTTTATACCTATTAATTTGAACTCATTTGAACCCACATGGTGTAATATTTGAATAAATCTCTCATATACAATAAGATAGAAAGAAAATATAACTAGCATTTGCCCCTGGAGGGGCAAAGTGAACGCCGGTAGGAAAAGAGGGAAGGTAGAAGAAACAAAGATAGGGGTAAATCTATGCTCAAGTATCATGCCAATCAAAGATACGACATCTGACATGTGCGGCAATATAATCAAGCTCATCAAAGAACAAGATACATGGTGCGGATTGTCGAGATTTGTCAAAAATATCTTGTACATTAACCTATGTTTCTCCAAACCACATTGTTAAGAATTTTAGGCCTTTTACAATGATGAAATCAACTTGACACTCATTAGCAATGGCTTTTGCAAGCGGAGACTTCCTACAACAAGGTGATCCATAAAACAACAACCTACAAAACAACATTGAATCATTGGTGATTTACCGTTTGAAGGTTCATCTTGACATTTTCGAAACATTGGGCACCTCAACAAACTAGCGAACAATTCTTAACATGTTGTTATTTATACACTATTTACTATAAATAAACAAATAAAGATACAAAGACAACATTGGACCATAGTGTTTATATACACAACTTAAACCTTCCAAACCTTCTAAGGCATGGGTCAATACTATTTAGCGGTTTGTTGCTTCAATCACAAAAAATAGACTCGAGTTTTTAGCTCATCCAAAGTAATGATCTCATGTGCAACTTGTTGGTTCGCTAGATGAGCTATGAATTTTGTTGCTTCCAATAACAGAGGATGCATAATAGCTAAACATAAAATAAGCATATCATGCAAAAGATAGTTTCAGAATAAAACAGGAATTGACAAGGCCAAAAATTAGTTAATAAGATAAAGGCAAACCAACCTTGTCATTGCGTTTGAATGACCTTTTAAGCTGGAAAATAATTATTCTCAAAAGCAGACTACCAACTTCTGGAAACTTTGTATTCACCACAGCAACAAAGGCGGTGAAAAACAACAATAAATCTAGGTGATGCCATTTGGGATTTCATACATGACCTGCAACTCTCTTTTTTCGAGTTAAACAACGGGGGGATTCGCTTTTGACAATTCTATAGTAGTGTTTCCTTCTCTTGCCCCTACTGTTCCATTTCTAGGAGTTTCATCATCCCTCCTATGTTCATGGTTATGACTATCAACCCTCGCATCTGGATCCTTGTGTGAAAGGCCCGACCTTGATCTCTTGTAATTTTCCGCGATCGGTGTGACTCGCTCATTTGCATTGAAACAGTTGGCGACCTTTGTTGTTTTTATACCGACATTGGCGTCAATTTAATTTTACCAAAAACTTTCGTCCTTAGCCAGTCGGCGTGTCTCGTTCAAATGAAGCAAAAATGTCGGCGCAACTTGCAAAACCGATGCGAAACTCTTGGCGTAGATTCGTTAAAATGATGTGAAAATTCACAAAACAACTACGACATGTTTCGTTGTAAAAGCATGAGTTGTACTTAGCCTAAAACTCACCCCTTTTTCGAAAATATTAGGCCAAATCAAGATTACAAGACATTTGAAGGAACCACGGAAGTTCTTAATCGTGTTACCTCCACCTAAGGGAATTTTTAAATTCAGATTGTCCCGATTTGTTTCTGCATAAGGGGTCTCACCAACAACCACAATAGCCATGATAGACAATATCAACAGCAAGGTCATTGATCTTGGTACACCCTCGCTTCATCATTTCATCTTGAAAGTTCCTTGATGAGTTCTTGCTCTGACAGTCCATTTGCTAACAATCACTCTTAGAAATGTGATCTTCTGAATATGAGAGTGCAAGAAAATATCCATATGGACATTAAAAGGAAAAGATATGTAATCAAATCTTCCTTGATGTTTTGAATTGCATACCTAACCCTTGAATATATTGAAATACATTATATCCTTGTGCTCATCTATGAGTGAAACCATGCATTACAACAATAAAATAGTCATTGGGAACAAATGCAACTACAAATCCAGAAACGAGGCTTTGACAATGGGAATTTGGATAACATCCTTGCATGGAGTATGGATAAAATCTTTAGCAATAATGGAAATTACATCGGTTAAGGTACAACAAATAGCAAAGCAATCTATACTCATGTTCTTGCTATTACTACTATGAATGCAAGCTACCCTAATTTCATGTATACATGTATCATCATAATAGAAGCTTTCATGTTATACAATATCAACATAATAGAAGCTTTCATGTTATACAATACATGTTAAACTCATAACAAGGAATGTTATAATAGTCCATAACATTATGCACATTAAAGAGTGCTCACTCATACATTAAGGGAAGTAAACTAAGGTGAGTATGTGCCAAAGAATGCTCCAAATTCATACATGGTGTGAAACTTAGGTGAGAAGAAATGTTTTGGAAAATGAGTGTTACCAATCTAGAAGATTTAAAAATACACTTTGTAAACAAATTGGGAGACCGGTGTCCTCAACGCTCATATGTCCAAGCTAGATTGTTTATGACCCTAAATCATTCATATCTGCTCATACAAAAGCAAATATGAGGGCATAACCCAGATAATATTGATCAAATAAATATTTGTGGAGTACATCGATTGAAAGCCATAACAACTTAACAGCAACAAATAAACAAATAGGAGTAGCTGAGCTACATATTATGAAAGATATGGGCTCATACACATTGAAGAGGACAAGTGCATATCTACAACCCTTACGCCAAAAGAAAATGGAATGAAATTAAGGTCCTTACCATACTTGGTGGGTTGACATTCACATTCAGGCACGAACAACTTTCAAAGAACATCATGATCCATAAATATGGTGAGGTGCGAGTAATAATTTTGACTTTATAAATATTAATATTTAATATTTAATAATCTTATCTCGAGTTACATATTTTGGGAGTTGTCTAAATTTATTTAAGTTTTGATATCTAATAATTTTGATTTTGTAAATTTTAAGATTTAATATTTAATAATCTTATCTAGAGTACATATCCTCAAAATATAAATGCATTGAAATATTATTTTAATATTTTTATTTAGAACTATTTTTTTAATTTCATATTTTAAAAAAATATTTAATTTTTTCAATACTTAATAATTATAATATACATGACCCATTTTAATTTCTTTCCATACCCGCACCTCACCATACTTGGACGAACAACTTTCAAAGAACATCCCACCAAGTATGGTATCATGATGTTCTTTGAAAGTTGTTCGCGCCTGAATGTGAATGTCAACCCACCAAGTACCCACACCTCACCATACTTGGTGGGTTGACATTCAGATTCAGGCACTCAATACTACATGCAAACCAAATCAGCATAGTTTAAACATAGTTGAAGAGACTTTACCAAATCCTTTTTCAACATTCATGTGATTTAAGCACAAATAACCATCACCTGCATGGTTGTCATTAACATCGCTTGATGTTACCTGATCAGTTGGCCTCTTGCCAAGGCTTCACAGTCCTTTTGCCAACCTCATGATCACAGATTTGTTGCACCATCCTTTCCTCATAAGGTTGTTGGTCATATGCAACAACATCATCCACATCCTTAGCCATGCTTCGGTTGTCTTTGGTCCTACAACCAATGTGAACACAACTAATTATTAGCAACCACAATAATTATCTTAAGTGGTTCATTGCATATGTAAAACCTCACTATTTTACCAATATGCAATATCATATACATGCACAAACATTTTCACATGCACCGTGCAATGTTTATTTATATGCCATGTAGTGCATATTCATCTCATCTATCTAATCTCTTGCATTTTCAATCATGCTTCTATGGTCTGATTCCCACAACCATTATCAACAACATTAATAGTCATCAATCATAGGGGATACCATTATTGGGCTATTGCATGTGTAACCTCACTACCTTTATCAGTATGCAACATCATGCCCATGCATAAGAAATTCATATGCATTATACAATTACTCTTCTAATCATGCCTGTTGATGTATATGTAACTTCGAAATGTATTTCATATATATTTATTGTATCCTTATTAGAGATGTGTTATTCCTCTATAAGGAAGTGTCGTCATGTGGATTGACAAGTGTCACAAGTGTGTGTACTTTCCAATGGGTTATTAGACCACCATGTGTGGGGTCAGCCCTGAAATATATATTATATTGTAGATGTACCTAGCTAGACAAGTCGGCCCCATAAGGTCACTGGGAAAATAGGTTAGTATAAATAGAGATCAGGAGATCTCTATTCAGATCATTCAGAAAGTCATCTCTCTCTCACTCAGAAAGTGGCGCACTAGTGAGGAGGAGGATCATCTGCTTCTAGGAGACTATCTCAAGTGTATTTTGGTTGTACTTTGGTTGAGCCATTGCTCTCTCTATCTCTGAGGAAGTTGTGGGGTTTTTCACCTTAGGGTTTTCCCCACGGAAACTCTGCATCTCTTGTCTCTCATGCTTTTGATTCTTGTGATGCTTGTCATGCTTATTGTGATTGTTATGCATTGATATACTGTATATGTTATTCTCTCAGTGAAGATCCTAGAGTATTGTGAATTAATGCTCAAAATTTAACATGGTATTAGAGCTAACCTGAGAAGAAGACATTTTGCAGTGACGAAAACTTGAGTTTCTTGTTTATTGGGTTTCTCTCCACATATTTTGGAAAAGCAATATAGTAGATTGACTCTACTCATCAAGGAGAATCTATCTGTCTAATCAGAATTCAATTCTGAGCATTTTCAGATTTGACCCTAAAAATTAGGGTTTCCACAAAAATAGAAATTTCTGAAATCTGAAGACATAGTTGGAAGCTCCTTGCAAAAATAGAAGTTTAGAGCTTTGGATCAAGATTTTTGGCTGGGTAGATCTCCAGGAAACTCAAACCTTAATTCAGGGCTCTCCCCAGTGAACCCGGGAGGACAAAAGGGCAAATCTGAAGGGTAAAGCTTTGTTGATCTCAAATTATGAATACACCAGGCTGATCAACTCATCAAGGCACATCTTTCTATCCTTTCAGAAAATTGAAATTCACATTTTGAATTTTTAGGGTTTTTTCGACAAACCCTATTCCGGGACCAGATCCAGTTTTCAGCATTTCAAGTGGTAAGACCTAAATCTTTTCTATTTCCATTTGAAATACTCTTTAAGATGTCTCACCACACCAAGCTTGAGGATAAGCTTGAAGGAGCTGATAACTTCTGAGCTTGGAAGTATAGGATTGGGTTAATCCTAGAAGAGAATGAGTTGGACTCATATGTAAAAGAAGACATCCCTATCCCAGAGGATGAAGAGGCTAAGGTATTGCATAAGAAAAACTTGGTCAAGGAAAAGAGAATAATTGTTGATTCTATCAAAGACCATCTCATACCCCATGTGTCTTCTCTAAAGACACCCAAGGATATGTTTGACTCTTTGACCAAGCTATTTGAAGGGAAGAACATAAATCAGAAGATGACCCTGCGGAACCAATTGAAAGGAGTAAAGTTTCAGAATGGAGAAACCATTCAATCTTATTTTTCAAGGGTCTCCCAGATCAAGGAACAACTAGAAGCAGTGGATGAAATGGTGGAGAATGGTGAAGTGGTGATGACCACTCTAAATGGCCTACTCAGGTCATGGGATTCCTTTATTCAAGGAATTTGTGCAAGGAAGAAGTTGATCTCCTTCAACAGATTGCGGGAAGAATGCTCTCAAGAAGAAGCTAGGCTTGTGGCCTGAGAAGAAAAGATGGGAAATGAAGATCAAGCTCTCACAGCACATGCTAGGAAAGGCAAGTCCAAGAAGGAATCATCTCATAATATAAGATTCTCACACCACCATTATCATAAAGATAAGAAAGATCTCAGATGCTTCAATTGCAATGAGAAGGGACACTTTGCTTCAGATTGTCCCAAGAAGAAGAAAGACAACAACAACTTCAATAAGAAGAAGAAGAATAACAAAAGAAGATATCATGCTCATGCTGCCAAAGATGATGAACCCCCAAAGAAGAATGCTAGGGAAGAAAGTGATAGTGATGATGACTCATCAAGTCAAGAAGAGTATGTTCTAATTTCTGCTCTCACGGGTACTATCTCCCATGGTTGTAATGATTGGTTGATTGACAGTGGGGCTTCCAAACACATGACTGGGTTTAAGGAATATTTTGTGAATCTATCTGAACATGAATCACCCCATAAGGTGAAACTTGGGGATGATTATCAATACCCAATCAAAGGAAGTGGTGAAGCCTCCTACAACCTAGATTCTGGAAAATATTTGAATATGAAAGAAGTCCTTTATGTACCTGGGCTCAAGAAGAACTTACTCTCCATCTCTGCATTGGATGCAAAAGGTATGAGGGTTGCATTTGTGGATGGCCAAGTCCTAATGTGGCCAAAGGGAAAGAACATAGATGATGCAGTAGTGATTATAGAGCAATAGGGAGGTTTGTATAAATTGAAGGGACAACCTGAACATGCCATGGTACATGAATCCATGGAGCCAAGTGAACTTTGGCATAGAAGACTTACTCATATGCACTATAGGGCACTTCCAATTGCAAGCAATGTTGTAGAGGGTCTTCCTGAAATCAAGACCAAACATGAAGGTGTTTGCAAAGGATGTGCAAGCAGTGAAAGCAAGGAAAAAGACATCCTGGAAATCATCCACTCAGATGTATGTGGTCCTATGTCATCCAGTTCTCTGAGTGGGTATGTTTACTATGTCTCATTTATTGATGACTTCTCTAGGAAGACTTGGGTATACTTCTTGAAGAACAAAGATGAGGTGTTTGATAAATTCAAGGAATTCAAAACCTTGATGGAGAATCAAACTGACAAGAAGATCAAAACATTCAGATCCGACAATGGTGGAGAATTCACCTCAGGTGACTTCAAGAAGCTTTGCAGTGATTCAGGGATTAAGAGGGAGTTGACTGCTCCTTATAATCCTCAACAGAATGGAGTTGCAGAAAGGAAGAACAGAACAATCATGGAAGCAACAAGGGGAATGTTGCATGACCAGGATCTAACTATGCATCTATAGGCAGAAGCAGCTAGAATAGCTGTATATGTGCAGAACAGAACACCCCACAAGATATTGGACAAAAAAACTCCAGAAGAGGTCTTTTTCTGGTAAGAAACCTAAAGTCAGCCATCTCAGAATATTTGGTTGTCCAGTATTCACTCATGTCCCAAAGGAAAAGAGGACAAAACTAGATCCTTTAGGAAAGAAGGGCATCCTTGTGGGTTACAGTGAAAGCTCGAAGGCTTACAGAATATACTTTCCAGGGTTCAAGAAGATTGATGGAAGCAAGGATAAATATAAGTTCAAGGACAGGTAATCTAGGAAGCAAAGATCAAGAGGGAGCACACTCCAGCAGCTCCTGCAAGGATGCAAATTTTCAGAGGGAGTTTTCCATCTTCCTACATTCCACAACATAAAGGTGTAGAAGAAGCTACTTCAGTAGCTCCTGCCAGGAAGCAAAGACTCAGAGGGAGTCCACCCAACAAACAAACAAAGATAAGTATTTCAATTATCATTTCTTGCCTATTTTTGTTTAAATAATATTATGCTTAGGAGATGTATTGTGCATATCAGAATGATTGCATTAATGAACAGGATACTACTAATATGCATGTGATGGGTAAGTGTCCTATGGCACTGTACAACATTTCAGTGCTACTTATCTAGAATGAAACCTCTTTGCTGACATGTTGGGAGTAGTGCAAACTCTTAACAATGTTCTGGTAGAGACTGGAAGGCATCTAGAAAGTTGTGGAACATGGATAAATGATGTATTGAAGCATTGGCTAAGATAACTGCATGACATATTTCTTTATGTGTAAAGAATTTGTTCTGAAAAATTATGAGATGTTTCTAATCATGCAATTTAACTTATTTTATAGGAAAGACCAAATATCTTCACCTACAAAAGGACTACAACATTTGTTCCAGCAACAAAGATATCTATTGAAGATATTGAAGTTCCCGGGATCTGGGATAAAGAAATGCCATGATCCGTAGATCATGAAGATGATGTTTGGGATGCAGTCCCAAGACTTGACAGGGAGTCACATGTGTGCAGATTGAAGAAAGCCTTGTATGGCTTGTAGCAAGCTCCCAAAACTTGGTGTGATACAAAGAGGAATCTTGCTGCTGAGTTTGATATGAAATATTTGGGAATGATGCATTATTTCCTAGGTATGGAGGTGTGGCAGAGTACAGGTGGGATCTTCCTTGGTCAAGGGAAGTACACAGTAGATATCCTGAAAAGATTCGGGATGATGGATTGCAAGGCCATGGCCACACCTATGGCATCGAATCTTAAGCTTCTATGTGATGCTTCATTTGAGCTGGTTGATTTCTCTATGTATCGTCAGATGATTGGGTCCTTGATGTACCTGACGAACACGAGACCATATATTTGCTTTGCGGTGAACACATTGAGTCAGTTCTTGACAGATCCGAGGAGTGTTCATCTGGTTGTTGTAAAGCATGTTCTGAGGTACCTGAAGGGTACAGTGGATTATGGGCTCAAGTATGAGGCGAATCAAAAGTTTAACCTGCAGGGTTATGTTGATTCAGATTGGGCTGGCAGTGCTGCAGATAGGAAAAGCACATCTGGGTGCTGCTTCAGTATGGGATCAGGTGTGATCTCTTGGTTTAGCAGAAAGCAGTCCTGTGTAGCACTGAGTACAGCTAAGGCAGAATATGTTGCAGCCTGTTCAGCTAGTTGTGAGGCAGTATGGCTACGGAAGCTATTGTCTGAATTATTTGATCTCCCGTTGGATGCTACTCGTATCTTCTATGATAACCATAGTTGTGTGAAGCTGTCCGAGAACCCAGTGTTTCATGACAGGTCGAAACACATAGAGATCAAATATCACTATATCGGGGATATGGTGCAAAGAGGAGCTGTGAAGCTCCTGTACGTTGCGACGAACGAGCAGATTGCGGATGTGCTGATGAAGCCACTAGCCAGGGTGAAGTTCGAGTACTTCAGGGAGAGGCTTGGTGTTCTTCAGATTGATGACACTTCGAGGAAGAAGTGATGGACACATTTGCTGAAGCCATTCCAAGCATGTTGGAAGGAGGATCCTTCACATGGCTGTGGATGTAAGCGTTGGATGATGAGCATCAGGATGATGTTTTGGTTTCTGCTTTGTATGATCATTTGGATCATTTATGTATATGTATGTATGCATCATGTTGGATGATGGATATGATCATTTGGATCATTTATATGTATGTACGCATCATGTTGGATGCTGGATATGATCAGTTGGATCATTTATATGTATGTACGCATCATGTTTGATGCTGGATATGATCGGTTGGATCATGTATATGTATTTTGTATATGCATGATGTTGGATGCTTGGACCATGCATCTGTATATGTATCAGGTGGATACACTGTATGATCAGGTAGATCATGTATGTTGATATGTATCATGTATTTGTATTTGTATCAGGTGGATACACTGTATGATCAGGTGGATCATGTATGATGATATGTATCAGGTAGATACTTGGTATGCATCAGGTAGATGCATTGTATGATCAGAATGATCATGGATGACGAGCTTCAGGATATTGCTCCAGATGACATGCATAAGGATGTTGCAGTGATGATGATCAATATGATCATGTGTATATCAGGATGATGTATGGTGAGTATCAGGTTGATACTCTGTGGCCGTGGAACAGGTTGTGCAGATAAGCATGTAATTTGTGCCCTGGGAGATTTGCAGATAGTCTTTCGAGGTTTTTCCTATGGCATGTAATTTGTACCCTGGGCTATCTGGCAAATGCTCTTTCAAGGTTTTGCTTGGGAGGACATATAATTTGTGCCCTGGGAGATCTACAGATAGTCTTTCGAGGTTTTTCCTATGGCATGTAATTTGTGCCATGGGATATATGGCAGATGCTCTTTCGAGGTTTTGTCCTATGGCATGTAATTTGTGCCCTGGGAGATCCGATAGGATGAGCTGTGTGCTCGTAATCATTCCTGGGATTCTCTTTCGAGGTTTTGCCATGACCACATGTAATTTGTGCCTTGGGAGATCCAATAGGTTGAGTCTTGTGCTTGTAATCAGTCCTGGGATGCTCTTTCGAGGTTTTGTGGTGACCACATGTAATTTGTGCCTTGGGAGTTCCGATAGGTTGAGCCTTGTGCTCGTAATCAATCCTCGGATTCTCTTTTGAGGTTTTGTGGTGGGGTCACATGTAATAAGTCTTGGAGATCTGGACAGGATGAAAAAGGCCTCAGATGCTCTTTAGGGTTCTTGCTAGTCAAGAGACTCTTTTAAGGTTTTGTGATGCACGTAATAAGTCCTGAGTTTTCCATAGTATGGCCAGTGATGACGAAAACCTGCAGGTGGTGGGATTACATCCAGTATGAAAAAGGACTGGCTCTGTAGAACTTCCTATGACGAGTAGAGTCAGAGATTGGTTGAGATAGCAGCAACAGTGACGATGATCCCGAGAAGAAGACTTGTCTAGCAGATCTATGTCGAGAAATACCTTCCTAGTTAAGAGAGAGTGTTGATGTATATGTAACTTCGGAATGTATTTCATCTATGTATTTCATATATATTTATTGTACCCTTATTAGAGATGTGTTATTCCTCTATAAGGAAGTGTCGTCATGTGGATTGACTAGTGTCGCAAGTGTGTGTACTTGCCGATGGGTTATTAAACCACCATGTGTGGGGTCGGCCATGAAATATATATTATATTGTGGATGTACCTAGCTAGACAAGTTGGACCCATAAGGTCACTGGGCAAACAGGTTAGCATAAATAGAGATCAGGAGATCTCTATTCAGATCATTCGGAAAGTCATCTCTCTCTCACTCAGAAAGTGGCGCACTAGTGAGGAGGAGGATCATCTGCTTCTAGGAGACTATCTCAAGTGTATTTTGGTTGTACTTTGGTTGAGCCATTGCTCTCTCTATCTCTGAGGAAGTTGTGGGGTTTTTCACCTTAGGGTTTTCCCCACGGAAACTCTATGTCTCTTGTCTCTCATGCTTTTGATTCTTGTGATGCTTGTCATGCTTATTGTGATTGTTATGCATTGATATACTGTATATGTTATTCTCTCAGTGAAGATCCTAGAGTATTGTGAATTAATGCTCAAAATTTAACAATGCCCACTAATTCATATGCATTATTCTTTTGCATTTCTAGCATCCTTATGCCATAATTTCCAGTATATAAAACTCAGGAAATAAAAACACAATAGAAAGAGAGGAGTTAAGGAATTATCCCTTTCCCATTCCTCATTATAACATCGAGTTCCTCCTCCATATCATAGCTGATCATTTTCTTGGCTTCCTACCAAGAATACAAGCAACCATTGGCTATGATCTTCTCATGAATTAGCAATTCAACATATACATACATGTAATCATTCATTCTTGATATTTTCCAAACATGCAATTATTATGCTATAAATGGAAATAGTTTAAGGTGAGGAATTTCCCTCCTATCAATATTGCCTTACTGCTCTCATTGCTCTTCCACAACGCATATTACAGCCAATTACTCTTAATATGGCTTCCACAACCTTCTATGCAATTCTTACTTCTCATTCCAAGCATAGAAAATGCACTTCATACTTTCAACGACTGTCTCCGGGGGACGACGGGGGTCAAGGGGGCTTGCCGCGGGTGGCGCGGATCTTAACGTTAAAATTGCCGCGGGTCAAGGGGTATTGCACGGATATTAACATTAGAATTGTCGTGGGTGGCGCGAATCTTAACGTTAAAATTGCCATGGGTGGCGCGGATCTTAACGTTAAAATTGCCATGGGTGGCGCGGATCTTAACGTTAATTTTGCCACCGTGCGTGTCGCAGATTTAATGCTAATTTTGCCGCCGTGCGTCGCAAAATTATTCTTAATTTCGCCGCTGCGCGTCGCAAAATTATTCTTAACTTCGCCACCGCGTGTCACAAATATTCAACATAACTTTGCCGCTGCGTCGCAGAAAGTTAGCGTAACTCCTGCCACCGCGTCACAAAGTTAATCTTAACTTTGCCGTGCGCGCGTAGAAAGTTAGTGTAATTTCCGCCGCCGCAACCCTTAGGCAAAATTCGAAAACACTTAGAAAAATTTAAAATTTCCTTCTTCTTTCTGTGATGATCATTGCTCAATAGGAAGCATAATTAGAGATCATACTTCACATATAACAGAACAATAAAAAGATGTAATAAATTGCATCTCTTCATGTCAAATAAAATAACAGAATAATGTACAGATAGCAAGGGGTTGTGCCTTCTTTCTCTCCTCCATGGAGGCAAACAAAAAATACAAAAAAAAAATTCTATTGCATTAGAAACAATGTAAAGTAAGCATTCAACCTGAAAAGGGATTTTCTCCCTCCTTCCTCACTTTCATAGAATGAAATCAATGCAAGCAGTTTTGAAATAATCCCCCAAAACAGTCCTGGAAATGATTTCCCATCCTAATCAAATAAAAGCTATGAGATCTTCAGGTTTCTTTAATTCATTTTAATTCCAAATACTAAATATATATGCATGCAATGATTTATATCTCTATGAAGGGCCCAACAGCCGTAGTGTTGAACCATAATCTCTAATACCACTATGTCACATACCCTCCCATCTATCCAATTCTAGGAAGGGAACATGATGCCAAATTCTGGGCTTTCACATATTCTCATCCCAATTCATTAGATTCACATCATTAAAATAAAGAGTGTGCGGATGCAAATTAAGCCAATATGCACAGGGGAATTAAAACTCATCCACACACATATCGTATGCCTACAACATATAAAAAAAAGTCCATAATTTAAACATTTAGAAATAAATGCATAGACAGAAAAACACTTATCTTCATTGTGTAATTGTCCCCAAACAACTAGCTATGTTGCTGCAACATTCCACCCAACCATAGGCCAGTTGTGTTCATAAATCTCTCAACACAACTGCCACCCCTGAGCTGGGCATGGTTCTTACAAGGAAAATGGGACATTCAAGATCATGCACAACCAAAGCAATAGAAACCCATCTCACCCCATCATTCTTTCACACACAGCAACTCAAACTGGGCATGGATACACATTTTCAACAATGGGGTTTACAAACACAATGGCCATGGATTTTCCCCAATTCGTGGGCATACCAAAAACGGAATGTGAAAAGGAAAATCGTCCACAAGGGAACAATCTGATTTTTCCATGGGTATCTTGGGAATCTAAATGGCCAAAATGGCCCCATTGAAACCCCAATTCAATCTCCCATACTCCCAGCCCCTCTGCAACACAAAAATGCCTTATTTTCCAGCTAGAAAAATCAGGAAAAAACCACAAACACGTGGAGAGAAAATGCTCAGGCTTCCCAAAAACGTGAGAGAGACAAAAACTGCTTGATGGGTTATGGCTTCGGAGGAAAATTCATGGCTCTTTTCTTGCCAAGGAAGCCAAACACAATTTTCCATGCAGGGTGGTTTCCCATACTCGAATTTGGACAGCCACACCTCTCCATTCCCCAAGGCATTAACTACCTCAACCAATTCTTGGGAGAATGAATGATTTGGTACAAAAGTCAACATGGGTAGTTGAGGGTTTGATGGGTTCTCTCATGGACACTTGGCTTGAATTAATTGGCTCAAGGGTTTGAATGTTTTCCCTCCTAATTCTTTGTAAAATCATGCCCCCATCTCTTGTTGCATTGCATAGCTAGTTGTGGGTATTTTATTAAAATGCATATTTACAATTCCAATGGGCCTGGCTAGCACGTAAACCATATGCATCAATAAATCGATGGCGGGGCCTTGGCCTTGAGCTCCTCACCATGATTTTATAGCAATATTACATCATTTACATTTTAATGCAATGGGGTCAAAATCAGGATATTACATGGACCAGTGGCTTATCAGTTGGCTTTGCCACCTAATTTAAAGATACATAACGTATTTCATATTTCTATTTTGAAAAAGTATGTACATTATTCTACTCATGTAATCGATTGGAATGACATACAGGTGGAACTAGAAGGAGATTTTCAGGTGGAACCGGATTGTATCCTTGACAGGACAGAAATTTTACTCCGGAATCGCACCATTGGATAGGTAAAGGTGCAATGGAAGCACCTTAGTCCAGATGAAGCAACGTGGGAATTGGAAAGTCATATGCGAGCAGCAAATCCAATTATGTTCCAGGAAGCCTCTGATGATGAATAAGCAACATCGAAGATGATGTTGAACTTAAGAGGGGGTGTTTGTAACCTACCTAGTACTTGAAACATTTTATGTTTGTGGAAAAACATTACTTTAAATTTTGTTGTAAAATTTTATGATAATGACCAAGGATGGTCAAGGATGACTGTAAATGAATAATATTATTATTTAATAAATTAAAATAGGAGACACTCACCCACAGAAACTATTGAAAAGAGTGTTCACTAACCCACTAGGAGGAATGAAACTGGTGTAGAAGGCAATGGAAAAGTGGCAACATTTGCACTAACTTACTAGCTATTGCAGGGGGCAACTTCCCTAAAAATGTGGTCATGTTCCCCAAGGATGGTGGAACTGAGCTGGTGGCTCATTAAATGTGAAACTGACCAAAATACCTAGGCACTCTTTTATAGCCATCGAATTGAGCTGTTGGCTCACAACTTTTTCCTTGTGTTGTTAGAATGGAGCACAGAAGAGATTGAATGAGGGGAAGCTAGGTAATGACTTGCATGGTAAGAGTGTCTTACTGCTGAGTTGTAGAGTGTTATGTATGCAAGTCTACATGATTGTTGAAGTACATAAGAGTGATATCTATGCAAGTCTTCATGATTTCTGAAGTACATATGAGTGATTTGTATGCAAGTCTCCATGATTGCTGAAGTACAAATAGAGTTTGTATGCAAGTCTTCTTGATTGCTGAAGTACAAACATAGTGTCTTGCTTCTACATAGTATCTTCGTCCTAGTGGTTCAGTGAACAGGCTCGGGGATCCAAAAGAAACTGATCTTGGTTGCTTTCTGGAGAAGGTTGGGAGGAACGGTCCTCTTTGGGTGTCTGTCCACCCTATCAGTTATCAGGTTCTACTTTGTTTTTTATTTATTTACTAAACTATTGATTTATTTCTGAAAATTGTGTGTATATGTTATCATAAGTTTCCAGATGTATCCTAGATTCAATTAACTGTTAGAAATGATATATTTCTGAACTGATAGATTATTTCTGTACAATGAATGGAAAATATAGAATAGATGATTATAAATTTCTTCCTGTATTTTTCCTTTCACCATAGGTGATGTACTCTAGTACAGGAAAATGTATAATTAACATACATTAGAAATGTTATGAAGGTTAAATATTAGATATAGATTTCAGTATAGAATGTTTTTCTCATTAGTATATGCATGCATACAAATATTGTCTATTTCTAAATAGTTGATATTGAAAACCTAGCAATAAAATCTTTAGTTAAAAACATCATAGATTTTATACAGGTAGATATAATTATAAACCCTAGATATGTAAATGTAGTGATTTATGCTATTATTTATACATAGGTATATCATATTGTACATAAACTAGAAAGGCTTACATCATCGATTCATAAAGAAGTTATAATCATATAAACAAAATATACAATGTATAATACATTCACCCTTAGGTCAACATTCTTTTCAAGGTTTCACATCTCCTAACAATCATAAATTACAGAGTAAAACATTGTCCTGTGCACAACATAAATACTTATATATTATACAAGATTAAAGAAAGCATTAATCACTAAGAACTTTTCAATGAACAAAGATCTTAAACATTTATACAGCTAATAAAATATATTACGAAAACATTATGAAATTGCTCGATATCCCCATAAAAGTTCAACATACATTATATATTCATAATCAAATAAGAATTTTAAATTCAAATGATAGTTCAGGGTCGAACCTTAGTTTTCAACTTATAAAGTGTATCGAGGGTTGAACCCTGTACACATCAATCTTTATCAAATATCATACAGTCGTAAGACTATAGTAAAAACTTAATTATCTATGCCATAAAGAAATACGATTATCATAATTATCAAGCAAAAGAGTTATTACAATATCGTAATAAGGGTTCGAGACCCGTAAGGGCTCACCCTGAGTTCATTGAAATATTATGAACTGGGTTTACACAACCCCAGGTTTTGGCAACCAAAATAAATACAGTTGGTATCCATATGTGTAAAACTATAAACAATAGAAACTTATCCTATTTTCTAATACAGTCGAAAACATTGAAGTGATGCATAATGTATCAAGCACTGAGCTCGATGAAATCCATTGGATGCATCATTTCCATCATATTCAAACCAATATCAAAAGATTAAATTCATTTAAAGGTCAAGGGTTCGAGTCTCAAGAGAGAGCTCGCCCGAAGTTAAATATTTATACCATATGAAATTATAGAAACCGAATCTAAATACGTAACAGGGTTTAGGGTTTAACCCTGTAGAAGTCCAACCATTTTATAATCGATGAACATTACAATCATTGCATAATATTAACGAAGCTATGAAGTAGGGATTGTCCCAAAAACCAATTACGTTGACCAAAACACAATTTATAAATAGTAAAGGAAACCGAGGGAAACATTGTTAACATTCAAACAAGTATCAAAACCGGTAACTAATATTTCCTTAAAAGCGAGTACATTACAGTGAGCATTGCTTAGGGTCACCAGAATGGTACCCAAAAACAAAACAAATTCCTTACAAACAATTGGTAAAAACCCCAACACTGGCATTTATCCAGAAGGCATGTACAGTATCAACGCTACTACAAGGAAGTGCCAAACAACCCTCTTCTACAATCAAACAAGCAGTAATAAACCATCGCCTCAATAAACATTTGTTGACTGAGGTCACTCTCGTGGATGGGCCCGAAGCTTATCGTGGTTGCAAACCACTGGAGTCGCCTTCCCTTTCTCCCAAACTATCACTGAGACCCAAGTCGAGACCATAGGACTGGTAGGAACCCTATCAAACAAAGAAACGAGTGATCAAAAGATGATTATCAGAGTATAAAGAACATTTACAAGAATACAAACAAATAGTTAAATACTTATAAAGGTTGCAGGACATTGCATTCTCTAGACACAAACTCAGCCGAGAGCTTCTCTGAAGCATACAGGCTGAAAGCCAAGCAACGAGAACCATAACCTTAACAACTGAAGACCACAAAAATAGTAATGGTAATCACCTCTGCGACCAAGTTAAACCGAGATTGCATTTCAATGGCTCATAGCCATGGCGGCCGAGAGAGCATGGCTCTCCATCCCTCTGAAAAACACAATGCGACTTCCAAATACCAAACCCTTAGTGCATGGATAGGAATTTCCCTATACATGGAGTTCAATCCAAAGTCAATCACGTGGGCTCATTTAATGTGAAACCTGTCAACCACTATCTTTTTAATATAAAACCCCATTTCTATAGTTTACACCAACGTTTGCATGGTAGATCAATACTTTGGCCTTTGAACTATTATAATATAGTTTGTCACTTAAACAAATGTATACCATCTCATTTTACATAGGAACGTCGAATCCCATGGTAAGGAGTTAGCCAAGCAACATAAACATAATTTAAATCAACTATGAAAAATAGTGTTTATCACCATTGAGTTTGGTTAGAAGTCTCCAACCCATTAGTCGAGTTTGGACTAAGTCTCATAATGATAATCTAATCATTAAAGAGTAAGAAGTTGTTGGTCACCATAATAACTTTAATATCAATATATTCTCTATAGTTGCGTGTCTTACTTGTAACCTAGTCAAAGTGGCAGAATGCATTAGCGTATAGCTAAGTAAGCTTCGGGGTGTCACAAGGAACCCCTTCAACAAAAGAAAAACATGTTCAGTATTAACATTATAAATATAACTACAATATCATATTACGACCCAAAGAATAGCAAATTAAATATCAACATCATCATATTAAGCATTAAATCGTCATCTTAATGATTGTCAAATATAAGTCTTATTTCAGTGGCTAAGATGCAATAATTAAACGATGAATTTGGGAAATTAAGTATCGTCATTATAATTTGTAGTTAAACAATTAACAAAGAGATTAACATTCCAAAATTATACTTTCCGCATAATAAATTGTAGTATTTATACTACACAGAAATTTTTTAATTTTTATGAATTTTGGAGGTGTTACATTATATATTGACTTCAAGTGGGAGAATGTTAGGAGATGAAGCCAATGTCTATATCTCCAATATCCTTCATGTAGATCTCTCAACTGGGAACAAGTGTTGCTTGTATGATCCAGATGCGTGGGGGGATTAGAGGGGGGGGCACCAAGCCCCCTGTCCGGGGGTGCAAGGGCAGAGCCCCCAAGGAAAAAATTTCTAGACCCTTCTAGTGTATTTCAATTCCTTCTAAAACCCTCAAATGTATCGTATAAAAAGAGAGTGACCACCCGAAATTGTAACATGAGAGAGAGAGAGAGAGAGAGAGAGAGAGAGAGAGAGCATTGTAAATTCTTTTCCAAGTGATGATAAACTATTGAAGCTTCTATTGCTCCATGGTTTTATCTGCGTATAACCAAGTTTCCATATAAATCTCGTGTTTTATTGTTATTGTTATTTACTTATATATATAGTATTGTAAAAAACATATTATTCAAAAAAAGAAAAACACCTTATAACATAATTATATATATTTTTATAACTCATTTTTTATTAATATAATTCATTAATTATAAAATTATTAAATACTTTTGATCTTTTTGTTTTTTCTTTCGTATATCTTGTATATGTGAATAATTAACTTAAACTCATCTTAAACCAAGTAAATTAATCTAGATATGAACTTGCTAGTGTAACTCACATACACAAGGTGGAAACTTTTTAATTAGTTGAACCATATGTTGTAAAGTCCAATCTTGAATGACGATATAGATTTTTAAAATGATTTTATATTATATTATATGGTAGATATTTCAACACTAGATTATAAAATGTTTTAACTTAATATTTTATATATATATAATTTTTTAATTGTTATTAATTTTTTTCTTTAAAATAAATATTTATATATAAATTAATCATTATATATCAATATATTTATACTTGATATATACAATTAAGAAAATCTCATCTTTCTCATTTTGAGTGAAGATAATTTCTATGTTTTATGTACATATCAAGTTTTAAACTTATACCATTCTCATAATGATTACTCTTTTAACTTTGTAATACAACTCCTCTTTACAACATCATAATATCTATTTATTTTTATTCCAGGAAAAAAAATATCTATTTATTTTTATTATCTTAAATCAATTAAACTAAATTATAGTTATAATTGTAAAAAAATTAATATTTTCTAATATATATTTTAAAAGGTTAAGTTATTTATAAAATATAGAATAGAAAATGAAATGATCACACATATAAATCTAAAACATGGAGATGACAACTTTCTCCTTGCGACAACTTTCTCCTTTCTAATGTTAATTCAAATATAAAGGATTAAGAAGACTTACGTCGAAAATTAATTATCATAAATATGGATCTAAAACATAGAGATATTATATTTCTCTCTTTTTAGAATTTTATAATGGTGATAGTACAACTTGAGTGGGTAATTAAGAACACTTCTTTTTTACTTGGAGGTTACATGTTCAAATCATAAGAATAGATAAAATAAGAAGATGGAGATAAAAGTGGATGCTTTAACTTTGATGAATTATAAAAATTATGTTGATCTGTTTCTAGTTTCCATATTAACTCATATACAACTTATTCTCTTTTAGACTTTGTATTTTGTTTCAATTATGCTTATATTTCCCCTCTATTGTAATCTATATACATGAGGGATTCACTAATTACATAATATTATATCATTTTGGTTCAAATTAGCAGCCTTAAAGTTCTAAAAATTGAAAACATTATATTGTCTAGTCTATAGGCTTAATGATCTATAAACCATATTGACTATTTCAATAGCCATGTCACCAAAATAGATCAAATCTTAAAATAACTACATTGTGTCTATGCTCAATTGTGAAACTATCTTTTTGCATTCTTAACACTTGAATAGTTGTTTTAACATATTGAATGTACCATAATAAAAAAGGCACACAACACAACACAAATGTTTACCCTTAAACCCTTACAAGAAAAGGTCAACATCCATATGAAGGATTGTGACTTCCATCTTCATAATGTGGCATAGGTCCAAACATAACTATGCATATTGAAAAGTGAAAATGATCTCAAGATTGTAGTTTGGGATGGGTTTGATGTTGATGAATGTGTCACCACTTTGTGGTGAAATGGAACTGGATGACTAAGATGTATCCCATGAAGGAATTTCTTTGGGTTTAATGGTCATGTCGAAATGATGACATGGGATACTTATAGTCCACTTAGCCACATTCATCTATTTTTGAGCATGCTCTTCTAGTTGGAGATAAAAAAAATAGGAGCTAAGGATGATAGTAAAAATTTCACTGGTAGACTCGACTGATGTGGCAACGATAAATTTAGTGGTGCATCTAACATTCAAAATCATATATGCAATCATATTGATATTATATTGCCATTGGCCATGGTTGATTAAGATAAGTTGGGATAAATTAACATAAAGATCAAAAGGAGTATCTTCTACATAATATGAATATGATGAAAACTCATTCATGATGGCTCGACATATTTTGTATTTTCTTCTAATAAGTGACCACAAAATGTTTATGAATATGACTTAATGTATTGGCTTTGAGCCCAATTTGGTGGAATCATGGAAGCATAATGAGACCATCAACTAGAGAATTTTTACCCATTAAACTATTGGGATATGCAAGATAAATATGGGATTGAATAAAAAAAACTAACAAAGATTAAATGCTCAAATGAACAAAAACCAACCCAAATGATTGAATCAACCTGCAAAATAGACATTGTTATATCTTGTTTAGAGGGAATGAGGTAACTTGTTGAACCTTACCAAAACAATGATCATGGTTTTTAATGCATCTAAGAATTCCATACCATAAATTATATTTTCTTGTTTAAAGGGAGTGATTAAATCACTAATTTGAGGTCTATAAAGAAATGAATAACTCCGACTTCAAGGATATGGGTCTCTTTCAATTCTTTTACACCAATGTTTCCATGTGCATTTTCAATACCTTTATGCGAGATGCACCTCCTTAAAATGATCATGGTGTAAATTGTTCTTTAGAGAGATGAGATCTAGGATCTACCTTGCCACCAACAAGTTGGTCTTATATAGAGAAATTACAACCCCTCATGTTACAATGTATGGACTAGTGCAAGTCAAGGGTCCCAAGGGCCATTTTGCAGACAAATTTTGGTTCTATGCCTTATAGAACATATTCAGATTCCTCTTCTAATTTCTTCAAAGGGTATGGACCATGGTAGATTAAACTATAGGGCATGATAAATACACCTACATGGCCCTTTTCTCCACAATGGATTGTCTCTATGCGATGCCATTGGCCACATGGTCCCAAAATCTCTCTCAACTAGTTCAAGGTGTGCTCCCATCAACTTCAATTTAATTCCATTCACTGGATTCCATGAAAGGGCAGGGTTTTTCAACTATTCCATCTATAAGAAGTGGAGTCTAAGGAGTACCTCAATTTAAAGTGCCCCACTTATTTTACAACCCATGGGAGATATTTTTGTTTTTTTTCTAACACTTAAGGATGTTCACTCTTCCTTATTTCACTATCTAGATAAATGGATTGTCAACACCCAAAATTTTCGAAAAATTTAAAATTAAAAAAAAAAACATATAATCTTATTAATCCCAGTCATTAGCTGTTTGATTAGTTTATGTTATCCGAATTGTAACTGAATGTTCTTTTATTATACTTAAATTTAAAGATGAGTTTCTTGTCAGTTACTGATTGTTTTTATGTTTTGCAACCACAAGGGGGAATTGCCATAACAGACTGGGCTTACTTAGCTTTCGAGCTAATGCAACAGATTTTCTTTCTCTTACAGATATACAAGTAATGTTCGGGTCGCTGCAAACAAATCTTTAAAGTATAAAAAAACAATTTGTTGTACCAAATCATTCAGTAAAAGTATAAGCATGCTAGCCAGGTTATCAAGTGTTTAAAGGTAGAACTCTTCCTATGATCTCCTTAAGATCTTACTGATAGAGAGTTGGAAATTACTAGAGAATATGATAGCTATTTTTCTTGATAATAAATGAATTGAATAAACCTATGGAGTATTTGTCCTTTGATGATATTACTGTAATACAAATATATTCCTTAACTAGCACTGTAGAATACAACTGGGTTACCATACTCAGACCAGTTTTTACTCATCCATTATTGTCGAATTAAGCCAAGTTTAAAGTTAGAATATAATTTGATTTACAACTTCCATTATAAAGGATCTGGAGTCATCAATATATACTTTTCTTATTTCTAGCAATTACAAGGTGTACTGTCAGACACATGTCTCCTCTTAACAATTTAAGGGTTTGTATGGATTGGAAAACTACTCCTATTTCCATGGTTGACAATGGAATAGAAACTATAAGCTTTCATGATTAAACTCGTTGGGTATAAAGGATAACAAAAGTCTACTTTTTATCACTAGGAGTCTGAGACTATTAAGAGATTGTTATTATATTGTAACTACAAGTATCAAGGACTAGAGTATCCTTAGTCCAATTTTTGTGAGTTATATAGCTTGAATTCTACCAGTTAAAGTCACATAAAGAAAGAATGACAAGTCCTATACCATCTGTGCAAAGCTATAACAAACAACATTATAGTAGTGAAATTGTAAACAGCTAAACCCAATATCATTACATTATCTTATAGACTTAAAAGAAATTATCTATGTCTTGTCACATGAGAATAGGGTGAATGGAAATATAGTGATAGGTTTTACAAACAACATATAACTTACTTGAAACCTACCTCCATATAATTTTTATAATAATTATCAAATTCTCTATGTCTAAATAGACTTCAAGACTTAATCTTGAACGCTATTGACAATGCATGGTTTTATTGAATATAGAGCAAAGTGTTAATTTTCACTATACAAATTTCCCAAGCATTGTTCTAACATGGATAGTATGGCAAGGAAACTATGGTATTGCGACTATAATGGATATTCAAACTATGATTTTGTTTGAAAAACGAATAATGGAAATCTCGTTGTAAGACTTTAGCACGTCGACCCACTACATGAAAATTATTAAAAAGCTACGTGGTCGCTCCACAGCCACGCAATTGTGATATTAAATCATTGACTAAACCCTACTTTGTCATTTCTCCCTTGCCTTCGGGCTCGGTCACTCTGTGAACCCTCCTGGTCCAAGCTTGCTGATACACTGTTGGCAGCAGCTTCTATGCTGCTTCAGTTCTTCGTGCTTGTCTACTGCATCGTTTGGGAGTCATTATATTTTTCTATTGGCAGCTATAAGTTTTGTTGAAAAGCTAGGCTTTATCCCTTTGATACCATTACTAAACCTGTCATGGCGTGAGTGTATCCTTCGACTTGGTTCTGTCAAGGCTTCCATCGTGGAAGATACCCTTTGCTTCTGCCAGCTCGTTCTTTCGGTGACAAGGGTGGGGTTTACACTTATTCTGCTCGTGGTTATCAGGCCATTTACTGTGTTTGCAACTTCTTTCAAATCGCTGGTAAGCTACAGAATTACTCCTTCATTTTCCAGTTAAAAGAAATGGTTTTTAAAAATAAAATTTGTAACTGATACCATTCTGTCGTTGCAGGTCCTAACTCCACTTAAGGCTTGGATGGCACGAGCTCCGGAAATTGTTTGTTTTACCTGGTAAGCCTGGTTTTCACCATGGCATTTCCTTCTTGCTAGTTGTTAGGATGGTTAGGGTTTTGGTTTGAGTGAGGCGACTCTGGGATCCCTCAGCTCTGTTCAGTCTTTGAACTGTTTGTTTTAACGAGTTCTTAAAATAGGTTTACTCTGTGTTGTGAAAGGAGATTATGGCTTCGGTCAATATTGTAATTGTTTGTCCTTCTTTTGGTATTTAAGGTTTTCTACAGAAGAATTATTGTGTATATGAATAGGGGAACAATGACTATAACTTGCCTGTAGATGAGGTTACAGTCTCGAAATATTGTTCCTTTACTGTACTCTTAATTTGGTTCAGGGTTTTTACCCAGAGTTTGATAATATGACTTATTAAAAGTTCTCCTGTATATTTGAGCTTGTTTAACGCATGCATATTTAGATTCTATGTTTTTATAATCACTTATATTGTGAACTTGAGCTGCGGCCGTAGGTGAAATCGTTGTCTTAATTCTTAGTATTTATTTTACTTGTAAAATCTGGAATGATAGGGTTCAATCCGAATTTTACAGTTGTGATTTTGTTTAGTTGCTTATTCTGTCATTACGATTATGACTCTGTTGGTAATTGAGAGTAAAGTGAAAGATATTACTATGATGTTTAAGCTCGATATTGAGCTAAATACTGTTCTGCTATTTCTTTTGTTTTTAAAACAATGACTAGTTTATTTAACTAATGATAAATTCCTTTTAATAAATTTCTGTTAGGGTTTTGTACATTGATTTATTTGATAGGTAATGACTGGTTAAATTTTAACTAGGGTCTGTACCCTTATATAGATATTCTAACTATGACTATAATTCTCTTGCAATGATTTTTGACCATGATATAAATACTGTAATTTTTATAATTATATTTTACTATTGTCTCCTTTGATTGTTTATTTAATTTTGTAAAACACAGAGTATAAATATTTGGCACATAATTCTTACTTATCTATTCATCAATTATAATTACTAGGTTTATAATTGCAATAATAAATTACTACTTAAAGTATTACTATTATATTGAATGCATTATAGATACATGATTAGTAATGTAATAATGATAATACTTCTTACTAGGGATGCTGAAAAACACAGTAACTCTACCAAATTTAACTACTGCTATTCTGAGATACTAACTTTACTAACTAATTACTCCTCAGACATATAGAAAATAAACACCACATACATCCATTCATACTTAATAAACATAAGGAAATAAATGGCAGAACCTGTTTAAGCTGTGGACAACAACAGCAATGGGAGGCCGTTCCTCCCTACCAACTCCTGGAGAGTGCTCAGACAGCAACTTCTCAGGACCCCCGAGCTTGCTCTGGTCTCCCTGGCTGGAACTAGGTGCAGCAAAGTCAATTCTCTCAGCCCAAACAGCTGTAATGGAACCAAGTTACTGCAGCAATCCTCCTAAAACAACTTTCTTACTGTATTTCCCTCTTCCTCAATGGATTTCTTGAATAACATTCACTTGAATGAATTCCTCCTGGAAAGTATTCGAGCCCCCAGCTCTGATTCCACTTTCTTGGGGAATCATGACCCCAAATATAGGGAAGTTGCCACCTGCAACTTAGGAAGTGTTTGAGGATGCTGCCACTTGTATTTTGCCTTTCCACCTAGTTCCATCCACCAGTTTGACCAGTAACCTCTTTTTAACAGCTCTCCCATGCTGTTGTCTCCACCATTTATTTATTAATAATAAAATATTCTGAATTACACTCCACTTCTGTTGACTCTGTTGAGTCATCCATCCCTACTTAGCATTAAATTTAACATAATGTCTCAGGAATATAATAAAACTATTACATAATTTTTACAAAATTGGGGTATGTGACATGGATCTTAGCCCTATTCATGCCTAAGGTTGTGACTCTCAAATGACATCACCAATAGGGTTCTTCCAGACACCCCTTCACAATGTATACCCCATCCTTCCAACCTACTTCAATTTTTCGAGCCACTAAGCATTGCATGACCCTCTAAACTTGGACACCAATGTATACCAAATCAATGTGGACTCTAAGATAGCATTTTATTACATTATGTAGTAGCTTTTTGCACTCCAATACATTTGTATAACAATTTGTCTTTATTAGTCCCAATGACATATTTTGGTCATTTGTGGGCATCAGTAAAATGATCTTATCTTACTTGTGAAGTTGGTAGAGTGAGACTTGGATATCTAATCATATTTTGAAATGAAAGGATATCATGGCTCACTTGGTAGTGATTAGTATGAAGGTAGGATGAGGACAGGATAGTTATTACACTTAGTTGTTTGTTGCACTTTTTTTCAAGCACTTTATGGAAACAATGAATATTTCTTCTTAATATACAATAGTTACATCTAATCGAGTTTGTAGTTATTTGTAGTTATCTATTGCAAAATGGGTGTTGAAGGAAGAAATTTATAAACTCAATGAAGCATAAACAACTCACTCACTAGAATGGAAGAATGCAAGAAGGGAAATTATTGCAACTATATAGATTGTATACCTTCTAATAGACTAAATACTTTTGAGAATACATATAATGAAGAATGGAACATGGAGCAATATATAGGGCAATGAATGGAGTGAATGATTATAATTTTTCTCCATAAAGGAGTTATGAATAAATAAGGAATTACATATAAAAACACACAAATATGATATATTACCTACTTTGCATCTACAAATAGGATCCTAGCATCATGGACCCATGTGTCTTTTGATATTAGGAACAAAAGAACATACTTCAAATGTGGTGTTTGAAACATGGGTGGAATAGTCTATAAATAAGGTATAGTAATGTATAGGTTCAAAGTAGACAAGCACATAATCTTTTTCATTTTAAAGAAACAATACAATATAGCTAGTTTGAGATTAACCTTCAACCGGAGGAGCTACACAAAATGTGTTGGACCAAAAAGAATGTAAGTCTATTTTCTTTGTGGTTGAGGCATGTGTGAGAAATCAATTTACTTACTACTTTTCTAAAATAATATAGAGTAAATGAAGATTAGGTAGATTAGTTCGTGGAGAAGTCACTACTCCCTACTTAAGTGTACAATTCAATTGTGAGGTGTTCAAAAATTCACTAAGGGGAAAAGGTTACGAGAGAAACCATAAATTGATAATGAAGAGATATCCATAAAGTAAAATATACCTAAATGGATTGTGTGGAGACTTTTGGATGAGTCCCCAACTCTAAAGTCTAACCATGTAACCATGTAATAGGAAAATAGACCTAAGTGGATTGTGTAGAGACTTTTGGATGAGCCCCTAACTCTGAAGTCTAACCATATAATAGATTTGTAATTGTCACATTTGTCTTAATTATTTGGTAACCTAGTGAATAATCAAAGGGGTAGATTCCTAAAAGACTACACATATCATAACATAAAGGGGTAGATTCCTAAGAGACTACACATACCATAACATGTGGTTGAGGTTTCCTTCAATCACGACAATCCTCAATCTTGCTTTCATCTGAAGATGTTGAAGTAGGATGTTGAGTATGATCCTTCTACCAAGACAAGTTAAATGTTTCCATTACTAATCTCATATGTTGATTAATTCTCATTTTGCTAATAACTTCATTTTAATTTGAGTCTTTTAAAAGAGATTTATGGACAACTTAATGAATTGCGTTGATATTTTTCCTAAAGCATCACAAATTTTGTGTGGTAAGGCACTTATTAAGTCCCTAATTGGCTTGACCCAAAGCTAGTGATATTAATATTCCATAATGGAGGTTTATGGAGGAATTGCCCATTACTTGGGCATTTCTTTTTAGTGTAGAGATCCCTCTTAATAAGATGTGAAGCTGGTTTTCAAAAGTAAGATACCACGTAATTGAATAAAGGATTTTTCTTTTAGGGTTCTACCAATTTGAATATAATTGGTTTCAAGACTTACACACTTGTGTTTAATTATTATATCTATAAATATATCTATTAGAGATGATCTATGCATCATCCTTCAATAAGGGAAACTTAAAAAGGCTTGCTAACTCAACAGATATCTAATGAAATCATAGTATCATATCAAGCACATCAATGGAATGGCTAAAATTGGTAAGCCATTTATGCTTAACTTTTGAATATTCACTTTTGAGATTGACAAAACTATATATCTTTTATAGTTTATAAGTTATAGTGTATAAAGTAATTTCTTCCAAAACTCAATCTCTTTGAGGTCCTCCAACTAAGGGCACAAGATAATTCCTTTGAAATGAGTGAAGCAATTCATCTTCAATTATAAATTCTTCTTTAATTATAATTTTTGTGGCTTTTCTATAAAGTGATTAAAAGTTGGTAAATTTCGATTGTATGTTGTTTATGAAAAACAAAATTATCTCACAAAAAATTGGATCCCTCTCATTACTTATTATTGGTGCCTATGATATTGGGTAAACCACAACAATGTTATAGTGTTATTGTGGTTTTGTTTACACCTGAACTAATGGAAGTGAATTAGATCATGATGTGCTTTTACATGGTTGTGTATCAATATTTTGTGAGATTGATATATGTTTGCAAATACGTTGCTCAGTTCTTATCAGAGCAGAATCTCATGAGGTTATGAGATGAATTGAAACATGTTATGAGATGAATTGAAACATGAAGGCGTTAAAAGAAATAACTGGAGAAAAACCCATGTAACACCCCGTTTTGACATTACTACCTGGAATATTATTATATGTTGTATATGCTTGATTATGAGACTTCGACGGTTTGACGAAACTGTGGACAGGTGGTTCTATTATTTTTTTGATATAAATATGTGTGTGTGCGATGTTAGTATTAGGATACGTAGTCATGTTAGATATGTATCATGTGTTAGTTATGTCTCATATATGCAAGTTAATGAATGATGGGTACGTGGATACCGTTAAAGTTATTGTTGAACGAAAGAATGTTATATCAAGTGTATGGTGAAAATAATGAATGGATTATTGTTGTTATGTTATGACGAAATGCATGTATACATGTTGAGGATTTGTGCACGATATTCGAGATTGTATTTCAAGGACTGACTTACAGGTTAAAAAGGCTAAGTGATAGCTGGGTCCTACGAGGTGGGAGAGCCTCGGGGACATGTACTTCGAAAGATAACGGTATGCAGGTGATGCATTATTTACTTTCGCATGATTATTATGCTGTTTATTATGATGTATGGGTGGGGTAGGGTTTCATGAAACTCAACTGCCCAGATTAGTTATACGATGACAAACCGAGTACAAGTGCAACGCGGTTATTGTGTCGGGTAGACATAGTCCCTTGTTCCATTAGGGGGGGTGGAGGATTTACCCACCGTTTATCCCCGAAACCCAGAGTCATGGGAGGGCTGTGCTACGGCGCGCTCCCCAAGGTGTGTGATGATGACTGGTGGTTGCCTGCTGGGGAAGCTTGGTCGATGTAGTCGACACTTCCGCTTACGGGTTCTAGCTGGAATCGGTCATGACTTGACATTTCAGGGTAGTCCAGCAGAGGACAGGATAGGATGTGGAAGTTAGTGATGATGTAGGTAAATAGGTGTAGCTTGAAGTAGGGGTGAAAACAAGATTTAACTGTATGTGTGTAAAACCCTGGATTGAGTATGTGTTGTAACTCAGTAATGTATGAATTGTTGTAATTTAATAAAATTTCAGTTAGTAAAAGAATGTACCTTGCAAACTATGTTTAAACCTGTCTCGGTAAACAATAAGTTTCGTGATTTTGATTGATGTGTGTGCGATTTATTACTGTTAGTGTACTTACGCGAGGTATGTAAGCAGTAGCTACGCTTACATAACTCGCCTACATATTTATAAGTTGCATGAAATAAAAGTGAACTATAATGTTTAGGCATTAATTACGTTGTTACTACTTACCTAAATAGGAGATTAAGTTAATACGTTGAGTTAGTAAATTTTGGATTAATAACTGAATAAGGTAATAGAGGAATTAGGTGGTAATAAAAGACGGTTTAGTAATAGTGTTAATTATTGTCGATTAATGTTAGTAACATTGATTAAGGTTAGTCATTGTTGATTAATGATTAATATTGTTGATTAATGTTAAATATTGTCGATTAATGTTAAGAATATTGATTAATGTAATTATCGTTGATTAATGTTAATAATACTGAATAATAATGTTAAATATTGTCGATTAAGGTTAGTAATGTTGATTAATGATTAATCGTTATGAGTTAATGATTAATAGTGTTGACTAATGAACGAGCTATGGATTAACCTAAGTAACAACTAATGTACTTGATTAGTAATGCTTGCTTGATTATTTATGAATTTAATTAGTCAAGGGTAAGGGTTAAAATGTTTAATGGTTATTGTAATATTAATTTAAGTAATAATAATCTCATAGGTTAGTATTAATTACAAGGTTAGTTAATTAATTAAAAAAATATGGATAAAGAATTGATTTATAACTATTAATTTAATTATGATCATGTCTAAGTTAATTAGAACCTAGGGTAAATTGCAAATAGATATATTATGCAATTTGTAAAAATGTCGAAATGCACATTTGTAGTTGTTTAATAAAAATGATGAATTGATTATAAATTAATTATGAAACATTTAATTATGAGGTCACCGAGAGTGGACTAGTAATTATTGGGGGTAAAACGTGTAAGTGTAAAACATTTGTGATTGGTGTAAAACTTTAATTTTATAATATAACATTTTATTAATTATTAATTATTATTTTGAAAAAGGAAAAGAATGTTAGAATATTGCCGAGAGGTTGTCGATTGAGTGGAAAGCACTTAAGGTTCAAAGATGACCCAACCCAAACTTGAATTAAATAATAAAATAATATAGTCTTGGTTTATGAGTCAAAGTTGGGGGCTCGAGGAGGAATGGGGGGTTGCATAAAATTAATGAGGAAGATAGGGGTAGTTATGATAGGAGGTGTCAGTGGAAGGACGAAAGGGGGGGGGATAAGGTTGAGAGGAGGGGGAGAAGAAGGGGCTTCTTCTTCACCTTGCATTTTTTTGGATAGGAGGAGCAGAGATAGGAGGAGTAAGCAGCAAAGAAAGGGGGTTCTTGTTGGAGAGTTTACAGAAGGGAAATACCGGTTGGCTTGTACTCGGTTTGGGCTCGGGGGTCCAAAGGGGTACCTTTGGAGCTGGGTGGTCGGCGAGACCTCGCCAGTTGGCAGGGTGGCATACTTGTTTGGGCAGATTGAGTTTCAAGGGTTTGGGAAGATATTGGTTGCAGGGCAGCAAGTAGGGAAACAACAAGCAGGGCAACAAAAGACACAGCAATAAAAAGGGGGATCTACCAACTATCTACAGGTATTTTTCTAGCAGGTATATTTATCATTCTACTCTATCAAATTATTATTTTCAGTTATATGCTATATGTTGTTGCACCTGCACATGAGAAGTAAATGTTAGAAATTAAATGTAAACTTGATATAATTTACATGCATAGAGATTTGATATAATTTACATGCACAGAGATAGACGTAAGTTAGAAAAATCAAAACAGAAATTTGAACAGTGTGAAAACAAAGAAAACACAGATTTTATTAAAGTTAATTAGAAAATCTAGGACGGTGTCCTACATATGGTATCAGAGCCATGGTTCCAAATCTGGAACCAGAGGGCTCATTACAGAAGCTGTGAAAGCTTGTTGAAGCTTGTTGCTGAAGCTTAAGACCTGCATAAAACATGAAACATGAGGAAAGTAAGAACTCTATATTCTAAATAAAGCAACTACGTTATTATTTACAGGAACATGAAAATATTGATATAAATAGAATCTAAATCCCTATTTGCATAAATACTTGGGGTAAATTATACTTTGCTGCTGCAAATGAAATTAAGGGAAGAAACTTAAATTTTCTTTAAAAAAAAAAAAAAAAAGGGAAGACAGAAATCAATTTTACATATATATATATATGGAAACTATATTTGCATGTATAAAGGAAAAACTTATACATAGATGCATATATATAACAATAGTATATTTCTATATATATAAAAACCAAAATTATAGGTGGCCCTAGCCCAAAAAAAAAAATTGGGAAATAGATTTGTTCTTCCTTCTTAATATATATGCACATAAAAACAAAAAAACAAGAATATATATATATATATATATTTTTTATTGGAACAAAAAAAAATATAAAACAGAAGTTTTACGAAACAAAAAAATATATATACCATGGACTATAAAGAAATGTATATATATATATATATATACTATTCAAATATTAAAAACAAATGTATATATGTTTTTTATTTTTACGAAACAAATTTAAAAAAAATAATATATAAAATATAAAATATAAATAGTAGAACATATATATGCAATTAGGGTTATGAATTTATTTAAAAAAAATAAATCTAAATTTAAAATATATATATATATATATAGTTAAAAATCTTTAAAAAAACAAAAAAAAATATAAAAAAAAAAAACAAAACCCAAAACAGGAGAAATGCCGACATGTTGGGCAGCCATGGCCGGCCAAGGCGCAACCTAGCATGCGGCCATGGGCCAGCAACCATGGCCGGCGGCCAAGGCACAACCCAGTGGCGTGCTGCTCGGCAGCCAGCCTGAGCGCGGCCTGCCTGAGCGCAGCCCGCAGGGCATGCAGCTCGGTGACCATGGCCGACCTGAGCGCAGCCTACAGTGCGGGAAAAAAAAAAAGTACATATTAAATTTACACAAGAAACTGGAAAAAAAAAAAAAAAAAACCCTTCTAGGTAAGTAAATCAATCTTTGGAAACTGTCTTTAAATCTCTCTTAACAGAAAAATAAAAATTTACATTGAAGCTCGCTGGTCTGAGCTATGGCACAGCCATGGCCGGCCTGGGTGCAGCCCTGCGCAGCCATAAGCCGGCCTGGGCGCAGCCCAGCGGCTAGCTCGGCCAGCAACCTGTACGACGCATGCAACAGGCCTAAATATATATATATATAAATGAATAAAAAGAAGAAGAAAAAAAAAACTGAGTGTTCATACCAGCTACGGCCATGGCAGCCGACCAGCAGCCCAGCAGGGTGCTGTTCCGGGGGTTAATGTCTGTTGCACCGTGCTTACTCCTGCTCGCATAATTGCTGAAACATGCAGAGATGAAACGGCCGCTGTGAAAGCAACGGAAGCTGCAACAACAAAAGCGTGCAAGGATGGAACGACAGCTGTCTTTATCTAGGTTATCTCTTAGGATGGTTTCCATTTGAGTACAGAGTTGCTTCTGTCCAACGTTTCATACACTTCAATTTAAGCAATACATTTATTAGATAGAGAAATAGGTTGTATGTCCCAGCAACCCTAACCAAACAATAAAAATTACTAAACAGAAGGAACAGACCTCCTTCTTGCTAGGAGTGGTGGAGCTGAGTTACAGAGCTCGCTTGCAGACCTGACCTGTGGAAAGAAAGAGAAAAAAAAATGATAAAGGAAAAATCAACTGATCGAAGGGTTTCTACACAGTTTCGTATCCTTTTATGGCTTTATTATTTTAATATTATTTCAGGGTTTCGTGGGCTGAGGGAGGAACGGCACGTGGCCTTCATGCAAAGCCGTCTGCTCCACCCAATTTCGATTAAAGGGAATAACGTGTTAGATAATGCTTATTTGATTTTAATTATTAAAATGGAAAAAAAAATTAAATAAACAAAAATCCTCGTGCTGGTAAATATATATGAACTATGTAATTAATTCTGTGTTAAATGCGTGAGCAAAAACAAAATTAGTAATAATTTAATAATTATAATTTCGCAATTTGAACTTCCACCCGTGGTTGCATGCAATATATGATCTACATGGAAGGTTCTGCATGCCTTTAACTGATTGTGGTGCTCCTTTACATGTTGCAAGTGGCTCGCTGTGATAATTCATGTTAAAATAGTTTGAGATTAAATTAATGTTCTAATTAATGATTGCCACGTAAATTAATTGTTTTCATTATGAATTGAGGCATTTGGAAGCTATGGAAATAATGTTAATATTTGCCCGCATCATCTGAGTAGTGCAATATTGCTACATGAAGTTTATCGTGAAGTGTCTGCAATCTACGCTCGTGTGGCATTGAGTGTCGTGCAGGGGCCATAGTTGGGCCATGAATGTACTTGAAAATTGTGCGTGTGGGGAGAAAGCCCTTCTAGATTTGCTCTGTTGGTAGATCACGTCACATACAAGATTTGGCTCCTTGCTTCTTAGATTCCGAAGATGCTTCAAGATTTTAGAGCACGAACATAATAGAAATCGGAAGTTTCAAATGTAGATAGAAATGGAGCCTAAGATCATTAATTCAGAAAATTCTGATAATTATTATACAAATTGTAGGTTGAATCAATTTAAAGGTACTTAAAAAAACACAACTTACCCTTTAAACCTATATTAAAGTTATATGAAAAAAATAAAAATGCAACTATGATTGGCTCTGTGGCTGTCACATAATAAAATTGGTATAATTAAAGGCTACCTCGTTCGAATGAAACTAGCGGTAAATTATAGTAAAGAATACATTTCTTAATGTGAAAGTAAAAAAATAAAAAAAATAAATAAATATGTGATTTGACACATAATAAAATTGGTATAATTGTTTTTAGCTGCCTCGTTTGATTGAAACTCCGTATAAATAATATCAAAGAATACCACTTTTATATGATTGTGGAGTATTGGTGTACTCGAATCTTGGTTAGATAGTAATTGATCAACCTTACAAAATTATATATAAAAATAAATAATAAAAAAATACATGAGAAATTTTGTGGAATTTAGAAACTCAAACTGATTTTCCTCTCTCTTTTATTTGTACATTTCAAGCTTTATACTTGACATTATTCTACCATGAAACACCTTAAAATTATTAACTTAGATAACTAAGTGAACCTAAAAAAAAAGGGGGTTGACCTAAAATTCAATATTATCCAAATTCCTAGAAATTTTAATCATTTTATTTTTTTTTGGATTAGATCTTGACAAACTTTTGTCCTATTTTATTTTATTATACATGTTCTCTACCACCGCATATTAAATTTTGATACGAGAGTGTATGTGGCTAATTCAATTGGTAAGGTTTTGAGGTAAAAAAAAAAAAATTAAAAAAAAAAAATTTATTATGTATATATGTTTTTAAGAATTAAATTTTAGGTTATGAATGAAAACCGGATTTGTGAAATGAAATAATTGATATTATTTAAAAATAAAATAAAAATAAACATATAAATATTAAGTAATATATATATATATATATATATATATAACAAATTGTGTGAAAAGGATGCATCATTTGGATTAACAAATTTTGATTAAAAAAAAATTAAAAAAACAATAAATTGAAAGTTCTAAAAATTATTTCTATTTAATATTTATATGTATTTGAAAGTTGGTTATATATATATGGGGTACATTTGACATGTATGCATGTATGCTTGTATTGTTATAGTTGGCTTCAATGGATATATATATGTGTGTGGTAGGTTTGACATGTATACTTGATAATTGTAGATCATTAATTGAATATGAGAGAATAATAATGATCAAATTGTATTTAAATGAAAATCCATATATCTTCATGGTGTTGGATGAGATATGTCTCCATGGACTTGGTGAAAAAAAAAAAATAGTAACACCATGAAATTTGAGTTTTGAAAACTAGTTGTGTATTTTTATTATATATGCATAAATAAAGGATTGTAATAAATAATACTTAAGTTTAGGTTATAAAAGGGGGATAATAATAGTAACATGTGGAATCAATAAATATTTCACCATGTATATAATATGATGTGGAAAAATAATAATAATAATAAAATTATGTTAAGATATATAATAAAGTGATGTGCATGAGGTATATAGGTAAAATGTCATTAGTGTAAAGATGCGTATTTCAAAAAAAAAAATGTATAGAGTATCTAGCTATCTCATTATAATTTATGCTTAAAACATTCTAAAACATATATGGTTGATAGCCTGCCTATAGCTTGCTATTTTCAATCAATCCTACATATGAGTTGTTCACTAATTTTAATTGTATTTTAAAAGGGGATAACAATAAATAATTGGAATAATTGACAGTTGAATGAAATGGAGGGTTAAAGTTCATGATCAACCTACGTAGTAAGATTGGGTAAGCGGAAATGAGTTGTATATATATATATAGTGACAAGGGTGTTGTATTATATGATGTTAGTGTACATAAATAAAATGCATGTAATGTTGTGGAGATAACACATATGGATAAGGAGAAATGATAGGTGTGAATCCAAGACTCAAGTGAATAAATTAGATGATGATAAGAGGGAATAACATGATAAATGGAAATAAAGTATAAAGAGTATGGAGAGCGTTGATGCATAGATAAGTTGGCATGCGCAGCTAGGCATGAAATAAAGTAATGAAGGTAAATGTAAAGATATAATAATGTAGGAGTACGTATATGCGAATTCACTTAAGTATGCATATATAAGGACCTGGATAAGTAGTAGATACCTTAAAATCATGTTAGATTCAAACATAATAAATAATGGACAACACTAGTATCCTAAGAAAAATGTTCATTAAAACCTTGTAGTATTAGTAATTCAACGATTCTAGTAAATGTTCATAGTACTATTAGTTATTATGGACTCAAATCAGCTTGATCCTGCTATGATACTAATTATCTATGACTATGGGTTCATAATGCCATTGGCCTTTTCTTCTAAATTGGGAAAATCAAACCCTTAAGATTCTTGGTAGTTTGTTGTTGAAAAAAGAAAAAAAATATCACAAATTACTAATTCCAAGAGTTTGATAATATTATTGATTACTTCATGCGAAGTTGAATAAGTATATGCATGTTATAAAGACACTGTGGTTGCTTGATGTGTACAAACAGGCTTGGATAATGTGACTTTATGCATCTTGATAAAGGGTAAAAATAAAATAAAAAAAATAAAAATTATTACACTAAGATTTATTAATGATATTTGACTATAATTACTAAACAATGTAATTATACTATAGATATTCTCTATTTTGATCGAGTAAAATGCTTCTTTACTTCTTAATATATAGCTCATTAGCATATTGTGATGAGAGTTTGTTAATGCAGTATAAGTAATGATGAGTAAGGACTATAATGTTAGTGTGCACAAATAAGTAAGAGTCATCATCTTGTGTAATTAATGGATTATAAATAAAAAGAACTAATAAGTGTCACTTAGATACTAAAGTAATAGAGTAGATAGGATTAGTGGATTAACATAGATATGTGAATGATGGGTATGTCAAGGTAAGGGATAGTTAGAAAAATAGCACCAAACTTAGGACAATGATGTAAGGATTACAAGATAAATGGAGATGCAGTAGAAGATAAGTTCTAGTTGAGCTTGGAAAGTTGTTAATGATGATATGGAAATTTCTCCATAATGTTTAAAATGCAGTCTCAGTGGGTGTATCATTTAAACCAACGACCTTTAAAATAAAGAGCATGATGGCTTCATAATTTATCACTAATAATAAATCTTGATATAGAGAAATGGCGTAAGTCAAAGTGAAATTAATTAAAGATAAGCCCCAATTAAAGAGTCATTTAATTTAACAAGGATGTTGAATATTCTATGGGTTAAGAATGGTAATGAACCGTGAGTAGTCAAACCAACAACCTATGTGAATGTTAAACGAAATATAAGGACAACTCCATAAAATTAAATGAATGAAATTGTAGATGTAGTATGTATATTTAGGAAGTGGCCCAGTAGGGAAAGTACACCCTAGGTTCAACTACCTAGGAGGACACATAGATCATGCATCGTGATGGTTCCACACTATTTTGACCATAACTTCGGGACGAAGTTTCCTGAAGGGTGGGTGTATGTAACACCCCGTTTTGACATTACTACCTGGAATATTATGATATGTTGTATATGCTTGATTATGAGACTTCGATGGTTTGACGACACTGTGGACAGGTGGTTCTATTATTTTTTCGATATAAATATGTGTGTGTGCGATGTTAGTATTAGGATACGTAGTCATGTTAGATATGTATCATGTGTTAGTTATGTCTCATATATGCAAGTTAATGAATGATGGGTACGTGGATACCGTTAAAGTTATTCTTGAACGAAAGAATGTTATATCAAGTGTATGGTGAAAATAATGAATGGATTATTGTTGTTATGTTATGACGAAATGCATGTATACATGTTGAGGATTTGTGCACGATATTCGAGATTGTATTTCGAGGACTGACTTACAGGTTAAAAAGGCTAAGTGATAGCTGGGTCCTACGAGGTGGGAGAGCCTCGGGGACATGGACTTCGAAAGATAACGGTATGCAGGTGATGCATTATTTACTTTCGCATGATTATTATGCTGTTTATTATGATGTATGGGTGGGGTAGGGTTTCATGAAACTCAACTGCCCAGATTAGTTATACGATGACAAACCGAGTACAAGTGCAACGCGGTTATTGTGTCGGGTAGACATAGTCCCTTGTTCCATTAGGGGGGGTGGAGGCTTTACCCACCATTTATCCCCGAAACCCAGAGTCATGGGAGGGTTGTGCTACGGCGCGCTCCCCAAAGTGTGTGATGATGACTGGTGGTTGCCTGCTGGGGAAGCTTGGTCGATGTAGTCGACACTTCCGCTTACGGGTTCTAGCTGGAATCGGTCATGACTTGACATTTCAGGGTAGTCCAGCAGAGGACAGGATAGGATGTGGAAGTTAGTGATGATGTAGGTAAATAGGTGTAGCTTGAAGTAGGGGTGAAAACAAGATTTAACTGTATGTGTGTAAAACCCTGGATTGAGTATGTGTTGTAACTCAGTAATGTATGAATTGTTGTAATTTAATAAAATTTCAGTTAGTAAAAGAATGTACCTTGCAAACTATGTTTAAACCTGTCTCGGTAAACAATAAGTTTCGTGATTTTGATTGATGTGTGTGCGATTTATTACTGTTAGTGTACTTACGCGATGTATGTAAGCAGTAGCTACGCTTACATAACTCGCCTACATATTTATAAGTTGCATGAAATAAAAGTGAACTATAATGTTTAGGCATTAATTACGTTGTTACTACTTACCTAAATAGGAGATTAAGTTAATACGTTGAGTTAGTAAATTTTGGATTAATCACTGAATAAGGTAATAGAGGAATTAGGTGGTAATAAAAGACGGTTTAGTAATAGTGTTAATTATTGTCGATTAATGTTAGTAACATTGATTAAGGTTAGTCATTGTTGATTAATGATTAATATTGTTGATTAATGTTAAATATTGTCGATTAATGTTAAGAATATTGATTAATATAATTATCGTTGATTAATGTTAATAATACTGAAGAATAATGTTAAATATTGTCGATTAAGGTTAGTAATGTTGATTAATGATTAATCGTTATGAGTTAATGATTAATAGTGTTGACTAATGAACGAGCTATGGATTAACCTAAGTAACAACTAATGTACTTGATTAGTAATGCTTGCTTGATTATTTATGAATTTAATTAGTCAAGGGTAAGGGTTAAAATGTTTAATGGTTATTGTAATATTAATTTAAGTAATAATAATCTCATAGGTTAGTATTAATTACAAGGTTAGTTAATTAATTAAAAAAATATGGATAAAGAATTGATTTATAACTATTAATTTAATTATGATCATGTCTAAGTTAATTAGAACCTAGGGTAAATTGCAAATAGATATATTATGCAATTTGTAAAAATGTCGAAATGCACATTTGTAGTTGTTTAATAAAAATGATGAATTGATTATAAATTAATTATGAAACATTTAATTATGAGGTCACCGAGAGTGGACTAGTAATTATTGGGGGTAAAACGTGTAAGTGTAAAACATTTGTGATTGGTGTAAAACTTTAATTTTATAATATAACATTTTATTAATTATTAATTATTATTTTGAAAAAGGAAAAGAATGTTAGAATATTGCCGAGAGGTTGTCGATTGAGTGGAAAGCACTTAAGGTTCAAAGATGACCCAACCCAAACTTGAATTAAATAATAAAATAATATAGTCTTGGTTTATGAGTCAAAGTTGGGGGCTCGAGGAGGAATGGGGGGTTGCATAAAATTAATGAGGAAGATAGGGGTAGTTATGATAGGAGGTGTCAGTGGAAGGACGAAAGGGGGGGGGATAAGGTTGAGAGGAGGGGGAGAAGAAGGGGCTTCTTCTTCACCTTGCATTTTTTTGGATAGGAGGAGCAGAGATAGGAGGAGTAAGCAGCAAAGAAAGGGGGTTCTTGTTGGAGAGTTTACAGAAGGGAAATACCGGTTGGCTTGTACTCGGTTTGGGCTCGGGGGTCCAAAGGGGTACCTTTGGAGCTGGGTGGTCGACGAGACCTCGCCAGTTGGCAGGGTGGCATACTTGTTTGGGCAGATTGAGTTTCAAGGGTTTGGGAAGATATTGGTTGCAGGGCAGCAAGTAGGGAAACAGCAAGCAGGGCAACAAAAGACGCAGCAATAAAAAGGGGGATCTACCAACTATCTACAGGTATTTTTCTAGCAGGTATATTTATCATTCTACTCTATCAAATTATTATTTTCAGTTATATGCTATATGTTGTTGCACCTGCACATGAGAAGTAAATGTTAGAAATTAAATGTAAACTTGATATAATTTACATGCATAGAGATTTGATATAATTTACATGCACAGAGATAGACGTAAGTTAGAAAAATCAAAACAGAAATTTGAACAGTGTGAAAACAAAGAAAACACAGATTTTATTAAAGTTAATTAGAAAATCTAGGACGGGGTCCTACAACCCATAAAAGGAAAGATGGGTAAACTATTATTTTTAAATTTCTGGGGATTGTATCTAAGCTCTAGTTTTTATATTCGTATATCTAAGTGATTTATAGTGAGCAACACAACCAAATCTGTTATATTCTATGTGCCAAAACGAGTGGATTCAATGTGCTTAACTAATTTAAGTCTCTAAAAGCACATTCCTATGCACATCGTACAGTCTTGCTCATGTATAATATGTATACGACTACAGCTCTACTTCTATTGTGATACCATTGGAACTCGCACAGCCAATGCTTTTTCATGTGAGAGCTTTCAAATGCTAATGATAGTAAATTGAAGTAGTGGAAATTACTTGAATCTCCACCAATTGGTCTTGCACAGTGCACAAGTATTGTTGTCAAACTGTCAAGTCAACTTCGTTAGTCTATTTTTCAATTGCTTTTATTGGCCAGTGATTTATATCAGATTCTTTGTGGTCGGTAGACTGTTAGTTTAGTACTACTACTCACCATGCAGGATTCTGATTGGATCTCCTTGGTCTTGGCACTATCTATTTTGGGATTCACCAACTTTTTGTAATTGGGATTAGTTTTGAGTTTGGGGAATTTGATCTTAACTTCATCACTAAAGTCTTACAAAGATTGATTCAAATTTTTCCTTTGGGTATGAGGAAAAGGCCCTTCGAAATAACTATAAAGGCCTCCTCCTGGAAGGTGAAGTTTGAACATATACTTATAAAAACATTGTTCCTGTTTATAATGATCACTCACAAGATTTTTGCTACTTGACCAACCATATTATAGAGAGTCAAGGGCAAGTGCTATGCTAATACCTAAAATAATGCGTTCAGTGATTTTCTTCGCAAAAAGTTTACTGGTTATAAAAATTCTTCGACCTTTCAAATTGAATCATTGGTACTCTACAAAGAACGATTCAAACCCCTACAGCCATTCATTACTTGCTTCAATATTAATATTTGTTTTGAATAATGACATGTCCATGTTCACATGGATTTTGAAAAGACTGAGACTATCAACCAATGCTTATCTGCGACCAATCAGTACTTATTGAAGCGCTGGTGATGGTGCAGCTGATACATCCTAAATAAAGTTAAACATTGTATAGTGACAAAACATGATTGACTAATAGTAATGCCAGTTGCTCAATCCCATCAAGTACAGTCTTAGTCTTATCAGTCTTACTCTTATCAGGTGCATGTGAGATTTCAACATACAGCCTATTCTATGAAATATGTCCCCGTTTTCCAAATCCCATAGGTTCTATACAATGTAATGGTTTCCTTGTACAAGAAGTAGGTGGCTACTATAGCTGTAAACTTTAGTGTACATAAATGGAGAGCGTATATTTCTTCATGTTTGTTGTAATTAATACGCGTGAAATAAATGGCATTCAGACCTGGGTAGTAATATATTTTACATAATCCTAATTGAATGTTGTTGTAAAAAGTTGAAAAATAAAAATCTGCAGTTTTAACATTTCTGAACTACAATTAAGAGTAACATGGCATTTCCTCATTTTTTCGGTTTTTTTAAATGATTGAAATAATAACAGTCTAGATCCATCTTTTTCTATCAAGAGCGGATAGGGATCAAATCTCTTGAGGAAGTTTAGGATTTTAAAAAGGACTTTGCACTTCAAGGGATTTGATCCATGGTCTCGCTTGATAAAGGGCTAAGATGGATCTATGGTGGTTTATTAATATGCAATTATTACAAAACTAATATTTAGCTCATTGTTATATTATCAACTTAAAAATAAATTTAATCTTACATTACCAACTATTCCAATTTGGATATCTTACACATAGGCCAGAGTTGCATTAATTAATTAATTATGAAGTAAAATAGATATTCACCTAAAACTAATATCTAACCACCAACTATTCCAATTTGAAATCATATTGTAAATGTTGTAAATGCTAACACATAAATACTACAAATAAGCAAAATTTTCATTAATTAATTAATTATGAATTAAAATAGTTATTTACCCAAATTTAATGGTAAAAGTGCCAACTATTACATGTCTAAAGTCTAACACATCAATCCTACAAATAGGCAAACATTGCATTCATTCATTGGTTATGAAGTAAAATAGCTACACATAAACAAAAGTTGCATTTAATTGTGAAGTAAAATGCTTTCAATTTACCCAATTATTGATTAATTTGCAATTATTACAAAACTAATATCTTATTGTTGTATTATTAACTTAACAATACACAATCCAATATATTCATCCACCTGCCAACTATTCCGATTTGGGATCCTAAACAATAACACATAAACCCTACAAATATGCAAAAATTGAGTTCATTTTGTAACTATTTATGAAAAAAATTATTTAAAATGTGAAGATGAGGGAATGGAAATTGAAATTGAAATTTAATGTATATTTATATAAATGTATTTTACAGTCTAATCAATTTAAATTTGAAACCAACATATGACAAAGGTAACACATTTCATTTACTTTAGATTGTAGAATGAGACTCTAGGCCCAACAAATCTCATCCACTTTGAATTGTAAAAAAGGCCTCTCAACCCAACAAATGATCTACGAAATTTCAACCAATACAAAACCATTTGATTGCCTATGGAAATTACTCGAAGTACCTTCGGTAGGGTATTGATCTTGGTGTGTTAATTGGCCCATCTACTCTGACTACAGTTAAGAAATTTCAGAATATTTTATGAGGTGTTTTTACATGATGGAGAGCAAGACACACATGAGTAGTGGAGAAGTATATGCCCTAATCAAATGGCCCTTACCCACCAGAATTTGGCAGAGGAATTTTTGAAATTGTTATTTAGAATTTAGAATTTTTAAATTGCAATTTCGAGGATTTAAGTAGTTTTAAAATATCATATTTATTTTAGAAAAATAATTGTGATTGTTAAAATTGGATAATAACCTGAACTACAATTTACAAGCACAATTTTGAGCAGATTCAATTAGAAATCCACGGAAAAAACTAGAAACTTGTATTTTCTGTCTGATTGTATAGAAAACAATCAGGATATTCATACAAAACAATGTCATAATCCTCAGCTCACACTGTACACTTAGCATTTTCATTATTATTTTTTTTAACCATGAGAACAACAATCTCCCAAGATAGCCAATAAACCAGATATACCAAAAACTTGTGACTCAGCATTTCCATTATTATTATCATTCAATTTTAGGAATAAAGGATTCACTTGATGGAATAATATAGTTTGAAAATTCGGAAAACGAAATTTGACACCGTTCACGAAGTGATTTAGCCGTCATCAAAATGATTTGAAGTGTAAAGAACGTTCCACAATCTCGTTAAAACCCTCAAATCCCAACGGGTTACTATGCAGCGATGCGATGAAGTTTAAAATTGAAAACTTGCATGTGAGGAGGGCTAGCGTTAGGTATATTCGGAGATTGTTTCAGGCCCTCCTGTTATCACTTAACTCTCCTGTGATCACTGGCACTGTAGCCATTCATTGTATTACTGAAGGGGTCTCCTTGGATATTCTGGAGATTTGGACTGACGGAAGGTCAAATAAGGCGCAGAGCCCCAAAGAAATGACCCATTCGATTAAGTAGAGAGGCTAGATTAATGAATACAAAACATGTTAATTGACTATTGAGATTAATGATCAATGCATTGTACTGTGGATGGCAGCAGGATTGGAAGCATTTTCCATCAGCCAACCAAAAGCCATCCTTTCGAGGGTAAAAGTTATCGACTTCCTAGAAATTTTGACCTTTGGTGAATCATAATTTTACCTGTAAGTGCGCTCATGGGACGCTGACAGGGGTTGATGGAAGTCAGCCATTAGCAGGAAAAGAGGAGCTAGTGTCACAGGTCAAAAGGTAGAGACATGGCGTTGTTTTAACAAGACAGCCTGAGCAGCTCTACTTGCATGGCGCTGCAACAAGAAGAAGAAGAACGGACAAGAGACGAGGTGTAACATTTTGCACAAGCTGGGTGTAATGCAAGAGACACACCTTGCAAAACAATAATTTTTAATAAAAATATATGTGATTGAATAATATTTTTTTTAAGTTTTAAAAAATTTGTACATATATGGAGATTAAAGTTGGATGTTCTAATAAAGTATATATAATTTACTATAAGGATAGTTGATAGTTATATATGTGAAATTATCTTTTTTTCATAACTAAGATTTAGAGATATCTGATATGAGAGAAAGTTCAATTTAATTAACTTAATTTTATTTGAATAAAGATAATGAATCAAGCAATATTTATAAATAATAATTAGTAGATAATAATCAGTGATGATTATCTTAATACCTAATAACTAATTAGTGATGATTATCTTTAATGCTTATTAATAACTAGGCTATGATAATTTTACCACTTTTCAAGAGCCATTAAAAAATCATTTCATATAAATAAACAAAGCATATATAACACTTTTACTATTTTAAATTAAAGAAAAAAACACTTATATGATTCTATTTTCCACATCCATGTCTTTCAGGTACTTTCATAACCTTTATAGTCATCTCAAGACCAAGTTTGCCTTGGAATATAAATTGTCATGCACCAAGAGATTAATATAGTGAAATAGTTTAATAGCAAGTGTATTGTGAAGGGTGTAATATTAACCAATAGTATGATGATAAAGAAGATGAAAATGATTTTACATTGATTATTGTTTAAAAAATTTGTATTATTATATATATATATATATATATATTTTGAAAAATTTTGTGCTATTATATAACATAGAATTGATTAGAATTAGGCATTGGAGATAAATAGATTTGGTATTAATCATAAGGTAAACCATATTTTCTATTCTATCAAAAATTTAATAATAAATAATAAATCTCAAAAACAAAGTTTGCAACTTCAACTTTCATCTTATCTTAATGTGCTCTCCAAAGAGCAACTTTTCCTAATTGGTAATGAATTGAAATCTCATTGCCTAGACTCTTATAGTTCCAAGTTATCCGGCTACAAAAGAACCAAAAATTTATCCAACATTGTACAAAAGCTAAAAGACTTGTACAAGTAGCTATTCACCATTTAAAAAAGCTTATCATATGATAAAATAGGTTACTTATAAACACAATAAATAAATAAAGATAGACTAGATTGAACAAATACGTAGAAACATTTTTATTTTTTTAATATTGAATTGGAATTAAATAAAAGAAAAAGTTCATTCAATCCATGTATTTTCCAAGCATGAAATTTTGTTTATTTCTTTTGACAATAAATAAAAGATTTGTGTATTTATAAAAGATTAAAAATAAGTTCATTTCTATGAATCAAATTATTTTTTATTATTAAAAAATATAACAAAGATGAAATAAGAACTAATAGTTTCATACCATTAGTTATTAATAAATATCTATAAAATTATTATTTAAAATAAATTTATATCATAATGTTAATGATAATATTATTATCATAATATTATTTAATTTAAAATATGGATAATCAATCATTTTTTAATGAAAATATTTTTTATATTATATTTATTAATTATTATTATTTCATTTTTATCATTTATTTATGATATGAATAACCATTAACCTTCTTACAAAATGTTTCAATTATTATCTTATTTTTTTTCTTATCTCCATTCCTTACCTTATATTTCCTCCCTATCTTATAATTTTAATTAGACAACTTTTACCATTTATCTTCAATACATTCTAAACTTTAGTTCACAACTATAACCCAAAAACTCCATGTAATATTCATTATCACTTAATTTTTTATTATACTATTACCACATATAATAGATTTAAACAGTATAAATATAAAATCATTAAATTTTAAAACTAATAAGAAATGCCAAAAAATTAACAAAATTAAGAAGATATGGAAATCATCAAATGTTTATAATAAATGTAGTTAATAATATTTAAAAAGACCAATTAACACAAAAGTTAATTAACAAAAGTGAAAAATCTTGAGGGTATCTATAAATGTATATTTACTATTTTTAATATGATTAAAATAGTTGTAATGTATCAATCTTGAGCAAATTTGTACCGTGATTTAATGTATAAAATTGTGTAAAAGGGAAATGATGCATTTGATGCATTGATATATAGTTGGTGCATCATAATTTTGTATACCTGGATAATTATTATTTTTTTTTAATAATAATTAACTATATTTATAAGGAATTTAAATTGATTTTGTTTGAATAAAGATAATGAATCAACCAATATTTATAGATAAAACCAATAATGATTATCTTCAAAACCTATTAACAATTAGATGATAATAATTTTACCACCTTTCACAAACCATTAAAAAATCGTTTCATATAAATAAACAAATCATATATAACATTTTTACTATTTGAAATTAAAAAAAATAAAATTCATGATTCTATTTTCCATATCCATGTCATTCAAGTATTTTCGTAAGCTTTAAGGTCTTCTCGAAACAAAGTTTGCGTTGTAATAGAAATTGTGATGCATCAAGCGATTAATATAGTGAAATAGTTTAATAGCAAGTGTAATGTAAAAGGTGTATTATTAATCAATAGTATGATGATAAATAAGATGACAATAATTTTACATTAATTATTGTTTACAAATATTGGTAATATCATATATATATATATATATTGTTTGAAGAATTTTGTGCTATTATATAACATAGAATTTATCAAAATCATATATTGGAGATAAATGAATATGGCATTAATCACAAGGTAAACTATATTTTTTCAAATTTTTTTAATTGATTTTATCAAAAAATTCAATAAAAAACAATAACTCTCAAAAACAATGTTTGTAACTTCAACTTTCATCTTAGTGTGCTCTCTAAAGAGTAACTTTTCTTAATAGGTAATGAATTGAAATCATATTTCCTAGATTCTTATAATTCTAAGTTATCTAGCTACAAGATGAACAAAAAAGGAGAGCCAAGCTCTTATAACAAATTCATCCAACATTGTACAAAAGTAAAAAGATCGGTACAGGTCACTATTCACCATTTCTAAAAGCTTATCATCGGATGAAATAAGTTATTTATAAACAAAATAAATAAATAAAGATGGGATGGATAAAATAAATAATTAGAAACATTTATTTTTTTAATATTGAATTGGAAATGAATGAAAGAAAAATAATTCAACCTAATTGTTTTCCAAGTATGAAATTTTGTTTATTTATTTTGACAATAACTTCAAGATTAAGAATAAATTCATTTCCATGGATCAAATTAATTTTTATTATTAAAAAATAAAATGAAAATGAAATAAGAACTAATAATTTAGTAACATTAATCATTAATAAATATTTATAAAATTATTGTTAAAAATAAATTTATATTACATTTTTAATAATAACATCTCATTTCATAATATCATTTAATTTAGAATATGAATAAACAGTCATTTTTTAATAAAAATATTTTTTATGTTATATTATATTAATTATTATTATTCATTTTATCATTTATTTATGATATGAATACCCATCAGCCATCTTACAAAATGTTTCAATCATTATCTCATTTGTTTTCTTATCTCCATTTCTTACCTTATACTCCCTCTCTATACTATAATTTTAATTAAAGACAACTTTTACCATTTATCTTCAATACATTCTAAACTTTAGTTCACAACTATAACCCAAAAACTCCATGTAATATCTATTATCACTGAATTTTGTGATTAAACTATTACCACATATAATAGATTTAAATAGTATAAATATGAAATCGTTAAATTGTACAACAAATAAGAAATTCCAAAAAATTAATAAGATATTGAAAATATCAAATGTTATAATAAAGGTAGTTAATAATATTTAAAAATATCAATTAATAAAAAAGTTAATTAATAAAAGTGGAAAATCTTGATGGTATCTATAAATGTATATTAACTATTTTTAATATGGTTAAAATAGTTGTAATGTATCATTAGTGAGCAAATTTGTACCATGTTTTAATGTATTAAATTGTGCAAAGAGAAAGGATGCATTTGATGCATTGATATATAGTTGGTGCATCATAATTTTTTTATACCTCTATAATTACTATTCTTCTTGCAATAATAATTGACCATGTTTACAAGCAACTTAAAGCTCTAAAGTAATTTTAGAAAAATTAGAACAAATCAATATTATTAATAAAATTAATATTATCATATTTAAATTAGAAAACAATTCATCTTCCAACTTTATAGGTTGATAACATCATTCAAAGAGATACACTTTAGGTGTCAATTTGAGTTTTAGTTAACCACCATGTCTAGAAATGAACAAGTTTTTTGCTATTGAGATTTTTTAGTTCAATTTAGGGTTTCTTTACATGGTATGTTTTTATCACCGCTACATCAACATTTTTTTCTCATTTTCTCATCTTCTTCCCTATAGACCTTTATGTGATATATTCACATGATTGAGCCATACCTTAGCAACTTCAAAAACTTACAAAATTTAAAGTTTACTAATGAGAGACATAATTGTGTGAATCCACATGGCTAATAATTTCACTAGTTTATACACAAGTTCTCTAATTGTTTACAAATTTATTGAAGAATGTACCATAATGCCAATTTTTCCACACTCACTTCCTCATTTTTTAATTAAGAGCTCTCTTCTTGTATATTTTAAATACTTTTAGTGACCAATCTTGGTTAATTGTAGAGATTAATATTTTTTTTTGTAAGTTTTGATGACTATATTACTTTAAACAAAAGTACAGACATCAAACTTGATCTACCCCATGGGAACCCAAACCAAAGATAAACAAACAATTTGCCATTAAAAGTTTTGAGAGTATAAACACATCTTATAACAAAAATAACAAGAAGTTTACAAGTGCTTGACCATATCTATCCTTATAACTGTAAATAACTATTAAACTTTAGTTTTGAGAGTATAAACACACCTTATAACAACAACAACAACAACAAAAATTTACAAGTGCTTGACCATATCTATCCTTATAACTACAAATAACTATTAAACTTTAGTTACACATGAATAACTAATAACAAAAAGTTGAAATTCTAAAAACCAACAACTATTTTATAAATTCATCACCAAAAATAAGTATGTCTCTATTTCAACATACAACCTATTCTATGAATTATGTCCTTGTTTTCCAAATCCCATAGACTCTATACAATGTAATTTCAACATACAACCTATTCTATGAATTATGTCCCTGTTTTCCAAATCCCATACGCTCTATACAATGTAATGGTTTCCTTGTACAAGAAGTAGGTAGGTAGCTACTGTAGCTGTAGACTTTGGTGTACATAAATGCAGAGCGTATATACAATGTAATAGTTTCCTTTACAAGAAGTAGGTAGCAACTGTAGCTGTAGACTTTGGTGTACATAAATGTTGAGCGTATATTTCTTCTATAGTAATACTTCCCTCGGAATTCACCATCGATATGTTTGTTTGAATTAATACGTAATCCTAATTGAATGCTGTTGTAAAAAGTTGAACAATGAAAATCTGGAATTTTAACATTTCTGAACTACAATTAAGACTAACATGGCATCTCCCAGTCTTTTCAAATGATTGAAATAATACATATGATTTGCGGAATTTCAACCAATACAAAACCATTTGATTGCCACATATACAAGGCCGGCCATTTCAAATCAATGCTGAAATCGTAATGATGGTAAATTGCATAGGGTCAAAATTAGTGGAAGTACCTTCGGTACCCTATTGATCTTGGTGAGTTAATGGTCCATCTACTCTGACAAGAAGAAAAAAACATTTTAAGGTGGAGGAGGTTAAAGATAGCTTATGGGATAGACTACTTTACATGTTGTTTTCTGCAATTCAATTCTTTGTTTGTTCAACTAATGATGAGGGCCTCCAAATTTTCCACGGTTCCTGGTTTAATAAATTATCCCAAGATTTATCTGCCAAGACACTTGCATACCTGTTCCTACTGTCTTTAAAGGCTTCACACTCTAAAAAGAAATGTTTTTTTGTCTCTACTTTAAAAGAGGTGCAGAAAATACACACTCTTTCTTCCCAAGCTTCTTTTGACCTTTTCTACCCTGTCTCACAACTGAGTTGATGGAAATTGGTTCTTAGTTGAACAATACTTATTTTGACTTCCAAAATATATTAACCCCTATATACACCTTTCGATACTGAATAAAGTTACAGAAATTTCAAAATATTTTCTGATACTAAACGGTGAGGGGGAGAAACACACGAGTAGCTCATATTTTCTGTCTAAGCTCATCTACCGACCCTAACTGTATAGAAAACAATCAGGACATTAATACTAAACGTCATGTCATAGTCGTCCATTATTATTATCAATATCAATCCATTTTACAAATTTAGGGTTCACTGGATGTAATATGGGTTTGGAAATTAGGAAAGCAGAGAGAGACTAGTCTGTTTACGGGTGACAATGTAGCGGTGCGATGAAGTTTGAAATTGAAAACTTGCATGTGATGAGGGCTACATTGTGCTAGCGTTAAGTATATTCGGAGATTGCTTCACGCTCTCCTGTAGCCACTCATTGTACTAGTGAAGGGGTCTCCTCGGATATTGTGGGGATTTGGACTGACAGACGGTCAAATAAGGCGCCTGGCGCAGAGCCCCAAGAAATGATCCACTTCAGCTTCGAGATTAATGAAAATAAACCATGTGAATTGACTATTAAGTGTGATGATCAATGCATTAATGTATTAATAATAATAATCATGATAAATGCATTTTACTGTGGATGGCAGGATTGGAAGCATCTTCCATCAAGCCACTGAGTTACAGAGCATTAAATGAGGCGATTCAGTGATTAGTAATAATTAGATTTAGAGAATTTCCAAATCTAACGATCACTAATCACTGAACCACCACATTTAATGCTCGGTGACACAAAGAATGACTATTGGCTGAGTGATGGAAGATGCTTCCAATCCTGCTCAATGGTTATTCTCTACCCTGCTGGATCATATTTTCACCTCTAAGTGCGCTCATGGGATGCTGACAGGAGTTGAAAGAAGCCATTAGCAGGAAAACAGGAGCTAGTGTCACAGTTCAAAAGGTAGAGACTTGGCGTTTTTTGACAGGACAGGTTGAGCAGCTCTACTTGGATGGCGCTGCAACAAGAAAAAGAATAGACAAGAGACGATATTCAAGTAAAATGGCCTGGAAGTGAGTTTTTGCACAAGCTGGGTGTAATAAAGGAGACACACTTTACTAAAAAATAATAACTTTTAATTACGCCTATAGGCGTATTTATAAAAATATATGGATCGGATAATATTTTTCATAGTAATTTTTATAACTTTTAAAAATTCTGATTATGAAGTTAAATTAAAGTTGGTCTTTATCGACCAAAAACTCATCATATATATGTTACAAGCATGTTTGGTATAGAGACTGTAATCAATATATACTTAGTATCAGTGTATTTAATATTACTGCTACTGAAATATAAACCCCTTAGATTAAATTAATGATCTATTTCAAATTTAATGACCTTTAAATATCCCAACAACATACACTGCTGCTAGATACATATTACTTGCAGTCTGGACTCTACTGTACATAAAATTATGCACTCTACTGTACAGTGATATGTATACGACTACAGCTCTACTTCTTCTATTATGATACCATTCGAACTCACACAACCAAATTACCAATTCTTCTTTCAGGTCAGATATTTCATCGTACAGCTCTACTTCTTCTTTCATGTCAGAGCTTTCATTGTAAGGCCAATGATAGTAAATTGCAATTGGTGGTCTGTCTTCACACAATTATTGTTGTGAAATTGTGAAGTCAACTTCGTCAGTCTATTTTTCAATTGTTTTTAATGGCCGTGATTGCTCGGGAGTTGGGATATTGTTAGGTTAGTACTCAGCATGCAGGATCTCCATGAACATTTTGCAAATCGTGATTGAATCTCCTTTTTCTTGGCATAATCTATTTTGGGATTCCACCAATTTTTTTAATTGGAATTAGTTTGAGTGTGGGGAATTTGATCCAAGTTTTATCGTACAAAGAATGATTCGCCTTTCACAATAGCTATAAAGCTCCGAGAGGGGGAAGTTTGAACCTAAATAAAGCTCCGAGAGGGGGAAGTTTGACATATAAAAAGCATTATCTATAATTATAATGGTAATGGTAATGAGACAACGATTAACAATACCTAGTTCAACGAGTGCAAGTACTATAATTTTTAAATTGCTTCTCTTGCATTAGTTGAATTTTCGCACAATCTATGAGATTTTCTTCCCAAAAATTAATGGTTGTAAAAAATCTTCGACCTTTCAAATTGAATCATTGGTAATCTACAAAGAATGATTGAAACCCCTACAACCGTTCAGTATTTGCTTCAATGTTAATCTTTCTTTTGAATAATTATGAGATGTCCATCTTCATATCGATTTTAAAAGGACAGCTGCCACCCAGTAATGCTTGGCAAAAACTAGCATTGAGCGGCAAAGCATTAAATGGGACGACTCAATGTTTAAGGTTCCCTAAACACTGAGCTGCAACATTTAATACTCTGCAGTTCAATGCTTAGCTTTTACCATAATACTTATCTACTACCAATGAACAGTTATTGAAACACCAATTATGATGAAGATGATGCATCATAAATAAAGTTAAACGTTGTATAGTGACAAACCATGATTGAATAATAGTAATGTCAAGTGCTTTCCCATCAAGTACAGTCTTAGTCTTATCAGGTGCACCGTGCATGTGAGATTTCAACAGCCTATTATATGACTCTGATTCTGTTTTCCAAATCCCGTAGGCTCTATACAATGTAATGATTTCATGAAGTAGGTAGCTACTGGCTGTAGACTTTGGTGTACATAAATGCAGAGAGTATATTTCTTCTATCCTAGTAATACAACTCACCATCGATATGTTTACATAATCCTAATTGAATGCTGTTGAATGAAAATCTGCAATTTTAAAATTTCTGAGCTACAATTAAGACTAATATGGCATCTCCCAGTCTATCCAAATGCATGAAATAATACAAATGATCTGCGGAATTTCAACCAATACAAACCCATTTGATTGCCTCATATACAACGCCCATTTCAGATCAATGTTGAAATCTTAATGATGGTAAATTACATATGGACAGAAATTACTGGAAGTACCTTCGGTACGGTATTGATCTTGGTGTGTTAATTGGCCCATCTACTCTGAGTAAAGTTACAGAAATTTCAGAATATTTTCTGATACGAAACGGTGTTCTCCATATGATGGGGAGAAGGCATACATGAGTGGCTCATATTTTCCGCCCTTGCTCATCTACCGAACCTAACTGTGGACATTCATACAAAACGTTAAGGCATACTTAGCATTTTCATTATTATTATCAATTAATCTTACTCACTATCACAGTAATTTAATTTGTTGTTGGCATTTTCATTTTTATTATCAATTAATCTTACTAACTATCACAGTAATTTAATTTGTTGTTGGTGAACTCGGTTAGGCCACAAATGTCAATGATTTGTTGCTTGTTTTGTTCTAGTTAAATTGATTATCTATTATTAACTGCTAGTTGTCAGCTAAAAGTTATTCAGCAATCAACTACTAATTTATTTATACATTAGTTATTAGTTATCTATACATCAGTTAAACAATACACTTATCTCAAATGCAAAAAAAACATAAACCCTAATCTATCCCAAATTCTAAAATATTAACACTTATCAGTGTAACCCAAATTCTAAAATATTAACACTTATCAGTGTAACCCAAATTCTAAGATATAAACTTTATAGATATAATTAAGGATTCACTGGGTTTGGAAATTCACCACCTGTGACAATGCAGCTGATTGTGATGCCATAAAGTTTGAGTTATCCATACATCAGCTAAACAATACACTTATACCATCCTAATGCAAAAAAAATCATAAACCTTAATTTAACCCAAATTTTAAAATATTAACACCTATCAATATAACTCAAATTCTAAAAATATAAACACCTATAGATATAATTAAGGATTCACTAAATTTGGAATGGCAATGCGAAGAAGTTTGAAATAGAAAACTTGCATGTGATGCGATGAAGTTTGAAATCGAAAACTTGCATGTGATCAGGGCCAGCGTTAAGTATATTCGGAGATTGCTTCACGCTCGCCTATGATCACTGGCACTGTAGCCATTCATTGTATTAGTGAAGGGGCCTCCTCGGATATTCTGGGGATTTGGACTTACCGACGGTCAGATAAGGCGCAGTGCTCCAAGAAATGATCCATTCGATTAAGTTCAGAGAATTAGAAATAGTATAAAAGCTTCAGCTTCGAGATTAATGAATATAAAACATGTGGGTTGACTATTGAGTGTGATGATCAATGCATTGTACTGTGAATGGCAGGATTGGAAGCATCTTACATTATCCAGCCAATAGCCATCGGTCAAAAGTTATCGACTTCCTAGAAATTTAGACCTTTGTAGATCATAATTTTAACTGTAATTGCGCTCATGGGACGCTGACAGGGGTTGATGGAAGTTAGCCATTTGCAGGAAAGGTCAAAAGGTAGAGACATGGCGTTGTTTTGACGGGACAGGTTGAGTAGCTCTACTTCATGGCGCTGCAAGAAGAAGAAGAATGGACAAGAGACGAGAAGAATGGACAAGAGACGAGGTTCACTTAAAATGACATGGAAGTGAGTTTTTGCACAAGCTGGGTGTAATGCAAGAGACACACTTTACAAAAACAATCATTTTTAATATATATTAATAAAAATATATGTGATTGAATAATAATATTTTTAAGTTTTAAAAATTAAGGTTGGATGTTATTAGAAATCATATAATTTAGTAGAAAGATGATTGATAATTATGTATATGAAATTGTTTTTGTTTATGACTAAAATTTAGATACATTTAGTAAGAGAAAATTAATTTTAATTGACTTAATCTTGTTTAAATAAAGATGATTAATCAACCAGTATTTATAAATAACAACTAGTAATGATTTTCTTTAATGCCTATTAACAACTATTAACAACTAGGTTATGATAATTTTACCACTTTTCAAAAATCATTAAAAAACCATTTCATATACATAAACAAATCTCTTACTATTTTAAATTTGAAAAAAAAACACTTAATTTTTTTTATGATTCTATCTTCCATATCCATGTCATTAAGGTATTTTCATAAGCTTTAAAGTCATCTCAAGACAAAGTTTGCCTTGTAACAGAGCTTGTCATGCAGCAATAAATTAATATAGTTAAATAGTTTAATAGCATGTGTATTGTGACAAAGTTTGCCTTGTAATAGAGCTTGTCATGCAGCAATAAATTAATATAGTGAAATAGTTTAATAGCATATGTATTGTGAATGATGTAATATTAACCAATAATATGATGATAAAGAAAATGATAATGATTTTATACTATTATTTATTGTTTGATGAATCTTGTGCAATTATATAGCATATAATTGATTAGAGTCATGCATTAGAGATAAGTGGATTTAGCATTAATCACAAAGTAAACCATAGTTTCTCAAACCTTTTCAATTGATTCTATCATAAAATTCAATAATAAAACTTCAACTTTCATCTTAGTGTTGTGCTCAAAAAGCAACTTTTCCTAAAAGATAATGAATGAAAATTTCATTCCCTAAATTTTTATAGTCCTAAGTTAAGAAAAAAGAGAGCCAAGCTCTTATAACAAATTCTTCCAACATTGTACAAAAGCCAAAAGAATTGTACAAGTAGTTATTCACTTATCATGTAATGAAATAAGTTATGTATAAACAAAATAAATAGATAAAAATAGAATGGATAAAACAAATACTTAGAAACATTTAATTTTTTCATGAAAGAAAAAAAATTCAATTTAATTATTTTCCAAGTATGAATTTATTTTTTACAATAACCTCAAAATTTATATATTTATGGAATATTAAGAATAAGTTCACTTCCATAAATCAAATTAATTTTCATTATTAAAAAAATATAACAAAAATGAAATAAAAACTATAGTTTAATAACCTTAGTCATTAATAAACATCTAATTTATTGTTTAAAATAAATTTATATCACATTTTTAAAAATAACATTTCATTTCATAATATCATTAATTTATAATATAAATTACCAACCATTTTTTTTCTTATATCATATTATTTTAATCATCATTATTTCATTTTATCATATATTTATAATATAAATAACCATAAACCTTCTTAAATCATTATCTTATTTGTTTTCTTATCTCCACTCCTTACCTTATACTCTCTATATTATAATTTTAATTATACAACTTTTACCATTTATCCTCAATACATTCTAAACTTTAGTTCACAACTATAACCCAAAAACTCAAAAGACCAATTAATAAAAAAAGTTAATTAATAAAAATGGAAAATCTTAATGGTGTCTATAAATGTATATAGTTAAAATAGTTCTAATGTATCAATCTTAAACAAATTTGTCCGTTTTTAGTGTATAAAATTGTGTAGAAGAGGAAGGATGTATTTGATGGTGCATCATACTTTTTTAGACTTTGATAACCATTATTCTTCTTGCAACAATAATTGACCATATTTATAAGCAACTTAAACTCTAAAGTAATTTTACAAAAAATAGAATAAATAAGTATTATTAATAAAAGAAAGATTATCATATTTAAATTAAAAAACAATTCATCTTCCATAAATAGATAAAAATGGAATGGATAGAACAAATACTTAGAAACATCTAATTTTTTTAAATATTGAATTAGAAATGAATGAAAGAAAAAGAATTCAATTTAATTATTTTCCAATCATGAATTTATTTTTTACAATAACCTCAAAATTTATATATTTATGGAAGATTAAGAATAAGTTCACTTCCATAAATCAAATTATTTTTCATTATTAAAAAAATATAACAAAAATGAAATAAAAACTAATAGTTTAATACCCTTAGTCATTAATAAATATCTAATTTATTGTTTAAAATAAATTTATATCACATTTTTAAAAATAACATTTCATTTCTTAATATCATTAATTTATAATATAGATAACCAATCATTTTTTTCTTTATATTATATTATTTTAATCATCATTATTTCATTTGATCATATATTTATACTATAAATAACCATAAACCTTCTTAAATTATTATCTTATTTGTTTTCTTATCTCCACTCCTTACCTTATATTTTCTATATTATAATTTTAATTAGACAACTTTTACTATTTATCCTCAATACATTCTAAACTTTAGTTCACAACTATAACCCAAAAACTCAAAAAACCAATTAATAAAAATAGAAAATCTTGATGGTGTCTATAACTATATATAGTTAAAATATATATAGTTAAAATAGTTGTAATGTATCAATCTTAAACAAATTTGTCCCATTTTAGTGTATAAAATTGTGTAGAAGAGGAAGGATGTATTTGATGGTGCGTAATATTTTTTTAGAACTGCAATAATTGACCATGTTTATAAGCAATGTTTATAAATAACTTAAATCTCTAAAGTAATTTTATAAAAAATAGAATAAATAAGTATTATTAATAAAAGAAAGATTATCATATTTAAATTAAAAAACAATTCATCTTTCAACTTTATAGGTTGATAACATCATTCAAAGAGGTACAATTTAGATGCGAATTTCAATTTTAGCTAACCACTATGTCTAGAAATGAATAAGTTTTTTGGTATTGAGATTTCTTAGTCCAATTTAGGGTTTCTTTTCATGGTATGTTTTTATCAAGGCTATATCAACATTTTTTCACATTTTCTCATCTTCTTCTTGATAGTTTTATCTATAATAGCTTCACATGATTAAGCCATACCATGGAAACTTCAAAAGCTTACAAACTTTAAAGTTTACTTAAGAGAGACGATAATCAAGTGTGAATCCACATGCTCTTGTGAACACTATGGTTAATAATTTCACTAGTTTATACACAACTTCTCTATTTTTTTGCAAATTTATTGAAGAATGCACCATGATGCCAATTTTTCCACACTCACTTCCCTATTTTTTAATTAAGAGCTCCCTTCTCGCATATTTTAAATACTTTTAGTGACCAATCTTGGTTAATTGTAGAGATTAATACTTTTTTTTTGTAAGTTATGATGAGTATATTACTTTAAATAAATAATTACAGAGGTATCAAAATTGGTCTACCCCATGAGAAACCAAACCAAAGATAAAAAAAAAAAACAATTTGTCATTTAGAGCTTTTGAGAGTCTTAGCATGTCTTATAACAAAAAATAAAAGGTTTACAAGTGCTTGACCATATCTATCCCTATGACGGTAAATAACTATTAAACTTTAGTTACACATGATATAACTAATAATAAAAAGTTGAAATTCTAGACAACAACAACTATTTTATAGATTCATCATCAGAAATAGGTATGTAAGGCACCTCCTTTTCAGGAGTAGACTCGGGAAAAATGGAATGGTCTGCAGCTTAAACAGGGGTCGAACTAGGAATTGGAAAGTTCATCCCTTTAGCAGCTTTGTAAATAGATTTTGTGTTTCCATGACTTGTTTAACCTGAGGCCAAATGTCATCCATTTGTAGAAACATGTTGTTTCTCTCCTCCCATCCTTCAATCAACACTTTTCTTAATAGATATTTAGCTTGCCAATAGAAAGTGAGTGTTTTGAAGTATTTTGTATCTCATGTCCTTGTATTTCCTGTTTCCGTGGCCCAAGGTTGCATTTCTTTAATTATATGGTTTGCATTATGATGTCCTTCTCAATTTTGACCCACCATTCTACTGGGGAGAGCCTATCCTTGGCCTCTCCAAGAATCTCTTCCATATATATTGTGCATGCTTCCTTCACATCATGTTGAGTACAAATCTGAGAGGTTTCTCTTTGTCCACTTTGATCTCAACTTCCTCTACCTCATCCCATCGTATTTTCTGAGTAGTTACCCCTCTGAAAAATATTTGCAAACCAGATCTCTTCACACATGACAATCCAACTGTCGATGAGGAATGTCACCCATGCTAGCACAAGGCAACCCAAGGGAGGATAATTCCAATGGAATCCTCTATTAACAAAATCCCTAATATTGGTTATTGAGAACATGGCACTGAACCAAGGATAGGAACTAGAGTAGTACACTAAACAAAAGGGAAGTTGAAAATGGATCAAACAAGAAGTTACCAGCTTACCACTATAAATTGAAACCACAAATGCAGCCTTTCCTAATTAAACTAGTTGTCTTTACCATCTTACCTTCGTATTGTGCAATGTCTAATACCCTCTTCATCCTTTAATATTCATATATCCGAGCATACGATGAAATCAGGCATGAAATCTCATTCCCTGCATCGTACCAACCACCTCCAGAACATCCCATTGACCTCATTCTCTTGCTTGCATCCATGATTGGTCATTATTTCCAGTAAGGTGGAGGGGTACACCTTCATTGATAAACTAGAGCTGTGGGGATGCCAACTGGTTTTCATGCCCACTGCCATGTTGCTTCTCTGCCACCATATACGGGAGAGGTTAATATTGAATGATATCAAATTTAGAGAAATATCTTAGAAGATGTTTATTAAAGAGAATCCACATAATACTAAACCAACCGTTGAGTAAAACTCTTCGTGGTTTTGATGAAAAATGAATATGGTAACAATTTACCAAATCTATTATAGAAGTGATGAGAGAAAAGAAAATTCACCAAAGAGGCTACATGGATCTTTGATTATGCACTCCATAACACACATATTATAGATGAAAGTAGACCATACATAATAGACCATACATAGCCTATCAGGTCTATCAATTTGTGCAATAGTATATAAAATCTCGATGGTTTCACTCTTGTTTTAAAGTTTGTTTAATGATAGTTCCATCTTCAATTAATTTTTCATTGGAAAAAATAGTTAGTATTGACCATAATAATAACAAGATGGATTTAATGTAGTGCATGCAATGTCTCCAATAATAATATCCTTGTTATTAGTGATTTTGTCCCCTTTGAAATTGATTGGGATGTTATTTTTCCTATCACCTCACTTTTGGGAGGATATTTGAGGGAAAATAGTGATCTTAATCAATAAATATTCTGGAGTTTGAGAGGTTTATACATGGAGAGTGCATGTGTATTTTATTAAGTGTGTGTATGTTTGTGTTTTGTGTGTTCTAAATTGTAATACTAATATTATTTTAATTGTTGGTTCAAGAAGAATGGATTGTCTTTGTTGTTGATAACCGAAGGGAAGAGCTTTCTAGAATTGTCACTAAGAAATCAAGGTGTCTAGGTGTAAAAATGTTCATGTGATTTCCATAGATGGTTTAAAGAGGAAGTGTGTAAGATATTGATAAATGGGACTATCATTTGCTACATGGTCATTGTAAAATCCCATTGTCAGTCCTAAAATGTTATTCTTGTAATCCTTTGGTTATTTCTCTTATGCTAGTCTAATGGATTCCAATTACATATTAGTGGTTTGTATGATATTTATGCTTATTTCAATTCAATTCAATTTAATAATTATTCAGATTAATCCATTAATTAAGAAACATGTACATTTGTAATTAAAAATGGATATTTATTATGAATAATTGATCCATTGAGTGTTATCCTAAATTTGGAAGAGTGGAAAATTTGATGTATTACAATAAGTGGATCATTTGGTTGACAACACTGCAATAGTAGGTAGCTTCCTATTTGAAGAAGAAAACACTTCTAGAAAAATGGTATTGAACACTCATGGAAAAAATATCTAATAGGAAACCATGTATGACAATCACCATGAGATGGAATCATTTGAAATAGAATAAAATTTATCCAAGTTTAATTGCATGGCCCATATTTATAATATGAGAATAGTGTAGATTATTAGATATCACTATCAGTTGCATTAACAACATTAGAATTTCTTGAAAAGGTGTCCCAACCTCAATGACATGGATCATAGTGAATATCATAAACAATAATGAATTTTATTCACATATTGAAACTTCTATTTATCACCATCACTCTCTAATATAGAGTGATGGTTAATCAAGATAGAGTGATGGTTAATCAAGGATAATGTTATAGCCACCTTAACCTTTAATGTATGGTTAATCAAGGATAATATTATAGCAACCTCAACCTTTAATGTATGTCATCATATAGAGTATGAGATAGTGCATGGGCTTGGCCAATGGATTTCTCTCATTACAAGGAAAATATGCTTTTGTAGAGGCACTTCTTTATTTTCTGTTTTATCCATAGGCTTTTAGTTAGAGGAACTAGTACTCTAATGTAACATATATACTTGTACATGGATACATATATGTATGTATGTATGTATGTATATGTTAAAATAAAGAATTAATGTCTCTAACTATTTTAAGTGCACTGAAATAAAACCTCCACCTATGCATTGGTTCTAAAAAGTTATGAGTAAAATAGAACATCAAAAAATGCCTTTGAAAAATCATATTTTCCTTGTAATGAGAATAATCAAGAATCCATTAGCCAAACCCATGTACTACCTCGTTCTCTATGTAATAGAGTGTGTATAGTTGTTTATTCCAAAATGGAATCCCTCCAACTAGCTGAGTTCCTCTAACTAAGGGTGTAAGTGGATCCCTTCCAAATAGATTTTTGAAATAAATGTGAAGGAATTACTCTTCAATGACAACTAACCTCTTCCTAAAGTGACCAAAATCCGATAACAAAGGTGAAGTCCTAACTCCCGAGTAGGGTTGGAATTTGGTTTTAATTTTAATTGTATAGGATTTTTTTTGACATTTTAAGTATATATACTCTCCGTAGATGTTTTGGTCTAATTTTTTCCCTCACATTTCAGTATCTAACTATGTTGAATTTGAAATCAAATGCTCAGTTCTAAAAAAATTAAAGAGAACAAATAAAGAATGTGTTGTTACATATATGCAATATGGGAATGGCTATGTGCCAAGCTAACAATTTGAATTTTCTATTTAAGTGCCAAGTTGTTTGTGTTGGTTTCTCAAACAAATCAATGACCATAAGAAAGGAAATCAGAATGGTCAACTGTAAAATATAGCCCCAAATTCTGTTGAGAATTCCTTGATATTTTTTGCTATACAACTTATCTTCCAAATGAATTTTTGATTTACAACTTCTCCCACTTCAAGTTAAAATGATTCCACTGTACATATATTAATACTTCAGAAGCGAGTTTAATTACATTTTGGAAAATACATTGACAATAAAAAATAATCTTTTGGGAAAAAATATGACTGTGTAACAAGACGGTTCCAAAAAAACATCAACCGTATTTGACGAGAAAAATGGCTTATGATGGACATTTTTCCCGTCAAATTCCAACCATGCTCCCGAGCTATTTGTATGTTTTTCACGGTTATAAACTTCTAATTCTTCATGCGACTACAACATACAATAGCTTTCATTTAATGGCCTTCTCAATTTTACCTGTTTCAAGAGTATGACCATATTGCCACTGGCCTAGATCAATAATCATCTTTGGTAAAAACATGTATCAATATAGTGGTTTTGGTTACACCTATTGCATACTTGCCTCATCTAATAAAAATGAATTAGATCATGTTGTCCTTCTACATGGTTGTGTATCAATTCTATGTATGATTGATATATGTAAATTGCAAATATGTTGCTCAGCATGAGAGCAGAATCTCATGAGATTATGAGATGAATTGAAACATGAAGGAATTTAAGAAAGAAACAACATGAAAAAAACCCATAAAAAGAAAGATGGGTAAGTGATTCATAGTGAGAACCGCAACCAAATTTGTTGTTATACTCCGCCAAAACAAGTGGATTCAATGTGCTTGACTAAATTCATCATGAAGTCTCAAAAAACAAAACCTGCTTTTCTCTTTTCTACTATAAAAAACAAGGTTAAACCAACCTACTATAATTTAGGGTTTATGTTGAGTGGAACATGGAAATTAGGCGAATGATGGAAATTAGTTGGGATATCAGTCAAGGACGAAGCGAATAAATGATGTTTAGGGAATGCGGTAGGATATCAATAGTCACTTGATAGAGGATATGGAGCTATGAGGAGTTATATGGATTGTGTCCTTGGCCATCATCATCAATAACCAACATGATGTCACTCTCTCCCTCCATGTTTACTTAACCCATCAGAAGGATTCTATCTGGCATAACTTTCTTAGAGAAGTCATCCTGGTGTGGGGTGACGACCATTTCTTAATGCAAGTGCTTTGTGAGTGACCTGGAAGAATGGATAAGGTTGGTGAGGAGGCGGGTAGTGGGACTGTGGGAGCTAGGCTAGCTAATAGGGAGCAATTGTGCGCGGCGTAGGTGGCGTTGAATCACCTGGAAGCAATTCTGTTGGCAGATATTGATTCCTTCACCGCCACAAAAAGACAAACACCGCCCTGCTGAGTGGCTGCCAAAAATCTAAGGAGTCATCCACTGCCACACCGTTTGATTTTATCTTGCTGTCACAGTTTGAAAGGGGCAGCACATCACATTAATTTCTGAAGAAGCAGTTGCAGCCATCTTCCACAGTTCATCAAATGATTATTTAGGCTTAGTATCACATTGAGTTTTGAAGAGCCGTTTATGAATAGGCGTTCACTGACATGTTCAGGATGATCAGAAATAAAGGAGCTGCATGTTCACTATTGCAGGACATCCAGCTCTATTGCATCTTGTCAAAGATTGAAGGGGCGTCCAGTGTTCCTATTACAGTTCATGAAAGGGCAGAGAATTAATTAAATTCTGAAGAGTAAATTTTGGTGCAGCGAAAGGTCAAGTTGAATTAAATGACCGACTATATTTTATGTTGTATAAATACCGATGTATTATTGGTTTTGTAATAGTGTGAAATAGAGAAAAATATGGAAGAAACAGAGTGGAATACAATGTTTAGTTGATGTTAAACTCAGAATTTTTCTATGTGTTTCTGTTATGCTCTGTTCTATGAGTTTGTAAACTCATAATTATTTTGAAGTTAGTTTGTTGTAGCAAGTGTAGAGAATTGTGCTTATGTCTGAGTTAATTGTGTTTTATTGTTGAAACAGGGTATTAGTTAAATTTATGAACGTAGGGGTTATCAAAATATAGCTGAATCAGTCAGCTGCAACAGTCCTGTAGGTTACCGTTGAGTGAAATAGTCAACTGCGATTGTGCTGTAGATTGTTGTTAACTGTAATAGTCAGCTGCAACTCACCTAGAACTTAGCTGTAACAGCCAGGGTATTTTGTAATGATTCTATTATTATACTTAAGTATAGTATCGTAGGTGATAATTTTGGATTGAAAAAAACATGTATATAGATAGATATGCGAATATTAAATATGAAACATACAATTTGTTGCTGAAACGTGTAAATTTTGGTGAATAATATGATTAAAAAACATATTTTATGTAATATAGGCAATATTAGAGGCTTAAAATGACCAAATAGAGAATTTATTTTTTGAATAAAAGCCCAAAAAATAGCCAATTGGCGAAATTTTGCCCCTAAAAATTACCCTGGTAACAGTCATGTAGATGACTGTTAGCGAAAACAGACAGCTGTTACTGTGCTGATGATTACAGTGAGCTATGACTGTCCTGTAGGTGAAATTTCTGAGTTTGAAAATATGAGTGTGTTGCTGCGAGTTAATGCAACACCCCCTGCCTTCCCTCAATTGGCACTAGAGCTAAGTGTTTATGATTTATGTTCGTTGGTTATGTGTTCACTTCATGTATGCGCCATATGATTGTATGTTTAACCTTTTGTATTTTTTTGGAGATCTTGTTGTTGAGTTTTACTCCAACGCCCTCTTCCTACTACATAGAAATAACAGAAGTAAGTTCAGTTGGGCTCTGTGTTGAAAGAGAGCTCTCGTTCTCCCTTAAGTAAAGGTTGAGTCATCATTTAGCAGCTGAAGTTTGAAGCAAGTTGTCTTGTGTCACCCATCTATTGGTTAAGTTGTTCAAGCCTGGTTGTGGTTTGTGTAAAGAGAAGAAAGGGTTGTAGCTCGTGGATGAAGTTGATTTTTTGTTTGTGTTCCCTCAGACAGAGGTTGAGTAGTTGAAAGGAAGACATTCTTTCTGGTTGAGAGCTCCCATATAGTTTAATGGTAGAGCAGTTTGGTTTCCATTGTTTTGGAAGTTTGTTTGGTTTGAGTTAAAGCCCTTATTAGTGAAAGAGGATTAATAGGATTTATCCAAGTGAAAGAAATTTAAATTCTATGCAAGTGGTTATTTGAAGACAGAGACATGGGGAAAAGCAAAAGGCTTAAACGAATGAAGAAGAATATTGTTAATGCAAGAGAAGTTGGTTTTGCCATCGAGGAACCTGCTGAAGCAGAGGAATTTCAAGAGAAGGCAGAGGATACTGAAGCAAATGAAGTTCAAGACAAGTTAGAGGATGCATGGAGCAACATCTATTATCCACCGCCATATTTCTTAGGTATAACGTATGATTGTTGGTCAGTTAATATGAAAAATTTCTTACATGCTAGAGGTTTATGGTATTTTGTTGAGAATGGAATTAAGAAACCCCAGGATGAGGCAAGAGATGCATTTGTGTTGTACTACATCCAGCAAGCTCTGGATGATAATATTTTTTATGTAATTGCTGAAGCAAACACAGCTAGAGAAGCTTGGGAAAGTTTGAAGAGAAAGTTTGATGTAAGGGGGAGATATATGGCTGAGTCACAGCCTGTTAATATTTCAGCTGATAAGCTTGCAAAAGCAGGAGAAGATAGTCAATTTTGTTGTTGTGTTATATACCAATGGATGAAAATGTTGTTGAAACTATAGGTGAAAATGAGGTTGTTGTATCTTGTATTACAACAGCAGAATTTGAAGAAGTTGAAAGTGTTATTGATAAAGGTGTTGATGTGGTTTCAAATTTAGATGTCACTGAAGTGAATTGTGAAAATGATGGAATGGTTAACATGCAGAATGTTGATAAAGATGATAAATTCCTCAAGTGTGAATACAACAGAGAAGTATTTGCGCAAGAAGAGTCCTTGATGGACACGCCCATGAAGGTATTTAAATCATGTATTGAATCTGATGATTGTGGACATGTGGGTACAATGAATCTAGAAGACAAGTATGAAGATGTTGTAGAAGTCAAAGACCAAGATGAGTCTGAAATAAATTACACAGTCATGTTGCAGAAAATGAAGAGTGTTGCATTGATCCATTTGGTGCGCATAAGGAAGATGATAAAGCTGCGTGTGAAAAATACATTTCTGAAAATTGTGTATCTGCTGATGAAAAAAGTGTTGGTGAAGAATCTGCAGCAATATTGAATGGTGCAAATAAGGACAGAAAAGAGAATGAGATGTTTTCTAATAATTTGTTTGTTAGTGATTGTGCAGGTACAAAGGAAGAAAATGATGAAGTCTTGACTTGTAAGTCAAATATTGAAGGTGAAGTAACTTCCAGTGTAGCAGTTTGCTCTTTGAATATTCTAGCGATGTTTATTGTTGATGACAACGATGAAGAAGGTGCCAATGAAGCAGCTAGTATCGGTAAAATTGCTCATGGAGAAGTAATGGTCAATGATGATCATGATGGTGGAATGAAGACTACCATATCAACAGTATTTGAAGCAACATCAGAAGTTAAGAAAGATAAAGTGCACTGTGTTGAACTGCTTGAACCTGTTTGTGAGTTTTTTGAAAATATTGATGATTTTAATTTTGTTGATGAATTTGATAAGATTGTTGAAGATTGCACAGAAGTTGCAGCGATTGAAGCAGAAGGAATCTATAAGGATGTTGAAAATAAAAAGGTTGTTGAGTTAGTGATTGCAAAAGCAGTAATAGAAAATGAGTCGCATAATGATAGCACTCAAGACGTTGTATGTTTTGCTGCAGGCAGGGCAGCTGATATAAAGAATGATGTCCTTGATGAAGAACTGAAATTTTTGGAAGAATGGATTGAAAAACCAAGATATGATGATAAAGATGATAGTCTTGTTGCGGAAGTAGATATGAAGAAAGTTTATTTCCTTGTTGCAGCAGCAGAGGCAGATTTGAATAAAGAGATAGTGACGACTCTTAGAGAAGAACAAAATGAAAGGAACCAATATGGTTCACAGTATGATAATTTATATAATGTTGATAAAATGTTTGAATGTGAAGATGAGAAACCAATCAAAGATGAAGAAGAATCCTTTGAATATGATGATGAGTTTGATTTGAATGAATAAAATTGCAGCGAAGATGGACTGGTTGAAGAATCAGTTGAAAAGATATTCATGTTATGGAGTCCTGAAGAAATCAGGCATTATTATCAATTAATGTGTTTATAGAATCACATTGAATGAATTACTCTTGTTAAAGTTAAAGATAGCTTGTGGGATCTTTGTATGCCCACGTTACAGTATTTAAAGAAAAAGATTTGGATTGAAGTCCTTGGCATAAAGGACATTGAAAATTTGAATGATGGTAAGCAAGTTGAAGAACGTGTTCATCTGAAGCTGATCATAATGAATTTGAGGAATCAAAGAAAACATTGAAGGTAAAGAAGAAAGTGAAGATGAAGAATCAAATGTATTATTGGAATAAAGTTTGGCATTCTAAGCCCAATAATGATGAAGCTGAAGCTGAGAATGGTGTAATTGAAATTATGAATGATGATTGGTTTACAAAATCCAAGAAGGTTGAAAGAAATGGTCTTGGTGTAAGTAAAGGATGAAATATTATATTTTGAACAGCCAGTTGAAGCTGAGAAGGACAAGTATTGTGGAGCTATTAAGCAAGAGTACAGATTATTAAAATCTAAAGTCAAGATGAAGAGATGGTTGAAGCTACGAGTGAAGCAAGTGCTGAAGAAGATCAAGGTGAAGATGAAGATAAAACAAAAAACAAAGTTTACATATTTCAAAGTTTGGATTCGAAAGAAAAAGAAATGCTCATGAAAGAGTTGAAGAAAAGCAACACTAGTATGTTGCAGCAAAGAATGTGAAACAAATTTTTGAGTTGTTTTGATACTGATGTAAGCCTTGCTGAGACTTAGACCAGCAGGCATTATAGTTGTTTTTGTTATGATTGTAAAGTTGTAGTTGTTTAAGTATGATGTATTTTGGGTGAAGTAATTAAGGGGGAGAATGTTGGTAGAGATTAACTCCTTCACCGCCACAAAAAGACAAACACCGCCCTGCTGAGTGGCTGTCGAAACTCTGAGGAGTCATCCACCGCCACACCGTTTGATTTTATCTTGCTATCACAGTTTGAAAGGAGCAGCACATCACATTAATTTTTGAATAAGCAGTTGCAACCATCTTCCACAGTTCTTCGAATGATTATTTAGGCTGAGTATCAAATTGAGTTTTGAAGAGCAGTTTTTGAAGAGGCATTCACTAACATGTTCAGGATGATCAGAAATAAAGGAGCTGCCTGTTCACTATTGTAGGACATCCAACTCTGTTGCATCCTGTTAAAGATTGAAGGGGCATCCAGCGTTCCTGTTACAGTTAATGAAAGGGCAGAGAATTAATTAAATTTTGAACAGTAAATTTTGGTGCAGCGAAAGGTCAAGTTGAATTAAATGACCAACTATATTTTCTGTTGTATAAATACCGATGTAGTATTGGTTTTGTAATAGTGTGAAATAGAGAAAAATATGGAAGAAACAGAGTGGAATACAATGTTTAGTTGATGTTAAACTTAGAATTTTTCTGTGTGTTTCTGTTATGCTCTGTTCTATGAGTTTGTAAACTCATACTTATTTTGAAGTTAGTTTGTTGTAGCAAGTGTGGAGAATTGTGCTTATGTCTGATTTAATTGTGTTTGATTGTTGAAACAGGGTATTAGTTAAATTTATGAATGCAGGGGTTATCAAAATATAGCTGAATTAGTTAGCTTCAACAGTTTTGTAGGTTACTGTTGAGTGAAACAATCAACTGTGATCGTGTTGTAGATTGTTGTTAGCTGTAACAGTCAGCTGCAACTCACCTGAAACTTAGCTGTAACAATCCTGTAGATGATTTTTAGCTAAAACGGTCAGCTGTGACTGTGCTGAAGATTACAATGAGCTATGACTGTCCTGTAGGTGAAATTTCTGAGTTTGAAAATCTGAGTGTGTTGCTGTGAGTTAATGCAACACCCCCCTGCCTTCCCTCAAATTCCTCAGTCGGTTCGTAAGGAATTGGTGTCCGTGGAAAGGAATTTATGGTAGGATTTAGAGGCAGCCAAGCCCAAGGAGGAATTTGCAACCTTGGAGCCTTGGATTCAAGATCCTGTGAATTCTCATTCCCGTCAATCGTTATATGAAAAAATAGTCACTTTGTATTGGATAATGAAAGGGTTGCTTGCCCAGGTTATGTTGGAGATGGAAGAAAAGAATAATGGGGATGAGGTCCCTGTTTAGTTCTAGAAGAGTCATTACGATGATACCAGACTAATGCATAAGAAGATTGATATTATTGTCAAGAATCTGGGGATAACCTTCTTGCTGTGGATGAATGATATCGAGACTGCAGGGAAGATGAATGCTAGGATCCTAGGTATGTCGACCGACCACCAGGTCCGTTACTTTGAGTATCGTTCTGTGTTTTTGTCTATGTAATGTCAAGGGTAGTTTTATTGATGCGTACTAATAGGCTTTCAGTAGTGAATTGTCTAGTTAATAGGGATATGCTAGTAATATTTAGCAGAAGGTATGCTATGATATATTATGAAACTATAAGTCAACAAGTCATGTTTTATCCTCCAGGAGAGGGGCAATTTTGTAGTATGGGGGCTTCAAGATTGAATCTAAGGATGGTCTGAATGAGTAGTCTAGGAAGTATGAAGACTTTTGGTTATTGTATTTTTTCATGTTTATATATAATATATAGTTTTCTTGCTTATAAAAAGAAAAACAACATCACAATAATAAATACACTACATATTAAACTTCTCAAAATCCAATATTCACATATTTTAGAATAAAGTCACATGATCCAATGCACATTCCAATTAAGTTTTGAGGACTCAAGCCATGTTTTTTTTTGTTTTTGAAATGGGGATCTGGAAAAGATGTAGCTTTGTTTTCTATGGAAAAGATGCAACTTTTTTTTTTTTTAAATGGGGATCTGGAAAAGATGCATCTTTGTTTTCTATGGAAAAGATGCAGCCTTGTTTTCTATGTTTGGTTACTGTAACCTACAAAAATAATGAAGACATTCACAAAAATTGTCAAATCATGCCCAAAACTGAAGGGGGATATCCATAATCCTCACCTTACACCGAATATAATTTCCATTATTATTATTATTCATAAAATTATTATTACTGTTATATTTTAACAAGGGATGGGCGACTAGCTATATCTGTGTGTTTTTAAATCTATCATTTGGCCATTTTGACATAAAGATATACATGAAAGAGGGTGACAACTAGATTTTGAAGAAGTTGAAAGCCAAAGGCTGCAAGTCATTAAATGCAAAATGTACGAGTCTAGGAGACTCCTCATATATAAGTTAGAAGCAAGTTTTACAAATATTCATATGGTAAGTAATATGGACCTAGCAACAGTGTATTTAATGTGGTTGTTGAGATATATAGATCCTTATATTTTAAGTTAAGTGACAACTCAATTTTGAAGAAGTTGAAAGCCAAAGGCTGCAAGTCATTAAATGCAGAATGTACGAGTCTAGGAGACTCCTCATATATAAGTTAGAAGCAAGTTTTACAAATATTCATATGGTAAGTAATATGGACCTAGCAACAGTGTATTTAATGTGGTTGTTGAGATATATAGATCCTTATATTTCAAGTTAATGTTTTATTATAGATTGAATGGTTTATATCCCAACAACATTAAATGCACTATTATTGAGTGCATATTACTAGACTCTGCTGTAATAAAGCCAAAAGTTGTGATCAGATGCAAAAGGTACCAACCTATAAGAATCCTCATATAATATATGTTAGAAGTATGCTATGTATCTAGTAAGCAATATGCACCTAATAAAAATGCATTTAATGTTGTTGCTAGGATATAGACCCTTAGATTAAATTAATGGTTTATATCAAATTTAATGATCTAGGTGTTCCCACGAAGATGGGTAATACTTTTTGGAAAGCAGAGGGCATGGGATTTGTAAAAAATGAGCTCGATCAAGCTATTTTCAAAATTTCAATTGAGGGTTGAAAAAACCCTCAAGATCGAGCTTGATAACTCGATCGAGGGTTTTCTTAACCCTCGATCTAGCTTTTAAAACACTAGATCCAGCTTTTTAAAACTCTAGATACAACTTTTTAAAAAGCTAGATACAACTTTTTAAAAAGCTAGACCGAGCTTTTAAGCTTGATCAAACTCCTTAACTTGAAATAACCCGTGTGCATTTTTCTTCAATTTTTTATTCACAAGAGCTCAATTGATCTTTCGGTTTAACTAGACTTAAACCCTCATTTGAGGTATTTAAAAATCTTCCCAAAACCTCAATCGAGGGTTTTCAACACCTTGATCGAGCTAATAGCTCGATTAAGGGCTTTAAAAACATCCTTTTAGACCTCTTTTCTTCAATTTTAATTTTCTTCCCTCTTTACCTTGCCTAAACTTTGTTCTAGGATGCACCTTAGGTGGCGGACTTCATACCAATAGATTCATCAACGAATCAACTATCCATTGGCATATAATTTAAGGGGGTTTTGAGTTCATATGATATATTTTTTTTCAATTTTCTTTTCAAACTTACACTTAGAAAACCATGTCCACAACTTCGAATCATTGCAAAGAAAAATCAATAACATAAAAATTACACAATAAAAAAATTTCAAAAAATACATGCGTCCATGACCAACTCGTGTTCTTCAAAAGGGTATTTTTTGTTTTTTTATTTTTGTCAACAGTAAGAAAAACGTTTACATGCACATACGTGTACAAAATGTGATTAAGAATTTCAATAGTTAGTTTCGAAAATTAATAAAAAATAAACTTTTCCAATGTAAATTAAAAAAAAATATATTTGTGCCCCAGTGCACTTTATGTAGATTATGTTCATATATTTTTTTTTCAAAAATTATACATTTATCACTAAATTATTTTACGAGCACGCAAACCACTTGTTAACTTTTCCTAAAATTTACAAGAACAAACCTATCATTAAATGCAATTTTGATATATTAAATAATTTTTTTATTTAAAAAAAAATATAGGTGAAGAGACAACATAATTCCCTAGAATTTGGTTTTTTGTTGCTTGTCAGAATTCACAAGGCATATATGAGTTTTGAGGGCTTTGTTAATAAATGAGTAAAAAATCAAATTTTCAGTGTCAATTTTGGCTAAAAAGTATTACCCATATATATCCCAATAGCATTAGATTCATTGCTATTGAGTTCATATTACTTTGTTGGACACTCAATAAACACTTGGTAGCAATGCATTTAATGTTGATGCTACAGAGTGCATATTTAAAGCCACTCTGTTGTGCATACAATCATATTCACAACTTAAAGTCTTGCTCGTAGATATGTATACTACTACATCTCTACTTCTTCTATTGTGATACCATTGGAACTTACAGTGAAAACAATACCTGATTTACTTGGCACTAACTTTCTTGTTTGGAAGATGATTGAAATTTTCAAGAGCATGAATATCTAATATTTTGTCATGGTGACAACAAGAAGCCAATTGATGCCAAAGACTTAGTTGTTTGGTGGAAATGTTTTTCATCTATACGTGATAACAATCTGTTTTTCATCCGGTTTTGTTCAATATTTATATTATCTTGCTAACCCTTGTTTGTGTAAAAGCAATTTCATGGTTTCCTATCTTTCATGTTTAATGTCTTGATTTTTCTTTGTCATCGTGGACTTATCATGTTAATTTATGTTTTACTCTTGGAAGGTATTTCATGCAAATTAGTTCTTTGTTCGCTACACTTTCTCCACATGGGTCTTTGTGAAGGGTTGTGGGAGAGCTCGACTATGTAGATTGTTACTATTTTGAGTTTCTTAGCATATTGATGGTAATTCGATATTGATTCTTGAATGTAGTAGGTGTCTTCTCCTTGCACTTTATTAAGGATCTGATTTCAATTTGTAATGACATCCTACATTGTTCCTTTGTACAACTTATCCTTGACAACAACAAGTTTGAAACGATTTGCCACTTTATTCGAAATATTTGAAGTTGTCATTAAGGGGGAATGTAAATTAATGTAATAAAATACCATATAATGCTACCTTCTTCTAGCTAAAATTTAATGTAATGTAAGGCCATCTTCTTCATGTAAAGTCACGTTGATGGTTTGTGGGCCACGTTTTTCGATATATAGGCCATTTCAGGTTTTTGTACAGACAATGAGGTCTATTACAGAGTTCAGTGTGGTTGTGAAGAGTATATGTTGGCCACATTTTCTGATGTATAGGCCATATGAGGTTTTTGTACACACAATGATGTCTATTGTAGATTTCTTTCAGCTTGGTTGTGAAGACTGTATGTTGTACACATTTTTATGTATAGGACATCTGAGGTTTTTGTACACACAATGGCATCTATTGCAGAGTTCTTTCATCTTGGTTTTGAATACTATTCGTTGGACACATTTTTTCGATGTATAGGCCATCTGAGGTTTTTGTACACACAATGATATCTACTACAGGGTGCATTTTTCAACTTGGTTGTGATGACTATATGAGGGACACATTTCACATTGTATAGCCTATCTAAGGCATTATACACTCCAAGCGGTGTACTGCAAAGTTCTTTCATTGTTCATCCTGGTTCAGGTGCATTTTCATGATCAGTAAGAAGCAGCTGCTATGTTCATCAAATCCATGAGGCAAAGTTTGTTCATCTTCACAACTTATTGATAATTCTTGAAGTTGTCATCAAGGGGGATGTTAATGTAATGCCGTATTCCTACATTTGTGTTCTATAATTTCCCTAGTCCTCATTAAGGGGGAATGTTGGAATGTGTAATGATATCTATTGAGATGACGTGGTTCCTAGTGGTCTCATTTATTGTTGTACAAGCCTAGCTAAGACATTTTGTATATACAATGAGTCTTACCTAGAAAAGAAGACATATACTTCATAACTCTCTAAACTTAAGAAAAATGAGTTATCCCACTTGCATCATGGAGTAAAATTATCCTATTACAATTCTTTATATAAGAGAGTTGGAAAACTATTTATCCCATATGTATTATGGGATGTGATCTTCAATACCTTAACAGATATAACAGGTCTGAAGGGGACTCAATTGATACATGCCAATACATTGGAAAACCATTGTGACATGAAACCAAGATGGAATGTGATGTGATGCTTATGTGGGGGTTCCAAATATTGTAGAGTGAAAGTCTCCTAAAGAATAAGAAGATCAACTTTATGTGGATGTTTTCCATCTTTCTGTCCTCTCTTCTCTCTTTTTTGTCTTGCATATTATATTGATTGTTTGATACTTGTGTTGATAGGAGATTAGATTAATAAGATTTCGGTTATTAATTTACATGTTAGCTATCTATTATTATGTTAATGCATATTTACCAATTCTCACATTTATTGACAACATATCCAAGACATTAGTTGAATGCAATTAAATAACCCTTAGAATACAAAAAATGAAGAACACGGAATGAACTTTGATACACTTTTGTGTGATTAATTACTAAATCATTTGATATAGTTCCTCTACATGTAACCATCTTTACTATCTCAAAGTCACTCATAACTATTAGTGAGAAATTCCTTATTCCTCACGAGTAAATCCGACTCATTTAGACTATAATGAATCTAACACATTTAAATTATGAAAAATATAATATATAAAATAACATTTTAAATTTTGATAAAGTTATAACTTTATTTTATGATGTCAATATAAAAATATAAAATAATTTATTAAAAATTAACATTTTAAAATTTAAACTTAAATTATTTATGTAATAATATTTGATATTAATAACTAAATCTAAATTTTTCAAGTAGGTAGAATAATGGGTAATGAGTAATTGAGATGAGAAGTTATAAATGGAAAGTCATATGTTCAAATTCTCATGAATACTAGCTTAAAAAAACTAAATCTAATTTCAATTAAAAATACTTAAAACCATCTTAAACATATTCATAAACCAAAATCTAACCAACATTAACAAAAAAACACTTAGACATGTCTACGAAATAAGATGAAACCTTGTTTTTCTATTTTTTAATAACAAAAGTGGATATATTTTTTATTAAAAAAAATTGCTAAAAAATTAAGAAGGTACACAATTTTAAAAAAATATCCTAGTTTAGCAACTCATAAACATCTAGCAAACTGAAAAACACAATATCCCTATACATTCCCAAATTCTTCCATAGGGAAAGGGAGCTAAAGATTTCAACTATGACATCATTAATTCCATGTAAGCCTTGATTGGATTCCATCCAACAATTCTTGGTGAACATCCACAGTAATAGATAATTTTTCCAATCGAGGTTCCCTCCTCAGACTTCATTTCAACCTTTTCCACGTATGCCCATAAAACAAGCTTCGTCAGAGCACTATCACATCCCTGCAAAAGGAGGATAGTGGTGCGCTCAAAATCTGCTATCCTGAAGGTAAACTCCTCCAAGGGAAGGGGATTGAAACAATATTAACCATTATTAATAAAAGTAAGATACTTCATTTAAAAAAAATAGAAAAAACATTAATTAAATATTCAATATAAAAGTTATTAATTATTTTGTATAAAATTTTAATTTATAAATTTAAACTTTTTACTATTATATGATAATATCAGATATTAACAATTAAATGCAATTATAATCAATAATAATAATAATATTTTTAATTTACCAAACTTAAGTGTAGTCAACAATGATAAAATCCCAAATATTTAAGTGTAGGCACTTAAATATTTTTACTAATTCATTTGATGTTAATCCCAAATAAGTGCAACCACCTTTAGCTCAATAATGTTTACACAAACCAAAGGAACAATGTTGGGCATGCGTTTTAGCTCTATAAAATGCATGCACATTTTAGTTCTACAAAACACAAAACACATGTGCACGTTTTAGCTCTACAAAATTTGTATGCATTTTGTAGAGCTAAAACGTGGACGTGTTGTGTAGAGCTAAAACATGTAAACGTTTTGGTTTTCATGCCACCCAAATATGCAGGAAACAGAAATTTGAATTTAAATGAAACACGCTCGCATTCCTTACCATCTAAATTGAGCCTCGTCATATGTTTGGGTGTCATCCCTCTTCCTATGTGTCTTCTTTGGAGTTAGCTTTGGGTTAGCAAAACTTGTGCTATGGAATATGGTAAACCATAACTAATTGGGAATTTCATTAATTTTCTCAATATGATTGTGTTTTACTACTTGTTATAGTATGTTATACACAATAATTTTTTATGAAATTTTAGACCCATAGCATTTTTTTTTCTGCAAATTCCAAATATGTATTTTTTTTCTATTTTTTTAATTTTTCTTGTGTCATTACCCCTTAACTCAAAAAACACATTGGTAGTGTTTCTTCCATAACTTTTTCATTTCTTAAGCATTTTAAAGAAAAATTGTGTTGCACTACTAGACAACGATCTCTACATGCTATAAAAAACCAATTTCATGACCATTGCATTAAGACCTTCAAAAGTTGCAACCACACTTGACATATTATTTTCGAGGTTTGATCACTTAGATAATTATTATTATTTTTATAAATTATTAAATTTATTTTGAAAAAATAGTGTTGCACTAGTAATATTTGTTCACTAATGTCTACTAGTTTTTGTAGGTTGATTTTATCATTTAGGCACTCAAAGGATGCACCCATAAAGACATATACCTTATCATTTGCCCCCCCAATAATATAACTATTAGAAAAGATCAACCTTGAGATAGTTATAAATATTTTCATTAGATAAAATTTATATATTTGGAAATGTGATTCAATTTCCTACATTTCATATTCTTACTCAAATTGTAATGTCCATTTTTTGAATTTTATTATAATGGTGAAATTTTCAACTTTTTCACTAGTTCGACCTTTGACTAGTATTGGTCTCTTGGTCTCCAAATGAATCCAAATGCTCCCAAATTGTTATAGAAGGTGTATGGATGATATTGGGACATGAATATTAGGTTTATGGATGCTTTATAGACTTCAAAAGGATTCTGTAAATCTCCTAAGTTTTGGCTAAAGTAGGGAGTTTGATTAGCAATTTCTTTTTGACTAGTATTGGTCCCTTGGTCTCCAAATGACTTTAAATTCTCCCAAATTGGGTTTGAAGTTATTTGAGATTAATTCAAACATATAAATTATGTTAATGTATGCTTAAAAACCCCTAAAATACTTGTGCAATATTCATTTACAATCTGGACAAAGTAGGGAAAGTTACTAGCAATTTCGAGCTTCAAATCCCCCAAGGGTAGTGGACAAAGATGGCTTCCCAAATGCTGTTAAACTGTTCCAAATTTCTTAACAGAGGCATGGTACTGATAAGTGGCTTTAATGATCTCCCCAGTGTATCTTTAATTACTTCTTATGGCCTTCTGTAACTCCTTTAAATCATATGTTTATGTGCAAGATTTCACATAGGGGGGAAAACTAGTTATTTTCACCGTGACTTAGGAAATTCGAATTTTAGGTGCCAAGGGATTATTATCTGTTAATGGAAATCCTTCAAAAATTTAATAACATTCCATACATCCATAAAATCATAGAGAATAACTTATATAACTCGAAATGGTGTCTCTTCAAACTCCAACAACAAAATCTAGGGGAAATGGCATCATTTTTGCATTGTTTGATATTTTTACATAACTCCACTTAGTATTTCTACTTGAGAGTCTCATGAACAAAAAATACAGAGTATATGTATTAGAATACAAATATATGGGGCCTCAAGAGCTATCCCAAAGAGTTCATCACCTCAACAAGTGTGCCTCTCCTCAAGGAGCAAGAATATGCCAAGAAATAGAAGAATGGTTATAGAAGCAAGCTGAAAGATATGTGACCATAAGCTGCCTTGTAGATTTAACCTGTAAAAAAATACTCCATTAGAGCTCCAAATGAAAGGTCTGAATGGCCTTTCCAATTACCAACTAGGATGGGAATCTTTCACCCTCGAAATTGGTGCTAAGGCAAGTAGAGTAGCACTCCACTAGCTCTCCTCTCCTCTCCAAATGCCAAATGCAAATTCTAAAATGATCAAAAGCTGCTATTATTCTTTTTTCATGACTTGTATAAACTTCTAAGGTCCTCCATGGGTCAAATTCCTTCCAAGATCTTCATTCCAACTCAAGTTGGGAAGAGATTCCCAAGTATGCCACTTGTCCTTCCAATTCTAGCCCTCTCCTTCCCCAAATTTGAATTGGTGTCTCTTTGGATGCCCTAACTCACTTGAGCGCCCTCTTGGAGGCTATTTTTAGCCCTGATATGTCAGATGTCAGCCTTCAGGTCTGATTTGTGTCATAGGTGTCATAGCATCTTCATGATTGTTGTCATAGAGCTAGGGAATCTAGCCCAAGTGTCCCACTAGCTCCAAATTGCCTCTTCCTCTTCCATGGGAGTTACTCTTCCTATACATTTCGACCTCATTGACTCATGACAAGTATTATTCCCTTCCAAATCATCCCAATAACATTAGACTTCTCATGGATTCGAATTTACAAGAGGAGGATGCCATGTGGCATATAAAATCTAGCTTGTGTGGGTCCCACTTCCTCCATGTGTCTTCATGATCAAATGCCACTTTGATTTTCACTTGTATATATTTATTTAGCTCCTTTATTAAATATTTATGCTATTCTAATGTCCACACATAATTTATTATCCCTCTTGTTTCAAATCCCAATGCTTCCACCCCCAACCTAGGAAACTAGTAATTTTCCTCCATGGCAATTATTTGACCCTTAGCATCAATTTGACAAACTCTCATGAATATGGCCAATGGGCTTAGGACATTGTGACCCAATGCAAAATTTGGGACATGACACAAACGAAGATTCATTGTGTATGTATCTCAAAATATCCATGTAAGTTGAGAGATGCATGTATTTTCAGTTTTCTATTACATCAAACACATCAAAAGAGATCCTCATTAGCTTGCACCAACACATATCTCTGAATTTATAGTGAACTAGATCATGAAATTGAATCAAATTATTTCTATTTTTCCTTTTTGTACCCTGAATATTTTAGACCCTAAAGCTTAGTTAAAAAAAATTGGAGTGAAAATGACAAGATGACTCATTGAAAGAGACAAACTTTAGTTTTAAAAATTCTTCATTTTTGGCTCAAGAAAGAGCTAATACCACTTATAATATACTTAAACCCGGAAAAAATATAGTAAAACACAAGAGAGAATAGATAGAACCAAAAAAAGATCTCTTGTATGAAAGATATTCAAAATAGAGAGCTATATTCACTTGCCTCTTTAAAGGGGGGAAACCTCCAAGAGAAAGCTCCAAATACAATAATAATGATTGAGAAAACATTGCATAGCTTACTACACTATATATAACTTCAATAAACAAATCCCCAATTAATTGTGGTCCCAACTACCTATGAGCCTTTATTAAATAAGCAAAACCTTTTTCCATTAATTCACTACCCACTATTTAATAAGCCTTATGGTCTTATACTTTGATAAATTAAGGGAATTAAAGTAAGATCTTAACACACTAAAAAAATATCTATCTTTAAATCTTTCAAAATCCACCTTGTATAACAATTTCCTTCAAAATCCCCCTTGTATAACAATTTCCTGACCAAAAAATTCATGAATCCTTTCTTTGAATCAATCTTCTCTCTCAACCTTCTCCAGCCTCTACTACATCTTTATTACTCAACATTGGTTAAGATCCTAGCAAAGAAAACATGTTGTTAGCTCTATGACAAGTTCTTCAATTTCAAAGTGGCTAAGAGCTGGGAACATAAATCAGAAGGGCATCTCCAATTTCTGGGCAAGGCTATCATCGACGATATCCTTAATGGCATACTGGATCGAGTGGATTCCGGGGAATGGCAGTTGATTCTTTTGGGTGCAGAACCAATTATTGGAGGCTCATCCATTTACAATCTCTCAACAGAACTTATAGCTACTCTTTGAGCTCGCGGTTATGTTACCCTATATCATGCGACCACTTCAAAAGTCACAAACGTGCCATTTCAATCATGGATATCTGTTGGACAGCTCGGTTTGTAGGAAACATTGGCCACTGAGTGGGATGGGTTCATTCGGGACCTTCAGAATGGCAGTATACACCTTGGGTTGGACGAGGATCACCTTGCTTGGTCATGGAATACTGCAAATGGGATTCTAACAACGCATTCGGCATATGATACATTTTTTCCTGTTGGTCCGTCGTCCTGTTGGTGGCATGGTATTTTATGGCTCTGGCATATTCAAATGAAAATTAAAATCTTCATGTGGCTGGTGTTGGAAGGTAAGTAACTATTCTGGTATAATTTGCAAGAATGCGGGTTTATTGGCCCAGGTGTTTGTTGTTTATGTTATCAGGGGGAGGATGGGGCAGAGCATCTCTTTTTTTATTGTATTTTCAGCACACAGGTGTGGGAGGTGATCCGTCTATCTGAGGATACTTTCCCTACTTGGGCAGTTCGTTCCCTCTCTGAAGTTTTGCTGAACTGTTTTAAATGTTATAGATTTATTGTTGAACTATTCTGCAATGTGATGTGGGGGATTTGGAAGGCGAGGAACCTTGCTATATTTGAGGATAAACATGTGCAGCCAGGTTGGGTGGCAAGGAATGCGTTGCTGGCACTGTCGGAGGTGGGGGGAATTGTGGATGAAGATGAGGATAAGATTCAACAAGTTGGTAGGGCTCCTTCCATTCTTTTAGCGGCATTTTTTGGTCTTTTTGATAGGGCCTCTCAGGGGTTTGGTTTGCGTTGTGGTGCGGAAGGGATCATCACATTGAACCACGGTTATTACTTTAAGCTATGGATGAATTTTGGTGTAGGGACTAATACAAAAGCTAAACTTTGTGCACTTTGGCTCATCCTGTATTTTGCGAATGTCCGTAATTTAGATCTGAGGCAGATTGCAGGTGATTCTCAAGTGGTCATCAATTGGATAAACCAGGCGGGGAATATCAATATCTCGGCGCTCTCACCGTGGCTTCATTAGATTAGATCCTTACTTCCACTTTTTCAAGATGTCCTGTTTATGCATGTACCACGTGTTGATAATGAACAAGCTGATACACTCTCAAAACGTGCTCTCATCTCATTAGATGGTACACTACATTTTGAGCATTGGGCTGGTGCTATCATTCGGGAAGTGGGTTGTTACAAACTTTTTTGATCTTTTTGATTTGTTCATTTGTAGATACTTAAGGATCTTTCTATTTTATGTTTCGTCACTTTTGGAGGTTGACCTATTGTGGGGGATGATACTTTTGGCTCATTCGTTTGAGTCATTTTCTTTTCATTTGGCTGGGGGGTAGCTGGTTGTTTATGTGGGGCATATGTTTCTTGGCTCAGGGGGTGAGCGACTATTTCTTTGTCTAGTGGATCGTTCTCTATGGACTTTTCACCGGGTAGGAGTGTGTATTTGGTTCTATCCTTAATATACTTGTTAATAAAATATAAAAAAAACAAAACAAAAAACATGTTGTTGGCTCCATGACAAACTTGTGGCTTGTAGAAGGTGTCCAACATAGGCATGATGTACATATTTAACTTTCTACGATGAAGGAGGCACACGTTTTAAATATTTAGTGGGGTCTTTTTCTTTTCCATTAAATACATGTTATCATTTACAACCTTCATATAATCACAATCGCATAATAGATAGGTGGCTTGCAATTAATGTGTATCGTTTTAAATATTTAGAGGTTTTTTTTTATTTTCCATTAAATATATGTTATCATTTACAGCATTCATAATAATAATAATAATAATCTCTTACTGGTGTAGGCGTGCTAGAGATGAGATAGATTTGCAGGAACATATCTCTTTTTCTCACATCTATCAATGGTCAGGTTGATGGGTTATCTAAACATGCTTTACTGGGCGCTGAAGGTTTTCTGGTATGGGAAGAATGGATGGATTCCAGTTTGCTGGAATGTGGGGAAGTCTTTTTTTTCTAGAGTGATAAAGACAAGGTTATATGCGGATCAGTCCCTTTTTGTAAAGTTTTTGACCTTTCTGTTGTATAATCTTGCATGGACAATCCTTTGCTGGTGATAGTATGAGGTCTTTGGGACAATTGTATGATCAGTTTGGATATATCTTTTTTCAAAAAAGGAGAAAATCTTTGTACTATTTAATTTCAAGGAATAGCAATAGTACGTTTTTTTCGGTTAGAAAAAATAATAATAATAATAATAATCTATTTTTAAGGTCACCCTTAAACGAAACACCAATTTAGTGTATAATACCCCTTGTTGATAGGAAGTGATTAATACAACACTTAAATTTAAGATAGAACACAATAAAAAAACGTATCATCTCTTTCTCCAAAAGCCTTTTTAATCTCTTAAATTCTAACTCTCGTTACATTCAATCCAATCCTCATACATAAAAAGCCTTTTTAATCTCTTAAATTCTAACTCTCATTACATTCATTCCAATCCTCATACATATATAGGCGAATTGAGTGGTTACAAAATATTCCTAAATATACTAAAAATTCTGGAGCTGCTGCACCTGCCCTGTTACAGAAATTGCCAACTCTCCTCATTTTGAGTTGTCACATGCTAAGAATGGGGGGCTGTGCTTCCACTCCTGCCATTAACAGTACAACGTATTGATCATAACAGTAAATATCAAGTTCACATTTATAATGACATTAACATTAACAGTGCAATGCACTGTTCATCACATTAAATAGCAACTTCACACTTATCAGGCCACTGATCACATGCAACTTTTGGCTTTTCCCACTTGCAGGTTTTGACATCAACGAATCTTTCACGTCTCTCTGCATGAAGGGCAGTCTATTCGTCTTTGCATTGCCATTTACAGTGTGCAGGACGCTATCAAAACGGGCACAATCACACATACATACACACCTACAGTTCAGTCAAGGATAATCGTTTCAGAAAATATTCAGAAATCTCTGTATCTTTAATCAATCAGAGTACGTGGAGAAATTATGCATACGTGAAGATCAAGAGCATATCGAAGGTACTTCCAATATTTTCTGGGCATATATCGTTACGATGTAAGGCTGTTAGCACTGACATGAAATGAAACAAAACCGCCGGTGTTGCGTGGTCCAATGGTAAAACAATAGAAGAAAAATATATGCTCTGCAGACTGCATGTGATTGTATGTGCACCAAAGTCTACAGCGACTGAAGCAAATGAATGTATTGCATTGTACAGAGCTTCTTGGGTATGGAAAAATTAGGAATATATTGCATTGTACAGAGCTTATTGGTTATGGAAAACTTAGGAATACATTGCATTGTACAGAGTTTATTGGGCATGACAAATTTCATAATCTATGAGTGGTAAGAATCGGTGGCGCGAGTTCCAATGGTATTACGAAATTAAATGAAACGAAACAAAACTGTCGGTGGTGCGAGTTCCAATGATATTACGATACATTCTGTGAATTTGAATTTGATTGGAGTAAAGTCTTCTCCTATAGAACAAATATATTGCATTGTACAGAATTTTTTTTTCATAGAAAAATATAACTTATTATTAATATGCGAAATAGTAAAATATGTCCAACTGTCAAGTCATGTTCAATACATACAAATCTGCCAATAAGGAGTCCCCGGAACAAACAGGTTATATCATCAATATGAAAAACATGAGGGCTGTCTAAAACAGTCAACAAAGGCTGCCAAATCCCATAGTCAAAGTGCTATGTGTCCAATAATATCAGAAAAGCAAATGCCACAATCATCAAAAGTATAAGCATCACATAAAAAGTCCAATATATAGCTGTCCACATACAATAAATATCGAAGTCACCCCTGTAGGTAATGGAGTGTAATACGAATATTACACCCTATCAGAGTCAGCATCTGCATGTAGGTGATATAAGGCCGCAAAAATATATGAAAGAAAATATAGATATGCCCAACAAGATATTGGACGCATCATAATCAAGTATCTGCACATGTAAACTACAAAACATATAAGTATCCAGCCGTATAAAAACCTATGGAATGATAAATAAAAGAGCAAAAAAGACAGACGCCCTCAAGTCCAATGTAATAAGTAGGAACCATGAGAAAATAGCAAATCATCCCGCCATTCCTGCCACATGATGACCCCAGACAGAGAGTTGAGAGCCCGCTTCGAGAGCATATCCGCCTCCAGATTGACCTCCCGGAAGATATGTTCAAAGTGAATGTGCTCGAATTCAAGAATGAGCTTTCTAGCCTCCTCCAACCAGTGTTTGAGCAGGAGAACATTCGGAGAAGCAACACTCTTAGCCCAGGCGATAATGGCCTGTGAGTCACCATAAATAACAAGGGCGGAAATCCTCCTTTGACGGGCACTAAATAACAAGAGCCATAGGGCGCAAATCTCACTTCGAGTGTTAGAACCATTACCCAGGTTTAGCCAATAATGAACAGTGGTAGTATTGGAGATGTGTATAGTTGCTCCGGCACCCCCAGTGCCATTCAAACGAACAGCAGCCCTGTCGAAGAAACCACAAGGAAAGACAAGTATAGGAGGAGTCAAACGATTCCTCAATATCCGCGTCCCCGAGCCAACACCCGCGCCAAAGACAGAAATGTATTCCTTGTGAGTGGCAATGATCTTATTGCATAATGATGCACAGTGTGGTTTCAGATCTTCAAAAATGTATGCATTGCGAGCACGCCACACCTCCCAGATCATAAAGAAAGGAAGTTCGACACATTCAATGTGAAGACTCGTCCAAGCCTCCAACCATTCAACTAAAGAATGCACCCCCCAGCAGAACTGCACGCCGGATCTGTGAGCAACCTGTTCCCATAGCTCCTGAATGAAAGTACAAGCCGAAAACAGATGATCCACTGTCTCCACCGAACAGCAGCATAGTGGACACCAACCCGGACCACAGAAACCACGACGACATAAATTATCCCACGTGATATTTTAAATGTTAAATGTTCATTGTGGTGATATTTTTTTTTAATAATAAAATATTATAAAAAATAGTATGTAGAGTTAAATTAGATTTAAAATATTCTAAGTTGTCAAGAAACTTAGGTAAGGGGATTGGAGGGCGTCTTTTTTTGAAGCATGGTACTTGGGTACGTACTCTATGTGTATATATATATATGTCGTAGTCAGATCATAGTTCAGATTTCTCCATAAATTATGAATCATGATTTATAATTCTAAATTCAATGATTTATTGAACAATGAACATTCAAATTGAAAATTTGAAACATAAAATTGGATGAATCATAGACTCAGTAAATATCCATTGGAATACTGGAAGTTACATAAAATTTGATAAATCATTGTACCAAGCAGATGTAACAAATAGTCAAACTGACCTGAAAGTACACTCGAAATCATATTTTAAACACCTATTTGCACTGGTGTTACAAGAAATAAAAAATTGCAAATTATATATTCTTGGATTGATGTGAATGTATTTCTCACTATTAAATACATATGTATATTTTTTATGTGCACATTTGGTAGTCAAATTATGTACTATGAGTGCTGAACATAAAACCATAAAAACATTCATTGTAAATCAATGCAAAATCAGTTTACCACAAGGTACCATTTTTCCAATAAGTACCAATTTTTTTATAATGGCGTCTTGGGTAGGTGGAGCCAGTATGGGATACGTCAGGGTACGGTAAGAAATATACCTTACGAGAACCCAAGTACCCAGTACGAGTATGTGTACCCTACCCCTGGATAGGAAACTTAGAAAATATTATATATATATATATATATATAAATTAAAATGCTTCCTCAAATTCATATTATAAAGAATTAAAAAAAAATCATCAAATTCTTGTAATGTACTTATGGGTTATTAAAATAAATTATTTCCTCGTAAAAATTACAATAAGTTTTCATACTACATTTAACTTTATACTTAGACCTACTATGTTTTAGACACAATAAAATTTTATCAACTTCGATTAACCATTATTTCAATGAAATAAGTTTGTTTATAATAATGATTAACACAAGTTTTTATGTTTATGTTTTAATTTTGAAAATATTGACTTGTTTCATTTTTTTTTCCGAAGCAGGAAAATTCACTTGTTCTCTCAACCACTGAGCAGCCGCACCACTAGGATGAAGGTGTAGTGGTATCATTGTGAGGTGAGTCAGCAGCTATTGCTAAGCCGATGGGCTAATCGCAGTTGTTTCTCCTTCCCACCTCTAAGCTGAAAACTTGGCCACCTGAAATGACCCGCTGGCGGTCTGTAAGGGGGCAGAGTATCACTCCTGCCAGATGTCACTGTGAGCTTTATATCTGACGACTGGTGGATGTCAGGCTCTTAACCAATCAGAAGTAGTTTAATCTCATACTCCAGGAAGAAATGGCGGTTGCATATCAACTTTAAACTCAGTTTCCCATAGTGATCATCGCTGAGGCTACCACCAGAGGGGTCGACTTGTTTCATTATATATCATAACTTTATGTTTTTTTTTTTTTTTTAATTAAAAATAATAATATATTTGATATTAATGTGAATCGAAATATACATATAAATCTCTCGTGCTCCAAAATTACATAACTGTATGTGTTTATAAAACTTTTTAGTTCATTATCATCGTTACACAATCCCCTCCTCACATCATCAACACTTGTTTTTTCCACAATTCTATTGGTATAATACATAATCTCAACAATTAGTGATTTTAGTACAGTGTTTTTCTTTGATCCTTCACCTACATAATAAAGCACCAGTGTGTACATTATATATAATGTAAAACATGGATTATCTATACATTTGTTAAGCTTTAATGTGGTTTATATATCCTTATTTCACCACAAAATATCACTAAGTAATCAAAGATTATTACTAAGGAATCAATGATTATTACTATAGGTATGAGAGTCTATACTTAATTAATTAAACATGCACACCTTACTTTTAATGATATTTATATTATTCTATAAATCATACGATTTATCTCCTACATAGAAAGAGCACCAACACCAACGTGGAGATACATGTAAGATAGCATGGAGATACATGTAAGATAGCACAGAGATACATGTAAGTGTGATAAACTCTTATGCAACTCAATGCTTATATATTGAACATGCACCAATGCGAGGTTAATGATTAAAATGTGTTGGTCTATAGAAATGATAAAAATGAAACTTGTGTCAAAACACATGGCCATAAGTGGACTTTCGGTCGTCAATGTCACCTTCCCAATCAAAATCAGTAAACCTAACCAGTGGTTCTGAAGTGTGACAATATTTGATACCATATTAATAAGTCCCATTAATATATCGAACAATTCGCTATCTGATACCATATTGATAAACCACACCAACAGAAAAAGAGATATCGAGCCAACTGCGAGTTAAGTAAATCAATCTAGTGACCAACTAGAGTTTCATGGATAAAGGAAGGAAAATAGAGTTAAGTAAAAAAATCTAGATTTTGATGGCTAAAGGAAGGAAAATAGAATTCTAAATTCTTTCATTGTTCAATGATCTAGCATCACAACCACAATATAATTAGTTCTTTCATGGACATTCAAGGAAACAAGTTGGTCAAACATCAGGATATGGAGAAGGATTTAATTCCCTTCTACCAAAATATTCTTAGGGAACCGCATGGGGACATAAGGGAAACCATTCATAAACTAGTTGAACAAATCCCTAAACTATTCACAATGATTAGAACGAGAGCTTACTTCGAGAAATAACTTTGGAGGAGATATAGTAGGAAATTATGGAAATGCAGATAGATATTTATACTTGAGACTAGATGGTTTCACTACGGATTTATTTCATTCATGTTGGTCCATTATCAAATTGGATGTATGGGAAGTGGTGGAGGAATATAGAAAATAATCGGGTGTCCTCTTGGCCCTCAACTCTACCTTCATAACGTTAATTCCCAAAGAAGAGAATGCCAATGAGCTCAACAAGTTTCAACTTATCTCATTTTGTAATTTCATCTACAAAATAACTACTAAGGTTATTGCCAGTCGGTTGAAGCCTCTTTTTCCAAACCTCATATCTTGAGAGAAAACGTGATACGTAGAAGGTAGAGAAATTCTGGATGGAATTATCTTGACACATGAGACTATTCACTCTTTGAAAACCATGAAAAAACTAGGTATGTTGCTGAAGATTGACATGTCTAAAGCATTTCACAAAATCAACTAGAAATATATTAGATACATCCTCCTTGCTTTTGGATTTTTAGATAAATGGAAAAAATGGATCTTATCACTCACCTCCTTGTCTTCCTCTTTCATTCTTGTCAACTGTCTCCCCTTAGTGACATTATCTCCATTGATATGTATCTTTCAAGGGGACCTCCTTTCCCCCTTTCTTTTTATTATTATGGCAAAGGGGATTAGCATAAGTGTCAAAGTGGTGGTGCTTGAAGGCAAGTTGAAAGGGCTGAGATTATGTGGAAATGGCCTAGTATCTTCTAATTTTTTATTCATAGATGATACCGTGCTTATGGGGTTCCCTCATTCAAATAAGCTAAAGAAATTAAAAATAATCTTCAATTATTTATGGAAGCCTTAGGCACTTCAATAAACCTTAGTAAGTCCCAACTCTTATTTTTCAAAACCTCTCTCAACATACAACATAATATATTGAGAATCCTAGGCATTCTTAGAATCTCTATTCTTGCTAAATAACTAGGTGCCTCTCTCAATGAGAAAGGTCTTCATAATATCTCTTGGGAGGAGATGCTCTCTAAACTCGATAAAAAGCTCTCAAATTGGACCTTTCGAACCCTAAATTTATCTAGTCACTTGAACCTCATTACATACATGTTCTACAATCCATGCCATTCTATCTCTTCATTGTTATGGATGCTCCCAAGTTTATTCTCAAAGCTGTTCGTAATCTATAGAGAATTGTTTTAAAGGGTGCTACCAAATCCAAATGTAAATGAGCCTTGGTTTTTTAGGAAAAAATCTACCTCCCAAATTCTTTGGGAGGATCTAGGCTTAGACATCCTCAAATAGAAAAATATGCATTAGGAGCCAAAATTTGGTGGAGATGGCTCAATTGCAAGGAGACAATCTGGAGCAAACTATTGAAACAAAAATATACTTTAGAGGTGAAGAATCATGAGATAAGAATCAATGGAGATATAAATGGTTCTCCTATATAGAACTCAACCTAGAAAAATTGAGCCTTAATCTAGAAACATTTCCTTTAGGAAATCAGAGATGGCAATTCATCACTTTTTTGGGAAGAAATTTGGCAGCAACTCCCTAGATGAGATGAGTAATTGGAGGCCCAAGAACTCAAAAATTGGTTATCTGTAGAGAACAAAATCCAAGTATGCCATTACCAAGATCTCTCAAAGGAGGATCCCTAATGGATGTCTTTGATTCCTAAAGAGAAATGGCGAGGAGTAAATGATCCACAGATAGGGGAAAGATTTTGTTCTGAGTTGAAGGAATGAAAAATCATAAACAACATAGGTTCAGAAACAATCTGCTGGAGATACAAGACAAGGGAATGATTTAATTTAAGGGAATCCTACTCTGATACTTGTAAGACACTCTGAGGTTGCTTCAAATAAAATATGGAATCAAATATAGAGACATAATTTTTGTTTGAAAGTTGCCATCTTCCTATGGCTAGTAGCACAAAGGAAAATCTTAACATGGGATCGGGTCCTCCACTTAGAATTTGAAGGCTCCTCTCTATGTTACCTATATAGAGTAACATATGAAACAATGGAGCATATTTTGAATTAGTGCATCCTTGTGGAGAATTTTTGGGATTGAACTACTTCTCTCTTTAGAAAAAATTATAGAGATTGAATTAGCATTAGATCAACATCATAAATTAGAGAAAGGTTGCTTTCCACAATCCCATCTTAAATCCATCATGGAAACTTCTTCCAGGATTTATTTTATGGGAAACCTAGAAAGATCACAAGAAAAGGATATTCAAGGACTCTACAATGACATAGAATCACATATGGCATAGGATCAAACATGACATTATGGAGACCCTGCAAATTACTCAATGGGACTGAAAATGCCAAGAAAATGAAGGAGTTATCATGCAAAACTAGGGCCTCAAACACACAAGTATAATTGTAATTTCAACACCTCTAAAAAAACCTTAGCCTCCATTATGATCAATTGGTCTTTCCCAGCTTCTAGTTTTTTAAACTGAATTTCAATGGAGCATTGAAAGGAAACCCTAGCCCTGCGAGCTTTGGAGGTGTCTTTTGCAATGGCAAGGGGGGAATTTTGTGTATTTATGCATGATATCTGAGAGTTGAAAGCAATAATGTGATAGACCTATTTTCCCTTTAGTATTGTCTTTGAGTTGTAGCAAGACAAGGCTTCCATAAACTCATCACCGAGGTTGATTCCCAATTAATTATATAGATTCTAATGAAACTTCAACATGCCACTCACATCAATAAACATTCTAAAAAATCGCAGTTGGAAGAAGGGTTGGAACAACTAGCAATATACCTTGCTATCATTCCTTCTCTAATACCATGTAATGTCCACCAAACAACTAATAAAGTGGTTGATCACCTCGCCAATGATGGAGTCTCCTATGATCAACAAGTGCTAGATATAGAATGGAACTAGATATGACCATGGCATTGGCTAAGGATTTATCAATCCTTGATGAGAAAGAGTGCCATTCCTCGAATGGGGTGTTAACTCAGGCTATCACTTATGATAACACCGACCGTCCCTAGGAATTGTCATGCGAAGTGATGAGTGGTAGTGACAGACAATTTCCCAGACATGATAACATTTATCACCTTAAACATGGAGCCATTAGATTGCAATTAGGAAGTGTAGGGGTGGTGCGTGACAAAATCTAATGCCATAACATCTGAAGTTTGGTTATCGGATTCGTTTCTCCTGAGAATCATGATTTGGAAGGGGGATTTGAGTAGTGAAGGCACCTCATTTTTCAACAACACTTGTGAAACAACCTATGTAGGTGGATGTAATTCCCTATATCCATCCCACTCCGTGACAGTCATCCAACTTCCTTATCGGTAATCTTCTAGATGTTTCCCCTTTTGCATATGTTTTTCTAGTGCTTTTCCTTTTCCCAATCAATAATTCTTCTCGGGTTTGGGATACTCATATTCATTGGTAGCTGCATGGTGTGCTTTCTATCCTGGACACTCCTCTCTTCCCTATTCAAAGTCTCTTTGTCCTTTTATCCCTTTGTTACGCAAAAAGCATGGATGGTGATGATCGAGGTGGGCGAGGACACAGAGGTAGTAGGAGGGTGTCATGCTCTTAGGTGAGATAGGAGGCCAAAGAAGCTACATCAACATATTGGAGAGAGATTCCTACACATGCCCAAGATGAAATTTCCCAAGCAAAGGAAGCGAGGCAGAGGTGAAAAAGGAGAAGGAATGTTTGCATAGGGATGATGTCGACGAGTGCATCATGGGAAATTAGGTACCTGATATTGACACCTCACTCGCTAGAGATATCAAGTATTTCAAAACTATGACCCTATATTGGGACATGAAGGCCCCATTGGTTTAAACACTACTAGAGAAAGAGGCAACAAACAATGAAAATTTGTTACAATTGGATGATATTCAGACCATGTCAAAGAACTAGGATGCTAAGCTAGACATGATTGCAAACATTGCCCACGGAGTCAGATTTATTGAAGAAACACTTGCAGGGCCATATGGTTTAGAGGTTTAGCCAATTCCTCTTTCTGATGACAGATAGGTCTTATAAGTCTTAATTGCTGATAATAACCTTAGTTTTTCCTTATTTACTAGCCAAACTTGGACTATTGATAAGATGAAGAGTTATATTGACTCTTATAGTAGATATAAACTTATTTAGACTAATAAACTCATGTTTTATTGTTGATTTAGTTTCCAATCTAGCAGACCAACATTTTGATGATATGATGTATCTTAGTTCCTTTTAAGATAATTTTATCTAACTTACCTTTTTTTTTAAATTATATTTATATTTATTAAATAGATCTAGCTTGATAAGTTGCGAGAGAGAGTATTATCCTCCCACCATGTTGTTTACCCAAAAAAAAAATTCAAATTATATTTCTATTAATTATCTATCTATTTCTTATATCATATATTTAGATCCATAAAATATTTAAACATAACACACTTTATAAATTAAAAATTATATATAAAGATTTTTAATTTTTCAACATATTTTAATTTTTAATTTCTTTATTAAAAATAATCTTTTGCGTTACACGAATTTAATCCCTTAATATATTTTCATTAAAAAAACTTCATATTATATCAATAATTACTTAATATCTGTAAAACATTAGTACACATTACAATTTAACATTATATTTATATTTTATATAATATTTTTTCTTAAAATTTTAATATTTGTTCTCTTATATAATGGAAAAATAATAAATAATATCTAATATGACTAACCTACTTGTTTCATATTTTATTTTAGTTTAGTAATGGTCGAGTCATTAAATAGTATAATTAACTCTCTAATTATACCCCGCTATGAGGCCTTACAAAGACACAATACTAAGGCACTATAATGTTAAAATATTCAACTAATAAATAACTAAAAGTATTAATGTCAGTAGGTATATTAGAAAATAAATGATCAATAATAATTTAATAATTTATTAGATTATGTAGGTTTTCATAATGATATTGAATGTTTTTCTTTAATAATTTGCCTTTGATTTTTTTTTTTAATTAGGAAGAACTTCTATTGAAAATATTACGGATTATCTAGTTCTGTGGTTTGTTCGAAGGTAAACCAAACTACATATTAAACAAAATATTGTCAGTGCATGTTTAAATAGTCAAATTAAAATTATAAATATTAATATTTAACTTAGACTAATCTACTATGACCTCGAAATAATTGTGATATTCAAAAATATAAAATTGAAATGAATAATCTTTAATCTCCAACATCATCATCATGCAATCCCCCTGGTAGCCTTGTCAATCCCCCTGATAGCCTTGTTGAGAGCATTAAAAACACGTTAATAAATTTTATATTTTTAATTACATAAAAAATTAAGCAAGAATATGCATAAATTTTAAAATTTAATATATGAATTTAATAAAGTGCATCAGTATGTAATGTGAACCTAAACTTCATTACCTTGTATAATAAACCCAAAAATCATTACCTTATATAATAAATGGGATGAACTAGTTTTAAAATCAATTTTTGTTATATAAAGTGATTTTTTACTGTTACCTTATTTAATAAATGGGATAAACAAAATTTTAAAATAATTTTTTAAAATAAAGTGATTATTTCCTTTTTTATGTTATTATTTAAATAAAGATAAAATTTGATTATTGAATATTTCTAAAATTATATTTTAAAAAAAATATCAATTTAAAAATTAATGATTTTTAATATTTTATTAATATCAAAATAAAATCTTAATATTTTATAAAATTAATTTAAAACCTTCAAAAAATTAATTACATTTTACATCCCATTACTAAGGGAGGGTAAGGTTTTAAAACGTTTTCCATAACACTTTCAAATTGTAATAGGTAAATCATATATAATAAATTTAATTTAAATTAAATTTAAAAGATGATTTATGTTAATTTTATGTATGAAAATAATAATTTGGAGAAAGTTTTTCGTACAAATTAAATATGTGATCTTTATCACAAGTTTAATAAGAACTATTGTATTGAGAAAATGATTAATGCAGGGTGGAAAGTTTGTTATGGACTTAAAAGTAGTTGTAAATCAACATATCTTTGGATTTGAGATAAGAAGAAACTCCTCTTTAAAACTCTCATCACTTCTCTTATATTATATATGATTATGAAGTTTGAACATATAATCTCAAAATTAAAGACAATACACCCTATCTTATCCTCCTCACAAAAGGAGTCTTTGCCACATTGTGAGCATGACTATTACAAGGTACCTAATATACAAGAACAAGATAAACAACATGGGAGACAAGAGCATCCTTGAGATTTCTTCATACTCTAGTCAAAACAACTTGTGTTTTAAGCGAAGTTGGCATAAAGACACCATGTATTGGCCAAATCATTGGGGAGTCAAGGAAGAGGTAACTCCACATGTAATAGTGATAATTTGAAATGTATTATTACATCTAAATTAAGGAGAATTTGTGTGATAAAGAATGAGCACATAAGAGAAAACTAAGATATTATAAGGAGGTAATCATCTTATTTTAGAAGATTAAAAGTATCTCTCTATTTTAACTAGCTTAAAGAAGAAATTCAATATTACTAAAATAAGAACAATATCTCATGAACTCTAATATGAAATATGGTGCCAAAGAATTTGTCATCTCTATGATATTAAATAGGTTAAATATGATCACTTTCTCATAAAATATCTTATATTTCTCTTAACCATCATTAACATCATCTCTCTGACACACACAAATATAAGTAATGTGTGAAAAAATTAGTTAAAACTATTCCTCTTTGATTTTTATCAATTAAAAATCTTTAATAATAAATATAATATTAACTCTCTATATTAACAATATAAAAATGGAATCAAGCTAATCATTGGATTGGAAGATAAAGAAAAATACTCAATTTTATTTGATAGGAGTCTTTTTTTTTTTATCATTAACAAAATCATTCATATTAAAAAAATCTCCAGCAAGAATATAGTGCAATTAAAATACAAATTAGACATCTTATAAATATAAAAGTATGATTTTTTAATTTTAAAATGTCAATTTAAAATTTGTTTGAAATGCTTCATGGATGTTTGAAATGTTTCATGGTTTTTTGTGAGTGAAAAATCATTCTTGCTTATGCAGTTTACATTTATTTATATATATGAAAAAAGTATACACACAGATTGACGTGATTGACGTGATGGTGAATTACAAATAATATGAAACTTAAGTGTTATTTTAATTTCATTTTTGTAGGAATAATTAATGAGTAAATGGGTCCAAAGGGGTTGGATTCATCGGTGAGGAGCAAGGAGTTTCTCATGGGTGGGCAAGGTTTAATTCTTATGAGGGCTGAATCTGGAGCCATGTAGTATTTTGAGCCTCAAGTAGTGGTCGAACGTGTGGTTCCATCTAGAGAGATTATATTAAATGATCTCGTGACCTCTGGACACGTAAGTGGATCAAAGCCCACCCCCATGTCCTCCTTTTAAAGAGTCAATTCTGGCTAGCTCATTTGGTTAAGGTGCGGGTCTCGTCACCCCGACGACCCGAGCTCAATTCCCCTTAGGGGTGAGCTAATTGGGAGGAGACACCCAAAAATCCAGCCATCATAAGGGTTGGTGTGGCCTAGGCCGAGTGCGTTCCGTGGGTGACTTTGACGGCTTAGATACCCCTGGATTGTGATTCTTAGCATGTTGTTCATTCTTCTTCTTGCAGCACCTTGGAAGTAGAGCTGCTGCACCTGCCCTGTTACAGAAATTGCCAACTCTCCTCATTTTGAGCTGTCACATGCTAAGAATGGCTAGCTGTGCTTCCACTCCTGCCATTAACAGTACAACGTATTGATCATAACACAAAATAGCAAGTTCACAGTTATAAGGACATTAACATTAACAGTGCAATGCACTGTTGATCACATTAAATAGCAACTTCACACTTATCAGGCCACTGATCACATGCAACTTTTGGCTTCTCCCACTTGCAGGTTTTGCCATCAACGAATCTTTCACGTCTCTCTGCATTGCCATTTACAGTGTGCAGGACGCGCTATCAAAACGGGCATAATCACAGATACACAACTACAGTTCAGTCACGGATAATCGTATCAGAAAATATTCAGAAATCTCTGTATCTATAATCAATCAGAGTACGTGGAGAAATTAATATGTGAAGATCAAAACCATATCCAAAGTACTTCCAGACTAGTTCCAGTAATTTCTTTGGCCATATGCAATTTTTATGAAACGAAACAAAAGCATCGGTGCTGCGAGTTCCAATGGTAATACAATAGAAGAAATATATGCTCTATATTTGATTGTATGTACACCAAAGTCTACAGCGACAGAAGCCACTTACGTTTTCAAGGAATATATTACATTGTACACAACTTATTGGGTATGGAAAACTTAGCAATTTCACATATAAGTGATAAGAACCTGTGGTGCGAGTTCCAATGGTGGTAAGAATAATCTTGCTTTTGGGAAAAAAGCAAGATTCTAGTCTAGTGATTTTTGTACATACTATTACCACTTGGGAAGGGCATTCGACCACAGATTAGAATAGATGCAACCGAACCTATTACCCCATCTGCAGCATGTGATGCCCCTAGTTGATCTCATCGGGTGGATTTAGAATGACAAGCATGGGAAGTATAGAGTATAAGTACCTTGGCTTAGCATAGATAAGGTCATACTATTGACTCTATGATTTCATACGATTGAGACTCGATGATGGCTTCTTTCTTAGTTTGGGGTATGGGCTGGACTACCTAGTGACCCAGTGGATTATGTGGTGTGTGACATCGACTAATTTTGCGGTTGTATTAAATGGATGTCCCACATATTTCTTCAAGAGTTCGTGGGGACTGTGGCAGGAGTGTCACTCTCTCCCTTATAATTTCTATTCGTGATTGAGGGGCTCAGCAGATTGATCTCACAAGCTCGGGAAAAAGACAAGATTTGAGTTATAAAAGCATATCCTCATGTATATGTCACGCATTTATTATTTGTTGATGATGTGCTATTATTCGACATGGGTTGTCATAAAGAATGGTTACATTTCAAGTATTTATTGGATCTATTTTGTCTGGCGACTGGAATGTTGGTTAGCTTCCCAAATTCTTGTTTTTACTTTATCGGTAATGGGGAGGTTTTACATGAACAAGTTAAAATACTCTTCCCTCTAGAGATCCATGACCTTAACCATGGGCTGCATTATCTTGGATATTTCCTTAAACCCAATGATTATTTGATCATGGATTGGCTTTGGCTTATTAAAAAAGTGGAGAAAAAAATTTCATCATGGGTATTCAGGAAGCTCTCTATGGGTGGCCGCTTAACCCTTCTGAACTCTGCTTTGTCCAATTTTCCAATTTCTTGAATGCCATTAGCAAATGTACCTCGATCCATTTTATTTCACATCAAACAACTTCATTTTCAATTTCAGTGGAATACTTCGAAGGTGAAGCGGGGTTACAATTTGGCATCATGGGAACATATTGCATCACCAATTCACTGTGGAGGATGGGGTATCCGGAATTTATATTGGGTTTACTCTCCATTACATTTGAAATCATTGTGGAGAGGTCTCACTAATGGCGGCCTTTGGGGTGTCTTAATCCTGATAAGTATTTGAAGGGTTGCTCGGTTATTTGTTGGATTCATAATGAACGAAAGAAGATTAAAGGATGCTCATCCATATGGGCAGGTCTGGTGAATGCCTTCCTGCTTTTGTACAAACACTTGGCTTGGAGTGTGGGTAATGGATTCCAAATCTGGGTGGGGATGGATCCAATCATTGGCATTAGACCGTTTAAGACTTTAAATCCCTCCACAATTCAAGCATTACATCGACAGGGCATATATTTTCTAAATCATATTGGCACCGGGGTTGAATTCAATGGCAATACCTATTGGTATAAGTCTACTTATTTAAATCTTACAGATGGGGAGGATACCGATTGGGATTCACATATTAAGGATTTATGTCATGCGGGTATTTGTCTTATAGAGGATATGGATACACTGGGATGGTATTATAGAAATTCTGATTTCAATATTGCAACAACACATGCATACAATGCTATTTGTGAAACAAAACAATACCTGCACTAGTGGTGGTACCAAGTTATTTGGCGATTAAAGATCCCTATAAAGGTTAGTGTGTTCATTTGGTTATTATTAGAGGATAAGATACTAATGGGCGAGGTTTTCAGGTGCAGGGGTGGTATTGGACCATCCATATGCCATTTCTATTTTATGGCCTCAGAAACTTCTTATCACATATTTGTTGATTGCCCAATTAGTCGACAGATTTGGGACAAGGTATCTACTAGATAGCACATCGTGGGTACCTGGACCTCGGGCACATTGGAGAACATATTAAGGTATTGGTACATGAATTTTCACTCATCTTTCACCTTTCCATTACCATTCTTGTGGGGATTATGGAAATACACGAATCTACTGCTATTTGAAGATGTGACATACTCATTGGATGGAGCTATTCAGGTCATCACCCATTATGTTGCGGATTACACTGAGTATTGTTATAAACTAGCTTCAATGCCCAGGATGTACCCTTAGGTTCTATCGACTCTTCCTCTCGATCAATTCGATGGTGCTGAGTAGAATGACAGATGCGGGGCAGGTTGTACACTTATGTTCAATCAGGAATCTCATTATGAGATGAGTTTGGGTTGTGGTACAGGAAGTAATTCTCGTGCAGAACTGCTTGCAAGCTGGGGTCTTATATCACTGGCCATTATGAAGAATAAAAAACATATACAAATTTTGGGTGATTCTAGTGTCATTATCAATTGGCTCCAACGTACAAATGAACTACATATTCCTATTCTTTGGCACTGGCAGCTTAGAATCAAAGATTCTCTCCTTTATTTCGAGCACATCGACTTCACACATATAGCTTGAATATACAACAAGAAAGCCGACTATTTATCCAAGATTGGTTTGACTTTAGAAGAAGGCTGGGAATTCCTTAAGAAATTTCAAAATCATTCTATTAGTTCTGAGAGTCACTTCAGAATATACTAAGTAACTTTGAACATCAAGTTTTTGACCTTTTTTTTGTTATATTTTTGTATGATAGAACTACAAACATAGACCTATAACAATGTAAACATTATGTTTTATTTGGATACAATTTAGTAGATATAGTAGCTAATATTGAGACAAAGTAGTAGTTTGGATGTAATGTTGGAAAAAAAGACAATCTACCCTTGGTATAAGAGCAATTGTAGTTTCTTTGATTCAATTAATGAATATTAGGAAACTTTTTTCTTTTGGAAGTTTTTTATTTTGGGTATGGGGGCATAGTTGAACATCCTTAGCAATGATGGGAAGAAGAGATTTTAGAAACCAATTTAACAAGATGAAATCATATAACTTAATTGTGTGTAAGGTTCTTTTTCAAAGCCATTCATGGATATGGTTGACAATATGAGTGGCTATGTTGTGACGAAATGGAATAAGGACCTTAACTCTCTTGTCAAATCTAATGGGCAAGTGAAAAAAGGTAAGGAACATTGTCGCTAGAGATACAAAGTTGGGATGCGATGCTATAGATTGTTTAATATACCATTTCACAATAACTACGATGAGAGTGCATTGAAACAAGCATAATAATGTAGAATTGTCAACAATGATGTTGGAAGAACATCATAAGTGAAAGGGCATGATGTGATTACATGGGTTTTCTCTAGCATGCCCCTTAAATTTTGGATGTTTGAAGGTAGCTTGATAGGCATGGAAATCCAAGCAGGGTTATGCTAGATAGGATCATTGGTAATCCTAGGTCAAATTTGGGATATTTAAGCTAGGCATAATCAAGAGGTTTGGTGTGCAATGCACGCTAGTGTTTGCATACTACAAAGAGCTCAAATTTGATGTATTTGAGGTCAATCGAGATCTAGTGTGGTTTGTTTATGTTCTATTTTTACACATCAAATGCTAGAAACAACATGTCTAGGGATACCAACTTCCAAGAAAAGGGCGAAGTCCCTTGATCCTATGAGGATGCCTAAGAAGAACACGAGGCACAACTTAATGAAGTGCTAAATCTTGTTCAAAACCATTAGCTCCAAAAGGATAGTGAAGGGAAAATAATAAATTACTTTAATTCAATCAAAGATTGAACTGGAATAAAATGAAAAGTGGGTGCAACATGTTCTAATAAAATAAAGAACCAAGGTAACACAATTCACCCTAGAAAAATAAAATGACTCGCTAACCTAAAGATGGTGCTACTCAAATGGTGTAATAATAAAATAAATACTCTTCCAAATGTTTCTCAACAAATTGTAGTTAGGTCCACTATGAGAAACAAGTAAAGAGTTAGACAAAGATCTTCCAAATGCTCTAATTGATGGGAGATAAGGTCCACCAATAGAATGAGTGAAGATATAAAAGGGATGTTTATACTAAAGGGCACTAGGTACAAATCCTAGTGGACAATAACTATTTTCCTCACATGCCATCCCCCTTGCAAGATCCACCTGGGTAGGAACTTAAAGAAAATCATCTAAGCTACCTATTCATGGAAATGTGCAACATGTCACTTTGTCTCCAATCTAATACAAAATGGTTAGGGGATATTGGTATGAAAGAGATAAACGTCTCAAACAAACATCTTGTCCCAACCGTGGAATTATCCACTCTATGAGCACACCTATTGTTGAATCGATTTTGAACCATATCCAATAAAAATGATTTTTAAGCACCCTAAATAATAACGACTATGTCTCAAATATATAAGGTTGTGGTGAATTATTTGGATGCTTATCCCCACAATTGTAGCCTAATTAAAATTTGTATTTTAAACTTAAGTGAGGAATTTTTATGAGTTAATTTTTTTTTAATGGATGAACATGTCATCATGAATAAAGTATTGACTTTAAGAGTGATTTTGTCTTCACTTATTGCAACAAAATAGAAAGATCGCATGAAAATAACTTTAAAATAAAGCTAGAAATAAAAGTCACTAAAATGATAAAGTACTTGTGTCAAATACTATAGATAAAAAAGAACCTTTTGTTTGAATAATAAACAATGATTTTTTTCAAACTTATTGTGTCACTATGCTAAAAGTGTTAACTTCAACACAACTAAACATTAAACAACGTACTTAACAATAACAACTCATAACATTTAGCATTAGTGATTAAGAGTTTAGATTACTTATGAATTGCAACAGATGTCTTAACAGTTGTTAGTTTAAATAGTGTCTTAAAAATTTGTAAGTCATTTATTGTCAAGTCAACGTCAGGATGTTGAATATTGCTTACATAATGTACTTAATTGTTAGTATGCATATCGTCACTTTTGTTCTATGTTATGCATTTTGTTTTCTAGACACTAAATGTCGTCTTGATGAAATGAATGGGTCCTTGAATAGCCCCGAGGCTTACTTAGCTATTGCTAGCTAACGCTCCTGAATTCTATTTGCAGAGAACAGGTAAGACAGAGAAATTCCAAACGAAGCCTTCTAATGTGTTTCAATTTATCTTACAGCACTATAATTGGCCTTTTAAATTAAAAATATGAATGTGTAGAGGATTATCTACTCTGCAATTCAACTCAAGTATTTTATCTTAATTATTTGATTATGCTCACTATATCGTATTCCTCCATGTTTACTATGGAGAATTTTTTATGTATTAATACCACATGATTTCTTGTATCAATACTTATGGAAAATTTTCATAGTTTTGCATTATATGTTCTCTACCAAAACTATGGAGAAAGTATTGTAATATTAATCCATTACATATATATATATATATATATATATATATTACCTATATCAAGCAATATAATATAGTTTTTATAAAACTATACTTTCTGTTTATATTGCAAATGCACATTCTATATGCATATACTTTATATGAGAATGATATGCATTAAATCTAATTGCATAAACTATATGCTTGGATCTATGTTCAAAAACCATACATATGATACATGTGTATAACCTATCACCTTATGTTTTAATTGACATTGGTAAAGCTTGATATAATGTTACTTGTCATAACCTTACTATATGCTCCCAAACTATGCAGATACACAACGTATTAACTTATAGTGGTGGATGTGTTGGCATGTACTACGAATCGGTAGCTAAGGTATTTAATGGTTCCATAACTGCTATCCTAGTGGATTGCTTGTTGGTTGCTCTCGTGGCCAAATCTTCACGTGAAAAGTCTTGGAGTTTGGTGATAATCTTTAAATGCGTAGTGTAAAACTCACTAAGCTGTGCAAGGATGGTATGGTAGGATCCTAGTTGGATCTCCGTGTTGACAGTAAGCTGTATGTTGAAAGTTGTAAAATTAATTGCCATTAAATGAGATTGTGATTGTGAAAGGATTTTCTCTCGGTGGCTAGATCTATGTCGTTGATTTCGTGGTTGGTATCGGGTTTTGGGATAAACCCTAACCTTCCCATACACTACCGTCGAGATCATGCTTGTAGCATTCATTTTGCATTAGCGAGTGGGGAGGAAGGCCGTCAGGCTCTCCAGTTTTCAGGGTTTGTAACTAAAACTTATTTCTGCCTCTCCAGGGTTTCGATGGTGTGACCAAGCTACCTGCAATTGGTTGTACGAGTGATGTAAAATGAGAGTGCTTTGTACAGGGTTAACACCATAGTGTAATGCATTTGAAGTTTTGATACTGTGAACTGTTGCTGGTAGGGTTTTGCCGGTGTTTTGATGGTTTGTAGTGTTTTACAGTCCGAAGTTCTACGAGTGTAACAATGTTGAACCTAACTCGTAGCATCCTGAGCATTTAAAGGTGTTGAGGGTTCCGGTGTGCTTTGGCAAATACAAACGAACAGAGTTTTGGCTCTTCTAGGGATTTGAAGTGGTGATTTGAGCACATACTGTATACATTGAAGAAGCTGGCATACTCGGACGTGCTTCTGGAAAGACCAGGTGATGTGTTAGATTTCAATTGCGTTTTTCTAAAGTTTAACCATTGGCATTGTCTTTTGTTTAAGCTTTCACTTGTAGTTTTTAACCCTGCATATCATGTAATGTTTTGTAGGTTTGCTTCTCGGGAAAGATGGTTATAATGGCCTGTAAAGAAGATGGATGCTTGATGTCCTGGTAAGCCTCGGTGACATCCTTCAGGGGATTTCCAATAGTTGCGAAGGTTTTCTTTGTTTTTGGTTTCATCGATATTCGAAGGTGTAAACATGGTTGTTGCAGTTGGTTGTATTATCAACTTGAAGACGTAAGGCTTGTGTTTATGAGGGCTTTGCCCCTTGAGCTGTAGCTCACAACATTTCAAAATGTTTTGCTTCGGTTACTGTTACAGTTTGCTATTGAAGCTTTAAATTCAAAGTCTTATTTGAACACTGTTATAAATATGAAAAGCCAGTGTTAACTCTTTGTCTTAAATCGAAAATGTTTTTGTCATTAGACTGGATGAAATGTTTGTAAAAACAAAATCATTATGTTTACATTTTGGTGTGGGGTTTTGAACCTTCGTCTTTTCTCTAGTTTCGGTTATTTCGAAGAGTATTTGGATGGCAAGTTTTATGTCGGTTTTGGTTTTGCAAATGTGAAGTTGATGCACAACTAAAAGTATGCCTTCGTCACCTCCAGGTTATGTTGAGTCTGTTGTGATAATGAAACTAGGGCTAGGCCCGATGCTGTGTTTAACTATTCAGGGTTTTGTTTGACCACCCTAGCCGTAAGCTGGTTGTAACCCTGTCATGGTTGAAATGCTAAAGCATACGTTTTTGTATAAATGGAAACATGGAGGGTTTTGACCTCTGTTCTCAGTACATTTCTTGTTTGATAAACAATTGTGTGGTGTTAAACCCAAAATAAATAGTTGATTTATTTAATACTGTAAATCTATACTAGATTCAAATGCTAAAGTATAATTAGTATTATATGTCTAAATAATAATAGTGTGAATTTAATACTTCTTTACTGCAATACTAAACTCTGTTATGGTTAAAGCTAGCACTATGAATTCGATGTTTGAAGCTTTAAGTTATTGTTTTAACTTATAAAGGTTTTCTTGAAAAGTATAATGCAATATGAGAATATTTATGCGAAATACTGAAATGGAAAAAGAGATCGGATACAATACTTAGAAAGTAAATTTATTTGATTTTGATAATGTATTACTATAGACAGAATATAAATGTTAATGTATGAGATCATTCGAATGCATATGTTGGTATTTATGTGACTATAATAAATGTATAAATATTTAAGTTTCCTAGTTAGCCATTTATCTAAAAGAAACAATGTGTTTATAATGAACCTGATAATTGTAGAAGAAACAAACAGCCAAAGGAGCCCGTTCCAACCAACCAACTCCTGAAGACAGCCAAGTTACTTGCCTTAGGACCCCCGAGCCTGTTTACTGAACCGCCAGGATGAAGATGCTGTGTGGAGTAATGGAATAAATTCCCTTGCAACTCAGCAGTAGTACTTCTTGCTTTTAGCAATATTGAACTCAACAATGTGGCTGCACTAGTTCAGAATGCAGTCTTAGTTCACTCAATCACTTCTAACTTTCCCCTCATCAAATCTCTTGTGAACAGAAATTATCACAAGGTAGGAATGAATAGCCCCCTGCTGAATTCGATGGGTGGATAAGTAGCATGCCTAGGTCTTTTGGTCACTTTATTTCAGTAAATGAGCCACCTGCTCAGTTCCACTTTCTTGGGGAACATGACCATAAAAGTAGGGAAGTTCCACCCTGCAACAGTTAAAGTGAGTTGAGGATGCTGCCAAGTGTCAGATTGCTCTCCACCATAGCCCATTCCTCCTAGTGGGTCAGTGAACACTCATTCAACAGTCTTATTTGGATGTTTGTCTCCACTTTTATTTATTTATAATAAAATATTCAAAGTAATTAATTACAGTCATCCATGACCCCACTTGGTCAATAGTCATAAAACTTTACAATAAAAATAAAATATAATGTTTTCATCATAACATAAAATGTCTAGAGTTTGGGTATGTGACAAACACCCCCTCTTAAGTTCAACATCGTCCTCAATGTTACTTTATTCATCATCCTCTTGTTCCTCCTGGAACATCATTGGATGTGCCACCCGCATATTACTTTCCAATTCCCATGTTGCTTCATCCAGACTAAGGTGCTTCCACTACACCTTAACCTGTCCAATGGTATGATTACGAAGCAAAATTTTCCTCTTGTTTAGGATACAGTCCGGTTCCACCAGAAAATCTCCTTCTGGTTCCACCTGTACATCATTCCAATTAATCACATGAGTAGCATCATGCACATACCTTTTCAAAAGAGAGATGTGAAATACATTATGTACTTTAAGATTTGGTGGCAATGCCAATTGGTATGCCACTGGTCCTACCCTCGACAAGATTTCAAAAGGTCCACAATACCTTGGTGCTAATTTAGCACAGCTTCCCAATATTAGGGAATTCTTCTTAGGTTTTACTTTGAGGAACACATGTTCACCAACCTGAAACTCTTTCTGAGTTCTTTTGAGATCTGCATGACTTTTATGTCTATCTTGTGCAATTTTCAAATTGCCTTGAACCTGTTTCACGGTTAGTTCCATTTCTTTTAACAAATCAGGTCCTAGCATTAATCTGTCAACTGGATTTCTCTAAGAAATAAGAGTATTACATTTTCTACCATATAAAATTTCAAAGGGACTGAGTTTTGCTAAAGCTTGGTAATGATTATTATAAGCAAACTCAGTAAGATGAAAATATTCCTCCCATTTACCTGGATGATCTCTAACATACATTCTTAACATGTCCTCAAGAATTTGATCAACTCTTTCAGTTTGCCCATCTGTTTGTGGGTGAAATGATGTACTGAAATTCAAATAGTATCTAAACCCTTAAATAAAGATTTCCAGAAATTTCCTGTAAACTTTGAGTCTCTATGAGAAATTATAACTTTCGGAATACCATGCAAACGAAAAATATGCTTCATAAAAATTTCAGCAAAGTTAGCAGCCTTGTAAGTTGTCTTAACAAGTATAAAATGGGTTGCTTTGCTAAGTTTATCCACTACTACCATTACAGAATCATTTTCTTTCTGATTTTTAGGCAAACCAGTAATAAAATCAATACTAATTATGTCCCACTTCCAATCTGGAATAGGTAGTGGCCACAATAAACCAGCTGGGTGTCTGTGTTCAGCCTTTACTTGCTGACACTCTATACACCTAGCAATGTATTCAGCTACTTCGCTTTTCATACATGGCCAAAAAAATCTTTTCTCAACATAGTTATCATCTTTTGGTAACGATGATGTGCTGAGTATGGACTTTTATGCAATTCATTTAAAATCAACAACTTAATTTCAATAACATTAGGCACATAAAGTCTGTTTTTATAACATTAGGCACATAAAGTCTGTTTTTATACAACAGTAGCCCTTTTCATCAATTCTGAAATCTGTTGTAGAATTTTCAGCATTATCTTCAACAATTTTATTAAGTAAATTTTGATATTTTTCATCCATTCTGATTCTTTCCTTAATCTAATTTTCCAGATCAGTTTTATAAGTGTTGATTGCTAAAACAAAATTCAACCTAGCATTTCTTCTTAAGGCATCAACAACCTTATTTTCCTTTCTTTTAATGTATTGAGTCTCGAAATCGTACTCGCTAAGGAAAGCTAGCCACCTAGCTTGCCTTGCGTTCAGATTTGGTTTATCCAACAAATATTTTAATCCTTTATTGTCAGTCATTAAAATGAATTTTCTTCCAATTAAGTGATGACGCCGCATTTTTAGTGCATGTATTACAGCAGCCAACTCTAGGTCGTAAGTTTCATAGTTATTTTCATGAATCTTTAACTTCCTAGACTCATATGCAATATCGTGACTTTCTTGTGTTAAGACCCTGCCAAGTCCGTCATTGCATGCATCCGTGCATACTATGAAATCTTTGTTGGGATCATCAATTTTTAAAATAGGTGATGTTGTTAATAGTTCTTTTAGTTTCTTAAAGCTTTCTTCACATTTTGATCCCAAACAAATTTCTTACCTTTCTTTTGTAAAGATGTTTTAGGATTTTCTATTCTAGAAAATCCCTCGATAAACTTACGATAGTAACCTGTAATTCCCATAAAAGTTCGTACACCAGTTACGTCTTTCGAGGAAGGCCATTCATTAATTGCTTTTATCTTGTCTGGGTCTACTGCAATTCCATCCTTGGATATCACATGCCCTAGGTACTGTATTTTATCTTTATAAAAATCACATTCGCTGAACTTAGTGTAAAGTTGGTGTTCCCTTAACACTTGTAAAATTATCTTTAAATGTTCGTCATGTTCCTCTTTTGTCTTAGAATAAATTAGAATGTCATCAATAAAAATCACTACAAATTTATCCAAGTATTTATGTAACACGTTGTTCAGTAAACACATGAAGACTGTTGGAGCGTTGGTCAGCCCGAAAAGCATAACCACGAACTCGTAGTGTCCATAGCGAGTTCAGAACGCAGTCTTAAAGATGTTCTCATCTTTAATTCTGACTTGATGGTACCCCGACCTTAAATCTATTTTAGAGAATATCGTTGCACCACGTAGTTGATCAAACAAATCATCAATGCGGGGCAAAGGATATCTCTTCTTTATAGTCATTTTATTTAGCTGACGGTAGTCTATGCATAAACGCATAGTTTCGTCTTTCTTTTTAACAAAAATTACGAGTGATCCCCATGGAGACACACTAGGTATTATATAATTTTTATCAATCAATTCTTTAAGCTATGATTTAAGTTCGTTAAACTCTAGAATATTCATTCTATAAGGAGCATTTGAGTTTAGTACCACTCCTGGTACTAACTCAATGGTGAAATCGAGTTCCCTTTTCGCAGGTAGTCCTGGAATTTCTTCCGCGAATACATCAGAAAATTCCTTAAGAATGGGTATATCTTCCAACTTTAACTTATCTTCATTAGTGTATTGTTCATCGTTAATTACATTTACAGCAAACAACTTACACCCTTTACAAATAGTCTTTTTAACTTGTAAAGCAGAAATTTGTCTAACATATATCTTTCTAGGAATACCTTTTACTATTACTGTTTCACAGGCATCATTTAAACAAGTAAAAGTATTTTCAAAGCAATTTAATACTACTCTATGCTCTTCTAACTAGTCCATTCCAATTAGAACATCGTAAGAACCTAAAGGTAACACATTTAGTTTAACATGAGTCCTAAACTGATTCATCAGTAATTCACGTTTTTTAACATAATCAGTCACCTTTCTTTTCATGCCAGTAGCTAATTGAACCAACCATGATTTATCAAACTTATCTATTTTCAGATTGCAACATTTAACTAAATCAGGTGAAACATAGATAAGACTTGCTCCGCGATCAATTAAAATAGAAATAGGTTTATCTTTCAGCATACCTTCCACTTCAACCATGGAAATTTGATGATCAGCTTGTTTGTTCTCCAGGGATGCATTTATCCTGGGCATCTCTCTTGCTAAGTCACCGACAATAGTCTCCTCCTGTATAGTATGTATGTTGTTGACCACCTTCTTCCTGAGTGGGAAATTTGATGCATAGTGAGGTCCCTGACAATCCCAACATTTAACAGGTTCTTTCTGTTCATTATTTTTAACAAAATTCTTAGGTGGATCACTGTTCCTTGCAGTTGTAAATTTTGACTGTGTATTTCTTGTTGCATTATTTCCTGGAAACTTTCTGTTAGATTAATTACGTAAATTATTATTCCCAAAATTGCGATTAAAAGAAAACTGCTTATTCCTTTGCTCAAAGTTGTTAGGCCTTTTTGCTTTCCATCTTGGTATGCCTTCTCTTCTCTTATTATGTTCATAACATATGTTCACCTTTCTCATGGCCTCTTCAACAATTCGAGGACTATCATATTCAATCCCGTCTTTTATGTGAGAGGGAAAGCAGCTCAGAAACCTCTGTACCTTAGGATTTTCTTCAACGAAATAAGGCACATACCTTAATAAATTCAAAAACTTGCTATACAACTCTCTCATATCCATGGAACCTAGTTTTAACTCATAAAGCTCTTTAGCTCGTTCCTCATAATACTGGTCTGACAAAATTTTTCTTTTAAAATATTTCTTAAAATTACTCCAATTTACACTTTTATCTTTTAAACCTTTAACTCGTTTAAGATCTTGCCACCAGATGTCTGTTTTTCCATTTAAGTTATAAATTGTCATTTTAGTTTTTAAATGACTTGAGTAATTATAAATCTGGAAATACTTATTCATACCGGACAACCATGCTTTAGTTGTCTCACTCTTTTCCATTTCTTCGTTAAAAGTTGGTGGTTTGATCTTTTTAAACTCACCAGAAATTTCTTCGTAGGGCCTGTACTTATTTTTCTTAGTGTAGCAGTCACTGTCACTACTATCACTGGAATACTTATGCTTTTTCCTGTATGCCTTTGCATCAAATTCAGAAGATGAATTGCTGTCATAATTAGTCAATTTTACCTTTTTATCATTACGTTGGTAGGACATAGTTCCAGATTCAACATTATTTTTTGTTTTCTTATCTTGATCATTTTTATGAAAATTATCCAACAGGATTTGATTCAGCTCCTCTTGAGCTTTCAGAATTCGTTTGTTTTCTTCCTTAACAGTTTTTATCTCAATTTTTAAATCTTTCACCGTCCTTAACAATTCAGATGAATTATCATTCAATTCGACAAATAGATTTTCTGCATTAATGTGGCATTGTTCATTATTATTATGTTCGTTATTAAGGGACCTATCCTCAGCCGACTCTATTGGTCCTTCCATACCTGCAAACTTAATTTATAAAATGCTAAAACTGGAAACAAAATAATTTAAATGAGTAATTTGTAATTCTGTTATAAATTTTCATTTGCGCGAATGAGCCACTTCAGGCCCAGTATTTGAACTTGCGCTCTAATACCACATGTAACATCCCAAAAAATTCACTAAAATTTAAAATTTTTAAGTAGCAATATATGCTTGTGTCGCTATGCTAAAAGTGTTAACTTCAACACAACTAAACATTAAACGATGTACTTAACGATAACAACTCATAACATTTAGCATTAGTAATTAAGAGTTTAGATTACTTATGAATCGCAACAGATGTCTTAACAATTGTTAGTTTAAATAGAGTCTTTAAAAGTTGTAAGTCATTTATCGCCAAGTCAACGTCAGGATGTTGAATATTGCTTACATAATATACTTAATTGTTAGTATGCATATCATCACTTTCGTTCTATGTTATGCATTTTGTTTTCTAGAGACTAAATGTTCGTCTTGATGAAATGAAGAGGTGCTTGAATAGCCCCGAGGCTTACTTATATATCGCTAGCTAACGCTCCTGAATTCTATTTGCAGAGAACAGGTAACACAGAGAAATTCCAAACGAAGCCTTCTAATGTGTTTCAATTTATCTTACAACACTATAATTGGCCTTTTAAATTAAAAATATGAATGTGTAGAGGATTATCTACTCTGCAATTCAACTCAAGTATTTTATCTTAATTATTTGATTATGCTCAATATATCGTATTCCTCCATGTTTACTATGGAGAAATTTTTATGTATTAATACCACATGATTTCTTGTATCAATACTTATGGAAAATTCTCATAGTTTTACATTATATGTTCTCTACCAAATCTATGGAGAAAGTATTGTAATATTAATCCACTACATAGATTTTATATATATATATATATATATATATATATATATATATATATATATATATTACCTATATCAAGCAATATAATATAGTTTTTATAAAACTATACTTTATGTTTATATTGCAAATGCACATTCTATATGCATAGACTTTATATGAGAATGATATGCATTAAATCTAATTGCATAAATTATATGTTTGGATCTATGTTCAAAAACCATATGTATGATACTGTGTGTATAACCTATCACCTTATGTTTTAATTGACATTGGCAAAGGTTGATATAATGTAACGTGTCATAACCTTATTATATGCTCCCAAACTATGCAAATACACAACGTATTAACTTATAGTGGAGGATGTGTTGGCATGCACTACGAACCGATAGCTAAGGTATTTAATGGTTCCATAACTGCTATCCTGGTGGATTGCTTGTTGGCTGCTCTCGTGACCAAATCTTCACGTGAAAAGTCATGGAGTTTGGTGATAATATTTAAATGCGTCGTGTAAAACTCGTTGTGTTGTGTAAGGATGGTATGGTAGGATCCTAGTTGGATCTCCATGTTGACAATAAGCTATATGTTGAAAGTTGTAAAATTAATTGCCATTAAATGAGATTGTGATCGTGAAAGGATTTTGTCTTGGTGGCTAGATCTGCATCGTTGATTTCGTGGTTGGTCTCAGGTTTTGGGATAAACCCTAAACTTCCCATACACTACCATCGAGACCATGCTTGTAGCATTCATTTTTCATGAGTGAGTGGGGAGGGAGGCCGTCAGGCTCTCCGATTTTCAAGGTTTGTAACTAAAACTTATTTCTTCCTCTCCAGGGTTTCGATGGTGTAACCAGGCTACCTGCAACTGGTCGTAGGAGTGATGTAAAATGAGAGTGCATTGTACAGGGTTAACACCATAGTGTAATGCGTTTGAAGTTTTGATACCATGACCTGTTGCTGGTAGGGTTTTGCTGGTGTTTCGATGGTTTGTAGTGTTTTACAGTCCGAACTTCTATGAGTGTAACAATGTTGAACCTAACTCGTAGCATCCTGAGCATTTAAAGGTGTTGAGGGTTCCGGTGTGCTTTGGAAAATACAAAAGAACAGAGTTTTGGGTCTTCTAGGGATTTGAAGTGGTGATTTGAGCACATACTGTATACATTGAAGAAGCTGGCATACTCGGACGTGCTTCTGGAAAGACCAGGTGATGTGCTAGATTTCAATTGCGTTTTTCTAAAGTTTAACCATTGGCATTGTCTTTTGTTTAATATTTCACTTCTAGTTTTTAACCCTGCGTATCATGTAATGTTTTGCAGGTTTGCTTCTCTAGCAAGATGTTGATAATGGCCTATAAAGAAAATGGATGCTTGATGTCCTGGTAAGCCTCAGTGACATCCTTCAGGGGATTTCCAATAGTTGCGAAGATTTTTCTTTTTTTTGGTTTCGCTGAGATTCGAAGGTGTAAACATGGTTGTTGCAGTTGGTTGTATTATCAACTTGAAGCCGTAAGGCTTGTGTTTATGAGGGCTTTGTCACTTGAGCTATAGCTCACAACATTTCAAAATGTTTTTCTTCGGTTACTGTTACAGTTTGCTATTGAAGCTTTAAATTCTAAGTCTTATTTCAACACTGTTATAAATGTGAAAATCCAGTGTTAACTGTTTGTCTTAAATCGAAAACATTTTTGTCATAAGACTGGATGAAATGTTTTAAAAAAAAAAAATCATTATGTTTACGTTTTGGTGTGGGGTTTTGAACCTTCGTCTTGGCTCTAGTTTCGGTTATTTCGAAGAGTATTTGGATGGCAAGTTTTATGTCGATTTTGGTTTTGAAAATGTGAAGTTGATGCACAACTAAAAGTATGCCTTCGGCACATCCAGGTTACGTTGAGTCTATTGTGATAATGAAACTAGGGCTAGGCCCGATTATGTGTTTAACTATTCAGGGTTTTGTTTGACCACCCTTGCCGTAAGCTGGTTGTAACCTTGTCATGGTTGAAATGCTAAAGCATACATTTTTGTATAAACGAAAACATGGAGGGTTTCGAACCATGTTCTCAATACATTTCTTGTTTGATAAACAATTGTGTGGTGTTAAACCCAAAATAAATAATAGATTTATTTAATACTGTAAATCTATACTAGATTCGAATGCTAAAGTATAATTAGTACTATATGTCTAAATAATAATAGTGTGAATTTAATACTTCTTTACTGCAATACTAAACTCTGTTATGGTTAAAGCTAGCACTATGAATTCAATGTTTGAAGCTTTAAGTTATTGTTTTAACGTATAAAGGTTTTCTTGAAAAGTATAATGCAATATGAGAATATTTATGCGAAATACTAAAATGCGAAAAGAGGCCAAATACAATACTTAGAAAGTAAATTTATTTGATTTTGATAATGTATTACTATAGACAGAATATAAATGTTAATGTATGAGATCATTTGAATGCATATGTTGGTATTTATGTGACTATACTAAATGTATAAATATTTAAGTTTCCTAGTTAGCCATTTATCTGAAAGAAACAATGTGTTTATACTGAAATAAAATAGATTTGTTTATAAATTCCACACTTTGAATCTATTTACAGTACTACATTTCACATCTATTTTAATTCTATCTTCCCTGTACTAGAGTACGACATTTATAAACAATGTGTTGAAAAATGCAAGGAAGAGATTTTATTCTATTATTCAGAAATAATTCATACATCTAGAAAACAGTGAACCTAACAAATGTGTGATTTTTCAAAAAAGATAATTTGCAGAAATAAATCATTCATTTTCAATACAGAATACTTAAGAGTTAATTCAACAACTGATAACATAAGCAATCAGGCTTCTAGTATTAACTTGAAAACAATAAATAAGATAACACAAATGAACCTGATAACTATAGAAGAAATAAACAGCCAAAGTAGCCCGTTCCACCCAACCAACTCTTGAAGACATCCAAGTTACTTACCTTTGGACCCCCAAGTCTGTTCACTGAACCACTAGGACAAAGATGCTGTGTGGAGTAATGGAATAAATTCCCTTGCCACTCAGCAGTAGCACTCAACAGTAGTACTTCCTGCTTTTAGTAATATTGAACTCAACAATGTGGCCGCGCTAGTTCAGAATGCAGTCTTAGTTCACTCAATCACTTCTAACTTTCCCCTCATCAAATCTCTTGTGCACAAAAATTATCACAAGGTAGGAATGAATAGCCCCCTACTGAATTCAATGGGTAGATAAATAGCATGCCTAGGTCTTTTGGTCATTTTATTTCAGTAAATGAGCCACCTGCTCAATTCCACTTTCTTGGGGAACATGTCCATAAAATTAGGGAATTTGCCCCCTGTAATAGTTAGAGTGAGTTGAGGATGTTGCCAAGTGTCAGATTTCTCTCCACCACAGTCCATTCCTCCTAATGGGTCAGTGAACACTCATTCAACAGTCTCCTTTGGATGTTTGTCTCCACTTTTATTTATTTATAATAAAATATTCAAAGTAATTAATTACAGTCATCCGTGACCCCACTTGGTCAATAGTCATAAAAATTTTCAATAAAAATAAAATATAATGTTTTCATCATAAAATAAAATGTCTAGAGTTTGGGTATGTGACACTATGGGTCAAAACCATGGGCCAGTACAAACTATGGATCAACAAATACTACGGGAGGACTTACAAAGTATATGTGTCCAACAACAATAATACAAACTATGGTTCAACAAATACTACGGGACGACTTACAAACCATATGCGTCCAACAACAATATACTAACAAAGTAAAAAGAAGGGTTGACATGGGTTTTTAACATCCCCTCCCCCTTAGAAAAAGATTTGTCCTCAAAGCTTTAGATGTGGAAATTGTTGTTGAATCTGAAGGAGTGGTTCCCATGTAGCATCCTCTGGTTGCATCTCGTGCCACTTAATTAAGACCTATGTGATAGAGAGAGAGCGAAGCTGACGAGTGCACTTATTGAGGATGGCCTCTAGATCCAAAAGGATGGATCCTTCATTATCAAGTTCTGGTAAAATATTTTTTCAACCGATGTTGGTGCCAAGAACTTTCTTCAGACAAGAGACATGAAATACTGGATGAATGCGGGAAGAAGGAGGAAGTTCCAATTTATAAGCAACAAACCCAATCTTATGAAGAATCCTATATGGCCCATAGAACTTTGGAGCGATCTTATGACGCCCTTCGAGTTTCAGGGAGGATTGCTTGTAAGGCTGGAGATGAAGAAAAACCATATCACCTGCTTCAAAAGTGCACTCAGAATGATGCTGATCGGCTTGTTGCTTCATGTGATTTTTTGCCATGTGAATATTTTCCCGCAAAATGCGAAGAATATGATCACGGTTTCAAAGGACCATGTCAACTTCCTGAACTGGTGAACTGTTGGGGGTGTATGGAAGAAGAATTGGCGGTGCCTGACCATAAAATGCTTCATAAGGAGTCATTTTAGAGGCAGTGTGGTAAGAGGTAGTGTACCACCATTCAGCGAGAGGGAGCCACTTTTCCCACTGATGTTGTTGTTTAGAGGTGAAGCAACGAAGATAATTTTCCAAGAATTTATTTATAATTTCAGTCTGACCATCTGTTTGTGAGTGATACCCTGAAGTCATCTTCAGTTTGGTGCTAGTGTGGCGAAATAGTTCTGTCCAAAAATGACTAGTGAAAATCGCATCGCGATCCGAGATAATGGAAGAAGGGATTCCATGAAGACGAAATATCTGGTCCAGGAAAATTTGAGTGACTGAGGAGGCTGTATAGGGATGGCTGAGAGCACAGAAATGACTATATTTGGAGAGGCGATCAACCACAACCAAAATCACTGTCTTCCCTCTAGATTTAGGGATCCCTTCAATGAAATCCATAGAAATATCTGTCCAAATCTGTGTAGGCATGGGAAAGGGTTCAAGCAATCCCGGAAGGAGTGTCGTTTCACCCTTATTGCGTTGGCAGGTATCACATTCAACCACCATCTATTGAATTTTCCTTTTCATGCCCTGCCAAAAGAAGTTATGCCATGCCCGCTCATACGTTTTGAGGAACCCAGAGTGCCCTGCCGATGGAGAAGCATGGAGTTCATAGAAGACAACATGTTGAATATCTGTGCTCTGGGGAAGAACCAGACGACCCTTGTATCTCAGGGAAGCACCATCCCAAGATTAATGTGGTACAACAGAAGGGTTGTTGGCCAAGCGTTGGATGATATGAGATAATGAAGAGTCGTTGACATATCCCTATTGAACATATTGCAACCAATTTGGAACATGCATAGAAATAGATGAAAGAGAACTGCGGTCATCAAATGTGCGAGAAAGAGCATCCGCCACAATATTTTCCATACCCTTCTTGTAAGTGATCTCATAGTCATAACCCATGATTTTGCTAACCCATTTCTGTTGTGTTGGGGAGGATACACACTGTTCCAGGAAATCTTTCAGACTCTGGTGATCAGTCTTGATGCAGAAATGATTCCCTAATAGGTATGGTCGCCACTTTTGTACTGCATGCAAAATAGCCATGATTTCCTTCTCATATGTAGACGCAGCTAAATTCTTACCCTAAAGGGATTTTCTAGTGAACACAATGGGGTTTTCATCTTGAAGGAGAACAACACCAAGTCCATTGCCGCAAGCATCACTCTCAATAGTGAAGGGCTTGGAAAAATCGGGCATAGCTAGAATAGGTGTAGTACACATAGCTTGTTTCAGTTTTTCAAATGCATGCTCAGTAGCATGTGTCCATGCAAAAGCATCGTTTTTCAATAGAGCAGTTAATGGAGATGCTATCTTCCCATAATCCTTGACAAACTTACGGTAGTAGCCAATCAACCCCAAAAGACCACGAAGGCTCTTGAGTGTCTGAGGATGCAGCCAATTGTTCATGGCAGCGATTTTGGCAAGATCCACACGAACCCCTGAGATAATGTGCCTGAGATACTCGACTTCCTTTTGTCCAAAAACACATTTAGACTGTTTGGCGTGGAGATGATAGTCAGAGAAAAGTGTCATTACAAGATCCAGATGCTGGAGATGTTCAACCCATGTTTTACTGTAGATAAGGATATCATCAAAGAATACCCCAATGAATTTCCGCAAGTAGTGCCGGAATATTTTATTCATCAAGGAATGGAATGTGGAAGGAGCATTAGTGAGGCCAAAGGGCATGACCAAAAACTCATAGTGGCCATCATGTGTGCAGAAAGTTGTTTTAAGGATATCATCCTCATGAACCCAAAATTGATGATACCCAGAATGAAGATCCAAATTGGGGAAAAATTGAGCACCATAAAGCTCATCAAGAAGCTCATCAACAATAGGAATTGGAAACTTATCCTTGATGGTGAGGTGATTAAGTTCTCAGAAGTCAATGTAGAGGCGCCATGACCCATCTTTTTTGTGGACAAGAAGAACTGGTGAAGAAAAGGAACTAGTGCTTGGGCGAATAATACCTTGCTTCAGTAAGTCCCGAACGAGCATTTCAACCTCTGTTTTTTGGTGAAATGGGTAGCGATAGGGCCTGATGTTGGGAGGAACACTTCCAGGAAGGATCTCAATATGATGGTCCTCTGGCCTTGAAGGTGGCAATCCCACTGGTTCAGCAAAGACACCTGTATATCGATCCAGAATTTGTTGTAGATCCAAAGGAGTAGTGGAGACCGCTGATGGTTGCATATAAATGGAATGGATCTGAGCGATGAAACCATGTGAATTATTCTTAAGTATTTTTTCCATGCGATGTGAACTAATGATGTTGAGAGACCCTAGTTGTAAGCCATTCAATGTGTGTTTTTGTCCATTGGGGGAAAACTGCATCCAAAGTTCAGCAAAATCCCATAAGATGGGGCTAAGTGTGTGTAGCCATTGAGCGCCCAAAACCACATCACATCCGCCTAAGGTCAAGGCAAACATGTCAGAGCGCAGGGTATAATCTCCCATAGAGATACGCACATTACTACACTTCCCTTTGCAAGGTAAGGTGCCCCCATTGGCAACCATGAATTCAAAGTTGGAGCAAGGATGGATAAAACAATCAGCCTATTTGGCGATCTGAGGGTCAATGAAATTATGAGTGCTACCAGAGTCAATGAGTATTGTAAGAGGAAGGTTCTTGAAGTAACCCCTGACCTGCATTGTTTGGGGGGTGGTGATTCCTGCTAAATCATGGAGAGATATCTCTAGCTGGTCGTCCTAAGATGGAGGGTCAATACGCTGCTCCTGAATGTCAACCTGAGCATCCATTGTATTTGGAGCTTCTTCACCAATTTTAGAGGCAGGCGGAGAATCCACATCCAAGAGATAGAGATTTTATTGAACATATCTATGTCCCCGAGTGAATTTCTCATCACAATTATAACAAAGCCCTTTTTCTCTGCATGCCTGCATCTTCATTTCACACAAATGCTTGATAGGAGTTGGTCGAGGAGCTGGCGGGATGGGAGGTCATTGAGAACACATATTTTGGAAGGGAACAAAAGTGGGTTTGGAGCGCTTTTGGGCTGCAATATTGTCTTCTTCCAACTTAGCTAACCCCAGGGCTTCCATCATTGTGTTGGGACAAAAAATTTTGACCTCAGAGCGGATTGCATCCTTTAGACCACTGATAAAACAAATCCAATAGAAGTCATCAGGAAATCCTTCGGTGTGGTTGGCTAGTTTCTCAAAGTCGGTTTGATACTCTCTCACAATGCCAATTTGGCGAAGTTTAGTGAGAGCTCCTATGAAGTCATCAAAAGCACTAGGACCAAATCATTGCAAAAGGAGCTGGCAAAAATCTGACCATTTTGGCTCTTCATGAGCCTTGATTTACCAACGGTACCATTGAAGAGCTTTCTATTCCAAATGAAAGGATACAAGTGGAACTTTGTTGACATCAAAAGTATTATGCAGACTGAAATATTGTTCTGCACGATAGATCCATCCAGTCGGATTAGTACCATTGAAGCGAGGAAAATCAAACTTCGGACAACGGAAATTGCTGGAAGAAGAGAACCCATTATCTAATGAAGACTCGGACTGTTGTTTGTTGTTCATGGCTGAATGCTCAAGATGGAGGCCGAGAAATTTTTCATCGAGATCCTAGAGTTTGGCTTAGATGGCTGCAAGTGCTTCCTCCATGGTTTTTTCTCCTGCATGGGTGACAACCATAACCAGGATTTATTTATTTTTTGAGTGGGTAGAAAAACAAAAATAGAAACCGTTTCAATAAAGGAAAATATGGACTTGGGAAAAAATCTAAAGGGTAAGTTGGGTTTGACTAGGTTTTGGACACTGTCGAATGGACAAGGAAGTAGAAAATGAGGATTTCAGAAGCGGGGTGAAAGAATGCTATGAAGATTAAATATTGTATTAAATTAATCAGTAAATTATTAATTAGTTTAATTGAAGGGACGTAACCCTTCTTAAGAAATGCTCAAACCTTATAAAAGGCGAGCTCTTGTAAAGCATTATGCATCTTATCAATTCAATAATATATATTTTATTCAATATGGATCTCGTGTCCTAGAATTTCTGCCGCATTTGGTATCAGAGCCACGTTTGGCATCAGCGTGTGCACTCTACGCTCCAGGTGGGTTCATCATCCATTCTCATCTGACTGCTCCTATTCCCCGCCATCCGCTGCAATCCATCCAGCCGCCCTCCTCCCCAACTGCTACCACAACTCACTTCGCGTCCTCCTCTTCCAGTCAGTCTCCCTCTTTCGCCAGCCCTTCCCTTCGTCCTCGCACTGCTCCTGCGTACGCCCTAACTCATTCATTTCGACCCCACCTTCTGCTTACCCTCTCAACACCTCTGCATTCTGCCCCCAACAACCCCGTGCCTATCTCCTCCCCATACCCCCCCACGACACTCCTGATGTTCCCACTCGCCCTTCCGCATCCTCTCTCCATCACACAACTCTCCCACCTACACACTCGTCAATACCATCTGCATAGCTCCCATCCTTGCACCCTAGCCTCTACGTCTAACCATCAACGCTGCCACCTGTGCGTGCGCCCTTCCACACCCTCCTCCACGTAAATCCTGCCAAAAAAAAAATCAAACCAAATTAATAAAACAAATATTATTATAATAATATAATATTATTATAATAATATAATATTATTATATAATATTTTAATTTTATTAAAAATTTCCACTCTATAATAAATATTTAAATATAATATTTATTATTTTATAATACTAATTATTATTGCTATAATAATTATTAAGTCACCATTTTCAGAGACCTTTTAATTGTTCTCACTATCCCATAAGCCAAAATTGCGTCCAATTATTCACCACCACACCTAAGAAGCATGACGACAGAGTTAAAATCTCAAATGGAGAAAATAGAGAAGGATTTTCGAACCTTCAAGGAAATGATCACCAAGAGCCAGGAAGCACTTAAGAAAGAAATTAAGGATGAAGTCATTCAGGTAATGGAGCAAAAAATAGACGACATGTTCGACATTATAAGCAAGGAACAAAAAATGTTAGATCAAAAAGTGACTGAGAGCCAGAAAGGTATCGAGGCGATATTACAAAAAATGAATGATGAGGAAAAAAATCATAAACAACATGGCTCGGATATGTCGGTTACCCCATCTTCCAATTCTAAGTCACTAGAACACAACAGGATGAAAGGTACTCAATACCAACCATTCGTAATGTACCCGCCGAGAGCAAAAATAGAGATGACGAAATATAATGGAGGAGAAGACCAATGCATCGCTTGGTTGAATAAAGCAGAAGAGTATTTCGACATATATAACATTACAATGGACGAAGAAAAGGTCAAGTATGCTTCAATGCACCTTGAAGGATATGCCTACAACTGGTATATGTGGTGGAAGGGAGACAACTTCGCATACACTTGGAACTTATTCAATAATGATTTCTTAAAAAAGTTTCAAGGAATCACAGAAGATGAATTCTTCTCAAAACTTACCAGATTACAACAAAGGGGAAGCGTCGAAGAATTCACGCATCAATGGGAATCCCTCGCTACCAGAGTATTTGGGCTATCCGACAAACAACGGTTGGAAACCTACTTGGGAGGACTAAAACCATACATACAAAAAGAGTTAAAAATGCATGACATAACGAATGTCGAGGCAGCAAGACGAAAAGAAAAAGCAGCCGAGGCCAAATTTGACAGTTTCCAATCAAATAAAGGGAAGTCATACTCACAAAGAAACATCCAGTCAACTCCAGAGGATGATACAAACAAATACATCCCTCCGCCTAAAAGGGACGATAGGAAGAGCCTCGAGAATCAATTAATGAGGGAAGGAAAATGTCGACGATGTGGAGACAAATGGAATCCTAAACATAGGTGTCACCCCGAGGACAACTCAAAGAAATTATATACTTGTGAAGCAGAGGAGAATAGTGAATCAGAAGAAGAAGAGCCAGAAGATGAAGAGGAGGAAACCGCAAATATGGCAGCCGGGAACGACGAGACCCCCAAAATCTCCCTAGCAACCATGACAACCATTAGTCAACCACAGACTCTCAAGTTAAAAGGGCATATAAAAAATGAGAATGTTACAGTGCTAGTAGACACTGGAAGCACTCACAAATTTCTTGATATAAGAGTGGCACGAAAACTCAAGTTGTTCGTACATCCAGTTCCAGACATGAAGGTGATGGTTGCAGATGGCAAGAAGATTGAAAAAGTTGGAAAGTGTCACAAGGTGAGACTTCAAATACAAGACTTCGAACTGGAATCAAAACTTTACACCTTACCGTTGGGAGGAGTAGACATCGTTTTGGGAGTCCAATGGTTACAAACATTGGGAACATATTCTGCCAATCATCAAAAACATTTCATCAAGTTTAAGTGGCAAGGGCAAAATTTTAAGCTATATGGTTTTCATCCACCAAACACACAGGTAGTTTCATCTCAGCATATGGAAAAACTCATTCGAAAAGGGGCATCAGCATACATAATACAATGTCATCAACTGGAAGGAAAGGAGGAGGAACCAAATGAGTTCAAGAAGGAAATCCAAAAATTACTCCAGAAACATGAACACATATTTCAAGACTTACCCATGCAACTACCACCAGAAAGGAGTATAGAACACATAATCGAGATTAAGCCGGGGTCAAATCCTGTCAAGGTTAAACCATATAGGTACCCCCACCACCACAAAACAGAAATAGAAAGGTTGGTTCAAGATATGCTGAATTGTGGTGTCATCACCAAGAGTAGAAGCCCTTACGCAGCTCCATTCGTACTAGTACGGAAGAAGGATGGATCGTTTAGATTATGTATAGATTATAGAGGATTAAACAAAATAACAATTAAGAACAAGTTTCCAATCCCTTTCATCGATGACATGCTGGATGAACTTCATGACACGAAATATTTTTTGAAACTCGATTTAAGGTCAGGGTACTATCAAATCAAGGTCAGATTAGAGGATATCGCAAAGACTGTTTTCCAAACTCATGAAGGACATTATGAATTCAAAGTAATGCCTTTTGGGTTAACTAATGCCCCTGCCACATTCCAGGCAACTATGAATGAACTATTTCAGCCACACCTAAGGAAATTTGTGTTAGTATTCTTCGATGACATCCTTATATATAGAAAGACATGGAAAGAACATTTGACGCATCTAGAAAAGGTTCTATCTCTTCTGAAGGAAAACCAGTTCTATGCAAAAAAGTCAAAATGCACATTTGGGAAGCAAGAAGTGGAGTATCTCGGTCATATAATCTCAAAGGAAGGATTTAAGGTGGACCCAAAGAAGATCCAGGTGATGAAAGGAGTGGCCCGAACCAAAGAATGTTTCAAAATTGCGAGGATTTTTGGGATTAACAGGTTACTCTTATGGTACAAAGGACGTATTTACTTAAGTTCCAATTCCAGTTTTAAGACCAAGGTGCTTAAAGAGTCACATGACTGCCCAGCCGCTGGTCATGTAGGAATTTTTAAAACCTACTATAATGCAAGGCAATCATTCTTTTGGAAGGGTATGTATGCCGACATTCACAAGTATGTTGCAGATTGTGACATTTGTCAGTGGAATAAAACTGAGAATATCTCAAGTTCGGGGTTACTCCATCCATTACATATTCCAAATAAGAAATGGGAGGAAATTTCAATGGATTTCATTGAAGGTCTACCCATATCAGATGGAAAAGACAAAATACTAGTTGTGGTAGACAGGCTAACCAAATATGCACATTTCGTTGGAGTGAAGAAAATTGATTCGGCAAAAGAAACAGCTGAAACTTTTTGTAAAAATGTCTACAAATTACATGGTTTTCCGAAGATTATAGTAAGTGATAAGGATGCCAAGTTTAAAGGGAAATTTTGGAGAGATTTTTGCAAGCAAATTGGAACGTCTCTTAACATGAGCTCAGCTTATCATCCCCAAACAGATGGACAGACAGAAGTTGTCAATAAATGCTTAGAAACCTACCTCCGTTGTTTTGTAACTGATAAGCAAAATAAATGGTTCCAATGGCTACATCTTGAGGAATGGTGGTATAATTCTACTTATCATACATCTGCAAGAATGACACCATTTCAAGCCCTATATGGATATGAACCCCCAAAATGGAAGGATTTCATCACCATCCAAGCAAGGGTCGCATCAGTAAATGACCACTTAGAAGAAAACCAAAAGGTTGTCCAAGTACTTAAAGAGAATTTGAATACTGCCAGGAATAGAACGAGACAACAAGAAGATCGACATCGAACAGAACGAGAATTTGAAATTGGAGATTGGGTATATGTAAGACTACAACCCTATAAACAATTATCACTTAAACAAGGTGGAAAAAATAAATTGGCTCCACGTTTTTATGACCCATATCAAATCAATAAGAAGATTAGTCAAGTGGCATATGCATTGGAATTGCCAACTACAAGTCGCATCCACAATGTCTTTCATGTTTCATGTTTGAAAAAGATGATAGGTCAACACCAGAAGGCACAAACAATACTTCCCTTGTTAGATGAAGAAGGAAGAATCATATTCGAGCCAGAATCTATCATTGCTACTATAGAGAAGAGATTAAGAACGCGAGTCATTAAATAATACCTCATAAAATGGAAAAATCTTCCCGAAGAAGATGCAACATGGGAATCAGAGCAATTTCGACAATTACATTCCTCATTACCATTGCTTTGAGGACAAATCTCTTTAAAAGGGAGTGGCAATGCTATGAATATTAAATATTGTATTAAATTAATCAGTAAATTATTAATTAGTTTAATTGAAGGGACGTAACCCTTCTTAAGAAATGCCCAAACCTTATAAAAGGCGAGCTCTTGTAAAGCATTATGCATCTTATCAATTCAATAATATATATTTTATTCAATATGGATCTCGTGTCCTAGAATTTCTGCCGCAAAGAATGAGAAAATTTGGTAGAGAGGGACAAAGAAGCAGAATTAGGAAAGGAACTCTGTGGTAAAATTTGAAGTCGATTGGGTGAAAGTCGAAGAAGTTATGGCAAACCCTAAAAGTAGACAAATGTGGGATTTCTGGCTTTGGGAAGTGGAATTTGGAATAGGGTTCTTGGGATTGAAATATGAAGAATGGGATGACAGGGGTGTCAGAAAAGTTTCAAGGGAAACAGAGTGAAATCAAGGGAGATATGGCGAAAAAACAAATTTTTTTTTTTTTTTTTTTTCTAGGAATGGATCTGCAATGGCGCGGAAGGGATCGGAAACAGATAGATCTGCAATGACATGGAAGTGATCAGAAATAGATGGATCTACAATGATGTGGAAGTGATCGGAAACAGATGGATCTGCAACAATGCAAAAGTGATCAGCAACAGATGGATCTGGACAGAGGAAATCTGCAATTTTTCAGCTGAAAATAGATATGGACCCCAGGTATGCTTGGCTTCCTAACAGTTTAGGGGATTCACTCGGCCACCAATGATATCTGACGGCTTGCATATTGGAGCAGTACCCCTCACTCCATGGCTCAGGTAAAACTGATAACTGCTTTGCCACAAATGAAAGCTCTTGGTTTACCTCACGGGTGGGAACTAGTCAATCAGGTAGGGGTTGTTGCCCTTTTCACTGGCAGGTCCTCTCAATGGGACAACTACTTCGGGGTTCCTATGGTACTCCTCACAATGAGTTTTAGGGCTTATGCCCAAGTACTTCCCACAGTTAAGCGGATAGGGATTATTCCCAGATCTGAACCTGCAACAGATGTGAAATTTTTTTTGGCAGAAATTTCCCAACAAGCCCAAGAAAGTGCTGTGATACCAGATGAGAAGAACCTGCAACAATTAATTGATGAATACACGATATATCAGATCACATAATACTTTTATTGATCGCAGGCCACTTCGAGGGGGCACCCTCCTTTGAGCAAGCTCAATACACAATAACTTCATGGTGCCTTCATTGGCCTCAACACAAACTTATATACTAAGTCTAGGAGCCAATACTATGGGTCAAAACCATGGGCCAGTACAAACTATGGATCTTCAAATACTACGGGACGAATTACAAAGCATGTGCATCCAACAACAATAATACAAACTATGGATCAACAAATACTACGGGACAACTTACAAAGCATATGCTTCCAACAACAATATACTAACAAAGTAAAGAGAAGGGTTGACATGGGTTCCCAACACAATCAAGGATGAAAATAAAGGTTTTATCCCCAGTATGGTTGTCAATGTTATAATGTAGTTCTGTCACTAATATGTACCAAACTAACCTACTTAATAGTTTTCATTATTAAGTAGGAGATAAAAAAAATTAAATTAAAAACATATGCAAAGAGAATCATTGTATAATTCATCTCATACCAAAAAAAAACAAATCAAATAGTAACATAAATCCCATATTCCTAGAGCATAAAATACAATGAAGGATGTAAGATATTTGATTAAGAATGGTAAAAAGAGTCTTACAAGAAAGCACCTTAACATAGTTAAAGGAGGTAGATGGGGTCCAAAGCTACATCAATGGAGGGTCCTTTACCTCCTTACGTGCTTCACTCCAAAATTTTGGTGGTAGAAAGGGTACTCCTAAATGATAGAAAGAACTAGGATTAGAGTGCTTCTCTCTCCAAAGATATTCTGACAACATATTCTTGCAATGGATAAGTAGTGAAATGGGTGACCATAATAGTTTTTTTTGTAGGAGAAATAGTGGACCTCTCAGGAACTAACTTCAAATGTGAAGTAGTAGGATAAATATAAGTATGGAAGACTAGATAACGCATAATTTTTGGAAATAACAGATTGGTAAGATCCACTTTAGGCCACTACATCACTTTGGAAGATACACAACATTAATGATCTTAAAAAATGACCTTTTTTTCTTCTATAGAGCCAAAGCATATTTTTAAAGGGTTTAGTGCATGTTGCATGTAGAAAATTAGGAAAATAAAGTGTGTTGACATTTGTGATCAAAATTTGAGATTTAACTCAGCTCATGATGGAAAGACTAAGGTCAAATGGTGATGGATATGGGGCTAAAGAAACCAAAGCGGTGTATAAATTAAGTTAAAAGTACTCCTAACATAGTAGGTGAAAACAATTAGGATTATAGAACCCATAACCCTATATGGGAACTTTGATTGATCCCTCTTGGACAACATCTAACCGCATATGTGCATATGCACATTAGTCATGTATTTAGGAGGGTGGTAGTGTAACATACCCCTTTTTGTTGAAAAACACTTTATGTTGGAAACATTATGTTAACTTTTATTGTAAAGTTTTATATTGGACAAGTGTCCAAGGATGACTGTAATTTGCACAATATTTTATTATTAAATAAATTAAATAGGAGACAAACACCTAAGGAGACTGTTGAAAGAGTGTTTACTAACCCATTAGGTGGAATGGAATCTGGGGTAGAAGGAAATGGACAAGTGGCAACATCATGATGAAACTAACTAGCTGTTGGTATGGGACAACTCCCTTGAAATGTGGCCATAGTGCCCTGAAAGATGGGACTGGAGCTTGAGGCTCATTTATTGAAAAATGACCACTAAAGACCTAGGCAGTCTATATAGAAGCCATCGAATTATAAGTATACATGTTCAACATTATGGGATACATTCATAAAACATTTTTTCGTGGCTCTTGGCCATCACCAAAAATCGGCGAACAGTGAACAACCATTAACACATAACAAAGTTTCCTAACATAGTGTAAAACTAAGGGCCGAACCCTTTATCATTATCCAGGAATCGAGGGTTAAAAACCCTGATAACTAGTATTACATTTCAACAGACATTAAATTGGAGAATAAATTGTAAGAGTAGGTCGAGGAAACCATTTTTTTTCCTATGCTATCCTGGCAAATCGTAAGCATTGCAACAGCGACCACACCTCCAGAAAACTGAAGGCTTCGACCATTTTCAACTCAAAAATAGTTGCAGGAAGAACCCATAAGGGGAAACCACTGTGACTTACCAGTTATATGCTATAGTTTCCACTTAACCAAAGCTTAAAAACCTTGGAACTGGTAGAACCCACCACAAAAAAAGAAGGTTATACTTTATCCCAAAACTAAGCAAAATAATGTAGAAAGCAACTATACGAGATTTACCAGTAAGACTTTACCTATGTATTGAAACCGAAGGCTAAGGAGGATGGCTTCTGCATCTAGTTGAATCTGGAGACATTCGCTTTTTCATTGGAGTGAATACCATGCATACATTTCGTGAGTAACTTGGCTCTTAAACTATGAAGACTTCTAACCTTCTCTACAACCGTGGTATTGAACCAAGGAAGGAGTCCCTCATGAACTAGTTGTTTGAAATAGATACCTATAACCGGCGAAAGTTCCATAGACATTCAGATACAAAAAAAAAGCAGTAAACTCCCACACCAGCACTCGGCCCTTAAGCTATCAAACTGGTAACAACTCCCTTGAAATGTGGTCATAGTGCCCTGAAACATGGGACTGGAGCTTGATGCTTATTTATTGAAAACTAACCACTAAAGACCTAGGCAGTCTATATAAGAGCCATCGAATTATGAACTGAGGTTCATCACTTTTCCTGACGAGGAAATTTACCTTGGGGTTTTGCTGTGCTTGCACCCAAGAGATTCGATGAGGGGATATGCTGAGTTTTTTATCATGGTATAAGTCTGCCTGTTATACTGTTGAGTGCAAAAGTTACATTGCTGAGTGCAGAAGTTATACTATTGAGTGCAGAAGTTACATTACTGAGTACCTTGCTTCTACACAAAATCTTCTACCTAGTGGTTCAGTGAACAGGCTCGAGGTTCCAAAGGAGGCAAGTAGATTGGCTGCTTCTTCTGGAGAAGGTTGGGAGGAACATTCCTACTTGGGTGTTTGTCGGACCTATCTACAGTTACAGGTTCTACTTGTCTTTTCTGATTTTAAGTAGTTAAATTATTATCTGCAGATATGGATTTAGTGTTTATAAGTTATCATCATACAAATGCATTTGTTTTAGTTTCTGGCCTAGTTAGGTTTCTGCATAATAATGATTAAGTAAGGAAATTAATGAATAAATATCTTCTCTGCATTTTTCCCCATATTGTTTTATGTATCGTACTCTAGTACAGAGAAGGAGATTAAAATAGATGAATGATAGGCAGATTGCCAAAAGATTGAATAGAATAACACTGTTGTATTTTATTTATACTTCTTATCAATTATAGTCTATAATATAAAAATGTTTAGACACGGGAATTAAAATCAACATTTCATAATACTAGCATTATAATATTATGTTACATAGTATTGTAAGTAAATATTCCATCTATGTACAAAAACCTAGGGTTTACATTTTAGTTCATTCATTTCTTTTCAAATAGAATAGTATTATATTTTAATTTTATTACTTCTATTAACCTTCATAAAAATTATAACAGCGGCAAAATAAACTTAACAGCATATACAACATTTTATTTTATTATTTTCCACTTCTGACAGAATTATAAAAATCTACGGTTTTATGTTTTCTCTAAATCTTGCAGAGACCTCTACTTATTTCTTGCATTATATTTTATTTTAAAATTTCAAAACAACTAATGTATTTCACATTCGAAGTAAATAACAGGTCAAATGGAGAAACCAGAACTAGTTAACTCGTATCATCTTTGTCAGAAAAACTTCTTAAATTTAGAATAAGTCTAATTGAACGAATATCCTCATATCATCAAAATCCTTAATTCCTATACTTTGATTGTTTTCCTTTTTTTGAAAACATTTCAACATCGAACGAGTCTTTAATGGACACATACACTTTTGCTACCAAAGTCCTAATATTATGTGTTATAACTTTTTGTAATCAATCAAACCTTTCAGACTTATCATCCTACATGGAATTTAAACCTACTGAAGGTATTTATTTTCATAACAGTATGAGATCAAAAACCAAGTCAACCTCATAGCCAAACCCTTACAACCACAATATTAATTCAGTGATTACCAAGTCTCATATAGATTAAGTATACATGTTCAACATTATAGGATACGTTCATAAAACATTTTGTCGTGGCTCTCGGCCATCACCAAAAATTGACGAACAATGAACAACCATTAACACATAACAAAGTTTCCTGGCATAGTGTAAAAATAAAGGCCGGACCCTTTATCATTATCCAGGAGTCGAGGGTTAAAAGCCCTGATAACAAGTATTAAATTTCAACAGACATTAAACTGGAGAATACATTGTAAGAGTAGGTCGAGGAAACCATTTTTTTTCCTATGCTATCCTGGCAAATCATAAGCATTGCAACAGCAACCACACCTCCAGAAAACTGAAGGCTTCGACCATTTTCAACTCAACAAGAGTTGCAGGAAGAACCCATAAGGGGAAACCACCAAGACTTACTAGTTATATGTTGTAAATTCCACTTAACCGAAGCTTCAAAACCCTGGAACCGGTAGAACCTATCACAAAAACAAAGAAGGTTATACTTTATCCCAAAACTAAACAAAATAATGTAGAAAGCAACTATACAAGATTTACCAGTAAGACTTTACCTACGTATTGAAATCGAAGGCTAAAGAGGATGGATTCTGCATCTAGTTGAATCTGGAGACATTCATTTTTTCATAGGAGTGAATACCATGCATACATTTCGTGAGTAACTTGGCTCTTAAACCCTGAAGACTTCTAAACTTCTCTGCAACCATGGTATTGAACCAAGGAAGGAGTCCCTCGTGAACTAGTTGTTTGAAACAGATACCTATAACCGACGAAAGTTCCATAGACATTCAAATACAAAAAAAAGTAGTAAATTCCCACACTAGCGCTTGGCCCTTAAGCTATCAAACTGGTAACAATAACCACTCGTAGGTCACGGGTTTGAAACAAGAGAAGAGATCACAAAAACCTGCTGCAAACCCTATGATTTTGCAGGCCGGTTGGCCTCTCCCCAGAACTATTCTTCATCAACAATGAATGTCAAAGAAAGCAGCAGCGACGTGACATAGTGGAGTTTAGGGTTGTTTTCTCACTTACCGATAGTAACTCCAAATAAACGGTGCAGATTATACTTTGCAATCCCAAGCAACCAGTGCATTTAAAACACTTTATTACACTTACCACCTTACACTTCCACCTCGGCAAGACACTAGGGAGAGGGCTTGTATAGATCAACAAATTCAGTATTTACCTCACAACCTTTCACATGGCAATAAACACGTAACCTGCCACCGAGACTTCCCACAGATGTGGTAGATTGGTGAGTTAATGCCAAGAGTGGTTACGAACTCCTATCAGCACTTGTCCACCTCAACATTTATGACCTTGTCAATATCACGCGTTGGTACGACGGTAGGTCTTAAACCTGTCACATTATATAGATCTATATGTTATTATAAGTATTATGTACACCTTAACGCCGAACCAAATTTGTAATAGGGGTATGTTTTAAAAGGGTCATAATAATGCCCACATGGTATTCTATAGTAATTGTATATAGGACCTGTACATAAGCCTTGCACATAGTTTGTTTACAATAAGAAATTTCAAAGGTCGTGTACAATGGCAAATGCATAGATTTTACATAGAATTGGATGAGATACGAATACTTATATTAGAACATAGTTTATATGATTTAGAAATATCAAAGGAATTCATATGGCATTTTCCTATAGACCTTATGTATTAAGATATATGGTACTTCACATTTTTAGTCTAGGTTGTATAGAGACATATCATTTTAAAATAAATTGTATTAACATGCTATGTAAAACCGTTTTGTTTCGATGCTTCATATTTCATCTTTTAAATGTCAAAACAAGGAAATGTATAAGTGTCATGGATTACAACCATAACACTTAGACGAAGTGCATTATCAGTACCTTAGAAACGTATATAAATTTGTGACAGGTAGCTAGAAGTGCATTTTAAACATACTGATATTACTTGATCCCCGGTGTTATCCTTACCTGTAATCTACAAAAAGGAAGGTTCTGAAGCTTTAGCATGAATGCTAAGTAAGCCTCGGGGTTACCCTTAGGACACCTTGCGTCATCAAAAGAAGAACAACAATTAGCACTTATAAACATCAAATTAGCTCCAGTAACATCTTAGAATAGATTTTAACTTCATTTTATAGCAAGACACAAGCATTACATCGAATGATAGTACAAACACTTTTTGCAGCATAACAACCAAGAAGCATTAATTTTATTTCCACACAATTAGTTTAATCATTAAATGCTACATTGAAAAATTTTAAATTTTTGGTAATTTTTGGGATGTTACAGGTAGTCAAATGACAACCGAGTCATTGGAAACTTTTCAAAAAATAAACAAAATAACTTTGAAGCAAATGGGAAGTGATGTGTCCCATCTAACAAGCTACAATGCCTCTTGAAAGTAATACAAAACTATAGCAATAGAATCGTAGACCGCTTAATAAATCAAAATTATTGAATAAGGTTATTTGCATAAGAATTCAAACAAAAACTAGTGAACTTCCAATTAGTAGTACAATGTTATAGTGCAATGATAATAAGGGTGCATAAACACCTAACCTCCTTTTCTCCAAAAGAATGCAAGCACAACTACCCCAAGTAACTAGAACTCACTAGCATTACTAGGTAATATTTGGACTGACATGTCTTTGGACATATTCTAGCTTGCTCTCTTGGTACCATAGATTAGGGCCAATCGGAAATGCATGTTTTCCATTATATAATTGATGGATAGACTAACACAATAACTCAATGCTCTTCTTGAGGGATTTATCTTCCTCAAAGAACTTGAGAAGGCCAACATCCCTCAAAAGGAGGTGGTTCTCATTAATAATTAGAGGAGGACATAAATCTATCTCCCTCATCCCAAGATACATTTATACATATGAACCCATTGTTGTTTTGGTTGCTCCTAATTGAAATACAAAACCCATTAGGAAAATATAGATATAAAAGATACAATCTATACTAAATTATCATTCATTATATTCATTCAATATTGGATTTAAAGATTGGTGCACTACAAATGGGTAAAATCTTTGTTCCACATGTCATCCTTCAATGCATCATCCTTAGTGTACCTATCTTCCTCTAGTGCATAATATTTGGTGCAAATCATCTCTACAATGCACCATACTTGGTGCTATGACATTGTGCACGACCACTACACGTGTGCTTGTAGGACACACCATTTTTGTTGTAACATGCATTCTACACCATCTTAACACACCTTGAGAGAGTGAGTCACAAATTGATTGATGCGGTGTGTTAATGATGTCTAGTAGCACCATGTCTTGATGCATGCATTAATCCCTAAATACACTCATGCATGGAATGAAGTCAAAATACTGCAATAACAAAACAAGGTGTGTATCAATTTTATGTATGCACTAATGCACCTGGCAACTGGTGCATCTAGTCATCAACATTAGTGCACATGGAAGAATCAACAAGAGTGAACAAATGTAATATGAGGCCATGTAAATGCTTCGTGAATGGAAAGTACATACAATATTCCAAGTCGATCCACTCACATGATCCCATAGCACCATCAATGGTGCACTGATTTATCAACTAATGCACTATTATGCACATTAAAATGCATTGCACCAAAATGTTTCATTCATTGTATTAATGTTTATAGAATTCACTAATGAAAATTATCCCAACCACACCCACTACCATCACAAGGACCATATGATTTCCATTAAATGATGTGCATATGTAGATACGCCACCTTGACAATAATGCTCCTCCACACCCTTTAGTGAAATAAATACATGTGCTAACAACTTTCAAATAACTGGTATGCATAGTTTGGTAATGGGCACTACAGTTGGTGCATCTCATGATGTGCTAGTGTGTAAAAAACATTGCAGGTCATATTGACAACATGCTTCCCAAAAAATTGAATTTACCTTCTTCTTTTTTTCTTTTTTTTTGTACTTGGGGAATCGACAACTGGGGACTGGTCTAGTACTCACGTGACACGGGGTCCAGGGATCCAATCCCGCTACCAATATACCCCTATGTTCCCCACAAAATCCCACAAGCATGGGGCATGGGTAAGCCGGGGGATTTGAGCTCGAGACCTCCATTTACAACATGTCCTTCATATCAAGTGAATCACCGGTCGAGCTACACCCCTGTGGGCTAAAAAATTGAATTTACCTACTAAAGTGGGAAAGTAAAATTGTGAAAATGTAAACTTTTTAGAAAAGGAATTACCTAGTTTTGTCTCCGCTATGGAGGCATGGTTTAGGTGGAAATCATAAACTAAATCCGAGGAGTTTTTGGAAAATCTAGAAATTAAATGAAATATGTTGTGGATGAAGATTGTTGACGATATCCAACAATTCATAAGTAGAGAAAAACATACTACTTATAAAGGGGTAAAGAGCACTCATACTTGAAGGCGTTGAAAACACTAATGGGTTGTAACAAAGAGGTAAAAGAGAGAAATTAGGTTGGTGTTTTTTTTTAAATTAACCATGTCATGTTGTGCCTTATATCTTAATGCATTGGTGTGATTATAGGTTTATTACACGCCACATAACATTTTTTTTAAATATCTTGTTTTACAAAATTTGATCACAATTTGGTAATTTTTAAATCTAACTCGAAAGTGGTGCACCTTATATCCCAACACACCAAGGAACATGTATATAGGTAGAGATAGTTATAGTTTTAGTGTGCACATTAAAAACCATTTTTTTTAAATAACATGTTTTACAAAATTATATCTTGAGGGACCACTCTTGAATTGTTACTGGTATTGTGTACATACATACATACATATGCATGCACTAGTGCATGTGTTAGAATAGAGAATTGTCCCCTCTCAATATTTTTAGACACACCAAAATAAAACCTTTGTTGAAATCTTTATCCAGATACCTTGTTTAAACTCTTCTTCTAAAAGTAGAATATGAAGAAATGCCTCTACAAAAGAATATTTTCCTTATAACAATACTCCACATCCTAAATTTTGTTAATATAATCCATTTGAAAAATTTGCAAGTAATGGGGCCATAAATTCCCTTACCATGAACTAAAATTGGTACTACAACTTTGTAATAGTTTGTATGCACAAAGGTATGGGATCTCATATATGTACTATGAGATCAGTATGGTCACTAAAGAGTTGGGTGTTTTATTGGAAGCATTTCTAGAAATACGCACCGTGCATGCACCAAGGGATTGCAACATTAAGAGAAGACTTAATTTAACTTGTGTACAAAAGTTTGAGTGGTATTTATTTTAGCAAAACAAAAGTTTGAGTGGTATTTATTCTATCAAAACTCAATATGGATTATGTTACCTAATAGAATAATTTCTAAAATGAACTAGGCACTAGTGAAGGTAGAGTTCAACAAGTGATAAACAAACCCTAAGAGCCATTGTTTCATTTAAAATGACAACATTCATTGAAGAATGCAACCGATTAAAAACATAGACAATCCTACATTTTAGGCTCTACTAGGAGTCGAACTCAAGGCATTAGAATTAAAGTCCAAGTGCTAACTAATACACCATCACATATAGGATTTCGATCAATAATTTCATCCATCGGTTACAATATATCATTCACAATTCCCTCTTTAGAGTTTCATTAATCTATTCATCGCATATAGATAGAAAGCCTAAAAAATATAACAAAGCATGGATATAAAATTCTAAGAGACATATCAATACAAAATATACTATAATCTAATTAATTCACCAATGATAAACTTAACACTATTAAAAAAATTGACACCATTAAGCATATAATTCTATACCTTTTAGCTAATAATTTACTTTCGGGTTCATTGATTGAGAGTAGAAAGGTGCTCGACATCCTAGTATGGGGGAGATGTTGTCACTTAATGTGGGTAAGATGTGGCAACTGTAAGACACATCACAAAAGAATAACATCTCGCCCCTATTAAAAGAGAAAATATAAAGTATATAGAATACATAATATAGAAGAGCTGAGTAAAAATTTGCACCTCAAGGAATTTGACCATTTTCTATGCTTGATAAATCCACATTTGAAATAGATCTTTGTTAACAAAATACCAATCAAATAAAAATACATATTTCATTTTAAAAAAATTATTATTTTTTATTAAAAATAAATTTTATAAATAACATATCTACAAAAATGTTATACAATGAATGAAAAAATGTAAAGAAAACATACTCTCACTAACCAATGGTTAGACATAATCTATGTCAAAAGCTCTTACCTTTGTCTCTGCTTTCCACATGGTGTTGACTTAAGTGCTCACACAATGACTAGGTGTTTGAACTAGCTAACTTTGATCCAATAAAAATTTTAAAATCCTATTAAAAAATAGTTATATCTAACTTTAAAACAATCAGAATTTAGAAATTCTTATAAATAGTTATGGGTGAAATATCCATGAAGATGGACCTAACACATTTTGGCCGAAAGTGACGGTGAAAATTTGATTTTTCTCATTTATTAAATCGAAGCTCTCAAAACTCATATATGCTTTGTGAATTTTGACATGCAACAAAAAGAAAATTGTAGGGCATTATGTTGTTTTCCCACCTATATTTAAAAAATATATTATTTAATATGCCAAAACTACATTTAGTGATATGTTTGTTCTTGTAAATTTCAGGAAAACTTAACAAGTGGCTTGTGTGCACGTAAAATAATTTAGTGATAAATGCATAATTTCTAAAAAAAAAGAAATATATGAACATAATCTACACAAAATGCATTGGGGCACACATGTATTTTTTTTTTTAAATTTTACTTTGGAAAATTATATTTTTATTAATTTTTTAAAATGACCATCCAAAATTTTAATCGCACTTTGTACACGTCTATGCACGTAAACTTTTCTTCTACTAATTACAAAAATGTAAAAACAAAAAATAATATTTTGAAGACGACATGCTGATGTGGGGCGTATATATTTTTTGAAATTTTTTGGTTGTGTACTTTTTATGTTGATTAATTTTCTTTGCGTTGAATTGGAGTTGTGGACATGGTTTTTAAGTGTAAGTTTGGAAAGAAAATATAAAAAAATTTATCATATGAACTCAAAAACCCATAAATTATATTCCAACGGATAGACGATTCATTGACAAATCCATTGGTATGACGTCTGCCACCTAGTGTGCATCCCAAGACAGGGCTTAGGTCTGGAAAAGATGCCAATAAAATTAAATTTGCAGAAAAATGGGCTAAAAGCGTGTTTCTAAAGCCCTCGATCAAGCTTTTACGCACATTTTTAAGGATCTCAATCGAGGGTTAATGTGTGGTTTGACAAAAGCTAGATTGAGCTTTTAAAAACTTCGACTAATTTTTTTTCAGGTGCCCATTCTTCTTAAAGTTATTAACTATTTGGGTGCCCTTATAAATTAATAAATTTGTTAATATTCATTATATTTCAAATCTTCATGGGATCGAGCTCTTCCAATTTAATTAAAATCAAACATAGAACTATAAGATAATCATATTTAATAAAACATTATTTCAAGAAGAAGAATGATACATGTGGTTACTAGTAAATATCTTGAATAGGAATCAAGTAAAGACAATAGGACTGCCACTTCCTCTATATTTTATACGTGCAAATATGGGTCATAGAGTAATTGGAGTTATAGATGTGAGTGATTGAAATCATGACAAATGGGGACAAGGGTCCTTTGGTTCTTGGTCCTTTATCAAAATAAAGGTTTAAGAACCAAAGGACCCTTCTCTGTATTTTTCATGATTCTAATCACATCTATAAACACCAATTACTCCACTATTATATCTATAACCCCTCTCTACTAGTCCTCGATCGAACTTCTATGCAACAGACGCGATGAAATAAGTCACGGTCGTCAGGTTTCTACGCAATAGAGTGGTGAAACAAGCCACATTATGTTGTTGTTATATTTATAACTATTGCAGGTGCTCAATCAAACTTTTAAATTCCACAAGAAGGAAATATTTTGCATCTTTTTGTTTCAATTAGAGAAAATTTGGGGTGTAAAATGGGCCTCATAAGAATACGAGCCACCTCATAAGAAAAAGAGTCATTGAATTTCAAGAAAATAGTCAACCATAATGGTTGACATGGCATATTTGACATTAAAAAAACTATTTTTTTTAATTTGTATTTTCAACATATATCTCTATAGTTTTACTAAAATTTTGAGCGGGAGAACTCGTTGATTCCTGCACCCAACGAGTGCCCCGCTCAAAATTTGAGTAAAATGACATGAATATATGTTGAAAATACAAAGAAGAAAAGTAGTTCTTTTCTTTTTTCCCCCAAAATTCATAAATACTATTTTATTATTTTCCTTAGGAGGCCCAATTTAGACCTCAAATTTTCTCTAATGTAAAATCTTTATCGAACTCAAACAGTTGATAGAGATTTTAAAGCTCGATTGAGGGTTAATCAAAACCCTCGGTCGAGCTACGAAGCTCGAACAAAGGTTTTATTAACCCTCGATCAAGCGTTTTAAAATAGTTCAATCAAGAGTTTAGTTAAGCCCTCGATCAAGCTTTCTAAAGCTCAATCAAGGACTTGTAAAAGGCTCGATCAAGGTTAGTTTTTAACATACTCGTGCCCTCCGCTTGCCAAAAATTGTTACCCATCTTAATGGGAACACCCTTATATCTAACTAGTAACTTTACTTGTGTTACATTGGTTTTGGTAAAAAAAACTTAGTATGGACTAATCCATAAACCATGGAACCAATAATTTCCTACCTAGCAAACCAAGACTAAAAACAATATACTCTAAATTTAGTAATTAATGGCAAGTGATGTTGTAGGAAAGGCTCCACTCTTTCCTCCTCAAGCCATACATCTTCTTTTATTTTAGAATGGAATAAGTTGGTGGTCTTCATTTGCTGAGCATTCCTTGGTTTCCTTATTCAGTGGTTTTCTATTGGGTCGATAGAACTTGGGTCTACGAGCTCCTTTGCAAGCTATCTCTTTAGAATTTGGTGGGTCGATAGAAATCGGGTCTGTGAGATCCTCTACAAGCTACCTCTTTAGAATTTGGTTGGTTTCCTTGGAAATTCCATTGGGTTCTTAGTCCCCTAGTTAATCCCACTAGTCCCCTGGTTTACCCCTCCTCTCCTGGTTATGGTCACCCTTCTCACCCTATGGCTATCCGAGATCATGGTCACCACTCTTAGAGGGGATCTAGGGCTCTAGCAACATCATTCAACCCCACATCTAATAGGAAGTAAGAGAGGCCAAAGCATGGTACCTAAGTAGAAAACCCCTACTTGCATTTGATGATAAACTTCTAAGGTGAAATAATGGGTTCAAATGGAACAAGAATTTATTAAACCGGAGGAGATCAAAAGGGAGATGGGTTTGTGGATTAAAATATTATATAATAATATTTACCTAAATTAATGATAATCATTAGAGAATATACACACATACACTATATACTATACTATAATAATGAAATAAATTGTCAATTGAGTTTAGTTTGAGTGGATATGGGAAGGAGTGTTATCCTCGACATCTAGGTTCTATTCTTGGAAATGATATGTTAAACTCATAATGAGTATATTGTTTTAATGGCCTCGTACCATGAAGAACTTAAGGTTTTACCTTGGGTACCATTCTTGAAATGAAAAAAATTGCCAAAAATTTTACCATATGAAATAAATCAAATATTAAAAACATAAATAAAGTGAGAAAATTTTGTTCGACAGTATTTCTCTTTAATTTTTATTAATTATGGATCTTTAATAATAAATATAATGTGAACTAAATGACAATCAATTACATATCTTTGTATATATAATTAACAATATACAAAATGAAAGCAAGTCAATTATTAGATCGGAAGATAAAGAAAATGAGTCAATTTTATTTGACATTATTCTTCTTGTTTTTCTATCAACCTACAAGCCTAAGCGCATATATATATATATATATATATATAATTCAATGATATTAATTCAAAATATTATGACATAGTAGTAATGTTCAAATAGATATTAATAATATAAGTTAAGAAAAAATATAACATGATTAAAATATAAAAATAGACATAAAAGCTTATTCAAAATTTTACATTCAATTTTCATTATAAGCAACTACATAATGTATAATACAACAAAATTTGTTATATTCATTTTTTTATTGCAAGTAACTTGAAACATATATCTCAATTTGAAATATAATGTATGCATTTATATAAAAAAGTATACACTCATATTTATAAATATGATTATGATGTTGAAGTTACAAATAATATGAAACTCCTGTTATTTTAGTTTCACTATTACCATGCACACCAAGATTTGATAAGAGGAGGATGAAACTTGCATGTAGGACGCTCATCAGGTACACGGAAAGAACTGGATTCAGCATCAAAAGTAAGAGGCTTAGTATTAAAGGAACTAAGTATCCTTTCATTGTTTCTCAATTCTTCATATTTAACTTCCCATTGCCTGGGATAGTTATTACCCGTCCAATTGAATGTGACAGGGGTTGACTGTTTAGACTTATATTTTTCCACCACGCTATGCAGGTGCAAACTCTGGTGAACATGGGAGTGAAGCGGGGGAAGAGTATCATTCCCAAAGCAGGAAACAATAACACCCTTGAGCTGAATAATCTTGGAACCTTTTTCCATGTGAAATCCTTTTGGAAGAATATATGCTTTAAGCAAGTCATATATATATATGGGTCCTCCAGACTTACAGAGTACTTGGGATAAATGGTACCAAAGGCTGGACCATCCTGGAAGGGAGCGGTAAAACCGCCAATAATAGCATCAGCAAAGTTCTTATGACGCGTATCTACAGCAACACAAAGGGAAGAGACAGCAAGACGCGGGCGAACTAATGACCCCAATCCTAATTTTATTGCACCCAAATGAACATATTTATACCCTTGGGCCTTAGCCCAATCAATTTGGTTTTTTATCAAGCAGATTAATATGGATAGGCTCATCTTTATCAGTAAAAGAAACATCTATTGAAGACACTTTGATTTGCGTTGCAGACTTTAGTGACCACCATTTTAATTTATAAACATCAGAAGGTAAAATGGCTGGAAAATGCCAATTCTCAGAAGGATTGAGATCATTAATATGGATTATTGATGAATCAGAAGTAGATGCTTCTGGGAAATTAGACCTATGGTCTACTAAAGAGACTTCTGTGTCATTGGTTGACTCACATTCAAGAGTTGCGAGCTCAACTGTATCCATTGTAGGATCCATGAGTTTTCTAGGATTCTAGCTCACGATAGTTTTTTGGCAACTTAAGAGGATTTACGGCGCCTACCCACGGCTGTGACCTCACTGACTTCGGAACAACCCAATATCGAATCCTTCACGCCCTAACAATCACTCAACGATCATTTCCACCGTCTACCCAGACCAGTTGTAGAATGCAAAGACAGAATTAAATAGAAGTACACTGCAGCAGATTTAATAGATATAATTGTAGAAACAAACACTTACAGAAATTATCTAAATAGATTTGTCTGGCTCTGATACCATGCACACCAAGATTTGAATCTTTCTTCTTTATATTCCAATGCATACAGCTTTTACATAAATCCTTCACTGCATATATGCTTATGTTTCCTCGTATAATAATGCAAGGCGTCAAGTAGAGTCTAACTCTGTAAATACTTCTTCTTCTTCCTCACAACTATCCTTTTCAGCGTTGTTTGATACTGAGCACCGTGGACAGCATGCAGACTATCCTGCATGTAGAAAAAAACTTCAGAGAATTCAACACCAGAAAAACAAAGAACCACCTACCTTAGGAATGTTTTCTCTTCCTAGGCAAGGAAATGAAATGGAAATTACAACTTCTGGTGGAAGATCTTTTGTCCCTAGAAGGAATCTCCTAGATGTACCTTTTAGACAATTCTCTGTTGATGGCCAAGCCAAAGAAGAGTTTCTGCCTATGAAATCTTCTGCCCCTAATTAATCTGTTTCTGATGAGATAAAGTTAGCAAACTGGATTAACTTGCAACAATCTCATACAACTAGAAATTTAGATGACATGGCACGAGATATTCTGTTTCTAAAATCAAATGTTATAGAGCAGAAACAACAAATAAATACTCTAGCAACAAAGCTAGAATTGTTGGATCATGTCCTGCATGACTCCACAGAAATAAGAATAGCGGTGGAACAAGCCTTTGCTAAGTCCGATAGGAGAATGGCGGTCTTAGAAGAGCTTTTGACAAAAACAGAAGCTTTAAAGCAAAGATCTCATCAAGTGAGTGATCATGTTTTTGCATTAGCCACAAAAGGACATCAAAGAAAGCACTCTCATGGAAAGAGTTTGTCATTCAGCCAATTTAGCATGGATACTCAACCAGAGTTTGACTTTGGCCACACTGATACCGAAGTCACTGAAATAGAAGATTGGATTTCTGAGTTCAAAAATTTTAAACCAGCACTTGATAAAAAATATCTTGCTACTTTAGAATTAGGATTTCATGCTCAAGATGCCTCATCTTCTAATATTGGTCGCCCTACTCCTCCTGGCCCTCCTCCATTTGATGTTCACATTCTATATGCCAATGCCTCGACTGCTCCATCCCATAGATTCCACTTTGGAATCAATTCCATGAACAACTTGTTGTCCCAGATGCCAGAATAGCCTGTTCTTAATATCCAGTGTCAATCCAGAGCTGATATTAAAAATGCAATTCAGATGTTAGGACAATGGGTATTGTACAAAAAGCATCAGGATAACAACCTTACTGGGCAAAGCCTCAGAACACAGTTAGTAGCAGGCCTATCCGGTCTTACTCATGAATGGTGGAAGTGGCTTCCACAAGAGGCAAGAAATGAGATGCGTGTTGCTGATGATGCTAATCAACAGATATTACAAGCCCTAGGTAAGGAATTCTATGGACCAAATGATGGCGAAGACTATGACCATCTCGCCTCACTATTCATGTCTGCACGAATCTGTGATTTAAGCAAAAGTGAAGAATACTTTTTCTATATGCAAAATATGTTAGTTTCCTCAGGTAAGTCCGGTGACCTAGCCTATCTTAAACATTATCTGAGAAGCTATCCTGGTCATGTTCCAGATGCAGTTGAATAGTTCTTAAAAGATAAGAACATTGAGCTTCGTGGAATGTCTTTAGCTCAACTGCATGCATATATTCTTGAGACTTGGAAAGAACATTGCTTAGAACGCCGAGTCAGTAAGGACTTCAAGAGACACCAAGGCATGTACTCTGCATCCTTCTGCAAGGATATAGCTCGTATGCCCGATTGGGGATGTGGTTCGCACAATCGTGGACATTTTGGAAAAGAATCCTGCAAATGTAAAAAGCTGAAAGGATTCCTTACTAGCAGCCCCAGATATAATCCAAATAAAACCTATAAACATAAGAAACGACATGATTCTCGGTATAAGGAGAAAAAATACCGCTCTCAGTACAAATCCGATCCCAAAAGATTTGTTAAAAGACGTACTGAGAAAGGCAAGAAAGATATCTGTTTTATCTGTGGAAAGCCAGGGCATTGGGCTGGTAAATGTCCAAACAGAAAATCAAGACCAAGGCTTGTAGCCTTGTGTGTTAACCTAGATCCACACTGGTGGGATCTGTGTGAGTTCTCTGCTGATACTCCTCCTCCTTCAGGGGAAGTCATATATTTGCCTGATGATGAAGATACTGATTCAGACTCGAGTTCTGATTCAGAAGTTTCTTTAGCAAAATTTGCCCCTTCCTTAGACTCAGAGTCCAGCTCTGACAGTCAGGATGCAAATTTGGGGGGGTGTGAAGTGGCACCTCAGTTTGATTTCTCTCTTAATATGTTCTCTTTCATTCAAAAAAGTTATATTGAAAAGCAATTGGCTGAAATAGATCTTTAGTTAGCTTCTGTTCCTATCTTTCAGTATATTAAACGCCAAGATCTCAAGAATGAGAAAAGAAAGCTCTTGCATTTGCTTGAGCAATATAAATCAGTAAAGGGTAAGGAAAAAATTGAGACTCCATCCTTGTCTATGCAGTATAATCCTACTGAGATATACAGACATTACCCTGATCAGCATGAAGACAGATAGAACCACAGAAAAGATAGAGAAAAACTGTTGAGGCTGCAAATTAAGGAAAAGCAACAGATGTTGAAAAAGCTTGTCAAAGAAATTGAAGACTTAAAGGACATGGTAAGAATACTGGTCACTGAAAGAGATCAGTCTTCAGATGAAGATTTGAGCAAGCATTTAGAACAAGCAATGGGCAATCCTGAAAGAAAAGAAGTCTCCCCTACTTCTACTCCACCTTCTCCTTCTTCTCCAGCTTCCCAAGTTCCCAGTCTTTTAGGTGGTTTTCAAGGCCCAAAGTTGTATATAAAATTGTTGTTTTGTCCCCCAGAATATCAGTCATATACCTTAGATTGTATGGTCGATTCCGGTTGTCAGTTGAACTTAGCTAAAGGTTCAGCTATTCCCTCTTTCTATTGGGAAAAGAGCAAAGATCATGGTTCTTCCATTGAAGGCACTCAAGTTTCCCTTGCTGGTAAGGTAGAAGATTTTCCTGTAAAGATTTCCAATAAACCTAATACTTTGTCTTTGTATAGATTAGACAGTATTAAGGAAGACTGCATTGTAGGTTCATAATTTTTACAAAGAGTTAGTCCTTTTTCTATAGATACTGCAAAAATGCTATTTTCTTGTACTATAGATTCCCAGCTTGTAATTTGTTCTTTATCTTTTGAGCCTGTATATAAGTGCAAGTCTGTGTCGTCCACACCAGTCTCTAAACCCAAGGTAGCAGATCTCAACAAAATGGAACGTTGTATTGCTTATGCAGAAATGCATAAGGATAAATATCTTGTGGCTATCATAGAGAAATTGATCAATGATTGTTGCTCAGAAATCCCAGATGCTTTCTAGACACAAGAAAAGTATTTTGTTTCTCTACCATTAGATCCTCTTCAGAAAATAAAACCAATGAAGGCTTCTGCCAGAGTAATGTCACCTTCTGAAAGGGATTTTTGTGCAAAAGAGATAAAAGAATTACTTGAGAAAGGCTTGATTGAGCCTTCGAAAAGTCCTTGGGCATGCAGGGCATTTGTTGTGAATAAACATTCAGAACAGAAAAGAGGTAAGCCAAGATTAGTTGTGAACTACAAGCCTCTTAATGCAATTCTACAAAAGGTTCGATATCCCCTGCTGGATAAAGCAAGCTTGCTACAACACATTGTTGGTTGTACTTTGTTTAGTAAGTTTGATCTTAAATATGGTTTTTACCAAATTGGGATTGAAGTGAAGGATCGCTTTAAAATTGCATTCGTTGTCCCTCATGGACAATACTAATGGAAAGTTCTTCCATTTGGCATCAATAATGCACCATCGGAATTCCAAAAAAGGATGGAAGACACATTCAGAGATATTCCATGGTTGTTAGTTTTTATTGATGGCATTCTTATTTGTTCTAAGAACCTGCAGGATCATCTCAAACACCTGCAAAATTTTTATGATATGGTCTATAAACATGGCTTAGTACTTTCCCAGTCAAAGATGGAAATAGGGAAAACAGAAATGGATTTTCTGGGTTTCCAAATAAAAAAAGGGCAAGTCATTCTCCAAAAGCATGTTCTCAGCTGTTTTATCCAGTTTCCTGACCAAATTCTGGAAAAGGTCCAACTTTAGAGGTTCTTAGGAAGTTTGAATTATATTCGGCCATTCTATCGAGGTCAAGCCAATGATATCCATGTTCTTCAGCAAAGGCTTAAGAAAAATCCTCCCAGATGGTCAGAGCAAATGACTTTGGCGGTGCAAACGATAAAAGCCAAAGTTCAGAATCTGCCTGCTTTATTTCTGCCACAAGGATCAAGTCAGCTCATAATTGAGACTGATGCATCTGCTTCAACATGGGGTGGTGTTCTGTTAGAAGCAATCAATGACAGAGAACATATATGCGGTTATGGTTCAGGTTCATTTAAAGCCGTTGAGTTGAACTACCCTTCTAGTCATAAAGAGATCCTTGCAGTTAAAAAGACAGTTCAACATTTCATTCTGTTTTTAAAACCAATCAAGTTTATCATCAAACTAATAATTAATAAATAATTGAATTGTTGATAATGCAATTAAATTTCATTTTTAGCAATTACATTTTAATAATAACATTATCTTAATTTTTAAAACCTTAAAATTATAAATATATTTAAACCCATAGAGAATTTGGGGTGGATTGTCATTTATGATTTTCCTAAATTGGAGGGTGGGACAAGTGTACTCGGAGATTGATTTTATGGTCCTTATTCAAAATTCAAAATAAGCACACACACGCACACATTTATAACAATTGGTAATTGATGCATGGATAAATAGTAGCTCATTCATGGATAACAAATAGTGACACATTCAATTCATTTAACTAAAGAAGGTAACATGTAGCTGAGGCATAAACATGTGATCACAACGAAGCATAGATAACAAATAACTTGTTCATGACACTTAACTTATGACCTACATAAGTTAAAAGATTATGTTAGTATGTTAAAAGATTATGTTAGTATGTATTAAGTCAAATATTTATGAATTTCAATACACAAAGTGTCAATACAATATCTTGAATTTTAAAAATATGATTTTAAACACAGACACGATTAAATTTTATTTTCTTTATTCTTATTTTTTATATATCTTCTGGATTTGTTTATATCTTCCGGATTTCCAGAAGATATAAACAATGTTTCAGCATTATAAAAACATCCATGCTCAAATTCTTTAACCTTTTTATATATCCCGAATTAATATGCATGTACAAAGTGCTAAACACCAATGCCCCCCTTATCATTATCTTAATTACAACCTGCATGTTGTTCATTCTTCTTCTTGCAGCACCTTGCAACTGGAGCTGCTGCACCTGCCCTGTTACATGCTGTCACATACTAAGAATGGTTGGCTGTGCTTCCACTCCTGCCATTATCAGTATAACGTATTGATCATAACACAAAATAGCAAGTTCACATTTATAATGACATTAACATTAACAGTGCAATGCACTGTTCATCACATTAAATAGCAACCTCACACTTATCAGGCCACTGATCACATGCAACTTTTGGCTTCTCCCACTTGCAGGTTTTGACATCAACGAATCTTTGAAGTCTCTCTGCGTGAGGAGCAGTCTATTCGTCTGTGCATTGCCATTTACAGTGTGCAGGACGCTATCAAAACGGGCATAATCACACATACACACACCTACAGTTCAGTCACGGATACTCGTATCAGAAAATATTCAGAAATCTCTGTATCTATAATCAATCAGAGTACGTGGAAAAATTAATATATGAAGAACAAGAGCATATCGAAGGCACTTCCAATAAATTCTGGGCATATGCAATTCACTATCAGTACGATGTAAGCACTGATATTGAATGAAACAAAACTATCGATGGTGAAAGTTCGAAAGGTAATACAACAGAAGAAATATATGCTCTGCATTTGATTGTATGTACACCAGAGTCTACATCAACAGAAGCCACTTACATGTTCAAGGAACATATTGCATTGTACAGAACTTATTGGCTATTGAAAACTTGAAGTCATATCATAAGGTACATTATGAAATTTCGGGTGGAAGTGGTAAGAATTGGTAATCAATATTCTGATTGTTGCAGGCCATTTAATGCGGGGGAAGCAGGTACGTTGGCCGTTGGATCGACCAACATCCCTGCTGCTACAGCATTAAATAGCCTGCAACAAGCTAAATAATAGTATGGGATAATTGGTAGTCAATTTATTTATTTATTTTATGGAGAAAGCATTTGGTCATCAATAAGTACTTGGCAGTAGTGTATTTATTGCTATTATGAGGATATGGATAGTTATATTGATTGTTGGATTAGATTTCACACTTAATATCCCCACAACACCAATAAATGTAGTCTTACTGTTAAATGCTTGAATTTAGTTCTGAAAACTTTAATAGTTGATATCCCCACAACAGCAATAAATACACAGTTGTTGCTGATATCCTCACAATGCCAATAAATGCACTATTATTGCTAAGTGCTTGAATTTAGTTAAGAAAACTTCAATAATTGATATCCCCACAACAACAATAAATACACTGTTGCTACTTAGTACTTGAATTACGTTGAAAAAAATTCCATAAGGGAGAAAAGATCAAGTTGCCCACAACCATAATAGTTCCACAAGCATGAAGTTGGTATTAATCCCTTAACCTACCAGTGAGTTCTATTCATGAATTCAAAAATAGTTCATAGAAACGTGTAAATGATGCTTGGTGACTATTCTTCTAAATCATTACGAGGACTCATATATTATATGGTAGTAATTGTGGTATCTTCCATTTGTTCAAGAATGTAAAAACAAGTTCCATTACCTCATGATGACAGCTTGAAGTATGGAAGGTTACGAGGAGAGAGTAAATGTAAACTTTGACTTTTATTTGATAAATATTAAGTTTATAATTTATTATTATTATTATTTTATAATTTAAATTAAAAAGTTTGACAATGATTAAATGTAATGATAAAAAGATTCAAAGGTGAAGAATAACAAACAATATTAACCCTGAAAAAACTATATTAAACCAAAAATCTACCTAGTAAGGTCAATCAAATAATTGCAAACAGAAAAATAAAATTGAATTAGACATTGTGAGTGGTGCTCTTTGCCTCACACTTCGAAGTGATTATTGTGTGCAAATCTCTTTTGATTGAGATTTAAGAACTTGTAGTTCAAGAATGAGGGAAGTAGATACTAGTATACATTTTGAATTCTCCTCTTTAGCAATCCTTGGTATAAGAAGATCGTGAACTATTGAATCCAAATTCTATTTGGCAAGGTAATTTATTATTATTGAGGATAAACCCCATTTCGAGAGCACTAGGTTTTGGACAATGTCTTTATGAATGAGCAAAATTATATTAAAAAATAATTTTATTAACTTTTGTTTATAAAAGTAGAGGTTTTTACTTAGGTTTTAGTGAACTTTTTATTATAACTAAAGAATCTCAAAGCTCAATATTGCTGAGGTTTTAGGAGATATTTTTCCTTGTATGTTTCACGTACATAAGCAATGTGCATGATATTTTAAGATACATATCAATCCATTGTATATAGTCTAATTCATCATTGCATTATATATAGTTAAGCATCAATGAGGTATATATTTTTGGGCATCATCAAATACTTGTAATAATAATAAAGATAATATCATTATAATAATAAAGATAATATTGATCAAGTATCATATTTTTGTTGTAATAATAAATTTTGGTGGGAATTTATTCTTCATTAATTAAACATATATCGATATATGTTACTAGATTAATGCTTGCACTCTTTTCATATAACCCAATGTTTATATATTGAACATGAATTAGTACTAGGTTAATGATGAAAATGTAGTAATGTGTTTTAGTCCATAATTCCTCGATGATAGATATGTCCATTCTAACTATGTAAATCATCCATATATTTCATTGATAACATAACACTATAAACCAACTTACATTAGAATAGAATAAGAAACCCATTGCATTATATGATAATAATGAACCCTTCATGATCAAAATGGGACAACATAAATGCTTACAATAAACACAATGCCAAAAAATTATTGTTAAGATTAATGACAACATAAATAGGACAATATAAAGTTAAAACATAATTTATGACTTTGTTTTAACCATGTTAAACAAAATTTATGACTTTTACAAACAAACATTACAAAATATAGAACTTGTAATAGTCAAATGTATGGAGCGTCAATCATCGCTAAAGTTGCTAATGCTTGAGCTACTTGCATGCCTCATTTCTTCATTGGTTGCATGGTATTGTACTTGGATTATTTGCAATGTCTTGTTGATAAGATCGACTTTTTTGGCATCTTCGTCTTCCATATACAAACATAAATATAAATTGTAAGTAAGTATATCAACATTATATTAAATAATATACATAATTAATGAAATCAATAAAGTTGTCATAGTAGTGAATACTTCATGAACGTTACACATTCTTTTTAGATCATGCCTCATGCCATCTTGCAACATAATCATATATTATGTCGACTCCACTTCATAATTAATTTCCTATGAGTTTTATAAGTCATGACAAAGTATTTATCTAATTAAAAATTTCTTCTTGTTCCAATATTTATAAAATATGGGTTGTAAAACAACATAGCTACTTATAAAATTATCCAATTAACCATGATACTTCAACATATACTCACAACCCATGCTTAATACAATATCAATCAAACATATTTAGATGGATTTTCTTTTTACGACATGATTAACTTGTAAAAAAATACATGCATGATTGTAAACTAATCAAAATATAGCCCCATGGATTAGCATGACTGGTCTGTATCCAAACATGATTCCTCTCACAATTGTAATGTTATGGCTGATTCACTTGATCCACTTAGTGTTAGGCATCGTAATCAATGCCAAAGTTTTACCCTAATTACCATCCAAGACCCATAGAGAAGTACTCTAAGGTTTTTCTATGAGGTTTTCCTTGGAAAAACATCAACTCAAATAAATCAAAAAAAAAAAAATTTAACTAAGGAAAGGCAAGTGCTCCTCATAATTTTTGTGATCAATCTTACCCTTCCTTGTTGTTCCTTCTTATGTGATTAATGCATTCTATTTAGTTTTCTTTTATGAAAAAAAAATGAGCATTCATGAAATGAAAATCATTGATGACATAGATACAAAAAACAATGTTACATACTTTTGATGGAGGTTTATGTTAAGATAACTCTTCATGTAATTCAATTATTATTAGTCCTTTGACTAACAACTTATATCATCTTGTTTGATGTCTTACATTTTCATAATATCGAGGAAATATCAACGAATGTAGACCTCGTTTTAAACTAATTTAAGATATAAATAGCCTAGAAACTCCTACTTTCGAAACCCTTTGCTAGTTCTAGATGGATTAGTCTTGAAGTTTCCAAGTCACAAGTGAGAAGCTTAGGTGGAGGCCTAAAAAACAAAAAGAACACTTAAAAGAGACTAATATTTCTATGAGTTAATAAAGAAAAATAAAGGGGAGACAAATGTAAGGGGGATAAAAAATTTATCCCAGAGGAAATCAAGAAATAATCTATGCATGGAGTTTGGGTGAACCATATAATGAGTTAGAGGCCTTGTCATCATATCAAGGCCTTGGCCTTGCGTTGCTTAGGAACAAGGAATGAAATGTGCAACCATGATAAGGGATTTCACTATGGTAATTTTCATTTACACTCCAATTATTTGATTCTAGATGACATCTGACTATCTTTCCTCATTCTAAGATCACAAGCTCTTGTAGAATAGTTCCAGACATTAGATGTTTTCTAGAATTTACATAAACATAACTACATACTAGATACCCAAGCTAATGTGGGAGTTGAAATGGGAGAAAAAATAATCAAAATAAATGAGGACAATATGTATTACTACCCTCTCCCATTACATTTAAACAATGTACATTGAGATATGCCTGGTAAATGTCATAGTCAATCCAAGCATGTGATCATGGAGAGGGTATTAAATACACCAAGGAGGCATGTGTTGAGTAATAAATTTGAGTGTGCAACACAATTATGCAGAGGGTTATATAATGTGGAATTTTCTTTGTTTTGTTGAGGTTTCATATGCTAATTTGGTTCTTGGATTTCTCCTTGCTTCGATGTCTCTAATTTCTTCTCAAGGCCAATGACCCTATTTATCTCTCCCATATAGGGTGTATAGGGTGTAGTTAGATATAACTCTTTGAAATGTTCTAGGGTGTCAATTCATGGAGAATTCAATTTATATCACTATGTATTCTTATCAAATATGGCCAAACACAATAGCTATGGATGTCATTTCATCTCAAAAACTATAGAGGTTAGAAGAGGCAGAAGAGGTTATGAACTTCAAATATCAAAGATTGAGTTCAACCTCGCCAATTTGTCTAGATGGTGATCAAAGTGGAAGGAAGAATGGGAAATAATATAAACCATTTATGGAAGCATAGATCCATGAATATTAAGCAATGGATATCGATGTCCAACTGTTCGCACTCTAGCCAATAGATCAAGCTCACCCTGACTTCATTTATAGTTAGCAAAGAAAGTGTGAGGCATTGGTAGCTAAAGTGGACTATGAGTACTCTTTATTTTAAAAGATAGCATACCATATTCACCTTCTGTATTTCCCTAAAGATGAAGTGTATGCACACCTTGCCCAAGCATGTTCATCAAAGGTTAAAGATGAAGTGTATGCACACCTCGCCCATTCTTCCTAACTAAGAAATTGGTGGAAATAAACAATAGAGTAGGAACCTCAATATATATGGACATGAAACCAACTAAGTACACCACAAAAAATAGATTGGAGAAAAAGAAGAAGCCATTTCAGGGGCAAACTTAATTTATTTATTTTTATTTGTTTTCATGTTTTGTTGGGTTTACTTTTATTTCAATAACTAATAAGGAAATTATTGCCATAAATTTAGTAATAGGGCTTGGATAGGGAAGACAAATCAATATTTGGAATTTTTTTTGGAACTATAGATTAGTGAGTAGTGGTGAGACTCTTCATTTTTTTATTAATAAGTTATATGATTCCGTTGCAACTCATTTTAATACAAATATTACTTGTTTCTATTACAAAAATATATATAATGAAAAATATTAAATTTGTAAATTTTCAAACTAGTATATATATACTATAAAAACAAGTTTAACAAGCATACCTTTTGAATGATTCTTTTTTGTTATTTTATGATTTTTCTATTATAATTCTTATAAGTCTCATTATCTATTACTCTAGAAATGTTTGTTGTAATTTAAATATATTGTAGTTCTTGGATTCATTGGATTGATTCTTGTATTGTAATGGAAAAGAATGTGTGTATATGTTCTTTCTAATCTATCCCTCTCCCTCTTAGTATTATAAAACCTTTCCCCAGTCATTAACTTCTAGCACCAATATAGATAAATTGTATACCAATTCATCATCATTTACATCCTTGGTAACCTTTTTTTCTCAATAGGACCTCATGCCCTCTCATTTGGTTCCCTAAACAACATTCATCATATGCACATTTGAATGTTTTAATTTTATTATATAATATTGTTAATAATCATTTTTTTAATAAAAATTCAAAATAAATTTTCATGTCGATAATATTTTGATCCACCTTTTCATGTTTGCAACAATTTTATAAAATTAATGATATCTTCCACTCAAGTTGCAAAACATATTCTAGATATTTTGTAAATTCTTTCTCTACATACACAAGTTAACCAAGACACACCATTTAAACCCACAAATAATTCAAAATATATTACTTATATCGTAAAAAAACAGATAACTTGCATTGATCTTTTCTTGGGGTGATTCACTCACACTTGTTACAATAATATTTTTTCCTTGAAAATCTATCAATAAAATACCTACATAATGAAAAAACGAATTACAAAATAGGCTTCACAAAGTAAAGAATTTCATCCTAAGACTATAATAAGCTCCTAATTTTTTTGGGGTTCACTGGTGCACTTTCTATATTAATATGCACATGTATGAATGATATAGTGATGATGTGTTTACGTCTATAGGTTCAACACACGTTCAACGCTATGTAGAAAGATGCACAAATGTACAAAACCATCGCTTAGAGACACATGTGGGTTTTTATTCCAAGATATGCACTCTATAATAATAAATGCACTAGTGTATAGACACTGCATCATGCATAGGGTGAAACCTAAGAATGCATTTTTTTTTAAATGATAGGGATAGGGGACATGATTTGGGACCCAAGCCAATGGCCCCAAGTGTCTGAGAAATTCTTTACATAAAATAAAATAGCATTGACACCAACAAACACCCTAATCAACAAACCTTGCGCACCAAAATAAAAAATAAAAAAATATCATTATGAGAGTACAAAGAAACTAAACACCACCTATAGTTAGGGTTTTTGGCAACAAAAACTAAAAGGAAGTAACAACAAAGCTAGGGTTTGTAAAAACAAAACAACTAGATGGAAGCAATCATAACGTTAGGGTTTGCAACATTAAAATTGAATATTAAATTCTTTTATTTTGTTGAAATGCATTATATAAATATGCATAGAAATAAATCAAAATTAAAAGATATTTGTGGATCGATTAAGGGAAAAAAATCATATGAAAGGAATAAAGTTAAATATCTAAAATTACTCCAACTTTTTAGGTGACCCATTATCACTCCTTATGAATTATGTTGCTTAAAAAATATAACTATTTCGATATTTAGTTTGGTAAATATCTCTTGCACAAGTCCCCCTCTAACTTTTGGCACAAAAATGGAGTAGGGATTGGTTTAACTTTCTTTTACAATAAGAAAATCTTGCTCTTCCTCTAACTTTTGGCACAAAAATGGAGTAAGGATTGGTTTAACTTTCTTTTACAATATGAAAATCTTGCTCTTTTTCTAGTTTCCTTTTCTGGCACATTTATGAAATCACCTTATATTTTTTATAAAAAAATTGGCACATGGTGTGTCCTTTAGTATTGAGCACACTGGTGCTTCGTAGGAATATAGATGCACCAAAATAAATATTTTAGTCAAAATACAAGTGTAAATTTTTGCAAAGTATAAATTGTAGATGTTTTATATTGTAGAGGTTTAGAAAATATTTATTGGGTGCATGATAAAATTAAGCGCACCAATGAATATTATATAAATAGGCCCACAAATTACTTTAAAATCCCTAAACTAACTATTTGAAGTTAGAACATTACATGCTTCCCAATATACTTCCTTGTTCACACTTTCTTTCAAGACTGCATGCATGCATGCATTGATAGTGGTTTTGGGTCAAATATAGAGGAAAAAAATTGTAACATCAAATGGACAATTTTATAGATTCCTCATTTCATATTGTTCCAAATCTGCCAATTTTTCCTTATCTTTTTTTGTAAGTCTATATTTTATTTTATTTTGATTATATGATTGAATTTCTACTACCTTTGCATGTTCATTTGAATAATTATGCCTTGACTTTGCAAGATCCTAATTCAAGATTGAGTTTGGATGCAAGGTCTATTCGTGGTCTATTCCACCTATACAACATATCGAAAATGTGGTTACAAGATCTTATCTAGAGTATAATACCACATACATATGGTAGATGAAAATGGAGGGCCCACTTTAACTCATCAACAATAACATATATTCCATCTTCCAACAACCATCTTGGCTAGTGGTACTTCACCATCAACTAGATCTATTTTATGACACCCTAGTACTATGTGGTTATTCATAATCAAAAGGGTTAAAGGTGAACTATCATCATGCCATGATGTACCATTATGTTAATGATGGACTACTTGAATTTAATGGTCTAATATCCGCCACTTCTATTAAGGATCCAATATGATCTATAGAAAAGACTCAAAAAATATTTTTCATATGCTCCTTTTTTTAAAATTTGGAAGCCAAATCAAGTGTATTTCATTTGATATTGAAAAGCATGTATCTTTTTATTGAGTCAACCAAGAATTGTATTGATCCAAATAATAATATTAATACTACCCAAAACATATCTACTAGGAGGTACAAAATTTTGCACAATATAAGAGAAACAACACCCAATTACACACCAAGGTTGGTTCAATTGTTAAAGGGTAGTTATAGTTTCTCTCTTATTTTCTAAATGTGAAATAGATAACAAACATGTTACATTGATTTTTGTATAGAGATAAATTGTCTTCCATCCCCATGATCGTTGATGGCATTGAATTCTCCTTTTGTGGTAATTACATGATTGCCAATTCTAAATAGTTGTTTTAATTCTAGGGTTGTTTATTCTTTCACATGTGTCCATTCCTCCCAAACAATTAGTAGCACTTATGTTTCTTCCTAATCCTATTTATAATTGGTTTAATTAATTGAATATTGTTAAATACAAATATAGCATTTCCATGTATAGCATGTCCATCAACAATAATGATTTCAAAAACTTTGACAAGAATAACCTATTATATATCTATGGTTGTCCACACACTCATATAAACATTGCAAGTTTTAGAAGTAGACATAGTTACTCATTGTTTAGTGAAAATTGTTCATTTGAGGAACACTCCAATGACAAAGAGTTGTTTATGAAGAGGGAAGGCATCAATGTGTGTTATTGTGCATACAATATGTTGAATATCTCATGGTGAAGAGGTATTAATAAAGTATAACTTTCATATTGTACAACTGACTTCTCGTCAAAGGAAGCTTGCATTGGGAATACATTTATAAGTTTACTCATGACAAAAAATACCATTAACTGATTGTATTTTGGATTTTCAATGGAATTAACGTAATTTGTTTGATTGATTTGACATTTGTTTTCTAAATTAGTTAGATGAATGTGTATTGGAAATTTTCCATGATTCTAATAAATGGGCTGGTGTAAGGTAATGCTACCCAATTATGACACATTAGTTGCAATGGAAACCTTGAGAAACATAAATATGATCAATACAAATAAATATTAGAGGTACCTACACAACTTTTCAAAACATGGTGTAAAAATATGAAATGTAGACAATTGAGCTACCTTCAAGAATATGTAACTTTTATTTATGGAAAATTAGTATCACTCTAAGAAAATGGTGTTCTCCTAATATTGGTATGTTACTTTTTTCATGCTGGCTTACCTTTCCATGCTGGATGCATCTATGTTTTACCTTTACTCTGCTCATAGAAATGCTCTACCATTCCAATGGCTTCATCCAAGCTTGGTGAATTTACAAACTCTAGGGCCTATCTATGTAATTATGTGGTAGACTACCAAGGAAACATTGTATTTTCACTCTTTCATCCTTGATGTAGTCTACATACCTCAACAGCTCCAGAAACTCGTGGGCATGCTCATCCATGGTATTCTGACCTAATCTGAGTTCATTGAACTCTTTTCTTTTATTTTCATAATACATAGCTAATAGGTATTTCTCTTGGAAGTATCTTTTAAACCTTTCCCAACTGATTCTTCTTTCACTAATTCCTTTTACTTGCATGAGGTGTTCCCACCAAATTGAAGCTCTTCCACTAAGTTTATAGATGGAAACCCTATCCTTTTCATTCTCTGAAGACTCATGCATTCTAAAGTACTTTTTAATTCCAAGAAGCCATGCCTCTACTTGTTGACCTTCTTTGCTTTCACCATCAAACTTGGGATGCCTTTCCTTCCTCAACTCACCCTGTGGAATACCTATGTGTTTCTTTCTACTCTTACCTCTCCTAGGAGTATGTCTTGGGATTCCTTGAGAACCCTAGGAGTCATCTGATCTGTTGGAGGAAAACCTAGGAGAGGGAGTTATGTGTTTTCTGTTCATAGAATCCCTTCTAGGGCTTGGAGTTCTTCTCATAGAATGACCCCTAGAGTAAATTTATGCATTTATTTCCTCTCGACCTTCGTTGCTTGGGTTAGACCCACCATTTATTCTATGATGCATATCTGTGAGGCTCTACAAGATGGCCACGTTGAGTTGGTGTTTCTCTTCCTGTGCCTTCATCATCCACTCATTGAAGCTTACCATGGATTTGGCCAAGTTTGGGGGCTTCACTTGTGCCCTTCTTCCATTAGACTCGGCCTCTGTATGTGCTTCTTGCAAGTTCTCACCCAACACATCGTCCTTTGGATCAAACGGATCCTGTGCATCATTGAAGGTGACCATTCTCCCGCATTTCTATGTGCTTCCCTGCTGTATGTCTCAAGGATTAACTGCTGCAACCAATGTGCATAACAGAGGCATCTATTAGACATTACAATCATGTAAATGAACCTTAACATATCTATTCAAATATAGAATTACTCATTGGTCAATCAATTAATCAATAAACGTTCAACAAAACCACGCCATGGGCACATTTCTTGACCGTAATTCAATGCACGGCTCGAGGCTAACATCTCCCAGTGTTGCAACTGAAGCTCTGATACCACTTTGTCACATTCACAAACCTCCTTGGTGGCCTTTAGAGGCCATGGGAGACCCTCTGATTTCTTTTTTTTTCTCCAAATTCTTTCAAATACACACATAGCCGCAATGGTAGTTTATCCATAGTTCACATTCAACGATTCGCAATCCACATTGCGGGATTCAAAATGCGAAATCCCCAGAATAACCCTTCCGATAATTTCTCCTTCCGCATTCTGAAATCTGCATTGCGAAATGCGGGAATGCGGAAGTCCAAATTCAATCCTCCGAAAAATTTCTCCTTCCGCATTCTTCAATCTGCATTGCGGAATGTGGGAATATGGAATTCCAATTCCAATCTTCTGGAAAATTACTCCTTTTGGATTCCACAATCCGCATTACGGAATGTGGGAATGCGGAATTCCAATCCGACGTTATTTTTTCCAATGTCCACAATCCGCAATCCGCATTGCGGATGCGGAACTACGGAAGCACCTCCTCTGCTCCTGCAAACTTTCCAGGGAAAAATTCCAAGGGTCATATCTCCCTCATCGTTGGTCCAAATGGGACAAGGTTTGTACCATTGGAAAGCTCTTGGAGAGATATATCTAATGGTGCAAGCCCCACCTCATATGAGCACTCCAACCATGCCAAAATTCCAAACTGAATTTATTCTCATAACTCCACCTAAGTTCCTTTATCCTTCTGCCTCTTTCCTGCCATGAATTCTCCCTTCATCTGAATACAAAGGGGCTCTGAAACACATTAGGGGGTTATCCCATTTATTCCCCAAGTCCAGGTGAGTTCAAGCCATCCCCTTGAAGGGTGAATACAATGCATGATAAACACATCTAATGGACTAAACTAGTTAACATACCAACAACCTGCAAGGGTTAGCCATGCATATCTTTTATGTAAATGAGGAGGAAATCAAGCAAGCATTCAACTTCATATTCATGATTACACATAGCTTCCTATTGATCCATTCCATGTAACCATTCAACCATTATCCTAGAGCATGATAAGCATAGCATAAAAACTAGTTATAATACACGAAATATTATCATTTAATAGATAGGAACACTTATCTTTGGAACTGAAGCTGTCCCAAGCAACTGGCTAAGTGAGGAAAATTTTCCACCCAACCTTAGGTCTCTGTCCATCCTATACTCTTTCAGCTCAAAGACCACCCCCGAGATGGGATGCGTATCCACTAAGGAGGGTTAATGAACTCTCTCACAGCTAAGGTCTCGTCCCAATGCTAATCCAACCTACAGTTGGGTTTATCAAGCAATCCAGGGAACAAGTGGGATACTGCTAACCTAGTGAGCTCTACCACATAGTTGCAGTAATCTCAGACCACTCAACAAGCATGACACCCAGATTACCTACCTCACCCAACACAAGGAAGGCCCTCTTCTCTGCTGCACAGTCCCTCAAGGCCCCTTCCCTCCAGTGCTATTTAGGGTGGTCATAGAAAGGTTCAGTTGCCGTTCCTCATGATATTACAGCCTTCACTAGGTTTATCAAGTATATCCAACCCTAAGTGACCTTTAACTCTGTTATACAAGTTAATTCTTCATAGGGCCGCAACCTAAGCTATGCCTTGTCAATTTAGTCTTCCGCAATCGATCTAAGGGTTCTTACGGGTTCTTTAGGATGTTCAAGCTCTGTAATTTATCCCACAAACTGATCGATGGTTGTACCAACTGGTTTCATTCTTACACATGGTTTCCTTGAGCGTTCTCGGCTCTGCACATTCGGATTACACAGCAAATCACGATTTTTACTTGTTTTCTTCATGGCTGGAATCTGTAGGTGCGTGAATGAATTGGGTTCTTGGTCAATCCATGGTTAGCAAACAGAATGGGAGAATTCCCAGGCATGGAGTTTATTAAGGGACAAGCAATGCACAGTGCCATACCCTTCATACGGATTCGTAGGTTTCCCCCATACTCCATCAAATTCGTGGGTCTGGTTTTCTCATCTACCCTCTTACAGTTGCATTTATGTCAGCATGGGGATTCAAATGGGTTCACAGTTGGACATGTGGCAGCATGGGCACCAATCCCATAACCCCCTCACCTCTCCCTAATGGATACACATGTCCCCTTCTCATTGGTTTCCTCCTTATCCAACTTCTTGGGTATTTTATTACATTAATTAATAATTACATCATTTACAAATCTTCATGGCTTAACAACTAATGGATAATCAAACTGTCAAATAATTTCCTATGCAATTAAAGCCTGAACATCCACTAGTGGGGCCTTGGCGTTGAGCTCCACACTAGGGAAACACATAAATAGCATATATATAATATTTACAATGAGGCTAATAAACCATAAGGGTCAAAATGGGGTATTACACATTGTAACTAAAAAATCCTAAAAAGAGATGATTTTGAGTTTGGAGCTTTAATACTATCGTGGTTTGGTTTTTTTTGCAAACTTCACATTAAAAACAATAAACTATCTTCAACATGGAATTATGGATTGCAACTTTCCAACCAAGGAGAATCCAAATTCAAGCAATACATTACATTTTCATTTTATTAATTACATTTTTAACCTTTTTTTTTGTTAATTACGTTATATTTCTCTCAAATACAAATACGTATTTATAGTGTCTTTCTTACAAGTTCTCTCTAATTTGTGGAACATGATGATTTCATTGAGCCTGTTGTAAAGGGGGTATTGAATGTGTTGAATGCATGCTTACGAGCTAAATCTTAATCAGTAAGGTGTGTGGTTTATACTTAGTTGGTAACAACAAATTCTCTGCTTAACGAGGAGGAAGAACTTATTAGAAGCTACAGTCTAGATGAATCTAGATGGACTCCTGTACACTTCTCATCATGAGAAGGAAAGACCAACATACTTTTGTAGTGAGTATACTTTAATGTTTTCCCAAAAATACACTATAGATCAATGGAGATAAGAGTGTTGATTATTATTTAGAGATGTTCAATTTTATTAGGTGGCCAATACTTTAGCACAACATGCAACAATTGAGTATGGGTCAAATAGAGAAATATGGGAAGCATAACATATGGAGCATTTGTGTGAACTAGGAGTATCTAGGTTTGGAAATCTGGTTGAAAATTGTACATAATTTTTATTGCCATCCTAAATAAAGCTTCCTCTCACATAGACGTGAGCTTGCTTATCTTAATACATAGATAAGGAAAAACGATCTACAGATTTTGGTTTTTTTATTATTTTGCATTGGTATGTTGTCTAGCCTAAGTAGTCTAAGTAGCCTAGGCCTATTTGGTGTTGGCATTGGGAAGCACAAAGAAAACAATTCACTCTCGTAGTTGCTTAGATCATTGTGGTTGCTTAAATATTTAGGTCTTAAATGATAGCTTGAAATACTAAATATATTTAGGTCTTCGATAAGAGCTTGAGATATACAGAAATACATACCAACCCGAGTTAACTCTAATAACTGGAAGGGACTCTAGGAGCCTTGATTGTGATGTAGGTTTGTTGAATTTGGACCTATGAGCCACCTTGTTGCTCTACGTAGAATTTGAAATTGGTCTACCAAAAATAGTTTAGATTGTGATCCATAGCATGTAATCCAAGGTATGCAGAAGTGATACCAACACCTTTTTATCATGTGATCCAAGGTATGCAAAAATTTACTTCTCGGCTTTGCATTTGCCATTGATGAAGAATTTACAAAGAAGCTCTCTTTCAAATTGATGAAGATTTTACCATCTTGTGTAGATATAGAATATACTAACTACATCAAGAATGGTGGCGACGATGAAGTAGAGGCGGTGATTCATTCGTGGCATGATGAAGAAAGCTCATGCCACACCACTGCTTTAGAGAATTTGACAGATGTCATTAATGATTTCATTAATAACTTTACAAATATTTCCATGAAGAAAGCTCATGCCACCTCCACTGGTTGACATAATTTGACAGATATCATTAATGACTTTACAAATCTTTCTTACTGAAACTTTTCTTATGTACTTGAGAAAGACTGAAACTTTGCTTATGTAAATCAAGAGCCCAACAATAAGACATCGGAAATTTTGACCAAAAGCATGGGGGCTAAATTCTGGGATAGTGAAATTTATATATAGTGAAAATAAAGTATTTTGGCTTTCTTATGTCAACCATTACACTATGCCAAACACAGCGAAAGTTAAAAGATGAACTAATATGAATCAAAGCAAATCAATCACAATAGTTACCCTAGCCTTTAACAAGGACTAATAAAATGACTTAATTGAATTTGATATACATTTATCCGCATAATATTAAATAAAATGATTGAATTGAATTTGTTGTAAATTTTACCTTTTGTCCTAACAATATTCTCTTCTTATATTTGATGTAAATGGTGATATTCATATCTACAGAGTTGTTCTAGTTGATCTTTTGTACGCTGTACTTTTTGGTTGGACAGTTTTCTCAATATGATGGTTAGATAGTAGCTATTTGTATGCTTATGAGGCTGCAAAATTTTTGAAGAATGTAACTTTGAAGGGTTTTTTTTTTTTTTTTTTTTTTTTAAGTAGTAGCAGGGATCAAGGTTAGTTAAGTCATAACAAGATTAGTTCAGTTGGTGAGGCAGAGAGGTTGGGAGAGTCTTGATGAAATGAGTTAGCATTTCATAGTTTTGTGTCGAAGCTTCCAAGCGAAGGTCACGGAAGAAACACTAATGGTGGATTTTCGATGGACCAATCGAAATGAACAATTTTTTGAAAGTATTTTGTACAATGTATTTACACTGATGTTTGTGATGTTTTCCAGTCCGAAGGAAATTCTAGACACTCTAAAAAATATCAATTGTTTATATACATGTATTTTTATTTGTTAATAAAACAAAGAGGGAAGAAGGGGAATAATTTGGCCCATGTTGTGTCTCTGCGTGTAATTTTTTTTCTATGTTTACACGTGTGAGTTTGAAAACTCCCTCTGTCCCCTTTAGTTTTGTATCAGAGATAGATAAGCTCTTTCCCTCATGTGCATGATTGTAGTTACCCAGGATTAAGGCAGTTAGTTTGTAACTGTATTTGCAGATGGATTCGAGCAGTACTCTGACTCATCCGATGATTTCAACGTGACAAGGAAAAATGTTGATAACTAGTCGATTCAAATGAGAACCTTGTTTTGTTCTCAAGATTTGTGGAGTTTTTTGGCATATCCAGAGCCTGTAAACCTTGTAGCAAAGTTGACTCTGATGAATGATGAGCATGACCAGTTGAGGGAGAACATAAAGAGAGACAATAGAGCTCTTATTATTATTCAACAAGACCTAGATGACTGACACTATCTTTCCAAAAGTGTCAAATGCTCAATCGTCAAAGGTGGCTTGGAACATTCTTGAAACTAGTTATCAACGTGTGTTAAAGGAGAAGACATAACTTGAGAGGAGACTTTGAAAGCCTAAATATGAAATACTCTGGGTCTGTGGACAAGTTTATGACCCAGGTCATGAATGTAGTAAATTAGCGGAGACCATATGGAGAATACTTCTCATATTAGAGAGTGATCGAGAAAGTACTTAGGAGTTTACCAAAGAAGTTTGAGGACGGTAGTTGCAGCCATGAATGAGTCTAAAGACATCAGATAGATGCATATTAATGAGATATATAGTTCCATGGTTTCTCATGAATGCAAGATGAATAGATATGAAAACAATTCATTGGAGACTGCATTTAAATCTTAGATGCAAGCCTACGGTAAAAGAAGCAGAAGTAGGTTTGGTAACAGAGTAAGAGAAGGAATAGGCCTTGAACAAAAATAAAGTAGAGATGAATCAAAATTTGAGAAAATATCTCAGCAGAACCCAAATAGTTTAAGTGGGGGAAACAACAAAATTTGGAAACAAGGTATCCAATGAGTTGATAAGTCCAAAGTACATTGATTTTACTGCAAGGAGTTTGGCCATTATGCGAACCAATGTAGAAAGAAGATGGTCGATGCAAGTAAGCAGTCTACAAACATCTCATAATATATTGAGGAGAAACCTATTTTTCTTGCTTGCAATGTGACTCAAGAAAGTTTGAAAGACATGTGGTTTTTCAACAATGGTTGCAACAATCACATGACTGGAACTAAGGTTGTATTTTCCATCCTGGACACTAGTGTTGAGTCTGAAGTGAAAGTGGGAAATGATAATAAGTTGAGTGTTAATGGTAAAGGTGTGGTTATTGTGTATGCTACAAATAGAGAAAGAAGAATAGTTGGTGAAGTGTATTATGTACCCGATTTGAATTGTAACATGTTGAGTGTTGGACAACTCATAGAGAATAAGTATAGTGTCCTTCAAGGACAAAGTCTGCACAGCTCTAGACAAGTATCCATGCATTTTTCCAATAGTCAAGGTGGAGATGACTAAGAATAGGATGTTTCCATTTATTATGAGGAGTGAACTGACATATTCTGTTGAAGAGTATAGAGCTAAGAGTCTTGGTTATGGCATATAAGGTATAGACACCTACACTTTGGTGGTTTGTATTTGTTGCAAAAGAAATAGATGGTGAAAGGGTTGCCTTGTATTCAACAACTAGTAATCTCTTATGAGAGCTACATTCTAGCAAAGCATCACATGGAGGAGTGTGTATTAGGAGTTTCATATAGAGCTAAAGCGCCCTTGGAACTCGTGCACACAGAATTGTGTGGACCAATGCAAACACCCACATTGTCATGAAATCTGTATTTCCTAACTTTCATAGATGACTATAGTCAAAAGACTTGGGTTTATTTCTCGAACGAGAAGTTTGAATCTTTCAACAATTTAAGAAATTAACATACACAGTTGAAAAAGAACATTGCAAGTATATTAAAGTGTTGATATCAAATAGAGGTGGAGAATAAAAATTAAATGATTTTATTGAATTTTGCAAATATCATGGAAGCAAGAGACAATATACCACCAGATACACTCCACAGTAGAATGGAGTGGTTGAGAGGAAGAATCAAACCATCATGAATATGACTTGAAGCATGCTCCAGGAGAAGCATTTTTCAAATGAATATTGGGAAGAAGTTGTGGCATGTTCAGTGTATATCTTGAACAAAATAACAACTAAAAGTGTACAAGATAAAGTTCTTAAAGAATCTTGGAGTGTTAGGCACTACAGTGTTTCTCATATGAGAATTTTTGGGTGTGTGGCTTATGCCCATGTACCTAAAAAAATAAGGCAGAAGCTTGATGACAGATGTGAGAAATGTATCCTCATTAGGCACCGTGATGGTTCTCAAGCTTATAGGATCTACAATCCCATCACCAAGAAATGTGTAATTGGTAGAGATGTCAAGTTCAAGGAAGAGGAAGCTTGGGATGGCAACATAGATAAATCAATTGCAGGGGGAGTTACATTCATTCAATAGGATGTTGAAGGTGTTGAGTGAGAATTTCAAGGTGGACAACAAAACCCACAACTAACTACACCTATTAAAAATGTGCCTAGAAACTAGACACCTGGTGTAATCCCATCATGATTTACTATTCCCGGAACTCAGGAGTGTGGAGAACCATCAAGTTATGAAATACAACAAGCAATAGGATCGAGGTAAGTAGTGATTCAAATCCCACTCTTGCCACAATGAGAAACATAATTAGAGGTTAGAAGAATATAATTTTAAGGGATCTGTATGAAAAAGAAGATGAAATAGATCAGGTTTCCATTTTATCTTTAATTGCATACAATGTAGTCAATTTTGAGGAAGTTGTTAAGGAAGAAGTTTGGGTAAAAGATATGGATTAAGAGATTGAATCCATAGAAAGAAATAATACTTGAAAAATTGTAGATTTACCTAAAGATAAGGACTGTACTAGTGTGAAGTGGATCTACAAAACCAAGTTGGATATTGTAGGTGAGATTGAGAAGCATAAGGCTAGACTTATGGCTTAGGGGTTTATTTAACAACCCGGTATTGATTATAATAAAAATGTTGCACTTGTATCCAAACTTGACACTGTGAGGATGTTGTTAGCCATTGCAACACATAATAAATGGAAAGTATATTAGATGGATGTTAAGTTTTCATTTTCAAATGGACTCTTGTAGGAAGAAATCTATGTGAAGTAGCCTCCAGGATATGAGAATGATGGAGAGGAAAATAAAGTCTACGGGTTGAATAAAGCCATGTATGGATTAAAATAGGCACCCTGGGTTTGGTACAACATGATTTATGAGTATTTGAAAAACAATGGATTCAACAAGATTCCAAGTGAGAAAACCCTATACACAAAGATAAACCAGGAAGGTAGAATATTGATAATTAGTTTATATGTTGATGATTTAATTTTCACCAAAGATATCTCAATTGATGAATTTAAAACAAACATGAAAACATAGTTCAAAATTATTTATTTAGGGAAGATGAAAGATTTTCTTAGTGTAGAATTTAATCAATATGAGAATGGTATATTATTTGTCAATCTAGGTATGCCAAGGACATTTTGAGAAGGTTTAGGATGGTGGATTGCAAACCAGTTGTAACACCAATTGCAACTGGTACAAAGATGAGAAAGAAGGATAATGGATCAAATTTTGTATAAGGGACTGGTAGCTAGTTTCATGTATCTCACAACAAAAAGGCTTGGCATAATGTATGTGGTGAGTCTAATTTCTAGGTTTATTTAGTACTGATTTAGGGTTGATGAAGTATTTTCTTAGCATAGAAGTTAATCAATCTAAGAATGGTATCTTTATTTGTCACTCTAAGTATGCTAAGGACATTTTGAGAAGGTTTAGGATGGTGAGTTGCAAACTAGCTATAAAACCAATTGCAATTTCACAAAGCTCAGCAAGAAGGATCATGGATCAAATGTTGATCCTACTTCGTGTAAGGGATTGGTAGGTAGTCTCATGTATCTCACATCAACAAGGCCCTGCATAATGTATACGGTGCTTAGTCTAGGACTGATTTAGGGTTGGTGAAGTATTTTCTTAGCATAGAAGTTAATCAATTTGAGAATGGTATCTTTATTTGTCAATTTAAGTATTGTCATGACATTTTGAGAAGGTTTAGGATGGTGAATTGGAAACCAATTTTAACACCAATTGCAACTATACAAATTTAAGCAAGAAGGATCATGGATCAAATGTTGATCCTACTTTCTATAAGGGATTGGTAGGTAGTCTCATGTATCTCACAACAATAAGGCCTGACATAATGTATGTGTTGAGTCTAATTTACAGGTTTATGAAGTCTCCAAAGAGTACTCACTGGAAAGATGGTAAAAGGATATTGAGATATGTTGTTGGAACAACAGAGTTTGGAATTTTATACACACTAGATTCAAATCTTAATTTGACTAGTTATACATACATTGATTTTGCAGGGAGAAATGATGACAGGAAGAGCACATATGGTTGTGTGTTGATTTTTGGATTATATGGAGCAATAGCTTGGGAATCTGATAGGTAGGCCATTGTGACATTGTCATTTACAAAAGTAGAGTTTGTTGCAACAACTAGAGCAACGTGTCAAATAGATTGGATGAGGAGAATTTTGACTGAGTTGTTGCAGGAATAGGAAGAACCGGGTCAAATTTATTGTGATAAAAAATATGCCATTCCATTGTCAAAGATTCATGTTTTTCATAAGAAGGAAAAGCATATTTATACAAGGGATCGGGCTTTATTAGAGAGCTTGTGAATTGTAATGAAATTTATGTTGAGTTTTGTAGATCTGAAGATCAGCTGGAAGACATATTTAAGAAACCTTTGTCTAAGCCCGAATTATTTGAATTTCACAGAGATAATTTAGGATTTTGTATGCTGTAGGATGATACACCACATAGTTTGAATATTTTCTGCAAAAATAATGAAGGGGGAGAATGTTGGATATAATTATTTCTTCACACCCCTATTCAATCAAATTGTTAATTGATGACAATGCAACTAATGTTTTTTTGCAGTAGCAGGGCTCTAGGTCGACTAAGTCAGATAAAAATCAGTTCATTCCGTGAGGCAGTGAGGCTGTCCATACTCGCATTGAATAATTTTTGCAGATTGTAAATTCCATTGAATTATTCTTGTTTAATATTTAACTTTGCATCCACCATATTAATTGTCATTGTTTGCAGTCACATTAGAACCTGATCATGAGAAGTTTTGATTGATGAAAATTGATGAAAGTTTTGATTTGTTAAGTGCCAAGTTTGTGGCGGATTTGGAGTCTCAACAAAATTACCTCGACAAAAAATTAGAATATGACTTGAGTGGTAGTAGCTGAGAGGTCATCGGGATTTTATATCGTAGGTGTCATCAAGTGTGTCCAAGAAACCTTTTAAAAACTTATACCGGTGCACTAACTAAAACTACACGCCCTAACTAAAACTACCGGTGCACTAACTAAAACTACATGCCCTAGTGCGTCTGAAGAAACCCAACGCACCACAAACTATTTTGTTAAAAAATATTATTTTGTTATTTATTAAAAATTATTATTTTATTTTAACACCTACTCGTACCGGTGTGCCAGAGCATCGAGCGCCTTGGTGCTCCCAATTGTCGAGCGCATCGGAACATGGTTTAATTAAAAAAAAAACATGCCAACAACCTCATTTTTACCCTCCTTAGTGTGTTTGAGCCCATATGCATTGGTGTTGCACTTCACCCACCTAATCGCCCTCACATCCATGGTCCAAGTGGACAAATTCTTCACTGATATTGGCTGTTGATTGTAGTTTGAATTTTTCCAAACAGTGGGAAGAATTCAAATTTTCCATACATTGCTAATATGCCTCCCCAACGGGTCGTTCAACAGGTAAAATGGTTCTTACTTCATAATTAAATTTTTAGCGGATTATTTTTTAAAATTGAGCTTGAAATTGTCCTTTTATTTTAAAAAAAAACTAAAACAAATTGTGCGCTGTGTTCAAGCCATTCGGCTCACACTGCTTAAAGGTGCACCGTGTAAAATTTTATAGGGAACACTGCTTGCGATGTGATCCGAATGGATTTAACGTACCGCTCAATCATGAAAAATTATTTAAAAACATTCAGTGGCTTACCGATGCGTTGGATAGTAAAAAGCATCGGTAGTCCAGTGCACTTAAGTGTCTGAAACACTCTAGTAAACAAATATTGAAAAAATAATAATTTATACGATGCACTTATGTCATGTTAGTGCACCAATGTTCGGTGCTATGATGTGCATTAGGCGCACTGTTAAAACGTTCTCATAAAACATTAGAATTTCAAAAACAATGATGCAATTAGATCGCATAAATGCACTGTTAACAGTGCATCTAAATGCACATACATCTACAAATATAAATTTTGAATGATAGAAAAAATTAATTTAGCAGTGCTCTTTTGTCATGTCACTGCACCAGTACCCAATTCTCTGACATTCCATAGGCGCACCATAAATAGTTTTCAATAAAAATTAATAAATTAACAATGCGCTAATGATATTTAGGCACACCGTGATTCAAATTTATAAAAAATGTCAGCGCATTGAGTATTTGGCGCACTGTCGAAATCAATTTTAATATATATAAATATAATAGCGATGCACCATACATATTTTAGTGCACTGTTGTGTGGTGTCATTTATATATAAGCACACCATGTGCGGTGCATTTAGATTATATTGGTGGACCGGTTGTAATCATTACAGCTTAGATGGACCAGAAATGGAAAATCTCAAAACTGTGAATGGTACCCAAAATTTTATTAATATTTGCAGTGGAAATATTACAGAGCTTTCATACATAAGACTCAGAGTGTTTTCTAGTGCGATATTATACCTATGAAGGCAATTCGCAGAGCATATTCACAACTCTCAGACTAGAATCCTAATATTGGACTTTCTGATGCAATGTGTTCAGACTAGGCTGCACTTGCAAAGCATACTTGACCAAAACTCATAAATACTCTAGGCTTATCCTTCTCTCAGATGTGGATTCCAAATGAGAGGGAGATCCCTTTATTTATAGATTTGGATGAGAGATCTTTAAAGAGCACGAAAGCAAAGAATCTTTATCAAATCATCCTTAAGATATTCTTTTCCATAATATTCATCTGAGATGTGTGTCAATCCACTCCAGATGTCGGGGAAGTTCCCCAAGTCTCAAGATGAATTTATGAAAAGAGGAATCTCAAGTCTTTTCAATATCCTATGAAGATCTCAGATCTGATCAAAGTGGAGATTTCAGGGAATCCCATGGAAACTATTATGACTCCTTAAAACGACTCTTAAAACAAAGTGGAGATTTCAAGGAATCCCACGGAAACCATTATTCAAAGAAATTATAGTCAGGACGGTCATATGGCCAATGGATCATGTCATCATATGGATGTCTGAACCTTGGTTCATATGATGGGTCACACCTTTTTGTATATGTGCTCCTTACAATAATTCTTTGTCTTTTCCGTGTCTGCACTCGAATATTTAATTTTACCAGCCACTGAAATTTATTATACAAAAACGTATGAAGTAGATGTGTATCATCACAAACTTCGCTCATATTCATGTCCTTGACCTTTGAGCATGGGATATAGAATCTGGTGTGCTTGTGTTGTATAATTGTAGGGTCCACTCCGCTTCTGCTTAGTCCAAAATCATTCCACGAATAGTGTGTCCACTCAGGGATGTCGTCCAACACATGAGTCCATTGCAACCCAAAATTTATCCATGTGAAGTACCCTGGTCCCGTTTATCTTTTTTCAGGAATATCCACCATAATTTCTTGTACTTCTCATAATTTACATCAGTAAGGGGGAAATTGAAAGTGGGATTATTCTTGGTCCAGGAAGCTAAAGTTCTCATGTGATTAATACAGTAATATTGTTGTTGGACCTGTCCTCCCACTGACTCAGTACTCATAAGTCTAAGATCCTGGAAAATGTCTGCAGCACATGGGAGGCATCAATGGCCTGTCTGAGTTGTCGGCCATAAACCATGTTAAGAATCTTACAGGTGGATGTCGGATATCTCCTATGCTATGGTACTATATTTATCAGCAGATTTGGGTGTTGTAGATTTTCATCTAATATTTCTGTATATATTAGCTTCCAGGTGGGCTTCCACTATTCTGTATAGTCTTCCCAGCTCATCTCATCATCTACATACCTCCATGAATCCGCTCCATCATACCATTATGTTATCACCATCATGCAGGTTGGGGTTGTGATTCCATAATGGGTCTATAGGTGCTCTCTTGTAAGGAAATATGCAATACAATTCTGAGTTCCTTTGATGTGATTGATCTCAAATTCATACTGAGAAAAGATGGCTTTCCATTTGGAAAACTTAGCTTTTGCAGTAGGGTTTCTAATGGGATTTTCCAAAACAAATTTCATGGCTTGGTTGTCTGTTCGGATCAGAAACTTCTTATTCATTAAATGAATTTCAAATTTCTATATAGCATTCAAACAAGCTTTGATTTCCTTATCGATGGTGTGGTACTTCTTTTGTGCATCATTCCATAGCCCCGAGGCATACCAAACTATTTCTTCATTAGTGCCATCACAATTCTTAAGGCATTGCTTTAGTACCACTCTCCATCCTTCTTCTGATGCATCTGTTTCTAGGGTTTTTATTATATTTTCATCTATGACATGTAGTATAGGTAGATTTCTTACCTTGGTATTTATTCTTCAGACTGCTTCTGTGTGCTTCTGCGACCAAGGAGGTGGGCTTGTTCCTATCCTTTTATTCAACAACTTTATGTCTTGTGCACAACTCTCATAGTAAGCTGCTACATAGTTTAGACATCCTAAAGTCCTTTGTAACTGATTTTTATCCAGAATGACATCTAGAAATTTGTCTGCAAAATCAATAGCATGTTTTTGAACTTCTATCTTTCCATTTTTTATCTTTTGTCCCAGAAACTCAATCTCGGTTTGGAATAACTTCATTTTATTTTCTAACAACACAAATCCATTCTTGTAGAGAACATGAAGCAAAATTTTGAGGTGCTTGATATGATCTTCAATGGATTTGGAAAATACTAGTATGTCATCAATATAAACCATGAGCGAATCCATATAGGGTTCTAGAATAGATTCCATGATTCTTTGGAATTCAGAAGGGGCATTCTTTAATATGAAGGGAATTACCTTCCATTCATACTACCCATGTGGTACATTAAATGTTATTTTGAACTAATCTTCTGGCTTAATCCCAATCTGCCAAAATCCTGATTTTAAATCAAACTTGGAAAATATTTTAGCTCTTGCAATTCTTTTTATCAAATCCGATTGGTTTGGGATGGGATACCTTACCCATTCCAAAGCGTCATTTAGAGGATTGTAATTGATTACCATCCTTGGTACTCCTCGCATCTGTTCTGAATGCTTGTTCACATAGAAGGTTGAATAGTTCAGACCATGGACTCCTGGAGTTTTGGATGAGTCCTTTGCTTAACAAGTCTTTAATCTCTTTTCTGCAAAGGCTCTTGTAGTCTTTATTCATGGGAATTTCCCTGCTTCTGCTTGGATTTCCTCGGTATCCTTCTTTGTATTTGAGGCATACCCATAATTGCTTTCTATGCCAAAATGCGTTTAGGGTGCTATGGCATACCTTGCTTGCATACTCTGCCCCAATCTCCTTAATCCTTTTCTGTTTCTCAGGAGTCTTCAATTCTTCTTCAATTCTAAAAATTTTCTATGCAGGGGCCTCTACACTTGGTCGATTGGACAATGTCTCAGCGCCGGGCTTGCTTCTCTCTTGTCTAAATGTCTGTAACTCACGAGCCTGCTACCTTTCTTCGATCACTCCTTAAATTGTCGAGCATGCGCGAAGGCTACTCTTTGAGACTTACTTTGTGACTGACTGCTATTCATGACCAGAATGATGAATCTTGCGAGATAGCTAGGGAATTACAGATCTGGACTTTTGGGTGATACAGCTTAGACAGGTCCGGTGACACGCCTTTTCCCTCACAAAGGAATCATGCCATCCACAATACAATGCATTATTCATGATTATTATTATTGCAATGCATTGATCATCACACTCAAAAGTCAATTCACATGGTTTATATATTCATTAATCACTCTCTACTTAATCAAGTGGATCATTTCTCAGGGCTCTGCACCAGGTGCCTTATTTGATCGATCCCCAGAATATCCGAGGGGACCCCTTCAAATTTCAATGAGTGGCTACAGTTTCAGTGATCACAGGAGAGCGTGAAGCAATCATCGCACCGCTGCATTGCCACCTGTGAAAATCACTGGACTCTCTTTGCTTTCCGAATTTCCAAACCCATATTCCATTCAGTGAACTCTGAACCCTCCATTCGTAAAATTGAATGATAATAATAATGAAAATGCTTATTCACTGTGGGCAACAATCACTTAACTTGTGGTCTATAGATATTCATCCCACAAGTTAAGGTAATTGCCTATACTAATATTATATATTACATAAATTTAATGATTTTTATTTTATTTTTTAAATTATTTTAAAACAGAATTTCAATACGACATAGTAAGGATACCATCATTGAGAAAGATAGATTTTTTTTTCCAAAAGTAAGATACGGAAGATTCTTGTGACTACCAATTATCCACACCAATCCCTATCACTTAGATATGGAATTTCATCATGTAGCTTACGACAAGACACTTTATACAATAAAGTCTGTACAATGCAATATATTCGTTCTATAGCAAGAGACTTTACATACAATCAAATGCACAGAATATATTTCTTGTACCGTAATATCATTGGAACCCATGGCTTTGTTTAGTTTCATTTCATCTGGTAATAGCATTGGAACTTGCACCAACGATTCTTATCGCTTATATATGAAATTTCATCACGTACCTTACGATACGACTAAGTTTTTCATGTCCAATAAGCTCTGTACAATACAATATATTCCTAAGTTTTCCATAACCAATAAGCTCTGTACAATGCAATATATTCCGACAATAAGCTCTGTACAATGCAATATATTCCTTTGCTTCAGTCGCTGTAGACTTTGGTGTACATAAAATCAAATGCAGAGCATATAATTTTTCTTGTATTGTTTTACCATTGGAACTCGCAACACCGATGGTTTTGTTTCATTTCATGTCAGTTCTTACAGCCTTACATCGTAATGATCGTAAATTGCATATGCCCATAAATTATTGGAAGTACCTTCGATATGTTCTTGATCTTCACATATTAATTTCTCCACGTACTCTGACTGATTATAGATACAGAGATTTATGAATATTTTTTGATACGATTATCCGTGACTGAACTGTAGGTGTGTGTGTGAGTGGTTATGCCTGTTTTGATAGCGCATCCCATAGTGACACTGTAAATGGCAATGCGGAGACGAATAGACTGCTCCGCTGCATTCACAAAGAAGTGAAAGATTCGTTGATGGCAAAACGTGTGTCAACCTCAAAGGAGAGCCCAAGCCCACCTCTGTGTCAGACTGTTTGCTGGAAGGAGGGAGAGACCAGGGTTAACCTATGCCTGAGCTGTCTTTTGTGAAGATGATAGCACTGTAACTCAGGCAGTTTTGTTTGGGTACATTTCAATGTTTGTTTGTTTAGAAGTTATGGGTATTCCAAAAAAAACAATGTATTGTTAAGAATTTCATGGAAAGTATCAAAGAGTTATATATCATGCATTTCAAGAAATTGGATTCTCTTCTTTGTGCTTGATAGATCCAGGTTTAAGATGAATCTATGTTGGTTTATAACATTCAATTTATGAACATTGATAGGCCATAAATTAAGTGTCCAACAAATTACTTGATTGATCTCCATTGTACTTACATGAACTATCGGTTATCCATGGATCATACCAATTATCCATACATAACTACAATTTATTTTTTTTATTATTGTTTATTTCCACTTTGGAATAACTGCCATAAAAGCATAGGTGCTAGTCTACCCCAAATTCTAAAATATAAACATTCAAATTCTAAGATTCAGAGAATTAGACATTTTGACGCAATAAAGAACAATTTCAAATTTTATAGGAAAAGTGAATACAAATTCAAACTCTATAGGAAGAGTGATTGTTTTTCAAATTAGTCTTTAACAACATCATAAAAAACTGTCATCATTTCTTTTCTCTTGTTTTATACATCTTTTCATTTTTATATTGATAGCTGTTTTTATCTTAGAAATTGGGGTGGGCCAATGCCTATGCTTTTTCTAGATTGCACGAGGATGAGACAAGTGTATTGTCCAGATTAATAATTATTAAAAAAATATCAAAATAACTGGAAGTTGATGCATAGCAGTAGCTCTTGGCAGAAACTTAATTTGTGCTCTATCATTGTTTACTGACCACAAGTTAAATAGCCTATCAATATTTACTGGAAAAAAGTTATATGGTTATACTAGTCTATACAATTAAGATTAATAAATAAACAAAAATTAAAAATACTAAAAAAAAATTAAGTAGTTATACTAGTGTATACAATTAAGATTAATAAATAAACAAAAATTGAAAATATAAGCTACTTACGATATACATATACCATCATTACTATTTCAGCATTGATCTGAAATGGGCGTTGTATGTGGCAATCAAATGGTTTTGTAATGGTTGAAATTCGGCAGATAATTTGTATTGTTCAATTCAATATTACAATCATTTGCATATATAGACGGCGAGATGTCATACTAGTCTCAATTGTACTTCAGAAATGTTAAGGGTGTTGAAATTGTTGTTCGGAAATGTTAAGAGTACTGCAGATCAAGCCTGGAAGTTGAAGAAGTATTTGACTGATGGCTAGAAATTTGGCATTGCCATGAAAATTGTTAAACCGTTAAATTGATTTTAATGAATTGGGTAAACCATTATAAATTTTATTACTTGGCCTTATACTTGGGTTTCGATATGAATCATAAATCAGTTCTTTTAGCTTAAAAACATTCTCATCTTTCTTCTTAGGGATGTATTTGTTCACTCTTGAATGTCTCAAGTCTGTACACATAAGGACATGTATTCATACATTTTTTTATTCTTACTAATGACCTGCCAATTAATATGTGGGTAACATGACTTATTAGTGCACTCTCTAAAGTAAGACAATGGCAAAATAATAAGAACAAAAGCTGTATCAGTGAGATCTTAAAATTTAAGATAAAAAATTATAATGATTAAATTTGAATATAATATTGACAAATAAATTGACATTAATGAATTTTAAATATTATTTTAAAATTAAAAACATATAAAATTTCATGAATTTTTATTTTATAGGTAGAGGGGATTTGAAATTCTAGGTCTGTGTAGATGTTCATCATTCAACTCTTTATAACAAATCCAAATTAATATTCTGTAGAAAATTACTACCGAAACAAGAGACGACCATTTATTCCACTCATATTAATTAAAACAAACATATCGATGGTGAGTTCTAAGGGACGTATTACTATAGAAGAAATGTACACCAAAATTCTACAGCTACAGAAGCTACCCACTCCTTCTACAAGGAAATTGTTGCATTGTATAGAACCTACGGGATTTGTAAAACAGGGTCATAGACTCATAGAATAGCTTGTACATTGTGAGATTGGGTCATAGACTCATAGAATAGCTTGTACGTTGAAATCTCACATGCGCCTAATAAGACTGTAGTTGATGGGAAAGCATTTTCCATGAAACTTAAGCACTAGACAGACTCTCCCTTGGGGAGAGAGCCTGCGAGGTTAGAGTCGTTGGATGGTAGATTTAATGATGCTTCTCTCACAGATTCTTTCTTTGAGGGAGAGTCTATCTGGTGCTTAAGTTTTGCCCCATTACACTTGACTTTCTCTATGGTTATAGCCATTGCACTTGCCTCTATATGGTTGGTCCATTAGAGCGAATTTGGGGTCTAAAATGGGCCTTATAAGAAAATGAGCCACCTCATAAGAAAACAAGCCATTAAATTCAAGAACCAATAGAATTTCAAGAAAAGAGTCAACCATAATGGTTGAGTTGGTATATTTGACACTAAAAACTACTTTTTTTAATTCGTATTTTCAACATATCTCCATGTCATTTTACTCAAATTTCGAGTGGGAACACTCATTAGATGTGGAATTAAAGTACACATCCAAAGAGTACCCACATTGCATACTTTTGAGGGAACCCACCCCACATTTTTTTTATTTATTTCTCATTTTTCGTGGGGTGGGGTCCTTCAAAAGTATTTAGTGTGGGTACTCGTTGGATGCATAATTTAATTCCACATCCAATGAGTGCTTCCGCTCAAAAATTGAGTAAAATGATAGGGAGATATGTTGAAAATACGAATTAAAAAAAATAGTTTTTTTCTTTTTCTTTTTCTTTTTTTCTCCAAAATTCATAAATATTTTTTGTTATTTTAACTATTATTTTATTATTTTTCTTAGGAGACCCATTTTATACCTCAAATTTGCTCTAATAAAGTAGCAAAAATGTTTAGGTTCAAACTTCTGAAAAGACTTTCCCTCATACCTAGGGAAAATTAAACTTGAAGTTAAGATCGAATTCCCCACACTCAAACTAATTATTCCAATTACAAAAAATTGGTGGAATCCCAAAACAGATAGCGCCAAGAGAAAGGAGATCCAATCACGATTGGAATTTTTTTTATGGAGATGGTGATTGGTGAATACTTAATCAACAATCTACTGAGCACTAAGAATCTCGTACCAATCATGGCCAATAAAAGCGATAATTGTGTGTGCAAAACATAATGGTGGAGATTCAAATAATTTCCACCAATTGTAATTTACTATCATTGACATTACAATGAAGGTTCTTACATGAAACAGGAATTGGTTGTGCGGGTTCCAATAGTATTATAATATAAGAAGAAGTAGAGATGTGCAAAGAAAGCTTTGACATGAAAGAAGCATTGTTTGTGTGAGTTCCAATAACATTGATTGGCGTCAATATAAAGGGGTGTACAAGGTAGATTGCACTTGTGGAATGAGCTATATAGGAGAAACAGGTCGGTCCTTTCAAATAAGGTTGAAGGAACATGGGGCTGACATAAGGAAAGAGAGGACAAATACCTCCACACTCGCGGAGCATTCTCACAAAACAAAGCACCATGTATGCCTGGAGAACACGGAGATGCTCGCGGTTGAGGACCACTACTACAAAAGAAGGGTAAGAGAGGCCTTGGAAATCATAAAGCACCCAAGAAACATGAACAGAGACGAGGGGCTTGAAATAAGCGAGAGATGGCTGCCCCTAATCAAGAAGGAAGGTAATGGCTAAAACTAGGTATGTTCTACAAACCTTTTGTTCTCGTCAATTTCACTAACCTTACGTCCGTCATGTCTTCATTAATAATGAAAGTGCCTCAATTACCTTAATAAATTTTGACTCATGAAATTATTAATAATATCTTGCTTGATTTTTTATTATTTCCGTGAATGCCTTTGTCACCTTTTCACCATATGGTTAGTACCTCTTCCTTTTAATGTTTATCATTTAAGAGGTTAATAACAAATTTCTTGGATAAATTAAAATTAATAATAAAAAAATTATTATTAATATTTTAATAATTATAATTTTTCCTTGATTGTTAGTTTTTAATGTTAGTATCACCTTGTCATTATATTGTTTATCAATTAAGAGGTTCATATAACTTTCTTGGATTAGTTTAATTTATAAAATTATTAATAATGTTATTATTAATTATTATTAATTTATTTCTTGATTGTGAGCTTTTTAATGCTTTATCTTTATTATGGTGAAGACGATCGTTGTTAAAAATAAAATGTTATGACCACATTATTTGGCAAGCAGGATTTTAATGGTCAATCCAGAGTTTAAATAAATCTTTATTGATTTGTTTGTTTGGATTATTATCTACTTTTAGCCAATTTTGTTGGAGATTTTTATTTTCTTTTAAATCATGGGTTAATAATAATATTTTCATCTGTTAAGGTTTTGGAGGTTTTCTTTTGAAATCCAAGAATTTGAAGACGATAATATTATTAATAATTATTATTAATTTATTTCTTGATTGTAAACTTTTTAATGCTTTATCTTTATTATGGTGAAGACCATCGTTGTTAAAAATAAAATGTTATGACCACATTATTTGGCAAGCAGGATTTTAATGGTCAATCTAGAGTTTAAATAAATCTTTATTGATTTGTTTGTTTGGATTATTATCTACTTTTAGCCAATTTTGTTGGAGATTTTTATTTTCTTTTAAATCATGGGTTAATAATAATATTTTCATTTGTTAAGGTTTTGGAGGTTTTCTTTTGAAATCCAAGAATTTGAAGGGTTAGAATGAGAAAAGACCAAACATCTGATTATTTATACGCATAGCCAGCAACTCTCATTCACATATTCAGTCCTGAAGATGAATCCAGCTTAGGATTTGAAACGTCGACGATAACCAAGATGCCAATCATGGAATTTCTGAAAACCCTTTCTAACAAAAACAACCTCTGCAAACATGATCATTAAAATGAAGAAACTAAAAACAATGCAAAAAATACAATAACTTAATGACAAGAATTTAAGATATAAACACTCACCAATGACGAAACACCGAAGCACCTACTCACAAATCAAGCAAACCCCCAGCAAAAGAACAACAAAAAATCAACGTACAACAAGTTTTCACTTTTGTAAAGGGATATGCATGCTTTCCTGTAGGTGAAGTCGCGTTTGTACACACCTGTAGAGAAGGAAAAGTATGTGTATGCATCTATCGAGACTATAACCTGTGGGTGCAACTGGAAATTCACAAATGCTAAAGCCATCTGAATGGAAACCTTGAAAAATGCAGCTACATAGTGACAAACAACCAAAAATTTTGCAATAGAGAGAGATATTTGATAACAAGTTAGGATATATATAAAGAAAAATCAAGTTAAAAATGAAAATTTCTCAAACAATTTCTGAAAAATTAATGGTGAGATTAGGGTTTTTAGAGAAAAAAATATCATAGATGTAGAAAAATGCTCAGATCTAGTGTAAAACCTCAATGGTTGTCCAAATCCGATGGCATATCTACAGGAGAAGAAGGGTCCAAAAATATTGCATAAATTAATTGATGCTTAAAAAAATATTAACAAAAAATTATTGAAGGAGGTAGAGCTTAGTAACCAGCTCTGTTACCATGTTAGAATCGATAAATGTGCATTAACATATAAAAATAGATAGCTAACTTATAAATCAATAACCAGAACCTTACTAATATAATCTCTTATCAACGCTAGCATCAAATAATCAATAGAATATGCAAGACATGAAAGAGATAAGTGAGGACCAATTTTACGTGGTAAAACCCCAACATGAGGAAACATCCATGGAAGGCTAATCTTCTTATTCCTTAGGAAAATTTAACTCTTACAATCTTTGGAACCCCTACATAAGCATCACACCACATTCCATCTTGACTTCATGTCACAATGAATTTCAAATGTATTTTCATATATCAAATGAGCATCCTTCACCTCTTTTATATATGTTAGAGGTATGGAAGATCACATCCCCTAATACATGTGGGATAAATAGTTTACCACATCTATTATATAAAAAATGGTAATAAGAGAATTTTACTCCATGATGTATGTGGGATAACTCCCTTTTCATAAGTTTAGAGAGGTATGAAGTATACTATGTCTTCTTTTATATGTAGGACTCATTGTGTCTACAAAATGCCTTAGCTAGGATTTTACAACAATAAATGAAACCACTAGACATCATGAAATCTCATTAGACATAAAAACACATTCCAACAATAGAGAGGCCATGCAATCCTTCAAAGTTACCATCCACTATTGTCATGAGTGATTGAGCAACTTGAAAAAAAATCACAATTTTGTATCTATAATTAGGTAAACCCTTCACAATATATTTAAATGAATTTAACTAATTAGTAGATTATATAGGCATACCTTTTCGGTGTGTATGGTGCCACTCATATGGGAACTAGACTCAAGATTGAAGTCATGGGTGAGTAAAAAGAAAGGTATGGATACAATTCAAGTTGATGTTCATACAAATTATTCTCCAAAAGTAAAGGAAAGTGCACAGGTTTCAACCTTCATGGATCCACAAAAAAAGATCGAGGAGGAACTAAGGAAAGAGACAAGCCTCCAACCTCTTCTCTAGGGCCAAAAGTTTCTATTCTTGAGGCACCTTTGATTTCTCCTACACATAAAAGTCAACCTTGCTGAGAAGCATCTAGTTTCACTCCTTTTCATTTAGGTAAGCACACATCTTCTTTGGACGGGCCCTAAATTTACATGAAAGCATTCCTTCTTTGCATTTTGGAAGTTGGGAGTCTTCGGCAATTATGGATGGGGGTGAAGCGAGGGGTGGAGGGGTCGAACAATGAAGAGTTTTTAAATTTTCTATTAGGATTTAGAGGTCCTCAGCCACCCATACTAAACCACGTTCTCAAAACCCTATAAAGGAGTGCCTTATATTTATCCTTCTCCTATAATATAATTAGTTTGAGTGATGAAAAGGATCCTTTTGAGTGTTTTATTGAGGTGATAAAAGATGATAGTAACCACGATAATTTACGGCTCTGGAAGAATGGGGAACATTTTTTTAGGGAGGAATTGCAAGATGTTTAGGGAATAGTGAAGAAAAGGGGAGTTGAGGAAACTCTAGAGGCATGAAATATTTTATGTCCATAGCTCAAAAACAGATCTACAATGAAATGGTATGCTAAGTTGTTGTTTTTAAAATGGTTTTTTAGAGTTGTAAATACCCCTCTTCGAGCTTCAAGGTATTTAATGATAGATCTAACCCTAAAATTGTAGGTGTTTGTCCAACCTATCTAAAAAAATGGCCATGAAAAGGGTTATCTCTACCAATAACCCTGATACAATATTATTTCAAGAGATTGAATAAGGGCAAGAAAGTTGTCTCGAATTTGGAGAAATTTCTTGGGCATTGGGATTTTATTTTTGTTCATTTTAGGGGTAGATCTCGGGGACTTTTAACAAGTTGTAGGAAAATATCTTTGAATTGTACTAATTCTCAGTCTTTCTGCTCAAGTCTAGGAACTACATTGTATTCCTAGGATTTGGTGAAATAATTCAATATTCTAATAATATATGGATCATACACCAATATGATTTCCTTCTATAATAGGATTTTCAGTTGGTGGTGGTTAAAATAGGGCCTCAATACTATTAGTGAATACTTAAACTTCTGCTCAGGAGATTCTAGGATTTGGGAACCCCCGGCCCAGGTCAACCTTCTATGTGAGTATTTCTTCAAAACTTTAGGACTCTAGATTGATTGACTTAGAACCAACAAAAATCACCTCACCTAGAAGCATAAGTGGTTAAGAAATGATCAAATTGCTAAAATAATATATAGGTTTCTCATTTATGAGCCTTGGATAGGTAAAATTGTTCATTTTTTACAATGGGTGTCAAGTGGGGGAGATTTAGATCACTTTTTGATGTTGTTTGAGTTTATACCATCAAAGATAAAACCCATATATCCCTTCAAACACAACCTTGAAAGATTGAAAGATGAGGAATATAAGAAGAAAATAAAAGGCTCTTAGGTTTATTTTGATGGGTCTTCTCGAGAATTGTCAGCTATGCAATTTGAATAGAATTTGAAAAGGAAAATCAAGCTTCTGTAGAATGGTCCCTTATAAAATAACGGAAAAGAATGAAAGGACCCTTCACGAGGTGGAGGAAAGGATTGATGTTGTAAATTCCAATGACGGTTTTGGATTTCTTATTGATAATACTAAGTTAGAGGTGAAATATTTTGAAGAGAAAAAATGAGAATATTGCTTAACAAAGAAATTTCATGGAGATTAAAAATACAGTCACATTGGCTACAATATGGGGATGAAAACACCAAGATTTTTCACCATTTTGAAAATTTTAGGAAAAATATAAATTCAATATGGAAGATTAAGAAAGAGGATGGCACTGTGGCCACTAGTTTCAAATATATAGCAAAAGAATAGGTAGAGTACTTTGGAAACATCTAGAAGCTTGAAAGGAGAGAAACTATTGCAAAAATACTTCAAGCATCCTCTTATTTTCCTAGTTTTGTTGATCTAGAAGATAATCAAATTCTAATTTAGCAGGTAGGGAATGAGCAGTTATTAGTTTCTCCATAATTTCCATAAACATAAAAACCCAGGTTCGAATGGGCTACCAGTTGAATTTTTCTTGGGGCATTTAGAATTCATAGAATATTACCCAAGAAGGATTATCAAGAAATCTAGTTCCTCTAGAAAGATGTTGGTTGTATTCAATTCTATGTTTTTATCACTTATTCCAAAAATTGAATACCCTAAATTGCATTTAAAAAGTTCCATATTTGTTATTGCATCCACAAAATTATCACAAAAATCATTACTAGAAGGGTAAAGAATGTCTTTTCCAAATCCATTTTGAGGAGCGGTTTGGATTTCTAGAGGGGAGGTAGATAATTGAGGCAATTGGTATTGCACAATAAGGGTTGCATTCAATCCAATTGAAGAAGCCAAAGGAAATGGTGGCCAAGGTAGAATCCTCTAAGATCTTTCATAGAGTGATTTGGCTCCATTTGAGATTTTTTTTATATACACTTGGGGTATTGTGCTCCTTCTGTGGCTTGGGTGATGAATTGTATCACTTCAGTTCCATTTTCATAATTAATGGGTTATCATCTCCTTTTTTAAAGCTTGAATGTGATCTCAAGAAAGGTTGTCCTCTCCTTCCTTATTAATTTTTACTTGTTTTTTAGGGGCTAAGCAGAGATTTGAAAGAGGCTCTTAGAGTAAGAAGCATCAAATGTATTAAAAATTGAAATACATGTTCCTTGACACATTTATTTTTCATTGATGTTATTTTGATTTACAGTGATTTGGTTCTAGGTAGGATGCAACTAAAATCAAGGAGATTATCAATGTTTATTGTTTTCCTACTAGAATGTAGACAAACTATGTGAAGTCAACGATTTCTTTCAATGGTATTTCTAAGGAACACCAAATCTATCTATTATTTTTCCTTTCAACACTTTTGAGCCTCAAACCAAATTATTACTAGAAAAAGGATTGTCAATGGTCAATTGCAAAGTTGGAGAAGAAGTTAAATCTCCAGTGTAACTATTAGCTTTCAAGAGGAGGTAGATTGGTCCTTGTAAAATTAGTACTTGAGCCGATTCCTATTTATTGGTCATCTTTGTCCTAGATTCTAAAGGGAAATTTGCATGTAATTAGAAGTCTTAGCTTTATATTCATTTGGTCTAGGTGTAATGAAAAGAAAGGCATTGCCTTAGTAAAGTGGAAAATTTTCGAAGTCCCAATGGCTATGGAGGGATGGGGCCTAAAGAATAAATTCTACTTTTCAAAATCCTTGTCTGGGAGGTTGGTACAAGGAAAAGGTTTATGGTTACAATGTGGTAAAAGAAAAATATATTTCACTCATTGATGTTAAAGAATGGATTTGAAATCGAAAAACGCTTCATAACATATCAGTGATTTGGAAAGTTGTTATATTGGCATTTCCCTTGATTGGAAATTGGCTTGCTTGGAGTGTTGTAAGAGGAACAAAAGTCCAAGTAGGGTTGGAACCCTAGATAGGAAGTGGAGAAGAGTTTATGCTTATTGCACACATTATACATCATCTAAAAAACATGAGTATATATACCCTAATTCAGGTATTTGATATGCACTTAACTGCAATTTGGCATCAAGAATGGTGTTCGACAGGGGCAATAGGATTAAAAGGAAATGATCAATATATAGGTGGGTTGTCTACACTATAAAGTTGAGATCTAGTCATGTTAGAATTAAATATGTTGAATATACCTTGGTATGGACTTTGAACCCCTGTTGGCACTACACACCAAAAGAAAGTTATAAAGTGGTGGTTTTTCAAGCATTTCAAGAGCCTAAGTATACTTGATGTGGGAAGAAATTTTGGCACTTAAAATGCCCTACAAAATATCACATATTTATGTGGTTACTCTAGAAGAACAAGGTATTAACTTGGGGTAATGTATAAACAATCATTTAATTATATCTCATGAATATTCTAAACTTGTCTGGAGGGACTTGGAAATAATCACAAAGTTTAATAGATGCTTGGGAAGGAGATACAATTGAATGATCATTTAATTAGATCTCATGAATATTCTAAACATGTTTGGAGGGACTTGGAAATAATGACAAAGTTCAAGGGATGCTTGGGAAGGAGATATAATTGAAGAAGGGCTCAGAGTATGGTGTGAGAATTCTTATACTAAGTCCTTTAAGGTGTTACCTTTGGTTGTATCTTGGCGAATTTGACTTACCAAAAATCCCAAGAGTAAGCAAATTTATTGCTCATATTCTGTGTGCAATACAACGTTGGAATATATTATCTTTTAGAAACAAAGGACAACTCCAAAGCTTCCTAGGTAGGTTGGTGAGGAATCAATTGATAGGTCAAAGCCTTAGGATTACTTTGATGGGGAATCTCGTGGGAATATCAAGGAGAGCCTCCATGAGGAGAAGGTGTATAATTTACTTCTCTAGCTATCATTATATTAATTTTAAAGTAGGGACTGGAGCTAGATCTAATAATTTCGTTGAGATGTGGGCTTTGAAGTTGCCACTTACTCTTGCATTTGAATATGGACTAACAAGAATACAAATATATGGTGATTCACTACTAGTTATAAATGGGTTTAATAAGAAATTTCACCTTACAACCACTATTCGATGAGGTATGGGGACATCTAAAGGGCTTCTCTTGGGTTAATTTCTTTTGTATATTTTGAGAAAGAAATCAAAAGGAAAACCCCTTATCAAAAGAAGGTTTACAACTTGCTCCTCAAATGTGGTTAGTTCAAGATATCTTAAATGGCCAAAGCATTGAATATTCTCACCTACCTCCTTTTTGTGATTTTTTATTGGTTATGTTTTTAGACTTGTTTATAAAGTGGATACCCCTGTTTATACTTTTTGGATAGCTACTTTTATATTTCTATATAACAATACATTTATGTAAATTTTTGGGGTAGATAGAGACCTCTTGACCTGGAAATGACTAAATGTTGTCGTATACGAATAAAAGATATGCATATTGGTGCTTTTTGACGTTGGATGATGATCATTGACAATTTTATGTCACTTTTTTTCCTTATAAAAAACTACTTTAAAATTTATTCTATGTATTTTTCTCTCGTATAAACAAAAGTATATAAACTTTAATAATAAATAATAAATTGATAAGTAACAAGGTGGTGGGATAGAATGGGGGCGTCAAGCGAAGTTCAAGCTAAGGTTTGGGGTTTCTCTGAAAACCTGGACAAGATGCTAATGGTTTGCTGACGGTAGGACTTGGAGTCAAGTTGATCCTTCGGATCAGTCCAGTACCAACCAAGAGAAAAAAGTTGGAATTGGTTTTTTCTCTTGTTGTCTCACTCCTTAGCATTCTGCTCTTTGGTTTTCAGGTTTCCATACAAGCTCTGTTTTTGTTTTTTCGAGGTTTCTTCCTGTGGCTACTCTTATTGGAATTTCTTCTTGGAATTCAGATCTAGGTTCCAAGTTTGCTTCCATGTTTCATATTCTGATTGAAGGGTTTTTCATCGCCTCCTTCCTATTATTTTTTGTATCTTCATGCTCTATCCTAAGGTTTTTTCACTTACTCCTTTTTGGTTTGGGGGGCCTTTTCTCCCTTTTCTCCAACCTGTTTCTTTTAGTACTGATATGACTGCTTGGTCATCAGTACTACCTCCCTTTAAGGTTTTCGACGTTCCTTTTTTACAAAAGGTTTTCTCCCTTGTTCTTTTGTACACGTGGTGGGAGGCCCATGTGATGGCAGTCGTTAACACTCCACCGAGTCAGGTTTTGGTTAACCCTTCTCACTCTTCCCAATACAAGTCTATTGATGTTTTGTGTGCGGAAGGTCCTCTACCGGGGAAGAATGTTACATTGGAACCCTTCCCTTCTAAGCCCTCTGCAAAAAATATTGTCCTCTCTAGGTTATTTGGTGAGCGAGCTCGAGGTAGGCAGAAGCAAAAGACTATCATGTCTCGCGATGGTTTGCAGAGGTATTTTTTAGGTGGTAATGTTAATATAGAAAGGGTGGAAATTCTTGCTACCAGAGCCCTCGCTGGAAGAGTGGAATATGCTCACCTAAATAAATACAAGCTTACAAATTGGGTCAATAGTCACTGGTTTCTGTTGATGGATTATGCTCCTCAAATTAATATTATTTTGAATGGCTAGATAATATTCATTTTCCCTAAAAATGTATCATTAGATGCTATTCTGAAGGAAGTTTGGCTCTACAAAGAAGGTTCGCTTATCCTTAAACGCTGACACATTGCTTTTGACTCTGTGAAAGAAAAGCAATCTCGGTGACATTTATGGATGTTGGATCCTAGTTTACCCCTGGAACTCTGGACTGGGAATATTTTTAAGGGTTTTGCCAATTCGGCTGGTAAATTTATCAGAGTAGATAACAATTCCTTACACTGAATGGAAAAAAAGGTTTCCAAAGTAATGGTGGAGTTTGATATGGGAAAGGGTCTTCCGGTGGAAATAGAAATGGTTTGGGGAGACAGAATCTTTACTTAGAATCTCAATTATTATAAAATCCCCTTTAGGTGTTTATCATGTCGTCAAATTGGTCATGTTCGGGAAAATTGTCCTTTCAATCTTCAGGTGCCTAATTTTTCTTCAAATTAAGACTCTACTAATCTCCTTGAGGATTCTGAGGATGGCATCGGTGCAAAGGAAACAGATTATCCTTTCCTCAAGAATCCTGTTGTTTCAGGTAAGTCAAATTATGGGTCCCCAACTCTATATGAAGATGTTTCGAAGGGAGAATTATCATTTTATCTTTCTGTTGAAGAAAATTTAAATCGTAGGTTTTCCACTACTGGTAATTTACCTAGGGCCCTATTTTGGGTTAATAAGATTAAAAATGTCTCGGTTTGCTCTTGGAATTTAGCCAATTTGGATTATGCACCTGTGGTGGAAAGCAATGTTGTGATTGAAGTCCTGGATTCCAACCCTATTAGGGCTTCCACCTCTCTCGAGCCTGTTTCTTCTTTAAACCCTTCTTCCCTAATTGTAGATATGATTGTTGTCCCCTTTGTGAATTCTCCTCATCCTTATCATGTGGTCTCTTCACTTGGAAACTCTTCCCTTTTGCATGTTGTTTTGGCTCCCTCTCTGAACTCTCCTAAGGATCTCTCTGATATATCGTTGTTGTTAAAATGTGGTTACCAAAACTCAGAGATAATTGCTTATAATTCCCCTCTACCTTTCTATTCTAAAAATCCTTCCTCTAATCCTAATACTTTGGGAATTCAATCCATTCGCTTCCAAAATGTGACAATTAGAAAAAAGAAAAAGAACTCCTCTAGTTTTGTTCAGTCGAACACATGGAATTCAGATTTTATCCCCTTGTCTTATCGGTTGCTACATTCTCCACCTGATCAAACCTCTAGCAAAAACATTGTTTCCCCTAGGGAACTTAGAGCACAGACGTCATGCGAGATTGTTTCTTAATTTCTCTTTTATCCTTGACTATCAGAGGGTTAGGTAAGGATGTTAGGATTAGGGCCCTATCCAAATTTTTAAAGAAACCAATCCTGGTTTAATCCTCCTTCAAGAAACTATGTGTCATGATTCCATTGCTATTGATTCTATTTTTAATCTACTTCCAGGATGGGATATTTCTGCTATTAGTGCTTTGGGATTGTCTTGTGGGATTTTATCTTGTTGGGATCCCAAAGTGTTTCAGTTTGCTTCCTATAAAATAGATTGGGGTCTGATTCTTGAAGGCTTTATCCATAATCTGGATTAAGGTTTCTATACTTAATATCTACGGTCCTTACACGAATAGAGAGCTCTTTTGGGACTCGCTTTCTCTGTTAGCTCTTCTGGATCTTGATAATCTGATCATCGTTGGTGATTTAAATTTTACAACTTCTGCTGCAGAAATTTGGGGGAACTCAGCCATATTGGATTCTATGTCTAGTTACTTCATCAAGTTATTTGAAAGGTTCGAATTAGTAGATTTGGAATCTACTGTTATAGAACCTACTTGGACAAACGACAGATGTGGTGCTAAGGGGATATAGAAAAGAATGGACAGGTTTATTTTGAAGACTTCTCTCTTACAAAATATTCAGATATTTAGATCCTGGGTTGATAAGACCAAAATCTCTGATCATTGGCCTATTCTTCTTCAATTTGATGGAGTGTTTCCTAACTTAAAGTATCCCTACAAATTCAATAGTTCTTGGCTCTCGGATGAGGATTTTTGTTTTTTTGTTAAGAGCACTTGGAACTCTATCTAGAATGTTGATCATCTTAATCCTATGGATCTCCTGGGTCATAAATTTTCCTCTCTAAAGGTGAAAGTTAAATTCTGGATTCAAGAAAAAATGTTGAAAGACAAAGACGATTTCCTCCTTCTACAAAATCAAATTCGACAGATTTATGCTAAAAATTCTAATTATTCTATTTCTGCAGAAGATAAATTACTAATTCAGTCTCTTGAAGACAAGAAATATCAGTTGCTTAAGCAGGAAGAGATGGATTGGTGCCTCAAAAGTAGGGCGCTTTGGATAAAGTTGGGTGGTAATAACACAAGATTTTTTCATTCCTATGCCTATCAAAGAAGGAATACCAATGCCTTCTGGGATCTCCTTAATGAAAATGGAACTCCTATAAAAGGACAATCGGAATTGAAAAAGCTTGCTTTGAGCCATTTTAAAGATATTTTTATGGAGAAATATTAGAGTTCTTTGGAAGCACAACTTCAGGTTATAAAATTGTTCCCTAAATTTTTCGAGGAGGATGAAGTTATTGAAATAAGAAAGGAGGTTTCTATCGGATAAATTGAATCTTCACTTCATCTTTTCGCTAAGGAAAAAAGTCCTAGCCCGGATGGCTGTACAGTTGAACTTTTTATCCATTTCTTCGATATCATGGGTAAGGATTTCTAGATATGGTTGAGTTCTCTAGGACTGAAGGTATTGTTTCAGGTGCTCTAAACTCAACCTTTCTTACCTTGGTTCCTAAGTGCAACAAGCCAAATAACTTTTCTGATTTCAGGCCTATATCCTTATGTAACCTTGCCTACAAGCTAATCACAAAGATCATCTCCATCAGAATCAAGCCTTTCCTTTCAAAATTTTTGTCAGTTGAACCAATGAGCAATTTGGGTTTCTCCATGACAGGCAGATTCTTGATGCCATTGGAATTACTTAGGAAGCGATCCATTCTATCAAACAGAAAAATATGAAAGCTATTCTCTTGAAAATAATATGGAAAAATACTTTGATCGAGTTAACTAGGTTTTTCTGAGATTAATCCTAATTCAAATCGGGATTCCACTTCTTGTCATCAAATGGATTCTTGCATGTGTTTCCCAACGCAATTTGCGGTGTTGATAAATGATGCACCTTTTTATTTTTTCAAAAGCAGTAAAGGAATTCGTCAAGGATGTCCTCTTTCTCCGCTGATCTTTCTTCTCATCATTGAAGGTCTTAGCAGACTTATTTTAGATGCTAAACAAAAGGGGAAAATCAAGGGTGTGAAAATATCTGCAGCTATCTATATCACACATATTTTGTTTGTTGATGATGTTTTAATATTTGGTTCTGAGTCTTCTGAAGAATGGGATTCATATTTGGATAGTATTCATATTTTATGTTTAGCCTCTGGCATGAAGGTTAGTGTGAATAAGTCTACGCTCTATATACACAATTTGAGTGCTTGTTTTTTGGATTCAATTAGGAACACTCTCCCATATAAGCTACATAATTTGGAGGAAGGTTTCAAATATCTTGGATATTTTTTGAAACTGAATGGATATAAATTTCAGGATTGGTTATGGCTTCTCCAAAAATTTGAAAAAAGAATTAAAAATTGGACTTTCAGGCTTCTTTCTATTGGAGGCATACTTACTCTCATCAAAGCGGTCCTAACAAGTATTCATGTTGATTGGTTCTCGCTCCTTCAAGTTCCTAGCTCCATCATCAATTCTCTGAGGAAGCTCATCTTCAATTACCTTTGGTTGGGAGGTTTGGAAAAAGGAAAATTGGTTATGACTAGCTGGGACAAACTCTCAATTCCAAAAGAATTTCATGGTTGGGGCATAAAGAATTTACGCTGGTTTAGTATGGCTCTAAGGATGAAAAGCTTCTAGCGGGGACTATTTGGTAATAATCTTTGGTCATATGTCCTGAAAGTTAAATGCATCAAAAAGGATGGTTACAAGTGGATTAGATATGGAAAGAAAAATGGTAGGAACTCCTCACCTGTGTGGAATGAATTCCTCAAAATCTATAGTTGGATCGGTAAAGACCTTGCATGGAGAGTAGGTAATGACAGAAATGTTATAGTTGGTATTGATCCAATTATTGGCATGGGTGAAGACTTCAAACTCCCTTCAGGTATCATAAAATATCTTTCATAAATTGGTTATTCTACTTTAGCATACATAAGGAAGCATAGATGGATCAATCAAGAGAAAAATTATTGGTTCTTCGCTAAAGAACTAGGCATGAGAGGTTGTTGGGATGCAGTTTGGGACAACTTTATCTTTATACTTAATGCTATTGGTTGCAGACTAAATAACAGTTTGGATACATTAATATGGACTTCAAATTCTGAAAATGGTTCTATTACTGCTAAGACAACGTATTTGGCTATTGTTAAAGAAAACTTATGTATTGTTCAGAATTGGTGGTTTCTTGTTCTATGGAATTGGAGCATTCCGCTGAAATTTAAATGTTTGATGTGGTTTGCTCTTCAAAACTGTCTCAAGACTTGGGATAATTTACAAAGAAAAGGCTGGCAGGGTCCAAATATCTGTCTCCTCTGCAAAAAGGATGCAGAGTTGGTTAATCATCTTCTGATAAATTGTAGCTACACCTCATCTGTATGGAACAGGATTTTTTCTTCCCTCAATATATCCCAAGTTTGGCATGGTGACTATTTTGGACAATCCTATAAAGAACGGAAAAGTACTTGCAAAGGCTTTGATTTTCTCCCATCTATCATCTCTTGGAGAATCTGGAAAGCAAGAAATAGCTACATCTTTGAAATGTTCTTGATCAACTGGATAATATTGTCATACAGGTTCTTAACTGGGTAAAAGAATTCAATTCTGGAAATACAAAAATTTGCATATTCAGAAGCCCAAAACAAATCCAAATCCACAAAGGAGCTATGGGTTTCTTTGATAGGGTAGCACAGGAAGGTCGGTGTGTTGTAGGTGTTGTTCTCTTTATCAACAGTGATCACAGATTCTGCTTCAAAATCTTGTGTGACTCTAACACTAATATGAAGGCTAAGTTGTTAGCCTTATGGGTCCTTTGCAAAATGGCATCAACATTTGGCATTGTGTCTCTGGCAATTTTTGGAGACTCCGGAGTTATTATCAAATGGGCAAGTGGTGTTTATAAGCTTCAAGTGATCAATCTTCTTCCTTGGTGGCATAGAATCAATGAAGAACTCAATTTTTTTTTTGCATCTGAAACTGAAATCATATCTATAGAGAACAAAACAGGTTGGAAGACTTTCTCTCGAAGGAAGCATTGAAAGGAATTGAAGGGACCTTACACTGGGAAGAATTTTTGGATGACAATCTTTTAGATGTGGGGAGTTTTCCTTTATTCGTTGATTGGTATCTCATTTATGTTCTAAGTTTGTAAATTTCTGGTACTGGTTTTCGTTTTTCCTAAAGGACTCTAGCTTGCACTCATTTTTTGGATAAGACCAGTATTATGTCTACTGATCATCAGTTTTGAATCTGATTGTATCGAACAGTGTTATACTTTTTTATTCTAATAGAATATCAAAAGTATGTTTTTTTCCTCTGAAAAAAATAAATTATTTTTATTTCCATATATATATATGATTTTGAATAATTTAATATAACGATAATAATAACAAATTTTACATTAAAATTATTTATAACCACTTTATTTAAATTAATTAACAACTTTTACATTAAAATAAAACCATCACGTGATGATCATGATAATGATGATGAACAACGTCCACTGAGACCAACTTTGGTCTCTCGGACTTTAAGAAGGGTATTCTTTGATTTGCTTTAAAATTTTATTCCTATGCTCAAAAAGCTTGGCGAGAAGTTTTCCGAGCTCACTATAGTTTTGGCAATTTATGAGGTTAGAAAGGTTTGTATTGTAGCAAATACTATGAAACTCATATTTAATGTGGGTGTAAGTAGGGCACTCTAAGAGAAAGTGATTTTCATCTTCAACGCTCATAGACTCACAAAGATGGTAAACACTATCTGTCCACAGTGTTTTAGGAATAGACCAACACCCTGTTTCACTCTTGAGCTCATGAGAGTTCATTCTAATCTTGGCTATACTAATTTTCTTCTTTGAACCAGTTACTATCGAGAGATACATCTGATCTTCCAAATTTGGGTTAATGACCTCCTTATAGTATCTTAATTTTCTTTTAAGCTCTAAATTTTCCGCGCACCACAATTTCTCTTTAATCTTAGATGTAATAATAATTTTGACATTATCGATATTCTGCAAAGTGCCATTTTCGTCAATGCCCCAATGGTTTAACCAAGTCATGGTATCTTTACACCAATCCCGCTTAATGCATAGTTGGTTTTGACTTGATTTTAATCAATTTTAGGAAATCTCTTGCTTCCCATGTTATTTATCTCATGTTTGTACATCAAGTACCTAGTCACAGCCATGCTCTCGATGGGGGAAAGACCCACTTTTATGAGGAGAATAGGATAAAGCGTATTGCTTTTAATTTTGAGGTTATAAGTTATAAACTGCTTACAACCGTATAAGATAATGGGGGTGACAAGTTTCAAAGAGGAACTTTTTTTTATCCCACATGACCAGGTTGGCCAATTTACAATTATTTTCAAGAACAAAATAAGCTTTCCACCCTTCGTCAATCATTTTCTTGATGCTATAGTTCCAATTGAGCTTGTGATGAATATCAGTTCCAAGATACTTGTAAAAAGTCACTTCATCCAAGATACTTGTAAAAAGTCACTTCATCCAGTTTTCTATACAAAAAGTCACTTCATCCAGTTTTCTATTATCATATATAAAATTAGAGTACGTGTCTTTCTTAGATTTTATAATCATAATTTTTCTCTTGTCGGTATTAAAAGTCATACCCATACCATAGTAAAATTCTTTAAGAATTCTTAATTACTTATAAATATCAAAGAAACACATTACATTAGAATAATATCATCAACATAAAGCTAACAAAAAGATAATAATTTTTTACTACATACAAATTTTTTATGCATGAAAAAACTCCAAAGTATTCATTCATTCATCATCCAAACTAAACAATGAAACTTATTCATTCTAATCAAAGCTAAAGCCAAAATGTAGTTTTTATATTTATTTCCCTTAAAAGTACCAAGCCCTTCTAATGGGAACAAAAAGAAATCAAGACATTGATATCTCTTTTCAATTAAATGACTATATTTTTTTTAATTTATAATTCTGGTTAAGAATAAAATAAATAAATATAAGACTTTTCCTAAAACTAATTTTATACATACACATAACACTTTAATAAAATAATAAAATACGAAATAATTAAAAAATTTACAATATGAACTCTAACCTAATAATAAAATATTAAGTAAAAATTTTACAATGCCCACCTTAACTTAAACTTCAAAACCAAAGAGATATATATTCCAATCAATTAAAACTAAAATAATTAATTAAACTGGAATACTTCTTGCTATACTGAAATAGTTTTACATATGAGTGATTTGAGCACATACTATAGACTTACATATTAGATCACTATAAATCCATCTTAATTCGAGTTTTACCATACCAAAGACCTAAAGGGATCAAGGGATCAAATCACTTGAAGTGAAAACTTATGTAAAAAAAAAGGTTTGCACCTCAAGAAATTTGATAGATCCTGAATTAAGAATAGAGCTACACATATTAAATCACTATAGATCCATATTATATCACTATAGATTTACCAAGGACCGAACGGATCAAGATCAAAAAAATCAAGAGATCAAATCACTTGAAATGAAAACTTACATCTACAAAAAAAAAAAAAAAAGTCTACACCTCAAAAAATTTGATAGATCCGGAATTAAAAATAAAGCTACACTTATTATATTATATTCCAAGAAAGAAAGAATAATAATAATCACCATATTTATCAAAAATAAATAAATTTGAATAACTTCCATTGCACATTGAAAAATATTGCAGCAACTTACATATGAACCAGAAGAACAAAAATTTACATTTCAACATTCAGTTGAAAATTTTCAAATACAATAAATACCATTTAAACTTAATTTGTCTTTTATTACAACACTACCGAGAAAAAAGTCAGAACAACTGTAACATATATTTATGAATTACATAATTCATGATTACAGCACAAATTTTTACCATATATCAATTTTTTTTTGGAAGAAAATAAAGGCTCAAAGGTATATCACTGGCTGTTACAGAAATGAAAAGAAAAGAGACAGAGATATAAGGAAATACAGTAAAATGGTCTAAATTTCCGTCAATCTTCGTAAGTTCGGCACTCTTCCGTCTCGGGGTTATCCTTGCAGAACTCCTCCAGGGGATCTATGGATTTCGCCTTGTTTCGAAGGTCGCTCTGCGCGGCGCTCAGTTCTTCCACTGTATCCCACGACGCCACACACTCCTTCGAAGTGTTATCGCCCTCGCACGTCTCCATCGCACTCTGTATGCTCTCCTTCACCTTCTCCGCCATGTTCTCTGTGGCAGACAGGTTCTCTTTGGCAGGGGGGGGACTCGACATCGCGACCACCCGACTCCCGGTCCTCCTGCTCCCGACGCTTCTGTAACTTGTACCGACCACGGGCTTGCAGTGAAATTTCAGGGACGAGGGTTTGGATGAAAATACGGCAGCAGCCGCGGCGTCATTCGATGGAAAAAGAACGGCCTTTGAGACTGTGGATGCGGCCATGGAAGCAGCGGCCATGGACGTCAAAAAGTATGGCGCAGAAAACTACAGGAAATTATTGTTTACAGAATCAAGATTGGGGAAGTGAATGCAAATTTGTGGAATGAAATGCAGTGCTCTGGTAGGTTTTGTTGTGAGGGAAGGAAAGAACAACACACATTCAAAGAGATAAGAAAGAGCTGCTGGCCTCTCGTTTGTTGTAGATATTTGCCTCCACGTGGCATTTGCTTATCGTTTACATATGGATAATTGATATGGTAATTATTGTGGGTATTCTCGTTAACGTATGGAATCTCCTCTTTGGTTAAGAATAGAGGGCTGTTTGTCTTCATGTTCCTCCAATCAGATTAGCATGATGCAATAGCTTGCATAATTTTTATAATGCTTTGGATACAATCTCATGATGAATACTATTTAGCTTGTTGGAGGCCATTTAATGTGGCTGCTGTGTTGATCATTGGATCTGAAGTAGTTTAAGATTCAATGATCAACAAGCTTATGGCAGTCATTAAATGGCCTGCAGCATGCTGAATAGTGTTCGCCCAATCTCATCACACATCTAAACTCTTCCTTGCAGCCGCATTAAATGGCCTGCCAACACACACATCTAAACCCTTCCTTTGCATAGATAAAAAACTTAATGTCATCCTAAAAGTGAATATATATACTTTTCTCTAAATATATTTGTATGTCATATCTTAGTTTCGTCTATGGAGTTAAATTTTGGTGGATATTTAATATTATATGATTTTTTTTTGTTAACCTTAATATGTTAGATAATTTATAGAGGAGCAGTGTATCTATTCTATGTTTTGGGTTTTACTGTGAGTTTTGGTTGTACCTTTATGGCACCCAAATTATGCAATTTTCATAGCTAATATATGTAATTTTAAGATTTTTAAAAGATTTTCAACCGGACTTGGAACAAAATAAGACTGAAAAAATGCTAGGAAAATGTTGAAAACTTAGAATATTTAAACTACCATTTTTTATTTATTTTAAAGTAATATTTTAAAAGGCTTTTGAGTAGTTAGGAGCTGGTCTTTCTCGAACACCAATTAAGAGTCTAAAATTCACAAGTTAAGGCCCAAGATTCATAGCTTTTAATTAGTTAAGAATCTGTATTCTTCTAACATAAGTTATAAAAATTAAAATAATAATAATAATCTAATTTTAAGATTATGCTTTGAACATGTAATTTGTTAGGAAAAACACAAGTTTTTAACCATTAAACCTATTCAAAAGTTATTTTGTAACATTTTAATAGATTTGAATTTTTTATTTTTATTTAAATTTATAATTATTTAACATGTTTAGATTTAGTTTTCATTTTTGTAAGAAAAAATGACAAAAACATCTCTGATTCACCAAAAGTTATTGCAAACATAGTTATGTTTACCAGTTTTAAAGATATGCATTAGACTCAAATATAAAGATATAGTTTATTTCAGTTATCTTTCCATATTAGTTGAGTAGAGGGGTTTATAGTTAAGTTGGTAAAAGAGCACTACACCTTGCTACGTATGAATTAGATGAACTTATTGGTTTTTTTTTATCTAAATTATTGTTTTATGATATCTCTTTACTTCATCCAAGGGATTTGTGAGAGAATGGAAGGCACTAAGGTTATATATTTCTTTTGATTTTTTTGATAGAGAAGGATTAAGGCTATTGCACGATAATGTAATTCCAATTAAATGTATGAAGGAGATATGAACAAGGACTTAGTTAACTTATATAAGATAGTAATTTAAAGGGTTGATTGTATTAGATGTTTTTTTTATTTTTATAGGTAGTTATGAACCCTATACTACATTAATATGATAGATAGAGATTACAATTTATAATTTTAGTAAATCATAGAAATTGCAAATCAAATTCAACCTTAGCTAAAACAATGGCATAAAAAAACAAACGATATACTAAGTCTATAATAAGTTGTAAATATAAAACCTTTACTAACCCTCCATTTCCACTAGAAGGTCAGTTATACAAGATTTGTCACCTAACAAAATAGAACACATAGCACATCAATTTGCATTCAATGTATAATTCAAAACTTCCTACATCTAACCGTGTGTGCTTTCAACTGTGTAGACGCCTAATAGATGAGAAATGAGTAAAGTCTCGGGTCCTTGTAGCTTGCATGCTAGGATTGTCTTATCTTATCTTACATGCATGACAACGATGAGGTATTCCATCTTATTAGGAACATTTCTCATAATGTTATTTGACACCTTGAGCACAAAAGGATTTGGTTATGGTTTTAAACTATTTAGCACATTTTAAGCACGTAAGGATTTGTTGGGTATGTGTTTAAGTTTGAAGAAGGGACAATCGGAAGAGGATAAGAAAAACCATGCTTTGACACAATGAACACACATCACAAGGCGAGGAGGATAAGAAAAATCATGCTTTGACATGTTGAGTACACATGACAATGATGAGGTATCCCATACTATTAGGAACATTGCTCACATGCTATTTGGCATGTTCTGCACACAATGATTTGGGTATTGGCACATTCAACACATAAGGAGGATGAGCACATAAGGATTTGGGCATGGGTTTAGGTTTATGTTATTTGACATGTTGAACACATGAGGATTTGGGTATTGGCACATTCATGCTATTCGACACGTTCAACACACAAGGATTTGGGTATTGGCATGTTAATGCTATTTGACACATTGAGCACACAAGGATTTGGGTATTGGTACATTCAACACATAAGGAGGATGAGCACACAAGGATTTGGGTATTGGCATGTGTTCATTCTATTTGACACCTTGAGCACGCAAGGATTTGGGTATTGGCATGTTCATGCTATTTGACACATTGTGCACACAAGGATTTGGCTATTGGCACGTTCACCACATAAGGAGGATGAGCACACAAGGATTTGGGAATGGGTTTAGGTTTGAAGAAGATACATATGGAAAGAGTTTAAGAAAAATCATACTTTAACACATCGAGCACACAAGGATTTGGGCATGGGTTTAGGTTTGAATAAGTTGCATATGAGAAGAGGATAACAAAAACCATGCCCAATGAACTCAACTTAGCCTTGGTGCTTAGTAGGGATGCATTGTCGAAAACATATGGCCCATGTTTTTTCTTGCTATAAAAGGCATAATGCCATCACACTTTTGCTGGAAAACACCTCACACAACCATCATCTACATACCTATAAGATATTATACTTGACTTGTAAGATATTATACTTGCAACTATGTGATCATATGTGTGCCATTGTGAACCAAAGTGCACTTTTTTAATATTGAATATTATCACCAAAAAACACAAGCTACTTCAAAACCACACAAATGAAAATTAAGCAATCATAATTCCTTTGTGGTCATGATTTTCTTATGATAAACATATATGGTATTTTTAGATCAACATGTTCACATTCTAGCGTGATTCTAGCTTGGGTGGTGGAACCTAAGCTTGTTCATAGTCTATTCTAGTTTATGATGGAAGAAGGAATCCCATAGGAAGAAGATAAGAAAAAACATGTTCAAGGAACTCAACTTAGCCTTGGTTATTGTAGAAAGAACTTGTCCCATGCTCCTTTTTTGCTACAAAAGGTATGATGCCATCACCCAATTGCTGGAAAACACCTCACATAACCATTATCTATACCTACAACATATTATACTTTCCATTGAGTGATCATATGTGTGTCCTTGAGAACCAACATGAACCTTTTAAGTAGTGAATGCTATCACAAAAAACCATGAGTTATATCAAAACCACAAAAATGTAAATTGAGCAATCAGAATCCCTTCATGATCTTCATTTTCTTATTATAAACATATATGGTGTTTGTATATCACCAATTTCGTAGCCTAGCTTGGGTGGTGGAACCTAATCTAGTTCATAGTCTAGTCTAGTTTAGGTTGGAAGAAGGGGCATATGGGACGAGGATAGAAAAAAACATGCTTGGGAACTCAACCTAGCTTTGGTGATTAGTCAAAATGTGTTGTAGTAAGAGCCTAGCTCATGCTCTATTTTTTACTACAAAAGGGATGATGCCATCACCCAACTACTAGAAAACATCTCACACAACCATTATCTATGGACCTACAACATATTATACTTGAAACTATGTGATCATTTGTGTACCATTGAGAAATAACATGCACCTTTCCAATATCAAATGCTATCACCAAAAACCATGAGTACATCAAAACCACACAAATGAAAATGAAGCAATCCCAAATCCTTCGTGGTTTTCATTTTCATATGATAAACATATATGACATTTGTAGACCACAAAGTTCATATTCTAGCCGAGGTAGTGGAACCTAAGTTAAGTTAATAGTCTAGTCTAATTTAGGTTTGAAGAAGGGCTATATGGGAAGACGATATGAAAAACCATGATAAGGGAACTCAACTTAGCCTTGGTGATTAGTAGGGACATGTTATAGCAAGAGACTGGCCATGCTCTCTCCTTTTTCTACAAGAGAAATGATGTCATCACCTAACTGCTAAAAAAACATCTCATAAAACCATCATATATGGAGTTGCAACATATTATACTTGTAACTATGTGATCCTATGTTTTCCATTGCGAAAAAACATTCACCTTTTCAGTATTGAATGCTATCACCAAAAACCATTAGTTATATCAAAACCACCCAAATTCAAATTAAGCATTCATAAATCCATCATGGTCTTCATTTTTTATGATAAATATATATGACATATGGCATTTATAGATTAGAGGGTTTGTAGCTTAAGTGGTGGAACCTAAGATCAACCTGAAACCAATTACGAAATCTAGGTTTAGGATAAAATATACTTGGTTTAGGACATGGAAATCAAGTTAAAGCCACTAGGCGGGAATTTTGAATGCACTAATAACTTGGCAATGCTTTGTCTTCTCTCTGTTCACCAAAATGAAGATCAATATTTTTTTTCCAAAGTTTTTGAACTATAACTATTACATTTATATCAATTTTTTATTAAAAAATTCTAAAAATAATTTAACATCCTAACAAAACAATATAGGATGATAGAGAAGCAATTGAAAGTATCTCCTACTTATCATATAAAATATTAATATTTTAGAATAAAAAACAAAGAGATTGGAACTTTCTATTAATTCATATTTTTAAAAGATAAAATACTTAACATTGAAGACAATACTTAACATTGAAGACTTTTATTTTATTTTATTTTAAATATATTAAGTATATCATTTTCTAAACTTTCTTAATCCTATATAAAACTATAAAAGTTTGATATAAAATTGTGTTGTTTAATGATTGAAAAACAAGGGAATGAGATAATTAAAAAAAAAATAGCAATTAAATATTGTTTTAAAATAATAGTGACATGTTCCCATTTAACACTATCTTCTATAAATCGCAACTTTTAAACTACTCTCTTTCCTTTTCCTAACATGATGGAACAATCATCATTCCCAACCATTGATAATATGACACAATTTTAACTTCTTTTAACCTTAAATTCCTACTTTTTTTTCTTTTTTTTTTCAGCCAAAAAAAAAACGTACAATTGCTATTCATCGAATCAAATAGTACAAAGATATTCACCTCCTCTGAAGAGAGAGATACATTCTGCATAAGCCACCTCCTCTAAAGAGAGAGATACATTCTGCATAAGCATGAAAGTGGACCCATAGACTTCCTTCACTTTACATCAAAAACCTTAAATTCCTACTCGAACAAGAAAAGAAAAAAAAATTCTTCTAAAAATATATTTGTTAATTATTTATTTTTCTTTACAGTTTCATTTATTTTATATATAAAATATACATATATTGATAATATTTATTAAATTTTACAAATTTTAATAATAAATTATATATATTTTATTGAATATTTATCTACATATCCATATATGAGTTTTTTCAATATAAAATAAGTACCTGAAATATTACACTTAGATATAATATATCCAAAATAATTGTCACAAATGTTATTTATTCATTAAAAATTATCTTTAAAATAATAGATTAAACTAATAAAAAAAACATAACTATTAACCGTTGCATCTAAATTGAGATGAACTGTGTTAAAAAAACAATTAACAAAAGGGTGGAACAAAACCCAAAAAGTCACCTCTTCTCTTCTCTCCCTTTTAAAAATAATGAATTATTAAGTTATGGATTCTTCTCACTCGAATGCACACGACTCACATATGATATTAACATGTTATACATTTCACAATTAGCTTGAAACAATAATCTTATCATTATTAGAATGTGTGCAGGTGCTATCTACCAAACATGGAACAATGTCACTACAATCCCATCTTACAACACTAAATAGGACACCATCTTAAATGTTGGACTTCACACAATAAATAAGCCTATAGTCAAAGAATTTGGAAAACATTTATAAAGTAATACTCAAGCCCCCTACAAAACTGCATATTAGCCTACCCCAACATTGTTATTAAAAGCCTCGTTGTCAACTTCCCTAAAGAGGGTTAAGAAATCCTTTGACCTCCATTCATGTGGGACAAAGACAACAACATTTCCATATCATGTGAGCATGCCTTACACAATTAAGTGGATCTAAATCATGTGAAATGTCAATGGTGAAAGTGTTCTATTTCCTTCAAAAACTATGGACAATCTAATCTCCAACTATAACCTTTAACCTTTATTATAGGGCATATTGTGTGGAATGAGATGCGTTGAACACATCATTATTTTTAGTTAATTTCAAGGAAGAAATAATTATATATTCTCTAAGCTTATGTCTACATTGTATTTCATTAAGTTGCCCCACTCAATATCAAAGTAAACTCACACTTCTTAGTGTTAATAGATGTGATGTTGCATGATTTTGAACAACATCAATAATTGATATAGGTTTGTCTAGATAAAATCCTCCAAATAGGATTCCCGCACAAAGGTTTGTTGGGATAAATTCTCTAAATGTGATACCACCCTTTATTTACAAGACCCTCCAATTCACAACATATGTTGGGCTCACTTTATGGGTTTAAGTAATTACTAATGAGTAGAAACAATTATTAGTAGAAAAAATTATTATTGAGTAATTATATATATATACTACATAAAAGTAAATAAGATAGAAAATGATAAAATCCTATAAAGTATAACCCTTGTATTGATAGCATAGAAAAGAGATAGCAATGTTCACGGACTTTTTCGAGGAGGAAACCTCGTTTGAACAAAGCTCCAATACAATAACAACACTTTGTTGGAATATGTAATGGCGACTGAATGTATTTGGAAGGTAATAATATCCAATATGATGTAAACAGAGTTATCCCACATGTAATTTGTAATAATTTACTCTTATTACATTTTATTATATAAAGAGGTGAAATTACATTTACCCCACATGTGTTATGGGATCTAATTCCTCTATTACCTCTCTGTATATAATGAGGTGAGAATTCATTGCAAATTCATCAAGAATTCACATATGAACACAAGGATGTGTCATGTAGTGTGAATAGGGAGTGGGATGTGATGCTCATGTGTGGAAGCTCTATTGTAAGATTGGAGATTATTGATGATTAACAATATTTCAACCTTCCCATGGATGTTTCCCCACTTGGGTTTTACCACATATATATGGTGTTCTCTTGTTTATTCTCGTATCTCCATTTTATTCATGTTTATGTTATTTGTTGCTTATTATGATAGAAGGCTAGATCAGCTCATGCTATGCATGTTTTGTATTGTTGTATGACTTTATCATATTCTCAATATTCTAACATGATATTAGAGTAGGTTGTTGCATTCTATTTTCTTTACTAAAAATCTTATATTTTGTTTTTTTAAGCAACATTTTCTCATGATTTCACTTGGGCTCTTCATATTTTGTAGTTTTGGGGCCTAGTCTACAATACCCAAGTAGTAGTTTTTCAGATCTGGGCTTTATACTACATATTTGAATTTTTTCTTTCAAACCCTAACCCTTGTGGAGAAGTGTTTAAGGTAAAATTGGGAGAATACTTTTAGATTATTTTTTAACACTTTCTGTGTATAGTCTAAAGAAACAAATTGCAAATATGAGTTCCTCTCACAAAAATAATCAATTTAAAAAAAAAAAAATTTCGTTTGGAGTCTGGACGGTGGAGATATCACTATTTTAAAATTAGTAATTTTCTAGTTTTTTTTTTGTGACGACCATGCGGACTGTAAAGCTTTGCTAGAGTGCCCAGATTCATGTTATGTCTTCGTAGGTGGATGTAGAAGGGCTTCTCCAGTTTCAAAAAAAGTTTATAATAAAAAATTTGGCAAATATTGACAGCGTTATGGTCATTTTAAATTTTTCGTTTTTCTGCTGCAGAGTTACAAATCCATCTTTTAGCAGCTGTTAGTGTTGGGATTCAATTTTGGAGAGAAAGTTCAGTTTTTTATTCATCTCTTATCGTGAAATTCTTTTCATGAGCTTCTTCATCTCTTTGCATGAAGATTTTTGTTCTTATTCATCATGTTTACAGAGGTTTTCTTGTTCATGTTTTACTTGTCTCTAACCTACAGTGTGGAAGATGTTTTGACATTTTCAAGGACATGGATCTCTAGTATGGTAATGGTGACATCAAGAAATGAACCTATGCTTAGGAATTAGTTGCTTGATGGCTATATTTTCATATCTATAAGTGATATCATTGTTTTATTTGATCAAATTTTTTTGCTCAATATTCTAACATGGTCTCACTCTTCTAATAATGATGATGCTTCTCACATGGTATCATATCTTGCTCATTATGCTCTTGCATATTTAGATGTTCACTTTTTTAAATCCAAATTTTTAGTGTTTAATTTAACTAATTTGAACATCTTGTATATGCTTTTGGTCATTAACTTCTTGTTTATTTCGCATTAGAGTTATCTTCTTTTATCATGTTGTTGGAGCTTGTTCCTATTAATTTGTCACTAACCTACTTGTGTGGTAGATGATTTTTTGACATTTTCAAAGCATGCATCTCTAGCTTGCTCATGATAACAACAAGAAACCATCTAATTCTCATTGTTCTAACAAATACTTAATGGTTGTATTTTTCCATCTATGTGATATCTTACAATATGTGATCATATTTTCCCTTGTTATTTTCTTGAGTAAAATCAATCTTTGAATCTATGTGATATCATGTCTTATATCGTAATGGCTTATACTTTGTTAATAGGGTTTAGTTTCTTTATCATGTATTGTGGAGATTATATCTAGTTCCTATGTTGATTGTCTCTAACACTCCTATATGGAAATTGTTGGAATCGATTCAATACTGAGAGGGGGGATGAATCAACATTAGCGCGGTTATCAACAATTTTTACCTTCTTAAACAGATTATACTTTACTTAATTCTTATCTTCTGATATGTATCAATAAATAAAGAATTCATCCATTCATGCACCAACACAAAGAACATAGAACACAATAATTTTGACTTGGAAATCCAATTGGGAGAAAACCACGGAATGCTTCTTTAAAATGAGAAAGAATACATTCAAGGAAGCACCAACTTCTTGTGTTAACCAACACCAACTGCAAGGATCCACCGATCCACTGGATTTACAGGATTCTACCTGAAGAAAGATACAACTCCCTATATTTCTCCAGCACCAACTGGAAGGAGGCACCGACCCCCTATATCCTTGTTGTTTTACAGGTACAAACCTGAAGGAAGCTTCAAATCCCTGTCTCCTTGCCCCATCCAACTGCCCTGATGTCCAAAATATAATTCTGTCTAATTAAACTTCAATTCTGCACACTTTTCTGATCTTTTGAAAACTGTTCTGGTGTACACTACCTTCGTATGCAGTAGATTCTCTATCACTAATCTGCATACATCACTTGACTTCTCATTCCTCTATGATCACACTTCTACTGATGAATTACTTTATGTACTGTGTACTCGTTGATATTGCAGTTTACACTGAAATATGCTTTGTCGTTCTTCTATAGCGAAACTGCTTTCACCAACTAATAATGCGCTTTCAATTGATAGTTTGTTGTTGTAAAATAATGCACTAGTAACAGATGGAACTGCGCACTTACTAATGGGTCTGTTCTATATAAGTGCCAAAGTCTTTTAGACAATCTACGACAACCCGTGCATCAAAATATTCGTCCATTTGATTTAAGGCACTTGTCTCAGATCATCTACATCATGATGTGCACACTAGATCCTATTGTTGTTATGTTGTCGTGCATCATATGGTATTCTCAACTTCGTACACTTTCACTTCTGCTCCTATGCATCATCTAGACATCTACGCATTATCTGATATAATTTACTTTTGTCTCTGTGATTTTGTCTTTCAACATCTGTGACTACTGGTGTGCCATCTATAATGTTGTCCTTCAAAATAGTGTCACTTTTGTAAATCCTTCAATCCTATCCCAAGTTGTTCTTAAGGGGGGATGTTAGGATATTTAGACACTTAGGAGTTAGTTAAGATCAACTTGTGTAATATATCCGTTAGGGATAGTGTGTTTCTTTAGTATGCATTAGTATGCATTTGTAAATACTTAATCCGACGGTCACGATATGTTTCCGACATAGAGTGATCCGACGGCTCAACTTCTCTTAGATCAAACCTAACCTTGATCTGTGGCTTAACACCCGATTGGTCCATGATCTCTATTTAAAGAGCATGGAGGGTCATTGTTTAGTTGATCGATTATGAGAAGCTCATTTGTAACTTTCTTTCTTTGCATAATAAATTGTCCCATAGAAACTATTTGGCCGGGGCCGTGGAGTGTTTCCCTCAAGAGGGTTTAAACCACGTCAAAACATCGGTGTGTTGATCTATGATCTATTTGTATGAAGTGGTTGCTCTTGGTGTTCGGTCCTTTGATAGTAACCTGTGTACCCGAACATGGTATTAGAGCTTTTATGAAGTGTCACTTCCGGTTATGATCTAGATCTTGAACTGTTGTTGCTGAAACTCAAAAGGGTTTCTAGTTCTAGTATTTCTGTTCATTTCTGGGCTGTGGGAGGTGTTCTATTGCGTCCGTAGTGTCGTTTCCATTGGGAAATAGTTTTCGTTTGATCGAAAACGGTTCCCAGTTGCTCCAGAAACGCGTATTTCATCAGATTTGAAGGTATAATGTTACAGTGACGCATTTTTTTATTTCATTTTTTGAAAAGAAAAAAATCTCATATTTTATTTTTCTTTTACTGTTAGTTTTTTTTTTTGTTCGGATTGTTGCTTTCCCGTCTGCGTATGCTCTTTGCCGTGCACCTTGAGCGATCTCGGCAAATTAGAAACAGAAAGGGAAAGGGTTTTTCTCGGCTGCGTATGCTCTTTGCCGTGCACCTTGCGCGATCTCGGCAAATCAGAAACAGAGAGAAAACGTAGATTTTCCGGGCAAGCTAACAAGATCTAGCTCCACAAGTGTGGAAAAGTTTTTTTTGTTTCGATTTGTGGTTTGTTTTGCAGGAAATAGGGTAAGCACGCAAACCGAGCAAGAAGAGTTAAAAAAAAACCCCTTCCTCATTCCCATATTTTACATACCTTTTAATCTAGCTCACTTGGTTCAAAGTTGCTTTATTCCTTAATAGGTCTTGAGTTCAAGTCCTAAAAAGTTACTTTTAAAAGAAAAGTGCATGCAATTTCTAATTTCAAGTTACTTTATTGTAAAAGTGTATATCACTTAAATAATAAAAAATAAAAATACAAGTGAGTCACTTAAGTTTTTTTATTGTTGCACTATTTAAAAGTAATGTCATTGTAAAAGTGAAATCACTTATTTTACAAAAGTGGTTCACTTAAAGCAACTTTCTTGTAAAGTGATTGTCAAAAGGTTCATCTTGGGAAGAGGGGGGTTCTTTTTTTGCTGGACATTCTCTAGCTGCCACGTTACTTTTGGGGACATCTTCAACGGTTTCTTTGCTCAAGCATAACTTCATCATACAGAGTCCGTTTTCAGTGCCGTTTTTTTTTAAACCGCCTATTTTTTTGAGCTCTTCACATCCAGACTATTGGTTTCTACTTTTACAGCTATTAATTTACAAATATGGCCACCCTTTGTGATATTCTACTTAATAGTTCCAACTATTTCTCATGGAAATCTCGTATGGAAGATGTTCTACGAAGTAGGGGACTTTTCAGAATTACAACAGGGAAAGAAAAAGAACCCACTGATGATGATAAGAAAATAAAATGGGCAAATAGATGTGATGAAGCTCGTGGATTGATTGGGATGTCAATCTCTACTGATTTGCGATTCCACATATCTGGAATTGATAAACCTAATGCTACTTGGGACAAGTTGGAATCTGTGTTTGGTAAACACAATGAAATTCGAGGTCACCAACTCGAAAATGAGTTGATTTCTTTAAATCCAAGTGACTTTTCATGCATTCAAGATTATTTATCTAAGTACAAAACTCTTAAACTCTTATGTGCAGAATGTAAGATTGAGAGAGAAGACAAACAATGCATTTATCATATTCTTTCCAAACTTGGACCTGCATATTCTGTTTTTGTATCTACATTTTACTCCATGAAAGCGTCCTTGAATGCAGCTAGCTATCAAGAGCCTAGTCTTGAATCCTTTTGTGATTCCTTGATTAGAGAACAAGATAAACTCATTCATCTTGGAATAATCAACAATGCAGATACATCTGGGAAAGCCTTATTGTCCCAATAGAAAGAAAAGTCCAAGCCTCCCAAGAAACAAAATTTTCGCAATAATAAGTCAAACAAGGGTCCAAAACCCTCTCAGTCGGCTCCTTCTTTAAAAAATGACAAAGGATCCAAGCCAAAACGAAAGAAGACTGAGCGTCATTGCAACTATTGCGGGAAAGATAATCATGATGAATCTAAGTGTTTCAAGAAGATGGCAGCCTTGGAAGCAGCAATGAAGAAGCACCACATCGGCCTAGATTCGCCTTCAGAATCTGCCTCTCATGGACATGCACATTGTGCTTCTGGTTATTCTTATAATGCATCTTCTTCTTCTACTTCAAATGAATGGCTCATTGATTCAGGAGCATCTTATCATATGGCTAAGGATCAAGCCATCTTTTCTACTATGCATGAATGTAACACCAAACAAATATTTGTTGGTGATGATAGATCTCTAAGTGTAGTAGGAGCTGGAACAGTTCCAGTATATAATGGTCATTTTAGTGATGTACTATGTGTTCCAAGAATTTCCTGCAATTTGTTATCAGTCTATCAGATCACTCATTCTGGTGAAGGTAAAACTGTGACCTTTACACCTCACCAAGTTGTAATCAAGGATTTTAAAGATCCTCAACAGGTCTTAGCTACCGGAATTGTTGATGATATTACCAGGTTGTACAAGTTTAACAACTTTGGGTCATCACCTTTCCCTTCAGTTTTTGTTGCTCATAGTGATAACTTGAGCAAACTTTGGCATGAGCGATTTGGTCACTTAAATTATCGCTCATTGCAACAACTATGTAAAGAAAATATGGTGACAGGTCTTCCGATGGTATCTTGCAAGGATGGTGTTTGCTCCGGTTGTGTACTAAGAAAACATCATCGGAAAAGTTTTGACAAACGTGCCTCTTGGCACGCCTCGGTTCCCTTGGAGCTTGTGCATAGTGACTTGTGTGGTCCTCTTCCATCTGCTTCATTTTCTGGTTTCAAGTATTTCTTAACTTTCATTGATGATTACACTAGACGCACTTGGGTTTATTTCCTAAAACTTAAGAGCGAAGTATTTAACATGTTCTTGGCCTACAAGGCCCTTATTGAAAAACAATCTAGTCATCAAATTATTAAGTTAAGATCTGACAATGGAGGAGAATATGTTAACAAACAGTTCACTACTTTCTGCACTGAACGAGGAATCCAACAACAGCACACTGTTCCATATACACCACAACAAAATGGTGTAGCTAAGCGGAAGAACCACACTTTAAAATAAATGGCTAATTGTATGATCCAATCTAAGGGACTAAGTCTTCAATTTTGGGTTAAAGCCATTAATTGTGCAAATTACATAGTTAATCGCACCCCCACAAAAGCATTACAAGGTATAACACCGGAAGAATCATGGAGTAAAATTAAACCTGATGTAAGTCACTTTCGTGTGTTTGGTAGTGAAGCATGGGCTCACATTCCGGATGAAAAACGGAAAGCATTGCAGCCTAAAAGTGAAAAGTGCATATTTGTTGGATATTCTGAAGATGTAAAAGGTTATAGACTTCTTCAACCACATTCTCATGCTATAATCATTAGAATAGATGTTAAATTTGATGAAAATCTCTTGGCCTGCGAGCCTAACTCGGTGATTGTGCTATCTTTGGCCTGCGAGCCTGATTCGGCGTTTGTGCCTTCTTCTTCTTCTTCCAACTTCCTTGACAAGTTTCCAACTCCAGTTTCTGATGATGATAGTGAGGATGAAAATCCACCTCCGCCTGCTCATGTTCCTCCAATTGCACCAGCACAAGTGCTTCCTCGATGGGTCTGTTCAACATGTGAAGCAGCTGGTGATCTTGCCGGTGATCCTAGAGATCAGCGTCGAACACGTTCTCAGTTTCAGCGAGCCTCTTCTCTTTTGGCTCAAGTTTCCGAGAATCATGATCCAAAAAAAATTTCAGAAGCTTCAGGGAATCCAGATTGGGATGCAGCCATGGATGAAGAATATCGTTCCTTAATGGCGAACGATACTTGGGATCTTGTACCTCTTCCCAAAGGAAGAAAACTTGTCAGATGTAAATGGGTCTACAGAACTAAGTATGCATCAGATGGAAGTGTTGAAAGACTTAAGGAAAGGTTAGTTTCCAAAGGTTTTTCCCAAGTTGAAGGGATTGACTACAATGAAACCTTTGCTCCCGTCGCCAAAATGAACTCCATCCGCCTTGTTCTTTCCCTTGCAGCCTTACACAACTGGGAAGTCCATCAAATGGATGTCAAGTCTGCCTTCTTACATGGTGATTTACAAGAGGAAATTTACATGGAACAACCTCCTGGCTATGTTCAGAATAACTCTAGCCTTGTCTGCCGCCTTAAGAAATCCTTATATGGCCTTAAGCAAGCTCCTAGAGCTTGGTATGCCAAAATGGATAACTTTCTCCTTGACACTGGTTTTTCTAGATGCCATTCTAACCCCAATGTCTATACCAAAAAAGTAGGAAACCATCTCATCATACTTGTTCTATATGTTGATGACCTTATTCTTACTGGTAGTGACCCTAAGCTTATAACCCATGTGAAATCCAGTCTTAAACAAACTTTTGAAATGTCAGACTTAGGACATTTGCATTATTTTTTTGGTCTCCAAGTTCTGCAAACCAAAGAATGAATCTTTCTTTCTCAGTCTAAGTATGCTTGTGACCTTCTTCGTCGCTTTCACATGGAAGATTGTACACCAGCCCCTTCTCCCTTCCAGTCTGGAGTCAAACTTTCTGCCACTTGCAGTTCACCTGAAGTAGATGCCACCTTGTATCGTTAGCTTGTTGGTAGTCTTTTATACTTGACTCATTCCCGTCCTGACCTTTCCTTTGCCGTTGGTCGAGTTTCCCATTATATGCAGACACCTCATGAAATTCATTGGAAAGCATCTAAAAGAATACTTCGATATATTAAAGGTACAGTTCAGTTTGGGATTCATTACAGTACAGGGGGGAAACCTTTGTTGGTTGGTTTCACTGATTCAGATTGGGCCGGCGATCCTGATGATCGAAAGTCTACTGCAGGTTATGTTTTCAGTCTAGGATCTAGACCTATTACTTGGGCTTGTAAGAAACAACAAGCTCTTGCTCTTTCTTCAGCAGAGGCAGAATATCGAGCAGCAGTTAATGCCAGTCAGGAAGCTTTATGGCTTCGACAGATCCTTTCAGAGTTTGGATTCGAGCAGCAGCAGCCTACTCCACTTTGGTGCGACAATCAAAGTGCCATCAAGCTTGCCAAAGATCCAGTTCTACATCAACGCATCAAACACATTGAGCTACATATGCACTTCATCAGAAATCTTGTTCATGATCGGGTTCTTGAAGTGCTCTTTTGCCCTACAGATGATCAAGTTGCAGACATCTTCACCAAGTCTCTTACAGAAGCGAAGTTTTCTAAACTTCGATCTATGTTAGGAGTTCAGGAACTTTTCATTAAGGGGGGATAGGCTCTAATGCCTTCTTCCTTCTCCTAATAGTGTCACTTTTGTAAATCCTTCAATCCTATCCCAAGTTGTTCTTAAGGAGGGATGTTAGGATATTTAGACACTTAGGAGTTAGTTAAGATCAACTTGTGTAATATATCCGTTAGGGATAGTGTGTTTCTTTAGTATGCATTAGTATGCATTTGTAAATACTTAATCCGACGGTCACGATATGTTTCCGACATAGAGTGATCCGACGGCTCAACTTCTCTTAGATCAAACCTAACCTTGATATGTGGCTTAACACCCGATTGGTCCATGATCTCTATTTAAAGAGCATGGAGGGTCATTGTTTAGTTGATCGATTATGAGAAGCTCATTTGTAACTTTCTTTCTTTGCATAATAAATTGTTCCGTAGAAGCTATTTGGCCGGGGCCATGGAGTGTTTCCCTCAAGAGGGTTTAAACCACGTCAAAACATCGGTGTGTTGATCTGTGATCTGTTTGTGTGAAGTGGTTGCTCTTGGTGTTCGGTCCTTTGGTAGTACCCTATGTACCCGAACAATTTACTTTTGTCTCTGTGCTTTTGTATTTCAACATCTGTGACTACTGGTGTGCCATCTATAATGTTGTCCTTCAAAAAATCACGCACCTACACATACGTCAATATATCTTCCTTTCAGTACTTGTGCATTAGTCATAGATCTACGGCATCATACTGCGCACTATCAAAACTGCATTATGTTGCATGTGTGCTACTCGGCTCCTTGCTATATCATTATGTTATGTCCTTGAGCCCCTTGATTGCATGAATATCAAACTGCAAGAAACACTTGAAGCTCTTATTCTCTCACCATCAATCTTACTTCAAATATCCAACTTGCATCTCTATTTATACAAGTCCTTAGATCATCTCCTGTGGTAGGTAGACCATTTATTGATTCAATCAGCACAACATCAATGGATATTGCTCTATTGAGCCACAAGTATCTGCCATGCACTTGCGATAGCAGTAATTTTACGCACATCCTTACGTATGAGTATTTTCCAAAGTAGGGAATTTCCAGTAGATTCAGTATTCCAGACTTAGATAATCCAATGGCCCATTCATTCAATACCATTTCACCTGACTCGCTTCTTTCCATATAAATTTCCTTGGTGAGCTCTAGAAATTTTTTAGAGTCACAAACATCGTATTCTAAAAACACAACCTCATTTATTTTCCCATACAACTTTTCTTCAACAGCCGCACCTTCAGATTCCTTTCGATCCTACAACTTCATATTTTCTAGTTCAGGCAGGATAAACATTAGGGCATCCATTTTTCATGTGGAAATATAATCACGATTGTATTGCATTGATGAAGATGCATCTACATATTTACTCTTCTGTTGTCTTTTCGGTGCCACGGTTCTCAAGTCTCACTCTTTCACAAACTCACTGATCTTCTTTCAACAACTGTTCTCAATAGGTGCTAGGCTTCTTACCAGAGATATCTAGGATTTTTAAGGACTATTAATGATCAACATATTTCCCTTGATCTAGTCTGTCTTTGGGAGATTAGAAAGTTTCTCAAAATTCTAGTTGATCTGTATGAATTCACTTAACCACTTTCTGTCATTAATGTTCTTTCCGTTTGAGCACTTATTGTTGTTCGTGCCACTTCTTCACTAACTCATTAATGCTTTACCCGTTGTCGCAGTTTATGATGTCACACATGTTAACTTACTGCATTGGGTTTGACTAACAGTGGTTCAGTTTCATACCGGAGTGGAGATGGATGCATCTCCCAAGTCCATCATTATTTTATTCAGAGATCTGGTTGGTTCAAGATCAGTGTTTACACTTTTCTTCCTCCAAACCATCTTACAAAAATGATTTCTTATTTGGTATTCAAAGGTGTTGCATCTGTTGTCTGATTGGAAACCTTTATTATATTTCATTATCCAATGTTTTATAGTTTTTCTTGAATTCCCACAGTCCTGAGCCTTATGACCAATTTTGTTGCACTTGTAACAGGAAACATTGTTGCTGATGAACTGTGTCAAGAGAATACCTTCCTAGTTAAGAGGGAGTGTTGATGTATTTGTAACTTCGGAATGTATTCACTTGTATATTGTATTTGTATTTTATTATTCTACCTCTGACGGAGATGTTTATTCCTCCGGTCGAAGAAGTCATTATTGTACTTGGGTCATGCAAAGTAATTGAGGTCAATCCTCCCATGTATGTCGGGGCATTAGACCCCAGAGTTAAGTTATTAATGGGTTATTAGACTCTCCTAGAGAAGTTGGCCCAGTCAGTTACACTTAGGGGCTGACCTGTTTGGGGTTAAGGCTAAGTGAAAGGTAAAGTATAAATACAGAGGGTGCTCCTCTCTATTTGATCATTCACACACTCACTCAGTTTGCATTAGTAAGAGAGAGGAGGAGTTCGCACAAGTGGAGGAGGAAGAAGCTGCTGGAGATCATCTACTTGTTTTGGGGTTTTGTATTATTGCTCATTCTATCTCTGAGGAAGTTGCGGGGTTTTCTCCTTTATGGTTTCCCCAATGAAATGTTTTGTGTCTCTTGTCTCTTGTGTTTGATTTGCTATGCATGTTATTCTCTCAGCTAAGATCCTAGATCATATTGAATTGAATTATGCATGGAAAATTATTGATAGAGTCAAATGGAGATGAGAGGATTGGTGAAAATATAGTTGACAATACTTCTGACCATGGATTGAAGAACTCTTACAATTTTCATAAGAAGTATATCCACCCATGCTTCCATAACTACATGAGAAGAGTTTCTCACCAACCTCACATGTGCATCCAATGATTAGATTTGATAAGCCAAAGGAATTAAATGGCTTATTTAAGGCACATGGGAAAAAATGGATGAGTTCTTAGGTTGACAATTGGCAAAGAAGATTTACTCTCTCATAGCCCCCCTTTCCTATTCCCCATCTAGTGGAATCATAACCCCTCTAGTTCTCTTTACACAACCATCTTGGACCACTTCATTATTTTTCAACATAATATTTACATAGATTTACATAATTGTGATAAGACAACCACATGGCACATATATGGATTTTTACATCTTACATACCTAGCCATTCACTAGTAGGGCCTTGGCCTTGAGCTCCATGTTAGGAAACTTTAATAGCATATTTGCATCATTTTACATCATCTGATTTAATGCATTCCAAGGGTTAAAACTAGGGTATTAATTAATGTTGAACGTAAACCATATAGTAAAGATATAATATTCCTTAAGCATTATATCTTCAATACCAACATGGTGCCATAAGTTGGTAAAGGTGGCCTCTAGCATTTGTATAGAAAAAAGATCAATTGAAACACATTAGTGAATTGAAGGTGAAAAGAGTTGCACTAGTTGTCATTGAGAGTTAAGTGGATTAATGTAGTACATCCAAAAAAAATTGGTTCAACGGTCAACTGCTGAGGAAAAAAACTAGATCTAGAAACCATACTTTGTACCCCTTAATACAATGCCACTAGCTAAAAAAATTGAATTAGTTGCTGAAAAAAATAGATTTGGAAACCCTTGTTCCACAACCCCTAGGGCAATGCCATTATCCTAAAATATCTTAATCAGTTACTAAAAAAATAAAATTGTATCTAGAGACCCTAGTTCCACAACCCTTAGGGCAACGACACTAGCCAAAAGTCTTCAAATATGCTTAAAATGCACAATAATACAAAAAGTGTATGTTATAGGTGAAACCTGAACCTCTCCGTTCGTGATCACCTTGAGCTGTTGATCACACAAAAGGAAAACTTGGATGGAGAAGCATGTTGACCCCAGATGAGACTGTGACTTACTCCACCTCCTTGCAAGACTGGAAAAACCCTAAAAATGTCATTTTGAGACATAAGCGCTACTCTACTTCAATAGACTAGCGCCTGTACCCTACTCCAGTATGCAATAGTAGCGCTCAAGCCTCATGAGCGCTACTCCTCTTCAACAAAGTAGCGCTCAACATTCAAAAAGTGATGAGCGCTAGTTTAAAAACACTATAGTAGCGCCCTGAGCGATACTTCACTGAGCAATAGTAGCGTACACCTCAAAAGATGATTAAAAAATAATTAATTTCACGAAGAGGATTAGTTGCAGCTGGTTTTCCAACTTCCCCAACTTCCTCCATAACCATCTCTCGACCTGAACTGCTTCCCTTGTTCTATAAATACAAGGAAGAATAAAGAGAGGGGTTAGAGACATGAATTTTATTAAGAGACTTTTAAAGAGAAGCTTGCATTGGAGGAGATTATGCTGGAAGATATCCAAGCCAGAGAAGAGCAGGACCCCAGGATCAGGTTGCAGGAGCATGTCACAAAGTCAGGTATACTTTGTATCATCAATTTGCATTTGACAATAAAAGGTTGAAGCGTCTTTCTTGTCCCAAATTAAGTGTTCATTGAAGTGATATACTTCTTTGGATCTGCTTTGGTTAATATTGGGTGCTTAAATTGATTTGTCTTTTTCATCATTATATATTATCCAAGATACGCTAAGAAAGGTACTTGTATTGCAGGTTTATTGAACGGGAGGTTGATTTGAGGATCGAGCGCAAGATCAAATAAGAGCTAGGATCGAACGCCATTCGAAAGGTATGTTCTCAAGACCTATAACCTATTTCCTTTCATGAACATCTCTGTAACACAGTTAATATGCTTACCTGTCATCCCCTTTCAATTGATAGTATCTGTTTCCTTACTATAGGGTAGTTTTTCCTACCAACAGACTGGTGACTCCACTGGGGAAAATTGTGTTTTTGCTCTAGGAAACCTTTCTTGTTTGTCTTCCCAGAACCATTTCAACTCCTTTTATGTGCTGAGAGACCCTATAGGTACCCCCTGCTTGTTTTTCTCTACTTCAATCAGTCTTTTTGCATCTTTTCAAAGTCAGTTTTTAACTTTTTAAGACCTGAGCGCTACTTTGTTATACATACAGTAGCGCCCATATGCTACTTTGCTATACATACAGTAGCGCCCATCTCTTCAGGAGCACTAGTTTCCCTACTGCACAGTAGGGTATATTCCTGTAGCCTTCTGTTAGTGGTTTGGTTGAGTTTTCTGCCTTTTTGGTGGTCTTCTGACTTTGTTTTTAGATATCCTTGACTGGTATTTGAGGTTTATAACTTTTCTTTAAGTCTTAGAACCTTTCTTTGAGTCTTTTTACCATCTTTAGATCGCTTGCTTACTTGTGGAATGTTTGGGCTATTTATAACTCTTTTGGAAGACTAGGCTTTGTTCTTTAGTGAACATTTCCGCTTATTTTTGCCCTGACTGTGTGTTGCTAATTTACAAACCTGTATGCTTTGCATTTGCTGTTTGTAGCAACATTTGTTTGCTCTTTACCTATCTTATCCTTTGTTTTAGGGTTTGGTCTGTTTTGGAGCCTTTAGGGTGTCTTCCGAACTTGTTGATTTCCAACCTTCTTTGACTTTCTGTCTTTTATGGTTTCAAGTGTGTTTAAAGTGCTTTAGGTTGATTCATTTCTTAGTCTTTGTATTAGTAGGGTGGTTGTTAGCTTTCTTGCCTACCTTTTGCTTGGCATAGTGGTTTTGTTAGGATTTGATACTTTGGGTCAGTCCTCTTGTGTTTGATTCCCAGTTTTGAGTATCTTTCTCCTTTGTTTTCTCCCCACTTTGTTTCTGAATATGAAGGCTTTTTCTTTTGCAAAAAACCTGTAGGACAAGTCTTTGTTGAGCTAGTGCCTTGACAGCTGTAAGCTTAGGAACCATTTTTAGCCATACTTACACATTGCACACAAGTCTTATTTGCTTTCCATGTTTATAGTTCTTTTTCGTTTATAATAACAGAAAAAGCAAAAATTTGGTAGCTTAAGATTAATAAGGATTATATTTGTTACAAGATAGCATAGATTATTTTATGTACAATTTCAAAAGAAAACAAAAAAGAAATTTGATTAGATTTGCTCATTTTTTCAGTTTGGAAAGAACTTTAAATGACTAGAAATGGGCTCTACCTGAAGAAGTACTATGCTTAGGATGACGTACTTTTTCTTGTAACATAGCTGTATATTTTTGTAGAGCTAGTTTTCATTATGCTTGTTAGTTAATCTTATGTGTGTTTTTCATTTCGTGTACCAGATGTCGACCAAACATTTCTTAGGATTTGCTGATGGTGCCAGTCGCCACACCTATCAGTTGGCTGCAGCAGCTTGGGTCATTTACTCACCCGCTGGCCAACTTGTCTCTTCAGGGGGGGGTTGTTTGGGTCCCACCACGAATAATGTGGCTGAATACAATGCAGTTATAGAACTTCTTCGAGATGCCCTCAGCCATGGCATTTCACATTTGGAGGTAAGACTTGACTCACAACTAATTGTATTTCAGTTAACAGGTGTCTACCAAATTAGAGATCCTAGATTGCTACATTAGTTTCTACGAGTTAGACTATTGGAAAGACAGTTTGATTCTATTATATATGAACACATTCCAATAAATTTAAACGCATTAGCTGATTCATTATCAAACTATGTGTTAGACTGACATTTGTATCATACACTTTCATAAACAACATTGCACACATCAAATTCAAACACATACACATGTAAATAATCGATACTGTATATAGCCGATACTGTATCAAAAAAATATATGAGTTTTGGATCACAAGTCTATCAAGTCATTTCATAAAAGTACAAAACTGGGCATAGTGGCCTCAAAAATATACATAGAATGTATCCCTCTCTTATGGAGAAGGAGGGACCTCATCATCATCTACTGCATTGCAATAAAATATGACTAGCCTAGCTATCTTCCGCAGCACCCTAAGCCATGCTGGGGGCACCCCAACTACATCTTCCTACATATCAATAGGTATCTGATCCATACGGCATGCAGGAACTTCATGATTCAACCGACTCACTTTTCTCTCTATGGTCCCCAACATAGCATCTGCTGTAGTAATATCAGTTGGCCTCACAAAGATGGTAGGATGTCCCTCGGGACGGACAGGCCCAATATCTGCATATGACACTTGTTTAGCACTTCAAAATTCATTCATAAAAATCAAATACTTGAAAAGTTTGAAAAAATTAAATAATTCTCAAAATTAAACATACCAATATCTCCCTAGGCTCCACCTAGAGGAAGCGCCAGTTCTAGATCATAATGGAAATCCAATCCAGCATATGGAAACTGCTCGAAGGCAGGCACTTGCCTCTCCCACCACCCCCAGAAATCATCAGTATGATAACAGTAGTGACTTTCACCACCACCCTGGTGGACGAATATGTCACCCCAACGGCCTAATCTGGGCTCACGGGGGTTAACCTGAGGTAGAGGCATCCCCAAACTAATAGCAGGCATCCTGTTAAAGAAGAAAGTACACAAAATGCTACCGTACCCAAAATTCTTCATTTTGCCGGATTTGCAACCTTTCAATTGAACTTTCATGCTCGCCAATAAACTAGTACACCAATCGTATACATGACCTTGTAAGCATTGTACACCAACATGCATAGAGTGCCTGGAAGCTAGGTGTAGTGAGGCACTGCCTGCCACTCGGTTAATCATACTCACTATCACCTTCAAGGGGAGGCCTTCAATGGTAGAAATCAAGATTTGGCTCCTTGATTTCTCAGCTCCAGCCACACAATATGTATTCAAGTACTCTTGCACAGACCTTATGCCCACATGAGAAGACCCTTTCAGATTTATTACATCTCCCCTCCGTGAGAGACCAGTAATGAAATAAATGTCAACAACTCTAAGCTCCAAAGTTTGCCCGCGGATGACAAAAGTATTGGTATCCACATCCTAGTACTGAATAAGTCTTTGAAATAATTTGTTTAGGGCCCTCATGTTTACGGTTCGGTAAAACTTCAATAAACCGCATCTTTAGAGAGCGTGGAGAGTGGCTGGTTCTTGCATGGCCAGCCTATCCATGTCCTCATGTTCTTTCTCCCTCCATTGAAGAACCATCCTACACAAAAAGTGACAATTTTTCAGTCTCAGCGCTTGTTTTTAAATTTTCAGGCTTGAGTGCTACTGTGTATACTACACAGTAACGTGTGAGCGCTACTCTGTGTGAGCATAGTAGCGCTCATCTCCTTCACACGCTACTACTCTTGTTACACAGTAGCACCCGCGCACTAAAAATTGTGAGCATTGCCTAGCAAGTAGTTTTAGGCTCAAAAAATAAAAACTAAACCATAAAAATGAAAGTGGGGAAGATTCTAACTTACTTGGTGGAAGAAGAATGGTGTTTGGATGCTGGATTTGATCGCCACAGAGATTTGAAAATGCAAAGTTTGCTCCAATTTTTTGCCCTACAAAAACAATTTGGAAATTGAGTTTTTAAAATGAAATTATATATATGAATTGGATTTTGATTTTTACCCACCATTGTTTAGTTCTCTATAGTTTCAAATTTTATCAAAATGACCTAATTAATCAATTGAAACATACATATGGTGCAATACTAATGTTCACTTATCCAGCTCTCATTTTTCCTTAAATTTTTGTAGGATCGATCTCCTAAGTTTAAAATTCTTGATGTTAGACCTTGTCAACTAGTTAATAGTTCAAATTCATATATCATTCGAGATTTTTGTCGCGTTTACTAATATTTTGTTGAAGACCTAGTTTTGGCAGATTATGAAGCTATGATCCGAGAAGCTTACCTTTAAGTCATTTTAAGCTCTTGTTTGGACTATTTAAACCTAAACAAGATTGTCGAGCAAGCTTGTCCTCTTCGAGCTCGTTAAAGTAATAGAAGGCTCATCCACTTAGGTATAGAATTATCCCTTTTCCTGGCCTAGGTGGATTAACTATGGAAAAGGTATACTCTAGGTATACTTCTGTATGCGCTAGAAGAGTTCTTCTCCCTTTGTTTTATACTTTTTCAGCGGAGGAGACTAACTGCATGAAAAAGGACCTTTTGGAGCCTTTCTTTAGGGTTTTCAAGCTCTCTAAACATGAAAATACCAAGCAAGCATTCACCTACTTAGGCTCAATGTGAAATCCATGAGAGGGTAAGTAGAGGACTGTTTAAGTTTTTCAACTCTATAAACAAGAAAACACCGCCGAGCACAGACCAATTCGGGCTCGATATAAAATCCACGGATAGGTGAAAAGAGGATTGTTTAAGTTTTTCAGACTCTATAACCAAGAAAACACCAGCGAGCATTAATCTGCTTGGGCTCGATACTAAAATCCACTAGCAGATATATGGAGTTATTGTTTAAGTTTTTCAGACTCCTTAAAATTGAAAACATCGGTGAGCAAGAATAGATCTCGGCTCGATATTAAAATCCAGAGATCAGTAATATAGAGTAATCTTCTATCTCTTCTTCGAACTCTGTAAACAATGAAGAAGGTCCTGAGTCTTCCTCCCATGGGATCGTTAAAATTTTTACATGGTTGGATCTATTGAGTTTTCATTCTTTCTTGGACTCATTAAAACAACAAGAAGGGTATTCTTTTATCTAAAAAGAATAAGGGATGGGAAAGATGTGTCATATCTACAATATCAAAGGCAGTTCAGTCAGTTCTATCCTTGAACACAACACCTACTTGAATCTATCTTGATGGTTGGGTTTAGTTTTTGACCTCAGGGTGAACCTGATCTCCGAGTTGTTTACTCCCCTGGTTGGTTATTCTTCCAACCATATGGAGGTTCTGATAATGTCTCTTACATTTCAGGTTTATCATTTACCCCATTATCTCGAAAACTGCCTGAGTCACTTTGTGGCGTGCTCACTGTTCAAGGATATACCTTGTGCCGGCCATTCTGCAATTTACCTTGACCTCATGTGTCGGCCATCCTAGTGTCAGTCTTGTTACATATTACTCCATATCAGCTCATACCAGTTGATTTTTCCTCGAGTTGGATGATGGAGGATGCCTTAAGGCCTCCCTTCCAACGAACTTCTTCCCATCAGCATCAACTCATTTTACTCTGGGAATGAAGTTTAGAGTTTCGGTTAGTACCTTGGAGATTGTAATCACCAGTGGCAATTTTCCTCGCTGTTGAATGTTGAGAATACATCAATGTCTCTTCTTCGACAGGTTCCCCAAGTGTTCGACTCCAAGTCCATCTATTCACACTTGGCAGATCGTACTTGGTACCTTGGGTCCCATCATCATTATCGGTGGAAGTCCTCGCATTTGTTAACGGTATACATCAATGACCAGTAATCAAACGATACCCCCCATGTTCGACTGTCATCTCATCTATTCACATGGTTAGGGTTTGTACCTAGAGTTGTTTTGGATGAAGACCTTGGGATTTTGGATGACATTACCTCATTCTGTTATCACCCAAGTTGCGCAAGACTGATCCTCACTTATATTCGGCTCTCCATGAGACATAGATCCAGTTTGTTGTTATGGCTATGATCTCTCAGTTTGACATGGATCCACGCTTGTAGTCCAAGTGGCCATGCTATATATACATCTCCTTGTTATGTATCGGAGATCATGTTGTATCACACTGCACATCTATATGATGTCAAAAATGTAATTGCTCGCTGACCTTGATCTTTGTTTCAGGTGTTCTTGTGATTTGTTTCTGCGGTTCCTTGCTCCTCCTCTGGCTTTGGATTATAATGTATTTCGGCCATCATTTCCCTCTGACCTCACACATTAGGGGGCATCTATTATAGGTCAAACCTGCACCTCTCCGTCCGTGATCACCTTGAGCTGTTGATCACACAAAAGGACAACTTGGATGGAGGAGCATGTTGACCCCAGATGAGGCTGTGACTTACTCCACCTCCTTGCAAGACTGGCAAAACCCTAAAAATGTCATTTTGAGACATGAGTGCTACTCTACTTCAATAGACTAGCGCCTGTACCCTACTCCAGTATGCAATAGTAGCACTCAAGGCTCATGAGCGCTACTCCTCTTCAACAGAGTAGCGCTCAACATTCAAAAAGTGATGAGTGCTAGTTTAAAAACACTATAGTAGCGCCCTGAGCACTACTTCACTGAGCAATAGTAGAGTACACATCAAAAGATGATTAAAAAATGATTAATTTCACGAAGAGGATTAGTTGCAGTTGGTTTTCCAACTTCCCCAACTTCCTCCATAACCATCTGTCGACCTGAACTACTTCCCTTGTCCTATAAATACAAGGAAGAATAAAGAGAGGGGTTAGAGACATGAATGTTATTAAGAGACTTTTAAAGAGAAGTGATATACTTGTTTGGATCTGCTTTGGTTAATATTGGATGCTTAAATTGCTTTGTCTTTTTCATCATTATATATTATCCAAGATACGCTGAGAAAGGTACTTGTATTGCAGGTTTATTGAACGGGAGGTTGATTTGAGGATCGAGCGCAAGATCAAATAAGAGCTAGGATCGAACGTCATTCGAAAGGTATGTTCTCAAGACCTATAACCTATTTCCTTTCATGAACATCTCTGTAACACAGTTAATATGCTTACCTATCATCCCCTTTCAGTTGATAGTATCCATTTCCTTACTATAGGGTAGTTTTTCCTGCCAACAGAGTGTACAAGGGTTTAGGTTGATACAGTACTAGGGAACCATTTTGAGGGTGAAATATATTGAACAACACTCTAAATCAACAATAAAAGCACTAGCAATAAATTAGCATTAAAAAAACTTTGAAATAATGGTTGGTCTAGAAAAACTAGTACTATAGCAACTTGTAGGTGATGCAACTAGTTAAGAATTGTCTAGATTTGTCCAAGGAAAACTCCCTGAAATAAAACAAGAAGGAAATCCTAATGTTGGGTGCCTTAATTATATGCAAAAGGTTTCCAAAATATGATAAGACATGATAAATAATGTGCCCTTCTCTAGAAAATAATAACACCATAATTAGATCCCTAAAATACTTGTTAAGTCAAGGTCTCATTCCCATGCAACGTTTGAAACTCAAAGTTGCCAACATGAATAGATAAGAAAAAATCATAAAAAAAAATAACATCAGTGGAAGGAAGTCACACTTGCTCTAATAGGATGTTGACACTATAAGAGAAATAAAGGACTTAATGGAATCAAAAAAAAACTCTAGTGCTCACAATAGAAAGGAGAAAACAATGCTTGATAAAGAGTGAGCTAGTGCACTAGATTGAACCATATGTGGGATAGAGTAGGGCTAGAGTAAGAGATTATAAGAGCATTGTATAGAGCTAATCAAGCACAAATATCACACCAAAAAAACAAGAGGTTTCAAGTACAAATATCACACCAAGAAAAAAGAGGTCTCAAGCACAAACATCAAACCAAGCAATAGCTCACAATGATGGTGTTGATGTTTGTAGCTCGGATAGGTATTTATGCATAGGCTAAGTGTCTAGCATGCAAGAGTTGTCCATATTACCTCTCTAGGTATTTGCTTGAGAGAGCAAGTGACTTTTGTATCTCTTTCCAAAGTCTAACTTAGGAAAAATACATTAATTAACTTAATGTTGGCTAATGACTAAAAGGAAACTTAAGATTAATTCACAGTCATTAATCTTAAGTGAGGATTGAGATCTAATTTCATCCATCCATCACTTTAGAGATTAAAGGATATTGTTTTGTTCATTGAGATGTTATAAAAGGAAGACTAAGGAGAGGAGGAGACACAAGGAAGCCACACTGAGTGAGTGAGATCTCATTGATTGGTTGGAGAAGGACTTTCAGCCAAGTGTGCAAGGGTTGGGTCAGAGGAAAGGAGAAAGGGGCAGCAAAGGGATTAGCATCCAGCAAGATTGAAGGACAGATATTGAGGTGTTATTGGATATATTTTTGTCTGTGTATTATTCCTTAGTGGATCATTATCCCAAGAGGGGAGCCCGTGATTTTATCATTAATAAAATCATTGATTGGTGGTTTTTCCCGCAAGGGTTTTCTAAGGTAAACGAGTTTGTCAAATGTGTCATTGATTTCCAGTTTTTATTCTGCTATGTTAGTAGTTATAATATCAGTGTATTTTCATTTATAATTTAAGCAGTAAATTGTTGAGAGTGAAGTTCAAATATGATATGAGAAATTAACATGGTATCAACGCTTCTTGGAAATTGGTTTGCCAAGAGGTTTACAGCAATAAAAAAAGCAGGAAAATGGAATCTGCACGGTCGTCGTATAGACCATACAAGTATCGTCGTACAAAGTAAGAACGCACGTGGTCATAGTATGCATATCCTAGGAGTTTCTCGCAGCCACCGGAAGAGCATTCAAGTTGTGGGGGAGTCTTCACAATGAGACGAATCTGTGAGACGTGGAATGCAGAGAAGTTGGATTGGAGAGCAGTGGAGGTGACGACATAGGCTACAAAAGGAGCCACCATTAGGCCCCGGTGGAGGCCTCTAGCAGTCGCAACCAAGTGGTGCCACGTGGAGAAAATACACGAAGGCTAAGAAGGGAAAAGGTCAAGAAGCTCCAGGGTTCCATATCGGGAGGTTTTGGTGTTAAGGACACGAGTGATCAAGATGTAGCAGGGGATGAAGGTGCAATCCAACATGATAGAAGAGAAAGGTGGAAGGAGGTAAACAGAAGGGTGGCGACAGGAGTATTGGAGATCACATGGAATTGAACACACAGAGATTCACAGGTTGAAGAGTGAAGCAACCGGTAAATAGGAGGTGAAGGACGAGATGTGGGCCAATGAGCTAGAAAGCATAGGGAGATGCTAGAGCAGCGTTGCAGGTGAAGATGCGCCCATGTGGAGGCACCACCAGTAGGTAGAATGCATCATCAACAACAAAAAAGAAGCGGACGAAGGCTAAATAAGGTGGGTTGCACAGATCCATGGGCATAGGAGAAAGAAGGTTGCAACTATCGACAGGAAACCGTCCAGGATGCCAGACAAGGGGAATTCATTGGGAAATCCTAGAAGAGTCGTGAGAAGGCGCAGCAGATTGTTGAGTAGTCATATGCATTTTTGAGTAGTTGCAGACAGAGTGGGCAGTCAATTGAGGCCTTGGGCGGCCCAAAGAAAAAACCAAGTAGTGCCCAGAAGTGCTTGATAATCCTAGAAAGGAATCCGAGTGGATTACAGAAGGTCTAGGAATCCCAGAAATACCCTGGGCAATAGTAGAAGGTTGTGAATAGCCTCGGGAACAAGTTCATAAAGTGGGAAGAAGTTCGGGAAGCAGGAAAAAGTTCAAAAAGTGGGCAGAATTTCGGGAAGGAGGAAGAAGTTCGGGCAATGGGAAGAAATTTGGGCATCGAGCAAATCTAGGCAACAATTTCCCCATTAAAATTCTTATTTGAATATGGCTGCAACAGGTTTGAGGTTTGAGGACCGGTTGGAGGGTGCATCCAATTATAGCCCTTGGAAGGCGAGGGTCACAGTGGTTCTCATGGAGAACGGGTTGTGGGAGTTTTCTAACTCAAACATGACCCCACTTATAGATCAAACGGAACTGGTAGCTCATAAATTGAAGGATTTGAAAAATAGGAGGTTCATCTTAGACACAGTGAAGGATCATTTGATCCCTCACATATCTGAGAAGAAGTCATCCAAGGAAATTTGGTAGGCCTTAACGAAGTTGAACCAAAATGAAAACCAGAACAGAAAGAAGGAGCACCAAGATGTCCAAGACAAATATTGTATCTTCTTATCTTACTAGGATCACATAGGTTTGTGATAGGTTAGTATCAGTTGGGGAGATAGTGGGAGATCCAGAGTTGATGAGAATGGATTTACCAGGCCATGGACACCCTTCATCAAATGGATTATTGCATGAGAGAATCTTCCTAACTAGGAGATATTGTAGGATGATTCCATACAAGAGGATATTCAAGAGGAATCTCTATATGGAGGCCAATAGAAGGGTGATGATGAGTAGAACGTTGCTCTTTCCAGTCAAGGAAAGAGAAGTAAGGAAATTATAGGTGGGAGTCAACTTCACAGGTGGTGAAGAAGAAGAAATACATGAGCAAAGTCAAGTGATTTTCATGCCACAAGTGTGGCCACTATGCTCCATAGTGTCCAGAATGGAGGAAATGGAAAAGTAAGTCTCAGCAGGTAGCAGCATCTACAGAATCTCAAGCCAATTATTTTATTGAGAGGTTCAAGAAGGATTTCTTGTTAGTATCTTATATTTTTGGCACAGTTTCCAGTAGTAACTAGTTCATGGATAATGGAGCTTCTCATCACATGATGGGAACACGTGATTTGTTCACCAAGTTGTCAAATTCAGACTCAGGTTTGCATGTGTAGCTTGGTACCCATGTCAAGTGTGTTGTAAAGGGAATTGAGACAATCAGGTTTCAACTATAGTCAAGAGGATCTCTGGAGGTGATAGATGTGTTGTATTTATCAGATCTCAAGATGAATTTGATCTCATTTTTGGCATTGGAGGACAATGGATACACCTCTATTTAGAGAGTGGTCAGGTTCTTATTCAACTGAATGGATCTAGCATAGATTCATCCCAAGTTCTTGGTGCCAAAGAGGGAAAGATATACAGGTTATAGTGAAAGCATGTAGTTGGATCCAAGGGGATCTTGGATCATGGATCGATGATAATGGAAAATTTCAAGGAGGAGAAGGCTCTGAAGGGTGAGTAGAGTCCACATATATCTAGTGTGGGGAGTCAACCTTCAAAGTGGAAGAGGGATTTAACCATTCCCAGTTGATCCAGTAGACCTGATTGCTACAAGATGACATTAATGGATGCTTGGGATAAAAATAATTCTCCTAGTAGCACATTGAGGGAGAGCATGCCCTTGACAAATTTTCCAAACTCCATTGCACTAATATGTAGCATCATCGATTTTGTGACATCCAGTGATCAAGGAGCAATTAACCAGTAGGGTTGGAGGGATGCCAGTGTGAAAAATGATGTTTGTGATAGTGTGCCAAGGTCATAGGGAGAACTAATTCTAGGTGTTTCTTTGAGAAGTACCTTCCTCGCTAAGAGGGAGTGTTGATTTTTGTATCTCGAAAAAGTACTTTTGCATAGGTTAAGTGTCTAGCATGCAGGAGTCATCCATATTACCACTCTAGGTACTTGCTTGAGAGAGTATGTGACTTTTGTATCTCTTTCATAAATATAACTTAGGAAAAGCACACTAATCAACCTAATGTTGGATAATTACTAAAAGTGAACTTAATATTAAGTCATATTCATTGATCTTAAGTGAGGCTTGATATCCAATCTCAACCATCCATCACTCTGGAGATTGAAGGTTAGGGTTTTGGTCATTGAAATTTTATAAAAGGAAGCCTAAGAAGAGGAGGAGACACATAGAAGCCATAAAGAGTGAGTGCAATCTCTTTTATTGGTTGGATAAGGAATTATATCCAAGTGTGTAGGGGAAGGTTCAGACGAAAGGAGCAAGGGGAAGCAAAGGGATTAGTAGCCAGCAAGATCAAAGGATAGATCTTAAGGTAAGATTGGATATATTTTTTTCTTTGTACTATTCCTTAGTGGGCCATTATCCCAAGATGGGAGCCCATGATTTTATCATTAATAAAATCATTGATTGTTGGTTTTTCCCGCAAGGGATTTCCAAGGTAAACGAGTTTGTCAAATGTGTGATTGATTTCATGTTTTTATTATGTTGCGTTAGTAGTTAAAATATCAATATATTTCCGTTTAGAATTTAAGCAGCAAATTATTGAGAGAAAAGATCAAATATGATATGAGAAATTAACATATGGTTTACAAATGATACTTCAATGTGTATTTATACACATCTCAATAAGTACTATGCCCTCCCCAAGAGGGTTATGGAATCACATTAGATTGACTAGGTAAACCTTAACCATAACCTAGTATTACAATAAAAGAACATAAGTTGGCCTTGACCACATATATGAATGATATAATATGGGTCTAGCATAGCCACATGTGAAGGTTATGTTAGAAAAACAGGATCGCAGAGCAATAACACAAAAACAAGATGCAAATATAAATCACATAAACACAATATAAGAGAGACACCAATATAACGTGGTTCACCCAATCTGGGATACGTCCATGGAAAAATTTCCATCCCTTTTATTATTATACCATCCAACAAATGAAGGGATACAACCTACAGCACATCCGCTGCAACTTCCTCTTCACTCTCTCACGGTCTCTTTTCCACACTGAGAGATCTTTTACAATTCTACAATACATTACACAGTCGTATTACAATGTCTTCTTTTTAAAGGGAATTACCATGGGAAAGTACTATGGGCTACCCAATACCATGGGCCCGTAAACTATTGGCCAACAAAACAACCCATAAAATTTATTTCGGGGGCTTCGCCCCCGCACCACCGTGGGGGTGCAACACTGGGATGAGTGTACATTCCACCTGCATAACATATAAAACTTGGGTACAAACACGACTAAAACAACAACTCTCTTCATTAAGAAGATCAAGTTACACAACCAACAATCTCCCACTTGGAGACTGATCACAGCAACTCCATCATTGTTGGACTATGCTTTGAACCTTAGATCTGGAAAATTTATCATCTTCACCTTCATGCTATAAGTCCAACTGAAATCGAGCAGGAACTCAGTTTCTCTCTGGTTACTACCTTTGTCAACATGTCTGCAGGATTCTGGCTAGTATGTATCTTTTCCAGCTTCAACAATTCATCTTCTAGAATAGACCGTATGAAATGGTACTTCAGTTGTATATGTTTAGTCTTAGAATGGAAGGCTGAGTTCTTTGCAAGATGAATTGCACTCTGGTTGTCACTATACAACCTGCTACCCCCCTGCTTCTTACCCAATTCCTCCATGAACCTCTGTAGCCAAATCATCTATTTATTATCCTCTATAGTAGCAACATACTATGATTTTGTTGTGGAAAGTGAAACAACCTTTTGCAGCTTCGAAATCCAACTTACTGTTGTTCCACCTACAGTAACCACATACCCTATGGTGCTCCTCCTGCTATCTTTATCACCTGCCATATCTGCATCAACATATCCCTATAGAACAATGTTTGAACCTCCAAAACACAATGCATGAGTGGCATTACCTCTCAAATACCTGAGAATCCATTGTATTGCCTTCCAATGTTCTTTACCTGGATTGTTCATATACCTTCTCACAACTCCCACTGCATGTGCAATATATGGTCTTGTGCACACCATGGTATACATCAAGATTCCAACTACTGATGAATAGGGAACCCTGGACATGTAATCTATCTCTTCTTGTGTCTTGGGACATGTCTCATTACTTAGTTTGAAATGGATGGCCAAAGGTATACTAACTCGTTTTGCATTCTACATTCTAAACCTCTCCGACACATTTTCTATGTACTCACCCTGAGACAATGTCAATTTATGATTTTTCATGTCTCTTGTTATTCTTATACCAAGGATTTGCTTTGCAGCACCCAAATCCTTCATCGTAAATGAATTAGCTAACTTCTTCTTGAGAACATTTATATCTTGCATGTTAGACCCTGCAACAGAGATTCCATCCACATATAATAACAAGATAATATATATCCTATTATCTAGCCTCTTGAAATAAACACAATGGTCAAAATGACATCTACTATAACATTTTTCTGTCATAAACCTTTCAAATTTCAAATACCACTTCCTTGGAACTTGCTTCAAGCCATACAAGCTCTTATTCAACCTGCATACTAAATTCTCCTTCCCTTTGACCTCATACCCTTGTGGCTGCTACATATAAATCTCTTCCTCCAAATCCCCATGGAGAAAGGTTGTTTTTACATTTAACTTTTCAAGATGCAAATATTCTACCACCACTAGACTTAAAATAGTCCTAATTGAAGTCATTTTAACAACAGGAGAAAATATTTCATCAAAATATATACATTTCTTATGTGCAAACCCCTTTACAACAAGTTTGGCCTTGTACCGCTTTTTTTCTCCATCTTCTTTCTTCAACCTATAAACCCATTTTTTCTACAATGCTCTTTTACCTGTAGGAAATTGAACCAAATCCTAAATTTGGTTTCTTACCAATGATTCCATCTCCTCATTCATGCCTTGCTCCCACTTCTTTCTAATTTATGCCTGCATTGCTTCTTCATAACATTCAGGTTCACCAAAATCAGCCATCAATAAATAATACATTGAAGGAGAGTATCGTTCAGGGAGTCTACTTAACCTGGTAGATATTCTAAAACTTGCAGGAATTTGAGGTAATTGTTGTTATTATTGATTTTCTTGCACCTTTGGAACTTCATTTTCTTTTATTTCATCAAGCACTATGTACTATGTGTTTTCCTTTTCTTGTTTCTTTCCCTGCAACTGATCTTTATATATGACATTTTCATTGAATACCACATCTCTACTCCTAATGATTTTGTTACTTTCATAATCCCATAAGCGATAACCAAAATCATCAACTCTGTATCCAATAAAGGTACATTTCTTGGATTTAGCCTCAAGCTTTGTTCCATTTTCTTTATCAATAGGGACAAATGCTTCACAACCAAAAGTTCTCAGAAATGAGTAGTTTACCATTTTACCTGTCCATGCCTCCTCTGGAATCCCACCATCCAAAGCACTTGAAGGCCCTTTGTTTATTAAGTAAACATCAGTATCTACAACATCTTCCCAAAACTGTAATGGAAACCTTGCATGCAATCGCATACACCTTGCACACTCCATGATCATCCTATTCATCCTTTCTAACACACCATTTTCTTATGGTGTTCCTGTGACTGTCTTCTGTCTACGAATCCCATGGTATGAACAGTAAATATAAAACTCCTTTCCGCAATACTCAACTCCATTATCTGATCTGAGACACTTCAACCTTTTTCATGTCTCATTCTCAACCAAAGCTTTCCATTTCTTAAAAGTAGCAAACACATCAGATTTCTATCTAATGCAATAAACCCAAGTTTTTCTAGTTGCATCATCAATAAAAGTAACATAATAAAGAGAGCCACCAAGAGATTGTACCTGAGTCGGTCCCCATACATCTATATGTACAAGCTCTAACTTTTCGCTCTTCTTCGGTTTCCCAACCCTGAGAAATCCGGCTCTCTTCTGTTTTCCATAAACACAGTTCTCACAAAATTCCAAACTTACCTGCTTCAAATATGGCAGCAACTTCCTAGAGTGGAGAATCTGCATCCCCTTCTAAATCATGTGGCCAAGCCTACGATGCCACAATCATGTATATGTTCCTGTGGAAGCTAAAGAGATAGAACAATCAGTATTATGAGGACATAAACACAACGTACCTATCATATCTCCTTTTGCTATCACCGTTGATCCTTTAGTGATCTTCCACCACGTTTCTCCAAACGTAAATAAACAACCACCATCTCCCAACTGCCTTATTGAGATCAGATTTATTTTCATAGAAGGAATATGCCTTACATCTTTAAACAACCATTCAGTTCCATTCTTTTGATTTTATCCATACCTTACCCATTCCAATAATTTTACATGTCTCGTCATCACCCAATAAAACATGTCCAAAATTGCCTGGAACATAATCATGAAAACAATTCCTATGGGGTGTAGCATGACATGAAGCCCCTGAATCTACTACTCAGTAATCACTAGTGTTATCTAATGCAAGAATCATGGCATCTTGTAACACAACACATGCTACATTTTCTTCCTGAGCAGTCTCCTGTTGTCCATCTCCTTTCTTCTTTAGAGATTTGCAGTCTTTATTTTGATGTCATGTCTTTCCACAGTTCCATCACTCTATCTTTCTTAGTCTGGACTTGGATCTTCCCTTCCTGGACTTGTTGCGATTACCTGGGCTCTTTCCTCTCTCCCTGTTTCTTCCCCTACTCTCCATGGTCAACGCATTACTTGATGTCTCACCTGTTCTTTTCCTTTGCATTTCCTCGCTAATAATAACACCAAAACCATCATCAAATTTCAAAGTGTTTGAACCAGAGACAGAGTTACTTGCAGCCATGACCAATCCATTCCATCTTTCTAGCCATGAACACAATATTAGAAGAGCCCTAACCTCATCATCAAAGTTCACTTTTACAGAACTTAGTTGATTTGTAATCGTATTAAATTCATTTAAATGATCAAAAACATATCCACCTTCTAACACCTTCATATTAAATAAATGCTTCATTAGAAATACCTTGTTGGATGCCAAGGGTTTTTCATACAGCTTACCCAATGCGCTCATCACACCCTCCGTTGTATTTTCTTTTGAGATATTGAAGGCCACCGACGAATCTAGACATAGCCGTATTGTTCCCAGTACCTTTCTGTCAAGAACCTCCCATTCTTCATCCTTCATAGTCGCCGGTTCTTTTGCTTTTCCTTCCAACGGTAGGAATAGATATTTCTGGTACATATAGTCCCCCATTTGTATTTTCCATAATTAGTAGTTTTGGCCATTAAATTTATCAACCTTAAAATTTCCTTCTTCCGCCATTGCTCCCACTCAAACCAGGAACCCTTCTTTCCTGCGAGTTTATATGCCAAATAGACCTTTGGATCTAATACCAATTGTTAGAAAAACAGGATCGTAGAACAATAAGAAAACAAGATGAAAATATAAATCACATAAACACAATACAAGAGAGACACCAATATAATGTGGTTCCATCCTATTGGATGATACGTCCACAGAGAAATTGCCAGTCATTTTATTATTATACCATCCAACAAATGAAGGGATACAACCTGCAGCACATCTGCTACAACTTCCTCTTCACTCTCTCACAGTCTCTCTTACACAGTCAGAGATCTTTTACAATGCTACAATACATTACACAACCGTATTACAATGTCTTCTTTTTAAAGGGAATTACCATTGGAAAATACTACGGGCTACCCAATACCACGTGCCCGTAAACTGTTGGCCAACTAAGAAACCCATAAAATTTCTTTTGGGAGCTATGCCCCCCCACACACCCCCTCGCTGGGATGAGTGTACAGTCCCCCTGCATATCATATAAAATTGGGGTACAAACACAGCTAAAACAACATCTCTGAATTAAGAAGAGCAGGCTCCACAACCAACAGATTACACCATTCTCAACATGTTGAATATTTTGACTTTTTTTTATTTGGTAAAACATTGCCATAATTTTTTCACTAAATGTTGTTGAAACACCTACATGTGTTAATGTTGATTGCATATGTTTTGACTTAATAAGTGGATCATGTTGCACTCTTCTTGCATGGGTTTTCCTTTTATGTAAGTCCTATAGTTTTGTGTATATTCCTTGTGAGTAGAGGTAATGTTATTATTTCTTTGTGTCTTTTGTTTTATTAGGACAATGATGGATTTGTACCTTGGCTATGTAATTCAAAAAATACAAATAAAAATAAATTGGCAGTTCATATAGCGATGATATTCCTTATTTCCAACTTGAAGTCTAACTCTACTGCAAGACATTAATGGTGCTTACAACCTTGACCCAAAATACTTTAGAAGCTCTAAAAAATATAATATGGAACTCCTCTCTCTCTCTCTCTCTCTCACACACACACAAACCTTAAACATATGGTGTACTTGTTGACATGGGCTAGTACCCCTTTGTCAAATTCAAAATCTCACCTGGTGAAAGGGTCTAATTAGACCTTCCTCCATTAAAATGTAAATACCTTTGGGCATGACTTGGTTGTCATAATATATATTTCACAAATTAAAATGAAATGCAACTACTAATGTAAATGCAAAATGTAGAATGGGAGGTAGAAAATTAAATCCTATGTAGGAGTTGTAAAGAACACAAACAACAAGGGGAATAGTGCATCAACTATAGTCTTTGCAAAACCGAGGAAGTCCTAAGAAACCGAGAATAGTGTACAACTCACCAAGAGATACCATGTTCCATATCAATGTTTAGAAATGAAAAATATAAGTAGGAACACACACAACGATCATGAGAATATCTAGATGTTGTATCATTTACACCTACCAGAATAAAGAAAACTAGGAATGGTGAGAGTATTCGATAACTAATCACAGTGTGCAAGAGTATTCACATAATAGTTATCAATTGTCTATAACATATGAAGGTAGCTTAAAATCCTAAGTAGAGAACTTGTTTTCTTGAATGCAATGATTATATTTATAAAATTGTCCAAAACCCTTGGCCTTCCAATTCCTTCGAGTCTTTGGCTATCCTAAATGATTAATATTGGAATCTAACTAATAATCAAATTAGTCATGCATGACATGTGTTTTCCAAGCTAGTTGATAGTCTCATCCAAGAACCTTCCACATGTACAAGAAATATTTCCCACTTTTCCCCTAAGGCTTGTTAAACTAAGCTTAACATTAACCTTTTTACTTGTCAAATACATATATTTTTACTTGTCAAATCAATAAATACATTGGTTTTCTTTTCGGCTTGCTTGGTAGGAACTAGAGTATATTCATTAAGAGAGGTTTCATCAACATCTTGAACTATGTTGGCAGTAATTTTTCTTCATTTGATACTTCAAATGACTTTGTCTCTAAGTTGTGCCTCAAATGAGATCTATACTTCTCCAGGATAGTTGAGTAGAGGAAGCAACATATTTCCCATGACCTATATATTTGTCAATGCATTCAAAATCTCTCTCATAAGGTCGAGTGTTTTTATTTCCACACTCTATGTGCTTTTCTTTTCAAATACCATATACACATGTAGTTTGGATGCTTTGAACTAATTTAGGGAATGAATGCAAGTCGATATTTTTGTGTACTACTCTTTCCACTAGATACATTGAAAGAGCTATGATCACCACCGATGAACCTCAGTCAAATTTTAAATAATTTCATTGGCTAAAATTTGTTACTACATTTCTGAATATGTGCAAGTTGTATATATTTCTTCATATAAGTAAGTTAATGCAACTTTAAAAATTTAATCTCACAAGGAGGTTTCCTAGATCTTAGCCCTGTGAATTTGAAACCTTAGGGATAATTTGAAATTTATGTTTACAACAACAAATATTAGACAATAATTCACTCCTCAACAACTCCAAACAACAAAGCAATCGAAGACAAAATATATCAAATGTATGCCAACAAGCTTCAACCCAATACGGAAATCTTATCTAGCATAAACTTGATTCGAAATGTTATTTAGGACAATAGTAATTACAATAATAGATTTTCCCTAATATCTTCAATATCAATGTCAATACCCTTAATAATTTCAGCCTAATGTCAAATTAGTAGGACATACTAATGCTAGAAATTAACAAACCATGAAGATAAAGATAGTTGAAAATCAAATCTACAATAAGACCATTTTAGATAGCTAAAAACTTCACTCACACAAATACACACACACAAGATATGAAGTTCAAGTACATACTCTTGGCTCATCACAAGCTAGTACAACCCGCTAAGTTCTTCAAAAATCTAGCTAGGATCTCCAACAAGCAAGCATCACACTTGTAAATCCTCCTATACAAGACCTCTTTTCTTCTCTTTCTCCTCAACAAGTACAACCTACAATTTAATCCACAAAAATTTAAATTCAATGTATATAAGGGTTTAAACCCTAACCATAGTATTCAAGATGCTCCAAGTGCTATAAGAAACCCTAATGCCTTCAAGACAAGAGGGAGAAACTACAAAGAGAGAGAGAGAGAGAGAGAGAGAGAGGCTAGTGCATTTCTATCCCCACATCACTAACACAAGATGATTACTATGTTGATGAAAGGATTCTCTCCTTCCATTATATATGTGATAGGTAAGGGAGGCCAACAATAAAAGCGTGGGCATGAATCCTTACAATCAACCAGGCCCACACATGTGAAACACTACACTTCAAGGGTACACAAGTTAATCTCCAAGGCGGTGATGATCCATAAGCATGGATCCAAGGTAAGGTCCCTCTTCATCCACAATACAACACTTCCCCTCAAAGGGTTCAATGCTCCAATTCCCACCTAGGACATTTGATCCTCCATGTCAACTTCACCTATATGATCATTATTGCAACCTCGGTGTCCCCAAGTTAGCTCCAATACTCCACGCAAACATCCAAGCAACCCAATGCTATCTAGGTATCAACACTCTCCTCCAAAAATCCAAACTCTCCCCCTCAAATATAGGGTGTTCTCAAGAAACCTCATCCATGTGGCTAGCATGATATGGAATGCCACAAATCTGTCTAAATATCTCCAACACTCCAAGGAATAGTGTCAATCAAGCATCCATATGAATCATAGATACCAATGAGTAAGGCATCTTTAATGTGCATGTACAACATGGATTAATCAAGGGATAGCCATACACCATGCACACCATATCTCATGAAGCACACTCAAACATGGTGTAAGCACTTTCAAAGTAACCTACAAAGCTAAATCTTTCTCTTTACAAGTAAATTATTTTCACCAACACCAATCAAATCCCTCTTCAACTCAACAAACCTACCATCTACATACATAAACCTATTGCAATCTTGGAGACAACCATTATCTTTTGAAAAGGAACTATCACCCATCCATCACATTTCTCCACAAAGGCATCACACTAATCCTCCTCAAAACAACTAGTAGGATCACAAGTGGAAGAAGCCAATGCAACAAGGCTAGAATATCCCCTGGGAGGTATATTCAACCTCAATGAAGATTTAGGCACTTCTACCTATTGTTGTGTCTGTCTTGGTAAGCCATCTTGATTTTCTTCTTGTCGGAGTAGAAGGTGAAGGAATATCCATCCTTGATTGGACCTCATCCACCCCTGAATCTGACTCATCTTGAGTCTCTAAATCAAATTCTATAACAATAACCTCCTCATTTACTTCAATCACTAGTGGAGAATTTTTGGAAATAGAAGACCTCATGTCTTCATCAAAGTTTACATCTCTACTTACTATTGTATGTCGATGTGTTATAATTTGTTTATATTGAGGAAAACCTATGTGGGTGGCTTTTGACAACCGAAGTTTCGGAATTCAATCAGATGAGTCCATATTTAGGGATATCATTGCAATGATTGGGATGAGGAGAATGAGGTAGTGAAGGTCTTATTAATACAGTTATATTTCTCCAATAAGAGAGAGAGAGAGAGAGGGTCGACTCCAAGACCCACTGAATTTATATCTTTAGTTGGTTTATTATAGGGTTCCACATGTTGCTCAGTTTTAATTCATCATCTATGTTGAGAGTGTTGGTTCATCTACGAGAAATAATGTTTTAGCTTAGTCATAGAGTATATCTGTTAAATGCTCTTTCAAGCGCGCCATAACTCAGTGACCAGTTTCCCTAATGTAAACTTTGCCACATGAGCACGCTATTGAGTAAACTCCCATTTTTTTTTTGGATCCAAAGAGTCTTTTACAAAGTCTATGAGGCTTCTGATAGTGTTCAGGGGAGTGAAGGCCACCATGATGTTTTTCTTTCTCAAAAATTTGCCAATACGGTACGTGGTTCCCTTGATGTATGGTAAAGTGATTCTTGGCAAATCTCCTTTTTGTTCTGATCATCTTCTATTATGTGCTTTATCAATTTCCTTATTAATGTGTCTATCATGGTATCCATTCTTACAAAAGACAATTTTTAAGTGCTCCAGTTCCTGGTTTAGATGTTCTTCACATAGATATGTGTTGCTCTAATGTTAAAGAGTGTGGATGACAGATGTTTTTTGGGCAGGATGATGATGTGAATTTGCATGTAGGTATATGTTTGTGTGGGTTATTTTTATATAGACCTGGTAACTGAGTGTTATATCCTATTTTTTGGTGAGGAGAATGTCTAAGAAGGGAAGATTGTTATTTACTTCCAATTCAATGGTAAAATTAATGTGTTTATACTAACTTCTCTCGTTGTCCTTATATTTTATTCATCTATACAGTTTTATAATTCAATTATCATAGATAACAAGTAGAATTTAATCCTTCATACTCCCCATACTTGTGATTTAATGATCGTCTCAATTGTATAAGTCCTTTGAACTTGTCTAATATTCACCCCCTTCTTCTATGCTCTTTATATTCAATCTACTTCAATCCTCAAGCTTCATCATCTGTCTTCTGTGGTATCCATATTTGTTCTTCTTCATCCTTCATCTCTTTTTAATTGGATATTGTACTTTACATATATAAACATTGTGTTTGTTGAAGCCCATATAAAAGAGTTATCAACCACTAGAATACATGGGTTGCCAATTACCACTATATATGTCAGTTCTCTAGGAAACTTTTTCTCATACATGGGTCATCTAAAATTCTTGAATCACAAATATTTTCACTCCCAAGTTGGATCATTATCAATCATCATCCTAGGTTTTCTTTGGCTCACCTATAACCACAACCTGGGCTTTTGTGGATTACCCTCAAACATTACATTTCTTAGGTGGCTTTGGATTACCATGAATCATTCATTACACCAAGTGGCTTTTGGTTGACTACAAGCCTTGATTTTTCATGACAATCAATTTTTGGCTTACCATGAACCCTTAACAATCAATTTATGGACCATTACATCCATCATCATTTTCCTCGAGTACATACATTATCAAATACATTTTTATTTGAGGATAATCTATCCCTTATACAAACATAGGACCATGACCATGTTCTTTTCCATCATCATAACAAGATTATCAAGGAGGATCATCAAAATTCTTAGAGATTTCATTTTACATGGATTCACTTCAATTACCACTTTTCTTATCCATTTCGATCATTTTTCGCCAAAATTTGGCAAGAGTTTTTGGAATCGCAGATAGAAGCTATTGAGTTTCCACAATCTAAATGAAACAAGGGTATTTGAGGGTGTTGAATCCATTTCTCCAATCAAAAACAAATTTTTAACAATGGAAAATCTCATTCTAGCCAAAGATTAGATTGTCGGATTCTATTAATAATGACCGGAAGAGTCAAAATAATATGATATTTAGATAGGGTCTAAAAATAAAAGCAAAATGAACATGTATGCATGATTCTTCCTTCTACTATGTATATCCATTTTTTGCAATTAATCATCATCAAGGGTCTTTGTCATGACATAGTTGGTATCCTCTATAGGTAAAATTTCCTCAATAGACATAGCTTTGTCACCGACATCAACAATATTTAGGGAGCTTTTTATCTTCCGAGTAGAGTTGTTGTAGAGATCTTCAAGGATGCACCTAAAAATGAACTTTCATTATAGGAGGACCCAAAAATGCTTTCCGCCAACCCAAAACCATCAAACATGCCATTTGAAAATCATGACACTCTGTATAGACCTCTTATTCTTGCTAAGATAGTTGTCTTTGATAAATATCCTCTTATTATGCGACCACTGATACATGAGTCTCAATCTCCTCTCTAATCTAGAAATCACATGCACCTACCAAACACCATATTTTCTGCACTTGGAAACCAAGCTTGGCAGTTAGTTGACCTCCATCAAACAATAGAAAATATGAGAAATGTACACCTCAAAAATCCTTATTCAAGAGTCATTAAATTGAGCAATTCAGTTTATCATAACATCCACACACCTCATTTCACCAGGCATCTTCCATGGATAACGAATCTATGAATTTCTTCCTATAGATTCATTAGCTAGGAAAATATGAGGTGAAATGACGTCTATGTTTATTATAGTTGGCAAAAAATTTGACTGTTAGGATAATGTGAGCCACCTCTTCAAGGAATGAACTACCAATATGTAGGGAATGAACCACTTTTTTTAAATAGTATCATCAACCTTCCAGTTCAACAATTTCAAAAAAATCAATGACCACACATACAATCAAGTTGCCATTGTTACTCTCAATAGGGAAAACAATTTCATTAATGTCAACTCACTGCAATAGATATTTGTTGTTAGCTTCTTTAGGTTGTTCTTTCCATGACTTTAATTTCTCCTTTCACTAGATGACTTCCCATAGGATTTTGCTAGCTTTGTTGGCCCAGAAATTTCCTATTTAATTGCCAAAATTGACCCCATGGTCTACTTTTGTTTCTTAGCAATTCCCTCATCTTGATTCAATTTCTCTAATCTCAATTTCATCATGCTCTTTCATCAAATCTCAAAGGAAATGAATTCAATCGCAAAATTTGATCTCCCAGTCTTATCATAGTGTGTTCTCCGATCCCCAAAACAACATTTATCATATATGATCTTAATCAAACAGTGTGTCACCTTTAAGTTTTGGTTTTTGGAGGCTAAGAGAAAACCATCTTAAATTAGATGGAATCCAATGATATTGTTTATTACTCATAGCAACTCAAAATATATCTTCAAGCAACAAACCTTTCTCATATCCAACAAATTAACATGCATCAATAGAACACGATCAACAAGCCTTCATGCCATCACACAAGCCTCTCACATGCCTAGGATCCCCATAGGCTCTTAAACAACATGTTGGGTTTATAATTTAGCAGCAAATACCATCAAACATGTATCAAGCAAGGGACATTGGGAGTTTACACTCAAAAAACCTTCAAAGGGGAAAGTCTATTCAATTAATCCATTCCAGTGTGTGTTTCTATTGTGCAATAGGTCCTTTATATAAAAATAGGTGGCCGTAACACCAATGTCATAATAATATATTAGATTCAACAATCTCCATAACCATCTACAATAATATCTCCATGAATCACTCAACTTTATTCTATGAAATCCTCATTATAACTTCTCTCATTGTCCCGAGATTTGATTCATGCATACATTTTTATGCAAATTCTACTTCATTAACTTATTGCAATTCATTCATCATATATCACAAGTAGGGGATAATCCTTCATAACCCTCTAAATCAAATAAATATGGATATACTAACCCTCTAACTCTATAGCACGCTAACCAACAAATGTCAAACCACTATTTGTATTAGCCTAGTTTGTTTGAATTGTATTTTGGTGTGAGGAATTCATAGTGTGACATCCAATTACCATATTATGTGGAACATATTCTAATAGAATTATTAGTAAAGAGTAATACAGATTTAACTAATTTTATTTTATTTTATTTTGGGGGTCTCTACAACTGAGCTAAGGTTACGAATTCTCTCGACACTGATTTCTTGATTTATGAAAGATTTAGGAGGGGGGGGAGGCTCTCCCTCCTACAAAGAAGCATTGTACACCTCTCCAAAACCCAGTAAACATTAAGAATATAGGGGCAAAGGTAAAACCTCGACTGAGGAAAAATAATCTAAAACATGAGGTGTAGGAAACTCACAATCCCCTTCTAAAACACCGGTACTTGATCAAATCCACAACAATCGAACCCAGTAGCTTGAACTAGTGGCAAATGCATTCCCAATACTGTTGATATACCCAAGTATGAATTAAACTCACCCAAAGTAAGTGCATACAATTAGTTTATGCAAGATCATGCCCTAATTGGGAAATTTACATACCTATGCCCCTCAAAGAAAGCTCTCATTCAATGGATAGTAACAAAACGAAAGTTGAAGGGACAAATAGATCTGAAATTGGGGGCGAAAGGTTTTTTCACCTCAATTTTATTCAATTTGGAAGACAAAGCAAGGCTTTGAAGGGGGGGCGTACTTTGTCAACTTAGCAATCCTATTTCTTCATCATTGGAAGGAGAAGTTCCACCCAGAGTACGAGGATTTTTTTGTTTCCTTAGTTTGGATATAGATGTATTCTTTGCCCCAAGAATTTTGAAATGAGGAAACATTCAAGAGGATAGGAAATACCCTAGTTACTTTTTTCAAAACATTAGAAGTCACTAGACATGGGATTTACACCTCCTACACCAAGACCTGCAGCTATCTGAATGTGTCACAACCCCTTTTGGATTCAATATGTCTCAATTATTAGGATAATGACTAGTTACAGACCCTTGACTTTGAACATATCCCTTTATGTTGTCATAAATGCCACGAGCATGGTCACTTATTCAGAGATTGTTTGCTTAACAAATACAACTCACAACCAAGCACGATTGCTCAACTGAATCTAGATGGATTCACCAAGGTTACCTGAAGGAAGCGACAGGGTAGGAAACCCCCATGTATAGTGACTTAGAATACCCCAAATCCAAGAACATTTTTGAAACCTTAATAAATGAGCAAAATCAAGATACATCCCTTGAAGCACCCCTGGAAACAATCAAATCACAAGAATTGGCCAATACAGTCGAACCTTCAGAACCCACAAAAGGGTCTCGACATAATGATTTGGTCCCCCGAGCCACGGCGATCAAAGATAGTGAAACAACTCTAAAAGACGAGGAGCTTATGGAATTGAAAGAGGGAAAGGAAATGGAATTGAGTGAGCTATATCTTCAGAAAATAGTTGATGCATGTGAACGACAAGAACCATAGTCCATTCCTTTGAGTCAGCTTCAACTACTCAAAGATGCATTGCATAGAAGCTGATCCAAGCAATATTCCTCAACGCCAAGGAAGAACTAGGTTTTGGCTTCTTTCAGCGTTAAAACCACAACTCACAAAGATCCAAGGAAATATTTGAGAGATGAAATGAAAAGATGTAGGAAGTCTAGCAGACAACACCTTAAGGATTTGGGAGTCAAATTGGTCGACTCAAGGAAATATGTGACCATGATAGATAATTTCCACCCTGCTTTGTAATTTACAATGAAGAACATCACCTATAATATCAGAGGTATCAATGGAAAGAGTAGACAATGGATTCTAAAGCACAAAAAATTTGAGGAAAAAACACCCTTAATTATGATCCAATAAACCAAATGCTCAGGGGATGACTTACATATCATAGTTCAACACATGATCTGGAAAAATTGCCACTCTATGACAATAGACACAAGAGGTATGGAAAGAGTAATAGCAATTCTCTGGGTCCCTAGAGAAATTAAACTAACAGATTTCTTCTCTACCCCAAACACACTCTTAGCAAAATTCCAGATAATGGGATCAGCAATCACAGGGTATATTACTAACGTTTATGGGTCGCAGGCATCACAGGATCAAATATGCTCCCTCAATACCCTCAAAGTGTTGCAAACTATCATCGAGAACCACCAATGGATAATCGAAGGAGACTTCAACATAATTACTTCCTTGGAGGAAAAACGAGAAGGAATTAGGAGACTTGATGCTGACAATTTATCCTTCTAGCAACTCATCCAGGATCTTAGTCTAGTAGATATTGAAACAATAAATGGCATACAAGCATGGAACAATAAAATAAGTGGTTGCAACCAAGTTGCTTCTCGCTTAGATAATGTCCTCCTCTCAAAACCCCTAATGCTACAAGGGATAACATTGGATGCCACCATTTTGCACTACTCTGGATTTTATCACTGGCCAGTTAGCCTCATTATGGGCCTCAGGGAGCCATCTACAAAGATACCATTCAGATTTGAGAAATTTGGACTCGAAAATATAAATTCCCAGGATAACATAGCCACTTGGTGGAGAGAAGATGCAATCAACAATGTACAAATTCCAATAGAGATTAAAGAATCTTAAAAAGCAAACTAAAAAAGTAGAATAAGTAGTTTTTTGGAGAAATCTTCAAAGCCCAAAGAGATCTAGAAGCAAGAATGGCCCACCTACAATAACAAATCAAACATGAGGGGCACACACAAAATCACTCTTTCAAGAAGAGACTAACCTCTTGATGCAGTTCTACATACAAGGAAAGCAAGAGTATATTTTATGGCATCAGAAATCTAGAGTCAAATGGCTAAAGGAAGGAGAGTGAAACACTAATTTTTTCCATGAATCCATGTTTCAATACAGGCACAGTAACCGCATCACCAAACTCAAGGATTGTCAAGATAATACCCTCACCACTAGGGAAGACATGGAAAGGGAGCTCACCACCTATTACCAAACACTACTTACTGAACCATGGGATGATAGAAGAGTTGCCATCTAACAAATTATGCAACACATACCAGCACTGGTAACAGGGGAAAAAATTATAGCCTTTTGAGAGCTATCACTATGGAAGAGGTTGAGCAAGCTATCATGGAAATTTCGAATGGGAAATCTCCTAGACTAGATGGATTCACCACAGACTTCTTCCACAATTGTTGGTCTATGATTAAAACAAAGGTATGGCAAGTAGAGGAAGAATCAAGGCAAAAGGCTTTGATGCTCCCTGCACTCAATTCCACCTTCCTCACCCTTATCCCCAAGGAGGCACATGACAAGTTGTCCAGTAAATTCATATCGATAGTACTCTGTAATGTTATTTACAAAATAATAACCAAGGATCGCCAATTGTCTCAAGCATTTAATGACTCACCTCATCTCAACAGAATAGTCGAGTTATGTGGAGGGTAGGCAAATCCTAGACGGTATCATTGCAACTCTTGAAAACATACACTCACTCAAAACTCTTAAAAATATAGGTATGACGCTCAAGCTAGATATGTTTGAAGCTTTTGATAAATTAAGTTGGAATTATATTAAGCATATTCTCCTTATTTTTTACTTCTCCCCAGCCTAGACAAACTGGATTCTTTCTCTCACCTCCTCAACCTTCTTCTCTGTTCTTATTAATGGTTCCCCCCCCCTCCACCTTCTCCCCCTCTAGAGGCATTCTTCAATCAATCCCCCTCTCTCCATTTCTCTTTATTCTTATGGTATAAGGTTTGGGTAGATTTCTAAAAGTTGTTGTCAACTTTGGTGAAATCAAAGGATTGAGGCTTCATGGTGAGGACTCGCACTCTTCTCACTTACAATTTGTATATGATATCATGTTAATGGGGATCCCCATGGTGAAAGAATCCAAATCCTTCAAGTGAGTTTTAAAACTCTTTATGGAAGCCTCTAGAACGGACCTTAATCTTGACAAATCTTGGCTCTTTTTCTTTAACCATGCACATTTTGTGGAGCTCCATATCTCCAAAATCCTGGGTTTTCAGCCACAAGCTCCCTTCCATCCAAATATCTTGGTGCCCCCCTTGTCGAAAATGCACTATGCAACCTCTCCTAGGAGGAGCTCCTCTCTAAATTAGAGCAAAAATTCCCCAGCTAGACCTTTAGGGCTCTCAACCTCTCTGGTCAACTCACTCTTCTTAAATATGTGCTTCAATCTATGCCCTTGTATCTCTTTTCTATTATTTCCACTCCTAAGTTCATTCTCAAGGACATATGCAATCTCCAGTGAACCTTTCTCTCAGGAGGAACCAACACCAAACAATAATGGGATATTATCCTTTGGAACAAAGTACACCACCCTAAGTTTGCGGGGGGGTCAGACTTTGAGATCCTGAAGTTGAAAGCTCAGCTCTAGGAGTTAAATTATGATGGAGGTGACTTAACACCAAAGAGCAGCTATGGGGTAAGCTCTGGAGACGCAAGTATGCACTAGAAATTCCAAACAAAGAACTAAAATACCTTGAGGGAACAAGAAATGGCTCACTCATATGGAATAATTCCTAGCAAAGTCATTCTCTTGTTCAAGAAAATTGTTTATAGGAAATCAGAAATGGCAGCTCAACATCGATTTGGGATGATGTGTGGAAGCAACTTCCACAACAGTAAGACAATCCGAATTTACAAGAACATAGAAACAACTTCCTTGCACATAATCAGACTCTAGTTGCTCAATATTGGGACACCCACCACCAAGATGAAACCAGGTGAAATTGGAATCCTAAATAGAAATGGCTTGTAATATCCATAGTTGGATATTCTCAATCAACTCGAAATGAACCCATAATTTCTTAAATAACCCACATATCCGTAGATATAAAAATGATATATAAATTTATAGATTGATGAGATGATTTTACAATGAGGATGTAGCCGCATATATAGGGCTTATATGGTGACTACTCACCAAGGGTTATGCCTCTTAGTTATTATAATTAACATTATGTTTTATTTTATTATTTATATTATTATATATATTATTCATATTGTTTTAATATTTTTATTTGTTACATTGCCTCTCTCTTAGAAAGGCTTTGCCCTCAAAGCCTTATAATGTTTTTGAATCGTTCCTTGTGACGTCGTAGCTGACGAAACATGTTTATACGAACTTCTAAGTAGAAAGCATAACTTCCGATTGTTGACGGATCAATCCAACCAAAATTGATTTGTTGCTAACTGTTGGGATTCTCTATTGATCTGTCGTCATGAGCTTTGAGCACATTAGTACCATTATCTTTCGACAATTCCCACTTTTTAGGATACTGGTTTATATGGTTGGCGTGTTGATAGGGAGTTATTGTTGTTTGTTTTTTTACTAGGTTGTCTTCTTTCTTAATTGTGACAAGGACTGAATTTGTATTTGATTCTTCTTTCTCAACGTAGATTTTTTAGTCCAAGGGCTTTGATGTCCTCTTTTGAATTTGCTCCAACTTATTGTCTAACGAGTCTTTTTCTTTTTTAAGGTTTTGGGTCATTTCTTCTTGTGCTTTCTTATCATCTTTAAGCTTCTGAATTTGATCCATTAGATCTTGTTTGTGCATTTTGAGGTGACCATTCTCGTCAATGTTTTCTAATAGTTTCTTCTGAAGATCTCGATTCTCCTCTTCTAGATTTTGATTCTGTTGTGCTTTATCCTTCGTCTTTTTTATTTCAAGAAGCAATTTCTAATTATGATCTGGGTGAAAAAATGAAGATGGGTGTCTATTTTGGGGGGTCTCGTGAGAAAATAATTCTGTTTTTTTCATGTCTTCCAACTTCGGGCGAACAAAAGTGATATTTTTATTTAAAATTTCACTTTGCCGTAAAAAGAAAACTTTTGTAGAATTATGTTAGCTTTCTACTCATAATTTTTTCAATTTTTTTTATTAAGATTTGATATGTCGATTTCGCAAATGTTTGACAGTGTGTTCTTATAAAATGAAAAGACTACAAAAGAGTTATGATTTGTTGCACCACTAAAATCGTTGTTAGACTTGTGTTTTGCAAAAACTGAAAATGCTACGACAATCTACACACAATGTACTAACGCGTGACTATAAGTTTGCATCCAATGGACCTCTATACTAATTATTATATTTTTTTAAAGTCGATCCATGGGGAAACTCAGTCGATTTTCAACATCCTTTTTGTTGCACCACTTTTCTCTCAACCCGCTATAAAATCAAAAAATCTAAGACCACCCTTTTGAAGTAGACACGTCAATGATTCGACCCACATTTTCTTCGATTTTTTTGGTGTTGTATTTACAAAGTTATGGATTTTTCTTTTCGCTGTTTTTTTAAAGAGCTGAATCATAACTCGACACATGTTACAAATATAAAACTTAAAAAATATCAGTTCTTATCTATATACAACAAAATTTATACCCTCGTAAAGTAGATTCAATAATGAATCTACTGGTATGAAGTCCGACATTCGTTTTGTTGTGTAAGAGGTGGTTTTCTCCTTCCGAAAATGGAGAAACCTGAAAATTTTGCAGAGATCTGAATCGGTCATGTTTCAGAGATTATTCGGCCGAAGTAATTATTCGGCCGAATAATTATTCGGCCGAATAACTGTTTTCCGTAACGGCGCCGTAACTTATAGCGAAGGTTATTCGGCCGAATAGCTAAACGGAAAAAAATTTCGTCGGCCGGAAAAAAAATAAAAATAAAAATTTATACTCATATAAATAAACATAAAGTTAATTCATTATTTTCGCATGTTTGAACTTCGCATTTTTTTGTCAAACTAATTTCGGAAGGAGGATATAATTTTTGCAAAAGGAGGTTTTTACAAGGTATGTTTCTTCTTCTTCTCTACAAAAGGCACATTGAAGGAGTTTTTTTTTCTAAGGCATATTTACAAGGAGTTTTTCCAAACTATCTCTTTTCTTGTTGCATTTTTACAAAAAAGACATTTTTTGCAAAATGAGGTTTTTACAAGCTATGTTTCTTCTTCTTCTTTACAAAAGGCACATTGAAGGAGTTTTTTTTTCCAAGGCATATTTGCAAGAAGTTTTTCCAAACTATCTTTTTTTCTTATTGCATTTTTACAAAGAAGACATTTTTTGCAAAAGGAGGTTTTGACAAACTATGTCTTCTTCTTTTTTACAAAAGGCACATTGAAGGAGTTTTTCCAACATATCTCTTTTTTATTGCATTTTTACAAAGAAGACATTTTTTGCAAAAGGAGGTTTTTACAAGGTATGTTTCTTCTTTTTTCCAAAGGCACATTGAAGAAAAAAAAATTTCTAAGGCATATTTGCAAGAAGTTTTTTCCAAATATTTATTTTCTTGTTGTATATTTGCAAAGAAAACATTTTTTTGAAAAAGAGATTTTTACAAAGTATGTTTCTTCTTCTTTTTTCCAAAACACATTGAAAGTGTTTTTTTTAAGGGATATTTGCAAGGAGTTTTTTCAAAATATTTCTTTTCTTAGACATGTTTGCAAGGAGGTTCTTTGCAAGGATGTTTTTTTTTCAAAGTAGCTTTGCACTTTTTATTTAATTGAAAGAGGTTTTTTCAAATAGTTGTTTTGCTAAGGTATTTTGCAAATGATTTTTTTCCAAAGTAGTTTTGCACTTCTTATTTATTTGAAAGAAGTTTTTTCAAATAGTTATCTTATTTTGCAAAGGATTTTTTACAAGGTAATTTTGTACTTCTTATTTCTTTGAAATTGGGTTTTTTTCAAAGAGTTGTTTTTTTACAATGATTTTTTCCCAGATATATTTATAAATAAGTTTTTATTGAAAGTATTTTTTTCTAGTGGTTTTTTTCGTAGATATCTTTTCAAAAAAGTATTCTTGGAATGAATTTTACAACAAAGATTTATTTACAAGGTGTTTTATTTTCTTCCTTGGCACAAGGTGTGTTTATTATTTTCCAAAGAAGATTTTTGTTCAGAGAATTTTTTCAAAGGAAAGTTAATTCCAAAGAAATCTTCTTCAAAAGACTCTTACAAAATTTTTAAAAGGTAAAGTAAATTTCAGTTCATGTTTTTATAAATTCCGTAAATGTTTTTAAATCTTAATTTATTTGTTTTTACTATAAAGTAACATGATTCTTTAATTTATCGTCTACAGATTAAACAACCATGGGCAATAAGAGAAATCGTAAAAGAAAAGCTGATCGTAAACGTGATGATGATGATAATAGAGAGAAACAAAAACTCAGATATATTGCCAAAAAACAAAGGGTTGCTGAAACGGAAGAGAGAACTATTGAAGATATAAACACAGATTTACATGACAATGTTGAAGAAATGGAAATTGAAAATAGAGTACAAGAAGAACAAATTGAAGTTGAAAAGAACATTGTAGAAGATGTAAATAGTGATTTACATGCTAATGTCGATGAAATCAATATTGAAGATCAAGTTCAAAATCCAGAAATTGAACCTGGTATGTATATATCATATATTTTCCAAATTCATTTTTTTATAATGAATTTTATTTTTTGATATATGTTAAATTTAATTTAATTTGATGTATAGGTACTTTTACTATTGATGATGAAATGTTAGAAGACATTGATTGTGACAAATATGGAGAAAAACTACCAATACATGTTGCACGATATCGTGCTACAAAATTTTATGATGAAGTTCTCAAAGATTACTCAATAGCAGGACAAGCACAAATTTTGAGATGTTTATTAGTGTCCAAGAAATTAGAAGGTGCTACATCGTTATTGGGTATTCACAAAGTAACAAAAGAGTCGAAATTGAAACAAAATGTGATGGAAAATATAGGTGATGCAATAAAAAAATTTGGAAAATCCAGAAAGAAAGATATCAGTGCTGCACGTAAAGCAATTCATACAGCAATTCTTTCAGCTAGTACTAAACAAAAGCGTTTGACAACAGAACTAGCAAAAGCAGTTGGAACATCAAGAAAAACATTATACAAACATAGCAAATTCAGAATGCAAATAGATGAAAATAATGAACTTGCTTGTTGGGCAATTATTTGTAGACAACCTTACAAAGATAGATTAGGAGCAGGGGTTAAATATATTGTACGAGAATATTGGTTGGAACATGCTCGAGTTTCACCAAATGCAAGAGATGTGATACGCAAAAGAATATCACGAAATGTATATGAAAGCCAACCAAAACATATAATGGACATGACACAAGTACAATTGTTCAATAAATTCAAGGAAGATCATCGTGGAATTAATATATCAATCACTACATTTGTGCAACAAAAACCATGGTATGTTCGACCTATAACTATACGTGATACATGTTGTTGCCGTTATCATGTGCAATTTCAGTTATATTATGATACGTTTCTTGAATTTGGTAAAATGTTTTGGACAAATTCACCACCTCCGCCAACGATACGTGAATTCATATCTCAAATTTTATGTGAGAGAAATCACGATGAAGTATTTTATTCAAAGAAATGTGTCAATGGAAAACATTGTCATCATTGTGGAAATTTGGTGTTATTCCACAATAAATACCCTATCGACAATGATCAATCGTTGTCAAATGTAAATGTTGATTGGAAGAGATACGAATACATCAACTATAGTACAAGTTCTAGTGATTCACATTCCAAAAGAATTGATTTGCTAGAAGACAAGATATGCGTCACAGATTTTCTCAAAAAATTTGAAAGCGAAATTTATAAATACACCCAGCATTCACATAGAGCACGATGGCAAGATCTTCAATTCAAACAGTCTCGTGAAATTTTTCCACCCGGAACAATTTTGTCGGTGGTTGATTTTGCTGAAAACTATACATTTGCTGCACAAAAAGAAATACAGAGTGAATACTATCACTCTGACCAAGTTTCGATATTTGTCCATGTCGTATATAGACATTCTCAACAGGATGTCGATGGCATTGAAAGCACATGTGACAATCGAGATGTGATTAAAGAATATCACTTCTATATCAGCGATGATCGTACACACGACACACATTTTGTCCAACATTGTATAGAAAATATTTTCTATGAATCACTGAAAAAACGCGAAGTCAAATTCAAAGAGCATTGGATATGGTCTGATGGATGTGCGGGACAATTTAAATCTTCCCGATCATTTTTTTGGTTATGTCGACTTCATAAAGCGCTGAACATTAAACATCGCTGGAATTTCTTTGAAACTGGGCATGGAAAAGGTGAGCATGATGGTGCAGGAGCATGCGTGAAAAGAGCACTTCGAAGATGGCAAATGAACTATTCTTCAGCACGATTTCATTCAGCTGCAGAGGTTGTCCAATGGTGTCAATTAAATCTAAGCCATGATTATAATCAACAATCAAAAGACGTGCGCAGGTATGTCCACTATTTTTTTAATTTATATTATTTCTTAAAATTTAAAAAAATGTATATACTAACATTTAAGTACACATGTACACTATTTATTGTGTAGGTTTTTTTGGCTTGTTGGGATCCAAGATATAAATAGATCAATACCATATGACGCTAGCACCATACATGGAACTAGAGATCTTCACTCTATTCAAACAAAATCATTTCACAACGTGTTTGCATTTGACAGTAGAAAGCAATCATGCTTTTGTCATATTTGCATTGAAAATGTCGAGTCTACAGAAGTTTGTGAAAACATAACAAACAACTACGTAAAAGCTTGGAGACACACAGAGATTAATCCAAAAGGAAAAATGCCTCTAGCAAGTGTTGAAGAATTAGAATCAGAAGAAATAGCAATATCGTCTGATGGCGATAGAATTTCAGATCTCGTAAGAGAAGGTAATAAACTTGTTTTTGACTTTTTAATCAATTGTTAATTCTAATCCATCGCCATAAGTAGTCAATTTAATTCATTTAAATACACTAACACCAATCATAACTTGCACAGGAGATGTTTTCGCTGTGATTGCACCTGTAGACAACAACGAAAATGTCAAATATTATTTGATGCGATGCACTGAAGGAAAAATGAAGTTATTGGAGGACTACAACGACAACGGATTTACATACGAAAGAGGATCCATCATTTTAAAAGGCTACTTTTTTCAACAGACACACATGACTAAAAATTATGTCTACTTTCAAGATTATGAGCCCGATGTTATATGTTGTCAATATAGTCATTTAGTATGTGCATCTCGAATAAAATTGATACAAGTTCCATCAAAAAAACAATTAAAAACCAAAAAATGGAAACTATCCATATGTGACCATGAACGGATAGTTGAAGATGGTATTCCATTGCGATGTTTTTAACTACATATCAAAAATAAATTGATCTATATTTTTGTCCATGTCAATTGTTGTGTGCAATATATTTTTTGTCCAATTATCAAAATTGTTGTGCACAGTATATTTTTTCATTGAGATTTTATTTTTTCATTGAGATTTTATGAATATTTTCTTGAATGACAACTAACATAAAAGCTTAAATGGTTGTACTTAATAATGAATGACAACTAACATGCTTAAAAATGAATTCAAATATAATTTGAAAATTCAAAAGTACTTTATTCGGGTCCCCATATGTCTATTAGACCACTAAGGGATGAGATAACGGATGTGGCTATCCCCACTCCGCCCCGAATTTTTACTTTTGGTTGATTAATACTAACGAAAAATCACAAAAAGACATATTAAATTTTGTATTATTTTAATTCCATCGAACATGTTTTTTTAATACATACTTCACCATAAATATGATCTTAAATAGATGTCTTAAAATTGTCACCAAGTTCTCCGTCCCATATCTTTAATTTAAAATATCACTTGTGCAAATTCACATAACTGAAATCATGGCAAATGGAGATAACGATCATTTGATTTTTAATCACAAGCAAGGATTCCAGGATTGTGAAGCTTATGCTAAATTAGAGAAATGATTATTTACAACAAATGAACGAAAATCTGTCAAATTGTTGTTTAAAATCATTGCTCTAATCTAGCACAAACTTCACAATCCTGGAACCTTCGCTTATGATTAAAAAACAAAAAACCGTTACCCCCATTTGCCATGATTTCAGCCGCATCAAATATACCTGAAAATTGAAAATAAAAATTAAATTAATTAAAAATCCATTATATCAAAATTTGATCTTAACATATATTTGCTTTTAAACTTTATAATTCATCCATGTTTCTATCAAAAATTTTAACATATATTCTCAACATTGATTCTTACCATAACATTCATTCTCAACATTGAACATTTCCCAACTTAGAATAACATTTTAGACATTCCTAACATTCAACATTCATTCTCATCATTCAACATTTTCTAACAAGTCATAACACTCATTCTCATCATTCAACATTTTCTAGCAAGTCATAACATTCATTCTCATCATTCAACATTTCCTAACCTTGGATTACACCTATAAAAACATTCCTTCTTCCATAACACCTCCCATTCATTCTTTCCCTACATTCTTTTTTCTCTAACACCTCCCATTCATTTTTTCTCAACATTGATTCTTAACATAACATTCATTCTCAACATTGAACATTTCCCAACTTGGAATAACATTTTAGACATTCCTAACATTCAACATTCATTCTCATCATTCAACATTTTCTAACAAGTCATAACACTCATTCTCATCATTCAACATTTTCTAACTTCATAACATTCATTCTCATCATTCAACATTTCCTAACCTTGGATTACACCTATAAAAACATTTTAAACATTCATGCGAAACATATTATAAATATTATCAAAACACTTTAAACATTCATGCAAAACATATTCTAAACATTTACCAAATGAGAAATAATAGACATGTACTCATGTATATAATCCAAAAAAAAGTTGATGAACATGTGAATTCAATGTACATGTATATATAATCAAAAAATAATACCCTCCATGTTCAAAACAACTACAAAATATATATATCAACAAAAACAATAAAGTCTGAACCACTATCCATCTAGACCAATATCTTTCCACTATTTTCCACTAGGACCTTCCCTGGGACTCAACTCCACCTACAATACACAAAAAAAACAAATTATAAATTTAGATCATAAATTATTTAAACAATTTTAAACTAAATTCAAAATATTAAGATATTAAACTCATCTACAAAACAATTCAATTATTAAAAAAATCATACATCAAATTCTTTGGATGCATGTCCACCACTTTTTTCCCCTAGAGACTTTCCTTTAGCTCCAAAGGACCTCAAAGAGCCAAGCTGCAACATGTACAAAAACAATTTTCAAATAAATCAAAAAAATATAAAACATTAAACTTATATATCAAAGATCATTTCTAATTCAACAAAATTACCTCAGTGGCAATATCTGCATTCATTAGAGACCCCACATCTTCGCCCCCAATTTCTAAATGGTCTCTTCCCTAAAATTTAAATTTTGTTAATAAATAAAACATAGTAGATCCAAATAATAAATTAAGCAATTAACTTAAAACCAAAACAAAAAAATTAAAATCATTAGCTCACAAGAGATGGTAAATCATCTAAAAAGTTGGAATCTAATGAAACCTGCATAAATAAGTCAAATTAACAATAAGATACATTGATATTTATTAAAATTCAAGCAAACATAAAAAATATCATGTTCAATCATAAATATTATAATTAAAATACCTCTCCTAAGCGCTCTTCATTTTGACTAGGATGCTCTCGATTTTGACTACTGGAGACTCGAAAATTATTTGCATTTAACATTGACGTAAACTGCAGACAAAATACATTTGCTTAATATATTTATTCCCATGTAGCAAAAAATTCAATTCAAAATGATTAAAAAAAATCAAAGAGATTGTCATAGCATAATCAACAAACCTCTCCCATGCTCGATGTGTCATTGGATAACACATCTGAAGCTATATCTCGACAAGACTTAGCATAAGCCCTAAGATCATCAATGCTCAATGCATCTACCTCGTCATTCGTCTTGTAGACAAAACTCTGACGAAGAATAGCGCGAGCCTTCTCTCGCCCCAAACCAACTTCTACTCCTGCAAGAGCTGAAGCTAAACCATCACCTACTGATTCCCTTCCAATTGTCCCTAGTTGAGATGTTGTCTCCATCTCTGATCTTAAAGCCACAACCCTTGGTGGACGAGATATCTCAGGTGGAGGTTGTATAGTGGCAGGGTCTCTAAGAGCACCTTTTCGATTATATATTCTACCCTTTCCAGCTCCATAAAAGTCAGAGGGAACATCAGTATAGTTAGGCTTCATACCTAAAAAAAACTCCGCATAAAAAAATCTAGCAAAATAATTAGGAACCTCATCGTTCCAAGGCAATCGACCATAAGCTGCAAGAAATCGATCATATATTAAATGTGCAATTTGAGGATGCTTGAAATATTGCACTTTCAACATTTTTCGCTTAAGGCCTTCTTTGAAATTGAACATTGAATTGGCTTGTTCTCTACTGACTCTCTCCTTCACAACCTCCCACTTATCTGGACCCATAACTTGGTCCTTTCGCATCCGCATCAAATGAACAAAACTATTTGTAGTTGGTCCAAGTTCATTGTATGCATCAATGAATTTTTGCAAAGATGCCAAAACAATCTCTAGACTTTGTCGACTCTCTGGAGGGAGATCCAAAGAACAAAGATCATTGTTCAACCTGTCATAGTGGGATTTACAACTTTCAAGAATAGTTTGTTGCACAACACCTCGCCATGGAAGCTCATTAGGTAAATCAGACGGATAAGTTGATATGGGTGTACACCCCTCAGCTAGTGGAACATATGTCGTCCTAGCTCTAGGAGGAACTTCAGGACCCTGCTCTCCACCCACACCTATTCCATCATCTGTATTCCTATCTTGATCTTCCCCTCGCTCCATCGAATTACGCACATCTTCTGAACATCGCTCTGCTTCAAATATAGCCGTAGTCAAAAATTAACTTTTTCCATAAATTCAAAACACAAAAAAATACAAATTATACATTATTAAACATTAATGTTCATACCAACAGAACGTTGGGATCGACGCTCTCCCATAGAAGACGAAGGAGAATCATTTGTACCCCCTCGAACTTGTTGGTGATCAAACGACTGGGACCCATGCAATAAACCTGAACCCCGCGGTGAATTCGACAACCTTCGACTACCAATTGGAACACCAATTCCTGAGGATTGTGATGACCTCCTACGCTTTCCCTTCGAAGACTCTCTTTCCATTTGATATAACTTCTAAATTTACACAAACATTAACATATTGAAAATGTACATAACTACCACTACAAGCATCAAGCCAATATTTGATTAAAAACTCCAACAAAATTTAAGTCCCCCTCCTAACTCTAATTAATTAACTAAAATTCCTTACCCTCCCTAATATTGCAACATAAAGGACATATCTAATAATCATTTCATTATCAAACACAATTAATTGAAGTAGTATAATAGCCTTAAAAACTTTTAATCCAACAAATATGTTTGAATTATATATGTCAACAAACGAACATCTCACTAAACATATATGTATTCTTATTAAAAGAATTCTAACTTATATTTATGATAATACAATTTACACATTGAAGTTGTACATGTTAACTCTACAAACTCAAAACATATCTATTAAAGATCTGCATACAAAATGTAGAGCTTCCTCAAATAGTATAACATAAATATACCCTTATTAAGAAACTTCTAGTTAACATCTATGATAAAACAATTTACAAACATTGAAGTTGTACATGTTCATTCTACAAAATTAAAAACATATCTCTTAAAGATCTGCGTAAAAAATGTAGAGCCACCTAAAATATTATAACTTATTTTCTTTTGTAAGTTCCTCTCCTAACTCTAAGAACACTATTGCAGCATAAACATGACATCAATAATCATCCCATATTGTAATAGTTCAATCACCTTCCTAATTTTTAAACTATCACTTATGTTTTCATTCTATATCTCAATAAACAAACATTCCTTAACTTTTATAAAAAAAATACTTAATAACTTACAATATTGAATTTTTAAGTGACTTTCTACGTTAACTCTGTTCATGAACAGAGTTCATGAACAAAGTTCATGAACTCAATTGACATTCTTGTACCCGACTTAACATAGTAACACCACATGTTGATCATTTATAAAGTTGTTTAGTATATCCTTTATCATCACTTCATTGAGAATTTGGAAAACTTAATATGAAACTCGTCAGGGATTAGGGTTTAAATATCCATATATATAAAGAAGCAATGGAGTTACATTTCATAAAAATAAGACAGCTACATGTTATGATGTTTAATTCTCATTTTATATATTTCAAAACCTTACTTCATAGCATAACTACCGCCTATAATTTCATAGCATATCATGAACAGAACTCTGTTCATGAACAGAACTCTGTTCATGAACAGAACTCTGATCATGAACAGAACTTCTATGATAGCAAATGAACATTCATGGTTGATGGAGTAGTAGTAAGTCCATAGTTTTCATGATATTATACAGATACCCAATTCCAAGTAGCAGGAGGAGATTCATTGTTGAATGCATGTGATTAGAATGAATCGAAAGGACTGCCTACTTTAATGGGGTTAGTTCATCTCTATTATCTAAAAGCTTACGTCAATCAGAGAACCAATACCCTTTGAGCAATGATAACAACATTATTACAGCTAAAGATCATTACCTAATCATAGCTAGTACTATTGTATTACTCATATTCTTAGACCTATCATAGCTCATAGTTTCTATCAAGCACTCATAAGCATGAATAATCATGTAGTACTAATACCCTTATCTGAAATCACATATAAAGCCTAATCAAAGCATTATAGTATTCATAGTAAAGCTAACCAAGCTATAATAATTGTAAAGCTATCCTTATATTTTCTGTACATCGTATGATTAGACTGCAATCATTGTGGAATTTATATACAGGGCAACATGTACGTAAGCTTCAACTGCATTGGGTTTACTACTATCTATAACCAATAATCAGCAATGATAATGTTTACTAAACAGTTGTGATTACAGCTTCTATAAGACAAATTATGAGCTATATTATAACAGTTCATATCTAACCTATAATTAATGGTATTCTGTTCATGAACAGAGTTCTGTTCTTGAACAGAGTTCTGTTCTTGAACAGAGTTCTGTTCATGAACAGAGTTCTGTTCTTGAACAGAGTTCTGTTCTTGAACAGAGTTCTGTTCTTGAACAGAGTTCACGAACAGAACTCTGTTCATGAACAGAGTTCACGAACAAATCTCTGTTCATGAACAGAGTTCACGAACAGAACTCTGTTCATGAACAGAGTTCACGAACAGAACTCTATTCGTGAACTGTTCATGAACAGAGTTCATGGACATAAAACTGATTCTCTAAAATAAAAATTGCATTTTAAAACATTTAACCTTCCAATATTAAGACCCATCACAGATTTTTTTAATTCTAAGACTGCCAACAACATAAAAACAAAGTTTATGTAACGATGCATACCTGTATATAAAAATGCAGTGAAGAATCGTCGATCCCAACGCCGCCTCTATTCAATCCAGCAACGCTCCAAACAACACCTATTTCCTTCACAAACAACAACTAACGTCATCAAATAAGCCCTATAACATACACAAACAGAATCATTACGTCAAAACCAAAGTGAAAACGCACCTTCAAACGTTCAGATAAAACCGCAACACCATCAAAGCAGCGACCCACCAAGACACACCTGCCAACAACAACAGACCAACCGACACGCTACCTCCAACGATCAGCAGCTAGCGCAAATCACACCCCGACGAAACGTTAAAGCCGACGAGCGACAGCAGAAATAACAACAAACCAACCGACTCACTGCTTCCAACGAACAGAGCAAGCGCAAATCACACCCCGACGAAACGTAAGAGCCGACGAGCGACAGCAGAAATAGAGCAGACGCGAGTCACGGAGAAAGAGCGAGCCGTGGTACACAAGCAGGGCGGCGAGCAGCGGGGTGGCGAGCAGCGGGATGGTGCGTCGGCAGGGTAGCAACAGACTACTGCGGGCCCATGCGGGGTCCAAACAATTGCAACAGGGAATGCCAAATGGCAGCCGATGCTGTCTTTTTATGCAGAAAACTTGTTCGGCCGAAGAATTGTTCGGCCGAACAATTATTCGGCCGAACAATTATTCCGCCGAATAATTATTCGGCCGAACAATTATTCGGCCGAACAATCGTTCGGCCGAATAAACTATTGCCCGAAATTTTTTTCCGTCCGGCAACCGTTTGCACAAATTTCAAGAGTCTCCGTTAAACGGGACGGAGAACTGTTTGTGGTTATTCGGCCGAATAACCTCAAAATTATTCGGCCGAATAATTTCAATGATTCGGCCGAACAATGATTTTTATTCGGCCGAATAACTTCCGCTAAGACGATTTTGCACTGATTTCTCACGAAAGTGTTACCCACCTTCACGTTTTCACCCATCTCTTAAATTAGAGATCTCTTCTTCTTTATCTGTGACAATTTTGTTGAAATCTGACTGCATCTTTTAATTTTCTTGAGAAATGACCATGGCGATATCTTTGAAGTCTTTAGATGCCACGACTTTGGAATCTAACTTCATTCTAACATCCTGTAGTGTGACTTGCTTCTTCTTATACAAAAACGTTAAAAAATATTTCTTCATATTTAAGATAATTGTCTCCAATGTTTCCATCCAAGATAAGCCAAGAATGATGTCAACTTCATTTAGATAAATAGTCGTAACATTGAATTGAGATGTGAAGTTATATTCATCAACTTCTAGTTGTAAGTCCCTAATTGCATATTTCTTCTCACCCCATTTACCTTTTTTTTCGATTATACTTAGTTCTGGGACAAATAATTGATTTGTCAAGCTAACGTTAAAATGATTTTCCTTGATGATTGGGCAAATAGCGATGCTAATAGGATTTTTTTGAATAATCCCTTCAAGTTTTAGTGTGTCAACGACTACCTTTGAGTGGGTCTTCTGGAATCTTTCTCTTTTGTCACATTGAGACTCCATTTTTTTCCAAATAATAATTATTTTTATTTAAAGTTAATAATTATAATATTATTAATAAATATAATATAATAATTATTATTAATGATAATAATAATTATTAATTATTATAATAATTGTTTTTGGAGTTGAAGGATAATAAAAATGGTGTGGATTGAGTGGTTGGGAGGAATGAATGTTACCTTCCCCACCCAAGTTCAATTCTCGTTTATAACTTTTGAGTATATTATTTTCACAAATGCTTCCAATATAATTGGAAAATAAACCATGTACTTCTTTGTTTTTACTTTTTCATTTCTTTTTGCTTCTTTTACTTATCTCTTCTTCTTTTTTGGTTTTTTTTTTCTTTCTATATTCTCTTTTCTTTTTACTTCTTGTTTTACTTCTTTTTTTCTTTTCTTTTCTTTGTACTTTTTTCACTCCTTTTTTTAATTTCTATATTCTCTTTTCTTTTTACTTATTTTACTTCTTCTTTTTTACTTGTCTTTCTTTTCTTCTTTTTATTTTCTTTTACTTTTGCCTTTTTCTTTCTTTTTTACTTCTTTGGGCCAAGGGCCTGGTTTTTGTACAAGGCCTTAGATTGGTGGCTACAAGCCTGGCTCTGATACCAATGTAATATCCATAGTTGGCTATTCTCAATAAACTCGAAATGAACCCAGAATTTCTGAAATAACCCACATATCCGTGGATATAAAAATGATATATAAATTTATAGATTGATGAGATGATTTTACAATGAGGATGTAGCCGCATATATAGGGCTTATATGGTGACTACAAGGGTTATGTCTCTTAGTTAATATAATTAACATTATGTTTTATTTTATTATTTATATTATTTATATATTATTCATATTATTTTAATATTTGTATTTGTTACATGGCTTCCTCTTCCTCCTAATGTTGATAGTTTTATCTTGTGGTCGGCAATGCAACAAAGAAGGGTCAAGGTAACAGATGGACCAAACAAACTCTAATGGGGGCACAATCCATGTGGAGTCTTCAATCTTAAAGAAGCCTATTCCATAGTGTTAAGGATCAACTTTGATGGAGAGAAAAATCTAGCAGAAAATTTAAAGTAAAAACTTGTGGCCCAAGATATCCACTTTCATCTGGCTAGTTGCTAAAGGAAAAAAATTAACTTTGGATCATATTATAAAAAGGAAGTTTTTAGGGACCTTCATAGTGCTATCTCTGCCAGGAATAAGAGAAGACCATGAAGCACCTCCTAAATAAATGTATGCATGCCTCGAGCTTGTGGGACAAAGTGACTATCCTTCAGGAATAAGAGAAGACCATGGAGCACCTCCTAAATAAATGTATGGATGCATCGAGCTTGTGGGACAAAGTGACTATCCTTTTCAGGCAATCGGAAGGAATCGAGATAAAGTAAAATCCACTATAGAAAAATTTTTACGAGGAATTTTCAAAAATCCCATACTTAATCCTGCTTGGCAAATCTTCCCTAGCTTTCTCCTCTGGGAGATCTAGAAAGAGAAAAATCATAGAATTTTCAAAGATCAGGCACGTCATATGGACCAAAATTGGATTAGAATCAGGAGATATGTAGTAGAAACTCTCAGTCTTATTCCTTGGACTGAGGAACAAAGTACTGGCACAAAGTAGGAAGCTTGTATTTTGCAAATGCTAGGATATATATAATTCGAAGGCAACTCCCTCTTTAACCAAGCCTATTAGGCCCAATTTCGTGGGCCCGCCAGCCAAAAGGATTTTTTAAACTGAATTTTGATGGAGCATCCCAAGCTAACCCTAGACCGACTGGTTATGACAGAGTCTTCAGAAATTATTAGGGGAAGATAAAATGGATTTACGCAGGCACTCTGGCTCCACTACCAATAATGCAGTTGAGCACTTTGCTTTATCAAGGGAACTCCAAATTGCAATGAGATAGGGTTACTTAAGACTAGTTGTTGAGGGCGGCTCTCAAATTATAATTCAAATGCTAAGAAAACTTTAGCATGATCTCCTCTCAGCAAAATCTCTAAAAATTGAGACTAGAGAGAGACCTACAGGATCTCCTCACCTACATCCCTCTTATCTCATCCCTCATTCCTCTACATGTGCGTCGAACTGCTAACAAGGTGGCAGGTCGATTAGCCAATGAGGCATAGTAGCATAATTCGAGTAGCAATACGGATACGAATACGATTCGATACGAAAAAAAATATGTACTGAAAAAATCTAATATGAATAAAATACAGAAGTAGACTACTTACATATAATACTTTTAGGCAAATATTCACAAATACACCATAAATTTACATAGATATTTATATAATAAAATCAATTATTTATTTTTAAAAAAAATCAACAACCTAGAAATATGGCAAGTGTGAGAGACCCAAGTAGTTATTAATATTTTTTTTAGTAAGATAGATTAAATTGAATGGTATTTTTGTTTTATAGTGTTTAAATAATTAAAGTTTGGTTTTTAAAATTGGTTTTAAAATTTTAATTGTTTAATAGTAAAACTCCATACCCGTATTACACTTACACCTAATATTCAACGAATTCGAATTTGTTCCAAATTTTCGTACACAAACAAACAATACAGCACGTCGAGCAGAGGTCGTCGAGCACAGGTAGAGAGACAGACATGGATTGGTCCTCGATTGTTCCTCCAATACTCATGGAAGACTACATCAAACTCTTAGAATTCAATCAAAAGCTTGTTATGCAACCACGTGATCAAGTGTTGCCACGTCCACCACCTGAGGGGACATCTAGCACACTAGACATCACCTCTCAAGCCTTGCAGATATCCAACAATCATGCGAGAGCGAGGTGCACTCAGCCTTAGGCCAGACCAACTATTGCATCATTCAATGCATCCCGCGTATGGTTCTCTGATTGTGCTTCAGAAGGCAATGAAGGTTATCATGTTTTGGGTCAATGCAATCTTCAACATGGAGTATCTTCATTGTGCTAACTAGCACATTATTGTTTTGTAAGCCTCTCCAAACATTTCCTGCAGGTGGCTTGGCTTCTCGATGTTTTATCTATCTTACACTTATGTGTAGGCCATTTTAGCAACATTATCTTTCTTTCTCTTGGGATGAACAATCCGTTGTTTGGGCCTTTTTGAGCTGTTAGGAGAGATGTGAGACCGATCGGCTTTCCTCTCTTGATGACGAACTTCCCATCGATGTTACCAGTCTGGGTTTCTCTACTAGACTTTTCCTTGTTCTCATCCTCCCCACTTCAAACAAGCTCTTTTTCTCAGCTCTGATTCCGAAACTCCCTTACCCTGACTTCCTAGTTTTCCCATCCTTCGCTCTCCTCTTGCATCCCCCTACATAGCCATTTTTCATTCCATGAGTTGAACAGTGCGTCACCCTCTGAGGGATGGAATTTGACGGGAAAAATGCTCCTCATAGGCCATTTTGCTCGTCAAATACGGTTTATATTTCATATTAATCGTCAAAAAAAATGAAGAAAACAGTAAAACATCTATATTTAGTGTTGAAATCGTCATTTTTTACGGATGGGATTTTTTCCAAATTCCTACCGACTCCCCTTCCACTTGGAATTGTCGTTCCTTAATAAATTCCCTATTTCTGCGATGGCAAGAGGTGTTTGTGGCAAAGGTTCAGAAAGAATGCATCTTTGACTCTCAACCTCCGGTCTCAACGGAGGATAGAGAGCTCAAAGCCTCTTATTTTTGGCTTACCCCCACTAGCATCTAGCATGAGCTCACCCAGGTAAAAGAATAGGTAAAAGTCCTAGGTCATAGAAATTGAGGAGAATATGGGACCGTGTGTCCCTGATCCTGAAAGAACCAATGATACAAAATATTATAGGATAATAGCATTATATTGGCAGATTAAAACCCTATTAGGAAAATTGCTCCTAGATATAAAGGAGCATAATGAACTCCTTGAGACAGAAGCAATACCCCTGAACTTATCTCGATTGCTGATTCCCTACATTCAACGGACATGGAGGGAGGTCAACCTTTGACTTTGCTCCATGTCCATTGGATAGAGGGAATCAGCAATCGAATACAAGAGTAGAATCAACAAATCTAGGAATATAACTGAAACCTTGAAGCAAAGCTCAATACTCTGTACAAAGCCACCACTACACTCAAGTTTGCAATAGATGATCCCCAGACATCAAGTGAGAAGAGAGCCCTCACGATTCCAATCTCTAATGATGATAATGCAAATTAGAGTAGGTTTTTCTCAGTTTCTCTTTTTCAGAAATCATACTTATGTTCAACGCATGGAAAACTACATATTTTACTTTTACAACATTAGATCAGCAAGTTGGAATTTTAATGAAAATTTATTGTTCTATATATGGTTTGGTTTCCCTTGTGGAAGATCACTAATACTGTTATATTATATATTTTTTTCAATCAACAGAATCCTACCATAACTTATAGAGAGAAAGGGGGCTTAGGAGAACAACTTGCTTCAAATCTTATTGCCCACAAAAACGTGGTTTAATGGCAAGCAACAAGGTAATTGGGCTTGTATTAACATAGTGATATAAGAATTATAATAATAATAATAAAAGTCTCCTCAAAAATATTTCACATTGCAATATTAGAAATCTCACCACATTCATCATTTATAAGGAAAAAGTTGAATTCATGGCACCATGCTCTCCTTTTCTAAGGTCTCCAACTCATAGCTCTTATTGATGATTAACAGTTACCGTCAAGGATTTGTGTAAAGTGAAATTTAATTTACAATAAATTATGATTTCACCACTAATCTAGAACATTAAAAGGCATACATATAACACTTTAATGCAAAATAAATAATGTTTTTTCACTTCGAAAATTGTTGAAATTTTCAATGTTTACAAAGTTGTTCAAAGGATTTTCAAAGCATGAAAAGGAATGAGAAGAATAAATCTCGTAGAATAAGGTCATATTAACCTTATTCCACTGAAGTGAAATCACTATTAATGTGGGTTGAAAAGTAGCCATTGAATTTAACTCCTTCGTTGTTCTTTTTGGTAGCTTAGTTTGTGTAAATTGTAGTATGATAGAAGGAAGCTTAGTTTGTGTAAATTGTAGTATGATACGAGGAAGTCACAGTGTGACATCTAGTTACCATATTTTATGGAACATCTTGTCAATTTTCTTAACCCTGGATCTAGATAAACAATTTCCTAATGTTTCCTTTGCTGAAAATCAAATTTGCAACATGTTGAATAATTTATATTGTTGGGATTAATTAACAAAATTTTAAATAGCGGAAACAAAGTAATGGAAATAGATCTAAAAAACGCATACACAAAATTTATGCCCTTCAAATCAGTGTTTCATTCAAATAACTTCCAAGCTTACAAGGGCTCCCTTATTGGGAAAATGGCCCTAAGAAAAATACAATCGACAAACCTAGCAAATTATGCCTTACTAAGAAAACTTCCTCCTGCAAAATTACCCCTGAGAAATCCCCTATGCCTATTGTACCGTACGGTCTGTACGATCATGTATGTTTGTATGGAAGTTGTACGATGTTGTACGGCCATGACAATATAGACCCTCTTGCACATTGTTGTGCAATCATATGGTCATCTAGATCTGTTGTGTGCTACTGTATGGTCGTCATTGTACAGGCCCTCCTGCTCGTTGTTGTGTGATCGTATGGTCAAACAAATCTGGCACATGCGCCTGTACCACTGCCTCTAATGAGCTATTCGGCCCCTCCTACAAATATGTTAGACTGGTATGACCCTCAGAAAATATCTCTTGTTGTTTCCTTCTTCTCTCTACCAAATCTGGAAATGAAAGTTGTCTCTCCATAAAAATCTCTAACTCAATGCTTGAGTTTTTCTTCTATCTTATCCTCTCACCTTGGTTTCCTTTTATCCTTTTGAGATGAACAAAAACCCTAACTTCAATGGCTGAGATAAGAGCTCACTCACTTGAGATCAATGGCTAAGATTCAATTTATTAACTTAAATCACTACCAAAAGATTATGCATTTTATTAGATTAACCTCAATTAATCTAGAAAGACATTCACTTTAATAATTAACTTCAATAAAGTGAATTCCAAAGTTCTGAGAGGTATTAATGACGATTTTCAAGGGTTAGACACAAACCCATGTGGAAATACATATCTGAGCTACAAACTTCAACACATCTTCTAGTATAATTATTATTGAAAAGTGATATAGATCCAACTCAGCTATAGAGAGGCTAAGAAGGTTGGAAGAACAAGTTGCGTTGGGTCTCCCCAAAAATATTTCACATTACACTATTAGAAATACCATTGTATGTATTACTTACAAGGTGAAAACTAAATTGACCACAATCTCTCCTTTGCTAATGTCTCTAGTCCATATCTTCATGGTGGGATTTCTACCTGCCATGCAAGATTATGACAAATGGTAACCTATGAGCCCTAATGTTAATGGAGATTCAGTCATGTGTTTAACTCCTTGCTCTAGAAAAGCTATTACATAATTTGAATAGTGATTATTGTGCCTATTAATTGGTAGGCATAAGAATCTCATAGATAGCTATCCTATATACATGGTGTTTCCGCTCAAAATAGCATCCCGACCAAGGTTACAAATCACGATGAGATGAGTGGTAAGCATAGGAGGAGATAGAGCCCAATGTCACGACAACCTAGCTCCTTAATGCTTTAGGTCAACTCCTAAGAGCAAGGGGGGTCCCTAAAACTTGTTGAATGATATATGAAATTACCTAGACATTACACAAACACATTTCTCAAGAAAACTCTCGACGTAGATCAGTGCCTTATGGAGTCAAAACACTGAAGCATAAACAACACTGAAAAAGAGGAAGGATTTATAGAACTTTATCACGGATTCCAAGAAATATAACATCAATATCGTTATTGTTGTTACAAGATTGCAACAGTAAACAATGTTTCTAAAACTTGATAAAAATCAACCAAGACAATACCAACCTTACCATGTGAAATGTACCTTGTGTAGTAGGGTAAGGGGGAAGAGGAATAGGGTAAAAAAGAGGCTTCAAAATAGTTTTGAAATAGGATATTAGATATGATATGAGTATTAAAAATGCCCTCAAATACAGTGTGGTCCCGCTGAACACATTTATCAATGAACATCCAACCCCCAGGGGTCAATATAGGCCTATATAGTAGAAACCACTTTCCAAGCATTCAAACTTGGTGAAAGTGCTCAATATACCTATTGTACCAACAATAATATATATGCAATACAAAACCCTAATCGACACAAATATCAAGATATCACAGAAATCATCAACCACAAGATCAAAATTCCATCAAAGATCCACCATTAATTCAACTAGGGCACATTTTTCTACCCATACAGATTTCCAAATTGCTTATATTTTTTTTAGATATAATTTTTTCTAATTTTTAAGGTTTTTTCGATATTATATTTTTTTTAATAAATGTACAAAAAAAATTTGATAAAAAAGAGTGAAGAGAAGGGGTTATGACCTTAGTATTTTCAACCTAAGGGAAATTAGAGATCGAGGGCAATGTCCCTACCCAATTTGGCTATTCAAGATTCACCAACTAAGGCAAAAGCCTAGTTACCCAATATTAGGTCAAAGTAGCCAAAAAAAACCCTAATTATGGAAAAAGATGAACTCCAAGGCCCACAGTGGAGAGCTCCTTCAAGAGGAAAGTCTCCTCAAACAAAGTTGACAATATGTCAATAAAAACCCTAATTTACCTTGCCCAAGGTGCAAAAGCAGCATCAAACAAGAAAATGGAGAGATCTTACCAACATCAACCAAGAAAGAGAGTCATAGATACTTCTTAAGTCTTACCTTTGCCACGAGTTATTACAACCATTCTTAGGATCAACCTTGCAAGATAGCATAAACACTAGAAAATTCACCATTCACTTTACCAAGCCAAACAAAGAGGTGCACATCACTCAAGTGCTCCAATAGACCAAGATAAAAAGTAATAAGTGCATATCAAAACCCTTGTCATGTTTATAAATTATGCTAGGAGCCTTTATTTATAGGACGCTTCCTAGACTTATATAAATTTAGAGCCTACCTTACTAACATGTAAAAATAACTAAAAGTTAGGGTTTGTCACCCACAAACCAAGGACTAAACCACAAAAGACTGGAAATAATGATAAAATAGTGCAATTGGCTTCATCTGAATGAAGTGATGGGCCGAGGGAGGATGTCATGCCCAAACTAACCCCAACAATGTAGAAAATCCATCAACGCCATCCCCTTTATCAAGGAAAATCTCTCTTGAAGAAGAAGACATCATGATGAAGTGTGCATATGTGTACCAAGAGGAGTGATCATACAATGGAGAAGAAGGTCCAAGTGGGCATAAAGGAGGTGTGCTAAACCGGGTATGAAAACCCTTACACGCGCAATCACCTCATACATAGCAAAACATAAGTGTGGCTAAGAGCCCCTAGGCCATGTATACTAATGGGCCCATCCCAAGAAACACCGAGCACCAACCCAGGGCACAAAAAGGCCAAACAAGACGAGGGACTTATGCCCATCAAGGGGTAGTCAACAATGCCACTAAGATACTCCTTAGAATGAAAACCAAGTGGACCTACCATGACTAAACCATAGGTTTTGAGCCCCACTGGAGCACCACTTTTACATAAACAAGCAGAGACTTAGCCTTTTACAATGGAAAAAGGCCCCTACACTATGGTAAATCTTGGAAAGCATGTTGTGGACAATCTAGGCTGAAATACATGTGATACCTAGTGATAATGTCAATACTCCTCCAGTAGTAGGTAGCTTTTCTTCTACATTAACTTCCCTTTCAAAGGTGCCACATTATATAATAGGGAGAGGGAAACTACTACAATAAGAATGACAACAACCAATGTGTTCTCTACCCAAAAACCATCCTCAGTAGTACATGTTATCACACCATAGTAGTTGGGCTACTATATTTGCTGAGTAGATATATGCACTTTCCAAAGCTTTGCTTTTACAGAGATTAGTTATGATGAGCGGCATTATTTGAGATCACTTACAAATCAGAGCAGTGTATATCAAACATTGAGTAGACCTTGTGCCAAGGTTGAGCCTTGAGAGCTTAGATTTGATGACCGATATGACCTTTTGTTCCATACAATTTCAGTTCACTGCCTAGAGTTTCAGATGTTATTATTGCAGCAGTGTTTCAGTTGGTTCTAGTTGATGTTGGTTGATGATATGCAGTAATATGACCTATAGACTTATGATTGTTAGCATTTGATCATTATCTTGTTGTTTTATCCATCTTGATAGCATTAACTTGGTATACGACTCATGATGTGGCAGCATTATTTAAATGAATAAAATGAACTATCTTGGTTGGATTTAAATAATAAATTGGATATATTACTTGCACTTTAATGGTTTACTGGCTATACTCATTGGTTTCACTTACCCTCTTACGAGCATGGACATGGTATTTCCTGACATTTATGTTTGCTATCTTAGGCACCACATTCACTTGACTCCATCCATCCATGACCTTCCATGTTTTGACTTTCACCTTGACTTTCCTTCTTGACTTGTGATATGGAGGATTCCCCCACTTCTGACTCTATGTTGGACTTGCATCCATGTTAGTTTTGCGTCTCGGCTCTGAGGTGGAAACAGAACTTGCCTTAGGTGAGTTGGATTTTATGTCGTTATCATTCTAGTCAGTTGCCCCAATGTGTGGTTTTGTGCACAATTCCCCCTAGTTGCTTGAGTTGTTGTTGACTAAAACCTAAAGCAAAATGTACTACCTTCGAAATAAATGGAAGCCCAATGAAAATGACTATGAAATGTAATGCAATGACATGCTGTGAAATGTAAATGCACCCCGGATTCAAGCTGTGATTAGTTGTGCTTATTAGAGCATGTGAAATCCCAGAGGGGTTGTACTAGGCCTAAAAAGCAGTGGTTAAACAAATGCCAAATCTAGAAACTGCTGACCTCATATGGAAAAATATCTTATTGAGCCTATGGGTTATGATTCGAGATGGAGTAAGAGAAAGCTAAATCAAAGTGTCCCCTAGAGCCATGAGTGACGGTTCTAGTAGTAGACATTTTTGCAAGGTTGAATAAACAACTCACCCATTTGTGAGACACCGCCATTCCCTGTGTATCTTGGTCCGACACATGATTAAGTGTGTAACACCTTGTTCCTTATCCAAAGTATCACTATGACAAGTTGGTCAATTCATCCCTTCTACCTAGCCTTGTCCTTATCCTTCACCCTATGCTAGAAGATAGGCCATGTCCATCGTATGATGTATGTCTTTAAAGCTTTGGTGCAAGTAAAATATTAAATAACATTGAATATCTATGTATTAACTACCACTTGATTGATGTTTATACTTTAAGTTAAGCTGTCAATATGGTTAAAGGAACATGTCTTAGTCATTTGTTATAATCTAGTCTTTGGTTGTATTTTGACCTAGTCAAACATAGTTTGACCATGGTCATCCTTGGGATCCGTGGTGAGATGGACCACTTATGATATATGATGTTGATCTATGGTCCTACATATACCTATTGATGATTCCATATGTTGGGCACATGATTCAGATGATGATTGATGCAGTTTTCATGGATTATTATTGTTTACGAGTCATCATATTTTTACTTGTCCAGCTATGGTGGACCCTACAGATGATCCTATAGGTCATCATGAGGTGTATGAGTACACATATCTAGTGGATTTGGGTTTTCTGGATCCATTGAAACACTTATCTTTCAGTTTCAGGCACTCCCTGACATGATACTAGCAATTTTCAACCTGTTGACTCGATTGGCAATGTTGATGTGGCATGTCTAGCAGTATCTTTGGAGGCTAGTCGTTTCCTAGGGCGCTACAGAGGAAGGGGGTGGTCCAACCACTTGGTTTTACCATATTACCCCCCTTCTAAACATGATGGTGCACTCAGTTTGACAGCGCAGGCACCCCAGAGGCAGTTTTGGGCAGTTTCGTGGTTTTTCAACAGATTAAAAAATGGAATAAAAGGGTCATTGAGGAATTCGATTTGGGAAATTGAGGGACGGTTTTGGCACTTGGTGTACTCAGAGGTCATCCATGGTGTATCCCCCTTCTTCCAAATCAGTTTGTACCAGTTAGTGGGGTCCACATGGGCTACAGGAGGACTTTTATTGTATATATCTCTCTGATTATGGGGATAGGATTTGATCATTTGTATACTTGGACATGTCATAGACTCATATTTTATATTATTGTGCCATGAGTTCATGCTAGTGAAGGGGAATAATACCTCCTAGCCCCACCATGTGCTCCTAGTGACTTGTCCTTACCTTTATGTTGTGTCTCCCATGTTATTAGCCACACCCCATGTATGACGTCACCCCTCCTAAAGTCTTTTTAGCCATGACATCATCACTTATTTGAGTGATCCATGTGATATTTGTATTGGCTCATCTTAGCCATTGATTATATTATTTTATCTTTTGATCTCAACCACTAGTTTTCAAAAGTGGTTTAGGGTTTTGGTCTTCCCATCCTATAAAAGGAAGAGACCCTCTCATTGTAAAGGCACCTTTGGAGCTCTTGAATATTGGAATAGAATACTATTTTGTGGATCTAATTCTCTTGTCTTGATGCATTCTTTTGCAATTTGAATATACAACCTTTTCTCTATGTATCACTTGTGGTTCGTGGGCTCCAAGTAGTTTTCTACAGGGAGTCCGGATTAGTGAAGAGGAGGACGTTTTCAAGGGAGGATATTGTTGGGGAGACCCTCATATATTTCTTTGGTTTGATCTTTGTGACAGGGAGTATCATTATTGTATCTTAGTGACATAGTTGATGTTGTGTTTTACATATTTTCATCATTTTCGTCATTATTTTGCTAGGCTTGTTTCTAATTAGATCTTGTCTTGTAGGAGGAGGGTGATTTGGTCATCTTTGAGGGAGGACGATTTGGCTTGGAGCACTAGATCTCACTCTTGAATATACACATAGGGGGGAGGTTATCAATTTGCAAAGTGGCCACAAGCATTAGAGGTATGTTCTACAAGGTTTGTACCTAGATCCATTCTTTCTTCTTCATTGGTCATAAAAACCCTCATAAGTTAAAACCCTCATTTTACATTTTTTTAGATCTACTTGGATCTAGCATGCTCTTGGGTATAAAAATTAAAACCCACCTTAATAATATTCACGGAAATCCCGATCTATAGTTTGGTGGTGTTTGGACTTCATTTGACCCATTTCCCAAGGCACATTGGTCTCTCCAAGGGAAGTCACATTCCTTGAGGGAGGCTAATTTGTTGGTTCCAAGATGTGGGCAAGTGATATTGTTGTTTCATTGGATAGATCAACCCCTAAAACCTACCCCTAGTGCTTCACCTTGTGGGCCCCATTCCTTATTTTGAGGGTTGTGCCCCGCTTGGGTCACTTGGTGATGCATTAGATCTATTGGATATATAGCCATGGCTTGTGTTTGATAATTAATACCCACCCAGATAATCATCTTAACTATCCCGATCTATAATTTGGTGTACATCTGACTTCATTTGCCGCTTGATCTAAGGCACTAGTCCTCCTTGAGGCAAGTCGCACTCCTTGAGTAGGTGGCAATTTGCTAGATCCCACATGTGGGTATTGCTAATTCTTTGTCAAATCCATAGATCCATGCTATAGCATACCCCCTAGTGCCGTCTCATCTTAATTTTTACCTTGTGGGCCCCATTTGGACCAGTTTCCACTTTTTAAGGGGTGGGCCCCACTTGGGTATTTTTCATGGCATTAGATCTCTCTAGATATCATTAATTTAGCTTCATAAGTGGCATTCATCTCTCATTGGTTGAAACATTTGTCATATCCTAAGCCTCTTCAACCATATCCTAACTCTTGGGTCCACTTACCATCCTAGATCTAGATCTTGTTTAATCTTGATCTCCTACTCTTTCATCATCACATTTCCCTAGGAGGTCTAGATTGAGTTCGCTAGCCTTCATTGGCTAAGCTAGGGTCTCCCCCTTGGTCTTGTTTAGGCTTGATCTAAAGTGAAGAGTGCCTCGGTGACGTGACACTTAACTTGGATTGGGAACCATGGCATCTCTTGGGTCACCTCTTTGGTTGTCTACACCTCTACCATCCTGGATAGGATACCTTTAGAGACAACTACAAGTTGTGTGATAACATTTTTGGCGTTGTTGCCATGGAGGTAGAGACTTACCTTAGGTGTTTGTGAGTATCCATGCGTAATTCATATCTTATCGCATACGGTCTAATTTAGATGGTTATCATCTTTATTCTTAATTCAAACATAACCATCTCATTGTCACTCATCTCTCCCCACTATTTTAATGACATGTTTTTTGGTAGAAGAGACTTAAAATCTACCTGGCGACTCCACTGGTGATCGATCCTATTATATCTAGAACCCATGGGGTGCATCATTTTGTATTTAGGTTCTTGATTTTTCTTTAATAATTAACATCCATGGTTGCTTCTGAGTGGACTAAGACTTTCGGTCGATTGAAATTTTTTGACTTCTCAAAAATTATTAGGTATCCTCATCATATTCCTCATCAAGCCCGCGAAAGATTGCCTAAATTCAATGAAAGTTATGAGGTGCCTGATAAAGGGCACCTTAATCTCTTTAAAGAAGTTATTAACGAATTATCTATAACCGATGAGGATGTATGTATGGAACTATTGGACTCATATTTCCAAGGAAGAGCTGAGCTTTCGTTCTTGAATTTAAAGACCAATAGCATTTCCGGATATGAGATGTTTGAACATAAATTCTTAGAAGAATGGGGAAGTGAATGCGATGATATATGTTCTTCAAATCAAATCCATGATCAAAACCTTCCCCTTTCCAATCCTATTGTTGAATCAATTAATAATCAAATATCAAGTGAATTGTCAATATCCGGAGATGACCCCTCCTGCCCAATTTCTTTTGAGGATGATTCTTCCACCTTTGAGTAGATCGAAAGTCAAATCCCTAATCATTGTATGAATGGTGAATTTTCAAATCTTTTTTTAGGTAGCCCTAACCATGATCTAGAGGAAATTCCCGAGGATGATCTTTTAGTCAGTAAGTCTATTGAAGTTCCTCCTTCATAGAAAGTCATTAGTCATTATATCATTAGTGATCGTTCAATTTCTCATCACCTTATTGAAGAAGAAGAAAGTGGGGACATTGACCAAGATCCTTTAGTAGTGATTTCACGTGATCATTATGCAAATAATCATAATATTATAAATAAGCTTGTTAATTTTCTCCCTGATTAATTAAATGAAAATGATCATTTATCCTCATATGAATTTAATGATGAATCAATAGAAGGTCAATCTCAAGATGAGGGTGAGTTAATAAATCACACTAGATGCTCTAATCTTTGTTCTACTTCTTATAGTGAGTCTGTAAGTTTTTCTTTTTCCATCCTTAGTCAAGATAGCTTTATCCAATTTTTAGAATTAGAATCTTGTCCTCAGTTTGTAAATATTGGACTTGATCAAAAGCTTGAAATCATTCCTAAAACAAAGAGTGTCTATTTGAGAGGCATTTCCTCTTGTCAAATTCCGAGGTCAATTTTTTTTATCCATTTGGGAGAATTTTCATATTTTCAATCCACCCTCCCTTCCCAACTTTATCAATCTTCTTTGGGTAGGTGGTCTACTCAGTCTTTTGCTTCTGAAATTTTCAATAAGAACTATAAGCATGGTCACATAATTGGAGAAAAGCACTTCATTTCCCTTCTCAGCCACGTTGGAACAATAATGCTTGTTATCAATTTATCAATCATTCTTGGTGGCTAGAAAAGGTGTTTAAAGATCAATTTCATCTTTTCTCTATTTTTGAGCATCAAGTGGGTTTGATTTTAATTTTTCATCTTTTAAGCTTCAATTCGTCTCCACTTGGTTTTTGTTTCATCATCGGTCCCAAGGATAACCAAATTGAATATGTGAGAGAAGTGAGTGAGGAAAGTAGTTTGTGTAAAGAGAATCCAAGTCACATGCCATATATTTTCCCTCCATCCACCTCAAAGATTAAATTGCATAAAGTTTATGATCCTATCAATTCTTTCATGGAGGATGTCTGCATCAGTCAATCTTCTCCTTTGCATGATTTCATTTTGCACCATCAAATCCTTCTTCAATTTCTAAACAAGTCAGGAAGATTTTGCTCTCAATTTCATTAATCTTTAGTCCAATCTTGTCTTGTTTTATCAACAAAAATCAAAGAAGAATCACTAATTTATTTGATGAATGGTTGCATTGGATTTATGATTTTACTTAGCATTTGTTTGACTAGTTAGAGTAGGGTAGGTAGGTCTTCAAATAAGCTCGCTTGAGCAATAGGGTTTATGTGCTTTTGCTTTTCTGTGTGCTAAGTATTGCGAGTATTTTCTTTTGCTTTTGACGAGCATTTTGAGTACTTTTTACTGAGTTGATTGATTGAGTTGAGTCTTGCTCCTTCCTAAGATGTTCTCATCTCCTACATGCACATTAATAAAACTAGAAAATGATTAAAGTTTCTTTGAGCAGTAGGCTGAGTGCCTTTTCTTTTTCTAAGTTCCAAATTTCGCCATCTCTTTTTTTAGTCTTGTTGAGTGTCTTCTTCTTCCTTGAATTGTTGTAGTGTTATCTATGCCTAGTAAGTCGAGTCATGCCCTTTCCAAAAGCCTTACTTTCTCCTACACAGTAAAATTAATAAAACAAACATTGTTGTGTTAAATTAATATTTATTTTATGCATTTTACTTTCTGCTTTAGATTAGATTTCATTTTCAGCATTTATTTTATATTTTATCCCATACATGCATCACGTGGTATTGTAGTTTCCATGAATGCAGAATCAGGTGCAAATAAAAGTTGAAAGCAAAAGATGGTGAGTGTTGGATTGAAGATTGATGCAGAGTAGGTTCGAGACCAGAGATTCTGAGGTTCTCAAGCGCTCTCTCCCTTAGAGCACTTGTCCCAGTTGGAGCCAGATGTTATCACACCATAGTAGTTGGGCTACTATATTTGTTGAGCAGATATCTGCACTTTCCAGGGCTTTGTCTTTACAGAGATCAGTTATGATGAATGACATTATTTGAGATCATTTACAGATCATAGCAGTGTATATTAGACATTCAGTGGACCTTGTGCAAAGGCTGACCCTTGAGAGCTTAGATTTGATTATTGATATGACCTTTTGTTCCATACAGTTTCAGTTTTGTGCCTAGAGTTCCAGATGTTATTATTGCAACAGTGTTTCAGTTGGTTCTAGTTGATGTGGGTTGATGATATGCAGTGATATGACCTATAGACTTATGATTGTTAGCATTTGATCATTATCTTGTTGTTTTAGCCATCTTGATAGCATTAACTTGGTATATGACTCATGACATGGAAACATTATTTAAATGAATAAAATGAACTATCTTGGTTGGATTTAAATAATAAATTGGATGTATTACTTGCACTTTAAAGGTTTACTAGCTATACTTGTTGGTTTCACTCACCCTCTTACGAGCATGGACATGGTCTTTCCTGACATTTATGTTTGCTAGCTTAGGCACCACATTCACTTGACTCCATCCATCCATGACCTTCCATGTTTTGGATTTCACCTTGACTTGCCTTCTTGACTTGTGATATGGAGGATTCCCCTGCTTATGCCTCCGTGTTGGACCCGTGTCCATGTTAGTTTTGTGTCTCGGCTCTGAGTTAGCAACAGAACTTTCCTTTGGTGAGTTGGATTTTATGTCGTTATCATTCTAGTCGGTTGCCCTGATGTGTGGTTTTGTGCAGAATTCCCCCTAGTTGCTTGAGTTGGTGTTGGCTAAAACCTGAAGCAAAATGTACTACCTTGGAAATAAATGGAAGCCCAATGAAAAGGGCTATGAAATGTAATGCAATGAAATGTTGTGAAATGTAAATCCACCCTAGATGCAAGCTGCGATTAGTTGTACTTATTAGCACAGGTGAAATCCCAGAGGGGTTGTACTAGGCCTAAAAAGCAGTGGTTAAACAAATGCCAAATCTAAAAACTCCTGAACTCATATAGAAAAATACCGCATTGAGCCTATGGGTTATGATTCGAGATGGATTAAGGGACAGCTAAATCAAAGTGTCTCCTAGAGCCATGAGTGGCAGTTCTAGTAGTAGACATTTTTGTCAAGGTTGAATAAACACTTCACTAAACAACTCACCCATTTGTGAGACACTCCCATTCTCTGTGTATCTTGGTCTGACACATACTTAAGTGTGTAACACATTCTCCCTTATCCAAAGTATCACTATGACAAGTTGGTCAAGTCATCCCTTCTACCTAGCCTTGTCCTTAGCCTTCACCCTATGCTAGCAATTAGGCCATGTCCATCGGATGATGTATGTCTTTAAAGCTTTGGTGCAAGTAAAATATTAAATAACATTGAATATCTATGTATTAACTGCCACTTGATTGATGTTTATACTTTAAGTTAAGCTATCAATATGGTTAAAGGAACATGTCTTAGTCATTTGTTATAATCTAGTCTTTGGTTGTATTTTGACCTAGTCAAACATAGCTTGACCATGGTCATCCTTGGGATCCGTGATGAGATGGACCACTTATGTTATATGATGTTGATCCATGGTCCTACATATACCTATTGATGATTACATATGTTGGGCACATGCTTCAGATGATGATTGATGCAATTTTCATGGATTATTATTGTTTACAGATCATCATATTTTTATGTGTCCAAGTATGGTGGACCCTACAGATGATCCTACAGGTCATCATGAGGTGTATGAGTACTCATCTCTAGTGGATTTGGGTCTTATGGATCCATTGAGACACTTATCTTTCAGTTTCAGGCACTCCCTGACATGATACTAGCAATTTTCCACATGTTGACCAGATTGGCCATGTTGATGTGGCATGTCCAGCAATATCCTTGGAGGCTAGTCGTTGCCTAGGGCGCTACAGAGGAAGGGGGTGGTTCAGGAATTTTTTTTTACCATATTACCCCCCCTTCCGGACATGGTGGTGCACTCAGTTTGACAACGTAGGCACCCCAGAGGCAGTTTTGGGCAGTTTCAGGGTTTTTCAACACATTAAAAAATGGAATAAAAGGGTCATTGAGGAATTCAATTTGGGAAATTGAGGCAAGGTTTTGGCACTTGGTCTACTCAGAGGTCATCCATGGTGTATCCCCCTTCTTCCAAATTAGTTTGTACCAATCAGTGGGGTCCACATGGGCTACAGGAGGACTTTTATTGTATATCTCTCTCTGATTATGGGGACAGGATTTTATCATTTGTATACTTGGACATGTCATAGACTGATATTTTATATTATTGTGCCATGAGGTCATGCTAGTGAAGGGGAATAATACCTCCTAGCCCCACCATGTGTTCCTAGTGACTTGTCCTTACCTTTATGTTTCATCTCCCATGTTATTAGCCACCCCCCATGTATGACGTCACCCCTCCTAGAGTCTTTTTAGCCATGACATCATCACTTATTTGAGTGATCCATGTGATATTTGTATTGGCTCATCTTAGCCATTGATTATATTGTTTTATCTTTTGATCTCAACCACTAGTTTTCAAAAGTGGTTTAGGGTTTTGGTCTTCCTATCTATAAAAGGAAGAGACCCTCTCATTGTAAAGGCACCTTTGGAGCTCTTAAAAATTGGAATAGAATACTATTTTGTGGATCTACTTCTCTTGTCTTGATGGATTCTTTTGCAAGCTGAATATATAACCTTTTCTCTATGTATCACTTGTGGTTCGTGGGCTTCAAGTAGTTTTCTGTAGGGAGGCTGAATTGGTGAAGAGGACGTTTTCAAGGGAGGATATTGTTAGGGGGGCCTCATATCTTGCTTTGGTTTGATCTTTGTGACAGGGAGTATCATTATTGTATCTTAGTGACATAGCTGAAGCTTTCTTTTACATCTTTTCATCAATTTCGTCATTATTTTGCTAGGCTTGTTTCTAATTAGATCTTGTCTTGCAGGAGTAAGGCGATTTGGTCATCTTTGAGGGAGGACGATTTGGCTTGGAGCACTAGATCTCACTCTTGAATATACACATAGGAGGAAGGTTATCAATTTGCAAAGTGGCCACAAGCATTAGAGGTATGTTCTACAAGGTATGTACCTAGATCCATTCTTTCTTCTTCATTGGTCATAAAAACTCTCATAAGTTAAAACCCTCATTTTACATTTTTCTAGATCTACTTGGATCTAGCATACTCTTGGGTATAAAAATTAAAACCCACCTTAATAATATTCACAACAATCTCGATCTATAGTTTGGTGGTGTTTGGACTTCAATTGACCCATTTCCCAAGGCACATTGGTCTCTCCAAGGGAAGTCGCATTCTTTAAGGGAGGCTAATTTGTTGGTTCCAAGACATGGGTAGGTGAGATTGTTGCCTCATTGGATAGATCAACCCCTAAAACCTACCCCTAGTGCTTCACATTGTTGATTTTCACCTTGTGGGCCTCATTCCTCGTTTTGAGGGTTGTGCCCCACTTGGATCATTTGGTGATGCATCAGATCTATCGATATCTAGCCATGGCTTGTGTTTGATAATTAAGACCCACCTAGATAATCATCTTAACTATCTCGATCTATAATTTGGTGGACATCCAACTCCATTTGCTCTTTGATCTAAGGCACTAGTCCTCCTTGAGGCAAGTGCAACTCCTTGGGTAGGTGGCCATTTGCTAGATCCCACATGTGGGTATTGCTAATTCTTTGTCAAATCCATAGATCCATGCTATAGCATACCCCCTAGTGTCATCTCATCTTAATTTTGACCTTATGGGCCCCATTTGGACCATTTTCCACTTTTTAAGGGGTGGGCCCCACTTGGGTATTTTTCATGGCATTAGATCTCTCTAGATCTATTAATTGAGCTTCATAAGTGGCCTTTATCTCTCATTGGTTGAAACATTTGTCATATCCTAAGCCTCTTCAACCATATCCTAACTCTTGGGTCCACTCAGGGTTGGAATTTGACAAGCATTTTGCCCGTCACAGGGCATTTTGCCCGTCAAATACAGGGAAATATTTTATGAGACCATCTACTTAAACTGGTAATTAAGTCATCTAAACGTTTTTTTGACGTTTAACAATTTTTGGAAAACGTCATTGGTTTCACTTCGATTGTCCAGCTGGAAGCCAAGAGTGACCAAGGTCTGTCCGTCTACGTGGTTTTGGTATTTTGGTTTTGGTACTCACAGGGCCACGCCAGCCTCCAAGGTTCAGGGTCCAAGAGTAGTTAATGAACGCAGCCACGCCATGGCTGGGAGTTAATGAAGGAATTAACTCCTCCTGCCATCTCCAGCTACCACCTCCTTGTAGACTGCACGTGGCCCTGGTATCAGTAATTTGGAAATTGGTAATGGACTGGAGTTTTGCCGGGATTCAGGAACGTCTAACTCAAAGAGGCAGAACTAGAAGAGCACTGCTGAGGTGTCGCGGCTGCCGCCTTCCAGTGCCCTGTACCACCGACTTTTGCAAGCTGCAAGATTCAGGAACACTGCCATCGACCTACAGGTTGTGGCTGCCACTGCAACATCAAGGTGATATCCTCCAGGCTCCGAGGCTTCAAGCTAAGCCGGTACAGTGGTAAGTATTAATTTATGGAATTTGTAGCGATGTAGGTGTAAGTTGTAACTGTAATAGTAACAATAGTAACAGTAAGTTAATTGCACTAAGTTAAAAGTTTTGGGTTGCAGCACTCATTAAAAGATGGGGTTTTGGGTTGCAGCATACATTAATGTATTCCTGTTACATCATTGCTATCTAAACAAAAAAACCGGCAGACAAAATTCCTTTCTTCACATCAACCCATTGTTGAGAGTTTCAAGAAGAGAAAATAGTAGTTAAAAGAAGGATTAATTGTAGCATTATTTCAATTTATATTGAAATGCAAAAAAATCCTACGCCCACTTCCATAGCCAAACTGCCATGTCTTTTGAGAAACTGGTTTGAATACTTAGTTGCTCCGCTTGGATACCCGTGCTCGGCTTTCCTCATGCGCTCAGATACTTCTTCCTGAGCGTGGTTCCTTGGATACTATATTCTGGGATTTGGATTGGTCAACTTTTGGCTACTCAGCACAGGAGACCTCATCAGGAGAACTAACTTTTGGCATATTACTTGATTTTTCTAAGCCCAAAACTTCCAAAAAAATCTTCATATGAATATATATGACGGATCTAATCTCCAAACAGGCATAATATGCATGTATAGCAGGCTGCTGGTAGGCATGTAAAGGCTAGAAGATTGTAGGAACCAATCAATCGTTTATGACCAAAATTTATTTTCAACAAATCACCATGGTTTAGGAAGAGAACATCTGCTCTACACTAGGGTTAAGAACACGTCTTATACTGCACATATAGAAGTGTGTAAGAGTGGATACCTATTAGATAAAGTTTGACTTGCAAGCCGGAAAGATGTCGGTTCTCCACTTTTAACTCAAAGAATAGATAGTTGCATCACATATACAATCCAATCCACTTTGGTCGACCCTCCATTCGTATTCACCTTCAATAATGCTTCAATTTAGCAGCTAGATGGAGAGAGAACATAGTGCCCACTGCCCAGGGCCGCTACCAGAGCTATTCTTACCAGCCTTTCTCTATTTTGACAAAAAGGGTGAGTTACCACCGGTTGCTCTGGGGATTGGTTGACTTCAACGTAAGAGATCTATATATATATATATATATATATATTAACCCTAAAACACCGTTAAATTAAACTAATTCAATTTAGCAAAGCAAAGAGTTGCTACCATTTGGGATTCGGTAAGTAGCGGCATCAGCGTTTGGTGTCAGAAATTAAAGCAAATCCCAAACTAAAAGTTGATTGCAAACCTTTACATCTAATACGCATACACAATAACAGGAATCAATTCTTATTCTCTAGTTATATATATGGAAAATGTAGATTCATTTTATTTAAATAAATCAAATACCATCAAAGTGCAAGCTTCCTTCAATTTTTTGGATCAAGGTACAAACTACCATTTTTTAATTTGAATCTTTATCTCAAAATATAGTTAAAAAACAAAATATTGTTGGGAGTGGTAGTATAAAAGAAGATTTTATGTTATGTACCAAAATCTGTTATGTAACAAAAGTTGACTTTAATTATCCAAATATGTGTAGAGCCAATCCAAAAATATGGGTTTTTTTTTCCAAATGAACCAGTTATCAAATGTGCATGAAATCTAAAACAAATTATAGATATGTCTTTAGATACGATTAATTTTTGTAATGATTGAACCTATTTAAATTTTGTGAAGTGTTCCTTATGCTAAGAGTATTGTGAATGCAATGTCTGTCCAGGATGTATTGGTATTAAACCAGTTGTGGAGTAGAGTTACAAGTTTTTCATATTAAAGTAGATCCTTAACCTCTATCATTGCAAGAAAAATATAAGCTTTACTTTTAGGCTTGCACCAATTTTGCTTCGGTTCATAGTACTTTATAGTTTTATGTATTGTACAAAATTGTAAATGAGGAATTTCCCAATAGAATTTATGATTAGAATTGGATAATCATGTTAAATTTCATTTTTTTCAAAACTTGGAAATTCAGTTTCTAGGTATTCAACATAGTAAACTAACTTAGAAGGTTCATAGTAGTTTATAGTTATATGCATTGTAGCACAATAATTTTTTATTAAGATTTATTTTATAATTTATTCAATTCAAAACTTGAAATTGCCTCGAAATTGAGTTTTTAGTTATTTTTTTGCAGACAACTGGAATGAGTAGTTTTTAACTTAAAAATTCCTTATGAAAGGGTAAACTTTTAATTAAAACATCAATATGGAAGGGTTAATTTCTGATTGAAACTTCATTTTTAAAGACCAAAATTTTAGACAAAACGTTTTTGGATGGGTAGTATAAGAATAAAAAACGTCAACAAAAATTTCTATGACGGGCAAAGATGAATACAAATTCCAACCCTGGGTCCACTTACCATCCTAGATCTAGATCTTGTTTCATCTTGATCTCCCACTCTTTCATCATCACATTTCCCTAGAAGGTCTAGATTGAGTTTGCTAGCCTTCATTGGCTAAGCTAGGGTCTCCCCCTTGGTCTTGCTTAGGCTTGATCTAAAGTGAAGAGTGTCTCGGTTGACGTGACACCAAGCTTGCATTGGAAACCTTGGCATCTCTTCGGTCACCTCTTTGGTTGTCTACACCTCTACCGTCTTGGATAGGATACCTTTAGAGACAACTACAAGTTGTGTGATAACAGTACGAACGTAGTGGAGTGAGCAATGGAAGAAATCCCAACACTAATATTCCTCGTATTAGGGTACAATAGCAAACAGCCCAATGTTATGTCATCTTCAAGGGTAAATTGCCAACATATGCATGCAATACAATGACATTATCCATTATTAATAGTACCCGATATTTAGGATGTTGTAATATTGGATCCAAGACCATTATGAGAATGGTGGCCTAATCATTCATTGGTGGTCTAGAATGGCATCATATCAATCAGGAAAAAGGTCAAAATTGATTATTAAGCTAACTATGCATTCCTTAGAAGATTTAGTAGCATCTGCTATTTTTGCTTATCTCTCTCAGAAGAATCAATATAAACAAGAAGCAAGCAATATGGAAGAACAATAGCCTAATGACCTCCTTTTACAATGCATGTGATGCACTATAGGTGACAAGCATGGCATCACTAATAGAATCTATGACCTTGCTAAAGATTTGACTAGCACAAACAGAGCCAAAGCATGGTTGGTGTGCATCCTGAATTATTCATGTATGATTAATGGCATTCACAAGTCCTCCAATAACCTCTACCAAGTGCTCACACTCTTTGATTTTGATACAATTTTGAATAAGGTATCATAATTATGGGACGACTGCTTTCCAAGATGACACAAATGCCCTAATGAAACATTGGAAAGAGTCAACTTGCCAAAAGAATAGTTATCGTGATCACAAGTTTTGGGAGGGGCAACTTCCCAAACAATTAGTTTCACATAAATTTAAAAAATTACATTAAGTTTATTGTATAAAAAATATCATTGTTCACATAAAACTTTAGGAGAAGGAAAAAAATTGAGATGCACAAAAATATAAAGTAGAAGGTTCAAATAAATAGACAAAATTTCATTCATTAAATATTCTCAGTGATAATGGAGATTGGGTTTATTGGCAGAGGGGATCAGAAATATGAAATTACTACATACTCAATTATCTTTTATTTTGACCTAAAATATAATGCAAAACAAAACTATGCCGATATAATGCTCCTCCCAAACATATGTTTTTTAACTTGAACACATGCATAACATGTTATAGCATAAAGACCAAAAAAAATATTTAAACACAATCCTACAAACATTCAATTATTTCATCCTCGACATGCTCCTTTTACTCAATGAGAAAATAATCAGAAAACCCTATTTAAAATTTATATAGCTATAGTGGTAGAAGATTCTCCAGTAGAACTTAGGGAACTATGGGTTATTACTTATTATCTTAATACAACTAATGGTACAAGTAAATGTGTGTTCTATAGAAAGCCACAATATGTTGTTAAATCCTAAACTTAAATTACTTGGCCTGAATGCAGGCAATACATAATCTTGACATCCATGCAATTGCTCATTTGTTAAATGTACCCATGGAAAATATAAATTTTCCCACATCAGACTCCCATATATTGCAACATTTTCTCCAGGTATAGACCCTAAACGAAGCTGACTACTAAGGCATTTATTTATTTAATTTTTGAGCTGGCAAAACTCAAGGCTCAAGCATAACTCCATGCTTATTAGGCACCCATATCATTGGCTCATAAAGAGATAACACAATAAACATAATTTTCAAAACCATCTAACTCAACATTCTCTTGAGCCTTCAAATTCAAGGTCAATAAATGACTTTCCATTTAAATGTGCCTGAAAGCTACCTTCATGTAATGTGACTTCTATTTGCGTAGAATTTATTTTTAAATCACCATAGCCTATAATATTTTCATTACCATTACCGTTTATGTCCACATCATCATTTCCTCTGGTCATTATCATGCACCCATATTGTCCCTCCCTGGGTGGTTGATTCAGCACACTTGACCTGCATGAAACCATTGTGTTTTTTGTAACAGTGCAACTATCTGTTGTTAACATCAGTCGATGCTTCCTACCGAGTAATTGTTCGACACGTTTGATATTGCCAGCAGCTAGAGCTTTACGGACAAGAGTTGAAGAGATCTGCCCTTTCTCTCGCAAATCTGCTCCTGTATTTCCTTGTTCCAAACTTGATCTATCAAACTTATCCATAACAGGATCTACAATATAAGCCTTAAGGCCATATTCCCCACACAACTGGGCCAAATCGGATGCATCACCTGAAGCCTTATACCCAAATCTGTAATTTGCACCTGCAAAATTACAACTTAAGCCGCTTTAAAAATATATAGTATATACTGTACTTGTAACAACTGTAATGGTGAAAACGTGTGTAAATTATTCTTGCACTGCGCATTTCAAAATAAAAAGGCAAGTTTGGACTTTCTCGGGGCAATAACATTAACAAATAACTGAGATCCAAATTTTAACAAAGAGAATAATCTGTTTTTGCAAATAGCATAAATGTGAGGTCAAACTTACCTGCCACCACTCCCGTTACTCCCAATTCCTTTGACAGTCTCTCTACAAATTGGCGAGGGCTCAAATAACGCACTTGAGCAAATTGAACATGGTATTCGAGAGGAACCACACCGCCACATAAAGGTGCCCACAGAGAAAGTACACGCTTTCTATCACATTTGGCAACAAGAGGCAGCCTGCACAAACTAGTAACAATAAACCTCTCACGAAGACAAAACTCGACTAAGAGAACTGCATACTAGATGAAACAGATGACAGAAGGCACTCAATTGAAACAAATGCAGACAAATAGAACAAAGGTACTGGGACAAATCATGAGAAGCTGCTGCTAAATACTATACACACAATTGTAGTATTTTATATCAATAGAAATCACTTTGTCAGCAAAGAAAATGGAATGATACAACAGGGCTTCACTATGTGTTTCTCAAGTATCAAATGGAAACCAATATCCTATTCTCAAACTGTATTGTACCCTATAAAATAGCAGCTTACAAAACCTGCTCATTACATGTTAAAGAAGAAAACGGAGAAATCATGATCTCACGGGAACATAACACCCCTGAATGAATAAGCAGCAGTTACAAATGGAACATGATGTTTGAGAGGAACCAACGAATAGTTGAAGTAGCAGAGGATTGATGCTGTAGCCTGTTCAGTAGATACTAGATACAAAACAGAATGTATTTCCAAGAGCTGATTACAAGTAAAAATACAAAATAACTTCAATCAGGAATCTTAAGAAAGGCAGTCAGATATTGAAGCCAACTTCCTAACAAACTGTATTTTTTATTATGAACATGGCATTTAATACAGTTTAGGACTTCTATTAGGAAGATGATTCAGTAGATGTTCTTTTAGTTCTTTTGTCACTACAAGGTATTCGTCATAATGTATCACCTGTGTCAAGGATCGAACCACATGCCCTTTTTATGTATCTCACCTTCTACTAGATTTGTGAGCTTAATCTCACATGCTGGTTGTAGACAGTAATATAAACACTAGAAGTTGGCCAAGTATAAGTATGTAACCCCTATGTTTGGTCAATACCAAGAAAAAAAGACTAATCATTACGATTGGTCAAGACTCGACTGTGGATATGAGTGTCCAATTAAAATAAGAGTTAAATAAGAGCGGTGAAATGATAAAGCCACAGTGTCGAGGCATTTATTTATTCAATCTTTGGAATATGATCTATGAAATCTACTTCACAGCAACAAGCTAGAGGTCCTTATATTCTTTGTTATGATACTGCAGCCATGGATCTTGAATACTACATTTGAGATCTTACCATAGAAAAACTTGATTATTTTATATAATTATATGAAATTTATGTGTACTATTGTATTCAAGGTTTCCTAAATGTACAATCTTTTCCATTTCAGCTATCACTTATACGATGGAACTTATGATGGCATCTTTCGTAAGATGAAATGCCTGAGTGTGAATGAGGTGGTGTAGTTTGACGACTAAGATTCCTAGGTTATGAAAGGTGGAGAAGCTTTGATGTCCCTCCTTTTAATGCATGAGTAATTCATGATTCAAGATAATCTATAACCACGATCCCAATTTGTAAAACGGGAACTGTTGCCTACTAAGTCATACTTAGTTGGATTTCAAGTGAGCCGACAAAGCTTGAACATGTCAAAGTGTTCATCATCAGAGTTCAGAAGTCCATCAGGCCTTCTAGGCCCTTTATTTGGTGTACCACACGTTCATACCCCCTCGGGAGAATTGTAATAAATGTGCTAACATGGTAGCTGTATGTAAAAGACTCGGCATCCTAGGACTTAAACATTAATCCGACTAGCCCAGAGTGTTTTTTTTCCTTGGTAATTATTTGTTGTTGAACAAACAACTAATAATTTTCGAGTTTTTCACTCATACCTCCAAAGTTGGGGTGGTCGGAGTGGTGTTTCGGTCTTAGGAGGTTATTAGAGCCTAAGTGTCAATGTATTAGACCATGCTAGACATCGAAATTGAGTCCTATGGACATGTGCTAGCTCCACCTAAGTTTTTTCTAGTTTCCGAGAAAATTATTTTTTTTTTTGTAAAATTAGACCATTTTTTAATGGTTTAATTGAAAATTTTCAAATTGCAATAAAAGTATGGTCTGGAGGTGGATTTTGGCGTGGTGATGCTCGTTTTCACACTCAAAGCATCCTCTTTACCCCAGAACCAACTTTTCCTACGTTTCGGGTGATCAGGTCATCACTTAGAGTATTTTTTCCTAAAGAGGCATCAAAATGGCAAATAAATGCTAATGATGCGACAAAATGCAACAAATATTAAAAAAATATATAATAAAAAAGCAAATGGGCATGTGCCAAATAAGTTGGCAACCCATCACAAGTGGAGGGCAACTTAGTTAAGATATTAAAGCACATGGTCTAAAGTCAAAATCATGAGGATTTAGTTTGATATCTTTTTGGATGTGCCATCACACTTCACGTGAGTCATGGTGGGCGCATATCTCATATGGTGGGCGATCATGAGAGGTGGCATCTTTTAAATAGTGGGTGGAGATCCCAAGAAAGGCGGCGCCTACCTCATGAGAGGTGTTGCCCATCCCTTAACCACATCAAATTGCAATGCCTTCCATTTCTCATGAAATCACCCAAGTGACTCTCCTTCATCAATTCGCCCCTCTTGGGTAGTGCTATATAATGGAGCTCATTCTCTTCTCCAAGCTAGTTCGAGTTGGAGTTGTGAGCCCATGCTTTTGTAATTGCTTATGCTATTGGCATTTGTGCTTGATAATAAAGAAGCTTTGGAGGCTAATGGTGTTGTGTTATGGTGTGTGGGCCAAAATTGTCATGATCTCATGAGGTAATTTGTTGTTCATTTCAAATTCTTGCTTTGTTTTGTGTATCTGGCTTAAAGGATTGCTCCCAATCATTAGAAGTAGAGTAATGTAAATAAGTTTACTTGCTTTTCTACTTTGAATACATATTTTTAGAGATCTAGATCTAACATGTTTTATAAGATTATATGCATGTTGTTTTAATCTCAATTTATATGCTATCACCAGATCTCACGGGTTTTGCAAGTTTCTTGAGTGGTTTTAAGGATATCTGGCTTGGAGGAGGTGTGGATCTAGTTTGACTCCATTCCACTTCTAACATTTTTTAAGACATAGTCCCTCAGCATCCCACTACGAAGTCTTAGAGCAAATCTTCCGCGGCAACAAGTTCTTTTCTCCTTATCATTCTCTTTTTAAAAATCAACTTCTCCTTTGGTTACTTTACCTTGTTTATGTAGATCTATTTTGTTTAAAGTTAAATCTCTCTTTAGATCTCATATACAAGTGTTTTAAAGTTTACATCTCAACTTTCTTTGAAGGTTTTATCTATTTAAGTAGATCTAGCTTAGGAAAGCTCCCTTTTTGCAAGTATTTTTTTAAGTAGATCTCAAGCTTGACTTTAGAAGTACTTTCCTTTGATCTTTCAAGTTTAAATCAAACATTTAGTGCATATCATATTGGCTGCCCAAAAGCAAGCCAAGATCCTAAGGAAAGCTTGATTTCCTTTGTTATTTTTTGCAATTTTTATCATAGAAATAACTTAGAATTTTTTAGGATTTTTTGGGGATTGTTCAAAAACACTCTTAAAGTGCTTTTCAGCATCTTTGATATTTAATAGCTTGCTGATTTTTGCAGGTTTGACGAAGAAGAGAGGGAAACTCTAGTCAAATTTCAAGATTTTGGGCCAAAAGAAGCTTAACAGAGCTCCCCTTCTCTCTTCTTGTCAATTTTCTAGCAATTTGTAAGCCTTTGGATCCTAATTCAAAAGGACCAAAGTGTATTTCATTATCTAAGATTGTAATAAGCTTTAATAAAGATTCGAGTAGGCTCCTAAGAGCCCACTCTCCACCCTCCCAGGGGGGATTGCCGTCGGTGTGACTTTTTCATGTTTCTTGCTTTCTAAATTTTACTTTAGTTCTATTTGGCTAAAATTAACACAGAATAATTAAAATTTAACATCTTAAGTGTCTGATCCAAATATCGGCCTTCAGACGCACTCAGGACATAGGAACATCTAACACGTTTTTTGCAAGCTGTATACTTTATGGTTTAAATCGATTTATCTTTTATTTGTTAAGTATTTCCTTGTAATCGGATACTAACCCACTACTTCGGTAGTGTGGTAATTAGTTCACATTTCTTTTTTTTCAATATTTGCTTTTGTTCAATTTCAAAGTAACGAACCCGACTGTGTATACCCGAAGTATGCTCTCGCCATCACATAAAGGGCTTGCATGAGTACGTCGTGGATGATCAGAAAAGAGTTTCTCAGCTTCTAGTAATTAGTCCCACATTTGCAATCAACCTCCCCGAAAGACAAAGGTCCAGCATCTTGATTCTTTACTTCATGTGGGAAAAGCTTACAAAGAAAGCGGGAACAACTAGAGAGCGACCACAGGGCCCCATCGGACTACATCCTAGTTGGTGTAGTGTTGGACACCCCCCTGTGACTCCTCCTAGCCCACATTTTCTTGCTTAGGACCACACTTGATGAGTCTGGATACATTCCCAGTACCAATTTGGTATATCGGAAATCCTCTCCCTTCTAATCAACTCATTAATTCATTAACTTAAAACGAACCAAAACACATTGCAAAAAAATTTACTTTCTCAGCAGCATATCACGACTCCATTTTTCAGCACTGGTCATTTTACTTTTACAATCATCTGCTTTAAACTACTATTTGTTGAATGATCTTGTAATTCATGTGATTTATGATGTTGTATCAGTGACTTTATTTGCTGTCTCTTACTTCAGTTTCTAGTTTATAAAAACTCTTAAAAAACTTACTCATCCATAAATCAACCTTAGTAACTTTTAGGGTCCACCCCCCTTGACTTCGTTAGGAGTTTTCCTAAACGAAGGAGTCAAGAATCAAGTAACAGTACTTGACTCGAAGCTTGCCCCCAAGGACACACTTAGTGGCTTGAAGATTTATGCCACGTTAAGCCCCAGGTGTGTGAAAGGCGGCAACAGGAACAAAGTGCAATCTTCGACATAAGATACAATGCTTTTGTTGCACTTCCGACAAGAACCAAGGGCATCTAATATCCTTTTGCTTGTGACTAATATTTGAGAAGGAAAACTTATACAATAATCAGTAGGCTGAACAAATAATGCTGGCAACTACTAGCTAGTTAACTTCTCTGCAATATTAGTGAGAATCAGATTCACCCTATTGCAGAATAACCTAAGGCTCATAATGTGCTTTCATAACTTTTTTCTTGGGCACTGCTTGGAGATGAAACTATGAAAACATTAGCCTTTATCTATGTTCAGCTATAGAAAAAAGCCAGATAAATACAGTTTAGGTTATACTTACAAACAAATAAGTTTACAGGTAATTACCTAGGCAAAACAGGATCATTTTGGCCAGAATGGAGATGGACCAGTGTTTCCTCTGGCTTTTAAAGTGTTTCAGATATTTTGGGCTTCAAATCCACCTAACAACATAATAATGGAGTGCAAGAGTCAAGACAACCTACAAATGGAAAACAAGATCTATAATCTTTATGACAGCCTTCCAGCATCCAAAACCAACCCATTACATTCAAAGAATCCTTGCAGCCTCCTTACGATAAGGATGGCCTGTTCCTACAAAAAACTAGTATTTAATATGCTACAACTCCTATTCAAGGTGATTTTATAGAATAATGAAGCAAGTTAAGAGTCAAGACCAAAGAGTGCTCTCATAGACTATCATTCAACTATGGTAGCCGGTTTTCTAAATATCGTTGTAGGCCCACTGACTCCCTCTCTGACCACATTGTCCACATGTCAATGGCTCCTGCCTTCAGATTCACATAGGGATCCTCTAGTGAGTCAAAGTAATCTGAGTTTTTTGTGATTAACTAAGTCAAACAATAGATCACAAAGTTTCTAATTGATGCCTTGCCTCTTTGCTCCTCTTTCAATTGATTCAACTCATTTTGACTGGGTTGTGTGACCAATTGGTACCAAATCGTCCCTGCTATCTTATTGATTAGAATATGGCATATGCAGTAGAGATTGGATTTCTTACAAAGTGGCTATCCTTGCTCATTCATCCACACAGAATTGTTGATATTGAATTCCAGTCTTTTTATTATATAATAGCTATAAGGAAAACCAAGCTTGCCATTGTCACAAACCATAGCTCTAAGCCTTGTTCTTCTAGACGGACAAGTAACTATTTTAATAGATTGGAGTTGACCTCATTTTGGAAATGAGGCAATGAAAATGAATCAATCCTACTGAAAAGTGGGAATCCAGCCTGATTGAAGCTCACTAACATCTGTTGTGCAGCTGCAAGGATTATGGAAATATCACACAAACACACATGTATCCATATATACATGAACATGAACATATCTATATGTAGTTCAGCGTGCATAAACATATGCACATATATGGATAAATACATGTAATGCCTATATATCTTAAATAAATGCATGCATCCTCCAATCTATGTCCATAGCAACATAAAGTGTGTACCTCTGAACACATAACCTAAGTGTGTGCATGTAATTTCACAACCAACATCATGCTCAATCTTTCTGGGACAGATTCAAGCCCTGATACCACTCTGCAGCATGCCCAACACTGACATTGGCAGGGTTTGCAAACTCTACTTTGCTCTAATACAACAAATCTCGAAAAGACTACAAGTTTAGTAGTTTTTTTCATGCATTTTCATCCATTGATCATCTTAAACCCTAAAAGTCAAAACCCTTGCATTTTTATTTTTCAGATCTATGGAGATCTAGCAATCATTTGGGCTTAATAATTAAAACCCACCTTAATGATTATCTTAACATTCCCAATCTAAAGTTTGGTGGACATCCGACTCCATTTGCCCCCCTATCTAAGGCACTCGGCCTCTCCAAGGGAGGTCGCACTTGTTGGGTAGGTGGTCTTTTGTTAGCTCTACATCGTGGGTATTGCTCTTTCTTTCTCAAAGCCATAGATCCATTGTGTAGCAAACCCCCTAGTGCCATTTCATCTTGATCTTCACCTTGTGGGCCCCTTTTTGGTCATTTTCCTCATTTCAAGGGTGGGTCCCACTTGGATATCTTCACTTGGCATTAGATCCATCTAAATCTACTTGTTTAAATCTATCAGTGACCCTTATTCTTCCTTGGTTGAACTTTTGTCATTATTTAAGCCTCTTCAACCAAGCCCTAACTCCAGTGACGTAATTTGTGCTCCTAGGCTACACTCACGAGTTCTGTGTTTCCGAGTGATGTGAGAAGACGCAGGTAGTCACGTGGTGATGTAATATGGGCTCCTGGGATGATCTCCACATGTTGTGACGTGGTAGTGGGTAGTCATTCCAATGACGTAATTTGTGCTCCTAGGATACACTCACGAGATGATCTGGACAAGTAATGTGGTAACGCAGGTGGTCATTGTGGCAGCGTAATATGAGCTCTTGGGCTGATCTCCACATGTTGTGACATGGTAGAGGGTAGTCACTCTGGTGACGTAATTTGTGCTCCTAGGTGACACTCATGAGATGATCTGGACACATAGTGTGGTAATGCAAGTGGTCGTTGTGGCGACGTAATGTGGGCTCCTGGGCTGGACCCACTTGATGGCTTGCTTGTACAAAACTTCTAGTGATGTATAGATTCAAGAGAGACGTCACAAGTCAATGGTCAGAGTATAGAGTTGCAGTAGCAGTGATAATGATGATGATGATGATGCTGATGATGATGACAATGAGGACAATGATGACGATGATGACCATGCCAAAAGATTACCTTCCTTGTTAAGAGGGAGTGTTGAAGATTGTGTAACTTCGGAAGATATTCTTATTATTATTGTATTCTTATTGCACTTCCTTCGGGAAATATTCATATTGTATTTGATCACGTAAAAACCCTAAAAGAAATAAAGTAAAATAGACAAATCGGCCCCACAAAAATCAGTGGGTAAATTGCCCCAAACAATGGGCAAAACTGCCCCAGTCAAGTCGGCCCAGTTAGGGAAGTCAAGTCCACCCAGTTAGGTAAAGAGGCCATCTTGTGATCAGTGTAAATAGAGGCAACACACCTCTCTTTTGGACATCACTCACTTAAGCAAGTTCGCATGAATAGAGAGAGAAGAACAAGTTCGCTTGGGAAAAAGAGTAGTTGCATTGAAGACATCTTATTCTTGGGGTTTTCTATCTTATCTTATTCTCGAGATCTTTGTGTAAGAACCTTTAGCTCTTGATGTACTAGATTGGCATTGTACTTGTGACGAATCTATATTGAAGAAGTTTTGTTGGGTTTTTCCCGTGAGAGGGTTTTCCTAGGGTAAATCTTTGTGTGCTCTTGTTTATGTTGTGCATGTCTATCTTTCAATGCCTATCGCATATGGTTATTGTGAAAATATATAAATTGTTTGAAGATCTAACATAACCATCCTTGAAGTATAAAATTCTAACAAGGGAGTATTCCCTTTTCCCTAATGCACCCTCATTGAGCTCCAAGCCAATGATGAGGTGTTGCATGTGATTTATTTTTGTCTCAATCAACTCCTTTTGTCCCCTTATTGTCTCTAGAGGTGGCGCATGGCGCTTAGGGAGCTCTAGTTAACTGCAGAGGTGCCCTTTTGATCTCTAGTTAACTACAGAGGTGTCCACTTGATCTTGAGTTCTCTCTAAGAGGTGGTGCATTTGCTCTAGTTGACTCCAAGAGAAGGCGCACTTGTCTCGAGTTCTCTCCACCTCATGAAGTGTGCCACCTGTTGCCGCCAAGATTGCACACCTGGGGGGGAGCGCAGCAGAAATATTTCGAAGCTGCTCGGTGTGGCCTTGGGGGCAAGCAAAGAATCAGGTGTTGTCACCCGATCCCGACTCCTCCATTTCGGCAAACTCCTAATGAAGCCAAAGGGGGTAGACCCTAAAAAAGAGTTTCTAAGTCTTTAAAGTTTAAGTATTTAGTGATGGGAAGATTGTATTTTAGGAGTTGTTTTGAAATGATGAAAAATATTTAAACCAAGTATTACTCGCAAAATTAATGGCACATCCACAGCATATCATTTGAAGGATAACAACAGTTTTGCCAATTTGAATCAAAAATCCATCCACAACATGATATGATAAACAAAAATAACTCAAGACAGATAAAAAGAAAAGATTTTGAAAATACTGTTGTTGCTCAAATACTAGTGCCAAATGGAGTCATTGTCCATAAAATATTGTTGAGAGAACCGTTGTGCGAATTTCTCTTGGTTTATTTTATTATATGATTTGACAGATGAAGTTGAATTATTGTGGGAAGGGGGGATTTCTGATATACCTTGCGGTACAGGAAATATGTCTGGAATGTGTCTAGGTGGCTCCGTACAAGGACGTGTAGGCTGGGAGCCTGGGACGGAGTCTCGAGAGCGGTGTTCAACACTACACCAACAAGGATGTAGTCTAACTGGTGCTCTAAGGTCGCCTCATAGTGGTTCCTGCTTCCTTAAGTCAGAATTTCCCCACGTTTGATCACAATGAGGCAACGCCGAATTTTCGTTGGTTTTCGCGGAACTTGATTTTATTAATGAGTATTAATTAAATGTGAAAAATTAAAGAATGCAACACTTCCTCTTTTGATATCCCAAAGCACAGACTAGCTTGCGATGGGTAGAGCATACACGGAGTGGGCAAAATTGTTTATTCCAATTGACTCTTCGACAGAGAGCACTCTTGATCCGATTTAGAACGAGATTCAAGAGATTTTTTTAAGTTAATAAATTTTAAGATTGACTCTTTGATAGAAAGCACTCTTGATCCGATTTAGAACGAGATTCAAGAGATTTTAGTGACAAAAATTGTAAAAAAAACGAAATGTAAAGCTTTGAAATAATCTAAAAACTACCCAAGAATCTCTTTCGGGTCTATGACCGTACTCGGGAGAGCAAGGGGGTTAGCAAAGAAACAAAAAACAAAGTAAACTCTCCAATAGAGAGCACTCTTGATCCGCAAATGGCGAGATTCAAGAGATTTTAAATGCCTTTGAACTTAATGAAAAATTTAAGAGAAAAAAGCTTGAAACTAGTTACGCTTGCAAAAATGAAACTTTCTAGCAAATTTTGATTATTTGTAAAACAAAAGAAAAAGTTTTTTAAACTTAGCAAAAGTAAAAATTTTGTAACAAAACTTTTTGAATAAATAAAACTAATCTAGCATACTAATGTTCTAGTTTGTGTGCAGGTAAAAAGCAAATAAATGGAAAGAAGATACAAGCTTCCCCCAAATGAAGGAAGAGGGTTGTGGGAGTCGTAATCCCACTGGCTTTTTATTAAACTTTATTACAAAAAATTAACCCTCAGATAGAGAGCGCTCTTGATCCGCTTCTGCAGCGTGATTCAAGAGACTTTTAGGCTTAAGAAGGCAAAGGGATAGCAAGGGGATTGAAGAAGAGGGAATTTTCTTGTGTTTATGCTTAAAATTCTCACTTTCCTTTCTTCGCTTTTCTGTAAAACAACAAGAAATCAGCGAACAGAAAATTGTTAGAGATTAGTATTTGTTAGTCAAAAGTACATAAAATTTACAAGACAAATATTTGCTAATGATAGGAAAATTTAATGCTTCAAATATTGACGATTTAAAACTAGATCTAAGCTTGAAATAAGGCTTTAAAGTACTTATAAATCTATAAATTTTGCATGACAAATCAGATTTTTTTTAAATGAAGCAATGTAGATCTAACTTTGTTTAAGCAAAATGAGATAAGAACAAGGTAAAGAGAGAGATTTGAGTTTTTTAAAACGGATGATGAAAGCAAGCTTGCTCAAGCTTTAAATCTCCTTTGAGACTTGGAAATGCCAATGGAACAAGAAATGTTATTAGTCCAAGATCTGAAAAAGGGGAAGATGCAACTGAACTCCGCCCCTTGCTCCAAATGAGTAACCTGAAAGCTTATTCACACTTGCAAAAAGAGGGATCAAATCTGGTACATATCACAATTAAGAATTAAAAAAGCATGAAATATAACTTACTATAACATGTTACTCTTGAAATCCTAGATGCAAAATAGTAAGTGTTGCCAACTAAGTTGTACTTGGTTGGATTATCAAGCGAGCGGGCAAAGTAGAACATGACACATGTTCAATTTTGGTGATTTGATGTCCAGCTGGCCTTTTAAAGGCCCCCGTTTTTTATTTTTTTTCCACATGTCCATGGCCCTGCGGGGTTTGTAATAAAAACGTGCTAGCATGGTGTTTTGTAAAAGACTCGGTTCCTTAGGACTTTTTGGCCAAGTCAGGTATTCCAAGGAGTTTTTTCACCTATCTATTATGTTTTGCATCACTGCATTCCATAATTAATTGGTTTTTCTCCTGCTCCTCCAAAGCTGGAATGCCTGGGGAGGCTGACGGGCCTTAGGGAATTATTAGAGTCTATGGGTCAATGTATATGAACATGCTAGGCGTTAATTTTGAGTCATATGGACATGTCTAAGTCCCCCTAGGTGTTTTTTTTAATTTTCGGCAAGTTTTAATTTTTCCGTAAATTGGGCCATTTTTTAATGGTTCAATTAAAAAATGAGCAGCAAAAGATGGGACTCTTAAAGTGTTTTTGGGCATCTTGTACTAATTATTGCTTGCTGGTTTGCAGCAAAAGATGAGCAGGTAGGAGGAAGTGCTGGCAAAATTTCGAGCATCCAGGCGATCCGGAAGACAAATTTCCATATTTTTCAAAACCGGTCATATTTTTTCTATAATTTTGTAAGCCACCAAGTCACATTAAGTAGACTTGGGGCACTTCTCTATATCATTGTAAACATCTTTAAACGAGAGCAAGTGGGCTAGCCAGCGCCCATACCCCATCCCCCCAGGGGTGGCCTGTGTCGTCTCATTTTCATGGCGTGAATGTTAGAGTAGTTTATTTCTTTGTTTTCCGGCATTAAATAAAATAAATTAGGATTAAAATAAACCTTGTTGGTCCGTTCCACTGGCGGGCCACAAGTTCACTCACAACCTAGCTTTTCACATTTTTTTTACAAACTCATAACGCCCCCCTTGCTTTCCTGAAGTAGGGTTTTGTATGAGGGCTTGCCCGAAATGCATGCCTGAAAAGAGACTCTTGGGGTTATAAAAGATAAAATTTGGGTTCTTAAAATTTTATAAAAATATACCAAGGTCTTCTCCCGTATGCTCTGTGGCCAACTTGCAGCTTAGTCTGATCCAGTTGGTACACACCAGAAAGGAGTGGATGACTAGTAATAGGACTTAACACCACCCCAATAAAAAACCCTTTTTGTGAAAATCCGGCACAACACGCAATTCGTTGTCGTGGGCAAATTTCCCAGAAGGCTTGGGATAAAACTGGATAGCGACCTCTTGGAAACCGTTAGGCTTGCCCTCGTTGGTATAGCATCTGAACACCTCCTCGAGACTCCGATCCAGCCTAAAGCCTGAGAGGGAAGCCACGCTTCAAATTTTCCGGACATGTTCCCCCGTACCTTGCGTATATCGGGAACCCACCTGCCTTAATAAAAAAGATCACCACCACATTAAATTCTAAAATAAACCAAGAACACTCCACAACATTTACTTTTTCTGTTTATGCATTTGTTATTTGACTCCGTAACAAGGCACTGGTCTTGATGCAAATTTCATTTTATATTGTTGACTAGTATGCAATTGAATGATGATTATTCTAAATGGGAGTAAATGATAAATGATTTTTTTATTTGAAAAAAGTATATGTTGTCTGTCTTGGTTGCAAAAGTATTTTTTCTAACTCCTAGATTAGAGGCTTTAGTTTCTTTTAATTTTTTAGGGTCTACCCCCCTTGGCTTCGCTAGGAAAGCCTAGACGGAGGAGTCGAGTCCCAAGTGACAGCACTTGACTCTGACTTGCCCCCAAGGCCACACCAGCAGCTTGAAGACTTCTGCTGCGTTTCCCCAGGTGTGGAACCAGGCGGCAACATTTTGGCGCCGTTGCCGGGGATAAGTCTTTCTATTCCCGGAATACGACTTTTGAGTTTTCCTTTTGTTTTCGCTTTGTTTGATGTATGTAGTGAATTTTTTAAATTGACTAAGAACATCTGGCGACTCCACTGTCAACAAATCTACCAAGGCGTTTTACAAGAAGGAATTCTCAGAATTTGCTTCAGTTCTTTCCTGAGCCTGAAAAGGTCTATCATAGAAGGAAAAGCAAGTTATCTTCTCGAAAAACCCTTGAGGATCTTGGTTCTCAGTCAATTTCTGATATTCACCTTTTATTCACAGAAAATAATTTGAATAATCCTATTGTTGAAATGGCTGAGTTTGGTCCTTATGATTTTACTGCTATAGTTGGTTACCCTCATGATATCCCTGAAAAAGCCATTGATAAGTTGCCATCTTTTCAAGGAAATAATGCTATTAATGCTAAATCCCATATAACTCGTTTTTGCCATTGTTTTGACAAGTGGTGCTTGGGTGCCAAGCATGAAGATGTAAAAATGAAGTTGTTTGCTTTATCTTTGGAAGAAAATGCTTATGAATGGTTTAACAAGTTGGAAGCTGACAAGTACAAGACCTACAAAGAAATTGAAACTGCTTTCTTGGCCAAATGGGGGGACATCAAAGAAGACCGCTACCTTCTAGCTGCCTTGACCAATACTAAGAAAAATGAAAATGAGACAATGGAAGAATTCAACAACAAATTCAATGAAATTGTGGGTAGACTTCATGCTGATATCAAGCCACCTGATAATTCCATCCTCATTTACTACATGGAAGCTTTTAGCGGAGAGTTGAAATATCAATTAGCTGATAAAGAACCTACTGATCTAAAGAAGGCCATGGAATTGGCCGAGAAAATTGATAAGAACATGTTAAATTGTGGCAAGTCTCATCTTCCTGGTTTCACAAGGGCCAATGTTCCTATGAAGCAAAGCGAGAGTAAAGATAAAACCATTAGCACTGAGATCAAGGATCCTTCAAAGGAACCTTTGAAAGAAATTGCCCAACTCTTAAAAGAAGCTGTTTCAAATCAAGCCTCCAACATGACTGCCATACAGAACAGGTTGATCTCCATTGAAAGATCTCAAAATCATCAGGTCTCACATCAGTATATGCCTAAGCCCCAATATGCTCCTAGGCCTCAATATCAGAGAAAAGTTCCATTACAAGATCAGAGGACCCCAAATCCTTTGGAAAATGTAAATGCTCTTTCAGAAGAAATTCCTCCCTTTTGTAGGGCATGTGATAGTTTCCATGAGGAATCTACTTGTGCTATATTTAAATGGTCAATGGAACAAAATCCGTCAGAAGCCAGTAGCAGTGTCAGATTAGCAAGCGAGCCTGAGAACCAGCCTGAATATATCAATGTTGTGGGTCAAACTCACTCTGTCTCTAAAGAAACTTGGGAACAAGCTAGATGTTACAGCCAGGACTTGAAAGATAAAGCTACCCTTAGATTTGGTGAGATGCCTCCACCAGAGAAGATTCTTGAGATGTCAAAGTTCAAAGGCCTAACATATCAAAGAAAGAACAATATTGGAACCTCAAACTCAAATCAGAATATCCCTAAGGTAACACCTTCTTCCAACTCTGAAAGTCTTCATGTCGATTTGGCTCAATGGTTATCTTCTGCAAAGATTCCTGTTCTTGTTACTGACCTTATCAAAATCCCAAGCTTGAAAGAAAATCTTATGAAAGTGATAGATCATCCTCAACATGAAAAGGGCAAGGCTCCTATGAACACAGAGATAGTTAGTCTTAGCCAGACTAGAGAAGAACCTGACCTTCAAAACATAGTCAATCATAAAGATGACCCAATTATTTTGCATAGTGTGGACCCTCACAAGGAAGACCACCCTCCCTTCTATGTCTCCTTGCTTGTCAATAATATGCTTGTGCACAATTGCATGTTGGACTCTGGTGCTTCTTCAAATGTTATGACCAAAAGGGTTATGGATCAATTGGGCTTAAAGACAACTAGACCCTATCACAATGTGTGTGCCATGGATTCAAGGGAAGTTGATACTATTGGTATAATTATAAATCTACCTGTTAGGTTGGCCAAGTATCCTGATGTACATTTAACCATGGATGTCGTAGTAATCGATGTACCAGACAATTGGGGAATGCTTTTATCTAGAAAGTGGGCTGCATCTTTAGGGGGAGACATAAGGATGGATTGGTCATATGCTACTATCCCTGCATCAGAACATACAACTGTTAAGTTATACAATGAACAAGCTAGAAAACTCCATGTTGAAGACCCACAGAATCTGGCTAATGAGTTTGTGCATCAAACAGACAACTTTGGAAACTATTCTATCTGTTCAAATTTCATAGCACCTTTTAAAGAAGCATCCAAAGATGAAAAGAAGGATGGGGTATGGAGGATGAGTTTTGATGGGGCATCTTCAAGATATGGAAAAGGAGCTGGAATTGTCATAACTTCTCCTTCTAAACAAACCTTCAAATTTGCTTTCAGACTTGAGTTTGATGCATCAAATAATGTGGCTGAGTATGAAGCCCTTTTGCAAGGGTTAGAAATCGCCAAAGATATGGGGATTAAGATTTTATCTATTAAAGGTGATTCTGACTTAGTGGTTTCCCAAGTTAAAAATGTATTTGCTTGCAAAAGTCAAAGGTTGAAACAGTATAGGAATGCTGTCTGGGATACTATGGAGTGGTTTGATGCTTTAAATATCATGGCAATTCCTAGAGAAGAAAACATTGAGGCAGATGAACTAGCTGTGGCAGCTTCTACACTTCAACCAACTGAGGAAATATTAAAGGGGAATGGGAAATTTGAAATCAACTTTAGACCTTTAATCCCTGACAACATAGATCATTGGCAAGTGTTTGATAGTGACAAGCAAATTCTCAACTTCATCCATAACCTTCAAGAATTTTCTGATTGTAAAATCACTTATAAGGAAGAAGGGAAAGAGTATCCTGAAGAAGAGGACCAACCTAGGAACAAAGTCCCCAAGGGCATCACCCGGTTAGAGCAGCTTTTTGACAGACAAGATGGCCATAAAAGAAAAAAGGGTTCAATAAAACCAGGGGAGTATATTGAAGTAAACATAGGAACTGAAAAGGAACCAAAGATGATAAAAATTGGAAAGGGAATATCTCAAGAAGAAAGAAAAGCCTTGATTGACTTAATCTATGAATATAGGGATATATTTGCTTTCAGCTATGATGAACTTAAGGCTTATCGTGATGATATTTTTCAACATACAATCCCTTTTAAACCAAGTATCAAGCCTTTTCGCCAAAAACTGAGACGAATAAACCCCAAGTTGGCTCCTATGGTTTACAAAGAACTCCAAAAGATGTTGGCAGCAGGCATCATTACTCCAAGAAGACATTCTTCTTGGTGTTCTAACTTGGTGGTGGTTAGAAAAAAGAATGGGGATATCAGATTGTGTATTGATTTTAGAAACTTGAACTGGGCATGCCTAAAAGATAACTATCCTTTGCCAAGCATGGACACTTTACTTCAGAAGGTGACTGGATCAGGCTTGATGTCTTTTCTCGATGGGTTTTCGGGATATAACCAAGTGCTAGTCAACAAAGAGGATCAACATAAAACTACTTTTACCACACCTTGGGGCACTTTCATGTACCTTAGAATGCCTTTTGGTCTTACTAATGCTGGTGATACCTTTCAACGTGCTATGGATGTTGCTTTTAATGGATTGATTGGTAAAATTATTGAAATATATCAAGATGATTTAACAGTGTATAGTAAGGAAAGATCAGATCATGTTGGCCATCTTAGAAAGGTTTTTGAGAGATGCAGAAAGTATGGCATATCTTTAAATCCAGCTAAATCTGTGCTTTGTGTTGATGAGGGCAAACTGTTAGGGCATATTATCACTAAGGATGGTGTAAAAATTGATCCTGAAAGAGTTGAGGCCATTAAAAGGGTTCCTATCCCCACCAATGTCAAAGCTCTCCAATCCTTCAATGGCCAGATTAATTTCATTAGAAGATTTATTCCAAATCTAGCTGAGCTAATGAAGCCTTTACAACTCTTACTTAAAAAGGACGCTAAGTTTGAATGGAGTAAGCAAGGAAGAGAAGCTTTTGCAGGTATCAAGGATGCCATATCTAGAGCCCCTGTGTTGATAAGCCCTAATTATTCAAAAGAATTCCAAATCTTTTCCTTTGCTTCAGAGCATACTATTGCCGGAGTCTTACTTCAGAAGAATGACCAAGGCCAAGAACAACCCATAGCATTCTTTAGTAAAGCTTTACAAAATTCAGAGCTTAAATATACTATAATGGAGAAACAAGCTTATGCCCTTGTTAAGTCTTTGAAACATTTCAGGATATATATTGGGTATTCCAAGGTTGTGGGTTATGTTCCTCATACTGCTGTTAAAGATATATTGGCTCAACAGGATTGCCTGGATATAAGGGGAAAATGGGTGTCCAAAATACAAGAGTATGACTTGGAGATAAAACCCACCAAGTTAATCAAAGGTCAAGGTCTTGCACGCATGATGACGGAAAGTAATGAGAAAGCTGTAGGGATGATTTGCCAGCATAATGAGTCAGCACCTGTCATATCTGAAGAGCTTCAAAGATTAAGTCAAACCCAATGGTATTCCGACATTATCTACCTTCTTAACAATTTTACTTGTCCTGAACATCTTGTTGGTCACAAAAGAAGGTCTCTAAGACTCAAAGCCACTAAGTATTGCATAACTCAAAATGGATTAGGTTGGAGAAATCCCGATGGTTTGATTCTTAGATGTGTTGATGAACCAGATTCCAAAAAACTTCTGGTTGAGTTTCATAATGGATTTTGTGGTGGGCATTATGCAGCAGACACCACAGCCCACAAGATCCTTAGATCAGGTTACTATTGGCCCACTTTATTTGCTGATGTGCACAAGTTTGTCAGATCTTGTCCCCACTGTCAGTTGTTCACTGGGAAACAGAAATTGGCAACTTTACCTCTTGAGCCAGTAGTTGTTCAAGCCCCTTTCCAACAATGGGGTCTTGATTTTATCGGTCAGTTTAAGGAAAACTCAAGCAATGGATATACCTGGATCCTAACTGCCACCGATTATTTCACCAAGTGGGTGGAAGCAATCCCTACTAAGTATGCCACTGATAAAGTGGTTATGGACTTTCTTGAAAATCATATTATAACTAGATTTGGGGTGCCATCCAAGATAACAACTGACAATGGTCCTAGTTTTAGCTCCATGGCCTTTTCGGCATTCTGCTTCAAGTATGGTATAATCCTTTCCCACTCATCCAACTATTATCCCCAAGGAAATGGATTGGCTGAATCAACCAACAAGACCTTAATGAACATTTTAAAGAAAACTGTGGGTGATAACAAAAGGTCTTGGGATTCTAAGATAAAATTTGCTATATGGGCCGACAGAATAACACAGAAACGTGCTACTGGGAAAACCCCTTTTCAGTTGGTTTATGGTTTGGAAGTCTCTGTTCCCATTCATATTCAGTTGCCAGTGTATCAGATGTTGCATGATTATGAGTCAAATGATGATGGTATGCAGAACAGAATTGAGCAAATTATGAAATTAGATGAGACTAGAAGAAAGGCTTTAGACCAAAGTATCAGAAATCAGGACAGGGTTAAAAGAACTTTTGACAGGTCAGCCAAGCCAAAAGAGTTTCAGCCAAGGGATTGGGTTCTTCTATGGGACAAGCGAAGGGATAAGCCAGGAAAGCATGGAAAGTTTGATAGCCTATGGTTGGGACCATATATTATATCTGAACCAGCAGGGGTTAATTCTTTTTTCCTTTGCACTATGGATGGAGAAAGGTTGACTCTCCCAGTCAATGGGCAACATCTCAAGCTGTTTTTCAAAGAAGATTTCCTAATGCCCACGGGGGCAGATTGATAGCAGGGCCATCTCTAAACCTTTGCCTTGCATTTTTGTACATTATGTTTTGTATATTATTGATGAATATTAGTTTCATTTGCTTACTTTAGTTTTTGCTTTGAAATAAATGTTGCAACTTATGTTTCATTTGGCAAAGATATGGGACTAATGCATTTTAATTTCGTGGCAGGAACCAGAGATTCTTGGATTCTCGCATACTCTATCTAATTGAATCAGATCGAGCACACGTCCCGCAGTTGGAGCCAGATGTTGCCAACTAAGTTGTACTTGGTTGGATTATCAAGCGAGCGGGCAAAGTAGAACATGACACATGTTCAATTTTGGTGATTTGATGTCCAGCTGGCCTTTTAAAGGCCCCCGTTTTTTATTTTTTTTCCACATGTCCATGGCCCTGCGGGGTTTGTAATAAAAACGTGCTAGCATGGTGTTTTGTAAAAGACTCGGTTCCTTAGGACTTTTTGGCCAAGTCAGGTATTCCAAGGAGTTTTTTCACCTATCTATTATGTTTTGCATCACTGCATTCCATAATTAATTGGTTTTTCTCCTGCTCCTCCAAAGCTGGAATGCCTGGGGAGGCTGACGGGCCTTAGGGAATTATTAGAGTCTATGGGTCAATGTATATGAACATGCTAGGCGTTAATTTTGAGTCATATGGACATGTCTAAGTCCCCCTAGGTGTTTTTTTTAATTTTCGGCAAGTTTTAATTTTTCCGTAAATTGGGCCATTTTTTAATGGTTCAATTAAAAAAATTGTAATTGGCCTATCTGGGGCGTCTGGAGGTATTTTTTTGCCTTAGGGGTGCTCGTTTTCTAACTCAAAGCACCCCCTAAACCCCTAAACCCACTTTTCCTAATGTTTGGGTGCTTCTACTTTGGTCAAAATCAAAAAAATCAAAAAATCCCAAAAAAGTCATGAAAAAATTGAAAAAAGTGAAAAATGACTTAAAAAAATTATTAATTTTTGGGAGTAATGACAACTCTGATTTGGATCAGCATGGTTATAGGAATGTATTAGGCTGATTTGGAAGGTTTTTGGCAGCCCCAATAGTGGAGGATTTCATGCCCACTTGAGAGGGGCGCATTCACTAGCTTGAGGGGGCGCATTTGTGTAGTGGGCAGCCCATAATCTAAGGGAGGAGCAGCACGTTTTATGCTGCTATGTTAGCACATTTGATGCTGCATATGGGCAGCTAGGAAAGGGGAATGGGCAGCCCATTCTCCTCCACCATCCATGCCACCACTCTTCCACCCATTTTGGCAAGTGCGCCCTCCCTCCTTGACTTTTCTCTATAAATTGGAGTGCCCTCTCTCATTGTGTTTTAGTGAGAATTGGAGCACAAAAATTATCGTTGTATTACTCATATCATTTTGAATTTGAATAAAGAAGACTTTGGAGGTCAAGTTTGTGGTGTTGTGTGTGAGTGGATGAACCATCTTTGGCTTGTCTAATGGAGGTAACCTGTGCATAAGCTTTGATTTTTTTTATTGCATCTAGTGTACTCATTGGATAGATTGGTAACAATTTATGAGATAAGTTGATTCAATTTGTTTATTGTCTTAGCTTATTGATATATGTTTATCAAGAGATCATGTTTGTATGTTTTCATTTGTTTATGAGTATGCAGCACTGATTTCTTTTAAATATATGTCTACACTTGATCCTTGTTTGCAAAGTGTGTGATGTGCAGGTTATCTCAGCTAGAAGTAGGTGGATCTTGTTTGCTTCCTCCCTTCTAATCTTGTTTGCAGATGTAGTCCCTTGGAATATCACAAACACAACCTTCAAAGCTTCGGATTTCAACCAAGTTTTGCTTCATCTCTCTCTCAACTTAACTCAAAATCAAAATTTTCTGGTTACTGGTTACTTGCATGTGAAGTATTTCTGATTTATGTGCTCATATTTTATTTCAATTAGATCAGAAATATTTTCATAAAGGTTTAGTTTAGACAGTCATAAAGCTTATATAGTTAACTGTTAGACTTTCCTTCATTGAGCATCTACTTTTTCAAAGGACTTGCAAGTAAAATCGTCATATCTTTTTTAAGTCTTGTTGGGTAGTTGTAGTGCTAATATAAAAGATATATTTGGCTGTCCTAGAGCTTGAAATTTGCAGCCATTAAAGGGCTAGCAAAGATCCCAAGTAGGCAAGCTCCATAGCTTGTTTTACTTGGTTATTTTTCGTCATTTTTACTTAGAATTTTACTTAGAAAATTTTGGGTTTTTTAGGAGGTGTTCCAAAGACACTCTTAAAGTGTTTTTGGGCATCTTGTACTAATTATTGCTTGCTGGTTTGCAGCAAAAGATGAGCAGATAGGAGGAAGTGCTGGCAAAATTTCGAGCATCCAGGCGATCCGGAAGACAAATTTCCATACTTTTCAAAACCGGTCATATTTTTTCTATAATTTTGTAAGCCACCAAGTCACATTAAGTAGACTTGGGGCACTTCTCTATATCATTGTAAACATCTTTAAACGAGAGCAAGTGGGCTAGCCAGCGCCCATACCCCATCCCCCCAGGGGTGGCCTGTGTCGTCTCATTTTCATGGCGTGAATGTTAGAGTAGTTTATTTCTTTGTTTTCCGGCATTAAATAAAATAAATTAGGATTAAAATAAACCTTGTTGGTCCGTTCCACTAGCGGGCCACAAGTTCACTCACAACCTAGCTTTTCACATTTTTTTTACAAACTCATAACGCCCCCCTTGCTTTCCCGAAGTAGGGTTTTGTATGAGGGCTTGCCCGAAATGCATGCCTGAAAAGAGACTCTTGGGGTTATAAAAGATAAAATTTGGGTTCTTAAAATTTTATAAAAATATACCAAGGTCTTCTCCCGTATGCTCTGTGGCCAACTTGCAGCTTAGTCTGATCCAGTTGGTACACACCAGAAAGGAGTGGATGACTAGTAATAGGACTTAACACCACCCCAATAAAAAACCCTTTTTGTGAAAATCCGGCACAACACGCAATTCGTTGTCGTGGGCAAATTTCCCAGAAGGCTTGGGATAAAACTGGATAGCGACCTCTTGGAAACCGTTAGGCTTGCCCTCGTTGGTATAGCATCTGAACACCTCCTCGAGACTCCGATCCAACCTAAAGCCTGAGAGGGAAGCCACGCTTCAAATTTTCCGGACATGTTCCCCCGTACCTTGCGTATATCGGGAACCCACCTGCCTTAATAAAAAAGATCACCACCACATTAAATTCTAAAATAAACCAAGAACACTCCACAACATTTACTTTTTCTGTTTATGCATTTGTTATTTGACTCCGTAACAAGGCACTGGTCTTGATGCAAATTTCATTTTATATTGTTGACTAGTATGCAGTTGAATGATGATTATTCTAAATGGGAGTAAATGATAAATGATGTTTTTTATTTGAAAAAAGTATATGTTGTCTGTCTTGGTTGCAAAAGTATTTTTTCTAACTCCTAGATTAGAGGCTTTAGTTTCTTTTAATTTTTTAGGGTCTACCCCCCTTGGCTTCGCTAGGAAAGCCTAGACGGAGGAGTCGAGTCCCAAGTGACAGCACTTGACTCTGACTTGCCCCCAAGGCCACACCAGCAGCTTGAAGACTTCTGCTGCGTTTTCCCAGGTGTGGAACCAGGCGGCAACAGTAAGTAAATAAATTGAAGACAACAAATATTTACTCTATGTGTTTTACAATAACCCTCTAAGCCAAATTGATTACCAATTTAGACAATGCATGAAGAAACTAGAACAAGATTACCTCATCAAGCTCACACCATTCACAAATTTGACATGCACCGATGGAACTCCAAAGCCTCAATATTATTCATAAAATGCACAAAGACGTGACATTACAAAAAGTAGCAAAGGTTTCTTGCATTCCATCTAGAATAAGGAGCAAGAGCCTGCTTTTATAGCAATAGCAAGAGGAGAGGGCGATTGCATGGAGAGGGAGGCACATCCACAAAAGGGGGAATGATCTACGCATTGACTCAAAGCTTGGAGCTTTGTTTGGTGATATGTGATGAGGTGGCTGCCACCTCACGAGAGGGGCGCCCCTCTCACTTATGAGCTCCAATGCGCAAGGGAAATCCGCCCACGTGAGTAAAGGATGGCACATCCCTTTAAACCATACACCCACGCTATCCAAAGTTTGGTTATTCGCATGTGCTTTATTCCACTAGGGTGGGTTGCACTTCACTATAACTATTATGCCACCCTTTTTTCCATAATTTTTTAATCACTTTTGACTTTTTTATTTTTGACTTTGTGCATTTTGAAGCACATTTAACAATTAAGTGTCGTTTTGTAGCACCTTTAGGAAAAAATGTCACAAATGACCACTTAGTCACCCGAAACCTAGGAAAAGTGGGTCATGGGTTAAAGAAGACGCTATGAGCATGAAAATGAACATCCCCACGCCAAATTCCACCTCCAGACCAGGATTTTATTACATTTTGAAATTTTCCAATTAAACCATTAAAAAATGGTATAATTTTACGGAAAAAATTATTTTTATCGGAATGAAACCAAACTCCTAGGAGACCTAATGCATGTCCATATGACTCAATTTAGATGGCTAGCATGTAAAAAATACATAGACACATAGACTTTAATAACCTCCCTGGGTTCGACCACCATGGTAAATACTCCAGTTTTGGAGGTGTGAGTGAAAACTCAGGAATTATACACCACTAAAGCGCAACGCATGATTCCCAAGGAAAAAAAACACTCTAGAGTATCCCCCTGATAGCCAAACCTAAGGTAGTCCAAGTCTTTTACAAAATAATCATGCTTAGACCAACTTATTACAATTCCCCCATGGGGGTCTGGACATGCAATTATTACAAAGTGGCCAAAATTGGCCCTGAAAAGTTTTTTGAACTTCTGAACACTGATGATGAACATTGAACATGTTCATAAGACTGGCGGCTCACAAGAAGTCCAACTATGGTACAAAATAGTTGGTAACACCACCCTTGATCTATTTTGCAATATAAGCAAACTCTCCCCCCTCTTTGACTTGTTGGTTGTTTGGCATTTGGTATGAGCTACTGTTGTACTCTCTATTGGAGAATTTTTGGTAATAAGAATGAAAGACTTTGGAAGCTACATTATGGATCTACTTGCATTGGTGTGGTTTGTTATTTGCTTGATGTTCATTTGAGGTAACTTGTATTATGTTCATTATGCTATACTATATAGTATTGTTCTTCTTTCTCTGTCATTGAAGGGGTATTACTACCCAATTGAATAGGACTTATTTTAAGATTGCTTCTTAAGATAGTTTTATTGTTAGTCTAGATTGAAGATTGGTATTTTTGGCATACTTACCTGCACAGGATTATGCTATATTAACATTTTCTATGTAGATTTGCACCTAGAAGAGAACAAGAGGAGGATAAACTACTCTCCTTTGCATGTGCATTAGAGGAAAATTACTTTGACAAGGTTAACATCTAGATTTTAGGTCAAAATGCATAATCCAATCAAAATCCTTAAAAATTCAAAAGAGGTGCATGCCTTAAGTAATTTTTTATTATATATTTTGGAGATAGGTGGAATTTTTTTAATCATATAATTTCTTTACCCTAAGCATGATCCCTGCCCAAGCTGCCCGAAATTGTCTTGGATATCTAAAATGAAATTAATGTACTAACCGATTTTCAAATAGTTTTAAATTTTAATAAATGAAAGATAGTGTATTGAAGTGATATTAATGCATTGGCACACTTCTCATTACTAACATTAATTAAATATAATGATATAATAAATATAATATTATATAACATAATATAACTAATACTAATACTAAATATCACATAAAGATGGGCAACATGCTAAATATCCTATAATAAAAGTGGGCCGCATACTAAATATCCTATAATAAAGGTGGGTGGCATATGCACACAACTCTTTATATATAGTATTATATATATTGTACTATAATATTAAACATACTATAATATATTTTATATTATTTTATATATAATACACTATTATATATATTGTCAATTCCCGCTAGCTCACTCGGTTAAGGTGTGGGTCTCGTCTGCAAGACGACCCAAGTTCAATTCCCCTTAGGGGTGACTTAGTTGGGAAGCAACACCCAAACTCCAGCCAAGTGAGGGTTGGTGCAATCCAGGCCGGGTGCAATCCCCGGGTGATTTTGACCGCTTAAATGCCCCTAGGTCATGGTTTCTTAGACCGCAGGCCACTCCCACAAGTTTGGGAGATTCTAGCAAACAAAAAATATATATAAGATTATATATATATATTATAGTATAATAGATAATAGTGTATATAAAGAGTCGCCCCCCACTAAAACATAATATAATTTTCACCTCCCATCTAAAACATTATACATAATATAATATGCACCACTTAAAATATATATATAATATAATATGTATTTTTTCAACATAATATATTAATTGATAACATAATATTATAATATAACATAATAATTCATATATGATATACTAATTAATTAATTATTATGTATTAATTTCTTCTAACCATATTTAATTTTCTTTCCTTATGTTAGGTGAAAACACTAGATCGAATTTCGCTTTCATAAATTCATTTTAATATAAAATATATATCTAATATAGCTTTGATAAAAGAGAAATAACCATTGGCAGCCTCGATAAAAGTGAAATAGTAAATATGATATATTAAAAATTGTATACATGGCGTTATTTTATTATCTCTTGATTTTTCCTTAGGAGGCCATTTTAAGTTCAAATTTCCTCTAATGATAATTTTTGCAGGTTATTTCATTCATTGAGAAGACTGGGGTTAGCCTTGAGCAACCCCTCTCTTTCAGTGACCTTATGAAGCAGGGCCCTCATAGTAAATCTACAAGGACTCCACTATCCCTACTTCTTGGCACTATTTCTCTCTCTCAATATTCCACGTTCATTTAAAATCGATATTGGATTACTCTATTTTATGCAAAGAATTGAATCTACACTTCTTAAGAAAATCATAAGTAGATTTGTGCATGCTTAGATCTACAGTTTATTTGTTGAATATTACTAAGTAGATCTATTTTAAGGGCAAATCCCCTTGCATGTATGTGATTTATTTCATCATGGATGCATAGATCTGCTTGTTTTACATCATTAAACTACCTCCCTATTTGACTTGTTGATTTTATAGGGGGCAGATGCATAGGGGCACCTTAATGCAAGCAAATTAGAACATTGTTTGTTCGCTGTCCCGCTGTCCGAACAGTCAATAAACAGCCCCTAAAAGTCATTTTGTTCGGTATTCATTAAGTATTTTTTTCCCTTTAAAGTTTGTGTTTAGTTGTGCTCATTTGCAGGACGAACTAGCAACCTTCTTCCAGGATTAGGTAGCAGCTAAGTGGCATCCTTCAAGTGAAGTATTTGCAACTGTTCGTGCCTCTTTTGAGCAGATTTCTAACAGTCATAAGGCAGCCCCAAAGGAGCAGCCTCATCCCCCGAATGTTTGTGGTCAACTATCACACTTCTCGAAGCATTTTTCTATCTTTCCTCTTTCCTTTTCTAAGCAATTGTAAGCTTGACTGTAAACCTTCAAAACGGAACAGCAAGCAGTTCTTCTAAAGTCCTTGGGACGATTGTCAGTGCTTGGAGGAACAGTGGTCAAGCCAATAGTCCATTGCATCCCCCCTGCCCCACTTGTCTCAGTTGTGTAGTGGTGTATTTTTGTGGTTTGATTTCTTTTATGCTTATCATTTGCTTTATCTAGCATTGGTTGCCAATCACTTTCAAATTCCTAGATTAAAAACCAATTTGCATTTACTTTCCTGGACTAGCTTTTTCCTTTTTGTCCATCAACCCTGCAGACGCTAACTGCAATCTACCTTAGGACTTACTTCACTAAATCTAATCAAGTAAAAGCAACCTCAAAGCATTTAATTTACTTAACTAAGGTACTGTTATCACACAGCTTGTAGTTGTCCCTAAAGGTTATCCTATCCAGGATGGTAGAGGCATTGGATAATTAAAGAGGTGACCCAAGAGATGCCACGGTTCCCAATGCAAGTTGGTGTCACGATAACCAAGGCACTCCTCACTTTAGATCAAGCCTAAGCAAGACCAAGGGGGAGACCCTAGCTAACCTATGAAGGCTAGCGAACCCACTCAAGATCTCCTAGGGAAATGTGAGAGACAAAACATGAAGAGTTCAAGAGGGGTAGATCTAGATCTAAAATGGATAAGTGGACCCAAGGAATTAGGGCTTGGTTGAAGAGGCTTATGAGATGACAAATGTTCAACCGACAAAAGATAAGGCCACTTATAGGTTATGAAAGGTAGATCTAGATAGATCTAATACCAAGTACGAGTACCCAAGTGGGGCCCACCCTTAAAATAAGGAAAATGATCCAAATGGGGCCCACAAGGTAAGAATTAAGATGAATTGGCACTAGGGGGTTTGCTATGATATGGATCTATGGATTTGAAAAGAAAAGAGCAATACCCACAAATGGGATCTAGCAAATGGCCACCTACCCAACAAGTGAGACCTCCCTTGGAGAGGCCCAGTGCCTTAGATCGGGGGGCAAATGGAGTCGGATGTCCACCAAACTTTAGATCGGGAATGTTAAGATGATAATTAAGGTGGGTTTTAATTATTAAGCCCAAGTGATTGCTACATCTCCATAGATCTGAAAAATAAAAATGCAAGGGTTTTGACTTTTAGGGTTTGAGATGATCAATGGATGAAAATGCATGAAACAAGATACTAACCTTGTAGATCTTACCTCTAGATCTTGAGGCTACTTTGCAAAGTGATAAATTTCCCCTATGTGTTAATCAAGAGTGAGATCCAAGCCACCCAAGTGAAATCGCTGGCCCTCCAAGGTCACACGTGTGTTAAGTTTAGCATAAAATTCACAACAAGAGCATAATAAGGATCACGGAAAGAAACACAATCACAAGATAGACACAGATTTATCCTAGGAAACCCTCATGGGGTAGAAAACCCAGCAAAGCTTCCTCAATATAGATGACCAACAAATACAAAGATGTAATCCCCAACCAAGAGCTCCTTTTCCTCCTTCGCAGATCTCTCTCTCTCTCTCTCTCCTATGCGCAATACACAAGTAAGCGAATTAGTGAGTGAGTGTGTTAAATGAGGAACACACCTCCTCTATTTATACTTTACTTCACTTAACTTTTAACCCTAACTGGGTCGACTTCTCCTAGGAGAGTCTAATAACCCCTAAACACTTAACTCAAGGCCGGACCCCACTAGGGAAGTCTAATAACCCTAGTTACAACATCCCGACAGAGGAATAAACATCTCTAGATATATATAATAATGTCCCGACGAAGGAATGAAACATCTCCGGATAAAGTACAAATAGAATATTCTTAGAAGTTACAATATTTCAACACTCCCCCTTAACAATAAGGATATTCTAACAACATCTGCAGGAGCAAGGAGTCATCAACATGATACATCTATAAATCATTGGAAGCTTTCTTCAATCATCATCAATAACTCAAACAGTTACTGGAACATAATCAATATTGGAACATCAACATCATCAGTACTGAGTCTTCATCTTTTGCAGCACTCGATCAGCCACAGCAGTATCATCATTTGGATCTTCCGATCAACAACATCATCTAGATCTCTCGATCAATAGCATCATCATCTGGATCTTCCGATCAACAACATCATCTGAATCTCTCGATCAACAACCTCATCATCTGGATCTCCCAATCAACAGCATCAACATCTGGATCTTCCAATCAACAGCCTCATCGTCTGGATCTCTTGATCAACATCATCATAATCTGCAACACACATGATCCAATTAAGGGATGATCAATCCCTCTCACTTTAGGACATAAGTCCAAGGATGATACAATCCTAATCCACTTACGGGATGATCAATCCCTATCAATTTAAGACACCACAACATGTCTAGGGACGATGCAATCCAGATCTACTTACAGGATGATCAATCCTTATCAATTTAAGACACCACAACATGTCTAGGGACGATGCAATCCGAATCTACTTACAGGATGATCAATCCTTATCAATTAAAGACACCACAACATGTCTAGGGACGATGCAATCCAGATCTACTTACAGGATGATCAATCCTTATCAATTTAAGACACCACAACATGTCTAGGGACGATGCAATCCAGATCTACTTACAGGATGATCAATCCTTATCAATTTAAGACACCACAACATGTCTAGGGACGATGCAATCTGGATCTACTTATAGGATGATCAATCCTTATCAATTTAAGACACCACAACATGTCTAGGGACAATGCAATCCAGATCTCCTTACAGGATGATCAATCCTTATCAATTTAAGACACCACAACATGTCTAGGGACGATGCAATCCAGATCTATTTACAGAATGATCAATCCTTATCACTTTAGGACATAAGTCCAAGGACGATGCAATCCTGATCCACTTACGGGATGATCAATCCCTATCACTTTGGGAGATAAGTCCAAGGAAGATGCAATCCTGATCCACTTACGAGATTATCAATCCCTATCACTTTAGGACATAAGTCCAAGGACAATGCAATCATCTCGTCCTCTTAAACAAAGTCTAAGGACCACTTCATCAACCTCATCATCGATACAGGTATCCTCATCATCGACCTCATCGTCGGAACAGCTAACCTCATCATCGATACAAGTATCCTCATCATCGATACACGTATCCACATCATCAATACAGGTATCCTCATCATTGACCTTATCGTCAGTATAGGAAACCTCATCATCGATACAGGTATCCACATCATCGATACAGGTATCCACATCATCGATACCAGTATCCAAATATCATCATCGACCACATCACTCCGCCTTTCGAGGAGGGTCCTTCTGAACTACACCAAGCTTGTCTCAAAAATACTCAAACTTTACTCGAGACAGAGGTTTGGTCAATACATCAGCAACTTGTTCATTAGTGCTCACATAATCGAGCTTTATAGCTCCTTTCTGCACCATACCCCATATATAGAAATATTGGATCTCTATGTGCTTTGACTTATCATGGAACACTGGATTCTCCGTCAGCTTGATACAACTCTGGTTGTCACACAGGATCATAGTGGAGTCCATCTCTAAGTCAAATAGTCCTGATAACAGCTTCCGAAGCCATATGGCTTCACAACTAGCAGAGGAAGTTGCTATATATTCCGCTTCAGTTATGCTGAGAGCCACACTGAACTGTTTCCTGCTAAACCACGAGATCATAGCAGATCCCAGACAATAACATCCACCCGATGTGATCTTTCTGTCTAAGACACTTCCAACCCAATCTACATCTGTATAACCATACAATCTGAAATCATTATCTCCAAGATAATATAGACCAAAGTCTATCGTACCTTTTAGGTACCTCATCACATGCTTTGCAGCTATTAGGTGAACACGTCTAGGCTCAACTAGATACTGACTCAAGGTGTTCACAACAAAGCATATACCTGGCCTGGTATTCATTAGATACATGAGCGACCCAATAATTTGTCTGTACTGAGTCACATCCACTAATTCTAACGATTCATCAGCCAACAACTTCAAGTTGGTATCCATGGGAGTGGCCATGGCTTTACATTCCAACATATCAAATCTTTTCAAGATTTCCAAAGCATACTTTTCCTGGTTGAAAAAGATTCCTTCTGGGCCTTGCCATACTTCCAGACCTAGGAAGTAATGCATCAATCTGAGATCTTTCATCTCAAATTCTATAGCTAGCTTCTTCTTGCTTTCCATGATCTGTTTCTCATTTCTTGTCAGAAATAGATCATCCACATACAGTAATAGTATGACAGGTTCATCATCCATAACCTTAAGGTAAAGGTTAGGATCAGCTTTACTTTTGGTAAAGCCCAAGCTTGTCAAGAAGCTATCAATCCTTCCGTACCAAGCTCTAGGAGCTTGTTTCAACCCGTACAGAGCTTTCTTCAACTTACATACATGAGTTCTTCTATCTTCAACCTCAAATCCTTGTGGTTGTTCTATGTACACTTCTTCCTCAATCACACCATTCAGGAAGGTTGTCTTCACATCCATCTGGTGTAATCTCCACTTCATCATGGATGCAAGTGCCATGATGGTTCTAATGGAAGTGTACCTTGCAACAGGTGCAAATGTTTCTTCACAATCAATTCCCTCTTTCTAAGATAATCCTCTGGCTACAAACCTTGCCTTATACATTTCAATGCTACCATCCGTAGCATGCTTTATCTTGTATATCCACTTGGAGGATACTGTTATCACACGATAGTAGCAGGGCTACTATCCTTGTTCAGCAGATATCTGCACATTCCAGAGCTTCCATTATTCAGAGCATGGCTATATATATTTTGGATCACTCATGATCAGAGCAGTATATTATTTAAACCTTGTGTCAAGGCTGAGCCTTGAAAGTTCAGATTTGATGACCGATGTGACCCTTTATCCCATACAGTTTCAGTTCAGTGCTTAGAGATCTATTGCAGCAGTGTTTCAGATGGTACATGATGATTATTATGATGATGTTGTATGATCTATGGATATGTTATCACTGACTGTGGATTATTATCTTGTTGATTTAGTCATGTTTACAGCATCTGCTTGGTATATTATTCCTGATGTGGCAGACTGTTTAAAATGAACTGTAAATCATAAAATGGACAATTGCTTGCACATTTAGGTCATTTAACAAAACCCACTGGTTTTCACCTTACATAGATATGGTCTTTCTTGACACCAGTTGTCTGCTAGTGTAGGCTCCATATGCACTTGACTCCATCCATACATGACCTTCCTATTTGGCTTTATACCTTGACCTATCTCATTTGACTTTCTGATACTGAGGACTTCCCGATTTTTCTACCTCTGTGTTTGGACCACATCCCTGTATATTCAATGTCTCAGGCCTAAGTTGGTGACAAAACTTGCTTTTGGTGAGTTGGATTGTAGGCCTAAATCATTCTGGTTGGTTGTCCCGATGTTTGGCATTGGCTCGAACTCCCCCTAGTCACTTGAGATGTTGTTGGCTAAAACTGAAAGCTCATGTTCTACCTATGGAAACTTATAAATTCGCCCATGGAAACAAAAAAAAAGGGCAAGAGCGATGAACCGCTAAAAATACTCCTCGAAGAGTATAAGAAAGGTCCAAAAAGCAATGGTTCTTAAAAGTTATATCTAAACAATTGCTGACCTTATATATTTGAAAACATGCCCTGGATGCAAGCTGCAACTAGTTGTGCTTATCAGCACATCTGAAATCCGAAGGGTTATGTAGGCCAAAAAGGCCATGAAATAAAATGGAATGATCCTAATGAACCTGGATCAAATTGATGTAGACATGATGCCTAAGTTGAATAAACACTCTCTGAACAACTTATCAATTTGTGAGGCACAGCCATCCCCCGTGTTATTTTGTCCAGCACAGAGTTTGTAGCTTTCCCCTTCCTCCCAGTCCAAAGTATTTTTAAGTTGAGTTAGGCAGGTCAACCCCTTTACCCAACCTTGTTCCTAGCCTTTATCCTTCACTAGCAGTTTGACCATGTCCAATGGGTGAGTTTGTCATTTGAACTATTGTGCAAGTAATTTTTTATCTAACAACGGAATATGCTAACTTAATTAATGCCACTGAATGGATGTTATACTTTGAGCTTGGCTGTGAGAATGATTAGAGAAGCATTGTCTTAGTCTACTGATGTGATTTATCCTTAGTTGTATATTCTTGGGATCCGTTATGATGTGGACTATATATATATGCTTTTTGATGATGATTCGTGGTCCCACATGCTTGATGATGATATCATATGATGGACATATGATGTAGATGATGATTGATGCAGTTCAGCAGGCTTCATTATTACTTCAGATCAGCGGATTATGCATTGTCCATATATGGTGGACCTTACAGCTGGCCCATTAGGGAAACCCATGGTGTATGAGTACACATTTCTAGTGGATTTGGGTCTTCTGGATCCAATGAGACTTATCTTTCAGTTCCGGGCACTTCTGACAGTGATTGATGCAATTTTACACTTGTTGACCAGATTTGGGGCTGATTTCCCAGCCTGAGCAGCAGGGGCCCCGAGAGGCCAGTTCACCTAAGGCGCTGATGATGAAGGGGGTGGTCTAGCCACTTGTTTTTACCATTTACCCCCCCTTTTGGAGAGCCTGGTGGGCTCAGATGGAAAGCGCAGGTGCCCTAGGAGGCAGTTTTGGCACTTTCACAGTTACCGAGGCAGTTAAAAAATGGGATAAAGTGGTCACTAAGGAAATCAATTTGGGCAATTGGGGCAAGATTTTAGCATTTGGTCTTCACAGAGGTCTTCCAGGGTGATCTCACTATCTTCCAGTCAGTTTTCACCATGTGGGTATGCCCACATTGATCACAGGAGGTCATTTACTGCTTGACTGTCATGGATTTGGAGGACAGTTTTGGTCATTTATATTATCTTGGACATATTTTATTATTTTATTGTGCCTTGGGGATGAGCTAGTAAGGATTGATGCCTCCTAGCCCCACCATGTGCTTATTTTGTCATGTCCTAGTCATCATGAGGTGGATCATTGTACTTTTACCCCTCTAGTGGATGACGTCACCCCCTTTTTGTGCCATTTAGTGGGGGCGCTATTATTATATTGGGTGATCCATGTGATATATTGTTATGGTTCATCTTAGCCATTGATTGTATGATGAGATCTTTTAATCTCAACCACTCATTTGATGTAGTATTGTAGAGTGGTATAGGGTTTTGGTCTTTATTATCCTATATAAGGAGGAGACCCCCCATTGTATAGCTCACCTTTGGAGCTCTGGAATATTGGAATAGAAAAATTCTTTGTGGAGCACATCTCTCTTGTATTGTGGATTCTCTTGCATATTGAATATACAGTATCTCTTCTATGTATCATTGTGGATTTTGGTGCTTCTACTAATCTTTTTACAGGAAAGTCGAATTGGTGGAGAGGAGGGCGACTTCTTGAGGGTTATTGTTGGAGGGATCCACATAGTCTCTCTTGGGTTGATCTTGTGATAGGGAGTATCATTATTGTATCTTAGTGACATAGTTGATGCTTTCTATTACATCTTTCTACCATTTTCATAATCATCTTGCTTGACTTGTTTCTTTGATCTTGTCTTGTAGGAGGAGGACGATTTGGCTATCTTGGAGAAGGACGTTTTGGTTGGAGCTCTTGGATCTCACTCTTGAATATACACATAGGAGAATGCTATCAATTTGCAAGGTGGCCATAAGCAATTGAGGTAAGATCTACAAGGTATGTGCCTCTTTCATCCATTCCATCTTCATTGGTCATAAAACCCGAATTCATTAAAACCCCAATTTTGGTATTTCTTACATCTACTTAGATCTAGCCTTGTTTTTGAGAAGATTTTGAAAACCCACCTCTATAGCATCCACCCCTAGTTGGATCTATAGTTTGGTGGTGATTAGCTTAAAATTAACACACTTTTCAAGGGAAAAAGCCCTCTTGAACCTAAATCGCACTTCCTAGTGAGAGGCTTGTTTGGTTAGATCTAGCACATGGGTAGGTGAGATCCCACTTGATTTGAAATCTAGACACTTGATAACCTACCCCCAGATCCTTACTTTGGTGAATTCTACCTTGTGGACATCATTCCATGTTTTAAGGGGTCAAAACCCCCTTTTGAATTTTTTGGCACCTTAAAACTCAGATCTACTAAGATCTAACCCTTGGATTGACTTGATTTTTGGGATCTACATAGATCGGGGCACTAGCCACTTGGATCTATAGTTTGGTGGTCATTGGACTTGATTTGGTCCACTTAACCCTTGTTTTAACCCTCCTTGAACAAAGTCGCACTACCTGGGGAAGGTGAGTTTGTCCACTTTGAGGAAGTGGGTGTTTGGGATTTTTGGAGATTTGGGACGGCCATACCTTGAAACCTAGGTCTAGACTATCTTTTAGTGACGATCTGCCTTGGGGGTAGCATTCCTTGTTTCAAGGGATTGTGGTCCACTTAGGGTCATTTCTTGAAAACCTAGATCTAGCAAGATCCAACCATTAGAACTCATTTAGCCCACTTGACTTGGCTTCTAAGTGTCCCGATCTATACTTTGACATACTTTTTGACCCCATTAGCCCATCCAACAAGGCACTAGTCCTCCTCTAAGCAAGTCGCACTCCTTGGGAATCGTGTCAAACCCTAGATCTAGTACATGGGTACTCCTAGAATCAACTTAGATCCATAGATCTAGTCTTTACCTATCTTCTAGTACCAATTTCACACCTAAGCTTCACCTTGTGGGCCACTTGAAGTCATTACACACATCCCAAGAAAAGAAGACCCAATTGTGTAAGCATATGGTACTACACCTACTCATCATACCCAATTATGTGGCCTAAACTATACATTGGTTGAAACACTATCAAACTCTCAAACCACCTTCAACCATACCTCAACTTCTAGGTCCACTTAACCTTGCATTGGTTTTCGTAACTCCTCATTTACTCACCTTTAGAAACCTTTGTTTGGATCCAATCAACTGTGATTGGTTATAGGGTCTCCCCCTAGGTCTTGTTTCACCTTGACCTAAAACGAAGAGTGCCTCGGTTGACGTGACTTCCACCTTGCATTGGGAACCGTGGCATCTCTTGGGTCACCTCTTTAGTTGCCTGCCTCCTCTACCGTCCCGGATGGGATTCCTCCAAGGGCAACTACAAGTTGTGTGATAACAGATACCACACTCTTGTCTTTTGGTTTGGGAACTACATCCCAAACATCATTCTTCATTATTGACTAGTATTCCTCCATCATTGCTTCTACCCATTCTTTCTTATGAACTGCTTCACAATACCCAACAAATAATCCCTTCTTTCCGGAAGGGTCCAGCTTAGTTCCCTGTGAACATTTCTTCTGGAGTTTTGAATCCAAGGGCACTATGAGACAATCTAGTTTGGACATAGACTGTCGTCCTTGCTGCTTCAGCCCATATATGCATAGGAAGATCTTGATCATGTATCGTTGTCTTCACTGCTTCCATAATGGTTCTATTCTTTCTTTCCGCAACACCATTTTGTTGAGAATTGTAGGGAGTGGTTAATTCCCTCTTGATTCCAGCTTCTTTACAAAAGACTTCAAAATCCTTTGAAGTGTATTCTCCACCATTATCTGTCCTGAGTGTCTTGATTTTCTTTTCTGAATGATTTTCTATCAAGGATTTGAATTCCTTGAATTTTCCAAAGACTTCATCTTTTCCTTTTAGGAAATATATCCAAGTCTTTCTTGAATAGTCATCAATAAATGTAAGGTAGTATTCATATCCACTCAAGGATGTGGAGGGCATTGGACCACATACATCTAAATGAATCAGTTTCAAAGTACTTTTAGTCTTTGTTTCACTCTTTGGAAATGGATTCTTGATATTCTTTCCTTTTGCACATCCTTTGCAAGTGCCTTCATCAACCTTCAAATCTGGTAATCCTGTTACTACTTTGCTCACATAGGGTAGTGCGTTGTAGCTGATATGAGCAAGCCTTCTATGCCATAACTCACTTGGGCTAGTGGCTTCATGGACAAGGGCTGCTTCTGAATGTCCTTTGAGTTTATATAGCCCTCCTTCCTCTTCATCAATAACAACTGCATCCTCAATTGAATTTCCTTTGGGCCACATGAGCACTTGTCCATCTATGAATGCAACCCTATAACCTTTCTTATCTAATGCTGAGATATAAAGTAGGTTCTTCTTCAAACCTGGTACATATAAAACTTCCTTCATCTTCATGGGGGTTCCAGAATCAAGCTTGTAGCTTGCTTCACCAATTCCTTTGATAGGATATTGATAGTCATCTCCTAATGATACTTTCTATCGAGAGGTCTTCTCTTCAAGTCTTGAAAGAGTTTTCTTCTGTCCTGTGATGTGCTTTGAAGCACCACTATCAATAATCCATGTGTCTTCTCCAAGTGTTACAGACCCAGAGAGTGCAGAGAATAGAACATACTCTTCTGCATCTTCTTCTTCTACCTTAGCTCATTTCCTTTGAGGTCTTTCCTCCTCTTCATCTTCACTATCATCTTCTGCTAGATGTGCTTGATGTCTTCTGTGGTAGGAACCCTTCTTCTTTTTTTAAGGACAATCCTTAGCAATGTGTCCTATTTTGTGACAATTGAAACATTGGAATGAAGAGTAATTTCTTTCTAGAATGGTTCTTCTTTTCTTTTGAAACCTTTGTGGAGGTTGAGACTCCTTGTGGCTTTCCTTCTTGAAATTGGATTGACTCCTTCTTCTTTTGGTATGGGTGGCTAATGCTTGATTATCTTCTTTGAGTAAGGCTTCTCTATTGGCTACTCTAGCTTCTTCTTGAATGCAATCCTCCCATACAATATCAAACTTCATGCTTTCCTTTCTGGCACACATGGTCTGGATGAATGAATCCCAAGGTCTAGTGAGACCTGTTATCACATCATAATAGCAGGGCTACTATTCTTGCTTAGCAGATATCTGCACATTCCAGAGCTTCGATGTTTCAGAGCTTGGCTATGATGACTTTATATTTTGAGATCACTCATGATCAGAGCAGTGTATTATTCAGACTTATGTTAGACCTTGTGTCAAGGCTGAGCCTTGAGAGTTTAGATTTGATGACCGGTGTGACCCTTTATTCCATACAGTTTCAGCTCAGTGCCTAGAGATGTATTGCAGCAATGTTTCAGATGGTATATGATGGATATTTTTATGATGATATTGTATGACCTATGGATTCCTGATCATTGATTATGGATTATTATCTTGTTGTTTTAGTCATGTTCACAGCATTGGCTTGGTATATAGTTCATGATGTGGCAAACTTTATAAAATGAACTATCCTGACGATAAATTATAAAATGAACATTTTACTTGCACATTTAGGTTGCTTGACAAAACTCACTGGTTCACTACCTTGCATAGATATGGTTTTCCTTGACACCATTTGTCTACTAGCTTAGGCTTCACCATCACTTGACTCCATCCATCCATGACTTTCCTTATTTGGCCTTGTTGCCGCCTGGTTCCACACCTGGGGAAAACGCAGCAGAAGTCTTCAAGCTGCTGGTGTGGCCTTGGGGGCAAGTCAGAGTCAAGTGCTGTCACTTGGGACTCGACTCCTCCGTCTAGGCTTTCCTAGCGAAGCCAAGGGGGGTGGACCCTAAAATTGAAAAAAAACTAAGTCGTCTAATCTAGGAGTTAGAAAAATGCTTTTGATAACCAAGAACAGACAACATATACATTGATCAAATTAAAACAATCATTTATCATTTGCTCTCATTTAAAATAGCCATCATTTAACTGCATACTAGTCAACAATATAAAATGAAACTTGCAACAAGACCAGTGCCTTATTATGGAGTCAAAAAACAAATGCATAAACAGAAAAGGTAAATGTTGTGGAGTGTTCTTGGTTTATTTTAAAAGTTAATGTGATAGTGATCTTTTTATTAAGGCAGGTGGGTTCCCGATATACGCAAGGTACGGGGGAACATGTCCGGAATTTTGAAGCGTGGCTTCCCTCTCAGGCTTTGGGCTGAATCGGAGTCTCGAGGAGGTGTTCAGATGCTATACCAACGAGGGCAAGCCTAACGGTTTCCAAGAGGTCACTATCCAGTGTTATCCCAAGCCTTCTGAGAAATTTGCCCACGGCAACAAAATATACGAGTTGTGCCGGATTTTCACAAAAAGGATTTTTTATTGGGGTGGTGTTAAGTCCTATTACTAGTCGTCCACTCCTTTCTGGTGTGTACCAACTGGATCAGACTAAGCTGCAAGCTGGACACAGAGCATACGGGAGAAGACCTTGGTATTTTTATAAGAATTTTATGAACCCAAATTTTATCTTTTTATAACCCCAAGAGTCTCTTTTCAGGCATGTATTTCGGGCAAGCCCTCATACAAAACCCTACTTCGGGAAAGCAAGGGGGGCGTTATGAGTTTGTAAAAAATGTGAAAAACTAGGTTGTGAGTGAACTTGTGGCCCGCCAGTGGAACGGACCAACAAGGTTTATTTTAATCCTAATTTATTTTATTTAATGCCGGAAAACAAAGAAATAAAACTACTCTAACAATCACGCCATGAAAATGAGACGACACAGGCCACCCCTGGGGGGATGGGGTATGGGCGCTGGCTAGCCCACTTGCTCTCGTTTAAAATGTTTACAATGATTTCGAGAAGTGCCCCAGTCTACTTAATGTGACTTGGTGGCTTACAAAATTATAGAAAAAATATGACCGGTTTTGAGAAATATGGAAATTTGTCCTCCGGATCCCCTGGATGCTCGAAATTTCGCCAGCACTTCCTCCTACCTGTTCATCTTTTGCTGCAAACCAGCAAGCAATAATTAGTATAAGATGCCCAAAAACACTTTAAGAGTGTCTTTGGAACACCTCCTAAAAAACCCAAAATTTTCTAAGTTTAAAACTAAGTAAAAATGACTAAAAATAACCAAGTAAAACAAGCTATGGGGCTTGTCTACCTGGGATCTTTGCTAGCCCTTTAATGGCTGCAAATTTCAAGCTTTATGGCAGCCAGATAATACTTTGCAATCAGCACTACAACTACCCAACAAGACTTAAAAGAGATATGACGATTTTACTTGCAAGCCTTTTGAAAAGTAGATGCTAAGTGAATGAAAATCTAACAGTTAAAGATATAAACTTTGTAACTGTCTAAACCAATCCTTTATGAAAATATTTCTGATCTATTTGAAATACAATATGAGCACATAAATCAGAAATATTTCACATGCAAGTAACCAGTAACCAAAAATTTGGATTTGAGTTAAGTTGAGAGAGAGATGAAGCAAATCTTGGTTGAAATCCGAAGCTTTGAAGGTTGTGTTTGTGGTATTCCAAGGGACTGCATCTGCAAACAAAATTAGAAGGGAGGAAACAAACAAGATCCACCTACTTCCAGTTGAGATAACCTGCACATCACACACTTTGCAAACAAGGATCAAGTGTAGACATATATTCAAAAGAAATCAGTGCTGCATACTCATAAACAAATGAAAACATACAAACATGATCTCTTAATAAACATATATCAATAAGCTAAGACAATAAACAAATTGAATTAACTTATCTCATAAATTGTTACCAATCTTTCCAATGAGTACAATAGATGCAATAAAATATCAAAGCTTATGCACAGGTTACCTCCATTAGACAAGCCAAAGATGGTTCATCCACTCACACAACAACACCACAAACTTGACCTCCAAAGTCTTCTTTATTCAAATGAGAAAAGAAAATATTACAATCATAAGTCCGCTGCTCCAAAACTCACTAACTCACAATGGAGAGAGAGCTGCATTATATAGAAAAAACACCAAGAAATGGAGGGCGCACTTGCCAAAATGGAGAAGGGGAGCGTGGCACAAACGGTGGAGGAGAATGGGGCTGCCATCCCCTATTCTAGCTGCCCATACGCAGCCCTTAATGTGCTAACACAGCAGCACTAATAGTGCTGCCCATTCCTTAAACCATGGGCTGCCCACTACACAAATGCGCCCCCTCCCTTAGTGAATGCGCCCCTCTCTCATGGGCATGAATTTCTCCTTGTTTGGGGCTGCCAAACACTTACCAAATCAGTCCAATATGCTCCATAATACATGCTGGTCCAAAACTGAGTTGTCATTACTCTCAAAAATAATAAATTTTTTAAGTCATTTTTTCACTTTTTTGATTTTTTCATGACTTTTTTGGGATTTTTTGATTTTTTTGATTTTGACCAAAGTAGAAGCACCCAAACATTAGGAAAAGTGGGTTTAGGGGTTTAGGGGGTGCTCTGAGTTAGAAAACGAGCACCCCTAAGGCAAAAAAATCCACCAGACGCCCCAGATAGGCCAATTACAAAATTTTTTAATTGAACCATTAAAAAATGGCCCAATTTACGGAAAAATTAAAACTTGCCGAAAAATAAAAAACAACCTAGGGGGACTTAGACATGTCCATATGACTCAAAATTAACGCCTAGCATGTTCATATACATTGACCCATAGACTCTAATAATTCCCTAAGGCCCGTCAGCCTCCCCAGGCATTCCAGCTTTGGAGGAGCAGGAGAAAAACCAATTAATTATGCAATGCACTGATGCAAAACATAATAGATAGGTGAAAAAACTCCTTGGAATACCTGACTTGGCCAAAAAGTCCTAAGGAACCGAGTCTTTTACAAAACACCATGCTAGCACGTTTTGTTACAAACCCCGCAGGGCCATGGACATGTGGAAAAAAAAAAAAAAAACGGGGCCCTTTAAAAGGCCAGCTGGACATCAAATCACCAAAATTGAACATGTGTCATGTTCCACTTTGCCCGCTCGCTTGATAATCCAACCAAGTACAACTTAGTTGGCAACATCTGGCTCCAACTGCGGGACGTGTGCTCGATCTGATTCAATTAGATAGAGTATGCGAGAATCCAAGAATCTCTGGTTCCTGCCACGAAATTAAAATGCATTAGTCCCATATCTTTGCCAAATGAAACACAAGTTGCAACATTTATTTCAAAGCAAAAACTAAAGTAAGCAAATGAAACTAATATACATCAATAATATACAAAACATAATGTACAAAAATGCAAGGCAAAGGTTTAGAGATGGCCCTGCTATCAATCTGCCCCCGTGGGCATTAGGAAATCTTCTTTGAAAAACAGCTTGAGATGTTGTTCATTGACTGGGAGAGTCAACCTTTCTCCATCCATAGTGCAAAGGAAGAAAGAATTAACCCCTGCTGGTTCAAATATAACATATGGTCCCAACCATAAGCTATCAAACTTTCCATGCTTCCCTGGCTTATCCTTTCGCTTGTCCCATAAAAGGACCCAATCCCCTGGTTGGAAATCTTTTGGCTTGGCTGACCTGTCAAAAGTCCTTTTAACCCTGTCCTGATTTCTGATACTTTGGTCTAAAGCCTTTCTTCTAGTCTCATCTAATTTCATAATTTGCTCAATTCTGTTCTGCATACCATCATCATTTGACTCATAATCATGCAACATCTGATACACTGGCAACTGAATATGAATGGGAACAGAAACTTCCAAACCATAAACCAACTGGAAAGGGGTTTTCCAAGTAGCACGTTTCTGTGTTATTCTGTCAGCCCATACAGCAAATTTTATCTTAGAATCCCAAGACCTTTTGTTATCACCCACAGTTTTCTTTAAAATGTTCATTAAGGTCTTGTTGGTTGATTCAGCCAATCCATTTCCTTGGGGATAATAGTTGGATGAGTGGGAAAGGATTATACCATACTTGAAGCAGAATGCTGAAAAGGCCATGGAACTAAAACTGGGACCATTGTCAGTTGTTATCTTGGATGGCACCCCAAATCTAGTTATGATATGATTTTCAAGAAAGTCCATAACTACTTTATCTGTGGCATACTTAGTAGGGATTGCTTCCACCCACTTGGTGAAATAATCGGTGGCAGTTAGGATCCAGATATATCCATTGCTTGAGTTTTCCTTAAACTGACCGATAAAATCAAGACCCCATTGTTGGAAAGGGGCTTGAACAACTACTGGCTCAAGAGGTAAAGTTGCCAATTTCTGTTTCCCAGTGAACAACTGACATTGGGGACAAGATCTGACAAACTTGTGCACATCAGCAAATAAAGTGGGCCAATAGTAGCCAGATCTAAGGATCTTGTGGGCTGTGGTGTCTGCTGCATAATGCCCACCACAAAATCCAGTATGAAACTCAACCAGAAGTTTTTTGGAATCTGGTTCATCAACACATCTAAGAACTAAGCCATCAGGATTTCTCCAACCTAATCCGTTTTGAGTTATGCAATACTTAGTGGCTTTAAGTCTCAGAGACCTTCTTTTATGACCAACAAGATGTTCAGGACAAGTAAAATTGTTCAGAAGGTAAATAATGTCGGAATACCATTGAGTTTGACTTAATCTTTGAAGCTCTTCAGATATGATAGGTGCTGACTCATTATTTTGACAAATCATTCCCACAGCTTTCTCATTACTTTCTGTCATCATGCGTGCAAGACCTTGACCTTTGATTAACTTGGTAGGTTTTATCTCCAAGTCATACTCTTGTATTTTGGACACCCATTTTCCCCTTATACCAAGGCAATCCTGTTGAGCTAATATATCTTTAACAGCAGTATGAGGAACATAACCCACAACCTTGGAATACCCAATATATATCCTGAAATGTTTCAAAGACTTAACAAGGGCATAAGCTTGTTTCTCCATGATAGTATATTTAAGCTCTGAATTTTGCAGTGTTCCACGGGGACGCGTCCTGAAGGGTCGGGGACGCGTTTCGGCGTTTCTTGCGTCCCGGGGACTCCGAAACTCCATGCGAAACGTTTCGGGACGTCCCGCTTTGGGCGAAACTTGGCGAAACGCACAGCGAAACGTTTCGGTGGGCGGCGAGACTTGTGGGCGTCCCCCCCGAAACTCCGAGACTTGTGGGCGTCCCCCCCGAAACTCCGAGACTTGTGGGCGTCCCCCCCGAAACTCCGAAACTCCGGCGAGACTCAAAACTGAAATATCAAATGACAAAGACTCAAAAGTGACAAACATGAAATATGATGTTCATGTTAATCATAGATTCATATATTAATATAATTATGATGAATCATGTAATTTGTTTGAACTTTGCATTTACATTGCATGATTGCACAATGATAAATGTAGTGTTTAGTAATTCACTAATTTGCATGGGATGGTTTGTTATTGTTGGGATTTATATTTTGCATATTTTTAATATTTTTAAAAAAATTTATAACTCTCGCGTCCCGCCGTCCCCCCGAATTTCTCTAAAATTTGGGGGTGGTCTCCACACGTCCCGAATGTGCGTCTCCCCGCACCCGCGTCCCGCCGTCTCGGAACCTTGGGGGAACATTGGAATTTTGTAAAGCTTTACTAAAGAATGCTATGGGTTGTTCTTGGCCTTGGTCATTCTTTTGAAGTAAGACTCCAGCAATAGTATGCTCAGAAGCAAAGGAAAAGATTTGGAATTCTTTTGAATAATTAGGGCTTATCAACACAGGGGCTCTAGATATGGCATCCTTGATACCTGCAAATGCTTCTCTTCCTTGCTTACTCCATTCAAACTTAGCATCTTTTTTAAGTAAGAGTTGTAAAGGCTTCATTAGCTCAGCTAGATTTGGAATAAATCTTCTAATGAAATTAATCTGGCCATTGAAGGATTGGAGAGCTTTGACATTGGTAGGGATAGGAACCCTTTTAATGGCCTCAACTCTTTCAGGATCAATCTTTACACCATCCTTAGTGATAATATGCCCTAACAGTTTGCCCTCATCAACACAAAGCACAGATTTAGCTGGATTTAAAGATATGCCATACTTTCTGCATCTCTCAAAAACCTTTCTAAGATGGCCAACATGATCTGATCTTTCCTTACTATATACTGTTAAATCATCTTGATATATTTCAATAATTTTACCAATCAATCCATTAAAAGCAACATCCATAGCACGTTGAAAGGTAGCACCAGCATTAGTAAGACCAAAAGGCATTCTAAGGTACATGAAAGTGCCCCAAGGTGTGGTAAAAGTAGTTTTATGTTGATCTTCCTTGTTGACTAGCACTTGGTTATATCCCGAAAACCCATCAAGAAAAGACATCATGCCTGATCCAGTTACCTTCTGAAGTAAAGTGTCCATGCTTGGCAAAGGATAGTTATCTTTTTGGCATGCCCAGTTCAAGTTTCTGAAATCAATACACAATCTGATATCCCCATTCTTTTTTCTAACAACCACCAAGTTAGAACACCAAGAAGAGTGTCTTGTTGGAGTAATAATGCCTGCTGCCAACATCTTTTGGAGTTCTTTGTAAACCATAGGGGCCAACTTTGGGTTTATTCGCCTCAGTTTTTGGCGAAAAGGCTTGATACCTGGTTTAAAAGGGATTGTATGTTGAAAAATATCATCACGATAAGCTTTAAGTTCACCATAGTTGAAAACAAATATATCTCTATATTCATAGATTAAGTCAATCAAGGCTTTTCTTTCCTCTTGAGATATTCCCTTTCCAATTTTTATCATCTTTGGCTCCTTCTCAGTTCCTATGTTTACTTCAATATACTCTCCTGGTTTTATTGAACCCTTTTTTCTTTTATGGCCATCTTGTCTGTCAAAAAGTTGCTCTAACCGGGTGATGCCCTTGGGAATTTTGTTCCTAGGTTGGTCCTCTTCTTCTGGATACTCTTTCCCTTCTTCCTTATAGGTGATTTTACAATCAGAAAATTCTTGAAGATTATGGATGAAGTTGAGAATTTGCTTGTCACTATCAAACACTTGCCAATGATCTATGTTGTCAGGGATTAAAGGTCTAAAGTTGATTTCAAATTTCCCATTCCCCTTTAATATTTCCTCAGTTGGTTGAAGTGTAGAAGCTGCCACAGCTAGTTCATCTGCCTCAATGTTTTCTTCTCTAGGAATTGCCATGATATTTAAAGCATCAAACCACTCCATAGTATCCCAGACAGCATTCCTATATTGTTTCAACCTTTGACTTTTGCAAGCAAATATGTTTTTAACCTGGGAAACCACAAGGTCAGAATCACCTTTTATAGATAAAATTTTAATCCCCATATCTTTGGCGATTTCTAACCCTTGCAAAAGGGCTTCATATTCAGCCACATTATTTGATGCATCAAACTCAAGTATGAAAGCAAATTTGAAGGTTTGTTTAGAAGGAGAAGTTATGACAATTCCAGCTCCTTTTCCATATCTTGAAGATGCCCCATCAAAACTCATCCTCCATACCCCATCCTTCTTTTCATCTTTGGACGCTTCTTTAAAAGGTGCTATGAAATTTGAACAGATAGAATAGTTTCCAAAGTTGTCTGTTTGATGCACAAACTCATTAGCCAGATTCTGTGGGTCTTCAACATGGAGTTTTCTAGCTTGTTCATTGTATAACTTAACAGTTGTATGTTCTGATGCAGGGATAGTAGCATATGACCAATCCATCCTTATGTCTCCCCCTAAAGATGCAGCCCACTTTCTAGATAAAAGCATTCCCCAATTGTCTGGTACATCCATTACTACGACATCCATGGTTAAATGGACATCAGGATACTTGGCCAACCTAACAGGTAGATTTATAATTATACCAATAGTATCAACTTCCCTTGAATCCATGGCACACACATTGTGATAGGGTCTAGTTGTCTTTAAGCCCAATTGATCCATAACCCTTTTGGTCATAACATTTGAAGAAGCACCAGAGTCCAACATGCAATTGTGCACAAGCATATTATTGACAAGCAAGGAGACATAGAAGGGAGGGTGGTCTTCCTTGTGAGGGTCCACACTATGCAAAATAATTGGGTCATCTTTATGATTGACTATGTTTTGAAGGTCAGGTTCTTTTCTAGTCTGGCTAAGACTAACTATCTCTGTGTTCATAGGAGCCTTGCCCTTTTCATGTTGAGGATGATCTATCACTTTCATAAGATTTTCTTTCAAGCTTGGGATTTTGATAAGGTCAGTAACAAGAACAGGAATCTTTGCAGAAGATAACCATTGAGCCAAATCGACATGAAGACTTTCAGAGTTGGAAGAAGGTGTTACCTTAGGGATATTCTGATTTGAGTTTGAGGTTCCAATATTGTTCTTTCTTTGATATGTTAGGCCTTTGAACTTTGACATCTCAAGAATCTTCTCTGGTGGAGGCATCTCACCAAATCTAAGGGTAGCTTTATCTTTCAAGTCCTGGCTGTAACATCTAGCTTGTTCCCAAGTTTCTTTAGAGACAGGGTGAGTTTGACCCACAACATTGATATATTCAGGCTGGTTCTCAGGCTCGCTTGCTAATCTGACACTGCTACTGGCTTCTGACGGATTTTGTTCCATTGACCATTTAAATATAGCACAAGTAGATTCCTCATGGAAACTATCACATGCCCTACAAAAGGGAGGAATTTCTTCTGAAAGAGTATTTACAGTTTCCAAAGGATTTGGGGTCCTCTGATCTTGAAATGGAACTTTTCTCTGATATTGAGGCCTAGGAGCATATTGGGGCTTAGGCATATACTGATTTGAGACTTGGTGATTTTGAGATCTTTCAATGGAGATCAACCTGTTCTGGATGGCAGTCATGTTGGAGGCTTGATTTGAAACAGCTTCCTTTAAGAGTTGAGCAATTTCTTTCAAAGGTTCCTTTGAAGGATCCTTGATCTCAATGCTAATGGTTTTATCTTTATTCTCGCTTTGCTTCATAGGAACATTGGCCCTTGTGAAACCAGGAAGATGAGACTTGCCACAATTTAACATGTTCTTATCAATTTTCTCGGCCAATTCCATGGCCTTCTTTAGATCGGCAGGTTCCTTATCAGCTAATTGATATTTCAACTCCCCACTAAAAGCTTCCATGTAGTAAATGAGGATGGAATTATCAGGTGGCTTGATATCAGCATGAAGTCTACCCACAATTTCATTGAATTTGTTGTTAAATTCTTCCATTGTCTCATTTTCGTTTTTCTTAGTATTGGTCAAGGCAGCTAGAAGGTAGCGGTCTTCTTTGATGTCCCCCCATTTGGCCAGGAAAGCAGTTTCAATTTCTTTGTAGGTTTTGTACTTGTCAGCTTCCAACTTGTTAAACCATTCATAAGCATTTTCTTCCAAAGACAAAGCAAACAACTTCATTTTTACATCTTCATGCTTGGCACCCAAGCACCACTTGTCAAAACAATGGCAAAAACGAGTTAAATGGGATTTAGCACTAATAGCATTATTTCCTTGAAAAGATGGCAACCTATCAATAGCTTTTTCAGGAATATCATGAGGGTAACCAACTATAGCAGTAAAATCATAAGGACCAAACTCAGCCATTTCAACAATAGAATTATTCAAATTATTTTCTGTGAATAAAAGGTGAATATCAGAAATTGACTGAGAACCAAGATCCTCAAGGGTTTTTCGAGAAGATAACTTGCTTTTCCTTCTATGATAGACCTTTTCAGGCTCAGGAAAGAACTGAAGCAAGTTCTGAGGATTCCTTCTTGTAAAACGCCTTGGTAGATTTGTTGACAGTGGAGTCGCCAGATGTTCTTAGTCAATTTAAAAAATTCACTACATACATCAAACAAAGCGAAAACAAAAAGTAAAACTCAAAAAGTCGTATTCCGGGAATAGAAAGACTTATCCCCGGCAACGGCGCCAAAATGTTGCCGCCTGGTTCCACACCTGGGGAAAACGCAGCAGAAGTCTTCAAGCTGCTGGTGTGGCCTTGGGGGCAAGTCAGAGTCAAGTGCTGTCACTTGGGACTCGACTCCTCCGTCTAGGCTTTCCTAGCGAAGCCAAGGGGGGTGGACCCTAAAATTGAAAAAAAACTAAGTCGTCTAATCTAGGAGTTAGAAAAATGCTTTTGATAACCAAGAACAGACAACATATACATTGATCAAATTAAAACAATCATTTATCATTTGCTCTCATTTAAAATAGCCATCATTTAACTGCATACTAGTCAACAATATAAAATGAAACTTGCAACAAGACCAGTGCCTTATTATGGAGTCAAAAAACAAATGCATAAACAGAAAAGGTAAATGTTGTGGAGTGTTCTTGGTTTATTTTAAAAGTTAATGTGATAGTGATCTTTTTATTAAGGCAGGTGGGTTCCCGATATACGCAAGGTACGGGGGAACATGTCCGGAATTTTGAAGCGTGGCTTCCCTCTCAGGCTTTGGGCTGAATCGGAGTCTCGAGGAGGTGTTCAGATGCTATACCAACGAGGGCAAGCCTAACGGTTTCCAAGAGGTCACTATCCAGTGTTATCCCAAGCCTTCTGAGAAATTTGCCCACGGCAACAAAATATACGAGTTGTGCCGGATTTTCACAAAAAGGATTTTTTATTGGGGTGGTGTTAAGTCCTATTACTAGTCGTCCACTCCTTTCTGGTGTGTACCAACTGGATCAGACTAAGCTGCAAGCTGGCCACAGAGCATACGGGAGAAGACCTTGGTATTTTTATAAGAATTTTATGAACCCAAATTTTATCTTTTTATAACCCCAAGAGTCTCTTTTCAGGCATGTATTTCGGGCAAGCCCTCATACAAAACCCTACTTCGGGAAAGCAAGGGGGGCGTTATGAGTTTGTAAAAAATGTGAAAAACTAGGTTGTGAGTGAACTTGTGGCCCGCCAGTGGAACGGACCAACAAGGTTTATTTTAATCCTAATTTATTTTATTTAATGCCGGAAAACAAAGAAATAAAACTACTCTAACAATCACGCCATGAAAATGAGACGACACAGGCCACCCCTGGGGGGATGGGGTATGGGCGCTGGCTAGCCCACTTGCTCTCGTTTAAAATGTTTACAATGATTTCGAGAAGTGCCCCAGTCTACTTAATGTGACTTGGTGGCTTACAAAATTATAGAAAAAATATGACCGGTTTTGAGAAATATGGAAATTTGTCCTCCGGATCCCCTGGATGCTCGAAATTTCGCCAGCACTTCCTCCTACCTGTTCATCTTTTGCTGCAAACCAGCAAGCAATAATTAGTATAAGATGCCCAAAAACACTTTAAGAGTGTCTTTGGAACACCTCCTAAAAAACCCAAAATTTTCTAAGTTTAAAACTAAGTAAAAATGACTAAAAATAACCAAGTAAAACAAGCTATGGGGCTTGTCTACCTGGGATCTTTGCTAGCCCTTTAATGGCTGCAAATTTCAAGCTTTATGGCAGCCAGATAATACTTTGCAATCAGCACTACAACTACCCAACAAGACTTAAAAGAGATATGACGATTTTACTTGCAAGCCTTTTGAAAAGTAGATGCTAAGTGAATGAAAATCTAACAGTTAAAGATATAAACTTTGTAACTGTCTAAACCAATCCTTTATGAAAATATTTCTGATCTATTTGAAATACAATATGAGCACATAAATCAGAAATATTTCACATGCAAGTAACCAGTAACCAAAAATTTGGATTTGAGTTAAGTTGAGAGAGAGATGAAGCAAATCTTGGTTGAAATCCGAAGCTTTGAAGGTTGTGTTTGTGGTATTCCAAGGGACTGCATCTGCAAACAAAATTAGAAGGGAGGAAACAAACAAGATCCACCTACTTCCAGTTGAGATAACCTGCACATCACACACTTTGCAAACAAGGATCAAGTGTAGACATATATTCAAAAGAAATCAGTGCTGCATACTCATAAACAAATGAAAACATACAAACATGATCTCTTAATAAACATATATCAATAAGCTAAGACAATAAACAAATTGAATTAACTTATCTCATAAATTGTTACCAATCTTTCCAATGAGTACAATAGATGCAATAAAATATCAAAGCTTATGCACAGGTTACCTCCATTAGACAAGCCAAAGATGGTTCATCCACTCACACAACAACACCACAAACTTGACCTCCAAAGTCTTCTTTATTCAAATGAGAAAAGAAAATATTACAATCATAAGTCCGCTGCTCCAAAACTCACTAACTCACAATGGAGAGAGAGCTGCATTATATAGAAAAAACACCAAGAAATGGAGGGCGCACTTGCCAAAATGGAGAAGGGGAGCGTGGCACAAACGGTGGAGGAGAATGGGGCTGCCATCCCCTATTCTAGCTGCCCATACGCAGCCCTTAATGTGCTAACACAGCAGCACTAATAGTGCTGCCCATTCCTTAAACCATGGGCTGCCCACTACACAAATGCGCCCCCTCCCTTAGTGAATGCGCCCCTCTCTCATGGGCATGAATTTCTCCTTGTTTGGGGCTGCCAAACACTTACCAAATCAGTCCAATATGCTCCATAATACATGCTGGTCCAAAACTGAGTTGTCATTACTCTCAAAAATAATAAATTTTTTAAGTCATTTTTTCACTTTTTTGATTTTTTCATGACTTTTTTGGGATTTTTTGATTTTTTTGATTTTGACCAAAGTAGAAGCACCCAAACATTAGGAAAAGTGGGTTTAGGGGTTTAGGGGGTGCTCTGAGTTAGAAAACGAGCACCCCTAAGGCAAAAAAATCCACCAGACGCCCCAGATAGGCCAATTACAAAATTTTTTAATTGAACCATTAAAAAATGGCCCAATTTACGGAAAAATTAAAACTTGCCGAAAAATAAAAAACAACCTAGGGGGACTTAGACATGTCCATATGACTCAAAATTAACGCCTAGCATGTTCATATACATTGACCCATAGACTCTAATAATTCCCTAAGGCCCGTCAGCCTCCCCAGGCATTCCAGCTTTGGAGGAGCAGGAGAAAAACCAATTAATTATGCAATGCACTGATGCAAAACATAATAGATAGGTGAAAAAACTCCTTGGAATACCTGACTTGGCCAAAAAGTCCTAAGGAACCGAGTCTTTTACAAAACACCATGCTAGCACGTTTTGTTACAAACCCCGCAGGGCCATGGACATGTGGAAAAAAAAAAAAAAAAACGGGGCCCTTTAAAAGGCCAGCTGGACATCAAATCACCAAAATTGAACATGTGTCATGTTCCACTTTGCCCGCTCGCTTGATAATCCAACCAAGTACAACTTAGTTGGCAACATCTGGCTCCAACTGCGGGACGTGTGCTCGATCTGATTCAATTAGATAGAGTATGCGAGAATCCAAGAATCTCTGGTTCCTGCCACGAAATTAAAATGCATTAGTCCCATATCTTTGCCAAATGAAACACAAGTTGCAACATTTATTTCAAAGCAAAAACTAAAGTAAGCAAATGAAACTAATATACATCAATAATATACAAAACATAATGTACAAAAATGCAAGGCAAAGGTTTAGAGATGGCCCTGCTATCAATCTGCCCCCGTGGGCATTAGGAAATCTTCTTTGAAAAACAGCTTGAGATGTTGTTCATTGACTGGGAGAGTCAACCTTTCTCCATCCATAGTGCAAAGGAAGAAAGAATTAACCCCTGCTGGTTCAAATATAACATATGGTCCCAACCATAAGCTATCAAACTTTCCATGCTTCCCTGGCTTATCCTTTCGCTTGTCCCATAAAAGGACCCAATCCCCTGGTTGGAAATCTTTTGGCTTGGCTGACCTGTCAAAAGTCCTTTTAACCCTGTCCTGATTTCTGATACTTTGGTCTAAAGCCTTTCTTCTAGTCTCATCTAATTTCATAATTTGCTCAATTCTGTTCTGCATACCATCATCATTTGACTCATAATCATGCAACATCTGATACACTGGCAACTGAATATGAATGGGAACAGAAACTTCCAAACCATAAACCAACTGGAAAGGGGTTTTCCAAGTAGCACGTTTCTGTGTTATTCTGTCAGCCCATACAGCAAATTTTATCTTAGAATCCCAAGACCTTTTGTTATCACCCACAGTTTTCTTTAAAATGTTCATTAAGGTCTTGTTGGTTGATTCAGCCAATCCATTTCCTTGGGGATAATAGTTGGATGAGTGGGAAAGGATTATACCATACTTGAAGCAGAATGCTGAAAAGGCCATGGAACTAAAACTGGGACCATTGTCAGTTGTTATCTTGGATGGCACCCCAAATCTAGTTATGATATGATTTTCAAGAAAGTCCATAACTACTTTATCTGTGGCATACTTAGTAGGGATTGCTTCCACCCACTTGGTGAAATAATCGGTGGCAGTTAGGATCCAGATATATCCATTGCTTGAGTTTTCCTTAAACTGACCGATAAAATCAAGACCCCATTGTTGGAAAGGGGCTTGAACAACTACTGGCTCAAGAGGTAAAGTTGCCAATTTCTGTTTCCCAGTGAACAACTGACATTGGGGACAAGATCTGACAAACTTGTGCACATCAGCAAATAAAGTGGGCCAATAGTAGCCAGATCTAAGGATCTTGTGGGCTGTGGTGTCTGCTGCATAATGCCCACCACAAAATCCAGTATGAAACTCAACCAGAAGTTTTTTGGAATCTGGTTCATCAACACATCTAAGAACTAAGCCATCAGGATTTCTCCAACCTAATCCGTTTTGAGTTATGCAATACTTAGTGGCTTTAAGTCTCAGAGACCTTCTTTTATGACCAACAAGATGTTCAGGACAAGTAAAATTGTTCAGAAGGTAAATAATGTCGGAATACCATTGAGTTTGACTTAATCTTTGAAGCTCTTCAGATATGATAGGTGCTGACTCATTATTTTGACAAATCATTCCCACAGCTTTCTCATTACTTTCTGTCATCATGCGTGCAAGACCTTGACCTTTGATTAACTTGGTAGGTTTTATCTCCAAGTCATACTCTTGTATTTTGGACACCCATTTTCCCCTTATACCAAGGCAATCCTGTTGAGCTAATATATCTTTAACAGCAGTATGAGGAACATAACCCACAACCTTGGAATACCCAATATATATCCTGAAATGTTTCAAAGACTTAACAAGGGCATAAGCTTGTTTCTCCATGATAGTATATTTAAGCTCTGAATTTTGCAGTGTTCCACGGGGACGCGTCCCGAAGGGTCGGGGACGCGTTTCGGCGTTTCTTGCGTCCCGGGGACTCCGAAACTCCATGCGAAACGTTTCGGGACGTCCCGCTTTGGGCGAAACTTGGCGAAACGCACAGCGAAACGTTTCGGTGGGCGGCGAGACTTGTGGGCGTCCCCCCCGAAACTCCGAGACTTGTGGGCGTCCCCCCCGAAACTCCGAGACTTGTGGGCGTCCCCCCCGAAACTCCGAAACTCCGGCGAGACTCAAAACTGAAATATCAAATGACAAAGACTCAAAAGTGACAAACATGAAATATGATGTTCATGTTAATCATAGATTCATATATTAATATAATTATGATGAATCATGTAATTTGTTTGAACTTTGCATTTACATTGCATGATTGCACAATGATAAATGTAGTGTTTAGTAATTCACTAATTTGCATGGGATGGTTTGTTATTGTTGGGATTTATATTTTGCATATTTTTAATATTTTTAAAAAAATTTATAACTCTCGCGTCCCGCCGTCCCCCCGAATTTCTCTAAAATTTGGGGGTGGTCTCCACACGTCCCGAATGTGCGTCTCCCCGCACCCGCGTCCCGCCGTCTCGGAACCTTGGGGGAACATTGGAATTTTGTAAAGCTTTACTAAAGAATGCTATGGGTTGTTCTTGGCCTTGGTCATTCTTTTGAAGTAAGACTCCAGCAATAGTATGCTCAGAAGCAAAGGAAAAGATTTGGAATTCTTTTGAATAATTAGGGCTTATCAACACAGGGGCTCTAGATATGGCATCCTTGATACCTGCAAATGCTTCTCTTCCTTGCTTACTCCATTCAAACTTAGCATCTTTTTTAAGTAAGAGTTGTAAAGGCTTCATTAGCTCAGCTAGATTTGGAATAAATCTTCTAATGAAATTAATCTGGCCATTGAAGGATTGGAGAGCTTTGACATTGGTAGGGATAGGAACCCTTTTAATGGCCTCAACTCTTTCAGGATCAATCTTTACACCATCCTTAGTGATAATATGCCCTAACAGTTTGCCCTCATCAACACAAAGCACAGATTTAGCTGGATTTAAAGATATGCCATACTTTCTGCATCTCTCAAAAACCTTTCTAAGATGGCCAACATGATCTGATCTTTCCTTACTATATACTGTTAAATCATCTTGATATATTTCAATAATTTTACCAATCAATCCATTAAAAGCAACATCCATAGCACGTTGAAAGGTAGCACCAGCATTAGTAAGACCAAAAGGCATTCTAAGGTACATGAAAGTGCCCCAAGGTGTGGTAAAAGTAGTTTTATGTTGATCTTCCTTGTTGACTAGCACTTGGTTATATCCCGAAAACCCATCAAGAAAAGACATCATGCCTGATCCAGTTACCTTCTGAAGTAAAGTGTCCATGCTTGGCAAAGGATAGTTATCTTTTTGGCATGCCCAGTTCAAGTTTCTGAAATCAATACACAATCTGATATCCCCATTCTTTTTTCTAACAACCACCAAGTTAGAACACCAAGAAGAGTGTCTTGTTGGAGTAATAATGCCTGCTGCCAACATCTTTTGGAGTTCTTTGTAAACCATAGGGGCCAACTTTGGGTTTATTCGCCTCAGTTTTTGGCGAAAAGGCTTGATACCTGGTTTAAAAGGGATTGTATGTTGAAAAATATCATCACGATAAGCTTTAAGTTCACCATAGTTGAAAACAAATATATCTCTATATTCATAGATTAAGTCAATCAAGGCTTTTCTTTCCTCTTGAGATATTCCCTTTCCAATTTTTATCATCTTTGGCTCCTTCTCAGTTCCTATGTTTACTTCAATATACTCTCCTGGTTTTATTGAACCCTTTTTTCTTTTATGGCCATCTTGTCTGTCAAAAAGTTGCTCTAACCGGGTGATGCCCTTGGGAATTTTGTTCCTAGGTTGGTCCTCTTCTTCTGGATACTCTTTCCCTTCTTCCTTATAGGTGATTTTACAATCAGAAAATTCTTGAAGATTATGGATGAAGTTGAGAATTTGCTTGTCACTATCAAACACTTGCCAATGATCTATGTTGTCAGGGATTAAAGGTCTAAAGTTGATTTCAAATTTCCCATTCCCCTTTAATATTTCCTCAGTTGGTTGAAGTGTAGAAGCTGCCACAGCTAGTTCATCTGCCTCAATGTTTTCTTCTCTAGGAATTGCCATGATATTTAAAGCATCAAACCACTCCATAGTATCCCAGACAGCATTCCTATATTGTTTCAACCTTTGACTTTTGCAAGCAAATATGTTTTTAACCTGGGAAACCACAAGGTCAGAATCACCTTTTATAGATAAAATTTTAATCCCCATATCTTTGGCGATTTCTAACCCTTGCAAAAGGGCTTCATATTCAGCCACATTATTTGATGCATCAAACTCAAGTATGAAAGCAAATTTGAAGGTTTGTTTAGAAGGAGAAGTTATGACAATTCCAGCTCCTTTTCCATATCTTGAAGATGCCCCATCAAAACTCATCCTCCATACCCCATCCTTCTTTTCATCTTTGGACGCTTCTTTAAAAGGTGCTATGAAATTTGAACAGATAGAATAGTTTCCAAAGTTGTCTGTTTGATGCACAAACTCATTAGCCAGATTCTGTGGGTCTTCAACATGGAGTTTTCTAGCTTGTTCATTGTATAACTTAACAGTTGTATGTTCTGATGCAGGGATAGTAGCATATGACCAATCCATCCTTATGTCTCCCCCTAAAGATGCAGCCCACTTTCTAGATAAAAGCATTCCCCAATTGTCTGGTACATCCATTACTACGACATCCATGGTTAAATGGACATCAGGATACTTGGCCAACCTAACAGGTAGATTTATAATTATACCAATAGTATCAACTTCCCTTGAATCCATGGCACACACATTGTGATAGGGTCTAGTTGTCTTTAAGCCCAATTGATCCATAACCCTTTTGGTCATAACATTTGAAGAAGCACCAGAGTCCAACATGCAATTGTGCACAAGCATATTATTGACAAGCAAGGAGACATAGAAGGGAGGGTGGTCTTCCTTGTGAGGGTCCACACTATGCAAAATAATTGGGTCATCTTTATGATTGACTATGTTTTGAAGGTCAGGTTCTTTTCTAGTCTGGCTAAGACTAACTATCTCTGTGTTCATAGGAGCCTTGCCCTTTTCATGTTGAGGATGATCTATCACTTTCATAAGATTTTCTTTCAAGCTTGGGATTTTGATAAGGTCAGTAACAAGAACAGGAATCTTTGCAGAAGATAACCATTGAGCCAAATCGACATGAAGACTTTCAGAGTTGGAAGAAGGTGTTACCTTAGGGATATTCTGATTTGAGTTTGAGGTTCCAATATTGTTCTTTCTTTGATATGTTAGGCCTTTGAACTTTGACATCTCAAGAATCTTCTCTGGTGGAGGCATCTCACCAAATCTAAGGGTAGCTTTATCTTTCAAGTCCTGGCTGTAACATCTAGCTTGTTCCCAAGTTTCTTTAGAGACAGGGTGAGTTTGACCCACAACATTGATATATTCAGGCTGGTTCTCAGGCTCGCTTGCTAATCTGACACTGCTACTGGCTTCTGACGGATTTTGTTCCATTGACCATTTAAATATAGCACAAGTAGATTCCTCATGGAAACTATCACATGCCCTACAAAAGGGAGGAATTTCTTCTGAAAGAGTATTTACAGTTTCCAAAGGATTTGGGGTCCTCTGATCTTGAAATGGAACTTTTCTCTGATATTGAGGCCTAGGAGCATATTGGGGCTTAGGCATATACTGATTTGAGACTTGGTGATTTTGAGATCTTTCAATGGAGATCAACCTGTTCTGGATGGCAGTCATGTTGGAGGCTTGATTTGAAACAGCTTCCTTTAAGAGTTGAGCAATTTCTTTCAAAGGTTCCTTTGAAGGATCCTTGATCTCAATGCTAATGGTTTTATCTTTATTCTCGCTTTGCTTCATAGGAACATTGGCCCTTGTGAAACCAGGAAGATGAGACTTGCCACAATTTAACATGTTCTTATCAATTTTCTCGGCCAATTCCATGGCCTTCTTTAGATCGGCAGGTTCCTTATCAGCTAATTGATATTTCAACTCCCCACTAAAAGCTTCCATGTAGTAAATGAGGATGGAATTATCAGGTGGCTTGATATCAGCATGAAGTCTACCCACAATTTCATTGAATTTGTTGTTAAATTCTTCCATTGTCTCATTTTCGTTTTTCTTAGTATTGGTCAAGGCAGCTAGAAGGTAGCGGTCTTCTTTGATGTCCCCCCATTTGGCCAGGAAAGCAGTTTCAATTTCTTTGTAGGTTTTGTACTTGTCAGCTTCCAACTTGTTAAACCATTCATAAGCATTTTCTTCCAAAGACAAAGCAAACAACTTCATTTTTACATCTTCATGCTTGGCACCCAAGCACCACTTGTCAAAACAATGGCAAAAACGAGTTAAATGGGATTTAGCACTAATAGCATTATTTCCTTGAAAAGATGGCAACCTATCAATAGCTTTTTCAGGAATATCATGAGGGTAACCAACTATAGCAGTAAAATCATAAGGACCAAACTCAGCCATTTCAACAATAGAATTATTCAAATTATTTTCTGTGAATAAAAGGTGAATATCAGAAATTGACTGAGAACCAAGATCCTCAAGGGTTTTTCGAGAAGATAACTTGCTTTTCCTTCTATGATAGACCTTTTCAGGCTCAGGAAAGAACTGAAGCAAGTTCTGAGGATTCCTTCTTGTAAAACGCCTTGGTAGATTTGTTGACAGTGGAGTCGCCAGATGTTCTTAGTCAATTTAAAAAATTCACTACATACATCAAACAAAGCGAAAACAAAAAGTAAAACTCAAAAAGTCGTATTCCGGGAATAGAAAGACTTATCCCCGGCAACGGCGCCAAAATGTTGCCGCCTGGTTCCACACCTGGGGAAAACGCAGCAGAAGTCTTCAAGCTGCTGGTGTGGCCTTGGGGGCAAGTCAGAGTCAAGTGCTGTCACTTGGGACTCGACTCCTCCGTCTAGGCTTTCCTAGCGAAGCCAAGGGGGGTGGACCCTAAAATTGAAAAAAAACTAAGTCGTCTAATCTAGGAGTTAGAAAAATGCTTTTGATAACCAAGAACAGACAACATATACATTGATCAAATTAAAACAATCATTTATCATTTGCTCTCATTTAAAATAGCCATCATTTAACTGCATACTAGTCAACAATATAAAATGAAACTTGCAACAAGACCAGTGCCTTATTATGGAGTCAAAAAACAAATGCATAAACAGAAAAGGTAAATGTTGTGGAGTGTTCTTGGTTTATTTTAAAAGTTAATGTGATAGTGATCTTTTTATTAAGGCAGGTGGGTTCCCGATATACGCAAGGTACGGGGGAACATGTCCGGAATTTTGAAGCGTGGCTTCCCTCTCAGGCTTTGGGCTGAATCGGAGTCTCGAGGAGGTGTTCAGATGCTATACCAACGAGGGCAAGCCTAACGGTTTCCAAGAGGTCACTATCCAGTGTTATCCCAAGCCTTCTGAGAAATTTGCCCACGGCAACAAAATATACGAGTTGTGCCGGATTTTCACAAAAAGGATTTTTTATTGGGGTGGTGTTAAGTCCTATTACTAGTCGTCCACTCCTTTCTGGTGTGTACCAACTGGATCAGACTAAGCTGCAAGCTGGCCACAGAGCATACGGGAGAAGACCTTGGTATTTTTATAAGAATTTTATGAACCCAAATTTTATCTTTTTATAACCCCAAGAGTCTCTTTTCAGGCATGTATTTCGGGCAAGCCCTCATACAAAACCCTACTTCGGGAAAGCAAGGGGGGCGTTATGAGTTTGTAAAAAATGTGAAAAACTAGGTTGTGAGTGAACTTGTGGCCCGCCAGTGGAACGGACCAACAAGGTTTATTTTAATCCTAATTTATTTTATTTAATGCCGGAAAACAAAGAAATAAAACTACTCTAACAATCACGCCATGAAAATGAGACGACACAGGCCACCCCTGGGGGGATGGGGTATGGGCGCTGGCTAGCCCACTTGCTCTCGTTTAAAATGTTTACAATGATTTCGAGAAGTGCCCCAGTCTACTTAATGTGACTTGGTGGCTTACAAAATTATAGAAAAAATATGACCGGTTTTGAGAAATATGGAAATTTGTCCTCCGGATCCCCTGGATGCTCGAAATTTCGCCAGCACTTCCTCCTACCTGTTCATCTTTTGCTGCAAACCAGCAAGCAATAATTAGTATAAGATGCCCAAAAACACTTTAAGAGTGTCTTTGGAACACCTCCTAAAAAACCCAAAATTTTCTAAGTTTAAAACTAAGTAAAAATGACTAAAAATAACCAAGTAAAACAAGCTATGGGGCTTGTCTACCTGGGATCTTTGCTAGCCCTTTAATGGCTGCAAATTTCAAGCTTTATGGCAGCCAGATAATACTTTGCAATCAGCACTACAACTACCCAACAAGACTTAAAAGAGATATGACGATTTTACTTGCAAGCCTTTTGAAAAGTAGATGCTAAGTGAATGAAAATCTAACAGTTAAAGATATAAACTTTGTAACTGTCTAAACCAATCCTTTATGAAAATATTTCTGATCTATTTGAAATACAATATGAGCACATAAATCAGAAATATTTCACATGCAAGTAACCAGTAACCAAAAAATTGGATTTGAGTTAAGTTGAGAGAGAGATGAAGCAAATCTTGGTTGAAATCCGAAGCTTTGAAGGTTGTGTTTGTGGTATTCCAAGGGACTGCATCTGCAAACAAAATTAGAAGGGAGGAAACAAACAAGATCCACCTACTTCCAGTTGAGATAACCTGCACATCACACACTTTGCAAACAAGGATCAAGTGTAGACATATATTCAAAAGAAATCAGTGCTGCATACTCATAAACAAATGAAAACATACAAACATGATCTCTTAATAAACATATATCAATAAGCTAAGACAATAAACAAATTGAATTAACTTATCTCATAAATTGTTACCAATCTTTCCAATGAGTACAATAGATGCAATAAAATATCAAAGCTTATGCACAGGTTACCTCCATTAGACAAGCCAAAGATGGTTCATCCACTCACACAACAACACCACAAACTTGACCTCCAAAGTCTTCTTTATTCAAATGAAAAAAGAAAATATTACAATCATAAGTCCGCTGCTCCAAAACTCACTAACTCACAATGGAGAGAGAGCTGCATTATATAGAAAAAACACCAAGAGATGGAGGGCGCACTTGCCAAAATGGAGAAGGGGAGCGTGGCACAAACGGTGGAGGAGAATGGGGCTGCCATCCCCTATTCTAGCTGCCCATACGCAGCCCTTAATGTGCTAACACAGCAGCACTAATAGTGCTGCCCATTCCTTAAACCATGGGCTGCCCACTACACAAATGCGCCCCCTCCCTTAGTGAATGCGCCCCTCTCTCATGGGCATGAATTTCTCCTTGTTTGGGGCTGCCAAACACTTACCAAATCAGCCCAATATGCTCCATAATACATGCTGGTCCAAAACTGAGTTGTCATTACTCTCAAAAATAATAAATTTTTTAAGTCATTTTTTCACTTTTTTTATTTTTTCACGACTTTTTTGGGATTTTTTGATTTTTTTTATTTTGACCAAAGTAGAAGCACCCAAACATTAGGAAAAGTGGGTTTAGGGGTTTAGGGGGTGCTCTGAGTTAGAAAACGAGCACCCCTAAGGCAAAAAAATCCACCAGACGCCCCAGATAGGCCAATTACAAAATTTTTTAATTGAACCATTAAAAAATGGCCCAATTTACGGAAAAATTAAAACTTGCCGAAAAATAAAAAACAACCTAGGGGGACTTAGACATGTCCATATGACTCAAAATTAACGCCTAGCATGTTCATATACATTGACCCATAGACTCTAATAATTCCCTAAGGCCCGTCAGCCTCCCCAGGCATTCCAGCTTTGGAGGAGCAGGAGAAAAACCAATTAATTATGCAATGCACTGATGCAAAACATAATAGATAGGTGAAAAAACTCCTTGGAATACCTGACTTGGCCAAAAAGTCCTAAGGAACCGAGTCTTTTACAAAACACCATGCTAGCACGTTTTGTTACAAACCCCGCAGGGCCATGGACATGTGGAAAAAAAAAAAAAAAACGGGGCCCTTTAAAAGGCCAGCTGGACATCAAATCACCAAAATTGAACATGTGTCATGTTCCACTTTGCCCGCTCGCTTGATAATCCAACCAAGTACAACTTAGTTGGCAACAGGCCTTAACCCTTGACATGTCTTACTTGGCTTTCTGATATTGAGGACTTCCCTTTTTACTACCTCTGTGTTTGGACCGCATCCCTGTATGATTAGTGTCTCGGCTCTAAGTTAGTGACAAAACTTGCCTTTGGTGAGTTGGATTGTAGGCCTAAATCATTCTGGTCGGTTGTCCCGATGTTTGGCACTGGCTCGAACTCCCCCTAGTCACTTGAGATGTTGTTGGCTAAAACTGAAAGCTCATGTACTACTTATGGAAACTTATATAAATTCGCCCATGGAAACTAAAAATCGCAAGAGCGATGAACTGCTAAAAATACTCCTCGAAGAGTATAAGAAAGGTCCAAAAAGCAATGGTTCTTAAATTCTATATCTAAACAATTGCTGACCTTATATATGTATAAACATGCCCTGGATGCAAGTTGCGATTAGTTGTGCTTATCAGCACACTTAAAATCCAAAGGGTTATGTAGGCCAAAAAGGCCATGAAATGAAATTGAATGATCCTAATGAACTTGGATCAGCTTGATATAGACATGATGCCTAAGTTGAATAAGCACTCTCTAAACAACTTACCCATTTGTGAGGCGCATCCATCCGCCGTGTTTATTTTTTCCAGCACAGAGTTTGTAGCTCCCCCTTTCTCCCAATCCAAAGTGTCTTTAAGTTGAGTTTAGACAAGTCACCCCCTTTGCCCAACCTTGTTCCTAGCCTTCATCCTTAGCTAGCAGGTAGACCATGTCCAATGGGTGAGTTTGTCATTTAAGCTATTGTGCAAGTAATTATAAATAACAACGGAATATGCTAACATGATTAATGCCACTGAATGAATGATATACTTTAAGTTAAGTTGTGAGTATGATTAGAGGAACATGTCTTAGTCTATTGAGATGATTTATCCTTGGTTGTATATTGACCTAGTCAAACCCAGTTTGACTATGGTCATTTCTTGGGATCTGTGATGATGTGGGCCATGTATGCTTATGGATGATGATGGATGGTCCCACATACTCTTGATGATGATGCTATATGATGGACATATGATTCATATGATGATTGATGCAGTTCAGCAGGTTTTATTATTAGTTCAGATCATCAGATTATGCACTGTCCATATATGGTGGACCCTACAGTTAGCCCATCAGGGCAACCCATGGTGTATGAGTACACATTCTTAGTAGATTTGGGTCTTTTGGATCCAATGAGACACTTATCTTTCAGTTTCGGGCACTTCTGACAGTGATAGATGCAGTTTTACACTTGTTGACTAGATTTGGGGTTGATTTCCTAGCCTGAGCAGCACAGGCCATGAGAGGCCAGTTCACCTAAGGCGTTGTATGAGGAGGGGGTGGTCCAGCCACTTGTTATTACCATTTATCCCCCCTTCTGGAGAGCCTAGTGGGCTCAGTTTGACAGCGCGGGTGCCCTAGGAGGCAGTTTCAGCACTTTCACAGTTACTGAGGCAATCCAGAAATGGGATAAAAGGGTCACTGAGGAATTCGATTTGGGCAATTGAGGCAAGGTTTTGGCACTTGGTTTTCACAAAGGTCTTCCAGGTTTAACCCCCTATCTTCCAGCCAGTTTTCATCACTTGAGTGGGTCCACAGAGGCCACAAGATGCCTTTTACTGCATGTCCATCACAGATTTTGAGGACAAATTTGATCATTTGTATTTATTTTGGACATATTATATTATTTTATTCTGCCATGGGAATGAGCTAGCAAGGATTGATGCCTCCTAGCCCCACCATGAGCTCCATGAGTCATGTCCTAGTCATTTGGGGTGGGCCCATGTATTTTTGCCCCCTCTAGAGGATGACATCACCCTCACTTTGTACCTTTTAGCCATGACGTCATCATTATTTTGAGTGATCCATGTGATTATATTGTTAGGCTCATTTTAGCCATTGATTATGTATTGAAATCTTTTAATCTCAACCACTCATCTTTTGTAAAGTGGTTTTGAGATCTAGGGTTTTGGTCTTTATTATCCTATATAAGGAGGAGACCCCCTATTGTATAGCTCACCTTTGGAGCTCTGGAATATTGGAATAGAACACTTCTTTGTGGAGCATATCTCTCTTGTCTTGTGGATTCTCTTGCATCTTGAGTATACAGTTTCTCTTCTATGTATCATTGTGGGTTTTGGAGCTACATCTTGTTTTCTTGCAGGAAAGTCGAATTGGTGGAGAGGAGGGCGATTTCTTAAGGGTTATTGTTGGAGGGATCCACATATTCTCTCTTGGGTTGATCTTGGTGATAGGGAGTATCATTATTGTATCTTTGTGACATAGTTGATGCTTTCTATTACATCTTTCCATCATTTTCATAATCATCTTACTTGGCTTGTTTCACTTGATCTTGTCTTGTAGGAAGAGGACGATTTGGCATTCTTGGAGGAGGACGTTTTGGCTTGGAGCTCTTGAATCTCACTCTTGAATATACACATAGGAGAATGCTATCAATTTGCAAGGTGGCCATAAGCAATTGAGGTAAGTTCTACAAGGTATGTGCCTACATCCATCCATTCTTCTTCATTGGTCACAAACCCTTAAAATTCAAAACCCTCATTTTTGTTTTTCTTAGATCTACTTGGATCTAGCTTGCCTTTTGGAAAGATTTTAAAAACCCACCTCTATAGTATCAACGGCAATTCGGATCTATAGTTTGGTGGTGATTGAGTTCCATTTGACACACTTTCCAAGGCAAAGTAGCCCTCTTGAAGCAAATCGCACCCCTTGGGAAAAGCTAATTGAGTTAGATCCAACACATGGGTAGGTGAGATCCCACTTGATTTATGACCCTCATACTTGATAACCTACCCCTAGTGCTTCACCCCATTGATTTTTGCCTTGTAGGCCCCACTCCTCATTTTGAGGGTTGTGCCCCACTTGGGTCAATTTGGTGATGCACTTTCGATCTCAGATCTATGGAGATCTAGCCATTGGATCCCCTTGATTTTCAAGATCCACATTGATACTTGCCTAAACTACTTGGATCTAAACTTTGGTGGCCTTTGGACTTGATTTGACACACTTTTCCATGCTTTTGGCCCTCCTTGGGCAAAGTCGCACTTCTTGGGGGTTTGAGTTTGCCCACTTGCAGGACGTGGGTGGTTGAGATCCCATTGGATTTGGAAAGAGCATATTTTAAAACCTACATCTAGTGTCTCACTTGGTGGAGGTCTGACTTGGGGGTATCATTCTTCATTTTGGGGATTGTTGTCCACTTGGGTCACATAGTGAAACATTAGATCTAATAAGATCCAACCATCCTATCTTAAGTAGCCCACTTGATTTGCATCCTAGGTGTCCCGATCTACAATTTGATATACTTTTGACTCCATTTGCCCATCCATTTCAAGGCACTAGTCCACCTTGGGCAATTCGCACTCCTTGGGATTTGTGTCAAGTGCTAGATCCCATATGTGGGTATCTCTAATTTCACTTTAGATCCCTAGATCTACTCCTTGCATACCCCTTAGTACCAATTGCACCCCTAACTTCATCTTGTGGGTCCCATTTAAACCATCTCCATATCCCAAGGAAGTGGATCCCACACGTGTCTTTTATGGTACTAGATATTGTTATCTAATCTCATCATGTGGCCTAAATCATTCATTGGTTGAAACACTAGTCACTCCTTAAGCCTCTTTCAACCATACTTCAACTTCTAGGTCTACCTAACCTTGCATTGGTTTCCGTAACTCACCTTTCACATATCCCTAGGAACCTTTGTTTGGGTCCAATCATCTTTGATTGGTTATAGGGTCTCCCCCTTGGTCCTGATTCATCTCGATCTAAAGTGTAGAGTGCCTCGATTATCGTGACTCCCAGCCTGCATTGGGAACCGTGGCATCTCGTGGGTCACCTCTTTAGTTGTCCATCTCCTCTACCATCCCGGATGGGATATCATTAGGGACAACTACAAGTTGTGTGATAACAAGACCATTGAGAGCAATCATGACTAGTTCATCTTCATCAAGGGTGTCTCTAATGGCTTCTAGTTGTTCCTTGAACTGGGAGACCCTTGTGAAGTAATCTTGAATAGATTCTCCTTGACTCATCTTAGTGCTCTTCAATTGAGCTCTCAGGTTCATCTTCCTATTGATGTTCCTCCCTTCATACATTCTGGCTAGGGCATCATACATTTCCTTCGGGGTCTTCTTGGATGACACTTGGGGAATCAAGTGCTCTTTGATAGAATCAACAATGATTCTCTTTGCCCTAATCATATCCTTCTTGTACTTCTCTTTAGCTTCATCTTCCGCACGTTCTGCAACTTCATCTTTGATGTATTGGGCAAGATCATTCTCTTCAAGAATGAGACCAATCCTATATTTCCATGCCCGGAAATTCTTTATACCCTCTAGCTTGTCCTCAAGCTTAGTGCTTGGGGCCATCTTATCCAGGAGGTCACCAAAGATTGAAAATTCTTAAAATGCAAAACTGACCTTACCAGGAGATGTGCTTGACTGAATTGAGTTGACTAGTGTACTTGATTTCTGAAAACTTCAACTTTTCACCCTTCAAGCTTGACCAGGGAAATTCGGATCTGCAACAGATTTTCTGGTTTACTGGTTCACTGGTTTGCAGTTTTCTGGTTTACTGGTTCACTGGTTTGCAGTTTTCTGGTTTACTGGTGCACAGGTTCGCAGCTTTTCTGGTTCACTGGTGCACAGGTTCGCAACTTTTCTGGTTCACTGGTTTTCTGGTCCAGAAGTCAAACTAGGGTTTGACTTTCCCGGAGATCTACCCACTCAAAAAGTTTGATCTAGGGCTCAAAATTTCACTTTTGAAGAGGAGCATCCAGCCATGTAATCAGATTCCAAAAATTCCAACTTTGCAGAAACCCTAATTTTCACTGAAGGTGGAGAGAGATATTTTCACCTTGTGAAAGATGTCCTATTCAGGCTATCTCTAATACCATGTTAAGTTTAGCATAAAATTCACAACAAGAGCATAATAAAGATCACTGAAAGAAACACAATCACAAGATAAACACAAATTTATCCTAGGAAACCCTCATGGGGTAGAAAACCCAACAAAGCTTCCTCAATATAGATGACCAACAAATACAAAGATGTAACCCCAAACAAGAGCTCCTTCTCCTCCTTTGCAGATCTCTCTCTCTCCTATGCGCAATTGACAAGTGAGTGAATTAGTGAGTGAGTGTGTTAAATGAGGAACACACCTCCTCTATGTATACTTTACTTCACTTGACTTTTAACCCTAACTGGGCCCACTTCTCCTAGGATAGTCTAATAACCCCTAAACACTTAACTCAGGGCCGACCCCACTAGGGAAGTCTAATAACCCTAGTTACAACATCCCAACGGAGGAATAAACATCTCTGGATATATATAATAATGTCCTAACGGAGGAATGAATCATCTCTGGATAAAGTACAAATAGAATATTCTTAGAAGTTACAATATTTCAACAACGTGCGCCCTCCTCCTGCAAGAAAAGATCTATGTAAGAATCATTCCGACATGAAAATGACTATAAGGATGAAAAGATGAAAGAGAAAGCATCAACTATGTCACTAAGATACAATAATGATACTCCCTCAGACAAAAAGAAGATCAAAGGTAAGATATGGGGTTTCCCCACAATAGCGTCCCCTTGAAACGTCCTCCTCTTCATCCCGCACGGCCTCTTGCAAAGCAAACGTTTGGATAGATAGATCCACAATGATACACAGAGAAAAAGTTGTATATTCAAGTTGCAAAGATACCCATCAAGACTAAAGAAGCAGATCAACAAAAATAATATTTTTATTCCAAGTTTCCAGAGCTCCAAAGATGCCTTTACAATAGGGGGGTCTCTTCCTTAAATAGGAGGAGAGAGACCAAAACCCTAACCACTTTATCAATGAGTAGTTGAGATCAAAAGATAAACATAATACAATCAACGGCCAAGATGAGTCGGTACTGTTATCACGCCATAGTAACAGGGCTACTATTCTTGCTTAGCAGATATCTGCACATTCCAGAGCTTCAATTATTCAGAGCTTGGCTATGATGAGTTTATTATTTTGAGATCACTCATGATTAGAGTAGTATATTACTCAGACTTATGCTATACCTTGTGTCAAGGCTGAGCCTTGAGAGTTCAGATTTGATGACCGATGTGACCCTTTATTCCATACAATTTCAGTTCAGTGCCCAGAGATGTATTGCAGCAGTGTTTCAGATGGTTTATGATGATTATTCTTACGATGATGTTGTATGACCCATGGATGTTTGATCATTGACTGTGGATTATTATCTTGTTGTTTTAGTCATGTTGATAGCTTCAGCTTGGTATATCATTCATGATGTGGCAAATTTTGTAAAAATTGAAATGGACTATCTTAATGATGAATTATAAAATGAACATTTTACTTGCACATTTAGGTTGTTTGACAAAACTCACTGGTCCAATACCTTGCATAGATATGGTCTTCCTTGGCACCATTTGTCTGCTAGCTTAGGCTCCACCATCACTTGACTCCATCCATCCATGACTTTCCTTATTTGGCCTTAACCCTTGACTTGTCTTACTTGGCTTTCTGATATTGAGGACTTCCCTTTTTACTACCTCTATGTTTGGACCGCATCTCTCTTTGTTTAGTGTCTCGGCTCTAAGTTGGTGACAGAACTTGACTTTGGTAAGTTGGATTGTAGCCTAAATCATTCCTGTCGATTGTCCCGATGTTTGGCACTGGCTCGAACTCCCCCTAGTCACTTGAGATGTTGTTGGCTAAAATTGAAAGCTCATGTACTACTTATGGAAATTTATGTAAATTCGCCCATGGAAACTAAAAAGGGCAAGAGCGATGAACTGCTAAAATACTCCTCGAAGAGTATAAGAAAGGTCCAAAAAGCAATGGTTCCTAAATTCTATATCTAAACAATTTCTAACCTTATATATATAAACATGCCCTGGATGCAAGCTGCAATTAGTTGTGCTTATCAGCACACCTGAGATCCTAAGGGTTATTGTAGGCCATGAAATGAAATTGAATGATCCTAATGAACTTGGATCAACTTGATGTAGACATGATGCCTAAGTTGAATAAGCACTCTCTAAACAACTTACCCATTTGTGAGGCACAGCCATTCCCCGTGTTTATTTTGTCCAGCACAAAGTTTGTAGCTTCCCTTTTCTCCCAGTCCAAAGTGTCTTTTAGTTGAGTTCAGACAAGTCACCCCCTTTGCCCAACCTTGTTCCTAGCCTTCATCATTAGCTAGCAGTTAGACCATGTCCAATGGGTGGATTTGTCATTTAAGCTATTGTGCAAGTAAATATAAGTAACAACGAAATGAATGAATATGATTAATGCCACTAAATGATGTTATGCTTTAAGTTAAGCTGTGAGTATGATTAGAGGAACATGTCTTAGTCTATTGATATGATTTATCCTTGGTTATATATTGACCTAGCCAAACACGGTTTGACTATGGTCATTTCTTGGGACCCGTGATGATGTGGGCCATGTATGCTCATGGATGATGATTGATGGTCCCACATACTCTTGATGATGATGCTATATGATGGACATATGATTTAGATGATGATTGATGCAATTCATCAGGTTTTATTATTAGTTCAGATCATCAGATTATGCACTGTCCATATATGGTGGACCATACAACTAGCCCATCAGGACAACCCATGGTGTATGAGTACACATTCTTAGTAGATTTGGGTCTTCTAGATCCAATGAGACACTTATCATTCAGTTCTAGGCACTTCTAACAGTGATAGATGTAGTTTTCCAATTGTTGACCAGATTTGGGGCTGATTTCCCAGCCTGAGCAGCAGGGGCCATGAGAGGCCAGTTCACCTAGGGCGTTGTATGAGGAGGGGGTGGTCCAACCACTTGATATTACCATTTACCCCCCCCTTCAGGAGAGCCTGGTGGGCTCAGTTTGACAGCGCAGGTGCCCTAGGTGGCAGTTTCAGCACTTTCACAGTTACTGAGGCAATCCAGAAATGGGATAAAAGGGTCACTGAGGAATTCGATTTGGGCAATTGAGGCAAGGTTTTGACAATTGGTTTTCACAGAGGTCTTCCAGGGTAAACCCCATATCTTCCATCCAGTTTGCATCAGTCAGGGGGGTCCACAGAGACCATAGGAGGCCATTTACTGCATGTCTCTCACAGATTTTGAGGACAGATTTGATCATTTGTATTTATTTTGGACATATTATATTATTTTATTGTGCCATGGGGATGAGCTAGCAAGGATTGATGCCTCCTAGCCCCACCATGAGCTCCATGTGTCATGTCCTAGTCATATGATGTGGGCCCATGTACTTTTGCCCCCTCTAGTGGATGACGTCACCCTCCATGAGTATCTTTTAGCTATGACATCATCATTATTTGAGTGATCCATGTGTTATATTGTTATGTTTCATCTTAGCCATTGATCATGTAGGAGATCTTTTAATCTCAACCACTCATTTCAAAAATTGGTTTTGAGATCTAGGGTTTGGTCTTTATTATCCTATATAAGGAGGAGACCCCCTCATTGTAAAATCATCTAGAGAATTTGGCTCTTGGCTCTTGGAATAAAATTTCTATCTTTTGGAGTACATGCTTGGATCTTGGAGTGGATGTTGGTTGCTTTGATTGTAAATGTTTTTGTCCATTGCACTGGAGGATCTCTTGTAACTATCTCGCATACTTTGCCATACTTTTTACAGGTTGAGAAGGTGTCTTTTGGACAAGTGTGAATTGGTGGGGAGGCTTACCCTTCAAGCTTGGAGGACGTTTTGGTTAAACAGGGAGTGGTTTTGTCTTTGTACCAACTATTCTTTGCTTATCTATTTCTTGCTTTTATCTACCTTCAACATGTTAAACTGATTGTTGCTTTGCTCCTTGGTTTTGACAGGTTAGAGGAACACACATGTGGCTTGGAGAAAATCGATTTGGCAAGAGCGCTTCAAAATTCTTCATTTGATCTTTGGCAAAAGTAATCCTCGTCTCAACTAGCATTCATCTCTTCATCCAGGTATGCTCCAAAGGTATGGACTTCTTCCTTGGCTTATCCATGAATTCTAGATCATAAAACCCTAATTGATTAAAACCCTCATTTTTCACTTTTTCTTAGATCTACTTGGATCTAGCTTGGTTTTTGAAAAGATATTGAAAACCCACCTCTATAGTATCCACAACGATTCGGATCTATAGTTTGGTGTGGATTGGGCTACATTTGACACACTTTTCAAAGCATTTAACCTTCCTTAGGTAAAGTCGCCCTCCTTGGGTGGTTGAGTTAAGCTAGATCTAGTACATGGGTAGGTGAGATCCCACTTGATTCATGATCCTCATATTTGATAACCTACCCCTAGTGCTTCACTTCATTGATTTTCACCTTGTGAGCCCCATTCCTCATTTTGAGGGTTGTGCCCCACTTGGGTCAATTTGGTGATGCATGTTCAATCTCAGATCTATGGAGATCTAGCCATTGGATGCCCTTGATTTTAAAGATCCACATTAATAATCGCTTAAACTACTCGGATCTAAACTTTGGTGGCTTTTGGACTTGATTTGACACACTTTTCCATGCTTTTAGCCCTCCTTGGGCAAAGTCGCACTTCTTGGGGGTTTGAGTTGACCCACTTTGAGAAATTGGGTGTTTTGAGACCCACTTGTTTTGGAAAGAGCACACCTTGAAACCTACATCTAGTGTATCACTTTGTGAAGTTCTGCCTTGGGGGTATCATTCCTCATTTTGGGGATTGTTGTCCACTTGGGTCACTTAGTGAAACATTAGATCTAGTAAGATCCAACCATCGCACCCACTTGATCTTGAAGAGACTCTTTGGTTTGCACCTTAGGTGTCCCGATCTATATTTTGACACCCCTTTGACTCCATTTGCCCATCCATTTCAAGGCACTAGTCCACCTAAGGCAAATCGCACTTCTTGGGATTTGTGTCAATTGCTAGATCCCATATGTGGGTATCTCTAATTTCATCATAGATCCATAGATCTATCCTTTGCATACCCCTTGGTACCATTTGCATCCTTAACTTCACCTTGTGGGCCCCATTTGAACCATCTCCATATCCCAAGGTAGTGGGCCCCAATCGTGTATTTCATGGTACTTGATCTTGTTATTTGATCTCATCTTGTGGCCTAAATCATTCAATGGTTGAAACATAAGTCATCCCTTAAAGCCTCTTTCAACCATACTTAAACTTCTAGGTCCACCTAACCTTGCATTGGTTTCCGTAACTCATCTTTTGCACTTCCCTAGAAACCATTGTTTGGGTCCAATCTCCTTTGATTGGCTATAGGGTCTCCCCCTTGGTCTTGATTCATCTTGATCTAAGGTGAAGAGTGCCTTGGTTGACGTGACTCCCAGCTTGCATTAGGAACCGTGGCATCTCATGGGTCACCTCTTTAGTTGTCCATCTCCTCTACCATCCCGGATGGGATACCTTTAGGGACAACTACAAGTTGTGTGATAACAGGTACAATATAACATGGATCACTCACATGAGGAGGGTGCGCACTAGCTCAAAGATGCCACAGGGGGGCGCGCACCACATAAAAAGAGACAATAATACAAGTGTGCCCTAAAAGATGGCAAGGACAAGTGACTAGGAGCACATAGTGGGTCTAGGAGGCATTACTTTCCTTCACTAGCATCACCCCATGGCACAATAATATAACATATGACTCAATGACATGTCCAAGTGTACAAATGATCAAATCCTGGCCCCCTCAACTGAGAGAAGAATGCATCAAAATATAACCCGGTGACTGTGTGGACCCCACTGAATGTTGCAAGCTAATCTGGAAGGAGTGGGATACACCATAGATGACCTCAAAGCAGACCTCATGCCAAAATCTGGCCTCAATTGCCCAAATCGATTTCCTAAATGACCTTTTTATTCCACCTGAAAAACCACCAAACTGCCCACAACCCACTACCTGGTGCCTGGGCACAAAATCTGACTGTACCATCATGTCCGGAAGGCGGGTAATATGGTAATAACAAGTGGCTAGACCAGCCCCTTGCTCTGTAGCGCCCTAGGAAATGACTTGCCTCCAATGCATCAGCTGGACAGGCCACATCCGCATGGCCAAACTAGTCAACAGGTGAAAAACTACTCAAATCATATCTGGAAGTGCCTGAAACTAAAAGATAAGTGTCTCAATGGATTCAGAAAACCCAAATCCACTAGAGATGAGTACTCATACACCTCATGGTAACTTGGAAGATCATCTGTAGCATCCACCATACCCGGACAAATAAAAATATGATGATCTGGAAATAATAATAATCAATAAAAACTGCATCAATCATCATCTGAAACCTGTGTCCATCATATGGAGTCATCAAAAGGTATATAAGGGACCATAGATCAACATCATATAATATAAGTGGTCCATCTCATCACGGATCCCAAGGTTGACCTTGGTCAAACTAGGTTTGACCAGTCAAATTGATCAAAATATGACCTAGGCTACAGAAGCCTGTTGCTGCAAGTGCAAATGGTTAAGACATGCTCTTTAAATCATTTTCATAGCAAGACTTTAAAACATTAAGCGTTATTTCACTGGCAGTTAATAGATAATAGTAGGTTAATTAATAATTTACTTTCAAAGAGAACCTCAAGAATATACTCATTTGTAGACATGATGAATTTGCTAGCAGAGGGTGAAGGCTAAGGATGCAAGGCTAGGCCAAGGGGGATGACTTGACTGACTTGACATTGTGATACTTTGGATAAGGGAAATGGTATTACACACTTAAGCATGTGTTGGACAAAAAAACACAAGGAATGGTGGTGCCTCACAAATGGGTAAGTTGTTTAGAGAAGTGCTTATTCAACCTTGGCAAAATGTCTACTACTAGAACTATCGTGAACTAGGTGCCCGGCTAACGAACTTGAGGTTCTAGGACACACTTAGAATTAGTTGTACCTTGCTCCATCTCATATCATAACCTGCAGGCTCAATGAGGAAAAGTTCATCTAAGGTCAGCAATATTTAGATTTGGCATATACTTAACCACTGCTTTATTTGGACCTTTCATTTCATTTCATATCATTTCCTTGGCCAGCAATCTATACATTTATCCATTGCTTTTTAGGCCTTTAGGACCCCTATGGGATTTTACATGTGCTTAAAAGCACAACTAATTGCAGCTTTCATCCTGGGTGCATTAACATTTCATTTCACAACCCTTTTCATTGGAATTTACAAAAGATATATATCAATAGTTTCCAAAGGTAGTACAATTTGCTTCAGGTTTTAGCCAACACAACTCAAGCAACTATGGGGACTTCCACAATCAAGACCAAACATTGGGGCAACCGACTAGAGAGATCAAGGTATAAAATCCAACTCACCAAAGGTAAGTTTTGTAGCCAACTAAGAGCCGAGACACAAATTAAATATGGATGTTATCCAACACAGAGGCAAAAGTGGGGAGGTCCTCCATATCACAAGTCAAGGTGTCAGTCAAGGTAAAGATCAATAATAGGGAAAGACAAATGGATGGATGGAGACAAATGAAAGTGGTGCCTAAGCTAGCAAGTCAAAAAGACGGGAGTGATCATGTCCACATTCCTAAGAAGCTAAAAACCAACGAGTATAAAACAAGAGTTTCTAAATGTCAGTAATACAATCATTCATATAATCCATAGTAACCAATTTCATTTTAATATATATGCTGCCAAATCATAATTACTAGATGCTAAGTCAAGCTATCAAAATGACTCAAACAGCAAGACAATAAAACCAATGCACACCATATACCCTGTGGGGTCATATACCTGTATCTGTAATATGGACCAACTGTAACCACTGAGAACACTGCTACTGAAACTCTAAACACTGCACTGTACCTGTATGGAATAAAAGGTCATCTTGGTCATCAAATCTGATGTCTTAAGGCTCAGCCTTGGCATAAGGTCTACTGCATGTCTGATATAAGGCTGCTCTGATGTGTGAGTGATCACAAATAATACTGCTCATCATAGCTGATCTCACTGAATATGTGTAAAGGCCAAGCTCAAAAATGTGCAGATATCTGCTCTGCAACCATGGTAGCCCAGCTATTATGGATGTGATAACAGGTACACTCAATCTTTGCTTTATTTCTTGCTTTATAAGTTGATCATCATATCCTGTACAAGGCACTAGTCTCACTTTTATTTTTATTTCTCGCTTCATAGGTCATCGTGGTGACAACTTATTTGCTCTACTTGTCATCTTCAAGCATCATTATAATATTATCTTTAGCTGAGTGTTTGCTGCTTTGAATCTTGCTACCTAGTTTTCATTTGTTATATCTTAGAACTTGATTTAGTTGTGTTATAGTTCATTTTCATTCATTATATCTGCTATATTAATACTTGCTTCTCTTTTAGTACTTGCTTACTTAGAATTAACTCCTATCTTTATCATCAGATTATGTTATTAGGGTCTACCTCCCTTGTTTTTGTTTAAGAGTTGGCCTAAATAAAGAGGTTGAGTGTTGTGGTGATAGTTGCACCCAACCTGAACTTGCCCTCAAGGCTGCACCCAATGAGTTAAGGTTTTTCTCATGTTTCCCAGGTGCAGATTAGGCAGCAACACACAGTACTTTACACATTTATAATTTTATTTGAATGTCCACAATACGATATGATACAGTACGTATTGAATTAAATAAACAAATTCTTACAAGTTTACACCAATGACAATACTTTATAAATTATGCCCCTTTTCTCTTCATGAATAAATTTGTTTTAGAGCAATTTCTTTCACTTTCAGTTTTGATTAGTAGCTATACTGGTACATAGCTGTACTATAGTCATATATATCATTTCTTTATTATCTTTAGATTTAAATTGGAGCATTGTCAGTTGTTCATCATCCATGGGCATTGAAATATTTTCTTACTTTCTGTTATAAGAAACTGGTAAATTATATTCTTTGGAATTCAATAAAGCACACAAAAAGTGACCGTCTTACACAGATTGAGTCAATTTCAAAATTAAAAAACCATCAAGCAGACATAATGAATACCTTTTCTCCCAGCCAAGCACTTCAGCGATTCCTACAAAGGACAACATAAAGGGCACCCCTATTTTTGCAGCCTGTATTGCCAGTTCACGATGGCCAACATGCAGAGCATCAAATTTTCCAAGTGCAACAATACCCCCTGCCAATATTACAGTCTGTCCACTTGTTATAACCAGAACAATAAACCTGTAGACAAATACAAGAAATACAATTGGAACTTTGTGGGCCAAGGTGAAACCTTCTTTTTGGGAAATAGGTATTTTTTATGTGCTCTATCAAAGAAAGTTTGGATAAGTAGCCTGAAGGGTGATATCTATTGACAGCTTATCTCAACTAAGATCCTTCTGAATTGCTTCTATAGGTTACCTTGTCTTTGGGCAATGATGTCATCATGTAAGCATGCAAAAAGAGAGATGCAAATTGCAAAGTACTGCATTCATGAGTTCATCATAATGGCAGCCTGTCTAGCTTCCTCAATTGCACAGCGCATGTGATGAAGATTGCAGGAAAGAAATATAAATGACCTTGACTGATTGAATGGGGCATGTATTACAATAGAGGCATCAAATGAGCTTAGTTAATTGTGTAGGGCATGGCTTACAATAATTCCATTCACATACATGTTCTGATTAATAATGTTACAACATTCAAAACAAGTACCAAAATTGAAACTTGGAAATGAAGAGAATGAAGAAAACTTGGGGTCAAAAACAGCAGATGAGGGATGGCAGGAAGCCTCCTCCTTTGTTGATCAAAGGCAAAGCCATAAGAGGATAACAAACAACCAAGAATCCAAATTGTGCAGATAGAATAGATTTACTGCAAATTTTCTCCTATTCGCTTCCTCAGAGAAGATTTAGGAAAACATTGTGTGAAGGTTTTTCAGAGTGCAGAACGCATGTGAAAAAGAACACGCCCCAAGATCATAGCACAGGATTACTGAAAGAATGAGGGATAACTATAAAAACAAATGAAAGTTCAGGAAGCGATTCTTCTTGAAAATCTCAAACAAAGACATCATAAAAACATTATTTTCTCAAATAAATGCATCTAGCTTGTCATTTCTGGCATCAAATGATGATGAAATGCTTTTTACATTGCAATAGAAACAGCAAAGAAACTGTAAAAAGCAGGCATCATGATAGTAGAATTTTTCCAACACCTACCAAGCACACATTGCTGATCAGGTCCACAATCAATGAGAAGTTTTTCTTTACCAACTTTTGCCTCCATATTTGCTTCCTGTGCTCCAGATGAATTCCATACTTTTGTGACATTGCACGATCCTTTCATGGTTTTCGAGACTCGAACAGATCTTTGCCAATGTAAATTGTAGTGCGCCCTAAAAAAGAAGAAAATGAACTTTAGGTAATATCAAATATGATGAAGCTTCACCGATGTCAGCAACAAGACAACACAAATTAACCCAAAACAATCATACCAATATCAAGCATGCACTGAAACATGAAATCAGATTTTAGTAGAGCTTTTTTCTCTGTTTTCTTTTTGTTACATATGATGCTTCTTTAAACAACTAGCAGTAAATCCACAAAAGGTTGTTTTATTTAGTAAGGTCCTCTGGATGTGCACCCATTCCCTATAATAACCATTTGTTTAATCCTATCTTCTTCAATTTCAAATACTCCCAGCACTAAATGATAATATAACAACATATTGAAGGGTAAAAGTAAGTAGGTAAGGTGCATGCCAATCAACGATGCAGGCAGGAAATTAAAGCTACTTTCAGCTCAAATGATACTACTATTTAACATTTAATGAATAATGAGAGCAATGCAGCCACCAGTGCAAAATTTGCTGAAAATTGTAAATTTGACCATATAATCAATGTATGTCTTCTGAAGTTTTTTCACTAAAAAATCCTCCAAAGCGGGGACATTTCTTACATCACCAAATACCGATGAGCACCTAAGCCCTAAGAGTCAATGTAATGTATAACATCTCATGTATTCAGTGACCATGGACACTCATGCAATGTGAAGTTAGAGTCTAGAGCCTTAGGAATCCCTCTCACACAAGGTTTTACAATAATTTAAATGTGTTAGTGGTCATAAACAAGTTAAAAGGCTAGGATTACCTTTTCCCTAGCTCTAACTTTAGGTTTAATGTTCTAATTGTTCATTAAATTTATAACTCAAAGTTCCCTCTTCTCATGTGAGACCCTCAACATATTTTTATGCAGTATCACATATCCCCATGTAGTTCACCTAAGATGCCTCATACACTAGCTTTGAGAACAATTATCTTTTGACTAAATTGTGCCATCTCAATGCCATTAGATCCAGAGTGGCTGTAGGATTTCTGAAAAGTGGTTATAATAGAAAATCCGATAAATATCGAGAAAGTTGGAAAACCCAGAATTGCCATTTAAAAATCGCACCCCTCTTTTAAGCTTTCTTTGCTCACACGTGTGAGTCGTCCTTTTTCTTCACTCCATTTTTCCCCTTCCTAACCAATTCTTCCCCCTTCAAGCAAATCGTTCCCTTTCTCTAAGGCAGCGCTCTCCTTTTGACTTTCTATCATATTCATCAATAGCTCCATGTTCCTCCACCTCTAGGCTCTAAACCTTGCCTCTGCCTCCAATCTCAAAGTTGATCCTCCAAGGACATCAATTAACACCCTACAATTTTTTTCAAACTTCTTAATCCAAGCATTGAAATAAGGTAGAAAGAGCTTCCCATGCTTAATAAGTGATTTTGCTTGACTGAAGGGTACATTTTTTATTAAGGTCATGACAGTGGAATTCAAACAACTTTAACAATCAGGCATCGACACCACCAACATCAAGGTACATAGAGAGTTTGATGTGCTTCATTAAATTCCAATCCCTTAACCACATACATGATAGAATCCACTGGAAACGTTGGAATCCTGAAATCCTGAAAACCATTAAGTCTGTTGAATTCTAAATGGGATCTAAAATCCTACTTTTTGCATATGACGTCTGATGAGGTTGGAACCACTCTCAAACATCCTTAAACAATTAATGGTAATGTTAAAAATTTAAGTAAAACGATGGAAAATGAAAGATAAAGAGAATGTCATTTAAGAATTAAGTAAAAGGATGGAAAATGAAAGATAAAGAGAATGTCATTCAAGAATTTAACATTACCATTTAGTATTGTTGACATCAATGTCACATGTACAAAACTCATCAAATTTATAAAAAAAAACCCGAGTTTTTAAAACTGTGAAAAAGCCTCGGCGATTTTTTCTGTCGACCCGCGCTTTTTTCGAAAAACTCGCCAACTTTTGGAAAAAGTCGCGACTTGCCGAGGTTTTAAAAAATCACGATTTTTATAGGACGATTTTTCGGCAAAGGGTAAAATGCGCGACTTTTTCAAAAAGTCGCGATTTTTGCAACTTTGGTCTAAACCACCTTTTAGCAATTTCAATGTTATTTTACCATGTCAACAGGGATTAAGATAGGGTTTTGAGTCTTCTAGAAGGAAGAAATAATTGTTTAATGGGAAGTTGAGTCTCTCATCCTATATAAAGAGCACTCCTCTCTCATTCATGGTGTTGGTTGTTGGTGAGCTACACAAGAGCTATCTTTGTATATAGGCGAACATTCTTAATAAAAGAATTTGGCTTTGGGGTTAAACTTGGAGCTTCTTGTTGATGCATAGTATTCTTCTTGTTCTTGGCTTATCAATTAGAAGTAACACTTGCTATCATTGTCATTTATTTCTTCTTGGGCCATTGGAAGGGTATTATTATCTTGTTGGATTGGGTCTAGGGTAAGATCATCTATCTTAGATTATTTTGTTATTGTGCATTAAAGGAGGTTTTTCTTTACAATGTTCTTCATTAAAATGGTGCAATTCTAACCCCCTTTTTGTAGGGTACACCCAAAAGAAGAAGTAAAAGGAGTCATCATTCCCTTTTTGATTTGCATTTGAATCTTACAATACATCTATGAGGTAAAAGTAACCTAGAGCACTCTTCCTTCCTAAGTGATTTATTTTATGAGCAAGGCCATCTAAGAATCTATCAATGACTACATTGCCCTAAGTTTTGGCACTAGTCCCTCTCTCTACCAACCATCCATAAAAGTAAAAACCCAAAAAACTCTAAACCCATTCTTTCATTTCTTATATTGAAAAATAAATAAAAATATAAAAATAATTTCACTCTTTTTTTGTGAAATCTACTAACCCCGAGGCTAAACCCTTATAAATTTCACATAGATTAGATCTATTTGTTTTTATCAATGAAGCACCACTCGTTTCAGACTCGCGAGTACCCACGAGTCTTAACGAGTGGATGCCCGAGCCACGTAACCGCTAAAGACTCGCCGTCAAACTCGGCCACTCACAGGCTCACTGCCGAACTTAGGCAGACTAGCGATGGAACTTGCGCGGACTCGGTGTGAAAGGAAAAACGTGCCCCGTTGAATGCAAAGGACAGACGCCAAGGTTTAGGCACCTGGATTGATCCTTGGGCCCGCGAACTCAGTTTTGGAGGGACAAAGAGACTGCGGGAGGTCGGTCTTCTTCTCCAAACGATATGCCTCCCCAAAAGAAAATGTAATCTGCCGCTCCTCTTCCTGTTGATGGAGAAAAGGCAAAACCACAGTAAACGAAACTCTGTCTTCTCTTCACAAAATGATCCCACCAGCAAAAGCGACGCCCGACTCCTCCTTTTCAGAGATCATGCCCTTTTCTTCTCCACGCTCATAAGAATTAGAACGTTTAGGAATTAGAAGTAGTTTTCCCATCAATGCTCTTTCATATGCTCTTTCTTGACAAGATTGTCGTCTTCCCATTTGACAATAACCAACCAAATAATAAAACCTAACAATTAGCATTAATAATGATCTCATTTTTTTGAAGATTAGTCTTTGATTTTTAATAATTAGGATTAAAACCTAACGATTAGCATTAATAATGGTCCCTTTTTTCAATAATCGTTAGGTTTTTTTTAACGATTATTATTGTTTGATTTTTTTCTTTATTCCAGTCCAAAATAGTGAAACTTGCTCAATTTTTTAAATCCGCTTAGAATGGCAGACTAGACGATTTCTTTATTTTCTTATTTGTTTATAAGCTGGAAATTTGGAGATTTCTCTTTGATTTCACTCTTCCCCTTTATTTTTTTTTCATATAATGTTTTGTGATCACTATTTAAATTTTTGCATACAAAAATTGTTTGTGTTATGTCGTATAATCATACTTTATGAGAGAATGTTATGAATTATTGCATAAATTGTAGTTTTATAGCTTATATGGATTGGAAATGCTTTTAACCTCTTTTTTGTGTCCAAAATGTACAATAATTTTATTTTTTTCTTATTTGCCGAGTCTTCCCAAGTCTTTCCCGAGTTTTTCCTGAGTCTACGAGTCATATGCTAGTCGAGTCTTTGCTGAGTCCAAGTCGTGCAACATTGGTTTTTATTGAATATCTTAGGGTAGATCTATCTTAAAATATGGATTATCTCTCATAGAAAAATATTTAAAATTCAGATTTTACTAATTACTCATTGGTTATTGGCATAGATCATTTATTTTGAGTAATTAAATAAATTCATAAATCTGAAAATTACATCTAGTATTTTATATCTCATTTTCGTATTTATATATTAGAGTTTGTATAAGAAAATCATAAGTTCAATTAGGTTTGTTGTCGTCGAATTGTGCACCTGATTAACGTAGCAGAAATCTATGCTACTGCTCGGTGCACCCTTGAGGGCAAATCTCGAATCAAGGTTGTCACCTGATCTTGACTCCTCCGTTTAGGCCAACTCCTAATCGAAGCCAAGGGGGGTAGTCCCCACGAAATGTTTCTAAGGATATTAGAATGTTTCGATGAATTAGTTAAGGATGTTTTTTAGGAGTTTAAGGAAATTTATGATTAAAAATGGTTTCCAAGATTACTTTGCAAAATAGTTTTAAATAAACGCTTTCACCAACGAAATGAAATGACAACCAATACAGATAGCACAACAAAAATATGATATTAAGCAAAAGTGAATGAACAATTTGGTGTGGATCAGTGCCCTATGGAGTCAATACAAGATATATATAAAAAATGTTGCTGAAAGGGAAATGTTTTGCGATTGTCTCTTGGTTATTTTTAGATTATAAGTGATTAGAATTTATTTAGGGAAAAGGCGAGCTCTCGAGATACCGTGAGGTACAGGGAGAAATGTCTGGAAATTGAAAGATGGTGGCTCCTCACGAAGACGTGTGTGCTGGAATGGAGTCTCAAGGGCGGTGTTCAACACTACACCAACTAGGGTGTAGTCTAACTGTGCCTTGAGGTCGCCTCCCAGTTGCTCCCGCTTCCTCTGAGAAATTTCCCCACACAAAGTTCAAGTTATGTAGTGTCGGATTTCCACTATGTGATGGGTAGTAAATTTTATTATGCGAGTTTTTACTTAGATGTGAAACTTTAGAAAGTAGTTTACAGCTCTTTCTGATTTCCCACAGGGCCAAGAAAGATGCCCACAGGGGGAAAGAGCATACTTTGAGCCATAAGCTAAATATTATTTCCGGTTAATGATTGTAAGAAAAGAATACTCGGTGCTTAAAACAGAAGTAAAGCAGCACAAAATCTATGTGTCACTTTTCTGATCATCCACCACTAATCGGCAAAGCCTTTGTGTGGTGGTGAGAGCATACTTCGTGGCAACGAGATTTTATCTTATTTCTAAATTACGCTTGCGAAAATGAAAAATGATGTAAAAGAAAAATTAACCTGTGAAATAAGTTAAGTATGCAATCTTGCAAATTAAAAGGTGGGTGTGTTTGTTGTGTTGTTAGAAAATTTTATTCCACAAAAATTTGACACAGTGCAAATCCCCCCAGGAGGGATGGGGTGTGGGTCATGAGTATCCCACTGCTCTCGTTTAATAATTACAATAAAAGCTAAAAAGAAGTGCCACTTAGTCCACTTCTAGTTGGATCTAAGGGCTTACAATCATATAGAAATTTGTACAAGTGGATGGGGGTCCACAGGAAGTATTTTTTACACTTTTTGATGATATTTGGTCACAAATCCGCTCACTTTTGTCACAAACCTGCTAAAAACCAGCGAGCTAAAACGCTGCAAATTAGTGGTTAGAACATGCAATATTACATAAAGATACAAGATCTAAACTTGAAAAAAAAAGAACTTTTAACAAATGCAAGTATAGAAAAGTAAGATCTAGATCTAGTTTTTTAATATGGAAATGAAGTTATTCTAGATCTGATTTTTATGCTAAAGTAAAAGGAGATGTTTGATTTTGCAAATAAAAATGAGATCTATCTTTTACCAAGCTTATAGTAACCAAGTAACCAAGGAATAATTTTAGAGAAAAGAGAGATAGTGGAAGCAAACCCTCAAACTCAAGCCTTGATATGGGAACAAGATGGAGAATGAGGAAGTTGTGGATCACCATCTTGTAGATCTGAAGCTCGAATGTGATGGAGAGAAACTGGAATCAAACTAGATCCAATCTCCCTTCACACAAAGTGTAGTTGCCAACTGAAAGATCCTATCCAGGATGGTAGAGGAGGACAACTAACCGGTGACACCTAAGAGGGCCCCAATTCCCGAGATGGATTAGTTGTCACGCCAATCAAGGCACTCTTCGCTTCATGCTATCCAAGCCACAAATAACAAAGGGGGAGACCCTGATCTACTCTTAGAGAGAGAGATCTAACCCAAACACTAAATCAAGCAAATCAAACGATGTATGTAGAGTGAAGGGTGTAGAACCGTAGATTTAAGGAATGGAGCTACTGTAGAGGCTTAGGGAAGATAAGATATGAAAGTTGATTGATTCAATTACAATAACCCAGAATTAAGGGTAAATCTAGGATATAAGTGCTAGGGTAAATGATCAAAATCAACCGCCTTGGGAAATGTGTACTTAAAATAGGGAAAATGGTCCCAAGGAGTAGATCTGACACGTTTAAGGCTTCCTATCACAGCTTGACCATACATCTGACAATATCAAAGGTCACAAGCTCAGAGAAAAAGGTTTTGATCATCCGGAAGACAAGCAAACAAGGAGGCGCAAGCATGGAGAGATCAGTGCCTAGGGAAATGGGAAGAAGGAGTCAACAAAGCAAGACGCCCTTAAGGACACACCTGGGGTTAGGCCTAAAGATGAAAACCCAGAATTTGTTCGCCGGAAAACCAAATAATAAAGCCTGGAGAATTTTTATAAATTTTATATTTAGGGTTTGAGCAGTAAAATTAAATGTCTAATGGTTTAGAATTTCAAACAAAAAAGCTCAAGTGTGGATCTTACCCGGAAAAATCTTATAAATGCCTTGAAGGTGATGATTTACCTTTGCCCGATCAATATGAGATGATTTGACAGTGTCTCCAAGTGAAATCGATTTGCCCAAGGAAGCCAATGCGCTCCTCTCCTGCACAAGCAAACTACGGAAGTAAGATTTGATGTTCAACAGAAAAAGACTATAACAACAAGAGCAATATCAAGAAGCATATCAATGATCACAGATACAATTGAAAAACCCCTGATACAAAGCCACTTCAAAGTGGAGCGAGTTGAGGAGCCCCTGCAAAAACACCCAAGTTGAAATCGGCCTCCTGCAGTAAAACAATGTTTCCACGAAAATATTTTGGATCCACAGAAATATCTCAAATGCTAGGAAAGATAAACTTTACAATCTCCATTCAAGAACAATCCACAAAGAAAATCCAAGAGTCTACAAAATTTCTCTTTATTCTGAAAGTTCCAAGAGCCCAAAGGTGCCCTCTATAATGAGGGGGGTCTCTTCCTTAAATACGAATGAAAGAGACCAAAACCCCAACCACTTTTTGAATGAGTGGTGGAGATCAAAAGATATAACAATAATAATCAACGGCTAAGATGAGCTGGCAATACAATACATGGATCAACTCACAAATAGAGGGGAGGCGCACTCACTAAGACGCCCTATAGGGGGACGTGTTGCCACCCAAAACTGGCATGCTTATGCTAAAGCCCAAAATAAGCGTGGTAGCTCGATGACAACTCTGAAAAGAGCAGCCAATGTCACCACACTCCTCTCTTCCTCACTACAGGTTGGCTCTTCTCCAACACAAGGGGGGTTTCCCTAATGTAGGATCACTAAGGAAGGTGCAATAAAGGGGCAAGGTGAATTGAAGAGGATTCCTTAGAGAAATGATTGTAGGATTAAAGGTAATTTGAACAAGTGATGGGAAGGAAGGGAGGATCAATCCTTGAGGAAAGACCAATGACGGTATATCAGAGGGGAGAATGGAGTCAAAAGAGAACTCAAGAGGGCCTTGCGTTATATGTGTTTGCGGGGGAGAGATCGCATGATTGAGCAAACCCTGCTCAGTCTAGCGTGAACAACCAAGTTTACTTCTTCCTTTTTAGCTGCGAGAGGTGCGTTGTACACACAAAAGATCAATATCACACAATCAATTGAGATAAAATGTGAAGATCGATACCCGTATATGCATGCTTACAAAGGGAAAGAGACTAGCAACTGTTGAGACGTTTCACCTTCCAATGTGGTGGAAACACCCCTCTATGGCCTCATCCACGAACACGGAAAAGAAGAAAGAAAATTTGGTAATATTCACACTTATTTAAACTCATACAAGATTACGCCACAATTCAGAAAGAGTGCTCCATTGTATTCAAAAAACCCCAACATGATATTTTCTATTAAGCTCAAAGGGAAAGAAAAACTCCCAACTTTTTTCCCATACTTACAATGGAGAAGGCCGATCTTTTTATAGGCCAAAAACATCTCATAAAAATAAAGAACTAATAAAATAATAAAATATTGGAGGAAAAGTGGGATCCTAGATCCACTTTTCTCTCCAATCGAATTCCCTGTTTTAGCTAGCTTTTCCCACTCAAAAGTGGACAACCAACCATAACGTGGGATGCTCCAACAGTCAAACATGGCAGCTGTCACAATTTGATCCCTAAATACCTCGAATTTGCGCTTTTAGGTGGACGGATTCCACAAGTCGGAGCTACCCCCAACAGCGGTCAAACGCTGAAGATGAAAATCGATCAAATGAAAAATCGGTCAAGAGTGCAATCAGCTGCCAGGGACAAGCGAGCCAAGCTCCGCGCTCTTTTATTTGGCCGAGTCGAAATGCCCCAGTCAGCTCCTCAACCCCTGGTACATGATTGGAGGTCGATCCATGGTCGATTATATCAAGTCAAAACAGATTTTTAGAGAAGTCAAGGAGGTGACCTGTGGCAAGAAAGGCGGCTTTACACAACTCATTGCAAAACTCGTGGATCCTCTAGATAGCCACAAATCTTTATGTAACCTCGGCGCTCATCGCAAACTGGTGTTGAATTGTGCCCACGCTGGCCACCACAAAATTAGAGGAGATCCCCACGCAAATTGGCGCATTTGGCTGCCAGGATGACAAGTGATCCGTGGCCAAAATCACGGCTTTACACAGCTCATTTTAATATGATGCTACTGGCGGCTCCAAAAAACTCCACGCTTAGTGAACATTGAATCATCATACAGTCGCACTATCTCCAATTGGCGGCCAAAGGAACTTCACGAGTGATGACTTGTCAACAATTGGCAATCAACTAATATGCAGGTCAACTGGTGGATAGGCCCACTGCTTCGATCTCCAAGCGAACAGTAGTTTGACGCAGAAATCATTCCTGTACTCGGCTGCCAAAGGAAATGTCCACACAGCTGTCAATAATAACACGCGGCACACCGGAAAAGAAAATGAATCTTGACCAACGCAGGAGGAAAAGCTTGCCCTTTCATCACCACAAATCGATGACACTTATGCACACAGCTCTGCTCGTCCACGTACCTGGTTCAGTCGAAATGATGAATGGGAAAGTTTCACGAATGCTTTCAGTATTTGTGACAGCAATTTCTTTTGGCATCATGACCAACTCTGTCATCGAATGACCACCACACTGCTATATCTGTTGGCTTCTTATCAATGCGCTGGCGAATGAAACTATGAAATTTCATAAATATTCTACTAGACGGATGGACTAAAACCCAAGCAGTTCCTCCATTTCCATGCCAGGCTTGTATTGGAAACAAATCAAGAGTTTCAATGCAAACCTTCCACAAATACTCATGGGTATTTAACCTCTGTGCAGGCCAAAACTGCAACTGATGCTCCATTGTCAACCCTTTTCTATCCATCAACCTGCTTGCATGTGGTCTCATTCTGTTGAAGGAAATCTTATTGAAGAGAGGGGGAAACAATAACATGATAAACAACCAGATCAAGTCTTGGAGATGTCAAATCCATGCTCTTCTCTCATGCCCAGTAGCCTTGGAAAGAAGCCTGCTCAAGGTTTCCTTTTTTCATCTTCTAACTTCTCAAATTTTAGCAATTTCTCTCTTCAACAGGACATGCCTCAGATGTTGCTTTTGTTGTCTTCAGTTCTCATGTTGTTGTTGATATAATCTTTATGCTTTCTTTACTGAGATGTCTTTAAAAGTTGCATCTCCCCCACAGTTTTGGAAAGATGATTTGACAAGTGCTTATGACCAAAGCCCTGAAGATTATGATAACTTGGTTTCTGAGTGAATCTGAAATGTCCAAGCGAGGTAAGCCACAGGATCTTGCTTACTTAAAAAATGTCTACTTCAACATTCATACGGTCATGGAGAAAAAGGTCAAGATGATTGCTTCTTTTTTGAGAACCCCTAATGTTTCCCTTTCCATGGAATTTTCCATTTGCACCTTCAGAAAAACCCGCCTTCAAAGTATATTAGTACTGAACTATCATGAACAGGGTGACATCCTCCATGACATGGGATAAGAGAAAGGTTTTAGCCGAGCTTCCTTACACTATTGCTTTGATCTACTTCAGAATTTCATCAAGAGGCTTGTCCAAATCTGCTGCTAAGGAGCAACACAGGTTGCTACAGAACTGCTATATTCTCCATGGTCATAGGTCATTTCTACTGAAGCCATGCCTTTTAATCTACTGCCATAGATCTGTACTTTAGGGCAGCAAAACAAAGACTTCCTTGTGCTCAAACATGGGCTAGAAAGCGACCAATAACCCAAACAAATGCCACCAACCTCCTGTAGTTTTCTCGAAGGTGTCAGCCACCCCGACAAGTTGTGATAGAATTTTACATGTGGGAACCCCTATCAAAGTGGGGGGTAACAAGATGTACCACATGACAAGTGACTGAGACACATGATAAAAGCACATGGTGGGGCTAGGAGGTAATCATATCCTTCACTAACATGGCCCCATGGCACAATAATAAATAATATGACCATATAACAGCATAAAGTGACCATAAGACCAAATCGTGCCCCCTCAAAAGCACAATAAATATCCAAATAATAACTTGGAGTGTGTGTGGACCCCATTGAATGCTGCAAACTGTGCCAAAAGGTGTGGGATGCATCACAAAAATCCTCTGAACAAACCTAATGCCAATTCCTTGCCTCAATTGCCCAAATCGATTTCCTCAGTGACCATTTATTCCATTTTTTATCCTTAGAAAATCACCTGTAAAATAATAAAATGCCTGTACCTCTCTACCTGGTGCCCCGGGCACAAATCTGACTTCATCAAAATGTCTGGGGTCATGGTAATATGGTAATAACAAGTGTCTGGACATTATACTCCCTTTGCAGCACCCTAGGAGATCCAAATAAATCACAAAATGTGCTGACAGGCCATTTATAATGCCAATTATGCAATAAAGTGATAATCTGACTGTAATCTCGTCTGAAAGTGCCTGAAACTGATATCCGTGTACCAATAGACTCAAAAGGCCTAAATGTAATAGAGATGAGTACTCATACATCATGTGACCACCTGGATAATCATTTGTAAGCTCAACCATGCCTGGATAATAAAAATAATGGTCTGTAAATAATAATAATAATAACAATTCCATCAAACCATCACATAAAACCTGTGTCTAATGCATGGAACCATCAAATGGGCACCATAGGACCACAAATAATCAATCTCGAACATCATCGGTCCAACTCATCTCGAATCCTACGGTTGACTTGGTCAAACTGGGTTGACCAAGTCAAAACTGATCAAAATATTGACCCGGGCTCAAACTGACTAATGTTGCAAGTGCAAATGGATAAGATATGCTCCTTTAATTATTTCAATAGCAAGACTAAAGTATAAAGTAGCATTTCACTGGCATTTCATCAATAATACATCAAATATAAGTTTAGATTAAAACAATCAATTACTAAGAGAAAGACCGTCAAGTGTATACTCAGTTTATGGACATGACCATTTTGCTAGAAATGGGTGAAGGTGGAAAAGACAAGGCTAGGCTAAGGGAATGACTTTACAATCTTCAACACTGCGACACTTTGGATAAGGGAAGAGGGAAAATCACCTAAGCATATGTTGGACAGAAAACACACAAGGAATGGTGGTGTCTCACAAATGGAATAAGTTGATTTGAGGAGTGCTTATTCAACTTTGGCAAATGTCTACAGCTCACATCCAAGCTGGAACTAGCTCTGTGAGAATCTTTTCTAGAACCACCGTGACTAGGTGCACAGCTAACCGTAACTTGAGGTTCTAGGGGACACTTAGAATTAGTTGTCCCTTACTCCATCTCACATCCCAACCCGTAGGCTTCGTGAGGAATTAATCATTACATGTTTATTATGGCTAGCAGTCTTTAGATTTAGCATACATTTAACCATTGCTTTTTAGGCCTTGTGACCCTTTGGATTTCGCATGTGCTTAGAAGCACAACTAATTGCAGCTTTTTATCCAAGGTGCTTTACATTTCATTTCATAGCCCTCTTTCATTCTGCTTAGAAGCACAGTTTTAATTTATAATCATGGGCTTGCATAGAATATATAACGATCAGTCACATCTGCATGTAATGATGGTAGTACAATTTGCTTCAAGTCTAGCCGACACAACTCAGGCAACTAAGGGGACCATCCACGATCAGGACAAAACATCGGGGGCAACCAACCAGAGAGGTCAAGGCTTCAAATCCAACTCACCTAAGCTCAGGAACCAACACCAGCGAGTCTCTTGGCCCAAAAGGATCAAGGCTTCGGTAAGTTATGTTGCACAACTCAGAGCCGAGACACAAAACAACAGGGAGTCTATCCAACATAGAGGCATAAATGTGGAAGTCCTCCATATCACAAGCTGAAGTGTAAGTCAGGGTAAAACCAAATACGAAAGAGAACGAATGGATGGGGAAAAGTGACAAGTGATGCCAATGAATGGTGGGAATGACCAAGTCCATACTACTTAAGAGGGTGAGACCAACGAGTATACACAAGAAATTCTGATTCCAAGTAATTAGACCACTTTAATTCCAAACAATCAACCAATAACCATATCTATATATATAATATCGCCATATCATGTCTACTACATACCTAGTCAAGCTGCTAAGATAAGTAAAAGAGAACAATAAAAGTATCCAATGCACAACCATATACCTGTTGAGTAATATACTTGTATCTATCATCTGGACCATCAATCGTCACCGGAACGCTGCTGCTGTATAACTCTGGGCACTATCACACTGCTATGTATTGAAGAAAAATGGTCACCTTAGTCATCAAATCTGAGGTCATGAGGCTAAATCATGGCATAAGGCTCGTCATGTCTGCTCTAGAGCTGCTCAAAATATAAGTGATCATCAACAGTACTGCTCAACATACACTGATCTCATCAAAAATGTGTAAAGGACTGGCTAAAAAATATACAGGAAACTGCTCTACAATCATGGTAGCCTGGCTACTATGGATGTGATAACAGGGACGAAGACCTTGTTCCTTGCAAATTTAAGGACTTTGTTGGGTGTAGAGGTGAGGACACTCATCAAATTGAAGGCTTTGAAACTCATCTTGGCAACTCCACTCATCCTGTTCCAGTATGAGGTATGGTTATGCTTCATTTTCAGATTTGTAAGGGCTTTGAACTTTTGAATTGAAGAAATGGAAGTTGAAGATAAAAGATGCTTTTGTTGAAGAATTGTTTCCTCCACTTGATTTTTCAAGCATCCATGGTTTTCCTAATAAGGATTTTGATAAAGATGTATTGTTTGAGGTCATGGTGAGATTGCATCTTTTATCGGATTGGTGGTTGATTTCAATATTCTCCAGAGGATCATTTGATGACAATATTTGCTTGCACCCTAGAGGGTAAGGCTGGTGATTGGTTTTATGATCTAAGTAGCAAGGAAATTTCTTCCATTGCAGATTTATTTAAGAAATTTCTCCATCGTTGGCATGATGAAGAAGATGGCGAGATTGAAGAGGTTATTGAAAATTGTATTTCCCTCCATAGTAGAAAGCATCTTGATTCAAAAGAAGTCAATGAAGAATACCTTGAAGAAGCCCATGAAGAAGATGAAGAGCCCTCGGTTGAAGCCCTTGTTGAAGAGCCACTTCACTTGCCCATTAAAGAAACATGTGAAGAAGTTCATAATGAAGACATTGATGCATTCGTTTCTCTTTCTTATGTTGATGAGGGTTTGGTGAGCTTAAATTCTTCTAAGAAATATGAAGTTGATGATTTATCAAATTATCTTGTAGTGACTTTGAGGAAGAAAATGTTGAAGATAAGCCCTTGCTTGATGATGAGGATGGTAGTGCATGCCTCACCTTTTTGTGATAATTTAAATGCAATATTTAAGCTTAATGATCATAGTATGGACATGTGGAAGATCTTGGGGATCACATCTAATGATACTTATAGTGAGACATCTAATGAAGAAATTACAGAATTGGAAGATTTGAAACAGCCAAACATAAAAGAGGACTTGTTGCCATATGCCCTTATTCATAATGCAAATTTTGGGCATCATATTGAACACATTGATGCATATTTGTTTCGGCCATCTCCTCTAATCTTTTGGACTGATTATTGCAAAATTTTCAAGGTGGTTTCCAGTCATGTTTTAAGGATTGCAATACAGATTTTTCTAACCATTTGGAGTAAGTTTCTAGGCCCAAAAGTACAGAAATTTTTCAGCCATTTTTAATTTCAAATTTTGATGTTTTCACACCTAATTTGTTAAATTTAAAAAAAGATTTGAGAACTGGAAATTGCATAATACAGCTGAATTTTTGACAGAAATTTCCAGTCACCTAGTTTCTCTTTCTCTTTTTGTCTTTGGCATGTGGTTTCAGCTAGAAAGTACTCTTTTAGTGTAGAAATTTGCTTAAGAAAGAAATTTTTTCAGTTAGATCTCATTGATTGGTTGGAGTAGGACTTTCAGCCATGCTTGAGAGAGCAAGTGACTTTTGTATCTTTTTCCTAAGTCTAACTTAGGAAAAGTACATTAATTAATTTAATGTTGGCTGGTGGCTAAAAGTGAACTAGATTAAGTCACAGCCGTTGATCTTAAGTGAGGTTTGAGATCTATTCTCAGCCATCCATCACTTTGGAGATTGAGGGTTAGGGTTTTGGTCATTGAGATGTTATAAAAGGGGAGGAGAAGACACAGAATGAGTGGGATCTCATTGATTGGTTGGAGAAGGACTTTCAGCCAAGTGTGCAGGGGCATGGTCAGAGGAAAGGAGCAAGGGGCAGCAAAGGGATTAGCAGCCAGCAAGATCTTAGGACTGATCTTGACGTGTGATAAGCTTTCTATCTTTGAATTATTCCTCAGAAGGCCATTATTCCGGGACATCTCCGGATTTTATCATTAATAAACTCATTGAATGTTGGTTTTTCCCGCAAGGGTTTTCCAAGGTAAACAAGTGTGTCAAATGTGTGAATGATTTCCTGTTTTTTATTATGCTGCATAATGAGTTATAACATCAGTGTATTTTCATTTATAATTTAAGCAATAAATTATCGGGAACAAGATCAGATCTGGTGTATGAAAATTAACATGGTCTCAGAGCGTGGACAAAACTCTAAAGTGGAAATCAGTTTGGAAAAGAGGTTTACAACGAAAGGACAACTGTACAGATCGTACAACAGTCGTCGTACAGCATCGTACAGCCGCACATCGGCAAGGTCAGACTGCCAAAGTGGACACGGCTATGGGTTGCATGTGGTGCATGTTGTCCACGTGAAGAGAGGCCCAGTAGAGGAGAGTCACAGGCACTGGAGGTAGCATCCACCGGCGGGAACAAGCAGTTGCAGGCTGCAGGAGTGACAACTACGTGGGAAGAGCTAGGGGAAGCAAATTGGGAGCAAAGCTAACGCGAGGGCAGCAAGGGGTCATGGAATAGCATCGGTGGCTGGAGATAGGCAACGACGAGAGAAATCGAGGGTATCCAATCTGAGGGTTGAAGGAGCCACGCACACAGGTGACAGGCACGGGCTGCATCAGGCAGCCGCCAGCGGGAGCTGTGGGTGGAGGTATTGCAGAGAAAGCAAGGCGACGGGAGTTGGAAAACGCGGCTGTGAGCAGAGTGAGCCATCAAGACATGGAGTCGACAGAGGTGAGGCAGGCATTGGCAGAAGGGCCATCAACAGTAGGCGGCAACCACAACCAACGGACAGAGGCGCTACATCATCCAGCACAGCCATTAACAAGCCGCCAAGAAGCCACAACAGCAAACCGCCGACAGGGCAGCCGCCAGGAAGCCCAGGGCAACATGGCAACCTCCGGGCAGCTACAGGCAGGGCCAGAAAAAGTCAAGCAGCCCAAGACAAATTCGAGCAACCCAAAGGATAGCCAAGCAGCGCCTGGAAAGCGCTCGAGCGGCCTAGAAAAGTACCTGGGCAACAGCAGAAGGCTGCGAATAGCCTCAAGCAGAAGTTCGGGCAACGAACAGAAGTTCGGGCAGCGGGTAGCAATTCGGGCAACAGTTCAACAGTTGAAGATGGCAACAGCTGGGTTGAGGTATGAAGACAGGTTAGAGGGCGCATCCAACTACAGCCCTTAAAAGGCGAGGGTCACCCTGGTTCTCATGGAGAACGGAATGTGGGAGCTTGCTAACTCCACGACGACCCCACCAACAAATCCAAAGGACCTAGTCGCTCACAATTTGAAGGATGTGAAAGCCAGGGGGATCATCTTAAACACGGTGAAGGATCATTTGATCCCTCACATAGATAAGAAGACATCACCCAGGGCAATGTGGGAGGCTTTGACGGGTTTATACCAAAGTAATAACCACAATAGGGAGATGGTGCTAAATGAGGAGCTCAGGAGCACCGAGATATCCAAGACAGATACCGTAGCTTCTTATCTTACCAGGATCAAATAGGTTCGTGATAAGTTGGCAACAGTTGGAGAGACAGTGGGCGATCCAGAGTTGGTGAGGATTGCCCTGAATGGCTTCACCAAGCCATGGGCACCCTTCATCAAAGAGATTTTTGCACAAGAGAATCTTCCTAACTAGGAGAGATTACGGGATGACTTTATCCAAGACGAGATTCGAGATGAATCTCTATATGGAGGCCAACAGAAGGGTGATGATGAGGAGAATGTTGCTCTTGCCAATCAAGTAAAGAGGAGCAAGGAAAATGCAGGAGGAGAGTCAACTTCATAGGCGGTGAAGAAGAAGGACATGAGCAAATTCAAGTGTGGCCACTATGCTTCAAAAGTGTCCAAAACGAAAGAAAGGGAAGGGTAAGACTCAGCATGTAGCAACTACAGAAGCTCAAGTTAAGGAGTTTGTTGAGAACTATGTTGCGTGGGAGCTATCCCCACCCCCTCGCTCCCGCTCTCGAAGCTCGCTTCCTTCGGAAGCTCACTCCCAAAACGCTCCCAGTTTTGGGAGCATGCTCCCAAGGCGCTTCCTACCTCTCCAATACTAAAAGCTCCTATACTAGGTTGATCATTTGATGACAAGGTTATGGTACCTCCCCCTTCATTGCCAAGCTCATATAAAAGTAGTTATGGTTGATCATTTGATGATAATGTTATAAGTTATAACTACTATATGATTGATGTTATATGGTTTAATCCATGTTTTCTATAGCTAATTCAACATCCTACATGTTTTTTAGATATAAAAACATCAAAATATATCAAAATATATACAATATAAAAAACGCTCCCAGAACGCTCCCAAAACGGGAGCTTTTGAAATTTTGGCTTTTCGCTTCGCTCCCGCTCCCCGCTCCCGCTCCCAAGTAACCTTGGTTGAGAAGTTCGAGAAGGATTTATCGTTAGTCTTTTGTCTTTCTGGCACAATTTTCCGCAGTGCCTAGTTCATGGATAGTGGGGCTTCTCATCACATGATGGGAACACATGAGTTGTTCACAGCGTTGTCAGAGTCAAACTTGGGTTTGCATTTGGAGCTTGGCACCCATGCCAAGTGTGTTGTAAAGCGGGGAGTTGGGACTGTTAGGTTTCATCCAGAGTCAAAAGGATCTCTGGAAGTGACAGATGTATTGTATATAGCAAAGCTCAAGATGAATTTCATCTCAGTTTCGGCATTGGAGGGCAGTGGATATGCCATCTCTTTCAAGGGTGGTCTGGTTCCTATTTGGCCAAAGGGATGTGGCATAGACTCAACAAGAGTTCTTGGTGCCACAGAGGGAAAGGTATACAAGTTACAAGGAAATCATGTAGTTGGATCCAAGGGGACCTTGGATCGTGGATCAATGTCAGTAGCAGAGATCAAGGAGCAAAAAGCTCCAAAGGGTGAGCATAGTTCGCAAACTTCCAGTGTGGGCAGTAAACCTTCAGAGGGGAAGAGGGAGTTAGCCCCTTCCAGTTCTGCCAAGAAACAAAGTTGGTACAAGATGACCTTGATGGATTCCTAGCAAGAGGAAGCTCATAGGAGCACACTGAAGGAAAGCAGACCTTTGATGAAGTTTCCAAACTTGATGGCACTGATATGTAGCATCATCGATTCCATGAATTCTAATGATCAGGTGTTAGTTTTTCATACAATTATAGCATTATAAATCAATTGCATAAGATCAATAGGATCACTAGAAGAAAGACAAAGCACAGAAACAAAGAACACGATAATTTATCTTGGGAAACCCAATAGGGAGAAAAAACCAGCAACCTTGGTATAGAGATGAACAATTCTAAGAACAAAGTACAGAGATGAGACAGAGAAAGTAGAAAGTTTCTCTAACCAAAACCCCAAAAATAAGCTTCTCCTAGCTGTAGGTGCGAGCTCCTCTCCAAGTGATGCGAACTTGTTGTAATGAGTGTGTGTCAAATGAGGAACACAACCTCGTTATTTATACACTTGCCAAACTTGCCTTTTTCCCTAACTGGGCCAACTTGTCTAACTTGACAGGGCCGACTTGACCTCGGGACAAATAAATAATGTTTATTTTAATATTTTCTTTGGGTAATTTATCCTCAAGATTTACATTGATTCTTTCAAGGGTTTACATGATTAATTACATCAAGATCATCTCCCGTAGGAGCTACAAATAATTACAATAAAATATAATAAGAATAACCTTCGAACTTGCACAAATTCCAACACTCCCTCTCAACAAGGAAGGTATTCTTCGGTCATCATCAGCATCATGATCATCTGGGTTTCATCTATACATCTATATTGTCTCAATCATCTCTATACATACTGAAGGTTGTCAACACAATCTCAGTCCTTCGAGAAGTGTCATCATGCATCAACTCCACCAGTCCTTCAGTGAGTCCAAGAGTAGCCTCTCCATCCTACCTGGATGTCTGAGAGATGAGCTTTACCATCTGCTACCTGTCCGTCTCATCTGCCGATGGGATCCTCCCATACCTGGCTGAGAACCTGGACGAGCAGAGGTGCGCGATCATCTACTACCTGTTCGTCTCATTTGTTGATGGGATACTCCCATACCTGGCTGAGAAGCTGAACGAGTAGAGGTACCTGTGCAAACATCAAACGACCATCTACTACCTGTTCGTCTCATCTACCGATGGGATTACTCCCATACCTGGCTGAGAACCTGAACGAGTAGAGGTACCTGTGTGTAACCCAACCATCTACTACATGTCTGTCTCGTCTGTCGATGGGATTACTCCCATACCTGGCTGAGAACCTGGACAAGTAGAGGCACCTAGGTGGAACCCGACCATCTAGTACCTGTCTGTCTCATCTACCGATGGGATCACTCCCATACCCAGCTGAGAGCCTGAACGACTAGAGGTACCTAGGTGGAAGCAGGGTAGACATCTCTATGTCATCTTTCCCTCTCAAGGAGGGACACCTTCTCTTCTACTCCAAATCTTCCACGAAAGTATTCAAACTTTATCCTGGGAAGAGGCTTAGTGAGAACATCTACAGTCTGGTCATCTGTCGGAACATATTGTAACTCAACCGCACCTTTCTGCACCATATCACGAATGAAGTGATACCGAATCTCTATAGGCTTCGACTTGTCATGGAATACAGGATTCACTGACATCTGCACACAACTCTGGTTATCATAGTGAATCACGATTGGCTCTGGAACCTAGCCAAACAATCCTACAAGGAGTTTCCGAAGCCATACTGCTTCTCGAGCTGCTATACTAGCAACCATATACTCGGCCTCTGCAGTATTGAGTGCTACTGAGGTCTGCTTCCAACAACACCAGGAAATCACTGCAAAACCTAGACTGAAGCAACATCCGGAAGTACTCTTCCTGTCTACAACACATATGGCCCAATCTGAGTCTGAAAACCCCTACAATCTCAAGTCACACTCTGAAGCATATCTCAGGCCATATCCCATAGTGCCATGCAAGTATTTGAGTACATGTTTTGCAACAATCCAGTGAATCTGCCTCGGTTCACACATGAACTAACAAAGCATTCACAGCAAAACATATATCTGGTCTGGTGTTCGTCAGATACATCAAGGATCCAACCAATTGGCAATACATAGTGGGATCAATCAAATTTGAATCTGAAGCAGAATCCCTCAGCTTCTTCAAATTTGCATCCATCGGAGTGGCCATGGACTTGCAGTCCAACATTCCGAATCTCTTCAGAATATCTATGGTGTATTTTCCTTGACCTAGGAAAATCTCCTTCTACCTCTGCCATACTTCTAATCCCAAGAAGTAATGCATCAATCCAAGATCCTTCATTTTGAACTCAGAGGCAAGTTTCTTCTTACACCATACAATAAGTTTCTCGTTTCCAGTGAGAAACAGGTCATCAACATAAAGGACCAAAATCAGTGGCTCAGCATCCACAACCTTGTAGTAAAGGTTGGGATCTACATCACTCTTGGTGAATCCCAGACTCACTAGAAATCTGTCTATCCATCCATACCAAGCACGGGGTGCTTGCTTGAGTCCATACAGGACCTTTTTCAGCCTGCATACGTGAGACTCCTTTCCATGGACAACAAACCCTACTGGTTGTTCAATATATACTTCTTCCTCAATAACATCATTGAGAAAGACTGTCTTGACATCCATCTGATGCAACTTCCATCCCATAGCTAAAGCAATAGCAAAGATCGATCTGATGGAAGTATATCGAGCCACGAGAGCAAAAGTCTCATCATAATCGACTCCCTCTTTTTGAGAGAATCCTCTGGAAACAAATCTAGCCTTGTGTTTTTCAACACTGCTATTTGCTCCATGCTTGATTTTGTATAACCACTTGGAAGTTACTATTGACTTCCCCTCAAGTCTAGGCACAACCTCCCATACATTATTCTTCATGATGGATTGGTATTCCTCCACCATGGCATCCTTCCAAACTTGGTGTTTGGATGCTTCTTCATAAGGGTAGGTTATGAGTCAATGATGTGACTCATCAATGCCACATAACTGGAGAACCTCTGAGGTCTTTTACTTTCTCGGAAAGTACCATGTGGAGCTTCATGCCCCTCTACATCCTGCAAGGTTTGTTGTGCACATCTAGGCCTTTTCCGGCCAACTGCAATATCTCTGGGAACATCAACTGGTTCAACTAGATCAATTGTATCGATGGGTTCATCCTTCTCTGCTAACTCCCTCTGAACTAGAGGGGGAGATGATCTCATCTCCTTTGGGTCTAGCATCTCCTCATCATCAATCTCCATGTCTGATCCTTTGGCTTTCCTGACAGCCATCTCTTCTTCAAAGGACACACCCCTACTGACTTCGATCTGTCTGGATCCTGGAATATAAATCTTGTAGGCCTTTGAAGATTCACTGTATCCCACGAAAGTTCATGTCATCACATACATAGTAGTTGGGCTACCATGTCAACAGAGCAGATATCTACAATTTTCTGAGCTTTGCCTTTACACTTATTCGGTGAGATCAGCTATGATGAGCAGCATTATTTATGATCACTCACACATCAGAGCATCTTTGTATCAAACATTTAGTAGACCTTATGCCAAGGCTGAGCCATAAGACCTCATATTTGATGACCGATATGACCTTTTGTTCCATACAGTTGCAGTGCAGTTTTCAGTGTTTCAGATACAGTGTTCTCAGTGGTTATAGTTGGCTCAGATTACAGATGTTGATTGATGACCCAGTATATATATGATGTGCATTGATGTTATTACCTTGCTGTTTAGGTCATTTTGATAGCATTGACTTGGTATAAAGTAATTATGATATAGCAATGTATTAAAATTGAAATGAAATTGGTTGTTATCGATTATATGTATTGATTGTATTACTGACATTTGGAAACTCTTGTTTTATACTAGTTGGTCTTTACCTTCATATGAATGTGAACATGATCATTTAGTGTATGTCTGACCTGCTACCTTAGGCACCATTTTCACCTGTCTCCATCCATCCATTTGTCCTTTCCCCATTTATTGATCTTCACCCTGACGTACACCTTGACTTGTGATATGGAGGATCTCCCCGCTTCTACCTCTGTGTTGGACTTGCATCCATGCTTATTTTGTGCCTCGGCTCTAAGTTGGCAACAAAACTTGCCCTTGGTAAGTTGGATTGCCTTTATCATTCTAGTCGGTTGCCCCAATGTGTGGTTTAGATTTGCGGAAGTCCTCCTAGTTGTTTGAGTTGTGTTGGCTAAAACCTGAAGCAAAATTGTACTACATATGGAAATTATTGTTATATCTTGTACAGCCCAATGAAAAGGGCTATGAAATTGAAAAGAAATTCAATACTATGTAACGTAAATGCACCCCGGATGAAAGCTGCGATTAGTTGTGCTTATAAGCACATGTGAAATCCCAAAGGGGTCATATTAGGCCTAAAAAGCAATGGATAAATGTATGCTAAATCTAATGATTACTGGCCATGAAATTCAATGAAATGAAAGGTCCTAAAAAGCAGTGATTAAATGTATGCCAAATCTAAAGACTATTGACCTTATGTGAAACTTTCCTCATTGATCCTATGGGCTATGATATGAGATGGGGCAAGGGACAGCTAATTCTAAGTGTCCCCTAGAACCTCAAGTTACGGTTAGCCTGACACCTAGTTCATGGCGGTTCTAGTAGTAGACATTTTTGCCAAGGTTGAATAAGCACTTCTCTAAACAACTCATCCATTACTGGTTGTTATGGATTATATGTATTGATTGCATTACTGAAATTTGGAAACTCTTGTTTTATACTTGTTGGTCTTTACCTTCATATGAATGTGAACATGATCATTTAGTGTATGTCTGACCTGCTAGCTTAGGCACCATTTTCACTTGTCTCCATCCATCCATTTGTCCTTTTCCCATTTATTGATCTTCACCCAGACTTACACCTTGACTTGTGATATGGAGGATCTCCCCACTTCTACCTCTGTGTTGGACTTGCATCCATGTTTATTTCGTGCCTCGCTCTGAGTTGGCAACAAAACTTGCCCTTAGTAAGTTGGATTTTATGCCTTTATCATTCTAATCGGTCGCCCCGATGTGTGGTTTAGATTTGCGGAAGTCCCCCTAGTTGTTTGAGTTGTGTCGGCTAAAACCTGAAGCAAAATTGTACTACATATGGAAATTATTGTTATATCGTGTACAGCCCAATGAAAAGGGCTATGAAATTGAAATGAAATTCAATACTATGTAATGTAAATGCACCCCGGATGAAAACTGTGATTAGTTGTGCTTATAAGCACATGTGAAATCCCAGAGGGGTCATATTTGGCCTAAAAAGCAATGGATAAATGTATGCTAAATCTAATGATTGTTGGCCATGAAAATCAATGAAATGAACAGTCCTAAAAAGCAGTGATTAAATAAATGTATGCCAAATCTAAAGACTGTTGACCTTATGTGAAACTTTTCTCATTGAGCCTGCGGGCTATGATATGAGATGGAGCAAGGGATAGCTAATTCTAAGTGTCTCCTAGAACCTCAAGTTACGGTTAGCCTGACACCTAGTTCATGGCGGTTCTAGTAGTAGACATTTTTGCCAAGGTTGAATAAGCACTTCTCTAAACAACTCATCCATTTGTGAGACACTGCCATTCCTTGTGTACTCCTTGTCCAGCACATGATTAAGTGTGTAACACCATGTCCCTCATCCAAAGTATCAAAGTGTCAAGTCAGTCAAGTCATCCCATTCAGCCTAGCCTTGCATACTTAGCCTTCACCCTTTGCTAGCAATTTGATCATGTTTGCAAACAAGTATATTTTTGAGATTCTTCTTGAAAGTAAATTATTCAACTAACCTATTATTAGTTATTAACTACCAGTGAAATGATGCTTAATACTCTAGAGTCTTGCTATGAAAATGATTTAGAGAGCATGTCTTAACCATTTGCACTTGCAGCAGCATGAATTCTTAGCCAGGGTTATATTTTGATCAGTTTGACCTGTACAGACCATCTTCTCAAACACCTCTAGCCAAAACTTGACCAAGATCCAAGCATCTCCTCCACATGATGACTCGCTGATCATCAAACTCAACAACACATCCTAGGTTTGTCATAACTAAAACTGAAAGTAGCTTCATAGTCAAACCAAGAACATATAAAACACCACTAAGCTCAAGAACATCATCTGCGGACATCCAAAATGAGATGGATCACAATCCTGCTACAAGATATAAGACATCATCACCAAGCTACACTTGTATGCATGCACACTGCTCCTAAAGTCTACTGAAAGTCTTTTTGTTGAAGGTCATATGTCCAAATGCTGCTTCATTATCCACATTCCATTCGACATCAAACATGGTGTTAGATGAAAGACATGAGACCATGGAGAAGTTTGTATCAAACTGGGATGCAATGGCTGAAAGCTCATCCACTTCAACAAAGGCTTCTACACCACCTACAAATTGCTTCTGCTACTATGGTTTGCCCTTCCCCTTCTTCTTCTTAGGACACTAAGCATAGTGGCCAAACTTCTAACACTTGACACGGCTTAAGTCTTTTTTGCACTAATGCAAGGAACCTGAATGCTCTTTCTTTCTTGTCTGACCCTTCTTGGGTCCTTCCTTCTTACTTCCCTTCTTCATCCTAGCAATGAGAGCTAGATTCTACTCTTCCTACTCTATACCTGCAACTATCTTCAATATCATCTCCTCCTGGGTGAAATCATCCCATAGCTTCTCAAAGGTGGGAAGTTTATCTCAGGCACACACAACCCAAAACAAAAGGCTACCAAGAAGATGAACATTGAAAAAACCCATTAAAGCTTATCGGTATTAAATCTTCACTCTCAACCTCTTCTCCAGCTGCTACAAGATGATCACGGAGTTTGGTAATCTTCATCAAATAATTGGCTACAGTATCTATCTTGCTCATTTGTGTGGCTCTAAGCTTATTCCTCAATCCTCATAAGCATCTTCGGTTGATGCTCTCACTCTAATATAGAATGACTAGAGCATCAAACATCTCCTTACCTGTCGTCTTTTTGGCGATGTGAGGGATCAAGCGATCCTTCACCGAGTAGAGGATGACTTGCTTTGCCCTGGACATCTTCTTGTTATATTCTACTAACTGCACAATATTGATAGTTTCTGCAACCTAATCTCCATGAAACCTCAAACATCTAACTCCTCCAATAGATTTTGCAGCCTGTACTTCCAGGGTACAAAATTGGAAGCGCCCTCCAACATGTGATACTCTCACAGACCAAGGCTTGTCGTCATTGTATCTCTGGGAACACACCTAAACCAGATAGATCAGCAACCTAAAACAAACTATCACAGCTCCATGCTGCTTTTCTCAAGCACAGCACTCGGGCATCCCATCCCTTAAACCTTCCGACAACTCCCTCCCAAGTAGAAGCCCTAATAATACAACCCATATACAGATTCCTAAAAGACTTCAAAAAATGCAGTCTAATACCATACATGGTAAACAGACCCATAAATTGTTAACCCCAAGAAGCTGGAAAAGCTTGAACTCGTAAAACAATTTCTGTATTCTAGATCTGGCAAAATATAAGCTACATGAAAAGTACTAGCAGCGACTAATAAGAAATTGCAGCACTCAGAAAATCATCTCTGTTTACTTTATAACTCAGGAAAGAAAACCAAACATAGTGCATACACTCTTTGGTAAACTGAATGAACAACAAAAGCAGCAGGACACCTCTACCAGTGCACCCTACTTAACTTAATAAAACCCTAATTCTATTCTACAGAAGTGTGCCAAGGCTACATGCAGAAGTTGCCTAGTATAGAGCACCTCACTCCTAGAATAATGCGCCCTAGTCTAAAACCAGAAACCTCATCTGCCATGCGCTTTTCCTCTAATTTAAGAATAGCAATTATGGATAAAATCAGTGCCTAAAACAGGCACTTCTAAATCTGAATTGTGAGAGATAAGATGAGAACTGAAGAGGGCACATGCACCTCACTTACAGGCCATTGTAAAACTATGCCCCTACCCCAACTCCATCTCTGCCATGCACAGAAATTGATGCTACAGGTACTGCCGAAGCATGCTGCTGAAAGGAGAATAGCCGCCGTGCAACCAGGTAAACTATAACATCTGGCACATCATCAGTCATACTTTAGAAATGCCCTATAGTCTGATAACAAGTCAACCTGTGAACATGTATTCTAAGGATAGGCCCCTCAATACAGAGTTCCCTTCCCTCAAAGGCCAAGAAAATGTCTTCTATTTCGCAGTACTGAAGAAGTGAACCGAAGCTGCTTTTCACCTTCATTAAGACAACCCTTGATGTTTAAACATATCAGCAAACAAAATACTAGTATACCCACATATATTCAGGAAGTTGCTAACAGTCCTTACTCAAATGGAGGATTAGTTCCTAACTTCCATTTGATGAAATAAACCATGCAGAATGTGCATGAATCTTATGACAAATTTGGATGCTAGAGAATTTTTCAAGTAGATAAGGTCACCTAAACACAGATCTACATCTTGAATTAAGTCTGCACTACTGCCAACAGATTCCTTTCTGAATAATATTGTGTGCAACTCCATCTCTCATTTTTTCCCACTCTACTTGAATGACAATTATAAGATAAGAATTTATTTGAAAGCACCCTCATTACCCAGAATTTTATAAGTTCTCACTTATCCTAAAATTTGGAGTTTGGATAGCATGAGTTTAACAATCCAATTGCCTTGGCTCACCTTGATATGTAGGTTTCCATCAGTACTAGTGGAATATACAGATGTCAAGTACAATAAAATAAAATAACAGAAGTGCATGGCACTAACCAATGAAATTGTGACTTACTGCTTTTCCCAGCCAAGCAGTTCTGTCAGTGCTGTCAATGATTGAAATGCGATCCCCATTGCTGCATTGGAAGCAAGCAGTCAGTGCCCAAGTTCAAACACTAACCCTTGTTGCAAAGCATAATTTCTTAAGCTCCTCCTAACCCTACTTTTGGAATGACCCAATCAACAAAAACAAAGGAAATTTTGCATGTAGTAATTCCAAGAACAGTCCAGGCATGACACCATGTCAGAATTCATTTTTTATCTGGATCTGTAGTTCAAGGAAATTGTTAAATCTTTTAGGTGTAGACCATTTTATACTGGAAATGCAAATAAGACTTGTTTGCCTCTGCCATTATCCCTTATTAGGGAAACATGTGTGATGAATTCACAACCTGTTCTGCCAGACCATTCAAGTTACCAGAAACAGACTAAAGTCCTCATAAATTACCATTTTGCAGAAAAGCCTCTATATAGGAGAAAACATGACCACAGCACATAAGCATATATAAAATCGATCACAAAGATATTACAAAGAAGGCAATGCTAACTACAAAGGAGGAAGCCTCGCACTTGAGAAAAAACCAGTCAAATCCACCAAAAAGCAGCTGAATTCCATGAGACCAAATCAGTAAAATGATGCAAAGTTCAAGATACAGAGATTTCCTCTACAGAACCAACTTTTAAAGATACATTAATATATTATATAGTCAATTTGATGGAATTACATACCTGCCATGTATTGCCTTCAGTTTAAAGTTTGGAGTTTCAACCATAAATTATCTACATTCCTGTCCAACAAATGCATTTGCATTCATGGGAGATCTTTAAAGCACACCCCACTTGTACTTCCCACGGAAAACCACCATTCATATTTCTCATAGTCACCACAGAAATTGCATGGTTAATTTCTTAAGAGTGTCGGCTTTATTCACACACTTCAGCCATTATAATATGGACTTTGCGCATTATAAGCCTCAACTAGCAAAAATGAAATTTATATTCATGTCCACTAAAGAAATATACTTCAATGGGACTAGAGAATGCTTCAGTCATGAGAAAACCATACAAAAACAGGAGGTTTCAAGATGCACCCCTAAGACGAGAAATAAAAACAACCGAAGTGAAATGAAAAATGTAGTAACGAACAACGATAAATGAAACAACATATCAAAACCTGGGCCAGCAAGAAGGTTATCCCAGGGGAAGAACCCTAGATTGCAGGATGCTGTTATACTTTTCTTATCCTCAAATATTATATTGTAACTAAATTTCCCATCAATAGACATTATCTTATTATTTCTTTGTCCTTAAATATTCTGTGGCCATTATCATCTTATGACAAAGGATATAAATGGACAGGTTAAATAAACTTGCACTGGCTCTTCCAGGTCTTTAAATGAATGGAATCCATAAAAAAGAATGATTATTATCAGGACATAAATTAGCAATGGTTGGTCAATTGATAGGATGTCCAAAAACTAGCCAGTCTGATCTGAATAGTATAAGTGGAAATCCGAAATAATGCTCAAGTCATAGTTGACCAGTATAATTCATTAAGATATCAATAAACCCATGTGACAAAGTAAATGATGTTAAATGGAAATCGAAAGCGAAAAGTAGCAAAGGAATGGGTTCCCAGAAATTTGCAAATCAACAGAAGTAGAAGGTCAAAATAATAGGCAGTTTTCACTTTGATTTTGAATTCTTTAATTTTCTCTGTTAGATGAAGCCCCCCGTGCTTGCAAATTTTCAATTTTTTTTCGTTTCTACACAAGCATGAATACGTGTATCAAGAGTCACTGGATCATCTCAAACTCCAAAACATGAAGGTAAAATTTAAAAAATGTAATATATAGTTATTCTAGCAAAACGAATATAGAATTACTTGCAATCCTATCCTAGAAATTCAAGGAAAACAACTTGAAAAGCCCAAAAGCTGCACAACTTCCATAATAAAAGGTCCTTCAATGTATTCCTGAGGACAACACTGAATGCTAGCAATGCACATTCTGCACCTAAATAGGATAAGTGTGGTCAGATAGGTTTTCCGGATAATCCGCAGTAGACATGTTTGCTGTCAACGTTTCAATTCCAGATCAGGAACCATCCTCAGAACAATGAGTTGAGTTAATTGAGCTGCATCATTACTTCATTAATAGGGTTGTTCATTACTATAATATTGTATTGTCAGCTCAAACCGTAATTTCATGTTTATACATTGAAGTTCTTTTATGTTAGATCTATGTTTATTAAGATATTTAGTCACATTGGTTTCAACGGTTATTAGGTTAGGTATATAGTAATATTGAATTTAATTTGAATTTCTTTGTTGACTTTAGGATATGTTTTACTTTATGTTGATTAATTATTAAGTTATTTATATACAGTATAGTGATAAATCTATCTTATTATTATTATTGTGAAAGTTTTTATCAATAATTATTGATAATAATTTGTATGCATGTTTTTATAGTTATTATTATTAGGAATGTTCTCTTGATACTATTAATAATTATTATTTTTATTATGTTTTCCTTATTATTAATAATAATTATTATTATTATTAACTAGAAATTTGTTACTAATGCCACATGTTTTGCTTTATTAGTATGTTAATTATTTTATTTTGTTAGACTTGTTTAATTTGTTTTATGTAGATTTTATTCTTTTATTATTTTATAGTAATTATTGTTTGTTTTTGTTTCAGGTTTATTAGCACTTGTTAGTGATGGATTTGCTGCCAAATTAGTGGCATCCAGTTTTCACTTACCTCTAGACGTTCGTCTCTATTTATGTTCTTCGGGTGTTCGATGATCTCTATCCATCCTACGAGCCCTCCATCCCGCGGCTCTGCGACCTCCATTCCGCAGCTCCCTCCCGCAAACACCTGCAACCTCTCCACCTTCCTGCGTCTTCCCGCGAACACCTGCAACCTCCACCTTCCTACGTCTTCCCGCAAGCCCTCCTTCCCGCAGCTCTGCGACCTCAACCATCCCACGAGCCCTCTCCATCATCCCACGAGCCCTCCATCTTCGCGGCTCCGCGTCTTCCCACGAGCCCTCCATCCATCGGCTCTGCGACCTACACCTTCCCGCGGTTGACCAATCCGCAGCTCCCACGAGTCCTCCATTCCGCAACCCCTTCCCGCGATCACCTGCAACCTCTCCACCTTCCAACGGCTCTGGGAACTCCTTCTCCACGTACCCTCCACCTCTGCGGCTGCCCAAAACCTAACTACTCGACCTCTGCTCACAAAAACCAGCTCCCTTGCAGAAAGATTCACGTTGATGTGGGACTGATTCATGAAAGAACCAAAGGAAAACAAGGAGTCGAAAGAGACCTCTAATCCCCTTACCCGGGTTTTCAACAACAGGGGGCAATTCAGATACCTTCATCACTGCCACAGTAATCCGAATCCGATATACAGCCCTACAGACATTGCGTTGGAATCAGATTTCACGTTTTGGACATCTCAAATTAAACAAATGCTAAGGAGAATGGAATCTCTTGAAACGGAAAACTGTAGACTCCGTTCAGAGGTAAGCACCCTTGCTGGCAAAGTCTCTGTGGTTGAGGAGGACAATTCATCTCTTAGGAAAGTAAAGAACAGGAAACCCTCCACCCCCCGGATGCAGCATTACAAGCAGAAATCCGTGATCTCAAGACCAAACAGGAAGAAATCAGGTCCCAACAGGCCTCTTTTAAACAGGAAACAGAATCACACATCAACTCATGGGCACAGGTTGTTCGGGGGAAAGACAAAACTCCCCCTCTCACAGCAGTAGAGGAAGACGTGCAAGCCAAACACATGGAAGAACGAACTAGACGGGCAAGGGAACTGAACCTTAAGGTGAGAGGTCTCCCTTTACCTCTCCCCTCTACGGATCCTATGGAGGTAGGAACCAGGTTCCTTAGAGATACTCTTACTATATCTAACATCAACTTGGATAGAGCCTGGTTGGGACACGACTCCACCCTTTTCCTCAGATTCCGCAATGCTACGGATCGACTCTGTGTCCTTTGAGCTAAGCGGAAACTGTTCTCACTACCCAGCAAGATATTCCTTGACGAGGACCTCACTAAAACACAGGTGGAAGAGCTCAAACAGTCCACGGAACAGGTTGCAGCATCAAGACAGGCAGGAAAATGGGCAGTCATCATGAACCTTCGGGCAGTCATTCGGGGCTCCTTCCCTCTGGGATGGACACCTCGAATAGGTAGCTCCAAATGACAGGACCAAATGGGAAGACGTTAGGGCTCAGGTATCTCGGTTCACTGTTGGAATGGCAATGGATCCTTCTGGTCATCACCTGGTCTTCTTTATGACGCTCTTGCCTCAGCAGATATTCTTCTCGTGACCGAGACTCACACGAGCCTTGTACGGCCTTTCCCAGATATTACAGGATACCAGTGGTTCTCAATCTGCAGGCAGGAAATGAGGAGTTCAAGCGGGGTCAGGGGGTCAGGTGGTGTTGCTTGTTTGGTTAGAGATGCTCTCAGGGATAGAGTCTCATTAGTAGCTGCAGACGACTACGCCAGGTTCATGTGGATCCAGGTTAGAGCCAAAGTCTCCCCCCCGAGAGACATCGATATTGTAGTTTGTTACTTTCCCCCAACTTCGTCACCTTTTGTCATTCACAATGGCGCAGATGGTGACCCCTTCTTAGACCTATACACTGGCATCACCAAGTATTCAGCTAATGGGGAGGTCATCCTCATAAGAGACTTCAATGCTCGTACCAGAGATCTCCAGATACCCCTTCACAACCGATCGGAGGATGTGTTCTGTACCCGGGGGATTGACCCGACTTCGGTAGGTCTACATCGGATTTCAGAGGATGTCAAGGGGGCCACTACGGCATATGGAAAACATATCCTGCAGTTAGGAGAGTCTCATGAGTTGCTAATTCTGAATGGCCTCCCACGCTTTCTGGACTCCCAGTTCTTCACCTGTAGGCCCAATGGAGGAGGGGCTAGTGTGGTGGATTATGCTCTAGTCGGCCCGAATCTACTCCCTTACATCTGAAACCTTTCCATATCCCCCATCCCCCTTGCTGACCATGCACTAATTTCACTTTCTCTCCAGTTTGATCCGCCTCGGCCAACTCATCTCTCCCCGCAGAACCCCTCAATTCGGACCATCTTTCGATTCGACGAGGGCGACCCAAACATCTTCTCTTCCACTCTCTGTCAAATACTTCCATCTGAGGCCCAGTTCTCCTCACTTGATTCTACCTCTGCTAAATACCAGTGCCTATCATCTGCAATTTGGGAGGCTGCGCTCAATTCCTTTCCCCATTCCACCAGAACCACCTCTGCCCCCCCCCCAAGCTTGGTTCCTGTCCCATGAATAAATGGTACGATGAAGATTGCAAATCCCTCCATCAAGAACTTCGTCATGCCTTCCGTCACTGCCTATCCACTTATCTTGTCATTCGATTAGCTTACCGTCGTCTTCTCTGCCGTAAGAAACAACTTTTTATCTCTCTAAGAAGACGGGAACTCTCCACCCTCCTTACCCATTCCCCCAAACAATTTTGGGGTACCATCCTCCCCCGACGTTCCCCTCCTCCTGCTGACCTCAACCCCATTTCCATGTTCTCCCATACTTCCAGTCTGTACGACATTCCTGGATAGACCCAGATTCAGGTTACTTCCCCTCCTTCCTCTTGCTACCTCTTCGCCGACAGGGATATCAGGGAGGCCATCTGGGCAATGAACAGCAGCAAGGCAGCAGATGAGGAAGGCTACCAAGCAGATTTCTTTAAGCATGGTCTTCGCCCTCTGGTTAGTTACTTGGTTGATCTCTTCAACCATGTGGTTCAAGAAGGCTTTCCTCCGGTGTGGTCCCATCACATTATCTACCCGATCCACAAGTCAGGATCCTCCTCTGATCCTAATAGCTACAGAACGGTCATGGTGGGACACACGTTCTCGAAGTTATACGCCATTGTTCTCCACAGGAAGTTGTCCAGTGCTCTTGAGCAGAGAAACCTCAGGGCCCGGGGCCAGGCAGGGTTTAGACCAGCTCATCAGACTATTGACCATATCTTTACCCTTCGGGCCGTGATCGAGGAGGCATGCCACCGTTCGTCGAAGGTATGCTGTTGTTTTGTGGACTTCCGGAAAGCCTTTGACTCGGTCTCGAGAGAAGACCTACTGCAGCGACTCAGAGATATTGGCATCTCGACAACTCTGCTGACAGTTATTATGTGCCTGTACAAGTTTGTCCTTGGTCGATTTCGCACAGTTCGAGGAATGTCTAAGTTCATCCGAAGCACTATTGGGGTTAAACAAGGATGCCCACTTTCTCCCACTCTCTTTGGGATCTATATTGATGAGCTGGAAGCTTTTCTCCACGAGCATATCCAGGATACAGATGGGTGCCTCCTTCACCAGGTCCTGATTTCCATTTTACTTTTTGCAGATGATATTGTTCTCCTATCCTCCTCCCCAAAAGACCTACAGAAGCAACTTGATGCCTTAGCTCTATTTTGTGATCTTCGGAAGTTGACGGTGAATCTGAGTAAAACAAAGGCTATGATCTTCAATGGGGTGAAGAAGACCTCGGATTGCCGCTTCCTATTCAAGGGAGAGGAAATCAAGATTACCAGCACATATACTTACTTGGGAGTGCAGTTCGCAGGCCCCCGTTTCAACCTACGGCCAGCACTTCAGCCTCGAATCAACAAGGGGTATGGATCCTCGGCCCTTCTAGAGAGACAGTGCTTCTGTCATCACTTCCAAGATATCTCGTCCAAGATGAGTCTTATGGACACCTTGATCCACCCCACTGTCCTATACGGATCAGAAATTTGGGGGCCTTCTTTACTCGAGTCGGATTGGGCCTCAATTGAGAGAGTTCAGACCCTTCTTCTCTGCCACATCATCGAATGTAAACAGACAGTACTGCAGCACATCATCCTGGCTGAGTTTGGGGCCCAACCCTTCCGCCTTGAGACGATCTTCAGACTGGTTTCCTTCTTGCATCGGGTCCAGGGATTTGTAGACACATTAAAGGGTCGGGACAGGGATCCTTACTTAGCCTACTACTCTTCTGAGGCTATTGCTCGTACTCATTCAGGCAAAGCCAAGTGCTGGTTCACTGGGGTTTCGGGGCTCCTCGAATCAGCAGGGATTCAAATAGATCGCCTCCCCCCCTTCCAGTACTCTTTCAATGCTCCCGGCCACCTTCTTCCCACTCAGCAGGAACTAAATAAGATCATCAAAGAGGATATTTACAGGCAATTTGTTTAGATCACTTGGATCAATCCCCCCAGAGGGTTGCGCCCAAAGATGGCCTTCTACGCAAAGCACTTCCTAGAGATCAAAGACAGGCTCATTGTTCGACCCCAGTACACGCTCCGACACTGGATGCATGCTCTCTGAATCCCCCTCGGGTAGCTCAGATTAGGATCTCATAGACTTCGGGTAGAGACAGACCACCAGATTGATAGGCTGGACAAGATCTGCCAACTATGTCACTTATCGGAAGTGGAAACCGAGTCACACTTTATCTTCAAATGTCCTGTATATTACGAGATCAGAGGACGGTTCCATTGCTTGTTCAGAGGTCCTTAGACCCTAGCTAGCTTTTTCAGGTACACGGATCAGAGATGTTTAGCACTCTATATCCAGGAGACTCTCAGGCTTCGGGCACATATTCTTCAGCCCCCCACCAGACTCAACACCACACATAGGATCACAGCGTTCTTCAACGTGCTCCCCTCAGCCAGGGGCACCAAGGGATCTACAGACCTAGACACTGATCCAGTTTCCAGATCAGTGAGGATCTGTGGATCTCGACCCATGAGACCTCATCAGCAGGTTCGCTTCAGGCATCTACCTGAGAGACGAACTAGGTCCTCCAAGCCTCAAGAAAAGTAGCACCGCAGCGGGGAGCCCGCATCCTCTTCGGGCCAACAGACGCTACTGAACTTCCCTCGGTTCTCTTCTCTCAGCCTCGGATGTTAGGAGTAATAGAAATTCTTCGGTCTCGGCTCCAGGATCTTCTCCACCAAGGCTTCTTCACCCCAGTGCAGAGTTCGGAAGTCGGGGTGGGGGTTGGAGCTCCCTCATACTTCAACCCAGCTAGTCTTGTTCATCTTTTAAGTTTTATGCATTTGCTTTGTTTTTTAAAAGGGGATCGACTGTCCTCCCGCATAACACAAACATCATTGTAATCGACACTCATGTTGACCTACTTTGTGGTCATTAGTTGGACATTAATAAAATTATCTTATCTTATCTTATCTATGGATTCTCTATAAGGACGTGGCCAAGGAGGAACAGGACCGGAAACAAATAGTCAATCTATCTAACCACGAGCTCAGCAAAGATAAAATGACATGCTAAAAAGGGACTTGGCTTTGCAATCGCACCCAGAAACATACCCATGGAAAGCATCATTTGTAGCATTGAGGATTCGATTCAATCCCTCACAGAAATTGAAAGGGAAGAAGTGAGACAGCACAGCGCAATGATATTAAGAAGAGCGAAACCGCCCAAAGACAATCTGTCTAGAAAAGAAAAAGAGAAGCACTCAGAAATATCCAAAACAATGTGGACCTGGTTGTTCTCAAAGCGGACAAAGGTGGAGCCACCGTTCTTATGAATAAGAAAGACTACATATCGAAGATGGTAGACCACCTCAACTCAAGTGGAAGTTACAGGAAGCTTCGTAGCAACTCCATAGCAAAGGTTATCAAGGAACTTAAGAAAGTAATCAAAGGTTCTAACTTAGATGATAGGTTAAAGAAAGTGCTTATACTAGCAAATGACATTACCCCGCAAATATATGGTGTACCTAAAATACACAAGGAAGGCATCCCATTAAGACCGAATGTAAATACAATCGGCTCTCCAATGGAGTCCAACCTATGAGCTAGAAAAACTTGGAGCGAAGCGCCTAAAACCCCTTGTAGGTCACACAGATTCCTGCATTAAAGATTCTAGTGAATTTGTGAAATTGATATCCGGAGAGAAAGTTGAATACAATGATATCCTAGTTAGCTTTGATGCGGTTTCACTATTTACGAAAATCCCATTGGATGAAGCGATGGCGGTCATTAAGGAGGTCGATGACCCAGAGACAACAATACTTGCAGAATTTTGTCTCTGGTCCACATTCTTTAGCTTTGAAAGAGAATTTTATGAACAAACAAGTGGTGTTGCAATGGGATCCCCTCTATCACCAATCGTAGCAAACCTGTTTATGGAGAAATTTGAAAAGAAGGCACTAGATTCTTATCCTATCAAACCAAGAAGATGGAAAAGGTATGTGGATGACACAAATGTGATTTGGCCCCATGGCAAAGAGGAGCTTAATAAATTCCTAGGACACCTCAATTCTCAATCTAATGACATTAAATTCACTATGGAAGTAGAGGAGTATGGGAGCATCGCGTTTCTCAATGTTCCTGTCAACAGAAAGCCTGATGGATCTCTAGGACATCATGTCTTTAGAAAGAAAACACACACTGACAGCTATCTCCATGCTAATTCTCATCACCACCCAGCTCAGAAGATGGGAGTCATCAACACCATGGCCACTCGAGCAGTAAGGATCTGTGACAAGGAAAACATGGTAGAAGAACAAGACCACTTGTGTAAGGTCTTCAAAGGCATAGGCTACAAAGAGAGAGATGTTAGAAAATCCATAAGAAAGGCACAAACGACTGGAAGGAACCTTAGACATCACAACAAACAGGAAGGCAACAAAATCTATCTTCCATACATAAAGGGGGTCACAGACAAGTTACCCAAGGTTTTAAGACGAAAGTATAGCTTCACCTCATTCATACCATTGGAAACCATTAGACACAAGATGAGGTCTGTAAAAGACAAAACTGATGATTGCCAGCAGAAAGGGATCTACAAGGTTACCTGCTCATGTGACAACAATTATATTGGGGAAACTGGTAGATCATTCCACACTAGAATCAGAACATAGTGCAAACATTCATAACCGACAAACTCGCACCTCAACTCTCGCAGAACACGCAGAAAAGAACAAGCATCACATCCGCCTAGAAGATACCTTGATCATCGCTAAAGAAAACCATTACTACAAACGTCGATTTAGAGAATCCATAGAAATCATCAAACACCCGAAGAACATAAATAGAGACGGAGGTAAGTGAAAACTAGATGCCACTAATCCGGCAGCAAATCCATCACTAACAAGTGCTAATAAACTTGAAACAAAAACAAACAATAATTACTATAAAATAATAAAATCTACATAAAACAAATTAAACAAGTCTAACAAAATAAAATAATTAACGTACCAATAAAGCAAAACATTTGGCATTAGTAACAAATTTCTAGTTAATTATTATTATTATTATTATTAACAAGGAAAGCATAATACAAATAATAATTATTAATAGTATCAAGAGAACATTCCTATTTATAATAACTATAAAAACATGCATACAAATTATTATCAATAATTATTGATAAAAACTTTCACAATAATAATAATTAGATAGATTTATCACTATACTCTATATAAATAACCTAATAATTAATCAACATAAAGTAAAACATATCCTAAATTCGACAAAGAAATTCAAATTAAATTCAATATTACTAGATACCTAACCTAATAACCGTTGAAACCAATGTGACTAAATATCTTAATAAAGTTATAAACATAGATCTAACATAAAAGAACTTCAATATATAAACATGAAATTACGGTTTGATTCAACAATACAAAATTATAGTAATGAACAACCCTATTAATGAAGTCATGATGCAGCTCAATCTAAGTTGCATGATACGGGGAAACGGAAACGTGTATTCGATACGGAAACGCACTAGAAACGCGACCCCCCAAAATTTAGGAAACGGGGAAACGCAAAATATATATATATATATGCAAATTAGCAAAGACATTAAAAATTAAATCTTAAACATAAACGACAAGTGATAAATCATAATTTCAAACATCTAACATCACATTTTACTCATAATTCCATCTTTGTATCATTAATAATTGTCATAGATGATTACATAATGCAAGTGCCAAGTAGTAATATCCAAAAACAACCTTGGCAATACAATATATTCAAAATTTCAAAATCAACCTTTATTTATGAGGCTACAATGCTACATATATCAAAATGTGAACAATCAACATAGAACTAAAACATAAGATAAGTCGATTTGCACAGTGTTGTAGTTGACTGTCTTCAAATCGGCTTCCTCAAGTAACCCTCGCTTGCTCAAATCACTATGTGAGATGAGGGAAGTAAAATCTTCCTTTTATAAAAAATGACTCTTAGAGGCTTCTAGAGGTTTCCTAAACCATCATTAACCCATTAAGAAACAACTTAACCCATTGATTAAGCTAACAGGTCCTTTTTTTGGATGGAAAAGCGAGAATTCTAGGAGGAAACGCGCCATACGGACAAGGATACGGTACGGAAACGCATTTCCAGCCGTACCACCCATGTTTCCTCCATGTGAAACGTGGTGGCATGGTCGGAAATGCGTTTCCGAGGAGTACCAAACGCGTTTCCGAGTTTCCTACCTGGTACGGCAGTGATACAGGGCCTAGTACAAAGTTTCCTGCAACTTAGAGCTCAATTAACTCAACTCATTGTCCTAAGGATGGTTCCTGATTTGGAATCGAAATGTCGACAACAAACATGTCTACTGCGGATTATCCGAAAAACCTATATGACCATTCATCTCACCGCAAAAATTTGAGAAAAGGATAAGCGTGTTTTTCCAAACACACCTCGAATTTTAAGGTTAGGTTGCCAATAACTTATTAACTAATCGTCAGAAACTTTTGGTACTGAAAAGATATGGACAACAGTCTGAAGTTACTTCATGTAAAGCTTAAACCGGGAAAGGAATCAATGATCCAACTTGGGATACAATTGTGTGCAGTAGCAATTTTGAAACCTGAAAAAAATCCTCTACCAGAGACAGGACTAGGATACCAATTTCTTGTTCCATTCCCACTTCCCTTCTCATTCTTGTTGCCGTTATGACACTACTGATCAATTTTTTATGTTTTGCTTCTTATTTCTTGTAACATAGTTGGGAGTCCTGTCAAAAAAACAGTTAAAATATTGAAACTAATCAAGTCTAGATCACATGTTACGACCTGAGTTGTGTGGGAGCACCCAGCGCCCCCCCCTCCCCATAGCGTTTCACTCTCAAAGCACACTCCTCCCAAAGGGAGGAGCGATCAAGAAGCGCGTTCCCACCTAAAAAAACCACTCCCTGCCAAAACCAGGAGCATCACACCATCAATGTTCCCTAGTCATTACCGGGAGCAAAAAAAACAATCCTAAGCCACTCCCGCATGTGGATGTATTTTTGTTTCTCCCTTGCTTGTTGGAACCAAGAAAAGGTTCCAAGCTTAGGGAAAGGCATGGCTAGCGTTGTTGAGCATGGTTGTCATTGATGACTAGCCATCAATGACAAAGGAGTGACAAAGGTTGATGATATGGCAAGCATGACATGGTTGTTTGGGCATTGGAGACCATTCACAGTTGGTGGTCCAAATGACCCATTTTGTGGTCATTTGTGGCTTGATGGGGTCATGAAGCCCACACATTTGGTAGCTTGATGGTCCTTGTTGCCACTATGATGGTGATGGAGTTTTGAAGCTCTCTTGCTATAATAATGATGATGACGACTTCTTGGGGCATGATTTGGTATGACGAACTTTGGCGTTATGGCTTGATGCCCTTATAAATGGTTTGATAAAAAGTTGATTGTGGTCTTTGTTACCCCCCATATTGTCATGGGTGTCCACATATGATCTTCATCTCATTCTGCGTTGCTGAAAGCCAGTCAGACTCACAAGTCTCTGCTCATAGTAGGTTGAGGAATTTGGAAGAGGAGCTTTTTTGAGAGCTCAGATCTGCCATAAAGCAAGCAGGGGTATCTAAGGATGAGTACTCATTGACAGTAAGACTTAGAGGGCTTTACCAACTACAGTTATCAAGGTTTGTGTCAAGTGAAACTCTCTTCTCAGACATACCTGGTCTTACAAAAGATTTCTGCAGTTTGGAAAAAGAGTTATCCTGATCCAGGTGGTTTGAATTATGCGTGTTGAGACGAGCACTCAGAGGTGTCTTCAAAATTTTGTCACTTTCCAGCCCATGCTTGTGGATAGGGAAGTCTTCATTTGACACCTTAAAGTGCAGACCTATAGTAGCAGATCTGGGTGCCTTTTTTAAGATGGTCTCAGAGACGAACTAGCAATTGTTCAGATTTTAGTCACCTACAGGCTACAGCATTATCTTTGTCATTTAGTGACTGAAGAAATCATGGTACTGGGCATTATATTGGCAGGTTACATCAGCATTCCCCTTGTGAACATCGATTTTCTGCAGTAGAAGAAATTTAGTGTCTCTTCTTCAGCAAAGTGGCCATCTGCAGGCAACATGAACATGTTCATGTGATCACTCGTTCTCGCGGAACTGCCCAAAACAGAGTTTGCAGGTTCAGATTAAATTGTGCCAGGCAATGTCATACAGGTGATATCATTATCTTACCAAGATTTTTGTGAGTTAATCTTCACTGATAAGAGAACTGGATCGTATGAAGAAGGTTTAGATATGCAAGCTAAGAAGGCTCGGAAATATTTGTTGCTGAAAATCACTATTACTATCTCTGAACGTCTGCCGGAATCTGCTCTTCTGTTGGGCCATCACCTACAGCACGCAACAAGTCATCTTTGATTGAAGTTTTTTGGAAATTCCATTTGTTCAAAGATTTTTTCACACTGACCCTGTGGCAGCAATGAATCCCAAGTACACCTACGGTTTGAAGGCTCCAACAACACAGCCAGTATAAGAATTTCCATGTTAATGCATTTTGCAGTGCTGTTGGCAGCAGCTTCCATTGATGAACAGTTTTCTGCATTAGGGAACTTCTATATTAGCCAGCGCCAGCTAAGAAGTGTTGGACCCGCCGATTTTTTATGAAGCTCGAATCCTTTCACCTGCAGCCAATTCACGCCGTTCAGGGCCGGTTTCATATTTTAACGTGGATTCTTTACATACTTTTTCATTGGCAGCCATTTGGCAGCTGTGTTGAAATCGCGATTTTGATTAATTGCTATCACTGCCATCGTGAGCAACGACAAGCTCGGGTTTCAACCAAATAAATCGGCACACCAGAAATTAAAGGCAAACCGGCGGTCACTTGGAGCTTTTGACATGAGCATAAAGAAAGATTCTATGTCTACATGGAGTTTGGCCGCCGATTGGAATTATTGGCAGAAATCGCGATTTGTTTTTTTTGTGTGAGTTGCCTCCGGATTGGCATATATCTAGTCGTATGCATAAGACCCACTCAGTCATTGACAGCCGAAACAGGAGGGTTAGCTCGCAGTTGTTTGGCAGCCAGTTTTTCTCCACGATTCTCAGAGTGGTGACCCCGTAATTTTTCCTGTTCCAAAAAGACGCCAATTGATTGAGACAAATCTCATTAGCAGTCATTTGTGGCGAATGACTCGACTTCACAGTGAGTCAGGGTTCACCGAAATCAGAGTTCGGGTCATGCGTCATCTTAACAGCTAGCGAATCCGCCATTTTCTTCATTTAATACGTGCTGGTAGTGGCGACCATCTTAGATCCGATTCGTTGCTGTGTGGAAATTTATTGAACATGACAGTTGAATGATGCGAATGAAATGCTCTGCGCTCAATTAAATTAGCACAAACAGGATTAAAACTAAATCGGAGATCTCCACTGGTGCGTGCTCGACAAGTCCCAAAAATGACAAAAAGTGGGGATTGTTTCAACTCGGCGTTCTTGTTTTTAAAAGTGCAGCGTGAAGTTTGGATTCATCTCCAGCATTGGCAGTCGATTACACTTGTGGTCGAGATCTATTTCAAAATCTAGCAGTCGGTAAATGATCTGGCCCTTACACCTGTAGCCAATTGACACCAGTTTGCAATAAGCGCCAGATGTCACATATATTTTTCACCTTCGTGGAGTTTCGAGGAGCAACAAGCCGACTGCTGCCTTCATGTTATCATTGACAGCCGAGTTGATTTTTTGGATCTACCTTTTTATTTTTATTTTTCATTTAGTTTATTATTTTTCTTTTGAAAGGAGAAAGGTCTTTTGGTCTTTAAAAAAGGCCCAGCCTCCTCATTGTAAGAATGGAGAATTTTGGGAGTTTTTTCCCGTGAACTTAATAGAAAAATCATGATGGGATTCTTTGGACAAATTGGGGGTTCTTTCGTTCCTTGTTTGCCGTGTTTCTTTGTATGCCATCTTTCATTTTGTATGAGGCATTACCTCTCTTAGCTCTTTGCTTTCGACTCTTAAACTGGGATCATTTGAATAGAAGGCTAACAATCTAGCACAACACCATTTGACCCATGTTTTTCTCTTAAGTTTTGCGGCTTTCAGGTATGCTCTAGTGCAAGAGCTCTTAGTTGGTTACTACATTCACCTGGCAGCAATGTCCTTTTAGAGTTTTCCTTTGACTCCATTCGCCCCTCTCTGATACTGGCACTGGTCTTTCCCTGAGGATTGATCTTCCTTTCCTTTCCATCACCCATCCAAATCTATCTTTGTTACATCCGTTTCTCTAAGGCAGCCTCTTTCAATCACCTTGCCCGTTACTATACCTGCCTTAGCGATCCTATTTTAGGGATACCCCCCTAGTGTTGGAGAAGAGCCAACCTAAAGCGAAGAGGAGAGAAGTGTGGTGACTGTTATCACACAACTTGTAGTTGCCCCTAAAGGTATCCCATCCGGGACGGTAGAGGAGTTAGGCAACTAAAGAGGTGACCCAAGAGATGCCACGGTTCCCAATGCAATGTGGGAGTCACGTCAACCGACGCACTCTTCGCTTTAGGTCAAGGTATAACCAGACCAAGGGGGAGACCCTATACCCCAATCACAGTTGATTGGACCCAAGCAAAGGTTTTAAAGGGTGAATGAGTGATAAGTTACGGAAACCAATGCAAGTCTAAATGGACCTAATGTTTAGGGCATGGTTGAAGGTGGTATCAAGGATAGTTAGTGTTTCAACCTATATATGGTTTAGGCCACTTGATGAGGTATGATTATTAAATATAGTACCATGTGTTTACACAAGTGGGTCTTATTGCCTTGGGAAGTGTGAAATGGTTTTAGATGGGCCCACAAGGTGAAGCTAAGTGTGAAGATGGTACTATAGGCTAGATCTAGGTTGGATCTACAAGTTAGAGTTGGTTCTAGGGTTACCCATGTGTTAGATCTAGGGTTTGACACTAATCCCAAGAAGTGCGCCTTGCTTGGAGATGGACTAGTGCCTTGTTGGATGGGCTAATGGAGTCAAGAAGGATGTCAAAGTGTAGATCGGGACACCTAGAAGCCAAGTCAAGTGGTTTGGATGAGATCCAATGGTTGGATCTTGCTAGATCTAGGTTTTTAGGTGATAACCAAAAGTGGACCACAATTCCTTAAAACAAGGAATGCAATCCCCAAGGTGGATCGGGACAAAAGAATAGTCTAGACCTAGGTTTCAAGACATGGGCATTCCAAATCCACCAAAATATTCAACACCCACTTCCTAGAAGTGGTCTAACTCAAAACTCCCAAGGGGTGCGACTTTCTCAAGGAGAGGCAAAAGAGGGGTTTGGTGGACCAAACCAAGTCCAATGGCCACCAAAAGGTAGATCCGGGATGCTAGTACCCCGATCTATGCATGTTCAAAGTTTCAAGTGAATCCAATGGGTAGATCTTAGTAGATCTAAGTTTTAAGTTACCAATGAGATCAAAAGGGGGTTTCAACCCCTCAAAACATGGAGAGATGTCCACAAGGTAGTTTTCACCCAAGTAAGGATATGGGTATGTGTAATCGAGTGTCTAGTTGTCAAATCAAGCGGGATCTCACATACCCATGTGCTAGATCTAGCCCAACAAGCCTCCCTCAAGGAAGTGCGCTTTAGGTCAAGGAGAGCTTTTTGTCTTAGAAAATGGGTCAATTCTTAGCCAATCACCACCAAACTATAGATCCAACTAGGGGTGGATGCTATAGAGGTGGGTTTTCAATGTCTTTTTAAAATGAGGGCTAGATCTAAGTAGATCTAAGAAATACCAAAATTTGGGGTTTTGATTTAATTAGGGTTTTATGACCAATGGAGATAGAATGGATGAAAGAGGCACATACCTTGTAGATCTTACCTCAATTTGCTTATGGCCACCTTGCAAGTTGATAGCATTCTCCTATGTTTATATTCAAGAGTGAGATCCAAGTGCTCCAACCAAATCTCCCTTCTCCAAGATAGCCAAATCGTCCTCCTCCTACAAGACAAGATCAAAGAAACAAGTCAAGCAAGATGATTATGAAAATGGTAGAAAGATGTAATAGAAAGCATCAACTATGTCACAAAGATACAATAATGATACTCCCTGTCACAAGATCAACCCAAGAGAGAATATGTGGATCCCTCCAACAATAACCCTCCAAAAGTCGCCCTCCTCTCTCCAATTCGACTTTCCTGTCAAAAGGTTAGCAAAAACATATAGATCCACAATGATACATAGAAGAGATACTTTATATTCAATATGCAAGAGAATCCATAAGCCAAGAGAGATGTGCTCCACAAAAAATCTTCTATTCCAATATTCCAGAGCTCCAAAGGTGAGCTTTACAATGGGGGGTCTCTTCCTTATATAGGATAATAAAGACCAAAACCCTATACCACTCTACAATACTACATCAAATGAGTGGTTGAGATTATAAGATCTCATCATACAATCAATGGCTAGGATGAATCCATAACAATATATCACATGGATCACTCAACATAACAATAGCGCCCTCACAAATGGTACAATGAGGGTGACGTCATCCCACTAGAGGGGTAAAAAGTACAACAATCCACCTCATGATGACTAGGACATGATAAAATAAGCACATGGTGGGGCTAGGAGGTATAAATCCTTGCTAGCTCACCCCAAGGCACAATAAAATAATAAAATATGTCCAATGTAATAATAATGACCAAAACTGTCCTCAGAATCCATGACAGTCAAGTAGTAAATGTCCTCCTGTGATCAATCTGGAGATACCCACATGGTGAAAACTGACTGGAAGATAGTGAGATCACCCTGGAAGACCTCTGTGAAAACCAAATGCCAAAACCTTGCCTCAATTGCCCAAATCGATTTCCTCAGTGACCACTTTATCCCATTTTTTAACTGCCTCGGGAACTGTGAAAGTGCCAAAACTGCCTCCTAGGGTGCTAGCGCTGTCAAACTGAGCCCACCAGGCTCTCCGGGAGGGGGGATAAATGGTAATAACAAGTGGCTGGACCACCCCCTCCATCATCAGCGCCCTAGGTGAACCGGCCTCTCGGGGCCCCTGCTGCTCAGGCTGGGAAATCAGCCCCAAATCTGGTCAACAAGTGTAAAACTGCATCAATCACTGTCAGAAGTGCCCGGATCTGAAAGATAAGTGTCTCAATGGATCCAGAAGACCCAAATCCACTAGGAATGAGTACTCATACACCCTGGGTTGCCCTAATGGGCCAGCTGTAGGGTCCACCATATATGGACAATGTATAATCTGCTGATCTGTAATGATAATAACCTGCTGAACTGGATCACACATCATCTGTATCATATGTCCATCATATGATATCATCATCAAACATGTGGGACCATAAATCATCATCAATAATCATCCATACATGGTCCACATCATCACGGATCCCAAGAATATATATAATCAAGGATAAATCACATCAGTAGACTAAGACAATGCTTTTTTAATCATTCCATAGCTAAGCTCAAAGTACAAATTCCATTCAGTGGCATTAATTATATTAACATATTCCGTTGTTATAATAAATCACTTGCACCATAGTTCAAATGACAAACTCACCCATTGGACATGGTCAAACTGCTAGTGAAGGATGAAGGCTAGGCAGCAAGGTTGGGCCAAGGGTGTGACTTGTCTAACTCAACTCAAAAATACTTTGGACTGGGATAGGGGGAAGCTACAAACTCTGTGTTGGACAAAAGAACACGGGGAATGGCTGTGCCTCACAGATGGATAAGTTGTTTAGAGAGTGCTTATTCAACTTAGGCATCATGTCTACATCAAGTTGATACAAGTTCATTAGGATCATTCAATTTATTTCCATGGCCTTTTTGGCCTACATAACCCTTCGGATTTCAGATGTGCTGAGAAGCACAACTAGTTGCAGCTTGCATCCAGGGCATGTTTTTCATATTTTTACAAGGTCAGCAATTGTTTAGATATAGCTTTTAAGAACTATTGCTTTTTGGACCTTCCTTATACTCTTCGAGGAGTATTTTTAGCTTTTCATTGCTCTTGCCCTTTTTTGTTTCCATGGGCGAATTTATTTATTTTCCACAGGTAGAACATGAGCTTTCAGTTTTAGCCAACAACATCTCAAGTGACTAGGGGGAGTTCGAGCCAAGGCCTACAATCCAACTCACCAAAGGCAAGTTCTGTCACCAACTCAGAGCCGAGACACTGAATAAACAGGGATGCGGTCCAAACACAGAGGTAGAAAAATGGGGAAGTCCTCAGCATCAGAAAGTCAAATAAGACAAGTCAGGGTTTAAAGTCAAAAAGGAAGGTCATGTATGGACGGAGACAAGTGAATATGAAGCCTATACTAGCAGACAACTGGTGTCGGGAAAGACCATGTCTATGTAAGGTGAAATACCAGTAAGTTTTGTTAAATGACCTAAAAGTGCAAGCAATTGTCCATTTAAGATTTACAGTTCATTTTAAATAGTTTGCCACATCAGGATTTATACCAAGCACATGCTATAATCATGATTAAATCAACAAGCTAATAATCCACAGTCAGTGAGAACAATATCCATAGATCATCATAATAGCAATCATCATGCATCATCTGAAACACTGCTGAAATACATCTCTAGGCACTGAACTGAAACTGTAATGGGATAAGTGGTCACATCAGTCATCAAATCTGAACTCTCAAGGCTCAGCCTTGACACAAGGTCATATACAAATCTGAATAATATACTGCTCTGATCATGAGTGATCCATAATATATAGCCATGCTCTGGAATAATGTAAGCTCTGGAATGTGCAGATATCTGCTGTACAAGAATAGTAGCCCTGCTACTATGGTGTGATAACATCTGGCTCCAGCTGGGACAAGTGCTCTAAGGGAGAGAGCGCTTGAGAACCTCAGAATCTCTGGTCTCGAACTGCTCTGCATCAATCTTCAATCCAGCACTGCATCATCCTTGCTTTCAGCTTTTATCTTGCACCTGTTCCTGCTCTCACAAAAACTAGAATACCATCATGGAGCATGTATGGGATAAAAATAAAACAAAACTGAAAACTAATCTACAGCATAAACTGAAAATGCGTCAAAATATAAATTTAAACTAACATGGCATGTATTATTCATTCATCATTTTTATTTACTGTGCAGGAGGAAGAGAGAAATTCTTCAAGCAGGCAAACTTGCACAGGCAGCCAACAATAAAAATGACAACTAAAATTTCTTAAATGCATGCAGGAGGAGCAACAAGCTTAGGAAGGAGCAAGGCTCAACTCAATGACAGAAAACAAGCAGATACTCTAAGAAAAAAAAAAAAAAAAACAAAAGGGACAGTACTCATCACACAGAAAAAGAAAACTCACACAAATCCTACTGCTCAAGTGAGCTTATTCAGCAACTACCTACTCTAAACATGCAAGGCAAGGCAAGGAAGGTCAGGGATAATAATCCCTTAGCTCCCTTTGATTGATAGAGAGTAAGATGTGTTGGCCAGTCCCAGTGGTGAGAGAACACATCTCATCAATGCAGCGCTCAACAGTAAGTGGTCCAACCCAAAAGTCACCTGATCCCCTAGATCGTATATAGAATAAATCATTAGGTATTACAACCTTATCACCAATTTTGAACCTTTGATGATTTACAGATTGAGGGATGACTTTAATAACATGTTCAGGAAAAGGTTGGATATCAGAGGTGCATTGAGGTTGAGGTGTAACTACATTTGAATTCCTATTAGGAGGAATTTCATCAAACCTGGGAAGTCCACCGTCTAACGGTACAACTACGCTACCAATCAAGACTTCTCCTACAGTTCTCCTAGGAGGACTTTCTTCTAGTGGCTGAATGGTACTTTCTTGTGTTTCCCCTATGGTCGAAAAGTCAGTATCAACATCCTCATTCTCTTCAGCTTGGGTTAAGGGTGGAGGGCTTTGATTTTCACTACTTCCGCTACTACCCTCTCCTGATGGGATAGGAATGGTCATGTTCTCTAAAAATGCCAAATGGTCATCAGAAATGGGACTATGAATTGTGCTAGGTGCACTGTGATTCCTCATATCCAAAGGTGTAGGTGAAGAATAAAGTGTGTCTGTGGAATCAATATCCTCTTCACCACTAGGTAACTCACTAGGTAGGAGGAAACTAGGGTAATAAGGAGGTAAGTGTGAATCAGTGGCTTCTTCTTGAAAAAGGGCTAGATTGTTCAAAGAAAAGTCATCTTCAGGGGCATCATGGATCAAGGCATGTTCTTGCCAACTCAAAGAGTTGTCATTCACTTGCCTTAAAACCTCATCCTCTAAGGACAAATGGGACAAGTGATCAGGCACATCAGAGAAGTGATAATCAACTAGTTCTTCATCATTCCCCTCAGGTGAGGGAAGGTGTGTTCCTTCATTGTTATTTGTCCAAGGAGTGATGTGAGATAAACCCTGTCTTCCTCTTTCTGTGTTAAGGTCCACTAGGAAAAGCCACTCATGTATTGTCCTAGGTATGTACTCACCCCTTCTAATTTGGTCAAAGTTATCCTCCGAAGTGTTTAGCTGAATGGGAGGTGCAGGTTGGTCAATGCTTGGCCCTACATTATTGGGTTGGTTTGAGGTCCTAAGATTTTCTGACACTTGAATGGACCTAGGGTCGACTTCAATAATTCTTTCTTCTTCCATGCTAGGATCATCATCATGACCACCCATGACCATAAAGATACCCTCAGGTAATAACTCACCCTCACCAAAAGTGTTTCTCACACCATCCTCATAATTCTCAAGATGTCCATCATAAAATGGCTCCCGATACACTCTAACCAAAGAGCCATCAGAGTTGGGGATGGTAGCATAAGACAAGTCCATCTGAAGATGTCCCCCTAACCCAGCGGACCACTTCCTACAAAGGAGCATGCCATAGGCAGGAGGGAGGTCTATGACAACTATATCCATCAGCATAGATATATCGGGGCATGAAAACAGGTCAGCTCTCAGGTTTTTGATCAAGCCAAAGACTTTAACTGGTTTAGAGTCAATCCCACAAACGTTCCCATAAGGTCTAGTTATCTTTAGTCCCATAGCTTCCATGACTTGTAAAGGCATCACATTCATAGAGGCACCAGAATCCAACATACAGTTATGAAGAAGGAGATCACCTATGCGTAGTGTAAGGTAAAATGGTTGATGACCCCCATTCTTTCTCTCATATAAGGCAGTTTGGATGTTAATGGGAGGATCATCCTCTTCATCAACCATATCACAAGATGCTGGGTTTTGAGAAGATGAATCCTCACCACCAGTCGTGGCTATCTCAGGGATACTCTCGAAAAATTCTACCACCTGCTCCTTTATTGAAGGAATTTTCATTAACTCAGTGAGTGGAATGTTATGCATAACTTTGTCTAACTCTCTTTCGATGTTGATATCGAAGTCATACTCAGGCAAAGGGATTGGCTCACTCACTGGATTAGGCAACTCTTTGTTTTTCTTTTCACTAAAAGGGATAGGTTTTGGGCCATCTTTTCTTCGTTGATAAGTTTTAAAAGGAGCTTGGTCATTGATAACTTGTTCAGTAGCATAGATGGGACCACTAGGGTTGTTTTCTTCTATGGTGTTTTCTTCATGATCAATCAGGATTCTTCCAAAGTCTTTGTCAAACTTTAAGTCATCAACCCAGTTAATGTTCTTTGGAGAGTCCGGAGTATCATCACCATGGGCGGTATACTCAGGATCTTCCAACTTTTGTTCTTCAGACCAGTTTATGATAGGAGGTTCTTGATTCATAGGGTTTCTTCTATCTCCTTCATTAGGTTTCTTTTGTTGATTCCAATAAGGTTTAGGACCATAGGGCTGCCTATATCTATCCCCTTCTCTGTTCTTGGCTAGGTCCCTAGTTAGGAGGGTTAAGTTTTTCATCATTTCATGCATACTCTCCATCATTTCACTGGGCTCTTTGCTAGGTTCCTTATTCTTCTTAAACTTAGGCTCAGATCTAGAGGAAGAAGGTCCACTAATTAGGTCAAAGAAGTTTTGTTTTCCCATGGAGGCAGCATTTGCCTCAGCTTTCTTGGCATTGTCTTGGGCTTCCTTCAAATTATTAGGGTCTTTGTCCTTTAGGTGGTAACCCAGGTAACCTTCATAAGCATTAAGGTAATGGATCAAGATGGCTTGGTCGAGGGGCCTTATGTTACTTGGGATGTTGGCTACAGTCCTATCGAAGCGTTGGTTAAACTCATGGACAGACTCATTCTCTTTCTTTTTGATGTCAAAAAGTTGGTGTAAAAGGAAACGCCCATCTAACTTGACTGACCACTCTTGCTTGAGTTTATCGGTGAATACATCATACCCATTGATTGATGATGGAGGCAAACGGTCAAACCATTTGCGAGCATCACCCTCCAAGGATGCAAAGAGACCCCTAATAAACACATCCTCTTCCTCAGCCCCATATGCTTCCATATGAGCCCAAACATTGTCTATGTGGTCTTCAATAGAGGTGGCACAGTTGCCGTTGAATTTTGGGATCTTTTCAAAGTACTTGTCTGGCATACTATGGGGAGCACCCAAGATCTGAGAGAAGTCTAAGGGAGAAGCTCTAGCTTTATGACCAAAAGCCCGAGCAACAGGAGGGTTGTTTTGGTTGTTTACACCAGAGTTTGATTGACCTTGTCCAGCCATTGGATTGACTGGGTTTGAACTGGAGTTATGATTAGGTGATAGAGGAGGAACCGGATTGAACAAAGGGGATCCTAAGGTACGGTTTGGAGAACCTGAGTTAACAAGTTTCCACAAAAAGTTAGTTGACTGGGTTCTAGGATCTCTTTTGTGATATGTAAGTGGGGTTCCTTCCAATTGGTTTGGATTTGATTTACTTCGTGTGTTGTAAGGATGACTATGAGCTCGCTCCTCAGCGGAGTCACGGTTAGGAGTCGCCAGGTAGATTTTTAAGCTCTACTACCAAGAGGTGTGTCGTTTAAGGTGCAGAAAGGTAGTGAGACACAAAGATGTGTTGAACCAAGGTAGGCCTCTACCTCCCCGGCAGCGGCGCCAAAAATGTTATCACACAACTTGTAGTTGCCCCTAAAGGTATCCCATCCGGGACGGTAGAGGAGTTAGGCAACTAAAGAGGTGACCCAAGAGATGCCACGGTTCCCAATGCAATGTGGGAGTCACGTCAACCGACGCACTCTTCGCTTTAGGTCAAGGTATAACCAGACCAAGGGGGAGACCCTATACCCCAATCACAGTTGATTGGACCCAAGCAAAGGTTTTAAAGGGTGAATGAGTGATAAGTTACGGAAACCAATGCAAGTCTAAATGGACCTAATGTTTAGGGCATGGTTGAAGGTGGTATCAAGGATAGTTAGTGTTTCAACCTATATATGGTTTAGGCCACTTGATGAGGTATGATTATTAAATATAGTACCATGTGTTTACACAAGTGGGTCTTATTGCCTTGGGAAGTGTGAAATGGTTTTAGATGGGCCCACAAGGTGAAGCTAAGTGTGAAGATGGTACTATAGGCTAGATCTAGGTTGGATCTACAAGTTAGAGTTGGTTCTAGGGTTACCCATGTGTTAGATCTAGGGTTTGACACTAATCCCAAGAAGTGCGCCTTGCTTGGAGATGGACTAGTGCCTTGTTGGATGGGCTAATGGAGTCAAGAAGGATGTCAAAGTGTAGATCGGGACACCTAGAAGCCAAGTCAAGTGGTTTGGATGAGATCCAATGGTTGGATCTTGCTAGATCTAGGTTTTTAGGTGATAACCAAAAGTGGACCACAATTCCTTAAAACAAGGAATGCAATCCCCAAGGTGGATCGGGACAAAAGAATAGTCTAGACCTAGGTTTCAAGACATGGGCATTCCAAATCCACCAAAATATTCAACACCCACTTCCTAGAAGTGGTCTAACTCAAAACTCCCAAGGGGTGCGACTTTCTCAAGGAGAGGCAAAAGAGGGGTTTGGTGGACCAAACCAAGTCCAATGGCCACCAAAAGGTAGATCCGGGATGCTAGTACCCCGATCTATGCATGTTCAAAGTTTCAAGTGAATCCAATGGGTAGATCTTAGTAGATCTAAGTTTTAAGTTACCAATGAGATCAAAAGGGGGTTTCAACCCCTCAAAACATGGAGAGATGTCCACAAGGTAGTTTTCACCCAAGTAAGGATATGGGTATGTGTAATCGAGTGTCTAGTTGTCAAATCAAGCGGGATCTCACATACCCATGTGCTAGATCTAGCCCAACAAGCCTCCCTCAAGGAAGTGCGCTTTAGGTCAAGGAGAGCTTTTTGTCTTAGAAAATGGGTCAATTCTTAGCCAATCACCACCAAACTATAGATCCAACTAGGGGTGGATGCTATAGAGGTGGGTTTTCAATGTCTTTTTAAAATGAGGGCTAGATCTAAGTAGATCTAAGAAATACCAAAATTTGGGGTTTTGATTTAATTAGGGTTTTATGACCAATGGAGATAGAATGGATGAAAGAGGCACATACCTTGTAGATCTTACCTCAATTTGCTTATGGCCACCTTGCAAGTTGATAGCATTCTCCTATGTTTATATTCAAGAGTGAGATCCAAGTGCTCCAACCAAATCTCCCTTCTCCAAGATAGCCAAATCGTCCTCCTCCTACAAGACAAGATCAAAGAAACAAGTCAAGCAAGATGATTATGAAAATGGTAGAAAGATGTAATAGAAAGCATCAACTATGTCACAAAGATACAATAATGATACTCCCTGTCACAAGATCAACCCAAGAGAGAATATGTGGATCCCTCCAACAATAACCCTCCAAAAGTCGCCCTCCTCTCTCCAATTCGACTTTCCTGTCAAAAGGTTAGCAAAAACATATAGATCCACAATGATACATAGAAGAGATACTTTATATTCAATATGCAAGAGAATCCATAAGCCAAGAGAGATGTGCTCCACAAAAAATCTTCTATTCCAATATTCCAGAGCTCCAAAGGTGAGCTTTACAATGGGGGGTCTCTTCCTTATATAGGATAATAAAGACCAAAACCCTATACCACTCTACAATACTACATCAAATGAGTGGTTGAGATTATAAGATCTCATCATACAATCAATGGCTAGGATGAATCCATAACAATATATCACATGGATCACTCAACATAACAATAGCGCCCTCACAAATGGTACAATGAGGGTGACGTCATCCCACTAGAGGGGTAAAAAGTACAACAATCCACCTCATGATGACTAGGACATGATAAAATAAGCACATGGTGGGGCTAGGAGGTATAAATCCTTGCTAGCTCACCCCAAGGCACAATAAAATAATAAAATATGTCCAATGTAATAATAATGACCAAAACTGTCCTCAGAATCCATGACAGTCAAGTAGTAAATGTCCTCCTGTGATCAATCTGGAGATACCCACATGGTGAAAACTGACTGGAAGATAGTGAGATCACCCTGGAAGACCTCTGTGAAAACCAAATGCCAAAACCTTGCCTCAATTGCCCAAATCGATTTCCTCAGTGACCACTTTATCCCATTTTTTAACTGCCTCGGGAACTGTGAAAGTGCCAAAACTGCCTCCTAGGGTGCTAGCGCTGTCAAACTGAGCCCACCAGGCTCTCCGGGAGGGGGGATAAATGGTAATAACAAGTGGCTGGACCACCCCCTCCATCATCAGCGCCCTAGGTGAACCGGCCTCTCGGGGCCCCTGCTGCTCAGGCTGGGAAATCAGCCCCAAATCTGGTCAACAAGTGTAAAACTGCATCAATCACTGTCAGAAGTGCCCGGATCTGAAAGATAAGTGTCTCAATGGATCCAGAAGACCCAAATCCACTAGGAATGAGTACTCATACACCCTGGGTTGCCCTAATGGGCCAGCTGTAGGGTCCACCATATATGGACAATGTATAATCTGCTGATCTGTAATGATAATAACCTGCTGAACTGGATCACACATCATCTGTATCATATGTCCATCATATGATATCATCATCAAACATGTGGGACCATAAATCATCATCAATAATCATCCATACATGGTCCACATCATCACGGATCCCAAGAATATATATAATCAAGGATAAATCACATCAGTAGACTAAGACAATGCTTTTTTAATCATTCCATAGCTAAGCTCAAAGTACAAATTCCATTCAGTGGCATTAATTATATTAACATATTCCGTTGTTATAATAAATCACTTGCACCATAGTTCAAATGACAAACTCACCCATTGGACATGGTCAAACTGCTAGTGAAGGATGAAGGCTGGGCAGCAAGGTTGGGCCAAGGGTGTGACTTGTCTAACTCAACTCAAAAATACTTTGGACTGGGATAGGGGGAAGCTACAAACTCTGTGTTGGACAAAAGAACACGGGGAATGGCTGTGCCTCACAGATGGATAAGTTGTTTAGAGAGTGCTTATTCAACTTAGGCATCATGTCTACATCAAGTTGATCCAAGTTCATTAGGATCATTCAATTTATTTCCATGGCCTTTTTGGCCTACATAACCCTTCGGATTTCAGATGTGCTGAGAAGCACAACTAGTTGCAGCTTGCATCCAGGGCATGTTTTTCATATTTTTACAAGGTCAGCAATTGTTTAGATATAGCTTTTAAGAACTATTGCTTTTTGGACCTTTCTTATACTCTTCGAGGAGTATTTTTAGCTTTTCATTGCTCTTGCCCTTTTTTGTTTCCATGGGCGAATTTATTTATTTTCCACAGGTAGAACATGAGCTTTCAGTTTTAGCCAACAACATCTCAAGTGACTAGGGGGAGTTCGAGCCAAGGCCTACAATCCAACTCACCAAAGGCAAGTTCTGTCACCAACTCAGAGCCGAGACACTGAATAAACAGGGATGCGGTCCAAACACAGAGGTAGAAAAATGGGGAAGTCCTCAGCATCAGAAAGTCAAATAAGACAAGTCAGGGTTTAAAGTCAAAAAGGAAGGTCATGTATGGACGGAGACAAGTGAATATGAAGCCTATACTAGCAGACAACTGGTGTCGGGAAAGACCATGTCTATGTAAGGTGAAATACCAGTAAGTTTTGTTAAATGACCTAAAAGTGCAAGCAATTGTCCATTTAAGATTTACAGTTCATTTTAAATAGTTTGCCACATCAGGATTTATACCAAGCACATGCTATAATCATGATTAAATCAACAAGCTAATAATCCACAGTCAGTGAGAACAATATCCATAGATCATCATAATAGCAATCATCATGCATCATCTGAAACACTGCTGAAATACATCTCTAGGCACTGAACTGAAACTGTAATGGGATAAGTGGTCACATCAGTCATCAAATCTGAACTCTCAAGGCTCAGCCTTGACACAAGGTCATATACAAATCTGAATAATATACTGCTCTGATCATGAGTGATCCATAATATATAGCCATGCTCTGGAATAATGTAAGCTCTGGAATGTGCAGATATCTGCTGTACAAGAATAGTAGCCCTGCTACTATGGTGTGATAACAGTGACATTGGCCTCTCTCCTGAGAGAGTTGTCATCCAGCTGGCGTTGCATATTTTGGGCTTTTAAACGACACGCATGCCATTTCGGAGGACAACAGTCTTTACACCCTCTTGATGATGAAGCCCTTGAACAACATGTTGAAGCCCATGCCCACTTAGAAGCCCTTGATAAACAAGTCCTTTTGCACTTGAAGGTCACATATGTATTTGTTGGCTTGATTATGGATATGCATGATGTGGCAAAAATGTTTAACTAACTACTTGAAGATTTGGCATGGCTTAAAATGGAGAACATGGCACCTATGATGCATATTTGAAACCCTTGATGATGTTTGTGTCTTTGGAGAAGTTTCCAACATGGACATGGTAAAATTATGTTGATCCACCCACAAGCAAAAAGATGAAGCCCTAAAAACTCTTCTAACCCAGTGCTTATCACGGTATAACCCTGGTTTAATGGACCATCTAATTACAAGATGTAAGTCGGACAACTTTATGTTTGAAGTGACAAACAAGTTTCAAAATTAATTATTAAATTATTAATTGTTGTAAGTAGACTCAATTTGAAGTTATTTTTTGAACCTATATAAATACACTTTGAAACTTCATTTAAACTCAAGAAAACAGCTCATATTTTTTCGGACCTCACTGAGGAATTTTTCGGGCATCTAGTGAAGAAGTAGCAGCACGCAGAAGGCAGCCACAGCTTGAGAAATTTTCGGGTTTATACAGCAGTGAAGTGTTTTATCTTTATCTATGCTGAAATTCGGGTGGTTTGGGGAGCTATGACAGCCGCAGTAATGTCCTAGCTCAAATTTTCGACAACCACGGTCAAGTTTTTGAAGTTCATAATTTTGAAGATGAAGTTTTGTGTGCTCTGAATTCAGTATAGTTCCAAGGCAGCAGCAGAGAATTGTTCAAGTTTCTTATGTCTCTGAACATGAGCATGACAAGTTTATATCAGTAAAGACAGTGATGATATGCATACACAGTGATGAAATGATGCATACAATATGCCAGTGATGATATGTGTATGTATGATGACATGATACACAGTCAATATTACACAGTGATCTAATGTGTACTCAGTGATATGCTCAGCTCAGTCAAGATTACACAGTGATCTGATGTGTACTCAATGATATGCTCAGCTCAGTCATGATTACACAGTTATAGCAATTATAGTTGATTTTATGAAAGTGACAGACCTTGACATGACAGCAGTTGATTGGTAGTGAACGGGGTTGTTGACAGTGATCAGTATGTAATTGCAAGCTAGTCTTGCATCTGAGGTTTGGACACCTCACCACTTCTTAGTTGGTGCTAAGAAAACCAGGCTGGGCCTTGGAATAGGAGTTGGTGCTCTTTGGTCAGTTGCTACTGATGTAATCGGAAGATTGAAGTCTTCATTGTAATTCATATCCAATAATAAATAAAGTTTACTATACTTGTCTTGTGTTGCGTCTCTTGTTATAATCTATGTTGATGACATGCTTATATGACATTTCAGCGTTGCCGAAGCGTCCCCCCCCCCCCGGTTCCATGGGCAAATTCGCGCTCTAAGCGAGTTCGTGCCCGAAGCGACCTCCGAACCGCACTTCGAAAAAATGGAACCGCGAACTAGGCATAAAAATCCCGCTTCCTGCCTCTGTCCGAAGCATTTTCGCTTCGGCACGCTCGGTCCTCCGGGAAAAACGCTTCAGGAGAGAACTGCGAGCGCTTCGAGCATCGCTTCGGCAGCGACCTGAGGTCGAACCTCGAGCGCTTCGGGCAAAAGTCCGTCGAACCCACGGAAGGAGGCCGAAAAGTAAGTTGTTTTTTTGTTTTTGTTTTCTTTTTTGGCTTTGTGGGTGGGCCCTAGGCCTTTTTTAGGGTTAGTGAGGGAAGATAAGGCAAATTATCCCCCTCTTTCTTCCTCATTGTTTCATTTTGGAGTTGGAGTGGAGAGGGAAGGAGCTCTTGGAGTCTTGGTGTTGGCTTGGTGTTGGAGGCTTGGAGCAAAGTTGGAGAGCTTGAAGAGGATTTGAGAGAGCTTGGAGGAGACAACAAAGGGTTCCATCTTCTTGCAAATCAAAGGAGATCAAAATAGGTATGCCCAATGTGTATTTTTGTTCAATATTGTTCACAAAATGTCTTGTTTGTTTTTTGTTTATTGTTGTATTTGTTTCTTCTCCTACATTTTCCCATTTCCCTCTTCCTCCTCATTCTATTGCAGGTTGTACATCTAAAACTTGAAGAAAATGTTGTTCTTGTGGTGTTTGCTTCCATTTTTGGTTCTCATGGTGTTGGTTGGGAATAGGTGTGTGAATGAAGAAGAAGATAGTGGTCGTTCTCATAGTGACCCAATGAATGAAGGAGAGGAGGGTGGTGAAGAGGGTGATCTTGAAGTTGATAGTGGCAAAGCTTCATTAACCCCCTCGTGGAGGTTTGTCACAAAAATTGAGGAGGGAAGAGGTGGTGGAAACTCTAAGTGGATATGCCCACATGGTTGTCGTCCAAATAAACCTTATAGCGGTTCATACACCCGTGTGAGGAGGCATCTTTGTGGGGTGTTAGATAGTGATGATAAGAAAGGTTCCCTTGGTATTACAATTTGCCCCAGGATAACACAAGTAGAGAGAGAAAACTACATTAAGATAGAGGAAGTTGCACAAAGAATGAATGCTAAAAAACAAAAGGTTCACTTGGATGCTTCTTCTAGCTTTGGGAGCCCATTTTCATCTCCTACTTCACCTGGCGGAAGGTCCTCAATTGCACTAGTGCCTTTGGGAGCAACCATGCAATTAGAGATAGAGGGAATTTGCCTTCTCTGGCGTGGTGGGACATGCATGGCACTAGTTGCCCACAGCTACAATCTATGGCAATGTGGGTGCTTTCACAGGTGGTGAACACTTCTTCAGCAAAGAGGTGTTGGAGCACATACAGTTTCATCCACAATGTCAAAAGAAACAGGTTGAATGTACAACGAGTAGAGACCTTGGTCTATGTGCATTACAACTTGCGATTGTTGTCGCATTACTGTGCGGATCCAACTATAGACAAATCAAATAAGATGTGGGACTAGAATCCAAAGGAGGACAACTTGGAGGATGGAGCATTGGTTTTGGAGGAGTTGGAGAATGCTCTTTTGGATGAGGATGAGCATGCTGAGATGCCACCTCCATCTAGTCACAGTGCGAGGTCCCATGGACGTGGCCCCTTCACTAGCACTCCAGCTTTAGAAGGACCTTCACAGTCCCATGGACGAGGCAATCGTGGTGGTGGTAGGAGGAACTAGGAGAAATAGATTATTTTTGCATTTTACAGTTTACTAGATAGGATTTAAATTTTAAATCATAGCTCCGTGTAGTTATGCTCCATGGCACATGCAGATAGCCAATTTTTGTAAACAAAACTATTTGAATTTTGGTACTTAATGATGTACTTCCCTATTTGGTACTTTACTACTTAATGATGTACTTCCCTATTATATGGTTCTAAGTTCTAACTTCTAAAGGTTGTATGTTTATAATTGATAGAATCTAGATGGTTTGTATTTGTATTTGTAAAATGTATTTCAATTTTCAATTCGTAACTTTGTATGTTTATAATGGAATCATGAATTATGGAATTTAGATGGCATTTCATATATTGGAAGTAGCACAAACATACATGTTTCATAAATTTTGCTTCTAGTTTGGCATTCTACATGTTTTTTTAATATATATATATAAACGCTTCGCTTCCGACCATTTTTTGAAAAATGTGCTTCCGCGCTCCCCGCTTCCGCTTCGCTCCCATGCTTCGGCAACATTGTGACATTTGTTAATTAGTTGATGAATGATAACTTACTTGGTAGTGTTATATGAACTCTACTTAAGTTTTTAGAAGTGAAAATTTGTAAAGGGTGCTAGCACACTGATTAACCCCCCCCCCCCCTTCTCAGTGTGTCATTGTGTTCAACAAGGGTTTCTTTGGTGGATTAAAACACTCACTCTCTCCATTTGCTCTCATTCTATTTCTCATTTCACCTAACTTTGCTAGTGTCTTGAGTGGGTTGCTTGCTAGTTGTTGAGAAGCAAATTGTGAGAGCTTGAAAGGGAGATTGAAGGCTGCCATAGATACATTCAACCACCATTGGAGAGATGAAGAAGTAGTCCCTTAAGCCCACTCTTGTTTGTTTTTAATTTTTTTCCACTATGTAGAATGCTTGAATCAAGAATGTTCTCTTCTCCTACTCTTTACCATTTCTCCTTCTCCATCATTCTATTGCAGTGAGCAAGTTATGCTCATCTTGAGTCAAGAAGCCTGATGGGTATGTGCTTTTCCTTTTGGCTCCACTTTTATTATGATGGTGGTGTTGGGAAGTCAAAATACCAGTGATGAGGAGGAAGAAGTAGGCAGTGGCACATACCATGGAGTGGAGGAAGAAATGGAGGGGGATGATGATAATGAAGCTGACAATGACGATAGACAAAAAAAAAAAGAGACTTCAACACCCTAGTGGAAGTATTTGACAAGGCTTTCAGGAGGGAAAGGAGGCAAAACAACAAAATTTTATATGCCCCCATTGTACTAAAACTTACACAGGTTCATACACCCGTGTGAGAAAGCATCTTTGAAGGATCATGCCATGTAATGAAGGTAAGACCATAGGAGTTAAAACCTATGACCAAGTGCCAGTGAAAGACAGAAAGACATACAAGAGGGAAGAGGAGGGCACACAAAACATATCCAAAAAATCATGGGTTGAATTTAAGACCTTAGGCTCACATAGAATCTTTGGTGATAAATCCCCATCCCCCCATGGTAGTGGATTCTCGCCTATACATAGAACAATATCAGATTTCCTTGACCAAGGTTGTCGGGATGAATCGATGATGTGGATGCAAAAAATTTCAAGTTTCTCCATACATGTGGAGTACCATTCGATGTTATTCGCTCACCCTATTGGCATGAAATGGTACAAGCCATCAATGGTGCCCCTGAAGGATACAAGAGCCTCGGGTATGACAAAGCCAAAACCATGGGACTTGACAGGGAAAGAGCCAAAATCCATAATGCTTTGGCACAATTTACAAATGATTGGACCAAATATGGGGGATCCATTATATCTGATAGTTAGACAAATGTTAAAGGCAATCCATTGATAAATATTCGTGGTGTGTCTACTAGTGGTGCAATCTTCCTTTCAGCCCATGACTACTCAGATTGTTAAAAGACTAGTATTAATATTGCAAAACCTTTGACTAAAATCATTCACGAGATTGGGTCGTACAATGTCATTCAAGTCATCACATATAATGCTGCTAATTGTAAGGCAACAGGAGCAATCACTAAGGATTTGTACCCTAAAATATTTTGATCAAGGTGTTTCGTCCACACATTGAACTTTTTGATGCATGATATTATTAATATGAAGGACCTTGATTATAAATGGATTGGTGCATTGTACAAGAGAGAGAAGAAAATGATAAAATTTATTACCAATCAAAGAATGGCCCACCACATATTTCGCAACCACTCTAGGTTGGACCTACTTAAGATTGCAAAGACCAAGTTTGATTGCTACTACATCACCTTCAAGTGCCTTTTGAAGGTAAGAGAGGCATTGGCTACTATGGTCTCAGGTGATTCATGGCAGGTTTGAAAGACAGGATTGCATCCGCAACTAATAGACATGATTTTTAGGAGGTGGAGGACATTATTCTTGATGTGCAATTTTGGGTATAGGTTAGGTATGTTCTGCAGTTCACCAAGCCCATTTATAATATGATTCGGCTTGTACATACAAATCACCCATTGATTAAGGAGATGTATGAGCAGATGGACAGCATGCTAGGCCAAATCAAAGACATTGTTGAGCTAAGAGATGCGATCTTGTATGATAATATTCATAAACATGTGGTCAAAAAGTAGGATAATCTAAATGTTCCACTCCATGCCCTAGCATGTGTCCTTACACTCAAATATTATTCTCCATCTTGGCTGGCCCAACCAACACCTGGGAGTGGGATTAGGAGAAAAGTACACACATATCCAAAGGTATAGAATGGGTATATGTTTGCATTAGACAAATTGGTCCCTAATGAAGAGGAGTGTGCTCAAGTTCGAAGCAAATTGAGCAAGTAAATCAACGAACATGAAGTCTTTGCTAACCTACATGCAACTAAAGATCGAGATAGGTTGAATCCTACCAAATGGTGGAACATGTATGGCTCCTCTACCACACATCTGCATAAATTAGCGTTGAGGGTACTTTCATACATTGTTAACACTTCTTCTACAGAGAGGTGTTGGAGCACCTACAACTTCATCCACAACTTGAATGTAGATCATGAAGTCATTGCTAACATGCATGCAACTAAAGATTGAGATAGGTGGAATCTTATCGAATGGTGGAACATGTATGGCTCCTCTACCTTACATTTGCATAAATTAACAGTGACGGTGCTTTCATACGTTGCTAAAAATTCTTCTACAGAGAGGTGTTGGAGCACCTACAACTTCATACACAATGTGAAGAGAAACAACTTGAATGCAGATCAAGCAGAAAGCTTGGTCTATGTGCACTACAACTTCATATTGTTGTCCCATTATTGTGAGGCATGGAAGAATGATAGAACATATGTGATTTGGGACAACAATCCAGACAAGGCTAATTTGGAGGATGGAGCCATAGCTTTAGAGCACTTGGAGGTTGAAATTTTGGGTGACCATGACAGTGATCAAATTCATATAACAAAGATGCCACCCCCAACCACCAGCAAGTTTCTAGATATAGGAGCTTTTCCTTTAGCTTCACAACGTCCAGCGTTGCGTGGGGTCCATGTAGCTGCAACTCTTGTTGCATGAACACTTCCAACTACTCCTACTAATCTTGTTCGTAGATAACAGGAAAAGAAACTAGAAGTTTCTTGTGGCAAGAGGAAAGCTTAGTAGATAGTAAATCTCTTTGTCTTTTCTTGTTTAGATGTAGTATAAAGTCTAGAACTTAGTACTTTGTATTTATTATGGCTTATTTTGTAAACATTATATGATAGTTTAAGTTTTAACTTTGAACTTCGAACCTAAATTTGAAGTTTGAATTGTTGACTACATCTTACAACTCTTCGGTAATAAATACGATGCTATGTTATCTGTTATTTCATGGTTGATGTTATCTATAACAGTCTGAAGATGGCAAATGTTATATGTTGAAACTTGAAGGTTGATGATTGATCATTTGAGGACAACGTTATAAGTTATAGCTGCTAGATGATTAATGTTATGTGTTCTAAATTGTTGATAATTTAATGATCGTCATTAATCCAATAGTTAGATCGACGTTTTCATGTTTTTGGTAGCTAATTCAGCAATTTGCATATTTTTTTTAAAATATATGCATCAAAATATATTAAAATATGTATTATATAAAAAACGCTATGCTCTCAAAAGCTTTTTGAAAATTGCACTTCCCGCTCCCGCTCCTCACTCCCAATAGCCTTGGTTCAGACATCACTAATGATTTATGATTTTGACCTTCTATGAGGTACAGCTTAAGTAAGCCTAATGATTAAGAACATGTGTTTCCTACTTGGAGGTCACGGGTTTAAATTTAGAGCAGGATAGGGTATGTACAACTCTGTAGACTAAGCAATCAAATCACTGCGGGAAGGGTCCCTTGTCCCACAAACAAAGCAATCTCATATATCAATTTGACATGAAGCACTGTTGCAATTGTTTTGGATATGCACGAAGATTCACACCCCACTTTTTTTTGGACTAATGATTGCACAATAGTCCCATGACAACTTCCATTTGACTATCCTTTTATGGATGAAAAGTAATAAATTTCACTTGACAACCTCGCATTTTCCACTAAGTCTACCAAAACTGGCTAAGAAAACAGAAATCCCAATCAAAAAAGATAGACAAAGGCAACCCAAAATGCATCTAAATATGTTGGAAGATAAATTCTATTACTTTGGGTGCACCAACATCCTTGTTGCAACTTGCAAGGAATAACGTGCTCAACTGAAACAAGAAAAGCAATGAACACACAAAAGCAAGGAATAGTTGAAACATGGAAAATAATGAATAAACAAAAGCAAGGAAGCAAACACACACACCAGATAGTTGGCCCAATGTTGCAAATATTGTTTTGGGGTTATATTGTTGAGAGTCCGAAAAAAAAATTATTGGAAATAATGGGGAAATTGTCAGAAAATAACGACACGCATAAACTCGGACTCGAAAAACTCTGAAATATTGGCAACTTGAAAAACTTTGAAAAAATTGAAAATATCTAGAGAAACAAGAGATATTTGCTACATGTACAATTTTACACTTTGTTATTCATTATATCTATATATAATAGTACATAGTGTTATCACCCAAGTTGCACTTGGATGGAATTGCAGTTGAACCACCAAAAGATTGAACAATCACTTGTTCATTTTCAGAGTTCAGAAGTCCAGTCGGCCATTATGGCCCTGTTTTCTTTCACGCATGTTCCATAACACAATGGGGGAATTGTAATAAAATGGCGTAGCATGATGAATTTTTGTAAAAAGCTTGGCCTACTAAAACTTGGTCACTAGTACATTACTCTAGACTGTTTTTTTTACTTGTTAATTATATCTTGCTTTTCAGCAACTTATAAATTTCAAGTTTTTTTCACTCAATATCCTCCAAAGCTAGAGTACTGTCCTGGTGGTTAGGCCTTGGTGAGTTATTAAATCCTAGTGTCTGATGTATATTACCATGCTAGTCATTATCCTAGAGTCTTATAGACATGCATTAAGTCCCCCTTAGTTTTTTTAATGTTTTTCGTCAATAAAAAATTTCCCACAAAAACGAGATATTTTCATTGTAAAAATTTAATTTAAAAAAGTGGTACTATGAGGCATCATATGCCTTGGGGTGCTCGTTTTCTTGCTTAGAGCACCCACTTTACTTATGTACCCACTTTGAGAGTGAAAATAGTGATTTTTAATCACTTAAAATCATTTTCTCTCGAAAGAGGTAAATAAAAGTCAAATAAATGGGGAAAATCAGCATCCCAAAAATGAAGGAAATGTGTCGGGGACATGTTTGAGTCTATTGTCGATCTTCTACAATGGTGGCAATCCCAAGAGGAACTGAGGTCGAGTTGGAATGAGTTAACTCATTACTCAAGAATAGATTGAGATCTCTTCTAGAGGGGGTCACATTCTTCATGAGGGAGGGCGCATTCTTGATGAGGAGGTGGCACAGGATCAATGGATGGGTACCTAACCTCTTGAGAGGTGTCACCCACCTCTCTCACTTACTCCCACTCACTCCTAGTTAACTCCTCTCTCACTCAACTCTTTTTCCACTTGGAAAATTCACCCTCCTTGGGAAATGCACCCTCTCTGGCTATTTAAGCAATGCATCATCTCTCATTTGGGGAGGGAACCTCTACTTAAGCTTTGAGCTGTATTGTAATCTTGTTGATCATTTGGAATAGAAAGACTTTGGAGGTCCATGGTGTGGTGCTTTTCAGTGTGTGGATGTATTGTCATGTGTTCATAAGGTAACTATAGTGTAGCTTATTCTGTATTTGTTGCTTATGTTATCAATCTAGCCTTTGAAGGATTGCTTTCAATCAATAGGATAGAATGAATTAAATTTGGCTATTTCTTTCACTCTATTGTTTATCTATGCGTAGAGATCTAGGATTTACATGGATTCTTGGATTATATCCATGTTATTCTAAACCCTTGTGTAGGTAATACCAAATTTTATGCTTTGTTGCAAGTATTCTTAAGTCGTGCAAGTTTCCTCACTTGAAGAGGTGGCTGAGCTTGGTTGCTTCTTCCACTTGTTTCAACACTTTTAGAAAGGCGTTGTCCCTCCGTTCCCCACCAACGGGCTCCATTGCTTAGGAACTCCCAGCTTTAAGATGTCTTCTCTCTCTTTCCTTCATTTTCTAAATTTTCTTTGTTACTTTATGTATGCTAGATCTAAAATAGTTCATTTTCAAGATCATATCTAAAAGCTATTTATCTTAGTATGCATTCTTAAAAGTTAGATATAAGTTCTTTAAAAAGCTTCATTTTTTGCAAGTCGATCTAACTTATTAAGCCTTACCTTTAGCTCAGTGAAAAAGTCAATTTTTCGGTACTAAAAGCTAGGATTCTTTAGAGATTATATTTGACTTATTCTGCATCTTTAGTGCATATGTGGTGGCTGTTTTTTACCTTTTGATGAACAGTTAGGAGGAGAATTTGGCGAAATTTCAAATATTTGGACCATCTGGGACCCCCTCTTCCTTTCTACCTTTCTTCAAATCAAGTAAAACTTTGAAAACTTGTAAGTTTGTTGGTCTTGATCTATAAAGGACCACAAACATTCCCAAAAAATTGTAATCCATGCAAAAATCAGTGGGCTACCCAGTGCCCAGTCCCAATCCCCCCAGGAGGGATCCGCGTCATTGGTGTGATTGTTTTGCTATTTTTATTTTTTGCTTTCAGTTACTAACCCAGGCATAAAATAAATCACCTATTGGTCTCGGACCACAAACTCACTAAACATTTTAATTTCCTAGTTTAGATTAGATTAGTCTTTTCTTTCAATACTTGTTTAAAGAGTAATGAACCCAGACTGTTGTCTGCTAGTATGCTTGTGTGACCACTGCAGGCTTGTCTGATCTTTGGTTAACAATAAAAAAGGGACATCTAGTGTCTCGTCTAAATAGGGAAATCCATTAAACTGTTATTGTCAACTTGAGAGCCTGTATTGAACTTGATGTGAAGTCAGGGGGATACTCATTGAGATTTGTTCTCTCCCCGTTGGACATCCAGCATTGTTCTCTACACTCACTTTGAGGATAACTTTTAGTGGGCCAAACAAATCAGTAAACCCATTTAAACAACTCATTCTAATAAACTAAAACTTTCAAGAGCACTGCAACACTTCCTTTCAGTAGCTTTCACTTTATTTTTGGCACTGGTCTATATTTCGATTCAATCTTTCACTTCAAGTATTTATCTGATTTGCTATGCTGCTAGACTATATTTGCTTATTCCTCCTGTTCATTATAAAACTCCTAGATTCATTTCGCTATAGCTTACTTAGCCTTAGTTTTCTTTTTATTAGGGACCACCCCCCTTGGCTCCACTAGGAATTGGCCTAAATGGAGTCGTAGAGTGTTGAGCGACAGTAACTCGACTCAAGGCTTGCCCCCAAGGACACACCCAGTGGCTTGAAGATTTCTGCCACGTTACCCAAGGTGTGTATTAGGTAACAACACATAGTAACCAAAATTGGCATGTACAAGATTGGCACAAGTGCCATGCATAGCTTGCACACTTGGATTCTAAAATAAGATAAACTACCTCATCCATAAAGGGAAAAAATGGATAAGAAGAAACCAAAAAGAAAAGCTAAAAGCTTATGTCACAATATTTCCAACCACTTGTTGCCTATTAGACTAAGTGAGTTCTCATCAAAAAGACTACAATTTTAGAAAATTAATGAACCGCTACAAAGATACAATCATATTGTTTCTTAGGTGATTATGTTGCTTCTCAATCAAAAGCAAAATTTATGAAGCTCAACTCCTAAGTCAAGAAGGCACTAGAAGTTGTTGATACAACCCAAACACCTAGTTTGGAGGTTTTGATTAACTACATCAACCACACCATTGAATGTAGTCATACCTAACATTCTCCATTTTGGCCAATGGTAATAGTTTTGTAAATGTTGATGAAATATGCACCTTGTGAGGAAAGGTGTCTCTTGAAGCAACTATAAGCATCCAATGCCAATAGGAAATTGGATTACGCAATGAAGCCAACTCATGTAGTAACCCATCTTTTCAATGGTGGTCGGGGAAAGTTACTAGCTGATCGAGATGGTTTGCCATGGAATGGAAAGAATAAACCTAAGTTGTAGATCAAACAAAAAAATTCTTTCCACTCTTCATGATTAAAACACCTAGTATGATGCATCCAAAATGTTGATCAAGACATGAATTGGTGACCAACCAGGTAAATCACCAACTTGACTATTGTTCCCTTTTTTTTGTCATTAGGTGAAACTATCACAAATAAGAAGCCCACTTCATACATTGATGCTCCTATATATTAAGACAGAACTTGAGATACTATAGTTGTTAATGATGATAGTTATTTAAATGCCGAGAAAGAAATGTTTCAAATGCATAAGTGCTTGAACTAGTGCATAAAATTCTTGATCATATAAACTGAACTTAGATTGAGAAGAAGTTTCTAAATGATAGGCAATTAGATGTCCTCCATATTTAAGAACAACACCCAAGGCAAATTGTGAGGTGTCTATCTCTATCTCAAATGGTTGTTGCAACTCAGAAAGAACAATCATTAGAGTTGTGCACAAGGTATGCTTAAATTGTTAAAGAGCCTTGTCAACTACTAAATTTAGGCAATTTCTTACAACTAGCAGTAAGTTGATTCGAGGTTGAGCAATGTGAGAAAAATGATGAATGAGATTTCTATAAAAGTTCCTACCTTCCAGAAAACTCTTCAAAAGCTAAAATGTTAGTGAAAGTGGGCTACTCCAGCGAGACTTTTACTTTAATGTTATCAACATGCACCTCTTCAAAATCAATAACAAATCCAAGATAGAACAAGGATTTTTGCCATAAGAAACACTTATTGAGTCTAGCTTGTCATTATACTTTCAAAAAAGTTATAGCACAACCTAAACTTGCTACAAAAGATCCTTCGTTGTCTTATTGTTAATAAGATGTCATCAAGATAAGCCTAGAGTGGTTGGACCCACTGGTGAGGAATAAGGATATTTTCACCAGTGACCAAGGTTCAATTCCCATGAGGGCATCAAGCCCCTAAGGTTGCCATGAGGACACTTAGAGGTAGTGGTCAAACGTGTGAGACTTGCATTGCACTCTCCACACACATATAAGTGGATCAAAGCCCAACTTCTTATCATCCTTAAGACTAAACACTAACCATTACAGCTACCACCATAATTTAATCTTTAGGTCAGCATAGCTATGTGAAAATCTAGTCGCCGCCTCCCCTCTCCAACATGTCCTCAACCCTTATAGCCATTGATTCAGGTAGGGGGAGCCCCTCTAGCTCCCCCTCCAACCCACAAAAGCAATAGCCTTCAAAAGTATGGTCTCTACAACCTATAAGTAGCCAATGAACAACAAGCAAGCTCCTCTGCAATTTTTTCGAAAATCACACTCTACAACAGAGGTGAAGTTGCCACCATCAATGCCCTCATCTCAAAGTGCTAGAATTGGCAAACAAAGCTCTTATAAGGTAGTTTACCAAGCTATGGCCCTCACCCAAGGCAATGGATCTATGGATGCAAAAGAACTCGATGTCCTTAATAGAAGGTAAGTTTTTTTATTTTTAGTAGCAGAGGTTATTTCACCCTCCTCTGAGCTCAAAGAAAATAGGGATCTATTTTTCAAAAGTAGATCATATTTTATGGTTCCCCATGGAATGTACTTCAATCAATGGACCCTTGACTTTGATCCTAAAATAGATGTGCAATCAATAATCCCAGTATGGGTTCATCTACCTCACCTTCCTTTGCATTTTTGGAACACAAATCCCTAGAATAGATGTGCAATCAATAATCCCAATATGGGTTCATCTACCTCACCTTCCTTTGCATTTTTGGAACACAAATCCCTAGAATTCATAGGCAAAGCCCTTGGAAAATACATTAACAAATCTGAGCCAAAGTCTAGTATGTTTGCTTGTGCCAAAATCTATGTGGAGGTAGATCTTAAGAAAGGTTTATTGAAAGCTATAAAACTAACCTTGGATGATTGGACTCACTTGCAGCTTTTGGACTATAACTCCTTTTCAAGTGCAAATCCTATCGTGAATATGCACATTTCGCTACAGACTGTAAGAACATATCACCCCCTCCTCAACCTTGAGAGAACAATGATCAATGGCAGAAAGCTAAAAAACCTAGTGAAATCAAGCATCCACCTCCAGGCAAATTTTGCCCTTCAAAAAAGGAAAAACCCTTAGAACCCAAATCAATATGTTATATTTTCTCTTCCAAATCTCAAAATTGCAACCCAATATAGCCAGAGAATCACAGCTCAATTTAGCCATGTCTCTCTCTACTATTGCTCCTCCAATCCAGCCTATAATTCCTCAAGCCCCTCCTTTGGATGTCCCCTCTGAACCCATCTCCTCTCCTCACCAAGTATCACCACTTGGAAACCCTTAAAGAGAACCGGAAATACCCATCACCTTTCCTGAAAAAAGCCATCTGACTTATAATATCAAGACCTAAGAAAAACCTCTTTTTCAAGAGGAAGAAGAGGGAAGTATTACCCCTTAGACTGCATTAGGGTAATCCAGTTGCACAGTTGTTCCACCATCAGATTTGATCTTGTTGCATGTCCTTTTGAGCAAATGTCCAAGCCAAATGATCCATATCTGATTGTGCCTTCATGATTTCAAAGGGTGTTTGGTAGCATGATGAGCCAAATATGATGCATCAATTGTATCTTTCACTAGACCATGCTTATTGAACAATGTAAAGTGTTTTTTTAATTAGGTGGTTCTCTAGACCCTTGTGGTTTGTCATGGCGGGCCCTTCTAGGTTATGTTTTAACTTTCAAGGCTAGTCCTGCCCTTATAGCTCATCCTACCCATCTTATGGAGATTATTTATGGTCGAGGTAGGCATGTAGGGGTCTTGGTATAGGTCTATTTGCACACATGGCTTAGAGGTCCCCTAGATTTTTTCACTTTACCTTTTGTAATAGTCGTGCTATGTTATTGTAAAGGTTATGTACCTAGAGAACACTTACCCTTTAGTCATAAGTATGGATCTAGGTATATGAGTCACATTTTTCCCTGGGTGATGAATTCCCTCGCACTTTGGGTATCATTTGGCATGTTATTGACACATAAAATCATAAGACACACCCTCATGTGGAGCGCCCTCCTTTTTCTACATATTTTTATGCATATAGATGGTTGAGGGAGTCCACCTTGGGGTGCTTGGCCTCTTCTAGGCGTTTTTCTTTGCATTATGGTTTGTTGGAGGATGATCCACATCATCCTAGCTAAAGCACTCCCTCTTTGAGCACACATGGAGATCTAGCTTGAGCTAATGGAGTCGTCCCCTCTCTTTATGTGGTCGTTTTCTTCCTTGCAAATGGATCGATGAGTTAGTTGAGGTTTTGACTGCTCACTCCATCGGATATGACCGTTGGCACAATCTTTGAGAGGTGGTTAGACATTGGAGACCAAATTTGCAGTACTTTACAGCTATTTTTTATGGGACATCTTACTCCTTGAGCCACATGTGCCACACATGGAGGATTTATTGAGATTGGTTGGGTTTGTTTGCTATGTGGAGGAGTTCGTTGGAGCTTGGAATTGGTCCTTTCTCCCATTTTGATAGAGATGTTCCACCTTCATGGAGCCTTATCTCTTGACATTTGTATAGGTGGCATAACCACCTTCTAGTTTATGCATTGTTGACCTCATCCACCTTAGTTAGTGGATAGTGGTTGTTTATGTTTCCTTAATTTAGATCTAGGGTTTTAGCCAAAGACATTATTATTTTATCCAAGGGTAATTGTGCCTATAACTCTATAAGAGGCTCCTCCCTTGGCTATTGTTATCGTTGATTGGGTATTTGAGATAATTGTTGTTGAATATTAAGCACAAATGCATTCTTGGAGACTACTTGGAGATTTTCTTGTGTATGTGTGACAAATATTTTGGGGCTTCAAGCTTGGATATGGTGTAGATTATTTTGTAGAAAAGGCTAGTTACTTGAATTATTGGAACAGTACAACTACTACAATGGAGGAACTTGGTGTGTTAATACCATCTACTTTCCTTATCTATTTTGGTATGATATAATCATTTGTATTTTATATCTTGGGAATAATTTCAGATTTATTATTTTCAATTCTGAAGTAAGTTAAATAATTAGTTGAAGGTGCAGCCTTAGGGAGCCCTTTCTTGTGAATTTTCTGCATTTATTTTTCATAATTATTAGGGTGGTGATAGTATGTTTTGTGCATCTTTTCCAACCCTAGTTTGTTAAGAAATCAACCTCTTAGATTATCTTCATGACTCTAATCTCTCCCTTTAACCACCATTTAAAGTTTTAAACAATTAAAAAAATCATTTACTCTTCTTTGTTATCTGAAATTTGGAATTATTTTCTAAATGTTATAAATCAAATTTCATTTCAAGTCGAGTTAATTTTTATAGATCTTAATCTTTCAGTTAGACTTGATTTTATTTAACCATAATTCTGGAATTTATTTAAAGTTTATCTTAATCATAATTGTAATTAAACCCAAGTGGCACTTCATTTAAAGATCATTTACTTGAGTTACTGTTATAACTAGCAAATCTGTAAATTAAATTTCTGTATTATAAATCAGATTTGCAATTTAGCTAAGTCATTCTTTAATTTCCATATCATTCACTTGGGTTATTCTTTCATTAAGCAAATCTGAAAAATTAATTTCTGCACTTAAACTCAGATTCGCAATTTACCTATTTGCTCCCTAATTCACATCTTTAAATAGGTTTAACAAGTGGTTTTCACCACTTGTTCAAATCTGGAAATTAGTTTTTAACCTATCTTAAAACCACATTTTAGTTATTGATCCAAGGTGTTAGCGATTTATTATCTTTAACTGGATATAGTTTGTGGATGCTTAATTTCTTGATGCTGGAATTTATTTGTATGAAGCATCACATCATCATATTATCCATGTGTTAAATCCTTTTTATTTTACAAGCATTATCTTTATTTGGATTTAGTTCGAGTTGAAATATTTTCTAAGTATAAATATGTTCAATCATATTTCAAAACAAATCAGAGTTATGTCTAAAGTCTAATGCTCTCATTGATATAGCATTTTTAGACTTAATTCAATTAAATCATTTAACATTTAGAGATACCCCCTTGGCCTCAAGAGAGCAGACCAAAAGTGAGAGGAAAATTGTACTGAGGTGAGAGTGGTACTTCTCTTAGGCTTACCTCAAGGTTGCATCTGTGGATTGGGACTTTTTCCACTTAGATGTGAATTGAAGAGGTAACAGAAAGAATACAAAAAGAAAACTGGGAAGAAACCAACAATGAAAAAAAGAAGCAGCCAACAGAGATAAAATCCTTGGCTCTCGACCGACTTTGCAGTATGCCTTTGCCAGTGGAAGCAAACCATCAGCAGTAAAAAAATGAATACTACTCTTCTAGAACAAGCAAGCAGATAAATGTAATGGGCAAGGAATCTATTATTTTCTCCTTTATAGTTCATATATGTTTTGTTCTTTAGTTTTTCTGCTTTAGCAATAGGTAAGGCAGTACACCTGCCAATCCAGTAGAGGCTGGAACAGGGAAGACCGACCTTATGGGTTGAGGGATTCACAGTTCTGTTATTTGAATTGTCGGCTATGGCCACCCTCTCTCAGTCTTGTATTACATGGCTGTCCAGTTCGGCCGCAGCATTTTCTAATATAAAAGTTTAAAACATAAACATTATTGTGAAAACAAAAAAGTCATCAAGATAAGCTACATTAAATTTGCCTACATGAGTCCAAAAAATGTCATTAATGATTCTCATAAAAGTGACAGGAGCATTGATCAAGCTGAAGGCAATACCAGCCATTCAAAAATGACATATTTAGTCTTAAAAGCAGTTTTCCCAATGTTTGACTTTGAAGGCTGCATTTTGATCTGATGTTAGCCAAAAGCAAGATCACTTTTAGAAAAAAATTAGCTCCTTGCAACTGATCAATGATATCATCAATTCGAGGGAGAAGATATCTGCTTTTGACAGTGATTTTGTTAAATGCTATGTAGTGTATGTGCAAATTCAATTCATTTCCCCTCCTTGTGGACTGACGGAGCGAAGATCGTTATGAGCTACATTTGTTTCATTTTGCTTTCATCTTATAAGACAATCATTTATAGATCTGAAACGAATTTGCTCCTTTGTTTCAAAAAGGATGCTCGATGTAAACTGTAGTGCATGGGACTTATTCTGCATTATTACTGAAATATTGTTTTCATTCAAATTGTTAAATATAACTTCTTATCTCTATTACTGAAATATTGTTTTCATTCAAATTGTTAAATATAACTTCTTATCTCTATTACATATATCTACATGTATCTTCCTCTTCTTTTATATTCACTCCCAAATATAAACAATGGTTGAATTGATGTTCAATTCATCGGGTCGTTAAAAATGTTATTGTACGTATGATGGTCAGTTTCTGCACACTTATTTGATGTGAGCACTTTCTTCTCATCGTCCATTAAAAATAAATGTTTGTAGCATTCTACTTCCCACAATTCCCGTCAGTTTCAGCATCTGTCCTTTACTTTCCAATGAGTAAAGTTTGCAGCATTCTACTTCCTACAATTCCCTTCAGTTTCAGCGTCTGTCCTTTACTTTCCAATGAGTTGAATGATACACCTTTCATGTTTCCATAGCATGGCTCATAAAGGTGCTAGACAAAGAATAAGAGTATGTTTATGGGCCATTGCGCCGAAGAGGCACATTCTACAGCCCAATAGGGGGAGATGCGTAACTCCTTCCGTGCTCATCCTAGAGCTGACACGTATTATTTTTTAAAAATAATAAAATATTATAAAAATAGCATGTCAGCTATTTAAAACATTTACAAAGGCATAGATATAAAACTACACAAATTAGATAAATTAAATCACTTCCTCAACATTTGCACTCTAAAAAGGGGTTTGCATTTCGAGAGATTTGATCCCTCTTGGCGCTTGGTAGATCCCCTTTAAGATGGATCTATGCTGGTTAGTTTAAATCCCAAGAGGGTTTCCACTTTTATGTGGGCCATAAACTCTAAGGGAGCACCATTCTTTCAAAACGCAAGAAGAGATTCTCATATAATCTCATCGGAGCTGTTAATTATGTTGTTGAGCAAAGGTCAAGCATTAAACCAGCAAGCTCATAAACAACATGTTGACAACTACATATGTCAACTGAGTATGAAACAAGCTCGTCAAGTTGCAGCAAAGTCATATTCATTAATAGGACCTATGTTGTTGGGAGCAGGGAGCAGGGAGCAGGAGCGGAGCAAAAAGCGAAATTTTCAAAAGCTCCCGTTTTGGGAGCGTTTTTTATATAGTATACATTTTAATATATTTTGATGGATTTATATCTAAAAAACATGTAGGATGTTGAATTAGCTATAGAAGACATGGATTAAACCATATAACATCTATTATATAGTAGTTATAACTTGTAAGTTATAACATTATCATCAAATGATCAACCATAACAACTTTTATAGGAGCTTGGCAAAGAAGGAAGGTACCATAACATTGTCATCAAATGATCAACCTAGTATAGGAGCTTTTAGTATAGGATGGGTAGGAAACGCCTTGGGAGTGCCTTGGGAGCGTGCTCCCAAAATTGGGAGCGTCTTGGGAGCAATCTTACGAAGGAAGCGAGCTTTGGGAGCGGGAGCGAGGGGGTGGGGGGCGCTCCCACGCAGCAGAGAATAGGACCACTGACCAAGTTCTTCTCTAAGCGTCACACAACCCATAAATTTTCCCACAGTAATCAATGGAATTGTATTTCTGCTGCTTTGCTACCCCGGAGAATTGTATTATTTCTTTAATTTTTTAGGAACAAAATTTGGGCAATGGCACCAGTAAACAGAGAATCTTTACATTTAATGTGCTCCATGTGTGAGCTGTCAAGGTCGTTGGGATTTTTACTTATGTAGTTTATAACAAAGCCTGTTCAAACTTAAATGATCTTTACGAGTGATCCAAAGGAGTACAAGAACTTTCAATTATGTAATTCCCTGCTCAAACTTAAATAAGGATAACCCTACTAGAATCTAAATCATCTTTAGAACGACTACTCCAACTTGCTGCTATACCACAGCCCGAAGGAGTACAAGGAATTTCAATTTATAACTTTCCATCAAAGCCTAGCCAAACCTAAATCATCCAACAATGAATGCTCCAACTTGCTATACCATAGCCAAACGGGTAGAAATTATTTTATTTTATTATTTCTCAAAACTTGAGTATTTTGAATCTCATTAATGGGTTTTCTAAAATCTGAGTAGAAAAGAACAATAAAGAAAAGTGAATTCACCACTGACTTAACAAATCAGTTCATTTAAGAAACATGAAAATTCCACGATATCGAAATTTTGATTCAATGTTCCAAAATCTAACCCTAAAATATATACATTTAAAAAAATCCCAGAAATCCATTGCTTAAATATCTTAATACATAAACTTGAAGATGAGCACACCCTTCAGAAATGAATGAGATGGCAGTTAAAAACAGGAGATAACAATGATACAGTACCTTGGCTCCCTCCAAAATCACCTCCAGATGGCAATCATGGGCACTGGCTAAACAGGACCTCCTGTCATGAGATCAACCAGCACTTAAATTCATTATTAAAAATAAGCTCCCAGGGTGCAGGAATTCGTCCGGTGTCAAAACAGAACCAAAAGTGATGGCTTTCTAAGAGACACGTTATTGTATGAGAGAAAACACCATATACCAGTGGATACGCCTCACGGTAGGACAATGGACTTTCCGAGGTTTCAATCTCGATTTGCGGATATGATTTCTTCCTTTCATCCTTAAGGTTTTGTTGGAACAATAATAATAAATTTAAATCTAAAATCTGTATATGATCATTTAATTATTGATATAGAGATTTCAAAAATATATTTTTTGAATATTTTAATTTAAAAAACAAGATTGTTATTGGTTTCATAATGAAAGTGGTCACTCCATTAATTCACAAATATATTTTAAAAAAATAATGAACATAATTTTATTTTATCTTTCTTTATCTTTAATAATATTATAAAATATAAGTTTATTTAGTTTCTTAAATTAATTATTTAAAAAAATAATTAAGCAAAAAATCATGTTTCTTGATATTCATTATGAATCAGAGAGAACAAAAATATTACATATGAGTAGTGGGGAGGAATGATTGTTGCTCTCCCCACCCAGGTTCAATTCTTGTAAGTGACATGATACTCTTGTTGAGCCCCTATTGTAATGATTGTAATTATGGCCATACCTTGATTCTCTACCTAGAATAGCAGGTGTTAGCATTCTCCCGGTGGACTAGCCCTCTAACAACGGTGAACCGCCATTTAAAAAAAATAGGGGGTGACCATTAGTTCAAAAGACTATTCGAAAACTTCTTTCAATACTAAGTATCCTTCTCACCCTCAAGGTTACAGAAATTCAAAAGAGCAAGTAGCTACTATGATCAATAAGCCACCAACTTGCTTAGTGCTAACAAAAGAGATTACAGAGTAAGGTCGTGAAACAAAATTAAACAACTAAAGTTGTGGCAGTCTAATAAAAATATACAGATCCCTCATTTGATAGAGCATTCTCCTCTTATTCTTCAAAATATAACATACCCTCTGTTCCCCAATAGCTTTTTTTTATAGATCATTTGCAACAAAATTATACTCACGAAAAATGTGACGTATATTGATTTCACTGAAGGAAGAAATAAGCAACTCAGTTCTATGACACCATTGCTCCAACAAAAGTACCTGTAACTTGGATACATTATATTCACAATAATATTCGAGTCTCCAAAAATTGGAAGAAATGGAATACCGATAGAAGAAGCAAATTGAAGAAAAGCCCAAAGAGCTAGTAATTCAACCCATTTGTTAGTTCTTAAAGGATGTAGCATCTCTATTTTAAATCTTATTACTTATAAAAACTATAATATTGTAATTTTCATTTTTGAAATTATATATTTTGATTCTTTTTATTTGTAAAATATTTTTATTATATTTTTATTTATTTTGAATATATCTATTATTAATCAAATAAGTAAAGCATATAATCAAATGTTTTCTATATAATAACGGAAATTGATTACAAATTATTTAAATAATAATAATAATAATAATTTATTTTTAAAGTCACCACCAAGCAAGACACCAATTTGGTGTATGAGACTCCTTGTTTGTGGGACAAGGGACCCCCTTTGCACAACGATTTAAGTGCTAAAGTCTACAGAGGTGTACATACCCTACCCTCATTCGGGTTTGAACTTGTGACCTCCCAAGAGGAAACACATGTTCTTAACTGTTAGGCCCACTCAAGTTGAGTGGGACCCCCTTGTTTGTGGGACAAGGGACCCCCCCTCTGAACAGCGATTTAACTACTAAATGCTACAAAGGTGTACATACCCTACCCCGCGTCCAGAGTGGGCCTAAAAGTTAAGAACACGTGTTTCCTCCTAGGAGGTTACAAGTTCAAATCTGAAGGGGGGTGTCTAGAGTGGGCCTAACAGTTAAGAACATGTGTTTCCTCCTAGGAGGTCACAAGTTCAAATCCGGAGGGGGGTAGGGTATGTACACCTATGTTGGCTTTAGTAGTTAAATCATTGTGCAAAGGGGGGCCCCTTGTCCCCCAAACAAGGGGGTCTCGTACACCAAATTGGTGTCTCGTTTGGCGGTGACCTTACAAATAAATTATTATTATTATTATTTAAATAATTTGTAATCAATTTCCTTTATTATATAGAAAATATTTTTAAATATGTATTATTATATTCTTTATTTATTAATTTTATGATATTTTTAAAAATAATTTGTAAAATATAGTAATTTGTTTTTTTCCAAATGTACTACCAAGAATCACTTAAGAGCATACCTTGAAATTCCTAAAAAAATGAGTAAGCTAAACTTTAAACGATTTGCACCCAAAATCCAGTGATTTTTTCGGCTAGAATCTATTTGAAATTGTTGAAATGGCAGTTTTGGGTTGTTGGAATTGCATAGTCGGAGTGCCCCAGGGGTAATCGAGGACGATGAATCCATTTCTGCAATCAAAATTGCAATTTGAACAATCAAAATCGCAATTTCATTAACAAATCACATCGTCGGATCCTAGTAAAAAACATCGGAAAGATGCAAATCATCTAAAGTTTAGCTTACTGCTAAAAAAAATATTTTACACATTAATCCATATATATCATTATAAACCAATTTATGTAAAACGCTTTGCTCTCTAAACTCCCTTATTATGAATATTACTTTTATGTTCCTTCCCAATCCAACCTCATCTCTCCTCTTCCTAGTTTTGCATTGCATATGTAGGCAAATATTTACTCCCCTTAATACATGCATTATCAATGTCATATTCAAGTGATGCAAGCTGATATGCATTACATCACACTGGAAATTCTCCATAGTTTTTTTTTTTTTTCACTAAAACGGTTATGGAGCTTTTATATTAAGAACTGGCTAAACGGCTGCCAGAGGCCTTACATTCAGATATTCCAAACTAGTGGATAATACTTGTCCAGTTAACCAGGGCATAGTCTGACTAACAGCTCCCCTTACAAAATGTCTAGACTTCATGGAACAGAACCATAAACAGAAACATAAACGGAGACATTCAAACAACCTGCTACAGCATAAATAAACCAAGAGATGACCAGTAGAAAACAAGATCAGCGGGAACACATAGTTCAGGTTTCTGCCTTCAGGGCTTTGCCATTTGCCTTGAGAAACGCCTCCACCTTCTGTTCTAGCTCTGTCATCCGATTGCCTATATCCCCTGCAATATTGGCGATGTCTTTCATATTGGTGGAGTTGTCCTCGAAGATCTCGTCCCTGAGTTCTTTCAGCTCTTGGTTGATGGAGTCCCATCTGCTTGTGCCCGTCTTTTGCATTCGTTGCTGCTTGATCTCCAATCGGTTCAGCTCTCCCTTTACTTCGTCTAGCTCTCGCTGCATCCGGCTTAGCCTCGTCTCCAACTGCATGGAAGATGTACTCGCGACCATAACAATCTCTTTTGCTTTCCACAATACAAAGTCCCTGCACCAAGGAGTAGTTCTTTGAATCTCCAGACATTTCTTTCTCACCTCACACCAAAGCATGCTGCAAAGGGGGACAGCGCTTCCTGATATAGGCTCGGGAGAGGATGATCTTCCAGTCATGAGCCAAGATCTCGTCGATTTCGTCAGGATTCTTGGCCAGCTCGAAAACCTTCTTGGAGAGTTGTAAGTATCTGCTCTCCCCCGTAGTGGCAGTACCTCTGCAGGAGAAGCAGGAGTCATGTGAATGTCCTGGTTTTTCTGTACTCGATCTGGTGCATACAAATCTTATCTCGTCTGCCGGGTTCCTGCTCGCCCTTTCTTTGGAATCGTCCTTGGAAATGACCATACTGTTGTCTCTTCTGATAGAAGGAATCCCATGGAATCCTTCCTTTCTGACTCTAAGGAATAGGCTCTCTTGTTTCATATCCATTTACTTTAATGACTCCCTTGCCCAGGGAAGCGCCTATGTTAGCTTCAAAATCCGCAAGCTTGTTAAGTTTTCTAAGAACATGAAAGAACTTAACCTTATCAAAAGCATTCAGCTGGGTAATAACCTTCCTGTAGTAGTGGGCCAGTCCCATATTTTTAGGAGCTTTTTTCTGTCTAAGCGCTTGGATAATGATTCTCGAATCCCCTATGATGACCAGATTCGAAATTGAGAGCCTTCTGGCCTGGACCAGCCCCTGCCAGATTGCCATAATTTCAGCGATATTATTGGTGTTCTGACCCAGCCCCCAAGAAAAGTTGAGCACAATTTTCCCTGTGGTGTCAAGTAGAACCCCTCCGCTGCCCGCAAGACCGGGATTCCCTTTCGAGGCCCCATCCACATGCAGGACATGCTTCTCCAAAGAAGATCTCCACTTTAAAAACTCTTGTTCTGCCAACCTAATTTCCCACTGTGAGTGATGCTTGGGAGTGCTCGGCTTGGTCCTGGTCAGGAGAGATGGATCCAGCTCCTGGAACCAACTATAGTCAACACTGTTCGGGACCACCTCGTTAATGATACTTGGCTTAGAAGCTACCAAATCTCCCAGGAGCGCTTTCACTTTATTTGCAGATTGTGCCGGTGACCCTGCTTTCTCCCTGAAGATCCTGTTATTTCGCTCCAACCACAAATTCCGGCAGAGAAGTTTTGGTACCCACATCCAGCTATGCTTTAACAGACTCAAATTGGAGAAAGAGAAGGGCGCAATCTCGGACCAGGAAGAGAACAAGGAGGAGATAGAAAGAGGGAGGGGCAAGCCAAGCTGGCCAACAAGAAGGTTCCAGAGTTCTTGAGAAAAGGGGCATAGGAGAAAAAGGTGGACTGCAGATTCGACTTGGTAGGCACAGAGAGGGCAACGGGAAGGCCCTTCCCAGCCCCTTTTAGACAGGTTATCCCATGTGAGGATGCTATTATGCAGAAGGGACCAACATAAGAGATCAATTTTGGGAAGGGAGGGGAACGACCAGAGAATCTTCCACTCTGCGGGGTCGGGGGCCACCCAGGGGATGGCCTGCAGGGCTGCATACCCGGCAGCAGCAGAGTACTTTCCAGACGAAGACCCCCATCCTCTTTTATCCTTTTTTCTAGTCGAGGAGGGAGAGAGGCCTTGAAGAGCATCCAAGAGAGAGCTGGCTTCAGATTCTAAATGAGGTGGAACTTCTCCAAGATCCCAGTTAAGCCACGTTCCGTCCTGATTCCAAACAGAAAGGTCCCACAGAGTGAATTTGCTATTTGAGTGGAGCCAGAATTTTACATTGCCAAGCCCATTCTTGATACTTAAGGGGGGATGGCCTAAGATGGGATCATCCTAGAAATTGATTTTTTTGCCATTCCCCGGGATCCAAGTGAGATTGGAGGTGATCATATCAGTGGCCTTGAGGCAGAGAGAAAGAATAGGGGATCCTTTTCTGGTCAGAGGGGACTGTCCAGGCACCTTTCTTTGTGCCCACAGAAATACTTAGTCCTCAGGGCTTTGGAGCTCCAAGTGGTTCTGCCACTTATCATTTTCTAGAGGATTTTTCCTCCCATGGCCAGGTTCTAAGTGGCCACATCTCTGATTTGTAGCCCCCCTTCCAGCTTGGGGGCCTTGACCTTATCCCAGCTGATTAGGTGCATTTTTTTCCCCTCATTCTCCCCCCCCTCCCAAAAGAATTTTCTCAAGATGCAGTCTATCTCCTTCATAATTCCTTTCGGTGCAAGCAGCATGGAAGCTTGGTAAACGGGGAGGGAAGTGAGAACAGAGTTTATGAGGATAAGCTTCCCAGCTTTGTTCAGCTAGTTAACTCCCCAGGCCAAGATCCTGGCTTTCAGCTTGTCCAACAGAGGCCCCCAAAGGCTGTTTCTATTGGCTGCTTTAACTAGTGGGATACCAAGATATTTTATGGAATCCCACGTAGGAGTTCCATCCATTTCCAGGGTCCTGGAGATGTTTATCATTTCTAAAGGAGAGCAGTTCCACCCGAAAATTTTACTCTTACTTGAGCTAATATCGCTGCCAGAAGCTTCAGTGTAGGCATCCAATTCTTTCTTGAAAGATCTTGCTATGCAGAGGTTTGCTTGGCCCATGAGAAGCGTTTCGTCGGCAAATTGCGCGTGGTTTATTCTTTTGACTCTTGGGGAGATAGAGATACCACTTAAAGTACGCTGCTGCAGGCTCGTGTTCAACTGAAAACTTAGCACCGACGCCTGGATGGCATAGAGCAGGGGGGACAGTGGACAGCCCTGTCTGAGGCCCCTTGAAGCTTGGAAAAAGTCAGTCGGTCTCCCATTGATCAGGGGGGCGATCCATGGTCCTGCAATGCAGGCCCTAATCCAACAAACCAGCTGGGGGTGGAACCCCAACTTGAGCATCACTGCATACAGAAAATTTAGCCGAACTCTGTCAAAGGCATTCGCCAGATCCAACTTGACTAACATACCTTTCTCCTTTCATTGGTAGCTAGAGTGGATTGTCTCTTACACAAGAATAATATTGACCTGAATTTGTCTTCCATGGATGAAGCCCCCCTGGTTCTCCGGGATGATCCTGGGGAGGACCTTTTTTATTCTGTTTGCTATAACTTTGGTGATGATTTTGTACCCCGTATTGCAAAGTGAGATGGGGCGGAATCTGGAGAAGCTCTGGGCTCCTTTCTCTTTAGGAATTAGCGCAAGAAAGGAAGAGTTGGTACTCCCTCCAATTTTGCTGCAATTTTGAGATTTTCTTACCATTTTGACCAGATCTTTTTGGATGATATCCCAACAGGCTATGAAAAAACTGGCCATGAAGCCATCCGGCCCAGGGGCCTTGTCAGGATTCATTCCGTGAAGAGCTTTGCTAATCTCCTCTGCCGATATGGGGGCTGTCAACCTGCGATTATCCTCATCATTGATCAGCTTGGGGACCACAGAGAGAGGATAGTGATCCAGCCTCGGAGGGGCTTCTATCCCTTCCGTGAATAAGTTTTTATAGAAAGAGTGGGCTGCTGTTTTAATTTCTTCAAAACCTTTGAGGGTTTGGCCCTGATAATGGATCTCTCTAATTTTATTATGATACTTGCGGGATTATGCTTGCTTATGGAAGAAATAAGTGTTTTTGTCTCCTGCTTGAAGCCAGAGGCTTCTTGACTTTACACGCCAGTACTCCTCCTCTCTTCTTAGAGCTTTATGGAGATTCTTTTGCAGCTCTACCTCTACATTTAGCGACTCCGAGGTAGCTGGGGCGGACTCCATAAGCAGATGATGGTTCCCAAGAGCCTTATGGGCTTTTTTCCTTTCCAGCAAGGGGGAGGGTAGGTTTTTAGCCCAGAGTTTGAGATCCATCTTGAGTCTTCTAAGCTTATCCTCCCAAATGAAGAAAGGTGAGCCCGACACACTCTTCCTCCAAGATTCCGAGACCAACTCGAAGAAGCCATCCGAGGAGATCCACAAGGGGCTGAAGCGAAATGGAATCGGGCCCAGGTTCTCTCCGAGGGACAGGGAAAGGGAGATGGGCTTATGGTCCAAGGTGCAGGCTTGAAGGATTTCAGAAGTGGCGAAGAGACCAAGGGTAAGAAAGGAGGAGTGGACAAGGAAACGGTCTAGACGAGCTGCAATGTGTCCCAGACCCACCCTTTTGTTGTTCCAAGTAAAATTTCCCTTACTAGGTTTAATATCTTCCAGGTCCCAATCCAAAATGATGTCTTCGACCCACTCTCTTGTCGGATCTCTTACAGGAGTTCCTCCCTTTTTCTCTGAGAGGGCAAGGGTGACATTCAAATCTCCGGCAAGGATAATATTCTCATGGGGGTTAGTAGAAAGGAAGTGATTCAAAAGTTCCCAACAATCTTTTTTTTCGGAAAGGAGGACAGGAGCATAAATGTTAAAAAGGCTAACCTGAAGTCCTGAGTCCCTATGCAGCAGCTTCGTGAACAGCCAATGAGTGGTACTTTGTTCCTCAATCAGATCTAGCAATGAGGAGTTCTAGAAGGTGGCTAGACCTCCTGAGGCTCCCCTAGCACTTACAGCTTGACCTGCTCCCTTTTTCCAGAACTTTTTGCTTGCTTGGAGGGTCTCCGACTCCTCCATCTTTGTCTCCTGTATCAGAAGTACATCCGAGGAAGACATTTTGACTAGATCTTTGATAGCTTCTTCTTTGAGCTTGCTTCCCAGCCCTCTGCAGTTCCAGGAGACGAATTGCATTAAGAACCAGAGGGGGGGGTGGCTCCTTTCGGAGCCCTGCCTTTCTTTGAGGATCTGGTTTCCATCATATCCGGGATGGTTTTTTGAACCCCTGTTGTGACATCCCTGTATGATTTCTCCTCCCTTTTTTTCTTATCTGGCTTCCTTCCTTTGGGGGCCTTTTCAGGAGTTCCCATAGAGCTGTTGGTTTCCGTGCCCTCCTCATCTGAGTCTGCTCCAGTTTCAGAGCCTAAGGAGATATGCTCCTCGTCCGACTTCGTGGTTTCCTCTGCGGGGGGGATTTCATTGACTGTAATTGGAGTGACAGATTCTGGTGGAGACTGAGAGACTATCTCTATGGTTCCTTTCATGGGTTCCTTTGGCTTTCCTGCCCCTTCTTTGGAGGGCTCCTTCGGGGGGGTTGGATTTGAAGAGGGAGGAGGGTTCACTTGCCCTGGCTTAGGTTATTTGGATTTAGCTCCAGATTTGCTTTTCTTAACCTTCTGCCAGCCTTCAATGTCTTCATTTTTTGGAGTTTGGTTTTTTGGACAGTTCCGCTGAAAGTGTCCATGCTCTTGACAGGTTCTGCATTTGAAGGGGAGATGTTCATAATCCAGTTTTTGGTAGTGAGACCAGCTTCCCACCGAGAGCTTCACCGCCTCCGGTAACCCTGCCTCCAAGTCTACTTCCACGCAGATCCTCGCACAGTTATAGATTCTTTTGTTGTCAGCCTTGTCAACGAATTTCCCAATTCCATTACCTATCTTCTGCAATGCTTCATAGTTCCAGCAGTGGACCGGCAAGTTGGGGAGCCTGACCCACACAGAGACCTCCTTTGGTAGTTCCACCGAGGGGTCGAAGTCCGGGGTCCAGCGGTTCAGGTACAACCCTTGGGAACCCATAAAATAAGGTCTGTTTCTGAAGATGAGATCCTTGTCTTCCTTTTTTATAAATTCGAAGAGAAAGTAGCCGCTGCTCAGGGGGTAGCAGGTAACTCCTTGCTTCAAATGGGGTTTCTAGTTCCTCTAGATCCAGTCGTCGGTAGTCTTTGCTGAGGGCCAGAGGCCCATGAACTGGCCGACCAGTCCTCTCTCAGAGAGAGCCAGGGCGACTTTAACTGTATTCGTCTTCGGAAGGGCAATTTCGGGAATTTCATCTAACTTTTTAATGAATTTAGGGACCGCAAGTGGGACATTTCTCTTACCTCCATTGGCGATCAGCGACATGAATGCATCCAACTCGGAGATCGGAGGGGGAGGGGCCGAATCCCCACCCCCAGGGGCGGCCATGGTTGTAGCAAGCTGCAAACTCAGGCCCTAATGCGCTCCACGAACCCTAACGCTCTCGGCTCTTTGTTGTTTGGTTAGGTTGTTACTATTGGAAAGTCTCCATAGTTAACATGTGTATGGTAGGAAGTTTATGTTGAAAGGGATAAATAAATGTCGATGATATAATGAGGCTCCATATGTTCTAATGGGATATTAATTGCTTGAATGCGTTTGAAATCTTCGATATATTATTTTCCTAATTTAATAATTGGTGAGGGCAATGTTCTCTATTTTATCTTCATTATGAAATTATGGAAATTTTTTATAGGGTTATATAACGGGAAAGAAGTGTCATTTGTTGTAAAAAATCAACAAATCCTTAAATAAAAAAGCTTAAAGGGTATGAACAAGAGTACTTATCGCTTTGAAAAAATAAAACAACAACGAAATGAGCAACGAAGCATGTCATCCAATAGACGATAGCAATTATTGGATTCAAGTTAGGATATCGTGATAATTGTTATAAAATGTAAACTATGCAACAAAAACTATGTAACAAAAAGTTGAACAGCCACGTTATTCTTGAATCACAATGTTTAGTAAAATCATGTTGTCCACGGGGTTGGTAGGGGAGGGCTGCTCTTTGATTCTGAAAGAAAACAAAAGCTATATTATTTGTGGAGTTTGGGAGAGTTGTTTAACAATCAAGGAGAAGTATTGGCATAACGGCAAGGGCTAACACAAGTTAGTTAGATAAATATAAGGCTTATAACTATTGTAGGAGATTCAATGATAATCATCTAGTACCCGGCTCATAAGAAGGTGTCAAATGATGGACCGTTAAGCAAACTAATGCGGAGAATATCACAACTAATCTATACTTTGAACATGTTTTCAATTTAACATGTTCCTTACAATGTTGATCAAACTCCAGTTTTGTGTCATTGCTCACGACTGGAACCAGCCTAGATCCAAATCCTAGGCTCTATCAAGCGCCGAAAGGGATCAAATTTCCCGAGGTGCAAAACTCTCCTTGAAAAGCTCCTTGAGTGCAATACCTGAGAAGAGGTTTGCACCTCGAGAGATTTGATCCTTCTTTGCGCTTGATAGAGCCTAGGATTTGGATCTACGCTGGTTCCAGTCATGAGCGGTGACACAAAACTAGAGTTTGATCATCATTGCAATGAACAGGTTAAGTTGAAAACACAGATAGAATTACGAGGATTATCATAATGTAAGTATTATGAAGATTATTTCGTCAAAATTTTAACAATGCAGATGAATACAGATCAAATAAGATGATGTTTAAATATGATATATGTCAACATGTTGGTTGATGTTATCAAAGAATATAAGCTTATATAATGTTTAAATACAACTATATTACAATGTGATCAACTTTGATATTTATTCTTATTCTTTATTGATTCCACTCCTGCTCCCTTTGACATCTTCTTGTATCGATCATATGTGAAAGGAGGAAGACCATCAAGACCTTTTACTCATGATATTGTTGTAAATGGAAGTCCTCGTCGTTCTTTGTTTCCAATATTTGTAGTTTCCTTCTCCAATGTTAATCTTTTTTTTTTGCACTGTTGATGTAAATATACTAAACGTTGCAACACTGGTTGGGGCCAAAAGAAGTAATGATGAATTATCTAGTGTTTGTCTAATAGCTCCAATCAAGTAAGATTTTCTTGTACCTACAGCTCCTTGGATAATCATTCGTAGTGGTTCATTGTTCCCACCTCTGTAATGCTCAAGAATAATCTCAAATGATTTTCTTTGCTTCTCTGCTAAGATTTCAATGGAATAATTTTGAGTACAATTATTATGAACAATGGCATTCAATTGTCGGTTTTCAAATATGAATTGTAGTGCATGATTGGAAGTTTCTATATAAACAGATTAGAGTTCCAATTTTCTTTGTTATCACATTCCATGTATCCAAGTATGTCATATTCATTGGTAGTTATATATTGATTCCTATATAACCCTAAAATTATCTCACATTCATGCTTTTGAGAATCCCTTTGCACAAATAACAATTCTTCATGATCTCTATAGATCACGGTCGTGTTTTCTATGTTCTTTTATATGTTCTGATGATTTTTTTTCTTTTTTTTCTGTACATTTATTGTATTTTTTTTTATCATCAATATCTTCATTATTTGCAATATTATCACGAGGATCCACAATATACCCTAAAAGAAATAAAAAATAAAAAAACTTTAATATGTTGAAATCATTGCAAATAGTTTTTCCATTAAATAGATAAATTCAATGTATAAATATAAATAACAAAAAACAATGCATTGTTTAAATCAATGCAATTTTTTTACTTTTTATTAAATTGATAAATTCAATACATACATGTAAAAAACAAAACAAAATATGCATTGTTAAAACCAATACAACGAATCAAATAAATATACATCTTGTGTTATTTAACAACATTTGTGTGTGGTCTATTGGTAAGCAGTAAGGTTATTGGGATTGTGTTAACCTAGAGACAAAGATTCAAAACCATTTTTGCTTGGAGTTATATTTTATTATAAAATCTAACTATTATTATGGTTGGCATTGTTGAAATTAATGCAAGGAATCAAATCAATATGCATCTTGTGTCTTTGAAGAATATTTGTTTATGATTTCTTAAACAATGCAACAATGTTTTTTTATTAAATTGATGAATTCAATGTATAGATGTAAATAACAACAACAAAAAATGCATTGTTGAAATCAATGCAAATAATCAAATTAATATGCATTTTATGTTTTTTAAGAACATTTATTTGTGGTTTATTAAACATCGCATTGTTGAAATCAATGCAACAATATTTTTTTATTAAATTTATGAATTCAATACATACATGTAAAAAAGAAAAACAATGCATTTTTGAAATCAATGCAACTAATCAAATCAACATACATCTTGTGTTTTTTAAGAATATTTGTTTGTTTTCTATTGGTAAGTAGTGAGATGATTGAACTTAAGATTCAAATCCCTTCTATTTTTTCTATTTTTTATGTCGACTATAGTAATTTCTACTTCTTTTGTTTTTACTTCTTATGTCTACTATAATATATTTTTTACTTATTTACTTTATTTCTTATATTTCTACTTTTTATGTCAATTTTTACTTTTTTATCTTTTAGACATTGTTGAAATCAATGCAACCATGTTTTTTTATTAAGGTTCAAATCCCTTCTATTTTTTCTATGTTGACTATAGTAATTTATTTTATTTCTTTTGTTTCTATTCTTATGGCTACTATAATATATTTTTTACTTCTTTATTTTATTTCTTATATTTCTACTTTTCATGTGAACTATAATATTTTTTACTTTTTTATCGTTTAAGCATTGTTGAAATCAATGCAACCATGTTTTTTTATTAAGGTTCAACTCTTTTATATTTTTTCTATAGTAATTTATTTTGTTTATTTTGTTTCTACTTCTTATGGCTACTGTCACGTCCCCTTCCATCAAGCCCGATGTAAGGGAGGAAACATGAGCAATCTACCGGTCTTATTGGCAATCTCAGCCCCGTTCATTGCTAAGAAATTCATAACAATTAAAAACTTCTATGTGCAAATACATAATCAATATATATACATCGGAAATAAACACAATTGCACACACAAACTGAAATGCATTAGCATATTTATCTCAAGCAAATGATAAATCAATAGGCAGAGAATCCATCCCATTCTCATGCTATGCGCAGACTTCATATCAATTCCATTAACATGAACAATTATCATTCTGAATTAACACATTGCAAGAAACAAAATGCATATAATTTAATTCACAGAGAACACTTATCTGGGAGATGAAGCTATCCAAACGATTGGCTATGTGAGAGCAACGTTCCGCCCAACCATAGATCTCTGTCCAACCTATATTCTTTCAGCTGAGAGATCACCCCCGAGCTGGGCTGTGTATCCACTAAGGAGGAACTAGACAAACTCACTCATAGCCATGGATTCACTCAAACAGTCATGCTAAGCCAGCACATAGCTGGGTTTATCAAGCATGCAATAAGAAAATGATGAGAATGCTAAGCTAGTGAGTTCAACCACAAAGCTATAGACATCTCAAGCTAAACTCAAGCAATCCCATCCTCTGTTCAAACATCCACACTTGGATTTCTCATCATTCAGGCAACAAATAACTCAATCCCATCACTGGGTTTCTGGGCTATCAAAACTGGGTTTTCCAATGGATTTCAGTGTAGCTAATGCTCCCAAATTCGCCCCAAGGTTCATACATATGGATCCCCCATTGGATTTCACTATCAAATACCAATTCTGGGCGTTTATGGCTCTTCAAAACGTGGGTTTTTTCACAATTGCGATTTCTAGTTTTTCTCCCTGCTGGGAATTCATTTTTGGATGAAAATTGATGTTGGTTCCTTCCACAATGGAATGGAGATGAAGAAGAAGCAACTCCTATGAGGTAGAGTGACTTTTGGTACAAGAAAACAGAGCCCATACTCTGCCATACGAATTTCTGGACTTCCCATGCTCCATTGAAGCCATGGACTGAATTCCTCAACCACTTCCTTACAACAGAAATAAATGTCATCAAGGAAGGTCAAATGGGTTCTCGCAATGAGATTTGGCAGCATATGGTTCATCCCCACAACCCCCTCACCACTCCCTAGTGGATACACATGGCCCCTTCTTATTCGTTGCCTCCATAGCTAGTTTTGGTATTTTATTACATGATGTTTATTTACATCATTTTTACAATGTTCCATGGCTACATAGCACATGGGTAACGTAATGTCTAATACTTGCATTTAAATAAAATTTGAGCTTCCACTAGTGGGGCCTTGGCTTTGAGCTCCACGCTAGGAAAACATACATCACATGTATACAATATTTACATTAAAAGCTAATATATCCTGAGAGTCAAAATGGAGTATTACAATTCCCTCCCCCTTAGAATAACACCATCCTCGGTGTTCCAATACTTAGGAAAACATATACAGTTTGCACATGTCCAAAATTTCCAAAACTTTGCAGGTTTACCCTACATTCTATCATTTACTTTGAACTTTCAGGACCAAGTCCTTTGACTTCCACGAGCTTCTCCTGTTGGTTTTGATCTTTCAGCTCATCCACAAGGCTGAAAAATTTATGGCTGCTACCCTCTTGAGGTTCCCTTGTTGGGCAGTTGCGGAGGCAATGATGTCCTCCACATTTCCAACATTTCATCGGCTGCTTCATCTTTACCTACTCAATCTCCTTTGAGTCTTCATGCCTGGAACGTTTCTTAATGGATCGATTAGACGAATGCATCATCATTGATCCACTTTCCTTTCCCTTATTGATTGCTCTCATAATGGTTTTTACCTCTCTTTGCAGACAAATAGAGTTCTGCAAAACCTTGTGGTTCATCTCATTCTGCCTCTTCTGTATCTTGAGCATCTCTCCAAGATTTTCTTGGGTCTTGTAAATTGTTTGAAGAAGACTTTCAGCCAATTCCAACAGCCTATGGTCTGCTGCCATGGTCACTGTGCACAGCTGGTTCTCACTTTGCTCACAAGCAGCACTTGCTCGTACAGCTGCAACCAATGGATTTAATTTCCACCTGTGAAATTCATCATTACAAATCTTGTTAGGCCAAGCGTAACCTAAACATTAAAATTCAGTCAATTGTTTTTCCCCAATTGACATGGAGATCTCATGCTCTATTCATGAGACTTTCACACTTTCCATGTTTGCCCAGCATACACATGAATTCTTTCATGTTCATCCATTCACAATAAATTAACTACTTCAACATTCACAATTTTTTTTTTCCTAGAAAAAAAACGTAATTTTATTTCAGCAGAGGTGAACAAAATTACATTATGTATATGCAAAAATGCATGCCGGTATCCATTTAAGGACAGTCAGTACAATAAAGAGTAAGATCTTCAGTACATCAGTCAAGTGTGTTCATCATCACCAAATATAAGGCCACAAAAGAAAAAAAAACAGAAAAATTATGTCTGGTGGCTCCCCGAGCCTCCTGATTTACCAAAAAGAAACTTTTAACTTGAGTAATAATAAGTCTTCAAACTGTCGTCACAAAAAACTGATAATTTGTTCCAAAATTTTGTAGTATCATCGCTATTGTTCATGGAATGCCAATTCATCAATGAAAGGTCTATGATAGTACTCATACAGAGTCCCATCACGGTATTCTTTTACTTTCCACATCCCCATTGCCAGGTCCTTGCCAGTCTTAGAAGCCTTGTCCACCTCCTTGTTATTCTCCCTGAAAACATGTCTGCAAGAAAAGTGTAAAAATGAAAGCTTTAGTTCTAGAATGTCCTAAAGGATGTTTGCAAGTCTAAGGTCTCTGCATTGTTGAGTGCCAAGTGTCCAATTTGTGGCGTTCATAGAATCTCCACACACATTTAAATTTTGACAACCAGTCTCAATGGCGAAAATGAGAAGAAGCTTGAGGCTCATGATTTTAGCAAAATTGTTCCCACCCTCCCCCAGACCCCAAAAAAGATGATAAGAGTGGGTTAAAGAAAGATGTAGAACAACCCCACCCCCACAAATGTTCTCCTGAGCAGAGCCATCGTAGAAACCCCATGGAATCGAGTGGTCGATGTCAAGATCAAGAGCAGTTCTTTGGTTCGCAACTTTGATATGTTGAGGATAGGCCGTTATGAAGCCACATATTTGTATGGCCGAGACCGCCGGTGTACAGGGTTTTTCATTGAATATCATGCCATTCCATGCCAGCCAAATCCCCCAGGCCACCATTGGAGGAAGGCTCTGAAGGAGATGCCGATTGGATCCCTACACCACTGTGACCAAGCCAGTGGCAACGTATTCCCTTCCTAGTTAAACTGAACATTTGAAATTCTGGAGCATTCTGCCCATGCCTGCATCGTGTATGGACAATGGAGAAATAAGTGAAGACAGGTTTCCTCGTTTGCTTTACACAATATGCACCACCCCGGCCCAACCCTGTTCTTTCTCTGTAAAAAATCCCAGGTAGGAATGGAATTTTCGAGGATATTCCACATGAATAAATGGTGTTTCATAGGACAATTTAACTTCCAGATTGGATTCCACCACCAAACCAATTCATGTGGATTTATGAAATGACTCAAGCTGATGTATCCATTCTTTGGTGAGAACACCCCATTTGGAACCCCTTCCCATACCAAACAGTCCTCCCTATCGCGTATGTGAATTTGAGAAAGTATGAGTGCCCTGTAATAAATTCTCAATTCATCTTGTTCCTCCACAGAAAGTTCCAAAGTGTCTGCATCTATCCACGATTGATTCCATGGGTGGACCATATCTTGAAAAGCAAGTTGGGATAGGTAAGTTATACCTATTTCCCGGAGGGATGCAATCAGTCCATCTGATAAAATGTGTCTACCTTCGCTCCCAAACCAGGGATCTTCCCCAACTCGAAGAGCCTGTCCATTCCCAATATTCCAAGCTAGAAGGTCTCCGACCACAAAAAAAGATTTTGTTACAGCTTTCCAGATAACAGAACCACCACGGTGAGACTTTATCGGATTCCGAACTCAATCCATAACTAATGCAGGGGCAATGTATTTCTGGATGACAACTCTTGTCCATAGGCTATCGGATTTTAACAGTCTCCAAAACCCTTTAGCTGCCAGGGCTTTTGAGAAAAGATGAATGTTTTTCAGACCCCAACCCCCTAGAGCCTTAGGGATAGCAATTCTCTGCCATCGAACCCATGGGGAAACAAAGTCTCATTTACCGCTCCAAAGAAAACGAAAGAATAATTTTCGAGATTTTTCCAATGTCCCTTTGGGGATCCATGAGAGGGACATCCAATACACCGGAATGGCCTCTAAAACTGATTTCACCAGGACCAGTCTTCCTGCTCTCGAAAGCCACTTGTGGCTCCAAACCTTCAGCCACTTGTGAATTTTTTCAATAAGCCAGTTCCAATCTCGTTTTGTATATGCATTTGGTTTTAAGTGGAACCCAAGGTAGCAAAAACCAGCATCAAGGCATAATAATGTATAAGGGAAGATCCTTCCTATAGCCATGATCTCAAATTCCCTAAGCAAGTGAGTCGATAAAGTGGATTTCCTGTCATTTATCTCCCTACCAGTAGCTTGAGAGAAGAGTTGGAAGATGCCATGGAGTGTTTCAATGTCCCCAATCGAGCTAGAACAGAAAATGAGAATATCATCCATGAAAAGTAGATGTGATATAAATAAGTCTGGAGTCACTTGAATACCCTGGAGGGTGCCATCCCTACAAGCTTTTTTCAGTGCCTTACTTAACTATTCTACTACCAACAGGAAAAGTAAAGGTGATAATGGACAACCCTGATGCGGGCCTCTTTTCGAACGAAAGAAATGATAGGTTGCTCCGTTAATGAGAACCGCAAATGAGACCGTAGATATACAGCTCATAATCCACCTGATAAAGTCCACAGCAAAGCCCATATGAGTAAGAAGTAAATGAATATACAACCAACTCACCTTGTCATATGCTTTTGACAAATCAATCTTGATTATAGCTCCTTTGATTTTCCTTGATTTCATACTATGAATGCCCTCTTGTGCTACTCCAATAGCCTCATGGATTTGTCGCCCTTCCAAAAACCCAAATTGTTCCGCAGAGATATGCTTGGACAGAATAATTTTAAGCCTCCTCGCAATAATTTTGGACACCACCTTATATACACAGTTGCACAAAGAGATGGGTCTGAAATCACTTAAAGAGGAAGAGTTATCAGTTTTAGGTATTAGGGCAATAAAGGTAGAGTTTAGGGCAGCTGGAATCCACCCAGAGATTTTTGTATCTTCAACCATCTGCAAGAGATCATTCCCAATAAGATCAAAAAGTGCCAAAAGAAATTCAACGATCCATCCATCTGGTCCCGGACTTTTGTCTTTCTGAAAGCTCTGTAGGACTCCCTTCAGCTCTTCTTCTGTGACAATTGCCATCAAGGAGTGATTATCTTCCTCTTCCACAATCTGGGGAAAAAGTTGTGCCATTCTAACTATTTCCACAATGTTAGCCTGTGCAGGGGCTTTAAAAAGTGTCTGGAAATGATTTACCCCCACCCCAGCCATACTATCAAAAGAAGTATGGGAATCCCCCATTGAGTCCTCTAGGCTCCAAATGGTATTAGACACCTTTCTTCCTTTTGCATATGCATGAAAGAATTTTGTGTTCTCATCGCCAGCTGTTAGCCATACCGCCCTGCTTTTCAAATGCCATGTTTCCTCTTTTTCCAGTAACAACGTGTTCCTCCTACCTTCCAGTGATACTAGATGTGCCTTTTCTTCCACAGATCCCAGGCCCTCGGATCCATAATCATATAAGGACTGCGACTCCAGTTCAATCGACTTCAAATCTCTGTCATCTCTTCTATGCTTTTCATAAGCCCATACCTTAACTGGCCCTTTAATTCTTTTGATATTAGCATAAAACTGATGAGAAGCGGAGAGGGCATCCCTAGGATTAAAAGGTACCCAACGAGAGCCAACAAGGTCAATGAAGGTCTCATCTTTTAACCAGATTTTATTGAACTTAAGCGGCCCGGCTGGTTTAGAAGGTCCATCACGGATTTCTAGAAAAATAGGGAAGTGGTCAGATGATCACCCAGAGCCTACCCACTGCCTCAATAGGTAGTTTCTATCCACCAAAGAGTTAGACACCAAAAAACGATCCAAGTGTTTCTCAACTCTGTTTTCTCTAGTTTTGTTATTCCTCCAAGTAGGCTTAAGTAGAGAGGGCTCAATGTCTTACAGATTATTTGTGACCAACTTGTGAGTGAAATAATCATCCAAGAGGTCTGACCGAGCTCTGCTACCCCAAACTTCTGCCGGGCCAAGTGAAAAATTCAAATCACCTCCGAGAATAAGGTTTCCTTCCTGTAACAAAGGATGTGAGAGAAGAGAATCCCAGAAAGGGATCCGGTTCAAATATGGACCATAAACATTTACCACAGTGAAGAGTTCACCAAAATCAAGAGACGAGCAGGACATTCCCAAAGCAGATTCCATCCCCCACAGGTTATGACACAACATCGTTCTTGTGTTCCAACCAATAGCCTGACCGCCAGACCGGCCACGAGCATCCAAGGTAGCAAAGGACCAGCCACCAAACCAACTTTCTAATAATGATTTAATAACCTCGCCAACACCCAAAGTTTCTTAAAGTAGAATGATATCCGTGTGTTCAAGAGATACCACTCTATGGAGTGCTGATCTTTTATGGGGACCAGCCAGACCCTGACAGTTAAAAGACATAACTTTCATTAATGCCCCCTCTTCTGGGCACGCACCGCTCTAAGCGCTCGATCAATAGTCACCTGTTTTCCTTCTAGCAGGTCCATCTTGGCCTTGGATTGTGCTTTGGATAGATGAGACTTCCTGCCTCTACTTTTACCCATTTTACAGACCCCAGCACCCAACCCTCCCGGGGAAACTTTAGTAAGGGATCGTAAAAAATAACCAGAGTTCGAGGAGGTGGTAGGGGAGGAGGAAGAAGGGGCTTTAACTGGGGCAGGATTAGGTTCAAGGGGTAGGTCAATCAACATCACACCATGATTCATAGGTGTATGTAGAGAAAATGGGGGATCAAGAGCGATACATGAAGGTTCCACCAATTCCAAAGCGGGGGAGATATTCAAGTTTTTTAAGGCCTCTAACTAGTCCGGATTTTCCAAAGAAAAGTTTTTTATAACAAAATGAAAGGAAAGGGGATTTATGGAAGGAGGAATACCCGTAGTCGAAGTCCCTGGGCCCGAGAAGGAAGTTGGTTGAGGTAACTCAATAGATGCTGGTACAGGTATCGATTTATCCCCTTGTGACGCATCCATAACCGGATCCAGATGTAAGCCTCCAGTCACTTCCGCATTAGTATAGGGTTCCGATAAAGCAAGGCCAGTAGAATGAGGAACTTCCAAGGCCCGAAGATTTCCCTGATCCGCGGCAGCATCCAATACCACAGTATGGGAGGGTTCTGATGATGGAGTTTCAACATGAGGAGGAGCCTCCACAGCAATAGAAGATTTTTTACTACCACCATTTTTCCTCCGTAAAGGTAGTTTACACTCAGCAACCGGATGGCCATAGGCATGGCAACGACGACATCTAAAAGGAACATTTTCATAGTCCACTTTTTGCACATATACATAGGGTCCCCAGCTGAGAGTAACATCCGGTGCCAACCCATCCCTGATATTTAAATTGACCAAAATGCGAGCAATCTTCCTCTAACGGGTTTGTAGGAAACTATAGTCACCATCCAAATAAGTACCAATCATGTTACCAATACCTTTGAAATGCCGCTCCAACTAGTAATGGAGAGGTAAGCCGGGTAGCTGAACCCAAAGTGGGACTAAATCCAAGCGTTCACGGCTAGCATCAAACATCGGATGCCAGGGCTTAATCATAACCGGGCAGTGGTCCCAACTTCAGTTGGAATTTAGAACCCACTTAGCATGTTCCTCATTATGAAAGTTGAAAGCAAACCAATTTCGGGTTAATTTAACAACCTCAGGGGGATAGCCCAATTCTGTAACCCAATGTTCTGCCACCCAAGCCTCAATGGTACGCAGAGAGAAGGATCTGCCCAGCGCCTTACCAACCAGGGTGATACTGGTCATCTTGACCAATTGATGCCACTCAATATCTTCCCCAAGTGCATAGTTATATTTGGTTCTGCTCAGTTTCAGCCAACGTTTCGTGCCGCGCTTCGCCGTTTGTGTTGTATCATCCGAAGAACGTCATCCCCAATCTTCAGAACTGGTACCCAAGCCCACACAAGGGATAGCAAAACCTCGTTGTTCATGAAGCTCCAATAACCCCATTCTCGTGCCTTCTCGAGTCTCTGTAGAGTTCAAGCTAGGGAGTGAGTCCGAAGAGGGGATGTTAATACTATCTTTCCCATGGTAGCCACCGATTGCAGAAATAGGGCCTTTTCCACCGGGCACCGTATCCTCGATGGCCTTAATAACCTGATCAGAGGACCAAAGAGATGTCCCAGCTTCCTTCAAGGGAGAAATCGATGGAATACTAGGTATTGGAGCATTCAACGGCAAAGAGCTTGGTGAAAGTGCAAGGTAATTTGACGGTGAAAACCCCAAATCCAACCGATTCTCACTAGCTGAGAGACCGTCCACACCACACCCTACATTGTAAGCCCCATCATGCCACCCGGCGCCAGATGGCTGAGTCCAGATAGGCAATTCATCTGACGGGTCAAAGGAATAATCCAGCTGATCATCATAGTTAGCCATTGCATGTAAACGAAAGCACAGTAAGATGAAGCAGTTAACAGGTGTAGTAAGCAAAGGTAAAAACTAGGGTTTAAACATTATGCAAGGAGTAAAACACATAATCCAATGCTAAGAGCATAGTAATCAAGACAGGTGAACCGCCATGTCACTGCACCGTCCGTCAAAGCTACAGTTGCCAAAGCCTGACAGTAGCAGGCCGCCGACAGCCCTCTGATGGCTAGGGTTTGGCCATGTTTGTTACCCTAGCTCCCCTTTGTCCACTCCCCCTTCATGATTCATTGAAAGATTAGCATTCACAATTTATTTCAAACAAATAAACACATTCTACTTTCAGCCATACATGCATTCAACAATTTTTTGTTTTTATAAATGCATCAATAAAAAGGAAAGAGAGAACAGTAAGAGTTTTCCTCTCTTAGTCTTGTTCCATTCTGGAACCCACACCACCACTGTGGTTTTCATGCTCACAACCTCTTTCACTTCAACATGAATGCTTGACCTGCCATTCTTGGCTATGACACTTAGTGTCTATGGTCTATTTCAGACCTCTCAACCATGGAGTCCCTCCACATGGTTTGTCTACAACTCTTGGTTGCCAGGACCCACACAGTCCCGCTAGCACCATCTTTCATTGCTGCTCAAGATTATTTTTTATTTTTTAGGCAGTCACATGTCGACATGCATCCTTAAGATGCTTTCATAGTCCTTGCTTCCAACAATACCTACACTCAAACATTGAATCAATTCACATGTTTAGTTTATTTTTATACGATTTATCTCTAAACAAGAGATTAGGAAGTCATAACCAAATCATATATACATGTATATTCATAAGCAAGAATTTACAGATAACCAAATACTTATATGCATTGGATGTCTCCACTTTATTCCATAGGGTCCTTCTTGCTTTACAAGCCTTGGAATCGCCTATGGACTTGGGTGTTTGGCCAGCGCGCAGGCTGCCCCTCAGCATCAAATAGTCTTGTATGTTTGGCTAGCACGTAGGCTGCTCCACAACATCAAATAGTTTTGTATGTTTGGTCAGCACGTAGGCTGCTCCACAACATCAAATAGTCTTGTATGTTTGGCCAGCACGCAAGCTACTCCACCACATCAAATAGTCTTGTATGTTTGGCCAGCATGTAGGCTGCTCCACCACATCAAATAGTCTTGTATGGTTGGCCAGCACGCAGGCTGCTCCACCACATCAAATAGTCTTGTATGTTTGGCCAGCACGCAGGCTGCTCCACAACATCAATGCCCAACTAGTCACTCTTCTGGATTTACCAAGCAATTTATAGTTATTTCAGGGTCCTTGCTTCCTGTATGACCAAGGTTTCCAACAAAGAAACAATAGTGCATCAACTTAACTGTTACAAGACTTATACTTGAAATCTTCATTATTCCAAACAAGAAATAAATGAAATTGAATACTTATCTATATTGTGCATTTCCTCTCTGGTCCACAGGGTCCTGCTTTTACTTTACAAGCCTTGGGATCCTCCTACGGATTGGGATGTTTGGCCAGCACGCAAGCTGCTCCAAATCATCTAATAATCAATGTCCAACTAGTACACCTTCACGCCGATTTGGAAGGAAACTTCTCTATGACCATATCTAGGTCAAGGCTCTACTATGGAGCCATAGGCATATAACAGCCTTTTCATCAACATCTTCACTACCCTTCATCAAAATTCCACAACCTCCACAACATCCTTTCATACACATTAACCATTCCACCACAACCCCTCACAACAACCTTTTACTTTGCCTCTTTAGTGTGTAGCACCAAATTGCATCTGTTTAGGGTGACAACACAAGTAGTATAGGCAAAATTGTCAGTATTGTTATTCTAAAATTGTAACCATAACCATAACATTCACTATCAAGTATTGAAACACCAGGAATGCGTCCATTCCCTTAGGGTGTAATCAATATTGGCATCCCTAACATAACTCATCATAAGAAAGGCATGCACTCCTCACTAATGGGAGCTATGCAAGTCCTAATCATACTTCAAGCAGTCTGAATAATGTACATAAATAGAATATGTTCTGCATAGTAATTCTAACAATTAAACTTGCACGCACGCACACACACACACACACACACATATATATATCAGTCAAGGTTTACATAACACTTATCCATTTTGCAGATGTAATTTCTCTTCACTAATGAGGAATGGGGGCTCTTTCTCTGAGTTGACAGTCCCTCGGTTTGCCATCCCAACTCCTTTTGATGTTACATAACTCTCATATGTCTTATTGTCATAATCTTTATCATCTCACTCATATTGTTTACCAATCATGCAGTGCAGATGAGACATTAATAATGTTTAATGGCGTTTCACCCGAAACCTATTTCCAAATCATTGAATCCCTCCCATGAAGTTTGGATTCTGCAAGCCCCCTCTCTTGGTCTTACTGCAATGTGTCTTCCTGGCACACTTATTAAATAGCCAAACAGTCAGCAACATTTAACAATGCAATTCAAATCTGATTGTTTTATAACTGATCAATGGCACTAATAATTAAATTCAATATGAATTTGCAACTTTGACTACTACATAAATTGATTTTCTTAGCCATGAGGCTATCCTCATATTGCTTGGCTCTTGTAAATGGCACCATTCTGTCCATTATGGATTTATGTTTGCTGCCATACATGGACATCCACATACAACATGTCCTCCTGACACAATTTTACATAAGCCAAATAGTCATTAGCAGTTGTAAGCAAAATTCAAATCTGAAAGTTTACAAATCTGAGATTTACAATTCTTCTTTCTAGGAGAGCTTAGATTTCTCAACCATGAGATTCTTTCTCATAAGCTCTAAATCAAATTTTCAAATCCGATCCCTATAGAAATTAGATTTGCAACCATGATATTATTCTCATAAACTTAAAATGAGAATATTTTCAGATTTGTTTCATACATAAGTTAAATTTCACACCCAAGAGAATCTTCTCATAACCTTTGGCTTTTGCACATGGTAGACTCCAGCCTTCATCATGGACTTACCCACATTGCCATCCCTAGAATAGTCTACCTGAAATCTGAAACTTCAATCAACCAACACTTTGTAAGTCTCCATGCATATAATATTTCATTGCTGCAACAATCACTGAAGCATTTCCAGAATTATAACATTCCATAATTCAAACACTTCCAGCTGTTAATGTATCAATATAACAAAATCATTTACTTCACGTAAATCATTATCATACTAAAATTGCAAGGTACAGTCACATCATTTATGCAATTAACTTAAAGCTTTTAAATGCTCATTAATTCATAGCCATATCATTTATACAACTCTATCCTTCCAACATAGCACTCTAGAAGCCTGTCAATCATGACTACCTTCACGCAATTCTTCCCCTGCATTTATAGCAGCTCATGAAATGATCTCAAAATTATACTTAATTCATCATTTCATCTATTTCTCAATTATAATGAGAAATATACATATATCACAATCATGCATGCACACAATATATCCTTTCAGGTGTAGCTATCCACATGCATGCATATTCACAACATTTACTCAAGTTTTTCATATGCATTCACCCAATGCTTAACTACAAGATTTATAAAATCTCTTAATGCATATCCACTCAATGTCACCTTGCATTGTTTCATGAGTACTTATGCATTCAAGCATATTATGACTTAATCATGACTATCTCATATAACATGCATTACCATAATTAGGACCACCAGTCCTCACTTGCTTTGGTTATTAATCTCATAACCAACATACACATGGCATGATGTATTTTATATGAATGCAATCTAAATTTCCAAACAACCACATGGTATGAGGCCTCTTTCCCTCACCACTTCATACTCCACCACGTTATGGCAGTATGGCGTTCACATGAATGCATTTCAACTCTAAATGCATACCATTTTATGATTACCGAATATGGTTCAATGGATTTTTACCCAATCCCCTTCAACACTTATGCAATCATCATAAGTAAACCATTACATGCTTGGCTCCCATTTATACCTTTGATGTTACTTGATCGGTTGGCCTCTTACCAAGGCTACACAGTCCTTTTGTCAACCTCATGATCACAGATTTGTTGCACCATCATTTCTTCATAAGATTGTTGGCTTCATGCAACAACATCCTCAACATATTTAGCCATGTTTTTGTTGTCTTTGGTCCTACAACCAAAACCAATCACCAATAGTGATTATCAACCACAATATTTACCATTAGTGGTTCACTGCATATGTAAAATCTCACTACTTTTACCAATATGTAATGTCATATGCATGCAAAACATATACTCATGTACTGTGCAATGTTTATTAATATGCTAATCAATGCATATTCATGCCACTCATCTAATCTCTTGCATTTTCAACATTCTCATGCCATAATTTTATGCACATAAAACTTATAAAATATAAATGCAGTTAACAAGACAGGGGTTAAGGAATTCTCCCTTTCCAATCCATCATCTTTGCATGAAATTCTTTTTCCACATCATAGCTGGTTCGATTTCATGGCATGCTACTTCCAGGCATGTAATTCTAGAATTTGCCCATATTGACAACAATTTTGCCAAACAGCCATTGACACTTTTCTGCTCCAATTATCTATGGTGTATGATAACTTCCTTCAAATTCTGATTATGCATCATTGTTCCCTGCTGGATATGCTTTCCAATGTCTATCCACTTGCTCCATTCCAACATCGGGTTTGGAAACTGCATTACTTCAAAAATGACAACTTTCACCATAATTCTGCACATTTTTACATGGTTGTAAAATATCGTGAATTGCCAACTTCAGCCACTCATGGAAGAAAATCTATAAAGAATCACGAAAACTTTTCTACCGGGCGAAGTTAGTCCATATAGCAAGGAACACTCAGCAATTCGCAGATCTCTGTTCCGATGCTCCATTCATCTTCTATAAAATTCTGGGTTTGATTACTTTCCACTTTTCACATTTTTTCAAAATTCCAAATTTTGGGCCAAAAATGGTTATTTTCCAAACGGTGCATTTCTGGGAAATCTTTGTCTAACGGAATATGTCTGGTTTAATGACAATATGAAATGCTGAGTTCAGTAATTTTCTTGATTCCGGATTATAGGGTCACTTTCAACCACTACAAGCTTTTCAAAATTTCCAAAACGTGGCCCGGAATAGTGCTTTTTGGCTTTCTTGCACACCCCGACTCCACCTCCTTTGGAGTTTGGCTCCAAAACTCCAAACTTAACACCGTGCCTGCTCCATGACTGCTCCATATCAATTTCGGCCCAATCTGACCCTCTGTCAAGTGTTGGGACACCGATTTGTAAAAGCCATTCATTCTGATTTTGTGCCAAATCGGAGCATAATGGGCTCGAGATCTTCTCTGGTTCATTAATGGTCTCCGTCAATGGCCTCATAATGCCCTTGAACTCAATAGATTCCGACCTTGCATGCTCCTGTAATCCAAAAACCAAGTTTCGGGCTCTATATTTTTTTTGAACTCGAAAGCCGAAACCCGACACCCGACACCCGAAACTGCGGTTTCGAAGGGGGGGGGGGGGTCAAGTTGCGGTCACGGGGATGTAGCCATCCCGCAACCCGAAACCCGAAATTGCGGGTTCGGGATTACGGAAACTGGAACATGCAACTTCAAAACTTTGCGTTCCCGTAACCCGAAACCCGACATCTCGAAAGCCGAAAATTACGGGTTCGGGATTTCGGAAATCCAAACGCAAATTTTTGAAAATTCGAGTTCCCGAAACTCAACACCTGAAAGCCGAAAATTGTGAGTTCGGGATTTTGGAAATCCAAACGCAAATTTTTGAAAATTCGCGTTTCCGAAACATGACACCCGAAAATTGCGGGTTCGGGATTTCGGAAATCCAAATGCAAATTTTTGAAAATTCGCGTTCCCGAAACCCGAAACCCGACATTCTGAAACTGCGAAAACACCTGCGTTTCTTGTAACTTCCGAGGTTCATAACTCCTTCGTCCCTTGGCCAAATGAGGCAAGTTTGGCACCATTAGAAAGCTCTTGGAGAGATCTATGCACCTGTGTGATCTTCATCCACATCTGAGAAATCTGACCCTGTCATTTTTCCCGATCAAAATGCTACCCCCAACTTCCCAATACTGTGTTAAAACGTCCTGTTACATGCCTGTGAACTCAGAGTCTGGCCCAAGCAGCCCCAGTGCTGCAAGCTGGGCTCTGATACCACTCTATCACATCCCCTTCCATCAAGCCCGATGCAAGGGAGGAAACATGAGCAATCTACCGGGCTTATTAGCAATCTCAGCCCCGTTCATTACTAAGAAATTCATAACAATTAAAAACTTATGTGTGTAAATACATAATCAATATATACACAGCGGAAATAAACACAATTGCACACACAAACTCAAATGCATCAGCATATTTATCTCAAGCAAATGATAAATCAACAGGCAGATAATCCATCCCATTCTCATGCTATGCGCGGACTTCATATCAATTCCATTAACATGAACAATTATCATTATGAATTAACACATTGCAAGAAACATAATGCATGTAATTTAATTCACAGATAACACTTATCTGGGAGATGAAGCTGTCCAAACGATTGGCTATGTGAGAGCAGCGGTCCGCCCAACCATAGATCTCTGTCCAGCCTATATTCTTTCAGCTGAGAGATCACCCCCGAGTTGGGCTGTGTATCCACTAAGGAGGAACTAGACAGGCTCACTCACAGCCATGGATTCACTCAAACGGTCATACTAAGCCAATACACAACTGGGTTTATCAAGCATGCAATAAGGAAATGATGAAGATGCTAAGCTAGTGAGTTCAACCACAGAGCTACATACATCTCAAGCTAAACTCAAGCAATCCCATCCTCTGTTCAAACATCCACACTTGGATTTCTCACCCTTCAGGCAACAAATAACTCAATCCTGTCACTGGGTTTTTGGGCTATCAAAACTGAGTTTTCCAATGGATTTCAAGGTAGCTAATGCTCCCAAATTCGCCCCAAGGTTCATACCTATGGATCCTCCATTGGATTTCACTATCAAATACAAATTCTGGGTGTTTATGGCTCTTCAAAACGTGGGTTCTTTCACAGTTGCAATTTCTAGTTTTTCTCCCTGTAGGGAATTCGTTTTTGGATGAAAATTGATGTTAGTTCCTTCCACAATGAAATGGGGATGGGGAAGAAGCAACTCCCATGAGGTAGAGTGACTTGTGGTACAAGAAAACAGAGCTCATACTCTGCCATACAGATTTTTGGGCTGTCCATGCTCCATTGAAGCCATGGACTGAATTTCTCAACCACTTCCTTACAACATAAATAAATGTCATCAAGGAAGGTCAAATGGGTTCTCACAATGACATTTGGCAGCATATGGTTCATCTCCACAACCCCCTCACCACTCCCTAGTGGATACACATGGCCCCTTCTCATTCGTTGTCTCCATAGCCAGTTCTGGTATTTTATTGCATGATGTTTATTTACATCATTTTTACAATGTTCCATGGCTACATAACACATGGGTAACGTAATGTTTAATACTTGAATTTAAATAAAATTCGAGCTTCCACTAGTGGGGCCTTGGCCTTGAGCTCCACGCTAGGAAAACATACATCACATGTATACAATATTTACATTAAAATCTAATATATCCTAAGGGTCAAAATGTGGTATTACAGCTACTATAATATATTTTTTACTTCTTTATTTTATTTATTACATTTCTACTTTTTATGTCAACTATAATATTTTTTATTTCTTTATCTTTTAAGCATTGTTGAAATCAATGCAACCATGTTTTTAATTAAAGATCAAATCCCTTCTATTTTTTCTATTTCTTATGTCAGCTATAGTAATTTTTTATTTGTTTTGTTTCTACTTTTTATGTTTACTATAATATATTTTTTATTTCTTTATTTTATTTTTTATATTTCTATTTTTTATGTCAACTGTAATATTTTTTATTTATTTATTTTGTTTCTACTTTTTATGTTTACTATAATATATTTTTTATTTTTTTATTTTATTTCTTATATTTCTATTTTTATGTCAATTGTAATATTTTTTATTTATTTATCTTTTACGCATTGTTGAAATCAAATGCAACTATTTTTTTTATGAAGGTTCAAAACTTTTTTATTTTTTATTTTTTATTTTTTATTTCTTATGTTGATTATAGTAATTTTTTTTATTTCTTTTGTTTCTACTTTTTATGTCTACTATAATATATTTTTACTTCTTTATTTTTACTTTTTATCTTTCTATTTTCTATGTCAACTATAATATTTTTTACTTCTTTATCTTTTACATATTATTGAAATCAATGCAATCATGTTTTTTTAAATAAGGTTTAAATTTTTTCTATTTTTGATGTCGGTTATAGTAATTTTTTATTTCTTTTGTTTTTATTTCTTATGTTTAATATAATATTTTTTTATTTCTTTATTTTATTTCTTATATTTCTATTTTTTATGTCAATTATAATATTTTTTACTTATTTATAATTTTAAGCATTGTTGAAATCAATACAATCATGTTTTTTTATTAAGGTTTAAATCCCTTCTATTTTTTATTTTTCTTATGTCGGCTATAGTAATTTATTTTTATTTCTTTTATTTATATTTCTTATATTTACTATAATATATTTTTTACTTCTTTATTTTATTTCTTATATTTCTAATTTTTATGTCAACTATAATATTTTTTACTTCTTTATCTTTTACGCATACGCATTGTTGAAATCAATGCAATCATGTTTTTTATTAAAGTTCAAATCTTTTCTATTTTTTTTGTTTCTTATGTCGGCTATAGTATTTATTTTACTTCTTTTGTTTCTACTTCTTATGTCTACTATAATATATTTTTTACTTATTTATTTTATTTCATATATTTTTACTTTTTTATGTCAACTATAATATTTTTTACTTCTTTATTTTTTATGCATTGTTGAAATCAATGCAACCATGTTTTTTATCAAGATCTCTCTCATATTTACTTTTTACTTTGTATTATTCTTTTTTGTTTATGGCCGACATAATATTTATTACTTTTATTTTTGTATTATTATTTTGTGTTTATGGCCTCCACAAATTCAACAAACGTTACAAGATCTCCCTCATATTTACTTTTTACTTTTTATTATTCTTTTTTGTTTATGATCGACTTAATATTTATTACTTTTTACTTTGTATTATTCTTTTTTGTTTATGGCCATCGAAAAATTCGACAAAGGTTACAAGATCTCCCTCATATTTATTTTTTACTTCAAGTATTATTCTTTTTTTATTTATGGCTGACAATATCGACAAACACTCGACACACACTCGACACACGTTACAAGATCTCCCTCATACTGGGTTGTAGAGCGTCTCTCGACGCAATGTAAACTATGTAACAAAAAGCTGAACAACCACATTATTCTTGAATGACAATGTTTAGTAAAATCATGTTGTCCACACGGTTAATAGGGGATGGGTGCTCTTTGAGTCCGAAAGAAAACAAAAGCTATATTATTTGTGGAGTTTGGGAGAGTTGTCTAACAATCAAGGAGAAGTATTGGCATAACGACAAGGGCTAACACAAGCTAGTCAGAGAAATATAAGGCTTATAACTATTGTGGGGGACTCAATGATAATCATCCAGTAGCTGGCTCACAAGAAGGTGCCAAATGATGGACCGTTAAGCAAACTAATGTGGAGAATATCACAACTAATCTATACTTTGAACATGTTAAAGTTGTTCATGCCCTTAGAAAACTCAACACTCAAGTAGACAGAAAGGCAAATTTGGCTTGTAATCTTGGCCAAGGCATTCTCATGATATGTGGGGAAGAGGCTGGATATAGTATCATTCCCTAAAATTTGAATCATTGAACATCATGCAAACAAGCATTATAGGTAATATGATGGTCAATCAGCCTGCAATTAATCGGGTTAACACTTCTTGAAAGGATTATTAAGTGCACTGACAGGAAATCAAGAAATGCTCTCCAAATGGTGGCAAACAAGCATGCATTTGAAGGCTTGTATTGAGATGAGATCTTCAGATTTATTGCTCAGTACATGTATTTGCTCAAAGAGAAGTAAGGTTCATGGGAACAAGCAATAACAACTTAGCAATCTAGAGAATTAGAACACCATGGAGACCGGACTTTTAGGGCAGACTAAAATCTTTCAGAGGTGACCTGTTTGTGTGAATCACTGGTTCTATTGGTTGAAGTAGAGGGACATAGAAGTTAAAGAAGGAGATCCGAGTCAAGTAGAATTTATTGTCAATATAAGGTCTTGTAAGGCGTTTTTATTGATCTGTGAATCATATTGCATTAAAGTGTTGTGTCATTATCTCGAGGAAGTTTGTCAAGAACTCAAAATCTATTCAAAGTTCAATTTTCCCTGGTCCTAGTGGTTGAAGTTGAGGGATGCAGAAGATAATGAAGGATACCTTAATCAATATGTTTTCAACCTAAGGTCTAGTGAGGCTCTTTTCATACTCTATTATATCATTGAACTGTTGTGTCATTACCTAAAAGAAGTCTGTCAAGAACTTGAGAGTTTTTAGAACTTGAAAGTTTTTTAAACTTCATTTATAGAAATTTATCTGAGGATGAACATTACTTAGATGTTCCAGAATGGGTTAGGGTATACCTCTAGGAGATAAGTTATATTCCAATCAGAGGTAGACAATATTGATCAGTATTAAGGAATTATTTATGTAAGTTTAAGCTCTGTTGAAACTATTGCACTGAAGCTCTTTGTTGTTTTCTAGAATAGACTTGTCAAGAATTGGAAGGTTGGCTTAATTTCAAGTTTAGAAATATTATACAGGGAGAAAACCATTTTAAGTGTTTGGAACTTGCTAGTGAACTTGTCAAATTCGACTGGCCTCTATTCCCAATAAGAGGTATACAACAATTGATTTCAGTTTTAAGGGATATTTTGTGTGAGATAACAATTGCAATGGCTCGGAAAAATGAAAATAAGGATGTAGATGAGAAAGTAGATGCTAAAGATAGCAAGGTACAACAATTGTTAAAGAGGTAGAGAACCTTGGAAGCAAAATATGAAAGAGACCATATTATAGCCAACCTCAAGTATGAATACTTGGAAGTCCAACTGAAAAATTTCATATTGAAATTGATAAATGTAGAAGTATAAATTGAATACTGAAAAAGAGATGCAATGCACAGGAACAAATTACTCAAGCTCTACAAAACACTGCTCAGGAAAGTGCCGGAAGGATCGGGGATCAATTTTTTCAATGGAAATGTAATGGGCGGGTTTGGACTTTGCTGGAAACAAAGTTGACAGAGAAGATAAAAGTTTGAAGTATCTTTTGATAGACATGATCTACTTGTTGTTTTAAATTTTGATAAATGAAGTTCAAGTGTATATTGATCCTCAATACTTTTATTATGATCTATACTAGTCAGTTTTATAGTTACAGATTGAGAAAAGAGGAATGTAAGTGCATTGCTTCAAGCTTTGTTTATAGCAATAGAGAATTTGTTGCACTTGGACTGCTCAATACATAAAGAGCAAGTTTTGTAACTATAGGTCTACCAATTCATCCGAGACCTCTTTTTTTCTATAATATAAAAAAAAGTGTGTGTTTTCGTTAAAATAAAAAAATCAGGTTGTCTAATTAAAAATTATTAGAAATTCTAAAGTTCTTGTAAAGGTTGATGGCAAGAGTAGTAAATGTGGACATGTGCATGGGTAGGAGTTGAGAAAGCATAGTGCAAAGGTGGGAGTTTCTATATTAGTCATGTTCGACTAAGAAGCCACAAGTGAAGGGTATCTATTTTGTCAAAGTTGCCCAAAACTCACACCTGATCCCACCCATTTTCTCATGCACACAAGCAAGAGGGGAAGCACAAATGTGTCATTAAGACTATTGAACCCTGGTGCGGGTGATAACACCACCCACTTTCATTGACTTGATCAAGTGCCCATTGAGATATGGAACCTTTGACTTTTTGGAGTTTTTTTTTTAGTACCCATCTAGATAAAAGCATGTTCGTAAGTTTGCATGTTTATGGTTGGGAGAGTAAATGCCAAATGGCATGGTTGACTATCTTCCTTCATGAAACTCATGTCTCTCCTCCCATTATTTTCCAACATATCTTGTTTTAAATATTTTTTATAGGCAGTAAAATATCTTGAGAGAGAAATTGGAAAACTTTCCATTGTTTGAAAAATGCTTAGCAATTTATTAGAAAATCATAGCGATTTGAGGATTGGGTGCATTGGGATTCAGTGAGCTTGAGAGTACAATTTCCTTGATCATCATATGTGTAGTAAGTTGTAAAATGGATCATGCTTGGGAAGTAAGTGTTTTGTTTAATTTTGTCAGCGTTTCACTTTTGGTCCCAAGGATCTTCTTGTTATTCACACTAGTTATTGTTGGTGTGAACAATTTGGCCTTGCTTCATTTTCCTCGTGATTGTCTCTACGTCAATGCGGCATTTCCCAATACAGTATCGGAAGAAACGTAAGAGCCCTACCTCTTTCCATTAGAAGACATATTGAGTTATTATTATATCTATTGTTCCTTCAAATTGTTGTCATATTTGCTCAATGAGAAAACATAAAATAAAAAATCTTGTGGACATACTCCAAACTCTATTTAGCAACCCATAAAAAGGCAATGGGGAGTGGTCCATGATGTTCTTAATTGTATGTGAATGTCAATTTGAAAATTTTCATTGGTTAGAAATGCCTTGCATAGTTAATGGTGAGAGTAACAAAAAGATGGAGTTGACTGGAATTAAGAGTTATGGCAGTGTGCAATAATGTGCCCATCACCATTTTAGTCTAATTTATGCAACACCATGGATCTTGAGGGGAGGAGAATACAAAACAATTGGTTGGGAGGAAAATCCATGTCCCTATTGTGTTTAGCCATGTGCATTAAGAAATACGACAACTTGGATCAACCACCTGATACCCAATGAGCTTCCATGGACTCACCTTGAGCATTTAAACTCTTGTCATAACGGAATGCCATCCAAATTGATGTCATAAATAATTTGTTGGTGTGTCCAATTTGCTAAAATGAATTGTTGTTACATTACTAGACCATGTATCGGTATGTGACTTATCCTTTCTTTGTTAATAAATTTCCCTTTAAATGAGAATTACTCGTTCAGTTAGGCATGCCCCTTTGTTGATTAATGGGAGACTTGTCCAATTTATTGTCCTCGTGCCAATGTCTTTCCTTTATTAGTCTCCACCCTTCAGGTTGTGGGGACTACATGAATTGGCTTGCTAAAAAATTTCCTCCTTGCATATAAATCGATGGACTTTTAAAGTTGTTATCCTATGTTTTGCTCAATAGATATTAAAAAAAATTGTGGATGAAGCAATTATCCAAAGGTTCTTTTTTCATTGATCAACAAAATCTTCCTCTCACTTGGCCTCATTTTGAGGCAATTTTATTCTCAATGGGGTTGGTTTTCATTGAGTCTTAAGTTTTCTCTAGTGCATTGCCTTTAAAATTGTGAAGGTCAACTAATGTTATGAATGACTTAATATTAGTTTGACATTACTTTTTGTGCACTACGTTGATTGTATGAGTTTTTATAGGTGAGTTTGGATGAAATTTCTTCATCACGTGGATGATATTCCCTTTACAAGATCACATATTTGCCTGGTTTCCTTCTATCTACTTCACGACCTCGATAACACCACTTCAAGAATAATCATGGCATGTATAAATCTATCGGCAAGGAATACATCGATAAGGCACCAATTGTTGGACTAGCTCATCTGCATTCACTGGAGGAGTTGGTCAATGTAATCTTCATATTAGATCTATAGAGCTTTGTAATTGTAAGTGGTTAAAAAAAATGTAATAGGCACATCTTGAAATACGATAAATAGTTGTGTTGCACTCATTTTTATTTGCAAATAATATATGAATTGGGTATACAACTAGCTTACTAGTCAATTGTAAGAACTTTTCCTTAAAGAAATTAATAAAGCCTTTGACACTTCTACTTTACTATCTATTGAGGGTCCTTTCCTTTCAATGTTGTATTGGTAGCACTTGTGCATTAGCAAAACCACTGTATATAATCAACTTTTCTCAATGTATGCCTCCCTTGGTCGAGTTCTCCCAACTATATTTTTGTTTTATTCCTTTTCTTGTGGATGGTAGGGTTCTTGAGAGAAACCCGTATTGAAAAATAACCTTGAATTATCAACTCTATTGGGCCTTGAGTCTTACTTTTTGATTAACATAAGGAAGGCTGGGAGATACTAGATGTCTCATTGTGTTTCATAAACAAACCCTTTTTTGCTCTTATTTACAGTGTGCATTGGATGAACAAATCTACAACCACTTAAATGTGTGGCAATTTCTTGATATATGTACTGCGATTTTAGTCCAGATCCCTACCAGATTCACATTAATCTTTCGGCCTAATAAACTTTCCACCCATTATCTTCCTTGAGACATGCCCTTCTTCTAGAATAATTACAACTAAGAAGGTAAAGGTTTGGGATTGACGCTATTGAACTTGTAGTGTTGATGATTGTACCTATAACTCTACCAATCCCCTAATTTGTGTGGAGTAGAATGAGATCCCTACATGTTGACAAGTGTGGAGAGTTGTGACTTGCCTCATTGTATATGTTACACTTGGCAATACCACGACCTCGTCACTAGCCAAATTGGTCCACTCAATAGTTCTATGACCTCTGCTTGAAAATGACTCTTTATTAATCCAACCAATCATAAGCACTCCATACAACCCACTTGCTTGATGTATACAACACCAAATGATGTATAAAAACAAAAATGTTATTCCAGTCTTATGAATCCACACCCTTCCCAATTTCAAAGGCAACAATAACAAGAAGAAGGGGCATGTTGGTTGTGGAGCTAGATCTTCCAGTCTCATAGATGATATTGTCTCAGCCGTGCACCCCGGAGGACTGTACACCCATTCTGCATTTTTAGGGGTTGCGGGCCCATGGTTTTGGGTATCCCATAGTATTTTCCCATTGTATTTCCCCTATAAAAGAAAGACATTGTAATACGGCTAGGGCAAGATGTATTAGGTTTTATGCATTGTAAAGATCTCTGAGATCTGTGAAGAGAGACTGTGAGACAGTGAAGAGGAAGTGCAACGGCTGTGCGGCAGGTTGTATCCCTTCACTTTGCTGGATGGAATAATAATAAGGACTGACAACTTCAGTGTGGACGTAGCCCAAGTTAGGGTGAACCATGATATATCTGTGTCTCTTTTGTAATGTGCGTGTGATTATATTTGCATTTTTGTTTATTGTTATTGCTCTGCGATCCTGTTTTTCTAACAATTGGTATCAGAGCCAAAGGTCCATTTGGCAGATAAACCCGCAGGAAGCTAAGGTTTCTGGTTCGAGTGGGAGCAATGGCAGAAGAAGGAAAGTTTAAGGTCAAGAAGTTTAACGGCCAAAACTTCCAGTTATGGAAGATGCAAATGGAGGGCTATCTATACCAGAAGGATCTATTCCTACCATTGGGAGGAAGAGCAAAGAAGCCGGGGGCTATGAAGGACGAAGAATGGGAGGTTCTTGACAGAAAGGCTCTGGGAACAATACGGTTGAGCCTGGCTTCGTCAGTGGCTTTCAATATCTCAAAAGAAACGACAACAGAGGGTTTTATGAGTGCACTAGGTAAGCTATATGAAAAACCCTCGGCCTCCAACAAGGTATTTCTAATGAAGCGTTTATTTAATATGAAGATGTCTAAAGGTGGATCTGTTACTGATCATTTAAATGAGTTTAATACTGTTACAAATCAACTAAGTTTTGTAAGTGTGAACTTTGATGATGAGGTTAGGGCTCTTCTAATCTTGTGTTCATTGCCAGAAAGCTGGAATAGTTTGGTCATGCCTGTAAGTAACTCTGTCTCTGGTTCAAACACCTTGAAATTTGATGATGTTATTGGTGTTATTCTTAGCGAGGAAATGCGAAGAAAAAACACAGGTGAGACATCAGGTAATGCGTTGATCATGGAGACCAGGGGAAGACAAAAGGAGAGAGGAAAGAGCCAAGGTAATCGTGGGAAGTCTAAAACGGGCAAATACAAGTCCAGACTGGGAAAGATAGAGTGCTGAAACTGTGGAAAGAAAGGACATATGAAGAAAGACTGCAGATCTCTAAAGAAGAAAGGAGATGCACAGAAGGAAACTACCCAGGAAGCAAATGTAGCAGGTGATGTGTTACAAGATGCTTTGATTCTTGCATTAGATAATACTAGTGATTATTGGGTAGTAGATTCAGGGGCTTCATGTTATGCTACACCCCATAGGAAATACTTTCATGATTATGTTCTAGGCGATTTTGGACATGTTTTATTGGGTGATGATGAGCCATGTAAAATTGTTGGAATGGGTAAGGTATGGATCAAAGTTAAGAATGGAACTAACTTGCTGTTAAAAGATGTTAGGCATATTCTTGCTATGAAAAGAAATATGATCTCAACAGGGTAGTTGGGAGATGGCGGCTGTCTATCTACATTTGGAGAAAAGTGGTGGAAGATCACTAAAGGATCAATGGTGATAGCAAAAGGAGACAGAATAGGTACGTTGTATTTATGTCCTCATAATATTGACCATTCTATCTCTTTAGCTTCCACAGGAACAGATACAACATTGTGGCATCACAGGCTTGGCCACATGAGTGAGAAGGGGATGCAGGTTCTCCACTCAAAGAAGTTGCTGCCAGATTTGAAGCAGGTAAGTTTGGAATTCTGTGAAAACTGTGTTTATGGAAAACAGAAGAGAGTCAGATTTCTCAGGGTTGGGAAACATAAGAAGAATGAAAAGTTAGAGCTAGTGCATACAGATGTATGGGGACCGGCTCAGGTACAATCTCTTGGTGGCTCTCATTATTATGTTACATTTATTGATGATGCAACTAGGAAAACTTGGTTTTATTGCATTAGACAAAAATCTGATGTGTTTGCTAATTTTAAGAAGTGGAAAGCTTTGGTTGAGAATGAGACAGGAAAAAGGTTGAAGTGTCTCAGATCTGACAATGGAGGTGAGTACTGCGGTAAGGAGTTTGATAGTCACTGTTCATACCATGGGATTCGTAGAGAGAAGACAGTTCCAGCAACACCACAAGAAAATGGTGTGTCAGAAAGGATGAACAGAACGATCATGGAGCGTGCAAGGTGTATGAGATTGCATGCAGGATTGCCCTTATAGTTTTGGGCGGATGTTGTAAATATTGTCGTTTATTTAATAAATAGAGGACCTTCAAGTGCTTTGGATGGTGGTATTCTAGAGGAGGCATGGATAGATAAAAAGGTAAACTACTCATTTCTGAGAACGTTTGGTTGTGAAGCATTTGTCCATATTGATAAAGAAAATAGAACAAAGCTTGAAGCTAAATCTAAGAAATGTACCTTTATTGAATATGGGGTTGATGATTTTGGTTATCGTTTATGGGATTATGAAAATCACAAAATCCTTAGAAGTAGAGATGTCATATTCAATGAAAAGGTCATGTATAAAGATCAGTTGCAGGGAAAGAAACAAGAAAAGGAAAACACAGAGTACACAGTACTTGATGAAATTACAGAAAATGAAGTTCCAAAGGTGCCAGAAAATCAAGAACAACAACAAGTTCCTAAAACTCCTGCAACTGTAAGAAGATCTACCAGGTTAAGTAGACTCCCTGAACGATACTCTCCTTCAATGTATTATTTGTTGATGACTGATACTGGTGAACCAGAATGTTATGAAGAAGCAATGCAGGTGAAAACTAGAAAGAAGTGGGAGCAAGGCATGAATGAGGAGATGGACTCATTGGTAGCAAACCAGACTTGGGATTTGGTTCAGTTTCCTGCTGGTAAAAGAGCATTGCAGAACAAATGGATTTACAGGTTGAAGGAAGAAGGAGGCAAGAAGCGGTACAAGGCCATACTTGTTGTAAAGGGGTTTGCAAAGAAGAAAGGTATAGATTTTGATGAAATATTTTCTCCTGTTGTTAAGATGACTTCAATTAGGACTATCTTATGTCTAGTTGTGGTAGAAGATTTGCATCTTGAACAGTTAGATGTAAAAACAACCTTTCTCCATGGGGATTTGGAGGAAGAGATATATATGCAGCAGCCACAAGGGTATGAGGTCAAAGGTAATGAGAACTTGGTATGCAGGTTGAAAAAGAGTTTGTATGGCTTGAAACAAGCTCCAAGGTAGTGGTATTTAAAATTTGACAGGTTTATGACAGAACAAGGTTATAGTAGATGTCATTCTGACCACTGTGTTTATTTCAAGAAGCTAGACAATGAAAGATATATTATCTTGTTATTGTATGTGGATGACATGCTTGTTGCAGGGTCTAACATGCAGGATATAAATGTACTCAAAAGGAAGCTAACTAATTCATTTGCGATGAAGGATTTGGGTGTTGCAAAGCAAATCCTTGGTATGAGAATAACGAGAGACAGGAAAAATCGAAAATTGACATTGTCTCAGAGTGAGTACATACAAAAGGTGTTGGAGAGGTTCAGAATGCAAAATGCAAAACCAGTAAGTACACCTTTGGCCAACCATTTCAGTCTAAGTAAAGAAATGTGTCCCAAGACACAGGAAGAGACTGATTACATGTCCAAGATTCCCTATCAATCAACAATTGGCAGCTTGATGTATGCTATGGTGTGCACACGACCAGATATTGCACATGTAGTGGGAGTTGTGAGCAGATATATGAACAATCCAGGTAAAGAACATTGGAAGGCAGTACAGTGGATTCTCAGGTATTTGAGAGGTACCACCACTCAGGAATTATGTTTTGGAGGTTTAGACACTGTTCTACAGGGATATGTTGATGCATATATGGCAGGTGATAAGGATAGCAGGAGGAGCACCACAGGGTATGTGTTTACTGTAGGTGGAACAACAGTAAGCTGGATTTCGAGACTATAGAAGGTTGTTGCACTTTCAACAACGGAAGCAGAGTATGTTGTTGTTATAGAGGCTAGTAAAGAGATGATTTGGTTGCAGAGGCTTATGGAGGAAGTGGGTAAGAAGCAGAAGGATAGCAGGTTGTATAGTGATAGCCAGAGTGCCATTCATCTTGCAAAGAACTCAACATTCCATTCGAGGACTAAACATATACAGCTCAAGTACCATTTCATATGCTCTGTTTTGGAAGATGAACTGTTGAAGCTGGAAAAGATACATACTAGCCAGAATCCTGCAGACATGTTCACAAAGGTAGTGACCAGAGAGAAACTGAGTTCCTGCTCAATTTCAGTTGGCCTTCTAGCATGAAGGTGAAGAGGAGAAAGTTGCCAAGTCCAAGTCCAGCAAGTGCAGTAGTAGTGGAGTTGTTGCGATCAGTATCCAAGTGGGAGATTGTTGGTTGTGGAGCCAGATCTTCCAATCTCATAGATGATATTGTCTCAGTCGTGCACCCCGGAGGACTGTACACCCATTCTACATTTTTAGGGGTTGCGGGCCCATGGTTTTGGGTATCCCGTGGTATTTTCCCATTGTATTTCCCCTATAAAAGAAAGACATTGTAATACGGCTAGGGAAAGATGTATTAGGTTTTATGCATTGTAAAGATCTTTGAGATCTGTGAAGAGAGACTGTGAGACAGTGAAGAGGAAGTGCAGCGGCTGTGCTGCAGGTTGTATCCCTTCACTTTGCTGGACAGAATAATAATAAGGACTGGCAACTTCAGTGTGGACGTAGCCCAAGTTGGGGTGAACCATGATATTTCTGTGTCTCTCTTGTAATGTGTGTGTGATTATATTTGCATTTCTGTTTATTGTTATTGCTCTGCGATCTTGTTTTTCTAATAGGACAATCATGGAATAGCAATAGTCCTTGTCATGATTATAGATTTAATGAAAAGTGAGTGCTACAAGGATTGATGTATTGTCATTAATTGATCTTGGCATGAAACACCAATAGATGATGGCGGTTATGCGTCCTCCTCCCAATCTTATTACTTATCATTTTCTTGTAAACATTGTGTAGGAAGCCCCCAAAAAATCAAGAAGTCGCCACATGGTAAACTAAAGATTCATGATGTAGTCTTTTGATTTAGTTCGACTGAACCATTAAAACCTCCAAACAAGAAGCGTTGAGATGAGATTTTTGGAAACATCGTAGAGCCTCTTAGTAAAAAATGTCTTTGTGAAATTAATGAAAATGAGGTCATCACAACTCAAGTAAGAAGAGTAAGTGTTGTTACAAGGGATATAGGTAATAGACCAAAACCCCTTGTGTCACACTATTATTTCTTGTTTTAGGGTAGTTCAAACATCGAATGACGTCCACCCTCTTGCACAATAAATCTAGTATAAATGGCTTCAATGACCTACTATCAATCCCCATGAAAATAAAAGCATATGGAATACTATGATGTGCCTCTGCTATGTTGAAGGCTAAACAAATGCAATGTTATTCCACTTTGTAATATATTGATGCATTAACATTGATGGCTCTTGCTCAATAAATCTAGTATAAATGGCTTCAATGACCTATTATCAATCCCATGAAAATAAACGCAGATGGAATTCTATGATGTGCCTCTACTATGTTGAAGGCTAAACAAATGCAATGTTATTCCACTTTGTAATATATTGATGCATTAACATTGATGGCTTGGTGATTGCTCATAGGACTAGAATTTTTTGTTTTGTCTATGCAATTCCTGACGTATTATGCAAAAATCAATGACAATTGAAGTAATTTGGTGTTTTCCTATGTTTTATAAAAAAGTATGGCATTTGAAGGGAAATCAACATATAAAAAGTCAAAATCCATGGTAAAGAATATTCTCTATTCACAATAGTAGTTGTAGGTGTTGTCATTGGAGATTTTTGAAGCTTCGAAGTGGGAATGAGCATGGGGAGCACCATGACTACCGAGACTATAATCTTAGTTCATTTACATTACATAAATATTTAATGATGGCATATTGATCATTGTGAATAACTCTTTCCAAAGCAACGGACCCAAGTTGTATATGGAATTTGAAAATTAAGGTTATCGACAATGCCCTTCATAAATATTCTATGCCTACCTAGATATTTCACTTTAGAGAAAAGTGCATGTACTTCTTTACAAATTCATGCTAGAAACGAGCCATGTTTAAAGGCCAACAATAAAAAAATAAACAAGAGATAAAATAAATTTTGTCACTGTGAGGAACAAGTTGAATAGGGAATAGATAAGTCTTCAACATGGTGTTATTTTGATAGAGTGGTGCAAGGTGAACAACGCAGGGGTGGCGTTGGACTTGTCCTTCACTTATCTAATCGATGCTTTTTCAAATGCATAACAGGTATTGGTCCAGCTACAAACAATAAAGCTGAGCTCATGGCGGTCAAGATTGTGCTTCAATTGTGTTGACCAAAATATATGCACAGTGGTTAACAAAGGGGTGGCAGCCCAATCCAGGGTATTTAGCAACCATCAGTCATTTAAATAGATGGACCCAACGAGTTTTATGGCTCTATTAGTCGACATAACACTAATCCTAAACTAACTATAACACTAATCCTAAACTAACTGATAATAAAATAACATAAAAAATAACTACGAGGATGTACAATATGTACAAATCTACAGGTAGTATTTGCCCAACAAGTCACGGGGAAGACTCGTATTTAAATAGAAAATAATAAACAATAAATTTAAACAAAAGATATGAACTTTTGATAAAGTAAAGAAACTAATCAATAATCTAAACAAACTTAAAATGAAAGAAATTCAAACCAGTCAAATAATTTATATTTCACACACTGCTACTTGGCCAAGCATATAAATCAACAGATATTAACCTGAGGAATTAACAACATCTCATCATTTTTCCTATTCCAGTTAAAGACATTCACTGAAAAAAAAAATGACAAAAGATTTAACAAACTTCATATCAATCTTCAGGCAAGCAGAAACTCCGCCAAAACTTAGACTGAAAATAATCCTAGTTTGTAAAGAGAGGTTATATTTCTTTGTTCTTTTTTTGAATTTAATCATGCATAAAAGATGTATGCAATAATTTATAATCAAAAGAATACAAACTTATTGATTAGAATAAAATCACAAAGTCTGAAACAAAGAAGAACTTATCCAAATTTCTTGCAGATATACAATCATGTCAGAAATGCATATGTTCTCCTCTGATATGCAGAACGTAAATCAATATAAGAATAATGAATTGGTGTAAACCTTTCGTTAAAGTTTGTATTTCTTACTTGAATGACAATTTAAAGAGAAAATAACAGTATAATTTTGTAGCCAAACATGAAATCTCTGTCACTACATTTAGATACAAAACCCATAAAAATAATAACAAGAACAGATCAACATAACGTTTCAGAACTACCCGTAATTGAAGACATTCTCATACATATAAATCCAAAAAACAGATATGCAAAATAAATTTTGTATTAATATTTCTCAAAAAGGTGGTATACACCAGGTTCTAAAGATAAAAAGCTGCCCTCCAGTTACAGATATCTTGATATATATAATATGCCCCAAAATTGGTTTGTCCAAGCATAACTGAGACCCAAATATGAGGATCCAAAAATTTTAATTTAGGAAATTTGTTCAAGTTTTATCCTAAATTAATTTTACAATCAGAACTAGCCTATCACTTTGCTTCACAAGCTCACATAGCTTAACCAAAACATCCACAAGATCTGCCTGAAATTTCCCAAAAGCTTACTCGTTGTGTCACAAGTGTAATCCAAATCTGCCAGCTTGGACGATGTTGACCTAGCTTTGAGTATCTTACACCATGATCCTCATACCTGAAATATAACAAAGAAAATAAATGAAAATCATAATAAAATAAAATGAAGTAGCTGCAGAATCTTTGATTCTGTAGTTACTTATTAAAGTGAAAATAAAATGATTGATAAAACATACTGATAAGTTAAATTACAAGCAAAACTTACCTACGATCTAAAAAACACACCATATACAAAGGACAAAATTGGAAATGCAAGCATGATCGTAATTATTTCGGCTTCAAAAGATCATTGGAATTGGGATTAACAAATATGTTGACACTGGTTGTATTTATAACTGTACCACTGGTAGAATTTTTAAGTTTCTTCCTGAGCTCGCTAACTTCCATTTAAAGTTGTTCATTGAGTAACCTCTTGTGTGTTTTAAGCTCTACAATTTTATCCCGAAGATGTGTGATCTTCTCAGCCATTGAATACATTATAGCTTGATAATAGTTGACCAAATTGAAGCAATCGTCATAACAAGGATGCTTTGTATCTACGAGTTTGTGTTTTGGCGTTCTTGACTGTCACAGTAATCAGATTCTCTCTTAAGGTTTTGAAATGTGATACCAATTCCAGGAACAAAAGTTTGTGACTTAAAGCAAGGAGGGAGATCTTTTACAAAATCACACTGCGATTGTTCACCCTCTTTCTCATTCTTCTGAGCGGCCTTATCAGAATTTGGTTCAGCCTCGTTTTTTGTTCTATGAGCATGTTCATCAAGATTTAACTCGTCCCGATCCTATATATGAATAACTGGAATAAAATCCGGATGAGATCTATCTTTGTTTTGGCTAGCTTTTCTATACCTAGTATACCAAGACGAGAGTTGAGCCTGCCTCTTAGCAGCGACGTTGTTTGCAGTCCTGTGAGATATTTTGCTAGCTTTACCCTTCTTTTTTGATGAAATATCAACTTTTCTAAGTTTCTGATGATACACAAATTTCTCATTATCGACTGCCTCATGGGGAACTTCAGGTACTGTAGTATTGATCTAAATGTTGCCTTGTCCCTGATCACCCAAGACTTCAAGAATATTGACTACTGTATCAACATTGGCAACTTTGGGAATTTCATTATTCACTAACCCTTTCAATTTATTCAAATAATTTAGAAGATGAGCAACACCCATCTTTTCCAACGCGAAATTGGAAATCCCATCAAGAGATTCATAATGGCAATGAGACTCACCGCCCTGTAGGTTTACCCCAAAACGAGACCATTCAAGAGGATTTTCCAAACAATCTTGTCGAAGAAAAAATGGCGTTTGTTTCATTGGCTCTTTAAGATTTGTATTCAGAACAAAAACTTGGGTTGCAGTATTGTGTGCCTCATTATTGTCAGACTGTTCATTGGGAAATTTTGACTCAGAGTTGATTTGAGAAACAGAACCTGACAATGGATCACGATTTTTTAACTCCTGCATAGAATCCATCGGATGGACACGTAGTGAGGGTTTAATGTCCAAAGGATTAACACTCGAGTGTTGACCTTCGCATTGAGGACCTTCTTCAATATGACATAGCTGGCCATCTTTCTGCGAGCACAACTCTACAGGAGAGTGAATTTCAATTCCCCAGCCTGATGAGACTAACCAATGATGAAGAGAGGATGCAGAGAAATGGTAGTCGAAGGTTTCATCATCAAGAGGTGATGCTTTAGCCATCAAAGTGGAAGCCTTACTAACATCTAGAGGGATATTTTTTATCACATCTGAAACCACCTCCCTTTGTTTAGATGTTACCTTGGCATACCCATTTCTTTCCAAAAAATTATGCCATGAATCACCCAATTGGGTCAAAGGAAATTCAACTAATATTCTAATGAGGCCAAAGTGGCATAAGACCTGCTAAGAGTCTTTGAATGTCTTATAGTAACAGAACGCCATGGATTTCAGACTAAGCAACAAAAAGTGTGGCAAATTCAGATGAAACCCTAATGTTGCCATGAAAAGCCTGATGTGGTATCTTAAAACATCACTGTATCCGCCTTCACAAGTAATGAAATGATAGATGGTCTTAAGCATTTTCTTCCACTTAGTCTTAAAAAGGGCCAATGGCATACCTTTTGAAAATTCTTTAGGGTCGACGAGCTCAACTAGCAATTTGTTCTAGGGTACATTTTTTAACGAAGCATGCTTAAACCATCTTTCACCTTCCCTTAATAAACCTGTAGCTGCAACGATGAACTCTTCATCCACCTATTGTTCTATTTCTCCTACAACAACATTACTCCCAGCAAAAGACTTAGCAAAGGAAACTGTAACCTGCCGATTGTATCCATGGAATTTCCTAATAAAGGGCATCCATCCAGCCTTCGCAAAACCCTAATAAACATGAGTATCGGATTCTTGAATCCTTAGGTTTTTTGCTTCGAATTTGTTCCATAGCCAAAAGGTTAGCACCAAACAACTAAGAAGTCGAGGCTCATAAGTAAATATAACATCGAAATTGTTGGAATATATTAATTATATTCCTTGGAAGGTAATAATGTCTTTGTATTATGTCGAAATTTATCCACAATAATATGTAAAAGAGTAATACATTATATCCCATATTCATTATGGTAAAATATTCTCTTGTTTTTTATTATTATATAAAGAGATGTTATTATGGAGAATTATATTATCCCACATGCAATATGTGAGAGTAATTCCTCCACATCTCTTGGTATATAATAGGGTCAAGGGAGTCACATCACTCATATAGTGAACATAACGTGATACTATTACAACACATTGTATTGTGCTCACAAGCTCCCTGCTATATTGTATCGAGGTTATTTGTAGTTGCTCTCTTATAAGATTGAAGGAGATTTCTAGAGATAATAGAAGACAACCTTCCCATGGACGTAGCCCAATTGGGTGAACCACGTATATCTAGTGTATTATTTTTCTTGTTCTCTTTCTATTCTTATTTATGTTGATATGTTATTGATATCATAGATAGGTAACCTAGTTTAGCTAGATCTTTAGTTCTGACATGGTATCAGAGTTGGTTGGTATGATCTAGCACATTCTATAGCTTTCAATCAATATCTATTATCATCTGGGCATTGTTTATTCTTGTAAATTTGCTTTCTATCCGGTAGCCATTAGGCTTCTCTTCAGATGTGGGCATGATTTTGTAGTTTTTTTTATAACCCTAACTTTGTTGTGTAGTTTCTTTTGCATAAAATTTTCAAGGGTTTCTTGATGTTTTTTTTGTAGATCTATATGTTTTTTGGATTCTCCTCAATGATATCTATCTTCACGTTGTCAGATTTGTTGTTTTAGTCCAAGCTTGGTAGACTTTGTGCAGGTTTCTGCCAGTGGCTTAATCAGCTTTGTTTTCGGCCTAAAACTGGACATTCGTGACTTTTACTTCGCAGACAGCACGTGTAACCATGACTTGCCTTACTGCGAACCCACGAGTATACTGCAGACTCGCGACTTTCAGTGTACAGACTCGCATGTGCTACGACATACTTGTGCCTGCTCTACTGTAAACTCACGTTTACTTCAGTATACACGCAACCCTCATGTGTAGAGACCCGTGAGTGCTTCGACATAACTGCGACTTCACTGTACAGAAACCCGCGAGTTTCAGATCTAACCGCGACCTTGTTGTGCAGAGACCCGCAAATATTCACGAGTTTACTGTGGCAGACCCGCGAGTGAATTTTCTTGACACTTTTTCAAAAGGGTTGTAAGTAAAGTTTATGTTTTTACTGTTATTTGAGTAAGAATGGTAAAAGTGTTTCATTTTTCTGTTATTCACATTTTTTCTCTTGTCTTTTTTTGCATTTGGGTTTTACTTCTAATCATGTTTTTTAATAGATTATTTATTGTTCTTGGTATATATTTGTCTCACATTCTTATATGGAAGTCTTGGCATTTTTTAAGGGCATGGATCTCTAGTATTTTGTTATGATGATAGTTATAAACCATCTAATGCTTAATATTTTAATAAATACGCTTTATGATTAAATTGTTCTTTTCTTTATTGATCATGTTTAATTATGTTGATTTTTAATCATGTGATGTTTATTTTGTTCATATATTTTTTTAAAGATTTGCATAGAAGCATTCCTATATTATTTTTAACATGATATATGAGTTGCTACTCCTATTGTAACATGTAATTAGAGCACTCTTCATGGAATAATGTTTTATGGTCTTGCATAGAAGCGATAGCTGTAGGGACTCCCATTTCGGGGTCCCCCAAAAGGACTATCTAAACAATACTAACATCACATGATAATTTTTAATCTTGAAAATCAAATGCGGAACCGTAAATAAAATGTTAAAACTCAAACTGTACATAAAATGGAACCATATACCTAATTTCCGAAGGTTGAAGGTGGTTGTAGCTGACATCCCTTGTTGCTTGATCCAACCATCTGAACTCCCGATTTACCGAAGACCTCTTGGTTGACCACCCTACCATATCGGGGTTACTCTCCTTCACCCCGAACCCCTGAGCATTTTAGGGTCGTAAGAACACACTAGCAAGCTTCCTGTTGGGATCTCCCAATCCTTGGTCTAGCTAAGCCCAACTCACAAGAACCACAAGATCAATTCTCGATTCCGGTGCCCATCCAGCACTAGGAAGCAATATCCTTTTCTCCTTCTCCTCCCTTCTTTTATAACAAAAGTCTGTGTGCCATGTGTCTTCACATGCACATAAATTATTTGATTTAATACTTTATTAATATTTATTCTCAAGTTACAAGTGTCTCTTCTTGTCTTAAGTGTGCACTTAATTTCCTAAATTGGTGCAAGGTAGGTGTAGTGGTTTGCCAATTAATTTTATTCAATAAATCTTTTTTTAATAAAACTTTTAATAGACCACAAGATGTTTTCTATTTCTCTCCTTCCCAATTAATAAAATGAAAATAAAAGAAATTTCTTTTATTAATATTCTACTTTAATTCCAATTCTTTTTCAAAGTTTATCATATTAAATAAAAATCAGGATTTGAATAAATTATTCTTGTATTTTTATTTCACTTCATTTCTATTTTTTTTTCAAGGATAATAATGTTAAATAGAATTAAAGATTTGAATAAATAGTTCTATTATTTATTTTCTACTTTATTTATAATTCTTTTCCTCTTTTCAAATTAGTAAAATAAAACAAATTGGAATAAAGTATTTCTTAAGTCTTATGTGAAATTTTCATTTATACATTTGATTAATTTCTCCCTTTGGTTTTTGTCTAGGTACCTCTTCGGCGGGCCCTTCCGACAGTTCTGTTTCTTTCTTCTTATGGGGAGTACTACATAGCGACCAAGAATCTTTACCGCGACCCTCCAACTACGCTTTCTTGGAAGGGCTGCTGAGGGATAAGGTCCTCCTTATCGCACGCTCCTCAACTCATCGTACATGACCAAGTCGTTATGGCCTCGCCCGTACAGCACACGCTTCCCCAGATGAGCTGAAACGACTTCCTACCAGTGCGTGGATTGCTATTTCAAGGTCGATAATCTGTCGCTGTACCCCTATGCGTTCTTTCCATTCTTATGACCCCTATAATTCCATTGTGGGTCAGTCAGTAAATCGTCTTACCTGCCACTGCACACACACACACTCTAGCGCACATTAGTAGCGTTGCACTATGAAATATTTCATTATCCATCATAATATCTCAGTCAATCGAGCATATATTTCATTCACCATTTTCTAATCAATACATCATATATATCATTCATCATTCTATCTCAATCAGTCGAGCATATGTAACATTCAGTCATCCTATCTCAATCAGTCGAGCATATGTAACATTCAGTCATCCTATCTCAATCAGTCGAGCATATCTAACATTTAGGCATTCTATCTCAATCAGTCGAGCATATCTAACATTTAGTCGTTATATCTCAATCAGTCGAGCATATGTAACATTCAGTCATCCTATCTCAATCAGTAGAGCATATCTAACATTTAATCATTCTATCTCAATCAGTCAAGCATATCTAACATTCAGTCATTCTATCTCAATGAGTCGAGCATATCTAACATTCAGTCATTCTGTCTCAATGAGTCGAGCATATCTAACATTCAGTCATTCTATCTCAATCAGTCGAGCATATCTACCATTCAGTCATTCTATCTCAATCAGTCGAGCATATCTACCATTCAGTCATTCTATCTCAATCAGTCGAGCATATCTAACATTCAGTCATTCTATCTCAATCAGTCGAGCATATGTAACATTCAGTCATTCTATCTTAATCAGTCGAGCATATCTAACATTCAATCATTCTATCTCAATCAGTCGAGCATATCTAATATTCAATCATCATTCGTTTCGTAAATTCGCAAATCATTAAGCAGAGCATTCATTTATTAAGTAAAGTATCAATTTCTATAATTGTCGTTCATTGCGTCGTTTTCGTTTATCATTCGTCGTCATGCAAATCATCATGCATTCTTCAATCGTTCAAGCATTTCCAATATTTAAGGGACCAATTACTAAAGTTTATTCGGTCGGATCACTTGGCAAGTGCCCTCAAGTTTATGGTCAGTCAATGCACTGAGGCGGGCATTACAATAGCATAAAATCAATCTATATATTCTTGAGCAATTTTATCTCATATTTGTAAATCTTGTGTAAGCTATTTTATTGCTCACTTTTTATATGTTGTGGCTGACACTTAATGTGCAAAATTAACTTCATTTTCCTTAATGAGCAAGTTAATCTTTTATTTGATCATATTATGTTGCCATCTTTTTATATGATGTTTGCTAACCTTTGGTGTATAAGCATTTCCATTTATGTATGAGCAATTTTGTTTTATGATCTTTGTATGATTTAATCTTGGAAGTTGTTGTGTGCAGATAAGTTCTTTGTTTATGTGAAAAGTTGTGAGAAGGTGGTTTATGTACTTCCTTCCTTAGCATATTGATCTTTGATCTTTGTTATCACCTTATTCCAAAAATAATGAAGCACCATCTTTTCCTGTTAAAGTCTTGATGTTCATCTATATGATATCGTTTTCGATGTATAGACCATTGGGGTCTTGTTTCTTCGATGTTTGAGGTCTTCTACATACATTTATATTGCATCTTGATTGGAAGAATTTCTGCTATCCGCATGTGCATTGGACATCTGGGTATTTTGTACACTGTTGTGGTGTTCTTAGCCACATGTTCTATTGTATCAGCCGCGATAAGGTATCTGTACACTAGTGTGGATGTTATATCAGAGTTCTTCAGCTATCGGTTATGGTTGTAATGATTCTTGTGGTGATCTAGGCACCTTGTTGTTGGATTGCGTCACATGTTCTCGACATTTTACTATTGGATCTAGTAGACATAAAGGCTTCTCTTTAGATCTGGGCATCTTATTTTTGGTATTTCATCGTACAACCTGGTTCATGTGCAATTTCATGATTCAGTAAGGAGCAATTGTTCTTCATCAAATTCCATTAGCCGAAGTGTTCTTCTTATTTGCAGCTTATGGAAATTCTGGAAGTTGTCATCAAGGGGGAGCAGTAATGATTCCTTCCTTCCTTAGTGTTAGTGAGGGATTTTCTCACAACCATTATTAACGGGGAGTGTTGGAATATATTAATTATATTCATTGGAAGGTAATAATGTCTTTGTATTATGTCGGAATTTATCCACAATCTTATGTAAAAGAGTAATACATTATATCCCATATTCATTATGGTAAAGTATTCTCTTATTTTCCATTATTATATAAAGAGATGTTATTATGGAGAATTATATTATCCCACATGTAATATGTGAGAGTAATTCCTCCACATCTCTTGGTATATAATAGGGTCAAGGGAGTCACATCACTCATATAGTGAACATAATTTGATACTATTACAACACATTGTATTGTGCTCACAAGCTCTATGCTATATTGTATTGGGGTTATTTGTAGTTGCTCTCTTGTAAGATTGAAGGATATTTCTGGAGATAATAGAAGACAACCTTCCCGTGGACGTAGCCCAATTGGGTGAACCACATATATATGGTGTATTCTTTTCCTTGTTCTCTTTCTGTTCTTATTTACGTTGATATGTTATTGATAACATAGATAGGTAAGCTAGTTTAGCTAGATCTATAGTTCTAACACAAAATAGGGCTGGGAGTATAGTGGGGTTTGATAGCTCACTGGATTATGAAACCCTAAAAAAGAATGAGTAAAAATGAGAAGAGGCTCAACCAAAACCAACGTGAACTCTCCAATTTATGGGACCATTCAAGACCAAGAGTACGACACAGTGAATGCAAGAGTTAACAGCACCATGAGTGAATTTATGTAAATTGTACTGGAAGAACATAGATGTTGAAAAGGGCAAGCGTAACCCTGCGAGTATGACATGTCATCATTCAGACCACATGCCACAACTGTTATCACGTCAACTACTTACATTGATATCAATGCTGAGGTGGCAAAAGGGTTGAGTTCAAAAGGATATGTTGACTTTTGTTTTAGAATGAAATAGTACAACTTCATTACTTTAAATGATTACCCATACTCCAAAGGTTTTTAATGCAAGACCTTAGTCCAATCCAAAGATGAATCAGAAGTGACTCATATCACATCATACTCGATAAAAAATTTCCAAATTGAATGAAAATTAGGATTACCATGATAAGGCATGACCTTAGTGTAGTTGCTTGATCCTTAGATTTGTTTGGGATTCATGACCTTTAATGAATAGAAGAATAAGATCGACCGTTTTAAGTTCGAGGTCTGCACTAGAAAATATGCATCAACATGATATCCCTTTTCGCTTATATTCATAAATATACACTTTAGGATATTAAATAAATTTGATCTTTCAAAAACCTTGGTATGATAAAATTAATGTCATTTATAAAATAAAAAAAATTCGTTTAAAGAAATGTCAAGGTAATCATAAGAGGAGATCAAACCATCCAAGAAATGTCAAGGTAATCATAAGAGGAGATCAAACCATCCAAATAATTTCATAATTATTCCTAGGTGAATTTCATGGATTATAAAAAATGGAATATAGTTGAGCATGTTCATGATAATCATAATGTCTACTTTCACATGGAGGACGCGCCAATGACTTAAATGATAATCATATAAATCTACTTCCAAACAAGTTCAAATTGAAAAAGTGCAAGAGCCATGTGGAAATAGTAACGTTGTTGCCTTGCCATTTATTTGCGCAAAAAAATAAATCATATAAATCTACTTCCAAACAAGTTCAAATTGAAAAAGTGCAAGAGCCATATGGAAATAATAACGTTGTTGCCTTGCCATTTATTTGCGCAAAAAATTAAACTGTTCTTACCAGGATGCATAATTACCATAGAAGGGATGCAAAATCAACAAAAGTTAGGAAACATTAAGTTAGTCTTTATCTTTGTATTCCATGCTTTCAGTGATGGAATCCAAAGATGAATAATGATAATAAATCATATTGTGAATATCCATTACTCGAGCTTATAAAACCTGCTTCACAACGGTAGGCTGAAACAAGAAATTAATGAAAATCCATACCAAAAACATACTTATCATGAGATTGAAAAACTAAAAGAATAACACAAGCTATTGACTACAAATGATATCTGGCACCCTTTCATTGAACATAAATCTGTTGAGCAAGTGTAAGGTGGGGACCCATTCGTTTTCTGACAAAAAAGAAAGGGATGTTGTTAACAGAGGTCAACAAGCCGACCATCATCAAAGGGGTTAAAAAACTTCAAATTTTCGGGGATTCACTCTTGGTCACTAATTGGTTCAAAAAGAAGATGCCCCCAAGAAAATTTACTTCAAACCCCTTTATGAAAATATAAGTAGATTATTGGTTTTATTTGAAGAGACTATTTTCACTCACATCTACAAGGAGAGGAATCAGATAGCCGATCAACTCTCGAAAATGGGCATACCATTCGAGGAAGGAACTTGGAAGCTATGAGAAGTTGATAAGGACTCCATTAAGGAGTTTGATCCAGGTCCTTTTCCAGTCCAACATATCCTTCAATAATATGCTATTGGAAGAGGGGGAAGAGAAAACAATAACTTTTTTTCAGAGCACACAACAACCTTATACAACAACAAAAAGAGAATCTGCATAGTAAGATTGTGGCATATGCAGGCCAAGTAAATGGATAGTATAACAACTTTTTTTTTAATCTGTATGTGTATACACGTCTTTTATTGACATATCTATATTTGATATATTATGAAATGTAAGGCAATCTTTTGCCCCCGATGAACAATATGGTTCACGATTTTAAAAATAAAATGATGGAATGTGATATTTAAAAAAGAAAAAAGAAAAAAAGTTAAATAAGGAATAAAAGAAATCTGGTCAAATGAGAAACAAGTTTCTTTTATATAATAGTAGGGATAGCCTAGGGTCTTGCACATTTCCACGCACATTCTCATATCCTATTGTACACATATATCAAAGTTTCCAAGTGAAATATGCATTCTAAGATTATCGATTTATGTGTGATTGAACTTTCGGTATGGACAAAGTGACAAACAATTTAAATATTAAATAAATAAATTTCTTATAAATATCATTTGGTTAAAAGGGGCATTTCAAAAAATATTATCAAGGGGCCCAATTAAGAACTTAATTCGAGCCATATTTTTTTTAGATAAATTTATATGGCATTATATCAAAGCCTAGATTGTTTATATAACGTGGCTTTATCTCATATTAAAATTATATTTTAAATAATATGTTTTTATTTAGTAGAATGTGATTTGGTGATAGAAATAAAATGTCGGTATTGTTATTATATTAATAATCTAAATTTATATTTTTTTTTGTAAAGCTGCAGTATTATATTAGAACCGAGGAACATATGTTATATCAAAAAATACATATATGTCAGTGTTTTGGGGTGGTCTAAGGTGGTGAAATCACCATTCCAGGTGTTCAAATATGTTGAAAAAACTATAGACATAACAAAAAAACCCTGTGGAGTGAGATTGCATCACTATAGTTCTGGGTTGGATTCAGTTCATACATAACATTCTTAAATACATGCCTAAAAAACGAACAAAAAAGTAAATTGAAACAGATAAGTTGGGTGTCACATAGATAACTCGGAGCGACCGCAGTCATTCTAGAAGCTTGCTTCTGCATAAGGAAAGGTGGGTGTTTCCTCCACGATAGGGAAGCCACCGTAGAAGTCGTCATCCGCGGCATGAGACCAAGGCTAAGCATTGTGGCTTGGGGAAGTATGGCGTCCCCCCTGCTCCTTGGTATTACTGTGTTGCACAGGGCCCATGGTGGACGGAGCCGAAGGGGGGGGGAGGCAGTGGGGATGCTTCCAAGGAGGCCCAAGTCCCATGAAGGCCGCCAGCTGGAGAGTCAATGCCCGACGAACCTCTTACATGCCCATTGTTGCTGCCTGTGTTAGCTTCGTGTTGCAGGCCTTCAAATTCGTTGTTGTGACCCAGGGAGTAGTTTTCCCAGACAAAACCGGAGTGCATACCCTCGAACCGCTACCCCAGCTTGACGATGTTGGTTCTCATATCCCTGAGCGTGGCTTTGTTGGCACTCCAATTGGCTGTCATTTCCTCCACGAGGGTGCTCATCATGTTTTTTATCAACCAATAGTAGTTGATTTTGCCACCATGTCTCCTTGTAGCTAGAATGGCCAAGACTCTTCGCGCTTCCCAACCATCAATCTGGCTACGTGTTGACGTAGAGACACCTTCAGCGTAACCGTCCATGGCGACCCTGTCAGAGGTATTTTTGGCGCTTCTACCAGCGCCACGCCTGCTACCGCCCCTTCTCGGATTTCCTCGAGGTCTCGTCATGGGCAAGTACCAACGAGGAATGACTACGATCAGTGCAGTAGTGAAGGCTTCTACACTCGGCCGAGGGGCTTCTAGCTCGTCGTTGCAAATGCATGTACTGCTACGGGCTAACATTCTTGCCTTAACCCTGTTGTTGATGTTAATGCGCATGGCGGTGGTGTTGACAAGTAGGTGAGGTTGGTGCCTCTCGGCTCGAGCTCCCTCGATGACACGGCTTCCACATCGCGGGGAGTTATTGCACCTACTATCCTCCGCTCGCGCAACATTAAAACTTCGTCGTCACCTTGATTGCAGTGCTGGCCCGGGTCGCCTTGCCGACGTGTGCTAGGTATTCTGTGTTGGCAGCACATGTTGGTCGTTGCATCACCTAGATCCGGGGAATCCAAATTCACATATAAATAAATATAAAATCGTAAATTATAAATCAAGTAAATTTAACAAAATTATATATAATATTGTTATCATTATTATTAATTTAAATAATGTTCATTGTATATAAAAATAAATTTTTAAATAATTAGTATAGTTTTATCTTAAACCTAGATCCCTTATTGAGAGGGATCCCATTTCATGAGGTGTAAATTTGTTTATCTTAATTCTTTTGCACATTAAGAAAAAATACACATCAATATATTGGAGGTGCTTGATATATCTCGGTTTAAAATGAAATCATTATAATTTAATGTTTTTGTTTATGCCAACATCTTTTGCATTTTTATTTCTTTTTTAATGGGAACAACATGTTACATAACGTTACACAATGTTACGCTCTAGAACAACTCCCCCATACTAGGTTGTAGAGCACATCTCTACTCTTTACGCAATAACATAATATCCTATTTAATCTTGTATATTCTTGCAATGATAAAGTAACACACACTTTAATCCATGTGGTTTCATGACGCTCTTTGCACACAAATCATCATATAGATATCCAAAGAAGCAGTATAGGTCAATGTGTTTCCCCCAAATAATGGAAGGTCAAAGTGATGATTTTGATGGATAGTAAGGATTTTTTATTTGGTAGTGAATGTTTTTGTTTATTTTGAATAAAATCATATCGAAAAAAGAACAAGTGAATATGCTACAAAGTGGTTGGTCCATGTTAAATATAAAACCTGAGAAAGTACATAATTTATAAGTTGGATATAGAAATTGAGAAAGCAAGGAGAAATTATAAGAATATAACAAATTTATACTACTTGTCACATCAATTAAGTTTTTTTTTTAGAGTGAAAAATTGTTATACTTTATTTGTAAAGTATATGAAAAGTTACACAAACATTCGTCATATCAAAATCAAAACATCTTATGGGAAGTGACAAGAATTTTGTTTTCATTTTTAAGTATATAAAAGTCAATGATGGCATGTGAAAGTTGTCACATGGCATTTTTTTAAAAATTCCATATTAAATATTTTTAGCTTTGATTTTCGTATTTTAAAAATTATGTCACATGATTTATGTTACAGATATAACTCTTTTGACTATGGGGAAAATGAAATGAGTAAAATTAAAAAAATAAAAAAAAAATATTTTTAATTTAAAAAAATCAATTTAATAAATGTTGAAAAACTTTCTAAAATTTTATAATATAAAATCGGATTAAAACTAAGTCAAAGCCATTTAACTTGTAAATGAAAAATATATAACATGCTTTAGCATGGACTAATAAATATAAAACTATATGTTTAAACTGTAGTAGCAATATTATAATAGTATAAAAGAAATTGTAATGTTCTTTTTATTTGTTTTTCTAATATAAAGTTGATCCAATTCAAATTTTACACAAAACTAATTACATACACACACAAAATTGAAATGCAAATATATAAGTATTTTATATCACAAGTTAATATATATATTGTTATTATTATTTTAAATTAAAAAAGTAAATTAAACTACCGAGCAAAGAAGTTTCAACATGACTGTTTTTTGGGTCTAGATAGCACTGTTTGGATTGTTCATCCTATTCGGGAACTTACTACTAAGAGAAACTAGGAGTCTAAGAAGTAGCGGCTTATGAAATTTTACCAAAAGGACCCCCCCATAGGCTGGGGGCTATGACCCAAATTGCCAAAAAAAGACTATCTAAACTAAAAACAAGTTGTATTTTTGAACTGTAAAAAACACTAACAAAACAAATCATCGTCATAAATAGTAATAGGATAAAAAACCAAGTGTTTGGGAGGTTCAGTCTTGACATGTTGATGATCATCCTTCATACCAGCATGAGGAGAACCTCGAAAAACCAGCTGCGAGGATGAGGGCTGGCAGGAGGCACCTGGCTAAAAGTTTTCCCTATCAATACCCTTGCCAAAGCATTCATCTTGGCATTGATCCTCTCAGTCATGACAAGCTAGTTGTGAACCACATGTTGTAGACCCTTCTCTAATCTGGCCATCCCGATAGCCAAATATACACCCTAGGGATCATCCATAATTTTTCCCTCCACGCAATCCTCCAATGACAAGTTGAATATGGCTTTCATGTTCCATAACAGGCCCAAGGTGCGAGTCTATTGAGTCTCCTAGGTTCTAGTGGAACCTATGTTCTCCACCATACCCCTTAGCTCTTCAATTAATTGTTATGAGGTCGACTTCTTTTGTTTGTTGCACAATTGAGTTTCCATTCTAGACACCTGAGCTTTGGTTACCGATTTCACCCACTGATCGAAATAGCCTTGTGCATTTTGCATGTCTTTGAGGGCTCGAAGCATGTGCATCCACCGGGGGCCTTCCATTATCTTCCTCTGTGTTACCTCAGTACGAACCATGGTGGACGTGGGGTCCGACGAATTCCACACAAAGAACCACTCACGATGGAGGCAGAGAGGAACCAGCAAGACGACTAGAGTTCGAGCATACCGCGAAGATCCATTCTTGTAGCAGCTGCTAAAACCACCACCTCAACGGCACGTATAGTGGTATTTTCCAAATAGAAACTTCATCGTGACGTTCTCATCCGTAGTAAAATGGCTAAGAGAAGAGTGATGTGCTATGAATAATCACATGCATAAGGATCTACTTATCCCTAGACCTGACATACAAACTCTAGATTGAGCGTACCAAGTGGCATAACTCATTATCGACTCACGAGGGATATGCAATTCTAAAGGAACCGTGGAGAGGATACCTGCATGCATGTATGGGTGGCCTTGCAGCCAGCTGGCTCGTCTATTCATTGACATGACTGTTTGGTGGAGAGTAACACCCATCATGAGAGGTAATATATATTAACTTAGGATATAAAACACCCATAAATTTGCATTTAAATTGTTTCTTTTTTATCCCTATATCTTAATAAACCCAAAGTCAAGATAAAACCATGTTGGTGTTTCAAAATAGCTTGTCCTCATTGTTATTATGAAATATCTCAAAAACCCTTACTTCTTGTCGTACTTTTGCCTACATATCTAATATGACAATTTCACATGCATTGTTATTAGTCCTTTGCAATGATGCTCTCATGACCACACTGCTAATGTAACTACTTCACCAATGATACTTTACTTATTGGTTATTTAGTATCAAATTCCATCTCTTCAACTTCAATTTCAAAACTATTAAATGCACCATACATTTTATATTGGCTAACATACTTTTCTTCACTGAAAATGTATACAAATTTGTATTTATAAATGTTTTGAAATATACGTTCAATTACGTTTTTTTGTTCTCACTGAAAAAAAAACCACTACTCAAAATTTTATTGGAAATTCTAAACCATATTCTTCATTAGGCTAAGGATCCTTACAGATAGTCATCATCAAATTCAACTTGTAGAATACAATGACGGATTCTTATAAGCTTGCAAAAAACAATAGCTACTACAATCTATCATATGATAAGCATCATAGGAGAATAGAAAACAAAGTAAGTGTTTTCCTCAAATCATTCATTTTTGTGTTCATAGAAAGGAAATCATGCCCCTGGGACATGTTCTTGGTCCAAAAGAGGTCCTAGATCTATTTCCTTAATAGAGTCTTTGTTTACCTCCCACAATTTCAAGGTTCCTTCCTCCAACTATAGCCCCATCTTGGATAGGAGGTTTGATTGTGTGTTATGCTCCCGATAAATGTGTTGGAAGGTGACTACTTCAAATTGAGCAAGCATTCTACAAATGTCCTCATAAATAGGCCCAAGGAAGATGTTCTTGGGCCGTCTTTTGTAGGAGATCCAAGCAATCACAAGGAGCAAGTCCCAAAAAACCTACAAATGCTTTACCCCTTTAAAGATAGAAATCTTCATAATCATATGAATGGCTGACAATTCAGTCTTATTATTTGTGGTCGATCCAATACTAGCAGTAAATTTAAACCAAAGACTGTTTGAAAGATAAAGTAAACCTCTGGTACACCCTCTGCTAGGATTTCCAATAGCTGCTCCGTCAAAATAGCTCCATGCCTTGGTCTTATCGATTTGCTCCACTACTATATCTCTCTTAGGCTTTTCCTCTTGGTTCTATGGAAAGTGATCCAGAATAGAAAGACTCTTCATAGCATATACACGGGGAGGGATAAATGTGTCCTGAAAAATGATTTTATTGCGGGCCATCCATGTTCCCCAAATCAGAAGGACTAGAAGAGCTTTAATGTCCTGATTAGTAGGATTGCTCAACCACTTCTAAAAAACAACTTTGATCTCTTCCCCTTCTCGGGTAAAAGGCCTGCCAGAGACAATGGATGCATAATTCCACATATCTTTCAAGTATGGTGTTATAGCTTGAAATGACACCTCTCAGTCCGTGACAACACTTGCTTCCCTTGGTCGCATGACGACACTTCTTGAGATCAAGTTCAGTCACATAATAGGACATTTGTGGATGGAGGAGTCATTTGGGACACTAAAAATGGTTGAAATTACCTCATTCTTGACCCATTTGATGTATATGACCCTTAGGAACATTTTTCCAGACCAAACCATTTCCTGAAAATGAGCAGAAAAGCCTGTTTTTGGCCATTTTTTAACATGAGCGTTGGTACACAGGCATGATAGTAGCGTGTGTACCCTACTCTAGTGTACAATAGTAGTGCTCAAACCTTCTGAGTGTGACTCCACTGTTGAAATAGTAGCGCTCAACTCCATATGTACGCTACTTTGTCTATTGTAGAGTAGCATACACCCCTGTTTTGGTCAAAATCTTGAAATTTTGGGAAGTTAAGTTGGTTGGGGAACCTCCTACTCGGTTATAAATTCTTTTCCTATCCTTCACTGACTATATAAGGAGGGTAGAAGGGCCATGTGAGGGGACTAATCCCAATTACAAAGTTATGCTGGAGGAATGGAGACCCTCATCCCCCTCTCTTGTGCTTCAGTTTTGGTAAACCCTAGCACAGTTGATTAGAGGCTGGAATCCTTGGAGAACAGAAGCAGGAGACCTTGAATCTAGGTTTCGTGAAGTGCCAAGCTTGAAGGAAGGTATAACTTTATGTACTTGCTTTCATTCATCAATAAAGATCAGACGTTCTTTCCTTTCCAAATATGACCTATTCTTGTATGTCTCTGATTTGATTATTGTTTGATTATAGTTTGATGTCTCTTTATATTATGGATATCAGTATTATATATGTAGTCAAATGTATTTGAGAAAGGTATCAAGTTGTTTTGCAGGTCTGGGCATTGCGACATTGGATAAGCATTGAAGAGCGAGGGAGGCGAAGCTAGGATCAACCTTCTGAATAAGGTGCCTACATCTCTAAACCCTAATCTCTTCATTTATTTGTTGTACTTGCAGAATGCTTGTAAGTCTATCTTTATCACCGTAAGTTGGTAGTTTCTCCCCTGAACTATAGGTGCATTTTCTCCACAACATATGGGTAGTTAATAAAAATATGGTTAATGAATTCACCATCGAGTCTGTAGAGAGGACATCTACTGGGACCTGCACCCAAAAACCTGACAAGATGATCCCAAACATGAACTTTTCCAACCAAAGTAATCCACATGAACAGCTTGGCCTTAAGGGGACAATTGATTTCCCATACAACCATATGTCACCACTTATGAGGGGGCAGTTCCTCCTCTTCTCGAAGAGCCTCATATCCAAGTTTAGGCAGACAGATACCCCTAGTAGGATTTTTAATCCATAATGGATTATCCTCCTCTTCCACAAGGCTAATATGACAATCATTCAAAGGTTTTATGTATCAGTCATAATGTGATTTATCTTCATTCTCAAATCCCATGAAAGCCGAGGATAACCATTCTTGTTGGTAGGGAGTAGAGTTTGGGAAATCTTTGATCTGATATAGGAAAATATAACCCCTGTCAATAAGGGTGTCTACCATAGACTCATACAATATGTGGGCATCCTTACTCCCTATCCAAGGATCAATGCCCAATCCGATTCTTCTGCCATTGCCAACCTTCCAAGTTAACTAATCTGCTATAATATCAAAAGCGAAGAGATGAGCCTTCCACATAATATAAATATTTCTCTTATGCTTATCATTGGATCTAAACCACTATGGGATGGTCATATATGAGACATGTATTTTTGTTGAATAACCTTAACCCACAGTCCTTTACTTGTCAGCAGTCTCCAGATCCCTTTGGTTCTAAGAGCTTTTGAAAATCTTTGTTCGTGGTTAAACCCCCATCCACCTAGATGTTTAGGTAGAGTAATATTCAACTAGGATATCAAATGAAATGGTTCACCATCTAAATTCCTACGCCAAATAAAATTGAAACAAAGCTTTTTGATGTGTTCAAGAACACCAATGGGAACATGTGCAAGAGTAATCTAATGAAATAGAAGCCCTTCCATGATAGATTTCAACAATACTAACTTTCCAGCCTTTGACAACCATTTGTTGCACCATAAGTGCAACTTGATCTCAATTTTTCTCATGAGCCAGTTCCAGTACTTTATATTATAGTCATTATGCTTAACAACAAAACCCAGAGATTTGATGCCCGCTAAAATATCACATATCTCAAATTCAATAGGCCTACAGTGCAATCAGTATCCTGTGGGATGATGTTCAGGAAGGATACATAAATTTTTCTAGGATTACATATCATACCTGTGCGGACGAGAAAAGATCAAGTAGAGCTTTGAGCTTAAGAATCTCCCTTCTTGAGCCATCAAAGAACAGTAAGATGTCATCAACGAACAACAAATGTGTGATAGAGACAATACCTCCAAAATGTTAGCCTTTAATAATACCATTAGTTCTAGCTTTTGTAATGATTCTGCTGAGCCCTTCAATGAATAATATAAAAAGGAGGGGAGCCAATGGGAAAAATTTCCTTAAAACTCTGAATGGTATGAAGAAATAAGTCACAGATCCATTTATCAACACAACTAAGCTAACATATTGAACACAAGATAGGATCCAGTGACAATAGAGAGCTCAAAGCCAATCTGAATGGGAACCAGTCTAACGAACATCCAATTCACTCGGTCGTAATCCTTAGATAAATCTGCCTTGATGACAATTATAGGAGAATGCTTAAGCTTGGCCGAATGAAGTACTTCTTGTGCAATACCAATTGCAACGTGTATCCGTTGACCCTTCAGGAAGGAAAATTTCTATGGAGTAATAAATTTTGGAAAAATACACTTGACCCGTGTAGCTATAATTTTTTCTATTATTTTATATACACAGTTGCACAAATAGATCAACCTAAGATCTTCCATTCTTTTCAGCAAGTCAATTTTGGGAATCAAAGTTAAAAAGGTGGAGTTGAACGCTGCCAAAACTCTACCTTTAATCCTAGATTCTTCAATAACATATAGAATATATTCTCCTATAACGTCAAACATACCTATGCAAAACTCAACCGGCTAGCCATCTGGACCCAAACTTTTGTCATGATGCATAGATTTTATGGAAACCAGTAGTTCATCTTTGTAGACAACTTCATTAATGGACATGTTTTGCTCATCGGATACATACCTAGGCATATGTGCAAACACCTCCATCATAGGTGCTATAGGATCACTATGATCCTCTTTGTATAAGCTCGAGAAATACTTGACACCAACACTTGCGATATCATGGAATCCCGAGACTAGATTCATATCTTCATCTTAAATCTCCCTAATGGAATTGGTATGGATTCTATGCTTAATATAGTTATGAAAGATATTAGAGTTATTGTCACCATTCTAGATCCAAATGGCTCTACTTTTAAGTCTTAGAGAGGCTTCCTCCTCCAATAGTAAATTCCTTCTTTTTGTTTCAAGATCTTGTATGAGGAATTTATGGTCATTCGTGACAAAACCCCCTGGAGAGGTAGAGTAAAAGGAAGCCAATTGAGATTCAATAGAGAGTAATTCCTTATCCTTAGATTTCTTACAACTGTTTATTCAAGGAATGGTGAGTGCCTTGAGCTTTTTGAGATTATTTAGAAATTGAATAGTAGTTGAACAGTGTGCATTCTTACATAAATAAATCCAAGAATATTTAACTAGGTTATGGAAACCCTCATCCTAAAGACAAGTAGCATTAAACTTAAAGGGCTCATGAGGCTTACTCAAGTTCCCTTTAACATCCAAAAAGACCGGAAAGTGATCAGAGTATCCTCCATCACCAACCCATTGCCTGATCATGGACACCGAATGCATCATTCCTTAATTTATAAGGTATCTATCCAGTCTTTTAGCTATAGCCTGATCACCAGATTGCTTATTTCTCCAGGCGGGTTTAAGAACAACAGGATGGAGGTCAAAATAAGATTCTTCCTCAAACTTCTTGAGGGAGTAGTCCGATAAAGGATCTTTATGAGCATATGCTCCCCAAGTCTCAACCTTCCTGATAGAAAAGTTCAAATCACCAACCAAAATAAATCTTTCAGTGATATGAAAGTCTACTTCAAATAAATTATCCCATAAATACACCTTGTGTGAATTTGGACCATATATATTTAACAAGGTGACAAATATACCCAAATCTCTTGAAAACATAATAACACCCAGGCCAGAGGAGATACCCCAACTTGTAGTACAAGAGAGGGATCTTGTTTTCTAGCCTTAGATTAAGTCACCCGATCTCTCGCTGCATCCAGATAAATAAAATCCCAACCATACAGAATTGTCTTAAGGTTTGATATAATAGAATCACCACCAACAATAGTTTCCCTTAGAAGAAGAATATAAGGATTGTGTAGTGTAACTAGTCTCTTTAGGGCCAATTTTTTGGAAGGGTGCCCTAACCCTTTGATGTTGAGAGAGATGCATAACATTAGGTCACCCTCGCTCAGGGGGTGCCTGCTCTTAAGGCATTTAGATTTCCCTTCTATCTTATAAATTATCAAAATGACTATTTTCATTTCTTTAATGTTTGATTTCAAATATTCATTAAATATACTTTCACCTATCAATACTCTATAAGTTACTCATTTACTTGTAATAATTTTAAAGAAACTCAAGTTACAAAACACCATGGTATCATAATGCTACTCTACCTTCATATAATTTTGCTTTTGGGTCATCTATATTTTATTGTCATTTATTGATTACTATAATCATTTTATATGTGTTAGTTTCACTGTATACATTTTCATGGCTATTCCCATATCCTTATGTTTCAAGAATCTTCACTCTACCATTAGTCTAATTTTTTAGGTTAGTATGTTTACTTGCTATGTCATAAATAAATATTTTCCATAACCTTTTAGATTAATCAATTAATGATCTCATTCATTTTTTCCCCTCATGTATATATACTTCTCATCTTCTTTGATATTATGGGTCCTGACTTATGGGCGACCGTTGAGGAGTCTCGCTGCAAGGGACTAGTCACTGGTGCTTTAAACTCTACATTCATTGCCCTTATTCCCAAGAAATCCCACCCTGAAGATTTTGGATATTTTCGGCCCATATCCTTATGCAATCTCATTTACCAAGTCATATCTAAGATTATTGCTAGCCGTATCAAGCCTGGGCTATCTAGATACATTTCTATGGAACAATATGGCTTCCTAGAGGACCGTCAGATCTTGGATGCGGTTGGAGTCGCACAAGAGGTATTCCACACAGTTAAGACAAAACAACTCAGTTCCCTCTGTCTCAAACTGGATTTGGTTAAAGCATACGACCGGGTGGATTGGACATTTATTCGCCTAGCTCTGGTACAAATTGGACTTCCATGGGCCGTGGTCAAGTGGATTATGGCATGCGTCACCACTGTAAATTTTGCGGTAATTATCAATGGATTACCCTCTGGGTTCTTCAAGAGTTCCCATGGCCTTCGCTAGGGATGCCCGTTATCTCCATTACTATTTTTGCTGACTATTGAAGGTCTCAGTCGGCTTATTATCAAGGCAAAAGGAGATGGACATATTATGGGTATCAAAATGTATGAACATATCTCCATCACCCACATATTATTTGTTGATGATGTAATGCTCTTTGGTCCCGGATCAATTATTGAATGGTGGACATACAAGAATATATTGGACCTGTTCTGCAAAGCCTCTGGGATGCTTATTAGCGCCGGTAAATCATGGTTCTTGGAAAATAATGTGGATTTGGCGATTAAATCCATGGTCAATAATTTATTCCCATTCAATTTCCAGGAACTATCAGATGGCACCACTTACCTTGGATATTTCTTGAAGCGGACCAACTATCACATCTGTGACTGGCGCTGGTTATTAAATCGTTTCGAAAAATGTATCAGCCATTGGTGTTGGCGTTGGCTCACTATGGGAGGTCGGCTTACATTAATCAAATCGGTTTTATAGAACCTGGCCGTCTATTGGATGTCTCTCAGCAAAATTCCACAGTTCATCCTCTAGAACATTCATAAACGCATATTTTCTTTCCTCTAGTATGGGGATGGCTTGACACAAAGGATCCATCTGACAAATTGGAGACTCCTGGCACAACCGAGACACTTTGGGGGATGGGCTATTAAATATCTGGGGAACTTTAATCTAGCACTCAAAACTAAACGTTTGTGGCATGTCATTACCTCGAGCTCTTTATGGAGTTTCGTCATTAAGGATAAATATTTGAAGCAAAGCTCGGTGGCGAGTTGGTTTCGGTGTGGATCACCTGGATGCAGTGGTGCTTCCAATATTTGGCGTGGTCTACTTGGATCCTTCCAATACCTATCAAATTGGCTGTCATGGATTCCTGGAAACGGAAGGGAAATTAGGCTGGGGGAGGATCCCATAGTGGGATGCCTGCATGTTTTTCAACTATCCGCAGTTCTATTAGGATTTATCCATTCCAGGGGTTATTTAACATTGAACCATGCTTATGCTCGACACCCTGATGGTAGGGGGAACCCTGGTTGGATTCGGGCAGCCCACTTGGGGTTGTCGGGTCCCTTGGCTTTGGAATGGGATTGTTATTTGGATGGCCTAAAAAACATGAAGTTATCATTATCTGAGATGCCTGATCGTATCATTTGGTCTTGGAACACTGCAACGGGTGTAGCGACTGTTAAATTGGCCTATGACTATATCATATCAGGATGTCAAGTGCATATAAGGTGGTGGTACAGGAGGATCTGGGATTTCTCGGCACCTTTAAAATTAAAATGTTTTTTTTGGCTGGTCTTGAGCAATAAAATACTTACCTGGGACAATCTGTGCCGCAGAGGATTCTGTGGACCCAACCGCTGTCATCTTTGTGGTTCCTATGATGAAAACGCGATGCATCTCTTCGGATCCTACTCCGTGGTTTCTGAATTATGGGTGAAATTAAGTGGATTATGTTGCGTAAGGTTCCGGTGGGATCCTGGCAGACTGTAGGAGAGTTTTCATATCTGGGGACTTAATTTCCACGATTGCGAGGCACTCCCTATTTTTGTTTTCTGGGAGCTCTGGAGGGCAAGGAACTATGGAATATTTCAAGATACCGTTTTCCACCTGGATGTAATGGCGGGTCAAGTGATGGTTGGGTTTCAGGCTTTTACATCCGATAGTACAAGCATACCAAAGTCCATTACCGATGTGCCTCTTCCAATTGTGCTCACTTACCCATGTGGTTTTTTCGATAGTGCTTCCCAATCAGGAGGTACCTTGTGCGGTGCTAGGGCAGTATTATACATCTCTATGAACCACTATTACAAAATATGGATGCACTTGTTGCTTGGCACCAACACTCGCAGCGAACTATTGGTTCTTTGGATGCTGCTTTGGTTTGCCATTCACATGAAATGCCATCATCTCTGCATTTGGGGGGACTCTAAGACGATTATTTCATGGGCCAATGGTTCTGGCCGTATCATGGTTCTTATTCTTCTACAGTGGATGAACGAGACTCGTTCCCTTATCAACAGGGTTGAGGTCGATACTTTCCTCTACATCCCTAGATCCTCCAACCAGTTGGCCGACGACCTCTCCAAATGCGCTCTCCTTTCTACTTCGGGATCCATTTTTTGGGAGGACTAGTCTACGGCGGTGATGGTTTCGGTAGGCAGTTTGGAAAACATTTTCTAGCTTTGGTTTTTTTAGTGGTTAATGATTAACATTTGATTTGCAGGTTTCTAGATCCATTTTATTGATCAACTCCTGGTTGGTTGGTGAATGGCCATCACTTTTTTGGCTCCTGTTGTATTGGCTCTCTACTGATGTGGGTCGCTATTACTATTCGACTATTTTTTAGTTTCGGGATATATCTATATGATATGGTTTGCTTTATTTTTTTTGCTATATGGTTCGAGATACCCATTGTTTCGCCACGACAGATGGGTTTGTGTAATGTCCCCATTCAAATAAGTGCATAGTAAGACAATCCCATCAATCCTACTAGTTTCCTAGGTTGGATGGGCACATGTGGGATGGTAATAAGGAAGCTAATAAATGATATTTATACATTAGAGGGGTTCAAGCATTTAATAAATATGGTGAATAAATAAATTCAAGATAAATTCTAAGTGGCAAGTGGTTTTGGAGACATATGGAGGTGGTGGGACCCACACTAGCTTGATTTTTCATAATACATGGTATCTCTCTTTTGCAAATTCGAATTAATGGGAATGTGAACACTCTTGGGTGAGTTGGTAAGTCATAACACATGTCATTGAGCATCTTAGGTCGAATTGGGAAGGATTGGTAACCTCCATGGAAGATAAAGAGTCAAAGTAGAAGTTTGTGGACACTTGGGCTAGATTCCCTAGCCCCTATGACACCAATGATGGAGCATCTATGAAAACTATGACAAATTGCAGACCTGACCTCTGACATCTGACCACTATGACATGTCAGCACCAAAAATAGGCTCAAGGAAGGCGAATTTGGGAGTTGGAGAAGCCAAAGAGACTCAAAATCGAATTTGGGAGAAGATGGAAGGTTGGAACTAGGAGACAAGTGGCAAATGTGGAATATTTCCTAAATGGAAATCTATTGAATCTATTGAGAGGATTTAAACCCTTAGAAGGATAATGTTGGCTATAAAATGTAGAAATGAAGAATGAGAATGGCTTTTGATGATTTGAGAAAAATTGCATTTGTGAAGAGAGAGCTAGTGGATGACTAGTTTCTTGCCTTAGCCAATTTCGAGGGTGAAAGATTCCCATCCAAGTTGGTGTTTGGAGAGGCCACTCAGGTCTTTCATGGTGCTTTAATGGAGTTTTTATTTGCAGTTAGTAGCTACAGGAAGTTTCATGGTTTGGTTTAGTGTAGCACTTTCTCTCCACCGTTTCCAGTTTTGAAGGCATATTCATGATCCTTGAGGGAGGGCGTTTTTGGTGAGCACTTGTGCTTCTTGAGAGAGCTTATCATTATATATTTCTGATTGTAATAGATCCATATCCTCTGTTATTAATATTCAGAAAGTCTTAGGTCGAAATACCCACTGGTTGTATGCAAAACTATTGATTAATGAGCAAACAATGTCCATTTCCCCAATGCATTGATGTATGGCACTATAATGTTGATTATTTCGAATGGATGGATGATTATCTGATATATTTGTGATCAATATAATGCCATGGATGTCTTCTACAAGTTTCATGTACTGTACTTGAGCATTTGAAGCATTTTTACTCAGTTTAGTTGTATTGGGAGGTGAAATAGTGCCATTTCCCCAAGGGTCGAATTGGGGGTTTTTGCTGTTGAATGTGAGAGAGTTAGAACAGTAGTAAAAATCAATTAATGGTGTATATGAGACCTTAATCACATAATTAACACATTATATACCTCTGTTCATAAATTTGTGGGAGTTTGGAGGCATTTGGAAGGCCATTTTCAGTGTTACCCAGGGGGGATTTGATGCACAAATTACTAGTCAAAATTACCTATATTGATCAGAATACAAATCAAGTTTGCAGCAGTATTTGGAGAGCCATAAAACATCAATGAACCTGATATTCAAGTCTAAATACCATTCATACACTCCTACAGAAGATTTGGGAGCATTTGGGTTGATTTGGAGGTCAAAATAGTTAAACTAGTCAAAGGTCGAAATTGGGGAAAAAGTAGAAAAATTGGCATTTTAATAGAATTTTGAAAAATGGTCATTACAAGTGGTATCAGAGCATGGTCTTGGAACCTGATGGTATTAACAAGAAGCCAAACAAATAAAACACCACCCTTTGAATCAGTAGTTGAAGAAGTTTTGGTTGAAGAAGAGATAGTAGCAGAAAAAGAGTTTTTTTCTAAAACAATGGGTAGAGAGGAGGAGGAAAAATTAAGACATAAGGAGGAATTTATTGAAGCCTCAAAACCATGTTTTGAAGGAATTACCATGGTTATGCTAGATATGAATAAACAAATGATGAAAGGTTTCGAATTGTTGGTTAGCCAACTTTCAGGCAAAGGGATGATAGGAGATAATAGTGGTTCACACTCAAGGGAAAAGATGAAAGGGAATGAGCATATTTTCTCAAGTACAGGACCTCATAATAGATCTGATGAATTTCAAAGCACACAAAGGCATACTGCACCTAAATTTCTCACACCCAAAGAAGAGCCCAATCTTGAATTGGATTACAAGAAACTAGTAAATGATTGGAATGATTTGAATGAAGAGTGTAAAAGAGGTGTACCACTTAGTGACTACATTGATGCTATGCAAAGGATTAAAATGAAGGGAGACAATAGGAGTCCATTCCAAAACAAATAATTGAATAGTGCTATTGGAAAAATGTCACTTCCTACTTTTGATGGTTCTTCTCAAAATTCTGCTAACACTTGGGTGCAAATATTGGATGTATATTTTCAGTTGAATCCTATGTTGGAAGAGGATGCATTAAAAATGGCCATTTTGCATTTGGAAGGAGATGTCAATGAATGGTGGTTTCATGGGATGAAAACCTTGGGTCATAATCAGGTTAAAACATATGGAGAATTTGTTGACAGGGTACTAGAAAGATTTGAACAAAAAGATCCAGAATTGCCTTTCAAAGAACTAGCTCAATTGAAGCAAACTAGGTCCCCTACCGAATATATGTTGGACTTTCAAAAATTATCAGTCAAGGTGGCTGATGTATCTATGGGAAGATTAGTATTGCTGTTCACTGAAGGTTTGGCTGAACCCTTAAGAGGTTTGGTCAAAGCCCACAAGCCAACTACATTAAAAGATGCAATGAGCTTGACTAGGGGTCTCCAAAATGTGCTTCCTAGAACGAGATTTCCTCCTAAGCCTAGCTACAAATTTGAAAAGAAACCTTGGCAAATGGATGGATATGATAAGAAACCTTGGCAAAGAGAGTCATTTGAGAGGAATAAAAAAGAGGGACTAAACAGGGATGAACTTAGAAAAAAGAAATTGTGCTTCACATGCTTCCAACCGTGGACATCGGGGCACAAATGTACCAAAGGAAAGGCTCAATACATAGAAGTATTTTCTGACAATGAGGGGTATGATGAGGGCATGGATGAAGATGGACATATTTAAGATCAAGAAAAGGCATATGAGACAGCAGTAGAAGAGGAAATACAAGAAGAAAATCAGCCGTCACCGGACAAAGCAAGAATGGTAGTGCTTTCAGCAGTACCTCGCTATCATACTATCCGATGCAAAGGTGTGGTACAAGGACAAAGAACTTCAGTTTTGGTAGATGGAGGAGCCACTCATAACTTCATTGATGCAGAGATGGTAGAGAAAAGAAAGATACCTATTGAACCATTTGATGGCTTCATAGTTGTCATTCCCGGCCACAACACAATGCAATGCAAAACATGGGTTCCAAAGCTGCAAGTCACCGTAGGTAACTATACCTTTGTTGATAGTTTTTATGTGGTTGATGTTGCTGATACTAATGTGGTTTTGGGAGTGCAATGGCTGTATTCAATAGGAGAGCATATAGTAAATTATCAAATTCCTGAAATGAAATTCCAAGATTCAAAAGGAGTACAAAGAATTGTGAGAGGGCAACACACTTATCCAAATCAAGTAGTAACTTGCAATAGTATGAGATCTATATTGAGGCATGGGGATATAGAATGGGCTGCTGAATGTCATATTACATCTCCCAAGCCAACTATAAATATTGTCAAACACCCAAAGGAGATAGAGAGACTTTTGCAAAAATATGAAAAGGTTTTTAAAGACCTTCCACATGGTAGGCCACCAGATAGGGGGGTTGAGCACAGTATTATTTTGGAGGAGGGCACTTCACCCATTCAGATACCACCTTATAGACATCCTAAAAAGTTCAGAGATGAGATTGAAAAAGCTATCCAAGAACTCCTAGAGTTGGGACTCATTAGACCAAGCTCTAGCCCTTATGCTTCTTCAGTAGTGCTAGTGAAGAAAAAAGATGGAACATTGAGAATGTGCATAGATTTTAGAGCCTTGAACAAAAAGACTATCAAGAATAGGTATCCTATTCCTAGGATTGATGAGCTACATGGGGCCAAATACTTCTCAAAAATTGACCTTAGATCAGGGTATCACCAAATTCGAATGAAAGATGAAGATGTGCAAAAGACCGCTTTTCGATGTCATTTTGGCCACTTTGAATTTCTTGTCATGCCTTTTGGGTTAACTAATGCTCCAGCCACCTTTCAAGCATGTATGAATAGGATATTTTGCAAGCAACTAAGAAGGTTTGTTTTGGTTTTCTTTGATGATATTCTCATTTACAGTAAAACATGGGAAGAGCATTTGCAACAGTTAGAGATTGTGTTGAAAATCTTGCAAGAAGAGTCCTTATTTGCTAAATTATCAAAATGTGAGTTTGGGATGAAAGAACTACTGTATCTTGGGCACATTATTGGGCAAGAAGGAGTGAAGGTACACATGAAAAAAATCAGGGCTATCTTGGAATGGCCATCACCAAAAAATATTACCGAGTTGAGAGGCTTTATTGGCATATGCACCTACTACAGAAAATTTGTGAAAGGGTTCTCCAAGTTGACTTCTCCACTCACTGATTTGACTAAGAAGGATGCTTTCAAGTGGGATGAAGAGGCTGAAAAGACCTTCCAAAAAATGAAAGAGGTAATGAGTAGTTGTCCCATACTTGTACTTCCTGATTTTACTAAACCTTTTGTTGTGGAATGTGATGCTTCAGGTTGAGGAATAGGGGCTGTCCTAAAGCAAGGCCAACACCCCATATCCTTTGAGAGTAGAAAGTTGTAGCCTCATGAAAAAATTTACTCCATCTATGATAAAGAAATGCTGGCCATTATGCATGCATTGGCCAAATTCAGACAATACTTGGTGGGCAGCAAGTTTGTGGTGAAAACTGACCACAATAGTCTAAGACACTTTCTCACCCAAAAAGATCTAAATGAAAGGCAACAAAAGTGGGTAAGCAAGATTCAAGCTTATGATTTTGATATTGAATATGTCAAAGGAAAGAATAATATAGTAGCAGATGCTTTGTCAAGAAGGCCTTCTTTTTCTCTCATGGATATTGCTAAGTATTGGAAAAACATGCTACTAGTTGAATATGCCAAAGACAAATTTGCTTGTGATGTGTTGGATGGAATCAAAGGGGATGATAATTATAGGATTTTGAATGGGCTAATATATTATAAGGAAATAATTTATTTAGTTCATAACTCCAAGCTCAAGTACCGAATTTTGCAAGAAGCACATGATTCCCCACTAGCGGGCCATCCGAGGATCTTCAAAACTTATAGACAGTTGCGGCAAAGATTTTTTTGGGAAGGGGCTGAAGGAAGATGTTCAGAAGTATGTGAATGAATGTAAAGCATGCCAACAAAACAAATCAGAACTTACATGTCCAGCCGGCCTATTACAACCATTGCCCATTCCAGAGCAAAAATGGGACAGTATTTCCATGGATTTCATCACCGGATTGCCTAAATCCTTGGGTAAGGATTGCATATATGTGGTAGTTGATAGGTTGAAATTTTTTTCTCATTTCTTTGTTGTTACATCATCTTTTAGTGCTGCACAAGTGGCTGATATTTTTTTCAAAGAAATCTTCAGATTGCATGGGCTCCCCAAGAGCATTGTCAGTGATAGAGATAGTAGATTCATGGGTGCTTTTTGGCAAGAACTTTTTAGATTGGTAGGCACTCAATTGACTCCAAGTACCAGCTATCATCCACAAACTGATGGACAAACAGAGAGGGTAAACCAATGGTTGGAAGGATACCTAAGAAACTATGTGGGAGGGCAGCAAAAAGCATGGGCAAAATGGCTACAATTGGGTGAGTTTTGCTACAACACCACTTATCATATGTCAATAGGAATGTATCCTTTCAAAGCATTATATGGTTATGATGCACTTACATTTGCTGACATTATATTTGGTGATAGTAGAGCCCCAAAGGCTAAAGATTGGGTGGAAGAGAGCCAAGAAATTTTAAAGCTCTTGAAAGACAATTTGTAGGTTGCTCAAAATCAGCAAAAACAATATGCTGATAGGCATAGAGAAGAAAGAACCTTTCAAGTCAATGATTTAGTATATTTAAGGTTACAGCCTTATAAACAAACATCTCTAAAAAAGAATGGAGCAAAAAAATTAAAACCAAGGTACTATGGGCCATACAAGGTAGTGCGGAAGGTTGGAGAAGTAGCATATGAACTAGAAATTCCGGAAGGGAGTAAAATCCACAATGTATTTCATGTTTCTTGTCTCAAGAAAGCTCTTGGTCAGCAAATCATCACTTCAGAAATACTTCCTCCTTTGGATCATCGATGAAGGTCATCTCACACTTGTTCCAGAAAAGATTTTGAAGACACGGGAAAGAAGGTTGAGGAGTAGAATCATCAAAGAATATTTAGTGCAATGGAAGGACTTACCAAATGAAGATGCCACATGGGAAGAGGAGAATATTTTGCAGCATCCAAATCTGAAATTGCTTGAGGACAAGCAATCTTGGGTGGGGAGGACTGTAATGTCCCCATTCAAATAAGTGCATAGTAAGACAATCCCATCAATCCTACTAGTTTCCTAGGTTGGATGGGCACATGTGGGATGGTAATAAGGAAGCTAATAAATGATATTTAGACATTAGAGGGGTTCAAGCATTTAATAAATATGGTGAATAAATAAATTCAAGATAAATTCTAAGTGACAAGTGGTTTTGGAGACATATGGAGGTGGTGGGACCCACATTAGCTTGATTTTTCATAATACATGGTATCTCTCTTTTGCAAATTCGAATTAATGGGAATGTGAACACTCTTGGGTGAGTTGGTAAGTCATAACACATGTCATTGAGCATCTTAGGTCGAATTGGGAAGGATTGGTAACCTCCATGGAAGATAAAGAGTCAACATAGAAGTTTGTGGACACTTGGGTTAGATTCCCTAGCCCCTATGACACCAATGATGGAGCATCTATGAAAACTATGACAAATTGCAGACCTGACCTCTGACATCTGACCACTATGACATGTCAACACCAAAAATAGGCTCAAGGAAGGCGAATTTGGGAGTTGGAGAAGCCAAAGAGACTCAAAATCGAATTTGGGAGAAGATGGAAGGTTGGAACTAGGAGACAAGTGGCAAATGTGGAATATTTCCTAAATGGAAATCTATTGAATCTATTGAGAGGATTTCAACCCTTAGAAGGCTAATGTTGGTTATAAAATGTAGAAATGAAGAATGAGAATGGCTTTTGATGATTTGAGAAAAATTGCATTTGTGAAGAGAGAGCTAGTGGATGACTAGTTTCTTGCCTTAGCCAATTTCGAGGGTGAAAGATTCCCATCCAAGTTGGTGTTTGGAGAGGCCACTCAGGTCTTTCATGGTGCTTTAATGGAGTTTGTATTTGCAGGTAGAAGCTACAGGAAGTTTCATGGTTTGGTTTAGTGCAGCACTTTCTCTCCATCGTTTCCAGTTTTGAAGGCATATTCATGCTCCTTGAGGGAGGGCGTTTTTGGTGAGCACTTGTGCTTCTTGAGAGAGCTTCTCATTATATATTTATGATTGTAATAGCTTCATATTCTCTGTTATTAATATTCAGAAAGTCTCAGGTCGAAATACCCACTGGTTGTATGCAAAACTATTGATTAATGAGCAAACAATGTCCATTTCCCCAATGCATTGATGTATGACACTATAATGTTGATTATTTCGAATGGATGGATGATTCTCTGATATATTTGTGATCAATATAATTCCATGGATGTCTTCTACAAGTTTCATGTACTGTACTTGAGCATTTGAAGCATTTTTACTCAGTTTAGTTGTATTGGGAGGTGAAATAGTGCCATTTCCCCAAGGGTTGAATTGGGGGTTTTTGCTGTTGAATGTGAGAGAGTTAGAACAGTAGTAAAAATCAATTAATGGTGCATATGAGACCTTAATCACATAATTAACACATCATATACCTATTTTCATAAATTTGTGGGAGTTTGGAGGCATTTGGAAGGCCATTTTCAGTGTTACCTGGGGGGGATTTGATGCACAAATTACTAGTCAAAATTACCTATATTGATCAGAATACAAATCAAGTTTGCAACAGTATTTGGAGGGCCATAAAACATCCCTGAACCTGATATTCAAGTCTAAATACCATTCATACACTCCTACAGAAGATTTGGGAGCATTTGGGTTGATTTGGAGGTCAAAACAGTTAAACTAGTCAAAGGTCGAAATTGGGGAAAAAGTAGAAGAATTGGCATTTTAATAGAATTTTGAAAAAGGGTCATTACAGTTTGATACCTTTGATACTATTGTTGGTACTCTTCGTGCTCTATGCCCATTGTTTCGCTTCAGGCGGATGGGCTGGGTTATTTTTTGGTTCTATTGTTTTACCTACCCATTATTTCGTCTGCGACGAATGGGATAACGCTTGTTGGTTCTGTTTGGTTTGTGGAGGACTTAGTTGAACTTTGATGACTTGGTTGGCTATATTTTCGGCCGGGGAGTTTAGGACTTTTCTCCTCGATTGATGTATCCGTTGATACTATTTACTTAATTAATAGTATGCTATTTTCATTGCGAGAAAAAAAAATACTTCTCATCTTCTTTAAGTTACAACAATTTCCAACATCCATGCAACCAACGTCAAATATATAGTTTTTCGCGGAACAATAATCTCGTCAAATATATAGTTTTTCGCGGAACAATAATCTCGGGTTAACATATTCACATATCTACTCTTTCATATTAGCTTTTCAAAAATGTTTTCTTTATGAAACATAGTTTTAATATGTTCGAAAAACATTATCATATGTATATGGAGCTTCCTCAATAAGCAATGCAAATATTTTATTGACTTACCAAATCACTGTGCTATTTTATGGTGATTGTCATTGATGATTAACATTGACCAATTTATGTATGATAATTTTCATTTTCTTGCTATTTTACATTGACCAATTTAAGTATGATAATTTTCATTTTCTTGTAATGGTGTAATATCTTCATTTTTTTTAATGGTGCAATATCTTAGTTTTAGACCAAATTATAGAAATAATGTACCACTATATATACATCATCAAAAAAATTATTATAAATTATAAATAACTTGGTTTTAAGCTTACTAAAAACAATAACTAGTATTAACTATAACAAATCATTGCAAAGTGGGATAGAGATACAAAACCATTTGTACACAAAGGAATGATGTACATAATTCACACTTGTTCCATTGTATACACCTAAAAGTATGTTTAATCTTCTCACCCCATACCGCATACTTAAAGTTAAAAACAACTATTTGATCAGTTTCTAAATATATTTGGTTCATAAAAAAATAAATAAAAAAAATAGTTATATGAATGAGATCATGGTTTTATTTTAATACTACTACTACTAATAATAATATATTTTTAAGGTCACAACCAAACCAGACACCAATTTGGTGTATGGGACCCCTTATTTGTGGGACCCAACCCGTGTAGATGAAGATGCAAATTGGGCCGATTTATACAACTGATTTGATCAAGAGAGATTACTTTTTTTGGCTCATGCTATCAATCACGAGGCAAATCAACTCATAGGTCTCATGGTATATTTGAGAGCAGAAGATGCAAATAAAGATATATTCTCATTTGTCAACTATCTTGGTGGATTAATAATATCGACAATAGGTCTTTTTGATGTTATGCAAATAATAATACAAAATGTACATATAATACTCATGGGTAATTGCTTCAATAGGATCTTTCATTCTCATCAGGGGAGAAATTACTAAACGTATAACATTACCTCACACTAAACTTATGATCCACCAACTTGCTAATTCTTATTATAAAGGGAGATAGCATTTTTACTTTTTGTGTGACATGGTTGGAGTTTACTTAACTTTGTGATAAAAATAAATAAATAAAATTATCAAATATATAAAATAACTAACTTCTTAAGAAAATTACTAAATGTTTTCAAAACAATTTAATATATTTAAATATTATACATATTTTAAAAACAAATCTAACCCTATCATTGGAAAACAAACAATAAAAAATCCAACATTGATTGGATTATACAAAGATAATCAACAACTAAGAGGAGGATTAAGTATGATGGTTTGTTCACATAGTACACATTTTTTCCCCAAAGATTTTCCTTTTTCTAATAATGTTATGAAAAAGGTTTTTTTTTAATTAGAATATTGTGATTTATTAAAATGTTAATGGTGTTGTAGTTCTTTTTTGTACTTTGTATTGGTGTTGTCCTTTACATTATAAAATTGTATGGAAAATATTAAATATTAAAATTAAGGTTGTATGGAAAATGATAAATATTAAAATTGGATTAATATTGAGTATACTTTTTTAACAAACATTATAATTTTTTTTAGATAGTTACATTATTTTTATTTTTCTAAAATTTATAGGAAGGTAGACTTTATGTAAACGTGGTACAAGATAGAGTTTATAGTAAATGATAGGTTTTGTGATGTTTGAGTTGATACTAAATGCAACATTGTCAAATCATATTGCAGGATATTGCATGTGGGTAAGTGTAATGGAAACAACGATTTATGTGAGGTGATAGGAAAGAAAGTCACTTTTGCGGGTAAGTTTAATGAAGAACACAAATTTAATTTATGTGAATTGACATGGAAGAGAGTCACTATTGAAAGACTTTATTAGGCAGATCATGAGCTCATGTGTGATTCCATTATAGATAATGCCAAGAAAGATGGTCGATTGTGAATACGTACCCATTCAAGAGTGCTCTAACAAAATCACATTCTTGTACAGACTTTGTTACGAATGCCTTTGCAGTGTAAAAATCCTAGAGTGTCATTAGTAATGATGCTGATTCCATGGAAATAGGAATATATTATCTAGGTTGTTATAGCGCGTAATGTGTATATGTAATTCTAGCATGAGATTTGATTTACTCGTGGACTTGCCAAAGGAAATATATGGCACCTATTTTATTTTGTCTACTCCACTGGGCTTCAACTTTGACTTCCCAAGTTGCAATCGAAATCTCTATAATAGAAAGATCTTTATAATCCAATTGTAATGGATGTCACACACCAACCTTCAATTCCATAAATAAACGCCCAATTCCTCTACAAATCATATACCCCTATGTTGACAACTTAAATTTCTATGGAAAATGTATGGATAAGGAAGCCTATTCTCTACCCAAGATTATGGTATATTTGTCAACAAGCAACAAATATTCATTAACATCTAAGGTAGGGTTAAGAGGATTCAAACACAAGATGAGTTTGCCCCTTCGCTGTTATAGGAGATAACGTTGAAGTTGCAATTTCCAACATATAGAGGCATGCACCATCATAGTTGGGGAAATGGGTGTCTAAAATAAAGGAACCAAGAAAGTAAACCACAATTTGTCTCATGGGTTGGAGGTAGGAGGTACTTTGGTGGCTTCAAGACAAGGTGTTGGGGGAAATGGCCCCTTGGTGTTAGTTGGTCTAGGAGTTGCAGACACTTTTCTATTAGTTTAGTTCAGGGTTCTCTAATTCTAGTAGCACATTGATGTAGCTAGTCACTTGGGATAACAATGTTTTGGTGGTTGGCTAGTCTTGATGGAGCCAAAATTTGGACCTTGTCATCCAAAGTGGGTCAACTTATCCTTTGCTAAACAACATGGAGATAGAGCTAGATTGGTAGGTGAAGTCCAACTGGTGGAAGTAGGTTTCTTCCTTATCCCGTTTCCACAATTTGGGTGGCGGGGGATGAATCTATGTGTTGTCACTATGTGTTAAATCCCACAAGAATGAGATCGTTAACTCACTTGACAAACATACCCTTGCTTTGGAGGGTTTTGTGGTGGATAATTGGTTTAGTATTCTGGGACCTCATTTTCCTTTGTAATGAAGCTTCTCCTACTATTATGGAATTTGAGAGGGATGACGATTCTTAGTCATTAGGAGATTGTACATAGTGTTTTACATAGATTTAAATTGGATATGATCTTCCTTTAAGAGGTCATATAAGTTATTTTGAGCTTCACAATTGAGTGAATTATTGATGAATAACCTTTTCTATGCTACATATCATTGTTAGGGTAGTGGGGGTGTGGTGCTTTCCCTTTCTTCCTATTTACATATTTTAAAGATGGATCATGGCCCAAATCTCGAGGGTTAATGTGTTTGGGTTCCATTGATGTTTTGTGATCGATTGATAGGGATTTGTGTCATCTATGCTCCTAACCTTATCTTGAACTGTGAACAAATTTGGGGTTGGATGGATTCTTCAATGTTGACCATGGATTGAATTGTTGGAGGAGAATTTTAAATGGTAAAGTAGGAGGTTGACCGAAAATCATGTGCAGTTAATGTGATTAGTGGTGCTAATCAATAGGCTTGGGCTCAACACAAGGTTGTTTTTCAAGTTTTTTATTCTAACTAGAGTTGACTATGGTGGACAATTCACTTGGCCCAATTTCAAGTAGGGCCATGACAATGTACAAGTCAGATTGGATTGTGTTTATGGCCTTAGGGAGGACATCACCCTTTCAGGAAAGCTTCACCCAATGGATGTTTTAATAAATGTTATGGGTTTAGATCACTTTCCTATTCATACTATGATCTCAATGTGCAACATGATTGAAGCAATGCCCCAACTTTGTTTAAGTTAAATTTTTCTTTGGAGTCGGAGGATTTATATGCCCCTGTTAAGAGGGTATGGAACATTTCCTCAGGATGCTGGGGAATCATGGTTGGTTGCTTTTGTGGTAGGCTATTCTATGTTGCATAGTCAAGTTCATGATATGATGGGGAGGAATGATAGCTTGCAAGAGGAGGAAAGAGTCATGGGATGCTCATCTTAGACCTAAGGAGATTTACATTTTCCTTGAGGAGGATCTTCGTGATGTGGTCCTTCAAGAGGATGCTATGTGGTTGGATATGGTGTTTAGTAGGAGGAGGAGTGCATTGTTAGGGTTGCTAGGATATTTTCCATACTACAGTGGATTAAGGAGAGGGGTAAGGGATCCAAATTTTACCTCGATTATTTGAAAAGAAAGGTGGTAGTTTAGAAGGTTCTTAGCTTGTGCTAGATATATGCTTCTCTAGTGGAGGATACATCATATTTCAAATGCATGTTTGGATTGCATTTTCAAAATGTTTTATCTCCACATGCTTTGATGCATAATGTGGTGTATTCTATAAATGCTTGTTGTAGAGTTATTTTGCACAAGGTTTCTAGTGGTGATTAAGATAGATTGGTCATTGACTTCTTGAAGAAGAGTTTTTGTAGCTCTTAGTTCTATGAATACTAGTAAGTTGTCAAGGTTGGATGGACTTTCTTGTCAGTTCCACATTTCCATGTGGGACATGATCATGAATGATTTTTTTGCTTGGTAGAATCTAAAGTCTTCTCTTTGGGAGTGTCGATTGAATATCTCAATCAATATCTTATCAAACTCATTCCAAAGAACATGGTGAGGGACACTAATGGGGGTCAGAGGCCTATTACCTTGATCAATCTTGTACACAAAATTATGTCTAAATCAATGGATCTACATATTCACTAAATGGCATAAAAGGTAGATTGTCAAGAGTAGGCATGTTTTATGTAGGGTCAATTTACTCTAGACATGATGATCTGGGACATGGGAAGACTTAGAGTGGGCTCGAGAGATTGACTAATGATCTCTTTTCTTGAAAAATGATTTTGACAAGGCTTAAGATTAATTAGATTGGATCTACATCATAAAATGTTGAATTGATTGGGGTTTGGACTGCATTGTCTATCCATGGTAAACAAATTGTTCTCTAATGCATCAACATTTGTCTCTATTAATAACTAATTTCCCCCTATGATTTGGTTGGATTGATCTATTTTCTAGGGGATCCTTTTGGCCTATGTGTGTGTGGGAGCGCGCGTACGTGTGTGTGTGAGTGTGTGTGTGAGTGTGTGTGTGTGTGTGTGCGCGCGCGCGCGCGCACGCGTGTGCATGCATGTGCGCGCGTGCGTGTGCATGCGTGCAAGCGCGCGCGCGCACGTGTGTGTGTGTGTGTGTGTGTGTGTGTGTGTGTGTGTGTGTGTGTGTGTGTGTTTGTGTGTGTGTGTGTGTGTGTGTGTGCGTGTGTGTGCGTGCGTGTGTGTGTGTGTGTGTGTGTGTGTGTGTGTGTGTGTGCGTGCGTGCATGTGCGTGTGTGCGTGTACGTGTGTGTTTGAATTGAATCCTAAGGTCCTACTTGTGGTTGAATTATGGTCGAGAGAGGGATTTTTCTCCAGTTCCTTAGGCTGTGTGTATCATGCCTAAGGAGGAGGGAGGGCTTGGGTTGAATGATGTTGCCACTCAAGGAAGGATTATTTCCATCAAGTAGGTGTTGCAATGCTTTTAGGTCAGTGCTCCTTGCCAAGTTTTATTTTGGCATGGATTGATGACATCAAAAGATGTTGGCAAGGTTTGGGGGAATTCAATTCATGTGATATTATATATTTCACCAAGATGATCTAGGTCTCTCATTCCATTATATTCAATAAAATTTTGGACATCATGGAAGTAGTCTATAGCATGGTTATGTGGATTTAGAGGGCAATAGGGTAGGTTGGCATTTGGTGAGACACATTATTCGGTGCTAATAGTTTTAGGGTACTTGTATTGTAATGTTATCATGCTTCTAGTATTGTCATTTGGGTAACAAGGACATTTTGTTTTGGTATGACTTGTACATTGGCACATGAGTATGATTTGATTCCCTTAGACAAACCATCTATTATGAAGTTGGTTGAGCTAATCCCCATTGAGGATGTGTTCAAAATGAATATTGTGATGTCGAGACCGTATTGCACAGATTGTGGGGGAGTTTTTGTGGACTTCTACTCTATATTAGTATGATTCATGGAGGATATATTCTATGTTGCATTAACAAAATTTGTTAGATCTTGTTCTAAATTTGAGGTGGGTTTCAGTTTCTCTAGAATATAAGTGGGTTCATAAATTGCATAGTTCCAAGTATGTTTATCTTTCCTATAAGCTACAAGTCATTACATGGCTTGTCATCTGATTACCTAATGGAGTTTTCTCATATTCAAGGGCTAGTGCATGGAATTTTTATTCCTAATGGGTTAGAGATGGTTAACAATTACTTTTTTGATGACTCCCTTATATCTAGGTCGACTAACTAGAGCTTTGTGGATGATATTAGGTCTTGTTTGTGTATCTTTTATCTAGTATTGGGTGTTGTGGTTAGTGAGCATAAGACACAATTTTGGTTAGTATGATTGGAGATTTTGCTTCGATAGATTCCCTCAACATGGACTTATGTTTGACTACCCTTTAGAGTGGAGCTCATGTTTATTGCTATATGGGATTGGTGTCTTCCATAGCTTAAGAGTAAGCATCATGTTTGAAGTCATAAGTATCTTTTGTTTGTTGAGAAGTAAACAATGGTTGGGTGGGTTTTTCAATCCCCGGACACTTGTTGTGTGTCATATTGGTTGGAAATTCAAGCTCAGCTTCAATGTTTGGAGTAAATCCCAAGGTTATACTTGTAGTTTAAGTATGGTGGAGAGAAGGATTTTTCTCTAGTTCTTTAGGATGTGTGTATCATGCCTAAGGACGAGGTAGGGCTTGAGTTGATTGATGTTGCCACTCAAGGAAGGATTTTTTCCATCAAGTAGGTGTTGCAGTGCTTTTAGGTCAGTTCTCCTTGCCAAGTTTTATTTTGGCATTGATTGATGACATCAAAAGGTGTTGGCAAGGTTTGGAGGAATTTAATTCATGTGATATTATATCTTTCCCCCAGATGATCTAGATCTCTCATTCAATTATCTTCAAGAAAATTTTGGACATCATGGAAGTTAATCTCTAACATGGTTAGGTGGAATTTGGAGGGCAATAGGGTAGGTTGGGGTTTGGTAGGGTACTTGTATTGTAAATTTATCGTGCTTATAGGCTTGTCATTTGGGTAAGAAGGACATTTTGTTTTGGTATGATTTGTAAGATACAATGGCACTTTCATAGAAAATTTGGTGTACATTGGCACATGAGTATGGTTTGATTTCCTTAGACAAACGATTTATTGTGGAGTTGGTTGGGCTAATCCCCATTGAGGATGTGTTCAAAATGAATATTGTGATGCTGAGACCATATTGCATGAATTGTGGGGGAAATTTTGTTGACCTCTACTCTATAGTATATGATTCATGGAGGATATATTCTATGTTGCATCAACGGCATTTCTAAGCTCTTATTCTAAATGTGATGTGGGTTTCAATTGATCTAGAATATAGGTGGGTTCATAGATTGCATAGTTCCTAGTATGTTTATCTTTCCTATAAGCTACAGGTCTTTACATGGCTTATCGTCTATCAAGGGATCCCCTCTAAGGAAAAAATCGAAAAGAGTGGGATTTTATGTTCTTTTTTTTGGGCTTTCCAACGTTTTGAGGTGGTGAAGCTTATATTCTAGGATTCCCAGTTTGCTAAGAGTTGTTGGAAGTATACCCAAGACCATTATTGATTTTTCCTTTGGGGAAGGATTCACTAGTGAGCATCCTTGTTTAGTGATTTTCACTATTCAGTGTTATCATTAATGGGATTTGATAGTGTTTGAGAGTTTCTACTCTATTTACCCTTAGAAGATAAGGTATAGGTTCATTTTTGAGTTTGAGATCAATTAATTGATCACCTTTTGTACCATGTGGCATGATGAAGTACACCATCAATTGTTGGCTAAGGCACCTTACTAATAAAAGATGCAAAATCATTAGATACAATAACTTATTTTGATTTTATTTATGCGATAGTATCCTCGAGGAAGATGATATGAATTCCATTGTATATACCCTTCCAGTATTTTGATTTATTGTTTGTAAACACTTTTATGTGAATATATGACGTATTTTTCAAGTAAAAAAACAAGACAACCTATAACACATTATAACTCCCCTATTTCTTAGCAGAAATATGGGCATGCTATATATAGATGGATTCATCTTAAAACAATTGTTGGAATGGTAGCACTAATACAATGTCTCCAAGTACATACAAAAGGATCTAGTTACAAAACATTTGAGACTTATATAGGGCATTAGTTATGACTAAGTGCATAACGTCATAGGTCGGAATATGATGTTTTATAATATTGAAATCTAGGAATTGAACTCTTGGAAGTAAGAAATGATAAAATGCCCAACAAGCTTGTGCTGATAATGAGATTAGCCACCTCATTACTCTATAGGGTTCAACTTAAGGGATGTATTATCTAATTTGGATATTGAACAATGTATACTGGATGATTCAATCGAATACAACATGACTTAAAAATAAATCAAACTAAGTAGTTGAAAGTCACTAAGTAATGAGAGTTATCCATTTCTTTAAAACAAAGTTTTAAGTCCTTTTTTGTATAAAATAAGCCACTAGAAAGTGGGTGCTATGTTTGTCCTGCCATAACATAGTGATTGTGTATTTAAGATAAAGGCATTGTGGTTGTTCCTATTAATGGGATAATTTTGTTAGGCACATGAGATTGGATCAAACTAGTATCAAAGCATTCATTTCCCATATAGTTGTTAGATTGCTATACAATTTTAGTCAAGGGTTGTTCTTAAATATAGAAGGAATTTTTTTACCTAAATTAACATGCCTAGAAAATTTAGTTCATCCACATCAACAATTGCAATCCATTTATCTTACATATCTAGCGACTATGTTATTCAAATACAAATAATAAATTTAATTGCACAAACAAAAAAGCACTAAAACAAGATACACAATCAACACAAGTATTCGGGTATATTTTTGTGCTCACAATAGTTTTTTGATGCCAATAACAAATTCAACATTGTTGTGATGCTAGTGAAGTCACAAAAACTCTACTTGAACTCACCTAATCAATGCTAGTGCCGACATTATTTTGCATTGATAGTGACAATTGCTTAGTCAATCTCAACTTATAAACTAATGGTCCCACACACATGTTGGGATTGATCATTGAATCTTACTGGGTTAATTGTGTACCTTTACCAATGCTAATGATCAACTTGGATTGCACCTTTCAATTTGCATCCCTATACCCTTATAAAGGAAGGGAGAGAGAATCATTGGAAAACCCTCTCACCCATTCAATAAAGGTGGATCTAATTGATATAGTAAAAGAAAATCCTTTTTCTATGTCCAACTTTATTGACGTTGGCTCCCCATGCTTCCATTCTTTTCTCTTTTAAGCAAGTCAAAACATGCAATATCTGCATGATTTATTGGATGAAGGAAATGATCAACCTTATCCATAGTGCTAAAGTTTGGTCATTGGGTTCTACCTTGGATAATTGACTTTACACAATGGTTATTATACCCATCACTTGTATAAATATGTAATCTAATTTCATCATAAATCATTAATTGAGATTTGGACATAAAACAATTCACTACTCTATAATTGCACCTCATTTTTGTACTCCTCGTAACAACAATACATGTACAAATTGAGCAACATATTCTCTTCCTCTAAGTGGAATTCTTGGAATGATTGTATATTTCTTTAGTTTTCTACATGTGTTAACTATGATCACACAAATTAGCTCAGTACAATTCTACACTTTCTCTATTCATTGTCTTTATTATAATTTGTGGACTTTTTGGAATTAGCTTGTTTTTGTGATAAACGTGTTACACACAATATTTCATAGCAATGCTACACTATATTTTTCTTTACTAGAATTGCAACATTCTTTGCTTTAGTTCACATACCATTTCTACAAACAATTATGGTCAATTGGGGTTCTTTATACCATGTTTCCTAATCCGAACTTTCTCCAAATTAATTTACTAACATCTAAAAGGAGTGAGTTAATATGTGGACAAACTCAACCTTTCTAGTGACTTCATTTTTTTCTAGTGAGGCAAAGTTCCTCCCTTATCCTTTTTTTTGAAATTTTAACGATGTGGGTCTTCTTAAAATGGGACAAAACCTCAAAGGGAAAAGTTCTGTGATTCAAGTTCACATCATTCAGGTGGAACTATAAATTATGGCAAGATTCTTACCGAATTTGGGGAAGAATTTCTACTGGGAAAATGTTGAGTTTGGCCACTCATTAACTTACTTTAAATATTTTATAGATTTATCTCAAAGGGGACCATATTATGTTTAAAGATAACAAATGGGGTGTTGCATGATTATTTGAAGGTTCATTTCTTTAAAACCACACTTTTGGCTCGATTGGTTCAACTAAAGACGTTATTGGGGATTTTCTTCTCAGTGACAAATACAAGATATGAATAGGAAGATCACATGGATATTGAAGGCTCCCATAAAAATAATAAAAAGTCAATTAAATCTATTATTTGTAACATATAGTGGCCATATAATGTCATTCATTGTCTAGTTTGAATGTAGTTTTTTTTTCATGAGAAAGTTTGAATGTAGTTTATCTATTGGGTAGCAACACAAGATTGGATGAACTTGGAAAAGTCTTTGACTATACAATATTAATCATCAAAATAATTATATTAACAAAATTGATTCAAGGTATATCCATTGTTATTAGATGGAAACACTCTCTATTACTCAAGCAATTGTTTTTAAAGGTGCAAAATCACATTAATAGAAAGGTTTCATCTTGCTAATATATATTATTCTATAGCACACACTAAAATGAAATGTTTGTGACAACTTTGATTCTCCTTGAAAATCCAACATGTTGTGTGGATGAATCTTATGTTACTTAGACCTAATAGATATATTTTTCTTGCTACAATAACTTTACTACTTCCTTCAATATTTCATACCTTTGAATGACTCTCATAAGGACTAAGGGGGGAAATGGTTTCCCCATCACCTGCCATTTTTATGCTTGACCATTCTTTTGAAAGTCATTGTTGCAACAACCATGGTTTCACCGAAGTTCTCAAGTAAGTTCATCCTAGAGTTATTCCACAAGGTAAAGAAGTCCCCTCCGGTTAGATTGCTATTGAAATCCCATGATTGAATATATAATCATTTGTTATAACTTGAAGTGTTGAAATATGATGAGGTATTTTATCAGTAGAATTCCCTAGAAGTTGTGATCAGGGATTGGCTTGGGGAAGATTGGGAACATTATGAGTGAGTCTACATGGCCACCAAAAGAATAACAAAAGGATTCTTTGACTTCACCTTAAAGGAAGGGAAACATGCTACAAATGTGGTTATGTAAGGCCCTTAGATGTGTTGTAATAGCCTTGTTGTCATGTCTACTTGGTATGTGTATTTCTTGATTAATGAATCTACCCAGTTTTAATGTCTTAATTTTGTCATGTTACGAAGAACTTTGAAGATGTTTTGGTATTTCTTGGATCACTTTTTTTCTCCTCTTGGACACTTTATCTACCATGACCCCTAATGATTTTCTAACTCATGATTATAGAAGTGTATTTTCCTATGAGTTAATCTATACCAAGACTTGAAAGAATGCGCCTTTATCAAAGTTTGCAACCTCTTAGGTACATTAATATTCTAAACACCTACTTATGATGCCAAATATCTAAGTATAGTGTTAGGAATTAAAACACATAATAATACATATAATAAGCACGCACACACATTGAAGAAGAATATTTTTACCCTGGAAAATCAACAACAATAGGTCTATTACCCTTGACCACTCTAGTCGAGGCATGGCCAATATGGCCATAATTGACCACTCTTAGGCAATCTACAATGCAATTGATCAAGCCCTTACATAGGTTTTATCACATGCAATACCATGGGACACCCAAAACCATGAACCCATAAACCACCAATGGTAAACCCATATTTGACTCTTTAACCCAGTCAAGATTAACCTAACGTTCCCCCCGTTTAAACTTGACCTGGGGTAAAGACCAACCCCCCTCAAAGTTTTAATCCAGTATCCGAGAATGCAACATGGCTCCCATTCTTCAATCTACCTAAATCTACGTCTAAATTTTTCATATGTGACCCAATAAGCAAGGGGTACACATTTTTAAATAGGTTTTACAACTATATGCCCATTTACACTGTGATTAATCCCAACTCTATAAAAAGTTACAATACAGTGAGCCAATTACATCCTCCTCTATCTTCCATGTGCTTCTTATGCTAATGCTTCACATAAATCCACGTCATGCATTTTTTTACATGTGCCATTATGTTCTTTCCTAGCTGAAGAGTTCATCCCAAATGTTCTCTCCATGGCTCCAAGCATAATACCAACAATTCCACAAATTCTAGGTCTACACAACTCCGATACTAATTGTTAGGAATTAAAACACATGATAATACATATAAAAAGAAAGCACACGCAATGAAGAAGAATATCTTTCCCCTAGAAACCCAAAACCAGGAAAACCAACAATAATAGATCTATTGCCCTTGATCATTCCAGCCAAGGCATGGCCAATACGACCATCATCGACCACTCTCAAGTAATCTACAATGGAGTTACTCAAGCCCTTAGATAGGTTTCATCACATGCAATACTGTAAGTTTCAAACCTATTAACTAAAACAATGCATACATATTCTTAAGCAAAGCAGAGATTAAACAATGTCACGCACATAATACACAGAGATTTACACTATAAATCTTTAATGGGAAAAACCAACAAAACATAGAGTCGTGCCTCTATATTTTCATTGCGTTAATTCTTAACCATTCACAATATAATATTTAGGTATTCCATAACATCCAAAACCCTAATTTGTTAATTCGAATTATATTTAGATCCCAATCCCTTAATTGGGATTAATTACATATTTTTTGGTGATACAACCCACATATAAATGATATAATACATACACAACAAATACCATGGGACACCCAAAACCATGGGCCCATAAACCACCAACGGTAAACCCATCTTTGACTCTTTAAACTAGTCAGATTAACCTGACATATAGTACTAGGGATTGCCTTCTTTTTTCCAAATCCAATTCCTTGATTACCCCTTTGATATTAGGGATGATTTCACATATCCTACTGTGTTGGCTTGTGATAACTAAGGTGAATGGATTGAAGTAAAAAATAATGGTAGTAAGAGTGATATGAAACCCCAAGGTTCAATTTAAGGGCATTACTATTCCTAGGTCAATGCCCTTGAATCCTACCTCTTTAGACATTGGGTAGGACCTTGTTGGCTCCTTTAAGGCTACTCCACCTATGGGAGGGGACTGTAGGGACTAGTTTCCTCCTCTAATGCTAGATGGGAATTATGGTACCGTACCATATGATGAGCATAATAACTTTAAAAAGATATCCTAGATGGATGGGATATCCATGCATAGGAAAATAATCATTTTGTGGCATCAAATCCTTATTGAACTCTAAATGGTAAGGACATAGTGGAAACTATTGTTGAAAGTTTACAATGAAACACATGTCATGCAATGTAGGAGATCTTACAACATGGTCAAGAATATAATGGTTAGAAGAGTTTGTTTAGTAGTTTCTAATTTGGATATAATGTTTCTCAAAGAAGTTAAAGTCATTAAGTTCCTCTTCACCTCAACCTTACATTATATTTGTCCTAGTTGGATATTTTTAATACATAACGTGAAGACAAGTATGGTGGATTAGTTACATTCCGCTACTTAAATGTTTTTTTTTCCTAAGAAAAAAGCGCAATTTCATTAAAGATAATCAAATTACATATTGCAGAAAGGCTTCAAAGTGCCCTTTCCATTGATAGCTTTCCAGCTTCAAAGAAAAAAAATCATACCAAAGCATCTCCTGGAAAAAAACCCGAATCTTATATGCCCTGTGTCAGAGCAGCCAAGAATGGTTCAAGTATAATGAATAACCAACTCATTTAGAGATGAAAGAACAAATAATAAAGAAGCCACAGATGCAGAAAGCATCAATGGAAACCCGAGACGCAAAAAGGAAGGTTTGTAGAGCCACCAGCATCTGAACTGAATACCAAACTAGGTTCACAGTGCTGACAAGAAAAGTTCACACTACACCGAGAAACATCCAGCCAAATTGTCGGCCTTGACAATAGCTACCGACCGGTGCCGCTGCTAAAAGGAAGACAAAAATCCTGCATCAGAGCATATCTCCACACTCTACTAGCTGTAGCCGATGCCCTCGTCGTGGATGCACTTCCCTGCAACACCCCTCAGCTCATGATCCACCGCCATCGCCACTGATAAGCAGGTGGTCCCGCCAAGCAATGGGTCACCGCGCGAAGACTCCACCACCGCTCCGCTTGCAGTGAGCCGTCCATCTCCAATGCGGCATACCCTGCAAGAGAAGTTCGAAGACTGTTGCAGCCACTATAGGGAGCATCCACTGCCATTCACCGCACCTACAGAGACCACCACCGCGCTAAGGAGAGAAAGCTACCATTGCCATCGAACCACGTACAAAATGGAGCTCACCGGCCATCAGTGGCCATCACCTTGAGCACCGTGTACACCCTTCCATGCGGCACGCCATGGTAAAAAAATGCAGAGGAGAAGTGGGATGCCGACCATGGAAGGATCCATGGCCGTCGGTTTCATCATGTTTCGACACTCAACCCTAATCTGAACGCCGCAGACCTATCTCGTCCTTCTGTAGTCAAGTCAAAATTTGTTTCAAATGTTACTGACTAGAGTCACAATTTATCCAACTAGGTAGTGTGGTCCTCCTTAGTTTAGATGGATAAGTTTTAGGCCTTTCCAAGCTATATGTTTTGGATGATGCTTATGATAGAAATGAGCTATGGAATTGGCTTGTTGGATAGTTTCATGAGGTAAATTCGCTCTTGTGTTGAGATTCCAATGATGTAGAGTTTGAGGATGATAAATTAGTCCCAAACACTACTACACAAATTCCCAATTTACGACATTATAACAACAAGAAGTTTGATGTATGGGCATCAAAAAACAACTACATTGGAACATCACAAATTTTGTCGGAAGTCCAACATTAGAAAAACCCATCATTCCTATGTCATCCTTACGACGTTTCCTGGTGACTACATGATAGTTTTCCTACAAAAATATTTCTGCTCCCTCATCGGTCTACCAACGTTTCATGGATGTTGTTTCAACGTACCTCCATTATTGGAAAACTCGCAACTTGTTGGATCAATGTCGTGATTGAGAGGTTTACATCGTTGAGCAAGTGTTGGAATTCTGTCTCCTTACTAACACCAGCATAGATCCATATTAAACTTGGATCCATCAAGCACCGAGAGGGATCCAATTTCTTGAGGCGTATTTTTTTTAATCTTAAGCTCAAGAAATTCCATACCTCTCTTGCTTGATAGATTCAGGTTGAAGTTTTAATTTTTTATTTTGTAGGCCAACATGGATTTTTTAAGTTACTTTTCATAATTTGTTTATTTTATGAGCCGACGTGTATTTATTTATTATTTTTGGTAATTTAGTGTTACGTTACGTATGTGACACCATCTCCCCCATACTGGGTTGTAGAGCACCTCGCTCCTCTCGGTGCAATAACCATAGTTTTGATGTCATTTCTCACTCATTGCAACAAGGTCAATGATTCAACATAGGCCCTCGTTGAAACCATTGCCTTTCATTGACAAGGAGTCAGAATTCTGACATAGCGATCATCGTAGCTATTGCATCCATGTCATTCGAACATCAATAAATACATTCGTACGTCGGTGTTCCAACGTAAAGCCTATGATAAAATATTGACCTATGTTGGTTTCCCTTTGTAAACATCAATATTGGATTTATTGCTGAGGTTATGATACAAAATCTCATAATTGTTATTGTGGGTTCTGGATTTGTCCTATAGAAGCTTAGTATCTAAGACGATCCATATTTTGTTCAAGGTAAGAACCTTTGGACAAAATCTGGATAACATTTTGCCGAAAGGTACTAACCTTGGACAAAATATGGATCGTCTTAGACACTAAGCTTCCAAAGGACGTGTGTAGAACCCACAATAACAATTATGAGATTTTGTATCACAACCTTAGCAATAAATCCAATCTTGATGTTTATGAAGGGCAGCCAATTGAAGTCAATATTTGATTAGAATATCATAACAAGCAAGTACATAAGAAGAATAAAACAAAACATTGGTGACTTGGAATTCCCAATCATTCTTTCAGGCTTGAATTTCTCTCGTTTATTGCACCCAATCTCATTTTAGACGAGAAACCTATCCTTATCATCTCCTTCAATTGTCGATCATTTTCTCACTCACAATATTTGACTCTTATTGGCTTGAGTGTTGTGAATTCCTTCATGCTTCTTTGGTGAAGACCTCAAGAAATCCAAACATTAATGGTGTTGATCCATGTGTTGGAACATAAACTTCCACATATATATAGATAGACTTAGCAACCCATGTATGTATGTATGTATCTTTTTTATTATCAAATAAAATAATAGTATAATCAAGTTCACCAAGTTTGTCCTTAAGAGGCAACATCAATCTCTTAGTCTAATTCTAACAATCCATTACTTTAGTTATATGCACTCATAGAAATATGTTTAGGATAAACAACATTCAAGTTAGGGTTAAACACCCATAAATATATTTTAGATCACAATCTCAGATTCTTAGGTAGACTTGAATGGTAGAGGGTTCTCCCAATAATTAGACAAGATGCTCCGTACAATTGTACTAACTAGTTGGTGGTGAAACTTTCCAAGCAAAGAAAAAGCTCTATTCTCTCAATTGGATACACAATAGGATGTGACAATCTAGTTGGATAAAATGTAATATAGTTGTTGAGATATCTAATATTATTATGTGGTTAAATGATTAGGGAGTTTACTGAAGTTAAATATGGTTGGTGTAGTTTCCACCAGTATTTTTTCTTGTAATTAAGTAATTAGGCTAAAATTTGAAATTAAAGACGATTTTCGTAGTTACCGACATCAATGTCTCCTTCAATCAAGTAGATTTTAGAAGGTTTTTGTATTAATCACTTGAAATAGATACAAGGTTTGTATCATAGAATAAAGAAAGGATTTTTCTTGTTTTTCCTATAAGGTGTTTATAACATTATAAAGACCTTATAGGAAAAACAATTATTATCAACACAAGGCTATTTCTCCTTCTTGATGGATACACCCAATATATGCTCATGATACATCTTGGGGGTATGTTGGTGTTGCTACTATGCCATTGTTATACAACTTCTTTGTAATGAGATTACTACACGAATTTTCAATGGTACGATGGATGACGACAATGGTTTTGTGGTCTCCTCTGGAGAGTTTCAACTATGTTATAAGTTTGCGTATTTGACTAATCAAGTCTAGTTGTATTGTGAATACACTAGGTACCTAGACTTATAGTATCCATCACTCATGTGCTTGTAGCAATGGGATACAATGCAATGGCCCTAAACATGCAAATGTGTGAAGACATAAATAAAGTTAAACAAGTTTGGTTGTTTTTTCCCGTGTTAACTAAGCTTAACTAAGGTTAACGCCTAGCGGTTTTATGGTATTCTTATCATTTTTTTTCACTCTCTATATGGACAATAGAGCCTAAAAATCTATACTAGAAACATAAAATTTAGCTAAAAATAAAGAACTAAAATTTTCAAGGATAAAATATTCAATAGAAATTTTCAACACCTGAATCATCCAAACATTCGTAGAGTTGGTGATCATAGTACATAAGGTGTACAACACTCTTGGAACATAAAAATGTATCATCTGCACAAGGGAACATAAGATGTATATTCAACTAACCAATACTCTGTTTATTTAACCGTTTTTAAGACCTTATCAGTAAAATTAAAAATGGAAGGTGCCAAAGTACATAATTGCTTGAGCTTCGCTTGGTTTTGAGAATAATTTATTATCTACTAAACAAGGCCAACCACGTGAAGGTGGAAGCTCATCTGGTCCCTCCCCCGCCTCACATCATCTCAATTCCCCATAACCCATCTATCTAGTGCAAAATAAATTAAATTAACATAAAACAATTAAACATTTAGATTCCATAAGAAATATCACATACAAAGTAGTACCAAATATATTATATCAACAAAGTTCATTATACAAAAATCATAGTACAACATGTATTATATAAAAAACGTTCAGTGTACATCACTTCCTACAGGGTTTCTAATTCTTAAACAAATTCATAAGAGGCACGCCATCCTATTTTGTGTTTGGTGGTCGTTGGTGTTAAATGTACAACATCACAAGTCATTATCCAAGCCAATCTTGTGCAACTAGGATTGGGCCTCATGTGTTGAGGTAGGGATCCTGAGTTGGACTTAGGAACTTGGAGTAGATTCTTGATTTGGACTCAATAATGACTAAGAATTCAATTGTAAAAGGTTATTCCTCATGTGTCGAGGTGAATGCTCCGATGTATCAAAGTGATGGTGTTGTAAAGTCTTGTTGGACAAGGCTCAGGACTTGTGTGTCAAGTCAGATTCTCATGTGGACTTCCAGTTATAGTAGGTACCCATGGGGTGGACCTCAAGTTATAGAGATAGATGCTTTGCATGTTGAAGCATTAATGTTGTTTGATGTATTACAACATATGACAAATCTTCCAAGTATAATATGATATGATAGATAATTAAAGTTAACACATATTGACCATGCAATGAAGATAAGAGATAAAGATAAATGCATAGAGGAAAAAAGAATTCAAATTGCTCATGAGATGACTACATGAACTCGAATTGTTAAACTTCAATTAAAGCCACAATGTATGCCTCATTTAATTAAAGAACTCATAGTGGTCACTACAAGTAAATCAATCAGCATGATTTCAGTTAATAATAGTTAACTAAGTGTTAATAAAGAAGATATAGTTAACTAAGTGTTATTGCATGACGAAACTTATGTTAAACCAAAAGACGACACTTATGTTAAACTAAAATACGACACTTGAGTTGTGACAATTGCATGACAACACTGAAGTTATCCACCTAACTAAGTGGGAAATATTTAAGTTAAGGGGCGATTTCATCTGAAGACTCAGTTCAGTAAGTTAATGCATTGCATGAAAAGTGGGGCGCTCTTCTTCATGCAAGATTGATACATTTAGATGGAGGGCAAGTTCATCATGAAGTCATAAGATAAAATTAGAAGTTGATGCATGTGAATAATATATAAATATGTTATACATGATTTTTGAATTCAACGTGAAGAGAATTCTCTTCTCCCTTGAAGGCAAGGTGCTTCTCTTTGTGCAGGATAATTCTCTAAGAAGGCAAGGTGCTTCTCTTTGTGCACGATAATTCTCTAAGAAGGCAATTCACAGCTTTTGCATGTGATGCACCATTACCCATGCAACCAATCTCTACAACTTGCATGGAAGTGATTCTTGCTTGTTATTAATGTGCTAGGCACATGTCAAGTTGATACAATTGATCTATATTCTCTCTTGCTCAGTATTCTCTCTTATCTAGCACCCGAGGTGCCGAAAGCAATCTGCGATTTTCTAAAAGATATTATATGCTATCTATCATTATTATACTGTGAATATTTGCTGGGGTTTTTCATCCTCATTGTTTTAAGGGTTTCCCCCAGGGTACATCTTGTGTTATGGTTGAATGTTTCATGTGATTTAATGGTTCATTGATTCAAGTATTCAATATTTTCACATTTAAAGTTTCAAAGTTCAAAGGTCATCATATTTGATAAAAAATTAACAGTTGGTCTGGCTCTATTGATTCCTACTGCTTAACATGGGAACACAACGTATGTCTCCAGTCACATACATGTTGAGTGGGACCAACAACCATTATAAAAAGTGAAAAGATATATAATTGATATTCATAATAATTGTTCAATGTTAATATTGAATCAACATTTAACAAATGTTCAATGTTAATATTAAATCAACATTTAAAAAATGTTCAATGTTAATATTAAATGAACATTTAACAATTGTTCAATGTTAATATTAAATCAACGTTTATTGCCTTCTTAACGTGGAGAGGCGATGGTCTGAGGCACAATCACCTCCTCTTCTCTCCTAGTTTCCTCTTCTATAGTCTCTTCCCCCAAAACAAAATGAAAGTTATAATTATACAAAATCTAATCTTAAAATTCAATATATCATAAATTTATACAATCATACTACCATCACGAGGTTGTTGATCTCCACCAACATTAATACTGCTCGATCTCTCCTACATTAAAAAATGAAAACATTGAATTATAGGTGTTTGATTTTGTAGAAAACATCCTTTTCTTTTTGAAAATGATGTTAAAAGCATAAACATAATTTTCAAAACTAACATTTGTTTGGTCTCCAGCTTTCCCCCCAACTTGGAGACGTTCAAGAACAGTTTGAAACCTGCATTTGAATGTGAGTTTCCTTTCTTATTCCGTGGGTTCTCATTTCATGACATCCCCTAACATTCCATAACATGTCAGTAATGAACTAGTTGCATCTTTTCAATAATAAGATGGTAAAATCATTTTCATACTTAGAAATTAGGCATACAATTTCAAGTATCCACCCCGACCAAGTTTGTGTTGGTCGTGCTTCTCTAACCTGACTTGGGTGGCCTTGGATGTATCTTTAATCCCACAATGAGTTTTAAGGACATCATATAATGCAATTTTAATTTTATTTTGAACTTAAAAAATATCATACTTAATGAAATTCCAAATGTTATACCTTTCTCCATCTGGAGGTTTCTTTCCTTGTGTTCTCATACCTTTTTCCTTTGTGGAGTCCACCTGAAGAGCCTTCAACTCCCTCTCTCAGGAACCATAGGAGGTCGATCAAACTTATGGTTTTTTTCTATATGAACTCTATATGTATCTCTTATCATTTTCAAATATTTACTTGTAATAATTGTTTTTTTCTAAGGAATACCTCATGGGAAACCCTCCGAATACTTCCCCATATTTTATGGATGGTAGACGGGGTAAACCATTGGCTCTGATTACGAAGCCTAACCCGGTGGGGACATCGAGTGAGGCCCTTTTACATTCTATGCATAACCACCTAAGGATTTGACCCCAAGACCTTCTGCTTGCAAATTACAACTCTTAACCACTCAAGCGAACCCACCGGGATTTACCTCTAATAATTGTTACTTGAGATTGGTTGAAAATATCTCCAAATAGAACAACCATGTAATCCATAAGCTCCTTCAAATGAAAATGTTATTGGTTAAATATGGTATGAATGGTTGTCCCAAAAAGATCCAAATACCTCTCTTGTAGGTGCTTCCAAAACACATTATTTCACGTCAAACCATTAATACTAGAAAAAATTAAAAATTACTATAATTATATCACGTTATGGAAAATAAATGCATTGTTAGTTACCAGGGAGTTTTTGTAGCCTTAATGGGGCTAGGTTTTCATCCATGTGGAGCTCAATGGACAGTGTCCCACTACTCTTAACACAAACCGCTCTAGAAAAGGATTCACATGAGCTACGAATGGGGACAACACTCCAACAACATCTTCATGGGGGGTCGTGCCATGAGCATGGGTGTCGTGTGAGTGACTAGAAGTTGAATTGGGAGTATCAAAGACATGCGTCATACTAGTAGTCATCAGAGGAGAATATGACACAATGTGAGTAGGAGGCGGGGATGGATATAATCTGGTGGCTATGTTACTGCTTGTGGTGGCACTTCTAATATTTAATTCAAATTATAATTTATTAGTAACTCCTCCCATGGTGCTATTGTTTTATTGCACATACCACTACCTAGTTTCCTTCATGTGCCTTAAATATGCAATTGGGTGGATTTCTAGTTGTCCCTGGTCCTGTACTATTTATTAACCCTACAATATTTATAGAGCTTTTTGGCCTTCCATCAATATATATAATTTATCCTTCATTTTTATTAGAGTCTTTTATTTGTATATAGTTTGCAGAAACTACATATCTACGAATGCTTGTCATATATTGTGCAAGCCTAATCCAAACTCCATAACTGTAACATTGTTCGACATACTTCATGAATTAAGTTACCCTACCATATTGGAGCTTTATGCCATCCATGGAAAATGGATCGAGACCATGCATAGATAATGGCACAATGCAATATATTATTTCATTGAGTGTGTTCCCACCATTTTACTAGATGTTTGTACCTCGAGGGGACCTCAATGTCACCTTTTGTCTCATCATAATACTCAACAAGTCGCTCCTTAAAAAATAAAAAATTTCACGCGCCTATGAAATTTTCTTCTTACCTTTTGACCTCTAGTACTTGATCTGGCAATGCTACATGTAGTGGATGTCTCACTTTACCCCATTTCCTCCTAAACTATCCTCGCTCTTAGAAGATATATTTGACAAATACCTATTTGGAAATACCTACAAGTGAATATCTACAATTGATCACATTGATCCCAATTATTGTCATATGTATAAGGTATTAACCCAAGTATAAATTCTTAACAATGCAAAAAACTATAAAATCTTGATAGTCCACTATGAGAGTCCACTAGCTACAAGAGGGGGGCAAGAACACAAATTTCTTTGATAACTCCATAATCACGGGAACAAACTACAAAAAACTATTTACTTAAGGAATATGCATGGGGATAAGCTAGAGGACTATGGAGACATTAAGAAAAAATATATGTACATATTACAATGACTTAATGATAGATCCATAAGAAGAAATCCAAATAGAGACTATGACCACAACTAGTAACATACATTGCCTTGTGAAAAATGAGGAAAATGCCTTTTTGTAGTACCTTTCAGGTAAGACTCAAAACTAATTTCCTTATGGATTTAACTCCCATGTAAGAAAAAATTTATACTTTGTTGAAGTTGGAGAAGGAGAGAGATAAACCAAGGTAAAATTTTGTTGCTCATTAGAAGATTGTTACACATGGGTTTGACAAGCATGCATTATATGATAAGTGATTTCAAGTTGGCATTATTATCCTCAAGTGGGACAGGGATAGTGAACCAAAGGGGAAATATTTGGAGTTCCAACCACTTTGGTTATGACTTTATCAAGTAGCAAAGAAGATTAACCCTTGAACTTACTATATCTAAGATATGAAGGTAGTCAAATACCTCCTCGTTACAAATTGCCAATTTTTGAGGTGGTTAGCCTTGCCAAATTAGGAAGGTTAAGATTATCCATGAACGAAAGACTCAAATTAGGAAATGAGGTAGATGAAACAATAGTGGTGTTAGCATTAGCTCTGTCGGTGGAAGCTGCACTGACCTTTCCTCACCAGAAACAAGGATGCTTCCATCAGTATCACTGGAAATGTGGATGCTAGCGAAAACATGAATACTACTATCCACAGTGTTGATAGGAGGGGGAGATTATGGTGATATAGGATGTGAGGAGTTGAAATCCGATGAATCTAAAGAGTAATAGGGATATGATGAAGGGTGTTAGACTGGAACATTACTAGATGAGATAACGGTGCGACCTAAGAACCCGTATAAAGGGGGACGACCTCTAAGTCTCTGAGAGTATCTCTTGGGAGCTATGGTGACATCATCGAAGACAACCAATCAAATGGTGTAGTTCTGAAATAAGGATAATGTAAAAAATGTTCCAATCAATAAAATCAACTCTATTAATGGTCCTAAATCAAATAACAGGTGCAACGTCGGTGCATCGAGTGATATATTCTAGTCAAAGATTGAAAAATTAAAAGCACACCCTATAAAATGAAAAGACACACTAGCCCAATAAGGAGAAATACAACAAGCAAATGTAATGAAATAAATATTCCTCAAATATTTTCCAAGCAATGGGGGTCTCAATTCCACTGCAAAAAAATAAGTAGGAAGATGAACACGGGTCTTCCAAACACTAGACTCAGATAAGGGTCTCAAGTCCTACCAAGCCAATGAGTGAAGATAGAAAGGAATAGTTATAGAGAAATCCAATGTGAGCATCTCTAGTCGGCTTGCTGCTATTTGCTCCAGGTACCCTCCCACCTACGAGTGTCACCTATGGGTAAGATGCCTAATAGAGTGGCCACTAAGCTACCTTGTTCTTAGACACATTTGACATGTTTCTTGTAACTGTTGGAAATACTAAGAGGGGGGTGAATTAATAATGAGCACTTTTTACCATTTCAAGCATTAATTATATCATGTAAAGATTAACCATTAACAATGTCATTCATCATCACATAAACCATACACAATGCACGCAATACATAACATGGAAACCCAAACGGGAGAAAACCATGAAATGATTTCTTATATAATAACAAGATTACATTCATAGGAAGCACCAACTTCCAAGATTCTCCAGCACCGACTGAAAGGAGGCACCAACCCTCTGATTTACAAGAACCAAACTGAAGGAAGCTCCAACTCCATGATTTTCTAGAACTGATTGGAAGGAGGCTCCAACCCCCTGATTTATAGGCTCTAACCTGAAGGAAGCTCCAACCCCTAATTTATAGGCTCTAACCTGAAGGAATCTCCAACCCCCTGATTTATAGGCTCTAACCTAAAGGAAGCTCCAACTCCCTGATTTACCAACACAGACTGGAAGGAAACTACAACTCCCTGATTTACCAACACAGACTGGAAGGAAACTACAACTCCCTATCCTTTCCTTGTCCTGCCACCTTGATATAAATAAGAAGATCAGTCTACCACTATCACTATATCATTGTCACAACCTATACCTGTATCACTGTCTTTGTCAATATGTACCTGTATCACTTCCTCGGTCAACTTGTACCTGTATCACTGTCTTTGTCAACCCGTATCACTGCATCACTACCTCTGTCAACTTGTGACAATCACTATCTCTATAACAATGCCCCAATCACTGTCTCTGCAACCTGTATCTCTGTCTCTATTAACATGTAATCGTATATCTATATTTGTACCTGTATCACTGTCCCTGTCACAATCACTATATCCTATCTCAATGCCACAATAACTGTCTCTAACACAATGCCAATGTTAATGTCACAATGCCAGAATCACTATCACACTGTCTCAATATTTGTCACACTATATGAACTTGTACATTCCTCAAATCTATACCCAAAAACAATAATCCATCGATTTCATTTGCATACTCAACTTTTACATCATAGACATTTTCAAAACGTTGAACACTCCAAGAGATGAGCCATATGCCAAAACATAACCATGGTCTATACCAAGATAACCACTATCATCTAGGCCAATACTATCATATAATATTCCCAGATAATCACAATGACATATGCCAACAAATAACCAAGATCTATGCCAAAAAATAAGCAAGATCTATGCCAACAAATCAACAAGATCTATGCCAGCAATATGCCAAGATAATCACTAAGATCTATGCCATGAACATTATAAAGTATGCCAAGAGAGAAGCACTAGAGCATGTACAAAATTCATACCTTTTTAAAGAAAACAAGATGGAACCAAAATAAACCTTATATCATGTCATCACATTGAGCATGAAAATGACTTTTTTAAGATAAAAATTTAAAGAAAAAACTCCGAGAATATATATATTTTTCATTCTAATTAGCTCCCAAAAATAAAATAAAAATTGAAAATGTATATATTTTTCATTCTAATTAGTTACTAAATGTATTTTTTTTGTAAAATTTGAAAAAATGTACTTGTAAATAAAGATTATAGTTTTTTTATGACCAAGAAGATTCAAAATTGCAAAAATACGGCTCAAAATGAAAAATGGTGCTACCAATATACACACTTTTTAAAACAAAGGTAAAAAAAACTACTAAAATTGACTCCCCAAAAGACGAGAACAATGTCAGGGTCTCGTCAAGTTGTATAATATGTTTTCTTGGTTAGAGTGTCAGTGACTGCTCTAGTCAGTATAAGCTTTAGGAGATGGTTTGAACAATAAACAACTTATGCCCAAAACTTCATAGGAAGATATTTGGTTTGCTGTAGGCACCTGGCCATTTCTACCAAAGTCTAATTCTTCCTCTCCGCAACTCCATTCTACTTAGGGGTGTGAGGTATAGATCTCTGCCAAGACATATCATTTTTCAAGAGATACTCTTCAAACTATCAACTCACATATTCACCACCATTGTCTGATCTCAAACATTTAATCGGACGACCGAATTGCTTCTTAGCCAATGCTCTAAATTCCTTGAATCTTTCAAATCCTTGACTCTTGTTCTTCAAGAAATATACCCATGTAAATATAAAGAAATCATCAATAAAGGTCAACATATACTTTGCACTTGCCAATGAAGGTTTGTTCATGCAACATAGATAATTGTGAACAAGTTCCGGTCGATTTTGTGCTCGCCATGCTTTCACAAAATCAAAGGGTGCCTGATGATGATTTCCAAGCATACACCCTCTACAAACTCCATCCAGTGGATTTGTCTTTGGGAGGCTAGTGATCATGTTGTGAGTTACCATCATCTTCAAACTTCAAAGTTTAGATGTCCAAGTCGTTCATTCCAAATTCGACTTCTATAACTGGTTTGAGCAATGATTGTAGTCATTCCAGTCGTTGCAATTAGTGCAATTGGCTAGGGAGAAGCACACAACTTATAAAGTCCTTCTTTGGGATATGTATGCCCTAAAGCAACGATCACCCCCTCAAGACTCAGGTCCTTTACGATAAAGTGATATGGCCAAAACTCCATAGTCTTCTTAATGTGCATAATTTGAGCAATTGTTAACATTTTAGCACTCAGGCTAGGCACATGATAGCCATTCGATATTCGACCATGTTGAAATTCAACAACTCCACTTCTTGGAACTGTGAGAGCGTAGTCATTAGCTACATAAATATTCTATTATGTAGCTCCACTTAAGGATGAAAACAAAGAAGCATCTTTCGCCATATGATGAATATATCCATAATTATCCACTCTGTTCGAGTAGAACGGGCATGTAATGCTTGATAAGTACTTACAAAGAAGGTATAATTTTTAGCAGCTCGATTGATTGAGTGACCGATCGATGCATTTTCCTTGAGGTGCTTGAAATTTTCTTCCAAATTCTTCATCTTCTTCCAACTATTCTTATCGAGATGTCCCACTTTTCCACAATGTTGACATGTCTTCTTCTTTTGATCCTTCTTCATCGATGACGACTCTTTTGTAGGGTGCTCGATACATTCTGGTTTATGATCCGATCGACCACGTTCTTTAGAATTTTTCTTGACCTTGATTTTGAGCAAGTGAGACTGATGGTTGCTACCAAGCTTCCCTTCTTCAAGCAATTTTTATTGGTGTCTTTAATCAACAAATCACATAAAGTGTCAATTAAGGTAAAATATTTACCATGTTGCTTGCGTGACATCCAATTGACATGAAAAGAGGAACAACATACATCATATGGTGTCTTCAAATTCAACATGACCAATTCAATGAGTTGTCCATCCTTCTTCGGAAAATCCTTTCCACATTCGCCCAATTTCAGTTGTAGGTCCTTGATGCGAGCTAAATAGTCCTCAACCTTGTCAAAGGATAGAGGTTCCAGAGAGATCAATTATTTTTCTATCTGCGTTACTTGACTTTCATTAACCTTGTTGAAAAACGACTTCAGTTTAATCTAAACATCATGAGGATAGTTGATCTTGCTTGTGTGAAAGCGAATCTCCCTCAAAATGTAGGTCGTGATGACACCAAAAACTTCATCCTTTTTTACATCAATGCTAAACTTAACATTGGCATCCATCGAATCAACAATAATAATATTCATGTACTGCCATGGTCATTTTCTTTTCAACAAAGTCTCCATGTCTATTGCCCAGATTGCATAATTATGCCCATTAAGAACAATAGGTTCTACCTTGGAAGTCATCCTTCTGATCAAAGTTCAAGAAGAGGTACCAGCCAACAAATCTTCATCCTAGAGTCGATCAACCCTAGATCCAACTCAACACGATTCGCATACAACAGGGCTAGGTCAAAACCAACAGCTCTGATACCATGTTGGGGAAAATATTTACCTTGAACTATATAACAAAAAATAAATGATAGAAGGGAACAATATTCCAAGAAGAAAGGTGGTGTCTAAAGACATCGTTATAGAACTTAAGCATAGAACATTGTGATAAGAACATCACAATGCATTATCACAAAGGATACATCTCATCATCATCGTACATAACACAACCCATAGGGTCATCCTTTTATAGTCTCCATATCTAACGAACGAGTCCTTGAAAGTGAGGAAGATCTAGTCCACAAATAGGGTTTGTTGGTTCTAATGGTTTCCACAACGTCCCAAAGTGTAGTAAGCTATTGTAGTCACACATACCTTACCTGCCATCTAGTCATTTGTTCAATCGAATTGTCAGTCGATCCTTCGACTCCCTTAGTCAAGAATCCAGTCAACTGCTTTGCTAGTTGACTGTAGTCTATCGACTAACTTCTCTAGAAGATCGAGGAGTGTGATGAACTTACACAACCTTAGGTTCCAACAACAAATCCACATAAATGACACGTTTCCTTAAACACTTTTCTAAGTTACTAAACCTTTTCCATATTCATTTTGGCCTGATTTTTTGTCCTTGTTAAACAATATCACCTTAAAAGAACTCGTTCACTTTTAGGTTGCTTGTCTCAAGGTTTGACTTACTTAGAGAAATTGCCTTGGGAGACTTTTCATTGCTACCTTTACAATCTAATAAGCATGTATGGTTGGTGTCTTTTATGATTGTTTGTCTATGCTCTTATACATCATTACTACTGTTGCAAAAGGGGCAGGTTTGGTCTTCATATCAACAACCCTTCATTCATCATTTTTATTGTTTTGTTGGCACTTAATATTCAAGTATCCTTATTGTCTAGTTTCATTAATACTTGCTTAAATAAGTTACATGATGAATTAAGGATCATAAACTTAACTGGATGGCATACTATTAATGCTAACATAACCTTGTTACTCCATAAGGCGTTTCTCTAAGTGAGAGATACTCCTTGAAGTTTTACGTGTTATTGACTAGTTTTTTTTCTTTTCTTTTTTGACGTTTAAAGACATTTTGGTAGTAGCTTGTCTGGTGCTTTCCCATGTGGACCTGTTGTCAAATCGAATGCCCAACTACAAAAAAATGTTGTGATTCGGCCAAGGATAGTGATCAACATGACCATCCCTCCGCATAATTTGGTGTGGGAAATTCAGTTTTGCTTCGCAAGCCTCTGAAGTTGGAAGCAAGCTCGTCGTAACACGAGCAGCCTCCTCTGCGGTATCAAAGGTGCCGAGCCAGACCCGGGAAGCCCTGTTTGGATCACGAATTTATGCCACCCATTTACCCTAAGGCCTCTGCTTGACTCCTCTGTAGCGTTTCTGTAATTTCGTCGACTTGACTGCCTCGTCTATAGCTTCGTTTATTCTCATCCTCTACTCATCTCCATGGCTGACACTCGCTTCTACAATTCAATAAAAACACTATCACAATGGGTTCAGATTGTTAGATCACTTGCCTACAAATCCATATTCTCTTGTTGTTGAGGGATGGTGCCTGTGAATGCTACAAAGGAAGATTCATTCTCTGTTGGAATCCCAGTCTTCAATTGGATGCATCACCTTGAAATTTGAACTGTCGAATGTTGGAACCATCTATCCCATGGAAAAAAACTATCTGAAGTAACCTGCTTTTTATAATCAAGTTCTCTGTTTTAATGTTCTACATCTCAACATTTTTCTTATTTATTTCCCCTGCATTCATCTTCATCCTGTCCCACAGTAGCTCCATTTTTAGGGCCAAATTTTCCAGGCCTAACATGACCTGGTATGTTTTCCCGATTCATTCAAAACCTGTCATCAATAGAATCCTTCCATTCACCTTCTGGTTTCTCTGCTGCTCCAGTTGTAGTTGTACGTAGTTATCCTCTTTCAACTTATCCAGAGTAATGGATGGTCTCTTCTATCTCCTCCCTTTGCGATTGCTCAAGGATTTAACTCTTTTGTTCTCTGCGTCACTTTATTCTCCTCCCTCTGCGATTGATCAAGGTTTCAACTCTTTTATTCTTTGTATATGTTTGAATTGATGGAATGAGGGATCCTTGGTTGCCTGGCAACCATATGGTCCTTATCATGTCTTGTTGAGATAATGGCATAAGCTTTACTTGAAGCCAAGGCTGACCTCACTTTATAATCAATATTATTGTGTTTTTAAGTTTGGTTTGGAGCTGACTTAGTTAATCAAAATATTAACTAAGTATATATTTACCTTCCTTGAAATATATTATGTCTGTATTTAAATGATATTTGACCGAGGGATAAATTTTCATAACATTGACCAATCTCTTGAGATCTCATAGACTAAAATATCCACTTTCATGCTCTTAACAGATTTTTATACTTCATCCTCAACTTGGTTTGCATGAATCAGTTACATTTTTCATTTTTATTTCATTTAATTTCCTATGGATGTAGTGAAGGTTATGCATTTGTATTCTTCATTTATCATTTAGGTTTTTCTTAATCAACGACAGTGATGATAATTTTTTTTTGTTGTTACTGGCTAAGTAATTTTTTAAGTTCTTTTACAAAACGTGTGTCATTAAAAAAATTCCAACATAAGTAATTTAACACAGCCCAGGTAGGCTTGGAAACAACCACAGCCACCAAGGTTGCCAATCTTATTTTGATAAGACACATAGCAACTAAATTGAAGCAGGCACACAATTTTTTGAAGGTCCTCCATCGTCGACTATCAAATCAATGAGAAAGTGTGACAAGGGAAGAACTATAAGATTTGGCATCTTCTTCGTCCATCTCAATCTCAAAAGTTTCTTCTACGTTTATATATATAGAGAGTAGCTTCTAGTAAAGGGCTAAGAGTAGCGTTGTATTCACCGGAACTCAAACAAGCATGGAAGGAAAAAGACCCACCATGAATTTGGCGAAGGAGATTGCCATAACCTCAACATAAATCAAAATTATAGCAAGCTAGGATATGATATCACCAAACTCAAATAACATGCGTGCAATCCTTAGTGATTTCAAAAGCTTGGGATCTTAATTTAACACTACTTAAACTGGAAAAAATTCAAATACTCTCAGTTTGAAATGCTCCAATATTCATTGTGTCCTCCTTGTCATGGAGCTATACACAATATATGGTTGCCAACGCAAATTATAAAATCATATTTAAAGGGAAATAACAACAAAGTTAGTTGTAAAAAATATGGTATAAAGTCATTATATTCAATGGCATTTTTCATTTAAAACTTGTTTATTAATGGATGTTGTCCTCTTATTATACAATACAATATATGAATGGAAATTTGGGATTTTATGATACAATACAATACATAAGACAAATAAGTAATGACCAAAACACATATATACAAAAACGTATATGACCAAAATTTGGATTGATGTTTACGAGGACTTTTAAATAAAAAAAACAAAGTTTGCTTACCAAGTATTGATCCCAAAACTTTTAAATATAAAACTATAGTTTGATTACCAAGTATTAAGTCCAAACCTGATTTGGGTTTAGTTTGTGGTTCTCCTTCCAATAGTCTATTTTTCCTCTGACTTCTTCATCTCCCACATTCCCCTTCAATACGACGTTCTTTTATTGCACCCCAAGGTGCAATTACTAGTTAATAATCCTTAATGATCATGCATCTAAATAAGTAGCTCATGAGGAATTCTAACTAAGGAAGTAGTGATTGAATACTAAGTGGTTCTAGTTGACATACATTGCCATTTCAAGAGTTTGATGCTATATACTAAGTGTGCTTATTAAATATATGAGTCTACATGGTCTTGGATTAGAATTGAAGTTGGTCTCCCTGGCTCATTAATCATTAGATTACTTGAATGATTAACATTGGCAATATTCTAAGCAAGTGTTAAATATGCATGCATTGCTCACATTTGGAGGATCATTAGTCATTGGATGCCATTATAATAGATTGATACTATTTGAAAATATTCCAAGTACTTTTGTCTATGAATGATGTTAATGACTAGTACCTAGATATCATCGCCATTGTCATTACTAAGCATACTTGAATATAATGAAGTGGACAC